>OU612094.1:96272261-101272261 GCA_914767995.1 Thecocarcelia acutangulata
TAAATGTATAATAAACATAATTGTAAAAAAAAGATACGACCGCTAAGGTCGTAATGTGTAATTTAATAAAAATTAGGAAGTTATGAAATATAAAAAATATTGGGTTTTTATGCATGTTTTGACGAAACTGCTAAAAGGGATTGCAAACCGTGTCATTATAAATGTATTTAGACAACAGAAACATTTATTGGTAAAATAATATGTGACGTAAAAATAAAAATTTGGCCAATTTTATGTTTTGTACGGCAAACCCCTTAACAAGAGGATAAAATCGTTTAAAAATGCTAAGCAAATCTATTTTAAAATGATAACAATTTATTTTTCTTTTTGTCATAGCTTCCTTCCAATTTCTACTAGAATATTTTAAAAGAATTTTTTCTGCAAAAAAGTGTTTAAATTGCGAGTACAACAAACCCTATTATTGCTGGTTTAGTTATATATTATATCTTTTTACATGCTTTCATATTACATTTTATATCTATGTGGCAACGTTGCGTTAAAAACCGCCATACTATATACCAGGCCGGATTTATATTGAAGCCTAGTGCCAGATGGCAGCACAAACATACATTTTTTTCTATTTGAAATTGCGATCTGTCAAACGTCACCCAAATTTATCGATTAGTGTATCTTGAAAAGTAGTGGTTAAAAGCCGAAAGAAACAAAAGAAAAGCTCGACAAATATTTCGCTGTGTCTGCTCCGTCGGATGGTAAAATATTGGACTGCTGAATTTAAACACGGCCGAACAAGCACTGCATCAATGCCATCAACAGGGAGCCCAACAAAGCTGGTTACTGAAGAAAATTAAAGAAAATTTTCGATATCGTTACAAATGATCGCCGAGTCAAGTTACGTGAGATTGTTAAAATAGTAAATATATCATATGAGCGTATGCTCAATATTTTGCATGAACATTTGCATATGAAAAAGCTATCGGCAAGAATGTGTGTGAAGATAAATTTTAAAATTTTTAACCTCAGCCACAAACCTGCTATTTTAGCATACCTCTGTTAATATACTAACATGGCTCTGTTAAGCAAAAAAATCGCAATTTAAGCAATAAAAATGTGTTTTAAACCAATAATTTTAACAAATTTATACGAAACAATTTGAGATAATTTTCTTGAATCAAAATCTGTAAAGACGGGTTATAAAAGTTTTAAAAGAACCCTCCAATCAAAGAAAATTGCACGAACTTAAAATTGCAAATATTATAAAATTTTTCAGAAATAAAAAAAGATGTGCAAAAAAAAATGATTGGAGATCACTCCTTAGGCCGTCCGTAAAGATGTCCAATGGTCAAAAGTCGTAACAGTGCGTTTTTCTAGAAATAACAGCCATTTTTAACAAAATGGCCCTTTGAAATTTGAAAATGGACTTTGGTCCCTTTTACGAAAATGGTAGGAGATGAGCGAAAAAAAATTATTGGAGATCACTCCTTAGGCCGTCCGTAACGATGTCCAATGGTCAAAAGTCGCAACAGTGCGTTTTTCTAGAAATAACAGCCATTTTTAACAAAATGACCCTTTGAAATTTGAAAATGGACTTTGGTCCCTTTTACGAAAATGGTAGGAGATGGGCGAAAAAAAATTATTGGAGATCACTCCTTAGGCCGTCCGTAACGATGTCCAATGGTCAAAAGTCGCAACAGTGCGTTTTTCTAGAAATAACAGCCATTTTTAACAAAATGGCCGTTTGAAATTTGAAAATGGACTTTGGTCCCTTTTACGAAAATGGTAGGAGATGGGCGAAAAAAAATTATTGGAGATCACTCCTTAGGCCGTCCGTAACGATGTCCAATGGTCAAAAGTCGCAACAGTGCGTTTTTTCTAGAAATAACAGCCATTTTTAACAAAATGGCCCTTTGAAATTTGAAAATGAACTTTGGCCCCTTTTACGAAAATGGTAGGAGATGGGCGAAAACAAATTATTGGAGATCACGAAACTCCAACAATATATCATTTATTTCAGTGTTTTGCGAATCCTATTAAAAAAATCATTAGTTTCATTGTAAACATAAACAAACAGAAGCCTTTGAACAAATTAGAATGTTATCATCTACAAACATAATCCATGTTTGTTTAATTAATTCCAATATAATCTTTAAATCCAATCTATTCTGATTTATTAATTTTTAGCCCCAAACAATTGAATTGATGCGTTGAATTAAGACATAATTCCGAAAAGTATGCACAATTTTATCCAAAAAAGATTATACAAGCTTGACAAAATACACAGCTTATGTAAATAAAATATATATGTATATATCTAAAAGATTATTGATCAAATTCAATTAATAAATAATTTATTACAGATATTGTATGTAGATCATTACATTGCAAAGCTTACACTGTGGTTAACTTACGGCGATGAATATATGTATATGACACATATCGCTGTTTTATTGCAACATAGTCATATCTCAAAAAATGAGCTTTTTGAGTTAAGAATGCAGAATTGTTAACAGTACTACATTTTATATTGTGTCAAAAATAAATTTTAATTATTTTTAAACTGTTTCCTTTAAAAGATATTTTCTAAAAAAAAAAAAAAAATTTCTAAGACTTGTATGAAAACTAAAATTTTGAAATGTATTTATCTCGAAACAAGCTTTTTGTAGTTATGACTATGTTGCAATAAAGGAGCGGTATGTATTCATATAAAAAAATTTGGTTTATATAGGGTGTTTTTTTAAGCTAGATAGAACTTTAAATTGTAAAAAGTAACACAAAAAATTAAATTTTGATGAAACATTTTTTTTTATTTGTTTCAGTATACTCTGACAAATCATCATGAATAGACTCACGCTTGAACAACGCTACGAAATTATCCAAATTTACTTTGAAAATTAGACCCGTTGTTTTATCGCAAAATTGTGTTCAGCGATGAGGCGCATTTTTGGCTTAACGGGTTTGTTAATAAGCAAAATTGCCGCATATGGAGTGAGACCAATCCACAAGAGACCCTACAGACTCCATTACATCCAGAAAAATGCACTGTTTGGTGCGGTTTTCATGCTGGTGGCATCATCGGACCTTATTTCTTCAAAAATGAGGCCGGAGCTCGCGTTACGGTCAATGGAGATCGTTACCGCACCATGATCAATGATTTTTTGTTTGAAAATATGGATGACATTGATCCGGAGGAGATGTGGTTTCAACAGGATGGCGCTACGTGCCATACGGCGAACGCAACCATCGACTTACTGAAATCAAAATTTGGCGATAAGTTGATTTCGAGAAATGGACCTGTCAATTGGCCTCCAAGGTCGTGCGATTTGACACCTCTCGATTATTTCCTGTGGGGCTACGTGAAGTCACTGGTTTATGCTGATAAACCAGCAACAATTGACGCCTTGGAGGCCAGCATTGTTCGTGTTGTTCGTGACATACAGCCAGCAGTGCTCGAAAAAGTGGCCCAAAATTGGACGTCCAGAATGCGCTTCGTCAAGAACAGCCGCGGTGCCCATATGCCCGAAATCATTTTCAAATGTTAATGTCACGTATTGATCTTTCGAATAAAAAAAAATTTTGATTACAATTTAATTTTTTGTGTTATTTTTTACAATTTCAAGTTCTATCGGGCTTAAAAAAACACCCTCTATAATGATATTTAAAGCTATTGTCTTAAAAGCTCCCGAACTTAATTTTTTTATCATATACAAGAACCACAAATTGAACACAATGATTTCTTATCCGAAACTTGTTATCATGAAGGCTGACATATCAAATGATAGTTGGTATATCAGATATATTTTCATATAGCTCCTAAGTTAGAAATCAACGATTAGAGAAAAAGCTCAGCATGTTCATTTACCAACTGATGGCAGTTATATAAGCAAAAGAAAAGCTCGAAAAATGCCTTGGTAACAACTTAGATAGGAATATTCCGAGAAATTATAAATGTAAATTTTAATTTCTACAAATTATTCTTTGCTGTACGAAATATCCTTTTAAATCCTAACTTGTTCAAAGTCTTTTCGAATAGTGCTTAAAATCCAATACTTACAAGCTTCTTAAACAGTGAATATAGCCTTTTCTTTTGATTATATTTAGGCAAAATTTTTTTGCTAAGCGAAACCATGTTTTCATTTAATTTAAAGAAAAATTCATTAAAAAAATTGTTATTGTCCCAATTTTTAAAATTGTGATGTGAAATACTTTGATTTTTTTTTACACTTAAAAAGTAAAGCTTTGCAAACAGAACAAAATATTTATCCTTGTCCATTTTTATAAAATTTTTGTAAATTTTCACTTGGTTAACTTCAATAAAAAACTGTGAGTGATTTTTTTAGTTTTGTAAGAGTAGCCGTACTACACAAATTTAGCTATTTATGCATAGGTGGTACTATTGCCAATAAGAAAGTGTTTTGAAACACAAACCTGCCATCAGATTCTTTTAAAGTTGTGACCGTTACACAAAACTTGTATAAATGAACTAGTTTATAAAACAAAAACTATTCCTGAAAGTATACTACAGCAAATCCTCTTCCTTCAATACAACTAAACAAGTATTCAAATAGTCCGCTACGTTTTTATTATGTAACTACTGGACCCGGAGAACTTTGTCTCGCCACAATTTTCGGTTTTTCCAATTTTCCGACTTTTGCGGAGAGATTTTGCAATTTACCATATTTCGCATTTTCTGTAATTTTCCATGATCTCCAATAATTTTTTTTCGCCCATCTCCTACCATTTTCGTAAAAGGGACCAAAGTCCATTTTCAAAAACGCACTGTTGCGACTTTTGACCATTGGACATCGTTACGGACGGCCTAAGGAGTGATCTCCAATAATTTTTTTTCGCCCATCTCCTACCATTTTCGTAAAAGGGACCAAAGTCCATTTTCAAATTTGAAAGGGCAATTTTTTTAAAAATGGCTGTTATTTCTAGAAAAACGCACTGTTACGACTTTTGACCATTGGACATCGTTACGGACGGCCTAAGGAGTGATCTCCAATAATTTTTTTTCGCCCATCTCCTACCATTTTCGTAAAAGGGACCAAAGTCCATTTTCAAATTTGAAAGGGCAATTTTTTTAAAAATGGCTGTTATTTCTAGAAAAACGCACTGTTACGACTTTTGACCATTGGACATCGTTATGGACGGCCTAAGGAGTGATCTCCAATAATTTTTTTTCGCCCATCTCCTACCATTTTCGTAAAAGGGACCAAAGTCCATTTTCAAATTTCAAACGGCCATTTTGTTAAAAATGGCTGTTATTTCTAGAAAAACGCACTGTTGCGACTTTTGACCATTGGACATCGTTACGGACGGCCTAAGGAGTGATCTCCAATAATTTTTTTTCGCCCATCTCCTACCATTTTCGTAAAAGGGACCAAAGTCCATTTTCAAATTTCAAAGGGTCATTTTGTTAAAAATGGCTGTTATTTCTAGAAAAACGCACTGTTGCGACTTTTGACCATTGGACATCGTTACGGACGGCCTAAGGAGTGATCTCCAATAATTTTTTTTCGCTCATCTCCTACCATTTTCGTAAAAGGGACCAAAGTCCATTTTCAAATTTCAAAGGGCCATTTTGTTAAAAATGGCTGTTATTTCTAGAAAAACGCACTGTTACGACTTTTGACCATTGGACATCTTTACGGACGGCCTAAGGAGTGATCTCCAATCATTTTTTTTTTGCACATCTTTTTTTATTTCTGAAAAATTTTATAATATTTGCAATTTTAAGTTCGTGCAATTTTCTTTGATTGGAGGGTTCTTTTAAAACTTTTATAACCCGTCTTTACAGATTTTGATTCAAGAAAATTATCTCAAATTGTTTCGTATAAATTTGTTAAAATTATTGGTTTAAAACACATTTTTATTGCTTAAATTGCGATTTTCTTGCTTAACAGAGCCATGTTAGTATATTAACAGAGGTATGCTAAAATAGCAGGTTTGTGGCTGAGGTTAAAAATTTTAAAATTTATCTTCACACACATCTTTCTTCAAGGCAACGCACCGATTCACACTGCATTAGATACTGTTACGTTTATGCCTTTAAAAACGCTTTTGCGGATTCTTCTATTGCAAATGAAATAAATGCACTCATACTTGTTCGTTATACAGTATTTAAATAATTCACAATTTTATTTACACTTGGTACTACTGTATACCAAAACACTGCACTTGCTTACTTTGAGTTATGACTTTCTTGCACAAAGTTTAAAAATAAACTGACTCGTTGCTGCCGATCTGCCTGCTATTTAAACGTCATTAACTGACAATCGACATGAACTTTCAAGACGTTCATAATATACAAATGTATTTCTTTCGCATATACACATTCATACACATGCTTGCGAACAATCAGCAAGTCACAATAATAAAACGAAAACCAAGAGTACAAGAAAAACAACATTATTTGTAGTTGATTTACTTGGAATTTTACGTACTTTAAATCATGTATGTTTATTTGTTTGTGTATTATGTTCTTAGTTTTTATCTTGTTTATATGGATGTGTTGTACATTTATAATAAACAGATCAACAGTTGCACAATTGGTTAGATGTGACAAAATATTCTTAATAATACGATGCTAAAATTACGTTAAATACACTTCAAATTGGTTGATCATCCACCTTACAGTCCAGATTTAGCTCCTAGTGACTTTTTCCTGTTTCCAAACTTGATTCATCTCAAACGGAGAAGTGATTACCGAAACTAACGCGTATTTTGAAGGGTTAACATATTATTCAATTGGTATAAAAAAGTTGTAATATCGTCTTACTAAGTGTATTGAGTTAAAAGGAGACTATGTTGAGAAATACTTGGTTAAAAAAAAAAATGATTTTTTCCTACCTAGGCAGCTTCAATATCAATCCGCCCTCGTACAATGAGGCAAATCGTGTTGTACAACCCAAAATAAATTGATAGCCGTTACGTTTTTTTTAGCAAAAGCCGTTAGTAGTCGTGTTTTGCTACAAATCTAGTGCTTTTTATCAACGAGTCGTGCTTTGCAGACAGGCTGTCAGTTTTTGGTGCCATTTTATTTTAATTTTCAGTTTCTATTATATATCGATTGTTTTGATTTACACATACAACTTACAAACCAAATAAAACGTACTAAATTTTAAAAATAGTTACGATTTTTTATTTAAGACACTTAATACTATAATAAAAATAGAAAACATATTAAAGTTCATGAATTTTAAATAAATTTATAGAAAATTGCAATGCACACTTTATCAAAAAGTTGAAGTTTTGAACATTTTGTCCAAAGACTTTTTGACTTGATTACGCTATTTATCCTTGGCATACTTTCATTTATTTGGAAGCCTTTCCTTTATGATCTTTGCCGTATGTTTCGGATCTCCATCCTGTTGAAATATCACTTCTTCTAGGTAAGCACTTTTGTCAACGTATTCAGGAATATTGTCTTCTAATACACACAGGTAATCTTCTGTTCGCATTCTACTTTCTATTCGTACTAAAATACCAATATGTCACCAAGTAAAACATGACCACATCATCAAACTTCCTCGCCCATGCTTCACTGTTTTCTTTTTTTCTGACTTGGTGCTTTTAAGCATTCATAGGGTCGATGCCAGTAGCCAGACCAAATAACCCTCTTCCAGCTTTCGACAGTCCATATTTTGTGCTCTTTGAGTAGAGACTTAACATGTTTGTCAGACAACGCAGGCTTTTTTGTTTATTAGCTGATATGAGGCCAATTCGGCGAAGAACTCTTCGTGCAGTTGTGCAGCTGCAGGCTGTGTGGGTGTTTTTCCCTGTTTGTAAGACAATAGTCGCTTCATGATCCTGGCACCCCAGTCCGAATGCAGATAAAGTCGTGATTTTATTACAACATTTGGGCTAACATTTTTTCTTTTTCTTACCGCTAACACTTTTCATTGGCAGATTCCCAACTCTTTGGCAGATTTCCAACTCTTTGGCAGATTTCCAACTCTTTGGCAGATTCCCAACTCGTTGGCCATTTCACGGAATGGATAATTGTTGTTCGCCATTTTTTTCATTTATTTGCTAGTATTAATACTTTTTTAGTATTTAGTAGTAGTAATACTTTGAATTTGTTTATTAAAAAAGTTTAATTTTCTAGAGACCTAATAATTTATAATTTACCCTTGCTTAGGCACCATATCTAATGTAATTGACATTTTTCCTGAATGTATACATATTCTGTTTATTTTTAATATTTTTTTTTTTTATAATTCAATTATTTATTGTATCTTCCAAAAGAACTAACAATAAGTATGCAAATCTTAAAAATAAAAATTCATTAATTAATATAGAAAAAAAAATAATTAATATTGAAAAATTTTATTTACTTAGGTCCAGCCAATGCTAGACGAAAAGTTGTTTCTTGCGTGTATTTTGTTGGTAAATCACCTTTCCAACGCTCTGATGGTTGCAAGGGTGTCCTTCCTTCTCAGTCGAGTGTGGCCACCAAAGTTAAGGATGCTACGTGCGAGAGGATTCGGATGAGACTCCAGTCTGTTAATGTACCTTATCGCGTGTTTTGAAAATTCATCTTTCACTAAGGGTACACCTAGACCTTTGTGAATTCGAGAGTTTTTAACATACCATGGAGCTGCAGTAATTATACGGAGAATTTTATTCTGGCGCTTTTGAATTTTCTCAATATTAGATGCAGAGGCGGTACCCCACAATTGAATTCCATAGCTCCATATTGGCTTTAGGATTGCGTTATACAACAAAAGTTTGCAATCTAACTTCAAGATAGAATTTCTGCCGATGAGCCAATTTAGTTGCACCGCTTTTAATTTCATCTGGGTGACTTTAGCGTCAATGTGAGACTTCCACGTGAGCCTACGGTCGAGATGAATACCAAGGTATTTGACTTCACTGTGCTGCGGAACAATGTAGTTTTTGATTTTAATAGCCGAACAAGTTTTTCTACGTAGTGTGAATGTAACATGGGTACATTTTTGTTCATTTACTTTTATTTTCCAAAGTTTCAGCCATTTCTCCAATATAAGAATATGTTCTTGCAAATTTTGTGATGCTAATTTATAGTCTCCATGGACACTGATGAATGCTGTATCATCTACAAAAGTTGAAGTGTGAGTTTTACAGCTCGTTGGCATGTCTGAAGCATAAATTAAATATAAAGTTGGGCCCAATATGCTACCCTGGGGAACTCCAGCTTCGATTGGCTGAGCCGAGCTTTTGAAATCACCTTCCTTAACGACGAATTTCCGGTCATATAAGTAGCTCTCTAACAGCTTGTGCGTGTTTCCAGGCAAGTTTAATTTTATTTTATGGGTTAAGCCTTTGTGCTACACCTTGTCAAAAGCTTTGGGAACGTCAATAAATAGAGCTGAGCAATATTTTTTATCTTCGAACGGATTTCTGATAACAGTCACCAGCCTGTGTGTCTGTTCTATGGTGCTATGCTTAGCCCTAAAACCGAATTGATGGTTAGGAATACATCCTACTTCATTCAAGATTGGGGTCAACCTCGTCATTAGCAATTTCTCGAACAGTTTTGAAATTGTTGGCAATAGACTTATCGGCCTATATGACTCAACTTTTGTAGGATCCTTTCCTGGTTTGGGTATCATAGTAATGGCAGACACCTTCCACTCAGTAGGAAAATACTTGAGATGTAAAATAGCATTAAAAATAAAAAGGACGAGACTTCTAGCTACTAGGGGTAACTGCACAAGCATTTTGTTGGTAATTTTATCAATACCTGGAGCTTTTCTGGGGTTTAAGCTACTAATAGCATTATCGATATCTTGAAAACAAAGTCTAAAAGGTACGGGAGGTCTAACGGCATATGGCGTCATATCAGCTTCATCATTCAGTCCGTCAATGGCAAACACGTTTCTCAAGTGGTTAGCGTACAGCATTCCCTTTTCAGAGTCACTTCTGGCCCAGACCCCACTTGGAGTACGCAAGGGTGGCTTAGATGTAACGGGTCTCTTTAACCCTCTTGCTGCTTTCCACAAAGAGTAATCGGATTGAGGACTATCATCGAGGCTTTCCAAATAGGTTGTGAGGGAAGCCACTCTTTGGACTTCAAGCAAATTTCTTAGTTGACTTACGCATTCTCGAAGCCTAGCTTTAAGCTGGGGAGACCTGCGAAGTTGCCATTCTCTTCTGATTCTTCTTTTTTCTAAGACAAGGTGTTCGATTTCAGAAGAACAAGTTCTGCTATTCATATTTCTAAAGTTTGTAGTGGTAGCATGTTGCACGGCTTTTATAATATTTTGGGAAAAATCATTAATTGACTCATCAATATCCTCTGGAGTTCTCAAAGATATATTTTCCGTACAATGAGTACTTAAATATTTTTTATATTTTAGCCAATTCACTCTAGACTGGAATACACCTATGTCGTTAAATGGGGATCCAATGTTCTGGGGGAAACATATAGAGATCATAGTAGGTGAGTGATCGGAGGACAAATCCAATAAAGGCTCCACATGCATCCATTCTAAGGGGACGTTTTTTACGATTCCAAAGTCAATAACATCTGGGATATTTCGCTGGTCAGATGGCCAATAGGTGGGTCACCCGCTGGAGATTACATCTAAACCCAATTTTGACATAGTATCAAAAAGCACACGACCTTTCGGGGAGATTAATCTTGAACCCCAAAATGTGTGTTTAGCATTATAGTCACCAGCAGCTATAAATCGGGATCCAAGAGAAGTAAAAAAATTTTAGTAATGGTTTTCTGTAACTGAAAGCCGAGGCGGGGAATAAATTGGTGAAATTACCAATTTACTGTGAATGTGTTCAATACAAATATTTGTCGCTTGAAAATATTCTTCACATGTCCCATTTAACAAGTAATGTTTAATTCTATTTTTAATTAGAATAGCCGAACCTCCACAAGATCTTCCACGTGGATCTTTAGTGTCATATAGTATATAGCCATTTATCCTGAAATAACTTCTTGACGTCAGGTGAGTTTCAGCAATCAACATAACATCGATTTGCCTTTCCCTCAGGAAGTGTTCAAGTTCATTTTTATGTTGGCGTATGCCGTTTGCGTTCCAGAAACATATTTTTAAATAAATCATTTTTTTTTAATAGCCTGTAAAATAGTTGATTGCATTTTTAGCATTTCCTGCATCATGGTGGTCATAGAAGCCGTAAAAGTATTTATTGATTGAACCAAAGTCTGGAATGTGGCTTCAAGGTTGCTAAAATATGGGTCGGGCTGTTGAGACTTGGACTTCTGATTCGCGTTTGGTATATTAGTCTTAACCACATCGGCATAAGAAACTTGGTTAGAGCTTGAAACATTTATTTGGGTTGTTGACTGACCTGCTTGAGGGAAATTGTTGCTTGAAATGAATTGCGATTGCTGGGACGGCTTGGGAGGAGTTAATGATTTATTTGGCATTGAGCGTTTGAAGTGGGTATAAACGGGGCAACCCATGTAATTAGCAGTATGATTACCTCCACAATTACTACACTTTTTACATTTGTGTCAGTTCTTGCTTTGGTGCACTGTGATGTGCCATGGAGATCACCACACACAACACAGACAGTGGGCAATTTACAATATGTCTTAGTGGGGCCATACTCCTGGCAGTTCATGCACTGAACGGGTCCTGAACGCTTGTGAGGCTCCTCTACAGTAACTTTCCGGTGTTGAAGGTATTTAACATTATATATTGGATGAACCTCATTCTTCTTTAAGGTGACATCTTCAGGTTCTAATTCCACCCTAAACATGGGCTGAGGTATCTTTTCTCGGTTTCTGATGTTAAAAACATTCTTAATTTTAAAACCCTTCTCCTCCAAACCAGATTTAACGTTATTAGGATCTACGCCAGAATCAATGCCTTTAACAACAACTTGAAGGCCTTTCGCACTTTTAAGCTGATAGGTGTAAAAAGCTTTATTTTCTTTCTCCAAGTCGTCCGTCAATTTGCGGTAATCATTTTCATAAATTACCTGGATTTTTGTTTCTTTAATGTTTCCATGCTGCACAGATGTTACGCTAAAGGTATTTTCACCTATTGCGGTAATAAGTTTGCTTACCAGTTCTTTAGATGTAGGCTCTCTCAAATAAATTGGAGGAGGTTTAAACGATTTTTTTTTGAAGTTGTTGGCTCATCCGTTTGGAGAATAGCAAACCTATTATTATCAGAAGACTTACCGGGGTCCTCATCCTTAGAAACTTTAGACTTTGATGATAATTGGGCAGATTTAGGGCTTCGTTGCCGTTTCAAAACGGTGATGTATTTATCCATGCCTACCTGGTTTTTGGCTTATTGGCGCTAGTTGAACTAGAAGATGTTTTTTCTTCAGATGTTGCAAATGTATTTGACGAACACGAACGCGTGCGGTTTCTTTCTCTTGTAGAAAGAAATTTTGTAACGATTCCTCTTCAGAAATCCAAATGTTTCTACTAGTTGAGCTAAGCTCTTTCTCAGAATTGCATCTGCTAGGTACACTCATGCAGTTTTTTTTTTTATTAACAAAAAAAAAATTATTTAAAAAAAAAAAGTGTCACAAAATATTTCTTTTATATAGGATCACTCTTTTTACCTATTACAGGTTTTTTTATTACTTTCCGATCAAAAACTAACACGTCCGTTCAAGAAAACAAAAATTTAATGTATAGTTTTTTTCCAACTGGGTAGGAAATCTTCACGCACAATAACAACAATAACAATGCACTGCCACCGCACTTGTTTTATTGAAATTGATTTTATTGTTTAGTTTCTGAAATGTGAGGAATTTATTTTCCCGTAGTTTTTCTTCAAATAATTTGTTATTGTTTTTACAATTTAATACAATATATTATTGATTTATATGTATGTAAAGATTTTTTTTGTTCGCTTTTTAATAATACGACCGTACGGTTGGAGAATCACAGAGCGAATCATTTTTTTTAATATTGATAGAAAAATTATATTATTGTGAATATTTAATCCTTCATAATATGATATCTGCATGGTATTGCTATAAACTTACTGGATTCTAAGGCCGGTTGCATTTCTTAGGTTTTATGGTTGCACATCACCAATGTATCTTAATTGTTCTGATAGATATTCCGGCAGCTAATATATGCATTGAATATTTTCATGAAAAAATTGTTATTTCTTCGATTTACTCACCACCTCGATTTTTTGTAACAGAAAACCAATATTCACATTTTTTCAAATCACTTGCTGCGGGCGACTATAACGCTAAACACACCTTTTGGGGATCACGTTTAATTTCCCCGAAAGGCCGTGTGCTTTTTCACACTATTTCCAAAATGGGACGTCCCACCTATTGGCCGTCAGACCGACGAAAGATTCCAGATATTATCGATTTTGAAGTTGCGAAATTATTTTCTTTAGAATGGATGCAAGTAGAGCCTTCATTAGAATTGTCATCAGATCACACAATCACCATAATTTCTGCTTCGTCCCACAGGAGGTTGGCTCCCTTCTTAGTGACTTAGCGTTGACCGTCACTAGAGTTAATTGGCTGAAATATAAAAAAATATTTTGTCTTGAGAACGTCTGAGGATATTGATGTGCCGTATAACATTTGTCAGAAATTGGAAAAAAGAGTTAGAAGAAAATGTCAACTTTGCAGGACTCCCCAGCTTCAAATCAGGCTACGGGAATGCATAACTCAATTAAGAAATCTGCTTGAAATCCAGAGAATGGCTTCCCTTAAAACATATTTGGAAAGCCTTGATGGTATTTCTCAATCTGACTATTCCGTATGGAAAGCGACAAAAGTTTTGAAAAGACTCTGTTAGACCACCTAAGTATGTCTTTGAGATTTAATTTATAAGATGTCGAGAACACTTTCAGCAACACAAGCCCCAACAGAGAGTAAACCCCCTGTAGTGCAATTCACTAACTTTTAACGATTTTAAAAGAGCATAACTTAACGGGAGCTACTGTGGTTTGCACTAACGCTTATGTGATTCACTAACTTATTCGTAACACCTCTGGTTGTATGTTAAAAAAATTTGAAATAATGTGGCAGCTTTGTTAAAAATAAAGAAAACCACAAAGAGGAACAGGAAAAAAACAAACAACTTTGCAAATAATTCCATGTTTAGGGTAAGTAAAACTATTTATGTGTTTATTATATAAAATATTTTTTGATAAATAAGATAAGTTCTCACAGAGAACACGCTGACCGACTGTTGGAGTCTTCCGACAAGTCGTAAGACAAATGCAGTGAAGTTATTCTAGTAGAAATTTTAACGACATTCTTGTTAAGATAAACACCACAATAATAATTGGTGTTTAGTTAACGCTAATCAGTCGGGCTATAAAAACAGCTGATTTAAAACGAAGACAAATAGTGTTAAAAACTGTTATAGAGTCGCGAAAACACCAACGCTAGTGTTAATTTCTCTAAACGAATTTTATTAGCGTTAAAACTGATTAGTGAATTGCACTACTGATATCTGTTGGTTGTAATTATTTTCTTGTTAAAGTTCAAATCTGGCTTTCGCCAAGAAGGATTTTTATTTTTCAATTATAACAATAATTGCCGCGATCAATAACTCTTAATCAAAGAAAACAGGAAAAAATAATTGAATACAACTTGCTGTTTTGTAGTCGCTACTTTGTAGTAAACATGATGTATTTTTCTTAACCAACTCAGTGTTCATTTGTTTGAAATGTGTAAAGAATAGTAGAGAGGTATGCATAGGGATTATTAAAACATTTTTCTTTTTAAATGTCCATTAATTTATATAGAATATTGGGATATAAAGTGGAATGTTTGAGAATATCCTTCAAAGGTTTTTAAGTATACTATGAAATGTCGACATACGAATATAGACATCTAGGAAATGAAGGAAACAAGCTATTTTTTGATTGGTATCAATATTAGAAGCAAATAAAGTGAATAAACTCAGCTGTTTTAATATAAAAGATCTGTATTCAAAGTGAGGTTTTGTCATGGTATGATACGAATTCTGACCAAAAAATAACCGTTATTTTCAAATTTTGTTAGTTACGTTATGTGCGATTTTCGCATTTTTTCTGTCATGTTGGCACACATGTTTGTTATATATTTGGCAATATCAGCCATTTTGGATTGTCAGTTTGTTTTTGACAGATAAAAAGGTTAGTCGTGTTTTCGTGTGCTCTTCGATTTTTTACTATTCGAAAATGTGGATCAAAGAAACTGTGTTAAGTTTTGTGTTAAAAATTAAATTAAATGCGCAAGAACATATGAAATGTTGACTGTGGCGTTTGGCGAGTCTACTATAAGCTGAACACAAGTTCAATTGTGGTAATACCGGTTTAAGGAAGGCCGTGAAGATGTCAATGACGATGCTCGTCTTGGTCGCCCGAGTACGTCAACAACCGATGAAAACACTGAAGCAAGTTCAATTGTGTTTAAAATATCAAAATTTCTTTCCGAGTTTTAATTTTCATTCATTGTCTATTATAACACCAAAATATATAATTTTGTAAATTTTTTCTATTATGATATTATTTAAAGTAAATAGTTTGTTTATGTTTATATTTATTTCCATTAGTTTTGTTTTGGTTTCGTTTAGTTTAAGTTTATTCATTTTTAACCTATAGTATTTTGCATGTCTTTTGTTAATATTTCATAACATTCTTCTTCCATTCTTGCTATTGAATAAACTAATGCATTACCTGCATACAATACAATTTCAATTTTTTCCAAAACATTTTCAATGTCGTTTATATATCGTTCCTTTATTGCAACATAGTCATAACGCAAAAAAAGCTTGTTTCGAGAAAAACACATTTCAAATTTTTAGTTTCCATACAAGTCTTAGAAAATATCTCCTAAAGGAAACAGTTTAATAAGTTTTTGGCACAATATAAAAGATAGAACTGTTAAAAATTTTGCATTGTTAACTCGAAAAGCTTATTTTTTGAGATATGACTATGTTGCAATAAAGGAGCGATATATTAAAAAAAGAAGTTCCCCTAATATAAAATCTTGTGGGACCCGGACTCGTTCTTTATGCTGCTAGATTTCATGTTATTTACTTTTGTCATCCGTCTTCGATTAGATAAATATGATTAAGATCAGTTTAATTCGCTATTTTCTACTCTATGCTTCAACAGCTTCCTTAAAAGTATTTCTCTATGAACTGCTTCACACGAATGAAAGAGTTTATGTTGTTCAAGGTATTCTTCTAGCTGATTTTTGACTACGGTTTCTAGTACTTTTTCGCAAGTTATAAGACAGTTTATTGAACGAAAATTTTCACATTTGCTAGCGTTATTTGTTTTTCAATCTTTCTAATTTTCTGCAAAAGTCCCAGTCTCTAAGAATTCATTAATATAATTTAATAATATTTTGCCTAATTTGGACCAGTTACCTAGTATTAATTTAATTGACATTTGTTTGTAATCTGTTTTTGTTTTCATATTCTTGCAAAATCCTTTTAGGTATTCCATAGCTATTTCGCAAAACTTAAAACTGTAATTTATTACAGATACTAAACAATGCAGTAAATATAATGAAAATAGTTCATTGTATTAATGTAAGTCTTTCGTAATAGCTATGAAAAAATGTGGTTAAAATAATGGGCATACTTCATTACATACCGTTCATTACAGACCGTTTTCTTCGAAAAAATAAGGCCCAACAATGAACCTTGAAGAAACCGCACACCACAATGAGATGCGAAGTGTATCTGATGGAGTATCTGTGGGTTAGAATTACTCCATATTCGACATATTCGACAATTTTGTTTGTTAACGTTGCTGTTTAAATCAAAATGTGCCTCGTCAGATATAAAAATGCAGTTCAAGACGTTTTCTTCTCACAAAATTCCAAGCGAATCGGGTAGTCTCTAGGGTTCAGTGTGTTTGTTAATTGAATTTTATATGGAAATAAGTTTAAATCTTGGTGCAAAATTGTCTGCAGTGACTCTCTGCTGACACCCATTTGAGCAGATAAGCTCCTTGTCGAAACTCTAGGATTGGGTTGTAGGGCAGCGATAGTTTCCTGCGTCCGAATTGAGGTATCTCGATGATAAGACTTTCTTGCGATTGTGTCACGCATTATACTCCAGCTGGTAGGAGAAATGCCGCCAAACGTGCGCCTATATTCTCTTTGGACGGAAACAACGGACTCTAAGGCGTGAAAGCGTTGCACTATACAAATTCTTGTTTCATTGTCCCAATTCTCCATTTTAGTTAAAAGATCAATCTATAAAATACAATAAAAATGGAACAGTTTAGTTACACAGAAAATAAGCTATTAAGGATGTTTTTGGTAGCAGCTTTAATCAGCCACCCTGTACATATGCATATGTGTGTGAGTTCTTTTAACTGCACAATACGAGTATTACCTTTTTTTTCGTCGGTTATTTACTCGTATAACTATTTATAACACAATCAGCTCATTTTTACATATTAAAAGCGCTATGTGCAATTCCTTGATGCAAAAAAATTGACCGTGTCGACAAAAATTATATAAATTGTAAGAAAACACATAGAGTACGCTTAGAAAAAAGGAATGATATAAAAAAACATTTGTCTTGTTTTGCACTTTTAAGGGAGAAAACATTTTGATAAAAAATGTAGTTGACACACACACATACATACATATGTACCCAGCGTTTACATATGTATACTTCAAAACAACCCAACGAACACTAAGGTTTGATTTCAAATTGATAGTGATTTGAAATCAAACGCTTTCTTAAACGACAAAAGTTTAATTCATTTATTCTTCTCAACTTGCTTTTCAATATAACTCTCAAATGTTTTTAAAAATCTACATTTTGGCGATGTGGAACACAATTTTTTTTTTTAATAATTCAAAAAGAACTATCAATAAGTATGCAAATCTTAAACTAAAAATTCATTAATTAATATAGAAAAAAATTAATTAATATTAAAAAATTTTATTTACTTAGGTCCAGCCAATACTAGACGAAAAGTTGTTTCTTGCGTGTATTTTGTTGGTAAATCACCTTTCCAACGCTCTGATGGTTGCAAGGGTGTACATCCTTCTCAGTTGAGGGTGGCCACCAAAGTTAAGGATGCTACGTGCGAGATGATTCGGGTGAGACTCCAGTTTGTTAATGTACCTTATCGCATGTTTTGAAAATTCATCTTTCACTAAGGGTACACCTAGATCTTTGTGAATTCGAGAGTTTTTAACATACCATGGAGCTGCAGTAATTATACGGAGAATTTTATTCTGGCGCTTTTGAATTTTCTCAATGTTAGATGCATAGGCGGTACCCCACAATTGAATTCCATAGCTCCATATTGGCTTTAGGATTGCGTTATACAACAAAAGTTTGCAATCGAACTTCAAGGTAGAATTTCTGTCGATGAGCCAATTTAGTTGCACCGCTTTTAATTACATCTGGGTGACTTTAGCGTCAATGTGAGACTTCCACGTGAGCCTACGGTCGAGATGAATACCAAGATATTTGACTTCACTATGCGGAACAATATGATTGTTGATTTTAATAGCCGAACAGGTTTTTCTACGCAGTGTGAATGTAACATGGGTACATTTTTGTTCATTTACTTTGATTTTTCAATATGAGAATATGTTCTTGCAAATTTTGTGATAGTCTTCATGTACACTGATGAATGCTGTATCATCTGCAAATGTTGAACACAATGAAAACTAATTTTTGCTTTACAAATTCATATATATTTTGTTTTGTTATTTTTTTAATTTAAATTCATTATTATTATTGTTTTTCTTATGCCGTTTTCTATTCTGAAAAAGTTTTGCATTTATGCTGCACTTTTTTTTTCTTAAAATTCAAGTTTTAAAATTTAAGTTTTATTGAGATGAAAAGAAGATGTCGCAATAACTATAAATATCTGAAAAAAAGTTGAGAAAACTGTATACTTCTGTATTTTTTTGGCAAAACAATATTGAAAATGTTACACTTTTTCTAGAAAAGAAAAGGTCTTGTATTTCTCGATATAAAGAAGTAAATGTGTCCTCCTGGTTCTAAATCGCGCCTCAATCAGACAATAAACTCATTATTTTTTATGATTTCACATTTTTATCCTTTTCTACACCTGATTTTACTTATTAAAACCACGTTTAGCTCACGAAAATTAAGTATATTAATCTTCTTTTGAGTTCTTAATTTAATAGCCTTTTATCCAAATATAACTTGTTTACATTTTTTTCAGTAAGCGCTGACACATTTGTTTTAAACTTAATGGTTACCGTCAAAAACAAACTGATAAAACATTGATCAAATGATGCTCAAATGATTCTCAATTTCAAGTGTTAAAATCAAACTATTGAAAAAGACTTGATTTGTTTGATATCAAGAAAGAAGAAGAAAGTCATATCATATCATATCAAAGGTTGGATGTTTTGTTTGTTGGGGATACACATATTTAAACCATACTAACATATGTAAGTATGTATTTATGTTTTCCACTAGTAATTTTAGATAACATATGTATGTTTTGATACAAGTCGAATTTGGGTTTCCTTAAGCAAAATTTTTATTTAGTTATATGATGACTGTTTGTTCTGAAATTGATAAATAATTATTTTATTTTTTTAACCTAAATTTTTTTTGGCGTACAAAAAGTTTGTTCATGATAACCAAAAATAACCAAACCAAAATCGCAGTGTTTTGTTCTGTTAACTTTATACTTATTAGAAATCTAGTCAAATAAAAAACAATAAGATCAAATAATATAAGAAAACCAAATAATATAAAAATAAGAACCAGACTTGTCCAAACTTTCCTCTTTAGTCCCGAAATGTTCTAGAAAACTGCAATTGTAGCAGACATGATACATAAGAGAACCTGCCACTTTTTAGATGCCAGCACATTAGTCACGGTTCTGTTTTGACAAATTAATATATTTTCATGTTGTATAGTTATGTGTTTATTCTTCTGGGCTCCATGAAATGTCGCCCAAAATAAAAACAACCAATATCTTAAGTAAAAAATTTTAGAAAAAGTAACGAAATATTGTAAAAAATAGAAATTTCGTTAAAACTAAAGAACTGTAAACGTTTGTATTTAAATATGTTGGGCCAAAATGTATAAAATTTGGGTTTAACATTTGAATAATTTTTTTGTTTATATAAAAATGGGGACATTTTTTTAACATAAATATGGAAAGTACTGTTACTAAAATTGCCCCCGTTATCAGATTCGAAATGATGGCTTCGTTTTAGAGCATTTTTCATAATGTTTCAAAATTTGTGCGCTCGCAAGTTCTGGCATAATGCTGTCCTTGAGAACAAAGTTTGTCTCGGATGTGTTCAAATATATTTGACCCTTCAAATAACGCGAAATACAATAAAATAGGTACTGAACACCCTGGATAGAATGGAAAAGCGGATTTCATTTTTTAAAGAGTATGCCATCATCATGCAGATGTGTTCCGTCAATTTGAACACACTGTTCAAAGCGGAGTACTGTGTTTTCCGCCACACGCTGCGGTGAACTTGGTTTAACTGAACTGATTTCTTTAATTTCTAATATTTTTCTTTAAAGCCGCCGGAGATTGAGTATTGTTCTCCCTTTGAGGTGGCCCCATAAAAAAATTCATGAGGGAGATGTCTCCAAAGCGACTGATCAGTTTTTGGGAGAACATTTCCCGAAGTAAATTTATCGAAACTCTGGCTGTGTGTGCAGTCGCCCCATCCTAGTAAAACCACATATGTGAAGAGCACGATAGATGAGATCGCAGAATTGGCAAAAAGAATTCCGTAATCATGCGTGGATAATTTTCACCGTTGACATTCGTTGCCTGGCCTCGATAATTTTGGAAAAAATAGTCCAATTATCTCATGCATGAATAAGACACACCAAACTGCTACTCTGGGCCCACGTGATAGCCTTAACGTAAACTGCTTTCAACTAGTTCAGTGCTCTCTGGGGTCATTGAAGATCGGCTGAGCCCTGGCCGTGGGACATTCATAGAAGAACGAATTAAATTGACACTCGACCCATCACGTATTCGTTCAATACCGAACTTTGAACAAAATTGTGGACGAACAATTGTGTAAGAATCATTACTCTTAAAAAATGTCTCCGCGGCGAACGCGTGAGCTTCAGACGACCACTGCGATATCGTGACAGAAAAATCAGCACCGTTTATTACTTTTTGAAATAATTGTGTTTAAAAATATAAACTTGCCACCAGACACCCTGTATTTTTCATTCACTATTGCTTAAGCTTTTTTTTTAAATTATTTCTTACCTTTTAGTTCCAGATCGAAGCGGGTTTTTAGTTTTTTATATTTAATTCATTTATTATCTTATATAAGGCATTAGAGAGGCTAGTTGGCAAATAAATTAGTTAATAATTTTTCAATAATTAAATACATATTTAAATATTAAAAGCGCTATAGTTCTGGTAAATTACTTTTCAAAAAATCTTTAGCTAAAATTTTAAATCTTTGAAGTGTAGGACATAACTTTATATTGAGAGGTAAGTTGTAAAATTCTTTACTCCCTGAGTGTTCTATTCGTTGTTTTGTTGTCTCCGTACGGCAAAATGCTATTCGTAATTGTTCATTGTTGCAAGTGTTAAAAGAGTTTTGATTTTCCATAAAGAGTATCGTATGATGAGCTATATCATGTAGACAGTTATACACATATGAACAGATTTGTAAGTACCATAGCTTGGTAAAATTGCAGAAAAAGGATCGGAATATAAAGAATTTGTTGGATACTGTTTCCCACTGTTTTCAGGCTTTGTTTTAAAGTCTTTGCAGAGATTTCAACTCTGTAGTTTTTTTACTAGCATAAATCAGTGCTAAGTAATTGATATGACTTTGTATTAAGGCAGAATTAGTTTGTATGTTCTTTTCTGTTCTGAATCAGCTGTTTTGTTTCTGTTCAATTCAAACTATATGTGCAATTGAAACTATATGGTCAGTTTTTACTTTTTCGTTCTGTTCTGTTGCGGACTTATCTGTTGAAAATAGAATTCAACGTTAAGTTACAGCCAGATATGTGTATGCCTTACTTCTTTCTGGTATGGAAAAGTTAATTTTTATTTATATACACATATTTTTTTTATCAAAAGCTAAAAAAATTTGTTTCAATTAAATACTTTTAAAAGTTAATACATTTTTATCAATTAAGCAACTATGGATGATCAAAAGAATATTATTTTAGCAGGGAAATAATTTTATTTTGTATAAGAAGTGTCATAAACTCTGCAGATTGTTAGAAAGAAGTGGGCTATTTGATCACTATTTCTAAATTGTTAATTTAAGTCGCTTTTTTGTGTTTTTTTTCACTCAATATAATTTTATGTACATACGAGTATATATTTTATTATTCATTCCAATGTTTATTTTTAATTATGCTCTACTGTAAAAACAGCTGAATATTTTCACGGAAAAAGTAATTGTAAAATATTTGTTACAGAAAAGAACGTCACAGAACGGCAGCAGAAAGTAAAAACCAATGAGGCCTTTAGACTTTAATATATAAGTATTTTTGTGTTGACATCAAATTTAAACTTGTATAAAAGTCCAAAAGCTGGCGAGATTTTTGACTTGAGTTAGTTTATGTGCTGATCCCATGACAAATTTTACTACAGATGAAGGCCCAAATATTTAACTGAAGATAACTTTTGAATTTCTTGCCCATCAACATGTAAATTGAATCTCGGTTCTGAATCACAATTGAAACCAAATCTTATAAGTTTTGTTTTTTTTCGAGTTGGAAAACAACTTGTTCAACCGCATATATTCAGATATTACTGCTGAATCATGTTCCATATACGGTTTTATAGCTTCTTCATAATTATATAGATAGAAAATTGATGTGTCATCAGGCGTAAATAAAAATTTCCCCGACAATGTTAAGTTTTAAAAACCATTTAGGTAAATATTGAATAACAGTGGTCGCAATACACTATATTGCGGCACTCCATATATCACTTGGCGACAGCTGCTCTTTCTTTTGTGAATTTGGGCAAACTGTTGCCTATTTTGTAAGTTAGAGCTTAAAAATTGAATTTCACTGCCGCAAACACCATAATATTGAAGTTTATGAAGTAAAATTGATCAATTATTACAAATGTTTTCGAAAGATCGAAACACATGCACGCAAAACTGCTGCTACCCACATCTAGCATTTTGCAAATGTAATTTTGAACATTTATTGCTGCTTCTTTAGTGTCACAACCTCTTCGAAATCCATATTGGTGTTGTGAGTCAGAACCACTTTTTCCCCAGCTAATAATATTGAAAACCAGCAACCATCAACTGCTGCCTGAATAACAAATAAAAAGAATATTGGGGTCAGGCCCAATATTGCAAAGCAGCAAATATTTGTTAAACAAAAGAAAGAACAGCAAAAAATGCTACAACCCGAAAAATGGCAAAAACTATAGCATTTGCTGACACGATGGAATATTGATGCGGGTCATGAATTCGGGCACACTCAGCTATAGCTCCAGGCTTGCGGCAGCAGCGATGACGGCAGCATATATAAAAGAAGAGGTAGAATTAAGCAGAATGGGGCAGTAGTAGCCAGAAGTGTCAGAAGCAGTAGTTAGAAGAAGTGGTCAGAAGCAATTAAAATAGCACCTAATTACAATATGAAGAATAAAGAACGTTAAACAGAAAGTATAAAAGGTTTTATTTAAATTAGGATAGCAATTTAATATAATAGTAAGTCCTGCGATTCCCAAGGGAACCTCCAGGATAAAATAATAACTACACATATAAGATAATATAATAATAAGTATTTCCTATGGGACCCTCCAGGAAATACTATAACATTGGTTAGGATTTAGTAAATTGTTTTCTTCCAAAAATGATGATAACTGACTATACATATATGATTTTTTCAAAAATATTGTCCATTATAGGCAGAATTGATATTGGACGGTACTGTTCAGCTGTGTCTGCAGTTTTTTCTTTTGGTATAGGTATTATAGAAGGCAAACTGCCTGCTAGTTTTTTAAACTATTTACTATTTGAGTGAAGGTCTGCATGACTATATTCATTTGCTTATTGAGTTTATAAAGCTTCGTACAATATAAGATTTGAAAGTGCATTATATTTTGTTTTAATAAAAATAATTTTGAGAATAAGCTTAAAACAATAGTGCACGAAAAATACTAGTATTATTGTGAAAAATCAGCAAAAACCCGGTAAAAACCGACGAAACCCCGGCTCACTATCCGTACAACCGCGTTCAAAATGACCGTTAATAGTTCAGACATCGCCAAGAACACGCAACGAATATGAGTAACCGGTTCCGAGATTTTTGGGAATTTCCAAAATAGGATTGAGGAATCGTTAAAGTCCTCCCTGCAATTTCAAACTTAAATCTTTATGATAGTATTATTTGCTACTATTTTTTGTAATAGATTTTTTTCTTACTCAAAGTTTAACTTTTTTTGTTTTTGTAAGCTTTTTCAACCTTAAGCGCAATTTTTTGTAAGAGCAGACTCTGGAAAATAAAAATTCTTGGTTCTCGTAAATATGTCTTGGTTTTCCCTTTAAACCCTTTTTGCTTTCAAAGATCACAGAATTGATTATGGTATACCAAAGTTCGTCTTGACCTAGAATGGTTTCTCTTGGTGTTGTGAAGCTAAGTCGTTGGCGTCTGGCCAAAGCTAGCAACTGTTTCTAATATATAGTATCACAAGCTGTATTTCGATTCCGATAATTGATCAAAAATCTTACTTGATTTTTCAATTGAAAAAATATCCAAACATATAAAATTTTTTGGGATGATTACTATTCTGAATGGGTTTGTTTTAGCCGATTTTTCACATACATAAGTAAACAAAAGCAATGTGTAAAAAATAGTTCCAATAAATTGCAATTTGAGAAAAATATGTTGCTATTTCATACAAAAAAATATACACGCAAAAATTACTTAGACATAAAAAGAAAGGACTTTTAGCACATGAATTTTCTAAGGATTATTATGTTAGAAGCGGCAAACTGCCTGCTATGAACCCCTTAATACAAGTATTAATAAATGTCTGAATATTTTTATATTGAAGTACAAATCTTTACAAATTACATATCATTAAGTTATATGCAAACAGTAATAATGTTTATTAACGCTTTTTCTCTTCTCCTTTGTTTCATTTTAACCCCAATTAATCATAAAAAAGTTTTTGAAGACACAAAAAAAGTTATACGTAATAGAGAAGGAGCCACAATACGAGTAGTGTTTACTAAAATGTGTACAAATAATTTCAAATTATTTTGAAAAACCATATATCAATTTAATTTATTTCCTAACTTTTTTTTGTGCAGCTTTATTAAATGTTTCACTTAAAAGTATCGTCACACTGACACTATACTATAAAGTACAAATGAATCAATTTTATGGCGATAAAATGGGGTGTTATTTATTTGGCGTCCTCTCGAACTATTCACCCCACAAAACTTGCGTTGTTTCAATTATTTAATCGTGTGTAAAAATTGAAATTGTCTTTTTTGCTGTAACTAAAAGAAACTTATATGTATTCAATTTAACATTATTTACAAATATTTAATAATTCACCAGGTCTAGCTGCTTCTTGTAAATCTTATCGTGGTACTGAATTTTTTAAATTTATGATAAATTTTAACTATTAATTTCTTTTGAAGAGACATAATTTTGATTTACGTCTGTATGTACGCTGCTTCAGAGTTTAGCAACTGTCAACATTTCAATGAAAACTTAAGATTTGTAACTGTTAATCGTTATACTAGTAGTCATAAATCTTTTTATTTTTCTTAATTATTTAGGGAAACTAGCAAATACTTGCACGAGGACTGTTCAATAAAAAATGAGTTTTAACTATTCCTAAAAAATTTATATTTATTTATCAATTTCTATTTCGTCCCTTTCAAAGTATTCGCCCTCGCCCACGGTTGCCATATTTGAACGATATATTGTCGTTTTGACGATTCTGGGTGCTGAAAATAGCATGTTGACGATTTGAGGTTTTAAGGCCTGTTTTTGACGATTAAGGTCACATTTTAAAGGCTGATTTATACGGTGATTTAAAGCCATGCTTTTTTTATAATATTCTTTTAAAGCCCCTACCAAAATCATGTTACATCTTTACGATGATTTTTAAGTCATGTCGTTTTTTTAATTGTTGCCGTTAAAAATAATCGTTTGTCCCTTTTTACCCTTTTGGTAGTATCGATATGGTTACCTTGCCAGCCGAATGAAAATAAAACAATTTAAAAAATAACAAACGAGTAAAAAAGAAGTTAAAGAAAAAAACTTGAAAAACAATAAACATGGCTTTTTTTAATTTTAAAAAATTTTCAATACACAAGAAAACACATGCATTTTAGACATAGCTTTAAATCATCGTGAAAATTTGCTCTAACTTTAATACTTTTCAAACAACTTTGGTTTTACAACTATACAATTCAAGGCGAATTCATACCAGGTAAATGCAAGAGCAATAAATCCAACACTACAAAAAATAGATCTTTTTCAAATGTCAAGAGAAAAATACAAACACAAAAAGGAATTTAAAAAAAATTTAATAAAAAAAATTTACAATAAAAGACAAACGTTTAATTATTTGGTGAAACTTTTAGTTATTTCGTGAAAATTAATGTCACAGATCATAGAGCTTGGAAAGGTTAAAATGGCCAGCAAGTTTGGGAGGATTCTGAATGATAGCTGGCGCTCAAGATGCAATACATGAATTAAAAAATTGTTTTGAATAACTTTAATATAACATAATAGAGAACGTTAGCAGAATTAAAAAATGGAATTTTTCATGCATATATGGCCCAATATTGCAAAAGGGGTTAATGTATTTTTATTAATCTGACAAAAAGTCAGAATTGATTCAAAGCCGTGACAAAAAAAAAAAAAAAACGCTTCGCGATTAATTGAAGGTTTTGTGGAATTTGTTGAAAATTCTTATGAGTTACGTTGTTCTAAAGAAATCACTAATTGTATGTCGCATTAAAATATATTTTTTGGCTCTATGGGCTATATGAGTGGTTATGCGTTTAATTTAATGCTACATTCAGGTTTTCTCTATCACGCAAGTAACTTTTTTTACGCGCCTGGTTTGTTTTACCCCACAAATTAGTCGGCCACGCTAACCTTTTTCGCCTTAATTGGATACTGAAATTAAAAACAGACATAAATTAAGCGCTTCCGAATTCATATAATCCGCATACTTTTATTCAAAGGACACTTTCGCTAACGCAATGTATAGTTGACAGTTTTACAGTGGCGTTTTTTGATGGCTTTTGTTTTGTGATTGTTGCAATGAGAAAGATCTAATAAAACGCGGTCCCACCTCGTATATTATCACAGATGTTAAGTGTGCTTCATCGAAACCACCATGTTTGAGTTAGTGAAATCTAGGAGAATATATTGTTAGGGAGGTCTACGTACGAAATTTATTCCACCGGATCCAAGTAAATTAAATTTATTATCATCAATTCAATCTAGCGGTGAAACTTCCGATTACAGAAGCGATGCACACAAGTAAGTCAGTAACTCACACCATCCATATACGAAGCTACTACAGTACAAGTATACTACATTATCAACGCATTGCCGCACTTATAGAGTGAACGCCCACCACCCAATCATCCAACGATCACAAACGCTATATAATCTCGCATACTTTGTAAGCAGGTCGAAGACGTATTGCACATCACCTCTAATACGTTCTAATTTGACAGTAGCCGACTCGAATACATTCTCGCTTGTAAGCAAGCGTGTTCAACACCACTTTTATTAAATCCTTTTTATACTCTTTTTAGGCATTCTTACCTTCAGTAGTAATTTTGTGAATCCAAAATTTTGCAACGATATATGACAAAAACTAGTGAACGTTTAATCTACAACCATATTTGTTTGAAACAATAGTTTTTGGAAGATTTCTACGTGGTAGAAATATAATCCAGCGAAAATGCAAGTGTTTGATGTCTAAACGACAATTTATTTATGCAACCGGTCTTTGGACCTCTTTGCCAAAATCAATTCAAAACTTGGCAGCGTAAACTCGTTTAAGAAGGAGCTATCTAAATTACTTACAATCAGAGTGTAGCTTTGATAGTGAACGGACGTATTTGTTTTTGATCGCAGTATTAAAAAAAAACGGTATAAGTTTAAAACCGCAACAAGTGGAAAGAGTGAATTTATACAAAATAAAAACTTTGTGACAATTATTTTTTTTATATACTTTTAAAGCAAAACAAATATAAATAAAAAAAAATTGCATACCCATTAGATGCAATTCTGGGAGAGAGTTTAGCTCCACTAGAAAAAACTCTGGATTTCTGAGGAAGAATCATTGAAAAAATTATTGGATGATCTCCTGTCTCTAAGAGATAAAAAAACATTGTTGTTGCAACAGAAGACGAACCATCTTCCAGTTGAGCTATTGTTGATAAACCGAAAACGCAAGTGGGTATGGATAGGTATATAACCGTGGTTAAACGTCAGCGAAGCCCTAAATCCGCGCAAATATCATCGCAACCAAAAATGTCTAAAGACGATATTACCACTGCGACAACGGATAGTAATAGGTTTGCTATCCTTCAGACAGATGAGCCAACAACATCCAAAAAAACATAAGCCACCACCAATATATTTGAGAGAGCCGACTTCTAGTGAACTGGTGAAATAACTTATTACGGCAATAGGCAAAGATACTTTCAACGTCACATCAGTGAAGCACAGCAGCATCAGTGAAACTAAAATTCAGGTAAACCATGAAAACGATTACCGAAAACTGTCTGATGTTTTAGAAAAAGAGAAAAGATCATTTTACACTTACCAGCTCAAAAGTGCTAAAGGTCTTCAGGTCGTTATTAAAGGGATTGACCCATGCGTAGATATTGATGATGTCAACACCGAATTGGAAGATAAAGGTTTTAAAATAGGAACAGTAGTAAACATAAGGAACCGTGAAAAGATCCCTCAACTCATGTTTAGAGTTGAACTGCAACTAAGGGCTGTTGTGCTAAAAAAAAAAAAAAAAATGAAATTCATCCAATATACATATGTATATCCTCAAATTTCTTTTGCATCGTAAGGTTACTGTTGAGGAGCCACATAAGCGTATAGGACCCGTTCAGTGCCTAAACTGCCAGGAATTTGGCCACACGGCACAACTCAGTACAATAAGCCAAAGGCCGACGCAAGTGTTAAAAAATGCAGTAACTGTGGAGGTAACTACACTGCAAATTATAGAGGTTGCCCTGTCTATACTCATTTTAAGCGGTCAATGACAAATAAGTCATCGGTTTCTCCAGCAACCCACCAGCCAAATGTCATTGGTAAAAACAATTTTCCCCAGGTAGGCCATTCAACCAACTACACAAACACGCAGAACTCCAAACAATTTTTATATGCTAATGTGGTTAAATCCGACCAAAACTTGAACCAGGAACCCAAGCCCTAAATTTTATTAATCTAGGGGCAACTCTACAGACTCTTGTTCAATCCATAAACACTTTTACCGTTTCTATGACAAACATGATGCAGGAAATGCTAAAAATATAATCCACTATACAAATGAATTGGTTTAAAATATGTTTCTGGAACGCAAACGGCATCCGCCAATACAAAAATGAACTTGAGCACTTCCTTATGGAAAAGCAGATCGGTATGATGCTGAAACCCATTTGACAACCAACAGTTATTTCAAAATTAATGGCTACACACTATATGACACAAAAGATACCCGTGGAAGATCTTGTGATGGTTCGGCAATTTTGATAAATACCAGAATTAAGCACTATTTGCTAAACGAGACATGTGAGGAGTATCTCCAAGCAACAAACATATGATAAAATTGTTATATTTACATGATAAAATTGTTATATACTCGATTTACTCACCACCCCGATTTTCAGTAACAGAAAACTAATATTCACATTTTTTTAAATCACTTGGGCCTCGACTATAACGTGAAACACACTTTTTGGGGATCACGTTTAATTACCTCGAAAGGCCGTGTGCTTTTTGACACCGTTTCCAAAATGGGCTTAGATGTGGTTTCAAGCGGACACTCCACTTATTGGCCGTCAGACCGACGAAAGATCCCAGATGTTATAGATTTTGGAGTTGCGAAAAATTATCCTTTAAAGTGGATGCAAGTGGAGCCTTCATTAGATTTGTCATCAGATCACTCACCCACTATAACCTCTGTTTCCTTCCCCCAAGAGATTGGGTCACCGTTGACTGTCAATACAGTTAATTGGCTAAAATACAAAAAAATTTTGAGTACACATTGTACTGAAAATATCGCCTTGAGAACGCCTGAGGATATTGATGTGTCAATTAACGATTTTTCTGAAAACCTCAGACTGACCGTACAGCATGCTACCACTAGTCATATAAGATCCAGAAATGAAAACAATAGAACTTATTCGTCTGAAATTGATCAACTCCTGTCTGAAAAAAGAAGAGTCAGAAGAGAGTGGCAACTTCGCAGATCTCCCCAGCTTAAAACTAGGCTACGGGAATGCATAACTCAGTTAAGAAATCTGCTTGAAATCCACAGAATGGCTTCCCTTAAAACATATTTGGAAAGCCTTGATGGTACTCCTCAATCTGATTATACCTTGTGGAAAGCGACAAAAGGTTTAAAAAGACCCGTAATAGGTAAGCCACCCTTGCGAACTTCAACTGGCGACTGGGCAAGAAGCAATTCTGAAAAGGGGATGAGGTATGTCGATCATTTGAGAAACGTTTTTATTACACATGATTCAGAGAACATTACAGCGGAATTACCACCATATGTTGTTAGACCTCCTGTGTCTTTGAGACTTAATTTTCAAGATGTCGAAAACGTTATCGGAAAGCTCCAGGTATTGATTCTAATTTTTATTTTTAAAGCTATTTTACGCCTTAAGTATTATCCTACAGAGTGGAAGGTCCCAGTGATTACTATGATACCCAAGCCAGGGAAGGATCCCACTAAACTAGAATCATATAGACCAATAAGTCTACTACCAACAATTTCAAAACTGTTCGAAAAATTGTTGATGGCGAAATTGAGGCCAATATTGAACAATGTGGGATGCATCCCTGATCATCAATTTGGGTTTCGAGCTAAACATAGCACCATAGAACAAACGCACAGACTAGTCAATGTCATAAGACAGACCTTAGAGGACAAGAAGTATCGCTCAGCTCTATTCATTGACATTTCTCAAGCTTTGACAAAGTGTAGCACGACGACTTGATACACAAAACAAAGTTAAACTTGCCTGCAAATACTCACAAGCTTCTGGAAAGCTGCTTATATGGGCGAGAAGGCGATTTTATAAGCCCAACTCAGCCAATCGAGTCAGGTGTTCCCCAAGGCAGCATACTGGGGCCTACTTTATATTTGATTTACGCCTCTGACATCCAGAATCCACACTTCAACCTTTGCAGATGACACAGCGTTTTTGAGTGCTCATGAAAACCACGAATTTGCTTCACGAAATTTACAGGAATATATTTTAATATTAGAGAAATAGCTAAAACTTTGGAAAATCAAAGTTAATGAACAGAAATGTACTCATGTCACATTCACACTGTGTAAGCAAACATGTCCGCCTATCCAAATTAACAACTCATTTATTCCTCAACACAATGAAGTCAAGTACCTTGGCATACACCTCGACCGTAGGCTAACGTGAAAGTCTCACATTGAAGCAAAAGTCACTCAGTTGAAACTAAAATCAGCGCAACTAAATTGGCTTATGGGCAGAAATTCGACATTGAAGTTGGTTTACAAACTTCTGCTATACAATGCAATTCTAAAACCTATATGGTGCTACGGAATTCGATTACGGGGCACCGCCTCAGCGTCAAATATTGAAAAAATTCAAAGGCAAAAAAACCAAATTCTTCGAACGATTACTGTAGCTCCAGGGCACGTAAAAAATTCACGAATTCATAGAGATCTGAGTGTTCCGCTGATAAAAGATGAATTTTCTAAGTACGCGACAAGGTATGTCAGTAAACGGGAACTTCATCCAAACCCTCTTGCGCGCAATATGCTTAATTTTGACGGCCACACTCGACTTAGAAGAAGGGATACCGTTGCCACCATCAGATTGCTTAATAGGTGATTTTACCGAAATAGCTCCCGCAAAATAAAATTTTTTGTCTAGCATTGGCCGGACTTAAGTATAAAGCACATTTTTTAATTTTAAAGCATATTTTTTTTTAATTTTAATTTTAGTATTAAGATTTGAATTCTTATTATTAGTTCATTTTGAAGATTCAATAAATAAAAAAATGCTAAAAAAAAATTACTTAATTGAATTTTTATTTTGATTTTTTTTTATCTGGGACCAGTACTCAGGGGATGGCCCCTACATGTGCAGCGCATTGTACTGGAACTAGGAAAATAGGTTATGATCAGGAGGAAGTAGTGTTCGAGGCTAAAACAAACTATATTACAGCATGTAAAATGTTGGAATTATATTCGTTAAAATTGATCAGTGCCCAGTGTACTCGTATATACCTTCAATACTACTCAGATTGGCAAAACTTAGTCCAACAGCTTCCACACTACAAGGTTCATTACCTTGCATTAAAAAAAATTAATATTGAACATACACAGTCTTTCAAAAGTTTACATACGATCTAAAAAATAATATTTTTTTTTGCAATTATAAGAATATTTTTTATATTTTACTGGTCTTTATTATTTCATATGAAAAAAAAATATTATAAATACTTCGCAATAAATCTTCAATTGTATTTCCTAAAACAACAATAAAAACTCTAAATCGCTTAAAATGTCACATTTACAAAAGTATACATACCCTAAAAAAACACAATGTACCGTTGTGAGTACCGCTGCACATTTTCTTGATATTTGCTTTAAATCATCAGTAAAGTATGTAATTTCAGAATAAGTGATCACAATTCAAATTCTTTAAACTCTAAGTGGTTTTCATTAAGTAAAATGGGTAAAGGAAAGGAAATTTCCGAACCAATTCGATAAACCGTAGCTAAATTCCGGAATGAAGGCAATTCTCTAAGCAAAATTGGGAGAATTTTTAAATTAAAGAAGCCGACAGTGCAAACAATAATAAAAAACTTTAAGGAAAATGTAATTTATGAAAGTAAACCACGTTCACGACGCCCTCGTCTTTTAGATAAGCGCACCAATAGAGCAGTTATCCTGTTGGTAAAAAAAGATCCCAAGCGAAGTGCAGTCGAAATAAATCGGAAAATAAAAGCGGATCTAGGAGTAAACGTTTCTGATCAAACTGTGCGCAGAACTATAATCGTTACAGCAGCAGAGTTGCAAGAACAAACGACTTCTCAGAGCTGCAAACACACAAAAGCGCTTGGAATACGCCCAAAAGTATGAGAACATCCACGTAAGGACCCAACATTTTGGGAAAGGGTAATATTCACTGACGAATGTAAATTTTTGGTTTTTAGGGGTGACGGTCGGGTCAAAGTTTGGCGAAAATCGAATGAAGCCTTAGAGCCCCAGAACATAAACCCAACAGTGAAACACGGAGGCGGTTCAGTCATGGTCTGGGGGTGTATGGCCGCAAATGGCGTTGGTAAATTAAAAATTATCGATGGTATTACGGATAAGGCTATGTACATTGATATTTTAAAAGATAGCTACCTCCCTAGATTTAGGAGAAAACGCATTCTTCGAAAATGGTAAAAGAATGGCTTCCAATATAAGCTAGAGCATCCCCCGGAATTTCCCGATGTAAATGTTATTGAACATTTATGGGATGTTTTAAAGCGAAATCTGAAGAAACGCCAAACAACATCAATAGCGGGCCTGAAGGAAGCGTTAGTAGAGGAGCGGAGCAAAATAACACCTGAAGTTACATAAAAATTTACATTATCCATGCCTTCTCGTCTAGCAGATAAGTTTAAGATTTACTGTATAATTAACTTTTTGTATTCTGAGATGATTTAATTAATGACATGCTAATAATAGATCACTAGCACTATCATATGTAAGATGTGTTCAACTTGTTGTGCGAAATAACTAATAAATAAATAAAATAAATAAAAAAATCATAATGAAATAAAATAGCACATAAAAAATAACGGGCCAAAACAAAAATTTATATCCACACAAATATCATGTGTGTGAAGAAAAAATTTAATAATTATTTATAACCCTGGACATAAACCAACTGACTTAACAGAGATCTGTTAAAGAGTCAACTAGCTCTGTTAAAAAAAGGAAATCTGTCAAATCGCTCGGTGTTGGAGGCCAATTTGCTCCTCCTCTACGAGAAATAATGCGATTTTCGAACTTTTCTTTCAAAAACATCCATGGTTTCTCTTGCTGTGTGACACTATCCTGTTGAAACCACATATTCTCTAGGACTAAATCATTAATTTCTTGTCACAAAAAGCTTCGAATCATATTCCAGTAGTGATTTCCATTGACCGTAAACGGATTTCCATTTGCATGATTCCTTCGGGCTACAAATCACACCAAGCGACAACTTTTTGTGGATGTAATGGTTGCTCTAAGATAAATCTTCACCAAAATTTAGCAAAATTGTGCTGAAAGTCGGCTTCGTCGATAAAGATTATTTTATTCAAAATATTTTTATTGTTTGCCGACTTAATGCGTGGTCAGTTTGTTTTAATTTTTGGGTTAGTTGGATCTAATAAACCTTTAAATAGAGATCAAAATATTGAATAATGTGAATCGTCTGATGTTTAATTGCTGCGAACGATGACGAATGGATGGTTTTAGGTCTTCTTCACAACTGCTATATCCTCGGTTGACTACTACATTGATAAATTCTGTTTCCCTTATTAGGAACGGATGCAGTTTCTTTACATTTATCAACCAACAGCCTGATTTTATTCTAAGTTTCCTAATTACATCTTGAAAACTTTTGTAATAATAAAAATACGTTGTTCCTTCATATTCCTTCTCTATTAACTAACTAGAATGTATTTAGATTCTGAAAATAAAAATTTAGGATTAAAATTACATATAGAAACGGCAGTAAAATTAAAATGATGCTTCAATTTTTCTAATTTTAATTACACATCTTAAATTAGTGTTACCAAATGTATGTGACATTTTACGTCGTGTTAGCGGTTAACCATACAAAATAATTCCATTAAAATAAACACATGTGCATACGAGGTCGTAATTAATAAAAAACAATTTTAAAATTCAAGTGAAAAATGTATAGGAGTTAAATTGTCATATGGAAATCCTTAAAAGAAAAAATCATAACGCTGTTGATTGGTAAGATGCGCAATAAACCCGTTATGGAAAACATAACAAGAAGCAGATACTAAAAGGGGAAGTAAAAGGGTGTCATTAGCAACCCAAATGACCATGTGAACACAATATATGTGAAATTAAATGTGAACATAATAATCTCCGTTTTACAATAATGAAAGAATCAAACATTTTAGTAATGTCTTTTGAAAAAGTTTGAAATAAAAGTAAAATCTTCCTGCTTTAAGAACCAGGACGAGTTTTGGTGTTAAGATGCTTTCGTGAAAAATATGAAGTTGGATTCAAGAGCTATAAATTTAATTCCGCTTATTCTCCTTGGCACTGCTATATAAAAAGATTTTCCAATTTGTTTTTAACTTGGGTGGTGAAAATCTATTATAGATAGAAATCTAGGCACGTACACCGATATATAAAATATTAAAAATGGCGGCACAGTGAACAAAATACTAAAAGGGCGGTTTTTGCATTATCTTACATCCTAGGTGACTGGCACAATGTTTTTTTATCGAACCACTCTATTGCACATGTCGACCCAGTTTTAATGACCCTATGCAAAGTTTGTAACGGTTCTAATTAGTATGTTCCAAAAACAGATAGTGTTACTACCTACTCACGAATTACAAAATTTCATCTCATGCTATTGTATTTCATGTATATTTTTTCTTAATTCTAGAAATTATGTGTGCCAAAGCGTATTTATTTAAACTTATCAGGGTTTTTTATTGAACTGTTCAGTAAACTATATATACTACTATGATGTTTGTCCCTAAAAGATACTCAACCTTGCACAAGAGAGAGCGAAGAAGCTTACCATGGCCTACCAAATAAGGGAGTGTGGAATGCATGGGCTACCAGGACATCGCGTGTAAAAAATAAACTAATGCGTAATCGATTAAGAAGGAGTTATGTCTCCAAATCAGGCATTTCACAAGGCCAAATCGGGGATGTTCGTGTACACTTAGCATATACATAAAACTTTGATTTTTTTTTACAACAAATATTTACAAAGCAACTTCTTAATCAATGTTGCATACAAACATAATATATGTGTCTAAAATTTTACCACTGTAAAAAAGCTAGATGTCTCCCTAATCGCTAAAACTTATTTTTGCCCGCAATTGACACTTAAAAAACTCTAAATTTAGCTTGAAAATCTCTAAATTGGCAGCAGTGGTGCTTTACCTTATTCTATAGTTACTAAAATGTATTTAGCTCTGACGGCGTTAGGTCTTTTGTTTCCGAAATCCACATATTTTTAAGTCACAAAGGTTCATCTTACAGGGCAATGAAAATTTGTCCTTCAAATGTAAGGTTCATTTGTGGTCACGTTTCCTATCAGTTACGAGTACAGTGTTAGAAAATCTAACTCAAACATCCACAATTACTACTCCCTTTTTCTTCCGCCTCATAACTTATTTTCCTATATCAGGTAAAATGCACTGTATATGTGTGTGTTATCCCCTGAATATTGGTCCCAAATAAAAAACGACATTTGATTGAGACTTTTACGAAAATCTAAAAATACATATCTATTTATTCCCGCAACTAAACAGCCCATTTTTGACGATTTCTTAAGCTACCTGCGTTTTAAGAAACACAATTTCAGCTCTGTAACAGGAAGTGTTTCCGAAAACGATTTAATATCGTATGTTGCAAGTGATAGCACGAGAGCAGTTTGATTAAGATAAAATTGTGTTTCGACAAAAGAGCATTGTAAACTCGTAGAATAGAAACGCCAGTATAATTTCCAGTTATGTAGCAGCTCTCAGATTAAAACCATCAACAAGCGGCGGTATAAATATTATTTGCTTAGCTATTCACATATCAGATTGAAGTAAATTAAGAAGAATGCTACAAAAGAAATTCATTATAGTACGACTAGACTCTACGTTTACGTTCTTTTAATGAAGACAAAGCTATTATAGTACTTTAAACATTAAAAACTACTATGTATGTATAAGATTGAAATCTTTGCAGCTAAACCAAAATTAAAAATAAGTCATTATGAATAAGAGATAATTGAGAATAGTTGTTTACTGCATAAAAGATCTTAATACTTGATGACACTTTCAGTCTATAATTCACACCAATCAGGGAATTATTCGAAATGCCCAAATGTAACGAGCTCTATTTGGTTGAAATACCCATTCGTCCAGAAATACGGCTTATCGTTGAATATGAGTTTTTGAATACTGGACCTATTCAGGGAATGTACAATGTTAACTATGATCATATATGCATATCGAGCTTTTGGATCAGTTGAAATTATAATGAGTAGGTATTTGTAGTTTCGCGACTAGAAAGGACCATCATCAGTGTTGTAGGTCGTTAGACTAACTTTGTTCGCTGGTTTTTTGAGGTGCTGCAGATATAGAAATATAAAGAGTATTTATATATATATATATATATATATATATATATATATATATATATATATATATATATATATATATATATATATATATATATATATATATATATATATATATATATACATATATATATATATATATATATATATATATATATATATATATATATATATATATATATATATATATATATATATATATATATATATATTGTGATTCGGTTTGTAATTTCCATAATTTTCATTTCCGACCCTATAAGGTATATATGTATATTGTAAATCAGTATGGATAGAAAAGTCGATTAAACGATGTCCGTCTCTCCGTCGTTGAAATACCGCTTGTGAGAAAACCATTAGACTTAGAAACTTTTTTCTTTCACCCTTCTTTTACTAAATCGATTCATGGGATTGCTGTTGAAATTCAGTAAAACTGTTTCACGTATAGCTGAGATAAATCCAAAATTCCGAAAAACAGGAAAAAAATAATTCTTTTGTTTCAACTTAATAATATTATTATTTGGCATGTCGATCACAAGGCAAAAATTAATTTTCTCCGATATCGGTTCTTATATATCCCGGATATAGCCTAAAGCGATTTGTTAATGTCGAGCAAGCAAACTAAATCATTTTTTTTTTGCTTTAAAGCAGTTCTGTGGCTGTGCTCTGTAACTTTGGCGAGAAGTTCTCGCGTCGAAAACTTGTGAAACAAATTATTCCATCGTTTCTCGAAAAGTGAAAAAAAACTGCGTCTGTAACTCATGTCGAAAACTATCCTAAGCGATTACGTCGTTACGTTAGAAATGTCTGAAAATATAAAACGATGCCGACATGCAATTTTAATAAAAATGAAAGCGCCAGTCACAATTAGTACCGCCGCCGACCAAAAATTACTAAACTTAAGAAATTTTATAACCGCCGGCTATTCTAGAAAATGAATGGTATAACTCTAAAGTTTCCATTTTATTTACAAATACATACTTACATACATACTTATGCACAAAATTTTGTAAAATTAAAAAACAATTACAATTTGTGAATTCTGAAAAAGCATTATTAAAGTATTACAATATACTTTGTTGGGTCTGAAATTAAAATTGTAGAAATTTCAAATTTATATAGATATTCCCATGGTGCAATTATTAGGTGGCAGCATAAGAGTTGTTGTACTACATACATAATATTTTGTTTGTGTAAAATTTCCGGACGCTGTCAAAAACATGTTTACAAAACAGAAGAAAATGAAAAAGAAACGTTTATATAAAAAAAAACGAACAAAGAAAATTAATATATTTTTTTTATAAATTGTTTTCAACACATTTTAAGCAATTAAAATATTTTTGAAAACTTTTTTATTGTGTTCTTGCCCTTTTTCAAACTGTTTAAAATATTTTTATTTTTTCACCCACAATTTTATGAAACAAAAAATTATCACCTGCGCTAGTGATGTCACCTGGTTAATTGCACCATGGATATTCCCTTAAAACTTGTTGTGTGAATGGTATAAAAATTAATTAAAAAGTTAAAATAAAAAAAATAAAAACATTCATTCTAAACTGTGTAAATATATATATTAAACAAAATTTAACAGTAAAATACCTATTTTTTCAGCATTATTATCCATTTAATGGTGATTATTGTTATTTGAAATACTATCTCACAGCCTTTTTATTTGCGAGAAATAATGACAGTTGAAAGCGGGAAATTTTTTCGCAAAAGTTTTACAGACACAGTTTTTCAGTAAAATGGCGAGTAATTTCCTTACGTGACAGCTTTACTCAAAAACAAGTTATAGCTACAGTTTAGTGACAAAATCAGCTGTTTGTTTCAACTTTGTTTCATTTCACACCTTTCAGTCGAAAAGTTTCTCGTAACGGGAGTTACAGAACACAGACTGGTAATAAAAGGAGGCTATTAAACTACAGAAAATAAAAATTTCGGAGATCGTTTTATAATATACCAGAGAAATAGCGTAAATAGATTTTTCCATGAAATTGGTTCGTAAGCGGACTTAAAAAATGTTTGTTTTTTGCTTCCAATCAATATTGGCAACAGAAGAATGTAAAATACAAAAAATGAACATTTCCGATAACGGTTCACATATAGCTCAAATGGAAATATCGCCTTTGAAAAACCAATCGTTTAAACTTCACGACGTTTAACGATCTGACTAAAGTTGCCAATTAAATTGGTACATTTACACAATGTAAAGGCTACACGTATATATTTTTATAGCCTTGAATTAAATATTTTTATTACGTTAATGTTTCATATTGTCATATTTTGGAAATTATTAGTTTACATCTAAGAATTTCATGAATTATCATTATCTAAATTAAATCAGCATATTTAGTTCAAATTTGTAATATATACTATATATTTGCGTTACTATTGTGATGGGTATTTTAGATTCGGCCCAGCCGAATGTATTAGACTCTTACTGGTTTTTTATAAAAAAGTTTTTTGGAAATTTGCAGCTTACTCGTACTTTATTGAATAAAATAAAGCCAAAACGTTTACAAAAAATAAAATATTTTTTAAAAAAAATATGACAACGCCATCCTCTTCAACAAATCTGTTGCTAATTAAAATAAATTACCTCAAGTAACCTTAGTGCAAATCTTTTCTGGTGGTTTGTAAGTTTCAGTAATATACTTGTGTGTAACCAAGCATGCAGTTTCGTATGACCATATTGAAAAATAAATATTGTAAACACAAATAATGCTATTATATTCACACCTAGTTTACATACTCCCACTCCGCAGTAATGTCAATTATAAGTCAATGTGGTCATTTGGGATATAAAATGCAAGAAACGTGGACTCACAAATTTATTACTGTAACAACTTGAAAAGTTGGAAAGCTGTTAAGTTATTTTAGTATTAGAAACCAGGAAAGCAATAAATAAATCCTCTCCTGAATTAAAATTAAAAATTCAATTTCATTAGAGGGTGGTCTAAAATGATGTTTGTTTTCGAAAATTAAATTAATAAAGCCGTTATAAGACAATACTAATAGATATTTTTACAACATCTCGGCAAGGTTTTAAGATGTTAGTACATAGAGAACACACAAATGTACTTAAAATGCGGCGATGACGGTTTTGCTCAAGAAAAACAATCTTGCGATGTCTTAAAATGATTATAAAATTCTTGAGTCGGGAATATATCTTGAATCAAATGCAGAAATTAAAGACACAAATACATATACATATTTATATGAATGAGTTGTTGAGAGATAGAAATAAATGGTCCTCTGTTTTTTGTGGTTGAGAAATATTATTAGAACATTTTTTTTTAATTCTCATTGATTTATTTAAAATAATGGAATATACGAGTATAGTTAACTGCTTGAAAATATTTATCAAAGTTTTCCAAATTGCCTGATGATTAGGGTAGCTCCTACGAAATATCTACATATAGATAGCTAGAATACATAAAAGACCAACTGTATAATATAATTTTTTTTAGTATAAATATTAGTAGCTAGTAAAGTAAATAATCATAGACACAATCGTTCTTTGACAATATGCAAGTTTGACAATATATGAGTGTCATTAAATCTCTTGTTTAGCTTATTTCAACTCTTGAATCAATTTTAAGATTGGTTTGACCTCAGGTTTTCATAAATTACTCTCATTTGCAGCTTATTTCAAGTGCGGACTCGGGATTAAGTATGTTTAAAATTAAGAGTTTTGTGCTTGAATAATCCATACTTGAATCACGCGCACCGTACTTTATTTAAGAAAATCTGTACTTACGGCACATTTTATACCGCTTGGGGTTGATTTAAGTACGGTTGGATTGAATTTTCTTTTCGGTGTATGTACATACATATTGATGCATTACCTTTCTGAATTACTTGGTTAATTTATGTATTGTTTTCAGGAGTTGTTATTATATTTTTTTCCTCGAATTTTATTAATATACATAAATAAAAAATTTATCGAGCGTTATTCTGTTCTATCATTACTACAATGGATTTCGCTCTGACGAGATCAGGGATCTTGTTCCCGAAACTCGCACATTTTTATGCAACACACGTTCGTCGTCCAGAGCTCATCCATTTGTGGTCGCATGAACGGGGAATCGTACTACGTATTAAAGAAAGAATTCGTTTTTCAACCGTACGCTTCGTCTGTGAAATAAGTTGCGTGCAGACGTGTTTTCTGTCTGTTATAACGTTGGATAGTTCAAGTCAAATGTTCACAAATACTGCTCCCTTTTTACGCCTCATCACAACATATTTTCCTAGTTCCGGTACAATGCACTGCATATGTAGGGATCATCCCCTGAGTACTGGTCCAAGATAAAAAAGAGGGTTTTCCATTCTCATTCTGCTGAAAATTGTTAACCCTAGTATTAACGACAGAATATGCATGAAAAGTTTTCTGTTATTACGGCTCAGGTGCCTAGGTTTCATTGGCTGTCAAAGTAGTTGCTGAACGTATCTGTAATTTGAACTTGGTGGAATATTGGTGATCTGTGAACGAATTTGGCCATATATGGGAACTTTTTTGGTTATCACTCAATTGGACTTTTTGGAGTAGGAAGCCAAGAGTGTGCTCTAAACGCCGATATAAGTGGCAGATCTGAATTGTTTCTAGGAGTTTTTTAAAAAAATGTTTAAATTTGAACTTAGTGGGAAATTGGTGATCTGTGAAAGAATTTGGCCATATATGTGCACATTTTTTGTCGTCACCCTTGGCTTCCTACTCCACAAGTTCGTATTGAGTGACAACCAAAATCGTGCAAATTCTTTCGCAGATCACCAATTTCCCACTTAAAGTTTAAATTTGTTTAAAAAACTCCCAAATACAACTGAGATTTGCCACTTATATCGGTATTTAGAGGACACTCTTCGCTTCCTACTCCATAAGATTCTGTTGAGTGACAACCAAAAATGTATCTTTATTTGGTCAAAATCTTAAAAATTGTTCCATATCGCTCCTTTATGGCATCATAGTCAAACTAAAAAAAAAGCTTGCTTCGAGAAAAACACATTTAAAATTTTTAGTTTCAATACAAGTCTTTGAAATTTTTTGTATCTCCTAAAGGAAACACTTTAAAAGTAATTTGAATAAATTTTTGGCATAATATAAAAAAAAGGTGGTACTGTTAACAATTCTGCATTGTTAACTCGAAAAGCTAATTTTTTGAGATATGACTTTATTGCAATAAAGGAGCGATATGGTCTATGTTAAAATTTCAGCATCTAGTCTAGATGTTTTCAAATAATACTGCTTATGCTGTATTTGTACGACATTTGTTCGTTTTAAGGTAAAGTGTATTTCGTTTAATAAAAGTTATACAAATCACATAAACAAAAATGTTGGTTCGTTGGGACGTTACGTCAAACATATTTATCTTCACAGCTATACATGTCGTTACGGCATTCCATTGCGTCAAATATATTTAACTCAGCACATTTATCTTCACACACATTTTATAATATACCCAAATCTAACATATTGCATGAATCTGACACCGGTGCATGGCTGCCAACCACACTGGTGTTATAGTGAGCCGTTGCAAGTTTACCTGTGGGCTTGGTCATCCTTTATATTAGACCTTAAGGCAGGTAGCGACGTACGGAAACATTTGCTTCCGGAATAGAAAATAGAAATAAGTAACGGCTCTTGTCAAATCACCCTGTATCACAACTTCGGTTGGCTGACTAAATTCGTCGAGCATTAATGCATGAAATATGCCCAACGTATGAATAAACTTGGAGTTTTCTATCTCGTAGCAAGCAAAAGCCTCTGGTTGTCCTGACAAGTGGCAACAGTAGAGGGGGGCAAAGTTTTGAAATTATTATCATGTTGGTGTCTATTACTTTATGTAAATGTGCGATATCATCAGTTTTTTCCAACATCCTTATTCAACTTTTCATTTCGATAAAGAAAATAAATAAGTGAACAGTATTAGCATAACATGGCTTTAATTTTAATCACTTGCCAAATATTTGAACAGCAGGAGTATGAATAAATGAGTGAATGAAAGTAACATAAGTATAAATGAATTGTATTCAAAAATTAAAAAGTGGGTGTGAATTTATTTGAATGGATACTTCATCATAGTCTTCTGTATCTTATGACTTTTAAGTAATCGTACTTTAACAATTAATATATAGAAGGGAATTCTATTTATGGCAATTTTCGCTGAAAGGGTTGACTTTTTGCTTTGCAATAAAAAACGGCTTAATATCTTTATATTCAACGTCTTTTCTTTTTTTTTCTGACTTTGTGAATATTTAATTATTGTATGACTTGTAATTTTATTACGTTTCTATTAAACCGTTAATTTTATTAATAAATATTTATGGGTTTTAATATTTATAATACGTTAAGCCATGCCGAAAAGAACAAGGATTTATTAGCTACAAAAGTTTTCTAATTTCATTAAGTCTTATCAGCATCGGGGCTTTGCACTTGTAATTGTTTTATTATTCAAATTACAAAATTAAAAAATGTTTACGACTTTCATTTTGTAAAATAAATAAATAGTGATTAGGAACAGGTTCCTTCTATGTTAAACTATTATATTGCAGTTTAGCCAATGCCAGACAAAAAGTTGTAATTTCGATAATGGTGACAAGGTTATACCTCTTTTTCAATCGGGTGTGAATGCCAATGGTAAGGCCACTACGTTCCATGTTTTGGTTTTTGATAAAATTCAAGTTTATTGATATAAAGGTTTTTAATAGAGGTGTACAAGTTTAAGTTGGCAACACTTGTTTTAACTGGTGGCCATTTTTTTTTAGATATTAAGTGATTTGCAGTGTAACCAGATTAATTTAAAGCAAATATTTTCTTTGAGAGTTCATAGTTTTATCATTTATGCTTATATTTCATTAGTAATTTTTATTTCCATTGAAGAAAATGAAATTTCTTAAAACAATAAACTATTTTTTAAACATAAAAAGTTTTAAAAATAATAATCCAGTCTTTAAATTTAATATCACACTTACATTAATACATGGCCATTGATGTTCTCTACCGTCTAACTTACACTTATCAACGTTTAAACTATTATCTATAGAAAACAAGTAAGAGTGTAGTATATTCGGCTGGGCCGAATCTAAAATACCCTTCACGATAGTCACGAATATGTATAGTATAGGGTGTTTTTTTAAGCCCGATAGAACTTGAAATTGTAAAAAATAACACAAAAAATTAAATTGTAATCAAAATTTTTTTTTATTCGAAAGATCAATACGTGACATTAACATTTGAAAATGATTTCGGGCATATGGGCACCGCGGCTGTTCTTGACGAAGCGCATTCTGGACGTCCAATTTTGGGCCACTTTTTCGAGCACTGCTGGCCGTATGTCACGAACAACACGAACAATGCTGGCCTCCAAGGCGTCAATTGTTGCTGGTTTATCAGCATAAACCAGTGACTTCACGTAGCCCCACAGGAAATAATCGAGAGGTGTCAAATCGCACGACCTTGGAGGCCAATTGACAGGTCCATTTCTCGAAATCAACTTATCGCCAAATTTTGATTTCAGTAAGTCGATGGTTGCGTTCGCCATATGGCACGTAGCGCCATCCTGTTGAAACCACATCTCCTCCGGATCAATGTCATCCATATTTTCAAACAAAAAATCATTGATCATGGTGCGTTAACGATCTCCATTGACCGTAACGCGAGCTCCGGCCTCATTTTTGAAGAAATAAGGTCCGATGATGCCACCAGCATGAAAACCGCACCAAACAGTGCATTTTTCTGGATGTAATGGAGTCTGTAGGGTCTCTTGTGGATTGGTCTCACTCCATATGCGGCAATTTTGCTTATTAACAAACCCGTTAAGCCAAAAATGCGCCTCATCGCTGAACACAATTTTGCGATAAAACAACGGGACTGATTTTCAAAGTAAATTTGGATAATTTCGTAGCGTTGTTCAAGCGTGAGTCTATTCATGATGATTTGTCAGAGTATACTGAAACAAATAAAAAAAATGTTTCATCAAAATTTAATTTTTTGTGTTACTTTTTACAATTTAAAGTTCTATCTAGCTTAAAAAAACACCCTATACTAGAAATATTAAAATAAAAGTTGGACTATTTAATATTAATACATACATATATATCTCACAGCACAGAGACTGTCAACATACATACATACGTACGTTGATAAATAATAAAAAATTAACTGGTTGTTCAGTGACAGCAAACTGCAGTACAAACAACTGGGATTATAACAAATTGAATATGTGATCAATATGAGACAAATATAGACGAAAAAATAAATAAGAGCTCAATGGCTGAATTGGTTAAGCAGCCGTATTAAAAAGTACATCATGTTTACATGGTGCTGACATCAATTCAATGCTGACATCAATTCAATGATACATTTTATTAATAGTTATAATACATTTAATTTGTAACAAGTAAGAGTGTAGTGTATTCGGCTGGGCCGAATCTAAAATACCCTTCACGATAGTCACGAATATGTATAGTATATTAAAAATGTGACCTGAATATGCTCGGTTATATATGAACCGATATCGGAATTTTCTATTTTCTGTATTTTAGTAACCTTCTTTCATAACGAGAATTGCTTTTCAGCAAAAAAAAAAAAAAAAAAAAAAAAAATTTAATGAAAAAATCGGTTCCGGCTATAAGCAGTTCTTTTGAGCACAACAAATTGTTTAAGTTCGCTTACGCGACATTTTCATGAAAAATCCGGTTTAGGCTATATCTCGGGAATATATGGACCGATATCGGAAATTTTTATCTTCCATATTTATATAACTTTATTTCGTTACCAAAACTGCTTTTGAGCACAAAAACGTTGTTTAAGTTCGCTTACGCGGCATTTTCATGAAAACCCCGGTCTAGGCTATATCTCGGGTATATATGGACCGATATCGGAAATTTTCATTTTCCATATTTATGTTACCTTATTTCATTATCAGAACTGCTTTTGAGCACAAAAAAGTTGTTTAAGTTCGCTTACGCGACATTTTCATGAAAAACCCGATTTGGGCTATATCTCGGGTATATATGGACCGATATCGGAAATTTCCATTTTCGATATTTATATAACCTTATTTTATTACCAGAACCGCTTTTAAGCAAAAAAAGTTGTTTCAGTTCGGTTACGCGACATTTTTATGAAAAACCCGATTTGGGCTATATCTCGGGTATATAGGGACCGATATTTGAAAAAAAAATTTTGCTTTTTAGTCACCTTGCTTAATGAGTGTGTGAAGTTTGAAGCAAAACAAACAACTTTTTTTGTCAAAAATTTCCATACAAAATTTCAAAAATTCATGGCTTTTTTCGGAATTTTGAATATATCTCAGCTATACGTGGACCGATATTACTGAGTTTCAATAGCAAACACATGGCAATATGGAGTAATAGAATGGTGAAAAAAAAAGTTTCTATGTCTAATGGTTTTCTCAGAAACGGTATTTCAACGACCGACAGACGGACATCGCTTAATCGACTTTTCCATTAATTCTGAATCAGAATATATATACTTTATAGGGTCGCAAAAAAAAACTTAAAAATTACAAACGGAATCACAAACTTATATATACCCTTTACATTTTTGTGAAGGGTATAAAAATTATATTTTTCATGTTCACGTTGGCGTGACTGATAAATCAATTGTGCAATAAAACTGCGACATACAATTTGTATTTCTTTCTCCACTTCAGGATTTTAGTTTCTTTCTTAGATTAAAAAAAAAATCAAAATTCTAATTAAAATACGGCAAGACTCGTAGTTTAGCTTCGATAGTGAAAGGATATGCTCGTTTTTGATTGGAAAGTAATAAAAAAAAAACCGGAATAAGTAGAAAACCGGAACAAGTGAAAATAACAAATAAACTTTGTGGCACTTTTTTATACCCTTTTAAATTTTTAATAATAAAAAAAAAGAAACAAGTAATTGCATGAGTGTGCCTATCAGATGTAAATCTGAGAAAGAGTTTAGCTCCGCTAGAAAAAGTCCTTGGATTTCTGAGGAGGAATCTTTGAAAAAATGATTGGACAATCTATTGTCGCTAAGAAAAAGAAACCGCACGCTTTCGTTTTCACCACATATAGTTGTTACAACAGATGATAAACAATCTACCAGTTTAGTTTTTGCAGATAAGCCGAAAACACAAGTAGGCATGGACAGGTATGTAACCGTGGTTAAACGGCAGCGAAGCCCCAAATCCGCTCAAATATCATCGCAATCAAAAATATCTAAAGATGATAATACCACTACGGCAACGGCAAGTAATAGATTTGCAATCCTGCAGACTGATGAGCCAAATACAGCAAAAAAAAAAAAAAACATTTAAACCGACCAATATATTTGAGAGAATCTACTTCTACGAGTAGTGAGCTGGTAAAACAACTTATTACGGCAATCGGTAAGGACACGTTCAACGTAACATGAGTGAAGCATCAATGAAACGAAAATCCAGGTCAACCACGAGAATGATTACCGAAAAATGTCTGACCATTTGGAAAAAGAGAACAGATATTTTTACACTTATCAGTTTAAAAGTACTAATAGTCTTTAGGTCATTATAACAGGTATTGACCCATGTGTAGCCACGGATAATGTTAAGATTGGTTTGGAGGACACAGGTTTTAAAGTCAAAAGTTTTGTGAACATCAGGAACCGTGAGAAGATCCCTCAATCCATGCACCGTAAAGTTGCCGTAGAGGAGCCGCATAAGCCTTTCGGTACCGTTCAATGCCCAAACAGTCAAGGATTTGGTCATACTAAGGCCTATTGTAAATTGCCCGCAGTTTGTGTTGTGTGTGGTGAAATTCACGATACATCACGGCATTAATTGCCAAACTTTTTAGCAATTTTCTTTTGGAATTGCTTTCGTCCACACACAAAAACTTTTTTCGGCAATTCTTGAGCTTTCTCTACCTTTTATTTCATACAATTTACATTGTACATCCACATACACACATGAGAGAAAAGTAAGGAATTGCTGAGAATTGCCGACTACCGGCAATTCGTTTCCCTTTCTTATTCCCCTCACCGAAAGCTTCGATATAGTCATGAATTGCCCAACTAAAGTGGCTGTGTCTGACCTGACACTTAAGCAACCCCAACACTCACACATTTCCCCATATTCCATAAGGCGTCATCGTCTTTACATGAAGTCGACACAAACATTTTTTTATTTATTTACTCGTTGCCAAAAACAGTTGAATGATGTCGACAGCTTCTATCTATCGCTTACGAGTAGAATACACAATTGCTGTCCAAGGCGAATGAGTAACCAAGTGTTTTTTTATTTCGTCTTGATCTGACGACGATGACGCCTCTTATACTATGGGGGATTATTTCTACAAACAAATTTCCCCAGGTAGGCCAGGCAACCAGCCACGTACATACGCTAAACTCCAAACAAGTTTTTCATGCTAATGTGGTTAAATCCGATATACAAAATTTGAATCAGGAGCTCAACTCTCAAAACTCCCATCCAAGCTTTAGCAATCTTGAGGCAACTTTGTAGACTCTTGTTCAATCTATAAATACGTTTACCGTTTCTATGACAACCATGATGCAGGAAATGCTGAAAATTCAATCCACTATTTTGCAGGCAATTTTAAACAAATGAGTTGGTTTAAAATATGTTTCTGGACGCACACGGCATCCGCCAACACAAAAATGAACTTGAGCATTTCCTTATGGAAAGGCAAATCGACATAATTCTGATTGCTGAAACTCACTTAACACTCACAAGTTATTTCAAAATTAATGGCTACACACTGTATGATACTAAAGATCTCCGTGGCAGATCTTGCGGAGGCTGGACAATTTTGCTAAACGAGACATGTGCGGAGTATCTCCAAGCAACAAACATATGTATGTATTTAACCTTTTCATTATAAAATTGTTATTTCCTCGATTTATTCCCCACCCCGGTTTTCAGTAACAGAAAATCAATATTCACATTTTTCAAATCATTAGGACCTCGATTTTTAACGCTAAACATACTTTTTAGGGATCACGTTTAATTTCCCCGAAAGGCCGTGTGTTTTTTGACACCGTTTCCAAAATGGGCTTACATGTGGTTTCAAGCGGACACCCCACTTATTGGCCGTCAGACCGACGAAAGATCCCAGATGTTATAGATTTTGGAGTTGCGAAAAATTTTCCTTTAGATGCAAGTGGAGCCTTCATTAAATTTGTCATCAGATTACTCACCCACTATAATCTCTGTTTTGTTTCGCCAAGAGATTGGCTACCGTTTTAGTGGCTTAGTATTGACCGTCACTAGAGTTAATTAACTAGAATACAAAAAATATTTGAGTACACATTGTACGGAAAATATCGCCTTGAGAACGCCTGAGGATATTGGTGTGTCAATTAAAGATTTTTCTAAAAACCTCAAACTGGCCGCACAGTATGATACCACTAGTCATATAAGATCCAGGAATAGGAACAAAATAACTTATTCGTCTGAAATTGTGCAACTTCTGTAGAAAAAAGAAGAGCTAGAAGAGAGTGGCCACTTCGCAGGTCTCCCCAGCTTAAAACTACGCTACGGGAATGCATAACTCAGTTAAGAAATCTGCTTGAAATCCAGAGAATGGCTTCCCTTAAAACATGTTTGGCTATCCAAATTAACAATTTACCTATTCTGCAAAATTAAGTCAAGTACCTTGGTATACACCTGGACCGTAGGTTAACGTGGAGGCAAAAGTCACTCAGTTGCAACTAAAAGCAGCGCAACTAACTTGGCTTATGGGCAGAAATTCGACATTGAAGCTGCATTGCAAACTTTTGTTATACAATGCAATTCTACGGAATTTAATTATGGGTTACCGCTTCAGCGTCAAACATTGAAAAATTCCAAGGCGATAAACTAGATTCTTCGACCAATTACTGAAGCTCCATGGTACGTAAGAAACTCACGAACTCACAAGGTGTTCCGGTGGTAAAAGACGAATTCTCTAAGTACGCGACAAGGAACTCGTATATCAGTAAACTGGAACTTCACCCAAATCCTCTTACGCACAATATACTTAATTTTGGCAGCCACACTCGGTTGAGAAGAAGGGATACCGTTGCTACCATCAGAGCGTTCAATAGGTGATTTTCCCGATATAGCTCCCGCATAATAAAACTTTTTGTCGACCAATGCGGCCGGACTGAAGTAAAAAGCACATTTTTATTTTTTTTATATTTATGTGCACATGTTTTTTTTTATTTTTATATTTAGTATTTAGATTTGAATACTTATTGTTAGTTCATTTTGAAGATTCAATAAATAAAAAGCGCTTTAAAAATATACTAAAACACTTATGGCCGTATTCATAAAAAATATTGTATGTTTATTAAACAGTTATTTGACAAATTTCCCATAGAAATTTAATTGCAAGATGTCCAATAAGGTTTCCTGCCTTAAGTTTTTCCCTTTTGTAAATTGAGATGGCCTGAACGGCCGCCTCTTTTTGTACAGCTACGTTAAGCGGTGTTAGGTTCAAAATAGCTTCCATGCCTATCGTTGGGGTGGTTTTCATCGCCCCTGTGATACATAGGCATGCAAGTCTCTGAACCTTGCGAAGTCTTGATATGACTGTTACCTGTTTGGTTTTTCCCCACCATACTACAGCCCCATATAGTATAGTGGGTCCTACCATTTGGGTATATAACCAGTACGTCATCTTAGGGCTTAGGCCCCAGGATCTACTCAGTAGTTTCTTGGCAATCCAGAGGCTTGTTGTTACCTTTTTTATAACCGATACGAGGTGCGGTTCCCATGTGAGTTTCTTATCCAGGACTATGCCTAGATATTTCACCTCTGTCTTGGGAGCAACCTCAATACCGTTTATCCTTAGAGTAGGGATCACTACTTCCCTTTTTTTGGTGAATGGCACAATTGTCGTCTTTTCAGGGTTTATTGAAAGCCCTTCCCTTCTGCACCATTCCCATGTTGTGTCTAATGCATTTTGCATCAGCATTCCCATCGTGTCAGGATGATCGCCCCTGATTGTCACGCAGATATCATCTGCGTATCCAATGGTTTTGTATCCCTTTCGGTTAAGGAGCCTGATGAGGTCGTCAACAAGTACTGACCATAGTAGGGGAGATAGTACTCCACCCTGAGGGCATCCTTTGACCGCAGTGACACAACGTTCAGCGGAGCCAAGTGAGGCTCTTACTGTCCTTTGGTTCAGCATGTTGCTAATCCATTTTACTATTGCCGTGTCAGTTCCTCTATTAGAGAGTGCTGTTTCCATAGCAAGGAAGTTTGCGTTATCGAAGGCACCCTCTATGTCCATGAATGCACATAGAGCAATCTCCTTAGAGATCAAAGCCTTTTCGGTATCCGTTACCAGTTTGTGTAGGGCCGTGACCGTAGACTTGCCCTTTTGGTAAGCAAATTGTAGTCCATGAATCGGACGTAAGGTGATTACCTCTTCTCTGAGGTATATATCTAATAACTTCTCCATGGTTTTTAGCATGAAGGAGGATAGACTAATTGGTCTGTATGACTTGGGAGAGTCTGGAGGCTTATTTCCCCCTTTCGGTATGAATATAGCCTTCACCTCCCTCCATATTTTTGGAATATATCCCAATAGTAAACTTGATCTGAAGATTTTCACCATAGTTCGTATGACCGTGGTGTTGCTTCTTGATAATAGTGCCGGAAAAATTCCATCCGGTCCTGGTGATTTGTAGGGTTTGAAGGCATTTACTGCCCATTCTACCCTTTCAAATGTTATTATCCTCTTGATGACTGGAGTCATCATCCCATGATTTGAGTTTGCCGTCACATTTTGCGTGTCCGCATTTGTGTTTAGTGTACAGTCTGGGAAGTGAGTCCTCAGAAGAAGCTCTAAAGTCCCATGGAATGTATTTGTACAGGTCCCATCTGGTTTCCTGAGTATGCCTATTGGGTTAATCGGCCCTTTTGAAAGCGCTTTATGCAGCCTAGCTGTTGCTGGGACATCTTTGAGATCCTCACAGAGAGCCCTCCATGAGTTTCTCTTAGACCTCCTAAGCTCTTTGTTATATGTCGTCAGGGCCTTCCTATACTCTTCCCATTCTTTGGATTTCTTGGCCTTATTGAACTCTGTTCTGGCTGCTTTACGCAGTTTTTCAAGATTTTTGTTCCACCACGGAACCCTCTTCGTGGAGGATTTTATTTTGGTGGGACAGTTATCGTGGAAGGAAGATATGATAAGATTTGTCATTTCTTCCACTGAGGCGTCTAGCTGTCCTGTTGATGAAGTGGGAAATTTTCTACCTGACATTCTAGACTGTAGGTTCTCCGCAAACTTCAACCAGTTTGTTGCCCTGGGATTTCTGTAGAGCGACGTGCTCTTCATTAGTCCCTTTATTTCAAATAAGATGTGTTTATGATCCGACATGGAGTTCTCTTCCGAGACTTTCCAGTCACAGATCATGTCAAAAGATTTGTTGGTTATGAGGGTCAGATCTAGAACCTCTTCCCTAATGGCATTGCTAAATGTTGGACTATTCCCCCTATTAGCTATTTCCATATCAGTAGATAATAAGTATTCAAAGAGTGACTCACCTCTAGTGTTGGTGTCCGTGCTTCCCCATACTGTATTGTGGGCATTTGCATCACAACCAATTATTAAGGTCTTGCCGTGTTGCCTGCAGTGCTCCACTAGACCCTTGATTATGGATGGTGGTGCTTCATTTATGTCTCCCGGGAAGTAGGCCGAGGCAATAACAACCTCTATCCTACTACCGTTTGACTCAGCTTCAACTAGCGCCACTGCTGTGTCGCCATCTGTGTACTCTGTAAGAGGCAAATAGTTAATATTATTGTTCATGATAAGTGCAGCCCTTGGTTTGGCTGCGCCCGTGTCATAAATTACCTGTGTATTTTTAATATTAAGTCCTTGAATACGGCCTCTTGTTATCCAGGGCTCTTGTAGGAGCCCTATGTTGGTGGTGCCCCAAGCAAAGCTTCTACTTATTTCGGCCGTTGCAGCCCTAGCGTGGTGAAGATTTGCTTGGATGCACTTTATTTTGGCCCTTCCGTGTTTTGACCAGAAGGAGGACTTACGCCTTCTTCCTCTAGCCCCACTTCCTGCATTTGTTGCACTAGCTCATCCGTGGTTATATTTTCAGTTTTCAGCTTCATGGCGGTTTGACCAAAGCGGTAATAGATCTTCCCGCCTGATTCCTTTAAGCTGGCCGCTGATTTTTGGTCCACGGATAGAACCAGTGTTACTAGTGACCCCTTCTCTACTCTTCTTAGTAGTCGCCATGACTCGACGACGCGGCCTTCGTTCTACCCTTGTATAAGATCAAGGATCTTATTTGTTTCCAATTTGGTGGAGCTGGGGAAGTATCCCACCGCGATACTGGATTGAGGAATTTTGAACTCCTCTACGGCCCATATTGAGGCCCCTTCCCAGGGTGTTGAGTCGGTGATGTTCTCCTTCACCCAGTCCACCGATTTGTTGTCCTTACAGTGTAGGACAATGTACCCTGCCTTATAGGTACAGCCTAGAAAGGCAGGTTTTGTGGCCTTGTTTTTGCCATCTATTATTTTTTCCAATAATATTTTCTGGATGGTGTTTAATACATACTTATACATAAATATAATAACAATGAAATTATTATTTTTTGATGAGTTGGATGAAATTAATTTTTTTCTTTGTTATTGGTTATATTTCAAACAGTTGATTGATTCCCTACTTGCTTATACTAGTCCGAAGAAAAAGTATCGGCAATTTCGAGCAAGAAGCGGAAGCATACTGCTCTCTCAAAATCGCTCTCATTTGCCCAAGTTTAAAGCATGGGAACATTTTTTGAGCAAATTGATATCATGCGGGATGCCAAAGTAGAGAAAAAAACAGACCTATTATATTCACTATATGTATCTTTATGTCTGCTTTCTCTGCTTCGACATTTTAAAAAACATTGGTGTTTTTTGGTCCCTAAAATTTTTGCTTGAAAGCTAAGAAAAACATATTTTTAAGCCCACAGTAAAATTTATCTAAAACCAATCAATTTTATTTTGCATAAATTAAAAAAATATTCTAGAAATGAATTCTTATTAAGAGCCGCAAAATAAAAAATACGAGTATTTGAATTTATGAAATAGAAAATGAAATTGAAAATTAAGGTTACAGTTTTTGAACAATATTATGATTAAAAATGTTTAAATGTTAAAACCAAAATACATTTTCTCTTGGGAAACAAACATCAACACGGCAAATAAAAGTCATAAATCTCTTACAGATGTCAGTAAAAATACTCATACCAATTTGGCAAACGAAAGTCCTCCACGCGCACATAAACACCCAAAAATATAAATTGAAATTTATAAAATATTTATGCATATTTAAAATATTAAAATAAAATTCAAATCAAATATAAAAAAAAAAAAAACATAAAAGCAGAAAATTGTTTAAATTATTAAGCCAACGCTCGTTTACTCACACTCGCACTTGTTTATAGCCTGGTGAAGGAAGTACTGGATACAACTTCAAAAGCCTGGTACATCATATCAACAAACACATTAACAAACAACCAACCCTAAAGAGTGTGAGAAACATTTCAAAGTTTGTAGGTCCAACGTTTAATTTTAATGTTTGTGGGTGTAACTTTTTCTTATTTGTTGGTTGTTGTCAGTTTAAATGAGTGTTTTTAAAATATGTCTTTTCAGCTTTTGTGTATATCTAAAGGATCTATCGTTAGAAACTTGTTTTTCTAAAAATCATTTTTTTCTACATTTAACAATTTGAAAAGCAATATTTTTTTTTTTTTTTTTTTTGAAATTAAATGCAACTTTGTAATTTAAAAGTGCGTGTATCGGACCAATCAACACCAACAGTTGCCACATTTTATTAGATTTTTCATGAGATTATAAAGCGTGTCCAAAATAATATACATACGTATGTATTTAAAATACATATAATTAATTTGTGTATCCTGTGTTTATGCAATTTATGTACATACATATTTATAAAGCTGGGTGGAAAAGTGAAGACTCCTGTGGTCAATTTGTTAGACAATAAACACCTTTTTTGTTTACTCTCTTATAAAAACGGTGGTAATTGTTGTCGAAATTTGTTGCGCTATTTGTTTTTATTTAACTATTCCCATTAAAATAAATAGCAAGAATTGGTGTAACCAAAAATACACTTTAGAAGACAATTTATATGCGCGTTTGAAATGTTTCCTTCTATTACAACGCATTTTCTTTTAATAAAAAATTATGAAGAACTCAATAAATTAATATCTCTAAAAAGCAAATTAAAGGAATAAATTTCGTACTTAGTATAACAGACTTATATGTACACTAAGTATGTATGTGTGAAAGAAAAACGCCTACCGGCAACTCAGCTTAAAATGAGTTTCAAGCTAACTTTTTTACAACTGATGGCGGGTGATACTTCGGTAATTTTTAAGGGAGGTAATTGACTATTTTAGCATGGCGATGTCCTAGGAGGCAGCCAATTGTTCAACTCTGCATTACTTTTTGACTAACTTAATTTTTTATATACGCCATAACATTGTTGTTAAAAACAGCCTGTTATCGTTTTCGTTTACATTTCTGTAAATCTATATTTACCGTCTATAAATTTCAGAATATGGTTGCATATTGTGCTTAATTTTTTTTTTTTTTAATGCCAACATTAACGATTTTTTGTATATTAGCCGTTTACACACGTAGAAAAATAATATGGTTGACATGACACTATTTTAAGGGTAATATACTAATGTTGATTTGTATGGTTGGTGCTAATAATATTGTATTGTCATATTTGAAATGCCATTAATACCTCACTACTGTTTTACAAAAAAAATTGTATAAATAACCATACTATATTTTGATTGAGAACCATAATTTTGCCATAGCTCTCCGTATTAATTAAAAAGAGGACATCTTTCGATAAACAATAATTTTTTATTTATTTATACTACAATATCTTTGTCACATAATATACATTATAATAATAAATTAATATAAAAATATTTATTAAATATTTTTTGATAATTTTAAATAATTAAAAATAATTTGCAAAAAATATCCGGGTTGCAAAAATGCAAATGATGTCGATATCAACCGATTCTAACATCTATTAGCTGAAACAAAGTAATGGCATAATTAAAAATTATATGTACTCGTAATCATATTAATATCGTTTAATGTAACATAATATGGTTGTTCTCAATAATAATATGGTTCGTCTTTAAAATTATTATGGTCGTAACAATTGTATGGTTGTACACAACCATAATATGGTTGGCCGATAGTATGGTTTACTTTCTTGAAGTATTGTTGATTACAACATCCGTACAAATATCAAAATCTTAATATACTAACACACCTTCCTTCTGCAAACTCTATATAATTGCATAATTTCAATATGAAGTTTTTTTTCATTTTTTTTTTTTTGATTTTGTTTTTTTGATTAACAAAAATTTTTATAAAACAAAACACATACTATTTCGCAAAAAAATAAAAAAATAAATAAATGAAAATAACATGTCAACGGTTAAAATAAAACAATTGATAATGCTGACAATAGTAAGTTTATTCTGTAAATTTATATTTGTTACATATGAATAAGCGTATCATACATATGATAAAAACAGATATTTTTGGTATTGAGTGCAATACAAATTATTGTTGTTCTCAAAAAAATTACATACAATATTAACATTGTATGCAACCATATTCTGAATTGGAATTACAGAAACGCAAACGAACACATATTTATGGGAAAATAAACTACAATGATATCGATAATAGGCTGTTTTTAACAATAATACACAATATTGTGGCGTATTTACTTATGTTTTGTTTTATTATTTTGGTACAAAAATGATGTATTTATGCTTTAATAATAAAAAAAAAATTTTGTTAATCAAAAAAATTAAAAGGGAGAAGACCGAAAATTAAAATTGTGCAAAAATGCAAATAGAGCATATGCAGAAATTAATAGGTATGTTAGTATTTGTATATATGTTGTAATCAGCAATACTATAACGAAGTTAACCATATTATGGTTGTGCCCAACAATACTGTTGCCACGACTAAAAGAATTCAAATGATGGCCCATACTATTCTTGATAATAACCATACTATGTTACATTACATATTAATATGGTTATATATGATTTTTAAATACGCAATTGTTAACAAAATACTTAACAAATTTATTTTTATTTCAGCTGATAGATGAAATCGAAACCATTTACAATTGTGAAACCCAATTAGTTTTTGCAAATTATTTTTGATTCTTTAAACTTATCAACATATAGTGCAACTATTGATTTTATTTTGAATTATTATTCGTATGTATATTACGAGTATATGAAATAGTTAGTTGTGAATAAATAAAAGAGTATCGTTTATCCAGCAATATCGTCTATTTAATTAATATGGTGAAGCATAACAAAAATATGATTCTATTTTAATAAAGCTGACAAGGACATTAGTATGGTTCGGTAATAAAAGTAATATGATTATATGATATAGTGGCTGGCGTAATAACATTTTCGAGTACGACATTAATATGGTAACTTTTATTACGACTGTGGCTGTTTACAGCTATAACAATGTTGAACCAGATGATGATTATTTATATTCTTTTTTTACAGATTAATTACAATTAATCGAACTTTATTATAAATATATTTTTGGCCTTATTTTTTCACGAAAGGCAAATTTATTATTTTTCTATTTTTTGTTTGAAACTAAAAATATATCCCATGAGATATATTTCATACAAAGGAGGAAAAACTGTAGTCCAATAATACAAATTTTCAAACCTTACAAATACGACTGACATTATAGAGGGTGTTTTTTCATAGATATGGAACTTTGAAATACCATAAAATAAAGATAAATTTTTTAAATTGAAATGAAATTTCAATTTAAAAAATTTATTTATTACCAAACGTTTCTTTCAATAAATCAATTGTGGCAGGAGCTGTGTGACATGTTGCGCCGTCTTGTTCAAACCACAGCATATCATTAATTAACGAAAAAGTAACCATGTCTCCATGATAAAACATGCTGTCTTTGTACGACTGCTTAAACTACTCAGCCACTGAGCTATTTAATTTACTTGAATGCCTATTTTTCATACTGATCACATATGAAATTTGGCTATAGTTATTGCTGTCTCTTAACAACCAGTTATTTTTGTTAATCAATTTATATTAGCTCTCAGTACCCAGAAGAATTTGTAAACATTAGTTATGATTGTGGGAAATTTATAATATGATAAGTTATTGTTGCTACTTGTCCTTAAATGCAAATGCTGTTAAATGTAAAATTATCGTATTTTTAAACAATCAATAGCTCGAAATGTAAATACTACATACATGATATTATATAGTTAAACTGTTTGTCATTCTTCATTGCCCTCAGTAGTAATAAAATTAATCAACTCGAATAAATAACCAACAAGTCATATTTATTAATTTACACTTTGTGGAAAACGACAACAGTGCACCTGCACTGTATGTGTGTTGCTCAGACAACTCGAATTTTTGCAATATAATGAGTAATTTTGGCCATTGTGTCAAACTTAGTCTCCTCCACGATAATGTATGAAACAGTAATGAGTGAAAATATTATGTCGTTTTGAAACTAGTCCGATAGATGTCTCATTAGTTAGAAACTTTTTAATTTATCTCTTTGTAAATTATTTTCTGGGAAACAGATTTTTTCATTCGAACTAAAATTTGCCGGAACTTCATCAATTTGACAATGCATTTTTTAGTATACATGTACTGCCCAATTATAAATAAAACTTCCATAGGAATTTTATCACTTTTCTCTTTCCTCCAGTTATGAACAAAAATTAAGTATGAGGTTTTGTTGTTTTTGCTGCTATATATTCGTTGAAAACGCTGAAGGGACATCAACTTTTCAATTCTTACGGACAAAAATTGTGATTTTTTCTTTAATTTGTATTGGAAAAAGTACTTTATGTAAGAAATAAATTCCGTGAGAATTTTCATATAATTGGGCTGATAGTAACTGCAACCTTTCAAGTAGCTATCTAGATCGTGCTATATTACTTCACTTAATTATTTATTTTATTTTATATGAAGTCAGGACACTTCAACAACGAGGCAGCACTTGGAATTAACTTTTTTTTGTAGTAAGAGCGGCTTAAAATTGCACAATTGAATCAAAATTTTTATGTACATTTTACGGATAATTCCTTCTGATCTTAACAAAGAATCCTTCAATCAATAGTGCTGTACTTTAAACTAATATATATATTTTTGTAACTTAGTCTCTATTAAGTTGAGATCACAAATTATAGCCATTATGGATTGCTACTCTAAAATTGCAAAATTTTTTGAATTTCAATTATTTCGTTTATACGTAAAAGTTATTTGCAAGTAAAAACTATTTGCAAATAACTAACTCACAGTTTATACAGCCGAAGAAAGTTCAAAGTGAAATGGTGCGACACGTCTATATGGTAACACCGATCATGTAATTATAGAAATATAAGTTAATTTTTTAAAGTTTTGGAGAAATGACGAATTCTGAAACAAAAGCCATTCTTCTAATAATTTTTTTCGTGGAAAATAATTAACTTTCACAATTTTATTTTTATTATCATTGACATTTTGAAGAAATGCAAGACAAACTTTCGTATGTTCGTAACTCACAATAAAAAACTACGAGTATACGAAAATATCCTACGTTCTTATCTGAAAATAAGTCGTACGTATAAACGAGGCAAATGTTGTAAACTTTAATTTCTAATGCGAATACTTTTTCTCACTAATCCTCTGACAATCTAATCAATTTTAAAATTACACACATCATCTCCAGCTCAAAACAATTTGAAAAGAACACATTACTTTTTTCGCCATATTCCCAAAAGTAAACTCCTCCCAGCTCTTAATGTGGTAGTAAAAGTGACCTAATCGAAATTACGTGCTGTGTTTATTTACGTGTTAAAATCGACAGGACATATTAACATCCTGAAATACTTGCGTACAACCAGACATACATAGATGCAAAAAAAAAAAACAAAGAAATAAGAAAAATGCAGTTGAAAAAAATTTTTTTAAAACATTTGATTGATTGAAAATGAATACGACGCCTGAGACTCATGTTCTACTTCCACATTTGGTTGAGATGTTGACAATCAAGATTATAATGGGAATGACGAGTGTAAAAATAACAAGAAACTCTAATGTTTTGCACAAAAACATTTCCTGCAAAAATGTGATGAAAGAATATTTAATGAAAATTGCTAAAAGTACTTATCACTCCTACAAGTGTTTGTTCTTCTTAAGGACAACAACGACTTTCACACAAACAAACAATTACTACCTCCCAATCACAGGAAAAATAAAAACGAAAAATCATTCTTGCTCTGACTATTTAGGGATTAATAAATGAAATAAGTGGAAAAACTTGAAAGAGATATACTTACGCACTAGGTTGCCCTGAAAAATAATTTTTTTTGATGAGTGCTCAAACATAATTTGGCCATTTTATGAAAATGGCTATAAGCCATTTCCCTACATTTAAAAGCAGGGTAAATGTGTCCCATATAAATATGCCGTGAAACGTTGAAATGGCGTGAAAGCTACAAAAAGATTACTTTTTTGCATCGTATTGTTACTGGTGTGATGATATATGACAATAAACCCAAGCTCAAAAAGTCATATGTAAAGCTCGGCAAACCAACCAAATCGACGACGAAGCTGAATGTACGTGACGCCAAGGTAATGCTATATTTCTTGGGATCAGAAGGGTTTTTGTATTACGAACTGTTTAAATCGAGTCCAACGATTGCAGGGGACCTGTACCGAAGACAATTGATTCGTTTGAAGAGAGCGATCAACAAAAAGCGACCAGAATATTCGACCAGACACAATACCATAATCTTCCTTCATCCATAATCTTCCTATCGCCACACGTGGCAAGACCACATGGGAATAGATTTTGGAGTAGTAAAAAATTTTCCTACAGAGTGATTGCCCACTATAATCTCTGTTTTGTATCCCCAAGAAATTGGCTCCCCGTTTAATGACTTAGCATTGACCATCACCAGGTAATTGGCTAAAATACAAAAAATATTTTAGTACACATTGTACTGAAAATATCGCCTTGAGAACGCCTGAGGATATTGATGTGTCAATTAACGAATTTTCTGAAAAGCTTAAACTGGACGTACAACATGCTACCACTAGCCATATAAGATCCAGAAATTAGAACAATAGAACCTATTCGGCTGAAATTAAGCAACTTCTGTCAGAAAAAAAGAAGAGTTAGAAGAGAGTGGCAACTTCGCAGGTTTCCCCAGTGTAAAACTAGGCTACGGGAATGCGTAACTCGACTAAAAAATTTGCTTGAAATTCAGAGAATGTCTTCCCTTAAAACATATTTGGAAAGCCTGAATGGTACTCTGCAATCTGACTATTCTCTGTGGAAAGCGACAAAAGGTCTGAAAACACCCGTAATAGGTAAGCCTCCCTTGCGAATTTCAACTGGCGACTGAGCAAGAAGCGATTGTGAAAAAGAGATGGTATATGTTAACTATTTGAGAAACTACAACATTATTACAAATGACGCAACGAATGATTCAGCTGAACTACCGCCATAAGCTGTTAGATCGCCTGTATCTTTGAGACTTTGTTTTCAAGACGTAAAACAAGGTATCAGTAACATAAACCCCAGGAAAGCTCCAGATATTGATCATATTACTGCTTGAGCAGTTACCTCATGTAGCAAAAAGAATTATAATTTTTATTTTTAACGCTATCTTACGCCTGGAGTATTATCCTACAGAGTGGAAAGTCTCTATGATTACTATGATACCCAAGCCAGGGGAGGATCCGAATAAGGCAGAATCATATAGAGCAATAAGTTTGCTACCAACAATTTCAAAACTATTCGAAAAGTTGAGTCCAATATTGAACAATGTGGGATACATCCCTGATCATCAGTTTGACTTTCGGGCTAAACACAGCACCATAGAACAAACTCACTGAATAGTCAATGTCATAAGACAGACCTTTGAGGACAAGAAGTATTGCTCAGCTCTATTCATTGACATTTCTCAAGCTTTTGATAAAGTGTGGCACAACGGCTTGATGCACAAATTAAAGTTAAACTTGCCTGCAAATACACACAAGCTTTTAGAAAGCTACTTATATGGGCGGAAATTTGTTATCAGAGAAAGCGATTTTATAAGCCGAACTCAGCCAATCGAAACAGGAGTTTCCCAAGGTAGCGTACTGGGGCCTACTTTATATTTGATTTTCGCTGAGACGCCAACGACATCTTGAATCCACACTTCAACTTTTGCAGACGACACAACGTATTTGAGCGTTCATGAAAACCACCAACTAGCTTTACGAAATTTACAGGAATATAATTCAATATAAGAAAAATGGCAAAAACTTTGGAAAATCAAAGTTAATGAACAAAAATGTACTCATGTCACATTCACACTCTGTAAACAAACATGTGCGCCTATCCAGATTAACAACTCACCTATCCGAAGCAAAATAAAGTCAAGTACCTTGGTATTCTCCTGGACCGTAGGCTAACGTGGAAGTCACTCAGTTCAAACTAAAAGCTAAACCAAATTGGCTTTTGGACAGAAAATTGACATTGAAGTCGGACTGCAAACTTTTGTTATACAATGCAATACTGAAGCCTATATGGTGCTACGGAATTCAATTATGGGGCACCGCCTCAGCGTCAAACTGGGAAAAAACTCAAAGGCAACAAAACCAAATTCTTCGAACGATTACTGCAGCTCCATGGTATGTAAAAAATTCACGGATTCATAAAGATCAGAGTGTTGCGCTGATAAAAGAGGAATTTTCAAAGTACGCGTTAAGGTATGTCAGTAAACTGGAACTTCATCCAAGCCTCTTGCACGCAATATACTTAATTTTGGTAGCCACACTCGGTTGAGAAGAAGGGATATCGGTGCCACCATCTGAACGTTCAGTTGGTGATTTTACCGATGTTGATCCCGGATAATGAAACTTTTTGTTTAGCTTTGTCTGGACTTAAGTGAAAAGCACATTTTAATTTTAAATTTAGTATTAAAATTTGAATACTTGTTGTTAGTTCATTTTGAAGATTCAATAAATAAAAAACGCTTAACAAAATGTGGCAAGACCGGTCAAGAACTGTTGAGAAAACAGTGAATGGTAGGTTTTAGCTCAATCGTTTTAGAGCCCAGACCTGGCCGTTTCTGACTACCATTTAATTTGATCAATGCATAACGCCCTTTTTGGAATACGCTTCAGAACAAAGTACCAGAAATTGGCTTGATTCATTCTTTACCTCACAACCAAAGTGGTTCTTTTGGTGCAGAATCCATATGCTATCAAAAATATGAGAAAGGCGTGAAGGAAGGCAATGGCTAACAATGGACAATACTCTGATGTATGTATCAACTCATTTTGACATCGACATTATTAACTTGTATAAGGTATTAATTTAATATGAGTACTTAGTTTTTCATAAAATTTAATTTTGAATTATTCCTCAACTTACTTTATTGCACTTCTAAAAATGGCTTATCAAGAAAAATTTTGCAACAAAAGTGACTTCCTCTCACTTAAAATAGTAATAGGTTTATATAGGTGTCTTAAAATTAAAGTAAGATTTGAATTTGTCATCATTTGTATTGTAAAGGGCTGGCAACTCTAACAAAAACATTTATATATCTGACAGTTTAGGATTCTTAAAAATGAAGCGTTTCATGATAGAAGATTATTCAACAATACTAAAGATTTTTCGAGCAAAATCAACCTAAGCGATGAAGCACATTTTGCTAACCGCCATAATTTGCGCTTTTGGGGTACTCAGAATATACATGTGATTCTCGAAGAACAAATGCATCACTGTTCACATTTGTTCAAAATGGTCATGAAAAGTTTCGAGAGTGTATGTTTTTACAAAGCTGTGGAGGTCTCCTACCCGATGTGTTATTCTATAAATAACTCTTTTTTATATTCTATGCGATTCAAAAAAATTAATAAATAACACCAAAACGTTTTTTCTCTTTAATTAAAATAAGAAAAATTTCCTAATGTTTTATGCAAAAACAGTTGTTAGCTTACCTTGCGCTTAAAGTTGAATTGGGTACACTTTAACTCTACGTTAAAATGACAGTTGACTTGCCGATTGTTATTTTGCTTAAAAATTAAAATTTTGCGAAAACTAAAGAATAATACTATTTATTACTTTTATTATATAAAGAAATAAAAACATTACATTCTCAAACTATTAATTTTGAAAGAATAATATAAATTACAATTATGCTAGTGATGCACTTTCAATCAAACGAATACAATGAAAAACTTTATTCGAATAATGAAAATATTTCTAGTAAGTAAACCTATTAATTTTTCTCAATTTCATTAATATACTACATATTATATATTCATTATTTATTAAGAAGGTAAATCCACAAACTGTTTGTCAAAAATATGGAATTTTATGTAATAATAATAATTTTTCATTTTTTAAATTTGTTTTTCGGTTTTCGAATATTAGTTTTTATTCATCACTATTCAAAAAATTACAACTGAACATAACGGCGTTGCCATAACAAAACAATTAAATTCCTTACTACATGTAAAAGTTAACGTACTGTTTTTGCATAAAAATTTTTAACAAATGTATGGTAGTGCTAATGTGTTTGGTAACTAACGTATGCGTTAAAACTCAAGTAAGAATATTTTTTGGATATGGCCCTTAATCTTTATCAGTTCTTCAAATTCATTTAAATTGTTCTTCAAATTCATTTAAATAATATAATTATAAATTTCAGACAAAATAATATTACCAATTACATTTGTTCTTTGTCTCTATATGCGGAACTTGCACATGGCAAATACGTAAAAACTGTTAAATGTTTCATATCGATATTTGACCATTTTTCTTTCGCTGTTCGTGGCTAAAGTAAATATTCTGTATAATTATAATATTAAATGCAGTTGTGGCAGAAAACTATTCGTCTCATACATACATCTTCGTTCCTTTGTACATGTTCAGGCAAAACGTCTTCATTATTTCCTTTTTCTACTTTCTTTTTTTTTTTGGCTTTTGTTCTCTCATATTAATGTTTTCACAAGGAAAACTTTAATTTTTGCTTGTGTCTGCAAAATGAAACAAGAGAATTTCAGTGATGAAGAAAATATTTATCCAGCATTTTTCGTTATGAACGTGGCTTTAACAACATTTGGCAATGCTTCGGGTAAAAGGATTATCCAGCAACTGACTGTGCAAAATGAATTATGAGCTCAAAGTTTTTGGTTTTTCATTTTACAAAAATGTTTTCCTGTTTTTTGCATTTTGTTTAAGATATGCGCTACATTGAAAAAGAGAGGTGTTCCAACACTTTTATATATCACTACAAAAAGTTTTATATTTTAGAGAGCAAGAGTTTTCTGACAAAGGGTGAACATACATATTTTGCCAAAGTTTGCTTTAAATTGGTTTTAACTTTTTTTTATAACATATAGGTCGACTTCCTAAACGCAAGTTGCAATGCATAATTTGAAAAAATGCGTATGCAATGCTAAACATGTCTTAAGTACAACCCTGCTTTGCAGAGAAATTTGTTGCATTTTATCGACATTTAAGAACGCCGCTACGCAACTCAAGTATTAAACACATAGACCACAGCAGACTACACGACTTCACAACAGCAAATGCTGCAACCGGCAATTGTAGTCATGTAGTGCACTACTGAATTCTTTTGAACACGGCAGCAACATAAATACATTTTCAACAAATAATATTTCAGTGTGGCCATCTAAGAGATTTTAGCTTCACAAAATTTGTTGATTTACAGAACAAGATCTATTTATATCAAACTTTCATGAATAAGTACTTCTGTTTAAAAAATAACGTCTTAAAAAGATAAAAATAATAAACTAATTAAAAAAAGTTTTCGTTTACTACGATTAACTCAGATTAGGTGGGCCTTCAAAGTTTAAAATATAAACGGATATAAGTTCTGATCTATAATGAGAACAGCGTTAAATAAATGAACTACTTGTACGTGATGTAAAATCAACTGGTGTATGAATTTGTATCTATGCACATTCTACTTATTTAATAAAATTAAGTTTTCTTGTTTTGAGTCTAATGGCCTTATTCATAAAAAAAATATTGTCTGGGGGGTTACTGTCTATTGCGATGCGAAAGAAAAATCAAAGAATTGGTACCCTGTATTGCGTTTTCGTATTTGCCTTTCGCATTTAATTTTTTAACTTTCGCACATTTTATTTTATCATTCTTCGCTTTTGTTTATTTTGTGGTACCAGTCTTGCTTCATTTTCAAAGTGTTTCGCGAAAAACTTTGTGCAAATGGCACAGAGTACCGAATTATACTGTTACCGCATTCACCTTTCGCATGGAACTTACTTTCGCATCGCAATAGGGAGTAACCCCCCTGTTTATTAAAAGACTGTTATGTGACAAATTTCTAGAGAAAATTTGTCAAGTAGGTGTTTAACAAACATATAATATATTTTATGAATACGGCCGTAAGTATGTATGCATATGTTTAACAATAGTATCAATAAATTTACTAATTTATTTAAAACAGCATTTATTGTTATTTTATGTTATATTAGAAAATAAAATATATCCAAGAGCTAAATTGTATTTGTACACATTGGTCACACTGTTTTATTTTGTAGTCAAGAAAAATAGAAATTAGTTTAATTCGACTGCGGCAAAAAAATCAGTATGGACAACAACCTGCAGTCGTGTCGTCTTGCTGTTGTCTAAATAAATGTTCGCATTTAAATGCATGTGTTTTATATTTGACATATTGAAGTCGGTTGTTGGCTGGCTTCAATGTGTTTAATGCTTCATACATAAAACAAATGTCAATCACATGTTATCAAATTGAATTTTTTTTGGAAAAATGGAGGTATTTATTCATTTTGTTGACAAGTGCTGAGGAGTTATCTCAGGCTAAACCTTCAAAAAAAATTTATTTGCTAAAGAAACTGATTAAAAAGGAAAAAAGACAAATTTTATTAAGGACAATAAAAATCCCGAGAAGAAAAGTGATCAAAAATAATAATGTTGGCCTAAAAATAAAAATGATGCGCGATTCTGATAGCTGATACTCATTAAAATGAATTGCCAAACGATTAGGAACATTGGGCGTTGCCAGAATGTTTACGTATGCGTTTACGAAGTGTATGCACTGTAAATATGCATTGCAACTTGCATTTAGGAAGTCGGCCTTGCTTTCTTATAAACTGTTTGCAACTGTTTGAGAGGCCGCTTCGCTTTTTAATCCGAATTTGGGATTGTCGTTTTTTTTAAATGTGAAAAAAGTGACTTTATGGATTAACAGTTTTCTTAGCTTGTACATTGGTTTGGAACCACTTTTGTGCTTGGTGCATTTGTAAAACCAGGGTAATCTGCCTTGTGAACTCTGTATCGGTACTTTCGCTGGCTTGGCTTCTTTAACTAGAAAAAAACTTCTAAACCTTTTATCAAAGTTTTGTTGATTGAATGAGAACTAGTAAATATCAGGTTGGTTGCAGAGCTGTATGGTATCGTTGAAATCTAAACAAAGCTGGGTAAAATCCGAGAGGTTTCTAAAGGGAATACTGCACTTCCGAATCATTTATTTTGGCTTCTCTAAATCGAAAACCTCTAGCTGCCTTTTTCGATGAGAGCTGTTTTCTAATATACGAATGTCTGTAAGGAAGAAAAGCATATTCTTTTACTTGGGTTACTCGAACACATTTTTGAGTTAACAAAGATATGCGAAGGTATTAAAAGAATGATCTGTAATTGAATATATGAAACTGTGAAGTCTTTCCAAACATGCATTAGAGTAAGTACACATCTAATCTTCCGAGTAGAGCAAATGCCCTTGTTGCAGGATTTACCAAGTCTAGTTTATTTAATATCATTTATATTCCGTCAAGGTGTAAAAAAAGCAGGGCGAATTTATTATTACAAGGTTGTCACTAATTTAGACTTTACAGTGATGGGCATGCACTACATTAGTCCTATTTTAATACTACAAGGATTTTTAATCTTGTGGAAAATTATGATCTCTTTATTATTCACTCTATTTTCGACATCATCGCAGTTTTCTATTTTAGTTTGAATTGGAAATCTTCTTCCGCCAGAGTTATCGAATTCCTTCTACAATTCCAATAATCTGGTTTAAAAAGTACGATTCACTTAATATACTTCCTGTTTTGCTGAAATGATATTTTAAATCAAAATATTTTACTTTGGAAAGCAACAAATTGCTATACAAAGAAGAAGTTCCGTATATTTTTGGGTATGAGAAATTATTTCTTGAAAGTTTTTCTAAGTTTTTCTTCTCTTTTATTTTCGTTTTCCCCATTTAAGATTAAGTCAAATTTGCTAAACTGCGGCCAGCAATAAATTCTCTACTTAAGATAAAATGAAAAAAAATTACTGAATTAAAAATTAAACTTATGTCTAAACATATTTTATGTTTATGCTCCAAACGAAACAAGAAAGAGAATCTTTTCTTAATGACTTGTTAAACGCAATTCATGCAGATGAGAAAGAAAAGGGTATTAAAGTTTTATAAATTCCAGTTTTTTTTTATTTATTTTTTACTTTTTTATCATAAATTTACCTGCTTAAATAAAAATGTCACGCCTTTGCATATGTCTGATGCTGTACAATTTATGGCGTCTTATTTTGTAATAGTCTCAAGGATTAAACAAAAAGATTTACAACTTAAAGTATGTAGATTGAGCGCTTACAAATTTTACTGGTTTTGTTAAACGACATTTTAAGCAAATTAGTTTTAAAAAGTTTTCAATATACTACTTAAAAATAAAATAAGGGTTGTAAACAAGAGTGTAAAAAAGTATATGTTTGGTATATATTTTTGTTATTCCTAAATGGTAAAGGCCTAACTATAATGTGCATAGATTGGCTTAAGCTTTTACTAAAATTAAACGAAAAGTCTGTCAAATGCATAAGTGAATGAAAAACGACTTTTAGTTGGCCATAATGTACTTATATGAACTTAATGATTTTAAACCCATTGTTGCACAACTGCGTAGTACTTGTGTAATTACTAAGTAGATTATATAAAAACTACTAAAAATGACAACAAAGTATTTGTATGCAATAATTTCCAAACAAAAACTAAAAACAAATTTGTGGTAATTTGTGTAATTAAAAATTGAAAAAAGCTAAAATACATTTCTATTAAATGAAATACAATATTATTTGTTTAAATTTTTCTTTATTTTAATAATTTTTGTAAACACACACACAAACTCCTGAAAACAAATGATTCCGCACAGAAAGTGCGTTCAGTTTCGTACTTTGCTTAAGCAACTGACATTAGACGAAACTTAACGAAAAGTTTCATTAAGCACATTATAGTTGTACACATTTGATTATACGTATTCGCACAGTTGCTTAAGCTGGCTTAAATTAGTTTATGCACATTATAGTTAGGCCTTAAGATTGCGGTAAAAATGCAGAAGCTGTTAAGATTCTCAGACCGGAAATCTGTGGCTTATGTTACTCAATCTCGGAAACTTTTTAGGATTTAATGACCGCTGCAATGGAAAACATTTTTACAAAAGTGCTTTCAAACCTTGAACTTTTTTTTGCTCATGGGAGTATTCGTACATTTTTTGTCGTATTACATCCTTACTCTTAGACACACAATGCAAAGAATTAAACTGACTATGTGTAGAAAGAAATTGTTAGCTATTATTAGTATGAATATAGGCTACAGAGACTAGCTGCATTACTTTTACGCTGCCAAAAGTCCCTACCGAAAGGTACTTGTGTGTAGCTATGTGTTAATTGCTATGTGTTAATTGCCCTCTTGTTAATTTCTGAAAAGAAACGCCGTGCTGAGAAATTCGGTGGATTTTGTAAAGAGCATCAGGCTTTAATTAGACTTGTCTTGATGTTACCCGTCATTTAATACCTCACAATACAGGTATCTGTTAAAATTCAAAAGGGCATGGAGGAAATTAGAGCCACCAAACTTAGATTCTATAAACCGCGGCTACAGACGCCTGCGGTACAAACTACAGTCAGACTTTTTAAGCCAACACCAGAATTTCCTCTTTCAAAGGTATTTCAAGGGTATTTTGATCTCCATTCTATCAATTTACCTTTAGTCGAAATTTCTAAAGTTCCAGCGCAGTATTGCCTTCTCTTCCTTTAATATACCTGTCAAAACACAGAACATTTTTCTTTTTATTAAATTCTCAGCAATTTATTTAGATTGTTGGGATATAAAGTTGAATGTTTGAGAATATCTTTCAAAAATTTCCATAGTCTTCTGATGATTAAAGTAGCTCCTATGAAATGTCGACATATAGACAGCTGGGAAGCACAGAGAACAATCTGCTTATAATCTTTTGATTGGTATCAATATTAGAAGCTAATATAGTGAATAAAACTCAATTGTTTAAAAGTTTTTTATACTAAAGAGAGCTTCAACTGGACACCACTATAAGAGTAATTAAAAAGCATTCACACAAGCGCTTTCTATTAGCGTTGATTTAAGTGCATTAAGGAATTACAAATGTAAATACAAAAATGCAGACATTAATTGATCGCTTTCAATCAGGACTTATTTTATGTGCTTAATTTGGCATTGAATAGAGTACGTTTTGTAACACAAGTGTAGTGCTTCCGTACGTGAACTCCACATACAAAATTCATGCCTTTTCTCAACAGGTTTGTAAGCTTACCAACCTGCTTTGCGCGAGGCAGGGAAATAACATTTGTTGAATGTAATCAGAGTTTGATTCCACGCTTATTGATCGCACATACGTATGAATGAATTTAGATATACACTGAGGTGCATTAGTCTCATTTTTGAAAACTACTGGCACTCACAAACAAGTAAAAGAAATTTGTTTTTTTTGTTTAGTAGGAAAACAAGAATTAACAATTTATTTCAATATAACAAAAACGGGTAAATAAAGTCATGTTTTTAGCTGAGCAATATTATTGCCGCATTTAAAATATGGAGCTTTCACTTGAAATTATTAAAAATTAATAATGAGTTGGTCCACCATTTTTCAATATAAGCTCAAAAATTCTATGCGGCATACTTTGGACCAATGTTGCACAAAGTTCCTTGGGAAGCGCTTCCCAAGCATCAACTACAGCAGCTTTAAGGTCCACAATTGTTTCAAATTGCTTATTTCCACCAAAGATTTTGTTGACCATGATTCCCCAGATATTTTCCATTGGGTCCTGGTCGGGTCTACCATTAATTTAGATAGAGCTTTTTGTCAATTGCATATTTTTAATAGAATTGCTTCGCACGTTTTCTAAATTTTGCTGATAATCATCGGTATTAATCTCTCCAACCAAATCTGTCACGGTGTCATATTTATTAATACGCAAAATTTTATATAACTGTAAGCAAAATTCTAGCTCTGCACGGTCATAAAAATACTTCAGTTATGAAATTATTTCTAATTGAAATAGAAACAAAAATATAAAATTTATGCAGTAAAGTCCCGGTTAATTGTATTAAAAACGCCGGTTTTAAAAACCCCGATTTTAGTAAGACGAAAAAAACGCTCAAATAACTATTTGATCACCCTACTTACAGCGCAACCTAAACTAGCGCGCGAAGGGCAACGTAATTTAACGCTTAGATCTTATACTTAAAGGAACTTAAACAAGAGCGTTAACATTGTGTCATAAATGTTAAATTTGACAGATAAATTACGCCGTACGTTCTAATTTCTTGCACTATTACTCTTCTTTACGCTCGGACTAGTATGCTACACACCATTTTAACAAAGTGTTGATATATCCTTACCCACTTCTAATGCAAGGAAGTATGAAATGTGTATCATTCTTTGGTGCCTCGATGGCTGATTTGGTAGAGCATTCGACCAACAGTCTCGAGGTCCTAGGTTCGATTCCTGCCTCAGACCCTGAATGTTACTGCAGACAAGCAAAAAAGCTTCTCAGTTTTTGTGTTAAAAAAAATTCTGTCGTAGTGTGAAGTATACGAAAATCAAAAGGTTTTGATATTTGTGGGCGGAGCTCAAGTACGATTTGTAATATCGTCTATACACTGCATAACAGTGTTCTTTGAAAATTTTTAATTAATATGAGCAAAATGAAATTTTTCATTCCACTAGAATTAAGCTGCGAGTAAAACCACATCATTTGCGAGTAGCTCTCTAATTTTTATCTCAAACCCTTCTAGGAGTCTTCCCCTTAACGTTTTGCGCTCCGCTAATTCATAATATTTAATTTGAATGAAAATCACAACTGTTGCCTCTTTTGGTCACAAAAAAATGACATACTGTTAAAAAGTTTTACCACAATGCAATAAAACAACACTAAGAAAAGCAATGGAAAAATGCTAATATAATCTAATTTCTAATTAGATTTTAAAGTTAAAATATTCAATATCTTTTAAGCAACAACTTCAATAAATTTCCTTTTATATGATGGAAGAACCAAAGTTAAATTGCAAAACACTGAGTAAAATATAAAAAGTTGTTGCCTGACAAAGCAACATGTGACCACACATGTTAGAATATTTTTTTTTTTCATTTGTTTCAATCTAAACAAATCAGTGATAAAATTTCAATATACTTATGTACATATGTATGTATGTATAAAAACGATAAAGTTGACACATGTAAAAAACAAAATATCCTTGTAATGCGATTAAATAATATGTGTGTTTATAAAACACGGGTTTTTTTGTGTCGAAAATATGAGCGTCCTATTGTCACCATCGTTAAGATGTTTATTTGTGACCAGGGTTAGAAAAATTGACATCCCATTTCAATGTAAAATTTTCAAATAAAAACAAACAAAAAAAAAAAAAAACTCGAATGAAAATTGGTTCAATTTGCCAATAAGATTATTTGTAAAATCCTCATATGTAATAAATAAGAAGAAAAGAAAATGACAACCACGTTTTATTAAATTTAATTTGTTAAAAGAAAAACTACACAAAAATGATGCGACACTATGGGGAAAAGGAAATCATAACTAACAAAGAATTGTTTGTTTTTTGAAAATATTGCAATGATTATCAACTTTTTATACGTTTTTAATGAATTTGAAATTTTGATTCCAAATCTCAAATTTTTGTGTGGAATTTTTTCGAACTGCCGGTCTTTTGAAGGCTTTTAAATAAATTTCAGATTTTTTCGAATTCCAAGCATGTATATATTTTGAAAATTGGGAAATTTTGCAAGAATATTTACCTAAAGTAATATTTTGAAGTCAGGAGACTATTAAGTCAGTTGCATTCATTACAGGTGTAACGAACGGCATAAACTCTGGACCATTTGTTATACCGAAAAGTTCGTTATATCGCAAAGTTTCCTTTTCATTAGATTAACAAATTATCAGTCTCTTACACAAAAATTTTTTCTTGTTCAACAACGACAATCGCTTAATCAGTTAATAAATTGTTTGAATACAGATGTATAAAGGAACTCGTGGACTTATTGAACGACAAAATATGGTATCCAAGATTATGTTTTGTTATACATATTGTCACATAAAATGCGAAAGCTAGTACAGCAGTTTTTGTATCTTTTACAGTTTAAATTTAATATTATGACCAAAGACATAAAACTAATATAGACGTGATTCAATAAAAACAGTGTTTTTTTTTACTTTTATTAGTTGAAACATTTTAGATCCGTTTGTTTTTAATCTGATTTTTTAATAAAACTTATAAAATAAATATTTACGAATTATGATTTTTGTCGAGCTTTATAATCATGAATAAATCTTTGTCATATGTATCTACTAATCGCTCCAGTTTTTAAATTAAAAAGGATTTTTTTATTGCAATACCAACTGCTGTTGGTTTTCTTTAATCATTTTGATTAAAGAAAATCAGAAAAATAATCATAAACTTTATTTGGGGGACAACTAGTGGTTTCGTAGCCGTTACACTCCTCATTAGCATCCACTAAGCCTCAAACTCGGGGTCATGATAAACATGAATTATGACCGCTTACACCTCTCTTCCACCGAGCTTTTGAATTATTATTTGTCTATGTTTGTTTATTATTATTGTCTCTTACATCGTAATCAAGCAAAAGCTCCGCATTGAATTTTTTGCTAGTTACGGTCTTTTGAATTTTAGGTGGCGGTATGTATGTACTTATAAGCGGAAAGTACACTGCATAGAAGAACATTATGGACATTTTACAAAAAACCACTAAAAACTGATAGAAGTTATATGGAAAAAAGTTTTGTTGAATCAGAAAAATAAATATGCAATTTTTTTTATCTTGGACCAGTACTCAGGGGATGACACATACGCAATGCATTGTACTGGAACTAGTATAATAGGTTATGAGGAGGAGGAAAGAAGGAGTAGTGTTTGTGGAGGTTTGACTTGAACAATAACAACAAGAAAAACCAAAGCGTCAATCATTGCTGGATTCATTCTGAAGATCGCTCAATCTGGGTGGCCAATTTACCAAAGCACAACGTGAAATTAAGTGCTCACCAAAATAATTTCTCAACAAATCCAAGGTTTCATGCGCTGTATAGCTCGTAGCGCCATCTTTTCGAAAGAAGAGCTCGTCGATAGCATGCGCTTGAATTTCAGAAAACGCAAAGTCCGCTAACATAGTGCGATAACAGCGACCATTCACGGTAGCATTTATGATTTGACTAATTTTAAATGAGATATGGACCAATTCCAATTCCACGCCTATAAAACATATCGTAGTTTTTAATGGATACTAGATAATGCTAGTCTTTGGGTTACTAATCAACTCAAATGCGGCAATTTTGTTTACTACCATATCCATTTAAACAGAAATGTGGCTCATCGCTGATCGAAAAACTTTTCTTACAGAATGTTGTTTTTCGAAATACAGCTGAACAATTTGGAGACGTTGTTGTCTTGTGGTTCTATCCATGATGCATACGATACAAGATAAAAATAACATAGCAGTTTGATGTGAATCATGTTTGATCTATGAAAAGGCCGTTTGAACATCAAACCTGACGGTCAATCACACGATGTAATTATTTTTGTATAATAACCTGTTATTGAAGAACTTCAATCTCTTCAGCTGTTGCTGGTTATTTTCAACCTCGAGTTAACTTTTACTTGCAATTTCTTATATATGGCATATGTATAATATTGGTGTTTTATGGAAATTTCACGAATTCTACCCGATTACAAAATAATTAAGGAAATTTGTTTTTTGCCTATTTGAATTTTAAAAACTATTAAAAACGCTCGCAGTATTTTGTTTTAAAAGAAGTTGTGAAAAAAACTAACTGTGGTCCAACAGCTTCTCGTGCCTTAAGTTACTTTGCTGCTTAGACCTTGCTTTCACCCATGTGCTGAAAAACGCAAAAACTTTTAAATCATTGTGCAAGTCGTAAATCTTATTTTAATCCTCTGAAGATCACGCGTTTGCTTTAAACACGAATATGTTTAAAGTCTGGTAGCACTTACTTTTCGTATGGCAGTAGAAACAGCTGTGTAATGTGAAATCACCATTTTTAATCAAATAAAAAACAGTGTACTTTTTTATAAAATTGATGAAAAAATTTATATTTTTCAGACAATGCATAAATCAAAATACGGTACGCTTTCATTTCCTCTTTTTGACAATTAGTTTTTATAATATATGCAAGTTCACCTAGTGTTCATTTGATTCTTCGCTATCAAGTTGAAATAGTAAAATTTTTTCCAGTACACCAATTTTGTCACTTCAATTCGTAATTACGTTTTTTCTGAAATGCGAGCTTCCACGCACACGTATGTGGCTGTTGATTTATATTTTGCGTTGTGTTTAATTATGGGTTTAATTAAAATCGTTTGATTGGAAAATGGGGCAAGCTAATGCATGGGAGTATGCATTAGCATGGAACAGGTAGGGGAATAGCGTTAGTCTAGATGAAGAACGGAAATCAGTCAATTATAAAAATTTAAGGCAAGAAAGTGCAATTAATGGTGAATGTTTCACAGGGATGGAACTTTGTTGCCGATAATTGCTTTAAAGCGTTTTTAAACAGGTTGGTTATATACAGTAAGCTTGTTTTTAAACATTCGCTACATAAGTTATTTAATGTGAAAATTTTCATTGCTGGTTTCCCTTTTGGTTTGGTTTGTTACCATTCCTTATATCGAATATAAAATATTTTCTGTGTTTCCTAAGATTCGTTATACCGAGCTTTATCTGTACTTTGTATTTGACAGACAACATCGTAAAATTTAACGTGTTAAAAATCAACGTTCTCGCCTATCATGACTAACAAGTGGAACTTTTGTTCATATGAAATTTTAAGTCCCGTCGAAGTGCTATTGTGAATTTCCTGCCAAATTTCTCAAACAATTATTCAAAATAAAATAACTTACTGCGTATATTGAATATATTCAAACAATAATTACGAGTAGTAAGATTCAATTCAATTGTTTGAATTGAGTTTATTATTATTTACGTTATTAGTTACTTATATCTATACCAATTACAAAATACAATTTGTTTTAATGAAGCGTATCATTAGAACGTTTTTTTTTAATTTCTTTTTGGCGCTTTCAATGTCGAATTTTGATGAGTGCGAATCTTTTGATAATTTTACGACGCCACACAAAATTCATTTGTTGTTTCGCACTTTATTGAGTGTTATATTGAGTTATTAACAGATTTCGTCTTAAAATTATTTATTTTTGAATAGTACAATTTTGATTCCGCCGTGTAGTTCGATATTCGAGGTTTTATTGGAAAAAAAAACTGGTAATACGTTTATGAATCAAAACATTTTTCATGCAATGTTTTGAAGCGATCCACGAATAGATAAAAATTTTTACTTCTACATAAGACCGGAAGTGCTTGTCAGTCAGGTCGTGTGCAATTGTTGGAAGCACGTGATAGTCCAAGGGAGCAACATCATGCTGTAAAATCACTTTATCATGTCTTCCGTTGTATTGCAACCGTTTGTCTTTCAATGCTCGGCTTAAACGTATAAATTGCGTTCGATAATGATTGCCTGTGTTTGTTTCAGTCCGTTTTAATAACTCATAGTACACTAAGGCGAGCTGGTCCCACCAAATACTGTACATGACCTTGAAACCGTGAATATTCGGTTTAGCCGTCGACCTGGAAGCAAGGCCGGGATATCCCCATGATTTTCTGCGCTTGGGATTATCGTAATAAACCAAGCTTTCGTCCCAAGCCACAAGGCGATACAGAAATCCCTTCCGTCTTAGCCTTGCAAGCAGCTCTTCACAAGCAAACAAATACTATTCAATATCTCTCGGCTTCAATTTGTATGGCACCCAATTTTCCTTGTTTCTGAATTATTCCCATGACTTCCAGGCGTTTTGAAATGGCTTTTTGTGTCAATCCCAATAATCATGGCAATTCTTGCTGCATTTGACACGAGTTTTGATCATGTAATGCCCCCAATTCTTCATCTTTGAAAAACATCTCTCTTCCATGCATGCTGTTCTTCGACGTCAAATTCAACGTTCTTGAAGCGTTGAAACTACTCTCTGCACGTTCTTGCACTTATAGCGGCCTCACCATAGGTATTTGAGAGCATTCGATGAACCTTAACCGCATATTTCTTCATATTAAAGCAGAAAATTGAAACCTCCCGCATATGACGAGAATTTGGCTCGTAGGCCGACATATTTAATCGAGGATAATTTTATGATGCGGACACAAACCGAATAGTATTTCGATGACGCTATGTTATAAAATACCTAAACTTAACATATTGTACGACATCTGCAATCTATTTATTTCGATTACCAAAACGGCGGAAACGTAGTTGTACACTTGATATATTTTTGTTAAAAACAATTAATTATATATTGTACACAATTCGTCCGCATAAATCAGTGAACAAATAAAAGGGAAATGTGCAAATATTTAAAATCAAGTTTTTTGGCAAGCAATTTTTTCAGGATATTATGCACAACTGAGTTATCATAAAAAAGTATTTCATAGGAATTATTTATTCAGGAATATTATCTCATGAAAAGTGAAAAAATTATTCGCGATAGGAATCATTATTGTATTTCACAAATAGAAATTCGTTCAGGACGCCAAAAGAAATTATCTCACCTGAGAGAGAATTCAAATATTCCTGGGTTCATCGTATGAAAAATTACTTAGGGGACGTTTTGAGAAGTATAGATTTTAAGTTGAAATAAGGCACAGACTACAAATTCAAAATACCATGAAATTATCTTTGAACAATTATATGTGATTTTTATATGAATACGGTTTTCGTCATATAACTCTCTCCGGTGGTACAGAGTAGCCGAAGTCTAATAATTAGACTATCAGTAATTACATGTTCTTTCAAACATCCATTGTTTTCGGCCTAAGTACCGCATAAAAATAGTACACATATAGTAGTTAAAAATATTTACATCAGCACCTGCCCTTACGGCCTTATCTGATAATGGACCAATTCCACGGAGTGAAGTATTTACGATTCGCCAGCGCCCCCGTGTGGCTTTCTAGGCTCACAAAGGTAGCAACTTTTGCCATATGTTTGTAACCATATCAGCAACTTCTTGATGAGGAGTTCGGGCCTTCTAATCCCTCCTATATGCAATTTCCACCAACCAATGGAAGACAAGTCTTAATGAGTTAGTAAGCCGAAGCCCACTAACAGCATCAGCGCTTAAACCAACTCACCCATCAACCAACTGGTTCCTTATAGTATAAGTATCTGTTGTAAAGGCAACAGACCCTCGGGAGGTTGTTAGTCCCCGAAAAAAGCCACACACCCCCTTCCTGCGTTTTAGGTTTCAACAACAGTCAGAAAGTTTTAGCCACCATGATCAACCCGGGATGAACTGCAAGCAGAACCACCCGGGGGCCATGCTGATACCCGTTCTGCCAATTTAAACCTTTGGTAAGGGTCTCGGAAGCCAACACAACATAAGTCATGCGGCTTCCTAGAGTTTTATTGGCTACAACAAACTCGTCTTTACCCGAAAAACAAAATGCTCTGGTTAGGAATACGCCAAGGCATAGCCTGTTCCCCGGGGGGATAGTATATAGGAAGAGCCACAAGTCCCTATGGGACTTAAAATTTTTTTAATTTTACTTATACATATATATTTTTGCAGATTGAGAATTATCTTCCCGGCGGACACCCGGGAAGATAATCCAGTGTAATCCTGGCGGTATGAGATGTGACACCGTCCTGTTGATACCACATGTTAATCATATCACGATATCGCGTCCCATACACGGCTACCGTTATGCCGTTTCCTCTTCAAAAAAGCACGTTAATGATTCGTCCTGCCCAAATTTCATCCAAACTGTCACTTTTAATGGGTATAAATACTTAAGTGTTTTCCGTTGCTCAGAATCGACTATTATTATTGGATGGGATATGGCCCTCATCGGCCATTTGCACTGCGACCAATGTTGATCTATTGTGCGTCAGAACCGACTATAATTGTCGGTTCTAGGCACACACATAACCATTCAAATGAAACTATACTTCGTCACTCATATATTTTTTTTTTTATAAGAATTGATTTTGGTAATATATTTATGATTGTAATACATTGTTTTATCAAATATTTTTCCATATAAAATTTGACACGTCTTTTCATGACTTTCAAATATGGATATCAAGACTAATGTTTACCAAATTGGCGACAAAGCAAAGTAGTATACCTTCTCGGCTAATACTCTTTATGTATGCATATATGGTAAGCACAGAAACAGAGCCAACATGAAGCTTGCTTTTCTGACAACTTAAATGATGCTATAATTTTCTGGAACAACTACGATATATATATCTTTCTGACACGTACATTGTTATGCTAATTTTTGCGTTATCGCCTAACATTTGCCAGAGTTGAAAAGCTGTGGTAGATTTTCAAATAAAAAATTACTAATTTGATTATTCTTAAATTAAATAATGCTGAAGAAATGCTAAAAGGAAAATTTTCAGCTAAATCAGACAAAAAAAGCTAAATTTAGCTGCGGTTTTGCAAAAATGGCTGCACTGATCGCATTGTCACATATGAAGCCATGTTACTGACTAGTTCTAACCAGACCTCTAGCAACACTTTTTATTTAGGAAAAGAGGAAAATCTCTTAAAGTCACTTCATGTCGCTCATCATTCATTCATTCCTTTAAATCCCTTTCTTACTCTCTTCACCTTAAAATAAACATCATTAGAAAATTTTTCAATAACCTTAAAAAAAAATAACATTCCACACATAATAAAAGTAGTACCGCACAAATACAGGAAAAGATGGCCTGAAGCTCAACACACAATTTAATTTTGATTTATTGTGTGAAAGAATATGTGGAAATATCTAATTCGTTCACATCACAAAAACATTTGAAGGGGACACGACAGACGGACGGGACGGGACGTCCTTTTTGAAATTGTCGCATGGTCACTTTAATGTTTGAATTATTACACGTACGAAGAGTTTGATTTTAAAGTTTAAATATAAAATAGAATAACAACAGCACGTAAATTGTCGAGGGGTGCAAGGAATTCATAAAAAGGGATGATAAGGATGATGATTATATTTTTTTATGGCGAATAGTAGTGAAACAAAAGATACATGATGCTACTCAAAATACAAGTAATCATGTGTCTGTATTAACGGAAGTGAATTATGTCTTTTCAAATAATTTTCAAAAAATGTTCAGGATTTTTTACATTTTTTTTTGCTGTATTGAGGTTATGTAATGATGTTTGTTAAACAACTGCAGGAGGAAAAAATTCATAGAACAAAATGCTTACTGTACGTACCGTAATAGCAAATTGCTAACAAGCGTCATATGACTAACTGACTCACGGTCTGACTAACTGTACTTTTGACCGTGTGCTTTTCTTGTGGCAGGGATATTAGAAAAGCTGCCTTGTCTGGCAGAGGGCGAAAAGCGTTAAAAACATTTTCAAACTTTCACATGTTGATATTTTCTTCATGGCATTTGTGTGAGTTTTAAGAATGTTAAATGGGTTTCCAAAATCAACCCCATTTTGTAATAAATTATTTGTTTGCCATTTGATTTAATGCTTTATCAAATAATATTCCAAAAGTATTGTTTTATGCTGCATTATATTTATCATCGTTTCTGTTGGCGAATGAGAAGCAGGGAAGGCGTTTGTGAAGGCTGTAAGTGATTCAAGTATGTGTGTGATTTTGAGCAGAAAAATGTTTGGAAATTGTTGAAACATTTTGATGGACTTAGTGTCAGCTTAGAAGTGTTATTATGTTCAATGTCAATGTCTAAGAGATTTGATCGCATGTGACAAATGTCATGAGATTTGTTTACCATCAATTGGTATAATTTGAGTTTATTTTTTTAGACAGTCAGGACATTTGAAAGCAAATCTCTAAAACAAAGAATGTAGTGAGTAAAAGTTAATTTAAGCGAAGAATATATTGAAGTTTAAGAATGTTAATTCGTTTCAAGCAGTGTTCAATCCAAAACTAGGGTTCAATCCAAAACAAGCTTTACAGGAGTATCATAGTAAATTTTTAGTTGCATTGGTAGACTATTACCTCTTAAAGAGAGCAAGAGCAAGAGATCTCCCACGCCTCAAATTATGGACGTAGATGAAATATGTAAAAAGCATTTTTAATGCTAAAAAATTTATTTAAAAAGTGAGCTGTTTACTTCATTGTAAGTGGTTTTGGTGATAATTATATCTGCTCAGTAGAAGGAAACAAACCATGCCTCATAATTAAATTTCTTAATTTAACTTAATTTATTTTATATATTCTTAAACTTAAGCTTCGTAGATGAAAGGCGGTTTTTAGAAAAATAGTTTCTGTTGTAGATTTAAAAAAATTTTACTCGTAAAAAAGAGATTTTTTCATTAGGTGCTATTATTCGTAGTTTTGAGGCCGTGTGAGTTCTTTTATTAATTATATAATTTATTATAAATATTAAATCAAATGAAAAAAATATATGCGGCTATCATTTGCGTTTCGCAACTGCTTATGTGTCAATATTTCATAGGAGCTACATAACATAATTATCAGACGATATGAAAAAACCTTTGAAAAATATATACCAACATTTAAATTTATTCAAACAATTGAGTTTTATCCACTATGTTAGTTTCTAACATTGATACCAATAAAAAAAATTATAAACAGCTTATTTTCTATGTTTCCCAGCTGTCTATATGTCGACATTTCATAGAAGCTACCCTAAACATAAGTGGACTTTGGAACTTTTTGAAAGATATTCTCAAACATTCAACTTCAATTCAACTATCCCAACAACCTAAATAAATTATTGAGAATCTAAAAAGGAAAGTGCTCTAATAATAGCTGTCCAAACACAAAAAACAAGTTTTTTCATTTTTACACGTCTCTAAAATTTCTTTACACCTTTTAAACAACTGAACAACCTGAAAGTTGGTTGCTACGATTTGTTATAATAATTTATCTTAGAGCGGTGTTATGATAAATCTGATCAGTACAATCTTACGACAAGGAAAGTTAAAAAGTATGTATGAATTTGTTATCGAATATTAGTGATGTAAAATATGTATTAAAAACACTTATAAAGTGAAAATAGTTTGTTTTTATGCATTAACAACATACATTTAGTGATTTCTTTTCTGTCAATGCGTAGAGTTTTATTTGCTGGCTTAATAACGGAAAAAATACCAATTACATAGTTTAAAAATTGCGAGTCTGCCTCGCGCACGTTGGATTCCTTACTTCCAAGTTTTTAAAATTCAACAGTGTTTATTGGAAAAATTTTCAGTTTTTAAAATCTCATTAAAGTTACAAAAATTCCATAAAAACTAATATCCCGCAAAATATTATGCTTTAAGACGTAAATTAATCTAATTTTTAAATTTCACCGGAATTGGTTAGAGAGTTTCGGAGATTAATTCTACCATAACTTGATTCTTGATTAACATGTGGTATCAACAAGATGGTGCCATATCGCATACACCTAGGATTACAATGGAAATACTGCGATACCTCTTTCCACAACAAATTATTCCAAGAAATTGTGATGTTGATTGGCCAGCACGGTCGTTTGATTTAACTAGTCCGGACTTATTTTTGTGGGGATATCTGAAAAGCAAGATCTATTCGTATGCAAACAAACCAGAAACGCTTGAGCAATTCAAACAAAATACTCGTGATGAAATGAATGAAATACTGCGGTAAATTTGTGAGAATGTGCTCAAAAGTAAGTTTAATACTTATTGTTAGTTCATTTTAACGATCCAATAAATAAACCAATGAAAAAAATGCTTGCATTTTTGAGGCTGACAGAGGCGGACATTTATCTAATATTGTATTCCATACATAATTGCCGACATTAATTTTTTTTGGGAGCATTTTTTTATTTATTGAATCTTCAAAATGAACTAACAATAAGTATTCAAATCTCAATACTAAATTTAAAATTAAAAAATAAAAATGTGCTTTTCACTTAAGTCCAGCCAAAGCTAGACAAAAAGTTTTATTTTGCGGGACCAATTTCGGTAAAATCACCTACTGAACGTTTAGATGGTGGCAACGGTATCCTCTCAACCGTGTGTGGCTGCCAAAATTAAGTATACTGCGCGCAAGAGGGTTTGGATGAAGTTCCAGTTTACTGACATACCTTGTCGCGTACTTAGAAAATTCCTCTTTTACCAGCGGAACACTCAGATCTTTATGAATTCGTGAATTTTTTACATACTATGGAGCTGCAGTAATCGTTCGAAGAACTTGGTTTTGTCGCCTTTGAATTTTTTCAATATTTGACGCTGAGGCGGTGCACCATAATTTAATTCCGTAGCACCATATAGGTTTTAGAATTGCATTGTATAGCAGAAGTTTGTAATCCAACTTCAATGTCAATTTTCTGCCCATAAGACAATTTAGTTGCGCTGCTTCTAGTTTCAACTGAGTGACTTTTGCTTCAATGTGAGACTTCCAAGTTAGCCTACGGTCGAGGTGTATACCAAGGTACTTGACTTCACTGTGCTGCGGAATAGGTGAGTTGTTTATTTGGATAGGGGCACATGTTTGCTTACACAGTGTGAATATGACATGAGTACAATTCTGTTCATTAACTTTGATTTTCCAAAATTTTAGCCATTTCTTTAATATTGAAATACATTCCTGTGAATTTCGTGAAGCTAATTGGTGGTTTTCATGAACACTCAAAAACGCTGTGTCATCTGCAAACGTTGAAGTGTGGATTCCGGATGACGTTGGCATGTCAGAGGCGTAAATCAAATATGTAGTAAGCCCCAATATGCTGCCTTGGGGAACACCTGCCTCGATTGGCTGAGTTGGGCTTATAAAATTGCCTTCTCTGATAACAAATTTCCGCCCATATAAGTAGCTTTCCAGAGGCTTTTGAGTATTTGCAGGCAAGTTTAACTTTATTTTGTGCATCAAGCCGTCGTGCCACACTTTATCAAAAGCCTGAGAAATGTCAATGAATAGAGCTGAACAATACTTCTTCTCCTCAAAGGTCTGTCTTATGACGTTGACTAGTCTGTGTGTTTGTTCTATGGTGCTATGTTTAGCCCGAAGACCAAATTGGTGATCAGGGATGCATCCCACATTGTTCAATATTGGACTCAACTTAACCATTAACGATTTTTCGAACAGTTTTGAAATTGTTGGTAGTAGACTTTTTGGTCTATATGATACTATGATACTCATCATAGTAATCATTGAGACCTTCCACTCTGCAGGATAATACTGAAGGCGTAAAATAGCGTTAAAAATAAAAAGTAGAATTATTTTAGCTACACGAGGTAACTGTTCAAGCATTTTACCAGTAATTTGATCAATGCCTGGAGCTTTACTGGGGTATTACCGATAACGTCTTCGACATCTTGAAAATTAAGTCTCAAAGACACATATGGTGGTAATTCCGCTGTATTACTCGTATTTCGCCGACATTAAATAAAACATTTATCAATATAAGATCTATTCTCTTTCATTTTATTAAAAATTATAAACAAACAAAGTAGTATACCTTCCCGCCCTGTATGTTGAATTTCATAAAAATGAGTTATTTTAACAGACAAAAAACTTATTCCTGACCCTCTTCACTCACAGTATTGCAACACCTTAAAGCTGTTGTATTCTTTTGGATGAAAAGGAGAGGTATTTCTGTTTACCATATAGTAGAGCCTAGTTTTAAAAAAGTATATTACTTTAGAAAAATTTATATACATACATATATCTGTTTGGCTCTTAATTTCATCAAAGACACATTGTCTTTCCAAGCCCTATTTGTCTTAACTTTGAAAATATCCGTATTTTTTTAGACGCAGTTACATATCGGTTCAAACTCGGTTTGAACCTTAGTAATATATAAAAAATCCTATATATTTTAAGAATAACTACCAAGAAACAAAAACTAATTTTTACAATGAAACATTATAAATGTAAATGATTTTTTACAATTATTTGAAATGAACGAAATTGTTTGAAATTAACTGAATTTGTATTCGCTGAATTTAAATGTCAAAAGAGAATAGTTTAACTACAAAAAGTTTTGTCAAAATATGTAGCGTAACGAATAGCGGCAGCTAAAACGAAATAGCTTAAAATACATTTTTTATTACTTTTTGCGAGCTTAAAACAGCGACATATTCACTTGTTCTCTAGTAACTTGCATTTGTTAAACTCAATAAAGTCGCATTTTGTATCAAAAAAACGACAAGAACTTTTATTTTCTGGAGTAAACCAAGCTCTGTGCCACTGAAGGAATTTATCCATCACCAGAGTAGTTTTAATAACTTTGGTAAGAGATTCACCAGCATCTCACCTCAGCTCAAAGTTATTGGATTGCAACATAGTCATATCTCAAAAAATTAGCCTTTCGAGTTACCAATGCAGAATTGTTAACTGCAATACATTGTGCCAAAAATTCATTCAAATTACTTTTAAATTGTTCATTTAGGAGATATTTTCCAAAAAAAAATTTCTAAGATTTGTATAAAAACTAAAAATTTGAAACGTGTTTTTTTTCAAAATAAGCTTTTTTATTATGACTACGTTGCAATAAAGGAGCGATATGTACTCGTATATGAGTTTAGATAGTTTTGCGGCAAAAAATGATTCCTGACACCACTTGGTCATAGTTGCAATAATATAAACTTGTTCAAATCAATCTGTGTTTCAAATTGCATCCATATTAATTCAGCTAATCACAACAATCGCATTAATTAACTTTCGCATCAAAACTACTGTTTTAATAGATTTCTTAGAAAACAATAAGAAAAATTTCCTGAGTTTAGGCGATCTACCGTATCTAGACCCTAAATTAACCACCTCGTCAGGAGGTTTTGTTCTACTTTTTGTTAACAAAAATGTTCAAAATCGGACCATACAAACTTTTCCTTTTTATAATGTTAGTAAAGACAAAAATTATGCAGCAAAGGCTATATACAACAAGTAATATGACAGAAAGTCAACTGCGTTTGGGATATTTTTCATATTATTAAATTTTTAGAAATTTTTCATTAAAATCTCATAAATATCATATTTTGTAACGCCCACAAACAAAAAAAACTCTGCTCACACAATAGGAAACAAATGTTTCAAACAAAATTTTAATATCATTTTTAATAAACAACCCAAAAACGATGCCGCTTTATTGTTTATTGACTCATTTGTTTTTTCTATAATGAAAATCTACAAAAACAAGCAACCTCCTGATTTTTGACATTGTTTCCTTATGACTGCGACTGCTGTTTTATGCGTTTTGTTACAAATTTTTTACACAATTTTTTTTTTTCTTTTCAAGCTGTTGCTGACCCCTTCTGGAATAAAATTAGTGGAAGTTTGTACCTGGTAATGGGTGTGTTAGTAGTCAGTCACATACTTACTTTCTAGCCTTAGGATGCAAATGATGTTTTACCCTTATTAGTCCAATTTGAAAGACTGCTTGTTACGTTTTCGTTTTTTTTTTTGTGAGAAAATTAAAGAAAAAATGTTTTAAAATGAAATTTACATAATTTATTATACTGGTTGTGTAATCAGCATATGCTTTTTAAAAAGCTGTTAAAATTTTTTTATTAAAAGTTCTATTTCTTTTATTATAACTCACGCGGAAATTTATGATTTTCGCTGGTATTTTCTCTGATAATTATAAGACTTTTAAGGGATTTTATTTTCAACTCTACACACGTTTCGTTTTTTTTTTTTTTTTGTAATTTCTTAGTTCATTAAAAGAGTTTTTTTTTTGTTTAGGTTTTACATATTTTTATGTTTTACGACATTTTAAGGATTTAGTTTATATACGAGTAATGTTGTATTTTTTGCGTTTATTTTTGGAAATTTTAACACGTTTTTAATTTTTATAATTTTAATGTTTATATTTTTAATTTCTTTGTTAATTTTATTTCTGCCATTAGCATTTCGGGGTTAGGGCGAACATTTATTATGTCTTGATTTTTTTAAAGACTTTTACCCTCCTGAACTTTGTTCATTAACAAACAACTTGTTGAATTTTATTTTTATCAACTGGTGTCACAATTAAACAACCAGCAAGCAGTCTGTCATCTCTTCAGTTACGCAAGTTGTCGAAAAATTCTGCTTCCTTGCTTTGGAAAACGAAAAAGGAAAACTAAAAAAAAAAAAAATAAACAGCTTAAGTTTATTGTTTTTATGGATTTTACTAATTAGTTACGAAATCATAGAATTCATTTCATCATTAAATTTTAAGAGCTCGCGTTTCTTGTTTCCACTTCAAATTCAAATTATTTTAATGTTGGCGGCAAACTGTTGGTGGCTTATTGGTTAAATGGGTTGACGAAGATTTGTTGGGTTGTTAAACTTTTCAAATCGTGAAGTTTTATTTTAATCTTCTCGATGACTAATAAACGAAACCGCTTAATTATTTTGTGTGCATTTTATAACTTTCTTGTCTTTTATGACTTTTTTCCATAATTTCTTGAGATATATTTGATTGAGGAAATCCATTAAACGGGTGAAACGTTTAAAAATTTCTTGTGCCAGAAAATGATTTTGTCTTTGTTAAGGATTTGAGTATTTGTGAAGAAAATTTAAGGGTGCGATTTATAGTAATTTTAATAAAAACTTTTCGTAACGTTATGAGAATTTTAACTTATTTGAAAATAACTACACCATTGTTCATTTAAGAACCACTAGGTAGTGTTAGAGTTAAAATAAATACAACACCAAAAACAACACATAGATTTTATTGTTAGAAATTACGTAGTGTCAAAATTTTATCTCTCTTTTGCTTGAAAAAGCCACAAAATCTGAGGGTTTCAGAATTATGTAGCTTGTAAACAAAATGTTGACAATCGAACCAGAATGAAAGCAAAAGACAGCTGTACTACTACCTGGTAAACCTGTAGAATTAACTAAAAACTTTAGTATAATTTTCAGTAAATCTCTTCAATGGAATACCCATATAAATTCTGTTTCAGGAAAAATTTTTGCGATACTTCGAATGTTATATCCGCTACAACACATTACACCTATTAATATTCGTGTGCTACTCGCAAAGACGTTTCCAGTGCCCAGTTGTTGTATAGATGCGAAATTTTTGCATACTGTGATTCAATAAGTAAAACTAGATTAATTGTAACGGTACGTTTACGGCATAAAAAGATTTGATAGTACTTCTTAGTATTCCAAATCATTATATGGCGTTGAATTTGTGGATTTGCTTAAAATCAAAGCATTAATCTTATTACAAAAAGTTGGCTACACTTAAGACCCATCTTATTTATTTGATCGCATTCAATTTGCAAGACCAAACAGAGGAAAACAAATCATTCAGTGAAAGTATCGAACTTTAATATCTGAATTTCAGTTCTCCACAAATACAATACGGCTGTGGAACCAAATCCACTACAAAACAATGGCAACGCTATACAATTTAAAATAATTCTATTTTAAAATTTCTAATGTTGTATATTTTATATATCATTATTTATTTTATTTGGTATTGATATTTGGTTTGATATTTTTTTAATCATTTTTATCGTATACTTTCTTTTCTACTGCTCGCAATTTTTTGTTTTGGTTTTGTTATCATTATAGAATCACGTACTGTAATATAAAAGAGTAATTTCTTGTTGTACGCTATATTCAATAAATAAAAAAAAATAAAAAAACTGGCTTAGAACATTCCATGATATAAAAATACAAGGTAGTTTAATTCTCTTTTTATTATTTGTAATAAGGATTTTTGAAGTTTATTTTCAGAGAGAAAAATAAAAATGCGTTGCCACACAGTTGAATAAGGGAATTTACTCCTAGAATAGATTTTTTCTGAAATGTGTAGTGCATTGTTCATATTAGAAAAAGCTAGAAATAATAAGCTGATGTAAGTAGGTGGTCGTGTTGAAACCCATGTTAGGTTAGGTTTAACAGGCTGCCAGCTTTTGTACAGCCAGCCCACTTGGGTCCAATTTGGCCTCAAAAACTAAAAGCACAGACTTCTGCTTATCAGTAAACTTTACGATAGCATTCAAACGAATGCCTATTTTAAAGAAAATATTATTATATTTAAAATAAAATACTCTTTAGATATTAAAAACAAAGAGAAAAGCTTGACGCTTGTGGTTTTAAAATATATAAATAATTATTTCTACTAGAATGACCCAGGATGCAGCGACAAAACTAATGCAGATAACCTTGAATATTCTTCATTACTTACAATAAGAAAACTCTACTTCCAAAAGAAGTCATTATTTGTTTAAATATCAAAGTAAGCATGTATAGCGAAAATTTGCATATAGTTTTCTGTCGTTTCCGTGCCATCAAACTTGTTCTGGACGTGACTTGTAACTTTTCTAACAAATGGCGCGATATAATTATTCAGTGCATTTAAAATAAAAAATAGTAGCTGATATTAATAACGGCCAATTAGTGACACCAATTGCAAAAAAAAAATTGACATTCACCACAGCGTTATATTAAGAATTATAAGCCGTTTTCGTTGTTCGGGTACTTTGGTTACAAAACATAAAGGTGGACGTTCCCGAAAAACCAGTAAACGAGATGAAAAAAAAAATACCAATTCGTGTCGTCAAGCACCATCACCACACACTTGTCATTAAATGTTAACCCCAAAAGGATTCAAAGGCAGTCTGCAAAAGGCGGACTAAAAGCATACCATAAAAAAGTGTAAAAGAGATCTTTATATCACAGAAAAATAGCTTGGCCAGGTTGGAATTAATTTACCAGCACACAAAGGACTCATTCTCCGATGAGTCAAAGTTTAATTTAAAAGGTCCCGATAGATTAAGACTGGTTAGCTGACCGAAAAGCAAACGGCTTAATCCATGTTATACTAAAGGCACATTGAAACATGACGTCAGCAGCATTTTAGTCTGGGTATGTTTTTCAGGCCATTTTTACATATTTTAGATTTGTGTATGTATTTTATTTTAAAATTTTTATTTTCGGACACAACTTCAAACAAAACTGAAAACAAGGGAATGTATAAACTAATACGGTAGCACAATTTTATGGAAAATGTCACAATCCTTATACTTGTCAGATGGTGATTGTTAAGGAAAATTGAGAGAATAAAACTACCTTGTATTTTTTATATCATGGAACATTCTATATGAAATTGAAAATTTCAATTTGAAATTCTGAAGTGGGATACGATTTAATTCCATGCGGAAACGCTGTGTTACGAACAAAAAGAAAAATTATGAAGAAACTGTATTCTCTTAAGGCAAATTGCATACCAAAGTGTTTCGTATGAAATATTTGCGAAATAAGTTTAGAAATGTAGTACTGAGTTTTTAAAGCGAAAAACACACAATATGTATATGCAACATGTTTTAATTTAAAATTGTTTCTGGGACTATTTGTTTTTTCATCTGCGTAATAATTAACATAAGCAAAGCTTTTTTCGTACGAATTACATACATGCCCAGTGAAATTTTTGTCACATACATCTTCGATCTAAGACCATTGACAATGTAAGCGCGACCCATCCGAAGTCTGTATACAATTCCTACTTACATTTACACAGCGATGGCCAAGGCCTTAAGATGCATCCAACATTGTATACATTGTAAGCGAAGATTGGATAAGTTCAAAACAATATTATTAGCATTTGTGTTCTTCTTTGCTTCTTATGTACATTTAATTTAACAATATGAGTAGAAAAAGACTAATCTGAGTCGGATGCTAGTTGTTTGTTGAGCTTAACACGTTTATTAATTAATTAAAAAAGAAACACGAATAAGAGAAAAAATAAGTAATGTTGCTGAAAAATTTTCGCACATTCAATCTCAATACTGGGCCTTAAAGTGGAGAAATTGAAGCGATTACTTCGAGAACGTGAGTTACAAACGCCGTGTACTAAAGCTGAGCGAGCTTATTGTGCGTTTAACCGAAAACCTGTAGTGCGATTCGCTATGCTTTTTAAGCCCGAATTATTTCAATCAAAATAATTTACCACCATAGTAACCTTTTTCCTATTCACAAGTACTTTAAACACCATATGCTGGTGTTTAAAGTCAGCTGTTTCAGGCAGCTGTTATATTTAACCACATAAATAGGTGTGTTCCACGTGAATAACGAAACAGCCCGAACTAGTCCAAATTAGTCCACGTAAAAATTTTTGTGCAATTTAGAGAGAAAATGAGAGAGTAATTTTTTTTCATTTCCTGTACAAATTAGCCCGAACTTTTTCTTTGAGTAGGCTCGGACTAGAATTGAATAATCAGCTGTTTTATGTTTACATATGTGCATGTGAAACTGAAAATGTAATCAGAAAATTTGTAAATTGGACAAAAGTTTTTGTTTAAAAATTAGTTAAAAGCAAAATAGAAGGTTGTCCAAACTAAAAATAACGATGTGAAGTTGTAAACACAACTTGCAATTGTTATTTGGTTTTTCTTTTTATAAATATGTACGATAAAATCTATTGAAAATTTTACATTGCTTTTAATTTTACAGCTGTTGCCAATAATGCAAATCTTTTGTAATGCGTTTTAAGCGTCTAAAAGCACTAAAATATACAATAAACTAAAAAGTAAGCCGCACTACTATTGCAAGATATATAATTGTTAGTTTTTTGCGTTCCAACAGTTTTGGGTAAAATGTGCAAATTTAGAGCGCAATTTGCTTTTTACTCTCATTAGTCCGAACTAGGCCAAGATCTCGTGGAACACACCTAATATAAACATACCTTTAGCTTTTTTAGAAAACAGCCTTAAGAATGCAGACCATGAAAAAGAAGCATTTTTGTTTTTTTAAAGTCGTTTAACAAATGCAATGGAAGTTATTCTTCTAACTTTTCACAATTAATTTTGTTTTACTCGACATTTATTTGGTTCATTTTTATTTTTCTGGGAAGTTAATAATTTCATGCATATCTTTTTGGTTTCTGAAAGTAAAAGTCAAACTGTAACTAAGACAATTTTTCCAAAGGCAACTTGTTATAAATTAAAATACGATATTAACGTGTTATTTCCTATTAACCATTTTAATGGTTTCAAATTTTATGAAATGTCAAAAAGAACAAAAATCCTTTTTCATGGGATTTCAATTAAATATAAAATCTACAGCAAGCAAAAGGGTGGATCTGACCAAGAGCTTTTAAGCGAATATGCCTGTTCAACAATTGAGAAACTTTACAAAGATTTATGGTTGTCAGGTAGAACAATTTTTAACAATTATTTTTATGTTTCCCAAATAAAACTCTGATTTTAATTAGTTAAGAAATAATTGGAATTTTTCCTTCGTAAATAAATTTAAAATTTTTAAAACATTCTTTTCCGTCTGGCCAGTTGGTGATGTAGTAAATTAACTTGAGTTTATCTGTAAAGTGTTCGTTTTGTGTTTAAACCAAGAACATAACAATTAAATGAAGAACTCCATTATCTTAAACTTTATAACGTTAATATATTAATAAGATAAGCAGACATTATATAAAAGCTTAAATATGTATATTCTTACGTCTTGGGTTTTTAACATTTTCCTGCAATTTTACACCCTTTTGCAGTAAATTGTATTGGTCTAGGTTTTTCTTAATTATTATTTTTTTTTTTTTTTTGCAAATCTCAATTTCTTCTCTATTGCCCTTTTCTTATTTGGTTGTGTATGGGGTAAAACATTTCTTGCACAGATTAAAATAAGTCTGTGGAAAAGCAGATGAAACTTCAGAAATACTATTGTAACATTTCCTTTGTTAATTTGCCAATTGCTTACTACTCCGTTAAACACAGTCTTTTATAGCACAATTCAAAAAATGTTCTTTTTTATTCAAAAGATGCCTTTTTCCATTTGTTTTCTGTGTGATTCTGCTTAATAATTATATGCATGTAGATCTCGCACTTGAAAATTACATCCATTGTGTAATTAAAAAAATTTATTAAAATATTTTAATTAACATTTCTGTTGTTTCCCTCTATACGTCGTTTTCACTTTTTATTCATTAAAAGTTTCCCTTTTAAGAATTTAGTTACGAGTATGTATTTATATTCGTTAAATTAACACAAAACAATATAAATTTAAGATGAGATTGAAATCTGTGAAAGAATTTTTTTATGAGTTTTGTAGCGGATAAAATATACGCATTTGATGCGTTATTTTTTAAAAACTAAAATTCCAGAAACTGCCTTTTGGGAATCTCTTCCGTGCGAAAACTTCCATTGCAAATAAAAAACGATTTAGTTGAAAAAAGATTGCAAAATGTCATGACTTTAAACGATAGTGTAAATGCGAACTTTATAATGCATTTCATTTCATGTATTTTGCTAGCAATGTTTTTCTTGTAAAAGAATGCAGAATGCAAACTTATTTTTTTTTATAAAAGTAACAAATGACACGCTTACCTAACCGCATATTTTTCAGTATCATTAGGCAATAGTACACATTGTACTGAAAATATCGCCTTGAGAACGCCTGAGGATATTGATGTGTCAATTAACGATTTTTCTGAAAACCTCAAACTGGCCATACAGCATGCTACCACTAGTCATATAAGATACAGAATTCAGAACAATAGAACTTATTCGTCTGAAATTGAGCAATTTCTGTCAGAAAAAAGAAGAGTCCGAAGAGAGTGGCAACTTCGCAGATCTCCCCAGCTTAAAACTAGGCTACGGGAATGCGTAACTCAGTTAAGAAATCTGCTTGAAGTCCTTAGAATGGCTTCCCTTAAAACATATTTGGAAAGCCTTGATGGTACCTCTCAATATGATTTTTCCTTGTGGAAAGCGACAAAAGGTTTAAAAAGACCCGTAATAGGTAAGCCACCTTTGCGAACTTCAACTGGCGACTGGGCAATAAGCAATTCTGAAAAGGGGATGTTGTATGTCGATCATTTGAGAAACGTTTTTATTACAAATGATTCAGAGAATATTACAGCGGAATTACCACCATATGTTGTTAGATCTCCTGTGTCTTTGAGACTTAATTTTCAAGATGTCGAAAACGTTATCGGAAAGCTCCAGGTATTGATTCAAATTTTTATTTTTAAAGCTATTTTACGCCTTGAGTATTATCCTACAGAGTGGAAGGTCCCAGTGATTACTATGATACCCAAGCCAGGGAAGGATCCCACTAAAGTAGAATCATATAGACCAATAAGTCTACTACCAACAATTTCAAAACTGTTCGAAAAATTGTTGATGGCGAAATTGAGGCCAATATTGAACAATGTGGGATGCATCCCTGATCATCAATTTGGGGTTCGAGCTAAACATAGCACCATAGAACAAACGCACAGACTAGTCAATGTCATAAGATAGACCTTAGAGGACAAGAAGTATCGCTCAGCTCTATTCATTGACATTTCTCAAGCTTTGACAAAGTGTAGCACGACGACTTGATACACAAAACAAAGTTAAACTTGCCTGCAAATACTCACAAGCTTCTGGAAAGCTGCTTATATGGGCGAGAAGGCGATTTTATAAGCCCAACTCAGCCAATCGAGTCAGGTGTTCCCCAAGGCAGCATACTGGGGCCTACTTTATATTTGATTTACGCCTCTGACATCCAGAATCCACACTTCAACCTTTGCAGATGACACAGCGTTTTTGAGTGCTCATGAAAACCACGAATTTGCTTCACGAAATTTACAGGAATATATTTTAATATTAGAGAAATAGCTAAAACTTTGGAAAATCAAAGTTAATGAACAGAAATGTACTCATGTCACATTCACACTGTGTAAGCAAACATGTCCGCCTATCCAAATTAACAACTCATTTATTCCTCAACACAATGAAGTCAAGTACCTTGGCATACACCTCGACCGTAGGCTAACGTGAAAGTCTCACATTGAAGCAAAAGTCACTCAGTTGAAACTAAAATCAGCGCAACTAAATTGGCTTATGGGCAGAAATTCGACATTGAAGTTGGTTTACAAACTTCTGCTATACAATGCAATTCTAAAACCTATATGGTGCTACGGAATTCGATTACGGGGCACCGCCTCAGCGTCAAATATTGAAAAAATTCAAAGGCGAAAAAACCAAATTCTTCGAACGATTACTGTAGCTCCAGGGCACGTAAAAAATTCACGAATTCATAGAGATCTGAGTGTTCCGCTGATAAAAGATGAATTTTCTAAGTACGCGACAAGGTATGTCAGTAAACGGGAACTTCATCCAAACCCTCTTGCGCGCAATATGCTTAATTTTGATGGCCACACTCGACTTAGAAGAAGGGATACCGTTGCCACCATCAGATTGCTTAATAGGTGATTTTACCGAAATAGCTCCCGCAAAATAAAACTTTTTGTCTAGCATTGGCCGGACTTAAGTATAAAGCACTTTTTTTTAATTTTAAAGCACATCTTTTTTTAATTTTAAATTTAGTATTAAGATTTGAATACTTATTGTTAGTTCATTTTGAAGATTCAATAAATAAAAAAATGCTTACAAAAAAAAAAAAAAAAAAAAAAAAAATTAGGAAAGAACATTACTTTGAAGTAGCCAAGTAATTAATGACTGCATTATTGTTTCATATACAGGGTGGGCCAGAAGTTACAATAGGGATTATAAGTTTAATAACTTTTTCGTTTATTATTTTGTTTTTCGTTCTCAGATTATATAATATGCAAAATGGAGTTTTTTTAACACTGATGGGCTCGTTTTAGGACATTTTCCATAATATCTTCAAAATGCGTGCTTTAACCGATAATTTCGATAAACATGTTCAATAATTAAGAGCAATGTGCAGAAATTCTAGTCGCTCATTTGTCTCCCCAAAAGCTATTTTACTTGAACTAGGTAGACCTGCTAATGAAAAAAATTAAACATATTTTACGCCTAGAGCATTCCCAAAAGACTGAGAGCTTTGTAATATGTAAGTTATTTTATTTCTAATATTATATGATGATGGGTTGGTATCATTCGTCTAGCTCGAGTTCAATCCTGGCTAAAGCCAAGAAATATTTTTATTTATAATTATAACAATAATTGCCGCGATCAATAACTCTTGATCAAAGAAGACAGGAAAATATAATTGAATACACTAAAAAGCTGGGGGACAACTAGCTGTTTCACAGTCGCTACACTGATCATCAGCACCCACTAGGATTCGAACTCAGTACCATGTAAACATGATGTACTTTTTAATACGGCTGCTTAACCAATTCAGCCATTGAGCTCTTATTTATTTTTTCGTCTATATTTGTCTCATATTGATCACATATTCAATTTGTTATAATCCCAGTTGTTTGTACTGCAGTTTGCTGTCACTGAACAACCAGTTAATTTTTTATTATTTATCAACGTACGTATGTATGTATGTTGACAGTCTCTGTGCTGTGAGATATATATGTATGTATTAATATTAAATAGTCCAACTTTTATTTTAATATTTCTAGTATATATTATATGATGATGGGTTGGTATCATTCGTCTAGCTCGAGTTCAATCCTGGCTAAAGCCAAGAAATATTTTTATTTACAATTTTTTTATTTCGGACTAGTTTTCAGAGGATGACCGCTATATATGCAGTGCATTGTAACGGAACTAGGACAATAGGTTATGAAGAGGGGCAAGAATAGCGTAGTGTTTATGGATATTTGACTTGAAATTTCCAATATTATAATTGACAGGAAACACTTCTGCAGGCAACGTGTTCCACAGCCAAACCGTACGGCTAAAATACGAATTCTCTCTGTAATGTGTTGTGCGATTCACACGGCAATCGACCACAAATGGCTGAGCTCTGGACGATGACCGCGAATTACGTAAAAATATGTGGAACTAAGATCCCTAATCTCGTCAGAGTAAAATCCATCGATAAAACAGAGAAACGCACCACACACTGCGGTGATGCTTCAGTGAGTTGGATACCCTACTGAGACCGAAAAAATTATTCGCCCTCTCCTGCCGTCGGGTAAGTCCAAAATAGACTTTGAGGCACCGGGCTAAACATGAGAGTTGTATTCAATTTTCAGTCGATCATAGATCGGATAGAAGTACATCTTACACCGTTTCAGAAACCAAGACACTTGAGTGCTTCTTTATAAACATGAAAAATGTACCCACCACAACGAACATTATAGCATGCTCACACGAAGGCTTATATTCGAGGCTCACTCTGTCATTCGTGATTCGCGGCTCAACCTTGATTGAACCAACATGATTCAGCAAACAAAATTTTTAGAGCGAACCAACTTGGTTCATTTTGAATCTTGTTGTGAACCATACAAAAACCACTATCATCTCTAAATTTGATATTAAATTATCGCTACTTTATCCGAACAAGCTCTCAAAAAATGTAAATAAAGAAAAAACAGATAATTACGAGTAATGTTTGTAACATCAAAAGAAACACATTGAACATATACAGTGGGAACATGTAATTAAAACATAAATGTGATCTTTCAATCTTTTATATGTATCCATATATCATCTAGAGCTATTCGAGGGTGGCTTAATGAAAGTGCCTTACGTGGATGCATCGCACAAAAAATAAATAAATAAATCCGGATTGTATTTTGTCAGAAGAAACATTAAGAAACCAATGCGTTTTTGGAAACATATTTTATAGAGTGACGAATCCAAGTTTTTCCAGTAGGGACCAGATGGAAAACGTTATGAACGGCGTCTAGTCAATCAACAACAAAATCGCAGATACTTATACCATCAAAACAATAAATAAATTTACTATCAAAAATGTGTTAATTATGTGGCTACGACTGTATATACAAATTAAATACTTACGTAAATATTTAAATAAAAATTGAAAAAAGAATTAGTGAAACGTTTGCACAAAATATGTCAACATCAGTTTGGAACAAACACGACCGTCTGAACACCTAGTTTCACAATCGTGACTCAGAGAGCGAACCTAGTGTTTCGTATTACCATCTGAACATTATATTACACAGATCCCTCAATATCTATACCATCCATGCGTACAGACTAAGCAGCATCTACGGTCATAAGTTTGTGTGTTAATAAACAGTACTGGGTCTTACGAACATTGAAATCAACCCTGTTCTTACGAACCTATTCGGAGATTAAAATAAGTTCATTATTCAGTGAGTCATTCATATTTTGCCTCTTGGCACCTTTTTTTTACAATTGAAGCCCGAAATATATTATAATAAAGTCAATATACGCTCTAATAGATTGAATACCAAACATATCTACCGTTTAAAGATTTAACCACGTTTGATAGAATTGACTGGTTAAAAATAATTGCTACAGATTTCTCATAACAAATAAATGTGTCTTCATATTGTATTAAGATGCCTGAAATTAAAGCATAAAATTATTTATAAACATATCTATTTCCAGTTCAAAAACCATAAAATTGTCTCGGAAGTTTCAATAAAAAAATATTTTAGATTTTTGGCTTTTGTAAATTAGTACATCGGGATTTATTTAGTTCAATTTTTTTTTTCCTTTCTTAAATGATGAGAAGTGTAGCGACTATTTAACAGCTAGTTGTCCTCCAGCTAAAGATTTTATTATTATTTATTTTGTATTTTTAGATAAAAAATTATTGATCACAGCAAATTTGTATTTTAAAAAAATCCTTAAGAAAAATTTAAGAAAGGAAAAAACTTGAACTAAAGCCCGATATAGAAATTTACAAAAACCAAAAATCTAATTTAAAAAATATTAAAAGTTCAACAAAAATTCAATAAAAAAAATTATTTTGTTTTAATTTTCTTGCTTGCTTATGCACTTTAGAATCATCTCAAGCGTGTAATTAATAGTCAACAATTACAGGAATTGTCAAGATAAAAAGTAGTTAGTAAGCCAAATAAAATTTAACTACAACTGAACCCTCGAGTCAGTTCTTTAATATGTTTAATGTCAAAATTAAATATTTAAATTACATAAAAAATAAACGCTGTCCAAAGTTCTTTGAAGAGAAAAAAATATTAAAACACGCATATAATATTGGTAATGAAAACGTCTGAATAGAAAAGCACTACTTAACTTCGCTAAATACCCAAAAAAACAAAATCAAACAGTATAAAAAATACTCGTATATGCAAAAAAGAACTTTAAAAAAGGGAAATAATAAAAAAAAAAACAAATTAGAAATACTCTAGAGACTTTAAAGGAAGGGGAAGGTTAAGAAAAAAAAACCAAATACGTAAATTAAAACACACAATAATTACACATTTAATTGAAGAAAATCTTCTTCAGGCTAAAAATGCACAATAAAATATAGAAAATCCACCTTCCTTTTATATACACCGTTCTTCTTTACAGCTAATTTACACAAGGATCTCATTCTCTCAACTCAGTTTTTGTTTATCTTTCTTTTTTGAATTTAAAAATATGCTAATTTCATAATCTATGACTCATAAAGTATGCAGAAAAAGAAGCAATGTTTTTAAGTATCTTTAGATAAAAAAAAATCGGTTTCTACGTGTTCTGTGTTTTTAAGAGCTTTTCAATTGTAATTGAAACTAAAATTTTTTTCAAGTAAAACACCTTTTTTCAATTGTCCTTTGTCTCGGTCTATTTATTAGATTTGCTTCAATTTGTTTTCTGTTGGAGAGCATCTAGTACTATTCTGTTTAGTTAGAAAGCAACCACTTTTTCAACATTTCCACATCATTTTATTTTTATTTCTTGTGAAGTTAAGCAGTGTGGGAATTATCAAAGAAATGAAATGAAATATCAAGGTCTCATTTGTAATTTAAAAGTAAGTATAAGTTTTTAGTTGCCAGCGAAACCAAAATTATATAAAAGTATACTCTTATATAATTTTGGTTTCGCTGGCCGTTTTCGCAAAGTCGCGGGTAAATATCACGGCAATGGATAGATAATGCAGTTTTCTGCGAAGAGTTATATGCTTCTGGTCAGATTTATGACCCGCTAACCTAGTTTTAAGTTTATTTCCTGTTGTCCCTATATATACTTTGTCACAATTTTCATTGTTGTTACCACTACATGGTATTTTCCAACCTATCTTTTGTTTTACTAAAAATTCTACCTACAGTATTATGAACTCTATGTGCAATTCCATATTTCGTATTATCGTATAACTTTTTTTTAACTTTTTAACTTTTTCTTTAAAATGTACTGAATTATTAATATTATATTTTGAATTTATAGTTATATTTTTAAGAATATTGGTAATATATCTACTAAGACCATATGAAGGCGAATCTATTGATGAACAAATTGGTCTTAATGGAAAATTCTCCTTATGAATTTTAGGCAATTTCGGATTTTCTTCATAATTTTTAAACTGCATGGGATAGATTTTTTTCTGATTTTTCCTATGATCGCTACAATTAATTCGTTTCGGCTGGACGTTGACATCTGGCACATCCTGTGTATATAATTTTCATTAAAAATCTATCCAACGCAAATGAATTTATTTTATATATTGTGTTATTGAGCACTTCAGCTTGCCCAATCAACTAAATTTTTTCGTAAGCCAAACATAATACAATTTGCGATTCCGCTGAATTAATGATGGCGCACAAAACAACTACAACGTGTTTTAACGTTGCTATTTTCCCAAGATTAATCCCAATCTTATTAAGTTTGTAAAAAGTAGAATTAACTTTAATTACGAATTTATAAATTGTTTTGTTACTTATTCATAATGAAACATTAAATGCACAATATCATCATCCTTATTTTGTTTGAAAATAATTGTTTATTCCATTCGCCTTATTTTAGGAATTTTGCGCTAAGATTTTAAGTGGTCGTCAACCTTTTTTATTTATTATTTTCGCCTTAAGCTGCTTGAAAGAAAAAAAAACTTGCATTTCATTGATAATGAATGTTGTTTTAGGCAGAAAAGCAACGACTGCATATTAATTACAAATTCAATTGTCTGTCAGCATAATAAAATGAATAAAATAAGACAACATAGAGAGGTGGATGATTTTTACTCAGGTTTGCTTTTCGATAGGAAATTAATTATAGAAAAATACGGGTTTCACTATAACATCTTGTATGGTTGCTTATTGGTTCCATCTTGTAAAGGAGCTATCAAAAATTTGTGCTGAGACCTAAAAATTTAACTATTTGATTTCAGACTTAAATTTTTGTGTTTTCCAGTTTTTCCATAATTTTTATATGCAGGAAGTAATGAGTTGCTGTTAGTGGAAAATTTAGTCATGCATCGGTATGGAAGACAGTAGTGATTGCAACGTTTCTAGATCCACTGTAGAGAACGCAAAAAGCTGTTCTTTGTACAAGCGTTACTAGGCACTAGAAGAGAAAAGTCATTCAGAATTCAACAAAATGTGCAGGAATATGAAGCATTGAACACTTTGAGCACATATGTTGAATTATTCGGTACGCACAACTACCTCGCGATAGTGAATGATAAGCCAATGCATTTTTAATTGCCTCTCGGCAATTCGGATCATTGCACCATTTCTGCGTCCTTTTCGGTCTCTGAACTTCGTAGCATTTCGAAATCGGCTACAAAACGGTTAAAATTTATTTACGAAAAGGCTTGTTGTGCTGGGCTCAACCAATTTTATGAGCCTTTTCATTGAAAACTTTGCTTTCTAGATAATGATAGAAATGCTTTAGCAAACATGGAAAATATGATCTTGCTAGGGATGAAAGCATTAGGGAACGAATTAACAAGCAGATTTGAATTAAACTAAAAGCGAAATATTGGTTTAATCAGATGTGCAAAACACAGACACTAATTTCCTACGCAAAAAAAAAGTTTATCGTGGGCCAGGGTAATTAAGCGTTTAAAGCTTCTTCACGAACAGCGTTTTCATGCCAAGGTCCTTACAGCTCCCCGGGGCAGTAAGACTTTTTTGGTCTTTCGTTAAGAGAGTACAAAGAAGTGCTAGTTCATCAATTCCAACTCTTTTACAGAATGACCAAGCATTCACCGACCCGGTTAACAAGTCTAACCTACTGGCTGAAATTTTTGCAAGCAACTCCTACTTGCCGGAAAGCAGTTAACCACTTTTCGAACTCGAAACAATATTTTTGACAATACCAAAGACACTTTTTCCGAGCTCGAGCAGTTAAAAGGGTTTTGGCCGGCCTCGAATGGATAAGTCTCTTAGACCGGATGGCATTCCTCTCGGGATCTAACTGCGTTTTTGTACTTTACCGGTTTGGAGTGGATGAATGCTTTCGTCCCTAGCAAGATGATACTTTCAACCATTTTTGCTGATGCATTTGTATCATTGTTAAGGAATACCATTTACAATCGAAATATTCGTATAATTTGTCGAGCATAGCCCAACGCGCATTTTCGTATTGCCAAGAGGTGCGCTGACTTCATACTTTTGAGTGTGGGAAGTCAAAAATAGGTCAAGGGTGTTTAATTCTGCCCTTCAATGCATGGAATATACGTTGGTTAATGCACTAATTGTGCAAGATGGTTCTGCGCAGCGAATAACTTAACATATTGGCCTTCTGGTGTTGTATGACTCGAATGGCGAAGCCAGGGTGAACTGTGAACAATGAAAGCACCACCAAGAACTGCTCGGGCAACTCTCCAGGATCTTTAATATGGAATCGAAGAGTGCCTAGAAACAGAAATATCTCTCTCCGCATTTCTCTAAAAAATGTGTCCTGATTTTTTTTTAAATCACAAAGGGACCGATCTCATACATGTAAATGCATGCCTAATGGTTGCTGGCAATGGAACACAATTTCATTACGACTGTACAAGGCCACGATGGAAATGGAAAGAGATAGTAGTTGATACCCAGGTGTATGAAAATCCTGTAGATTTCACATAAGGCGAAAACATCCGGCCGATGGAGAAAAGTGTAAGTATATACCGAAAAAAAAATTCATTCTCAGCTCACGTATATGTAAAATGATGTACATAGCCAGTGATAAAGTTTACATACCAATCATACCTTAAGGGGATCTACTATTATCGAATTTACCGTAACAGAAGTATAAAGCCAACAGTCCGTATGAAGAAGAGTTAAGAGTCAGTTGTTAAAGAGAAGTCGTGAGCTGCAAGTCGTTTCAGTTGTAAAAGTTGAAAAGTTGGAATATAAAAGATTATTTTCTTACCACTAATTTATCATTTTTCTTACTACTAAACTATAATTTAAATCATTAAACTGTAACTAAAAATTTGGACTTTTTGAAATCTAACATTAAATTTAAATAAAAAATAACATGAAAATTGAAGTGCTAAAAACTGAAATTAAATTGTCTTAAATCTAGTGAATATTTTCAATAAAAACATTTTAAATAAATAATTTTAAACATATTGAGCATTATTTATTTTACATTTGGGGGCTCAATCGGTTGCAAACGCAATCTTTATTAAATTTAAAAGTGCATTAAAAAAAAAAAGTTAAAACAACAACAATCTGAACAAAGATTTGTGAAACCGCTATTCTGAAGCACATGTACATATTTTTATAAAATAATTTATTTTTGATAATATGCAGCGCTCGTACATAATGTATTTCAATGCAGTGTAATAACTGTAACGACGATTTATCAGATAAAGGCAAAAAAGTATATAATACAAGATCGAGAACACAAAGTGAAACCGATAAACAAGAAGTGAGAGTTCTCCCTTGTAGTTCGCAGCAAACCGAAACAACTGACAACTACAAAACAATAAAAAAGAGCAACGCGTGTAAAGTAGTGACAATTGAAAGTACAAATAAATTCAAAATTAAAAAAGAAGTACTAAATAATGTGAGTAGTGATAAAACAGTTGGAAAAGTATTTGATGAAAAACAAATTGAAATAATAAAGAATAAAAAAATTAATAAAGAATCATCATTTGATATGCAGAACCAAAAACAAGACCAAAACAATATAATGGCAAATAATAGTGAAAGTACGAATAATGAGCTAAGCGAATTAATTAAATTGCTAGCATTGAAAATCGGAAAAGACAATGAGTGTTCCAATGGTGCTAATATTACAATAGACAATTTTGCTAAAATATTACCAAATTTTGATGGCGAGAGCATACCTGTAGTGCAATGGCTTAATAATTTTGAAAGTAACGCAAACGCGTATGAGTTGAACGAAAAACAGATGTATGTTCAAGCGCGGAATAAAATGGTAGGGGTAGCTAAACTGTTCTTAGACACAGAGACTGTGAGCGATTACAATAGTTTGAAAAGTGCGTTGATCAATGAATTTAAAAAAGAGTATGATAGTGGTGAGATTCATAAAATGTTGACAGAAAGAAAGAAAAAATTATCAGAATCTTTTCACGAATATGTTTTAAGCATGCGTAAAATTGCTGCCCTCGGTGAAATTGAAGAGCGCGCAACAATTAGATACAATAGTTGACGGCATATCGGCAAAAAATGTGTTCAAACAAAATCTATATGCGGCAAAAACTTTTAAGGAATTGCGCGAACTGTATGTAATTTTTGAGCGATCCGTATATGGTAGTGACGATGAAACACAATGTAAAACTAAAAATAATTACAATTTCAAGAAATCGGTGGATCGGTGTTACAATTGTGGATCGAAAGAGCACAAACGCTCTGAGTGTAAAACTGAAGCAAAGTGTTTTAAATGTAACAAATTTGGTCACATAGCTAAGAATTGAAAATTGAAAAGAAAAGCAAAATCCGAAAAACGTGTGAATATGGTTTTAGAAGAAAGCCGGTTTAAAGAAATAAGATTTAATAACATAAAGCTTAGCTGTCTTGTTGATACTGGATCGGATGTATCAATAATGAAATTTAGTGTTTTCCAAGAAAATTTTAAAGACTGTGAACTAGAAAAAAGTCAAACTGTGCTAAGTGGTTTAGGCAACATAATCACGAAACCCATAGGGTGCATTTATGGAACAATTGATGTGGACAATATTAGAAAATTACACAGTTTTATAATCGTGCCTAATAATACGATAAAAGTTGATACAATTCTCGGGTTCGATTTTGTCAAAACGGTTTCGGTCAGTTTTAATAACGGGTATACATTTAATATGAAAACTGAAGAGGTGGTTGGAAATGAACTTAACGTTTATAATGTTAATTCGTGCGAAATTGACGTGGATTCAAAATACAAAGACGATGTGTTAAAATTTGTAAATTCGTATGAAGCACGATCAGATCGCAGAGATTGTCCTGTCGTTATGCAAATAATACCAAATGATAAACTTAAACCATTCCGACAATCGCCAAGTCGACTGCCGCCCATAGAGGAAGTCGCAGTAAATAAACAGGTAACGGAGTGGCTACAAAGCGGAGTAATTAGGAGATCGTTTTCAGATGTGGCCAGCAGAGTCGTCGTGGTCAAGAAAAAGAATGGTGATTACAGAGTCTGTATTGATTTTAGACAACTGAACGGCATGGTGTTAAAAGACTGCTTTCCAGTCCCTGTAATAGACGACGTTTTGTTAAAACTAGAAAAAGCGAAATACTTTATAACTTTGGACCTTGAAAACGGTTTCTTTCACGTTCCAATCGAGGAAAGCAGCAAGAAATATACTGCATTTGTAACCAAACAAGGTTTGTACGAGTTCAATTACGCACCATTTGGATTTTGTAATTCACCAGCAAACTTCATAAGGTACGTGAATTTTATATTTCAAAGTCTTATAAATGATGACAAAATGGAATTATATGTTGACGATATTGTCATATATGGAAAATCGGCTGAAGATTGCCTGCAAAAGTTTCGGTGCGTGTTAGATGTATCAGCATCTTTTGGATTAAAATTTAAATGGTTGAAATGTTCATTTTTGAAAACAAAAATAGATTTTCTGGGATATAACATTGAAGATGGTAAAATTTCCCCAGGCAGTTTGAAAACGAAGGCTGTTGCAAAATTTCCGAATCCAAAAAATATAAAAGACATTCAGTCATTTCTTGGACTTACTGGATATTTTAGAAAATTTATTAAAAATTATTCGCTAATTGCGAAACCGTTGTCAGACTTGCTTAAAAAAGATATACAATTTAAGCTCACCGAAAAAGAACTTAATGCTATTGCTTATTTAGAGCAAGCACTAACTTGCGAACCCGTATTAAGAATATACAGCAGGGAAGCAGAAACGGAGCTTCACACTGATGCTTCGAAAGATGGTTTTGGCGCAACTCTATTCCAAAAATTTTATGACCGTCTATATCCTGTGTTTTACTGGAGCAAAAAATGTTCATTGCAGGAATCTCGTCTACATAGCTATATACTTGAAGTTAAAGCTGCTTATCTTGCGTTTAAAAAACTCAGGCATTATTTGCTGGGCAAACAGTTCAAATTAGTCACCGATTGCGCAGCGTTCAAGCAAACTGTTAATAAAAAAGACGTGCCAAGAGATGTTGCTCAGTGGATCTTATATCTGCAAGATTTTTCTTATACGGTCGAGCATCGACCGGCCAGTCGGATGAAGCATGTCGATGCTTTAAGCCGATATCCGGGTAGCGTTTTAACCATATCTTCTGAGTTGACAGCTAGAATATGCAAATTGCAGAATCAAGATGAGTACTGCCAAGCTATAAAGAAAATTTTGCAGTCTGGGTCGTATGAAAATTACAGAATAAAGGGGGATTTAATATATAAAAATATCGATGGGTTAGATTTGTTGTTAGTACCGAAATCAGCAGAGACCGAAATAATAAAAAATGCGCACGAAAATGGTCATTTCGCAGTAAACAAAACTATGCATACTATTCAGCAACAATATTATATTACTCATCTTGAGAAGAAGGTTACACAAATTATAAAGAACTGTGTGAAGTGTATTATATTTAACAAGAAACTTGGGAAAAAAGACGGGATGTTAAATTGCATTGATAAAGGGGATTCTCTGCTGCACACACTACACCTCGATCATCTTGGACCGATGGATGCCACAGCTAAAAAGTACAAATATATCTTATCAGCAGTTGATAGCTTTTCAAAATTTGTATCAAAATCTACAAACGCTGATGAAGTTGTACAGAGATTAAACGTATGGGCGGAAACATTTGGTTATCCAAACCGTGTAATTTCTGATAAAGGCCCCGCGTTTACCTCCCAAGCTTTCGAAGATTTCTGCAAACAAAATAATATAGAACGAGTTCTGACGACCACTGGCGTTCCTCGTGGCAATGGCCAAGTCGAGAGGGTGAATCGAACGATTTTGTCCATAATTTCAAAGCTATCAGCAGACGACTCTACCAAATGGTTTAAAGTAGTTGGACAAGTTCAAAAAGCCATCAATTCATGCGTTCATAGCTCAACTCGTGTCACGCCTTTCGAAGTTATGTTCGGGTCAAAAATGAAAGTAGATATTTTTACCAACATTTTGCAGATGCTTGAAGAAGAGCTCATTGATCAATTCGACGCAGAAAGACAAAAGCTTAGAAATGAAGCAAGACAGCAAATACTCAACGCTCAAGAAAACCAAAAACGGAGCTACGACAAAAAGCATAAAGAGGCGCACGTTTATTCCGAGGGTGACCTCGTCGCGATTAAAAGGACGCAGTTTGTTTCAGGCAAAAAACTTGCTAGTGAATTTTTGGGGCCCTATAAAGTGGTTAAAGTTAAGCGAAATAACCGCTATGAGGTGGAAAAGGTTTCGGGTTTTGACGGTCCTAAAAGCACTTCAACAAGCGCAGATAATATGAAACTCAGGAGATGTGGTGAAGACGAAGACCTTTTATCATCTGGGACAGATGACAGTCAAGACGGCCGAGTGTAAAATGATGTACATAGCCAGTGATAAAGTTTACATACCGATCATACCTTAAGGGGATCTACTATTATCGAATTTACCGTAACAGAAGTATAAAGCCAACAGTCCGTATGAAGAAGAGTTAAGCGTCAGTTGTTAAAGAGAAGTCGTGAGCTGCAAGTCGTTTCAGTTGTAAAAGTTGAAAAGTTGGAATATAAAAGATTATTTTCTTACCACTAATTTATCATTTTTCTTACTACTAAACTATAATTTAAATCATTAAACTGTAACTAAAAATTTGGACTTTTTGAAATCTAACATTAAATTTAAATATAAAACAACATGAAAATTGAAGTGCTAAAAACTGAAATTAAATTGTCTTAAATCTAGTGAATATTTTCAATAAAAACATTTTAAATAAATAATTTTAAACATATTGAGCATTATTTATTTTACATATATTGCAATAAACAATTTTAAAATTACTTGTCGTTACGCTGGAGTATCAGGACCAAACTTTGTATACTGCAATGCGGGCGAGGCCTGGATTCATTGGTGCTGGCAGACATAGTCACAATGAAATTTCTATTTAAAAAAGATGGGTAGTGGCAACAACAACTATATCAAGGGGATAAAAGCAGTGGCCTGGCCAAATATTCCTTTTTATGTAATATTTTTTATTAAAAGTGAATTGTAATATTAGGTTTTGTGTAGTTAGTTTTCTCACCTCTGCTATTATAATGATAGATTTTGTTATGTATAATTGAAGTATAGGAATCTGTAGAATTAGAATTAGACTTTCACCTCAAATTTTTTTTTTTTGAAGTGTTATCAACATAGAGAAATAAAAAGAAAATACTAAAATAAATTTCAGAAAATATTTTATTACTCTACAATTAAAAAATTATATGTATATGAGTACCAAAAATAAATAATGCTAATGAACATTAAAGTATTTTTTTTAATATTTTTTTATCTAGGACTCTACATATGCAGTACTGGAACCATGATATAAAAAATACAAGGTAGTTTCATTCTCTTTTATTATTTGTAATAAGGATTTTTGAAGTTTATTTTTAGAGAGAAATATAAAAGGCGTTGCCACACAGTTGAATAAGGGAATTTACTCCTAGAATGGATTTTTTCTGAAATGTGTAGTGCATTGTTCATATTAGAAAAAGCTAGAAATAATAAGCTGATGTAAGTAGGTATCTGTGGTCGTTAGGTTAGGTTTAACAGGCTACCATCTATGGTAAAGCCAGCCGACATGGGTCCAATTTAGTCCAAAAAAAAAAAACTAAAAGCACGGACTTCTACTTATCAGTAAACTTTACGATAGCATTCAAACGAATGCCTATTTTAAAGAAAATATTATTACATTTAAAAGAAAATACTCTTTAGATATGAAAAACAAAGAGAAAAATTTGATGCTTGTGGTTTAAAAATATATTAAAAATTATTTCTACTAAAATGACTGCAGCGAAAAAACTAATGCAAGTAACCTTGAATATTATTCATTACTTACAATAAGAAAAATCAACTTCCAAAAAATTTCATTATTTGTTTTAATAGCAAAGTATGTATAGCGAAAATTTGCATATAGTTTTCTGTCGTTTCCGTGCCGTCAAACTTGTTCTGGACGTGACTTTAACTTCTCTAACAAATGGCGCGATATAATATTCAGTGCACTTAAAAGAAAAAATAATAGCTGATTTTAATAACGGCCAATCAGTGACCATAATTGCAAAAAAATTTAGCATTCACCACAGCGTTATATTAATAATTATAAGCCGTTTTCGTTGTTCGGGTGCTTTGGACGTTCCCGAAAAATCAGTAAACGAGATGGCCAGGCAATAGTACGTTTGATAAAAAGAAGACCAATTCGTGTCGTCAAGAACTATCGCCACACAATTGTCATTAGTTGTTACTCCCAGAAGGATTCAAAGACAGGTTGCAGAAGGCAGACTAAAAGCATACCATACAAAAGTGTAAAAAAGATCTTTATATCACGGAAAAATAGACTGGCCAGGTTGGAATTTGCAAGGGAACACATTAATTTGACCACCACACTAAGGAATTCCATACTGTTCTCCGATGAGCCCACACTTAATTTCAAAACTTCCGATAGATTAAGGCTGGTTAGATGACTGAAAAGCCAACGTCTTAATCCACGTTATACCAAAGGCACATTGAAACATGGTGTCGGTAGCATTTTAGTTTAGGGATATTTTTCAGACCATTTTTTTATATTTTAGATTTATGGATGTATTTTATTTGCACATTTTTATTTATTTTTGTTAGAAGTCACAATCTTATTATTATTTTCAAACACAACTTCAAACAAAACTGAAAACAAGGGAATGTATAAACTAATACGGTAGCACAATTTTATGAAAAATGTCACAATCCTTATATTTGTCAGATGGTGATTGCTAAGGAAAATTGAGAGAATAAAACTACCTTGTACTTTTTATATCATGACTGGAACTAGGAAAATATTAGGTGTACACCTTTGCTTCCGCCGTTTTCCAATAAATGGCTCTAGCGGTAAGTGGTAGTCTAATTAAATAGTTCATAGATGATAAGCAATAAGGTATTTGTAAACATAACGCAATCGGAATATTAGTGGATTTGTGTCTGGATTATAAAGTTATTCTCATCACTTGCGGGAGGTTTTAATTTTCTGCGTTTATATGAAGAAATTTGTGGCTGAGGCTCCTCGAAAGCTCTCAAATATCAACGGTGAGACCGCTATTAGTGAAAAAATGTGCAGAGTGTGGTTTCAACGCGTCATGAACTGCGACTTTGGCAGCGAAGACCAGCATGGCGATTGAAAACAGAAGATGCAGAATTAGATGCATTACTTGGTTAAGACTTGTTTCAAACGCAACAAAAATTAGTAGAATGACTGGAAGTGACGCAACAAGCCGTTTTAAAACGATTGAAAGTCATAGGAATGATTGAGGAACAACGTTGTTCGTTTGCTTGTAAACAGCTGCTGGCAACGCAAAGACTGAAGGGATTTCAGCATCGCATTGTGGCTGAGGACGAAAAGTAGGTTCATTACGATAATTCCAAGCGTAGAAAATCATGGGGGCATACTAGCCATGTTTCCACATCGACCAAATCGACGACTCCGAGGTCATGTTCTGGTTTTGGTCCACCACATCCCACACTACAAGGCAAGGAATTACATTGAAAATAAATTAATAATGCACATATAAAATATGCACGACACTGAAAAAAACATACACAGAATGGAAGACAAATCAATACTTCGTCATACTACATGCACTCACGCTAATACATGCTCACGAGAAAAATAATATTCGTGCACACTCGCTCATGTCCAATATGTTACACTCGTGCTAAGGTCGCCCACACATCACGTTTATAAAGGCGACGAAGTAGTTCTGAAGCACAAGTCTTTTTTTTTTATTGTAAGCTTCCCACATACTGTGCCGAGACTGGCTCAACTTTTCTTACAGTCTTACAACGCGTTAAATTTTTACTTGCGGATATATAATACAATGCATCCATTATATCTGAAAACCCGTAAGAAATAGCGAATTGGGTATTACGCAGATCGGGAAGTCTATATAATTTACCGTAGGCAACGGTTTTAGCTCATTTTGATTATGTGGTATACGTGAAGATAAAATGGGCATTTAGAATTGACTACAACATGTATTTTCCGCATAAATAGGTTTGTGGTATAACTGTACAAAACAGACACATATGCCAATAAAGAATGAACTTACAATGTCTGCGAAATGGCAATGAAGAGTGTACAGTTGTCAGATGTCTGACAATGTTTTTTTTTGTGGCAACATTGTTAATTCATACGGTTGTAAGACCCCAAAATTCGTCAAATATTCTTAAGTCCCAGCCAAAGAAAATAGTGTACTTTTTCCAGTTCATGAAGATCCAGTTCATTTCGATAAATATTAACCAGATTTTAAATTTATATGGAATTTACGTTCAATGTTTGATAGTACAAATTTTTTATTGTTTCTTAAAGCTAACAAAACAAGTTTGAAAACAATTTTAGAACCAAAACAAATTAACAGGTTAAAAGTCATGTTTCAAATTTTTCTCAACCGAAGCGTGAACTTACAAAAAAACGACCTCATAAATTCTCTGGTTGATAAGTGGAAAAAATATCACATACAGGATTTGTTACACACATCAGTGCTACAAAAACTCTCCCAACATGTGAATAATAAGGATAAATGAAAAAAAGCAGTATGTAAATGAGTTCAAGAAAAAAATATATGAAAAGACAAAAGGAAAAACTTTTAAAGAAAGTTACAATGTTGTGCCACATAAAGAACAGCCAAAGCAGCTATACATAATGCGAAATAATGCATATGTGACGCATTATCCTTAAAATTGGCTAAGGATGTAAAGAAAATATAAAAAAGTCGTAAATCTTGCGAATGCCAAGCATTTCTCGATAACAATGGCAACTCCAATATTACACACTTTAAATGAACGAATGAAAAATAAATTCTAGAGCCAACAGTTGAGGAATGAATACTAGTAAAATAATCGCTTGTTCCTGCATGCAATAAAATCATAATAAATCATCAAGTGTCAAACACAATTTAAATATTTACTACTCTGCCACCGTGACATCACAATCACGTGTGGTTGACTTTTTTCCTTTATTTCTCGTCATAACATGGGATGTGAGTAAATTTGGCAAAGGTTTAGTTAAATCTACACATGTGTGTTGTTTTTTTAAATTTTAAAATGCCCCAAATGAAAATGCAAACAAGTCCAAAAAAAGGTATTTAAAACTGTATTCTCTGGAGATGTAAAAAATATATTGCAACAAAGTCTTGTTTGTTGTTTATTTGATCTTGAGATTATTTTTAAGAAAATGTCAAATTAAAATTTTCTAACCCCTTTTGTTAACACTTTGGTATTATTGAGGTTGTTTGGTTTACATATAATATCATGTATATATACAAGTATAACTGCGAGTATTTCAAAGATTTTTCTTGTCTCATGATGACTAAAACAAAATACTTCCTTTGAATTTGTCTTTAGTCTTGTTAATGATGTCGATATTTTATAGAAAACGTTTTAAGTCCCTGCCTCGTTTGATTTATGTAATACAATTATCATACGAGCAGAAACTTAATTAAAAGACTTGTTAGTAATTTATTTTATTTCTTAAACAAATATGTATATGATGAAATCCTTCAATGTCTAAAGCAACACAAACTGGTGACAATTTTTTTTCTCCTTGTAAAGGAATATTAATAAACTATAAAATTTACTAAAGTATTTAATTCATTTTCTGCACTGACAGAAAAGATTGATAATGTCAAAAGTTTTTGTCTTCAAGATACATAAATTTAATTAAAAGTGGTAAATTCAGTTTCATAGATTTATCAATTCAATGAAGTCTTTAAAGTGAAAGCAGTGTTTGCAAAAAATTTTTTAGCTAGATATTAAAAAAGTCCAAGTTGATTATATTTTTTTCAGCGTATTCGTTCAATCCAGAAATCGAGCTGTGACACCCGATGCTCTCTACGTCTGAAAAGAAACAGTTTCTCACTCTATAGAGTTGTAAATTATCAAATAAAAATGAATAGCAAATCAGGTATGTTTACAAGGTAATACAGGGGGGTTACTCTCTATTGCGATGCGAAAGACAAATCGAAGAATTAGTACTCTGTATTGCGTTTTCGCATTTAATTTCCCTTTCGCACATTTTATGTTATCATTCTTCATTATCATTCATCATAATCATTATCATTGTGACTCTCCAACCGAACGGTCGTAAAAAAGTGAACAAAAAAATAAAATAAAATCATTGCTTAAACGCCTTTAAAATTGAATTGTAAAAACAATAACAAATTATTTAAAAAAAAAAACGAGAAAATAAATTCCTTACATTTCAATAACTAAACAATAAAATCAATTTCAATAAAACAAGTGCGGTGGCAGTGCATTGTTATTGTTGTTATTGTGCGTGAAGATTACATACCCAGTGGGAAAAAAACTATGCATTAAAATTTTTTTGTTTTCTTACAAAACCGCAATAAGTGGAAGAGCGAATTTATACAAAAGAAAAACTTTATGACAATTATTTTTATATACTTTTAAATTAAAAAAATATAAATAAAAAAATAAAAAAATTGCATGAGTGCACCTAGTAGATGCAATTCTGAGAGGGAGCTTAGCTCCATTAGAAAAAACCTCTGGATTTCTGAAGAGGAATCATTGAAAAAATCATTGGACAATCTCCTGTCTCTAAGAGATAAAAAACGCACGCGTTCGTGCTCGCCAAACATTGTTGTTGCAACAGACGACAAACCATCTTTAAGTGTAGCTATTGTTGATAAACCGAAAACTCAAGTGGGTATGGATAGGTATATAACCGTGGTTAAACGTCAGCGAAGCCCTAAATCCGCGCAAATATCATCACAACCAAAAATGTCTAAGGGCGATATTACCTCTGCGACAACGGATAGTAATAGGTTTGCTATCCTTCAGACTGACGAGCCAACTACATCAAAAAAAACATTTAAACCGCCACCAATATACTTGAGGGAACCTACATCAAATGAGCTGGTAAAAGCACTTATTACGGCAATTGGTAAAGACACCTTCAACGTAACATCAGTGAAGCACGGACAAATAAGCGAAACAAAAATCCAAGTCAACTGCGAAAATGATTACCGAAAACTTTCTGCCGCTCTGGAAAAAGAGAAAAAATCTTTTTATACTTATCAACTTAAAAGTGCTAAAGGCCTTCAGGTTGTTATAAAAGGTATTGACCCTTATGTAGACACGGATGAGGTTAAAACTGCACTGCTAGATAAAGGCTTTAAAATAAAAAATGTGGTAAATATGCGGAACCGTGAAAAGATTCCTCAACCCATGTTTAGGGTTGAACTGGTACCGGGGGATGTTATTCTCAAAAAGAATGAAACTCACCCAATTTATAACCTTAAATTTCTTCTTCATCGCAGAGTTACCGTTGAGGAGCCGCACAAGCGTTTAGGGCCCGTTCAATGCCTAAACTGCCAGGAATTTGGCCATACTAAGGCCTATTGTAAACTGCCCACAGTTTGTGTGGTGTGTGGAGAACTGCACGGCACATCACAGTGCAAAAAGTCAAAAACTGACTCAAGTGTTAAAAAATGCAGTAACTGTGGAGGCAACCACACTGCAAATTACAGGGGCTGCCCTGTCTATACTCACTTTAAGCAGTCAATGCCAAATAAGTCATCAATCACCTATAAACAACCCCAGCAGCCAAACATAATTCATACAAACAATTTTCCGCAGATAGGCCAGTCAACCAGCCAAATAATTATGCAAAACCCCAAACAAGTTTCATATGCTAGTGTGGTCAAAACCGATACACAAAACTTGAATCAGGAGCCCAAGCCCCAAAATTCCGATCAAAATTTTACCAATCTTGAGGGAACTCTGCAGACTCTTGTTCAGTCCATAAACACTTTTACCGTTTCTATGACAAACATGATGCAGGAAATGCTGAAAATGCAATCCACTATTTTGCAGGCAATTTTAAAAAAATGAATTGGTTAAAAATATGTTTCTGGAACGCAAAGGGCATCCGCCAATATACTTGAGGGATGCCCTCAAGTATTGTGTAGGCGAAAATTTGAACTTGAGCACTTCCTTATGGAAAAGCAAATCGATATAATGATGATTGCTGAAACTCATTTGACAAGCAATAGTCATTTCAAAATTAATGGCTACACACTGTATGACACTAAAGATCCTCGTGGAAGGTCTTGTGGAGGCTCAGCAATTCTAATAAAAAATAGAATTAAGCACTATTGTCTGCATGAGACACGTGAGGAGTATCTCCAAGCAACTAATATATGCATAGAATATTTGCATGAAAAAATCGTTATTTCTTCGATCTACTCACCGCCACGATTTTCAATAACAGAAAATCAGTATTCACTTTTTTTCAAATCACTTGGTTCTTGATTTTTAGCGGCTGGTGACTATAACGCTAAACACACTTTTTGGGGATCACGTTTAATTTCCCCAAAAGGCCGCGTGCTTTTTGACACAGTCTCCAAACTGGGCTTAGACTTGATTTCAAGCGGACATCCCACTTATTGGCCCTCGGACCGGCGAAAGATTCCAGATGTTATAGATTTTGGAGTTGCAAAAAATTTTCCTTTAGAAGGGATGCAAGTAGAGTCTTCATTAGATTTGTCATCGGACCACTCACCCACTATAATATCCGTTTCGTTCCCCCAGGAGGTTGGCTCCCCGTATAGTGACTTGGCGTTCGCCATCACTAGAGTTAATTGGCTAAAATATAAGAAATATTTGAGTACTCATTGTACAGAAAATATTGCCTTGAGAACCCCTGAGGATGTTGATATATCAATTAAAGATTTTTCTGAAGACCTTAAACTGGCCGTGCAACATGCTACCAATACGAGGTTCAGAAATGAGAACAATAGAACTTATTCGTCTGAAATTGAACAACTTTTGTCAGAAAAAAGAAGAGTTAGAAGAGAATGGCAACTTCGCAGGTCTCCCCAGCTTAAAAGCAGGCTACGGGAGTGCATAACTCAGTTAAGAAATGTGCTTGAAATCCAAAGAATGGCTTCCCTTAAAAATTATCTAGAAGGTCTTGATGGTAGCCCGCAAAGTGACTATTCTCTATGGAAAGCGACAAAAGGTCTGAAAAGACCCGTAATAGGTAAGCCACCTTTGCGAACTTCATCTGGCGACTGGGCAAGAAGTGATTCTGAAAAAGGGATGGTGTATGTTAATCATTTGAAAAACGTTTTTACTGCAAATGATACAGTGGATGATGTTGCTGAATTTCCGCCATATGCTGTTAGACCGCCTGTGCCTTTGAGACTTAGTTTTCAAGATGTCGAAAACGTTATAAATAAAGTAAACTCAAAAAAAGCTACAGGTTTTGACAAAATTACTGGCAAAATGCTAGTACAGTTACCTCGTGTTGCTAGAAGAATTCTTCTTTTCATTTTTAACGCTATTTTGCGCCTAGAATACTATCCTGCAGAGTGGAAGGTGTCTATGGTTACTATGATACCCAAGCCAGGGAAGGATCCCACTAAAGTAGAGTCATATAGACCAATAAGTCTACTGCCAACAATTTCAAAACTTTTCGAAAAATTGTTAATGGCGAAGTTGACTCCAATATTGAATGATGTAGGATGCATCCCAGATCATCAATTTGGTTTTCGGGCTAAACACAGCACCATAGAACAAACGCATAGACTAGTTAATGTTATAAGAAAGACTTTTGAGGACAAAAAGTATTGCTCAGCTCTATTCATTGATGTTTCCCAAGCTTTTGATAAAGTGTGGCACGAGGGATTAATGCACAAAATAAAGATGAACTTGCCTGCAAACACTCACAAGCTTCTGGAAAGCTATTTATGCGGCCGGAAGTTTGTTATCAGAGAAGGCGACTTTATAAGCCCAACTCAGCCAATCGAGGCAGGAGTTCCCCAAGGTAGCATTCTGGGACCCACTTTATATTTAATTTATACTTCTGACATGCCAACCAGATGTGGTATTCACACTTCAACTTTTGCAGATGACACAGCATTCTGCAGCGTACATGAAAACCATCAAGTAGCTTTGCTAAATTTGCAGGAGTATATTTCAATACTAGAGATGTGGTTAAAACTTTGGAAAATTAAAGTTAATGAACAAAAGTGTACTCACGTTACATTCACACTGCGTAGACAAACATGTTCAGCTATCCAAATTAACAATTCACCTATTACGCAGCAAAATGAAGTCAAGTACCTTGGTATTCATCTCGACCGTAGGCTAACGTGGAAGCATTGGCGCGAAAGTCACTCAGCTAAAATTAAAAGCAGCGCAATTAAATTGGCTTATGGGCAGAAATTCTACATTGAAATTAGATTGCAAACTTTTGTTATACAACGCAATACTAAAACCTATATGGCGCTACGGAATTCAATTATGGGGCACCGCCTCAGCGTCAAACATTGAAAAAATTCAAAGGCGACAAAACAAAATTCTTCGAACAATTACTGCAGCTCCATGGTACGTAAAAAACTCCCGAATTCACAAGGATCTGTGTGTTCCACTGGTAAAAGATGAGTTTTCAAAGCATGCGATAAGGTATATCAGCAAATTGGAACTTCACCCAAACCCTCTTGCACGAAACATACTTAATTTTAGTGGTCACACTCGGTTGAGAAGAAGGGATACCGTTGCCACCATCAGAGCGTAAAGTAGGTGATTTTACCGATATAATATGCGCATAATAAAACTTTTTGTCTAGCATTGGCTGGACTTAGTTAATATATTGTATTTAGTAATAAGATTTGAATACTTATTGTTAGTTCACATTGTGAAGATTCAATAAATAAAAAAAGCTTAAAAAAAAAAAAAAAATTCTTCATTAATGTTTATTTTGTGATACTAGTGTTACCTTATTTTTAAACTATTTCGCGAAAAAGTTTGTGCAAACAGCACAGAATACCAAATTATACTCTTATCGTATCGACCTTTCGTATCGAACTTATTTTCGCATCGCAATAGAGAGTAACCCCCCAGATATTAAGACGATCAATTTGTGTAGCATGACATAAATCGTACCTTGTAAAATCGATTCGGTAAGAGAGCAATCCAAGGGAAAATTTTGAAAAGCAGTTAGTAAATCTTCATTGTCTGTATTCTCATTAGATATATATGTATTTTTAAATTTATACTGCCACCATTTTGAATTTATACTGAAGGCGATACAACATTTACAAAATCAGGTAACTAATTTCAGTCAAGAATATTGCAAGTTGTTACTTTAACCATCAGTAATTTTATTACGCATATATGTTAAGCGACTATTAGACGATTAAATTTGGCCTGACGGCACTATCTGATGGCATGCCATCAAACACGTTTAATAGTTAGCTGTGTTTGTCAAACTTAGCCTGATGAATTTGAAAAATTTTTGATATGTTATAGCAATAGATGACATATGAATTTGACTTAAAATTGTCAAACTCGGGGGACAAAATCGTCAATATGATTATCGCAAATCATCAGCAACTAAAATTAATCGCTTTTAAATAAAACATATATAATTTAGGGCCATTATTACAACCTAATGGTAAAGTTATTGATAGTTAACATTAGTTAACGTGAACGATAAAGTCACCATTAAATTTTCGCCATTTTTACAACTTAAGTTGCAATATTTTCAGCAGATAATATGGCAGCATCTAATACTTAAAGTTAAATATTTGAAATTTACCATCAGGATAAATCTGTTCTTAAGTTATCAGTAATTTTTCATGTTAATGTTAACTTGTAATAACAAAAAAAAAAAAAAATGATCTGTAAGATAAAATCCTAATGTTAACTATTCGTAAGTTGTAATAATGGCCCTTAATGGGGTAACAAAAACAATTCTGATTGCCTTTAATAAAAACCTAGGGCTTTTAAAGACATAACAACCAATATATATTCTTAAAAATATGAAATTAATTTCATAAATACTAGTATGAAATCTAAGTAGTTTTGTATATAACACATTTTGTAAAATGATATTTCAATTACTGTATTAATGATAATATATAATGATAATGATATAAGGATAATATTTCAATTAAAAAATGTATTATGAAAGTTCCTATTATTGAAGAGTTATGAAAGCATTATTATAGTAAACACTTTTGTTAAATTGGTCATATCTTTTAAGTTAAAATAACCAAAGTTGCAAACTTTCATTAGTCTTTAGTATAAAACATTTCTAACAATTGAGTTTTATTCACTATATTAGCTTCTAATATTGATACCAATCAAAAAATTTATAAACAGCTTTGTACATATGTACAACAGGTTTTTAGTTCAAGTTTTTCCTTTCTTAATTTTTTTCTTAAGAAGGATTTTTTACAATACAAATTTGCTGTGATCAGTAATTTTGATTGAAGAAGACAAGAAAAATAATAAATCTTTAGCTGGGGGACAACTAGCTGTTTCGTAGTCGCTACACTACTCATCAGCACCGACTGGGATTTGAACTCGGGACATGACGTATCATGATCTACTGCTTTAACCACTAAGCCACCGAGCATTTAATTATTTTCTATCTATATCTGTTGTACATATGTACAAACCAAACAATTTTTAATTTATAAAAAAAATTATAAAAGTTCAACAAAAAATTTAACAAATTTATAAACAGCTGTCCCAGCTGTCTATACGAGACTTTGAAAATTTTGGAAATATTCAACTTTATATCCCAACAATCGAAATAAATTATTGAGAATTTGAAAAGAAAAATGTTTAAATAATACCTGCGAAATCATAAAAATTTTTATTATAATTCTTCCTTATGTAAGAAAAAAAAAACAGCTGAAAGAAATAAAATAACAAATTTTCAAAAAACATTCAAAGCATTTTTTAAATTGTCATATAAAATAAGTCTTAGTCCCAATTTTCACGAGGCAATTTTAGTTGCGCAATTCTTATCAAATCTTCTTTTAAACTTGCTTTTATGTTCAGACACAGCAATTCTACTTGAGCAACTTTCGTTTTATATTGCTTACACTTTCTTAATCTTGCATGTACTGCATTCTCAAATTGTTCCATATAATTTTCACTTCTTCTAAATTAATACTGCTGTCTACTTTTAGAGGTTGTCCACAATATTTAAAAAAATTTTTTTCAGATGAATTAAATCACAATTTCGGGTTTTGGCAGACCTCGACATAAACAAAACTCCTGGACCGGATGGCATTCCAGCACTGGTCTTGAAGCAGTGTTCTTCTACGCTTGCGCGTCCATTAGCACGCCTCTTCAGTTTACTTTATCATTTTGGTGAGTTTCCATCAAGCTGGAAGGTTGCTAATGTAACACCAATACCCAAAAAGGGTGAGGCAAATAACCCTGAAAATTACCGCCCAATTGCAATTTGCTCTACACTTTCCAAAGTAATGGAAAGCATGATCAACTATCACCTTATGAGGTATCTAGAGTCGCATAAACTACTTTGTGATCGTCAATATGGATTTCGTAAGGGTCGTTCTACTGGCGATCTTATGGCATATCTTTCAGAGAAATGGTGCCACTCAATCCATTATTTCGGTGAAAGTAGGGTGGTGGCTCTGGATATTTCAAAAGCGTTTGACAGAGTGTGGCATGGTGCACTACTGGCAAAACTTACTGCTTTTGGTGTCGGTGATGACTTCTCTCGGTTTATATCGAGTTTTCTCAGAGACCGCACTATACGAGTTGTTATAGATGGGGTCTCATCAAACGAGTTCAAGATTAATTCAGGGGTTTCGCAAGGCTCCGTTCTTTCTCCTACCCTATTCCTTATTTTTCTAAATGATCTTCTCTACCAAACTTCCAACCCTATCCACTCTTTCGCAGATGACAGCAGCATTTGCCACTCGTACTCTTTTAGCTATAGGCCCAGCCTATCAGAGATCGCTGTCAAGAGGCTAAATATGAATGATTCACTGAATAGTGACCTTCTATTAATCTCCGAATGGGGTCGTAAAAACAGAGTCGCCTTCAACGCTCGTAAGACCCAATGTTGCTTATTAACACACAAGCAAACGACCGCAAATGCTGCTTCATCTGTACTCATGGATGGTATAAATATTGAGGAATCGGATGCTCTTGATGTTCTTGGAATGAAGATACAGTGTGATGTTCGCTGGACAGAACACATTTTTCATGTCTCTAAAGAAGCATTCAAGTGCCTCGGTTTTTTGAAACGGTGTAGGATGTACTTCACTCCATCCGACCTCCTTACTATTTATACCACCTACATCCGACCGAAAATGGAATACAACTCTCATGTTTGGGCCGGTGCCTCAAAGTCTATTTTGGGGTTACTCGACCGTGTGCAGGAGAGGACGAAGAAGCTTATCGGTGACAGTAGGGTATCAAACTCTATTGACTCACTGGAGCATCGACGCAGTGTGGGGTGCGTTACTCTGTTCTATCGTTACTACAATGGATTTTGCTCTGACGAGATTAGGGATCTTGTTCCCGAAACTCGCACATTTTTACGTAGCACGCGCTCATCGTCTAGAGCTCATCCATTTGTGGTCGATTGCCCGGGGAATCGCACTACGCATTACAGAGAGAATTCGTTTTTCAGCCGTACGCTTCGTCTATGGAATAAGTTGCCTGCAGACGTGTTTCCTGTCTGTTATAACGTTGGAAAGTTGAAGTCAAATGTTCACAAACACTACTCCCTCTTTCCCCCTCCTCATAACCTATTTTCCTAGTTCTGGTACAATGCACTGCATATGTAGGGGTCATCCCCTGAGTACTGGTCCAATCTAAAAAAAAAAAAAAAAAAAATATTACTTTCATTATGGACAACATATCTATACATAAAATAAACACAGATGAAAGAAAATGTAAAATTTCTGACGTTACGAATAATAGCACAAAATGACTTTCCGGGTACAAGCAAGCCTATACTAATTTTTACACTCCCCACACTTTCCTCACTTATTTGTCCACAAACTCAAGAATTGCGCAACTAAAGTTGTCTCGTGAAAATTGGGACTTGTATGTACAATTAACAATCTTCAAATTTCAGATTCGATATCTGTTTTAAGTTCTAGCCATAACTAATGATATGTAACTTCCTATATTTCTTAAAGTGTAGTTAAATCAAACAACTTACCTCTTAAAATAGATGAAATACCAGTCAATATTTGCCGTTGTAATCCCCAAGGATACTCTATTTTAGCAGGTTTTCTACATATGCCAAACTTATAAGATTTCATCTATTATATCCTCCAGTTTTTCAATCTCTGTTTCATATGCTTACATCGTGAATGATTTTAATTACTCCCTCACATTCAAGTCAACATCAAAAGCTGAAAACTATACTCGTACGTACATAATTTTAATGTGTTGCAATTAAATTTACATATAACGCGCATTTGAATACAAATTTTGTAGCTTTTGTTATTTCTGTTGGTCTTATTTTATTATGGCCTCAAACTATTTTAATAACGAGCAACAACCCTTTTCATTTAAATACTTTTCGGGTAAAAAAGCCTCACGTTTCTACCCCCAAAAAATTAAAAAGGAATTTCATTAACGCACATTCGTTTGATAGTTGTGATGGTATCAATGATGAGGAATTTGCTAAATATGAGAATTATAGTAATAACAGAGTAACCAATAATGTAGTTCCAATATCAAATGTTATTAAAACTGCTGATTTTGAATTCTTGAGCCTATTTGTATTGAATTTACACACAAAAAAAAAACAAATTTTCCTGAAGAAGTCTTCCAAAGGAAGACGAAATATTGAAAAATACATTAAAAATTTTTTAAAAAAGCTTGATTTAAGTTTACTGTTAAGATACTGTTTATTGACTTCAAATTCCCTGCTCCTCATAAACAACTTTCCTAGTTCCAGTCCATTGCACTGCATATGTACCAAGGCAGCTTTAATACGGTAGTGGAAACGAAAAACAGCTAGCTGTCTTACGTTTCCTTTGCGTAAATTTGTCAAAAAGACATAGACTTCCTTGCCTTTTCAAACAAATTTTTCAGAACTGTTCGTAAATTCTACCAACAAAATACATGTTGATGTTTTTGTGTTGTATTTATTGTAATTCTCCCACTATTTATTAAAGCTGCCTTGATATTTACTGGTTCAAGATAAAAAAAACCGGCAGTCTGGCAAGGCTGCCAGCTCTTAAATATAATTATGAAGTGTCATCCGAAGTATCATTTATTTAGTGAAGGATGTGTCATCGACGAATATTTATCGTTTAATAACAGAAGACCACGTAAATAGAGTTGAAAGTTACTGCAATACAAATGTGTCGATTTAAACGTGGATATGTTTCTTGCATTGCAGCTTGATTATAGTCATCATAATCGACTTACTGTGCCTGGAATTGGTAAGGTTTTAAAGAAATTTGAGTAGACTGGAGGCGCTACAGACCCGTGCATCATCGCAATATGTGCCAGGATGTAAAAATCATTTACTCCTATATTACTGAAAGCGTGGCCGGTGGTCAGAACTTCTTGATTCCACGTTTTCTTAAGACTTTTTTTTTGGAAATTCCATGCAATTAATCAAGCAACCCGACCGATTTTGGTTTTATTTTCAAAATCGGTCACGTTTTTAGACCGCTTAATACTACTTTTTGACGTCATCAACTCACCGCTAAGGTCATGGGCTTACATGCGATTAGACTTTTTTGGAGCTTCAGCAAATATTGTGTCTACACGGATAGTCCTCTAGCGTTGGAGTCATTGACAATATACCGCCCGAAATGTGTTGAAAATTGATTGAAAAGTACCTTCAAAGAATCGACTTCTGCCATCAATCTAAAGGCGATAATTTAAATGACATTGTAGTTCGTATATAGTTGCAAGGTGCCAGTGTTATAATAAAAGTTTCTTCAAAATCATACGCTTTAAATCCTTCTGGGTGGAAATATTTTATAAAGTAAAGTTTTACTTTCTATACAATACAGCTGGTATAGAATTATAACAATCCAGTTACGAGGGTAGATTGCTATTAAAGCTATCTAGCGCTAGATGGCAGCACAAACACAAAATTTTCTTTTTTGAAAAATCGATCTGTCAAACGTCAGCTGTTAAAATTTCATCTTGTAGTCGTTTGAAGTATTACAAATGACTAATTCGCGCACGTGAGCTTACATTAGCTTCGCTTGTATGTATGTTTGGAACTTTCGATGCCGTATGAATGATTATTATATATGTATATAAAATTGTATATACTGTATAACCGCTTTAGTGCGAAAGTTGGGGCTGCCGTATTGCTTCCCGGGAAGTGGTGGGATTTTAGGCATTCTCGAAGCCTATTTTGTAAGTTCTAAAAAAACTTGAAACACGTGCACTAATCGGTTCGGAACCGGTTTTTATATTCGGTGCGTGTTTATGCCGTGGAACGTGTATCTGAACTATTCATGCACATTCGCTTTAGTGCATTCTAAAAGGTTACTTAAAATACAGTTAAAACAACCAAAAACAAGCTTTTAAAGGATAGCGAAGTAAAAAGTAATAAATAACTATAGTTTAACAAAAAAAAAAAAAAAAAAAAAGCACTCTTCGATACCGTACTAAAAAGGGAGAAATAATGTTAAGAGTTAGCTGAAACAATAGTGAATGAAAAATAGCAGTATTATTGAGAATTACTCATCAGGAGCATTGTGTCACATCCCAGTGAACTTTTTGTCACATACATCTTCGATCTGAGAGCATTGACAATGTAAGTGCGACCCATACGAAGTCTGTATACAATTCCTATTTACATTTACACAGCGATGGCCTAGGCCGTAAGATGCATCCAACACTGTATACATTGTAAGCGAAGATTGAATGAGCTCAAAACTATATTATTAGCATTTGTTTTCTTCTTTGCTTCTTATGTACAATTTATTTAACAATATGAGTAGAAAAAGACTAATCTGAATCGAATGCTAGTTGTTTGTTGTGCTTAACATGCTTATTTTGATTTTTTCTGTTGACACAATCGCTTACAATCGGATGCTTTGCAAATTGTAATAACTTGTGGACTGCTGGGATTTTTCGTATACCAAAGAGTATGATGTACTCGTATATCGAGCGACTGATATCCGAAAAATATGAAACAAAGCGCCTACATTTAATTATAAATAATAATAGTGCTTTTCATTCACTATTGTTTAATAATTACCAGCGACCACTAGCTCAAGCAACAACAAATAGAAAGGTTAGAAAAATTAGAAGCAAGAAGTTTAAGCTTATTGTAAAAATTTTATTTTTTACTTTTTAGTCCGATACCGAAGCGTGGTTTTTAGTTTTTTAAACTATATTTATTATTCATATATTTTAGCTTATGGGCACGTAATTCATATCTGAAAAAGTTTTTAAAAAAATTTAAATTGTTTAAAGAAAATGTGTGAAACTAGTTTAACTTCTAAAACGTCTTTTACTTCACAAAATTTTTGGTAACTAAAATATTTGTCTCCCTGTATAAATGATGTTTTAGTCAACAGTCTCTAGTTACACCTTTGATGTATGTAAATGCACGATGCGTTAGATTGGGAAAGGGATAGTTTTTGCCTTTCTATTTAGCTTTATTTAGTAAGAAAATTGGAGGATTCCTGGAAGCGTACGTTTGTTTGCTCTTGAAAATACAGTTTTATTTTATGTTTATTTTATATATTTATTGTTTATAATTAAGTTAATGTTTGTAAATAGAAATCGTTTCTTTTGGCCGCAAAACACGCACCAGTTAATTGAGGTAAATCACTATGGTTTCAACGCTTTTTTAGAGGGTTAAATTATTTCCGGAGTACACGATTTGAAACTACGTAAACTGGCAAATAATTATTGCTAAGAACTAGTATCCGTTGCGTTAAATGTTCTAAATATTAAGGTTTGTTCACTGATGGTGTGGCATACAAATATATAATTTTTTCTTCAATCGCAATACGTTACAAAGGACGAATATTTTCCATGTTCGATTATAATAAAAATTAAAATAGGTAGTTTCAAATATATACAGTGCTGTTCCTACGCTAAGCAACTCACACTGTATTTTAGAAAAATGTTACTTTTCTCTCAAATAAGAAGACCTTAAGAACTCATTATAATACTTATTTATGACTTGTATGATAGCAAAAAAAAAAAATGTATAAAAAAATAACAACAAAAACCTTTTTGGATATTTCAATAACAAACAAAAACAAAACTAACTCTATGAGAGGCTGTGCCTATGCTAAGCAACAAATTTTCTTATTCTCTTTCCCTTAAATATAACGGTTCTTTTGCGATGCATTTGAGTTCATTAATTGCAAATTACTTAAATCAATGCAGTTTAGTCCTACTAAGACTTTCTTCGTCTTTAAACTATAAATTTTCAACATGAAGCGCGTTCAATACGATAATAGCTTCAAATCTTCCGTTATATCATTGTGGAAGGCAGGGCAAAGTCAAATTGATATAGCTAATAATTTAAAAATTAACAAATCAATGGTTTCACGGTGGATTCAAAATTATAAAACGATATGCACTGTCGTAAAACCCAATACAGGCGCACCTCCACGTAAAATTTCCGACCGTGACGACAGACAAATTAAAATATTAATAAAAAAAAAACCATTTATAACTTCAAAAGAGGTAATGAAATCACTTAATTTGAATGTGGATTCCAGCACAGTCAGAAAACATATCATCAAACTGGGCTTAAAAAGTTATAGGGCTGTCAAAAAACCAATGCTGACAAAAAAACACATGAAAAAACGGTAAGTGAATTTTAATTTACTTTAACAACAAATTCTATAGGACTTTTGTAATTTTTAGTCTTGAATTTGCAAAGCAACACATTAATTGGACTATCACAAAGTGGAACAGTGTGCTCTTTAGCGATGAAGTCAAAGTAAACCTCTTCAATTCAGACGGCATATGCACTGTGCGGCATATGAAAGGAAATCGGCTCGATCCACGCTATTGTAAGCAAACAATGAAACATGGAGGGGGAAACATTATGGTGTGGGCATGTTTCTCTGGCAAACGCCTTGGTCCTGTGCACAAAATAAACGATAAAATGGATCGATTCGTGTATAAGGACATCTTAGAAACGAAAATGCTCCCATATGCAGAATGGAATATGCCACTTCGATGGGTGTTTCAACATGATAACGACCCGAAACACACATCGAAGTTGGTCAAGGAATGGTTTCAGACGAAAAGGATTCAAGTGCTTGATTGGCCGGCACAATCACCCGACTTGAATCCTATCGAAAATTTGTTCGCCATTGTGAAACGACGCCTCGGATCGAGTCGATTTACAAATAAAGAAAATTTGTTAAACGGTTTTCAAAATGAATGGAAAAACATCCCCAAAAGCACATTGCAAAATTTAATTGCCTCAATGCCCAAGAGATGTGCTGCAGTCATAAAAAACAAAGGGTCATATACGAAATATTAATAAGTTGCTTAGCGTAGGCACAGCCTCTCATAGAGTTAGTTTTGTTTTTGTTCGTTATTGAAATATCAAAAAAGGTTTTTGTTGTTATTTTTTTATAAACTGTTTTGTTATCATATAAGTGATAAATATATATTAAAATGAGTTCGTAAGGTCTTCTTATTTGAGAGAAAAATAACATTTTTGTAAAATACAGTGTGAGTTGCTTAGCGTAGGAACAGCACTGTAAGTGTATAGAGTTTCGCTTAAAACGTTACATGTTTGAGATTCTGCAGATAATTGATGTACCAATAACAAATAGAATTTATTTTAGAAACGATATTTGAAAACGAATTGAACAACTTCTGACAGAAAAAGAAGAATTAGGAGAGAATGTCAACTCCGCAGGTTTCCCTAGCTTAAAATTAGGCTACGGGAATGCATTTCGCTAACTAAGAAATCGGCTTGAAATCCAGAGAACATTTTTGGAAAACCTTTATGGTACTCCTCAATCTGACTATTCACTGTGGAAAGGGACAAACGATTTAAAAAGTCACATTAGAGGCAGCCACCTTTTCGAATTTCAACTGAGGGTGGTTGGGTAAGAACCGATTCTGAAATTGGGATGCTGTATGTGTATCCTTGAGACTTAATTTGCAAGACGTTGAAAACGTTAAAAGTAGCACAAACTACATGAAAGCTCTTGTTATTAATCAAATTACTTGTAAAATGCTAGAGCAGTTATACGGTGTTTCTAGAAGACATGATAACGAGATGATAACGAACTTTTTATGGCCCGAATTGGAAGATATGGATGTAGACGATATGTGGTTTCAGCAGAACGGTGCCACTTGCCACACAGCTAACGAAACAATTGCTCTTTTGCGCAACAAATTCAATGGCCGTGTTATCTCACGTAATGGCGATGTCAATTGGCCGCCAAGATCATGTGATTTGACACCTTTGGGGTTATTTGAAATTAAAGGTGTACGTCGATAAGCCAGCAACAATTCAACAGCTAAAGGATGAGATAATTCGGCACATTAACGGCATAGAACCTCCATTATGCCTCAGGGTCATCGAAAATTTGGACCATCGGATGGAGGTGTGCCGCCGTGGTCGTGGCGCCCATTTGGCCGATATTTTGTTCCATACATAATTGAGTAATACCAATATATCATAGTAAAATAAAATTACAATAATTTCCTAAATAGTTTGTGTTTTATCCAAAATCAACATCGGCCCTTGAAATTTAACCGCCCTTTATTATGCACACGCTTTTTTATGTAACGTGCAATTGAAACACCATTGCTCCAGATGACTTTAGAAATATGGTAGATTTTGTTAAATAGATATAAAGGATTTTTAATTTTAGAAATATTACTAATGATGTGTTTGGGAGCCTTCTAACTGCTAGCTAACAGTCTGTTGGGGTGGGTACCTACTTCTTATCGGAGTAGAAACATTTAAAGGACAAATTCCGTTTTCGAGAAACTTTTGACTGAGATCTAAAAGATTCTGGGCGTTTTCTTAATAAATTTTTTTTGTAGCGTTTCTTGTGTTATACCGCTTAGGTATTGCACCTTGACTCTCACCGCGCAAGGGGCCATTATTTTTAGGTGATTTGTCCATGCGGGATCTACTGCCCGAATGATAATTCTTTAAATTTGACGGTTCGCAAGGCTTATGGCATTTTGGGTACGCTGCCGATTGAGAAAGTATTTTATCAATGCATAGCTTATGAAAACAATTATTGCAATTTAATATCGCGAGATCATCATTGCAGTCTAACATCATGCTATTGGATATAATGCAATGCGATTCGACAAGACTTTTTTCCTCTATTGCTATCGTCTGTTGTCATAGCAACGACGGTGAATTAGGAGGTGTGCGTCTTAAAGCCATTCCGTAAGATATTTATTCTTTCTCGCAATAAAAAAAATTCCCACCACAAAAAAAATTTTTTTTTGTTGGATACGGTTGTCTTTTATTTAGGGTTTTTGGGTGCGTGTGTTACAGAATAATTTCTTCTTCAGTCGATTGTAGGTAAATTCTAGACCGTTTATATACTAGTGACTAACTCTAGGTATGCAAAAAAAAATTTTTTTTTTTTTTAAATTGAATTTCCAAATTACAGGATACAAATACATGGAATATACGCATATTATCATTTTCTTACTTAACGGATGTGATAGCGATAGAAATAAAACTGTATAATATTAGGAAAACAAAAAGGTATATTGATGTAAAAACACGTGATGAAAATTACTCTAGAATTATATGGTCACTGTCCGGAAAATATAGCGAAACACACCGGACTTTTTTTTAAATTTTGTTGACTAATATCTCTAAATGGTAGGATGTAAACTGCTATCTGCTAATTTATAAAGTTCCGTATCCAATTAATAAGCCGATAACTAAGTTTTCCACATTTCCTGGCTATAGACCTCAAAGCTATTAATGAACGTATATAACTGCCATCTCATCGCAAAAAGAACATTCATAAAAGTACAAAAGTATAAAGTTTATTTACGACTAGCTGCAATGTATCTACTATTACAAATAAGTAAGTTACAATCCGAAAAAGTTACATTTAATTACGAATCAAAATGACTGATTTTACAGATTTTTGTCATAAAATCGTTATTGTGTTGAATACAGTTCAACAAAATGTCAACAAATGTTGTTTTTTTGTTGTTATAGGTCTTTTTGTTTTGTTACATTAAATGTTTTTTGTTTCTTTAATTGTATGGAAACCATTATATTTTCATTTATACAAAAAAAAAAAAAGAATATGGTATAAAGCTTAACTCTGTACCAATAAAGAAAATAAAGAAGACGAAACTATTTTATTTGCTTGCAAATTAGACTCTTCAAAGCATTGGCATCTACAGCAAGCTTACGAAGTCTTTCTGAGAGCTTGTCGGTAGCCATAGCGTCTTTATTAAACATCCATCCAAGTGGTTTCATCGAGGGTAATTTTTTCCTATTTAAGATTTGATGCTTGATCTTTATTTAATTGGGGCGTAACCTCATCGGCATCATTTTCGAGTCCTTTAAGTAGGGAGAGTCCAATTGTAAGCAAACCACGGCCGGCTAGTGCTTTAATTTCTCAAATATTTCTAAAGAACATAACCGGTCTGATAACCAAATTTTTTATAGTAGTTGTACATTTTTTTACAAATGAAATTCTTGGCTCTTCCTAAAATTCATATTTCTTTTTCTCTCGCAAATGGACAAATCATTTACTTCAGCGCAAGCGATTTTACATTATGTTTGGATTCAAGAATTTTTGCGGTTTGGATACCCTCCTGTGTTGAAGCCAATGCGTTCATTGTAAGAATGCGTTCATTTCTTATTTCCGTGTTTTCGTATAAGGAAATCAGGCTTTCTTTACCCTTTTCTCGGTATCAAAAGAATGTCGGGCATCAACCTCTGTTGAAATTTTCAATATCTCGCCACATCATAAATAATCAAGAGCATCATTAAGTTTTTCCGAATACCACATCTTATTATTTTATTTTATATTTAAGTTTATTGAAAAACATTTTTTTTTCTATGATAAAATATAATCAAACGATACAAACGTCAAACTGATTTCAAAATTTCCATTAAAAAAAACACGTCATTCAGTGCATATGTGTGAGTGTCGTGTTTTTGTCGGTTAAAAGGAGGCGTACAAATAAAATCGTCGATCATCGTTTTTATTTTGACTTCGCTGCGTTCGTTTCTAAGAATGTTATCACAGGATGATGAATTATTGCTATCTTGTGCAATTTTGTTAAGAAAAAAAAAACATGAAAAGAAAAAAACTATGTATGAAAAGCGGTAATATACATATGAACATTTCCATAATCATAAACAAAATAAAATTCTATAATCATAAACAAAGTAAAATTCAATAATCATAATAAATATAGATGTAGTTTTTTATTTACTTATAGTTGCTCCTTTCGATAACAAAATGACATTTTTTATCGTCAATCACAACTGGAGACTATCAAATTAATTACACGTCAAAGTAAAATACCAAAAGTTGTTGATTTTCATCAATCAGAGCCGACAACCTATAGGTGTACCCGAAGAAGCAGGACTGCACGCACACACTTAGAGCGTTGATGTGTTTTTTGATAGTCTCCAGCGCACTTTAAACATAATGGAAACACTTTGAAATAATTTCCTGAAATCAACTTAACTTAATTATAATGAAACCCTACTATAACTTTAAAAAAGGCAGTATGCATGTAGTTGCCTGAAAGATAAAATATGATATACAATAATCGTCAAAAACAGACCTTAAATCGTCAAAGTGTTATTTTCAGCAACCCAAAAATTACGAGAAATCGTCAAATATGGCAACTATGTGCCAGGGTACTTAGGCGTGAAAAGTCTCTTCGCGAACACCGTCTTCATGACAAGGTCCTTACAGCTCACCGTTGAGCTTTCGTTAAGAGAGTAAGGAACAATTATATCCCGACAATTCCAGCTAGTTTAAAGAATAACCAAGTATTCACTGGCATGGTTGACAAGGTTAATGTGCTGCCTGAAATTTTTGCAAGCCATTCTTACTTGCCGGAAAGCACTCAACCACTAACTAACTATGACACAGACATTTTTCCGAGACCAACCTCGACATAAAAAAGTCTCCTGAACCAGCTGGCATTCTAGCACTAATCTTTAAACAGTGTTCTTCTACGTTTGTGCTTCCATTACAGCACCTTTTCAGCATATTTAGTACAATGTACTGCATATGAACCGGTTTTAATGAATGTCAAAAATACATTTGAAGAACTTAAAACACATAGGTTTAAATTTTTTTCTCAAACGACAAAAGGACAGATTATATTAATCTTTAAACGATTTTGATGAGATTTGAAACGCAAGATTGAAATTTATCGTCATTTGTGCAATCATTCACTCTGTGATTCTTCAACCGCACAGTCGTGTTTTTAAAAATGAAAAAAAAAACAAACCAAAAATCATTGTGCTAACATATTTTTAAACTTACATACAAAAACAATAATATATTGTATTAAATTGCAAAAACAATAACAAATTATTTAAAAAAAAACAACGGGAAAATAAATTCCTTACATTTCATTAACTAAACAATAAAATAAATTTCAATAAAACAAGTGCGGTGGCAGTGCATTGTTGTTGTTGTTATTGTGCGTGAAGATTACCTACCCAGTGGGGAAAAAACTTGCAAAACCGAAAATCTTTATGACAATTATTTTTATATACTTTTAAATTTAAAAAAATATAAATAAAAAAAAAAAAATTGCATGAGTGTACCTAGTAGATGCAATTCTGAGAGGGAGCTTAGCTCCACTAGAAAAAAACCTCTGGATTTCTGAAGAGGAATCATTGAAAAAATCGTTGGACAATCTCCTGTCTCTAAGAGATAAAAAACGCACGCGTTCGTGTTCGCCAAACATTGTTGTTACAACAGAAGACCAACCATCTACCAGTTCAGTTATTGCAGGTAAGCCGAAAACACAAGTAGGCATGGACAGGTATGTAACCGTGGTTAAACGTCAGCGAAGCCCGAAATCCGCTCAGATATCATCACAACCAAAGATATCCAAAGAGGATAATACCGCTACAGCAACGCAAAGTAATAGATTTGCAATCCTCCAGACTGATGAGCCAAATACAGCAAAAAAAACATTTAAACCGCCACCAATATATTTGAGAGAATCTACTTCTAATGAGCTGGTAAAACAACTTATTACGGTAATCGGTAAGGACAATTTCAACGTGACATCAGTTAAGCGCGGAAACATCAATGAAACAAAAATTCAGGTAAACCATGAAAACGACTACCGAAAATTGTCTGATGTCTTAGAAAAACAGAAAAGATAATTTTGCACTTACCAGCTCAAAAGTGCCAAAGGTCTTCAGGTCGTTATTAAAGGGATTGACCCATGCGTAGATACTGATGATGTAAAAACCGGATTGGAAGATAAGGGTTTTAAAATAAAAACAGTAGTAAACATCAGGAACCGTGAAAAGACCCCTCAACCCATGTTTAGGGTTGAACTAGAACCAGGGGATGTTCTGCTCAAAAAGAGTGAAATTCACCCAATATATAGCCTCAAATATCTTTTGCATCGTAAGGTTACCGTTGAGGAGCCACATAAGCGTTCAGGACCCGTTCAGTGCCTAAACTGCCAAGAATTTGGCCACACTAAGTCTTACTGCAAGTTGCCCGCTGTTTGTGCTGTATGTGGCGAACTTCACGGCACAACTCAGTGCAATAAGCCAAAGGCCGACGCAAGTATTAAAAAATGCAGTAACTGTGGAGGTAACCACACTGCAAATTATAGAGGTTGCCCTGTCTATACTCATTTTAAGCGGTCAATGACAAATAAGTCATCGGTTTCTCCAGCAGCCCAGCAGCCAAATGTCATTGGCAAAAACAATTTTCCCCAGGTAGGCCATCCAACCAACTTCACAAACACGCAGAATACCAAACAATTTTCATATGCTAATGTGGTTAAATCCGACCAAAAATTGAACCAGCAACCCAAGCCCCAAATTTCCGATCCAAATTTTATTAACCTAGAGGCAACTCTGCAGACTCTTGTTCAATCCATTAACACTTTTACCGTCTCTATGACCAACATGATGCAGGAAATGCTAAAAATGCAATCCACTATTTTACAGGCAATTTTAAAAAAATGAATTGGTTAAAAATATGTTTCTGGAACGCAAACGGCATTCGCCAACACAAAAATGAACTTGAGCACTTCCTTATGGAAAAGCAGATCGATATAATGATGATTGCTGAAACCCATTTGACAACCAACAGTTATTTCAAAATTAATGGCTACACATTATATGACACAAAAGATCCCCGTGGAAGATCTTGCGGAGGATCGGCAATTCTAATAAAATCCAGAATTAAACACTTTTTAATGAACGAGACATGTGAGGAATATCTCCAAGCTACAAATATATGCCTTAATTATTTTCATGAAAAAATTGTTATATCCTCGATTTACTCACCACCACGATTTTCAATAACAGAAATACAATATTCAATTTTTTTCAAATCACTTGGTCCTCGATTTTTAGCGGCTGGCGACTATAACGCTAAACACACTTTTTGGGGATCACGTTTAATTACCCCGAAAGGCCGTGTGCTTTTTGACACCGTTACCAAAATGGGCTTAGGTGTGATTTCAAGTGGACACCCCACTTATTGGCCGTCAGACCAACGCAAGATCCCAGACGTTATAGACTTTGGAGTTACAAAAAATTTTCCCTCAGAGTGGATGCAAGTGGAGCCTTCATTGGACTTGTCCTCAGATCACTCACCAACTATAGTTTCTGTTTCGTTCCCCCAGGGGGTTGGTTCCCCGTTTTGTGACTTGGCGTTGACCGTCACTCGAGTTAATTGGATAAAATATAAGAAATATTTGAGTACACATTGTACGGAAAACATTGCCTTGAGAACGCCTGAGGATATTGATGTGTCGATTAACGAATTTTCTGAACACCTTAATCTAGCCGTACAACATGCCACCACTAGCCATATAAGATCCAGAAATGTGAGCAACTGAACATATTCGTTTGAAATTGAACAACTTCTAACAGTAAAAAGAAGAGTTAGAAGAGAGTGGCAACTTCGCAGGTCTCCCCAGCTTAAAAGCAGGCTACGAGAGTGCATAGCTCAGTTAAGAAATCTGCTCGAAATCCAAAGAATGGCTTCTCTTAAAAATTATCTGGAAGGTCTTGATGGTACCCCTCAAACCGACTATTCTCTATGGAAAGCGACAAAAGGTCTGAAAAGACCCGTAGTAGGTAAGCCACCTCTGCGAACTTCAACTGGAGATTGGGCAAGAAGCGATTCTGAAAAAGGGATAGTGTATGTTAATCATTTGAAAAACGTTTTTACTGCAAATGATAGAGTGGATGATGTTGCTGAATTTCCGCCATATGCTGTTAGACCGCCTGTGCCTTTGAGACTTAGTTTTCAAGATGTTGAAAATGTTATTCGTAACACAAACCCCAGGAAAGCTCCAGGTATTGATAAAATTACTGGTAAAATGCTTGAGCAGCTACCTCGTGCAGCTCGTAGAATTCTTCTTTTTATTTTTAACGCTATTTTACGTCTCGAGTATTATCCTGCAGAGTGGAAGGTGTCCATGATTACTATGATACCCAAACCAGGGAAGGATCCCACTAAAGTAGAACCATACAGACAAATAAGTCTACTGCCAACAATTTCAAAACTGTTCGAAAAATTGTTAATGGCAAAGTTGAGTCCAATGTTGAACACTGTGGGATGCATCCCTGATCATCAATTTGGCTTTCGGGCTAAACACAGCACAATAGAACAAACGCACAGACTAGTCAATGTCATAAGACAGACCTTTGAGGAGAAGAAGTATTGCTCAGCTCTATTCATTGACATTTCTCAAGCTTTTGATAAAGTGTGGCACGAGGGCTTGATACACAAAATAAAGTTGAACTTGCCTGCAAATACACACAAGCTTCTGGAAAGCTACTTATGTGGGCGGAAGTTTGTTATCAGAGAAGGCGACTTTATAAGCCCAACTCAGCCAATCGAGGCAGGAGTTCCCCAAGGCAGCATACTGGGGCCTACTTTATATTTGATTTACGCCTCTGACATGCCAACGACACCCGGAATCCACACTTCAACTTTTGCAGACGATACAGCATTCTGCAGCGTACATGAAAGCCATCAAGTAGCTTCGCGAAATTTGCAGGAGTATATTTCAATATTAGAGATGTGGTTAAAACTTTGGAAAATTAAAGTTAATGAACAAAAGTGTACTCACGTTACATTCACGCTGCGTAAACAAACATGTTCAGCCATCCAAATCAACAATTCACCTATTCCGCAGCAAAATGAAGTCAAGTACCTTGGTATTCACCTGGACCGTAGGTTAACGTGGAAGTTTCACATAGATGCGAAAATTACTCAGTTAAAGTTAAAAGCAGCTCAACTGAATTGGCTTATGGGCAGAAATTCTACATTGAAGCTGGATTGCAAACTTTTATTATACAACGCAATTCTAAAGCCTATATGGTGCTATGGAATTCAACTATGGGGCACCGCCTCCGCTTCAAACGTTGAAAAAATTCAAAGGCGACAAAACAAAATTCTTCGAACAATTACCGCAGCTCCATGGTACGTAAAAAACTCACGAATTCATAAGGATCTCTGTGTTCCTCTTGTAAAAGACGAATTTTCAAAGTACGCAACAAGGCATATCAATAAATTGGAACTTCATCCAAATAGTCTTGCACGCAATATACTTAATTTCGAAGGACACTCTCGGTTGAGAAGGAGGGACACCCTTGCCACCATCAGAACGTTAAATAGGTGATTTCACCGATATTGATCGTGCAAAATAAAACATTTTTGTCTAGCATTGGCTGGACTTAATTAATTTTATGTATTTAGTTTTAAGATTTGAATACTTATTGTTAGTTCACTTTGTGAAGATTCAATAAACAAATGAATGAGAAAAAAAAAAAATTTGTGCAATAAAGTGTTGGCAACCCTAAGAAAACGACAGCTGTACATACAACCATATGTAAGTTTGTAGGATATTAGAAAGAATAATTAAAAATAAATTTATTGCTTAAGCTTAAATACTTGTATTTAACTTTTGCTGAAAACTTTTTTAATTGTACATACAAAACATTTGCACCACCAAAAGTGACAAATCAACACAAAAAACTCTTAACATAGACAAAAAAAACATTAAACATACCATCTAAGAATCATATCCTTTGTCAGGACATACTTAAAATCCATTAAAATTGCCGAAAAAACAAAGGAAACAAATGGATTTTCAATTCAAAGTCTTGTACATAAGTTGTTTTATGAGTTTTTCCCTTCAAACGGATGGCCAAACTATTCAAATGTTCTTCATTTTATAGCAAGAAAATAAAATAATTTTTGTATTCATTATGAAAATGACAACACAAGTCACATGAAATGGCAACAAATATTTTACTGACATACTAAACAAAACGGATAGGATATTCTAAGAAAACATAATGTTTGTTGAGATAACAAAAACACTTGAAGCTTATAAGTGGGAAGAATTAGAATGTATTTTTTTCCTTTTTGTCTTTTATTATGAATTTGACAATTTATGTTTAATTCTTAATTGTATCGTTAAGGCGACAAATAAGATACAATATAAGAATACTCATCGCTGATGTTATTTGTTAAATACTTAGATCTATTTGTTCGATATGCGAAGTCGTTAAGATGTTGTTAAGTACTTTAACGACCCAGTTTTGGATAATCTTCTTTAAGACTGGAGGATGTAATTAAAATAAGCTTCTGTAGTTTGTTAAGCCAGGGCATATCTACGATTCTTTTCTTGTTGGTGTAAGAACGAAAACAATAAATAAATATAATTTTTCTTTAATTTAAAGTTGATTGCTATGTAAATAAAGAGAAAATTTTCCTAAAGCACAAGAAAATTTAGGGTAGACAAATTTTATTAAAAACAGACAGAGACGTGACCTCACAAAAATATTCTAGAAAACTTTTAAGCTTTAACAACTGTTAACGTTGAATTTCCCTAATAATATATTTATAATAAACTAATTGGCACCACCCCTTAGTGGTCGAAAAATTGTAGATGTGTCGCGTCCTAAGTTTTATCTCACTGTCAAATAAGAAAAAGTGTCTCAAATACTTGTTTCCACTAAAATTATAAGCTTTTTCAACTACTACTACATTCTACTGGTAAGATCATTTATATCTCCCTTTTCTATGTACAAATTATTTTTAGTTTTTCTTTCTTCTTGTGTATACAACTCAAGATATTCGGATTCCCGACAGAGTTTCGACATCAATTGAAAGTTGGTTAGGCTCAGTGAGATAAAAATCCTTCAATTATCCAACTTGCAGATTTTTCCAACGCCAAAGTGTTCTGAGCTATTCAACAACAAATTAGATGAATTTAAAGACATTTTTGAAAACTCTCATATACGAGTGGAAATCATTTGCGTCTCAGAAGTACACGGCAATTTTGACTCTCTTATATGTCCTTTTGGGTACTTTGTTTTTAGATCAGACAGAGAAGGCATTGGTGGTAGTGGTATTTGTAAAAAAAAAGATCTCGTCAAAACTATGCCATAAAAATAGTACAAGTGTACAAGACGTTGAGTTTGTCTTTGTGGAAGTGTCTTCCTACGGTAGAAAAATGATAGTTGGTTCCGTTAATAAACCGAATAAAAGAACACCTCTGAACATCCTTTTTTCAACTCTTGAAACACTGTCTCCAGCTTATAATAATATAGTAGTTACAGGTGATTTAAGTTCTAATATTTTGATTGATAATACTCTTCCAGGTAACATGTTCTCTCTAGGTCCTTTCCCCGTGAACACCACCAAGTCAACACACCACACAATCACATCGAGTTCATTGATTTCTTCGTGTCGGAACATCTAAGATTCTTTCATGTGAACAGATCTCATCATCACGTTTCTCTAACTACGATTTGATTTTTCTATCTTACGACTTTGAAGTTCAATAGGTAGAGCAGTGTTTTAGTTATTGTGATTTTAAGAATCTAAATTATAACGATCTTTGCGTATTTTCCTCACAAATGGCATGGAGCGATAGATTTTTTATCCCTTCTGCTGATGAACAATGTTTGTTTTTAGAAAGTAAGTAAAGGTGTTGAATACCTTTTTAATGTAATTGTTCCATTAAAATTTAAAAAAATTTCACAAAAACGAAAACCTTGGTTTACGAATGTTGCAATGAGTGCAATGCACTTTAAAGATTGGCCATACGCTAGGTGAAAAAGGTTTAGATCTCCTGAACTGCATTTGCAATTCTCAGAAGCTCGGAAAAATATTAAAAAACTAATTAGTACTCGTACTGCTAAAAAATACTATTATTCGAGAAGATTTAACTGATCCACGAAAAAGCTGGCAAACCATTCGCCAAATTTTTTCTTAGCTTGTTCCGAAATAAAATCAAACTTAATAGGAACCGACAATATGTATCCTAAATTAGCTCGACTTTTCTTGCCTATTATCCTCCCACTTAACACTATAATAATATCCAGCTCTTATCCCTCCAGCTGTAAAAAGGCGAAAATTATACCACTTCCGCAAAAGATTGGAGAATATAGACCTATTGGCATTTTATGCTTTTTTCAAAGGTTCTGGATAAACTATTATATAAACAAATAATCCAGTACGCACTTAATAACAACCTTTTGTCAAATGTGGAATCTGGTTTTCGCCATGAACACAGTTGTGTTACTGCTTTGATTGACGTTAGTGAAGACATATGTAGAAAAATGGACGTAGGAGACGTTAGGTTTTTAGTACTTCTTGACCATACCAACGCGTAAAAAATATATATGGTTGATGTGACAATATTCTAAGAGCAACATTCTATTGTTGAATTATATGGTTGGTACTGAAAATATTATATTGTTATATTTTAATGCCATTGCGTCACCATAGTTTTGTAAGCAAAATGTCCAACGTTGGTATAATTGAAATCAAACACAGCACACGCAGAGAAAAGGCAATTTGAGATATGGTTGCAACAACCTTAGTATCTATTCCATAACATTATGTATTATTGTTAAAATCGTTGTGTAATCAGCATAATTATAGTTTGTTTCTCTATAAATATTTTATTGTGTGAATTTCTGTAATTCTATTGTTAACATCTATATATTTCAAGATATGGTTATATGCAATAATAACAATTGTGAAAATTTGTTAAAAACAACGATAGCTTTTCTCACACCCAATGCTAAAATAATTGTTTTTATTATATGTATGATAAGCTGATTCACATGCAACAAAAGTGAGTTTACAACATAAACTTACTATTGCCGACTTGAACGATATTTTCATTCTAGTCGTTGACATACAATATTCTTTCAGTTTGGTTTAAAATATCTTATGTGTTTTCAATTAAAAAAAATATATAAACGTATGTATTTGTCAGCTTTATTAAAAAAAAGAAGAAAAAACGAGAGCTTGTCGAAGAAATACATATGGAGTACTCGGAATAGTAAAAAGGTAAGTTTAATATTAAGATGTAAATATAAATATGTATGGTGAATCCAACAATATGCAATCATATTAATATGATTAAAGATGTCTGTTAAAATTGCAATCGCAGACAAAATACTTAATAGCTACTTTTCTTTCATTACAGCTAATGGATATTTCAACTTCCAAGGAGAACTTGTGCATTAATTCTGTAAGATGCAACCCGATTATTTTTTCTAATTATTTGTATTTATTTTTTAAAATAAGTATTATAAAATTGTATTATATGCTGTCTCTTTTTTGTAGTTAATTATTATATGTATTATAGAAATATATGTTTCAACAATATTATAATAAAGTTATTTACGACACCAATATGGTTTGTTTAGTTTAATAAATGCTATGGTTAGTTATTATTAAACCAATTTTAAACCCAAATATAATATGGTTACTTATACTATGATTTTGTTTACAATACTATGGTATGTCATTTGAATGGTGTTTTAAATATAACAATATAGTGTTATTAGGTACAACCATATAATTCAACAATAGTATGTTGCCCTTAGAATATTGTTGTATCAACCATATATTTTTTTCTATGTGCATTAATAAGATTTACCATATTAATATCAAACCTAACCATGTTACATTTAACAACCATACTAATGTCACAAATAGTCTTATTGGCATATAACCATATTTAGATCATCACCGGCCATATTAATTAAAAAGAGGCCGTTTCATGAAAAACAATACTATTTTATTTAATTATAACTACTTATTCTTGTAATATAAGAGCACATACATAAAATAAATTAAAATACAAACATTTAATACATTGAAATGAAATAAAATAATCAAAATTAATCCGCAAAAATTGTTGGAGTCCCATAATCGCAAATGAGTCGTTCTCAATAAGCTGAAATAAAAATAGTTTATTAAGTATTTCGCCAATATAAATAATATGGTTTGTCAACAATACTCTTGATGTTGTCATAGTATTATTGTAAATATCAACATATTAATATACGAACGTACCTTTAGATTTCTGCAAAGACTTCGAATGTAATTCTGCACAATTTTAATTTGCAGTCTTTTCCTTTTTACTACTTTTTTTAAGAAAACAAAAAAATTTTGTTATAAAAAACAAAATACATCTTTCTTCATAAAAAACAAAACTAAAAGAAAATTATATGTCAAAAACTAAAATGAAAAATGCTGACAATGTTAAGTTTATTCTAAAAAGTTATATTTGTTATATGTGAATAAACTTTGCATATATATGACAAAAACAAAAATTACAGTATTGGCTGTAACAAAAGCTATTGTTGTTAAACAAAAATTACGTACAATACTAATATTATATAAACTATATTAAGAAATTGGTAGGTGGTAATAATAGATTTACTGAAATGCAAACGAAAACATATTTATGGGGAAACAAACTATTACTAAATCGAGAATAAGCTGTTTTTAATAATAATACACAATATTATGGCATGTAAACTAATGTTGCCGTAACCATATTTCAAACTGGCTTTTATTTGCGTGAAGGCTTTTGACATGATTAATGATTAAATGCTTTTATAGAATTAAAATTTTTTTTTTATTTTTTCGGGAACTAAACTTATAGCATGCTACCTCGTAAATCGGTTTCAATCGGTGTTTGTAAATGGCGAATGGTCCGAAAAACTAGCTGCCTCTAAAGGAGTGCCCCAGGGCTCTGTTTTTGGTCCGCTTTTATTTTCTCTTTATGTCAATCACTTACCAGATCAAATTTCAAAAAGAAAAACCCATCTAGATGCAGATGATGTACAATTAACGTTAAAGTGCTCAATTCGCGACTATATATTGGAGTCTTAACTCTCAACGAAGAAATAAACAAAATTTATCTTTGGGCCAACGCGAATGTACTTCGCTTAAATCCTGGCAAGTCAAAATGATTAATAATATAAAAAGTGTTAACCCCGCTATTTCCCAAGACATTACTGTCCGTCTACATTAGACATGGAAAGCTGTTAAGACATACTGTTAAAACAAACCTTTGATGACCCGATTGTTACATGGTGGAGTACACGTATGTCTTGATTTTCCATTATTTTAACTCCGCCAACAAAAACACATCATCACTTGTTATGACCTTTTTTATAATTTGTGGGAAAAATTTATTTTTATTGCAAAATTTGCAATCTAAAATAAAAATTTTAACTTTTCTTTGATAATTTCTTTTAATTTAAAAGAATTTTTACTTTTCTCATATTAAAATCTCATTTTCTGTTAAAACAGAGCTTTTAAAACAGACGTCTTAACAGCCGTGGCAAGACGGCAAGAAAACAGTAACAATGCAGTCTATACCTGGCAATAACAGTATTTTGCTGTTCCTGTTAGTGTTCTCATGTGTGGACGGCACTTTATTATTAATGGTGAGAAAATTGAAATCGTGTGTAAAGTAAAATTAACATATAAAGATTATATAAACTCGATTGTAGGACAAACGTTTTTAGGGTTACGTACGTTGTGGTCCACACAATATTTTACTCCCTTGAACATTCGAATATTACAGGCCAAAACGGTCTCCTCTATGTAGTACGGATGTGAATTGTTTGAAAGTTGTGACTCTGGCAGTACTGTAGAAGAAAGTTAAATATAATGTTTAACAATACATATAATAAGATACGTGTATGTATTTGACCATATTTCCCATATTAAGAATAATCTTTATGGAGTTTCCTTTCACAATTTAATAAAAATTCGTACTAATCAAAAAATTATAAACAGCTTGTTTTCTATTCTTCCCAGCTATCTGTATGTCGACATTTCATGGGAGCTACCCTAATCATCAATAGACTTGGACATTTTTGAAAGATATACTCAATATTATGACTTTTTTACCCGCAACGTTTATCTCAGTTAATCTTGCATTTTTACAAAAAAAAATAAATAAATAAATAAAAAGAAAAAAACAATTCCAAAGAGCACAAAAATTGTATTCGATTTGTCGTAAAATAGCACTGCTAGTCTTTATTAGCTGGTGCAGATGTCCTTTAAAAGCAATTACTGCGCTTATGAACTTACTCAAACTGTTATTAATATTTCCTTTTAAAATTAAATCAGTTAATATTTTGAGAAACACAAATTCGATTGCTTCCATTTGTCACATATCGCTCCTTTATTGCAACATAGTCATATCGCAAAAAAGCTCGTTTCGAGAAAAACGCATTTAAAATTTTTAGTATCCATACAAGTCTTAGCAAATTTTTTGAGGAAATATCTCCTAAAGGAAACATTTTAAAAGCAATTTGAATAAATTTTTGGCACAATATAAATGGTAGTACTGTTAACAATTCTGCATTGTTAACTCGAAACGCTCGTTTTTGAGATATGACTATGTTCAAATAAAGGAGCGATATGTCAAGAGTATTATTCAGATTTAAAATGTTCCACACCCAGCTCTTTAACACATTATCCATTCAGTTAATTAAGTGTCTATGGTGTGCGAACAGCCATTAGTCGCTGGGAGCCAAACCTAGCGAATAAGATGGATGTGGGAGCAATTCGAAGTTTAATTCATGTAGTTTTGCAATTGTTTTGTTTGACTTATGACAAAGTGCTTTGTTTTGATGAAACAAAAATTTTTTCTTTGCCACATGCGGTCCTTTCTTTGTAATTTCGGCCTCCAAACGCTCCAACAACGCTATATCATATTCACTGTTAATTGTATTTCCTTTCTCAATATAGTCGATGAATATTATACCACGCACATCCCAAAATACCGATGCCATAACCTTTCCATCCGATTGTTGTGTTTTCAGGCGCTTTGGACGAGGTTCATAAGTTGCTGTCCTCTCAGATGATGATCGTTTTGATTCCAGAGTGAAGTGATAGATCCATGTTTCATCCATTGTCACATATCACATATTTTCATTACCTCGTAGTGTGGAAGGTGTTGGACTAAAATTTGCTAATCTGAGCAGTGTATACACACTGGGCACTGATCAGATTTAACTAACTTAGTTCCAACATTTTATATGCTGCAATAGGGGTTGTTTTAGTTTATCCTGTTGTTATTGTTAAAGTTAAACCTCCACGAACACTACTCCCTCTTTCCTCCTCATCATAACCTTTTTTTTTATCTGGGACCAGTACTCAGGGGATGACCCCTACATATTCAGTGCATTGTACTGGAACTAGGAAAATAGCTTTTCTAGTTCCAGTACAATGCGCTGCATATGTAGGGGCCATTCCCTGAATACTGGTTCCAGATAAAAAAAATCCGTTTTGTTACGTTTAAACAGAAACGTCAACACGTTCTCGTTTTTGGTTAACAGTGAGCAAACGCGGCACCCACTTTGAACAGAGCTTTTTCGTAGTCAAATCCTCATGCAATATAAAGCCAACACGTTCTTTTGATATCTTTACGATGTCAGCTAACTCACGCAACTTCACTTTTCGATCGTTCAAAACGATTTTGTGGATTTTTTAATGTTTTCTGGTGTTGCCGCCTCATTTGGTCGTCCACTGCGTTCTGCATCATCGGTGTCTCTACGAGCACGTTTGAAGCTAGCAAACCAACGTTTTATTGTTGTTTCTGATGGAGCGGAGTCCCCATAACACTTTTGAAGCAATTGCTGCGCTTTAACGATATTTTTTCCCATCAAGAAGCAGTGTAAAATTAAAACACGAAATTGTTTTTGATCCATCGTTTTCAAAATAACAAAAGTAGCGTCACTCTTAGCACAATAACTCACAAACTTATGAATAGAATATAATGAAATTTTGAAGGTTAGTATTAACTGAAAAAAACTGACTGCAATAAAACTAGCGCCACCTATGTATTAGACCCGGGACTTTTCAGCGCATGTAGTATGTAAATTTAAAGTTTAAAAAAATAAAATTTTGCTTCGAAAGTTTTTAGTCAAAGTAAAAACTAAAATTTTACAATAACAACTGACGTTCGACAGATCCCATTTTCAAACAAAAAACAAAATTTGTTTGTGTTCGTACTAGCAGTACTGTTAAAGGGCGTTTCAGACTATCATACAAGTCTTAAGATTTTGATTGGATTTTGTGGGACAAAAATCTAAAGATATTTGTTGCGACTGTCAAAAAATCTAACGTACTATTACATTTTGTTTTCACACTATCACAACTAAAGTAAAAGAAGGAATATGACTTGAAAATAGACAGCCAATTTACTTAACGTCTGGTTTTAATATTTTTATTATTTGCTTTTGCAAAAAATGCAACCCTGATCCAATGAAAAATCTTATTGTTTAAACAAATTTCTAAAAATGGTGAAGTGTTATGGGATGTCAAATCTTTTACCGTATTATTTCTCATTTTCATAACGCTTTACATTCACACTATCACACTTGCACGTATTATTTGATTTTTTGACAAGTCTTAATACAAAGTGTGATAGTCTGAAGTGCCCTTAAATAGGATTAAGGCTTGATGTACTGTAATTTCCTCAAGTAAATAATAAATAAAAGGCATTGTTAGAATTGTTTTTTCGAACAAGCCATTTTGAAATTAAAAAAAAGAAAATCCGTACTATTCTTAAGTCTCGTTTCATTAAAAACATTTACATGTCATGTTTTTTTTAATACAATATCAAAGTCGAGATATTAATATATCATGTGTCTGCTTTGAAAATGCCTTTCAAGGTCTGCAGAGTGTGTACTTTTTCTTACTTTTGTGAAGTGTTTGTTTTTCCTTACTTTATCTACTTTTGATAATAGAGCTAGCTAATTTTAAGCTTAAAAACCATTTAGCATTTTCTACCTCAAAACTGATAAATGCTACGTGTCAGAGCTCTTGTTTATTGTTGGAACGTGTGGAATTTCTCATTTATTTTGATGCACTCTTGCAGTAATTTGTCAATGAGTAAATTTTAAAACAAACAAATTTAAAACTGATAGCAAACAATACATCAGAGCTGACAATTTGAAATTATTGTTACTGTAAATGTGCTCCATAAATTTAGCAAAATTGATCTAACAAAGGGTAATTTTTAAGACAAAGAATTTAAAGATAAAATGTAACATACTCGTATGCATAAGGAAATTAAAATTGTTGAGTAATATTAAAGCATGCATTTTAAAAGCAGTGGCCACGCAGCATTGGAAGTATTACTCCCTCCCGCTCACCATCTAAAACAAAAAAGATTCCTTTAAAAGCCCTGTTTTAAATTTGTTATGAAGCATACGAGTACTTTCTTTGCCCTCAGAAAACATATACTCGTATGAGCCTACAGAGCAAAAATTAAAAATATTCTGATATACTTTCAAATCGAATAAATGCTTTACAAATAAAAAAGCACCTCGTACTTTTTGTATTGTATCTTTTGTTTTATTCAAGTTCTATATTAAGCTAGTAGTATTTTTTCATTATCGAAAGAGCCAATATTCATCATTATAAACGACTGTATTACTTCATGCATGCAGTTGTTTATTTATTGGTACCAAGACGTTCGGAAAAACATCGCTGGGGTAGTAGGAAAATTAATGTTTGTTGCTTCTAATTGCGATTTTCAATCAATCAAAAGTATATATAGTGTATAGAGTTGTATTCCATTTTCGGTCGAATAAATTGTAAGGAGATCGGGTGGAGTAAGAAGTACATATTACACCATTTCAGACAAACTAAGACACGAAAAATATGCCCAGTCCAACGTACGTCACACTGAGTTTTCATTCCAAGAAATGCGTACAGATGAAGCAGTATTTACGATCACGAGTTTGTGTGTTAATACACAGCACTGCGTCTTACGAGCATTGAAATCAACCCTGCTTTTACGTCCCCATTGGGAGATTAAATACGATCATTATTCAGTGAGTCATTCACATTCTGCCTCTTGGCACCGATCTGTAATAGACTGGGCGTATAAGTGAATGAATACGATTGACAAATGCTGCTGTCATCTGTAGCATTAGGAGAGTAGAGTAGGAGAAAGAACTTAACATTGAGGTGCCTCTGAATTAATCTTAAACTCATTTAATCAGACCTTATCTATGACAACCCGTATTGTGCGGTCCCTGAGAAAGCTCTAAACCCAGAAAAATCTTCGCCGACACCAAAAGCAAAAGGTTTTGACAGTAATGAGACACGCATTACTCAATCAAATGGTTCGGAAATATCCAGAAAGATATGCCAGAAGATCGCCAGCAAAGTGACCCCTACGAAATCCATATTGACAGTCACAAAGTAAATTGTATACCTCTACATACCTCACAAGATGGTTAAGCATACTTTCGAACGCGCAGAGCAAATTGCAATTCAGCGGTAATTTGTACGGTTATTTGCTTCATCTTTTTTGGGGATTGGTATTACATTGGCAACTTTCCAGCACAAAGGGAAGTCGCTAACATGGTATAGGCGTAATAATGGTCGCGCAATCGTAGAAGAACACTGCTTCAAGACCAGTGCTGGAATGCCATCCGGCCCAGAAATGTTGTTTATGTCGAGGTCGCAAAAAAAAAACATTTTAACTGCTTGGACCCAGAAAAGTGTTTTTGACATATTCTTTTAAGTACGGTATATATAAGTATATTAATGGTTTTGAAGAAAACAAAAGAGTCGTTGCTAATCTAACCAAAACCTCTTGAATTCTTATCATGATAACCCATAATGCCATAATCACCACAAATACCTTGGAGTGCTACCCCTGAACTAAGTTTACAAGCATCCCAACATTTCAAAAACGCGAATTGGTTGCAGTGCCCTAATTGGCCTTGTAACTTAGAAATTGTTATTTCTGTATTCACTTCGAATTGTAGGTTTTTTTATCTTAGACCAGTGCTCGGAGTAATAGATTAAGGCCCAATCAGACTATTATACAAGTATAAATACTTTCATTAGATTTTGTGAGATAAAAGTCTAAACACATTTCTTGCGACTGTCAAAAAGTCTAACGTAAATTAGATTTTGCATTCACACCATCACACTTGATATAAACCATCATAGATGTGCCATCATAAAACTTTTCACGGCGGTAAGTGCGCTATTCATCGTAGGCGATAGACGTGCTGGCGCGTGAAATTCTTCAACAGTTAAAATAATAATTTATAGAATTTTTTGTTGAACTTTTTATAATTTTTCAAATTAAATTTTTGGTTTGCACATTTGTACAATAGTTCAAGTCTTTTCCATTCTTAAGAAGGATTTTTTACAATATTCTTAAGAAGGATTTTTTACAATATTCTTAAGAAGGATTTTTTACAATACAAATTTGCTGTGATCAATAATTATTGATTGAAGAAGACAAGAAAAATAATAATCAAATCTTTAGCTGGGGGACAACTAGCTGTTTCGTAGTCGCTACACTACTCATCAGCACCCACTGGGATTTGAACTCGGGTCATGACGTATCATGAGTTAAATAATAATTATGTATAACAAATCCAAATTCAATAGCACAAACATATTTTATGTTCTAAATATAGCATGAGCAAAATACATTTACAAATGACATCTAAATTCCAAATTTCGAGCTTTTTTATAACGACAAAAAATACTATCAGTGACGGCACCCCATCGGCTACGAAATAGCCGACTACTCAATTTTTAATTAGCTGGTTTGCTAAAAAACACAACCCTGATCCAATGTAAAGTATTATCGTTTTGAAAAGTTTCAAAAAATAACAAAATCGTATGGGATGTCAAATTTTTATCGTATTATTTTTCGTATGTATGACGGATTACATTCAGACTATCAGACTTGCAGGTATTATTTGAATTTTTGACAAGTATTAATACAAAGTATAGTAGTCTGAACTGGGCAAATGAGAAGGCAAATAGATTATGAGGAGCAAAGGGGGAGTAATGTTTGTGGACGTTTGACTTAACACACAGAAAGACCAAAACAAAAACGAACACAGCATTCAAAGTGTTGGAATTTATTAGTAAAAACTGGTAAGTGCCCAGTGTGTATACCTTCGACAATGCTCAGAGCAACAAAAATTAGTCCAACACCACGCACACTGCAAGGTAATGAATTACATAATAATAATTAACATATAAAGAAAAATCGAACGGTTTTTCCGTTCGTGTACACATCATGGAAAACAAAACTCTACCTATTCCTGCTTGCTACCGTTTTGGTTTTTATAAATTTTCTTTTGAAACTGCAGGGCAACATTAACAACATATTTTTGTTGCAATGACAAATCTAACATGTGCACACAAACTGTTTGTGGAGTTTTTTTTTTAAATAAATTGAACAAGTGACAATAGTAGATTACTTATACTATTCTTAAATCACACTACATTATTTACTACATGAGCTGAAAAGTTCCGGGCCTTACATATAGGTGGCGCTAGTTTTATTGCAGTCACCTTTTTTCAGTTAATACTAACCTTCAAAAGACAGATGTTAAAATTTATTGTTATTGTGCTAAGAGTGACGCTACTTTTGTTATTTTGAAAACGATGGATCAAAAACAGTTTCGTGCTTCTTGATGGGAAAAAATACCGTTCAAGCGAAGCAACTGCTTCGAAAGTGTTATGGGTACTTCGCTCCATCAGAAACAACAATAAAGCGTTGTTATGCCGACTTCAAACGTGGTCGTAGAGACACCGATGATGGAGAATGCAGTGGACGTCCACATGAGGCGGTAACACAAGAAAACATTAAAAAAAATCCTTAAAATCATTTTGAATGATCAAAAAGTGAAGTTGCGTGTCTTAACTGACATCGTACAGATATCAAAAGAATGTGTTGAAACATGGATCCACTCCAGAATCAAAACGATCATCATCTGAGCAACAGTTGAACAGCAACTGGTGAACCTCGTCCAAAGCGCCCGAAAGCACAACAATCGGCTGGAAAGATTATGGTCTCAGTATTATGGGATGTGCGTGGTGTAATATTCATCAACTATCATTAGAAAGGAAATATCAGTAACAGTGAAGGCCGAAATTGCAAAAAAACGACCGCATTTGGCAAAGAAAAAAAAAAATTTAGTTTCATCAAGACAACGCGCCGTGATACAAGTCAATCAAAAGTACATAAATTGAACTTCGAATTGCTCCCACATCCACCGTATTCGCCAGATTTGGCTCCCAGCGACTGCTGGCTGTTCGCAGACCTGAAAAAATGCTCGCCGGTAAGAAATTTCGCATGAATGAAGAGGCTATCCCTGAAACTTAGGCCTATTTTGAGACAAAATATAAATCGTTCTACAAAAGTGGCATTGAAATGTTAGAGGCGGCGCTTGAATGATTGCGTTGTTCTTGATGCAGATTACGTTGATTCCTAAAGCTAAATTTGAACCAAAAAAAAAAAAAAACTGTGTTTTCTTTGTTAGGCCCGCGAATATTCAGCCCATGGCTATGTCAAGATCTGTAATTCATCTACGTCGGCATCTGCCATTACGGTCTAATCTGATGGTGGACCAATTACACATTCTTTGTAGCAATGTGAGCAAAGCCCTTGGGCCTTCCAATCGTTCCTGTATGCAACTCCACAGACAGGCAGAAGAGAATAAGGATAAATCGAGGTTACAACCATCAAATTCAGAGAATGATATCGTGAATATAGTTTTAAACATTTTTCAAAGAGTAAAATAATTCGTTTTTGAACAAAGTATTTATTTTAATGAGGTAAAATATACGAGTAGCAAACAAATTTCATCTTTGGCTTTAATAAAAAACTGCAGATTTAAAGCTATTAAAATTATAATTATAAAAACCATACACAGCATTCAATGAGTGATCGTATAGTCTGAACATAATTGTCTTAACATAATTGTATGAAAAAATATTACTGCTGTGAGAATACTGTCATATGTTATCGAGTTTTAGTCAGCTGATAAAAAGTAACTAGAATTATTTGTGACCAGAGTGCCAAAAAATAAGCGAAAAAGTGAAATAATAGCCAGTTTGTTCACATCAGCATTTTTTAACAGAAAACCTTTTAAATTTTTCATTTCTTATTACAAAATATTTTCAGTTCAAACGAATGTGAGGAAATGTTTGTATACAAAAACACGTACTCGGTAACATCAGCAGACTAATTTTTGGGAATACCGGCAATTGAAAATACACCAACATTTCGCTCCTTTATTGCAAAATAGTCATATCTAAAAAATGCACTTTTCGAGTTAACAATGCAGAATTGTTAACAGTACCATCTTCTATATTGTGCCAAAACTTTATTCAAATTGCTTTTAAACTTTTTACTTTCGAAGATATTTTCTAAAACAATTTTTTAAGACTTGTATGGAAGCTAAAGAGTTTAAATGCGCTTTTCTCGAAACAAGCTTTTTTGAGTTATGACTATGTTGCAATAAAGGAGCAATTTGACAACCGATTTTTAGGGCTTACTTTATTTGTAGTATTATTAGCTTACTGATAAATAATGAAAAATAAAATTTGTGCTCTAATTCCTTTTTTAAATACGAAGAAATTCTAATGATTTTAAGGATGCATATACCCTGAAATACATTTCTTTGGTTCGCAGTATTTTGGAATATTGTTCTATTATTTGGAATCCCTATCATGTGGGTAGATCTAATCGTATTGAACGTATTCAGAAAATTTTTACTAAGACCGCTTTAAAGTTAATATGGCCTTATGTTATTAGGCTTGCAATCATTAACTGATCGCAGAACTTGTTCCTTGCTATTGCTATTGCTGGCCTATAACATTTTATCTAACAATATTGATTGCCTAGAATTAAAGAATTATTTTACCTTATATTGTCCTCCCAGGGATTTAAGAAATAGTCGTATGTTTGAGGAGAGCTGTCTAAGGACTAATTATGCGAATAATGAACCTATTGCAAGATGCTTACATTTATGTAACAACTTGTTTCCTTTGTTAAATTTTAATGTTAGTTTTAGTTCGTTTAAATTTATGTTATTTAAATATTTTAATTAAAGTGTTCAGTAATCTATAAGAATATAATTCTGTAGATGAAATAGTAAATAAATAAATAAATAAATAAATAAATAAATAAATGAATATTGAAAAAAATGTGCACAAAAAATTCTTATCGCAAATAATTTCTGAATATTTTTAAAACTACTGAAATTATAAACACTTTCTGCCTGTCCCACTATGTCACTCGACATCGCTCGCTTGCATAAATATATTTGAAACAAAAACAAATTTTAAAATTTTATTTTTGGGTTGCATGTATTTATGCGAGCGATCGATGTCGAGTGACATAGTGAGACAGGCAGTTTATTTAAATTACATACATTTTTTTCAAGTAATGGTAAAAAATATATATCTCCATTATTTCGGCCGAAATATTATTCCAGCTTATAAAGAAAATCTCAGCCGGACAGAAGAAAGGGAAAACGAATTTAAATATCGTAAATATCTGTACATTCCACATATTTTGATTCATAAGCTCCAGTCTTTTGTAGACCAGCGTACTTGCTGTTTTTATCAAAATACTGTTGTTGAATTATGTGGTTGAACAAAACCGCATAATATGTCAATTAGAATTTTATTTACAAAAGTTAGTACAGCCAAAAACCAAATTATACGATATAACCACATAGTTGGTCAAAGTTATAATTTATTTAGGTTATTGGGATGTAAAGATGAATGTTTGAAAATATCCTTCAAAAGTTTCCAAATCTACTGATGATTAGGGTAGCTCCTATGAAATGTCGATATAGAATGGACAGCTAAGAAACAAAAACAAAAAAACAAGCTATTTATAACTTTTGATTTGTAACAATTTTAGATGCTAGTATAGTGAATAATAAACTCAGTCATTATAATTTTTGTATCATGACTAATACTGTTATTGTAAAACTTAAAATTCAACTGTCATGTCCGACCATATAATTTTATCATTTCTGTAAATATATTTTTTAAAAATTGTAAATTCTATTGTGCCGATTAATCGTAGTAGTGTTGAACGTCACAATATTATATGACTGCACAATAAATACACCTAAATATCAGCACACATATAACATGGTAGTTTTTGTCTTCCATTCTGTGCGCACGTCTTTTGCTACTGCCGTCCATATTTTCTATAGGTACGTATATGTTCATTATTAATATCGTATGAAAAAATTGCACCAAAATAGGTAGCACGCTGTGTACTCGTGTTTCTGTTTCTGTTTTTTTCTCCGAATTTTCTATATACCAACTTCATTATTAATTTCGTATGAAACCATATTGCACCAGAGTAGGTATACGTGTGCACACGTGTTTCTTTTTTTCATTATTAAGCATTATTAACTGCTTCTGAATGTACTTCATTACCTTGTAGTGTGGAAGATGTTGGACTAAATTTTGTTAGTCTGAGCAGTGTCGAAGGTATATACACTGGGCACTGATCAGTTTTAACTAATTTAGTTCCAACATTTTAAATGCTGTAATAGAATTTATTTTGGTTTGTCAAGTTAAACCTCCAAAAACACTGCTCCCTCTTTCATCCTACTTATAACCTATTTTCCTAGTTCCAGTACAATGCACTGCATATGTATGGGTCATCCCCTGCGTACTGGTCCAAGATAATTTTTTTTTTTAAATCAAGGCGACGCCTTTGTAATTTATTAAATATAATTACTCCAATTAACATGTTGAAAAATAGGTTATAACTTTTTGAATTCAGCCAAATCTTGGTGCTTCAGAAAAATTGATACATAAATTTTTTTCTTCTGGCCCATAAATCTGTAAAACTACACATACAATTGAAATACATTCATATATTTGCCTTTATAGTTCGTGTACAAACCTTCTTACTTCCAAATATTTATTTTTCTTAGCATTTTACATTTCTAATCTTCAATATTTTTAATATTATTAATATTGAAAAAAAAAAAACACACAAACAAATAAACTGATTGTCACAAAATCAGCAATAATAATTAACTGTTTGGTGTAATCAAAATTAAAAGCCAAACATTTTAAGATTTTTCTTCTAATATTTCTAATATTATATGATGATGGGTTGGTATCATTCGTCTAGCTCGAGTTCAATCCTGGCTAAAGCCAAGAAATATATTTATTTATAATTATAACAATAATTGCGGCGATCAATAACTCTTGATCAAAGAAGACAGGAAAAAATAATTGAATACACTAAAGCTGGGGGACAACTAGCTGTTTCGCAGACGCTACACTGCTCATCTCCCAGCTTTAGTGTATTCAATTATTGTTATAATTATAAATAAAAATATTTCATGGCTTTAGCCAGGATTGAACTCGAGCTAGACGAATGATACCAACCCATCATCATCTAATATTAGAAATACTAAAATAAAGTTCGACTATTTAACATTAATACTTAAATTTTTTATCTAAAATTAAGACTTCTTTGGAAAAGTGATGATTTTTCGGTAAAACTGTCTGTCACCACTGGTTGTATTTAAAGTTAGGTAGGCAGCTCGCGGATTCCGTATGATTCTCCAGTTCAGTTGGGTCCTAAATTTGGACTCTTTGTATTTGGTCCCTTTGTATTGTAAACTGGGGAGGTGAAAAGGGAAGCTGTGGCGTTATAGGTATATAGCTAAGGGGGAAAAGATGGGAAACTGTTCTGTGTGGCATTACTATTGTACCAGCTATCCACTGCTCTTTACGAGTAAGGATAGCGTGGTCAGATTGACCGAGGCCAGAGGATCGTTCCGTCCTCGTCTTGGCAACTCCTGTAGAAGTCGTTGTAGGGTAAGCCCAGTCTCCTGGTGTAGTTCCCAAACGGGCAATGTCCAGTGATGACTGCCACTGTAACTCTGAAATATTTAAATTTACTGCTCGGAAAATTCAAAAAATCACGCACTTATCAAGTTAATCGTAAAACAGAAGAGAAGGCACTTATTTAAGAAGCTGCTGTTTTCAGAATAAGTAAAGTCCAATGTAATAAGGTCTAAAAGCGATTACTTTCCAGAAATGATTTGAGGATGTATAAAAAAAAGCAAAAAAGATTTATAAAAAAGTTTTAGGAATTTTTTTATTAAAAACTGTTACAGTTAATTTAGTTTTGTTCTCAGAACACATTAAAACCATTATTTCGTAAATTTTATAATTTTTTCGATTAATATAAAGGTTTTTGGGAGTCGCTTTTTTGAATTTGAACGATAAATTTGATCGACACCATACATATGTGTGATCGTGTCGTAGTATTGAAATATTGCCTATTGTTAAGAAAATCAAAAGTGGTAAGGATTAGGCTTTTGAAATCTTGTAGGACAAAACTGGTACATACGTTAAAATAGACCAACCATTTACTTAGTTGTAGAAAATATTCATTCATTTTAGAGACACTGCAGTGTAAAATTAAAACTGTGCCGGGTCGTTCATTTTGATCGTTCACATTCGTTTATTTCGTTCGATCGGTCATTTTGAACGAACGACACGTTGTCAACACTAAAATTTTTTAGTCATTTATCAATACAGCTCTGTAAAAAAAAGCTAGATAGCAAAATAAAAAGCGATAAAAAATTATTGTTTTAAAAAGAAAAAAATAATTTTAAATTAAAACCATTTAGGTGTGACTAATTTTGATTAGTTTAATAGCCTATTTTTTGTTTTATATCAGGTAATATAAAATAACACAAAAAACAACCTCACTTTTGTTAAAAAAAAACGACAAAAGCAAAAGAACATGACAAAAAAACGAAAGATATTTGGACAAAAGCCATCCAAATTGATCGGTTGACTATTGAATGGAAAATAGTTAGTAGTTAGGTTCACTTCGTTCAATGAGATGCTCCGTTCAATTTAGCCCGTTCGTTCATGAACGATACAGCTCTAATGAAAACTAAAGCTATGTAGCTATGTACACACGGTTGTCAGATGTTACAATATTGTAAGATCTGGCAACATGCTGACAATGTAGTGACAATTAAAATTGTCCCGCAGAAGAAAATTGTGTGTTCAGACGGTTGTCAGATTGTTAGATGAAAAAAATTCCCAGACATGTTGTAAGGCATTGCCACTTATGTATATCAACAACCATCTGTTTGACAGTGTTATCCATCAATATTTTTTCTGACAATGATGCCATTGCCAGATGCATTAATTTTATACATCTGACAATTAAAACTGAGCTTACAATACCAGCCAATTATCTGGCAATGCCGACGAAGAGTGTTCGCACGATTGTCAGATGCCTGACAACATTGTTGTCTTACAATTGATTGACAATGGTTTTTCTGACAACGTTGTAAGTTAAAAATTGGCAGTTCACACGATTGTAATACATTTTCAGACAATTTTACTGGCAATATTGTAAGATCTGACAAACGTATGTACGTAGCTTAATGCATCGACATTTCAACTATTGACAACACAAAGTGTTCCTTTTATAACAAAACCTAAATCAAATGGAATTTAGTTTCAAACAAAATAATATTTAGTTTGGTTTTTCTGATATTAAATTAAAAACCATTAAAATCTGCATGAATTTGTAGCGTATCAACTTTTACTTATCTAGATTCTTATCAACGCTAGTCTCATTTGACTGTCTTGCATAAAAAAACGTAACGCATAGAAAAACTTGAAAAAGTTATATAAAAAAAAATAAATAAACTTTAAATCTACTTATATGTTATCTTGAAAAGTTTTGCTACGTGATTTGTCGCTCATTTTGAATACCAAGGATTTGGAAGTATTTACTCGTATTTGCTGCCGGCGGTAGTTGAAAGAATACAGTAAGTTTTAAAATTGCCAACAACAGTTTTCTTACAGAAAGTCGAATGTATGACAAGCACAAATACTTATTTTATAGTTCAATGTTCATTTTGAGACAGAATATATTTTTTAATATATTTCATAAACGACTTGTACGTTTTGTCCCCAATTGGATAATACTAAAAGACAGTTAAAATTTTATCAAAGAACGCTCTAGTTTAGTTATTCTGGGTGGGGAGCTGTTGGTTAATTGGGTTAAAATATAATAATTTGTTATCAAAAACACTTGTCTTTTAGTTAGACATATACTAGTTTGAAAATTATGTTAAGTTATTAGATAAGTAAAGGAAAAAACTACTTTACCGCAGACTAATAATTAACAAATAGTAGGAAAGAGTTTAAAATTTTTGCACATAGTTGTAACCTTCCAAATAGAAAAAAATATTATTAGCAGAAAAGTAACATAATCAATTTATAAAAGGAAATGTCCACCCGATTCTATGCGCTACATCGGAATTTGTTGCGCTATATGAGTGCTTATACGCCATTTTAAGTAAGAAACTTCTAACTGACGAATTTTCCCGTCCGTGAAATTTTCCCGTTAGTGAAATATTCGTAGGATCAAATAGCAAGCAATGTCACTATAATTCTGTAATCTTTAATCGGATTCTCAAAGCTTCAAGGTTGATGCAATGAAGGATATTCGATGATTATCAAATGAATTTCGAATATCATTTTTTGATTTATAGAATTTTTTGTTGAACTTTATAATTTTTCAAATTAAATTTTTGGTTTGTACATTTATACAACGGGTTATAGTTCAAGTTTTTTCCTTTTTTAAGTTTTTTCTTAAGAAGGATTGTTTACAACTCAAATTTGCTGTGATCAATAATTATTGATTGAAGAAGACAAGAAAAATAATAATCAAATCTTTAGTTGGGGGACAACTAGCTGTTTCGTAGTCGCTACACTACTCATCAGCACCCACTGGGATTTGAACTCGGGTCATGACGTATTATGGGTTGCTGCTTTAACCACCGAGCATTTAATTATTTTCTATCTATGTTCATCTCATATTGAATCACATATGCATTTTTATTAATTGCCCACATTGTTTGTATAGCGTTTGCTAGTTGTCAGTAGTTTGCTAGTAGTAGTAGTGCCAAAAAAAATTTTTTTTGTTTGTAATAGAATTGATTTACTATATCTTGACTTTTGCATAAACGTCCCACTTCGATTGCGTCTGCAATAAGAATAGAACCATAACAAAACGCAATAAAAAGTCCCTTACTTGGATATTTCTAATACTATATGATGATGGGTTGGTATCATTCGTCTAGCTCGAGTTCAATCCTGGCTAAAGCCAAGAAATATTTTTATTTATAATTATAACAATAACTGCCGCGATCAATAACGCTTGATTAAAGAAGACAAGAAAAAATAATTGAATACACTAAAGCTGGGGCACAACTAGCTGTTTCACAGTCGCTACACTGTTCATCAGCACCCACTAGAATTCGAACTCAGTACCATGTAAACATGATGTATTTTTAATACGGCTGCTCCCTTACTTGGATTTATTATACTCGTAGAAAAAAGCATATTCATATTGATAACTGTGGGTCGTCAGAATTGTGGCATCAATAGTATGTAAATAGTCATCAGTAACATGAAAACTGATATCAATCTCAACGAGAAAAGTCATCAGACAATTTAGTCATATATTGAGTATCATCAATGCTACAACAGTGCTGACATCAATTCAATGATACATTTTATTAATAGTTATTATACATTTAATTTGTAAAAATTGATTATAAAAAAAAAGCCTAAATAGTGTTGTAATATTTTTTATTTATTGTTGAAAAGGAATTTTGTAGTTAAAACTATTATTTTTAAATTTAAATTAATTTTTAAGAAGTAGAAAAAAATGCATCATATTAATGTCATTTAGTCATCATATGCGACGTTAGTTACCTAAATATAATGACAGCGTAGAGAGTAAAATAAAAAAAAATTAAAATATGATAATGCGCCACACAGGCATTGTATTGATGGCAGGAAGTCATCAAAAGTATTATTAAAAAAATTTTAGTTCTCATTGATTTCTAGAAGATATTTTTGAAATCATTTAATTAACCCGGAGTTTAATGTTGATGATAGCCTACTATGGTATTGATTTCGTCGTCCTCAAATTTACTTCACGTGCCATTATTCTGATGTTAATGATCAATGAAATTAAATCCAAATTATAGTTGGTCTGACCATTCCATTGCACCATTCTATTGATGATATTTTGTCATTCCTTGACCAAATATCATTACGGTATTGGAGTTTCCTTGCATTGATTACATGCTCACATCAAACGCATTCCGATAAAGCATCCCTATGATGTCAGTATGACATAATTGTCATAATTGCTGCTGTTGATAATTATAGCAACTGATGTAATGGTTGATATCACAGCGATAAAAAGTGTCATGGGGTCAAAAAAAAAGACATTTGGCATTATGTTAAAATGCATGACAGTTATGTTTTCTATGAGTGCATAAAAAAGTTGCTAAGTGTATTGAGCTATGTTGAGCGATAAAGGGGTTTTGAAAAAAAAAATATTTTTTTCCTAGCTATGGGTAGCTTCAATATCCATCCGCTCTCGTGCATGATCTATTTCATTTGTGTGAATATATTGTTGATATATAGCTTATTACTATCTACTTCAATTTAATTGAATATTCTTTGCTGATCTGTTCTTTGCAAATACAAATATCGTCGCCAAAAATTTAGAAGTTCCTACCATCACTTTTTTACACTAAGAAAAAAACTTTTCAAGTATCAATGCATCCGTATAGATATTTAGTCAGAGTTATTGTAGTAAAATTTTAAAAGTAGACGCTTGATATTTTGTACACATATGTATGTGGTTTAATGTATTGAATCACAATATGTGAGAAACAAAATTATCATTAGTTTAATACGTATTTTTGAATTTTCCACGACGATATGTAGCTTAAACAGTTTACCAACATATCGCTCTTTTATTGCAACATAGTCATATCTCAAAAAATGAGCTTTTCGAGTTAACAATGTTGAAATGTTAACAGTACTACCTCTTATATTAAGCCAAAAATTTATTCAAATTACTTTTAAACTGTTTTGAGATATTTTCTAAAAAAAATCTTTTAAGGCTTGTAGGGAAGCTAAAAATTTTAAATGCTTTTTTCTCGAAACGAGCTTTTTTTAGTTATGACTATGTTGCAATAAAGGAGCGCTATGAACAGGCAATAATTTTTCATGCCCACTTTTCCAATCCCACCCATTTGTGTCTGATGATTTATATTTACTGATGAGGCCTCAGCTCTAACCGTTCTCAAGATATATAAAAATATTTGCTTCCTTTGTATGGGAGGCATCATGCCAGCTCGGCCAATCTTGCTTTTCAGTACTGGTGATTAGTAATAAGCATCATCTCATTCGTACGAAGTTTAAAAATATTAACTTTAACTGTTCTTAAGATATACAAAAGTCAATGTTATAGTAAAAATACAATCAATAACATTTTTGTCTGAAAAAATGTATACTGGGTGCTCCAGATCTCAACGTCAAGCCGAAACGCGATGACAAGAGAAAATTAAGAAAAAAATCTAAAAGGAATAAATGTAAAATGTTTTTTTTTTTAGATTTGTTTCCTGATTTTTCTCATGATGGTTACAATCAATCTTGTCACCCAGTTTCGGCTTGAAATTGAGTATGTACGGATATTAAAAAAGGACCGTTCGATATCATATATTGTTGTTGTCGAAAAAAATAGTTTCTTTCGATCAATAATTATATTTAATAAATTTTTTGTTTGAATCCACGAATTCAAACAAATTATTAATTGATTCAGCGAATTTCGTTATTGAATATGAATAAAAGTTTTTTTCTGTGTTTGAGATTTAATTTTGAAGGCATTCACATTAAATTTATAAATTTTAGCTTTAAGCATTATAAAAAATATTTAATTTATTTGGGGTTTTAAGTTGTCTGGAACAATTTATATTTTAATCTGTTATCGCTTTTCAAATAGAAACAAATAAATACTCGTATTAATTTTTTACGGACTTATTATTTTTATAATTTTTTTTACGAACAATCTTCCAAAAATTAAAAAAAAAAAATCTAAAAGCGATTTTTTTTTTATTTTGGATCAGTACTAAGGGGACAGCCTCTACATATGCAGTGCATTGTACTGGAACTAGAAAAATAGATTATGAGAAGGAGGAAAGGGGGAGTAATGTTTGTGAACTTAACACACGGAACGACCAAAACAAACGTTGTCACAGCATTTAAAGTGTTGAAATTATTTTAGTTAAAACTGATCAGTGCTCAGTGTATATACCTTCGACACTGCTCAGAATAACAAAAATTAGATATGACTCTTTAGCAATTACATGTAAAATATTTTATCGAATGCGTATTTTTGTCTCGAACAAAAAAACTAGCATAACTTTTTTTTAAATACTTTTATTATGACTTGCTTTTAGATTACAAACTTCTGATATTTATTTTTGGTTTTTTTGTACATCGGGTTTTAGATCAAGTTTTTTATTTTCTTAAATTTCTTAAGAAGAATTATTAACATACATACTCGTATTTTAATAATTAAAAATAAATACATACCGGTTGTTCAAAGTCAGCAACACTATACAAATAACAATACGGACAATTTGTATATGAGATGATGCAATATGAGATGAATATAGAAGAAGAACAATTCCATAGCACGGTGGCTTAGGGATTAAGGCAATCGAGCATGATGCGTTATGAGCCGAGTTCAAATCCGATGAGTATTATGTCCTCCAGCTAAACACAGGTTGATTATTTTTCTGGTATTCTTCAGTCAAAATTATTAATCACAGCAGATTGGTTTTGTAATAAAAAAATCCTTGTTACGAAACTTAAGAAAGGAAAAAACTTAAAATAAATCCCGATGTACACACTATGTACAAAAAACGAAACCAAAAATCTAATTTAGAATTATAAATTTCGACAAAAATCATATTATACTTTCAAACCAAATCTGAAAGGCGAGTCGTGCCACTGAGTTGAGAGAATATCGCGTAAATTTTATTATTTAGTAAAATAGGCTAGTATTTTTACCCTGTTTGGAACTCAATCACCCTTAAGGCCGGAGCACATAGAATCCGTCGTACTTTGTCCGTCTCATTTTTCAACTGATATCAACGCATATCAAGTATGAAGTTGGCACAATCAGTACTTTGTTAACGGATATAAAATCAACTGTATTTTACTTTAATTTGCTTAAAATCTTTTGATTTATTTTTCAGATACAGCACAGAAAATCTGACACAATTTCTTTTTAATTTATTTTATTTTTCAACTAAAAAATAATTCAAAATACACAAAAAATATTACCAGATAGTTGTCAATGTTTTCAAGGTACTTTTAAAGTTGCTCAACTTTAATACGATATTAATTAACTAGTGAGCTCGAGTCCAACTTCATAATTAATTATAACAATAATTGCCCAAAGAAGAACAGAAAATATAATTGAATACCATATAAGCTGGGGGACAACTAGCTGCTTCGTAGTCGATACACTACTCCATTGGGATTCGAACTCGGGATCATGTGAACATGGTGTATTTTTAATACGGCAAAATCAGTCCACGCGTTCATACAACCCTGCACCGAACGGGATGGTGGACCAATATAATTAAAATTTTCACAAACGGTGTCTCACACTGCTTTACTATTTGTTTTTGTTTTTAAATATATATAAATAAATAATTAAATACTCACTTCAAATGAGAAACTGTAACAGCAGTCATATGTAAAGAATGGAGAAAGTAGAATACATAGTTTAATTTTTGATATTATTTTATTTTAATTATTTGTCGTAAGCAAATACTTTGACGAGAAATTTGCTCTCTTTTGAAAGACAAAGAATGGCGTTTTTGTAATAAATTTGAAACTCTTCATTGGCGTTTTTCGTCAATTGCGGTACCATTTTTCAAAAACGCCTGACTTTCGCCATAAAAGGGGAATATTTTCTATGTGCATATATATTTTTAAAGACCCATATGTATACCCAGCGAAAACTTGGTAATGTGTTGCACTTACCTAAGAGTATACTTTTCAATATCATAGTATTTACTGCCTGCATTACTATGAAGTAGTTAAGTAATGACTTTTCTAATATATGTTGCTTATGTACGCATGTAATTAGTTATTCTTGGTAAATATAAGTAGATATACAATATTTACAATGAAAATTTCGTAAAAGAATTTGAGTAATACTTGGGTTTGCTAAAATTTAAGATTAGGTGATAGAAACGGGCTTAAAAATGTTTACAAAATGAAAAATGTAGTAAATCAATATCTAATTTTATAAAATTTTGCTGTTCTAGCATTTCATTTCGTTTTTGTTATGTTCTTATTATGACTTACAGGATGTAAATACCCGGTGTAAAAGTGATATTGACATTACATATGCGCTGTCAAGCACTTTCAAACGTAATAGCTATAATATTTTTAAAATTATAAAACACAGTGCTAGAAATCAGTTCCTTACTTAAATCCATGAGGCTAAAAATTAAATTTTGTGAATAAAGTTTTTAAGAAATATATTGAATATAAGTGATACATTTATCAAAAATATTTTGTTGAAAAGGCACAAGCACAGAAAAATGAGGTTTTCAAGAGATATTGTTTGTAAGAGTACATTTATAAAAGTGGCATTTTTACCATGATTTAAAGTCATGCCTTTTTTTGTATTATATAAAGTTAACCATTACTTTTTATGTATTTATACAAAACATCCAGAGTTTTTATCGGCACCAACATGTAAATTAATTAGCTTTTTTAATTTATTATAAGCAACTAGAGTTTCTAATGACTTTTTCGTAATGTCATTTTCAAATAGTTAGTCGTAAGCGAGAATGGTAAGTACTTGCCTCCAATGACATCGTCATGTTAAAATAATGACTTAAAATGCCAAAGTGGAAGTAGTGAAGAGTATGTTTATTAACATTTTAACACATTACTTTGGAATAAAAGTTTTCGCTGGGTAGCTTTGTTAAATTTAGTATTAAAAAAAATAAATAAATAAACATTGCTTTATTAAGATAAAGAAAAGAGCTGTTAAAATTTATCTTAATGCGGCAGTCTTCAGTTTTAAATTTAATAACATGCAAAAACAAGAACCAAGTAATAACAACGTTATAAATTCAAAGTAACAAACATTCAAATACAATGAACCAATCATTTTCACTTTGTGGATTTTCAAAATGACTCGAATTCGAATAAACTTCAATTCTTAAAATTTGGCAAAGTGAGCGAGCATTAAGCAATCTCATAAAACATTCAAAATATACATTTGATGTTATTTTTATATTTGCGGCGTAACGTTTGACAAATAAAAAAATCAAACAGTAATGTCACATAAATGACTCACGCAACAAAGACACGACGTTGTTTGCAAACACCTTTAGGGTTTAATAATAATTTTGATTGTTATTTTTTATTTTGTGTGTAATTTTTATAGGCCTGATGCCAGGGGGCGTATCAAAAAACAATAAAGCAAAAATAAAAACGACAAAGAAAACAGATATTAAAAATCCAATGATGTTTTCGCTATAAACATTCTTACATACATATGAGTACGCACGAATATGTATCTATGTGCGTATAAACAAAAATTTATACAATTAAAATTAAGTATTGTACAGCTCATAAAATTGTTGTTGCACTTTTTATTCCATTTGAGAAATATATACATATGTACACATAAATGTGGTATTTCTTAAGACGCCTTAAAGAAGCGTAACTGAATATTTGGAGTTTTTATGCTGTTTTTATATTTTGTCACTGAAAATATTTCTGCAGTTATTGCTAAAGAAACTGCGCGTCCAAAAAAAAAAAAAAAAAATAAAATAATATCAGCCTACTGTCGGCATTAATGTTCAAAGAAATGCGAGCGTCAATGCTCCTTTCGGGTATTTGGATCAAAACACACCATTTTTATATATCCGTAGCGCTTAAAAGCTTAGTTGAATAAATTTTCAGGTCGTTTAGTTTGTAGAGTTTGTTTTCTGGACTATAAAGAAAACCGTGCTCAGAATTCATTATAGCACCTAGATGCATGAAAGTGCCTTAAGCAAATTGTATTACAAGATCGTGCGATACGATTATCGGATCATTAAAAGTTACAGAATTGCACTACAAGCTTTCAAATCCAATTAATAGCAATTCTATCTTTAAAAAATTTAGTGAAATATACGAAAATTTGCCAGAATTATAACTTATAAAAGATGAAGTTTATCACAATCAATATTTAATGCAAACATTTTGGAGAAACTTTATTTAATAACTTGATAATTTCTCAATTAGCAAAACCGTAACGAATTCACGAGACACCATAAATACGAAGTTCACTGTTCAGAGACTGCATTTATTACAATATTTGATAAACTTGGCTTGATCGTTTAATAGCAAAACGCGCTCTAAAAACAGCAAATTTTACGAAATGTTTCTTTTTCTTTCGACAGTGTGTATAATATACAACAGCGAGATTGTCTTACTTTGTACATATACTACATGGTACAATTTTGGATACCTGATAAAAATTTTTTCTTACTTTAAAACAAAAAGTTGCGTTGAATCTGATTTTGTGTCACCGAAATTTAAAAAACGCACCGAAAATTAAAAAAACCCACCCAGCACCGACTAAAGATTTATTCGCACAAATCATTTTAAAAAGCACCAACGCTGATCATAAAAAATATTTTACGTTTATTAAACTGTTATTTGACAAATTTCTATAGGAAAGTATTATTTCCTCTTCTTTTAATTTCTTATAGAAATTTGTCAAATTAGTGTTTAACAAACATACAATATTTTTTATGAACACGGTCGTAAGTGTTTAATAAACATACAATATTTTTTATGAATAAGGCCTTTAGACTAAGAAATTGCCAGCGGCAGCTTATGTTTTTGGAGGACATTCCGTACGAGAGGACCTGCGTAATAATCTGCGTAAATATCCTTTTAAGTAGTGTCATTATCTTATATGAAAGTTTTTAATTAAAATTTTAAGACAAATTTTTAAAGCAATTTTAAGCATTTCCAAACTCATATGAAACTTTTCATCGCAAAGTAATTACAAACAAGTAAGAGTGTAGTACGTTCGGCTGGGCCGAATGTAAAATTCCCTTTACAATAGTCAAATAGTTATCTACACTAATATATAAAGTTGAAAAGTGTGTAAGTTTGTATGTTTGTAAAAGATAATCTCTGGAACTACTGTTCCGTTTTTTAAAAAAATTTTTGGCAGAGTGTAGAGTGAAGCCTCCCGACGGGCATATACATATAAAAATTTATTAAACTAGTTAGGGTGGGTTAAGAGACGGTAAACTGCCTAAACTCAGGAAATTTTGTTTACTCTTTTTGAAGAAATCTATTAAAACAATAGTTTTAGGAACCAAAAAAAAAAAAAACAAGTAAGAGTGTAGTATATTCGGCTGGGCCGAATCTAAAATACCCTTCACGATAGTCACGAATATGTATAGTATATTAAAAATGTGACCTGAATATGCTCGGTTATATATGAACCGATATCGGAATTTTCTATTTTCTATATTTTAGTAACCTTCTTTTATAACGAAAAATGCTTTTCAGCAAAAAAAAAAAAAAAAATTTTAATGGAAAAATCGATTCAGGCTATATCTCGGGTATATATGGACCGATATCAAAAATTTTAAATTTCCATATTTATATAAGCTTATATCATTACAGAACAACAAATTTTTTAAGTTCGCTTACGCGACATTTTCATGAAAAACCCGGTTTAGGCTATATCTCGGGAATGTATGGACCGATATCGGAAATTTTTATCTTTTATATTTATATAACTTTATTTCATTACCAAAACTGCTTTTGAGCACAAAAAAGTTGTTTAAATTCGATTACGCGATATTTTCATGAAAAACCCGGTTTAGGCTATATCTCGGGTATATATGGACCGATATCGAAAATTTTTATTTTTCATATTTTCGTTACCTTCTTTATAACAAGAACTGCTTTTCAGCAAAAAAAAAATGTTATTGGAAATATCGGTTCAGGCTATATCTCGAGTATATATGGACCGATATCGGATATTTTCTTTTTCCATATTTATACAACCTTATTTCATGACCAGAACTGCTTTTGAGCACAAAAAAGTCGTTTAAATTCGCTTGACCGGTATTTTCATCAAAAAACCGGTTAGGCTATATATCGGGTATATATGGCCCGATATCGAAAATTTTTATTTTTCATATTTATATGACCCTATTTCATTACCAGAACTGCTTTTGAGCACAAAAAAATTGTTTAAGTTCGCTTACGCGGCATTTTCATGAAAACCCCGTTGCAGGCTATATCTGCGGTATATATGGACCGATATCGGAAATTTTCATTTTTCATATTTATATAACCTTATTTTATTACCAGAACCGCTTTTAAGCAAAAAACGTTGTTTAATTTCGCTGACGCGGCATTTTCATGAAAAACCCGTTCTAGGCTATATCTCGGGTGTATATGGACCGATATTGGAAATTTTCATATTTATATAACTTTATTTCATTACTAGAACTGCTTTTGAGCTCAAAAATGTTGTTTTAGTTTGCTTACGCGACACTTTTATGTAAAACCCGGTCTAGGCTATATCTCGGGTATATATGGACCGACATCGAAAATTTTCATTTTTCATATTTATATGACCCTATTTCATTACCAGAACTGTTTTTAAGCAAAAAAAGATGTTTAAGTTCACTTACGCGACATTTTCATTAAAACCGCAGCTTAGACTATAGCTAGGGTATATATGGACCGATATCGGAAATTTTCATTTTCCATATTTATGTAACCTAATTTCATTACCAGAACTGCTTTTGAGCACAAAAAAGTTGTTTAAGTTCGCTTACGCGGCATTTTCATGAAAACCCCGGTCTAGGCTATATCTCGGGTATATATGGACCGATATCGGAAATTTTCATTTTCCATATTTATGTAACCTAATTTCATTACCAGAACTGCTTATGAGCACAAAAAAGTTGTTTATGTTCGCTTACGCGGCATTTTCATGAAAACCCCGGTCTAGCCTATATCTCGGGTATATATGGACCGATATCGAAAATTTTCATTTTTCATATTTATATGACCCTATTTTATTACCAGAACTGCTTTTGAGCACAAAAAAGTTGTTTAAGTTCGCTTACGCGACATTTTCATGAAAAACCCGGATTGGGCTATATCTCGGGTATATATGGACCGATATCGGAAATTTTCATTTTCCATATTTATGTAACCTAATTTTATTACCAGAACTGTTTTTGAGCAAAAAAAAGTTATTTAGCTTCGCCTATGCGACATTTTCATTAATTATCCGATTTGGGCTATATCTCGGGTATATATAGACCGATATCTGAAAAAAAAATTTTTTGCCTTTTAGTCACCATGCTTAATAAGTGTGTGAAGTTTGAAGCAAAACGAACAACTTTTGTTTTCAAAAATTTTCATACAAAACTGCAAAAAAAATGGTTTTTTTCAGAATTTTGAATATATCTCAGCTATACGTGGACCGATATTACTGAATTTCAATAGCAAACCCATGAATCGATGGGGTAAAAGAATGGTGAAAGAAAAAAGTTTCTAACTCTAATGGTTTTCTCAGAAACGGTATTTCAACAGCGGACAGACAGACAGACGAACAGACGGACAGACGGACATCGCTTAATCGACTTTTCCATTAATTCTGATTCAGAATATATATACTTTATAGGGTCGCAAAAAAAACTGTAGAAATTACAAACGGAATCACAAACTTATAAATACCCTTTACATTTTTGTGAAGGGTATAATAATAAATAAAACTCAATTAACGTGAGGTCGTTATATGGGCTCCAAATCGCGTGTTTTTCCGCATCTCCCTGATCAAATGCGAAAGTTAATCCATTTGTTACACTTTGCAAGCTAAACGGCCATGTTGAGGAAATTTGAAACATAGATGAATCAGAGTACAATGGAATACAGTAAGTTTATATTGTTGCAAATTATGACCATGTGGAGACAAGGGCAATTTTTTGTCTACAAAATTATCTAAACTCACTTTTATCGAATTCGAAGCATTATATAACTGCGTTTAAAAAACACATAGGCTCCATACATTTTCGAAGCTAAAACAAAGCGTGCTTGACGAGACATTGCCTTCTTCTATTTAATGAAATTAAAAGCAGAATTGGAAACACATAAGCATGTCTAAATTAATAAATTTTTTTAAAACTACGATATGACTGCATGGAAAATGGAAAATTATATGCTTTGCGTTCAAAGATATACAACAGCTTTAAATTGTAGCAAAACGTTGACCAACGGGGGTTAGGACTTTTTATTTGTCTGCAAAGCTATACAGCTTATTTTTATGAAACTCAAATATAAATATATGCCCAGTAATGCATGCGGTATATACCATTATAGTGAACGCAAGTGCAACACATTACCAAGTTTTTGCTGGGTTTATTTCCTCTCCTGAGTTGGGCAGCCTACTTTGATGATATTAAAACCAAAAGTAGATATACATAAGTTTGTTTAAAAGAATATACTTTTTTGAAATTAGGGTTGAGTAGCTTTTGTGTTTACTGATGGTTATAAAAGGAACAAAAGTAGAAATGATGAAAGTTTGCCTTAAACCCTCCACTTTGTACAGTTTTTTTCAGAGGCTGAACTCGTGATCAAATATGAAGGCCTCTCTTAAAAGATGTGAACAAATACTCCCCACAACAACTGCTCAAATTCGGCGACGGTAGTTAACCTAACCCAATTGAGACCGTTTTAAGTGAAATCGTTCACAAAGTAGTCAAATATACTAATGATTTAATTTTGAAAACAGTTCTTGGCCAATCTAAAATTTGCTTAATGCTTTTGGCTTGCCATCAAACAATCTTTAACAGTACTTTCATGAAATTTAATTAAGCCCAGGACCTAAAAGATATATTCCAATGATATCAATAAAAACGCTGTTTTTAAATACTGTTAACAAGTACCAGAAACAAACTCTCTCTTTGCCAGGAATCGACTTGAGAAAAACATATTTTTCTAACAGACAAATTTGTACAAGTTGGTTTATCACAGATTGGTAACCGAAGCAATCTATACACACATTTTTTACCACGAAATAACTCTATCAAATATTGCTTACTACGAGTAGGTAGCTCTACGCCTGATGCATATTGCTTGTATATTCATCACATAAATACATATTTTCCATCAACAATTGTCTTTCCTAAAAAAAATTTTTTTAGTTTTTATTATTTGTTTATTGGATTATTATTTATTTATTGGATCTTTATAATGTGAACTGACAGTAAGTATTCAAATCTGAATACTAAATACAAAAAATTAACTAAGTCCAGCCAGTGCTAGACAAAAATTTTTATTTTGCACCAATTACTTGCATAACGGTAAAATCAGCTATCTAACGCTCTGATGGTGGTAAGGATATCCCTTCTTCTCAACCGAGTGCTACCGCTAAAATTAAGTGTTGCGCGCAGCAGGATTTGGGTGAAGTTCTAGCTTGCTGGTGTCGTATACTTTGAAAATTCATGTTTTACTAACGGAAAACACAGATTCTTATGAATTCGTGAGTATTTTTCATACCATGAAGCTGCATTAATCGTTGGAAGAATTTGGTTTTGTCGCCTTTGAATTTTCTCTATATTTGATGTTGAGGCGGTGCCCCATAATTGAATTCCATAGCACCATATAGACGTGAGAATTGCATTGTATAAAAAAAGTTTGCAATATAGCTTCAAGCTAAGCTAACTTACTTGCGCTGCCTTCAATTTCAACTGAGTGACTTTCGTATCAATGTGAGGCTTCCACGTCAACCTACGGTCGAGATGAATCCCAAGGTACTTGACGTCATTGTGTTGTGGAATACAAATATATTCCTGTAAATTGTTTATTTTCATCAACGCTGCAGAATGCTGTGTGATCTGCAAAATTCGAAGTATGGATTCCGGATCTTGTTGACATATCAGAGGCGTAAATCAAATATAAAGTATATTCTACAATGCTAGATTGGGAGACTCCTGCTTCGATTGGCTGAGTGGAGCCTATAAAATCGCCTTCTCTGGTAACATGTTCTCGTAGACACCTTCCACTCTGCAGGATAATACTCAAGGCGTAAAATAGCGTTAAAAATAAAAAGGAGAATTGCTCTTGCTACACGAGGTAACTGCTCAAGCATTTTACCAGTGATTTTATCAATACCTAGTGCTTTCCTGAGGGTTGTGTTGAAAATTAAATCTCAAAGACAGGTGGTTTAACGCATATGGCGGTAATTCATCTGCATCATCTGCCGATCTTTTGCAATAAAAAAAAAAATTTCAAATGATTGTGGTTGGTTGGGGATGGGGTATTGTAAACCATCCCTTTTTCGGAATCGGTTCTTGCCCTGTCGCCAGTTAAGGTATGCAAAGGTGGCTTGCCTTTAACGGGTCTTTTGAATCCTTTGTGCCTTTCCACAAGGAAAAGTGAGATCAAGGCTTTTCAAATATATTTTAAAGAAAGCAGATTTCTCAGTTGTTTTTTACATTCCCGAATCCCCAATTTTAAGCTGAGGAGAGCTGCGTATTTGCCACTCTCTTCTGACTCTTCCTTTTTTCCAGAAGTTGGTCAATTTTAGACGAATAAGTTCTATTGTTATCATTTCTTGATCTTATATGACTAGTATATGGTAGCATGCTGTACGGCCAGTTTAAGGTTTTCAGAAAAATCGTTAATTGACACATCAATACCCTCAGGGGTTCTCAAGGTAATATTTTCTGTACATTGAGTACTCAAATATTTTTTATATTTTAGCCAATTAACTCTAGTGACGGTCAATGCTAAGTCACTAAACAGCGAGCTAATCTCTTGGGGAAACGAAAAAGAGATTATAGTGGGTGAATAATCCGATGCGAAATCAAATGAAGGCACTCTAAAAGAAAATTGTTGTCACTTGCTTGTAGCCATATTAACAAACCTCTTACTGAATAGGTCGGCCGTTCTAATCCCTCCTATATAAAATTCCCCATACAGGCAGAGATAGACCACGTGGCCGAAGTCTGGAAGGAAAATTAGACCTTAACAAATTATGCCGTCCTTCCGCCACTTCTGGTTCCTTATACGTATCTGAAAACAGCACTTCGCGGATTATAATTAGCTCTCCGAAAATTGGCCTTGCACCATAATTATCAGGGTATACTAAGAACCTTTCCTGTGGTTTTAGGTCTAAACCACAACCAGATCATTTCATGTAAGCTCCTAAGCCCCCATCGGGTGCCAGGATGGTCTGCGAATTCATCTAAAGGCATGCTAGTTAACCTTTTCATCAATGCAAGCATAATTTAATCCATGCAGGAACTTCCTAGAGTTTTATTTGCTACTACATACTCTAAAAAGCAAAATTAGTAATGCGCTCTGGAAGCTTGAGTACCGGAAAATATTACTCAATTACATTCCGTAACGTGTACCGACCTGTGTTGTAGCAGCCTACCTAAATACAACTGGTTTTTTTAGTAAAAAAAAAGTTGGACAAATACATTTTCCTCCTCATCCCTTCAATTTGTGCAGAAATCTTTATATGAAGGATGTAATCCCTACCGCCAGGACAGCCATAATAGTATACAACCGGCGCCCCGCTATGTGGCAGACAACCTCGCCTGTGCACTTTCACAAATTGACGCTGTGGTTGGAGTTTGCGGTGTTTAAGCGTTACACTAACTTTAAGCGTTATAACTTATACAAATTCCTTTAAAACAAAAAAGTTTTAACATCTTGTTGTTACAACGGTATATTTTTTCTTTATTCTCATTTCAGTATGCAACATGTTCAAGAGTCGACTTTTGCCTACAGTTGTCTATATATCTTTTTTCTAAAAAAAAGGAAAAACTAATTTCTGCTTTATATCTCAGTATTTTCTGTGCATTATCAATTTAATTCATTTTATTCATTTACACACGAAAAGCGTGTCTGCGTTCACTTACATCTTCTCAACGTAGTCAGTGTCGTAAATTACTTGTGACATTTTTACTCACGTTTAATGTTTTTGCTTGTGCTTGTTATGTATATAAAACACCAATCAAAAAAAGACCAAACAGAAATTTTTGCCTCTGCAAAATCCATTAAAATTGATATCCTTAAACAGGAGTTTTAAGCATCTTTAATTTAAGTACCTCTCTTTTAACCACAAATTCATCATAAATATGAGTTAATAACAAAATCCAAATATAAAGATAAGTTTTACTGACCAAGCGTGACAAATTTGTGGTTTAGTTTATCATTATTTTGAGTTTTATATGAAACTCCAAAATGTAATAAAATAGTTGTAAGGAAATAACAATAGCTTTATGCAAAATTGTTTCCTGTGAAAGAAAACATGTTTGCTATATTAATTAAAAAAAAAGAAAAACTTAGTTTAAGCCATACAGTTTACTTCTAAGATTTTTGGGCAAAATTAAATTTTGGCTAGTCAGTCTTCTTTTAACAATGTATCTTCTTCATTCTCCACACATTTACTTTAAAAACTTTCCTCCATTTTCTACTTCTTTCAATTACATTACACGAGTACTTTTAACTTTTGCCATCTAGAGGAAATTAACTTAATATCCTGCTTTACAAAACTAATGAAAAGAACTCCATCAGTTCCTTAACATTTGGAAACACCATTTCAATGAAACATGTACTCGTACTTTTTTTTGGTTGGTAGTGTTTTCACAACAAAACCACAATTTACATCATGTTATTGTATTGGCTAACTTTTTTGAAGTTGTCATTTGATTACATACATGTGAACTTGTCGAATTGCATGGAGAATGGAGTTCTTATTCACACAACGAAAAGTTGTTTGCAAGTCTTGCACCATCCTTTGCAGTAGACTGGCTGACTAACAGACTGACTGACAACATAAAAATAACGACGTAAAAAAAATAATGAAATCAAATCGTCACAAAGTTGCAGTCTGCAATTGAAACTGCAATACAAACTCTCTGTAAATGTGTGCATTTTCAGAAATGATTATATTAGCTACAAGTAACAGCGAAGGTTTAAGCTGTACGCTTTAATATGCACTCTGAAAAGTATATAAATTTTGTTTAAGGAAGTCATGGCATAATTTTTGAATAATCTTATTAAATTTCCACTCCTTATTCTCGTTCATCTCGCTCATGAAATGAAATATGATGCCGATTTAAAAAACTGATCAGATAAATCTTACTTTACACTTTTCATTTTTCCGTAATGCATTTTATTACCTTGTAGTGTGGCTAATCTGAGCAGTGTCGAAAACTGGGCACTGATCAGTTTTAACTAATTTAATATCAATACTTTAAATGCTACAATGGAGTTTGTTTTAGTCTTTCGTGTTGTTATTGTTAAAGTTAAACCTCCACGAACACTACTCCCTCTTTCTTCCACACCGTAACCTATTTTCATAGTTCCAGTACAATGCGCTGCATATGTAAGGGTACCAGATAAAAAAATATGTATGTGCTTAAGTATATGACCTGCACAATTGCGACACCATTAAAATTAATGGCATACAAATATAATCTACAACTAAAGACTTATAAGACTTTACATCTGTATAATCTCTTTCTGCGTAGCAGTGATGATCTATGATGATTCATACTCAAAAATAAAGTACTTTAAGCCAACTAAAGTTAACTTTTTCAAGAATCGACTCTAACTAATTCATAGATAGTTGTGAAATCGATTTACATAAGCACCTGTCTTTACGGCTTAATCTGACACAGGACGCAAATTTTCGCTATAAGCGTATAGCTCTATAGGTGATCCCCTTGCTTAAGAGTTCTGGCCTTCTCATCCCTCCCTCCCACCGGGGGGTTGTTACCACCATAGTTATCAGCAAAACTAACTCCCTCTTCCTGCGATTTTAAATTTAAAACACAGCCGGAATGTTTCAGCCAAAGCAAGCACCTTAACCATGATTAGCATCGCGATATCTACAGGGCAGCATCTCCCGGCGCTGCTGTTCCCCGTTCTGCCAATTTTAACCCTTGGTACGGGTTTCGGAAGTCCAACGCAAAATAAGTCATGCGGTTTCCTAGAGTTTTGTTTGCTATAAGTTACAAGGAAGTCCTTCCCCTCTATGCATCAGAAAACAGAGTGCCCTAATTTGGTCTACGTTAAGACAAAACCTGTTCCCCGGGGGTCTCATTCATAGATAACTTAAAGCAGTCTTTATTTGCTATAACTTACGAGGGACTACTTCCCCTCTATGCCTTAAAAAATATAGTGCCCTAGTTTGGTATACGCTAAGGCATTTATAGACCATTTAAAGTATGGGTTTGCCGTTAAAACCTACTCTAAATTTAAATCCAGCTAAACCTGTGTTTAACTCATTTAGCAAGATCATCAGCTGTTCATTGTAGTGAAAAATTTCATAAATATGGAAGAATGTGTACATTTCCAGACAAAGCAGATTTTGCAATTAATTATTAAAGATTGTGATGAAGAATTTGATCAAAGAAAGCCTAAAATATACAAAAATAAGTTTAATCGTTTTGATGTAAGTAAAGAGATTTTTTATCCTTGCTACAAGTTTGATATGATTACAAATAGTTGCTTGTTGAATACTTCCGAACCAAAAAGCTATCGAGGACTGCTTTCAGCTTTCCAATGTTATGATTGTGTCCTGATGAAATCACAGCTTCGCGTATAGCTTTCCATGTACACTTTCTCTTATAGTAATTTGTAGCGGGGCTGTGACTAACTATAACGACTTATGTCTTCACATGAGAAGTTGCCGCGTGTTTAACAAAGAAATACCTCAAAAAAACTATAAACTAATACAGTTAGTTGAGGGAAATAGTTAACCGTGAGAGCGAAACGCAAAACTCTCGAAGGCCAAACAACAAGCCTAACTGCACTGACGAAAAAATTGCGATGACGCGAGAGCTGTTCTCCAGCCCAGACTTGCTGATAACTTGTCTATTTTTACTGAATTCTCAAAGAAATGTAAACATAAGAAAAACAGCTGTTCAAGGTTGCCACTTTCTAAAGTTTGATTAAGAATTGTGAGAAAACATTCAACAAATAAAAGCCAGTTCAGTTTAAAGTATACATTTTCGACTATGAGTACAAAAAATATAAATATACACTCCGGTTCACTTATTTATCTCTAGTAGTTTAATTTAAAAAAACTACGTTTACAAGACATATACTCGTACACTCTGGTTCACTTATTTAAAGGCAATAAAAATTCCATATTCAGAATCCTGTATCTTTTAAATTTTTAATCGATTGTAGAATTTTAGAGTGGAAATGGAAGCTAGATATCTTGAGATATAAAAAAAATCACGACAAAAGTGGTTTTTCAACTAAAGAATTTTTTTTGAGCAATTTACAAAAATGAGTCCAAAAATGTGGTTTCCTTTTTGGTTCACTTAAATAAAGGCATTTTTTTTATTATTTTTAAAGTAAGTGATGAAAAAGATAATTATCTTGAACTCTTTATTGTAAATTAATTATATGAAAATGTAATATTATGGAAATAAAGTGAATTTGAGCGATAATTTTTTGGTACGGAGCGATTGTTTATTACAATTTATTACATCTTAATCACTTACGAGCATAAAAATTTTAAATCTACCGGAAAAAACTGAAATCGATGTTTTCCGTTCTGAAGGAACGGTACGGCTAAAAAAAATTGGACGAAGCCCACAATTGTCGACAATTACATCAAGGATCCCACGGGGTAGGGAAAAATTTTATCTACGTATGAGAAAATAAAAATCATCAGAAGTGCTTCTAATTCTACCTTATCCTTTTCAAAAATAAGAGCTCAAGCTGGAGTGCAAGCAAGCAAGTCATTAGTACGCTAAGTAATTAAAAGCTTTGTGTATCTTAAATACCGGAAATTGCAAAAAAAAAATCGCCCACTCCTCGTAAGGAAAAGCAGCAAAGAAGTCACGTAAATGACTGGAGAACCGTTGTATTTACGCACGAGAAACAGTTTAATTTGGATAGACCTGATGGCTATAAGTGTTATTTCCATGATTTGCACAAAGAAAAGCGATTTTTGAACCGATATCACAGCCGAGAGGGAGACGTTATGGTATGGCACCTCGTACTATGGCACCATCGGTCCCATGTTTTGGATATTACAACAGGATAATGCCCCTATATACAACGCCAGAGTAGTAAAGGCGTTCATTGCAAGCCAAAACGTTGATATTCTTGACTGGCCACCCTATTCGCCAGATCTAAACATGATCGAAAATGACTGGGGTTGGTTATCTCGTAAGTTTTATGGATGAGGTAGACAAATTAATAACAAGCAGTCACTAGTTCAAGCTTTTAAGGATGATTGTAGTAAAATTTCGTTGGATTACATAAATTTTCTCTATCTGTCAATGAAAACCTGTATATTTGAAGTTATTAAAAACCAAAGGCATTTTACCCATTACTAATTGTTCTTAAGTAAAATAAGCAATAATAAAGAAAAATTATTTAAAAAAACAAAAAAAAAACTGTTTTTCATTAACAGTTAAGGTACCTTTATTCAAGTGAACGTTTCAATAATTATGTATCTACAACTATACCTGTAAGCTCTGGAGTACCGCAGGGAAACCATCTAGGACCAATTCTTTTTATATTGTTCATCAATGATCTATCATAAAATTTTCCAATATTTTGATCTATGCAGACGATGTAAAAATTTTTTCAACATGTGGGCTCTGGAACCAAAATTGCCTCCAACTTGATTTGGATAATTTCTATAATTGGTCTAGGCATAACCTATTAAAATTAAATATTATCAGGTGCAAGCATATGCACATCTCAAGAAAATCTAACCTTCATGGGGGTTTAAGGCGTGGAGATACAGTTGAAGAATTTCTGGATCTTGGAGTTTTATTTAATAGAAAACTTACATTCAACCAACACATTAGGTTTTGCTCAAGTAAAGCTGGGGAAGTAATTGGCTTTGTAAAGCGCTGATCTAATGAATATGCTGATTTCACTGTTATAAAGCAATTTTATACATCTTTAGTCAGGTCAATACCGCAAGAATGCAAGAATAACAACATCATTTGTAGATTTGCTTGGAATTTTGTGTATTATGTGTTTAGTTTTATCTGGTTTGTGTGAATGTGTTGTAAATTTATAACAAGCAGATCAACAGTTGCACACTGGTGTAGATGTCATAAAAATTCTTAACAATAGGAATGCTAGATTTAAAATACAAAGTATATTAAAATAGCTAACTTTCCGCCACATTATTTTTTTGTCAAACCAAAAACTTTGTTGCTATAGTAAATACGAATTCGCCACGTTTGGCGGAAAATCACGATATCAGACAACCCTGCTTGTATGCACTGTAAAAGTGTTCGGAATAAATTCTCTTTATTCTTCTTTAGAAAAGTGAAAGGTAAGAATTTTGCGACCTTTTGACTTAAGTTTTTCAAACACTAGTTCTAAGTAATGCAGGTAGTAAATTCTATGATGTTGAAAAGTATGTTATTAGGTAAAAGCTACACATTACCAAGTTTCCACTGGGTACTTTTCTAAATTTTCGCGCTATAATATTCCATTTCAAATTATCTTCTAATACTCGTATATTATTTTTTTAATTTTCATAAACGTAAAGTTGTATTGTTGTCCTATTGGCCTTTAGCTACAGACTAAATTATATCTGCATACATATGTGCATGCATACATAACTGCATATTTAACAATAGAAAGACAAAAGTTGGGTTTATTTTCAAAGAACTCATGACTTTAAGCTGGTGGAATTCGGGTAAAAGAAAGGGGAACCATGCAACAAAATATAGATTCATAGACAGTTGCCAGACAAGTTTCTGTTTTTTGCTTTAAATTTCTTGTAAATGTAAAGAAAACAAATACATACACACAGCCACACACACTTGTTTGCGGGAATGGAAATGCAATAATGAAGGAAAATACGGTTTATATTCCTTTTCAATTTGTTGCTGGTATTTGTGAATGTTTTGTTTAGTAAAATTCCAATTTTCTTCCCAGTCAATATTTTATTTTTGATTTTTATTCACAAGTAAATTGATTGTCCGTGCGAGTATTTTTCGCTGAATATAATGAACAGTATTTGGAATGGTGCAATGTAACTTTAACTTGCTATTTACAAGGGCGGATTGATATTGAAGCTACCTAGTGCTAGATGGCAGAACAAACACAAAATTTTCTTTTATTAAATTGCAACCTGTCAAACCTCAGCTGTTATAATTTAACCCAAATTAGTCCATTAGTTTATTTGTTGTAGTCGTTTGAAGTAAGGTACTTTTCTGTTTCTTGAAAAATGGGAAAAGTGAATTTAGTGCAGTGATTAAACACTATTATTTGAAATGAAAACGTCAAAAGAGGCAAAAGAAAAGCTCGATAAACATTACGGTGAATCTGCTCTGTTGCTGAACTTAAACGCGGACGAACAAGCACTGCAACCATATCATCAGGAGGAAGACCAAAACTCTTTTAGTTATAGGCTCAGTCTATCGGAGATCACTGCCAAGAGGCTAAATATGAACGATTCGCTAAATAGTGAACTTCTATTAGTCTCCAAATCGGGTCGTAAAAACAGAGTCTCGCTAGTCTTCTATGGATCGCACAAACTTACCAGATTGTAAACGCCGACTTAAGCTGTCTACTACTTCGGAAAACTATGCTGAATTTTGTGATGAACTTAACAAAAAGAAATACTTCATAAACTTTTTAGTGGAAAATATATCTTGTATAATACTGTTATGAATTTGTATCACTTCTAACCCATTATGCAGCCATACAAACAACATCAAACTAGAAATAGAGTACACAAACAAACACACATGACCTAAAACACGCAAAATTCCAAGTAAATCAACCACAAATAATTTTATTGCTATTGTTGCATTCGTAGTGTTTACCAAACATGTGTGTGTATGTTCGTAGCAATTATATTTATACATTTAAGTCTAGAATCATTATTAACTAGAAACATTATTATTATTAACCAGAAGCACAATGTAGAAGGTAATAAAGAAGTAAAAACAGCAGATGTTCGGCAGAGGCAGAGTTTAATTTTAAACCGTGTGCTAGACAATCATAAGTCAAAATAGTAAGCGCAAGCCCATTGTGTTATTATACAATGGTGTTAAGTGTAAATAAATTCAATCTTCGAATGTTCATTAAAAGATTAAAAATGTAATTATTTTTAATTGATTATTGTACATATTATAGATAAACGGAAATAAATAACCTGCCACAATTTATTCTATATTGTTGAACGAGTTTTTGAATAAAAAAAGTGCGTGTGAGGATTATGGTGGTGAGTCAGTGCGAATTACATATATTATATGTATAGGTATACAACTTTGCTTCCACCATTTTTTCCGAAATTCGAGTTTTTTTTTTGTAAAAAACTGGTTTTACATTTATGATTCTAAGTATTGTGGTTAATCGTTGGTCACCAGTTTCTCCCATCTTTCGGGCAGCGTACGAATCCTGCGTTAAGAAACTGGCTATTTTTTAAAGACCAAAATGCACTTAGATGTGAGTAGTGTTTTGTCTTTCGTTCTGTAAACACGCGTTTTTCATTGTCGTGCGTGTTTTCTATATCTATACTTATGTGTATTACTAATTTGTAAAAAACGAAATTATACCGGAATAGGTAGAATTTTGTTTTACATCATGTGTGCACGTGTTTTTATTTTATTTTTTACTGCCGTTTGTTCTTTCTCTATTTGTTATTATTAATTTCTTTTTTATGTTCCTCCTATGTATTTTATTACCTTACGGTTTGCGCGGTGTTGAACTAATTTTTGTTAGTCTGAGCAGTGTCGAAAGTATAATACACTGACTGGGCACTGATTAGATTTTACTAATTAAATTTCAACATTTTAAGGCTGTGATAATGTTTTTTTTTTGGTCGTTCCGTGTGTTAAGTTCACAAACATTACTCCCCCTTTCCTCCTTTTCATAATCTATTCTCCTAGTTCCAGTGCAATGCACTGGGTATGTACTATTTCATTTAGAATTGAAGAATCCGCAAAGCGTTTTTAAAGGCAAAAACGTAACAATACAAATTCACGCCACTGCTATCTATTAAAGTATTTAAAGCTATTTATGATCCGTTTCTAAAAATAAGTCATGATTTGAATAAGTATTGTAAATATATTTTTTGTTAGTTTTGGTCATTAGAATAATCTTTATGTGAACATTTTTACGATTAATGCTGACTGGGTTATGTCTTGTTGTATATTTGCTCTGTGTAGGATGATTGTCTGCAAAAGATTGTTTGCGTGCGTACATGCGATTTGATAATATTAGATCTTTTTTGGCTGAGAAATCGATTAATTGGTTTTCGAAATCTTTGTTTAATTAAATACCACAACAATTTTACCTTTACATAAAGTGAAACAAATGAAGGTTGTAAAAATAAGTTTTCTGTCTTAATTGTCTGTTAATAGCGAAAAGATATTAAAAACACTACATTATAAGCGATAGAATTCCACGTTATTAATAAATCTACGAATAAATACACATTTAGGGCGAATGAAAACTATTAAAAAGCTCAATCATAAACATACAATTAAGTTCTGAAAATCTTCAAAGGAAAAATGGTTCAAATTCCTTGGCCATTACACGATTAATTCATTGCGAATATAATTATTAACGTGGGAATTACGGCACGACAATTAATTTGCGGAAGGTTTTAATATTCTGCTTTAGGATGAAAAAAACTGCGACAGAAGCTCTTCAAATGCTCTCAAATACCTATTGTGAGGATACAGAAAGAACGTGCCGAGATTGATTTCAACGCTACAAGAACAGCGATTTTGACGTCGATGGCCAGAATCGCAGTGGCAGAGGGAAGGATTTCGAAGATGCAAAATTGAAGGCATTACTTGATCAAAACTCGTGTCAAAGGCAACAAAAATTGGCAGGATCATAAGGAGTGACGTAAGAAACCATTTCAAGACGCCTGAAAGTCATGGGAATAATACAAAAATAAGGAAATGGGTTGTAGTTTGAGATGTTCAACGTTGTTTCTTTGCTTATAAACAGCTGCTTGCAAGACAAATACGGAAGGTGTTTCTGCATCGCATTGTGAGTGGGTACGAAAGAATACGTTAATCCCAAGCGCAGAAAATAATAATACTTCCACGTCAACGGCCTAACACGGTTCCAAGGTCATGCTCAGTATTTGGTGGGATCAGCTCGGCGTAGCGTATAATGAGTTGTTAAACAATCACAGACGATCGCTATCGAACGCAATTAATGCGTTTGATCCAAGCATTGAAAGACAAACGTTCGCATTGGAACCACATACCAGCAGTATTAATGCCAGCTAATTCAGATACAAAAAAATTTATATTCAACTCCTTAGATCTTTCACCATTAACAGTGGCACTCTGACCATCATCATGTCTCTCATTGGATATGATAAATGACTTTACAGCATAACAATGTTCTACGCCTGGTTGCGAAAGTGGTCAAGACATACTTGGAAACGTTGAAATAGGAAGTCCTACCTTACGTTGCTCCGTGGGTCTATCAATTGTTTTGATATGAATAACTAAAAAATTTGCTCGATTCGTGGAACTTTCCAAAAGGTGACCAGTTTTTTCAACGCGGGACATGTACGCTGCATGAAAGGTGGGAGAAAGTAGTGACCAGCAATAAACAATACCTTGATTCATAAATGTATAACCAGTTTTTTTCAATAAAGTCTCGAATTTTGAAAAAAAACGGCAAAAGCAAACTTGTATTCTTAGGTATGTATTTATTTTAATCGCGGTATGCCGTATGACATTTGCACATTGTTGATTTTTTTTATCAAAATATTCAATTAATATTCAATTTTCATTCAAAACTTTATTTTTCAATGAAGCCAAATTTGGTTGCATGTACCCGTAAATAAGCAGAATTAGTGCAAGTTAAGGTTTCTCATTTTCATTATTTAATAAAACTAAATTCTTCTTTTAAAAAAAATTAAATTCCTACATTTTGCTTTCCCACCAATTATGCTAACGCAATGTCTGCCTATTTTAAAGGTGTAATGTTTCCATCTGTTGAAACATTTGCGAATATTTTTTTTGTGTGAATATTTTTGAAGTAAAAAAAAACAATTTTTAAAAAAAAGAAACATGATGCCTTCTGCCGAGTCAGGAATAAAGAATTAAGAATTAAAATAATTTTAATCATAAGAAGCATGTTGGAAAAATTAAGTTTAAGTTGGAATTTGGTGGTTGACTAGGATGGTCAACGAATAAATAAATTTTTTTTAAATTAAAACCAAACAAATAAAAATAATTGGCGCCCAACGTGGGGCACCGAAAATCGTTAATTCCTGAAAAAAACAAAGTAAGGAACGTGTTCGGTCTCACAAACTAAAAAATAAGTATCTTCCAAGGAAGAGAACGAATTAATTAAATTTTAAGTGATTTTAAATCCTAACAAGTGTAAAAAAAAAAAAAGGGTGTTATACAGAAATATTGTGAAAGGACGAAATAAATTAAAATAGTCCTTAAGAGAAGAAATCTATATAAGTAAATTTTTAAGAGGATTATATAAAAACTCTACCCCTATAAAAAACTGTGAATTTTTCTAATAAAAAAATTGTTAATTAAAACTGGCAAAAATTTTAATATGGCGAATTTTCCAAAACTGTGAATTTTTAAGTAAAAATAATTGAAAACTGGGCAAACATTTTTATTTACTGTGAATTAATCAGACAAGCTGTGAGTAAATAAAAACAATTTAATAAGAGAAACTGGACATTAATTTTAGTTGTCCAAACAAATTGTGCAAAAATTGGTTCACGATGAATAAAAAAAAAGGTTTCAATCGCAAAAGTGAACTAACTGAAAACTGCAAAAAAAAACTAAATAGAAATTTAAATACAGTAAATGCGATTCCAAAGTAATCTGATTAAAACCGTGAAAAAAAAAATATATACAACTTCTAAAAACAACTGCAACAGAGGAAATTCCAAAACAACGGTGAACGGCACTAGGAGGAATTTCAACACAGCATCATTGAGGGGTACAACGATAACCTTATCAACAGCAAGCGGGTTCTAATAATTTTAGTAGTAAGTCTATTGTAATTAATTTTCCTTATAAGATATAATTTCATAAATTGTTTAATTCCTAATTTCATTCATAAAATATAAATAAATAAAAAGATACAAGAGAAATTAGCGGTGAAAAAAAAAAATAAAAATTTTAAATTTTAATAATCAGTTCATAAATTTTTTTTTTAAAAATTATAAAAGGATATGCCCTTGTGAAAATAAAATTTTTAGATTATCAATTTGCGAGTAAAAAAAAAAAAAAAAAAAGGTTTTTTCACATAAAACAAATAAAAATATATATATTATAAGTAAAAAAAAAATATATATAGTTTATACAAAATAAAATTTTGTTAAATGAAGAAGTGTAGGAAAAGTTTTGTGGTAGCAAACTGGAGCACGTTAAAGAAATAGATAGCCTTATTGAGTCGTTTAGGACATTTAGAGCTAGCGGAAACATGACTACACAAGATCAGGTTAGGGAGCTGATACAGGCTCAGATAGGCCCACTACAGGCAAAGATAGACGAGTTGACACTTAACCTCGGACGATTAACAAGTGCAAATACTGTCACTGAGTACAAGACACAGATTATTGACAACACCATTAGGTGCGACGAGACTTTAGATATAATTAAATCCCTTCCGACATTCGATGGAAAGAATTCTTACGTCAGCTGGCGTGAAGCCGCTAACAATTCAATGAAACTGTACGTAAAAAATAGTCGCAAATATTTTGCTGCCCTCACAATAATGCGAAACAAAATTATAGACGACGCGAACGATTTACTGACAAATCACGGAACAGTCCTAAACTTCGATGCTATCCTTAGCAGACTGGACTTTGCTTACGCTGACAAGCGCCCAATTCATATAATCGAACAGGAATTGAGCATTATGAGACAGGGACAGTTAACCATACTAGATTACTATAATAAAGTTAATCAGGGATTGACTTCGCTGATTAATAAGACAATAATGACCCATGGAACCAATACGGATTTAACAAATGTACTCAATAATAAAAATAGGCAATACGCCCTTCGAGTCTTTATAACCGGACTGAATGCACCACTCTCAAATATTCTTTTCTCCTTATCACCAAGCGACTTGCCTAATGCTTTAGCCAAAGCACAAGAATTGGAATCCAATAATCTCCGTGCAAATTTCGCGTTACAATTTACTCGCAGCCATACTCAAAATAACAATCATAATAGAAACACAAACGTTTTAAGGTTGGCTCCTAATGTTACACCAAGATTTCCAAATAATTTTCACAGCCGAGCTGAAAACAATCAACGTCCAGCACCAGAACCAATGGAAGTAGACTCTTCCATAAAAACAATGCAAAGGCCAACTAATAATTGGCAGCAAACCGGAAACAATCGCAATAATTTTCAACCAAACAATAATTTTACTCGTCCTTTTTATAGAAGTCCTTTTCCTTTTAACCATAATCGGGCAGTGAAACGTGAACTTCCTAGCGGTACGCAACAAACCGCACAACCCCAACAAAAATTCCAAAGAATCAACAATATAGTAGAGAATGCTTTTTTAGAAGAAGATTGCCCTTCTTCTACCGAACTAAATTAGACGGGAGCAGGGTAAAAATATTAATTGATACAGGAGCAACTAACTGCTACTGTAAAAAGAGTATGTTGCCCAACAGGCAAAAATTAGCCATAGGGAAGCGAGTGAAAACTATTCACGGCTTCTCAATTTTGACACATTTTTACGAAACAATAATTTTCGGTATTAAGGAACGTTTTATGAATTAGATAATATGGAATATGAAATGTTGATAGGAATAAACTTATTAAAAAAGGCGAACGTTACAATAAATTTAAAAAAGGAAATATTGATTTATGGGAAAAGGGAGGAAAAAATTTATGTAGAATCAAATCAATCAAAGAATAAGGATGCTTTTTTTAATAATATTTTAGATATTGATATCCTTCGAAATAATATAATAAATGACATAGAGAAAAGTCATTCTAATATAAATACCGTACTGCCATTTCGTACGGATATTAGAGCGGAAATAAGAACAATTGTTGAAACTCCAATATGGAGTAAACAATATCCATACCCGTTTTCCGCCAATGCTTTTATAAATAGCGAAATAAAAAATTTGTTAGCAAATGGAATTATCCGTCAGAGTAAAAGTCCTTATAATTCACCCATCTGGGTAGTACCCAAGAAAGGTGCAAATGAGGATGGAACACAGAAAATGCGGATGGTCGTAGATTATAAAAAATTAAACGAACAAACGATTGCAGACAAATATCCGATACCGGACTGCAACGTCATTCTTTCAAATTTGGGAAGAGCAAAATTCTTCTCCACTATTGATCTTGAATCTGGTTTTCACCAAATTTTAATGAAGCCAGAAGATATCGAAAAAACGGCATTTTCCGTCAATAATGGAAAATGTGAGTTCGTAAGGATGCCGTTTGGGTTAAAGAATGGTCCTGGAATCTTCCAGAGAGCCATGGATGATATTTTAAGAGAATTTGTGGGTAAAATATGCCACGTCTATATAGACGATATCATCGTTTACTCAGAAAGCTTAGAAGCCCATATCGAGCACCTGCAAACTATTGTTGAAACGTTAAAAAATTCTTACATGAAAATATCTTTAGACAAATCCAAATTTTTCCAACAGGAGGTTGAATTTTTGGGTTATATAGTTGGTTACAATGTTATTAAAACTGACCCAAATAAAATAAAAACGATTTCTGAATTCCCTGAACCGATAACGCTTAGACAATTAAGAAGCTTCTTGGGAATGACAGGCTACTATAGGAAATTTATATCGGGCTATGCATCGATTGCAAGACCGTTAACCAAATACTTAGCCGGAGAAAATGGAAGAATTTCCCAGAATATGTCTAAGAAAACTGAAATAAAATTGGATAGTGAGGCCATTCAGGCTTTTGAAAAACTAAAAAATTTATTAATTAATCAAGTTGAACTATCACAACCTGATTTTTCAAAGAAATTCGTGTTAACAACCGATGCCTCCAACATAGCAATAGGAGGAGTATTAACTCAAGAAGGCAAGCCAATTACCTTCATATCCAAAACATTGAATTCCACTGAGTTAAACTATGCCACAAATGAGAAAGAGCTTTACGCCATTGTTTGGTCGTTGAAAACACTAAGAAATTATCTTTATGGTGTCAAAGACCTAGAAATCTATACAGATCATCAACCACTTTCCTTTGCCATTTCAACACGAAATCCAAACCACAAGATAAAAAGATGGCGATCTTTTATAGAGGAGTTCTCGCCAAAAATAATATACAAACCAGGAGTAACCAATGTAGTGGCAGATGCCTTATCAAGACAATTTTTGAATAATTTATCTGATAATTCATCAACAACTGAAACGCAACATTCTGCTGAAAGCAGCGACAATTATCTTGTACCCGAAACTGGAAAACCATTGAATGAATTCAAACAACAAATTTTGTTGTCTAAAAATACTTTTACTATTCATGACTCAATCACAAACTTCAATCGAACTCGTCATATAATTGAATATGATTCCAGAGAGAATCTTCTAGCAATATTAAAGGAATTCTTGCAACCAAGTTTAGTAACTGCAATATATTGTACACCGGAGGACTTGTATGATTTCAAGGAAACTGTAAAAAATGTTTTCTCTAATAAATTCGTTTTCACACAAATATTTGCTTTCGACGTTTTAAATACAGATGACCAAAAAGCTATTATTGAACAAGTTCACAACAGGGCACATAGAAATTACAAGGAAAACTGTAAACAAATTTACAGGCAATACTATTGGCCAAAAATGGCAGACCATTTTAAACAATATATAAAACATTGCGATATTTGTAATAGGTCAAAATATAACAGACACCCACAAAAGGTTAAAATAGGAGAGACTCCTATTCCCGAAAGGGAGGGTGAATACTTGAACTTAGACATTTTTTATGCTCAGAATTTGAAATTTATTACGTGTATTGATTCCTATTCAAAATTTTTAGTAATTAAACAAATTGATGATAAGCTTAACTTAGGTGAAAAGGTAATGGATGTCCTGCAAAGTTTTCCAAACGCCAAAAAAATAACTTTAGATAATGAGCCAGGTTTTTCGACAGCTCAGTTTAAGTCGCTGATGCAAAGGTTAAGAATAGAATTATACTATTGTACCCCTAGACACAGTTCCACAAATGGGATAGTGGAAAGAGTTCATTCCACTTTGGTGGAATTGGCAAGATGCGTTAAAGAAGAGTATCATGTGCTGGATGATACTGAATGTTTTTACAGGGCAAGCCAGCAGTATAATAACTCAATTCACTCGGTAACTGGTGAAAAGCCGATAGATGTTTTCTTTAACAAAATTGCACATGAAAATTTAGTAGAAAAACTAAAAAAGGCACAAGAGAAAATGTTAGAAAGAAGTAAAGACAGTACTGCAAAAATTTATCAACCTAATGACATAATTTACGAAAAGATTATTGGGCAGAGAAACAAACTTGCACCACGGTTTAGGAAGCAAAAAGTTAAGGAAGACTTAGGAAATAAAATCAAAATACATTCACGGAACAGAATAATTCATAAAACTAACATTAAAAACTAAATTTAAATTTCTTTCAGGTTATGGCCAAGTTCCTAATAGTTTTTCTTGCAATATTAAAAATTTGCAAATCAGAAGTTCAAATATTAGACTACACCAGCTCTCATTTGATACCAATTCATATTGGTAATGCTCGACTGCAAAACGGAAACTTTAAATTGATTCATACCTTGGACTTGGAAAAATATGAAGACACTGTTGATTATCTTTCCTACGAAATAAAAAATAAAGTACTTGTAAATAGTTCAACAATCCCATTTTTGCTACACGACATACGACAAGTAGGAGATCAGTTGAGAAGACTAAAGCCTAAAAGAAAACGGTCAATAAATATTATAGGGACAGCATTTAAATGGATAGCCGGTACTCCAGACCATGAAGACCATCAAATTGTTATAGATAAGATAAATGGACTTCTAAAGAATAATGAGCTCCAAAGAATTATTAATAAGGACGCTATTGAAAAAATTAACATATTAACTAACACTACAAATGCCATTTTAAAGACAGTTAAATCTTTAGAAGAAGTTCGAAAGACGATAGAGGAAACTATAGCAAATAAAATTAAAATTATTAAAGAGGAAGTCACTAACATAGAATATGCCTTACAATGGGCAAAAGTAGGTGTTGTAAATTCATTTCTGTTATCAGAAAAAGAAATGGAGGAAGCAAGAAAATTTTTAGATTCAGAAAAATTTCCTTATAATAATTTAGAGGAAGCATTAGGTTTTGCAGACATTAGAATAGCTACCAGCGATGCTACCATAATATATATTTTAAGTTTGCCAGCTATAAACCAGATTATTTGCGAAAAATTGTTAATTAAAGCTGTAAAGAAAAATAATGAAATCATAAAATTAAACACTGAAAATTATCTAAGATGTAAAAATGAAATATACGAAATAAAAGGAAAATGTAACCAAGTTAATGATCTAAGTATTTGTCGAAAAAATAATATTGTAAACTTAAGTAATACTAAATGTATAACTCAAATTCTGTCAAGCAAGCATCATAATTGTACAATAGTAAACAATCATCATGTTCCTTCGGTAGAAGAAATTTATTCAGGCACTATTCTTTTAAATCAATTTAAGGGACTAGTAAAAATTGGACAAACAATCCCTTATGAATTGTCAGGAACTTATCTAATACAATTTCATAACGATTCCATAGAAATAGCTAATGAAACTTACATTTCAAGAGAACTTCCATTTTTTAAACCATTACCAGCTGTACTACAGCTATCCGAGAATAAAACACAAATAGAAGAGATTTTATCATTAGAAATGATTAAAGATCTACAAATAAATAACATTGAACAAATCAGATCAATATCAGTTAAAGGAAAATGGATGATTTCCGTTAATACAATTATTTTTATCGTGCTGTGCTCCAGCATGATTCTGATGATCTATAAGTTTAAAAGAGCTTCAAAACCAAACGTAAAAATAACTAATGTCATTGGTGGAGAACAAGGAGATTCCAAAGATACAGAGGAATCCAATCCAGACACCTTTTTAAAATATGAAATAAAGCCCGAGTTTCGCAGTGCCAATGACCTGCCGGTTCTTTGAACAATCGGGGCGATTGATTTTACGAAGGGGGGAGTTAAGGTTTCTCATTTTCATTATTTAATAAAACTAAATTCTTCTTTTAAAAAAAATTAAATTCCTACATTTTGCTTTCCCACCAATTATGCTAACGCAATGTCTGCCTATTTTAAAGGTGTAATGTTTCCATCTGTTGAAACATTTGCGAATATTTTTTTTGTGTGAATATTTTTGAAGTAAAAAAAAACAATTTTTAAAAAAAAGAAACATGATGCCTTCTGCCGAGTCAGGAATAAAGAATTAAGAATTAAAATAATTTTAATCATAAGAAGCATGTTGGAAAAATTAAGTTTAAGTTGGAATTTGGTGGTTGACTAGGATGGTCAACGAATAAATAAATTTTTTTTAAATTAAAACCAAACAAATAAAAATAATTTGCATTTGAAGTTTTTGTCCAAACACCAATATATCCACTGTTTTTAATGCGCTTCGTGGGCAAAATGCCTTGACTATAAATTGAATTATATGGAATTTCGTTAGAGAATTTGATATAATTTTCTTATTCGTTTTTTTTTTTCTTATTCTAATAGCTGATGGTGTATGGGTTAACTTTAACTTACTTTTGGTTTGATGAGTCCAAAAATGTGTCCACAATTGTGTTTGGAATATGTTTAATAGAGCTATGCTAACTACTTAACAGATACCTGTTAAGCCAGTTGGTTTATGTCCAGGGTTATATATTTTGATATTCATCTTCACACACGTAAAGTTTTGTTGGATGTCGAGTTTCAAAGTTATTTTTTAGGTAGAGAGTATTAATTATAGCATTTGTAGCAGTAAAATGCGTATTAAATCTATTTGCATATAGTGACTCATAACAGGATAGAAATATTGTAAAAATGCTATTTTATAAAAGAAATAAATGGTTCAATAAATGCTACACATTCATACATATATTGTATATATTGTTAAAAAGGTCATGTAAGCTGTAAGTTAAATTTATATGTTTCCAAAATTCGTCCAAGGGTTCATGTAATTGTTACAAATTCCTGGTTACAGAGGCAAAATTTCCATTTTCACTGTTAAACAATTGCAATAGAAATCAAATCATAAAAATTCTATATTTCTGTATGAATATAACATACAAATGTAGATACATGCACATCTAGATAAAATTAAGACTGAAAACTCTAATGTTCAAACCTTGATGCCATCATGCATTCCTTTTTCTGATCGCATCGTCTTTCATGCATTTAAAGTACGTGATTAAAATCGTAGTAAACCAGTCAACGTTACAGGAGTATCTGGAAAAATGAGAGTTGACAAAAACAAAACATAAATACATACTCGTGTATATGAAAGAACAACTTTAATAACAATTACGGAAACTATTATTTTAGTATGTGTTTCAAGGATATTACTAAACAACTTCAATAGTTTGTAAAAAAAACTGCAGCCCAAGTGCAGGGAACTGCTGCTTAAGTGTTCTTCAAAAAAAATTTTATCAGAATTAATAATAGAATAAAAAGAAAACGTAACCATCTGTTTGCTAAATGGTCTGCATTTTTTTAAATAATTGAAGAGTCACTAACCAAATCGTGCTTTTATTTTCTACTATATAAAATTAACGTTATTTATTTTAGTGTTTATTACGTCTTATTCTTCGAGAAAAAAGAGCACTTGTGGCTATACCAAGGCGAATTTATACAGGTGAATGCAAGCGGAAAGGCGAATTCAGTACTATGTATTTTGTTATTGTAAAACGTATCGTGAATGTCAAAATCTAAATTCGCCTAAGATTGTTCAGCTGAGAAAAAATTTTATATAATCGTTAAATATAAACTTTTATAATTGTTTGTAATTAAAATCACAGATTATATTAGTTTTTCACTTTTAAATTCACACAAATTTCTTGAAATTCACTAAATCATACAAAAAAATCTTCGGATAAAAATGGCGCGAAAAAGTTTGTAAACAAAAGAAAACAAATTTGACAGTCTCATTGGAAAAATCGCGAGAAGCAAAAAATAATCACCTGTGCTGTTAAGTTCACCTAGTAATGAATTCGCCTTGTATACGAACAAGTGCAAATATTAACACTTTTGCTCTATCCAGGGCTGGGCAGTATTTGAAATACAAATATGAATTTTGTATTTTTATTTTAAATACACGGCCTGAAAGTATTTTGCATTGCAAATATATAACTTAATGGCCTTATTCATAAAATATATTGTACGTTTATTAAATTGTTATTTGACAAATTTCTATAGGAAATTTGTCAAATAAGTATATAATAAACATACAATATTTTTTATGAATATGGCCGTAATTGTATTTTGTATTTTTTCTATTTCAAATACATGGGGCTCAAAACTATATTTTTACAAAATACATTTATTTATTGAGAATGCGTTTTTTGGTGTTTGCACATTTATATGAAAATAAGTTGTTTCACACAAAAGCTAAAATCACTACAAACTACAACCATTAAAATGTTCATCATTTAATGCACCTTTACATTGTAATACAAATATTTAGATCTGTCAAAAATCTCTGTATCTGTAATCTGAAATCTTACCGTGTAAAACCAATATGTATTTAGTAGGAAATGAATTCAAATGCAAAAAATTAAAAAGCGGTCAGTAAATTTTCATTTTCTAAACCATTTCAGAAAACTCTGTATTCTCATCATATCAGAGGTGTATTTTTAAATTTGTGTTGGCAGCGCTTCGAGTATTCATTGAAGGTGGTACAACACTTAGAAACCCAAACAATTGCAGTTCAAGAATATTGCATGTTGATTTTGTAAATGTGCTAGAATTGTAACCATCCGGAATTTTATTAGACTTTCATAAAAATACTTACAACACATTTTTGTTCACATTTTTTAACTAAGGAGAAAATTTCGTATTATTTTGTATTACCATGTAAACGAGCCTTTTGTAACACTGCAATTCAGCATTCAATTGTTTTGTCCAGAGCGAATTCATTTTACCCCAATCAGGTGATACCAATACGAATTTCCACATATTCGCCACCAGCTTTTTCTGTCAAATACAATTGTTATGTTTGTAAATTTTGTGTAAGTAGTCATCGTCAGTTTTTGCTTTTACGTACTTGTCACTTACATATATCTAGTTTTTACTAAAGGAAATACTTGTTTTGCCGAATGAATCTTTTATTTACTATCTATCCTCAGCTTGAAAGTTTAGAACAATCATATGAATATACATACATACGTATACCTTACGTGTATATATGTGAAATTATTAAATTTATATAATAAAAAATAAAACGGTTTCTTATAATATTACACAACTTTGTAAGTATGAACATACATACGAGGTCTGATAAAAAAAATACCCGTATTTTCAAATTTCGTGAGTTACGTACGTTTGATTTTTGCATTTTTTTTTTCTGTTATGTTGGCAATATCAGCCATTTTGGATGGTCAGTTTGTTTTTGACAAATAAAAGGATTTGTCGTGTTGTGGTTTTTCACTATTCGAAAAAATGGATCAAAGAAACTGTATTAAGTTTTGTGTAAAAAATAAAATTAAATACGCAAGGACATTTCAAATGTTGATTGTAGCGTTTGGCGAGTCTGCTATGAATTGCTATGCAATTGTGCTACAACCGGTTTAAGGAAAGCCGAGTTAGATGCCAATGAAAATGCTTGTCCTGGTCACCCGAGCACGTTAACAACTGATGAAAATATTGAAGCAGTGAAAAAAAGATTTTGGATAATCGTCGAATCACTACCAGAGAGGCTGCTGATGATATTGACATATCGTTCGGCTCATGCCAAGCAATTTTTACTGATGTTTTAGAATATGAAATTTGCGGCAGCGGAGATTATTCCAAAATTGCTAAATTTTTAGCAAAAACAACGTTGCATGGAGATCGCTCAGTAACTGTTGAACATCATCAACGACGATCCAGATTTCCTCAAAAAGGTCATAACTGGTGACGAATCAATGGTGTATGGCTATGACATTGCAAGCAAAGCCCAATCATCCCAACGGAAGCGTCTATAAGAGCCTTGTCCGAAAAAAGCACGTCAAGTTCGGTCAAATTGCTCACTGTTTTCTTCGACTGCAATGGCATGGTGCATCACGAATTCTTGTCACAATATCGTATGGTCAATAAGGAGTTCTACCTTGCAGTTATGCGCCGTTTGCGCGGAGCAATTCGTCAGAAACACACAGATCTGTGGAAAAAAACAATCATAGATTTTGCACCATGATAACGCACCAGCTCACACATCGATGTTTGTGTGTGAGTTGTTGGCCAAATACAAAACCGTTTTCATACCTCAACCATCGTATTCACCGGACTTGGCCCTCGTTGACTGTTTCCTCTTCCCAAAACTGAAGACAATGGTGAAAGCGTTTTACTATGATTGAGGATAATAAAATAATAAAGATAATAAAAAAATCGAAACAAGAGCTGTATTGCGCGGATTGGAAAAAGCGCCGGCTTAAGTGTGTTATATCTGAGAGGGATTACTTTGAAGGGGACAAGATAGTTTTTGATAAATAAATAAATACTTTTTGAAAGAATTTAAAAATAATGGTTATTTTTTTATCAGACGTCGTACTGTCACCTAAAACTCAAAAGAGCGTAGCTGACAAAAATTTTCTAATCCTCAGTTTTCATTAAGTGAGGTGTTATTATCAATAATACAACTAACCACAAATTTTAAAATGCATTTAATATTTTGCCAGTTACGTCCTTTTGGGTTTTATGTGACAATATGCAACTTAGTTTTATTATGTATCTAAAACCAGAGTGTTGCGGCAGCAACTTCAATGGTCCTGTTTGGGAAAACGCACAAAAAAATAATAACAAGAACGGCTCGGCTGGTTTAGAGCGGTTTTATTATCTGGTAAAAGAATGTCAAGTACATTAATATAAAGTAAAATGCATCGTACTATAATAAAATAAAATGTACTTACTCTATTCTGTCCCGTGGTTTTCCTTCAACTGAGCGTGATCACGCTGGTAAGCGGTTACATTCACAATTAGTCGTTACTGACTACTTTGCGACTGAATAGAGCGTACTTACATTAATAGTGAGAAAGAAACAGAATTCGACTCTGGTCGAAAATTACTTTTAAATTAAAAATCAAATATCAAACTTAGTTTCTAACACAGAGAGATACATTTTTATGACACCAAAATACAAAAAAGTATTAGTATTTTTCATTTGTATTTGAAAGTATTTTGTAATTGAAATACACAACTTGAAAGTATTTTGTATCTTTGAGTTGAAATACACAGCGCTCGAAAGTATTTTGTATCTTGTATTTCAAATACATAAAGTACGTATTTTGCCCAACCCTGGTTCTATCATTGACTACTTTAACATACCTAGTGTTTAGACACGTGAGTAAGAGTTCGAAAAACTCAATACATACACCCACATTTTTTACTACTACATTCACATTATTCGCACTCGCAGGTCTACTCGCAGCTAAATTTGTTTGCGAGTGATTTTTTAGCACTTCCATGCAATTAAATGTCAAACAAGCAAACAAACAGTGTTACCGTGTAAATTATGTTACTGGATCACTACAAAATTAAAACTTAAGTTTTGGCTAGTTTGTTTGTTAATTTATTAAAATTAATACCATATATGAAAATTTTTAATTATAAAGCGTTAATATCAATAAAATAATGATAATAAAAATTAATGCCAACTATTTCCTAAAAATATTCTCATGTAAAGGGCACGGCAACTCCAATTTATAAAGAGAAGATAGATTAAAATAGAAACAAAATATGTGAAGGAAACAAATTGTTTGAAGTTCACGTGCTGACGACGAATTTGAAATGAACTCTCACTCGCAAGAGAAAATTGCAAGAGTTTTTCGAAGAAATGTTCGTTGATAATACGTATACCGCACTCGCATGACATTACTCGCATGTCTAAATGCAGTGATACATATAAATTTAGTATGAAGGCTTCAAAATATGAACAACTTGCTCTGTAAAATATGCTCGAAAATGAAGATACGATTGATTGTAACAATAGTGAAATAGAACAAGAAATATCCGAGGAAAATAATTGAGTGGAAGAACTAAGAGAAAACGTCATAAGGCAGAGTGTCTAAAACTGATATTCATCCATGTACTGCTTAACTGAAATTTATATAAATTTACCTGAAATTAACACTCTTGAATTTATTTTTAGACACTGACCAGTTTTTTTAAATGTCGCTCTGCTAGTGAAGTACAATCAGACAGAATTCGTTTATTTCTTATTATTATTATACAGTCAACGGTCAGTGCGAGCAGTCATCATCATCCATATCTAAATTTATGAGTGTTAAAATATGTTCTATAACACATTAAATTTTTAAAAAGAAATTCTATCTAATTCTGTCAGACTTACAATATTGCCAGTGAAATTGTCTGAAAATATGTTACAATCGTGTGAACTGCCAATTTTCAACTTACAACCTTGTCAGAAAAACCATTATCAATCAATTGTAAGACAACAATGTTGTCAGGCATCTGACAATCGTGCGAACACTCTTCGTCGGCATTGCCAGATAATTGGCAGATATTGTAAGCTCAGTTTTTATTGTCAGATGTATAAAATTAATGCACCTGACAATGCCTTTATTGTCAGAAAAAATTTTGATGGACAACACTGCCAATAAGATGGTTATTGATATACACAAGTGTATGTAAACTTATAATACTTTGAGATACGCATCTACCAGCACTTTGTAAATGGCATCTAGGAAATAGATATTGTAGCGACCGGAAGTTTTCGCCAGTAGCTAGATATATTAGCAGCACAAGACGTTCACCTGCTGAAATACTCTGGCGCATGTTGGTGTTTTGCTTTTGAATAAGTGGACTGACGTGGTTCAGGAACCCTGGCTATGCAAGGGCAGGGTTTGTGGACTAAGAAGGGAAGGCTACAAGCTACTACATGTCGGTCAAGGTAGAATTAGATCCTGTATAGTAGCCTGGAGACAGGTGTGGGCACCTGCCTGCTCAATTCGCAAAAAATTGCGATACAACTTCGGCTCATCATTTCGCAGCTGCATGAGCAACTGAATATAAAATCCCTCTTGTTGGCGGTGAAGTACCCAATCTTTCACCCAAACTTTTCGGCGTTTTTTTGTAATTTCTTCCACATCATCGCTGCTTTCTAACAAATATGCACTCAGAATCATTGCAATTTTCATGCGCTGTACCATGATGACAAGGTTAATTCAATTTTATTTTCTTAGTTACTTTAATTTTAAAAATTGTTTTTACTTTTGTAATACATTTTTTTTTTTTCAATTAATCATACAATTGACAACTAGTAATTTCTGTTAGTTTTTTGGCAATGCCTTACAATATGTCTGGCAATTTTTCTGGCAATCGTGTGTGAACTGACAATTTTAATTGTCAGATAAATTATTTGTCAGACCATTGTCTGACAATGAAATTGTAAGATTATCTTACGATCGTCTGAACACACAATTTACTACTGGGGGACAATTTTTCATTGTCAGCATGTTGCCAGATCTTACAATATTGTAACATCTGACAACCGTGTGTACGTAGCTTAAAGCGACTACTAATTTATTCGTTCTGTGCAACAACCATTTTTACAGATCCTCCCTTTATTTACCATCAGTATCTCCATCAAAAGTGGCTGCTTAGCCACAGTTGGTGTCAAAACCATACAACAACTTTATGCAATTGGGATTCACCTTTTTCATTAAACCAAGCGAAAATTGAAAAAGAGTCGCGGTTATAGAACCTGCAAAGTTAAGAATGCTTCTTATCAGACTTGAAAAATAAGCTCAGTTCAGCGAACATCGTCCTAAATTTTCCTATCCAGAATATCAAGAGATCGCGATTCCTCAATAACTATACCACTCATTAATATAGATGAAAGATCAGCTGCGGTTATGCGTCTATACGCAAGCAGACAGACAATACTGGTTCTTATGTGCGAGAGATCTGCAACCGGCGCCTTTTTCAATGATCTAAGTACACCCGTCTTAAATCGAGTTGCAGTGTGTTGAAGTTGAACTATGTTTTCTAGTCGTTAGGGCTTGCGGCGTTGCCAGAAGTTTTTGAAAATAATCATGTTTGGGCATTTGAAAACTTTTAGTACAAAATCGGAAAAACAATAACTTGCTTGCTTCTAATTTTTCGACCCTTTTTTAATTTAAATTGTTATTTGTTGTTGAGCTAGTGGTCTTCTTGTTTTGGTAAAAAGTATGGTTTTTATTTTTCAATATTTCGACACTCCGTTGTGTGTCTTCTTCAGGAAAATTTTTGTTTTTTGAAAAATTGTGTATACAAAATAATAAATTTGAAAACTCATATTAAAATAACAAAACCAAAATATTCAACTACATTAACATTTACAATGAAGAAACATATTTTACATTATTATAACATTAAACGTATTATATAATACTTTTTTAATAAGAAATGAAAAAGTTTTTAAACAATTTTAGGTAAAATACCTATCTACTCCTGTTTTTGTTTTTATGTATTAAATGCCTATAATTTTGCGCTAATCCGTCTATATCCTTTTTAAAATTTATCCTCTTATCTACAGGCACGTTAGTTATCTGTAGCATTTCTAGCATATATCTACGTTTATAATAATTTTCTTTGTTTAAAATAGACGTTCCTCCAAAATCTGGATAGTGATTAAAATCACGGCAATGGATAGATAATGCAGTTTTCTGCGAAGAGTTATAGTTCCTATACTTCTGGTCAGATTTATGACCCGCTACCCTAGTTTTAAGTTTATTTCCTGTTGTCCCTATATATAATTTGTCACAATTTTCATTGTTGTTACCACTACATGGTATTTTATACACTAAACTAGACATATCCGACTTTTCCAACCTATCTTTTGTTTTACTAAAAACTCTACCTACAGTATTATGAACTCTATGTGCAATTCTATATTTCGTATTATCGTATATATTAGAACTCTCTAATCTTTCTGACATTCCAGGTACATAAGTTAACGATTTATATATTATTGGATCAGAAACATTATTATCGGATTGATGCTGAAGCTACCTAAAAAAAAGCTCGATAAACATTACGGTCAGACTGCACAAACATTACGGTAAGATTACATGGTAAAATATTGGATTGCTGAATTTAAGCGCGGCCAAGTACTGCAACAATACCACCAACAGGAAGGCCAAAAGAGGTGGTTAATGAAGAAAATATCAAGAAAATCTTCGATATCGTTATGAATACTCGCCGAGTCCAGTTACGTGAGATTGGTGAAATGGTAAACATATCATATGAATGTGTGTTCAACATTTTGCATTAAAATTTGCATATGAAATAGCCATCGGCAAGATGGGTGCTGCGTTTGCTCAGTGTCGGACAAAAACGAGTTCGACAAACCACTTCACAGCGGTGTTTGGACATGATAAAGCGCAATCCTGTTGATTTTTGGCACCAATTAATAATTCTTGATGAAACCACTACACACCTAAATCCAAAAATCAATCGAAACAATGGGTGGAAGCTGGTGGAAGTGCTCCGAAGAAAGTGAAGACTGTGAAATCGGCTGGCAATGTTATAGCCACAGCATTTTGTGTGCACAAGGAATAGTGTTCATCGATTATCTTGAAAGAGGGTGTACAATCACAGGAGAGTATTATCGTGCATTATTGGATCAATTGATTGATGCAATCAAGAAAAAACGACCACATTTAAAGAAGAAAAAACGTGTTCTCTCTTCAAGACAACGCACCGGTTCACACAACATTAGATAAGTGAAATACACTTTGAATTGGTTGATCATCCACCTTCTAGTCCAGATTTAGCTCCTAGGGATTTTTTCTGTTTCCAATGGCTCGCAGGAAAAAGATTCATCTCAAACGAAGAAGTGATTACCGAAACTAACGCGTATTTTGAGGGATTCCCAAAATCGAATTATTCAGATTGTATAAAAAAGTTTGAATACCGTCTTACTAAGTGTATTGAGATAAAAGAATACTAATATAGACTGTTCTAAAAGCCATGTGATTTGCCATTTCAAAAACAATGTGATTTGTACTTGTTCAGCAAACCACAATATTTTATGATTTTCGATGTGATTTATACCCTTTGAAAGCACGAGAAACACCTGCGTTTTGCTTCGATTTCCGATATTTTTACTAATATCACAAAAAAAAAAAATGCGTATCTAGTTTTTTCATAACTTAGTGCATTATTTCGTATAAAATAAATAGTTTTGCTTAAGTAATCAATAGAAAACATATGAAGTTATTTAATAATGTAACAAATTGTGAAGTTCATAATGAAGTAGCTGCAAAAATTAGAATGGGTTTTCAAATTTATAGTAGGTTAGCTACCGGTTTGAAATCACAAAAATCAAAAATGTTTTGTCTGCAGAACACATTTTTTGTGATTTCCGATTTCACAAAAACTGATTTGCAGTTGTTCTGTATGTTGAGAAATAAATTGTTTTTGAAAAAAATATATATTTTTTTCCTACTTAGGTAGCACCAATATCAATTCGCCCCTCGTGCATCATGTATGTATTATTAAGAAAACGATCAAAAGTATAAAATACTTAATATAAAATACTTAAAATCTTGCTCTTACTGAGTGCAAGTAACAACACTTTTTCTGTGGTCGTTTCTTTTACTCTTAAAAAATACACAAGATACGAAATTGATTTCGCAAACGAGCAACAAATATACTCGTAAATACCACTGTATCAATTTCTAAGTGTGCTTAAAATACTCAGATGTGAAAATTATTGGGTAAATAACCGGTGTACTTATGGTTTCGGTGCACCGGTGCAGATCTCTGTTATTTACAACGACCCTGTTCAAACGACGCTGTTACAATATTGTTACAAGTTTGTTGTTGATAGAATCATTCATATTTTGTTTCATGATACTAATTTAAGATTGGTAAAGACTATAACCGAATGACTAGGAATAGCAAATGTTGCTATCATTGTAAAAGAGAGTATACACAGATATACTTAATGCAGGGAAACTCTTGTCCAGAAATATTTTTATTTAATTTTTCATGGAAGTAGTCAGGGCCTATTCCACGAAGTCGAATGTTGGTGTTCGCACATACTTTGAATAACAAAAAACTGAGTCCTTATCGCGACATGTCGTAACACATTTATACCAGCGATAGATAAACTTGGAGGAGAAAATTCAGAAATGGTATCTAATTGATTTTTATTCACCTTCCACATAATAGCGAACGCTGACGAAAGCTATTGTGGAGCAGGCGATTCTTCTTGCGTTGCTCCAGAATATAACAATTTTATAGAAATTTCTGAAATGCTTGTGGTCATATTACTTTCTAGCTTAATGTACATTTCAGCTGGTCGTGCTCAGAAAACAAACTATAAAAACAATGCTTACGATAAATGCTAATTTGATTTTTAACAATTTCGAAAGCGTTAATGTGCAACATGAGCAGAAACCACGAAAAAATTTAAACGTTTTTATTGGGCAACAGACTACAAAAAAATTTAAAACAGAGGTTTTAAAATTTCCAGACATCAACAAACAACAACAGCAGCACACAGTTGTTGAAGTAGATATTTGACTTGTGGAAAAACGCTAATGCAAACGAAAAACTCGCATTAAAACAGGCAACTAACTGTTAAGGATAATAATCCTTTGCTGGATGACAATTGAGGCGGAGTGCAAAAAAAAAAAAGAATCATTGTTAGCATACAAGCTGTTGAGGCGAATACTGAAATAATGAATGGAAAAAATGTAACACAGCAAATTATATTTTGTTTTTTTGTTTTTATATAAAAGTTACGTCTGCAACAGCACTGATGCCAGTATGCACAACTAAACATAAAAAAGTGGAAGCATAACAGTCATGTCCATATACATATGTACGTACGTATTGTATGCGAGTAAGTGTTTGTCCTCAAAACTCGCTAGCTGCAGTTTGTTAACTGCTGCCATTGCCGGTTGCCTTCTAAATGCGTGATATTGTTGCCCATTATTTTTTTCTTTATTTAAATTTGGGCAAGGGTATAATATTATACATAAAAGTATTATTCCTTATAAAATTTTCATATACATACATATGTATATATGTATAGACTGGCAACTATTATCTCTTAAATTGTCTGCCACAACACAAGAAATATGGATTAAAATGTTTACTGCCACTAAAATTGCTGGCAATCTGGTTTCTGAATACAACGAAAGCACATCAACACGCACAAACACACTCTCTTGTTGGCATTTAAACAGCTTTCCTTTCCACAGCTTATAAAAGTTGTTTGTTGAATACAACAGAATACAATACACGTAACTTTTAGTAAACGTTGCAAATACATACATAAATACAAACATTTTATCCTCCTTCCCAATTAAGTATTTTTATAATATAATAAATATTTTTCTCGTCCTTTTATAATAAACTTTTATTATAAATTTAATTCGTAAACAATTATTTTGTATTCAGAACGCGGTTTTTGATTTTTTTTCTTTACTTTTTGCATGTTGCATTAAATGGCTGTTTCAGAGCTTTTCTCTCTTGTTACCACAAATGTTTACTTTTCCTGCCACCCTGCAACGTAAAATTGTTTTGTGCCACTGTGTAGTTAAAGTTATTGTGATATTTTTTTCTCCTTTTCATATTAATACATCTTAAAACGTGGTTTGAGTGTTTTTAGTCTTTTAAGTCCTTTACAGTAATTCTTACTTTAGTTCGCTCAGATGTATACATTTCGTATTTCATGCATACAAAATTAGTTTTAAGAATTATTACAAAATTACTTTTCGTTTTGTTTATAATTTGCCAGTTGTGTTGCAAGTTCTTAAACAAATTAAATGAATTGTAAATAAGCAGCTTTAGCAAAATGACAAAGAAGAAAGTAGTTTAAAAATGTTATATTTTTAAATTGAGAAAAACTGGTTTAAATATGACCGTATTTATAAGGCAACGTAGCCCTTTGCTGACTACTTGCGCTAGGAATGAAACGCAATAGAAGTGTTTTCCCGAATCTTAAAATTGGTTAGTTGAAAGCCAGTTCTCAGCGTTGTCAACTGTTTACAATCAAAACTGACGGCGTGAAAACGTTAAACTATACATATTCAAAACAATAAAATGTTTTTTATTTATACACACATACAAACACTTATTGTTACGTTTTATATAGTATGTGATAGTTATTTTAGAGCAGGGGTGCCCAAAAATTCTATATAGGAGAGCAAACACCAATACATATAAGGAAAAACTACTTTTGTTTAATAATTTTTGTTGTAAAAGTAAAACATATTTACAAAAATAAAATTTACACTGATAATCGCTGTCGTCAATGTGTGCAGTGAAGAACGACAAAAACATATATATGTGTGTGTTAAAGAGCACAGACCTACTATATCCAAACGCTTTTACAACAATCGATAATCAAGCGCATAGGGCTTGGGCACTTCTGTTTCATAGTATACATATATTGTATATGTTAGAGATGAAATTAAAATATCATATGTGAATAGCGCTTAAAAAAATTATAAGCTGAAAATTTTACAAATTTGTATGTAAAAGCGTGTGCTCATATATTAAGTAGACTGAATTTGAACTTTTAACTTCCATAAATCCTTACAATATTATAAAAGAAGAAAGTGTATTTTTTCTAACACAATGAAAGAGTTTTCTTATATCATCGTAGAATTCGAAAGAAGAGAAATTTATCACGATTTAAAGTAACTAAGCCTATTAAACTTGGAAAATTTCTTTTGCACTATAGATATGAAAATGCTATATTTTTGGAATAAAGTATGCTTCTATGACTAAGCTTACAGCAAAAATATTGGTCTTATCGTCTTCTGCAAATGTGTGAGTTTGTATTCATGTGCGTGGAGCTTAACAAAACCAAAGCGAGCAATTAGTTAAAGAGACCATTTTCGGACAAAATTTTGTATCCTAAAGCCTATCTAAAAGTATAATAATCGGGGTTGTTACGGAATCCAATTTTATTGGAATTAGATGTAAAACCAGCCAAAAAATCGCGTTGGTGTCATGAAATCCAAGTTATCGGTTTTGTGTTCGAACTTGAATTTTTATCGGTTTTAGGTGTCATAGAATCCAATATTATCGGTTTTATTATTGTAAACAAAGCAAGAAGTTAATAGCTGACGGAGTTAACTGGCGAGCTATTGTTTTTGCTAATTCTATTTAAATAATTTGCAAAAAAGTAAGTATATAATAAAGTTATCATAAAATATATATTTTTTAAGTTTAATAAATAACATTCGAGTGTTAGATTTACTGTATTTAATAGCAAAATACTGGGCTTTAATAAATTGGAACAAAATTGTGATTTACATATTTAATAGCAAAATACTGGGCTTAACAATCTTGACATGGGTACCATCGATGCAACTAATTGTTGATGTAATCTTGTATATGCTATAAAAATAGTTTCTTGACCTGCGTTTCTCATTTGTGTCCATTTCAATTTTTACCCATTGCGGGCAATCGTAACGCTCGATAGCCATAAGCACATCGTGCAACACTATTGATACAGTGCTTCTACCAAAATTTATACTGGAGCCCTTGCCAACAGACCTCTGATAAGATCCTTCAGCTATTTTTATATTTTTGAATGTTGCAAGTGCCCTTCTATTCTATTAAGTACTTCTCGAAATGTCTTTTTGTTTAAACGATAAGAGGCTAAGAACCTGCACCACATTTTTATATATATGTGTGAACATATTAAGATCTAGTAATCATCAAAATATGCTAACGCTGTCTTTGGCACTTCAAATGGATTACTGCAGTCCCTCAAAATTTTGCTTGCCACCTCTTCAGAGTGTCCTTCTTCCAATAACAAAAATGCTGCAATGCCGGATGACATTTTAATTATTTATGAAATGTAATCACAAGTTTTTCTTTGTCTTCTTTTTAGAAAAAAAACACAACTTTTAACAATATTTTAGTACAATTTTCAAAATTTTGTAACAAAAACTACACTTAAAATTGTAAACAAAACAGCAAAAACAGCTGATTCGAATATTGGTTTTATTTCCAATCGAAATAAAACCTATATGTTTTTATGACACCAAATGGATCCAATATCGGATTTCAAAAGCGATAATTATCAAATCTGATAATTATCGCTTTTGATTTTGTTTACTTGACAAATTGTTGCAGATTGGATTTTTTATTAAAAAAAACATATATGTATGTATGTTGTATGCTCGTACATATCTAATTTAATTATTACTTTTGTAAAGCTGGTACATTTAGTGTAATACATGTTTAAAATACGCACTTCTTTATTAGTTCGGCTAAATACTTACCGTACGGTAGTTTTTCTCAAAAAACTGTAGTTTTTTTAAGATCGTACAGTACTTTGAAAATAAAAGTTAACATCACTGACATGCTTTCACACCAAAATCGCTTTCAAACCGGTAGAGTCTGTCTGAAATCAACAACTGAAAGTACCACCATCACTTCCATAATATTATGATTGCTCTTAAAATCTTTTGACGATTAGGGTGGCTCCTATCAAATGTCGACATGTATACTAAGAAACATAAAAAACAAGCTGTTCGTACTTATTATAACATAAAGCTAAAAGAATTATTGAAGTGAAAAGTAACTTTATTTACTGAACCGACATCCGCGGCTTTATGTATAATCAAAATCATTATGCTAACTAATTAGCTGGTAAGTTTTTTGTGTGTAAATTCCCATAAAGGAAAGATAGCAGCTAGTTAGTTAGCACAAGGTTTTTTATTATACATAAAGCCGCCCGAATCTACATTTTAACTTTAGCAGCTGCCACGGCATTCTGCGGCGTGCATGAGAACCATCAATTATCTTCACGAAATTTGCGGGAATATCTTTCGATATTGGAGAAATGGCTAAAGCTTTCGCAAAATGAAAGTTAATGAACAAAAATGTACTCATGGCACTTTGTAAACAAACATGTGCGCCTATGCAAATTAACAACTCACCTGTTCCGCAGAGCAATGAAGTCAAGTACCCTGGTATTCACCTCGTCCATGGGTTAACGTAGAAGACTCATATTGAAGCAAAAGTTACTCAGCTGAAACTAAAAGCAGCGCAACTAAATTGGCAGAAATTGTAAACTGTTGTTATACAACGCAATCCTATTAAATATTGAAAAAATTCAAAGACGACAAAAACAAATTCTTCGAAGGATTACTGCAGCTCCATGGTATGTAAAAAAAAAACTATCGAATTTACAAGGATATGTGTATTCCACTGGTAAAAGGAGAATTTTCAAAGCACGCAACAAGATATATCATTACCTGAAAGTTCACCCAAATCCTTTTGCTTACAAAATTACTAAAACAGTAATATAAAATATGGTGTTTATCGTTCGCAGATGTAAGTCTCAGTTTACACACATCAGGTTTTCTTGATCAATTCTGCTTCAATTTGCTTTTGAACTTGCTTTTATGTTCACACACAAAAGCTTTATGTCGTCAAGTTTAAGTTCTTTTGCCTTCAAGTTTTCATATTTTTTGGCATTTCATTTTAAACTTGACGGTATCGTCAAGTCTGCACCCTTTTCCATTCTCTTTTCTTCGTTCTTCCACAAAGTTAAGACTTGACGAGTCAAACTTGATGTGTGTAAACTGGCACTATGACCCCTATTGCAAAGTTCGCCGCCTATAGCGAGTAACAAATATTAGCAGAAAAAAAATCGTCGTTCGTCCCAGTTTAACATTGCTTTGTAAACAAAGAACTTTTCTATAAAAATTTAAAAAAAGTTTACATTTTAAAACTAATATATTCTATCAAATCTGCAATATTTTATCATGGGTGTTGTTGTTTTTTTCTTAAATAAACCTCAAAAATTCCAAGTAATTAACTAATTAATTTGCGAATTTTCAAATGACTTGAGGCGGTCTCATAAATGTCAGTAACGGCTTAATATCAAAATTAAAGCGTTGAAACCTTTACGATATCAAGTCAAAAACAAGACCAAACAATCAAATTTTTCTTACTAAATGACGAAAACGTGTGCTTGCAGGCGAAAGAAACAAATATTTTTGTGCGGTAATCAAAATAAAAATTAACGACTTAAAGGTTGTAAATGGCAGATGAAAGTTGTTCTTTTGGCTGCGTTGAAATACCTAGAAGTGAAAGTAAAAGATACTGCACAAAATGGTGAATTGAAAAAGGGAGGGGAATGGCAGAAAAGGCAAAACGGTAAAATAGTTATTTTAACCCAAACTGTGGTTGACATTAAAATCAGTTTTTATGACGTAAATGTAAATGTTATAAAATTTTTTTGCAGTACCAGTAATGAGTGTTTCGATTTTGTTTTCTTTTTGCTTTTCAATGGAAATTAAAGCAGCTAGTTGGTAATGCAAGAAGAATGAACAGAAATAAAAAAGATCTGAATGAAACCTAGAATTCTTCAATTATTGTGGTGTTCTAACATGAAATCTAATACTGACATTAAATACATTTTTTTTGCCTTCTTTATTGGTGTAGTATATGTTTCAAACAGAAGAAAATATGGTTAGCTTTTGTGAACTATAAAGGGTAGTTTTTATATAGGTATAAAACTTTAAGTTGGCAACACTATTTTTACTGGCGACCATTACATCCAGCTGTTAAGTGATTTATGTTTGGTTTGTAATTTCAACATGAATAGGCTAGTGCCTGAACAACGCTAACAAATGTTGGCTAATGGGTCCAAACCAAGATAGACGCTGATTCCGAATTTTTTAGCGATTTGGCTCACTTTTGTTTGAATGGATACTTTTGTTTGCATAGAACATAACTGATGTCTATGCCTCTATAAAAACAGCTTTTCTGTCTATATGTCAACATAGGAGCCAACCCAATCAATAGATTTGAAAGACTTTCACCGGGCCGGTTGACAAGGCTAATGGACTAGCTGAAATTTTTGCGAGCAACTCTTACTTGCCGGAAAGCAGTCAACCACTTCCCGAACTGAAAAAAAGTATCTGCAACCATGCCAAATATATTTTTCCAAGTTAGAGCAGTGAAAAGCGTTTTGGCCGACCTCGACATAAATAAAACTTCCGGACCAGATGGCATTCCAACACAGGTCTTGAAGCAATACTTTGCCATATTGGTGACATGAATTCCCAAAAAGGGTGAATCCAATAACCATGAAAACTACGGCACAATTGCAATTTACTCTGCACTTTCCAAACTAATGGAAATAATATATTACTTTGTGACGGTCAATACGGATTTCATAAGGGTCGATCTACTGGCGATCTTTTCTCTGCGAGAAATGGTGCCACTCAATCCACCACTTCGATGAAGGTAAAGTGGTGGCTTTAGATATCTCCAAAGCGTTTGACAGAGTGTGGCATACTGCACTACTGGCTAAACTCACTGCTTTTGGTGTCGGTGATGACTTTTGTCGATTTATATCGAGCTATCTCGAAAACCGCTCAAAGGGGGCGTATGAAATGAGTTCAAGATTAATTCAGGGGTGCAGCAAGGCTCTGTTCTTTCTCCTACCTTATTTCTTATTTTCCTCAACGACCTGCGTTATCAAACTTCCAACCCTATCCACACTTTCGCGGATGACAGCAGCATTTGCACAGCTTATCTGCGAACGCTGCCAAAAGGCTAAATATGAATGATTCGCTGAATAGAAATCTTCTATTAATCTTCAAACGGAGTCGTAAGAACAGGGTAGCTTTCAACACTCGTATGACTCAGTGTCGTTTATTAACACACAAAAAAATTACTGCGGATGCTGCGTCATCTGTATTTATTGATGGTATAAATATTGAGGAATCTGATTCTCTTGATGTTCTGGGAATGAAAATACAGTGTGATGTTCGCTGAACTCAACACATTTTCCATGTCTCTAAAGAAGCGTTCAAGTAGCTCGGGTTTTTGAGACGGTGTAAGCTGTACTTCACTCCATCCGACCTCCTTACTATTTATATCACCTACATCCGACCGAAAATGGAATATAACTCTCATGTTTTGGCCGGCGCCTCAAAGGCTGTTTTGGGGTTACTCGACCGTGTATAGGAGAGGGCGAAGAAGCTGATCGGTGACCATAGGGTATCCAACTCTATTGAATCACTGGAGCATCGACGCAGTGTAGGGTGCATTACAGAGAGAATTCTTTTTTCAGCCGCACGCTTCGCCTGTAGAATAAGTTGTATGCAGGCTTTTTTCCTGTCTATTATAACGTTGGAAATTCAAGTCAAATATTCACAAACACTACTCCCTATTTCCCCCTTCCCACAACCTATTTTCCTAGTTCTGGTACAATGCACTGCATATGTAGGGGTCATCCCCTGAGTACTGGTCGGTCCTAAATAAAGAAAAGGATTATTATTAATTGTAACAATAATTGCTGTGAAACAATAAGACTAAAGAGGAACAGAAAAAACAATTGAATACCATAGCTGGGGACAACAAATAGCCATGTTCTGTGTTTTAGTAACCTCTTTTTATATCCAGAACAGCTTTTAGCAAAAAAAAGTCGTTTACGTTCGCTTACGCGATATATTCTTGAAAAATCGGGTTTGGCTATATCTCGGGTATATATGGTCCGATATCGAAAATATCCATTTTCTGTATATAAGTAACCTCCTCTTATTACCAGAATTGATTCTAAGCACAAAAAATTTAAGATCGCTTACGCAACATTTGCATTAAAAAATCGGTTTAGGCTATATCTCGAATATATGTAAATGGACCGATATATTTTTGGCTTTTAAATGCCATGCTTAATAAGTGTGTGAAGTTTGAAGCAAAACAAACATTTTTTTTTTTTTCAAAAATTTCCATACAAGATTGCAAAAAATAATGGCTTTTTTCGGAATTTTGGATATATCTCAGCTATACGTGAAACGATAGGGCAGTATTTGATTAACATCACTAGCGAACAGAAAAGTTTTTTCGCTAATAATTGCATAAAGTTCATTCAACATTTAGTCCGCAGACATGATATCTGTTACTCATTCTTTCTCGTGGAGTTTGATTTTCTAAAGAAAGAAACTGCTACACCTGATTAGGCAAAATTTTTAATTGCTAACCTAGTTTTTAAAAATTTTTACTATTTTACGTTTACAAAAAAGACCCAAAATATTGTATAAAGCGTATGTAAGTATATTAATGTTAAATAGTGGAACTTATTGAATATATCTAATATTATATGATAGTATTATTCGTCTAGCTCAAGTTCAAACCTCGCTTTCGCCAAGAATTATTTATATTTTTTATTATAACAATAATTGCCACGATCAATAACTTGAGCAAAAAAAACAGGAAAAAATAATTGAATACACTAAGTTGGGGAACGAGACAAATAGCTGTTTCGCAGCTATTTTTCCCGTTCGCAAATAATAATTTAAATAAACTTTCATATAAAAAATTGCAAAAATTATGTTGAAATGTTGAACAATGCAATGGCGCATACTACACATGCTGTTACGAATTTGTATCATTTCTAATTCATTAATGTGTATACACATCCATACACACACAACACAAAGCTAGAAATATAATTCAGAAACCAGCAAACATATATGATCTAACAAACGCAAAATTTCAAGTAAATCAACCACCAATGTTTTTATTGTGGTTGTTGCATTCTTATTCTTTCGTAAGCAAGTATGTGTGTGTATGTGCGTAGCAATTACATTTGAACATTTGAGTCTGGAACTATCATGAACTAGAAGCTTTATGAATAATACACAAGGTAATAAAGAGGTATTCGGCAGTATAGCGTGTTAGTACACAGTGATATGAAGTATAAATAAAGTTGTGAAGAATTTAGGTACATACGTACTGTCGTACAACTAAATGTCTGCGTGATTATTTCATTAACGTAACAATAGCGTTGCTTTTTAGATGCATATGTAACAGGGCGGATTGATATTGAAGATACCAAGTAGGAAAAAAAAATTTTTTTTTTTTCAAAACCAATTTTTTCTAAAACATAGTCTCCTTCCAACTTGGGAACCTCTCAAAATATGTGTTAGTTTCGATAATCACTTCTTCGTTTGAGATGAATCTTTTTGCTGTGAGCCATTTTTTTAAAGTTTGGAAACAGGAAAAAGTTACTAGGAGCTAAATCTGCACTATAAGGTAGATGCCCAACCAACTCGAAGTGTACTTCACGAGATTTTAGCAAGAGATTTTAGCATTGTATCTGAAGATAAAGCACTTTTGTTTTTCTTTAAACCTGGGTGTTTTTTTTTGATTGCATCAATCAATTGATCCAATACTTCGCTATAATACTTTCCTGTGATCGTGGATCCACCCATTGTGTCGATTGGTTTTTGGTTTCAGGTGTGTAGTGGTGAGCCCACGTTTCATTAACAGTAATGAATCGACGCCAAAATTCAACAGGATTACGCTTTATCATGGGCAAACACCGCTGTGAAGTGGTCTGTCGAGCTCGTGTTTGTTCGACACTGAGCAAATGCAGCACCCATCTTGCCGATAGCTTTTTCACATGCAAATGTTCATGCTATCATAGTTTTTAGATTTGCATACTTATTGTTAGTTCTTTTAGAAGATACAATAAATAATTGAATTATAAAAAAAAAAAAAAATGTTCATGCAAAATTGGATATTTTTACCATTTCAACAATCTCAAGTAAGTTGACATACACAACGATATCGAGGATTTTCTTGATATTTTCTTCATTAACAACCTCTTTTGAACTTCGTCATGATGGCATGTTCGACCGCGTTTAAATTCAGCAATCTAATATTTTACCATGTAATCTGGCGGAGCAGACTCGTCGTAATGTTTATCGAGCTTTTCTCTAGTCTTTTTCGCCATTTTCCCTTTCAAATAATTGTGTTTAATCCCTCCACGAAATTCAGTTTTTCCACTTTTCAAAAGTTGCTTACTTCAAACGACTACAATAAATAAACTAATCGATGAATTAGGGTGAAATTTAGCAACTGACGTTTGACAGTTCACAATTTCAAAAAGCAAAAAAAAATTGTGTTTGTACTACCATCCAGCGCTCGGTAGCTTTAATATGGCGGATTCATATCGTATACTGATATTTTTTTCTGCAAAACAGTAAATTTTTAAAAATTATTTGTGTACCGCAAATTTACGGGCAGAGTTTTACCAAAATTTTGGTGGCTCTTAAAGGGCTTGAAGTTGTGATACTCAGAAGAAGAAAAATTGTATCCAGAATTCAGAAAGTCTTGTACATGAATCAGTTTTACACAGCCCCTTAGAGCAAAAACATTTAATGAAAAAATTAGTTTCTGCAAAAAAATTTTTTGTTCATTTCTCTTACTATGGCCGTGTGCGAAACGGTAGCAAAGTACTATGGTGAAAAAAAATTTGCCTGTGGTAAAGAAATTTCATGTTTTTGCTGTGTGAAAAAATATTATATTTGACAACATAAATTTTTAACAAAACAGAAAAAAAAAATTAACAAAACTAATAAAAAAATATATTAAAAGGAATAAATTAAGAAATAGTTATAATAGAGCCGTTTTCAATTTAGTATTATTTGATTTTTTACTTTTAATTATAAAATTATAATTTATTTCAATCAAATTCCTACATTTCAAATATTTCTATCCTATTGTCAAAATTTATATCAGCCCAGAGAGCTAGTAAAATTTTATTCACCTCAGAAATGTCAAAATTTTACTTCCGAGAGTACTTTTCTACCGTTTCCTATGTGTAAGTTTTAAGGTACAATTATGCGAACGTCCACGTACGTTTATGGAACGGTCGTTAGTATTTAAGTATACATTAATAATGTAAGTGCTTACTGAAATTAACTGTCACGTTGTTACGTGACATTTGTAGACCAGTGTTGGAACTCTTATATGAGAGATGGTATTCTGGCACATTAACCCCTTTTTGGAACTTTTTCAGTGATGCAAAAATAATATAATTTACAGTTTTTGCCATTTTTATCATAAGAGTTATAATAATACTATTTAATAAAATATATTGAGTTTGAATAATGACAATAGAAACGTAAATATACGTGAACAACTATTTCTTTAAACATAAACGTATGTATTAACGTTAATGTTAATTATTTGTTCCTGTCTTCTTTGATCAAGAGTTATTGATCGCGGCAATTATTGTTATAATTATAAACAAAAATATTTCTTGGCTTTAGTCAGGATTGAACTCCAGCTAGACGAATGATACCAACCCATTATCATATAATATTAGAAATTTTAAACATAAACTTTATATTTCTTGAAGCCAATTGGTACTTATTTGACTATAGCAAGTACGAAAACTAACTTAAAAATGCCCATCATATGTTGAAAAGCTCAACACTGTTTCGAACAGCCGACAATAATTGACAAAAAAAAATTCAATTTGGCTGGAAAATATAAATAGTTTTATTTTGTTTTAATAAGTGAAGATTGTTTTGTTAATAATAAAAAAAAAGATATGGATGATCTTTTTTTTAATTAGAAACACCGAAAAATTAAACAAAACATTACACACCATGCTGTGCAATGTTTTGTTTATTTTTTGTTGACATGTGGTACGTTTTTAAAATTCTATAACTAAACAAACGGCCGTACGTTAAGGGACGTTAAGTTTTTCTAACATCAACGCTCGCATAACGAGGCCTTTACTGTATAAGAATTCCCATAAATATCTTTCTACAAAACTTAAAAGTATGAAGATTTTTTCAGGTAAAATTTAACTTTCTTAAAATCAAAGTACACAAAAAATCACCCTCTGCTAAACTCAGAGTAATTCCTTATTTCATGCTTAATTCATCTGCAACAATAAAACAAGTCATAATAATCTCATGTTGTTTATATTAGTTGCAATTCATGGCTTTGATGATTAACGATCCGTACAATGTTCATTCATTGAATGTCTATACTCGTATGTTCGTTTGCCTGTCTGCCGATACGCACAAACCGGGTCTTCGATTGTGATTAAAACTACTGGCCAATCATTAATGATTTCAAACGTCGTTGGTCAAAGAACCCAAACCAAAATCGGTGGCAGGAGAAAAACAACCGGCCTTTGCTGCAATTAGTAACATGTACTCGTATATTCAGGATTCAATGTTTCTACTACAGATTAGATTTTTTTTTTGCTTTGCTTATTCCTTAAAGCAGACAGTGAGTGAAATATCACTATACTATATTTTTTTCTTAAAAATATTCCTTCTTTCCATATTTAATTCAAGATGTTTGTTATTTGTTAATTGATAAAATGATTGACGTTGAGAATATTTCTTTGTTTCATTGAAGTGCAATGAATGAGATAAATTTTTTTTCAATTTTGCCTTGACTTTTCACTTCATTTAGCAGACAATATGAAAGAAGTATTTATTTGCTGAACTCGTATCTAGAAAACTTCTTTTAAAAGTTTTAACTTTTGATAAAGTTGTTAGTTTTGCAGTTATTTTCAGCAGCAAATAATTGACTTTGTTTAAATGAAATCATTTGGAAACTATTGCATCGAAGTATAATATAGAATATTGTAAGTTTGTATCTGCTTATTTCCATAGAAAAGTGTATTCTAAATTAATGCGTTGCTTCCACAGCTCAAGCAAGCGGCTTGTCAAGAAATTTTGTATGTTTTCAGTACAAAATTTTCAGGCTAGTCGCTTGCTTGTGTTGTGGAAACATCACACAAATTTTATAATTTTTCAAAAATGTACTATTTTTGAGATTTTTTCTCATTTTTGCGATAAGGGTTAAGGTTCGCTCAAGTCGAATTATTGCCAAAAATTGGAATTGTTGGGCGATTTTTGAGTTTTCTTTATAATTTTGTCAGAAACCACAACTTTCTTCACTTCTAAAGAAACAATTTTAAAGGAAAGTACCAAAGCATTTTATTTTGCGCGAGTTATATCCTTAAACTATGTTAAGAAATAAATTAACTTTTTACTTCTGTTGCTACATTAAGACTTTTATTTTTTATTCCAACTACTTAAGGGAACACGAATACCTTAACACTCAAACATTTTGTTTTTAATGTAAAAAATGGCCTCTTGCAAATTATAAAATTCATTGGCCCTGTTCACAATCTTGTGCAAATGGGCTTGCATCATCATTGCATTTGCAAAATAGTGGAGTATATTTTTACTTTACACTAACAAAATACACCCATACATGTCAATTTTGCAATTGAAGAATGCACAAGATTGTGAATCGAACTATTGAACTTAACTATAACTCAATTCAACTTAATTGTTGCAAATGTGTTTACATATGTGAACAGAAATGATGCCAGTATTTCAAAGTATTGGGCAATTTAACTTACAGTACAACCTAAATTAGGCGTAAAGCGCAGAGTTATTTAGGGCTTTGATTTGACGCTGTAGTAAGTAACTTAAATAAAAGCGTTAAAGTTGTGCTATGAAGAGTATTGTTCACTAACTTTGTTTGATAAAAGTCACAGAATGGAAATAATAAAAAGCGATAAAACCTCTACATTAGTCTGAAAGCACCTAAAGTATTATTACTAATGGCCGCTAAAAATGAGTAACATTTGTTTTGAAGCGAACTTTACTGAGACACAGTAAAGCTTTCTCTCTTACATTCTGTCAAAATTGGATTTTCCAATGGCCAAGCGTTAACGCCGCACTATTTGAGTTGGTCTCATACATTTTGTATGTACATGAGGATTTTTGACACATAAATTACGCTTGACGCGCTAATTTAGGTTGCACAGTTAGAGTTTACACTTGCCACTGACAGTTCGAAACCCTCAATACCTCACATTTTTCGTAATAGCAGCTCAGATGGCAACAAATTTTGCATGCGAGTGAAAATTTGGCATTTGCATGCCACTCACTGAATGACAAAGTGTTAAACATTGTTACTCTAACAAAAAGATAATTTCAATTTGCTTTTCACCTATTTTATTAAGATATATTTCTTGAAATATGCGTAGAATAGTTTCGTTAATAGCGTTGGATTATTAAAATAATATTAATAAAAATAAATGTTAACCATTTCCCGAAAAATGTGTTCATGTGATGAGCTCGGAAACTCTATTTTGTAAAGATAAGATATATTTAAAATGGAGGCAAAATTTGAGAAGTAAAAATTTGTTTCGATGTCATTTTAAAAATGAAATTACATGGCATGTGTAAACAGAAAAGGGAGTGGCAAGATATTCAACTATTTCGAAGTAAATTTCTTTGAAGGAGTGGAGAACGCCACAGTTTAATATCAGGACATTCAGCTGGACTCCTATCCGGGGAATATCACCATGATCATTTACAACCTCGATATTGAGCAAAGATGAAGGTTAGACAGGTTAGTAAATAAAGTAAAACGAGACGTCGACACTGCGTTGGTACAAGAGCCATGGACGAACAATGGCAAGTTCCTTGGACTAGGCGCGAAGGGATATAAACTGTTATATGCAGCAAATGCAGATAATGGGGACAAACCCATAAGATCCTGTATTATAGCCAAAACTCATATAAATATCTTCATTTATCTTATTATAGTGATGAAGACATCGTAACTGGCACGGCAAGTGCAGAAGAAACCAATATTCTATTCTGTTACATGGCTCACGGCAAGGATGAACTACCACCGGGAGAGATGGTGGAGAGAGCAGCAAAAGCCGCGAAAACAAAAGGCATACCGTTCATTATTGTCACGGATGCAAATGCACACCACTAGATGGTGGTTCAGACACAAACAAAAAAAGGCGAGAGTATAGTAGAATTTATATTAGAAAAAAATCCAGTCATCCTTAAAAAGGGGAACAAACCCACCTTTGTGACTTTGAATAGGCAAGAGCTGTTGGACATTACGCTTGCTAGTTCGAATATCGCAAACCAAATACTAGAACGGAAAGTGTCAGATAGCTACTACTTTTCTGATCACTGCTATTTGGATTTCAAAATAAGCAAACAGCATAGAATTAAATTCTATCGGAATAGGCGGAGAACGAACTGTATATTCTATTGCAACAAAGAGAAATCCTGAGTAGAGACCTAGCACAATACCCGACAATAACTAATATCATGAACATGGAAAGATCAGTAGAGAAACTCAATGACACTTTCCAGAATGCCATAACACGATCTTGTACGCTATCTGTAAAACCGGAAAACGGCAGACCTAAGCGGTGGTCAGCAGAACTGTCGGAAACATGGCGGAAATGTTGTATTTTTACAAGAACCTCATCAGGAACTCGAAACGATGATCCTGGAGGGAGTTCTGTAGTAACGTGAATAGTACCTCCGATATATGTAGACTTCGCAGAATACTTTCAAAACAACCGACAATCCCAAGCCTTATTCAAAATGTAGATGGACTACTAGCTGCGAGGCAAATACTTTGTTGCCATATCTGAACGAACACCAAGAAAAATATTTTATTTTACTGCAAGATAATGCAGCAATCGCTGTCAGTAGATCAACTAAAGCCTGCTTTAAGGAGCATTGAGTTTCAGCAATAGAATATACAGCGCGTTCACCCGATCTGAATATAATGGAAAATATGTGGGGACTGCTTGTTAGGCAAGTTTATTTATTTATTTATTTATGCCTATGGAGAATAACTCCTTACAGGCAGATATAGTTATATATGTACACGCGTATAAGTAAAAAAAAAAAAAAATTACAAAAATTAATAAAAAAAAAAATAGAAAAAATAGCTAATTACTGGAATTACAAGAATTTATAAGCAATAGATAAAATTGTTAATTACTGAAATTTAGTACTAAGATTATACTACGCTTAACAAAATTTAAGTTCTTCGAAAAGTCAATAACGTGGTGAAGTTCATTAGAACAACAGCATAATCTACGAAAGGGATCTGCATTCGCATAATTCTGACGGTAATAAAGCACTGACAGAGGTTGATATTGACCAAGACTACGCTGGGGGACATCAAAATTTAGTTTGGACACCAGATACTAAGAGCAGATATTGCCGTTAATCAATTTGAAGAATAAAATGGCATTTAACATTTTTCTGCGACTTGGCAAAAAAGGCTTTATTTGTTGCAGTCTGAACTCATAGGATGGTAAGTTGGCCACAGTGTTCGGGTAGATATTGCGGAAGATGGAAAGAAGGAATTGTTTTTTATAGACCCAAGTCAATCTTTATGTAAAATCTATGTACATTATAAAAAGGGTCCCATATAATCGAGCCATATTCCAGTATTGGCCTAACTAAAGATGTATACAATTGCTTTACAACAGAGGAGTCAGCAAACTCTTTAGACCAGCGCTTTACAAAGCCAAGCACCCCCCTTGCTTTACTTGAGCAAAAGCTAACGTGTTGGTTGAATGTAAGTTTTCTATCAAATAAAACACCCAGATCCAGAAATTCTTCAACTGTGTCTAATACATGGCTACCAAGCCTAAAATGCCCATGAGGGTTAGATTTTCTTGAGAAGTGCATATGCTTGCACTTGCTAAAATTAAATTTTAAAAGGGTATGCTTAAACCAGTTAAAGAAATTGTCCAAATCCAGTTGGAGGCAGTTTTGGTTCCAGAGCCCACATGTTGAAAAAATGTTTACATCATCTGCATAGATTAGAATATGCGAAAATTTTATGTCAGATGGTAGCTCATTGATGAACAATATAAAAAGAATTGGTCCTAGATGGCTTCCCTGCGGTACTCCAGAGCTTACAAGTATAGATTTAGATATATAATTATTGAAACGTACACGTTGTTGACGACCAACAAGATATGATTTGAGAAAATAGTACAGTGGTACCATCAAGTTGTTTAAGTAAAACAACGTGGTCAACACTGTCAAATTCTTTACTGAAATCTGTTTTTATAAACGTCAGTACCCTGACCTTTATAAAAACCGTCATTTATCGTTGAAGTAAAGTGTAATAGATTTGTAGCAGTTTACAAAATCCATGCTGATATGGTGTCAAAAGCGATTGGTGCTTGATGACAAATAGACTGGGTCAAGCATTGTTTGAAAAGTTTAGGAATAGCACTAAGTTTTGCAATTCCTCTGTAATTGTTAACATCAGATTTGTATCCAGACTTAAAGAGTGGAGTGATATATGACTCCTTCCACACTTTTGGAAAATATCCCATCTTTATTGAAGTGTTAAACAGTATAATTAACGGGTACGCCAAATTCTGCGCACAGTTTTTTATAATACAATTCGGAACGCCATCAGGCCCACTAGTTACAAATGGCTTGAGTTTATTAATGTAATATGTAACACAGAAAAAAATAGATGAGATTTTTTTTCAATCAAGCTATGTTATTGATAAAAAACCATCAATTTAATAAAATTTGCATTGACTTAATTAAATTATTATTAATAATGAATTTTTGGAAATATCTCTTAATAAAATGCAATTAATAAAAAGTTTTCCGAATTATTGACTGTTATTCAATAAATAAATTTAAAAGGTTGTCATATAACAGTGAAGAGTTGTTGTTTCATTAACAATTTTTTTTGTTAAGTATATTTTTCAACTCAATAATTTTTGCTTTTAAGTGAAAAAGCTATTTCTACTTTATATTTGAATTATCAATCCGGCAAAAAATCTTTTTCACAGGAAATTTGATAAAAATAGTGCAATTTTAATCAAATTTCCTGTGAAAAAGATTTTTTGCCGGATTGATAATTCAAATTATAGAGTAGAAATAGCTTTTTCACTTAAAAGCAAAAATTATTGAGTTGAAAAAATTTTCGTTAATACGTAAAATATACTTAACAAAAAAAATTGTTAATGAAACAACAACTCTTCACTGTTATATGACAACCTCTTCAATTTATCTATTGAATAACAGTCAACAATTCGGAAAACTTTTCATTAATTGCATTTTATTAAGAGATATTTCCAAAAATTCATTATTAATAAGAATTTAATTAAGTCAATGCAAATTTTATTAAATTGATGGTTTTTTTTAATAACATAACTTGATTGAAAAAAAATCTCATCTATTTTTTTCTGTGTAACCTCAGAAACCATCAGTAGCGTTCTGTGCAAGAACTCAAAGTAGGAATTTTAAAAGCTCGGCGGAATATAACGTTAGAAACACAAAAAAATTTGTTAAATTCTATGCCAAATCGTATCTTTAAAGTCATAAATGAAAATGGCAATTGCATAAATTAAAAACGTATACCGTATTTCTTATCCGGTTGATATAACATAAAGTGACTATCATTTTAACGCACTTTAAAACGCGGGGTTTTTTTTTTTTAAATTGAGTAAAAAGCAAAAACGCAATTAAAAATTTCGTTTTGATATTCAGAATAAAATAAAAATTTGATAAAGATGTAATGCAATAATTACTCTTTGTACTTTGCATTATCAGAAATAAAGCTCAATGACCTTACAATTATGCTTCCTTCATACTATATTTCGCAACTAACCCGAGAAATGTTTGCCGATTCCTGACATCTAAGCTTTAAGCTTTGATAAAATTTTTTTAAGATCGAAACTATCTATCAATTACCCGCTTTGCCGTTCTGCTTGTTTAAGGAAGTAATTTAAATTTTGTTGTTCTTATTCGCTTTGTATTTCATTCCAAAACTTTATCTACATATTTGTGAAGTATGTACATATGTACATAAAATTTTATCCTGTACTTTCATAACAATGAATTTTTTCTCTTTTTATGGTTGAAAACTAACTTTTGCAAATGCATTAGTCTGCACTTTAACCCAAAATATAACGTGAAGAATAAAGACATGAAAAAAACTAAGCGTCCAAAGTTTGGAATGAAAACTCAATATTTATCCATTGGAAAACACAAACACACATATGTTCATAAACAAAAATGAAAAAGTCACATGTGTTAAGGACTTTTGCAATGGACACTAATGAATTTTCAATAAAGTTTCTTTCTATTCTTACGGCAGGAAGTTGAGCTTGTTATTTTGCTGTTTAAGCAAGAAGCAAAACAACAACAAGAATAACAAAAACATTATTTCCAGACTAATTTTATTTACAAATTATGATTTATTGGTTTTTAATTTACTTATTTGTTGTTAGTTAGAAGATAATATAATTACACAATTTGATTTATAAACCTTAAAATAATGTGGTTCTTTAATTGTATAAAAAAGGTTGAAAATTATGAGAAAATATTTCTTAAATTTGGGTTGCTTTCATTTTATCGTTTAGTGCAAAAATAATTTAAAATAAGCAATGAAATATGTATTTCCAAAAACCAAAATAACAAGAAATCGTTCAATAACAATTGGTTTAAAATTTTGAAAGAAAATATTAGAGACTACGAAAACTTTACAACTGCACCATAGCCGTTTCGTAAGGAAATGTTAGGAATAAAATTCCTAAAATTTCGTCTGAATATCCATACCTAATCTTTTTTCTCCCTATCCTTCAATAACAAAGTAACATTGGGCTTCACTGCATCTCGGACTTGAAACTAGAGAATATTGTGGACTCCATCATAGAAATAAGAAGCCTTGTAGTAGGGAAATATCAGGTCATCTCCATTCTTCCTATCTGTATTTTCTTTCCGTTTTCTTCTAACTCCTTGATTTATTATAAACGAATTTATAATAAATCTTTTAAGTCTCACAGTCAATGTGTCTTGTCTCGCACAATCCATTCTATTCTTTTCTGATTAGCCCCCTCTCTTCCACCGACTTATGTAGAACTTAAGCAAATTCTCTAAATAAATAAGAGCAATACTTTCCATAATACAAAAACGATAATATAATATCAGGAGTCAAATGAATGAGCATTCCCAAAATTTTAGTGGCACTTAAATTTGTAAAGAACACACCGAGTCTTAAACTTGAACCCGTTTTTAGTATAATGCCTATAAAAAGTCGTTATTAGTATATTGAGAAATCCACTCAGACTTACTGAGGCTACTTTTTGTTCCCCTAAAAACGAGAATATAAGATAGGGGAGAAACTCCAAAAAATGGTGTTTTGGTTTTTTTTTTTTTCATCTATGAAAAAAAACATTTGGCTATTAAATCGTAATGATAGCAGTTTTTATAACACAAATTACAGTCTGGGTAGATTTTCGAAACTTTCAAAACAAAGAGTAATATATCTCTGAGTATTAGACAAACTGATCTATATTAGTTTTTTAATGACTGAATTCACAAGCTCAGTTATACAATGTAAAGTTGTCTCTGAGGAAGCAATGTCATATTATAATGTCACGATAATAATTTATGGATAATTTGTTTTTGTTACTTTTTGAGGGCAACGAGAAAAGCAAGCAAATCAACCGTGATGGTCTGTAAAGCCGAACTTATCGGGGGCTTTGCTGATCCCCGTTCTGACGATGTTAACTCTTGGTATGGGTTTCAGAAGTCCAAGACAACATAAGTCATGCGGCTTCCTAGAGTTATATTTGTAACAACAAACGAGAAACTCCTTCCCCTCTATGTCCCAGAAAACAAATTGCCCTGGTTTGGTATACGTCAAAGCAAAACCTGCTCTCCGGGGGTTAAACAAACAGACCGAATTCTATAGTTACTTTATCGAATACATCATCTTCAGCACTGAGGCACACTTTTACCACAGTGGAGTTAACATGTAGAATCACCGCGTTTGGACAAATGAGACACTACGAGTGTTGAACAGTCGATGCATACACAAAGAGTGACTGTTTGGTGCGGTTTATGGGCTGGCGGCACCGTCGGACAGTACTTCTACGAAAATTAGGTCAGCCAAGAAGTTACGGTTTTCGCAATCGTTAGATGATAACGAAATTTTTGGGGCCAGAAATTGAGGATATGGACCTTTACGATATGTGGTTCCTACAGGATGATGCCACTTGCCACACAATGGCTCTTTTGCTCGAGAGTCTCTCACGCGGCGCGATGTTAATTGGGGATATTTCAAAGAAAAATTGTACGTCAATAGGCGTTTGCAATTCAAAAGCTAAAAGCTCGGTTCTTTCTCCTACTCTATATCTAATTTTCTCAATGACCTCCTATACCAGACTTCAAACCCTAGCCACTCTTTTGCAGATGACAGAAGCATTTACCATTTTTACTCATTCAGTTATAGCCCGGTCAATTAGATAGCGGTGGCATTAGGCAGAATATGAATGACTTACTGAATAATGATCTATTTTTAATCTCCGAGTACGCAACACAATACACAAACTCATGACCTCATGCTGAAGCAGCATTCACGGTATAGTATAATAATATTAATAATGGGATGCTCTTGATGTTCTTGGAATGAAAATTCAGTGTCATCTTTGGACTGAACACATCTCTAAATAAGGTCTCAAGAGTCCCAATTTTCTAAAGCGGTCTAAGAAGTACTTCATTCCGTCTAATATTCTTACTATTTATACCATCCACAAGTATATTCGACCTTAAATAGAATACAACTTTCATAGTGTCTCAGAGTCTATTTTGGGGTTACTCGACCGTATTTACCTACTCATGAATAATATAGATATTGAGGAATCGGATGCTCTTAATGTTCTTGGAATGAAATTTGGACTGGGCATATTTTTCACGCCTTAAAAAATTCTTCAAATGTCTTGGTTTTCTGAAACGGTGTAAGGCATACTTCACTCCATTCAATCTGCTTACTATTTATACTATCCGAAATTAACCGAATGTGGAACACAGCTCTCATGTTTAGGTCAGTGTATCAAAGTCTATTTTGTGGTTAGTCGACTGACTATTAACTCTCTGGAGCATCGATGCAGTGTGGGGGCGCTTTCTATTTTATCGATACTACAATGGATTTTGCTCTGATGAAATTAAGTATCTTGTTTCCGAAACTCACATATTTTTCCGTAACACGCCGTCATCGTTCAGGGCTCATCCATTTGTGGTCGATTGCCCAGTGAACCGCACAACATATTACAGAAAAAATTCGTTTTTCATCCGTACGAATGTTTATCAAGTTGCCTCCAGAAGTGTTTCCTGACAATTACAATGTTGAAAAGTTCAAGACATATGTCCATAAACACTACTCCCTTCATAACCTATTTTCCTAGTTCCTGTACAATGCAATACACATACTCGGTAAGATAATAAAATCTAAAGGAAGATAAAAAAAGCTAAAGGATGATATAATTCGGTGCAATAACTACTTTGAACAATATTGACCACATTGCAAATAAGTACAATCGATTTGAGGTATGCAACCGAAGCTCTGGCACAAGCATTAAGCCAATATAATTGTCGTAGATCTTTCCGTCGTAATAAAAAATATTAAGATAATTCTCTGAAAACATTTTTTTAATGTGCAATTAACACAATGCATTTAGGTTGAACCAAACTTTTTTTTAATAATAATTAACAACTCGATTGTAGTATTTTTAACGGAACAATAATTCGATGTTATGAAAGGCTATTTATCACAACGATGCAAGTATTTTGGGTACAAACATATAACATTGTTGTACAGAGAAAAAAGTATAGGACGCACAGCATTGGCGAAGTAACGGTGATCTTATGTCCACGATGGTATTAACAGTAATTTTTTTGCGGCGCTGTGACTAACTGTACCGACCTATGCCTTTGCATAGGAAGTTGCCGCGTGATTAACAACGAAATACCTCAAAAAACCTGTAAACTAATGCAGTTAGTTGAGGCAGATAGTTAACCAATGACAGTGAAACGCAAAACTCTCGAAGGCCAAACAACAACGACAAGCCTGACCGCACTTAAGAAATAATTACTACGACGCGATATCTGTTCCCCAGCGCAGAGCTGCTTTACGACTGTACCTGAAAAAGTAATTTGTACAAGTATATAGAAGAATAACCTTGGATATCGTATTTAGTTGTGGTTAAAAAATAGTGTCTTCGCTCAATAATTATTTTTACTAAACTTTTGTTTGCATCCATGAACTCCGCATGCAAATAATTTATTAATTGAAGCAGCAAATTTCGTTATTGACCATGAAAAAATTTGTTTCTGTGCTCAACCATATAACTAAATATTCGCATATTGCCCCCATCTCATTTACCCCAATGCCATCGAACTATATTCGGCTGTACATATGTGTTGTGTATGTACTGTATGTAAAGTCCCGGGCCTAGTTTTTTTTAATTCAAAATTAGCTTTATTAATCAATGTTTCTACATCAAGAGCAACACAATCATTCCAACGCCGCTCTAACATTTCCATACCACTTGTGTAGAACGATTTACCTTTTGCCTCAAAATAGGCCCCAGTTTCAGCGATAACCTCTTCATTCGTGCGAAATTTCTTACCGGCGAGCATTTTTTTATAGTCTGCAGCCAGCCAGTAGTCGGTGCGAGCCAAATCTGGCGAATACGGTGGATGTGGGAGCAATTCGAAGTTCAATTCATGTAGTTTTGCCATTGTTTTGATTGACTTGTAACACTGTGATGAAACAAAAAGATTTTCTTTGCTATCTGCGGGACGCACATCCCAAAATACCGAGGTCATAACCTTTCCAGCCGATTGTTTTCCTTTCGGACACTTTGGACGAGGTTCATCAGTTGCTGTCCACTCAGAAGACGATGGTGTTGACTTCGGAGAGAAGGATGGATCCATGTTTCATCCATTGTCACAAATTCTGTTTACGTTTAAACATGGCCAAATACTGCGCAGAATCATCAACACGTTCTCGTGTTGATGATTCTCTGCTGATGATCCTGTTGTTGATTCTGTTCTCATAGTCAAATGATCATGCCATATAAAACTAACACGTTCTTTTGATTTCTTTACGATGTCAGCTAACTCACGCAACTTCACTTTTCGATCATGCAAAACGATTTTGTCGATTATTTTTATGTCAGCAAACCAACGTTTTATTCTTGTTTCTGATGTAGCGGAGTCCCCATAACACTTTTCAAGCCATTGCTTCGCTTGAACGGCATTTTTCCCCATCAAGAAGCAGAGTAAAATTAAAATACGAAATTTTTCTTGATCCATTGTTTTGAAAATAATAAAAGTAGCGTCACTCTTAGCACAATAACTCACAAGCCAATGAATAGAATGTCGTGAAATCTTTTCAGCTGTCTTTGGAAGGTTAGTATTAACTGGAAAAAAGTGACTGCAATAAAACTAGCGTCATCTGTGTGTTAGTCCCGGGACTTTTCAGTCCATGTAGTATTTGCTGTGCACACATAAACAAATTAATAAATTAAATTATATATGTGTATCACTGCAATTTTTTTATAATTGTCTCTCCTTTAAAGTACACACTTTGCATGCAACCCTCTTATTTTAAAGTCAGTAATTAGAAAAATAGAATAATTGTGGATGCAGATATTTTCCCATTAAAAAATAAGCGTTTGCATGTCCATGTAAAAAAGAGGTTGTGAGAACATTTGCGCCATCATGCAGTATATTTGTGCTTTTAAAGAGTATGGGCTACTTGTGTCTCCTGGTGCCGTTTAGATAAAAGCTACATCCTTGCAACTTCCGCATGAATAGAATTTGACCGAATATCAAAAACTCAAATAACACACGTGCATTTACTCGTAGAGTAAAAATCATGGTTGAACAACATCATTTGCGAAAATTGAAACAAAACAAAAATACGCAAATTTTTTGAAATGCATTTATTATTTTTACTTCTTATTAAAAAGGGGGTTGCTTTTTACGAGGGCTTTTAAAAATAAGTGACCAGTATTTCTGTTAGGGAGTTGAGTATTTGTGCAGAATTTTTAAATTTTGTAGAGAAAATGTTTATTTTGCTGCCCTTAAAAACGCTTTGTTTGTTTATTGACCTTGAAAAGCCGCTTATCTAAATAAGAGCAACCAACAACAAAAATGGGAATAAAAAATAAGAACTGCCGTTTTAAACTGGAAAACATCATCCCTAGTACACATTTGCAAAAACTCAATTTTCATATGGTTGACTGTGCACTCGTATTTGTTATGCCACTCAAATCCTTTTCAAATTAAAGCCATTTGGCAAACAACAATATCCCTTTTACAATTTAGCAAATCTTATACTTGTAGCTGCAAACTCCGATACAATTTTTAAATTTTGGACTGCTACAACCTTTTTTGGTTGTAGCAAGTCATATTTTAAAATCCTGTAATTTAAAAAACAAATGTTTATATTTCCTTTGCATCTACTTGAAAAGTTTTATTTTGTTGCTTTTTTGGATTAATCTGCAGATTACTCGAATTCTGCATTTATTCTCCTCCTTAATAATTGCTTTTATCATTTAAGCCGCTAAAATACAATTTCCTAGATAAGTCGTTTATTTATTAAAGTATGGATTGATTGATTTAAAAAAATTATTTCAAATTTGTAGTTCAAATAAAACGTGTGTGTACTCAACTGTTCAGTTGTGTCTATAAGTTTTTGGTTTCATTGGTTTAATTGTTTAAAAAAAATTTTTTATGGAAATTTGCATATTTGATTGATGGCTAAGATACACATTATAACGTCACTATTGAGATATACTTTTGAAACCATTATTTAAATATAAAACCATATGCACATTTTTTATTTTTATATCGAATTAGTTAAAACGATATCAAGTTAAAAGGGAATAAAGATGAAAATTTAATTTAGTGTAATCAACAAAAAGTACTTTATTTGTAAATACTTTGAAATTGACAAGATCAAAGATATTTTATTCAAGCCAATGTCATATAAAGAGTAAGCCAATCAAAACGCACGATGTTAATATCTATCTCTTCTCTACACTGAACTAAAAATTTACCTAAATACTGCAGTTTTTTTTATTATATTTTCAAAATACATTTATATAAAAACCTAGTGATGGACTTCAGTGCCGCTAGGCATTATTGAGGCGAGCTGGCAAAATAAAATATCTCTATATTAACGATTTAAATGTAATTGATGTGATAATACAGAAATAAATTTAACTACTCATATAGGCAGGGCTGACCAAGTACTTGAAATACTTGTATTTCAAATACTTTTTTATCTGACCGAAATACAAAAAAGTATTTGTATTTTTTAGTTATATTTTGTATTCGAAATACACAACTTGAAAGTATTTTGTATTTTTTTTTTTATAATTCAATTATTTATTGTATCTTCTAAAAGAACTAACAATAAGTATGCAAATCTTAAAGATAAAAATTCATTAATTAATATAGAAAAAAAATTAATTAATATTGAAAAATTTTATTTACTTAGCTCCAGCCAATGCTAGACGAAAAGTTGTTTCTTGCGTGTATTTTGTTGGTAAATCACCTTTCCAACGCTTTGATGGTTGCAAGGGTGTCCATCCTTCTCAGTCGAGTGTGGCAACCAAAGTTCAAGATGCTACGTGCGAGAGGATTCGGGTGAGACTCCAGTCTGTTAATGTACCTTATCGCGTATTTTGAAAATTCATCTTTCACTAAGGGTACACCTATATCTTTGTGAATTCGAGAGTTTTTAACATACCATGGAGCTGCAGTAATTATACGGAGAATTTTATTCTGGCGCTTTTGAATTTTCTCAATGTTAGATGCAGAGGCGGTACCCCACAATTGAATTCCATAGCTCCATATTGGCTTTAGGATTGCGTAATACAACAAAAGTTTGCAATCTAACTTCAAGATAGAATTTCTGCCGATGAGCCAATTTAATTGCATCGCTTTTATTTCATTTGGGTGACTTAAGCATCAATGTGAGACTTTTTTGAAATACACAAATTGAAAGCATCTTGTGTTTTGTATTTGAAATACATAATGTGAGCATTTTGCCCAGCCCCGACTATAGGGGAGTATATAAAATTAAAAAAAGGTATATGTTGTCGTTAATTAAGTAGATCCCTTAAATATTCCAATATATGACGTTTAAGAGAGGTTTTAAACATAGATATTCTATTTTCACTTGTCAAGTTTTGTGGCAAGTTATTAAATTCACAACTACCCATAAAATCCATACGCTGGTTTGTGGTTTCAATTCTACACGAGGCAGTTATTAAATTTCCTGTAGAAATAGTATGATGACCAATATTGTGTACGAGTATATATTTGAAAAAGTATAGTAGAAATTGCCATGTATTGGTAAAACTGTCCGACATACGTTAGACTAGAAAGAACAAGTTGGTTAGGCGAGTGGGAAGTTATATACGGATTTTTTCATCCTCATAAGCGATTTTAGGTTGCTCGTTTTCTTATATACATATAAGATTTTTTTATCTTAGGCCAGTACTCAGGGGATGACGCCTACATATGCAGTGCCAGAACTAGGAAAATAGGTTTTGAGGAGGAGGAAAGAGTGAATAGTGCTTGTGAACATTTGACTTGAACCTTCCAACATTATAACAGACTGGAAAAACGTCTGCAGGCAACTTATTGCACAGGCGAGGCGTACGGCTGAAAAACGAATTATCTCTGTAATGCGTAGTACAAATCCCCGGGCAATCGACCCCAAATAGATGAGCTCTGGACGATGAACGTGTCCTACGTAAAAATGTGCGAGTTTCGGGAACAAGATCCCTAATCTCGTCAGAGCAAAATCCATTGTATTAACGAGAGAACAGAGTAACGCATCCCAGACTGCGTCGATGCTCCAGTGAGTCAATAGAGTGAGATACTCTACTGTCACCGATAAGCTTCTTCGTCCTCTCCTGCACGCGGTCGCACTTGAATGCTTCTTTAGAGACATAAAAAAGTTTTAAGGGCTTCATTTTACACGATTTTAAGGGCTTTATTTTTCGTCCTCAGAAGCGACTTTAAGTAGCTCGTTTTTTTATATGCATATAAGATATTTTTTTTTTTATCTTGGACCAGTACTCAGGGGATGACGCCTTCATATGCAGTGTAATGTACCAGAACTAGGAAAATAGGTTGTGAGGAGGAGGAAAGAGGGAGTAGTATTTGAGAACATTTGACTTGAACCTTCCAACGTTATAACAGATAGGAAACACGTCTGCAGGCAACTTGTTTCACAGGCGAAGTGTACTGAGCGTACCCGTTTCGCTTGCCCGTGCGAGTTTCAGGAACAAGATCCCTAATCTCGTGCGACCAAAATCCATTGCAGTAACGATAGAACAGAGTAACGCACCCTACACTGTGTCGATGCTCCAGTGAGACAATAGAGTTGGATACCCTACGGTCACCGATAAGCTTCTTCGCCCTCTCCTGCACACGGTCGAGTAAACCCAAAATAGATTTTGCGCCAAACATATTAGTTGTATTCCATTTTCGGTCGGATATAGGTTGTAAAAATAGTAAGGAGATGGAATGGAGTGAATTATTTCTTACACTGTTTCAAAAACACAAGGCACTTGAATGCTTCTTTAGAGACATGGAAAATATGTTGAGTTCAGCGAACATCACACTGTATCTTTATTCCGAGAACATCAAGAGCATCCGATTCCTAAATATTTATGCCACCCATAAACATAAACAAGTAAGACCCAATACGAGCATTAAAGGCGACCCGGTTTTTACGACCCCATTCGGAGATTAATAGAGTACGAATGTCAAATGCTGCTCAATGAGTTGCACCATTTCTCTAAGAGATATGCCAAAAGATTGCCAGTAGAGTGACCCTTACGAAATCCGTATTGCTAATGAAAATTTCTGTCATTACATTTCATGTAAGATAGCCAAGTAGTTGAAATTACTAAAGCATTCTAAATTAAAAGTTTTATTTCTTTGCTAGTGTAAACTTGAAGGAATGTAGGTTATTTACAACCTACGAAATATTTTATTCAACTTAACCCTAATTTTCAACTAATGTAAATTATTTAACTAAAATGAAATAAGAAATTTCTTTATTTCTACTGGCACTTATTCAATAATACATACTTTTAACTAAATGGAAAAACATTTTTCATGTTTAATAAAATAAATTAGTTCTGTATAGAAAAAATTATTCAAATCTGCAAGGTGAATTTTATTAACAAAATTTTGTCACATAAACAAATGTTTTATTCAAACTAACATTCTTGCAAGATAGTAATTTGAATATTTGTGTGTGCTTTCGCCTTACGAGTACGCTTAGCTATTACTCTTTAACTGAATTTTTACTGATTCAACAAAATTTTGCCTACATGTTTAACAAATGCTTTTTGAAATGTACAAATTTATATTTCTGTTGAATCAAAGAGAATATGCTTATTTGGGGGATGTTTTCCACGATTTATTAGAAATGAACTTTATATTAATTTTGTGCTTGAAAATTGAACCAAAAATTTACCTAAATACTGTCAATTCCACGCAAAAAAGGCAGTTTCAAATATGGTTACACCAACATTAGTATATGTGTATGTTATAATATTGTATGTTATTGTAAAAGACAGTAAAAACTATGTTATTGTGTGCATTTCTATAATGCTGTTGTTACCGTCTATAAATTTCGAGACATGGTTGCATACAATAATAGCATTTATGAAAATTTGGTTTAAAACAATAATAGCTTTTATCACACGCAATATCAAAAACTTGTGTTTATCACAAGTTATATATGATACGCTAATACACATGCAACATATGTAACTAAGCGTACTCAATAAATTTACTATTGAAATTAAAAAAATGTGTTGTATTGCAAATTCAAATGCACTTTATTTCCATAATAATACATTTTCATATAATTAATTTACAATAAAGAGTTCAAGATAATTATCTTTTTCTTCTTAGTTATTAGGTTTTTAGTTACAATATTAATAAATACATATTCCATATCTACAAAATTTTTAATTTATTTGGAGGAAAAATTTTCAAAAACCTATTTGAACGTTTTAGTTTTGTAATAAAAAGGCTTATCCTAGAAAACTACTACACTACGTAAGATGGGCTAGCTTATTGATGTGTTCAAACTCTGAGTTCTGGCATTTTATACTAAAATTGTTATTAAGTCTGACAATTTTGTCTGTTGTGTGTCGTTTCATTTAAAGAAAAATATTCCCATAAGTTTACATATTGTTACGTTTTTGCCTCTAAAAATGGATTCTTCATTTGCAAATGAATTAATGACACTTACACTTGTTCGTTATACAGTACTTAACTAATTCACAACTTTATTTACACTTGATACCACTGTGTACTAAAACACTAGACTTGCTACTTTCTGTCTTACGACTGTCTTGCACAAAGCTTGCTATTTATACTTCATTATTATCTACAATCATCACGATCTTTCTAGTCATTCATAATTCTAGACTCAAATGTATAAGTATAATTCTTACGCATTCAAACAATAATAAAACGAAATACCCAGAATGCAAGAATAACAACAACATTATTTGTAGATTTACTTGAAATTTTACCTACTTTAAATCATGTATGTTTGTTTGTGTATTATGTTTTTAGTTTCTATCTTGTTTGTGTGAATTATGCGTCTGCTGACCAAAAATAATCTGACGTAGCCAGCCATACTTCCGGCTAACCATATCATAATTGTATCCAATCATACTATTATCACAGTCACTATAATTGTAATGGTGAACCATACTAGCGTATGGTGATCAACCATACTATGTTACATATAATCATTTTAACATCGCAATCTCAGACGAAGTACTTAATAATTATTTCTGATTTATTACAGCTAATAGATAATTCAACATTAAAAAATTTTTGTTTTCCAATCCCATCCAGATTTTTAATTATTTTATATCATGAGAATATAAATTTATATGTTTTAGCTTTTATGTATTATCATATGTACGAGTATAAAAAATGAGTCAATTATGACAAAAACATGGTTCTATTAAAATAAAATTATTTCCGACATTACTATAGTTCTTGAATGAAAGTAATGTGATTATATATGACAAAAATATGGTTTTTTAGTATAATAATACGGTTGATTATGACACTAATATGGTAACTTCAGTTAGTAGTATGGTTACTTACCATTATAACAATATTGAACCAAAATATAGAATAGTTATTTATAATATTTTGTTTACAATACTATAGAGCGTCATATCAATTTTGTTTAAATATAACAATATAGTGCAGCAAACGAATTTCACAGCGACGGTAAATCCCTGAATTATGAATTTGATTTGCAATTAAAAACTAGGTTTTGAGCAACATGACGCACTCTGTCACACATCTCATCAATTAATATTTTCCGCAATTAGTCGATGTCAATTGATGGCTATTAGACCCTTATTGACCTTATTGATTTAAAGCTATTCTATGTGCATTAAAAGGCTGCACAGAATGTTCCAAAGAACTCAGCTCACTACTGTAGTAGTACAGTCAAGCACTGTCGTGAAGGCGTTTCAAAACTATGAAGTGTTTGTTCTGTTTCTAAATGTTCTATAGCTTGTTAGTTTTTTTTTAAAGAATTATTTTGAAATACAGGGCTTGGAACACACAGCACAGCAGTGAGCAGTGTTCTTTAGAACATTCTGTGCAGCCTTCTAGTACATGCAGCACTTGTGCGCTAATGCAAAGACAAAAACAATGAACAACAACAAAATAAATTTATAAACATTACTTCAGTGCTTGAAATTCTATTTTAATTTTATTCTTGTATTTGGTTTTGTTTTGCTCTAAATGCTTATAAGACAGTATTCGTTTATGTGTATAGAACATTTCGGCACTGAAGTCTTTGCTTTGTAATGTGAAAGGAGACGATGGATAGTACTTGAAAATACTACGATGTCCTGTAAGACATTATTATCGTGCTTGAGCATAGACCAGAAAAGTCAAATACTAGGAACTTATTTCGTCCAAGTCTCTCATGAGATTCACCTTCAGTAATTTATAAAAAATTTATTGGCATGATAAACTAATGCGAACTCAGTCACGACGGTCACATAAAACAAATATATATACAAAAATATATATACTATACGTACATACATATATCGAGTTATATCATAACATCTAAGTCGAGATAAGTCTAAAAAAAATGTTTGAAGAAATATCAATCAAAAATATATTTAAGAACGAATCAAAATAAACCAAAATTACAACAAAATTTTGTCAATAACATAAAAAAATATTTTTACAAATAAAAATTTAATATATAAGAAATTAATCAAACTATATATAATTTTTTCAATTTTTAAAATTCGGCTTAAGCCGATCAAACACTACAGATATATTGAAATTAAGTTGCTTATAAACTTGCTATAATTTTTAGCACATTTGCAAACATTTGGGTTGTAAGCAAAGTTGCATATTTCTAACAATATTGTATTCAATATTATTATTTTATTCAGTAATAATAATTAAACAAAAAACAATTATTTTTTTTAATTTCGCTGAAACAAATTTTGGTAATTCCAACTCAAAATTAATTTTTCTGTACTTTTTTGACTGTGATTTTAATAATATACTTAAACAATTGAGTTTTTAGTCAGCAAATGTAACGATGAGGAATAAAACTTATACTTTTTTAAGTGCGAAGTAAATTTCCATATTTTTATTCTTAAGCATTAATTTACTTATACCAAAACACAATAAGTTTGCAAAGTATAGGAGGCACAGCATGGAAGACCATGTGCACAAGATGGTATTAACAATATGTTTATAGCGCCGTTGTTTCTAACTAGAAAGTATTTTTTATAGATGTCTAGAACTTTGCAATAAAAAACAACACAAACGACTCTTTTTATTTGAAATTTTGGCACTATAATTTAAATATGGCTTCTGGAGGTTAAATTTTCGATAACTTTTTCCAACATTTTTCCACACAGAAAATAGTCTAGCAGCGTTAAATCGCACGATTTCGGAAGCCAAATCACGGATCCGAAACGTGAAACTATGCATTCACCAAACGTTTCCTTTAACAAATTAATTATGGCACATGCTGCGTTACATATTGCGCCGATTTGTTGAAACCACAGCTCCTGTATATTATGGTTTTTCAACTGATGATCGGTAGTCAGTAATCATGGCTTTATAGCGGTCACCATCGTTTATGAAGCAGTATAGGTCAACCAATCCATCAGCCCATAAAGCAAACTAAACAATCCGTTTTTCTGGATGTAACAGTGTCTCACACTAGAGGACTATAAGAACACCAAATAGGGCAGTTTCGGTTTTTACTGCATCCATTCAAACAAAATTAATTTTCATCGCAAAGCAAAATTCGCTTGTAACGAGTGACTTTTTTTGCTATTATCACTTGCTATTAACACTAGTTTTGACAGCTCACGCACGTTTTGTATCTTGTGTCACTGTCAAACATCTTCAGTTTGGTCTATAATTTAATCATGAATCGTCTTACAAACGAACAACACTTGCGAATTATTGAATTTTATTACCAAAATGCGTGCTCTGTTAAGAAAGTTCATCGCGCGCTTCTTCCATTTTATGGTCAGTTTAATCCACCTATTGAGGCTTCTATTCGGGCTATTGTAAAAAAATTTCGCACCAAATTTACATTGTTGGACATTAAACCACCAACACGCTTACGTAGAGTGCGAACTGAAGAAAATATCGCAGCCGTATCGGCCAGTGTTGGTGATGACCGTGAATTATCGATTCGGCGCCGTTCGCAGCAATTGGGCCTCTGTTACTCCACTACGTGGAAAATTTTGCGGAAGGATTTGGGTGTGAAGCCTTATAAGATACAAGTGCAAGAATTGAAGCCAAACGACCTACCACAATGCCAAATTTTTGGTGAATGGGCTCTTGAAAAGTTAGATGAAGATCCACTTTTTTATCGAAGAATTGTGTTCAGCGACGAGGCTCATTTCTGGTTGAATGGATACGTGAACAAGCCAAACTGCCGTATTTGGAGTGAAGAGCAGCCAGAAGCATTGCAAGAGCTACCAATGCATCCACAAAAAAAACCGTTTGGTGCGGATTATGGACTGGCGGCATCATTGGGCCGTATTTCTTCAAAGATGATGCGAATGACAACGTTACTGTGAATGGTGAGCGCTACCGTGCGATGATAACAAACTTTTTTTTGTCCAAAATGGAAGAGCTTGACTTGCATGACATGTGGTTTGAACAAGACGGTGCCACATGCCACACAGCACGCGTAACAATGGACCAATTGAGAGGCGAGTTCGGTGAACAGTTTATTTCACGCTTGGGACCAGTCAATTGGCCGCCCAGATCGTGCGATTTAACGCCTCTAGACTATTTTTTGTAAGGCTATGTTAAGGCTAATGTCTATAGCGACAAGCCTGCCTCGATTGACGCACTGAAAGCCAAAATTGCCAACATTATTCGTGAGATACCGAACGAAATGTTGGAAAGAGTATGCCAAAATTGGACTAAGCGGATGGACCATTTGAGGCGCAGCCGAGGCCAACATTTGCATGAAATAATCTGCAAGCATTAAATTATATCGATCCAACTATCGATCCAAATAAATATTTCATGCATTTTTTTGAATTTTATGTGTTTTTTTTTTAAATTTCCGATAGTTCTTATAAAATCACCCATTACAAAAAAAGTGCTGCCTACTTAAAATTTCATCAGCCTTATTAAAAAATAATAATTTTTGTTTCATGTACATATTAGTTGATAATGTTTAAAGCTTAATAAATTTTATTAAAAATATTCTAATCAAAACTACATATTAACTAATAAATGATATGAGCAAAATTCTGAACTGATAACAGTATACATAAAATTAATTGCCCCTTAAACTCCACAAAAAGTGTGGCTTATGTTTCAATGACACCAAAAATATTAATTATATTAATATGAAACCGAACTTTTGAATACTTTTTAGTTACAAAGTAATAAAAAAACATTTATATTAAAAATATCATGTGACGACCAGTTTTTTAAGGATTTTTGAGGATTTTTTTTTCTATCACCAGTAAATAGATACAGCTTTAAGTTTGTTATCATTTATTAACATATGTATATTTCGACAGTATAAATATAAATTTTAAGCTAAAAGTATTGCGTAGAACATGAGTTAAAGAGTTCTGAACACTCCGCCTCGAAAAAATGGGCTCACACTTACTCCACGATTCCGAACGATTGGCGTAACTGAAACAAACAAAAAAATTAGCGGCGCTTTAATCTGTGAACCTAAACGTACGGTCTGGACTACTATCCAATGTATATATGAGAGCAGATTGATATTGAAAAAAACATTTTTTTTTTTTCGAGAATTATTTATTGCTCAACATATACGACATTCCAAATTTTTTATTCCATCTGAATAATACGATTTTGGGAACCCCTTAGTTTCGGTAATCACTTCTTCGTTTGAGATGAATATATTTCTTGCGAGCCATATTTTCAAGTTTGGAAACAGGAAAAAGTCACTAGGAGCTAATTCTGGACTATAATTTTTGGATGCTCAACCAATTCAAAATGTATTTCACGTAATTTTAGCATCGTATCTAATACTGTGTGAACCGGTGCGTTTTCTTGAAGAAATAGCATCTTTTTCTTCTTAAAATGTGGTCGTTTCTGCTTGATTGCATCAATCAATTGATCCAATAATGCACAGTATTATCGCGCTCCTGTGATTGTGGATCCTTTTTCCGATAATCGATATGCAATATTTCGTGTGCATCCCAAAATGCAGTGGCAATAACCTTGCCAGTTGATTTCACTTTTTTCGCCTTCTTCGTAGCACTTCCACCGAATGTTTCGATTGATTTTTGGTTTCAGGTGTGTAGCGAACCCACGTTCCATCAACAGTTATTAAGCGACGATAAATGTAAACAGGATTACGCTTTATCATGTCCAAACCGCGTTGTGAAGTGGTCTACCGAATTTGTATCAAAAGCGAAAGTATAAAAAAGCAAAGAACAAAAATTGAAAGAATTGAGTTTTATTCACTGTATTAGCTTCTAATATTAATACTAATCAAAAAATTATAAATAGCTTGTTTGTGTGAAAAAGAAAAAGGTTGATTTTTGTGCTTTGACAGGTATTAATAAAACATTTTTCTTTTTAAATTCTCAATAATTTGTTTAGATTGTTGGGATGTAAAATTGAATGTTTGAAAATATCTTTAAAAAATTTCCAAGTCTACTGATGATTAGCGTAGCTCCAATGAAATGTTGACATATAGACTGCTGGGAAACATAAAACAAGCTCTTTATAATTTTTCTATTCGTATCAATATTAGAAGCTAATATAGCGAATAAAACTCAATTGCTTAAATAAAATTATATATTTTTCTTCACTAAAACCGAACTTTTAAGCAGACACTGTACTGTACTCCAGATCACTGCTTTTGTGTTTTGAAAAACCAAGTTTGAAATTTAAGCAGAAAAAAAAGTACATAGTCCCTAAATTTTGTTTCACCAAAAAATCTCTAAATAATTGAAATTATTGTGAAATATTGAAATTTTGCTGCGTAGTAATAATTATATGAAATAAAATATATTGCATCAAAAATGTTTTTTCGGTGCAAACACATTAGAAAAGTTGTTATGATTATGACGAGCACAAGTAATACAAATAAAACTTTACAAATGAACTGTCCCTCTGGTCTTGTTTTATAAACGCAAATAGAGACGCAAAAAATGAAGGTAGTTAAGATAAATAGATGGGTTAATGAGTCCTAAAGGCAGCTGTTGGTAGTTGATGCTTGTCATAGACTGCAATAAAGAAGAGTGTGCCGGGATCATAATATTATAATCCACTTAATATTAATTGGTATACTTAAAACATGTCCTTCTTCTCACAATAAAGGGCAGCCAGAAGCAAAAAAAAAAGGAATCCTTTTTGTTATGAACATTTAATTACAATGAAGGCTTTAACCACTGGTTGGATGTGCATCTTTCCATCTATTAAGGTGGTTAAAACATATTTTTATTGCCTTCGTACGAAAAGGGAGTTTTATTGCTACATTTCATACAACATATAATTAAGTTCAGGGTCATAAATGTGGTCATTCATGTTTCATTTGTTAAAACCAAACCAAACCTAAAAAAAATGAAAAGCAAAACCTCTAGTTTTCTTTTACTTCAAGCTAAATTTCTACAAAAATATGTGTCATTAGAATGGTCTCATGTGTTGTTGTTCTTTTTCTATAAATTAGTTCTTAAAACCAAAACTATTGAATGTCTTTTAATAACCGCACAGAAGGTGTATTTCTTCAGAAATTATAATTCCATTCATGTGGCTTAATGTTCCTTGAACTGAAATTGTATGAAACATAAATTTTTGGCTTTAAATTAATCGCAAAGAGGGAGGGAAGGTTGTGTGTGTTCGTACGAGTATCAGTGGCAGAATTTCAGAAGATGAACAAATGAGTTTGGCATGTTTAAAATCTATTTGAGGTTTTTTTCGGATGCAATAAAAATTAATTTATGCATTTTAATAACAATAAAAGCAATTAAGAATATGTTTTTTTATATAAAACTCAGCCGAATTTTCTTAAACTGGAAAGAAATTTATACACTTATGACGCCTGAGTGTTATGATTTCACAACTGTTTTATGCCACAGATGTTACATAGAGCTGAAGTTAAAAAAAGGGGTTTTTTTAAGAAAATATAGTTTTTAATTAAAAATAATGATTTAAAATTAGAGATTTAAATATAAACAACATTTGGTACGTTTTATAAATATAACTAAATATGCATCCTTAACCAAGGCGAATTCATACCAGGTATATGCAAGAGCAATAAGCACAACACTACAAAATATAAATCTTTTTCAAATGTAAAGAGAAAAATATAAACACAAAAAGGAATTAAAAAAAAAAAAAATATAACAAAAAAAAATTTACAAGGAAAGACAAACTTTTAATTATTTCGTGAAAATTAAAGTCTCAGGTCATAGAGCTTAGAAAGGTGAAAATGGTCAGCCAGATTGGGTCAAGCTACAATACATTATTTAAAAAATTGTTTTAAATTTTTTTTTTTCAAATTTGTTTTAATTATGCCATTGACATCTGAAACAGATTAAAATTTAAAAAAAAGTTATCAGCTGCGCTGTCAATTTCACCTGTTATGAATTCGCCTTGCCTTAAACTATGGGGACTACACTGAAAAAAAATTCAATCCATCCGTACTTAAATTAATCAAAATTGCGGTAAGTACGGCTTTTTTTAAATCAAGTACGGATTACCTGATTCACGTCCGGATTATTAAAGTACAAAATACTTACTTTTCGACATGTTTAACACCTGGAAACACAAAAAGGAATTAAAAAAAAAAAAATATAACAAAAAAAAATTTACAAGGAAAGACAAACTTTTAATTATTTCGTGAAAATTAAAGTCTCAGGTCATAGAGCTTAGAAAGGTGAAAATGGTCAGCCAGATTGGGTCAAGCTACAATACATTATTTAAAAAATTGTTTTAAATTTTTTTTTTTCAAATTTGTTTTAATTATGCCATTGACATCTGAAACAGATTAAAATTTAAAAAAAAGTTATCAGCTGCGCTGTCAATTTCACCTGTTATGAATTCGCCTTGCCTTAAACTATGGGGACTACACTGAAAAAAAATTCAATCCATCCGTACTTAAATTAATCAAAATTGCGGTAAGTACGGCTTTTTTTAAATCAAGTACGGATTACCTGATTCACGTCCGGATTATTAAAGTACAAAATACTTACTTTTCGACATGTTTAACACCTGGGCTGAAAACTCCCAGGCCTAACAAAGAAAATAGTTTTTTTGGTAATCTGCAACACAATAATTTCAGCGCCGCTGTAATATATCAATGCCACTTTTGTAGAACGATTTATCTTCAGCCTCAAAATAGGCCCCAGTTTCAGCGATAACCTCTTCATTCGTGCGAAATTTCTTACCGGCGAGCATTTTTTTCAGGTCTGTGAACAGCCAGTAGTCGCTGGTGGATGTGGGACCAATTTGAAGTTCAATTCATGTATTTTTGCAATTGTTTTGATCAACTTATGACAAAGCGCGTTGTTTTCATAAAACTAAATTTTTATCTTTGCCACATGCAGTCGTTTCTTTGCAATTTCGGCCTTCAAACGATCCACCAACGCTACATAATATTCACTGTTAACGGTATTTCCTTTCCTAAGATAGTCGATGAATATCACACCACGCACAACCCAAAATACAGAGGCCGTAACCTTTCCAGCCTATTGCTGTGCTTTCGGGCGAGACTCACCAGTTGCTGTCCACTCAAATGACGATCATTTTGATTTCGGAGTGAAGTGATGGATCCATGTTTCATCCATTGTCACATATTCCGGTTTGTTACGTTTAAACATGGCCAAACACTGTAAAGAATCATCAACACGCTCTCGTTTTTAGTGAGTGTGCAGCACGCACTTTGAACAGAGCTTTCTCGTAGTCAAATCCTCATGCAATATAAAGCCAACACGTTCTTTTGATATCTTTCCGACGTCAGCTAACTCACGCGACTTCACTTTGTGGTCATTCGAAACGATTTTGTGGCTTTTTGATGTTTTATGGTGCTACCGCCTCATTTGGACGTCTACTGCGTTCTGCATCATCGAAGTCAGTTTGAAGTCAGCAAACCAACGTTGTATTGTTGTTTATGATAGAGCGGAGTCCCCATAACACTTCTCCTCAAGCCATTTGCTAAAATGGTATTTTTCCCCATCAAGAAGCAGAGTAAAATTAAAACACGAAATTTTTGTTGATCCATTGTTTTGAAAATAGTAAAAGTAGCGTCACTCTCAAACTAATGAATAGAATATCATGAAATTTTAACAGCTGTCTTTTGAAGAACTTTTTTTTAACTGAAAAAAGTAATTACATTAAAACTAGCGCCCGGGATTTTTTAGCCCATGATCCCGAATCCGTATTTAAATACACCGTAAATGAGATTGATTTGAGAAAAACTGGGATCGAATCAGCGTTGCGTTTTGACCCTACAATTTTCATTTTTGACTATAAAGTATATATATTCTGAATCAGAATGAATGGAAAAGTCGATTAAGCGATGTCCCTCTTTCCGTCTGTCGGTCGTTGCAATACCGTTTCTGAGAAAACCATTAGACATAGAAACTTTTTTTTTCACCATTCTATTACCCCATCGTGTCATGTATTTGCTATTGAAATTCAGTAATATCGGTTCACATATAGCTGAGATATATTCAAAATTCCAAAAAAGCATTTTTTTTTTGCAATTTTGTATGAAAATTTTTGAAAAAAAAATAGTTTGTTTTTCTTCAAAGTTCACACACTTTTTAAGCATGGTGACTAAAAGGCAAAAAATCGGTCCATATATACCCGAGATATAGCCCAAATTGGGTTTTTAATAAAAATGTCGCATAAGCGAAGCTAAAATACTTTTTGCTTAAAAGCAGTTCTGGTAATAAAATAAGGCGGACAGACGGACATCGCTTAATCGACTTTTCCATTAATTCTGATGATAAAAATTGAAGAAATTACAAACGGAATCACAAACTTATATATATACCCTTTACATTTTTGTGAAGGATACTAAAAACCATTTTAATTTAAATATTTTTTATTTACAAAAAAGTTTTGATGAGCAACAGTAGTTTGCTCGAATCAAGGGTTGTTTTATAATTGTTCTTAAAACTCTTTGGAATGTGCATACATATGTGCATGTTTGGCGCGATTCAAGTGTTTAGAACAGTGCAACACACATGCATACGTACTTTCATAAACCAATATCATTCGTACCTCAAGTGTATTTTCAAATGATTGCACTTAGTAGGCACACTGTCGCCACAACGGCCAGTGACAGAAAAAGTGTCAAGTGACGAGAAATTTAAAAGTAACTTAATGTTCTTTTAGTTATTTCTTGTACATGCCTTTAATAGGATGCATTCATGTTATGGCTAAAAGAATGAATTTATGTAGTGATCATGCAGTATAATAAGTGTTAAAAATCTTAAAAAGTTTTTTTGTACATACAATATTTCACTTTTTCATGCAGTATATAACTATGGCAATTTTTTAACATAAACATTGCCAAGTAATTCCAGCCTTTGGCCCCGGGGAACTTTCAGCCTTAACAGTCGGGTCGAAAGTTGGCTTTTTTGGAACAGCTGGAAAAGAAATAGGATTTATTAAGTGGCAAAAATAAAATTATCTGATTCATGTGCAAATTTAGCTGAAGAGTGATTTCCGGCTATTGATTAATTTACATAAATGTCTATCTAAATCTAAAAATAATTTGATATCTACATATAAATTTATATGAAAGCTAGTATGATTTGGAGTAGGTATTGAAAAAACTAATATAAATCACACAATTTTTGTAAATATTTCTTTAAAATAGCCTTGATGTTCATGTTCCAGAAGTTTCTTAGCTTCCTCGTCTAATTCGATACAGGTACTTTTCCGTTTTAGTCATATGCTGGGCATATATGGATCTGAAGTGCACAACAAAATAGTAATAAATCATTAGTATGATATCTGGGGGCTAATTCTGTCATTCGCAGAGTTATATAACACATTTTGTCAGCATTTTGCAACACTGAAGTGATAACTCGACTCCTTACGTAACGAGTCACATCATTAGAAATTTACACGATATCGAAACTATTTTCTACTCGATAGTAATTTCGATCACGAATGACAGAATTAGCCCCCTGGATATTTTTCTTGTGTTGTGCTCGCGAAAGAACCTGTAGTTCTTGTTCTTTTTTTCTTGAGCTTCTTCAGATAGATCTTTTATTGGCAGTATATTGTGTTGAATTATATGTTCACCATGATAAAGAATTTTATGGACTGTGGAAGGCATATATCTCCGCGGGTATTTTTCGTTGTAAAGTATAGCATTTTATACAAATTTTCATATATCATCTTAATTCCAAACATTCTACATACGAGTACATATGTAAGTATATTTTAATATTACAACTAAATTCCTTTCCGCATAACAAGTTTAAGTCTCAAATTCAATAATCATATGCATACATTTCTATACTAACTTAATTTAATACTTCAGTTGGTTTTTAATTATATTCAGTCAAAATACATTAACAGTTTAATTTATAAAAATTTCTGACTTAATAATTTATAATAATTAATAATAAGAAATCGAAAAAACATTATTTATAAACAGCAAAATAGCAAGCACCATTCAGTTGTTATTAAGGATTAATAATTTGCAAAAATTTAAACCTTTAATAAGTTGAAATTTATTATTATAAAAGCATTTTGTGTGCAAATTTAGAGAATTTTTGAGATGCAAATAAAATAAATCGAACTTTATAAATTCAATTGATACTATAGGTAAGTGTGTAATAAATATATACATACATATATACATGTATTTGCATTTCCAGCAAAAATTTTGTAGATATATCATTACTCGAAAGGCGCCGCAAAACTTATAGCGAGAGAATCGATCTATTCGCTCTTTCAGGTAATGTATATAAAGTGTGCTATCGTTTTTATATATTGCGCTGTCATAAAAATGGTGCTATTTCTTTCGAGTGGTTAAATTTTAAGGGCCGATATTGAATATGAACCTCAGCTAAACGTCAAGTTTTTTTCTGCGTTTCAATTTGTGTGTTACTCAATTTTATTGCGTTATTGCCTTGTTTTTTGTAGAAATTCTTTAAGGGTTCAAATATCATGTCTGAAACCGTAAATACACCGTTTTTTCTATGAAAATCTATAAGCACCTCTGGTATGACAGCGCCGTCTAGTGTTAGTTTTGGGTAAAAATGAAACTCAAAAATTACTTCTTCGACTCATAAAAAAGCAGACACTATAACTATCCAGGATAATAAACATATATAAGCATTATTTGCCCAATTTTATAATGATTCTTCCCTGTTAGACAGCGTTGTAAAATCGCCAATTTCAAATATGTATAAAAAAATCGCTGGCTGAACTTAAGAAAAAAAGTTTCTTGAAGATTTTGTAATGCCAACATTAATTTCCAATTGGTCTCATCCCATTCCCATTTTGTTTCAAGTTTTATTTTATTTTTAAGCAAATTTTTAAATTATCTTTCAGAGTTGTTAACGACTGCAGAAATTTTAAACTTTTACGAATTCTGTTTTTTACATAAAAAGTTCTTTTGGAAAAATAAAGAATTTCGAATATTTATTCACAATTACTGCATATCATGAATTTTTTATGTATTCAGCCTGATCACAAACCCTTTCAAAAATAAAAAAATTTATTTCCGATAATTTCGTACACTCAATATTCGACGAAAAAAAACACAATATTATATTTTTCCAAAACAAATTGACTCAAAAAAGTATAAAATTCGAACTATATAACAAGGTATTGCCAACATATAGCCACAGGAGTATTTAAGCCAAGTTCAGACTATTATACTTTGTATTAATACTTGTCAAAAATTCAAATAATACGTGCAAGTCTGATAGTCTGAATGTAATCCGTCATACATACGAAAAATAATACGATAAAAATTTGACATCCCATACGACTTTTTTGTTTTTTGAAACTTTTCAAAACGATAATATTGTACATTGGATCAGGGTTGTGTTTTTTAGCAAACCAGCTAATTAAAAATTGTGTAGTCGGCTATTTCGTAGCCGATGGGGTTCCGTCACTGATTTTTTGTCGTTATAAAAAGCTCGAAATTTGGAATTTAGCTGTCATTTATAAATGTATTTTGCTCATGCTATATTTAGAACATAAAATATGTTTGTGCTATTGAATTTGGATGTGTTATAAATAATTATTATTTTAACTGTTGAAGAATTTCACGCGCCGGCACTTCTATCGCCTATGACGAATAGCGCACCTGCCGCCGTGAAAAGTTTTATGATGGCACATCTATGTTGGTTTATATCAAGTGTGATGGTGTGAATGCAAAATCTAATTTACGTTAGACTTTTTGACAGTCGCAAGAAATGTGTTTAGACTTTTATCTCACAAAATCTAATGAAAGTATTTATACTTGTATAATAGTCTGATTGGGCCTTTAATAGTTAATTTGATATTATCAAGTATTTATAAATAAGCCTTTTTATTACTGGTTAATAAGGTGAAAGGCGTTGAATAACTAATATAAGGATTATCTTTAAATTAAGATATTTTTATGGCCTTATTCATAAAAAATATTTTGGGCCATATCCAAAAAAAATTCTTACTTGAGTTTTAACGCATACGTTAGTTACCAAACACATTAGCACTACCATACATTTGTTAAAAATTTTTATGCAAAAACAGTACGTTAACTTTTGAATGTAGTAAGAAATTTAATTGTTTTGTTATGGCAACGCCGTTATTTTCAGTTGTAATTTTTTGAATAGTGATGTATGAAAACTAATATTCGAAAATTGAAAAACGAATTAAAAAAATAAAAAATTATTATTATTACTTAAAATAACATATTTTTGGCAAACATTTCCTGGGTTTACCTTTTTAATAAATAATGAGTGTATAATATGTAGTATATTAATCGAATTGAGAAAAATTAATAGGATTACTTATACTTAAAATATTTTTATTATTCGAATAACGTTTTTCATTGTATTCGTTTGAGTGAAAGTGCATCACTAACATATTTCTTATTTATGTTTCCCTTTTAAAACTTATATTTTCAATTTATATAATATGTAACGCTCAAATTTATTTATCTAACAATCATAATACATCGTTTTTGTTAATATTTTCCATAAAATTGTGAATTAAAAGACAAATAAAAATCAAGAATTCAAATGTCATTTTAACATGCAGTTAAAGTGGCCCAGTTCAACTTTAAACGTATGGTAAGATAATAGTCGTTTTTGGATACAACGTTATGAAATTTTCCTTAACAATTGCTTACCAAGCTTTGTTAAGTTTTTTTGCATACAGCCTTTTATGTTTATTAAACCGTTATTTGACAAATATCTATGGGAAATTTGTCAAATAACTGTTTAATAAACATACAGTATTTTTTATGAATACGGCCGTTATAAATTAGACAGTAAACATATAAATGTTACAAAATTCTTCATAAACAGTTTAGTGAATCCGTTTTATTTTATTAAACTGTACACACAAAATTTAATATAAATTGCACATTTTAAAATTTAATTTTTGTCAATAAACTGTGAGTTTCATATGTGTAAACGAAGATCGCTGCTTCAATTTATAAGATCTTCCAAAGTCGCAAATATATATTTTCATAAACTTATGCCGCTGGCTCTACATCCACCAGAACTAATCTGAAGGGCGTTTCTTGTAATCAAAACGCAAATTTCTTTAACGGATAGTGAAGGTCGCTTTTCAGCCTTCCTTAAATATTTTGAAAAACGCAGTGGTTGAACAAGGTAAAACGATTAATACTTGTATATATATACAGGGTGGCGCAAAAATAACCTTCCGATGTTTTTTGGCTGTAATTAAAAAAAAAAAAGAAAAACTTTGCTTCTTTCTGTGGATTATTTTTATTTGGTCTTTTAATTTTTTTACATCAAGTCGAGATAAATGGCCGCCGCCACAGTTGGTTGTCATTTGAGCCCTTTTTATAGCATTTTCCATCACATTGGCCAAAATTTCCGGTGATAGGCCCTCAAATTCTTGACGGATATTGTCTTTAAGAGCTGCTAGAGTCTGAGGCTTGTTGAAATAAACCCGCGACTTCAAAAAGCCCCACAAAAAGAAGTCTGCAGCGGTCAAATCAGGTGATCTTGCTGGCCAATGCAAATCGCCAAAACGGGAGATTAGGCGCCCGGGAAATGCATCGTTGTGGCACGTGCAGTGTGTGCCGTAACACCGTCCTGTTGGAACCATATGCTTTCCAATCCCAATTCATCAAATTGCGGATAAAATAATTCGTTGATCATTGCTCTGTAGCGCTCACCATTCACAGTAAAAGTCCGATGACTCCTCCAGCGAAAACAGTACACCATACAGTGACTTTGAGCGGGTGTAATGGCTCTTCGTGGGTTACAAGCGGATTTTCAGTGGCCCAGAACCGTAAATTTTGCCTATTTATATTTGATGAAAAATCATCTTTCCCTTGGGGTCAAATAAATAGTTACCAATATTCCGCGATCTGAAGCAGTGTAGCGTAGCATTGTTTATTAACGTGTATTTCGCATGTGTTTACTGCAAAAATATCAAAACACAACTGACATTAGGGGCCAATCGCAAAATTTATAGCATTTTCTGATACGAGGATTACTTTTGCGCCACCTTGTATATGTGAATGTGGACTTTTAATAATTAAAAAAAAAGATAACTACAAAAATCCATTTAGATTAAAAAATAAGAACAACTGCTGCTGTTGATGCCTATAATTGTGTTTTAAAGCGCTATGCTAAAAAAACGGTCACTTGCTTAAATTTGTACGTCTTACTCGAAATGAAGAATTTTTCAAAAGTAGAAATTTTTGTATGTTATGTGAAAGTGGAGAAGTGGTTACACAAAAAAAGAGAAAGAGGCAAACACATCAAATGGGGAGAAATGGAAGCAGCTTTAGGTTTATTGGAAGAAGGAAACTTAACGACTTCTGAATTTCTGTCACGGATGGATTACAAAGAAAACTAAATATGTGTAGATATTTTGTTTAAACAAACAAAACTTTAAAACAAGCGCTTCTAAAATTTTATGTTTTTTACAGTTTTCTTGTTTTTTTCAATAAGAAGGTAGTGGTTATGCTTTTTTTGTAAATATTTGAACTATGTGAACTTACAATTAAGTTTTTTATTCGCTATTTAAGCTTCTAACATTTATACCAGTAAAAAAATTATAAATAGCTTGTTTTCTATGTTTCCCAGCTATCTATATGTCGACATTTCATGGGAACTACCCTAATCATCAGTAGACTTTGGAAATTTTTGAAAGATATTCTCAAACATTCAACTTTATATCCCAACAATGCAAATAAATTGGTGAGAATTTAAAAGGAAAAATGCTCTAATAATATCCGTCAAAACACAAAAAAACAAGCTTTTCTATTTATAAACGTCTCTAACATTTCTTTACACCTTTCACCTATTTTCAGCACCGTCAAAATGACGATAAATCGTCAAATATGATGTTATATTCAAAGGACTTCAAAATTACACTTGCCCATATTGCCGCGTTAGAGTTGAGGAAACTATTCAAATATTTACTTAGATTTTATAACATTTTTTGCATGCTTAAATAATTATTTTATTTCGAAATTAAAACTTGTTTTGAAGGGAGTTATTTCATTAAGAATTTTGGGGTGTTATTTGATATGAAATAAGACCCTAATAATGGGACGTTATTTCATTCCTGTCTGAGGTATTTTTTCATTTTGTTGAGGGTTTCTTTCATTCTAAAAATGGGGGTTTATTTCAAATGAAATAATTCCCTAATTTTTGGGGTATCATTTCATTTTTAATTTGGGGGTTTGTTTTCTGGGGGGTTATTGCCTGCCACCGATATATTATAAACAAGTCTACAATAACAGTTATATTTAAACATTTCCGAATGATGTGAAAATGGAAATTAGATATCGGATTCTTGATTAAAATCAGGAAAACAGAAACAATTATGGGCAATAAAATTTGTTTTGCGAATAAGAGAAATTCTAGAGATAAAACAAGACTTTTAAATACTTTACTTAGGGCAAAACCAGCCAAATTTTATTTGCTTTGCTTTACGCATATTCAACAAGCTCGAGTAAATACAAATACTCTGCACGTATAAAGCGAATAGGGGTTGTATATATTTCTTGTTATACCCTTCTTAAAAATGTAAACGGTATATTCCCTTGTGGTTCCGTTTGTAATTTCTAAAACTTTCATTTGCTACCCTATAAATTATATATATTCTGAATCAGAATTAATAGAAAAGTCGATTGAACGATGTTCGTCTGTTAGTCGTTGAAATACCGTACTAAGAAAACCATTAGACAACCTTTTTTTCACTATTCTATAACTTAATCGATTCATAGGTTTGCTTCTGGTTCAAACTTAACATAATTATTTGGCATGCCGACTAAAGGGTAAAAATAAGATTTCCCCGATATCGGTCCATATACACCCATTCATAGCCTAAACTGCTTTTTTAATGAAAATGTCGTATAAGCGAACTTAGATAATTTTGTTTTGCTTAAAAGTAGTCCAGGTAATAAAAGAAGGTTATTTAATTATAGAAAATGCGAATTTTCAATATCGGTCCAATATACCGATTTTATCATGAAAATGTCGCCTAAACGAACTTAAACAACTTTTTATGCTTAAAAGCAGTTCTCGTAATAAAAGCAGGTTACGAAATACAGAAAATGAAAATTTCCTATATCGGCCCATAATAATTTATATTTTCAGCAAAACGATTTCAATTGTGTAGGCGATTTACTTATCCGATTGTATATTTTGAATCACCCTTATTTGGCAAAACTGCTTCACATCTTCGAGGTATATTTTATATACACTTTTGGTATCTCTCCAAAGGAATACAGCACCACGCTTCCTTTACTCTTTCCCAAAGTTCATCGCAATTCTTATTTTTTTTTTCTGGCCAACTTTCTCTCTAACATCGTTCCATAAATTTTGTTTGGGGTTAAGGCCGGGACGTTGTGCGGGCCAATCAAACATTGAAATCTTTTCTGCAGAGCCTATTTTTTCATTATCGTATATAAATATCCAGTTCAGGGGCATGAACTCAAAGTACATGGCTCCATAGTATTTATCAATATATTTAGGTAAAAGAAATTGTCCTTGTTTCCATTTATTCTTTCTAGAGACCCAATCCAATGCCAAGAAAGTGATCCCCAAACTTTCAGATTAACTCCACCGTGCTTCACTATTTTAGTAATATAACGAGTCTTGAATTCTAAGTTTTTTTTCTCGATGTACAAATGTTTTTCCGTTCGGGCCAATCGAAGTTATTGTGGTTTCATCTGTAAAAAGGACTCGTTTCCAGAATTTGATGTCATTATTCCTGTGCATTTTTGCCAAAGGCAAAGGGTCTTTTATATTCTTTTTTGTTCGAAGGGAGTTTTTTCCGCTGACTCGGCCATAGAGACTATTTTCATTGAGATAAGTATACTGGATACATTTAACCCAAATTCCTAATTTGTTCAGTCATCATTTTTTCTCGAGGACTTGAAAGGGTATACCTTACTTTCTCTAACCTTGCCTTGACCTTAACGGACATTTAAAATTGCATCAGTTGATAGTCAAAATAATATTGCGCTATTTGATTGTCCAATCAAAAAACATTACTTTTAGCAAAATATGACAAAAATGAAAAATTGCAAAATCTAACGGGACTTTTTCTAAAGAATTTTTAGAAAAAAAGAATCGAGCAGGAGAATCGCATTACTATACATATTATTAACGCTATTTTTCTAAAGTTATACATATTTTACAATTCGAATATAGGTGCGCTAATTCTCTGTCCATGGCTGTATATGGACCGATATCGGAAATTTTTATTTTCCATATTTTAGTAACCTTATATTACCAGAACTGCTTTTAAGCAAAAAAAATTTGTTTAAGTTCGCTTACGTGACATTTTCATAAAAACCCCGGCTTAGGCTATATCTCGGGTATATATGGACCGCTATCGGAAATTTTCATTTTCCATATTTACATTACCTTATTTTATTACCAAAACTGGTTTTGAGCAAAAAAAAAGTTGTTTAAGTTCGCTTACGCGATATTTTGATGGAAAAAATCGGTTTAGGCTATATCTCGGGTATATATGGACCGATATCTGGATTTTATTTTTTTACTTTTTGTCACCATGCTTAATAATTGTGTAAAGCTTGAAGCAAAACAAATAACTTTTTTTTTTTTAATTTTCATACAAAATTGCAAAAAAAATTTATTTTTTCGGAATTTTGAATATATCTCAGCTATATGTGAACCGATATTACTGAATCGATGGGGTAAAATAATGGTGAAAGAAAAAAGTTTCTAAGTCTAATGATTTTCTTAGAAACGGTATTCCAACAGCGGACAGACCAACAACGCTTAATCGACTTTTCCATTCATTCTGATTCAGAATATATATACTTTATAGGGTCGCAAATGAAAGTTGTAGAAATTACAAACGGAATCACAAACTTATATATACTCTTTTTTTTATTTTTTTAGCTTGGACCAGTACTCAGGGGATGACCCCCCTACAAATGCAGTGCATTGTACCAGAACTAGGAAAATAGGTTATGAGGAGGGGGAAAGAGGGAGTAGTGTTTATGGACATTTGACTTGAACTTTCCAACAGACAGGAAACACGTCTGCAGGTAACTTATTCCATAGACGAAGCGTACGGCTGAAAAACGAATTCTCTCTGTAATGCGTAGTGCGATTCCCCGGGCAATCGACCACAAATGGATGAGCGCTAGACGATAAGCGCGTGCTACGTAAAAGTGTGCGAGTTTCGGGAATAAGATCCCTAATCTCGTCAGAGCAAAATCCATTGTAGTAACGATAGAACAGAGTAACGCACCCCACACTGCGTCGATGCTCCAGTGAGTCAATAGAGTTGGATACCCTACTGTCACCGATAAGCTTCTTCGCCCTCTCCTGCACACGGTCGAGTAACCCCAAAATAGACTTTGAGGCTCCGGCCCAAACATGAGAGTTGTATTCCATTTTCGGTCGGATGTAGGTGGTATAAATAGTAAGGATGTCGGATGGAGTGAAGTACATCTTACACCGTTTCAAAAAACCGAGGCACTTGAATGCTTCTTTAGAGACATGAAAAATGTGTTCTGTCCAGCGAACATCACACTGTATCTTCATTCCAAGAACATCAAGAGCATCCGATTCCTCAATATTTATACCATCCATGAGTACAGATGAAGTAGCATTTGCGGTCGTTTGCTTGTGTGTTAATAAGCAACATTGGGTCTTACGAGCGTTGAAGGCGACTCTGTTTTTACGACCCCATTCGTAAAAACCCCATTAATAGAAGGTCACTATTCAGTGAATCATTCATATTTTGCCTCTTGGCAGCGATCTCTGATAGGCTGGGCCTATAGCTAAAAGAGTACGAGTGGCAAATGCTGCTGTCATCTGCGAAAGAGTGGATAGGGTTGGAAGTTTGGTAGAGAAGATCATTTAGAAAAATAAGGAATAGGGTAGGAGAAAGAACGGAGCCTTGCGGAACCCCTGAATTAATCTTGAACTCGTTTGATGAGACCCCATCTATAACAACTCGTATAGTGCGGCCTCTGAGAAAACTCGATATAAACCGAGAGAAGTCATCACCGACACCAAAAGCAATAAGTTTTGCCAGTAGTGCACCATGCCACACTCTGTCAAACGCTTTTGAAATATCCAGAGCCACCACCCTACTTTCACCGAAATGATGGATTGAGTGGCACCATTTCTCTGAAAGATATGCCATAAGGTCGCCAGTAGAACGACCCTTACGAAGTCCATATTGACGATCACAAAGTAGTTTATGCGACTCTAGATACCTCATAAGGTGATGGTTGACCATGCTTTCCATTACTTTGGAAAGTGTAGAGCAAATTGCAATTGGGCGGTAATTTTCAGGGTTATTTGCCTCACCCTTTTTTGGTATTGGTGTTACATTAGCAACCTTCCAGCACGATGGAAACTCACCAAAATGGTAAATTATGCTGAAGAGGCGTGCTAATGGACGCGCAAGCGTAGAAGAACACTGCTTCAAGACCAGTGCTGGAATGCCATCCGGTCCAGGAGTTTTGTTTATGTCGAGGTCTGCCAAAACCCTTTTAACTGCTCGTGCCCGGAAAAATATCTTTGGCATAGTTACAGATACTCTTTCGAGCTCGAGAAGTGGTTGACTGCTTTCCGGCAAGCAGGAGTTGCTTGCAAAAATTTCAGCCAACAGGTTATCTTTTATATGTACTCTTTACATTTGTGTGAAGGGTATAAAAATTGCAATTAAAAAATACACTTTTTTATATAATTGCTGTGTTGCATTTGTTTGTTTCAGATGGCAGAACTATTTTTTTCCTGTACAAAAAAGATGCTAGCAAATTCTACACATATTTTCGCTCATACAAAACGCTTCAGCACACAGAAAAACGGTATTCGCGATTTTGGCCTAAAGCAAGCCACAGACTATGCGACTAGTTGTACAACATGACGATGTTGGTTATTAGATTGTAAAGTGTGTGGGGTCGTCGTGTGAAGTTGTGTCGCGGTCGTACGAAAGATTAAAAAGTTTTGATTTTTACTCAACAGAATTTTTTAAGAAATGAAATTGTGAGTTAATGTCGCACAGTTTGTGCGCAAAACAGACAACTCGGCAAGCCAACGTGTTGTAGCAACAGTCGCATAGTCTATGGCATGGGTAACAAGTAATTTAAAAATTTTGCGTTTCTCAGCACATGGCTGATAAATTTTTCTTCTTTATAATATTAATGTAGTGTTTCTGGGACATAAATTAGCTATACGTCTAGAAAATTTGTATGAAATGCACTCAAAATATTTTTCATACGTATTTTCTAGACGTATCACTCATTCGTGTCCCATAAACACCACATAAGAATTGATTGATACTCGATGAATTTGTTGCATAAATAACTTTCTCGTATGTTTGTCAACACAAATCTATATATTTATCTACGTATATGTAAAATAACGTGTATCATATCGCTCCTTTATTGCAACATAGCCATATCTAAAAAAATTAGCTCTTCGAGTTAACAATGTTAACGGTACTACCTTTTATACTGTGCAAAATATTTATTCAAACTACTTTTCTAAAAAAAATTCTAAGATTTGTATGTAAACCAAAAATTTGAAATATGTTTTTCTCGAAACAAGCTTTTTTAGTCATGCCTATGTTGCAATAAAGGAGCGATATGATACACGTTATTTTTATATCGTTGGTCTCATGTAGAAAGGCCCTAACAAACATAATTACCATTTTACAGGAGAAGGAAAAATCGTGATAGAAACAGTATAAATAGGTATGAACATCTAAAAGTAACTTTTTTTGCTCAATTGCTTGTAAGAGCCATGTGTATGAAATTATATAATTAAATATGTGTGACACTGTGTACTTGTGTGAAACGTAGTGGAATCCCTAAAAGAGCTCAATTCGGGGAAAATGCGAGTTAGGGCCTTTTTAAGTGAGACCAACGATATGTATGTACATATTACATACATGTAATTGCGTAACCTGAGAACGCCTGCAGCAATATGAGTAATTTTTTTGCAAGGTTTTAAATTTTTAAATGGTTTGTAAGAAAAAATATTAATAAAAATTACATACCCATAATTTATTTGTTTATATCTTCAGAACGGTAACAATAAGATTCTCTAAATCTCGTTCAGGTTGCTTAAAAGCAAAAAAAAAAAAAAAATCATCGTTCAGAAAGGAGGCGGGATCAGATAAGTGGGTTTAATACCTCCCATACAAAGTAAATATTGATTTTTGTATATCAAATATTCGTATTATTTGATCTTGTTTATATTGATTTCTTCTAAATTTTCCAGCTAAAGATCTTGATTGATTTTTGTTTTTATAAAAAAGGTTATCATTCAATTTGTTATCATCATCAGGAAAATTAAAATGTTATAAATAAAAAACAAAAATCAATCAAGATCTTTAGCTGGAAAATTTAGAAGAAATCGATTTTTGTATATCTTGAGAACGGTTAAAGCTAAATTTAGTATAAATGACGATCAATATAAATCGTCAGTCAAAAAAGGAAGCGAAATAGGATAAATGGTTGTGGTACCGCCCATACAAAGCAAACATTGGCTTTTTGTATACCTTGAGTACGGTGAAAGCTAAAGATTTTAAATTTGGTACAAATGACATGATGAGTTATTGGTTGCTATGAGTTATCGGAAAGAAAGTGGGTGGGATTAGGAAAGTGAGCCTGGTGCCTCCCATACAAAATAAATGTTAATTATATCTCAAGAATGGCTAAAGCTAAAAATTCTAAGCAAAATATTATAAACAGCTTGTTTTTACATTTTCCAGCTGTCTATATGTTGACATTTCGTAGCAACCCCCTAACTTAGTGTCCACACCTGCGATAATATCTGAGATGAGAACGTCAAATTCAATCGCAGAGAGAATTCTGTTACGTGTAGACTTAAAATCAGTGTTATCGCAGTCTTATAATAATTTTTATGAGAGCGTTCTTATGAGAAATCTCATGGCAACGATCTTATAATAAGAGCTGTCAAAAAAGCGATTGTGTGTGTGTGTTTGTTTACAGAAAGGCGTCATTGCAATTTTACCGATTAATAGCTTTGCAAAATATATTTAAAAAACCCCTTTTAAATGGAAACTAGGTTGTTTTTATGCATTAAATAAACACTATAAATGATTACTTTCGTGCAAATTATGTGCATTTACGAAATTCATATAAGATTTCTTTCATCGCAAAGATGTGTTTTCTTCACGGCTTTCATTGATTTATGAATTCTTATAAGATTAACAAAAATACGTGTACTCCTTGTTAGATATTAAAATGGACATAAAGAAATTCGTTCTCTCATTCTGCCGACGTTTTGTCAGATATTATCTCAGAGTTAATCGCAGTTGTGGACACTAGGTAACTTCCCAGCAGTCCACAAGTTATTACAATTTGCAAAGCATCCGATTGTAAGCGATTATGTCAACAGAAAAAATCAAAATAAACATGTTAAGCATAACAAACAACTAGCATCCGACTCAGATTAGACTTTTTCTACTCATATTGTTAAATTAAATGTAGATAAGTAGCAAAGAAGAAAAGAAATGCTAATAATATAGTTTTGAACTCATCCAATCTTCGCTTACAATGTATACAGTGTTGGATGCATCTTACGGCCTAGGCCATCGCTGTGTAAATGTAAGTAGGAATTGTATACAGACTTCGGATGGGTCACGCTTACATTGTCAATGGTCTTAGATCGAAGATGTATGTGACAAAAATTTCACTGGGTTAGAGTCTAAGATGAGAACGTCAAATTCAATCGCAGAGAGAATTCTGTTACGTGTAGACTTAAAATCAGTGTTATCGCAGTCTTATAATCAATTTTATGAGAGCGTTCTTATGAGAAATCGTATGGCAACGATCTTATAATAAAAGCTGTCAAAAAAACGACTGTGTGTATGTTTGTTTTCAAAAAGACGACATTGAAATTTTAGCGATTATTAATTATTAATCGTTTAAAAAATGATTTTAAATGGAAAATAATTTGTTTTTATGCATTAAATATTTACTATAAGTGATTAATTTTGTACAAAATGTGTGCATATACGAAATTCATATAAGATTTTATTCATCGGAAAGATGTGTTTTCTTCTCGTCTTTCATTGATATATGAATTCTTACAAGTTTAACAACAATACGTATGTATACTCCTTGTTAGATACGAAGATGGACATAGAAAAATTCGCTCTCTCATTCTGCCGACGTTTGCTCAGATATTAGGTGTGTTCATTTACTTTACTAGTAAAAATTAGCAACGAGAGAGTAACAAGAAAATGTTCAAAATTACTCTCAAAAATGTGAAAAAGTAAATGAACACTTTACTAGCAAAAATTTGCAAGTTAGAGTAGTGTTGTTGTGTATAGGTATATATAAGTACTTAATAACTACCATTATATCCTTTGGACAAATTATACATATATGAATGTTATTATAAAAATAATGTGATTATGGTCATTTATATTCAGCATTGTCTTGACTGGTGTTTTTCGAGTACAGCTTGTAATAGAATAATGAAAAGTTTTACAATTTTATTTAATCTAGGACTAGGCATAGTGGAAATACACTAAGCACTATAAGGGTGATTAGCTACTTTTGAATAAAATATCTATTTTCAAATAGCATCCCATACACGTTTCACTTCAATTCGTAACTGAGTCGGTCGTTGTGCAATTCAAGAAGTAGTTTTTTTTTGCAAGGAGACCGTTAATAATTTTTTAAATTGTCTTTAATTTCATTAAATCTGATAGTTGAATGAAAATCTTCCTATTCAGTTTATGAAGTGTGTGGCCAAGAACCAATTCAATTGAAAGACTCAATTAACAATTGAATTGAAATGTGTATGGGCTGCTTTATACGTTATAACAGCCTGCATTTTCATTTTTATTTCAAATTAATTTCAAATTGTAAAGTACCGAATAGCTAGGTACTCATAATATTTACGATACTAAAAATAATAGTTGGTCTGTAAAAATTAAAGAAACAAAAACATTTCAGAGGTTAAAACTACAAAAATATTAATATAATTAAAAATGGAAGGTGTCTAAGTGTCTATTTAATTGCTTCCCTAAAAGTTTTAAACACATTCAAGCAAGTAAATTTGCCGGAACATCCTTTGCCATTGATGCGCTACATACTGTGTTGCTTAGTTCATTGCCACTAGACGTCTTATTTTAACTCTGTTGTACCTAAGTTACACAAAAATCAATTTGTTATCTTTTTAATACTTATACTCGTTTTAAAAGTTTACATACACTTACAATTTCTTAAATTTTTCAAAATATTTTCATTTTTAACTTAATTTAGAAATATTGTTTTGTAAACACAAACGCAAAACAGCTGTTTGAATAATTATTGCAAATAAAAATTTTACTTGCAAAAACTTGCAAGAATTTTTCTGTCTCTCAATTTTGTACGCTCTTTTGACGCTCTCTCGTTGCAAATTTTTTGGGTTAATGAACGCTTTCTAGTAAAAATTGTTACAAATTTGTGAAAATTTTTAGTAAATGAACACACCTATTATGTTAGAGTTAATCGCAGTTGTAGACACTAGGTAATAATTTTTGACAGCTATTCTTAAACATTCAACTTTATATCCCAACAATCTAAATAAATTATTGAGAATTATTATTATTATTTTTTTAAGCATCAAAAAGCAGAGAACCAAAATTCAAACATCTGAGTTTTATTCACCATATCAGCATTATCAGCTTTTAATATTGATACCAGTCAAAAAATTATAATCAGCTTGTTTTTATGTTTCCCAGCTGTCTATATGTCGACAATTGATAGGATCTACCCTAATATCTTTCAAAAATTTTCAAAGTCTACTGATCAAATATTTCTTGAGAAAGCAAGATACAAATGAGAAATATAATTTATTGCATCAGTAGTTTCATTTCTTTATAATGAAAATGTAAAAACATTTTTCATGGAATGTTTGGTAGTATTAAACATGTCCCCAACTGATAAAAAAAAAATGCGCATTCAACTAACATACGAATTTTATTCTAGCGATTTTGCTAAAAAAACAGATCAATAATAATTTTTCAACATGCATACTCGTATACTGAATACATCCATACATATTAACATACATGTACATATGTATGTATATTCTAGTTTATCACCAAGTTTAATACTTAATGCAAATACTACAAATAAAAATATTTATTGGTATTTCAGTAGCAGTTCTTCCCCCATAAGAAAAATCTTTCGATTGCGTTGAGAGACAAGTACGTTAGATTAGGTTTACATTGAAAAAGCTAGCCTACTTGCGCCCAATTTGGTCTCGATACGCTGCCAGAGTGTGATATGTATCTCACCATTCGCCTACAAGCTGTCAGAGCAATTGTTCTCGTGTGTGATAGAGCATTGACAAGCAAAAAATATGTGGTGAATACCATTTTTACCATAATATTATTTATTTTCAAAATTGGTGTAAAATAAATCCATGCATCTAAATGGGACCACCAAAATATGAGAAAAGGCGATAATATTGCAGTCACGATCTTGAGATACTAAAACATATAGTCCAGTTATTAAAGCCATTCAAATTTGTCACTAAAGAATTTTCAGGCCAGAACTATGTGATTTTATCGAAGATTATACCAATGATAAATTGTTTTACATTGAAGTATCAAAGTTTTTCTTCCTCAATTAAATCTGGCACACAGTTGCAAGGCAAACTATTTGGTGAATGCACCAGAAGAATTTATTTGATAGAATTCTAGATTTTTAAAAATCCTCGTTTCCGTGATTCTAATTAAGACACTTCAATTTCGGCTAGTGGATCAGAAAATGAAGTCCATTTTGGCTCGATTTTTGCCACTATCGTATCAAGAAATCGACCGATACAAGTATGTATCGATGCTTTTTCTTCGATACCGAGTGGGTATCGATACTTTGCGATCGATACCACATCGAGTATAAGGATCGATACCCTGGTGGTATCATTTCATCCGTACTTAAGGATATTAGTCTTCTTATTATCGTACCCTGAAATTTGACGGGTAACCTCATTCAATGGTTCTGGGCAGTGCCTGAATTCTACAACTCTATAGCTGTGCAGTGCCAACCATCCCATCTATATTCTCTTGTTGTAGCCGAACCCTGGCGTTTGCAAGTATGCCCACTACCAACATTATCGGGCACTTCACTGTGCTTCTATACACAGAAAAGATTCGGGTTCGAATGTCTCGCTTAATGGATATTCGGCATTCATGAACCCACCTGGATGTCGTATAGATCCCCGCTAGTACGTTGAGGCAAGTAAATAGACAACAATTTAGTGTTTGTAAAATAATATATGTATCTTTTATTTGCAATAAAGCTCACGACTTCCATTTATTCACGTTGAAGCTACATATTCATTATTCTAGATTTGATAAATTTACAAACTCAATTACATAATTAAACCATTACAATTTCATTTGGAAAAATATGAAGAAGTTATTTAATATTTATATGGTTTATTGCTTATTACTGATAAAGATGTGAAAAAATGGAATACAAAAATTTAATACTAAATTTTTACCAAACCTCTGCCTCAAATATACACGTGTACATTAAAAGCGAGATATTCTAACTAATTTTGTAATACCTACTCAACTAAAAAGATAAATGCTTTAATAAAGGAGAAAAAATCGAGCAGATTTATTGAGAAATTAAATTTTTTTTTTTAAATTATTGCCTTAAGCATACATAGTTTTGCTCTTACTCTCTTTCACTAATACTAATTGTTTATTAATATGACAAAACTTCGATTTACTGCTTTTCCAAATATTCATCAAACAAATAAACAGCGAAAGAAGGATCTGGTTGGTTCATCATTTTAGCCAAGTCGTTGGCATAACCAGATAATTTACGTACAGATTTAGCCTGCTTGTCCAAGAATTTCTCTTCAATATATTGGGCAATTTCGGGATCACGCTCAGTACCATGTTCAGCACCATGAAGAGCACGAGTATGAATATGAATAGCACCGTTAGACAATTGTTTCTCATAATCCAAAGCCAGAGCCAAGGAATGTAACTCATCAACTTCAAGTGTGATTGGATCCTTGCCGATTGTGTTAGGATTTTCGTGGATTACATTAAAGTCAGCTTTGCCACCACGACGGGATAATTGCTTGATCAGATCAATGGTGTCATCAAAAGCGCGGTCCGACATTTCTTGATATAATTTACGGAAGCCAGGACGATTCTTTTGATAGGAATTGAAATATGTAGCCAATAATAAGTATTCGTAGGATTTCGTTAATTGAGAGTTTACGTAGGCCTGGAGTTCTGGCTCGATGTGATCAATGCCACCATAGCGGGCGTTACAAACTGAGGTGCCTGCTAAAAAAATTTTGAAAATTAGGTGTTTAAATGAAGAAAAATTACAGTTTCAAATAAATAAAATCTGTAGCATGGTACCATGATCTGTAGTGTTAATAAATACAGTTTCAAGTGACAAATAAATAAAATCTGTAGCCTGGTACCATGATCTGTAGTGTTAAAACAAATCAAACGAAATTTCTAAGCATAAATTTTAATTCTTACTTTCGCTAGCAAACATTCCGGTTATAGCTTGTTAAGGTTTTTTTTTTTTTTTGTTTTGAATGAAAAAAAGAATAAAAAGCATCCGGAAATGAATTATTAAAATTGTAATTTTCAACATTAACAATCTATACATTTAACATAGCTTTTAACATAACACCTCGTGCTGTTACAATATACTGTTAACATTTGTCTGGTTTCTTTGTAATGCGGGATATAGACGATACTAATTTTCGAGTTGTAGTACGGTTTTCAGATACACTTTACTGCAACACATACAACTTCATGTAAAAGAAAAATTTTAAAGACAATACAAGCGCTGGTAAACTGGAAGATATAATGGCTTTAATGGTAATAATTGAAAATAATAAAAAAGTATAAAAAACAGTTTGGAGGAGAGAATGGTTAAAATAAAAAGATGAAAAAAAAGAGCGTATATTATTTATTTTCTTTTTCATTTGTTCTATTGTAATGTCTGGCTCTATTTCCTTATACATTTTTAATAAATTAGCGTAAGCTTTGTTTTATAAGGTTTTATTTTTATTTTTTCATCTCTTGAATTCCAAAGGCATATATGGTTTCTGTAAGTCCCAATTTTCACGAGGCAATTTTAGTTACGCAATTCTTATCAAATTTTCGTTTTAACTTGCTTTTATGTTCAGACACAGCAATTTTACTTGAGCAATTTTCGTTTTCTATTGCTTACACTTTCTTAATCTTGCATGTACTGCATTCTCAAATTTTTCCATTTAATTTTCACTTCTTCTAAATTAATACTGCTGTTTATTTATTTAAGTTGTCCATAATATTTAGAAATTTTTTTTCAAATGAATTAAAATATCGCAATTTCGCGCCAATATTACTTTCATCACGGACAACATATCAATACATAAAAGAAACACAAATGAAAGAAAATGTAAAATTTCTGATATTACGAATGATAGTACAAAACGACTTTCCGAGTACAAGCAAGTCTGTACTCATTTTTACACTCCCCACTCTTTCCTCTCTTATTTGTCCACAAACTCATGAATTGCGCAACTAAAATTGCCTCGTGAAAATTGGGACTTAGCTTCAATGAAGTCTCTAACTTTTGATTAGTTCGAAATTCACATATATGCAACACTTGAGGCATAAAAAAAGCACGTTAATACAATCAGCTGCTCATAACATAAATTTCGCTGTACTACAGTATGATACACAATACTTTCTTTCGTACTTATGAAAGCTTCGCCCAAGAAAGTCAAAACAAAGTGTACTTCACAAGTACAACAGCATGATACTCGCGTTACTAATTTCATACTTGTATGATTTGTACTAACGTCTATACCCTGCATAAACGTTAAACAAATGTTAAGCTTATTTTTACAGCTGTTAACATTTCGCTATGTGTGCTAACTTTTTAACTTGCATAATGTGATACATATGTAATGTACATTAACATAAAATACTTACCAGAAAGAGGTGAATTACCACACGCTTTCACCACATTGTCATGACAGACCTCTTCAGTTTTTGCTACGGCGCAAATAGCAGCAAACAAAGCAAAAACAATGAAATATTTCATGTTTTGACGGTAAATTTGCCTATTGAAAGAAACAAAATTGATTTTTTCAGGGATTTTACACAAACTTCAAAAATATACAAAATCAATTTGATTTTTATTACTACAAAAAGTACGTTTTTTATGTTTTCTTTCACACCTCAAAATAAATAACTAGACAGTTTTCTTTGTGTGTTATTTCGGTGAATTATTTTAAAGGAATAAATTAAATCTCTTGTTTTTACTAGTATTTAAATAATAAATTTTATAGACATGTAGTCACAAAAAAAACGTTATCTAGTCTTTTAAAAACTGAACTTACAGTTTAATTACTTAATCACAATTTTGTTTTCTATATAGTATGAATGTTACTTATAGTCTTTCTTACGGTTTAACTTCTCTCTAGGGTCTTACTTGTTTAGTAGACACTTTGAAACTGTTGTTTATAATGCTGTTTGGTTCGATACTTGTATACTCACAATACGTCCATTATCTTGAATAGTGTTTGTTCATTTTACTCACTCTCAGTGATGTGTCTCTCTTTAAAAATGGCTTAAACAATATGGCTGATTTAAAAATACTAGAAGGCACTACACTAAATTGTTTTCTTTGAATTTTTGTTTGGTGGAGTGTGTTGGGGGTGATTCATATCTTTGTCACAGCAATACTTTTATTTTTTTGTCATTGGTAGAGTTGTCACGTTAATTAATTTACTTGATTCCTTAATTATAAATATTATTGTCAATAAATCGGATTTACAATGATAAATGAGTTTGAATTAAGGAAGAATTGAATGTGAAAAATTTCTCAATTAAAAAAATCCTTTACTTACGTATGTACATCCATATATACACATATCAAACATAATTTTACACATACAATGCCATACAGTTTTTCAAAATATTCCTAGGTTTCAAAAATCTCCAAACCGACTTTGCGGTCTATTCTGATGCATCATATAAAAATACATGTTCTGCAAAACTCTGTACCTACTTCTTTAATTAAAAATCACAATATTTTCGAAAACCACCTTATTCAGAAGTTTTAAAATTTTTTTATATTAAGAGTTTTTTGCCTTTCCCAGTCCCAATTTACATTGTTCAACTTTTGTCGCTGCAATTCTTGCTTTGTGGGTGAGACGGAATAGAGGCATTGAAAGGGGTACACACAAGGTGAGTTCATAACAGGTAAATGCAGTGGTACAATAAATGCAACTTTATAAAAAGCAAATCAGCTTTAATAGGTAGTGGCAGAATTACAATAAATACAACACCAACAAACTTCACATGTATTTTTTTTTGGTAGAAATTACCAAAATTTGTCAAAATTTTGTTGGAAACAGCAAGGAAGTGTATGTGTTTTTCCAGAATTATGTATTTTATACACAAAAAGGATTGAAAAAATATATTTCGTAAAACTTTTAATTAAAGTCTGTATGTTCTGAGCTTGGAAAGGAGAAAATGTGCAGCCGGATTGGGGAGGGTTCTAGGTCACATCTGGCCCCCAAGCTACAATACATAAATAAAAAAATTATTAAAAAACTATTTTGTTTCCTCTTTTAAATTTCTTTTAATTATTCCATTGACATCAGATAAAGATAAAAAAAAAATAATTTTTATTCATCTCGACCGTAGGTTAACGTGGAAGTCTCACATAAATGCGAAAGTTACTCAACTAAAGTTAAAAGCAGCGCAACTCAATTGGCTTATGGGCAGAAATTCTACATTGAAATTAGATTGCAAACTTTTGTTATACAACGCAATACTAAAGCCTATATGGCGCTACGGAATTCAATTATGGGGCACCGCCTCAGCGTCAAACATTGAAAAAATTCAAAGGCGACAAAACAAAATTCTTCGAACAATTACTGCAGCTCCATGGTACGTACAAAACTCCCGAATTCACAAGGATCTGTTTATTCCACTGGTAAAAGATGAGTTTTCAAGGCATGCGATAAGGTATATCAGCAAATTGGAACTTCACCCAGACCCTCTTGGACGAAACATACTTAATTTTAGTGGTCACACTCGGTTGAGAAGAAGGGATACCGTTGCCACCATCAGAGCGTTAAGTAGGTGATTTTACCGATATAATATGCGCATAATAAAACTTTTTGTCTAGCATTGGCTGGACTTAGTTAATTTATTGTATTTAGTAATAAGATTTGAATACTTATTGTTAGTTCACATTGTGAAGATTCAATAAATAAAAAAAAGCTAAAAAAAAAAAAAGTAACGATAGAACAGAGTAACGCACCCCACACTGCGTCGATGCTCCAGTGAATCAATAGAGTTAGATACCCTACTGTCACCGATGAGCTTCTTCGCCCTCTCCTGCACACGGTCGAGTAACCCCAAAATAGACTTTGAGGCACCGGCCCAAACATGAGAGTTGTATTCCATTTTCGGTCGGTTGTAGGTGGTATAAATAGTAAGGAGGTCGGATGGAGTGAAGTACATCTTACACCGTTTCAAAAAACCGAGACACTTGAATGCTTCTTTAGAGACATGAAAAATGTGTTCAGTCCAGCGAACATCACACTGTATCTTCATTCCAAGAACATCAAGAGCATCCGATTCCTCAATATTTATACCATCCATGAGTACAGATGAAGCAGCATTTGCGGTCGTTTGTTTGTGCGTTAATAAGCAACATTGCTTTCAATGAATCGTTCATACTTAGCCTTTTGGCAGTGATCTCTGATAGGCTGGACCTATGACCAAAAGAGTACGAGTGACAAATGCTGCTGTCATCTGCCGAAGAGTGGATAGGATTGGAAGTTTGATAGGGAAGGTCGTTGAGGAAAATAAGAAATAGAGTAGGAGAAAGAACGGAGCCTTGCGGTACCCCTGTATTAATCTTGAACTCGTTTGATGAGACCCCATCTATAACAACTCGTTTAGTGCGGTCTCTGAGAAAGCTTGATATAAACCGAGAGAAATCGTTACCGACACCAAAAGCAATAAGTTTTGCCATAGTGCAGCATGCCACACTCTGTCAAACGCTTTGGAAATATCTAGAGCCACCACCTTGCTTTCACCGAAATGATGGATTGAGTGGCACCATTTCTCCGAAAGATATGCCATAAGGTCGCCAGTAGAACGACCCTTACGAAGTCCATATTGGCGATCACAATCTTAGATAACTTAGTGTCTACAAATTGATTAGCTCTGGTACCTGAGAAATCGTCGGCAGTATAAGAGAACGAATTTATTTATGTCCATTTTTATATTTAACACTATTATTTTTGCAAAATATCTTTTAAAAACCTCTTTTAAATGGAAAATAATTTGTTTTTATTCATTATAGGTATACACTTTATATGCTGATTACTTTTGTACAAAGTGTAGCCTTATGAATTCTTATAAGGTTAACAAAAATACATATATTCCTTGTTAAATATTAAGATGGATAGTTGTGAAAAAGATTAACATCAGCACCTGCCTTGCGGCCTTATCTGATGATGGACCAGTTCAACGGAGTGAATTATTTACGATTCACCAGAGCTCTCGTGTGGCTGGATAGGCTCACATAGGTAGCAATTTATGCCATACAAACAGTAAATTTTTTAGAAAATTTTCTAAAGATTTATGCACAAATAAATGAATAAAAATATAAACTAACAATGCCAAGTATTTCCGTCGCTGTCTTTTGTTGTATAATGTTTATTTTTCTCGCCCGCAACGGGAAATCACACCGCACCGCAAACATTGTGTTCGAACTCTTATTTAAATTTTTGGCCTGAAGAAACTATCCAAAGGACAGCTAAATATTGCCCGATAATTATAAAAAAACCAAAAACTCCAAAACACATTAAGAAGAAAACAAATAATAATTAATAGAAACGTGTTCCAACTACATATTACAAGTTTTTGTGATATTATTATTATTTTTTTTCAAGAAAGAAAACAGCTTGATTCAACAAAAATATTTTTTGAAAAAATATACATATATTTAAGGCAACCAATACCATATACATTATCAATGCCGCTTTTAAGAAGTTTAATCATCATATTAATTATTTTTAGTAAAACTCAATAGGTACATTAAGTGGGCCCAGGAAACTAAGTAAATTTCTTTTAAATTATGAAGAATATATACATTTGTATATGTGAATACATATGTATGTGTATGGCTATAATTATCTTCTAAATATGAAAAATTTGCAAAGCAAAATAAAAAAAATATCAAATAAAAGTAAAAAATTACAAAATTAATTTTGTGAATGGCAGGTTAACAAACAGACAAAATTTAAAAAAATTCTGTTTACATTTTTAACCGAAGGATCTTTTGGTTAATCATGAAGGCGTTGTTATTTTTAAACAATTTCGCCTAAGAGATACGTTCAAATAAATAGTTTTGGGTTGCCTTGACTGTACTGGCTGCCGTTTAACACAAAACATTAGAAAATTGCAAGTGTATTAAATAAAGTATGATAAATATTTGTTAGGTACATAGCTGTATTCAAATGGCTCCGTTTTTATTTATTCATTGTTTTTTGTTTCTTTGTAAAAATCTTTGAAATTTTTGTAAAAGCCATTTGATTTCTGATTCTGTTCAAATTTTCAGATACTAGGCAAGTTCAGTCTACGAAACCATTAGATTCTTAAGTATGTCAACATACTTTTCTTTATTTAATACTTGCATTTACCCGCGACCTTGCCTGCGAAAAACACATGTTTTCAATAACGTGTTTTTAAGCGAAACCAAAATATTTTATTAAGTCATGACTTCTCATGTACGCATTTTGTGTTATTAAGGTTTACGTTATTTCACATTTAAATATACTATTTAAATTCAGTAAATCTGGGTGTACAATATTTTTGTTTAATACTGCAATTTTTTTCAAAAACGTAAGAATTAGTGCTTTTTTGACTGGAATTGAAAATCGGATTGAATTTTTTCCACAATACAACGTCTTGCAACCATGTGGCGTTACAGAGCCTTAGAGCGATAAGTATAGAAATTATATGATATATAGGAAGGTAGCCCTGTTAGCTCTTGAGAACTACTAAACTATACAGGATATGATGTCACTTCAGTATCTATGACATGTATTCGACAGCGTCGCCAATGATATCTAATAATATTTACCCATTTATCTGCCCCAAAATTTCGCCAATCAATGTTGAAATTATTCTTTCTTATACCTATACTTTATTATTTATATTACTGATCATTTGCCAACTAGTACCTTTGGCAGCAAATTTTAAACACTAAATGCTCGTTTCTAACAATTTGTGTGTCGCACATTTTTTTAAACTACATATACTAAAAACTTGTCTGCAAAAAATAACGGTAATTGAAATGCTTAATTAGGAAAGTAAAATCATTGTTAAAGACGAAACATAGTAATAAACGAAATACAAGTATTTGGAAGACAACATAATGGTAAATTTCCGAAACATTTTGTATATTACTGACTTTTCAGTAAAGTAAAAAAAGCGTTTCAAATGTCAACAACTGTATGGACATAATTTTTATAAAATTACGTAACATTTGATTAAATTCAATGGCGTGTATGTATGTATGTATATATTTGTAATCAATATATTAAAATTAGTATAAAAGATTACTAAATTAGTCACGTTTTAGATAAGAGTATGACGCGGATTTTAAAAAGTAATTCCTAACTCAGCCACATTAATTCATGTTCATATACTTAATAATGCTATCAGAAATACCTTTTACATATATAATTACACATCAATTAATTATGACTTGGCAACTCTTTATATAAAATTTCCACTGCTTGTGTGATGAGCACAAAAACACTCGAACACGGAAGAGAGCGATTTCAAAATAAAAACAATGAACAGCTGTTGGGCAGCCATTAACTAAACAGCCATATTGCATTTTAACTATGCAATGAGTTTGCATTAAATGAGTTATGTTTTGGAAAACATGATTTATCAATAATTAAATATACGTGCGTACATATACATATATTTAAAATATAAGTTTATAATTATTTTTTCAAATAAAATTCTTCCACAACTTTCATTTGGCAAAACGCAAAATATAGATAGAAACCATTTTACACGAGAGAGTAATACATTTAGTAGTTTGTGAGACATAAGTGAGAGCTAAATTTTGATATGAGTGTAGTTACTACACTGTTGTAGAATTTAACATTTAAAAGTGTTTCACATTACTCTAATAAGAGACAGTTCATATTTGTACGTTCCGTATACAACGCAAGAATACGTAGAGAAATCAATAATTAAAAATTAATCATAAGTAAGAAATTACTTATGAAAGATTTCAATTGTCATTCTATTAAGAAAATCTAAAAAATACACTCAAAGTCGCCTTCTACGCCAGTGCGTGTAAAGGTTTTTGACAATTTAAATTGTAATCCCACTAAAGTGAAAAAACTTTTTTTATATACTATCTTTTTTTTTAAATTGGCTGCTTACTCATAATTTGACCATTTCTGGGTATAATTGTGGAACATTAACAATATAAATTCCATTTTCTTTTGTGCATTTAGTAAAGTGAGACATATAAACTGTCGAATTCAAACTATTTCAACAAAAACAAATTTAAATAACTGTGATTTTTTGTGAAGACTATAAAATTCAATATGAAGTTCTTAGTGGGATTCTGTATCTTGGCCACTGTGGCTCCTGCCGTTTTTGGTGAAATGAAATGTAAGTATTTTATATAATTTATTGTTAACTACCTCGTATGTATGTAGCTATGCGAGCGTTTAATGCATGTTCATACGTTATATGTGTATATATATGTAAATTATTTAAACAATATAATGCGCATTTTGTCACAAAGGAAAAAATGTTACAAAGAAATGCGAACACAAAATAAGTATGTACATACATATATACTTTATTATACGTACATACATATGTTGTACAAACCAGTGCTGAAAAATCACTGGTGTTTTCTCAGCTTGTTTAAGACAGGGATGATAACATCCGTACATTGAATTTTTGTTTTAATGAAAAAGACTGCAAATAACGCGCCATTCATTTTAACACAACGGGACCAAACTGGACACAAGTGGGCTGGCTTTACAACTCCCCATATTCCAAGAGGCGTCATCGTTGTCACATCACGACGACATCAAAAAACACTCGGTTACACATTCGTCTTCGACAACAATTATGTATTCTTTGATAGACCTGTGATATTTCCTAGACCTAAGCAATAGATAGAGGATGTCGACAACACTCAATCGTTTTTGGCAACGAGCAAATAAACGAAACAATGTTTGTGTCGCCTTCATGTGACGACGATGACGCCTAATAGAATATGGGGTAATATCTGGCAGCCTGTTAACCCTAAGGGCCATTCAACTCTATGATATTTGGTTAGGTTTAACAGGCTGCCAGATATTGTAAAGCCAGCCCACTTGTGCGAAATATCTGGGCATCTACCTGGATTCTAAGCTATCCCGGCAGCAGAATGTACAGTCAAGGGCAGAAAAAGCGGCTATAGCCTTATTCTTGTGCAAAAGGGCCATTGGGAAGACCTATGGAATAAATTCTAGGAACTCCTGCAGGCTTTTCAGCACGGTTGTTAAGCCCATTCTAACGTATGGGGCGTTCGTGTGGTGGAAGTCGTTGGAGAAAACCACCTACTGCAAAATCGCAGAAAAGGTAATGCGTACTGCTGCTTTGATGGTGACTCGTGCTTCCGGCACTACGCCATTGAAAGCACTTTTCACTATGTCGAGCTGGCTGCCGGCCGATCTCTTGGTGAAGGGAATAGCCATGAATTCGGCTATCAGGCTATGGTCAAGCGGGACGTGGAAGGAGGCGACATATGGTCCTGCCTCAATAATAGGAAGAATAGTGAACCTTCCGTAGAATATTGATTACTGCTCGCCGGCTCTACTGCCCGACAAGAGATTTGATGTAATCTTATCAGGCTCGTTCTCCAAGACGACTGGCACAGATCGTCAGGAGGACGTGCTTGAAATTTTTACAGATGGATCCAAGTCGGTGGGGGTGTCTTTATCCCCTTGTATGAAAGGAGGATGAGTTTCAGGCTGCAAAATGAGTGCAGCGTAGCGCAGGCCGAAATTGCGGCCATTATGAGGGTAGCTAATTAGTTAAGGTACTACAGGATATACGGGAAAGATATCCGAATTTATACTGATAGTAAGGCTGCGTTGTATGCACTAGCTGGAGTCTATACGTCTATATATCCAGGTTGGTTTTTTTTTATCTTGGACCAGTACTCAGGTGATGACCCCTACATATGCAGTGCATTGTACTGGAACTAGGAAAATAGGTTATGATGAGGTAGGAAAGAAGGGGTAGTGTTCGTGGAGGTTTAACTTAAACAATAACAACACGAAAGACTAAAACAAACTCTATTGCAGCATTTAAAATGGTGGAATTAAATTATTTAAAACTGATCAGTGCCCAGTGTATATACCTTCGACACTGCTCAGATTAGCAAAATTTAGTCCAACACCTTCTACGCTACAAGGTAATGACTCGGTATCTCTTTTAGAGATATCTGCATTCACTAACCAACCTGTATGTCATATAGACCTCAACTAGTGCATACAGCGCAGCCATACCAACAGTCCAAATTCGGATATCGCACATCGTAATATTTAAAAGTACCAATTATCTTCTCTCACATTTCAAAACAAAAGCGCCAGTGTCGCAATGTTCTAAACACATAATCGCTTAAAAAAAACGCAACAAAACACAAATAGAACCAACTGAATTAGAATAAAATTGAAGAAGAACTTCAAGCACTGAAAAATAGTTCTACTTCGGTTTTGTTTATAAAATGTTTTGTTGTTCATGATTTTTGTCTTTACTCATATTAAGTATTTAAGACACAGCATGTTCAAATGCCAAAGTGTTAGTGCGGTCGCTATGCTTGCTATGAGTAATCGTTTATTTGCTTCATTTTTATGGTTTGTTTTGGTTTTTGCTATGAAACATAATTCAAGTACTGTCGTGAAGATGTTTCAAAACTATAAAGTGTTTGTTCTGTTTCTAAATGCTCTATAGCTTGTTCTGTTCTGGATGTCAAAATGTTGGACTACTCTGCGATGTGGACTGCGATCCATCAATACTATGCTAAATGTTCAATAAATATCGCGATACTGAACTTGTAACAACATTTTTGACAGTCTTCTGGCACGAAAACAAGAGTGTTGTGCTACCTGGTAAAATTGCCCTAACACTGTTATTCGATTTTCATACGTTTCAGCGAAATCGGTTTTCAGTTCAGCTGAAAGTTAGCTGCAAATCGTTTGCTCTTTGTAATTAATTACTTATTCCATTTTCAGACACTATTTCTTGTCTTCTATATTAAAATTGCATTAGAACCAAAGTAAATTCAAAACGAGTTCGTTTGGGCAGTCTGCAGAAGTTGGCGACGATGTTGGCATAGTATTGTATGCTATTTACAAAGCTTTTGTTTAAATCAAAACATAAAAATTTGTTAATACCAAATGTATTAAGTGATATTAATTCATTCACTGCAACTTAAAACAGCTCATATTGTGCATATATGTATATGTACGTATGTAAGCTTTTAGTAGTTGGTCAGTTTGTCTCGCCAACGCATAGAAATAAATATGCCAAACAAAACCGGGTTTTTTTTTATATTTCAGATACCCAATTTTTCAACCCTGGATGTTAATTAATTTTGTCTCTTGTTTTGAGTTCTATAGAAATTCGTTTAAGGCAGCAACGATCTTTGATGACTTCTCATTTTCGTTATCAAGTTAAAAAGTTTTATTTTGAAAACTGAAAGTCGCTTTTATGAACAAATGTGCATTTTATTTTACATATTTGTGTTCATGTGTATACGTATGTACACTTGAATCTACATATGTATATGTAACCTCTGTAGCATAATATATAGATTTTTCTCTATTCTTTATAAATTTCATAACATGTTTTAATTTTGATAGAGCGTTGTAGTTTACCTTACCATCAAGGTCTTGGAAGAAAACAAGAGAAAGAAATGCATATGTATGGATATATGCAGGTAAATGTTATTGCTAAATGAAACATGTTATGTTAGTGATATGTAAACTAGCTCTGCAAGTATATTATAATCTGAAATACCTTTAACAAAGAATTTTAAAATAAATGAAATGTTTCTATATTAACATTACTGTTTTGAATTATATACATACATATACATACTTATTTGTATGTAGTTATTTGAGTAAACATCAATGTAAATAAATGTCTGCTAATAGTATTTTGCACACGGCTTTTTCTAAATTTTTACATACGTACATACATATATTTCTCTGTTTACCAATTTTATCCATAATCGTAAATTAAATTTTGAATACCAATTTAAGTACATACATACATATGTATGCATGTATTTAGTGCAGGACCAGAAAGGGCGATTTTAGTTGCTCGACATTTTCTACTTTCAATTGAACTCGAACTATTAAACTATGTTTATACACAAAAATTTGTTTAATTTTTATAACCGTTATATTCAATATTTCCAAAAAGTATTTATTCATCAATAACTATCTTCTCCCCTTTAAAGTAACCCCCCTCAGATATAATACATTTATGCCAGTGTTTTTCCAAGACTAGAGACACTTCTAAAAATAGCTTTTTGGTATCGCCAACAACTCCTGTTTCAATTTTTCTCTTATTTTCTCAATCGTAGCAAAACGCTTTTCTTTCATTGGTGTCTTCAGTTTTGGGAAGTGGATAAAGTCAGCGGTGGCCAATTCCGGTGAATACGGTGGTTGAGGCATGATAACGGTTTTGTTTTTGGCCAAAAACTTACGCACAGGCATCGATGTGTGAGCTGGTGCGTTATCACAGTGCAAAATCAATTATTGTTTTTTTCCGCAATTCTGTGCGTTTCTCACGAATTGCTTCGCGCAAACGGCGCATAATATCATGGTAGTATTCCTTATTGGCCGTACGACCTTGTGGCAAGAATTCATGATGCACCACGCCATTGCAGTCAAGAAAACAGTGAGCAAAACCTCCACATTTGACCGAACTTGACGGTTCTTTTTTGATCACACCATGTATATGCACATATATACATGAGGAGAAGAGTATGAAAATGCTGAGTACCGGCAGATATTTTTTTCCTTCTATTCCCTTCCGAAATTGTCAAACTAAAATGACTTAACCATTTGATTGCACACGTTGTTCATAAAGGGGTTTTTACATTTGCAAATGCACAAAAGTTGTTTTTCTAGAAAAGCTAATGATAAGAAAATAAAAACATAGGTACTCTCTGAGAAAAACATACTCTCAAAACCTAAAATATTACATGTGTGTATGTAATTACATATAGATGGGTATTCTCGGAGAATAAAATTGTTGTTTGCACACGTTACCAAAGAAAGCTACGTTGGCGATTTTTGGTGTAATAGCGATTTAAATAAAAATAAAAGAACTTAAGAGGTAAAAGGAAATGATCAAGACAGCTGCATTGGAAATGATTGTAGGATTTTAAATTACTAAAATGCGGCAGTTCTTTCTTTAATAATGTACATAATGTGAGCGTCAAATGAGTGTAAGTATGTAAAAATATTACATACCTACCTACCTACTTATTGTTTTAAAATATTGTTAATTATTTGCATACATACTTATGTACAATTATAATAGGTATTAATTATAAAAGGAATTGTTCAACTAATCCTTCCTAATATTATAAATGTGAAAGGAAGTGTCTATTACCTTCACAAGCTTTACCCGCTGTACTGATATCAGTGAATTTCGGTATGCAGATATTTTGAAGTCCGGGAATCAAAATAGGATAGTTTTTATTTTGAAAGTTAGGTAAACCCAGAGAAACTAGGTACACGTGTATGTACATACGTATTAAGTAGATAACACACGATATGTTTTTAACAATGTACATGTAATTTTTCACAATGTAAAATGCCTACATGTCGTCTGTTACCTCAAAAACATTGCGTCTGTAAAAACATGAGCAAAGTCGTCCGACAAAATTTCAAATAGAGTGTGTTCTATTTTGTTATGTTTAAACATCTGGCTTTAGAACTCTATGCCTTGCGAACAATTCAGCGGCCGTGTTTGGGCGGTATAAGTAGTCGGCTTGAGGAAATTTTAACGCATTAATATTTTAATATGTTTTTAATAATTATTTTTTATAATAATAAAAAGCATAGACAATGCCTGACGTAAATGTACATCTACGTTTGTAAGCAAATTTTAAAAACCGTCTGTAAAAATTAAAAATTTTGACAGACATGAAAAAATACATGAGGAATTACATATTAAAAAACAGAAGTAAAAACATATCGTCTGTGGGTGCCTTTAGAGGGCTGTCCAAACTCAAGAAAAATGTCTTATAAGACATCGTAATATTTTCACATTTCAAAACAAACACTTCAGTGCCGAAATGTTCGAAGCACATAAACAAATACTGCTTACCAAACACAAGTAGAACCAACTGAAGTAGAATAAAATTTAAGTAGAACTTCAAGCACTGAAGTAATGTTCTACTTCCCTTTCGTTTATAAAATTTGTTGTTGTTCTACATAGTTTTTGTCTTTGTATTAGTGCACAAGCAAGAATGATAGAATTTATGATTACGACACCTCTCACACAAAACTGAAATCTTCTGCGTCACGAAACAATACAAACAAAGCCCTAGATCAAGTGTACCCAGCTCTATGCGCTTGATTCTCAATTGTTTTTGTAAATGCGCTTAGCTGTGCTCTTTAATATACAAATACTGCGCTCAGCACTAGCAATGAAAAAACAAACAACTTCGTCTCATATATTTTTTATCGTTCTTCACTGCACACACACAAAAGCAAAGCAGTAACACTTTCGTATGTTTTGCTGGTAAACATTGACGACAGCGATTCTCAGTGTGAATTTTGTTTTTGTAAATGTTTTGCTTTTTACAACAAAAAATATTAAATAAAAATAGTTTTTCCTTAAATGTATTGGTGTTTACACTTCCATATAGAACTTGTGGGCACCATTGTCCTAGATGATTTTTAAATACATATTCTTTCATAGGTTAAACTACGTCATCTAACGAGAAATCATGTGCATGGCGTATTCTCTAGTTTTATCATTATTGGTGCTGTATACACAGTAAGCTCATGTGCCAATGTGTTAGTGCTAATGTTTTAGTGCACTCGCTATGTTTTGTTATGAGTCATCCTTTATTTGCTTCATTCCAATGTTTTGTTTTGGTTTTTGATATGAAACAGAATTCAAGTACTGTCATGAATGTGTTTCAAAACTAAGAAGTGTTTGTTCTGTTTCTAAATGTGTTTGTTTGTTTTGTTTTAAAGACTATACAGTACTTTGTGCTACTGCATAGTAGTGAGATGTGCTCTTTAGAACATTCTATGCAGCCTTTTAATACTTATAAACTTTTAATACTTATAAACTTACGAGTACATACATGGCTAAATGTATGGCTGCGTCTAAAATGAAAATAAGATTATTAAAATGCCAAAGTAAAGCAGCTAAACTCTTTTAATGCACCTACAGACGACATGTTTTTACTTGTTTTTTTTTTTGCCTGTATTTCCTCATGCAATCCTGCATGTCTATGAAAATTGTTGTTTTTACAGAAGGTTTATAAAGTTGGATTCACCCATTGTTTCGGAACAAAATTTTTGTTCCGAACGAATTTTAGCTCTTTGAGAGTTTGTTCTGAAACAGACAAAACTACCATATGAAATAACTATGTAAACGAAGCGTCTTACTGTTACGAGTTGGCAGCTTTTCCAGCTGAAATAAGCTTCAGTGGAATCGATGCATTGAAATTGACAATATGTTTTACAATATGTTTTAAAGTTGTTTACTTTAATTCTTATAATAATCAATATAAAACATTTACGTATACTAGCTTAAGTTTTGTCTCTGCTTGTTTATTTTGCTTTGTCACTTGCATATCAAAATTTGTCTGCTATCAGTGCGATAATATTAAGCTTATATAAAAAAATATAAGCGATTTAAGAATTGTTAACAAATATTGTTATTATTGTAAAAAATTATTTTAAAATTTATAAAATATTACTGCTGCAAAATTTTTCCTTCAGCCGTCTAATGATACCGACCAATGTTTTTTTTTAACTCATATGCGTGTACATATGTATATAGTAACTGCCTGTAAGGAGTTATTCTCCATAGGCATAAATTAATAAATAAATAAAAAGATCTACCGCTGCTGAGTTTTTCTCAAGACACAAATTTCTAATGTCAGATGTTTAAACATAACAAAATAGAACCCGCTCTATTTGAAATTTTGCCAGACGACATTGTTCATGTTTTTTACAGAAAAATTACATACATTGCTAAAAACATTTCTACTTTAGCAGTATAAAACTCTACATATGTACATGAATATACATATATGTATGTATCTCTTAATAAAATAATAATTTTAATGAAATTTTCTAGGTACCGTGGGTAGTCCAAAGATACCAGACGCATGGATTGATTTACGTTCTGGTAACTGTTTGTCAGCCATGCGCACACAAATTCAGAAGGAAATTGAAGCCTCATATCAATATTTGGCCATGGCTGCCTATTTCGCACGAGACACTGTCAATCGTCCTGGCTTTGCTGAGATGTTCTTTAAGGCTGCCAGGGAAGAGCGTGAACATGGATCAAAATTGATTGAATACTTATCCATGCGTGGTCAGTTGACTCATAGTGTAACCAATTTGATTAAAACACCTGTAAGTTTCAAATTATTCACTTACGGCCTTGTGCATAATCAAACTCCTTATGCTAACTATCTAGTTATAGTTAGCAGGTATTTTCTTATGCATAAGGGCTTAAATCATTTGAGATTAGCTCAGTAAATATGATATAAAATTTTTTTAGATCATCACGAAACAGGACTGGGGTAGCGGTGTGGAAGCTTTGGAAGATGCATTAAAATTGGAAACAGAAGTTACTAATATGATTCGCAACCTTATATCAGCCTGTGAGAAAAAAACCTATTACTATCATTTGGTTGACTATTTGACTGGTGTCTTTTTGGAAGAGCAATTACATGGTCAACGTGACTTGGCTGGTAAATTGGTCACTCTTACGAAGATGCAGCATCATGAAGGGTTGGGAGAATTCATGTTTGATAAAAAATTGTAAAGAGTTTCACTATTGTTTACACAAGCACCAATAACTCTTAATTTTCTAAAATAAATGGAACATTCTATAGCTGTGCTTTTCGCTTATTATCTAAGAAAACCTCAACAAAATAATTGTTAAATTATTATTATTTTTATTACAATATTGCTCTAGCTTGTAACTCCACAACCAAATAAATAAAATGTATGATATTTTAATATTTTCACATGGACATTAAAATACCATAAGGAGCACAGTAAATGATTTTGTTTTCATTTATTTATTTTATATTCCCATAGTTTCCAATTAATTTTTAATTATTTTAGTTTCTTATCATGCATCACCGTTATTGAATAAACGATAAAAGTATGTTTTTTACGGAACCAGTCTTGGGCCATCTCTCTTAAACATGTAGCAAAGTCCAAAATAGCATAAGAAAACGTTGAGAGTTTTTAAAATAAAGCTTCGTCGGAAAGTAGTATTTATAGAAATTATTAAGCAAACATAAATTGTTTATCTTATTATTTTGTCAATTATTCAAATAGTAGTAGTAAATAAAGTGAATATAAATATAACTAATATTAAAATTTGCGTGCCGTTCCTTTTTTAATTTTTTTTTATACCCTTCACAAAAATGTGAAGGGTATATTGTATCTTATATTATTATATAAGTTTGTGATTCTGTTTGTAACTTCCACAATTGCCATTTCCGACCCCTTAAAGTATACGAGTATATATTTTGAATCAGTATTTATAGAAAAGTAGACCAAGTGATGCCCGTCTGTCCGCCATTGAAATACCGTTACTGAGAAAACCATTAGACTTTTCTCTTTTACCACTCTATTACTCGATCGATTCACGAATTTTTTCTCTGTGTATGCTCACACGTGTCTCCATCGGCCGGATATTTTCGCCTTGTGTGAAACCCAGGTATCTGAGAATGCTGATCCACAGGATTTTTACATACCTGGGTATCAACTTTTATCCCTGTTTAATTTCCATCGGGGCCTTGTAATTTACATTCACAATAAAGTTGTGTTCCAATGCCAGCAACCATTAAGCATGTATGATGCCGAATTTTCCTGTCTTTGGGTTAAATTTAAATCAGGTCACACTTCTTGCACTTGGGGTTTCTTTACAGAACCCCAAACGTGGGGAGGGATACCACCTTTTCTGGTTTCGATGCCCTCTCCGACTCCATATCGAAGATCCTGGGGAGTTGTCCGAGCAGTGAAATCGTTGTTGCTGGTGATTTCAATGTTCACAACTCATCATGGCTTCGTCATTCGAGTCATACAACTCCGGAAGGTCAATATGTTGAGTTATTCGCTGCGCACAACCACCTAGCGCAATTAGTGAATGGGCCAACGCATATTCCATGTGTTGAAGGGCACCATTCAAACACACTTGACCTATTCCTGACTTCACACCCTGAAAAGTATGAAGGCAGAGTTAGTGCATCTCTCGGCAATTCGGATCATTGCACCATTTCTGCCACCTTTTCGATCTCTGAACTTCGTAACGTTTCAAAATCAGCTACGAAACGTTCAATATTTATTTACGAAAAGGCGCGTTGGGCTGAGCTCAACCAATTTTATGAGCATTTTAATTGGAAACTCTGCTTTCTAGGCAATGACATAAATGCTTCAGCAAAAATGGTCGAGAACATGATATTGCTAGGGATGAAATTATTCATCCCATCCAAGCAGATTTCGATTAAAACAAAAGCAAAATCTTGGTTTAATCAGACGTGCATAAACGCAGTCAGATCCAGAGAGGAAGCGTTCAGTAACTGGCGTTTAAACAAAACCCCAGACACTGATTTGCTACGCAAAACGGCAAGATCTTCGTGTGCCAAGGTACTTAGGCGCGAAAAGTTTCTTCACGAACGGCGCCTTCGTGCCATGGTCCTTGCAGCTCCTCGCGGCAGTAAGACCTTCTGGTCTTTCGTTAAGAGAGTAAAGAATAGTGCTCGTTCATCAATTCCAACGCTGTTAAAGAATGACCAAGCATTCACCGACCCGGTTGACAAAGCTAAACTGTTGGCTGAAATTTTTGCAAGCAATGCCTGCTTGCCGGAAAGCAGTCAACCACTTCCCGAGCTCGAAAGAGTATCTGTAACTATGCCAAAAATATTCTTTCGGGCGCGAGCAGTTAAAAGGGTTTTGACAGACCTCGACATAAACAAGACTCCTGGATCGGATGGCATTCCAGCACTGATCTTGAAGCAGTGTTCTTCTACGCTTGCGGGTCCATTAGCACACCTCTTCAGCAAAATTTACCATTTTGGTGAGTTTCCATCGTGCTGGATGGCTGCTAATGTAACACCAATACCCAAAAAGGGTGAGGCAAATAACACTGAAAACTACCCCCCAATTGCAATTTGTTCCGCACTCTCCAAAGTAATGGAAAGCATGGTAAACCATCACCTTATGAGTTATCTGGAGTCGCATAAACTACTTCGTGATCGTCAGTATGGGTTTCGAAAGGGTCGTTCCACTGGCGGTCTTATGGCATATCTCTCAGAGAAATGGTGCCACTCAATCCATCATTTCGGTGAAAGTAGGGTGGTGGCTCTGGATATTTCAAAAGCGTTTGACAGAGTGTGGCATGGTGCACTACTGGCAAAATTTATTGCTTTTGGTGTCGGTGATGACTTCTCTCGGTTTATATCGAGCTTTCTCAGAGACCGCACTATACGAGTTGTTATAGATGGGGTCTCATCAAACGAGTTCAAGATTAATTCAGGGGTACCGCAAGGCTCCGTTCTTTCTCCTACTTTATTTCTTATTTTCCTCAACGACCTCCTCTATCAAACTTCCAACCCTATCCACTCTTTCGCGGATTATAGCAGCATTTGTCACTCGTTAGTTATAGGCCCAGCCTATCAGAGATCGCTACCAAGAGGCTAAATATGAATGATTCACTGAATAGTGATCTTCTATTAATCTCCGAATGGGGTCATAAAAACAGGGTCACCTTTAACGCTCGTAAGACCCAATGTTGCCTATTAACACACAAACAAACGACCGCAAATGCTGCTTCATCTGTACTCATGGATGGTATAAATATTGAGGAATCGGATGCTCTTGATGTTCTTGGAATGAAGATACAGTGTGATGTTCGCTGTACAGATCACATTTTTCATGTCTCTAAAGAAGCATTCAAGTGTCTCGGTTTTTTGAAACGGTGTAAGATGTACTTCACTTCATCCGATCTCCTGACTATTTATACCACCTATATCCGACCGAAAATGGAATACAACTCTCATGTTTGGGCCGGTGCCCCAAAGTCTGTTTTGGGGTTACTCGACCGTGTGCAGGAGAGGGCGAAGAAGCTTATCGGTGACAGTAGGGTATCCAACTCTATTGACTCACTGAAGCATCGACGCAGTGTGGGGTGCGTTACTCTGTTCTATCGTTACTACAATGGATTTTGCTCTGACGAGATTAGGGATCTCGTTCCTGAAACTCGCACATTTCTACGTAACACGCATTCATCGTCCAGAGCTCATCCATTTGTGGTCGATTGTCCGGGGAATACTCATCTGCAAAAAAAGACTGCGGATCTCGTTCGCATGTCAGAGGCGTAAATCAGATATAAATTAGGTGCTAGAATGCTACCTCGGGGAACTCCTGCCCCGATTGGCTGTGAGAGGTTTACAAAGTCGCCTTCTCTGATAACAAATTTCCGGCCGCACTAGTAGCTTTCCAGAAGCTTGTGACTGTTTTCAGGCAAGTTGAACTTTATTTTGTGCATCAATCCATCGTGCCACACTTTATCAAAAGCTTGGAAAGTGTCAATGAAGAGAGCTGAACAACACTTTTTGTCTTCAAAAGTCTGTCTTATGAAATTGCATAGTTTGTGTGCTATGTTCAGCCTGAAAGCCAAATTGATGATTAGAGATACATCATTCAGTATTGGAGTCAAGATCGTCATTAAAAATTTTCCGAACAGGTTTGAAATTGTTGGCAGTAGACTTATTGGTCTATATGACTCTACTTTAGTGGGATTCTTCCTTGGCTTGGGTATCATAGTAATCATTGACACCTTCCACTGTGCAAGATAATACTCGAGACATAAAATAGCGTTAAAAATAAAAAGTAATTTGATCAATGCCTGGAGTTAGTATTGCTTATAACGTTTTCGACATCTTGAAAGTTAACATACACCATCCCGTTTTCAGAATCGTTTCTTGCCCAGTCGCCAGTTGAGTTCGCATTTTTTTATTGTTTTTGTGGACAACAAAATTGATCAATATAGTAAATCAAATTTGGAACTTGAGCTTAGCAGTTTTATGAATGATAAAAGCAAGGAGCTTTCCATTCTGAAAAACTATCCAAATATCATAAACGCATTTATAGAATTTAAAAGTAGCTTTTGTTCCTCAGGACCTGTACAAAGATTATTTCCCTCAGCAGGTTTTATGCACTGCCTAACAAAAGGTTGTTTGTCGGATGGCTCATTAAAATATCTAGTTTTTATTATAGGAAAGACTTGTTTTGCCGGATGAATCTTTTATTTACTATCTAACAAATTCTAAATGTATAAATACTGAGATATATTTACTTTATTAAAAATTAATTAGCACGGTTTTTCCATTTTTACGCGTTTAAAGTCGCGATAAAATTGTGCTTACACTACCTTTTTATCTTTTCTTAAATATTTTGTGTAGTGAGGGCAAAATAGTAATTCGAATTTTTAGTATTCCGTTAAAAAAAAAATCAATTAAGAACTGTAAGTTTGATATCCATATCAAAATTTCACCAGATATGTAAAAACCGAGCCAAAAAGAAAATTTTTATTGAAACAGGACTAACGAAGATAGATTTTCGTTTCCAACAAATTACAGATACTGTATGTTTGAAGCCGATTTCGAAAACTCTTAATATGCCATAACGTCAGAAATTACTAAAACCCGTAAAAAATTGGGACGAAACCTTGATGGGTTTTTAATCACTAAAATAATCAAACTCAGTTTAATCGTTTTCGAGAATTACTAGATTTTTCGATCTTAGAAACCCCTAGATACCGACTTTTATCAAAATCGACAGCACACTTTTCTAGAACCAATAAAGGTACTAGAAATGGAGAAATACCGGCACAAAGTTGGTACTCCCTGCAGCTTATACAGTATAGACCAATTTTTGAAGTTAGAAACCCCTAGTTACTGAAAATAAAAATCATTAGGGCCGTTTCTGAAAACAAATAAAAATATCAGCAATAGATAAAAACCATGACGAAATGGGTTACCAGGGCTGAGGACAGTCAGTCCACCAGGAACATTCTTGATCGTTTTATTTACCTGAAAACCCTTTAGATAATGATTTTCATCAAAATCGTTACAGCCGTCTTCGAAAACCAATAAAAGCATTTCAAATTGGTAAAAAAACGGTACAAAATGTGCCTTCACACGACCGGGAACATCCTAGATCGATTTTCGACCTTAAACCCCCTAGATACTAATTTTTATTAAAATCGTTGAAGCCGTTTTCGGGAATATAATATATATATACATGCTTCAAGAGACATTATTTATAAGGATGCAGTTATAAAGATGGCATTTATACCACGATTTAAAGTCATATCGTTATCCATGACATTTTATGCATTTATAGAAAACATCTTCAGCCATTTTGCCAGTTTTTATCGACACCAACTCGTAAATCAAAGATTATAAGCAATTTGCTTCTGTAATAGCTTTTTTGTAACGACATTTAGAAATTGTTAATCGTAAGCCAGAATGGTAAGTACTTGCCTCCAATGACATCGCCATGTTAAAATAAGCACTAAAAATGCCAAAGTAGAAGTAGTGAAGAGTATGTTTGTTATCATTTTAACACATTACTTTGCAATACAAGTTTTCGCTGGGTACTTTTAAATTGTTTCCTTTAGAAGATATTTTCTAATAAAAAATTCTAAGACTTGTTTGGAAACTAAAAATTTGAAATGCGTTTTCCCGAAACAAGCTTTTTTTAGTTATGACTATGTTGCAATAAAGGAGTGATAAGTACACATACATATAATATGCAAATTAGATTTTTGAATTTATTGATTTTGATGAAAATGCAATATTATTTCAGTAGGTGGCTTTTGTAAGTTGCCTTTAAGTTTATTCAGTTCCTCTTGCAATAGCTGTTTTAAGTTTTGTTGTTCATATAAGTCGTGTTGCAAGTTCCTTTGTTTTTCCAAAGCACTCTGCAAATCTTGCTCAAGTTTTGGAAGATCTTGTTTCAATTTATTCTGGTGCTTATCGATTTCTTCTTTCAATTGTTTTTGCAACTGTTGATGTTTTCGTATTTCTTGCTCTGCTGCTTGTTTTACTATTTCTAGTTCCTGCTTTAACGAATCCTGTTGTGTTTGCTTCTCTCGCATTTCTTTCTCCAACACTTGCTGCTTTTCATTGGTATGTTGTAATTCTTGTTGTAGTTGCTGCTGTTTTTTCCTCTCATCATCTAAATCTATTTGCAATTGTAGGGTTCTTTGTTGTTGCCGATTTATTTCACATATAAAACCTTGTTGATGTGTACAGGCTAGGTCATTCCATTCCAAATTTTTGCCCTTACCGATATGAACACAATACTCAATGTTGCCAAGAAAATTGGGACTATGTCCGAACCAATTTGCATATGAAAATGGCTTTCCGGTAGCAAGCCAAACAAAATGCCGGTTAGGAAAACGGCTCATTAAGCCACCAATCCAAAGTTTAATATTTCCAAAATTATTTCTTACAATAGTATTAATTTCATCCGATTTGGTCTTGCTATCAATTGTTGCCAAAGTCATGTTCATTTCCGTACACGCAACCAATGATTCCATCCAAGAATACTACACATATGTATGTATGTTATGAAAAAGAAAAATTTTGTCGTGTTAATAAAAAATTAATGGTAAATACGAAACTAATTATTATTCTATCTTAATTTTTAACACGTTTTTTCAGTAAATTTATAAAATTATATAATTAAATCTTAATTTATAACTTCCAGTGCTAGAATCCTACTGGTACTTAGGCAGTTTCTTAAATAACTTTTATTTCAAGATTTTAGAAGCAAAAGTATACAAATTCAACTCCTTTTTACCTTTTGCTCGCTATCAATATAATATTCATTACTCGTAAAGGGCTTTAGTTTTTGTCGATGAGCGTAACTTGGATTAATTTTGAAAATTATAATCACCGCGCAAATTGTCATCAAGTTCATTGTGATTGTTGGCAGCTTTGCGGTTTACTTGAACTGTGCTTCTTGGTTTTTACAATATTAAACTGAAAATAAAAACTCAATTAATTTCTGAGTATTGTAAACGCCTATCTTGGTTGAGCTTCAAACTGTTTTGTTTTTTTTTTATGAATTATAAGAAAAAGTAAAAGAATTTTGATACTTGAACTAAAAAATATGAAAGATTTGACAGCTTATGCTCATTAGAACGATTCGCTGTTTCAGTTTATTGTATGAAAGTTCACATTACGTACATACATATCGTAAAATAGAACGCAAAACACTCTAACTAAGTAACGCAAAGTCGCCTTATATACGGACTCCGATGTATCTCTTCAAAGTACATTACCACCAAACACAACAGACTTTCACTTTCATAAATAGCAATTTTATTGACAAAATTAAATCCTTAATTGCAATACAGTGGAATTGAAAGAAAACACACAACTCGAGGAATTTTAAGCGTAAATAATGGGATGAAATTGAAGAAATTGCAAAAAAAATATGGCATCTCTCAAACTCAAAAAACATGTTTTTTGCGTTAAATTTGACTCAATTTTAAAGTATCCTATGCTTATGCGATTTTTAAAAATTTGGAAAAAATGTGTACACTTTTTTTGCGCTAAAATTCGACGGTAATGGAATGAATTTAAAGAAATTTTGAAGATAATATGACATCTTACAAACTCAAAAAACATGATTTTTGCGTTAAATTTGACGCACTTTTAACATAGCCTAGCGATTTAAAAATTTTTTGAAAAAATGTTTACACATTTTTGTTGCCTAAATTTGAGGAATTTTAAGCGTAGGTAATGGGATGAATTTGAAGAAATTTCGAGAAACATATGATATCTCGCAAACTCAAAAATACATGTTTTCTTGAGTACATCGGTTAGGCTACGTTAAAAGTGCGTCAAAAATAACCCAGAAACTCTTTTTTTTAGTTTATGTGACGTAAGCTACATACACACGGCTGTCAGATCTTACAATATTGCCAGTGAAATTGTTTGAAAATTTTTTACAATCGTGTGAATTGCCAATATTTAACTTACAACGTTGTCAGAAAAACCATTGTCAATCAATTGTAAGACGACAATGTTATCAGGCATCTGACAATCGTGAGAACACTCTTCGTCGGCATTGCCAGATAATTGGCTGGTATAGTAAGCTCAGTTTTAATTGTCAGATGTATACAATTCATGCACCTGACAATGGCATCATTGTCAGAAAAAAGTTTGATGGGCAACACTGCCAAACAGATCGTTGTTGATATATATAAGTGGCAGTGCCTTACAACATGTCTGACAATTTTTTTCATCTAACAATCTGACAACCGTGTGAACTGACAATTCTTGTTGTCAATTCTTGTTTGTCAGACCATAGTCTGACAATGAAATTGTAAGATTTTCTTACGATCGTCTGAACACACAATTTACTTCTGCGGGACAATTTTTCATTGTCACTACATTGTCGGCATGTTGCCACATTTTACAATATTATAATATCTAATAACCGTGTGTACATTGCTTAACGTAAGATTGGTTGTTGATATCAGTTTTGATAACTTTACCGTACTAATTGTCGTTACCGACAACTTTTGTTTGATTTTGACAGTGTTTGTCATTAAATTGGGTATCGTAGTCAATTTCGATGACATTGTCATTATAATTATCCAGCAAAGTGTTTGTATGTTAATCTTATCGTCGTGTACGAATAAAGTGCCCTTTGTTCAAAAAAGTCATCAGTAATTGTCCTGGGACGACGTCATTGCATCGTCGAGTAAATACGGCAGATATTGCGTCCGCTGTCGACGACACGACAACTGGGTATAATCATATGCTTATGTGTTATTGCTAATGTGCTTGCGCTATACGTGCTATCACTAACTGTTTATTTCTTATATTTGGTTGTTTTGTGTTAATTGCTATGAAACAGAATTCAAATACTGCCAAGCACCGTTGATAATGGGTTTCAAAACTATGAAGTATTTTTTCTGTTTTAAAAATTGTTCTGCTGTATAGTAGTGAGCTGTGTACTTTAGAACATATTGTGCGGCCCTTTAGCACTTTATGATAATGACAATCCAAATACTAAAAACTGTGTTTTCTACAGGGTGTCTAGCGGCAAATTTATATTATAAATTTATAATTTGTGGTTATTTCAAAAACTAATAAATGCTGTGGGTGGAGGGTGGCGCCGTTGGAATTATCGATTGTGGGGATTTGTGATCCACGATGTCGTAGTGGTCGAGTGAGCTCCGCGTGTTCATCGAGACATTTTTAAGAGTAATAAAAACAACAGATATGGTTTTATTTGTTTTTGTTTTTGTTTTATTTATTTATTTTTCTGACGAGCAACTCGATTTTCGCTCTAGTCAGTGGAGAATTATGATTGTTTTAAAACTAAAATTATATCTACTTATATACTACTTATGAGAAGTTCTCGACGACATATTATATATTACTCGAGGTAATATTTGGGAACCAACTTTATTCCCACGGCCAAGGGTAAGCTGATCGACAGCACATATGTACGTAAGCATATGGGCGCTATAGTTCAAGTACTTAATTTGTTTCTTTATAATATGTGCATACTTATGTACATGTGCGGCACGGTTTAAGTTCATATTTAGATTTAATTATAACAGTGCATCATACATGCATACCTACTCACGTAGACACGGATCGAGTGCATATTTAGGTGACAGTACTTAATAGTCGCACTGTCATAACACCGTCAGCGGTAAGATAAAAAGTGTCAAGTGACGAGTATTGCGCATGTGAATTTTAAATGCAACTTGATATTCTTTTAGTTATTTCTTATACATGCATCTAATAAGATGCATTCATGTTATGGGCAAAAGATTGCATTCATGTCGTGATCATGCTACTGTAATGATTCTGAGGTAATTGTACCTCGCCAATTTTATTCAATGCTCAGTATTCGGCGAATATGTGATAGAACGAGTGTAGATTTAAATTCGTTCGTGGGTGGAGATATTTCGCGCATCTGCTTCAGCTATGAATGTCCCACGTCCAGGGCCGAGTTGATCTTCAAGGACTCTCGAAAACATTGAACTGGTTGAAAGCAGTTTAAATGAAAATCCGCGAGTCTCCATAAGGAAAACAGCAGGACTTCCAAAAGCGATTATTCAAGAAGTTTTAAAAAAAGGATCTATAGTTCCAATGACTTTGATTTGCGCAAAAATTTTTGTGAAACGGTGCTGGAGCGTTTTCGCACAGTAAAATCTATTTTTTTTAGCCACGACTCATTTTCACTTACACGTCAACTTTAACAAGCAAAACTGCTGTTACCCGCCACCCTCGATTGAAACATGAAAAACCATTACATTGGCCCATAGTAACTATTTGGTGGGCCTTATCCACGCACGAGATGAGTAGCATTTAAAAATTTAAGTACGAATGACACACAAGTATACCAGGGCTGATCAAAGAATAACCGTTATTTTTAATTTCTTCAAAAAGTATTTATTTATTCATAACTATCTTAAAGTAATCCCCCTCAGATTATTATATCTTATAACACTTATGCCAGCGCTTTTTCCAATCCTCGATACACTTTTGAAATGCGCTTTTTGTATCACCAACAGCTCCTGTTTCGATTTTTCTTTTATCTCCTCAATCGTTACAAAACGCTTTCTTTACATCGGTGTCTTCGGTAGCTTACGACCTGGTAGTAAGAATTCATGATGCACCACACCACTGCAGTAGAAGAAAACAGTGAGCAAACCCTTCATATTTGACCGAACTTGACGTGATTTTTTCGGTCTTGGCTCTTCTGGACACTTCCATTGGGATGATCGGGTTTTGGTTTCAATGTCAAAGTTATACATCCTTGATTCGTCACCAGTTATGACCTTTTTGAGGAAATCTAGATTGTCGTTGACGATGTTCAACAGCTCCAAAGTAACTTATTTTGCTCAATTGCTTGCAAGAGCGATATATGTATATGAAATTATATAATTAAATCTTTGTGGCACTGTGTACTTGTGTGAAACGTAGTAGAATCCCTAAAAGACCTCAATTCAGAGAAAATGCAAGTTAGGGTTTTTCTACGTGAGACTAACGATATGAAGTAATTACTATGCCTTTGCGATTTGTGCTTAAATCTATTTTCGAATATCGGAACTACTTAATCTTTGGAAAATATCCAAGAAAATGTGTCTAATGATAACAGTAGGAATACGTTTATCTCGAAAATTAATAGTAGATTTAAGGAAAAATAAAAAACATATTTAAGCCAAGGTCGGCTGAAAAACGATCTTATTGTAATACTTAAAATAATTTAGAAATCTTACCGAGACAAATGAATGTATGTATATCTTTATAGGAAGGACAAAAATATTTTTTTTGTCCACACAAGATGAATTGCTCTAATGAACATACAAACATACTATCCATATGCTTACATTTATTATTAGCGACACTGGTTGATCACTCATATATTACTCGTACTTTGTTTTAAATGTTGAATTGAAAAAATTCATAAACATAAGTATATAAATACATACATACATATCGTTGGTCTCAACCAGAAAGACTTCAACTGCCATAATTGCAACTTTAGAGATGGGTTTTATTAGGCTTAATGAAAACAAGTAAGAGTGTGGTATATTCTATCTAAAATCTAAATCTAAAATATATATATGAACAGATTGGGGAAATATTTTTTTCCTTTTTAATCGCCATGCCAAAAAGGTAATCTTTCATGCAAATTTTCATGGCAAAATCGGTTTAGGTTATATCTCGGGTCTATATAGACCGATGTTGGAAATTTAATTTTCTGTATTTTGTTACCACAACTGATTTTAAGAAAAAAAATTTTTTTTTTCATGGAAAAATCGCTTTAGGCTATATATCGGGGTACATATGGACAGATATCGGAAATTGTAACCTGCTTTTATAAGCAGAACTGCTTTTAAGCAAAAAAATTTTTTTCGGATGGATGTCGGAATTTTTCATTTTCTGTATTTTAGTAACCGAAAAAGGAGTTTTGCAACCAGAACTGCTTTTAAGCAAAAAAATTTTTTTTTTCATGGAAAAATCGGTTTAGACTATATATCGGGCATATATGGGTCGATATGAGAAATTTTCATTTTCTGTATTTAGTTACCAGAACTGTTTTTAAGCAAAAAAAAAACTTAAGTTCGCTTACGCGACGTTTTCATTAAAAAGTTGGTTTGGCTATATCTCGGGTATACTATATAGACCGATATCGGAAATTTTCATTTTCTGTATTATAGTACCCTTCTTTCATAACCAAATCTGATTTTAATGGAAAAATCAGTTAAACTATATCTCACGTATGTATGGACCGATATTGGAAATTTTAAATTTCTATATTTTAGTAACTTTTTTTTATAACCAGAACTGATTTTAAGCAAAAAAAAATTTTTACTCGGGGAAAATTATTATTGCCTTTTAATCGCCATGCCAAAGAATTATGTCAAGTTTGAAGCAAACATTTTTTTTTCACAAATTTTTATACAAAATTGCAAAAAAAATGTTTTTTTTTCGGAATTTTTCATATATCTCAGCTATATGTGAACCGATTTTACTGAATTTCAACAGAAAAATGAATCGACCGGGTAATCGAATGGTGAAATAAAAAAGGTTCTAAATCTTATGGTTTTTTCAGAAACGGTATTTCAACAGCGGACAGACGGACATCGCTTAATCCACTTTTCAATCAATGCTGATTCAGAGTGTGTATACTAAGTTTTATTTAGTATACACACTCAAATACAAATTTTGTTGTTAAGTAGTACTCCGCAAGTTCAGAGTATGTTCTCGAACTTACTCGAAAAATATGTGTATTTTTGAGAACAATAAAATTATCGAATATGTATTTGTTGTTACTTGGCTTTGTGTTTTCTAGTTAAGTACAGGTTTGTTTTACGCTCGCACTCTCAACATACACGAAGGGAACGTATCGAGTATTAAGCGACAACCAAACTTCACGAAGAACTTCCAGTATTTTTTGAATATTTTGTTGTGACCATCATAAAAAATGGAAATAAATGAGGCAAGTTCATAACATATGTATAGTAGTTATTTATTGAAATTTGCATAATTTGTTATTTAGGTATCAAATTTATAGAAAATTATTCTTAAATTTGACTTTTTAGTTTTTGGCTTGTACCATTTTTTATTTGCATTTTTAATTAACGTGGTTTATCTATACATACATATGTACGAATACATACATATATACTCGTATACATATGTATGCATATATTTTTTTACAAGAAGGAACCAACCCAGCGGCGAACACTGCCTACCCCATTACTTCTCTTCAATGATGTGTGCAACACTTTGTAATCGATGAATGCTAACTTACAAAGTATATGATAGAAGTATATGGAGTTCAAAAAATTGAATTACATTCATCTTTTGCATCACACTTCTCTGTATGTATTTTATTTTTTAGTTGTAAATCAAACGTCTGCCGTCTTTGTCAAATTACGTTACAAAAATTTTAAAAAAAGTATATATATATATATATATATATATATATATATATATATATATATATATATATATATATATATATATATATATATACACATATATATATATATATATATATATATATATATATATATATATATATATATATATATATATATATATATATATATATATATATATATATATATATATATATATATATATATATATATATATATATATATATATATATATATATATATATATATATATATAGGGTGTTTTTTTAAGCCCGATAGAACTTGAAATTGTAAAAAATAACACAAAAAATTAAATTGTAATCAAAATTTTTTTTTATTCGAAAGATCAATACGTGACATTAACATTTGAAAATGATTTCGGGCATATGGGCACCGCGGCTGTTCTTGACGAAGCGCATTCTGGACGTCCAATTTTGGGCCACTTTTTCGAGCACTGCTGGCCGTATGTCACGAACAACACGAACAATGCCGGCCTCCAAGGCGTCAATTGTTGCTGGTTTATCAGCATAAACCAGTGACTTCACGTAGCCCCACAGGAAATAATCGAGAGGTGTCAAATCGCACGACCTTGGAGGCCAATTGACAGGTGCATTTCTCGAAATCAACTTATCGCCAAATTTTGATTTCAGTAAGTCGATGGTTGCGTTCGCCGTATGGCACGTAGCGCCATCCTGTTGAAACCACATCTCCTCCGGATCAATGTCATCCATATTTTCAAACAAAAAATTATTGATCATGGTGCGGTAACGATCTCCATTGACCGTAACGCGAGCTCCGGCCTCATTTTTGAAGAAATAAGGTCCGATGATGCCACCAGCATGAAAACCGCACCAAACAGTGCATTTTTCTGGATGTAATGGAGTCTGTAGGGTCTCTTGTGGATTGGTCTCACTCCATATGCGGCAATTTTGCTTATTAACAAACCCGTTAAGCCAAAAATGCGCCTCATCGCTGAACACAATTTTGCGATAAAACAACGCGCGAATCGACGACTGATTTTCAAAGTAAATTTGTATAATTTCGTAGCGTTGTTCAAGCGTGAGTCTATTCATGATGATTTGTCAGAGTATACTGAAACAAATAAAAAAAATGTTTCATCAAAATTTAATTTTTTGTGTTACTTTTTACAATTTAAAGTTCTATCTAGCTTAAAAAAACACCCTATATATATTAGAGTGACCGCAACTTATATGGGGCAAAAAAAATGTCGGAATCTTGTTCGTCTTAACCCCGCAAAACGAATCCCCTTTCCAGATATTGGGATAGCCAAAATTTGAGCCCGATTAAAACCCGGTAACACGTGCCGCTCGTCGCTCAAAATTTGAAAAAAACGAATTTTTTGGCCAAAAAGTTCACGTATTGAGCCATAACTCGGGAACAGTAAATAATAAAAACACGCACGATATCACAAAAGATAGCTTATTTTGTTCTTCAAAATTTATGTTATGAACAAAATTGTTGTAACTCTGAGTCAAACCGAGTTACGGCAGCCTTTAGCTCCGAAAACGTGACCTGGTGCCACCAGGAGCATACTTCATATATTATGTTATTAGGTGATAAATTTTGAATTTTTTTGGTATATTTTTGAGTTTAAAGTAGAAATGTAATAAAAAATGCAAGTAATACAGTTAAATTCAAGAACATTTTTATTTTAATATATAAAAATCAGGGATATATTCGATAATAATTCATAGTTATCCAAAGTGGTAGCTCTGGATATCTCCAAAGCGTTTGACAGAGTGTGGCATGCTGCACTACTGGCAAAACTTACTGCTTTTGGTGTCGGTAATGACTTAACTGGTTGATGGTTAAGAAACGACGCAACACCTCGTCCACATTGAGGTTGTACGACGGCAAAATTGTAACACGGTCGATTGTGAGCAAACGCGGCACCCATCTTGCAGAAACTTTTCTCATATCACATTCAAACGCCGTTCGGCTAAAACCATATTTCGCATTTTTTTAATTGTATCAACTGGACATTCAGAATGTTCCGCATGGTCCTTGCTTGTATGGCTCCATGAGCAAATGAAATTCACTTTCTTCGGTTTTCTACTCAAAACGCGCGGAGTGCCAAATACAAAATGACATACAAACTAAATTTAGACGGTAGTCAGATGATAGTTGCCTGTTGACAGGAGTAATGTTGCCATTCCAATTGAGAAGTGGATAATTCAAAAAGTCACGTACTTATTTACCCTGCTTCGGATGTTGCCCTTAGAATATTGTCATATCAACCATACATGTTTTTTGGTGTTTTAAGAGCTGTTAGTTGTTTTTTCTTTAGTTTAAATTGACATTTTATTATGATGGACTTACAAATTATTATGATGGAATGCAAATTTTTGACCCAAAATAATGTTTCTGTTCGTTAGTTGATATTGATATTAAATTTCCATTCAATTTATTTAATATGCAGATTTTTCGCACTTAGAGTGAGAATAATCCACAAGCTTTTGTCGGAATACCATAACAACCGTATTAGGTGTGGTTTAAACCTAAAATCGCAAGAAGGGAAATTAGTTTCCCTGACACTTGGTACAATGCTGGGTTTCGGGGCTAATATAACCCCGAGGTGCTGTTTCATTGGAACAAATACCTGTAGGAAGCAGAAGTCATGGTTGGACGGGTAAGTTGGTTAAGGGCTGATGTTCTTAATGAGCTTCGGCCTACCAACTCAGTAAGTCAACTCATAAGTGCTTGTCGGCCTAATCTGAATCCACGGGCTGAATTATTCACGATTCACGGTGTGGGTTGTTGCTAGGCTTATACTTGTCGTAACTTTTTGTAATATGTTTGTAGCCATATAGGCAAATCCCTTGCTAAAGGGTTTGGGCCTTCTAATCTCTTCTGTATGCAATTTCCCTAACTCAGGAAGAGAAACGTCATGCGATTTTAGGTGTAAACCACAACTAAAACGTTTCAACCTCAACCACGATTAGCGTCGAGATGCTTTGCTGAACCCCATACTACCATTAACGCTTGGTTAGGTTTTCAGAAGTCCAACAGAACAGAAGTCATGCGTCGTTCTAAAGTATTGTTTGCTACAACAAACGAGGAACTCTTGCCACTCAATGTTCCAGAAAACAGAGTGCCCTAGTTTGGTGCATACCAACACCTGCTCCCCTTGAGTTTTTAGATACGATTTATTAACGTATTGTTAGTTCATACTGATTTTTAAAATACAATAACTAATTAAAATGGGGATGGTCTGACAAGGTCATTGGTCTATGTGTCTCCACATGATAATCAGAATGTTACTGTGAATGTCCAATAGTAAAAATGTATGTTCCAAATGGAACGCATGGTCGAAATCTTATGTAAACATTAATGTCATGAAAATGTCTATCCAACGAAGCCCCTTCCATTTCACATACATATGTATATGTGTTTCTTTCTTTCCTGTTCTGAACTCATTGATTAGTTTTTTTTTTCTAAGTTTACCTCAAAATATTTTTCAGTCTATAAAAATATGTTGCATATTTTTTTTTTTTTTTAACTTAATCTTGAGAAAAATTTGGAGGTTTTACGAGTAGTAAGCCAATCTTTCTTCTTTCACGAAAAATTTATGACGTACTAGCACCGTCCATCATTATTCAGTACATGCTTTGAGTTTTCCTATTTCAAAGTAATGCAGAGGAGAAACTTCTTTAAAAACAACTCTTAGAAACATATTTAGTTACAAAAGAAAAAAAGTAGAATTTTAACCTTAATAGAGTATTTTATAAAGTACTAGTCGTATATAAAATATTCTCTTTGTTTCTTAATGTCAATAAAAAGGGTAAAAATAAGATTAAGTCTTCTTAAATTTTCTTTTTCAAATACAAAAAAAAGATATGTCTACATGTATATGTACAGAAATATATACATATGTGAGTACTTGCAAGTAACTACCCTTGAGGAAAATGCTTTTAAAAACAGCATACAAATACAACAATTCCCAACGATTACAACGAGTACAAAAGAAAAATAAACGAATTCTTAAATTATGATTGACAATTTGCACATTCAATGGTCAATATTTATTTACATCTTTCTTAGTATGTTTTTGTTAAAAACGCCGTGCTAAGAATGTAAATTTTCTACATTTTTAAAGATTATTTAAACATTTATTGGATCAAACTAAAATCAACAATTTATTTTATTTGCCGAATAAACTTAAATGTGACCGCAAATCTTCTGCCATTAAATGTTTGTGGTGGGGTTTGTGTTGTTCGATTTGTAACTTTTATTGTCCTTTTTTGACACTTGACATGTTAAAACATTAATCTTAAAAAAAAAATACATAATAAAACCAAATACTGTGCAACACTAAAACGAAACAATCTTAACAGCAATTTTCTTTCGGTTAGGTTTTAAAAATTCCACTATGTTACAACAACCAATTTTTAAAACATTTGCTTTCTTTCATCAGCAACGATAACAATTGTCGTTGTTACTCTTCTTAACAACACCATGAAAATAATGTTTTATTGCCGGCAGTCAGCGTCGGTCATATTAAATTGACGGTCTTCGGACATGTCACTGATAAAATATTTTATGGTCGAGCGAAGTATTTTTTTATCAGCGTAAAAAATGTATGCAAAAAATTTTCAAACAGTTTCTTTCATAAGTTTAGTATTTAGGACTGATATTTTAAGTCCGTAAAATTTCTGATAAAGAATTTTGTTATTGCAAACATGAATTATTTATACGATAAGAAAAATTATCTTACACTTTGTGTTTTATGGATATTTCATCCATGTATTTCACATTTCAGTTACGTGTGCACATTTTGTATAAAATCAAATAGTTAAATATTTTAACACATCAAGCAAATTATTTGACAAAAATTTACCTTATGATTTTCGAAATGTTGTTTGTTAAGAGTTACCAAATGGTCTGGGTGCCGGCATGCCGTGGAAGCTTTCTATTTAATAACATAAAACTTTTAATTGAAAACTTGTAATAATCGAGTTGCTTTGATTAGTGTGCATATCCACCGACCGGAACTCTTTAGTAATATGCTTGTTTTTTCATGTTTTGAACTGAGTACTTTCTTTGATTTTGTTACGAGAACGAGAGACTCTTAGATTGGATTGATATTTTTTAAATTATAACAAATGAAAGATTTCATATAGAAAAAAAATCTAAGGCTAATATGACAATATTGTAATGGCAACATATGTGTTTTTTTTGAACCAGTACTTAGGGGATAACCCCAACATATGCAGTGCATCGTACCAGAACTAGGAAAATATGTTATGAGGAGGGGAAACTTTCCAACGTTATAACAGACAGGAAACACCTCTGTAGGCAACTTACCCTTAGGCGAAGAGTACGGCTGCAAAACTAATTCTCTCTGTAATGCGTTTGTAAGATTCCCCGGGTAATCGACCACAAATAAATGAGCTCTAGACGATGAACGTGTGCTACGTAGAAATGTGCGAGTTTCAGAAACAAGATCCCTAATCTCGTCAGAGCAAAATCCATTGTAGTAACGATAGAACAGAGTAATGCACCCTACACTGTGTCGATGTTCCAGTGAGTCAATAGAGTTGGATACCCTACTGTCACCGATAAGCTTCGTCCTCTCCTGCATATGGTCGAGTAACCCCAAAATAGCCCCCCAGCGATCGGGTATGCCAGAACGGGTGCAGTACATAGCAACTCTTTGAACTTCTGGAATGCCTCTTCTTGTTCATCACTCCATTGATACATCCGTGACTTCTTAGTCAGCTCATGCAAACTCGCGGCTACTTTATCTTCATCCGTCGAAATGCCATCAGCAGTTACTCGATGTTCCAATTATTTTACTTCTCTCTGGAATAATACACATTTCTTCGCTGTAAGAGTCCAGCTGATGATTGACGTTTGAGGACTTCCTCCAGGTTTATAAGGTGCTCGTTTTGCCCATTACGATGATATCGTCCAAGTACACTAAGCACGTCCTCCACTGCGGCAACTTTAGTACTTGCTCCGTACAGCGTTAAAATGTAGCTGGAGTGTTACAGAGCACAAATGGCATTGCCATAAACTGCTCAACTTCACTGAAAGCAGTCTTAACCCTGTCTTTGTGAGAAATTTCCACTTGTCAATATCCGCTTTGTAGATATAACGTGGAGAATCAGTTTGTTCTGGCAAGCGTAGCCGTTTTCGCTTGGCTCTGATCCTTTACGGTGAAAACACAGGCATATTTCCTTAGGTGTAGTGTTTTGTCTCTCATTCTGTGCACACGACTTTTGTTACTGCTGTCCGTATTTTCTATATATGTATGTATGTTCATTAATTAAATTCGTATGAAACCAAATTGCACCGGAATAGGTAGGAGGCCGTATACACAGCTTGCTTCTTATTCGGTTTGTTTCTTTTTTTCTTCTCTTTTTTTCACCGTTATCCGTATTTTCTATATATGTTCACTATTAATTTCGTATGAAATCAAAGTGCATCGGAAAAGGTAGCAATATGTGTATATGTTTTTTTTTTTTTTCCCGTTGTCCGTGTTTTCTCTGTGTATGTACATACGTTCATTATTAATTTCTTTTCAATGCATACTTGTAGTGTGGAAGGTGTTGGACTAAATTTTGCTAATCTGAGCAGTGTCGAAGGTATATACACTGGGGACTGATCAAGTTTAACTAACTTAATTCCATTTTAAATGCTGTAATAGAGTTTCTTTTAGTCTTTCATGTTGTTATTGTTAAAGTTTAAGCTCCACAAACACTATTCCCTCTTTCCACTTCATCAACCTATATTCCTAGTTCCAGTACAATGCACTGCATATGTAGGGGTCATTCCCTGAGTACTGGTCCAAGATAAAAAAAGGCTGCTGCTTTGCTTTTCTCAGATAGCTGCCATCCTGTTGTCCATCTTTCCACATGCTGGTCAAATATCTCACGTTCTTTGGCGGTTAAGTTATTATGCTCTGGCTCTGACTCACAATTGATGATTGCCTGTACTTGAATGCAATGTTTTCGGTGCTGGACTGAAATCAGCACTCTCACCGGAACTTTCTTGTCGGCACGTAGGGCCGGGGTGGAATTCTCCAAGTTTCTGCAACAATGAGTTTTCGTTTTTCTTATTATCATAGCCAACATCAAGCTTTATATCAATATTGTGCTAGTTCATGCTGTTTCTCTGCTTCATCACTGATATGGAGGTTGTGAGGTTCTCGCTTGTGGGAGCCAGCTTTTGCCCCTCAAAGCTTAACGTTTTAGTTTAACGGGGACTCGTGTGGCGATTGTTGGGTTGTCCGTTTTTATCACGCTGCTTGCGGCGAGACAGATCTATTCCGTTTTCTGGGCACTCTACAATCCTTCTTCAAATGACCCGCTTTACCACAGATGTACCACTTAGAATGTGGTTTGCTCTTTTTTTCTATAAGTACCTTCATTATTTCGTTCATTTTAGCAATCTGCTATTTTATGTCTATTATTTCGCCCGTAAAACCGCCCTCCTTATCGCCTATAGTCTCCAAATTGCGCATCTTAAAAGTTTGTGGCTTGGATATTACTCATGCCGTTTCTTGAGCAAACGAAACAGGTTCTGTAAAAGTTGCCTTTGGAAAAGTACATTCCGCTAATTTGATTTCAGGATCCCGAATACCATTGACAAACGCCACCATCTTAAAATTATTCATAAACAGACGATTTTCACCGAGATAGGCTCACTGCACCAAGTGCTCTATTTCCATTGCGTAGGCCTGCAATGTTTCATTGGCTTTCTGACCTCTGTCTTTCAACTCTACTCTATAGATCTCACACTTGTGCTCTCCATCATACTTGCATTCTAAGGCTGATACAGTTTCCTCGTAATTGCCCGATCTAGCTCGATCTCCTTCTCTTCATTACCCCAGCCATTTTTCCTCATTTTTATTCATTTTAAATTAAACAGCTTCTGTCAGGAAAAAGAAGTGTTGAAAGAGAGTGGCAACTCTGCAGGGAATGCATTACGTAACTATGGCTTCCCTTAAAATATTGATATTCCTCAATCTGGCAATTCCCTGTGGAAAGCGGTAAAAGATTTAAATAAACCTATTGGTGGTAACCCACCCTTGCGAACTTCAACCGGGGGGTGGTTTATGGTATTTATAAAATTACTTTTAAAATGCTTGAGCAGTTACAACCTGCAGCTCGAAGAATTCTTTTCTTAATTTTTAACGCTATTCTATGTTTTGAGTTTATCCTGCAGAGTGGAAGGTGTCTATGACTATCCAAGCGAGGGAAGGATCTCACTAAAGTCATATAGACCAAAGAGTCTACCCAACAATTTGAAAACTGTTCGAAAAATTGTTGATGGTGAAGTTAAACTTGCCTACAAACACTCACTAGCCTCTTGAAAGCTACTTATGCGGTCGGAAATTTGTTATCAATGAAGGTAATTTTATGAGCCCCACTCAGCCAATCGCACCAGAAGTTCCCCAAAGTAGCATTACGATAAAATAAATTTTTTCAAACGATTACATGATATATAAAAATCTTACGAATTCACAAGTAGCTGTGTGTTTCGTTAGTAAAAGACGGATTCTCAAAATATGCGACTAGGAAAATTCTTATTGCTAGGCTTCTTCAACAAACCAGTATCCAAAAATGTAGAAGCTTGCCAAAAGTATTCCTATACCTAAAGCGAATTCTGATTTTTCTATCCAATGTATTTGAACGAAGGCAACAGGTAGATCTCGGTAATATAACTTCTTTAGTACTTTTGGATCAATTCCCGAGTATTCGATACGGTTGACCAGGACATTTTATGCTTTAAGCTGAGACATATGTTTAGATTTTCATCGACAGCAGCTGACCTAATTAAGTCATATGTAGTTGGAATATTTCAGTATGTTGAAACACTAACCTCCATTTCAACGTCGATATCATTACGTCGTGGTGTTCCCCAAGGCTCTATCTTGGGCCCTCTTTTTTCCAGATATGTAAATGACAATCAATAAAATCTCGAACACTGATGATGTGCAGCTTTACATTAGCTGTAGTACTACTTAAGTTAGGTCGTGTTTATGAGTGGCATACTGCTAATGCTTTGGAAATAAATCCTAATAAACCCAAGTGGTTGATAATTACCAAGAAATCTATAAACCTTAGTTATAATCCTACTATTATTTTAAATAATCAGCCCATAAATATTCAGCGAAAAATCTGGGTGTATTTTTTAACAATAATCTATCTTGGTCAAACCACTTAAATTTTGCATACGCTCGAACTTTCTCACAGTTAAGAAAACTCTGTCAAACGCAGTACTGGACTCCGATTAAAATTAGAATACTTTTTGGCAAATCATATTTAATGTCGGCTTTATATGGCTGTGAACTGTATGCCAGTTGCGAATGCGAGTGTAAGAGGAAACTTAACCTTTAAAAATATTATTCGTTACATACATGGTCTAAGAAGATTTGATCATATTTCACACTATGCTAACTTGCTCTATGGTATGAGTTTCAATAATTATCTAAACGTTCGAATTTTATAGTTTATTCATAAAATTATATGTACTTGTCAACCTAAACACTTATTTAAACGCTTAAGCTTCTCCATGCTATCGAATTCTTTCTTTTCGCCATCGAACATTTATTTCAAAATACCATGCCTTTATTAATGCCATTAGTCTCTGGAACGGAATCCCATATAGCTTTCAAACTTTTAGTAACGCCCATAAATTAGAGCCTCAAAACTATCGATAGTCGGCCCGTTCGATAGTTTCGATAGAGTATTTTAAAACTATCGATGGTTTCGATAGTACCGAATTCCAACATACAAAATATATATGCTAAAACTAACATAGCATTATTTTCAATTTTATTTTGGAGTCTGGTCCGTGCAAAGCTAGCGAGCACCAATACATTTCACAAAGTTGCGAAAATCTGTGTATGGTTATACATGCTGAATGGTTATACATAGCTATTAGGCTTATAGGTCGCTATTAGAGCGTTGTTAAAATTTTTTGCGATCTGTGTCTGAGCCGTAGGTTTCGGTTGGATAAGTCTATTTATGACACAGGCGTTTTGACCTCTTTTGGATGGTGGAATATTTAAGTATTTGACATGTTACCGCTTGTTTTACAAACTTTACGAAATGAATCACATTTAGCATAGTTTTTTTTCTTTCGTTCGCACAAAAAAAAGAAAAAACTCCAGACTTCCAAGAACCCGTTACACGTTTTTTAGATTCACTTCCATCCTCACCGCTGATTGCAATATTTTTACCGCAAGCATACATATGTAAGAAAAATTTTTTCAGAAGCATGCAACTTTAATAATAACTGATTTGCCATTGAGTCTTGCAAAAACTTCTCCATAACAATAAAACAAACTTATTAGCTTAAATAAAATTATTGCGAAAGACTTACAATTTTTGATAAAAATGTATGAAAACTAAAAGTAGTGTCAGTAGCAATTTGTTAAAAGATATCAAAGAAAATAGTATATTTTCAAGTCTTAGTCGGCGATAAAGCCTTTGGATTTTAAGGTGATTATTTTGTTGTGCATATTTTTAGTAATTAAAAAATCATGCTTACTGTTTATAAAATTCAAATTCTTTAACTTATATTTCAATTAAATTTACAACAATATACATACAAGCGGTTGAGTATTTCTAATCAAAATAAAAAATATCGATAGTGGACTAAAAATAAAACTATCATTACTATCGATAGTACTATGGATAGTTCTGCAAATATACCACAAATTCAAGGAGAATATTATTTGTCATTTTTCAAGTTGAATGATGTACGGTGCTCGTTCTTTTTATTATATAATTGAGTTTTATTATATAATTAAGTTATATTTTATTATTTATTCATTAATTATGTACATATTAAAATTATAATTATAATTAAGTTACATTTTAGTTTTCATCCATTAGTTATGTACATATACTCAGCCCCTTATTGCAATATAAGACTTTAAGTCTTGCGTAAGGGACATCGAAAATACAATAAATAAATAAATAAAACAAAAGAAGGGACTATACCTAAATCCTAATGCACGCAACATACTCCTACTTAATTTTAGCGATCACACTCGGATGAGAGAAAGTGATACTCTTGCCACCATCAGAGCGTTAAATATGTGATTCTACCTATATAGTTCTCGCAAATTAAGACTTATTGTCTAGCGTTTGCTTATTGGTAGTTCACATTTTACAGATTCAATAAATAAATGGATAATATAAAAAAAACAAATAAATATTGTTATATAATAATAATTGCGTGATGAATCAGTATTGATCAAAGGAAACATATTGATCACATATACAATTTGTTGTAGGCCTAGTTAGTATATAAAAAAAATTTTTCTTGGCGAAAAATGGATTTGAAATAATATAAATATAACCATTTGTAGAACAATAGAGAATAAAGAAAAACTTCAAAGGCAACAAAACCAAATTTTTCGAACGATTACTGCAGCTCCATGGTACGTTGAAAACTCACGAATTCATAAGGAAAATTCTTCTTGTAAAAGAATAATTTTCTAAGTAAGCGACAGAGTACGTCAGTAAACTGGAACTTCACCCAAAGCCTCTTGCGCGTAACATATTTAATTTTGGCGGCCACATTCGGTTGAGAACAACGGTTACTATTACTACCATCAGAGCGTTCAATAGGTGATTTTACCGATAAAGTTCCCGAATAATAAAACTTTTTGTCTAGCATTGGCCGGACTTAAGTAAAAAGCACATTTTTATTTTTATGCTTAGTATTAAGCATGATATAAAAAATACAAGGTAGTTTCATTCTCTTTTTTTATTTGTAATAAGGATTTTTGAAGTTTATTTTTAGAGAGAAATATAAAAAGGCGTTTCCACACAGTTGAATAAGGGAATTTACTCCTAGAATGGATTTTTTCTGAAATGTGTAGTGCATTGTTCATATTAGAAAAAGCTAGAAATAATAAGCTGATGTAAGTAGGTATCTGTGGTCGTTTTGAAACCCATGTTAGGTTAGGTTTAACAGGCTGCCAACTGTAGCAACTAAAAGCACGGACTTCTGCTTATCATTAAACTTTATGATAGCATTCAAACGAATGCCTATTTTAAAGAAAATATTATTACATTTAAAAGAAAATACTATTTAGAATTTAAAAACAAAGGGAAAAGTTTGATGCTTGTAATAGCAGATTTTAATAACGGCCAATCAGTGACCACAAATGCAAAAAAAATTTGCCATTCACCAAGAATTACAAGTCGTTTTCGTTTTTCGGGTACTTTGGTTACAGAGCATAAAGATGGACGTACCCGAAAAATCAGTAAACGAGATGGCCAGGCAATAATATGTTTGATAAAAAAAAGACCAATTCGTGTCGTCAAGAACCATCGCCACACAATTGTCATTTGTTACCACCAGAAGGATTCAAAGGCAGGCTGCAGAAGACGGAGTAAAAGTATATCATACAAAAGTGTAAAAAACATCTTTATATCACGGAAAATTAGACTGGCCAGGTTAGAATTTGCAAGGGAACACATTAATTTGACCATCTCAAAAAGGAATTACATACTATTCTCCGATGAGTCCAAATTTAATTTAAAAGGTTCCGATAGATTAAGACTGCTTAGCTGACTGAAAAGCCAACGTCTTAATCCACAAATGGTGTCGGTAGCATTTTAGTCTGAGAATGTTTTTCATGCCATTTTTATATATTTTAGATTTATGTATGTATTTCATTTAAAAATTTTTTATTTATTTTTGTTAGAAATCACAATTTAATATTATTTTCAGACACAACAAAACTGAAAACAAGGGAATGTATAAACTAATATGGTAGCACAATTTCATGAAAAACGTCACAATCCTTATACTTGTCCAGATGGTTATTGTTAAGGAAAATTGAGAGAATAAAACTACCTTGTATTTTTTATATCATGGTATTAAGATTTGAATACTTATTGTTAGTTCACTTTGAAGATTCAATAAATAGTTCAAAAAATAAAATAAATTATAGTAGAGCATACTGTCGTAATAAAATTTCAAACTGATTTTTCTTTGCGTGTATGTAAGTATTTTAAAAACTATTTTGCAGTTCTTACAACTAACATTGAGATAACAAAAATTTTCTTTAATGACATTGCTGGACAATAGGTACATAAGCATATACATACATCTATATAACCATAAGCAACCTCCAAACAAATATTTCATAATTAAGAAAGTTTCTTTTGTTTCATGTCAAACTAAAATTTCATACATAAATTAGCCGCGAGCTAAAAATACGAAAATAGGATTTCCCAAAATGACCATTTCAAGAAATCTTCCAACTGTCTTAAATTAAAGGAAAATAGCAACAGATAAAGATGTATGAATGTACGAGTATCATATCATATACGAGTACACACAAGGATACACATTAAAGAATTTCAAAAATCTATTTGAATAAATTCTCAAATACCCTTAATAAAAAAGTTTTTTTTTTTAACAAATTCAAATAAAAACAAATAAATGCAACATATTTTTGTATAAAAGGTTGTATTTATGTGTATCTGTATTGTCTGTTGACTGTGGAAAAATACAGAGTGGTATATCTTCATTTAAATGCCTATAAATCAAAAGGAATTATATTTTAAGTTCGAAAACTTTGAATTTCTTATAGCTGCGTAATAGAAAATATTTCATGTATGTTTTAAATAGTTAAAATTCTTACTTGTTGTTTCAATCTTCATAAAGAAATAAACCTTGTTTATTTTAAATGCTTACAGTATTTTAGCTCTGTTAAGTATGCATGCATGTATGTATATATTTTTGTGTGATATTTCAATTTCGAAAGGATTTAATTTCGTTTGTTGCCACACCATCCTGTTGTCTTATGGGGAAATCTTTAATGATTTATTTCCAATCTTTCCCTTTATGTGTTCCTTAGCCGCTTTCTGTTCATTCATAACCAGCCTTTTCTAGTTCGAATGGTTTATTACTAGAGTACTTTACATGTCATTGCTATGTATTAAATCTTTACCAAAAGGAGTGTGTATAATTTTTATTCCCAAATGGATTTAACCTTGTACCTCCACACAAACACATTTAACTAAAAGAAAGACTTGTAATTGGAATAGGAGAAGGGAAAAGCGTATTGTAAGAATACTTCTTTCTCCTTCCCTGTTTTGTTGTCCTGTATGTGGACAATGTTAAGTGTCAATATGCAAATCTTATTACTTTTTTTTGTAAGCTCGTTAAGACTTTTAACTCCTTCAACATTCTCATGTTAAATCCTTTTATCTTTAGTCACGTGTAAGACTTGTCCTACAACATCGTAAATCTTTTATAATTTGGCCATGAGTCAATAGCACTGTTCTTTACTCTTAAGCAATCCTTAACTGCTTGGCAGCATTTCGTTTGTATTTTTGCTTCTATTGACAAAACAAATGAAACCTATTTAACCAAGAACAATGGTTTTTTGCTATATCGCTTTTGTACGTGTATATTTTGTTGTGTAAATGTGTTAAATATTTATTAAAAAATATTTCTGAGGAATTTTAATCAAAATCTTTGTACATATGTATGTATGTATTTTGACCTTTTTCATTATTGGCCAACAGAAATTAAAACGTTCTTTTGTGAGTATAACATATGAAGACTTCGCACAGTGTTGTATCACGACAAATAGGATACACAAGGCAGCTTTAATATGTAGTAGCAGAAATACAATAAATACAACACCAAAAAACATCGCATGTATTTTGTTGGCAGAAATTATGAACATTTGTCAAAATTTTGTTTTCGTTTTCAAGGAATTTCTAGAAAGCATATATGTTTTTTTTCGGAATTATTTATTCTGTGTAAAAATTTTTGACAAATTTACGCTGTCTTGTATTGTAGATAAAAGTATATAAGTCGATAGATAACAATATAGTTCAAAAGAATTTTAGACAAATTTTTAGATCTAAGTGTTTTTGGAGGCGCTAGAGGGCGCTAAAGTCCGAAAATTTGAAGTAAAATGACTAAGCAACTACTGGAATTTTACTTGCTTCAGGAAAACAGTTGTAAAAAAACATATTTTGGAGTACAAGATAGCCATTTTTTCTATAGTGGTCAACTATATTTAAAACTAATGTTTTGTTTAGACGGTTGTCTGATCTGACAATATTGTCAGAAAAATTTGCAGGCAATTTCTAACAATCGTGTGAACTTACAATTTTTGTCTGACAATGTTGTCAGAAAAAACAGTATCAGACAAAAAAGTTGTCACACACCAAACATAAGTGTAACACTTTTCTCTGTTGTCAGGCGTTGTTAGCTTGTTCCATGTTGTATTTCAAAAACACAAGTATGGATTGTGATCGAGATTAACCTATAGATCATAGACCATATATGTTGAAGGTGAAAAAGTGTTTGACAATTTGTTCTAGCCTATAAAAGTTCCATCGCCAAGAAATCCTCTAGTTGATAAAAACCTAAAATAATCGTATCGGAAAAAAGCGGAAACTTCATGGTATCATTAAAATATTTTAAAACTAATACAAGATGTTGAGTCTCACAAAAGCTTGGGGAATGTGGGATGCGTAAAATATAAACTACACAAATATAGTGCATGGCAAGAAGTTGAAGATGCTATTTCTGTGGGTCTCAATGACTGCAAAGAAAAGTAGTCAATCTTCGCACAACTTTCAGCTGCAACTTACAGAAGTTTCGTTTCAGGCGCATTTACATGGAGGAAGGTGAGTAATTTTTCATAAAATCCCTCCTCCTTTCTTTATGTTTTCATCCTCATGGTCACTATTCTTTTTAAACTGTACGCTGTTAAAGTGGTCGCAATATTTTAATTCATATCAGTATTCATAATTCATATAAATATTTCTTTTATTATTTAATTTTCCAAACTCATAAGAACAATTAAATTTGTAAATATGAACAATTAAGTTTTTTATTCGCTATTTAAGCTTCTAACATTTATACCAGTAAAAAATTATAAATAGCTTGTTTTCTATGTTTCCCAGCTATCTATATGTCGACATTTCATAGGAACTACCCTAATCATCAGTAGACTTTGGAAATTTTTGGAAGATATTCTCAAACATTCAACTTTATATCCCAACAATCCAAATAAATTGCTGAGAATTTAAAAGAAAAATGCTCTAATAATATCCGTCAAAACACAAAAAACAAGCTTTTCTATTTATAAACGTCTCTAACATTTCTTTACACCTTTCAAACAAATGAACAACCGTTGGTTGCTACGATTTGCTTTTTGAAAGTATCGAAAAGCAGAGAACAAAATTCAAACAATTAATTTTTTTGTAAATCATCAATGAGCGAACTTTTTTAGTTATATACATATGTACGAGATTAACTAGTTGTGAGTTCGAGTCCAACTTCAGTCAAGAAGAAGGATTATTTTTAATTATAACAATAATTGCTGTGAAACAGCAAAAAACAGAAAAAATAATTGAATACCATTAGCTGGGGGACAACTAGCTGTTTCGTAGTCGCTACACTACTCATCAGCACCCACTGGGATTCTAACTCGGGATCATGTGAACATGATGTATTTTTCATACACATCGATCGACTAGTGCAAATTGTCATTTAAAAAAAAATGCAAATAGCACAAAACAAGTTGTTAAAACTAATCTATAACCTTCCATGGTTTTATTCAACTACGAGGCTCCACTTGCTTGCAGATATAAATAGAATTAAATTGTCAGACTTAATGACAATTTTAGTATAAGATGCCAGAACTCAGAGTTTGAACATACGAGTATCAATGAGCTAGCTCATCTTACATTGTGTAGTAGTTTGCTACGATTTTTTATTAAAAAAAAACTAAAACGTTCAAATAGATTTTTGAAAATGTTTACCTTCAATTAAATAAAAATTTTGTATATATTAAATACATATGTAGTTATTAATATTGTAACACAAATAACCCTATTACTAAGAAGAGAAAGATAATTATCTTGAACTCTTTATTGTAAATTAATTATACGAAAATGTAATATTATGGAAATAAAGTGAATGTGAATTTTTGAATTAAAAATAATTTAAATAATGAAAATAAATAATTTATGTTTTATCGTATGTATTTGTGACATCACTCGTCTTATCGCTGCGCTTGCTTCTTAAAAAATAAACAAGAGATAAATAATGCGAAAAAGTAAAAATTTTGTTGCTGAGTTTTGTTCCGAAGCTTTATTTGGTTTTGACGAATCCACTCATTTAAGGACTATAATTATTTAATACTATCCCTAGGCAGGTAATTACTTAGGTAGTCCATCAAACGACGCGATACGATAAATATATTCTAAACAAGTAGCAGTTTACGGAATCGTTGAGATTAAACCAATATCATAGTGTGTATTTATAATTAGCATTTGTGTATTTAATTTGGCTTAATGGATATGGGGAAACTACCTGATACTAATTTTGCAACATCTGCACATACACGTAGAAAAAAAATATATGGTTGCCATGACAATATTTTAAGGACGACATACTATTGTTGAATTATATGGTTGGAACCAAGGCAGCTTTATACAGGTAGTGGCAGAATTACAATAAATACAACACCAACAAACATCAACATGTATTTTGTTGGTAGAATTTACGAATACACCTAAGTCTGTTTTTACACGGTAGATTGGTTCCAGAAGAAGCCTTGTAAAAAAAAAACGTGTAAAAAAAGACATTGATCTTATACAAAAATGGGTGATTTGTTCCTAATCTCTAAAACCTATTAAAATTAGTGAAAAACAAGAATTTTTAAGAACAAGAATTCATGTTTATTTTATTAAATCAAATATATAATGCTTATTTTCACAAGCATAGTAATTAATGATAAAAAAGATATGCACTCTAATCTTAAAAGTAATATAAATTAAATGTATGGCAAGTTCAGGAACTAAAAAACTATGTTGTGAACGAAAAGAATAGGTTATTCAATTTTTAAGGTAAAAAATAAAATAAAATAGAATAAGTGATAATCATAAATACAACAACATAGATTTAATTGCTGGCGTCATCAGTTATTCGCATTCGCTTGCTTCGAACGCGTATACATTCACTATCATCGCTGGAATAATTTTGAACTGGACTTTCTCTTGCTCGTTCGGCATCTACATTTTGAAAAATGAACTCTGTTATGAGCCGTAGTTCGCCAATTCTAAATAAATAAAATTTCAAATCGTGCTAAATGGAATAAAATCGTGTAAAAAAATTAGAAATATTCAATTTTCAAACCGTGTTATATCAAAACCGTGTACAAAAAGACCGTGTAAAAACAGACTTAGGTGTAGTTGTGAAGATTTTGACACCTATTAGTAAATTCTACCAACAAAATATATGTTGATGTTTGTTGGTGTTGCATTTATTGTAATTCTGCCACTACCTGTATAAAGCTGCCTTGGTTGGAACCGAAAGTATTATATTGTTATACATGTATTTGAACGCCATTGATATGCCTCACCATAGTTTTGAAAGAAAAATTTTATATATAACTATACTCAATTCTTTTCTTTTTCACAGCAAATTTGTATTGTAAAAAAATTCTTCTTGAGAAATACTTAAGAAAGAAAAAACTTGATATGTGATTCAATATGAGATGAATATACTCCTAGATAGAAAATAATTAAATGCTCGGTGGCTGAGTGGTTAAGGCAGCAGATCATGATACGTCATGACCCGAGTTCAAGTCCCAATGTGTGCTGATGGGTAGTGTAGCGACTACGAAACAGCTAGTTGTCCCCCCCAGCTAAAGACTTGATTATTATTTTTCTTGTCTTATTCAATCAAAAATTATTGATCACAGCAAATTTGTATTGTAAATAATCCTTCTTAAGAAAAAACTTAAGAAAGGAAAAATATGTACAAACCAAAAATCTAATTTAAAATTTATAAAGTTAAAAAAAATTCAAACAATTAATACTCAATTCTTGCTCAACATTGTTATAATTGGCATCAAACATCGTATTAATAAATTTGCCATAAAAATACAAATTTTTTATATTTTATTTTACATTTAGTATTAAGATTTGAATACTTATTGTTAGTTCATTTTGAAGATTCAATAAATAAAAAAAGGCTTAAAAAATATATTAGCTAACCAACCATATCAATTTTATTAAACAGCCATAGTAATGTCACAAGCCGCAGGAAAAGCAGTACTATTTTATTTACTAACAACTATTTATTCACGTAATATACATACATAAAATGAAAATAATTGACGTATTATTAATCCACAAAAAATAGTCTTTTTCAATACTTGCAAATGATTTAGATCTCAATGGGTGTTAGTGTCTATTAGCTGAAATAATTTATTAAGTATTTCGTCAATAATTGTACAAATAAATAAATAATATGGTTGTCCAACAATATGGTTAATTTCGTTATAGTATTGTTAATTACACTATACATGCAAATATCAATACCTTAATATTATAACGTACCTTTTGATTTCTGCAATCACTCCATATGTTTTTTGTGCACAATTTTAAGTCATATAAATTTTTTTATTTTTGGTTTTTTAGATCAAGAAAATATTTTTTAATAAAAACAAAACACATCTTTTTTCATAAAAGAAACTAAACTAAAGGAATATTACAAGTGTTCAGAAAGTTCTTAGGCTAGCACAAAAAGTGCGGTATAGACAAAAAAGAGTTAAGTGTTTTGGAAACTTCCATCTCTGCTATGAACGATTTTGTTTCGATCTGGTAAATCCTTCATACAGAAACAAGTGTTCACAAAATTCGCATCCGCGATTTTTTTACAATGGAAAAATTAGAAATGCGTGGTGTCTTTAAATATTTACATAAAAAAGATTTATCGGGATAAGAAATTCGTAATAATATGGTGAATGTGTTAGGTGTAAGTGCTTTTTCATACGAGTATGCAACAGTAAAAAATTGGGTTGCTGAATTTAAACGTGGTCGTCCAAGCATTGAAGATGAACCACGTAGTTGACGTCCAACACCAGCAACAAGAACAGAATTTGTAGCCAAAGTGCATGATATGGTATTAAATGATCGACGAATAAAAGTGCGTGAAATAGCTAATATCATGGGCATCTCAAATGATCGACTCCATTTAATTTTGCATGAAGAACTACAGATGAAAAAGCTTTCTGCAAGATGAGTGCCGCATTTGTCGACAGTCGACCAAAAACGCATAAGAATGAACATTTCTCAAGCTTGTTTGGATCGTTTTAAGCGAAATAAAATGGATTTTAAGCGTCGTTTCATAACTGTTGATGAGACATGGATCCACCACTATACTCCAGAGGAGTGCCCCAAAGAAGGCAAAAACAATTCAATCGGCTGGTAAGGTTATGACAACGGTTTTTTGGGATTTCAAAGGTATTTTATTGATTGACTATCTGCAAAAGGGTAAAACAATAAATTCAGAGTACTATTGCAACCTTTTGGATCAATTAAATGTACAAATTCGAGGAAAACGTCCTGGCTGACAACACAAAAAAATAAAATTTCATCAAGACAACGCACCAGCGCACAAGAGTGTTTTAACAATGGCTAAAATCAACGAATTATGAGTTGCTTGACCACCCACCTTATTCTCCTGATTTAGCTCCCAGTGACTTTTACATGTTCCCAAATCTAAAAAAATTCCTTGCTGGTTAGCGTTTTATCTCAAATGAAGATGCAATTACAGTTGTAAACCACTATTTTGAAGACCTTGAGGAAAACTATCTTAATCAAGGGGTATAATTGCTAGAAGAGCGTTGGACTAAGTGTATTGAAGTTTCAGGAGATTATATTGAAAAATAAAAATATTTTTAAAAAACTAACTATTCTCTTTCATTGATAAGTTAAAAAGTTTCCGAACCGCCTGTGTATATGCCAACGACTGAAACGAAAAATATTTAATGCTGAAAATATTAAGTTTGTTCTAATTATAAACCAATATTTATTACATGTGAATAATCCTTTCTTACATATGTTTTTTTTTTTTTTTTTTTTTTTTATATTGGACCAGTACTCAGGGGATGACCCCTACATGTGCAGTGCATTGTACCAGAACTAGGAAAATAGGTTGTGAGGAGGGGGAAAGCGGGAGCAGTGTTTGTGAACATTTGACTTGAATCTTCCAACGTTATAACAGACAGGAAACACTTCTGCAGGCAACTTGTTCCACAGACGAAGCGTGCGGCTGAAAAACGAATTCTCTCTGTAATGCTTAGTACGATTCCCCGGGCAATCGACCACAAATGGGTGAGCTCTAGACGATGAACGCGTGCTACGTAAAAATGTGCGCGTTTCGGGAACAAGATCCCTAATCTCGTCAGAGCAAAATCCATTGTAGTAACGATAGAGCAGAGTAACGATCTGGAGGAGATGGAAAACATGAATAAATGGGAGCACATTTTCTCCAACTTAGAGACACTAGCTTCAATTCTTCTGCTTATTCCGTGAAGCAGATGACGCCATCTGCCAATCTTCAACGGTAGGTCATTAAGTAACAACCTCTGTATTACCGGCAACATCTCGAGGTAATTTATTTTCATACAAGTCATCTTCTCCACCTTCCTCTTCGTCGGTGATAACAATGAGATCTGGTGGCAGCATAACTACATCGTAATTAGTGTTGTTTTCATTATATTGGCTAATAATATTGCATCTACCAACCCAAAATAGTTTTTGCTACTGCGGGTCACCATTTTATATTTCACTTCGTGAAATATTTTTTAATAATTTTAATAATAAGACGCTATTAAAAAAGCAATAAAAAACCAGAAAAACTTTAATTCTAACGCACAGTGCCGAAATAAACATCACTTCTTCACTGTAGTACTTTACTATATCTTGAACGCCCAGTGTACTAAACTTACTACAGCAGCACTTAATATGCTATAGCTCAAAATATTCTACACGAACTAAACCGCTTTATATCGTTTTTATTAGTATGTGATGTTATCAAGAAAATAAAAAGCTATTCAAGGTTCTTCTATGTTGACTGATATAAAATAATCATTCACAATCCCAAACGCAATAAATCGCTAGCCAAAACGGGGACTCCCCTAATTGGTATTTTCAACTATGATGTGCAACAGCTATGTGAATGTTGCTTGTGCTCGTAAGCTTAAGGTACCGCGCTTCAAACTTTCTACGCGTTCTACACTTTTCTAAACTCAAGTTATATACAACGCTTTTCATGCGATAATTTTTTTTGTTAAGTTTGAAGTATTTTTTAAATAAAAACATTTTTTTAGCACAAAAACATAAAATAACAATCCACGACACAAATATTCTTTACTAAAATTTTGAAAAAATAAAATGTGTTGTGTAAACCACAACTGACAGTTTTTACAACGCTAATGATGAGTAAACCTACTTTTTGCGTCGTACGCGTCTATGCGTTCAATGCTTTGTGGTGTGTCACTTGTCTCATACAATTGCACGGATTTTACTTTTTTACAGACGCTTAAGGTCGTGTCAGATACAACTTTTGCTTCGCTTTGCGTTGCAAATTCTCTTTGACATCTAAGATAAAATATACATACTTATATGAAACATGTCACATAAAGTACTTTTAACGCAACGTGAAGCAAAAAGTTCGGCAACTCTCATCTTTTTATGCGTTGAAATTTTTTCTAATAGCTTTATGCACTAAGAAACCAATTGAAACCAATTTCAGTAGTTCGTCTAATAATATTTCTAACTTCTGTTATCATAAGAAATGATTAAATGTAAAAATTAACAAATTTTTTTTTAGATAAATAAACAAATTGTGAGCGTTGCCAAAGTTTTTATTGTGACATACACCTTTTGTTTTGTGCTTTTCTGTTAAAGTTTTAAACTTCACGCAAAGCGACAAAGTTTTATCTGACACGGCCTTTAGAATGCGTTAACCTGCAGCTTTATTTACTGATAAGAGCGTTGCCAGAGTAAAAAATGGTATTGTATAATTTCTACATTGACTTTAAGTAGTGTACTATATATAGTACAGCGGGCGGAAATGGGTTAACATAAAAGATACATGTAACATTTTACGACGACTTTGAAGTGTTGAAAGCTTTATTAAAACAAGTCTGCTTGTGTAATGTGGAAGATTTACCATGTTACTCCAGAAAAAATTGTTTATGGACAGATTCAATGCGTTGAGAATGGAAGCTATAATAAGGATCCTAGATTACTGAACTGCATTCTAAAATAGGCCTCACCAGTGCTGTATAAAGCTGTTTGGTAATGTAATGGTCGGTAAACTCTTTTGCTCAGCGCTTTATAAAGCATTTGTAATGTGAGATAAAGCTAAGTTTCTGGTCCAGCAAGATTCCCAGGATAAATTTGCATTTCTTCAAATTCAGCACAATCATGTTGTGTTTGCTCCATAAAAAGATTAGCATGATATTTGAATCTATAGAAAAATGTTATATCATCGGCGTCCATTAAAATATTCGAAAGCTGAATAAGCTTAGGAAGATCGTCGATGAAGGGTGAAAACAGAATAGGGCCAAGAAGACTCCCTTGAGGGACACCAGATAAAAATGCAATACTTTTTGATGACGAGTTATTGAATACTACCTTCTGCTTACGACGTGCTAAATACGATCTTAGCCAGTTGATGCAGACATCGGTAAAATCCATCAATTCTAATTCGTGCAGAAGTAAGCCATGGTTGACTTTGTCGAAAGCTTTGCTGAAATCAGTATAAACAGCATCTGTGTGTTTCTTTTCAATAAATCCAGCATTAATTAAAGACGTAAGGTGCAAAACATTAGTTGCACTATACGAGTTGTAATAGATGGGGTCTCATCAAACGAGTTCAAGATTAATTCAGGGGTACCGCAAGGCTCCGTTGTTTCTCCTACCCTATTCCTTATATTCCTAAATGACCTGTTATACCAAACTTCCAACCCTATCCACTCCTTCGCGGATGACAGCAGCATCTGCCATTCGTACTCTTTCAGTTATAGGCCCAGCCTATCAGAGATCGTTGCCAAGAGGCAAAATATGAACGACTCACTAAACAGTGATCTTCTATTAATCTCCGATTGGGGTCGAGAAAACAGGGTTGCCTTTAACGCTCGTAAGACCCAATGTTGTTTATTAACACACAAACAAACGACCACAGATGCTGCTTTATCTGTACTCATGGATGGTATAAATATTGAGGAATCGGAAGCTCTTGATGTTCTTGGAATGAAGATACAGTGTGATGTTCGCTGGACTGAACACATTTTTCATATCTCTAAGGAAGCATTCAAGTGCCCAGGGTTTCTAAAACGGTGTAAGATGTACTTCACTCCATCTGATCTCCTTACTATTTATACCACCTATATCTGACCAAAAATGGAATACAACTCTCATGTTTGGGCCGGCGCCCCAAAATCAATTTTGGGGTTATTCGACCGTGTGCAGGAGAGGGCGAAGAAGCTTATCGGTGACAGTAGGGTATCCAACTCTATTGACTCACTGGAGCATCGACGCTGTGTGGGGTGCGTTACTCTGTTCTATCGTTACTACCATGGATTTTGCTCTGACGAGATTAGGGACCTTGTTCCTGAAACTCGCACATTTTTACGTAGCAAAAATAAACATGGATATTGAATATCATTGTCATAGAATTTGACAACTTTGTAAGCCAAAAAGAGAAACAAACAAATAAACAATTTTTAGTCGTCGTTCAACTAGCAATGTTGTGTTTAAATGGTAAATTTAGCAAATCAAGTGGCCTAAAAAGATAAATATAATAGTCCACTAAAAAATTATAAATAGATTGTTTTCTATGTTTCCCAGCTATCTATATGTCGACATTTCATAGGAACTACCCTAATCATCAGTAGATTAGGGTAGTTCCTATGAAATGTCGACGTATAGATAGCTGGGAAACATAGAAAACAAGCTATTTATAATTTTTTATTGATATAAATGTTAGAAGCTTAAAATAGCGAATAAGAAGCTTAATTGTTATAATAGTCCACATTGTAATATAATAAGCCACACAGTATGTATGTATCTGCACATGGCATGTATACCATTGAAAAAGCTTCTAGTTACCCCAATGTAGACTCCAAGCCGTTGTTATTAGATGTAAGGAAACTATTTCAAAGTGATCAAATAAATAAGTGCAAAAACTTCTACTGCAAACTAATGTGTTAAAATGTTTATAAACATATTATTCACTACTTCTACTTTGACGTTTTAAGTCATTATTTTAACATGGTGATGTCATTGGAGATAAGTATTTACCATTCTCGCTTACTAATAGCTATTTCAAAATGTCATTACAAAAAAGTAATTAAAAAAGCTAATTGGTTATAAGTCCTTGTTTCACAAGTTTGTGCGATAAATACTATCAAAATAGCTGAAAATGTTTTGTATAAAAACATATATCACGGTACCACCTTTATAAACGTGTTCTTACAAACAATATCTCTTGAAAAAGGACTTTTTTCCGAGCATTTGTCTTTTTGACAAGCTCATTTTGATATATGTACCACTTATATTCAATATGTTTCCTAAAAACTTTATCCATAAAAATTAGTTTTTAACGTCATGCAATTAAGTATAGAACTGGTTTTTGCACTTTGATTTAAGTGAAATACACTACCAAGTTTTCGCTGGATACATACAATTCAAAACAGTTGCGCTCTATTTTCTGTTTAAAAACTCCATTTTGTTAGCTTATTTTAGCTTTATTTCAACCGCGATTTGGCTTGATATTATTTTAAGATTTGGTCACCACTGAACTTTTGTGCATTTGTTGCAATTCCTTTTCTAAACATTTACATTACGAGTATTAGAAAATCATTTTAAGTTGAAGAATGCTTGCAAAAAAATTAAAGGATGTGCTTTACACATACAGACTGCAAGAGATTGTTTGCAAAACAACCACAAAGAAATAAATGAAGGAAACTCCACACATGTAATGTAAATATAACCTGAGGTTGTATGCGTAGAAGTGCGAAGTTTACAGAAAAAAAACCATACACTTTAACTTGGCTGCCACTGATGGTTTTTTCTTGTTAAGATTAAAATTCCCGTCCAAAGCGCAGCTGAGCTCCAACTAAATTGAACACACGAACGCCATTTTTAAAACAAGAACTTGAAAAAGAGTAAACGTGGTCAGCATTAAGAATTTGTATATGCCACAAACTTTTTTTTTTGCAGTTGCTACAGACAATTTATACTATTAATTAAGAAAAATGTGTTGTACAATTTTAAAAATTTACAGTATAAATTATAAAAATTTTTGACTGGGTTAATAAGAAGAAATCGAAAAAACATTATTTATAAACACTTAATAGCACTATTTATTTGTTATTAACGATTATAATTTCCAAAAATTTATTGTAGCCTCTACCCTTCTCTAAACCTTCAATAAGTTGAAATTTATAATTATAAAAACCTTTCCAGATAAAAATAAAACGAACTTTATAAATTTAATTGATACTATCGGTAAGTGTGTAACAAATATTTCCGTTTGTTTCTTTGTTTCTTCTCTTTTTTCACCGTTGTCCCTATTTTCTATATACATATGTATATGTTCACTATTAATTTCGTATGAAACCAAAGTGCATCGAAATAGGTAGCAAGATCAGCGTTGTCAACTCGGTGCGTTTCGCACCTTTTTTGCTGCTTTTCCAAATAATTTGTGCGAAAAATTCTTTAATCGGTGCGGGGTGCGCTTTTTTACATTTTCGGTGCGTTTTTTAAATTGCGGTGGCACCAAATCAAATTCAACTTAACTTTAATGTAAGAAAAAAGTTTATTCAAGAGTCCAAAATTCTTACGTTTCATTTTGCAGAACGCAATCAGACCACGGAATTATAATGTGGAAAACGCACCATATTATATGCACAAAGTAAGACAATCTTGCTGTTGTATATTGTACATATTTTTGAAAGAGAAAGGAACATTTCGTTTTATAAAGTTTGCTGCTTTTAGAGCGTGCTTTGCTATTAAACGAACAAAACAATTTGATCAAATGCAGGCACTGAATTGGGAAGTTCGTATTTGGATGACCCGTTATGAATTTGTTACTGTTTTGGTAATTGATAAATTACCAAATTATTAATTAAATTATAAAAAATTTCCAAAACGTTAAACTTAATATTTTATTCGTTATAATTCTTGCAAATTTTCGTATATTTCAATAAATTCTTTAAGAGACACCCACTCTAGCTAACTAATTTCGGTTACGAAAACAGAAATTAAATTTACACTGAGTTTGATAGAATTGCAGCTGTAGTTATGTGTACCTGATAGTAGGTAGAAACAGCTGAATTTGGTCGACAGCAAATACAATTAAATAATATTGCAGAATAATAAATTTGATGAAATGTCGTCATAATTGTTATTCAAATATCATTATCTTAATAAAAGTAACGAGAGTCGTACTCGAGGTCAAGTTTCACAAACCTCAATTTTAGTTACTGAATGAATTTGATGGCAAACCAGACCCAGTTTGATTGTATAATAAATAAATATCGTGTTTTTAATATAAAAAATATATTTTTTACAATACAAAATGAGTTTTTTAAAATGAAAAGCAAAATTCAAAATTCGTTGCGTTTTTGTTGAAATAACGCGCTTTTTTCCCATTTTGGGGAAACGCTGGTCCGAAATCTTCGCCAAGGTTTAACTGGCACAGACCACAAGAGGTTCTATATTACAGATCATCGTGATGTTTTTAGAGATTGAGGTGCCCGCATTTTGGCTGAAACGTTCTGGCAGTGGTTTGGACGAAAAAATTGTAGCAGGGGTTATTAGAATCCATGCTTACATGCCAGTTTTATCGTAACTAGTTTTAGTCCCCTAGATTACGATGTCTTGCAACAGATATTTGTAATATAAGGAATCGGAAGTGATAAATAGACGGGTGAGTTGTATAAGAGCTGATCCTTTTTTTGGACTTCGCGCTACCAACTCGTTATGCCTTGTCTTTCATTGACTGTATGGAGAATTGCATAGCTGAGGGATTAGAATGCCCGAACGCTTTAGCAAGGGTTTTCTTTTATCACTACAAACATATGACAAAAAGTTACGACCTGTGTAAACCTTGCAAGCTACATGAGGGTGCCGGTGAACTGTGAATTAAAACACCCCATGAAATTGGACCACCATCAGATAAACCCGCCAAGGCAAATACTGACGAAAGTCACTTATACATGCAGTCTTCAAGGTGCTCTTGTCTTACAAAAGATATTACTCTTATTGAGAAATTTGCTGGCGAGAAATATCAGGCAAGTCGCATAAAGACAAATGATCTTTATTAAACTAAAATAAATGGTCGCAGAGAGGCCACATCCCATCCAAATAATAAAAAAGAAATAAAAATTGTCTTTAATGGTTTGTGGTGGCTTGAATTCCGAGCTGTGTGGGAAAATACTTGCAGAAGAAATTAAAAAGCTTAAGTTCTTCAGCGGTATACCAAAATATATATTTGCAAGAAGTAGCTGATCGTATAGTATATATGAACGATATAGTATATATGTATATAATAAGCCATTGGAGACAGCTGTAAGCTACTACAAGTTCGTCGCTGACTTGGGTCCACCATCAGGTTAGACCGTAAATCATATCTACTTTTTCCCCCATTAAAACATAATTATTCATACATAAATATTGACTTTTGTGACGAGATCATGTAACATTAGAGTGATATGCCGGTAAAGCGAAATCAATAACACAGTGGCTAAAACTTCGGTTCATTTGTCATTCTATGTTAATTTAAAATCAAATATTATTTTTCAGTTCTGGCTTTAAACTAAAAATGTATTTCCTAAATTTCATATTTGTACTATAAGCACTTATATAGTGCATTTTTATTGTTGTTTGTGTTCTGCGTTTGTTAAAACACGAAATTATTTAAATCAAATTGAGGTTTATTGCGATATAGGGAAGCTGTTACGAGTATATCATTTTTCTCTGTTTTTTTTTATTCTAAAATAAGTACTTGATGTATAATAACGAAAACCTGAGAATAAAAAATAAAACACTTAATATGTATAAAACAAAACCGCCATTTGACTAAAAAATTTAAGCCACTTTCATTTTTACTTGAGAAAAATACTTGTCAAATTTATTAGGCTTTTCTATTTCAAACAGCAACAGCAACTGTTTTGATTGTTATCAGAAATCGATTTACCCCTTTTTTCTATTATATCCTTCTAATTTCCCTTTTCTGTTACCGAAACAGGCACTTTGTTCTGAATGCTTTTGTTTCTTCAGATACAAAGTGACCATTTGTTGCAAATTAATATGACAACAGGATTAGAGCGTTGAGAATATTATTTCTATACAAAAAAAGTCACAATCAGATAAACGACAGAGACAAGTGGAACAAAAATACGTTTTTGAAATATTGATGATATTTGAAATCGTAAAGCCCATCAATGCTAACAACAAGAACATCATTAAATGTCTAATAAGTATGTATGCGTCTGTTTGTCCATCCATTGATTTGTAGCACAATCCCTCAAAAACTAAACACCAAAGCAAATGTAACCACAACATTAAAACTTCTAAAAATGTTTTTCTACTCGCCCTTCGGTTTGCTTATTCAGTTCACAAAATCTTCATTCAATATTTATATATGCCATTTGCACAAATATACTTACTTACTCGTATAAATACATACATACTGGTACATATTTGGTTCAACTCAATCGTTTGTAGCTGAAGGAAATATTGAATGTTGTTTTACACGTTATTAACCCTTTCATCTATGGAATGAATCGTTATTCAATCTCTTAAGCTAAACTGCAAAATGGTGCTTGAGTCTCTCCAGGTTGAACTCGCTTTGGGAATTGTAAGAACTTATGTCCTTTTTATTTGAACAAGTGCAACGACTTTTAGCCAAAATGACCAGCAAGCAAAATTGGAATCGTATGTAAGAAATGTAACTGGATATGACCAATTGTAGCAATCAATTAAATATACACAAATTAAAATTATTTGTTTATGTAGGCGCGACCCTTTTAAGTCCAATATGTAAAAAATAGCCCCTCAGCAACACGATATTTCCGCCCATTTCCTCGGTGTTTGGGGTCTTTTGTCATTCTTAGATATTAGGCTCATTTTCAGTATTGGGATTAGGTGTTTCACAAAAATGGTAAAAATATACCATCAAAATATTATATATATATATATATATATATATATATATATATATATATATATATATATATATATATATATATATATATATATATATATATATATATATATATATATATATATATATATATATATATATATATATATATATATATATATATATATATATATATATATATATATATATATATATATATATATGTGGGAAGTGAGCATGAGTAATCTACAGAAACAAGTACCGAGACAGTAAAGGATGTATACAAAGTGGCTGTGGAGTTTACTCAATGTACAAGTACATAAGTAGCTTTGAGTTTAAATTATGTTTATATAAGCAACCTTTGCTTAAAGTGTTTGTAATGAAAAATATAAAATAGATATATATGTATGTACTTATACTTTTGAAATATTATCGATTGTTAGCACTAATAAAATAAGAAACAGATTATTAATTTTGGAAGCCGTCTTTTATCTCAATAAGGGGACCATAAAAGAGGACCAACGGGCTAAGTTATTACATGTGGGGGCTCGTCCGGGATCCGAGGAAAGTCCTGAGATAATTGCAAAGAGAACGTGCTTTGAGTATTTTGTGTGTGTGAAAGATAAAAGATTATTTTCAACAAAAAATAATAATGATCAGCTAAATAAAAAAAAAAAAAAAACAACGACCTGATAAAACCAAAAAGAAATGAACATTTGTAAAATTTTCACCAAAGAAATATATAGAAGTTTGGACACACACATAAAAATATAATTATTACGTCAACAAATAAGAATAAAACAACCCCTAGACTACGAGGAACACTGAGAGGAATTGAAGAAACCTTATTAAAGAAGAAAAATGGAAAGATGTGATGTTTTCAATTACTCAGCATCACAAATCGGTATCGTGTGCAGTTCAACAAAACTCTAAGAAGCAAGTTATGTGTTTGGATGCTGGCAAGAAATGAGCTAAGTATACATAGTAGTAGATGTAGGGAAAACATAGAGGTAAAAAGAATAAGGTGATGGTTGAAGACAAATACAATAATATTTAAATTCACAATTACAAATAAAATTAACACGAAGAAGTTATTATAAGAAGAAGAAGTAGAAGAAGCAAATAAATAAGGAAAGTTGATTGAAGTGGAATTCAAGAATTGAGGATAAATTGAAAGAGTCATTTAGTTATAATATTTTGATATATTTTCATAAAATAATTTTAACAAAACCAGTGAACTAAGAGAAATTGAAAGATATTGTTGACACTGGAATAGAATGCATAAATTTTAAATAACTTTTATTAATTACAATTACTGTTTTATTTGCATAAATTTGATCTTAATATTGAATCTATATGCACATATTTTATTTTTACATAATTAATTTTAATAATTTGTTACTTCTCTTATATACTTTTCTTTTAATTTTTTCTTTTCTTTTCAATTTGAAATTAAATATAAACGTTCGTTGATTAATTAATTGTAAACATTAGAAGTAGACTACACAGTCACCTGAAATGGATTTACAGACAATTAGAAGCTTAAATGTTTCTGAACTACGCAGAAAATTATCGGAGCTGGGACTGGATACGACTGGGTTAAAGACTGTTTTACAAGAGAAGCTCATTAATCACTTCGGCCTTCAAGCTGATATTGAAAGTGTATCGGATCGGTCAGAATACGAAGACGCCATAGTGCCGGAAGTTTCTCGCCCAGGACCAGTGTTTACTTTGAGGGATATATCTGATAGTTTATCTTCTTTTTCTGGATCTGATTCGCTTAGTATTCGGCAATGGGTAGATGAGTTTGAGGAAAATGCAGAGGTAGTCGGTTGGAATAATATTCAGAAGTTTATTTACGGGAAGCAGCTTTTAAAAGGAGCAGCTAGGTTATTTGTTCGTAGTCAGGTAAATCTAAGGGATTGGGATGGCTTAAAGGGTGCTTTAGTTGCGGAATTTGGTGAAAGTCTATCGTCACTTGATGTTCACAAACTGCTTAGAAATCGACGTAAGAGGAACAATGAGACATATAGAGAATATTTGTATACCTTGATGGAGATAGGAAAGTCTATAGGTCTTGACGTAGCTAGTTTACTAGAATATTTTATTGAGGGTATTCCTGATTCTAGAATGAATAAAAGCAACTTATACCAGGCAAAGACGATAGCTGACATGAAAGACCAAATTAAGATATACGAGAAAACGAGACCGAAAAATTACAATGAAAACAGTAGAATTCCTACAGCTAATAAATTCGATATACATGATAATAAATTCAACAGTCAACCTAAGAGGAATTGTTTTAAATGCGGTAAACCTAATCATATTGCCACCGATTGCCCAGAGAAGCAATCCAAATGTTTTAAATGCAACGAGTTTGGTCATCGCTCATTTGAGTGTAAAGGTGTAAATATGGCGGCCAAAAGAGGAAGAAACGAAATAAATATAATTGCTTACGATAAGGAACCTTTTGAGCCTGGAATGAAGTTTAAGAAGATAACATTGGGAGGGTTCGATTTATACGGATTAGTTGATACAGGGTGCGTCATGTGCATCATAAGATGTGACGTGTATGAAAAATTGAAGCATCGTGTTAACTTCAGGGAGGATAAAGTATGCTTGAAAGGGGTAGGTGAGGGAATTTTCTACACCCAAGGTTATTTTGAAGCTGATATTTTGGTCGATGATATTCAACTCAAGAATATCAAATTTTTTGTTGCGCGAGAGGAAGATATCCGCTACCCAGCTATTTTAGGAAACAACTTGCTAAAGTTTGTCGATTTGATAGTCAGCAAAGAAGAAGTGCGTATTATACCAAAAAGTAACCAAACCAAAAAATTAATTAGTACTGATTATTGTGAAGAAGCGGCTAATGTCAGCAAACAGGAAGTGGATGGTTTCATGGAAGAATTTAGAAGTTGTTTTATGCACTTTGAAGAATCTGAGACGTCTATGATAAATCTGGATCATCTCAAAAAGAACGAACAAGATCAATTGATGACAATTATTCAAAATTACCAACCTAAGAATGTAGAGAATGCTCCAGTTTCCATGAAGATTCTGGTTAGGGTTGATATTCCAGTAGCGCAACGGCCAAGAAGGGTTTCGCATCAGGATCAACAAATCATAGATGAGCAAATCTCTGATTGGTTAGATAAAGGAATAGTAAAGCAAAGCATGTCAGAATATTCTTCACCTGTGGTTTTAGTTCCAAAAAAGGATGGGACGAAGCGTTTGTGCTGTGATTATCGAAAGTTAAACGAAAAAATAATTCGTGACAATTTTCCTATGGCTCTGATGGATGATGTAGTAGAGAAACTGCAAGGGGCTAATGTGTTTACAACACTGGATTTAAAGGATGGATTTTTTCACGTTCCAATGGAACGTGAATCAACTAAATATACTGCTTTCGTGATTCATAGTGGTCAATACGAATTTTGTTATGTACCGTTTGGAATTTCAAATCGCCGGCAGTTTTCTGTAGGTTTATAAACGCAATTTTTAGAGATTTAATTGAAAAAGGTATCGCAGTAGTTTACATGGATGATGTGATTATACCATCATGTGATGAGGAGGAAGGTATAGAAAAGCTAAAAATAGTTTTGTCAGTTGCGGAGGAAAATGGATTACGTGTGCGTTGGAAGAAGTGTCAGTTCCTTCAAAGGAAGGTTAATTTTTTGGGTTACGTAATTAAAGAGGGAACCATTCGTCCTTCAAAAGTTAAAACTATCGCTATAGAAAATTTTCCGTTACCCCACGACAAAAAGTCATTACAAAGATTTTTAGGGTTGACCTCCTATTTCCGGAGATTCGTGAAAGGATACGCTACAATTGCAAAGCCGTTAAGTGACTTATTAGGCAAGGGAAGCAAATTTGAGTTGAAGGAAGAGGCACTATCTGCATTCCAGCAACTCAAGTCGGCTTTGATGAAGGATCTTGTATTAAAATTATTTAACGTGAATGCTATGACAGAGGTACATACAGATGCTAGCAAGTTCGGCTACGGAGCTGTACTTATGCAGAAAGACTCAGAAGATCAGGCGCTACATCCAGTACAATACATGAGTAGGAAAACGTCACCAGCAGAGGAAAAATACCACTCATATGAACTCGAAGTGTTGGCAATAATTGAGGCTCTTAAAAAGTGGAGGATATATTTAATGGGAATTAAGTTTAAAATTGTTACGGACTGCAATGCGTTCACAATGACTATGAAGAAAGCAGAAGTACCTTTACGCATTTCAAGATGGGTAATGATGTTGCAAGATTTTGACTACGAGATCGAACATCGATCTGGAACAAAGATGAGGCATGTCGATGCATTAAGTAGAGTGTCGTGTTTACTAGTTGAGGTTTCTTTTCGTCATCGCCTGAAAGAGGCTCAGTTGAATGATAGCCATATCAAAGCGTTGAGGAAGATTTTAGAGGTTGACCAATATGAGGACTATTATATCCACCATGATATTTTATTTAAAGATCCTAACAAGGAACTGTTAGTTGTACCAATTCAGATGGAAAATGAGGTCATAATGATCGCTCATAGAAAGGGGCATTTTGGAGCCAAAAGAACGCAAGACTACGTCGAAAAGTATTTCTTTATTCCAGAGTTAGCCGCTAAAATTCCTCGGGTTATTAGAAGTTGTGTAGAGTGTTTAGTGATAAACGCAAAAGTAGGCAAGAAAGAGGGATTTCTTTCACCAATCGACAAGGGGGATGAGCCATTGGGCACTTACCACGTAGACCACGTTGGGCCAATGACCGCAACAAAGAAACAGTACAATTATATTTTAGTCGTCGTTGATGCGTTTTCAAAATTTGTTTGGTTGTATCCCACTAAGGATACTGGTACAGATGCAGTATTAAATCGGTTACAGAAGCAATCTGCTGTATTTGGCAACCCGCGTAGGATCATTTCTGATAGGGGAGCTGCTTTTACTTCCAGGGCTTTCGAACAGTATTGTGAAGAGGAGGGAATACAACATTTATTGATTACTACTGGTGTTCCGAGAGGAAATGGGCAGGTAGAGCGGATGCATAGGATTTTAGTGCCTATGTTGGCAAAATTATCAAGGGAAAATCCAGATCAATGGTACAAGTATGTGGATAAAATACAACAATATATTAACAGCATCTCACCAAGATCAACACAACATGCACCTTTTAAGATACTAACCGGATTAAAGATGAGGTTGCCGGATTTCGGTACATTGAGGGAAATTATAGAAGAGGAAACTATTGAGGAACTTCAGTCGATAAGAGATGATTTAAGGGAGGAAGTAAAGGAGAACATTGCTAAAATTCAAAGAGAAAATAAAAAGTCATTTAATGCTTTTCGCAAATAAGCAGACAGTTATGAACTTAACGATTTACATAGTAGCCATAAAACGTACCCAGTACGGTGTGGGTCTGAAGCTTAGGGACAAATATCTAGGACCATATAGGGTCGTCAGGAAACTAAGGCGTGGCCGATATGAGGTAGAAAAAGAGGGCCTTAGGCGTACGAGCACAGTAGCTGAATATATGAAGCGGTGTTCGTCGGTATTCGAGCCGAATACCCTGTCAGGAGGGCCGAATGTGGGAAGTGAGCATGAGTAATCTACAGAAACAAGTACCGAGACAGTAAAGGATGTAAACAAAGTGGCTGTGGAGTTTACTCAATGTACAAGTACATAAGTAGCTTTGAGTTTAAATTATGTTTATATAAGCAACCTTTGCTTAAAGTGTTTGTAATGAAAAATATAAAATAGATATATATGTATGTACTTATACTTTTGAAATATTATCGATTGTTAGCACTAATAAAATAAGAAACAGATTATTAATTTTGGAAGCCGTCTTTTATCTCAATAAGGGGACCAAGGGGTCCTCTTTTATGGTCCCCTTATATATATATATATATATATATATATATATATATATATATATATATATATATATATATATATATATATATATATATATATATATATATATATATATATATATATATATATATATATATATATATATATATATATATATATATATATATATATATATATATATATATATATATATATATATATATAATAAAAAATACCATCAAAATATTTTTAAAATGAAGATTGACTTCAAAAACCCTAAACATTAACTGCCTGGCCCACTATGTCACTCGACATTGATCGCTCGCATAAATACATGCAAACCAAAAACAAAATTTTAAAATTTGTTTTTGTTTCAAATGTATTTATGCGAGCGAGCGATGTCGAGTGACATAGTGAGCCAGGCAGTAATAATTAAAACAATATTACCGCAAAATATTTTTGAGAACGTTTATTTTAAAAGCAGCACATAGACAACCCATTATCTGATTTACTATACAATATAATACCCATAAGTCCATCCATTTGTTCAAAAATTCTTGTATATGAAGCCACAGTTCCACATACCATAAAGTAGGGCTGCCACAAGTCTGGACCCATTGACCATTTCGAATTTAAGTTGAACAATTTTGCAAAAGGGATGTTTAATATATTAGAAAAAACAACTTGTAATCGGTTTTCGATTACTTAAGCCGCAATGATACTTACTTTTTTCAACTTTTCTTACAATAAGGTTGAAAGAGTGAAATAGTCAATAATAGAAATAGACGACTACACATAAATACGACATTTGTAAACAAAGCGATAATAACATGCAATTTTGTTAAAAATAAACTTTTTCGTGCTTTTGTTGAATTAAATTAGTGAAAAATTATTATAAAAAAACCCCAAAAGTGTAAGGGCAAAAGCCACTTCTCAAATATTGAAGTGAAACATTGTTGTCGTCTATATTTTTCTAATTTATAATTTAGCAAACATATTTAAATTGTAAAATATTTTTTGTTGTTTTTGGTTTTGCGCTTGTTTTAGCATCCAGTGATGCATTATTATTGTATGCATGAAAAAATCGTTTAGTTGAGAAAAAAACTCTAAAAATTCAGGCATTAAATTAAGAAGTTAACAGCACAGTAGCATTTTAAGCTGCAAACGTCACTTTTAACTAAACATTTCTTGGATTTTTCCCACTTTTTATCGATAACATGTTGGAAAATTTTGACGTTTTTAGGTTTTTTTTCAATATAGCCGATCTGCTTGATCTTAATAATAATTTCAATGGTAGTATATCTATACTCTTCCCAAAAATCTTAAAAAATTGAAAAAGTAAGTGTCATTACGGTTTTATAAAATTGTTTACACGCTTTACTTTTTGCAGCAAATAAAGGGTGGTCCAACTAAAGTTCACGATGTTAATTGTAAATAACACAAACTGTTTTAAAAGAATTCTTTTCATATTTTTTATTATCATAAAAAGATCTATATTTTAATTTTATTTATTTATAATTACGTCAAAGTTGACTACCTCGGTTATAAAAAAGTTTGTTCGCCCCATTACTTTTGCAAATATTTTTAAATTTAAATAAGTTTTTACTAATTTTTTAACTTGTAAGAAGATAAAGAATAACAATTTTATTTTTAATTTTGATATTTTCATTTTTGGCCTTGATTTTTTTCCTATTTCGTACATATTTACGGTATTAGCATATATATTAAAAATTTTTAATTTTTTCGTCATGCTTATATCGTAGATATGTACGAAATAGAAAAAAAAATCAAGGCCACAAACGAAAATTTTGAAATTAAAAGCCAAATATCTTTCAAACTATTATCGATATCCAAATAAAATAATATGGTTCTTCTTTATCTTCTTATTGGCTTTCTAAAAAGTTAAAACTTATTTGAATTAGATAATATATACAAAAGTAATGAGGCGAACCAAGGTAGTCAACTTTAACACCCTGTAGGTCACCATGTGATATATCAAGGTGGTTGAAATTTCATTATTCCTAAAGTCTATTTCTCCTCTATAATTCCTTCATACATTGTTTTAAGATCAGAAGTGCGATTCTGCAACTTATATAACGATAATCGAATCATTAAAATAATTATAACGATATTTTATCGAATTTGCTATTCTGTAACATTTTCTTAACGATATTCGTAGGCGATGGAAATCAGCTGTTAATTTTACTGCCGATTGTCGATTTCTTAAAGACAAAAATTTTCTTGCTGTTTATTCAATCGTTAAAGTGTATTTTTTTTAAATTGTGCATCCATGAAATATAGTGTTTACAATCTGATTTTTAAGACATAAAAATATTTATTATATATTACAGTCTTATTTATAAAATATTTATTAAATATATTTTCAAAAACAAAAATTTCAGTATAATTTGTGTTTTGTGTTCAAATAGCTATTGAAAGTTTGGCATTCGCATTTGCAAGGGATGAAACAAGTTTTAACGCTTCAAGGGATAATCAGTGTGTTTATCGGGAGTTGGACATTTCCTTTGAATTGACAGTTAATGAATTTAAAAAGTTATATTGATTATCACCAGTCTTAGTTGTGGTCATTCTGAACATACAGAAATTAGTACATACATGTATAAACAAATAAATGAAACATATGGAGACATATTTTATTTTACTTACCTTACTGCAAATTAAATAATATTTATTGTCACTTTAAAAACTAAAATCACAAGAAATAAAAATTAATATGTATACATATTGTTATGGAAAAATTTATTGTTTTTTCTCTTCTTCTTTGTGGTTTTCGCTATTTTCTGGCAGAGATGGCAAGTGATGTTTATATGAATGAACAGAAAAATACAGCAGTTTACCATCGTTAGAATTAAGGTATAGAATCACTCAATCGTTAGTGCAAGCGATGCAATTTGATGACAAAAGTTGCGATTATCGATTCGTTAAAAGTTAGAGAATCGCACTACAGATCGCATGGGTTTATGGCCAGGCCATAAACCGTACTAAACAACCAATCGTCGTGCAATGTATCGGCTTTTTAACAATCGCTCATGGACTCCCATTTGATCAAATGTAGTCATTCTGCTTATTAACGAATCCATTGAGGATTCGTTAATAAGCGTTCGGATTTGAGGAAGGTGGGTTTCTTTGGAAAATCAACATTAATTTCTGTTTGTTCAATCAACCGTTCGGTGTATTTTCGACGCATGAAAATATCATTAGACTTCAGTACTTGATTTAATTGAACCGTGCAACTTCAAATCTTTATTCAAAATAGGTTAGCAAGATATTAAATTGTTGTTCACGATGACGAGTCGAGGTTCACGGCTTTCTGCCAGACTATCGCAAACAGCAGTAATGTTTTCCGTATAACGCACTGGTTGAACGCGCACAAGTGTTTCCATATTTCCTACAAACCCAGTTTGCTAAAATTTGTGCACAATTCTGCCGATTGTGGACATATTTGGTCGATTATGCTGTCCATAAAATTTACGAAGTGCTCGAAATGCATTTTGATTTGAACGGCGATTTTTATAAAAGTCAACAATCTTAATGCGCTTCTCAATTGTGTACCTCCGCGTTGTGGAATTTTTCAAACATAGAAACAAAGAAATGTGAAAATAAGCCGGCAAAAAATTTTACGTTGAGTTGTCACTCACAATTAACATCGTGGTGAATTATGAGCTGCAAAGATTTAATCACTGGAAACTTAATTTTGTGATCCAATTATATTGTTTTCAATCCCTTTATTTCAAAAGTTGTAACTGTCGTTACTTGAATTCGACATATAAATATAATTGTGTTTGTTTAATCGTTTTTACAATAATGCAGTTGCTTTACCAATTTTCTTAGGCGTTATGTGCAGATGCCAAATAATTAAAAAACAATTAATTGATTTTAATCTAAAGTGAGTACTTAAGCGAAAAATTTTCAAGTTGACTTCATGTAACAGCAAAAGAAAACAAAAATTATGTTTCCACCAATTTTTTTAGTAGATGTAAAATTTGCTAGTATTGAATAGTTGCCTACAAAAAGCTTTCTTAGAGTTCAATTATAATATTGTGATAAAAGAAATAAATTTTTAATGTCAATGAAACAGGTCTTGTTAATTTTATGGCATTAATGTTTAGATATGACTTCGGCCATATGCGCGTCATGGCTGTTGCGCATAAGGCGCAATTTATAACACCAAATCTCACCGTTCACTATTGACGGTAACGTTGTTTTTCCATAAATAGCACTAAACAATAATTTTCTCGTTTCTTTCTTGTGAGTTTCTACAAAAGCTTGTGGTTTATCCTGACTCCAAACGCGACAATTCTGCTTATATAGGCACCCATTTAACCAAAAATGTACATCATTGGAGAACAAATTTTAAATGAAAATTCAGTATCAATTAACGAGCAGAACCATTATTTTGATTCATATTTTAAACAATTTGCAAGCATTACTCTGCAATGCTGCTGCCGTTATTGAACTCGTGTCCACGTACCCATTTTAAGCCTAGGTTAGAATGTCTCGGTATCTTAAATCTTAATGCACGTATGGTCGTGGGTTTGTTGACACATACCTGTGTTAAATAACCTCATAAAAAGAAATCTAATAGTGTTAAACCACACGATCTAGGGGGCCAATTCTGATCACAGAAACCATAGAGTACACGACCAGGAAATATCTCATGCATTAATTGAACTGTTTCACGGGCTATGTGGCATTAGCACCGTCTTGTTAAAACCACATATTTACCACATCGATATCATCAAATTTCGGCACAAAGAACTGTATTATCATGTGTCGATATCAACCGCCAGTAAAAGTCACTGCCCAATTTTCAAAAAAGTGTGGTTAAGTTATGCCTCCAAAAGATACCCGTGGAAAATAACAAACCTGATAAAAACCAGAATTAAGCACTATTTAATGAACAAGACACGTGAGGAGTATCTCCACTCAGAGAAAAAAGCACCTTCATATTGATGACGCCGGATCATCAGAATTGTGACATCAATATTATGTAAATTATCATCATTAATGTGAAAACTGACATCAATCTCAATGATAAAAGTCGTCAGAAAATTTTGTCATAAATTCAGTATCATCAATGCTACAACTGTGCTGACATCAATTCAATAATACATTTTATTAATAATTATAATGAATCTAAGTTGACAAAATTGATTAAAAAAAAAATCATAACTAAAATAATACTCTCTATTTATTGTTGAAAAATAATTTTGTTGTTAAACTCAGATTAATTTTTAAGAAGTATAAAAAAATGCATCATATTGATGTAAACTTGTGATCACAGCAAGTATTGTTTAAGTAAAGGCAAATAAGTATAACTATGAAGCGAAAATATAAATTAACGATAATACATCATATCGATGATATTTAGTCATTACAGGCGGCGTTAGTTAAATAACGAATACAATGAGAGCGTAGAGAATAAAATAAAGTGTAATTTCTCATACACAGCATACACACAGTAAAAATATGATAATGCGACACGCAGACATTATATTGATGACAGTAAGTCAGCAAAAGTATTAGAACATTTTTAGTTCTTATTGGTTTCTTGAAAATAGTAAAATATAAAGTTACATGATTGAACATATTTTTGAAATCATTGATTTTATCCGGAGCTTAAGTTTAGTTAATGATCGCGTGTCATGGTACTGATGACGTTTTGTCATAAAATTTCACATAAATGCGATTTTTACATCAAATCATAGTTGGTCTGATGTTAGTGTGCTGTTCTATTGATAATATTTTGTCATTATATTGATTTCATTTAATCATATCTTCGATGTTGGAGTGCCACTGCATTGATCACATGCTCACTTCAAATGTATTCCAATAAAGCATCACCGTGATGTCACTATGACATGTCATTGATGTAATAATTCTTATAACTACTGCTAATGATACTTAGAGCAAATGATGTAATGGTTGACATCACAGCGATGAAAAGTGTCATGGGGTCAAAAATGATGAAATTTATCATTACATTGATGTTAAAATACATCACAGTTATGACGGGTTTTCTATGAGTGTCCAAGCAACCAATATATCCATTGAACATTTCCATGGAAATATCGTTATTTCCTCGATTTAGTCACCGCCACGATTTTCAGTAACAGAAGACCAATATTCACATTTTTTCAAATCACCTGAGTCTCGATATTTAACGGCTGATGACTATAACGCTAAACACACCTTTTGGAGATCACATTTAGTTCCCCCGAATGGCCGCGTGTTTTTTGACACCGTTTCCAAAATGGTCCTAGATGTGATTTTAAATGCACACTTATTCGTCTTCAGGCCAACGAAAGACTCCAGACGTTATACATTTTGGTGTTGTAAAAACTTTTCCCTTAGAATGGATGCAAGTCTTCATTAGATTTGTCATCAGATTACTCACCCCCTATAATCTCTGTTGCTTTCCCCCAGGAGTTTAGTTCCCCGTTTTATGACTTGACATTGACCGTCACTAGAGTTAATTGAGAACTCCTGAGAATATTGATGGGTCAGTTAACGAATTTTCTGAAGACTATGCTATGCTACCGCTAGCCACATAAAAACATATTCGTCAGAAATTGATCAACTTCTATCAGAAAAAAGAAGAGTTAGAAGGGAGAGGCAACTCCGCATGTCTACCCAGCTTAAAATTAGGGGAATGCATAACTAAATTAAGCATTTTGCTTGAACTCCAGTCTTATAACATATCTGGAAAGCCTTGATGGCATTCCTCAATCGGGCTATTCGTTGTGGACTGAGAAGACCCGTAAGAGGTAAGTCATCTCTCAGAACTTCAACTGGATTCTGGCAAGATCCGAAAAGGGGAGGCTGTGTGTTAATCATTTGACAAAAGAATTTTACTACAAATGATACAGTTGAACTACCGGCATATGACTACCTGTGTCCTTAAGACTTAATTTTGAAGAAGTTGAAAACATAACTAGCAACACCCCAGGAAAGCTGCAGTTATTGATTAAATTACCGGTAAAATGATTAAGCAGTTACCTCGTGTATCTAAAAGAATTTTGCTTTATATTTTTAATTATATTTTACGTCTCGAGTATTATTCTACAGAGTAGAAGGTTTTATATTTGATTTCCGCTTCTGACAAAAACAAATGCTGAACTTATAGTGCCATAGTTAATACGGATTTTTCCGTCCTACATACCGAAATCATGGCGAAGGTGTGTTGTAGTCTCTATACCGAAAGGGGGGTAAAGCTTTACACACAACTCCGAAGGATTTCAGGCCTATAAGCTTGTCATCCTTCTTGCTTAAAACTTTGGAACGGATAATTTAATTAAATCTTAGTATGTTAATTGTTCCAGGCCACTTATCAGCATCTCAACATTCCTATACCAAGGGCAAATCTGTTGAGTCTCCTTGCATTCGCTCGTGGAGTATGTAGAGAGAGCTCTGGAGCATGGGGAGCTTGCATTAGTTGCCTTCCTTTATATAGAGGGAGCATTTTATAATGTGTTGCAAGGGATTATAATAATCGCTCTTAAAATACTGAACATTCATCAGTCAATTGTGAGCTTCATAGGGAATCTACTGGCCAATAGGGTCATAACTTCCAATATAGGGTGAGTTAAAATTTGCTGATTGGCTAGAAGCGGCAGTCCACAAGGAGGGGGTTTGCCTTCTCTTCTATGGAATTTACCTCTGAACTCAGTATTGATGAATTAGACTCCATGCTGCTTAGGACAGTGGCATATGCCAATGAAATTGCGGTTGCTTTGTCAGGTAAGTACCCGGATATACTATCACAATAACTAGGCTCTGCACTACGCCTTATAGAAGCATGTACAATGTTCATGTGTACAAATGGCGGTCTAAGTGTAAATCCGTAGAAAACGGAGCTTGTACTCTTCACTCGAAGATACAAGACTCCATCGTTTGCTCTACCAAGCGTAAGGGGGGTTGAACTAGTGTTGTCAGATAGTGCGAAATATCTGGGCATCTACCTGGATTCCAAACTATCCTGGCAGCGGAATGACCAGTCAAGGGCAGAAAAAGCGCCTACCGCCTTATTCTTGTGCAAAAGGGACATTGAGAGAAATAAATCCTAAAAATTCCTGCTGGCTATTAAACACGGTTGTGAAGCCCATTCTAACTTATGAGGCGCTAGTATGGCTTACTGCAAAATCGTAAAAAAGATAATGCGTACTGCTGCTTTGGTGGTGACTGGTACCTCCGGCACTACGCCATCGAAAGCATTTTTCGCTATGCTGAGGTGGCTGCCGGCTGATCTCATTGTGAAGGAAATAGCCATGAATTGCTACCAGGCTGTGGTCAAGCGGGACGTGGTAGGGGCCGACATATGATCATGCCTCAATAATAGGAAGAATAGTGAACCTTCCCGAGAATATTGATTACTGCTCACCGGCTCTACTGCCCGACAGGACATTTAATGTTATTTTATCACGCACGGTCTAAGTGATCATTGGCACAGATCGTCAAGGGGATGTGCTTGAAATCTTTACAGATGGATCCAAGTCTGAATCGGGAGTTGGTGGGGGTATTTTTATCTCTCTGTATGAGAGGAGGATGAGTTTCAGGCTGTAAAATGAGTGCAGCGTAGCGAAGGCCGAAATCGCGGCCATTATGAGGGCAGTCTACTGGTTAAGGTACTATAGGATATACGGGGAGGATATCAGAATTTGTACTAATAGTTATATAATAATATATAATTAGCTGTATAATTTAGCTGGTGGTTCGTGAACCGGATATCTCTAAACGAGATAGCGAGACGTTCGGACCTGGTGCTTTACTGGGTGAATGGTAATGTTTTTGCGGACGATCTGACATAGGCCGGTGTCCAGCTACAACAAAGGGATGTAGATCCGATCGTTGGAAGGCCGTTTACAATACAGCTCGCAAGAGTAACAAGTAATTAACAAGAACAGCATAAACTTTTTGAGACCGTCCAAGAGATATGGTCAAATGAGGTCACCTGTCAAATATCAAGGCTAGCATGGCAGAGATATGATAACAGGAGGACTATTATTTTTAAGGGCCTACCCCGATGGAGATTGCGTACTGCTGTGGCTCATTGCCCATTCCATATATTGACTTCTGCAGAAGTTGCAGAGACGAGGAGGAAGTAAAGAGTGTTGAGCACTTCCTTTGTCAGTGTCCAGCTTTTTCCTACGTAAGGGCTTTATATCTAAGCAAACCGATGCTGCACGATTTGGCGTAGGTATCGGAACGTGATGTAAATGGATTGGACTCCTTTATACAATCGTCTGGTTGGTTTTAAACCAGTGATATGCAGACCCAGGCAACACAACTTGACCCAAGTGGGCTGGCAGCCTGTTAAACCTAACCTAACCCAACCTAGGATTCTGACATGCCAACCAAATCTGGTAATCACGTTGTATTGTTTGCAGATGACAACGCATTTCTGAGCGTTCATAAAAACCATTAATTAGCTTCACGCAATGCGCAGGAATATACATATATCAATATTAGAGAAATGGCTGAAATTTTGTAAAGTCAAAGTTAATGAATAAAAATGTACTCATGCTGCATTCACACTGTGTATACAGGAATGTGCGCCTACAGCACAAGGAAGTCAAGTACCTTAGCATACACGTCGACCGTAGGCTAAGGTGGAAATCTTACATTCATGTAGAAGTTACTCAGTTCAGATTAAAAGCAGTGCAACTAAATTCGCATAAGGGCAGAAATTCTACATTGAAATTAGATTCCAAACCTTTGTTATACAACGCAATTCTAAAACCTATACGGTGCTATAGAATTCAATTATAGGGCAACGACTCAATGACAAACATTGATCAAATTCAAAGCTGACAAACCAAATTCTTCGAACGATTACTGTAGCTTCATGGTATGTAAAAAACTCACGAATTCATTCCGCTGGTAAAATACGAATTTTCGAAGTAGGCAACAAGGTACGCTGGAACTTTACTTAATTTTGGTGGTCATACTTGGTTGAAGAAAGGGATACCCTTGCCACCGTCAAAACAGTAAATAGGTGATTTTACTAATAAAGTTCTCGCAAAATAAAAGTTTCGTCTAGCATTGGCCGCACTTGATTGATAAGCACATTTTTTTCATTTAACTCTTTATGTTTCGTGTTAAGATCATTTTAGAGGTTCAATAAATAAAAAATTAAAAAATTATGGCTCCGGCACCAAATGCACGAAACAGACACACGTCGTGGAGCCATTTGTTTTTCTACATGTGGATTCTCAGAACGCCAAAAGCAGCAATTTTGGCGCAATGCAGATCAAACCCGATGAAGGGCCGATCAGAATATTATACAAGTATAAATACTTTCATTCTTTTTTGTGAGATAAAAGTCTAAACACATTTCTTGTGACTTCAAAAAGTCTATCGTAAATTGGATTTTGCATTCACACCATCACACTTGATATAAACCAACAAATTTGAGTAGAAAAGAAAACAGCTGTTCATATTTTTTTACAAAACGATCAATTTTAATTATTTTATTTTTAATTATTTGTTCGTGATAAAAATGTAGTGATGAACATTTTAAAGAAGAAATATAATTATAAAACTAACAAAATTGGAGAATTATGAGCCGAAAAAAATATGTTTTTAGGAGTTGTGGCAGCAGTAAATTTTCTGCAATCATATGCACATGTATTTATATACTTATGTAAATAAGTACTTATCGCTCCTTTATTGCAACATAGTCATAACGCAGAAAAGCTCGTTTCGAGAAAAACAAATTTCAAATTTTTAGTTTCAATACAAGTCATAGAAAAAATTTTTAGAAAATATCTCCTAAAAGAAACAGTTGAAATGAAATTTAAATAAAATTTTGGCACAATATAAAAAGCAGTACTGTTAACAATTCTGCGTTGTTAACTCGAAAAGCTCATTTTTTGTTATATGACTATGTTGCAATAAAGGAGCGATATGCATGTGCGTACTTGCATTATTTTATTTATGATAACATACCTTCGACAACATCTTCGCTCATTTCGAGAATTTTAATTATTATAACACGCACCTAAATATGTAAAAGCTTTCAACTTTGTTTTATTTATTCAGCAAATAGATGTGCTAACATAAAACTTTACACGGGGGTAGTTGAGCTCTTCGCCGTAGGCGAAAGCTAAAATAATAATTATGTAAAACAGATCCAAATTTATTATCACATAAAGCATGAGTAGAATACATTTATATACGACAGCTAAATCCCAAGTTCGAGCTTTCTTATAACGACAAAAAATACTATCGGCTATACTAATAAATAGTCGGCTACTAAAGCTTTAAACAGCTTTTTTGCTAAAAGATAAAAAGCAGTATCGTTTTGAAAAGTTTCAAAAAAACAGCAAAGTCGTATGGGATGTCAACATTTTATCGTATTATTTTTCGTATTTATGAGGGATTACATTCAGACAATCAGACTTGCACGTATTATTTGAATTTTTGACAAGTATTAATACACAGTATAATAGTCTGAACTGGGCTTTAGAATGATGTTGATGAAAAAGTCGGCATCTATTATTCATTATTTTTTTAAGTTCTTCCATAATGAAGACACATTGTAACGCTTCATTTTTATTAACCGTAAACTGTCAGCTTTTTTTTTAAGTAGTTAACACTTTGCTGCACACTTAGCGACAAATTCAAATCTTACGTAAATTTTAAGACACCCTTTACATACATGTATATACTGTTTAAAGGCACTTCAGGGGTCTAATCACCGCATACGATATCGAATTAACTATCGTATCGAATAACATTACGATACATCTAAATTATGGCAACCGATTCATATTGGATCGTAATTTAAACAAAATGCAATAGATTGAAGGCCATACGTTCCCTAAAAGTAGGAATACAAAAAATAAATCCATTAACTTTTTTATATTATTGCAATACAGTTTATTCGATATCGTATGCCGTGATACCAAAATGAAAAATTTCGATAATTTTGCTCGATATCGTATGCGGTGATTTGGCCCCAGACTACCACACTTTGTGTTAAGACTTGTCAAAAAATCCAATAATACGTGCAAGTATGAATGTAAAGCGTTATGAAAATGAGAAATAATACGGTAAAAGATTTGACATCCCATAACACTTAAACATTTTTAGAAATTTGTTTAAACAATAAGATTTTTCATTGGATCAGGGTTGCATTTTTTGCAAAAGCAAACAATAACAATATTAAAACCAGACGTTAAGTAATTTGGCTGTTTATTTTCAAATCATATTTTTTCTTTTACTTTAGGTGTGATGCAGTGAAAACAAAACGTAATGGTACGTTAGATTTTTTTGACAGTCGCCACAAATATCATTAGATTTTTGTCCCACAAAATCCAATCAAAATCTTAAGACTTGTATGATAGTCTGAAACGCTATTTATCACACTAAATCCTTGCTCGTACCATGCCTCTTATAGCAATGAGAAACAAAAAGTTTTTTCTTTTACTTTTAATCAAAATGTTTAAAGTTTATTAATTTTTTTCATATTTATTTGTAATATATAATAGGTTATAATAATATATGCTTTATAAAATTTCAGATGACATAACTTACAATATTCAATATTTGTTTTGTTTTTTTTTTATTTTTTTATTTTCGTATTTTGTGTAATAATGTTAAGTCTGCGATTTTGCTTTAATTATTAATTTTTTCTTAATATTTTAATAAAATGTTATTAATATTTCGAATGTTTGAGGTGTGAAATATTTTTTGCTTTTTTATTCTTATCGGTTTTATATTTTATGATATTTAAGTTTTAAAAAATGACAAATATGGTTAAATGATGTATTGAAAAAATTCTACATTTTTTTTTTTTTTTTTTTTTTTTTTTTTTTGTTTTACATTTTTTATATATGTTTTTATTATTTTTTTATGTTTGATAAATAATAATATATTTTTATTGAGGTTATTACATTTAAATTAAAACTTTGATGTTGTTAAAAAAAAAGAAAAAAGAATTTGTTTCGAAAAACAATTTTTATTTTAAAATATGTTTATTTTTAATTTTTATCGGCTGCACCTACAAAAAAGCATTTTATTTATTTTTTATTGTTTTAGCTTTAAAATTATTTTTATTTATTTTAATGATTTTGTTTTTTGTTTTTTTTTTTAGTTAAGTAAGTGAAGAGGTGTACATTGTATGGTTACTAAAATTAACTAAAATATTAATAGAATTCTTTTTAAAAACATTTAATAATAGTTATAATATTGTGATAATAATTACGATAATAATTTAATAATAGTGTTAATCAAAATAGTTTAATAAACACAATAAAAAACAATCAGTTTTTAATTAGGACAATATGTGTCAGAAAATCAAGAACAACAACTTTTACTCTTTCCGCTGGATTTATTTTGTGTAGATGTCCTGCGGGGACACTGTGTTTAACTGGTATACATTTATATTAGAGAAGGTCTGAACATGTGTGAGTGCACCCCTATTCTGTTTTGAACGCGTAAAGGCGGTGAAGAACTTCGTAATCATACTTTGAGTGTCGCGAGAAAACTTAACGAAGTACTTACTTTTATTTCTAAGCCGTATAATATACTGAACTCCTTATCTAATATTGTGTTACATGGCTCGAAAAGTAGTAAACTTATTTGTAACACTACTTTGCTATGCTGCTATTAACGATAAGCAAATGTCTGTTAATTTAAAAAGTTTCGCTTGTAGCACTTACATTTTGAGTAAAGAAAACCAAATAAAGTAATTGTTTAATCATGATATAAAATATAAAATACTCGCATTCTCTCAATTTTTCTTGATATTTACTAAAAGGCTGCATAGAATGTTCGAAAGAACACATCGCACTACTATGCACTACTTCCAAGCACTGTATTTTAGAACAATTTTTAAAACAAAACAAACAAGCTGTAGAACTTTTAGAAACAGAACAAACACTTCATAGTTTTGAAACACATTCACGACAGTGCTTGATAGTACTTGAATTCTGTTTCATAGCAAAAACCAAAACAAAACATCAGACTGAAGCAAATAAACGATAACTCATACCAAAACATAGCTAGTCCACTAAAACATTGACACTAACGCATTGGCACATGAGCAACTATGAACAACAACAAAAAATTTTATAAACAAAACTGAAGAAGAATATTACTTCAGTGCTTGAAGTTCTACTTCAGTTTTGTTCTATTTCAGTTGGTTCTATTGTGTTTGGTTCTCTTTGTTTTAAATGCTTTTGTGTTTGAAACATTGCGGCTCTGAAGTGTTTGTTTTGAAATATAAAAAAGAAGAGGATGGATAGTACTTGAAAATATTACGATGTCTTGTAAGACATTTTTCTTGTGCTTGAGCAGCCCTCTAATATTTACCACCTGACAATTATAAGGACAGTGACATTTTCCATAAAATTGTGCTACCGTATTAGTTTAAATATTCCCTTGTTTTCGGTTTTGTTTGAAATTCTGTTTGAAATCAAATTAAAATTGCGGCTTCTAAGTCTAAATTTAGACGAGCGAACATATGGAAGAAAAACATTTGGAATTCTCTTTTGATTTTTCTTTCGTATTCACACAGTCGAACATGTTGCCTGTTTCAGCAAATATTTCGATGTGTAATAATTACGACAATATTGTCTTCACTAAGATTAATTTTTCCACAATTTTTGTTTCCCATTTATATTCCATATTAATAAAATTTCGTTCTCTTTAACAGAATTAACAAAATTTTTAAAACCACGCAAAACTCCAGAAAATGTAAATTAAATTAAAATGTCAATAAAGTAAATGTCAACAAAGCGTGTTGCCGAGTACCGAACACAAAATGGATTCTCCCTTCCCCACCGGTAGTTTGGTGGCAAAACTAAATGTTTCCCTTCCAAATGTTTTCGTGTCTAAATGCAGATTAATAAAAAAATAAATAAAAAAAAAACTAAAAAATAAAATACATAAAAATAAACATATGAGTATATTCCAACGTTTTAAAATAAAAGAAATGAAGTAGCTAGATTACAGTTCTATTCCCTTGATTTTGTTGCGTTCCAGACTCAAATAATGAGCTACATATTTCAAAACTGCAATAACACAAAATATTTGAGTCAAAATGCAAATATTACCTTTTTGAAGATGCCTGTCCTACTTGGTATTCGGCAGCATTGGTTAAAAGCTTGCAATATTTCGGAAAATTAGTTTCCAAAATAGCCGGTCGTTTGTTCATTGTTCATGTTTTGAACAGGAAATGGTATTAGTAGGAATTTGTAGCACACGGGAATGCAATACCAATAATAAGAGGTAAAAAATATGTAAAAAATAGCAGAGCTAGTGCAATATTTATATTTATTTGTATTCATTTCTATTGATGAATACTTGGTTTTATTACACAATCCAATTACATAAACCAGGTCCTCCCTCTTTACGTTTAGTAATTTCAGTAAGACGCCATCGACGAAGAACGTAAAATATACTTAAAAGGGCTGCAGCAAATGAAATTTAAAAACTAATATTTAAATTTAGATATCTTTGATATCTTCTTCATTATAAAGTGTTTTTTTTTTTGGTTTTTTTGAATACTTTAATAGTAAGTTTGTTTAAATTTTTAATATAGCTGACATGTGTATCAAAACGACCCAAGCACACCAGCTAATTGTTACTAGTTTCTAGTAAATGGTAATATGAACAATGCAATTATACATTTCAGGGGTCTAATCACCGCATACGATATGGAAGAAACTATCGTATCGAATAACATTACGATACATGAAGATTGTGACAAACAATGCGTATCGGATCGTAATTTAAACAAAATGTAATAGATTTAGGACCAAATGTTTCCTAAAAGTACGAATACAAAAAAAAAATTATTAATTCTTTTATATTATTGCAATACAAATCATTCGATATCGTATGCCATGATTCCAAAATAAAAAAAATTACGATCACTTTTGATCGATATCGTATGCGGTGATTTGGTCCCAAAAAAATTAATCTAGGAGTAGATTCCCTTATTTTTATACTTTTCTCTAAAAAAAAAACTCAAAAATTCTTATTAAAAATAATAAAAAGAGAATGCAACCGCATTGTATTTTTTATATCATGGTTTTAATTATACAGTCAACTGAGAGGTTGTAAAATGTTCGCCCAAGAGAAGAGTACAGGTCGCAGGTTTAATTCTTGAAATACTTTTTGGGCATTTCTGAAAACAAGCAAAAGGCTGCGTGTTTTTCCTGTTTGTTAAAAAAAATACATAAAAATTAAAAAACTGCCTTAAATTTGATCGATGTCACAATCTTGTGTAAGCCAGTTTACAGTAGATTCCCGATAAGGCTTACCGTAAATTTTCAAGATTGATTAACTTCCTCAAACTGTTAACTTCTCAGTTTCAGATTTGGAAAAATTTAATAACAAACCTTGATATTTTGAAAATGAAGTAAGAAATTTTCGTTATAAACTTACAGCCTTATTCAAAACAAAAAAAAAATTGCTTTTGGTTTCGTGTTCTTAGTATAGGGCTGCTCAAGTACAAGCAAAATGTCTTACAAGACATCTTAATCTTCTTCTTACAAGGCATCTTAATCTTCAAGTAATGTACAGCTTCTTCCTTCACATTTCAAAACAAACAACACTTCAGTGCCGAAATGTTCCTATCATCTTATTACTTAGAATAAATAGAACAAAACACAAGTAGAACCAACTGAAGTAGAATAAAATTGAAGTAGAACTTTAAGCACTGAAGTAATGTTTTACTTCAGATTTCTCTATAAAATTTTTTGTTGTTGTTCATGATTTTTGTCTCCGTATTAAGCACAAGTATCTGGTGGCGAACGTTCATGATGATTCATCGTGAAAACCACTGACTATGTTAAATCACCAATGGCAGATGCTGAATTCTCCTTTCGATCATACATGATTTTTTTAGGCAATTGTCCAAAACTTAATAGATGACCGGTATTTAATTTGTTCGCTAGGCGCCTTCGTATCTATGAGTCCTAACAGGCAATATCATTACCTCGTCATCACGTTGACTCCTCTATTTATTTTCCTTTTATATGGATTTATAATAGAGACAACAAGAGCGCTTTTTTATTATGGTTTCCGAAATTACTTTCTATGCAATAAGTTGATATCCTGAATAATTTTAGCAGACTCGTAATAGATAATGCTGTTCTGTTTTAATATTATTTTATGCTATGAGAAACAAGAAACAAACAAATATTTAATAATGGGTTATATTCTGCCTTCAATCACTGGCGGAGAATTGTAGCATACAAATGCCAGAAGAGTTCAGCTTTGTGTAGACTCATAACAGACAATTTCCATCGTTTACATCTTTTTTATTTATGGTAATTCTTCAATAATAATGTATGCAAATCTCTGTGCCGTTGTCGCGTACATTCATTGACAAATTTTCCACTATTGACATTTTCATAGAAATTTCGCTCTCAACGCTATTTTTTAAGAACGGATAATAGATGAAAATATCAGTATGAAAAAGTCGCTTAAAAAACGCCACCGGATATTTAAGACGCAGTATGTTCAGATGCCAATGTGTCAATGCGTTAGTGCACTCGCTATGTTTTGTTATGAGTAATCGTTTATTTTATTCATTGTGATGTTTTGCTTTGAAACAGAATTCAAGTATTTTCAAGCACAGTCGTGAAGGTGTTTCAGAACTATGAAGTGTTTGTTCTAAATATTCTATAGCTTGTTAGCTTTGTTTTACAAATTGTTCTAGAATACAATGCTGGGGACTACTGCATAGTAATGAGCTGTATTCCTTAGAAAATTTTGAGCAGCCTCTTCGTACGTCTTATTTGATAGATTAAAAATGAATGAGTTCTTGTTAAAAAATTTTATTCGGTATAAACATATTATATGATAAATGATTTAAACAATTTTGAAATCTTGAACTGGAAACATAAAAAGTTCCACAAAATTGTGGCTTAAGTTTTAGTGATGCAAAAAATATGTTTTATATCAATCGGTAACCAAACTTTCGAATAATTTTTAGTTGTAAAATATAAAAAAAAAAAAAACGTATTGCGTACAATAAAAATTCTTTGCTTTTATCTTTTAGTGATTGATTGTAATGAGTAAAGTTAAAAAATTTACTAATAAAGCTAAACTGAACATTTTATAAATAAAAGAAACTTATTTAGTCGTTGTTTGCAACCGAGAATTTTTTAAATGTGGTCAAATTGTAATTTCTGTGAACGGAACAAACCACTGTTCTGAGTAGTTAACTTTTGAAAAAGTAAGTAAAAAAATTGTAGAGCGGCACATGGATGTTAAAATACAGTTAACTTGCTCAAGTGATTAACTTTTACACGCATTTGCTTTTTCTAGATTCTACTGTAAAGTAAACCTATTGAAATTTGAAATTAAAAAAAAAAATAAGCAAAGTTCCTGTCTTATAAAGTGCTTTCAAAACGAGAAACCTATATATTTTCGAATATGTATGTATGTATTTTGAAACTTTTTAGAAGAACAAAGTAGGGGGAAACAAAATCTGAAAGAGGAATATGACGTTAGGAAATTGTTCTTGATTTTGCTGACGTGTCTCGTTGTAATAAAACATTTATTTATTTGTATTAAAGATTAATTGAGTTTCGTATTTTATTTAAAAAATGTCAATAATAATTTGCATTGCATGGTTTTATTGAAAGATTTCTTTGTTTTTAAAGAAATTAAAAGCATATCATAGTAAATGATTTCATTTTTTTTTTAAGACGATAATAACTTTTTTTAATTTTTGTTGGGGTTTCTTTAAAGATAAACATTCTATTAAATTATTTCTTTTGTATATTACGAATTTCTTTTGGGGACATTTTTAAGTTTTGAATACTTTTCTTGATTTATTTGGTGAAAAACATTTAATTTACAGTCAATATGTTTCATAACCTTGAGTTGTTTTATTCATTTAACCATAATCGGGATGTACCTTGCAGATCTTTGGTTACCAAAGTTCTTCAGTCCATTGCCAAAAGACTTTTTTCCAAACATTCTTTTTTTTTTTTTCTTTTAATAAAAACAAAACAATTTGTACTTTCGAAAGGGGGGAGGAGAGTTAAGTTTAATAATTTATTTTATTTTGTATTTTGGTTTTCATTATTATTATTATTTGTGAGGGATTTAAGGGTGCTGAGGTTCATATTTTTTTGTATCTAGTTTTAATTATTTTGTAAAAAATTTTGTTAAATAAAAACATTTTTATAATAATGTTTTTTTTTATTATTAAAAAAAATACGTTAATTGGGTTGCTGCTAAAGGTAAAATGTAACAAATGTTGGATAACTGCGAAAAATTAATAAAAACTAATAATTGAATTTAAAAGCTGTACAGGATGAATGGAAATTCTCAATTAATGGTAAGTAGAAAAGAGCGTAAGAAGTAGCAAATCGGAAGTGTATTCCGATGAACTTTTTAAGAGGCCGTTGTAATTTTGCATAGAATTAACAAAACTCAAAGCGTTTACTAGCGAAATAACAAAATGTAGTTCTATCGTTTTAGGGGGGAATAATCGTTATACCCTCCTCTCTTAATGGATAGTTTGAAATTAAATATTCTTGAGCTTTATTTAAAAGTAAAGACTTTAAAAATCAGACGAAATTAAAGCTTTCACCAGAATGTAAATGCGACTTATTGCTTAGTATGTGGAATTAACAAAATTTTTAGAACAAATAAAATATAATAATTCTTTGGTTTTTACCATTTGCTCTTTTTTACATATGAACTTCCATTATTAAGCCCTGTTTTTTTTTTTTTTTAACTTTAAATCCAACTTTTACTTTGAAAAAATTGAATTATTAATTTTGCAAAATTATTGTTTTTTAAAATACCGTGAAAAATATAAATTTTACAAAACAGTTTTTTCAGTAGTTGTTCCTTTCAATTTAAATCAATCATCTTTCAACGTTATTCGTCTTTGAATTTAAAAGTAATACGTAACGAAACAAAAAAATATTATGCTGTTTAACAATTTATTGATTTAATAAAATGTTTGTTCAATTTTAAAAACAAAAACGAGAGAGTGTTTGAAAACATTAAAAAGTTTCAGGTCCAAAAAAGAAATTTTACTAATATGAGGAATACAAAGTTACTTTATATATATATTTTTCTTAATAATTGCATAAATATTAAAATTGTGTATATTTTTTGTTTAAAAAATATTAATAAGTCTAAATTAAACTTAAACAAAACAAATTTATTTTCCTTTAAGAGAAAAACAAACACATACATAAATAAAATCGTGTAAAACAAAATTGAACTACTGTGTTTAAAAAACTTTCAATCAAAAAGATTTCCATAAAATTATTTTTTTTTATTTATTATTTTTATTATGTATGTTACATGTAGGTTTGAAGTAAATGTTTATTAATTGGTTGTCTTGCCACTACTCTGATTTCTAAAGTAAGCGCAAATAATAATGACAGATCCCTAAAACTATGCTTTATTATTTATGCAAATATTGTTTTCGTTTTATTACGAATTATTCCATACTTTTTCTTTTTTTTTCTTTTTAATTTTTAATTATTAAGGAAAATTGAAGCTTTTACCTGAGTTGTAATAAATTTATTTAAATAAATCAAGCTTCACTTCTCCTTTACTTTTCAATTTTCATTAAAAAGGGAAAACCGTGTATATTTATTTTGTTTTTCCTTTTTTTTTAACTTATTTTAATGTCCAAGTTTTATTTTTTATTTTTTTATTTCGGGTTTTTGCTTAGGTTGTTAGGATGTTTACTTCTGTTGTGTTTAGTATGTAAGATTTTTCTAATATAAATTTTATTTATATAATAAATTGGTTAAAAAATTGTTTTATTATTAATGTTTTTGTGTAATATAAATATATTAACATAACATACATAAAAGTTTTTCTTGTTAATTAAATGTGTTGTTGTTTTATAAATACGTTCATATATATACGAGTAAGTTAGTAAAGAAAAATGTGTATTTTGCATTTAATTATATAATTAATTTATGTGTTGGAATTTCTTAATGTGACATCAATGTTGATTTATTTTATTTGTGTTTCTTCATATAAAATTTATTTTTTCTTACTTTTATTTGCGGAACTAGCAAAGAATGTGTTTCAATCTATTTATTTTACAATTTTTGCATTTTCTATTTCAGCTTTATTGTTGACGATAAGTATCTAACGGGTTTAAATTATTTTAATTGCCATGCGATTGAAGTTCGGTCTATGTGTGAATGATCAAATACAAAAATCCTTAAGCGACATTGGAGCGATTAAAGGTAGGTGTAAAATATGTTAATGAATTTTTCATAATTAAAATTTATGGTAATTTACTTCAAGTGTATTGCGAATATCAAAAACAGAAAATTAACTTATTTCATTTCAAAACTAATTGACTCAAGCTGACTGAATTACTGGCGTTAGTTGCGGTAAACGTCGCGGAAAAATATTTTACTTCACTAAGAGTCATATTCCGAAAATTAATTTTATAATCACAATTGTGATTTCATGGTGTTTTGCAAATCAAACTATCTTCTCAAGGTGCATTAACGTAGACACGGTGGCAGCACTAGAGCAAAATTACAACAATACAACAAAAACAGGCATCTGGTAAGCTATGTTTATCAAAAATATTTGTAACTATTTTCACAAGTATAAACTATGAATGCACCTTTTCATTATTATAAATTATATTTGTTTGTATTATTTATATGTTCACAAAATAATTTTTAGCAAAAAATTGTCACATGCCGTAGTGCTGCCACCGTGTATACGTTAATGCACCTTGTACCTTCTTCTGCAAGTAAAGCGTGTGTATGCATGTACACACTTTCTGTACAATTTTTTGACTCATGAATCACTCAAGCAACAACAAAACACCATGTCATTTTTGCATTGTTGTATTTATAATACCAGTTTAACCTGGTAAAATGATTCGGCTTGTGTATGTTTCTTTCACATTTTTTTTAAAATAGTTTATCATCTTTTTTGTCCTTTCACTCCTCTTTCATCATAAGTTCGTATTAAAGTAGGAAAAACAAACAAAAAAGAAAACGGTCACGTGCTTTAGTGATGCCACATATTTAAAAGCGCCTTCGTACTTACGTAAATTATGAAACAGAACTAGGGCTTGACGATGTTTTCGATACAATATGACATAAAATTACGCCAGTGAATGCGGCTCTAAAATAATATCTATTTTATTTTGACAGCGATTTTTCTTATGCTCTCACTTTGAAGCAGAAAAGTTTTCAACAATATTACCATACTTTTAGTATATTTTATACATTTTGATTTCACAAAAATATTTTGAAGTGGAAAAAATAAACAAAAGTATTATACAAATTAAAATTTCTATTAGATAACTTGCGTGGCAGCAGATTTGAACTTTCAGCTCGTCATTCTGTCTTGATGAACATCGTTGTCAACTTTGAAATTTTAAAACGCACCAAAAAGGGGAAAAAACGCATTTTTTCAACAAAAACGTACCAAATTTTGAATTTTACCCTTTCATTTTTACAACCCTATTTTGTATTTTTAGAAGTACAATATTTTTATATTAAAAACACAATGATGAAAGTGAGCACCACCTGATGGCTTGCCATCAAATTCGTTCAGTAGCTAGAATTCGAGTTTGTTAAACTTGGCCTCTAGTACGAGCTTTTTATATTTTACATTTACAATAATTATAAAGAGCTTTTATCAAATTTATTATCAAGCAATATCATTTAATTATATTTGTTATCGATCGAAATCAGCTCTTACTTTTTCGGCCTATTATAAGGGACACAAAAATACAGCTGCTTACCGTCGACAAAATTGTATTGCAAGAGCATGCAACTATACTTGTGAAAAGAAATTATGATTATCGGATCATTAAAAGTCATAGAATCACACTACAAGCCTTCAAATTCAATTAATAGCAATTCTAACTTTAAAAAACTTTATTGAAATATACGAAAATTTGCCAGAATTATAACATATAAAATATGAAGTTCATCATAATCAATATTTAATGCAAACGTTTTGGAGAAAGTTTATAATTTTTTTAATAATTTAGTAATTTCTCAATTACCAAAACCGTAACGAATTCACGAGCCATCATAAATACGAAATTCACTGTTTAGAAACTACATTTATTGCAAAATTTGACAAACTTGGCTTGATCGTTTAATAGCAAAACACGCTCTAACAGCAGCAAATTTTACAAAACGAACTGTTTATTCTTCTTTCGACAGTGACAGTCTTACTTACTTACATTCTCCACGCAAAATGAAACGTAAAAATTTTGAATACCTGATTAAAATTTTTTACTTACTTTAAAACAAAAAGTTGAGTTGAATTTGATTTTGTGCCACCGAAATTTAAAAAACGACTAAAGAATTTTTCGCACACATAATCTTAAAAAGCACCAAAAACGGTACGAAACGCACCGAGTTGACAACGCTGTTAATTAACACATAAGGTCGTGTCAGATAAAACTTTTGCTTCGCTTTGCGTTGCAAATTCGCTTTGACATCTAAGATAAAATATAAATACTTATATCAAATATGTCACATAGAGCACTTTTAACGCAACGCGAAGCGAAAAGTTCGGCAACTCTCATCTTTTTAGGCGTTGAAGTTTTTTCTAATAGATTTATGCACTAAGAAAACAATTAGAACCAACTTCAGTAGCTCGTCTAATAATAACAAGTGATTTTTTTGCTATTATCTTTTTGGCACTTGTGTCACTGTCAAACATCTTCAGTTTGGTCTATAATTTAATCATGAATCGTCTTACAAACGAACAACGCTTGCAAATTATTGAATTTTATTACCAAAATGCGTGCTCTGTTAAGAAAGTTCATCGCTCGCTTCTTCCATTTTATGGTCAGTTTAATCGACCTACTGCGGCATTTTTGGACATTAAACCACCAACACGCTTACGTAGAGTGCGAACTGAAGAAAATATCGCAGCCGTATCGGCCAGTGTTGGTGATGACCGTGAATTATCGATTCGGCGCCGTTCGCAGCAATTGGGCCTCTGTTACTCCACTACGTGGAAAATTTTGCGGAAGGATTTGGGTATGAAGCCTTATAAGATACAGCTGGTGCAAGAATTGAAGCCAAACGACCTACCACAACGCCAAATTTTTGGTGAATGGGCTCTTGAAAAGTTAGATGAAGAACAAATTGTGAGCGTCGCCAAAGTTTTTATTGCGACATACACCTTTTGCTTTGCGCTTTTCTGTTAAAGTTTTAAACTTCACGCAAAGCGACAAAGTTTTATCTGACACCTATACACCGCAATAAAATTCATTGATTCATTCAAGTAATTCATTTACGAATTTTTCGTACTTGCGGAATCTAGCTACTGCAGCTCTATTCTTCACTTATAATTGGTTAGTTTACAAGATATATCTTTTCATATTCATACGATTTGTTTTCGCAAAGGGTCTGACAGTACATATAATAACAATTAATTATTTATCTGATAAAAATAAAACTTTTTTATTGCAGCGTAGTATTTTTCAGTACCGCTGTACACAAACTCACAGTTGCGTAACGAAGCACTTAAAATAATCTAGTGCATCTCATCAAAATCTAGCAGAGTAGATTTAGCTTTGAAAGCGAAATTTCATTTCGATTTTCGTCATTTGAAAGCGAAAGTCAACTAGATTTGGTTCGGAATACCTTATTTGCCAGATGTCTCTGGTGTTAACGTGCTATTAGTAAATTTACTTACATTTTGTAGATATTTGTTTATTTCTCACACAACATATCGTTTAAGTTTCAGTCATTTGGCCAATTAAAAATTTTTAATTATGAAATTTTAATTATGTTTGTTTTTTTTTTGCTGTTGAATTTCTTTCTGTTGTAATCAAACACTACATCTATTATATAAAAACGTACATGCAAATATAATTAGGATATTATTATATGGAGATAAATGGATTTAAAACTATTTCTAGAATTTGTTTAAGTAACAATTTTTTTTTTTATTCTCTGAGTTTTTTCTTCATATTTAATTTTTGGGAAATTTTACTATTAAATAAATTGATTTCATTTAATTTCAATCATATGGTTAATGTATTTAATTTGTATGTTGTCGTATATTATTAAGCTGTATAATAATAATAAAAAATATTTATTTAATTTGAGGTATTTAGATTATTTGTTATTATTATTTTTTCCTTTTCTCATCTGCTCTTGAATTTCAATAACAATTCGTGGCTTGTTTCTTTATTTAAGATTACTAAACTTTATTTTTATCTTAAGTTCAACACCGAAAGCAGTTAAAATATTACAGCTCGTTTCTTTTTTTTCTTTGTTAATGTTTAAATAATAATATGTTTAAGTATTTTTATGATGTCTTCAATGCAATGATGATTTGAGTGTTAGGAAAATGTTAATGCAAGAAATGTACAAATGATTGCATGTATGAATTAAAAAAAAAAAGGATTTAATGTTTTTTTTTCTTTTTTGATCATTTAAAAATGCAGCCACAAAAATTTTATTATATCCGATTTTGTAATAGATTTTAATTTTGTTGCGTTTTTAAAGAGCGTTGTGCTTTTCTACTAAATTCTCATTAAGATTTTTTGTTTTAAATTTTAAAACACCAACTTATATACTACATACCAATTATTATTTTTTTTTTAAATTAATTTTAAGCTAAAATTTTTGTCACAGTTTACATCTTCTTGCTTTTCATTCGGTTTACATTTAAAAATGGTTTTAAAGCTCGCAGACTTGTTCTATTTTGAAAAAATAATGCTGGAAGAAAATAATCTTAGTAAATTCCTAATTCTAAAATTTTAGCCAATTGGGGGGTTTCAAGGAAAAAATATAAAAATATAGTTGAATTTTGAGATTTTCTTTTCAAAAAATACCACATTCGAATTTGCTCACAGTTTTTGTTCTACGCTAAAATCTAAAAATTGTGCCAATTTTTCAAAATATATTTTAGAATCTTTTCTTAAAAACTATTTGTTGCTCAATACGAAATAAACATAGATTTTAAAATATAAATATTTTTATTAGAAAACACAGTTTTAAATTCCTACTTTGAAGTTTTCTTTAATCTAAACTTGCAAAATGCAGAACCACTATTCCTTTTTTTCATTTTTTATATATTAGTTTTTATATATTTATCACATACTACGAGCTTGTTCAGTTTGCAAAACCCCTTTAAAAAATCCGAGAAGCATAAAGCTGGCAATTTAAGAACTGCAATTGAATCATAAGTTCACAGCTGCTGATAATGTAATAAAAATTGTTCGGTAATCGGCCTCCACTGACGATATTGTGATCGTTTCACTTTTCTGTTTAATAAATATGTAGTAAATGAGTTTTCAGTCATATTTGATGAAATAAATGAGTTTGTAATGATATTTTAATCGGTATCGGTATTTTTAGTAGACTGTTTCCAAGTAATTTTTATACACGAGCGCACAGAGAAAAAAAAAACGCCTAACATTGAGCAAAGTTGATTTTACATTTTTGGCAAATAATAGCTTTTGTCTTATGTTTAGAGCAGTGGTGCCCACAACTTCTATATGGAAGAGTAAACACCAATACATTTAAGGAAAAACTATTTTTATTTAATATTTTTTGTTGTAAAAAGTAAAACATTTACAAAAACGAAATTCACACTGATAATCGCTGTCGTCAATGTTCACCAACAAAACATGCGAAAGTGTTGTTGCTTTGCTTTTGTGTGTGTGCAGTGAAGAACGACAAAAAAATATATAAGACGAAGTTGTTTGTGTATTTTGCATTGCTAGTACTGAGCGCAGTATTTGTGTATTAAAGAGCACAGCCCTGTAGCTAAGCACATTTACAAAAACAATTGAGTATCAAGCGCATAGGGTTGGGCCACTTGGTTTAGGTTATATTTTATTTTCAATACATTTTTCGAATAGATAATAGAGCGATCGACTAGTTGAACCGGGTTTTGAATAATTCGAATTAAGGCAATTTAAAAAAGCCTGGTTTCTGTAACAATTATAGAAAAAACCGGTTATTTGTGAATAAAATATCACTTGGTTTTGATGATTAAAGTACTATTGGAACAAAAGCAAAGTAATTCATAAATATAAAAAAGTAAAATATGCGTAAATACTTTTTTATAAATCGTTCTTTTTAGTTAAACATATCAAAAGATGCAAAGAATATATGTAGAATGTACTTTCATTCCACTTTTTCATATATTTAGATATATAGTCGCAAAACATACTTAATGCTACTCAGGTAAAGAATATATTACATATATAAAGGTATATTACTCAAAAGGTCGTGTATTGTATCTTTCAAATAATCTTTGAATAAGAGTTTGCAGTTCAAATGTTATTATTAACATTTGAAATCTAAAGTCTTCTTCAATCAAAAATTATTGATTAAGAAAACAACTTAAGAAAGGAAAAACTGGAACTAAAACCCGATCTACAAATGTACAAAATCCAAAAATCGAATTTAAAAATTATCTCTGGGTACGGAGAATTATTGAAATACAAAAATATGTGTGTTAATAACTAAAAATATAGATGAGTATAGACTGAAAATAATTCAATGGATCGGTGGCTGAGTGGTCAAGGCAGCAGTTCATGATACGTCATGATCCGAGTTAAAATCCGAATGGGTGTTGATGAGTAGTGTGGCGACTGCGAAACAGCTAGTTGTCCCCCAGCTAAAGGTTTGAATTTTATTTTTGTTGCCATCTTCAATCAAAAATTATTGATCCCAACAAATTTGTATTGTAAAAAGTCCTTCTTAAAATGTACAAAAACCAAAATCAAATTTAAAGAAAACACCTTAAAATTTGGTTCTGCACAAGAAAAAAAAATTTTTTTTTCTGAATTTTAGTTTAGGGGATATACTTAATTACAGTTAAAAAAAATGTGTTTCCTTATTCAAGTGGCAGACAGTGTAGCTATCACCAAAGTTTTCTACAAATCGCAAAGAAGCGTTTTCTTCCCGGGCATCACTGATTTACGTATTTTTATAAGATTAATTTCTAGCTGTATTATAATTTTGAAGCAAATTCTTTTCTAAGTTGCCATTCCTCCCCGGGAATCAGGTTTTGCTTGGTGTACACCAAACCAAGGCACTCTGCTACTTTCTGGTGAATAGACGAAAATGTGTTTCCTTATTCAAGTGGCAGACAGTGTAGCTATCACCAAAGTTTTCTACAAATCGCAAAGAAGCGTTTTCTTCCCGGGCATCACTGATTTACGTATTTTTATAAGATTAATTTCTAGCTGTATTATAATTTTGAAGCAAATTCTTTTCTAAGTTGCCATTCCTCCCCGGGAATCAGGTTTTGCTTGGTGTACACCAAACCAAGGCACTCTGCTACTTTCTGGTGAATAGACGAGAAGGAGTACACCATTTGCTATAGGAAATAAAACTATAGGAAGCCGCATGACTTATGTTGTGTTAGACTTCCGAAACCCTTACCAAGGGTTAAAATTAACAGAATGAGATTCAGCGAAGCCCCCGAGAGGTTCTGCTTTGCAGACCATCTCGTTACTGATAATGATTGAGGGTGACCTAACAAGTGATTTAAAAGTTTTGCGCTTGGCTGAATTACTTTTTTAATTTTGAAAATTAATAACTAGAAAAATGTGATAATCCTTAGAATATATATCTCAGTTGTCTTTAAATTCTATTGAAATATTTATTATTACCCCCTGGGAACAGGTTTTGCCTTGGCGTAGACCAAACCAGGGCACTCTGTTTTCTCGGACATAGAGAGGAAGGAGTCCCTCGTTTGTTGTAGCAAACAAAACTCTAGGAAGCCGCATGACTTATATTGTACTGATCATGAAGGAGGTGTCTGCTTGACTGAAATGTTCTGGCTGTGGTTTGAACCTAAAATCCCAGGAAGGGAAATTAGTTTCCTGATAACTTTGACGCATGCCGAGGTGTTGCTGTCTTGCAACAGGTACTGTAAGAAACCATGGACGATGGTTAGACGTGTGTGTTAGATAAGATGGGCTGATGTTCTTAATTGACTTTGGCCTACCAACTCATTAAATCTTGTCTTCCATTAGACGCGTTGTCTTCCAGCCAAACGCCGGGGTTTGTCATTATGGCTACAAACTTATGGCTGAAAGTTGGAACCTGTGTGAGCCTAGAAAGGTGCTGATGTAAATCAATTTCCCAATCTAAGTTAGCACTCATAAAAATTCTTCAATAACAAGCACATCTGTAATTAAAATTAATACGCAAAAATATAACATTTAAATATTAAAAAAAAAAAAAACTAGTTGACCGTGCTAAAATGAAAAAAACCGGATACAATAAAACTAAAAAAAACCGGTCGTATAATAACCGTTCGATCACTTTAATAGATAAGTTTAAAATATTATATTTGTGATATTCCACATCGACTGCGCACAGAAATATTGACTTCTAACGTTAAATAATATTAAATTATCGTTATATAAATTTATATCAAAACTCTTCGCACCGTCGTTCGCATAGAACTTGGACAGAGAAATAGGAATCGTTTTTCTTTCACTTTGAATGCAAACATTATGAAACATGCAGAAAATTATTTTTAATTTTGTTGTCGCAACGCAGAGACTTTTGGAAAAAGCGAAGAAAACTCAATCCACTTTTAGCGGTAACCAAGGACTATAAATTATAAATAAAGAGGCTTTAACGCCTTTTCGCCTTTCCATTTTAGTTCAAGTGCTGCAAATTCATAATGGAATCACTTTCCAAACTTTTAATAAAATAATTTTTGTTTTATGTTTGTATATTATTGATAAATAGGCAATTAATGTTATTATTAAAAATAAAAATAGTTCTTGGCGAAAGCCAGGTTTGAACTTGAGCCAGACGAATAATACCATCATATAACATTAAGTGCCCCGGAGACGATAAAAAAACACGTCAATCAGTGCATATGTGTGAGTGTCATGTTTTTATCGGTTAAAAGGAGACGTACAAGTAAAATCCACTTCACTTTTATTTTGACTTCGCTGCATTCGTTTCTAAACATGTCATCATCGGATGATGAATTATTGCTATCTTGTGCAATTTTGTTAAGAAAAAAAAGTCATGAAAAGGGAAAAAATATGTATGAAAAGTAGTACACATTCAATAATCGTAAACAAAATAAAATTCAATAATCATAATAAATATAAATGTAGTTTTTTATTTTACTTATTGTTGTTCCTTTCGAAAACAAAACTGAAATTTTGTATCGTCAGTCACAACTGGAGACTATCGAATTAATTACACGTCAAAATAAAATATCAAAAGTTTTTGATTTTCATCAATCAGAGCCGACAACCTATAGGTGTACCCGAAGAAGCACGACGGCACGCACACACTTAGAGCGTTGATCTGTTTTTTTTTTGATCGTCTCCAGGGCACTTTAGGAATTTTTGTTTTATATTTGTTAGAAGTAAAATGTATAAAACAGTTTTTACATTATTATTGTTCTTTGTCGTCAAACTTCTAGATTTTTTCAGGGTACATTTAATTTGTAATTTTTATGAATTAATTTAGAAATAAAAGTAATTATTAAGCTGATTATTAAATAAGTTTAAAACGCTTTGAATTTGCCAATTAAATTTAATTTTTTTGTTAAAATTTTTGTGGCCATTTTTTTTATTCGTTTCTTATTTTTATTGCTGGTATTTTGTATGCCAATTAACTTTGTTATGAATAGTTAAAAACACACAAACTTATTACATAAAACTATCAACTACAACACACACTCACGCACAACATAAATTTACTACAGGAATATAAATATTGAAAGGATTATTTTGTATAAAAATTATGTTTTTGATTACTCTTTGATAATTAATTATTATTTTCGTTAGAAAAAAAAAACATAATTTTTGTTAAAATTGTCAGTGGAGAGTTTTTATGTATTGATGATGTTCGATGCTGGAAAAGTGTGTCCTTTTTTCAATATAAGACTATGTAAATATTATAAAACTCGCAGCATTTCAATGACTGTAATATATTGAAATTTCACGCGTTTCTCTCCTCTGACAGCTTTTAATTAATTATTAATTTTTAAATAAAACTTTTGGCTTGAACTTCAATAATCATTAAGTTTGTCTTAAATATTTTAAGTTCCATTTTGTTTCATTTATATTTAATGAATTGTTTTAATCTTAATCTAATTAGAAAACAAAAAACACTTAACATTGATTTGTGATTAAAAAGATTAATTAGTATTAACTTAAACACTTAACAAAGTTTAATTTAGACTATTCTTCTAAATAAGTTAATCTTTAAAATGCATATTACATATATTCTTGAAGTTAAAACTACAACCTATAGACTAAACGAATTGGGAAATAAATTAAGATCGTTTTTTTTCATATTGCTTAGAAAAATTATTTTAAAATTACCTTAAATATCTAGATTACTACATACATAATGCATGTGAATTGTTATTTGGTGTTGTTTTCTTACAATGATTAAAAGTGTGTGATTGTGACTGAGGAAAGTATTAGATGATATTTTCTTTTTACAAATATTTATTAAATCATAAAGTGTTATTAGTTTCTATAATTTATATTAGACATAAAAGTTGTGCTGGATTGAATTATTATAAAGAATTATAAAATTATGATATTTATACGAGTACATATTTATGTGTGTATGTATATCTGTACAAACATGCTTAGGATATTATGAATGAGACTGGTGTGAATGAAATGCGCAACCAAATGTGAAAAGGATGTATGTGGTGATGGTGATTATGAATTGAAGATACATATTATAAATGATACAATAGCATTCTTTAAGAGGAGTTTGCTTCACGAATACGTTTTTATAATCAAACTAGGATTTTATCATATTCAGTTTAGGTCTATCGAATTTTGTTTTTAAATCTTGCTGCCGAACGTTCAATTAGAAAAATTGTTCATGGAAAACACACATTAATGAAGAATAGACTATGCAACCTGTTGAACGTAATTTTCTGTCACAGCTTGTTTAATTCCATCGTCAAATGTTTTTCAAGAGTATTGTATTAATCATACCATTTACTCAAATAACGAGTATTTACCAAATTTAAACTAAAAGTGATGGGCTACGTGCACAAGGTATAGACTTTATATCCCAACAATCCAAAAAAATTGCTGAGAATTTAAAAAGAAAAATGCTCTAATAATATCCGTCAAAACACAAAAAACAAGCTTTTCTATTTATAAACGTCTCTAACATTTCTTTACACCTTTCAAACAAATGAACAACCGTTGGTTGCTACGATTTGCTTTTTGAAAGTATCGAAAAGCAGAGAACAAAAATTCAAACAATTAAGTTTTTTATTCGCTTTTAAGCTTCTAACATTTATACCAGTAAAAAATTATAAACAGCTTATATTTTGATTTTAGCACAAAATCTTGATTGCATGAAGAAATTTCAAACATATTTGATTTTAACATAAAATTTTGATTTGTAATTTGTTCTGTGATATAAATTCATAGTAATATAGATAGTCCAATTAGATTTTTAAAGAATTTGAAAACAAAAATGTGATCATTTTTCCCGAGAAAAATATCTTCCTATTCATATGCTCTCGAATTTCCTTTTACTTTAAAAACTCACGGAATAAGTAAATAAGGTAGAAAGAAAGATTTGTTAGTTGTTTCACTTTTATCACTTTGTATATCTCGAAGGATGATTTGGTACAGTGGCGACCAGCAGCCTCGAGGTTATATTTTTCTATGTTACCTGCAGGCAAGGAAAAAGCTTCGCAGTTTTTGTTTCTTAAAAAAAATAGAATAATTTGAACAGTGAAAGGAGATTAAAATTGTACAGCCTTATTCATAAAAAAAGAAACGTTTACTTATTGTTATTAAGCAAAATTCCCTAAAGTATTATATATATATGAGTAAGTATATTAACTCAGTCTAAAACGTTGAAATTTGTATAAACGTACAGCCTACGGCAGCTTTTTACTATTGGTAACATAGCTGTCAGATTTGACGATAAATCGTCATTTTGACGATTTTGCTGCTTAAGTTTAGCAAAATGAAGCTTTGACGATTTTTTCCCCTAAAAATTACGATTTTTTTAATGACTCGACAAGAACGTAAAAATTTGCTTATGACAAAAGTAATTGGCAACAAAAATAAGAAATGTTTTGTTTTCTTCCACTATATGCAGCATAGGAGGTGTTGAAATAATTGTAGCTAGTCTGAGCAGTTTCGAAGGAAGATCTGTGTAAATTTGAAATATATTTGATTTTGAAAAAAAAAACTCCTGATAATGTTGTCAATAAAAACAGCAATTCCCTTTCCGAAATTTCTGCATTTTATAAATGAATATGACAATAAAGATCTTGTTCCGAGCGTCGAGAACTATATTTTTCAGATATTGAAACAATTTAAAAGCTATGAAACAAATTTTTTTTTATTCAAAATTATTCCAAAATATAGTGAGATGTTTCAGAAGAAATGGCCATTCGGCAACGGGGACATAAATTAAAATAAAGGAAAAATACGAAATAAAATAAAGGAAAAATACGAAACTCTTTGGAAAAACAAACACATCAAGACATTCTTTATTATATAGACTAATTAAATGAACATTCTTTATTATATAGACGTATTAAATGAAATTCTTCAAACTTCTTTGATATTGCAATTAAATCCAATTTATTGGAATTATTCCATCCAGATATTTATTTCTAAAATTTTCGAAAAACTGAATCTATCGAAGTGTATTTGTTTTTAGCACCATACTATAAGTACATATGTATGTAAGTGTAATTAATTAAAAACTAAATTACTTAATAAATTTATATATTTTTTGCGAATGCACAAATTTGAGACCATAATTTGAAATAAAAATGTGAAATATACTAAAACTTTGCTAGTTTTGTAAGTCCAATTTTTTGGCGATATTTTAAAACTAAAATGACGATATTTAGAAAAATTAGCGGGATATTGACGATTTCTTTCATATTTTTTCTAGCAGCTCTCATTGGTAATATCGTGACCAATCAACGGCAAAAATATTGTTTTATTTTTGAAAGTGAATTAAACATTTCAAAATTATTTTGTGATAACAAGAAGAATTTGTAATTGTGAATAATGTTTCATTTCTTTTTGACAAACACAGCTTAAGTATGTAACACACGATATGTTTTTAACGGTGTACATGTAATTTTTCACAATGTAAAATGACTACATGTCATCTGTTACTCAAAAACATTGCGTCTGTAAAAAACATGAGCAAAGTCGTCTGACAAAATTTCAAATATTATGTTTTGTTTAACCATCTGACAATAGAACTAACTCTATGCCTTGCGAACAATTCAGCAGCCGTTTTTGGGCGGTATAAGTAGTCAGCTTGAGGAAACTTTAATGCAATAATATTTTAATATGTTTTAAATAATTATTTTTTATAATAACAAAAAGCATAGACAATGTCAGACTTAAATGTACATGTACGTTTGTGAGCAAATTTTAAAAGCAGTCTGTAAAAATTGAAAATTTTGACAGACATGAAAAAATACATTAGCATTTACATATTAAAAAGCAGACGTAAAAACATATCGTCTGTGGATGCCTTTACTGGTTGTTTTTGTTGTACTGTTGTAAGTTTGCTGTAGTGCTGCCACCTTGTAGACGTTAATGCAGCTTGGTATAAAACACTATTCTATTGACATATTAAACTTTTATTTTCATAATAATAATCTATATACATATTTAAAAATGAATATTTGTCTGTATATTCTTAATGGAATCGTAAACTATGAATTTGATCACATGATGGATGATCTTCAGCAAAGTTGTTGTGCATGAGCTCACAAGTTACTAGGTTACTCCGTCTTTCCCCCGGCTATTTTCCTAGTTCTGGCATAATGCACTGCATATGTAGGGATTATCCCCTGAGTACTGGCCCAAGAATAAAAATAAAAAGTTTGTACGATCAATTTTCGATAAGTTGGTACGAGATGGCGTAACTGTCATTCTAATGAATTTCATATATTGTCGTCATGCTGATTTGTATTGAAACGAAGACAGCAAACGAATGATCAACATCGCTAATAAAATATAAAATTTACGAACCGCTTTTTCAGGCAAACAAACAATTCGTGAGTGCTGTCAAAATGCTTATTATGTCATACACTTCCTGTTTCACGCTTTTCTGTAAAATTTAGAAACATCACGAAAAACCACGACGCCAAAAATATGTTTGTGCTGAAGCTTACTACAAATCGTAGTTGGCAGATACATGGAGTCAGAAAAATCTGATTCACCTAAATTGAATTTCTCCTCTTTTTGAAACCATTGTAATATATATGGATGTACACAATATATGAACTTATAACGAGTATGACGATTTGAACACAAAATGATGATTACTCCTTGAAAATGTGATGAGATAATTAATGTTCGGAAAATGTCTTGAAGTGTGAATGAAGTGAAAATGATTTCCAATTTAACAGAGCAAAGTTTTGCGTCTGATGTTGTTTCTGTTTGTTTTCATTGATTTAATTAACTGCTTAAAAAAATTTATTTCTCATGAATGACCGCTGTTCTTGGCCCATTTTTAATAAAATTTTTTAATATTTTTTTTTTTTTAATATAAATTTTCTACAATTTATATTTAATAAATATTTTAATTGCCTGATATTTTTGTGTGTGGCGGCAGTTACATATGTAAATTTCTAATACAAATTTTGCTAAATTGAGGTATTTAGGTTTTTTTGTAAATTTTTTTTTTTTTTAAGTTTTTGTCAATCTTTTCAATTTACTAAATGAGGTAGTAATATTACAATTTTTCTTTATTTGTTTATTTTATTAAATTTCTTTTGTATTTTAAATAAGTGCAGTTAATTAAAAAGAAAGGAGTATGTATGTAGTTCGGTTTCATAACTTTCTTCGCTTTATCCTTAGTTATTTTTTGGGTTTTTAAGTATTTTGGTTTTTATAAAACCTGAATCATCACATGCTGTTTTTAATGTCATTTGAGGTATTCAATTTAGTTTATAATCCATATTACGTTTATAGATTTTTTTTGAGTTGTCTTTGAGTTGGAGGTATGTAAATACATATTATTTTGTGATTAACCATCATCATCATCTACTTAAATTACTAAACACCTAAACACCAGTCTTTTTTTCCTTATTTTATTTTTTTGCCTAAAATCACTCTTTACATCACTTCATCACATTTTATTGTTGCTTGTTTACTTTTTGCTTTTTTTGTTTTTGTTAAAGTCAAACTAAATGGTTTTTAAAACCAGTCATTAGGGGCATTCAATAGCTTGCGTTAAATCTGAATGCAAAATACTTATAATTTTATAATATATTCTAGACACTATTCTATAAACTGTCTGATTAATAATTTAGTCTTATAAAGTAAATAAAAACACACACATTTATTTACGAAATAAAAATTAATTTAAAATATACTTTTTAAGATTGTTCGACAATTCTGTAATTTTTAAATAAACGCCAAAATAGTTATGCACTTCCGAATACTAAAATAACGAATTTCTTTCTTTAATTCTAAAGCGATTTTTGTTAAAGAAAAAACTTGTATTGTTTCAGTAATTTGGCTTTAGTTAATAAATTTGTTATTGCTTACTTAACACTTTTTGGTTTATTTTTATATATATATATAAAATGCGTTTCTAATTATATTTATGGCATATGTTATTAAAAAAAGAAACTTATGGCTAGCTTTAAAGATTATTTAAAAAGTATTTTTCATTAAGTATGTATTAAAAAGGTTTTCTTTTTATATCTAAATTTTCTTTTTTTTCGCTTAATTAATTTCAACCGATTTCTTTGGTCCTCTTTACCAGCAATTATTGTGGTTGTTTTTTGTTTTATAATTCAAAGAATTTGAATTGTGTTTTCAAAGTCTAGTTAAATTTCATTTTTCCTTCTTTCTGTTGACCATTTTATCGGTTTGTGTTAAAAACATTTTGTTTTTAATTTTTATTTAACATTAAATTCGTTTCTTTTAAAACCTGAAGACCAATATAATTTTACTTAAAATCATTTATTGGATTTTTTTTTCTCGTAACAAAAATTTTTTTTTTATTTTTGTTTTCAAACATTTACATACATATTAGTTATACAAATAGCCCATTTGTTTTAAGTTTTTCTTTTTTTTTTATTTAATTATTTAATTTTTTTTTTATTTTTTATTTCCAAATGAAACAGAAATTATACATTAATTTTTGTAAACCGAAAGAAAAACAAATCAGGTCATAGGGTGTGTAACTTTTCACCGTAAAATTTAATAAAAAAATTATTTTATATATTGATTTACATATATTTGTACTTGTTGTTAAAATAAATATGGCTAAAAAGGCTAATAAAAATTATAAATATAAAATTGTTTTTCAAAAGTGTTCGTTTTGCGGATGGCAGCAAAAATAAAACAGCTCTTTAGGCATGTCCTGCAAATCACTTATTGTATAAGTGATTTGAAATCACATAAAAGGTGCTTTTATGAATTTTAGTGAATTGAAACCAGTCAATAGTAAGTTGGCTACCAATTTAATATCACTTTCTTATTTTCGCATTTATTTTCTTTTTAAATTACTAATATATTAAGAGAAAGAGTAACCGTAATATGTTTTTTTGCCCAATTTTGCAGTAAAACTGATTGAGTTGTATAACAATTTTATAAAACTAGTGGGAAGCACTGGTCGAGGCAATCGACCGTATTCTTTTTTTTACCGCTCGTATACCTGTAGTGCCCTCTCATATAAAACCCCATGTTGAAACCAATTAAAACGTGAAAATCCACATACGTATTTACATACATATGTGGGTTTTCGTTACTCATATTTGGCCACATTGTTTTTGTGTGAACCGAACTGACTGAATTTCAGATTGTGCCTATCTGACCAAACCATATACATATATCTTTCGAAAATAGGTAATGTAATAGGCATTGAACGAATTGAAGAAATTTAACAATACGCCTATCTTCGAGTAAAGTGTGCATAAATGTACACTCATAGAAAAAAGCATCTTCATGTTGATGATGGCGGGTCATCAGAATTGTGATATCTCAATAGTATGTAAATAGTCATCAGTAATATGAAAACTGACATCAATCTCAACGACAAAAGTCATTAGACAATTTTGTCATACATCAATTCAATGATACATTTTATACACATCTAACGCTAGGAACACAACTGCGACGAAGTCGCCGTGTGAAGCACAATACCAATGAACTTTTGTGTAGATAATACTGTTTACATTCCGTGCAAAGCCAAAATAAAAAAATTAATATAAATACTAAGGTGCCCATATTAAAAGTAAACCTATATAAATCCCATTCTTAAGAGGTATTTTTGAATAAATTATTTGATTTACTTTATATTTTGAGAACATCTTTATAAGTTTTTAGTAATGGATTAATATATTAATCTTTCGTGAAAAATATTTTTTTTTATATAAGAAACCCGCTCACCAGATACTGTTTCGTTCGTCGTTCGCTGACGAAACAATTAGAAATAAATCTATTTCAACTTTCGGTGAGTATGACGAATTTCGACCAACACCACGATTGTGTGCACTTTCATATACACCAACGTGTTCTATTTTTGGCGACGAATATTCGCGACAAAAATTCGTCGTTCGTCGCAGTTGTGTTCCTAGCTTAGTTTGTCAAAATTGATTATAAAAAAAGCCTAAATAGTGTTATAATATTTTCTATTTATTGTTGAAAAGGAATTTGGTTGTTAAAATTATTATTTTTAAATTTAAAGAATTAGAAAAAAATGCATCACATTAATGGCATTTAGTCATCATATGCAAAGTTAGTTACATAAATATAACGACAGCGTAGAGAGTAGAACAAAAAGAAGAAAAAGAGTATTTTCTCGTGCATAGCTTACACACAATTAAAATATGATAATGCAACACACAGATATTGTATTGACAGGAAATCAACAAACGTATTATTAGAACACTATTAATTCTCATTGATTTCGTGAAAATGGAAGAATATACAGTTACGTGTTTGAACATATTTTTGAAATCATTAAATTGAACCGGAGTTTAATGTTAATGATAGCGTACCATGGTATTGATGATATTTCGTCATCAAATTTATTTAACGTGCCATTTTGCTGATGTTAATGAGCTATCACATCAATGAGATTGAGTCCAAATTATAGTTGGTCTGATATTAGTGCCATTCTATTGATGACATTTTGTCATTCCATTGCTTTCATTTAGTAATTTCTTCGGTATTGGAGTTTCCTTGCATTGATTACATGCTCACATCAAACGTATTCCGATAAAGCATCCCCATGCTGTCTGTATGACATTTCATTGATGAAATAATTGTCATAATTGCCGCTGTTGATAATTGTATGATGTTGTGGTTGACATCACAGCGATGAAAAGTGTCATGGGATCAAAAATTATGACATTTGGCATTGCATTGATGTTAAAATACATCATAGTTATGACAGGTCTTCTATGAGTGTATATATTAATACTTGAATCCTCACAAGCAACAATTGTTTCGTGCACGAAGAGGAAGGATACAGCTCTTTCAAAAGCAGTCTCATTTGCCCAATTTTAAAGTACGGAAACGTTTTTTGTTTGATATCCCACTGAATCTCAAGGTAGAGTAAAGAAACACATCTATAATAATACGGAACGTGTTAGGATATATCGCACACTATATCATAAACTCAAATTTCATAGTGTTCAGGAACGGCAAAATCTATTTTTAGAAACTCTATTTGACAAATTTTACAACAGGTATTCCTAACATGCATAGTATTATATAATAGCACTTTCACACGAAGGCTTATACTCGTATTTGAGGTTCGCTCTCTCATACGTGAGATTGAATCGACATGATTCGCCATACAAAATTTTGAGACCGAACCAACTTGATTCATTTTGAATTTTCAAATCATCTCCAAATTTGATAGCAAATTTTCGCTAGAGTATCTGCGCTAGCTCTCAAAAATATATAAACAAGGAGAAAGCAAACAATCGATCTGTGAGAAAAACGTGAACATATACATACATACATAGCTTTAAATAAAAATGGGAAACAAATTGTGAAACCAGTCTTGTCATACTGTTTTCAAGAAAATTACATTTTCTGAACAAAATTTTTTTTTTCGACTTGAAAAATTTTTTTATTTGTGTGTTTTGATTGCATTTGTTTTTATTTTCTTTTAATTTAAAAAAGCAGTTTGCTTTGCTTTTTTTGCTTCCAAAAACCTTTCCATTGGAAAAATTAAAAAAAAAAATCGTTTCGGCATCTTAAAAAACCATCAAAGAATTCTTACGATCTAACAACACTGAGGGAAACATAAAACATTGTGCTAAATCTTTGCTCAAAAAATAAATATAAACTTAAAAGTGACACAAGACCACCAAGATTCGCAGTCGGAAAGCGAAACAAAAGTTTCAAATTACCGTCTGTACATGGTATAAGCCTAAACACAAATCTCTAACCCCAATAAAAATACAATTATCCAATGTGTACTATTTAAATAAACTAAAAAATATATAATTTACACGGTCGAGCTTATTTCATTTAAAAAGCCACTTTTAAAAATAATGCACGGTATTGTGTGTCATTTAAATAGACAGAACTTGAAATAATCACTACAAAATTTAATACTTTTTTCACTAATAGCGTCAAAACTCGAAATAAAACACTCAACTATAATAAGTGGGCTGCTACAACTGAAAATAGTGCCTACTTTTTATTTTATTTAGTGCATTACTTCGTATAAAATAAATAATTTTCTTTAAATTATTAATAAAAACCAGAAATACTTATGTTTATAATATAATAAAGTATTTGCAAAAACTAGAATGTGATTTCAAATTCATTGCAGGTTAGTTTATCGGTATGAAATCACAAAAAAGAGTTATATTCCGTCTGCAGAATACCTCTTTAGTGATTTCAAATCACTTTCGCAGTAAGTGATTTGCAGTATATTATTAGCGATCTTTCAACATAGCAAAGGAAAATTAGTGCAGCTGCCTCCAACTTATCTCCTTTCCAACGAACACTTCCCAAACGAAAACTTAAAAAGGAACATTAAATAATTCTCTACATGAAAAAAAAACATTTAAACTAATAAGGTTTTTCTTTTTAATTGTTTTTTGATTACACAGGTAACTTTGGTCAAGCAAAACAAAATATAAAAAATGTAACAAGGTTAAACAAAGATTTGTACATTACTTTACAAAACGAAATTAATTTAAAGACAATAGGAGAAAATTAAAACTATTATTATTTATGAATTTAAAAGCTTTATGCAGAAAGACAGTGAATTTTCTAAAACTAAATGCTTTTGATACATTAATGATTTGAATCTTCTTCACGAGATTGGGAGTATTTCGCATAAAAACAAATTTTTATCTCTCGTATTTTATTTTTAATATTTCTATTTGTTCGGCCCACCAACCACAGTAATTTTCCCCATTACGAGCTTTGTTGGTTCCGCTATGATGATATATTAAACTTACTTAATTCAAGCCGTTTAAATAAGTTCCAACAATACCCAACTTGATGCCGAAAACTTTAAAGGGATTGATTCTAACTGTTTTAAATAGGACCTTGGACTCCTTTTATGCATCGTTTTTTTTTTGCTATTGTAACTACTGCGATTTATATGTTCCTCTATTTATTTGATCCAGATAAATTTGAAACAAATTTTTGCTTTTTTATATTTTAATTCTACAAACAAAATTTTTTAATTTTTAACTAATAGGTATGTATATTATTACTACTATGGAATCATTTTTTTTAGTATACATCTAATTAATTTTTTTTTTTTAAATTGTGATTAAATTACTGCTGTTGTTGCCGTTTTCAGCTATTTTGCAAACTACACAAAAATTATAAATTAAAAAAAAAACATTAAAAATTAATTTTAAATTTTATTTATTACATTTGTCTCTTTTTGTTATTTATAAATTAATTAAGTATTCGGAAGTTTCTTCGTCCCATTTTATTAAAAATTTATATTTTTGACTTGTTATAAATTCTCTTATAAATTGGGGTTCTTTTTAAATATTGTTACATGTTATTGTTTTTAAGCATTTTTGGTATAAAAATTTATTGAGGTTTTACTTAAAAAAAAAAAATAAAACAAAAATATGAACAAAATATTCTGCAGAAATGAAAAATAGTTGCTGGTAAAATGTACAAACATATAGAATATATCGTCCACGAAACTGCAAAATTTTACAGAGGAAAAAAAAACTTAATAAAATAAAGTGTTCTGATTACAAATATGAATTGAATTTCCTTAATAAAGTGAATTTTGACTTTTTTGGTTGCTACATTTTTTTGCATTTTAGGTGGCGATATGTTTGTAATACATAGAAAAATGGTCCTACTCATGGTACAATTATAATTAAAAAAAAAAAAAAACAACAGGGCTTTTTATTGCTGCTTTGTGTTGCGATCTGTCAAACAAAAGACACGAGTATTTTACTTTGTGTTTCTATTGTATACAAAGTATTTCTCTCATTTGTAAACAATCCCAGTGAACTTTTTGTCACATACATCTTCGATCTGAGAGCATTGACAATGTAAGTGCGACCCATCCGAAGTCTGTATACAATTCCTACTTACATTTACACAGCTATGGCCTAGGCCGTAAGATGCATCCAACACTGTATACATTGTAAGCGAAGATTGGATGAGTTCAAAACTATATTCCCAGTGAAATTTTTGTCACATACATCTTAGATCTAAGAGCATTGACAATGTAAGCGCGATCCATCCGAACTCTGTATACAATTCCTACTTACATTTACACAGCGATGGCCTAGGCCGTAAGATGCATCCAACGCTGTATACACTGTAAGCGAAGATTGGATGAGTTCAAAACTATATTATTAGCATTTGTTTTCTTCTTTGCTTCTTATCTACATTCAATTTAACAAAATGAGTAGAACAAGACTAATCTGAATCGGATGCTATTTTTTTGTTGTGCTTAACATGTTTATTTTGATTTTTTCTGTTGACACAATCGCTTACAATCGGATGCTTTGCAAATTGTAATAACCTGTGGACTGCTGGGTTATTAGCATTTGTTTTCTTCTTTGCTTCTTATGTACAATTAATTTAACAAAATAAGTAGAAAAAAAAGACTAATCTGAATCGGATGCTAGTTGTTTGTTGTGTTGGATGTGTTTATTTTGATTTTTTCTGTTGACACAATCGCTTACAATCGGATGCTTTGCAAATTGTAATAAATTGTGGACTGCTGGGATCAGACCTTTTTTAAAACTCACGTGATTTCAAAGCATATGCCACACAAATGTGATTTGCGAATGTTCTGCAAAAATTTTTTTTTTGTGATTTTCGATTTTATTTATACTTTTCTGAATCACAAAAAACAGGTGGGGGGTTACTCTCTATTGCGATGCGAAAGAAAAATGGAAGAATTGGTACCCTGTATTGCGTTTTCATATTTTCTTTCCGCATTTAATTTTCTCTTTTGCACATTTTATTTTAACATTCTTCGCTATTGTTTATTTTGTGATACCAGTGCTGTTTCATTTTTAAACTATTTCGCAAAAAAGTTTGCGCAAACAGCACTGAATGCCAAATTATACTCTTATCGCATTTACCTTTCGTATCGCAATAGAGAGTAACCCACCCCCCTTTTTTTGCTTAGGTTTAGTGATATATTTATTTTCAGTCTGAATTTTTTGATTCGCCATATTATTTGCAAAATGATGTTAATTTCTTTTAATATATATAAAAGGTAGAGTAAAATAAACTCGTACAACAAATCTTGCAACAAAGTAAGCGTATCTAGTTTTTTCTTAATTTAGTGAATTATTTCGTATAAAACAAATAATTTTACTTAAATGATCAATAGAAAACACATTAAGTTATTTATTAATGTAATAAATTATGAAATTCATAATTAACTACGTGCAAAAAGTGGGATGTGATTTTAAATTGATTGAATATGTTGTGAATTTAAATCACTTTCACAGTGAAAGTGATTTGCAGAACATAATAATACAAAAGTTTGTATGTACTTTCTATCTTATACAAACAATAATGAAGTGTGTGTATATTCTCTACTTTGTACACAATAATACAAAATTATGTGTGCATGTAGCAAAATATGAACAACTTTTGAGAGTTGTCATTATAAAAAGTCAGCTGCCGTTTCGAGACTACCTAATATATTATTGCACCATAGTCCTACTGATATAAAGTTCTATCAGTTGCCAAAGTGCGATCATAACACCAATTTAGGCAGCCAAACTTCGGTTGCCGTTCAAATTCGTCCCATAATTACAACTTTACAGGAGAAGGAAAATACCAAGGCGTCAGTGAGGTGGCAGAAACTTTTATGGGAAAATTGTCAATTTTCAAAAACAATCGTAAATTGAGATAAAATATCTTAAAATGTGCCTTGGAATTATTTTACACCAAATAATTTATTACAAAAAATTATGATTCTGACAATATAAAAAGACAACAAAAATTCAACTCAATCAAATTTCTTTCCAAAATTGGAAGTGTATGTGTGTAATGTACCCGGTGGCGTTTTTGAGCGACATTGTCATTATCACATTTTGATCAATGAATAATCACAACAGAGTTAGTAGCAAGTTGAAATTTAAGCGAAAATTAAAATTCCATTGTGTGTCAAAGCAGTGAAATAAAATGAGAGTTTTGCTTGGCAAACGACTTAGAAATATCATTCTTTCCTTAAAAAGAAAAAGCGCGATAACATACAATTATAACAGACAATATGTGATGAATGGATTAGAAAGGAAGTACTGCACAGCTGTCTGTTTTAAGTCTCTTGACATTCACTAATGAAACTACAAAAACATGGACGACTGAAATATAAAATCAACTTTGGCCTTCTATGAGTTTCTACCTAGGCGAAATCATTACTAGGTGAACTTAACAGCTCAGGTGATTATTTTTTGCTTCTCGCGTTTTTTTCCAATGAGACTATCAAATTCTTTTTCTTTTGTTTACAAACTTTTTCGCGCCTTTATAATCTTAAGATTTTTTTGTATGATTTAGTGCAATTTCAAGAAATTTGTGTGAATTTAAAAGTGAAAAACTAATATAATCTGTGATTTTAATTACAAACAATTATAAAAGTTTATATTAAAACGTTTATATAAATTTTTATTCCAGTTGAACAATTTTAGGCGAACTTAGATTTTGACATTCACGATATGTTTTACAATTACAAAATACATAGTACTGAATTCGCCTTTCCGCTTGCATTCACCTATATAAATTCGCCTTGATTTCTATAATGCACAATGTGCATTAAAGTCTACAAGGTGGCAGCGCTACGACATGTGACAGTTTTGTGCTACTGGCAATATTGTATTACATCAAATGTATTGTTTACAGTTTTTAAAGTAAATTTAGTGGTTTATACTGAATTAAACATTTACAGCCTTATTTAATAAAAATATCGTATTTTTACTAAACTGTTATTTGATAATAAGTGTTTAATAAACACACAATATTTTTTATGAATACGGCCGTTAAAAATTACTTTGTGAACAATTAATATTTATTCACTATATTAGCTTCTAATATTGATACCAATCAAAAAATTATAAACAACTTGTTTTCTATGTTTCCCAGCTGTCTATATGTCGACATTTCATAGGAGCCACCGTAATCATCAGTAGACTTTGGTAATTTTTGAAAGATATCCTCAAACATTCAACTTTATATCCCAATAATTTATTTACATTGTTTTGATATTAAGTTAAGTGTTTGAGAATATCTTTCAAAACTTTTCTAAAGTCTACTTATGATTAGGGTAGCTCCTATGAAATGTTGACATACAGACAGGTAGGAAACATAGAAAACAAACTGTTTATATATTTTTTATTATTTTGTGAACATAAAAATAGTTCAAATAGAAATTATTTATTACTGTGAAATTTAACTTTTATAGTTCATAATTGTGAAAAAAGTTACAAATATTTTTGAACAGCTTAGCTTACCACATGCCTGTTTTTTTGTATTGTTGTAATTTTATTCTAGTGCTGCCACCTTGGCGTTAGTGCACCTTGGAAGTACTTATAAATTCATATGTGACAACAACGCACAAATCAACACTTGCCTTGGATGTTTTAATATTGTCACGTTTATTTACTATGACTTTCACCTCCATGTTATTAAATAGTAAACATATTCATTGAACGTTTACAAATTACTCTCATTATTTGTCAGAACACAAAATCTCAAGTATCATAATTTGGAGAAAAAATCTTCAAATCTTATTTTGCTTATAAAGTCTTCATACTGCAAGGCATATTCATTATTAAGTGGATGCGTCGGTGAATTCTTATCAGTTCGCCTTAAGTCGGTATGCCAAATTTCATCATGTTGTGCTCAAGGCAAATTTATACAGGTGAATGGAAGCGGGAAGCCGAATTCAGTACTATGTATTTTGTTATTGTAAAACATATCGTGAACGTCAAAATCTAAATTCGCCTAAGATTGTTCAGCTGGGAAATTTTTTTTTTAACGTTAAATATAAACTTTTATAATTGTTTGTAATTAAAATTACAGATTATATTAGTTTTTCACTTTTAAACTCACACAAATTTCTTGATATCGCACTAAATCATACAAAAAACCATTAGATTGAAATAGCGTGAAAATGTTTGTAAACAAAAGAAAAAAATTTGAGTCTCGTGGGAAAAAAACGCGAGGAACAAAAACAATCACCTAAGCTGTCAAGTTCACCTAGTAATGAATTCGCCTTAGTTGTGCTATTCTCACCCGCACGATAGAAATAAAACACTAACAATGCACGTGATTTTATCAGCACTTTCGACAGCTGAGGTTTTGATATCGCCTTTTACACAAACACTATATCTGTTTTTTATTGTTGTAGCGAAACGGCTACCTAGTTTACTGCATCATGGAATACATAATGGAAACTTTAATTACCAATAAGTAACTTTTTTTTGCCTGTAAACCCATTGCTTATGATACGATTCCATTAAATTATTTGTCTTGGGATGCGAAGCGTAAATCAATCACTAAAAATTTCAAATTCATGAAAAATGTGTGTTGCCTTTTCACATAAAACCGACGATTTGAAATAATATTTAGGCGGTGACTTATGAAATACATCAAGCTGCAGAGAAAGTAAATTCTAGAAACCAATAGCTTTACGTAAATACTATATGTAACGAAACATTTTCGTTTTTTTGTTTACGCACTTTGTCCGAACAGTCAAACATTTAAGAAAAGTACAGTATAATTCTCTCCATGAATAATCTTAGAACAGCAAGCTGAAATTGATTGCAAAAACACTGCAGCTTTTCATGTGAAGTGAAGTATACAAATTGTGTTCCATTTCAAAACTAATATATTAATAACATACAATAGTTACATATACAATACGTGTTAGTCAGCGCTGCCTTTTATGGTACTAAAGTGTCAATTTGACCTTTTTTGAAGTCTATGAAACTTTTTATGACACTTTTTTAAAATACCCTTTTTGCAAATATGGAATTTTTTGTTGAGAACGATGCTGCTTTATGGAATACTTTCCATAATATTTGGAATTTAAGTGAAGCTGTCACACTTTCATCGCATTAATATATATGAGGAATTGCTTAAGACCGAAGAAATTTAACTTGCCTTTGAATATAACTTAACTTTAAATGAAAATTAACTAATTTTATATTTAAATACAAACGGCCGTATGCAAAAAAACTTAACAAAGCTTGGTAAGCAATTGTTAAGACAAATTTCCTAACGTTGTATGCAAAAACAATTGTTAGCTTACCATTCGTTTAAAGTTGAATTGAATACACTTTAACTGTGCGTTAAAATGACACTTGACTTGCCGATTATTATTTTTCTTGAAAAACACAATATTGGGAAAATTTTAAAACAAAAGATATTAATATTTTTATTACATAAATTAATTGAAACATTCCATTTTATATAAACTGAAAATATTAATTTTGAAAGAAAAATATAAATAACAATTATGTTAGTGATGCACTTTCAATCGAACGAATACAATGAAAATCGTTATTCGAATAATAACAATTTTTCTAGATAAATACCCCTATTACTTTTTCTCAATTTCATAATATACTACATATTATATATTCATTATTTATTAAGATGGTAAATCCAAGAACTGTTTGTCAATAATATGATATTTTATGTAATAATAATCAGTTTTTATTTTTTAAATTTGTTTTTCGGTTTTCGAATATTAGTTTTTATTCATCACTATTCAAAAAATTACAACTGAACATAACGGCGTTGCCATAACAAAACAATTAAATTCCTTACTACATGTAAAAGTTAACGTACTGTTTTTGCATAAAAAATTTTAACAAATGTATGGTAGTGCTAATGTGTTTGGTAACTAACGTATACGTTAAAACTCAAGTAAGAATTTTTTTTGGATATGGCCCAAAGTCAACAACTGGACCTGAGTCCAGTGAGTAAACTGGTTTTATTAATTATATTTGAATAATTTTTCTAAATGTAATCATTACATTATATTTTCATAGAAATACATTTACTTTTGAAGAATTTGTTTTAGGTTTTATTGTTTTTTAAAAACGTAACCCTTTTTCTGGAAAATACCTTTTTTGTGACACCTTTTTTTTCAAAATACCCTTTATGTGCCACTTTTTCAAAATGTTCGAAGGCAACGCTGGTGTTAGTTCAAAAGTAACACCGCTTTCACAATGGAAAGTTTACTTCTTAAATTTGGTGGCGACAAAGGAAAAACGACTGGATATCTTAAACTCCTGGTTTTCCCTTGCTACCGCAAAACTTTCCATGACTGAAAGTTGTGTAACCCGGAAAGTTTGTTTGGTTCCACTGTCGTGTATTTAGTGAGACATTAAATTGAAAACGCTAAAGCTTTTATTGTAACCAAGTACTCCTGAAGTATCAATACTATTTTCTGCTTCATTGGATTCTGTTTGCCTGTTATATTGTTGGCCTATTGTTGCACTCTTCACAAATTTACGTTTTTTTTTTAGCGATTTCAACGTATTTCTCAAAAAAACACATTAACCCGATGCAGAATCTTGCGCATTTGATGTTGCATATTTCTGCAATTGCCAAAGTGAAATTTTTGGGTGTATTTTGTTAGTGTAAAGCAATTGTGCCCAGCCCTATGCGCTTCATACTCAATTGTTTTTGTAAATGCGCTTAGCTATAGAGCTATGCTCTTTAATACACAAATACTGCGCTCAGCACTAGCAATGAAAAATACACAAACAGCTTCGTCTTATTTTTTTTTGTCGTTCTTCACTGCACACACACAAAAGCAAAGCAACAACACTTCCGCATGTTTTGCTGGTAAACATTAACGACAGTGATTATCAGTGTGAATTTTGCTTTTGTAAAAGTTTTGCTTTTTTACAACAAAGAATATTAAATAAAAATAGTTTTTCCTTAAATGTATTGGTGTTTACTCTTCCATATAGAACTGGCACCCTTGGTGTAAAGCAAGAATATACTCCATTATTTTGCAAATGCAATGATGCAAGGCCATTTGCACAAGATTGTGAATAGGACAATTGTCACAGAGAATCGAATGGCAATTGCACAAACAATTGACATGTTGATAGTTACAGTACAAAAAAAAAATATATAAAACATAAAAATAATTTGCTGGCCTATCTATCGTCTCATGGTATAATTGCGAAACGAATAGTGTAATTTTATTCTGCTCGTTTGTACATTCTGTCATTGTAGAAGTTAGTTTTGCTTCATGTTTTGTTCCTGCGACTTATGCACCCCTGGTACTCGTACAATTGTGTTAAACTCTTTTCTGTTGACTGTTTTATAGTGACAAAAGTTTCACTCAAAGTGCATTAATTAACACGGTGGCAGCACTAGAGCAAAATTACAACAATACAACAAAAACCGGCATGTGGTAAGCTATGTTTATCAAAAATATTTGTAACTATTTTCACAATTATAAACTACGTCTGGTTATGTTTTACTAGTACCAGCAAACGTTTTATAATAAATTTATACATTTTTCCCAGGTGGGGGTGGGGTGTATATGAAATAAATAATAATTAAAAATATAATACCAACCTTTTAAGAACTCAAAAAACTAAAAAATAAAAAGAAAAGTTTAAATTAAAAAATATTTTAAATGTTTTTATTTCTTATTATTTTTTGAATAATCAACAAAATTTTGTTATTTTAAATTAAGAAAAATTATTTATAAAAAGTTGTATTTATTTATTATATTGTTTTTAATTAAAACTTATTGAAGTTTTTTTTTTATTTTTAAATTCTGAATTATTTTTATTATTGTTTTTTTTATGTATAAAGAATAATTAAGAGTAATAAAAAATCAAACTAAAATATTTAACTAATTTATAATAAAAATGTAAAAATAGAAAAAAATATATGTTGTTTTTTTTTGTGAAAAAGAAATAATTTGCATCCACTGGGAAAAATATATCTGGCAATAGGAATTAAATTATAAAAGAAATTCTTTTTGTGTTTTGTTTAAGGTAAAAAAAAAAGAATAAAAGGTACATAGCGATTATTACACATAAAATGAGAAAGAAAAAAAATTAAATGATTGTTTTAAAACAAGTATATTTATTTTATAATAATATTTAAACTAATTAAAAAAGTGGCTTAAATTTCAGGCGGATGTTTTGAAGAAGAAAAAAAAATACAAATACAAATAATAAAAAACAAAATATTGCTATATTTTTTACGATGTTATTCATTCATTCCAGCTGTTTAAGCTTGTAATTAAAATAATTAACTAGTTTATTATTTCTTTCTTTTTTATGTTTTTTTATGGGAAAAATATATTGCTCTTATTTGAAAATTGTCTAATTAGCAAAGAATTAAACTTTGGTTAATACCTGATTACAAAGAAAACAGAGAAATTAGTAAATTAAACAAAACAAGTTTTTCGTTAATAAGCTTTTTGAAATAATTTGTACATTTTTTAACATCAGATGATCTGAACTTGTTTAAATTAAAATTCAAAGAAGCTTTTATATTTTTGAACAAACAAAAAAAAATCCTATAATATAAAAATAAAATTAAGAGCAAATATTTTTCAAAAAGTTTTTTTTTGTTGTTAAGGAGTAAAATTGCTTGGATTTCATAAGAAAATTTCCATGGTCTAAAATTCATACATACCATTTTCTAAGCATTTGAGTGAATTGTAAGAACATTTTTTAAAATGAAATTGAGTTTTCAAAAATGAGCTACAATGAATGTATAGAAATAAGGAAAACAAATTTCTAACACACAATTATAATAAATCTTAAGCAAACTAAAATTTCCTCGGTTTTTTGTTATAAAACCAAATTACAAGTGTTTTAAAGAGCAATCGATATACGCGTGAAATATTCGATCTAAAGCATATATTGAAAGATATCTTAAAACGGTTTAAACAGAAAAATATGCACGAAAAATATACAAAAAATTTAAGTTTTTAAAGCATTTGCCTTTTTTACAATAACTTTAAAATTCAAAGTCTTGGACACACTTAGTATGATCGAGTGTACAGTCTGATTTAATGAGTATGTATGTGTAATAGAATCCACCTAAATCGGATTTCTTTGAAATATTTAAATCTTTATACCAAAAATTTACTCAAGCACATTTTTGCTTTTCTTATTTAACAAATTACGATGGGTGAGTTTAAATTCAAGTTTTAGCAAAAATTCAAGATTATTTTAAAGAATGACAGGGGTGCGAGAGGGCAATTGATGTAATTATTTACTATATATATTAAAAAATTATTTGATATTGAAAAACATAAACTAACATAGTATAACTAAAAAACATATTTTAATTTTTTTTGTTTTGTTTTATAATATTAACATTTAAAATGATTATTTTATGTAATTAATATTTTTATTTCATTTTGCTTTTTTTGTTTTGTTTTTTGCTAAGGAGGTAATATTTTTTCCTACCACATTTACTTTTCTCTTTAAATTTATAAATGAGTTAAAATAAATGTGATGGAATTTTTAAATCTTTTCTTTTTTAATTTATTGCTTTTGTGTAGTTTTTATTTTAAGGAGTTTTAATGTCTATAGCATATTATTATAGTATTAATAAACAAATTATTATAAACTTTAAGGTGGGTATTTCAAAACTAAGTTTATTACATTAAGTGTAAAACAAAACTAATTCATGTATAAATCACTGCCATACTAAGCAAAAAAAGGGATTAATAAAAAAAATAAAATAAAAAACATTTTAAAGCGATAAACAAAATGTGATAAGTTTTATGAAAATTTTCTATTGTTTAATCTTAGTTTAAAAGGAAGAGGTTAATAATTTGTTTAATTTTAATGTAAACCCATATTTTATGTTTTGTTTACAAATTAAAGAGCTAAAATATCAAGTTACTTTTTTCAATTTAAAGATTTTTTTGTTGTATTTAAAATAAGGTTCTTTTACTTACAAATAATTTGTATTTCTTTAAAAAATAAATGCCAAAATTGTTTTTCAATAAATGGCTGTTGCCAGTGCTAAGTTGATATATTTAACAATATAAGTATACTACTTCTAGGCTTTTGTAAGAAAAACCCATAAAAACTGTTTGTCAAATAACTTATTACACACCATTTAAAAGGAATAGCAAAATTATTATGTTTATTTATTTTTTGTTAAGATTTTGTCAGTTAAAATTTGAATAACGATTCAAATGTATTCATAAAATTAGCAGCTAAAAAAAAAAAAACAAAAAGAAAAACAACTTAACAAACAATCAGTTTGGCAAAATAGCCCAAGTCGTCTGGTTCGTTTTGAAGACAAACCACTTGCGTTGGGTTCTGTTAACAGATTAAGTAAAATTCTGCTTTATTTCATCGTTGAATTTTGCATTGAATCGTTCAAATTTTTAACTGCCTTTATTCATTATATTATTATCACGCAGAGTTTTCCTTTAATTTTTTTATATCCTCATCACAAGTGGGTTGCTTAAAGATACAATAAGTGTTCATTTAATATAACTTTTAGCATTAAAAACCGAAATACTTATGCTTTTAATTAATTACTAAATCTTAAATGGTTTTTATTATAAAAATTATTATGTTTTTTTATTATTTGGTATTTTTAATGGCTGCAACTTTTTTCCCAATAAAAGTTTTGCATATTAAACAAAATGTATTTTTACCATGAATGTTAAAAATCTGTTTAGGAAAAACAAAGTGTTAATTGGTAAAGGGACTATAAAAGGGTGGTCCTTTTTCTAAATGCGGTGTAAAAGGTGTTTTGGAATATAAAATTGATTTTGTTTTAACATTATCAATAAATCCTTAAAAAGTTTTAGAATTTTTAATACCAGTCAGTTATTTTTGCTTAAGCTCCCAACAGATTTCGAAAATAATAATAGAAATTTAAGTAAGAGGGGAATTTTGATAACGGTTTTGATTTAAGATTTTCCTGAATTCAAAATCAAATGTTTCTAAAGAGGAACTCGACAAAAATATCTAATTAACTTGAGTATATTAAATAGCAATGCTTTTGTAAAATAATACTTTTTAAGGAAATTTATGCAAGGGTAAATAGGTAAATCGAATTCAAATGTTCAGCCGCCATTTCAAAAAGTTGAATTCCGTTCGGATATGAAATTTAATAGATTTTCTAGTTATTTGGAAAACGACACCCCAAAAAATTTTCGGAATGATAAGGTTTTCAGATTTTATCGCGAAAATCTTTTTTTTTTTTTAAAGCAAAATACCAATTGATATCCTTTTTTTAGAGGAATCGAATTCTATGCCATAGTCCATTATTTCCATACGAATTTTCATAAGTGTTAATCTGCCTTATTTATAAAAAAATTTTCAAGTTTATTAAGCTCTTATTGCACTGATTTCCATACAAAATTTTTGTAATAAGAGCTTAATAAACATGAAAAAATTTTTGTAAATTAGACTGTTAGGAAATATATGGAAGATGGTATAATGTTGCTGAAAGACGATAAGTATGAAAGATACCCCCGTTTGCCCAACATACATATATGTCAATATATTAAGGTGTAGACCCATAAAAACTATTCAGTTGGACATGAACTACAGCTAAATAAAATTTGTTATTAATTTTAGAATTGTTTTATTGGAAATCTGCTGGTTGTTATTAATAAAGACTGTTATTATGTCCGTTTTACGAACTTGCTTTCACAATCTTATTCATTTTTTCACAATTTTGCTGTTCTTTTTTTTAAGAGAAAAACTAAAATTATATACATATTTTTTAATAAATAAAAATGCGTTCACAATTCTGCTGTTCTGGGAAGAAAAAATCTCAAACGTAAGACAAAAAAAAACCTTGGTTCTTTTTTAATTTCCAAATGTACATAAAATTATACGGCGTATCACTAAAATAAGTATGCAGCTTTTTTTCTATTCTCTTGTTTTTATGTGCTTTTCTTTTTGAAAGTATGTATACATTGTCCATATTTAAATTACAAAAAAGAGAAACAGTTAACCGCGATTTGGTTACTTTTTTTCAAAAATTTACTGCAAGAATCTGAATTTTACGTTACAAAAGTAAGCATTCAATAGAAGAGTATGCAATTAATATTCAGCATTAAAGAAAAAGGGTCGCATCTTCATAGTTAAAATTGATCTTCACAACTGTTATAAATTAAAAAAATAAAAGTAAGTGTTTAAAAGAAATTTCTATAACACTGCCACCAAGAGGAATGGAGTTATCCTAGGATATGAAGGATCTCAAATTAAGCCTTTTAAAGAAAATAACACGCAAAGAAAAGTTGCCAGTATAATAAATAAAACTAGTGCTTTAAAAAAGTCATAAAAAATATAAAACTAATGGCTGAGTAGAAAATAAGCCTCGTCTTGGTCGACCCAAAATATATTCTGCTCAAGGAGAAAGAATTATTGTTATAAAATAAAGGTGAATTCAAAGATAAGTGTATTAAAAATACAATCAGATATTGAAAGGTAATTCGGAAAGTCCTGCAATACAGAAACAATCCATAGGGTGTATCAGAAAAACATCACTCATCAGCAAAGTAAACCGAAAAAAGAGAGTAAGGTTCGCGAAAAAGTATATAAATCAGCCACAAACCTTCTGGGACACAGTAATATTTTCGGACGAAACAAAAATAAAAATTTACGGTTCTGATGATAAAGTATGGTGCAAAGAAAGCACCGGGCTCGAATAAAAAAAAAAAAAAGAGTCATTGACTGGCACTGTAAAACATGATGGTGGTTCGGTTCTAGTTTGGGGGTGCATGACAGCATATGGAGTGGAAAATCTTGTCTTCATAGATCGATGGGTAAATATGTATGTATGTATAAGTACCTGAATATTCTAAAAAACAATTTGAAAGACAGTGCAATGCAATTAGAATACGGAACTTGTTTACATTCCAACAGGACAACCATCCCAAACATACAGCTCTTATCGTTAAGGAATGGCTATTATAATATACAAAAAAAAAAACAAAAACGCCACCTCAATCACCCGATCTTAACCTTAATCTTCAACCACCAAATACGAAAACGGGGGGTGGGGTCTAAGAGACATCACATGAAGTCGTCACAAAAATTTTGGTATTTCTTTACTAGTTGTCGACAACAATTGTATGTTGTTGACAGCTTCTATCTATTGCTTAGGTCTTGGAAATATCGAAGTCCTATCAAATAATACATAACTACTGTCGAAGATGAATCTATAACCGAGTGTTTTTAAGTCGTCTTGATGTGACGAAGATGACGCCTCTTGGAATATGGGGGATTATAATGCAGGAATACCCTACTAAATTGAATTTCCCGAATTATTTCTCTCTTCAAAACCAAAAGCATTTCGCATACTGCATACTTAATTTTGTGTTAATACATTTCTTAATTTTACTTTTTAGTCTCTAAAAATTAAACAACTTAGAGAATAATGTTAATTTTTTCTGTTAAGGGCAGAACGGAGTTCGTATGGAAATTTAGGTTCCCATAAGACCTGTGTGTAAAAAAAGTTGCGGAATTTCAGATTGTTAAATGTAAATTTCTTCATACCGCTACGGAGTTCTAAAAGAAAAGTAAATTGAATTTTTGACATTTGTTTATTATTACAGGTATGTTAAAAGTAAAAGTGGAGACTTTTATCCGTTAATTGAAACAAAAATTAATGTTCATATATTTATTTGCCTACACAACTGTTGACTGTTATTATTAATAAAATAGCTTTAAACAAATATAAATTGACACGTTAGTAATTTTTTATTTATAAACAACCTTTTCTACACCAACCTACACAATTATTTTTCCGTGTAGAAATAAATGTATATTTCCAAACGTGAATTTCCGTAAGAACTGCGTACCGGCCTTTATTATATAAGATTACAATTAACTCTACAAAATTGAACTAAATTTTTTTGTTTGAGACAAATCCTAACGGCCTTATGTATAACCAAAATCCTTACGCTAACTAACTAGCTGCTGTGTTTTTTGTGTGTAAATTCACATAAGGGAAAGATAGCAGCTAGTTAGTTAGCACAAGGTTTTTTTATTATATATAAGGCCGTAAGACTTTTTTTTGAACTATGTAGAGAAAAAGGTTGCATACTTATTTTTGTGACATACTGTAGGTGTAACAAAGATAGCAATCATATACGAAACAGTTCAAACAGGAGTTAAAAGCAAGTGGTACTTAAAATATCGGATGTATTAAATTATTATGAATGACAATAAAGTTTTAACAATTAGACTAACAATTGATTTACATCTTTCGTTTGTTTGGGAGCTACAATTTTAAGCTCAGCAGAAATAAACGTTAAATATCTATTAAGTAAATCATTGGATCGTATATTTGTCATCAAATGTTAGCGCTGACTTTTAAAATAAAGCAGAAACATAAAGCAATTAAGTCGGCATTTTTTTTTTGTAAAAAACAAAATGGAAATTTAGAACATTGGTGGAAATATTCTAAAATCTGACGTAGACAAATCGTTTACAAAACTGATGCTAGTTATTGGTTTTTCTAATTAAACGCTATTAAGGAATTATTTATTATGCAGCACATTTCACTCTTAACAAGTGTCTTTCTAAAAGTAAAGTATATTTAAATTGAAAATAGTTTTTACAACTTGGCCTAGTGTGCATGTAAGCCGATCGGAGACAAATGAAATGAAATTTTATTATGAAATTAGAAAACCGTTTTCTCTTAACGACATTGCCGATATGGGTCCAAACAAGAATGTCTTAAAAGATTACTATCTTTGTACATTAAAATATAAACATATTTTATGTCTACAAACTTTTTAAAATAAAAATAACAATTTCTCTAAAGCTTATTAACTTCTTAAAGCATAAATCAAACGATATATAAACAAAGGCTTGTTAATGGAAAACGAAAATAATTTTTTTTTGCCTGAGTTTAAGTTAAAGGATAAAAACTTGCTTCGTATTTATAATATAAATTTTAGGAAAAAATTTATTAACGAATTACAAAAACAAGCCTAAATAAAATATAGTTTAAATGCTGAAAGCCTTTTTTTAACTGAACAAACAAACGTTTTGAATGGTTAAAACAGAAATAAATTAATCATAATATTTAGAAGAAAAAGAAAGGTAATAAATGAATTGAACGTATAAAATAAAAAAGTATTCAAAGACCATGTTCCTTAACCACTACAAACAATTTAGAATGGAGATCACATTATTGAGTTATAATTCTTACAAACTTATTATCTAAACAAATTTCTTTTTGGAATTTAGAAGAAAGATCCTAAAGCTAAAACCTAATAATAAAAACTACATACTAGTCCTACAAACTAAGTTATAAGTAACTAGGGGAATTAACAAGAGTTTATCACGCTGCGCCAAAGTTTATATAAGATTTTTAAAGGAATCAAGAAGACTCCTGTCACAGAAGTTTGATGGGTTCTAAGGATTTATTGATAAGGTGTTGAAGAAAATCTTCCATTATTTAAAAAGTCGTCGCCGTTAGCTCTACTCGACATTAAATAACTACTATTGACAAATCGAATTTTTTCCACATCTTAGAAAATGTACTGAGCATGTCAATAGCTTCAACTAACAGTCAACAAGCGTCTTCTTACAACAAGTTGAAGTCACGTCGACACCCTTTTTCAGAATATGGAGGATTAGCGAAACGGGTAAATTTTAGCAACATACACCTTGTTTTTCCCTTTTACATGAAGAAAAAAAAACTAAGTTTCCTGATTATAAAAAAAAAAAAATGAGTTGAATGCTCGTCAGATTTGGTGTCATACATGCTTTTGATAGGGTTGTAAATTTGCTTGAACCATCTGACCCCGAATCCTCCTTAAACAAGCTTAAAAATCGGTCTCTTAAAAACTAACATTGATTTAACATAAATTTATTTAAAAGTAAAAAATTTAATTAGCAATTCGTAGGTAAAGATGTATATTAAAGGAAAGGTATTTGGGATAAAAATATTTGAATGAAAATAATTTTTTTTCCAAATTTATTTGGAAAGTTTATAATAATTTTTAGTTTTTATATAATTTAATTTTTTTTTTGATTGAGACAAAACAAAAAAAAAATTTTTTGTAAAATACTATTTAATTTTTTATTTTTCCCAATAAAGAAAATGTGATGTTTTTTTTTGTAATTTTTGCAAGATTTTTTGATTGTTTAAAATTAGTAAAAAAAAAATTAAATAAACACGTTAAAAACTCAAGTTTAAATATAATAAACTGAAAATAATATAACAAAATTCAACAAAAATAATAGATCTTTTTTATAAACATTTTATATATTTTTTATGTAAAAAAAAAAAAATTTAAAAACTTAAATAGAAAAAATACTTTAGCTAAATTATGTATTTTGTTTAAAAGTTTTTGAAAAATAAGAAAAAAATTTAACAAAATTGTTTTAAATAAATTTGAATAACTCTTTTTTTATATTTTTTATTTTGTTTTCAAATTTCATTTTACGAAAAGTCGTAATAAATATGTATGCATGAAAACAAAAGAAAATGAAAGATTTTTCTAAAAAAAAAAAAAATAAATTTTGCTTTGTGAAAAAATTTACATAAATAGGAATTCATCGGAAAACAATTGCATGCAAGCAGCAGCGCCTAAAGCGCCGCCTTGATTATTTTCAGTTACAATGTTGTTATTGGCATTGTTACCAAATAAAGGTCTTATATCCTTAAGGATTTTATCGGTACCTTGTTGTACTCCGGCAGCCGGAAGCTGAGGAGTGCACCAGATATCTGTTTCTTGTTGTGAAGAAGTATTCGAGCTTATGTCCGAAACGTTATCGGTAAAATTATTTGTGTTGTTGTTATTGTTAAAGTTGGTCCATATTTCTGGAAACAGATCCTGGACCTGTCCAGCAGAAGAATGATTTAGGCTCTGGGGTATTTCCCAAATGTTATTAATTTTTGTAAAGTTCAAATCCTTTGAATCGAATATAAGATTGTTGCCATTCGAGGAATTGGAATTGCCAGTATTAGCCGAGGACCAAAAGGTGGGTGATTGGGTTGTCATTTTCGAGCCAGTATAATAAGTATCCCTGAGTTGGCTGCTACAACCTGAGCTGCTAGTAGATGGTGAAGTTTGCTGTGACCACAAAGATTCCTTGCTGTTACTGCGATAGTTGTGAGCTACATTGGACATAAGAGTGGGACTCAACGATGGCTGAGATCCAGAACCTGATGAACAACCACTTGAGCTCGACTCAGATCCCCAAAGTGAAGAAATCATGGCCTCAGAACAGTGATTATTTAAATTGTCCATTTGAAAGCAGCCACCATTGGAAGCGGCTGATTGGTAGACGGCCATGTTTTGTGATTGCATAACGACTGATGTTGGTGGTTGTGGTGGTGGTGCTTGCGGTAGGTTGTTGTTGGACCAGACTTTTGTATTTGAATTATTGCTACATAATAAGTTGTTAATACTGTTATTGTTATTATTGTTGCTAATTATGTTATTATTAACAATATTGTTTGTATCATTGCTGCTGTTTAGTAAACCTAAATGTGGTTGTTGTTGTTGTGTTATTGGTGGTGTTGTTACAATATTATTGCTATGGGCTGTTTTCATTGCATTAAATTCATTCATAGTATAATTATTATTGGCATTACTATTATTATTTGTTGTTGTTATTATATTACCTAATTTACTTATATTACATTGTTCACTTAATTTTAATTGTAAATTATTAATTGTTGTAGTATTGTTTACAACGCCAGCTAATGAAGAAGAATTATAAGTAGTTGAGGACGACCTTGTCGTGGATTGTCTTACCTGTGTTGCTGGTGCTGATGATGTTGATGATGAGTTAATCGATGGCGATTGCTGTTGTTGTTGCTGCTTTTGATACTGTTGTGCTTGTGGATGTGAACCAATTAATTCTGCATTGATTTCTTGTTGTAATGGTGCTGAATAGTCTACATTGGGATTGAATAAAACCACTTTTTTCGAGGATGGTTTAGACGATGATGAAGAAGTGGTTTTGGAAGAGAGGCTCGTTGAAGTCGCTCCAGCAGTTTGCTGTCCATTTACATTAACTGCAGATTGTGTTGGCAACTCCAACGAGGCCTCATGTTATGCGATCGCTGAAAGGCGACCTCCAAAGCTTTTGGTGTAACAGTAGGTCAATGGTTTGACAAAGTGTGTATCCTGAGTAGCACAATAGGGACAAGTGACACAATGTGAATAATCACTATAGAAGTTAAGACGCTGTTGAGGATGTAGCAACAATTTAAAGCAATTATTGCACTGAAAAATTAAAAATACATACAAAATTAAAATCTAAATAATGATAAATGTGTACATCTTTGCAAAAAAATAATAATAATAATAATACTAAAAAAGTGTTAAATGTTAATTTCTATTGGGCCTCACTTGTAAAATCAATCTAAATTTTGTAAACGAAAACACAAGACTGTAACGTATTTTATTACTTAGCAAACAGTGCAGTTTTGTTCAAAATAATAATAATTATACCAATCAAAATGTATATATACCGCTTGTTTTTTTACTGTTTCCTAGCTATCTATGTTGGTATTTCGTAGCCAGCTCTGGAAAATCTGGCATTTCATTATTTTAAATAAAACAAAGGAAATTGTTCTAATAATATTCTTCAAACACACAAAAAATGTTTTCTTCTTCTTTCGTTTTTTGATTGGTATACATATTAATAGCTAATAAAGTAAATAATAAACTCAATTGTTTGAATAAAAATGATAAAAATTATTTCAAGAATATTTACTGAGCCGCGACCTTTAAAAAGTAAGAAATATAACATTAACGCTTAAATTTACTAACCGGTTCCAAACATATTTTTTTTCAGTAATGTTTTTGAAACACGTAAATATTTCAGAGCTTAAAAATTCATTCATATCGGAGTTTTTCAGTTCACAATAAAGGTTTTGAAACGAAATGCTTTGAGACTTGCTAGACCATATGGAACCATCAGCTACGAGTAATTTGAGAAATTAAATGAAATTTTTCAAGAAGAATTATTAAATATCCGACTGCACGAACCATAAGTAATTTATCAATTGAGCGTTGAGAGCCTTATACTCGTAATAAAAATAAAAAAATGCGAAACATGTTTTTTTCTAATCCGCATTAGAATATTTTTCAGTGTACATCTCGTTTTGTTTTGTTTTTTATTCATTCATTTTTACGATATTATGTGAGTTTTGTTTATTTTTTTATAAATACTTTTCTTTCGCGTACTGTTAACTTGTACTATACATTTTTTTTATGAATATTCTTGATTTCTCAGCTCATTAAATACAAATAATCTGCTGCAAACTTATCTGATATTTTATGTAAGACTAACTTTGTAATCCTTTATTGTATTCTTACCTTTAGACGTTCTGCACAGCAGGGCATAGCTGCAAAAATATCGTAAGCATACATAGTGCCTAAGACTAGATTTGAACCGTCCCATTTTTCAGCACAGAATCTAAAAAGATATATAGAAAATAATTTAATATCAATCTACATGTTAGATCACATCAAATAAATTATCATTTGGCGCATAACTAACGCTTTGTTTTGATAAGTGAAAAAGTTTTTTGTTTACGTTTTATTGTTTTTTTAGTTTTTTGAAAAGCTTTTAAAATTCATAACGAAAAAGCAAAACAAAGCAAAGAGTTCATTCACAAATTCGTAATAATTGATAAAACCAATTTTCAGCTCAATGATCACATGAATGAAAAAAATTTCTGAATATACGACACCTAAAAACAAAGAATACGAGTAATAGTTGAACATAAAATAAATTCACTAAGATGCTCACCCACAGTATGGTGTGGAATAACTTCAAAAGGTATCATTGTGCGTTTTTACGGTCCCAGCTAGAGAACAATACAGTATCAACGACAGTAAATGCAACGAGTACAACTGTGACTCTTATGCCAAAAAGCCAAGAACCATTCGACAGCGAATACACAAGGATACTGGGGCATGAAATGCTAAGAAAATTTGTGGCTAATGCTCTGGAAAGTCCGATCGAAGTTAACAATGGGCACCATTTGAAAGATATTATCTTCAAAACAACATGTAAACATATTTGCTAACTTTGAATAATCTAAACTGAAATATATACCACGTTTAAACAATATCAGAAATATTACTCATCGAATTAGTTACGAGTATAACGATAGTTACACGCCACCCCACGTTTTTCATATTGTCGAAAGCTAAAATACAAAATATTTTTTCTATCATGATAAATTGAAGCCACAATATAACATTTACAACCAATTTTCGGACAACAACACCAAAACTTCGATGTTCAGAAGATTGGGGCAATAAAATATAATTATTTACGGTCTTATTTATAAAATTTTTTTCATGTTTATTAAGCTTTTATTACACAAATTTTGTATAGAAATCAGTACAACAGCTTAATAAACTTGAACACTTTTTTGTAAATAAGGCAGATAATAATTAAGAATTTTCATAACTAAAGGGTGTCTCAAAATTAACGCAAGATTTGAATTAAATGAAAAACAGAGTTCTTAGTATTTTCATTATTATTTTTTATTCAATCATAAGGCACATAGGATAGGCTTATTTATGGAATAGCATACCAAGCAAATTTCCTCCACGGCTTTACATCCACATAAGTTTGTCGAAATTTTTCGTGACCATTTTGCAAAAATGCTGCTCAATGGTTGTGGGGTCATTGACATAGACCTATGTATGTATGTTTCACATAACGCCATAAAAATAAACCTAATGACGAGAGAGTACACGACCTGGAAACGACTCTTGCAATTGAATTGTTTCACGGGTTGTATGGCATGTAATATCGTTTTGTTAAAACCACATATGGGCCACACAAATGTTATCTAATATTGACAGAAAGAACTTTGTTACTACGTAGCAATATTTCGCACCAGTAGTAAGCTGTCACTCTTTTTGACCATTCTCATTTAGTTGAATGCAGTTGTTTTTCGGCAGTCTCATGTGTGTTTTCAGAACCCCAAAAGCGGAAATTTTGACGATTAACAAAGCCATGAAAGTGAAAATAATCATCATCCTTTTATTAATGTTTAATAATCCATCAAGCCACGGTGTTCTGTCGTGTACCGCTCCATTTTCCCCAACCCTAAACTGTTAGGTGTCAAACTGTTTTTAAGAGTTGTCAACACTTTACTGTACAAATGCCGAAAAATTCAATTCTTGCGTGCATTTTAGGATGACACCCTTTCGGAAGCCAATTTTAATTTTTTTTTTTTTTCAAAAAGATTGTCTGACGTGTATATGATGTAAATGAAAACTTACCTGCAGCAGATATTACGATTCGTAGAAGTTCCGTCTAAACAGCGCATGCAAACGCAAGTCAAATATAATGACCGTCCTTCGTACTTAACCTGAAATGAACAATAGAAAACATATTAGTAGCATGAAAACCTTTTAAATAGGATACATAAATTTTATTAGACTGTTATGTATTTTAATTTACTTTAAAAGTCAAGTGCAAGTGCTAAAGACGGGAAACGGAGTGAAACTAAATAACACCCTGTATTTTTTTTTTATTTGGTTCGAAAAGGAAAAACTAATAAATAACATGCAATGTCCTCTTGCATGATTGGAATATTCATTTCAGATGCAAGTTTGTATTGTAGGATACATTTACTGTTTTGTAAGTAAAACAAATAATGCAGTTATAATATGGAGCATTTGCAAATAAGGGAAAAAAAGAATAATGAGCAGAAACAACGCCTAAATGACAGCAACGAGACATATAATGAAGAACGATGTCTGAAGCGAACTTAAGAGTAGTATGGACAAACAAAACTTTCAACAAAATAAATATATGTACATGTAAAAGGAATTTCAAATTTGGCTTCAAATATTTTCTTAATAGCCTACCGTTTCGTGAAACGGAAACCCACATATATGATATATACATCATTTACAAAAAAAAAAAAAAAAAAAGAGAAAAACTCTTTATATAAAATTTGTAAACAAGGCATGGAAATTGTAGCAAACTATTTCAGTAAGGGTATTCAAAATTAAAAAAATACGTTATTTAATTTGATTTTTCTGTTTTAAAAATTCCAGTACATGAACGAACACCAAATAGAAGAGAAGTTTTAGAATCGATCGTTGAAGGCCTTTACATAAGTCTTTGAATTGGCCTTGAGCTTGGAAAAATCGTGACTTATGCGTAGGGCCACATTGAACAAATATTTAAATTACTCATATTTAACATACTTATACGCAGATTATATTTTCCTGTTTACTTTCATTTTATGCAAATAAATGTATGCATGCATATTTATGTACATACAATCATATAGTAAAAAAATAGCAAATAATTATTTGATCTTACACAAGTTTGGTAAATAATAGCTGCAGCAAACAGTGTTGCCCACTTTTATACTCAAATATACAAGAACTTATCAAAAAAAAACCCGTTATTTTCAATTTTTTCAAAAAGTATTCATTTATTCAGCAATAAATATCTTGTCACCTTTAAAGTAATCCTTCTCAGATATAATACACTTATGCCAACGTTTTTTCCAATCCTCCAAACACTTCTGAAACACGCTTTTCTAAATCGCCAACAGTTCCTGTTTCGATTTTTCTTTTATCTGCAATACGCTTTCCTTTCATTGATGTCTTCAGTTTTGGGAAGAGAAAAAAGTTAGCGGGGGACAAGTCCGGCAAATACGGTGGTTGAAGCATGATTACGGGTTTGTTTTTGGCCAAAAATTTATCAAGGTGCTCCATAATTGTTTTCTTCACAATCTGTGCGTTTTTGGCGAATTGCTCGGCGCAAACGGCGCATAGCGTACGACCTTGTGGCAAGAATTCATGATACACCACGCCTTTGCAGTCGAAGAAAACTGTGAGCCAAACCTTCACATTTGACCGAGCTTGACGTGCTTTTTTCGGACTTGGCTCTTCTGGACGCTTCCATTGGGATGATTGGGCTTTGGTTTCAATGTCATAGCCAAACACCCATGATTCGTCACTTATGACATTATGACCTTTTTGAAGAAATCTGGATCGTCGTTGGCGATGTCCGTGTTTGTTTTTGCTCAAAATTTACTAAAAATCGAAGAGCACACCAAAACACGACTAACCTTTTTATATGTCAAAAACAAACTGACAATCCGATATGGCTGATATTGCCAACATATATACCAGACATGTGTACCAACAGAAAAAATGCGAACATCGATCATACGTAGGACAAGACATTTGAAAATAACAATTATTTTTGATCAGATCATATATACGTATGTAAAAGATAATAATTCAAAAAAGTATTGGTTGTGATTATTTTTAAAAATATTTGTCTGCAACCTTTGAAAACTGAAAAATTTGTGTTTTTTCTTTTGGTACAAAAACGAAAAACTGAATATTTTTAAACACTCCGCATGTTTGAGAGTTTTTGAATACCCTCTTATTTTTTCGTCGTTCTTTTAACACATTGCATGTATCGCTTATTAAAAATTAAAGTACTGACACATAACTCTAACTCAATATGACATATGAAAGGAAAGTTTGTTTCAATTTTTCTTGCATTGCATGTAAAACTTAAGCAAAAACTCCTACGCAAACACAGTCATCATAATGAATTTCCAAATGCAACAACTGCCTTCACTAAATACTATTGCTCACTACTCCTCACACCAATCAAAAATTAAGGAAAAAGTTTATTTTAGGTTTTCTTTTTCTTAAAATTTTCTGTGTGCAGTTCTGCATACGTTCATAATGCTTGTAAAGTATTAAATCCAGTCACTTAACAACAGACACAATCATTTCAGTTTCAACAGTGGAACAAACATATAAAAAGGGAAGACGTGAATATATAGTATGAAATGTTATGGCAATGACAGTTGGTAACCAAAACAACTAAACAGCCAACTCACACTATTCCATTTAATTTCTTTGCAAAAACTTTTTCCATGATTTGTATAAGTCAACTTTATGGGGGAGGACATAAGAAGTTAAGTTAAATGCAAAAGAGAGAGTCGACTATTAGCGTTGGTTTTGGCATAATTATGTTGACTTTAAATGTTGCAAAAATTGTAACATGCAACTTACACCCGTTACACACAAAAGTTGTCATGGTAATGAAATTAAACTTTTGTTAAGACTTTAAAGTTTTAACAAGATTTACGATTTCTCCTTAAGGTGTGTCTTCCTGGCTGTATGTTTTTGCATTCAAAATATTTTAGAATGCATTTATTTCTTAAGAGTATTCCATCGAAGGGAGGTAAATAGGTGAATAGAAATATAATGAATAAAATGTGAAATTTTGTAAAAACTAAAATACAATGATCATTAATTACTACAAGGTAATTACTGAAGAATACACAATTTTTGTATGAACAAATTGAATTGAAATTGCAATACCAGAAATCTTTCAATAAAATAGTAGTTTTCAGACATAACTACACCTATGGTGTTTGGGTGGTGGGAAAATGCATGACTTTTCGTTTTCTATAATCTAAAGAACCATATTTGTGTCAAAACGCAGAGCTTTCCTTGTTACACGTAAAAATTTTAAATTTTTTGCCATCAGGAGTAAACCATTTATTTGATGTAAAAACAAAAACAGAAAATTTCAAATTATGTCTTAGCTATTACTAGTTTTCATTATATACACTGAAAGAAAAACGTTTCCTTGCACGAATGAAATTGTTTTGTTCACCATTCTTTCGTTAATATGATGAAAAGTTTCTTTTCGGTTATGAAAGCTTCATTAATGAGATAAATATTTTACGAAACACCTAATTTTTTTACACCTTCAGTAGTATTACGAAAAATTTTGCATTCGTGTTACGAAAAACTTTTGCACGAAAATCTAAGAACATTGGTATAGCAACTTAACAATGTAGCATATATAAATCAAATATTTCATTGTATTAATGTAAGCCACCTGTAGCAGTTTTAAACCAAAGTAGTTAAAATAATGAACACATTTCAATATATCTAATGCCAAAGTTATATTATTTTAATTAATTCATTTCCATATTCTATATACAAGGTGTCCCAGAACTCAATGTCGAGCCGAAACAGGGTGACAAGATTGATTGTAACGATCGTGAGAAAAATAAAAACAAAATATTTAAAAAAAAAGTTCAAGGATTTGAGCTGAATAAAATGTTTTTTTCCGAGTTTTCTCACGATGGTTAGAATCAATCTTGTCGCCCTATTTAGGCTTCGTTAATTTCCGGGGCACCATGTATACTATCTTTTGCATTCAAAGGACTTTTTTCGTGTTTGCAATGAAAACTTTTTCATAGCATTAACGCACAAATTTCGTTCTATTTACAATAGTCTTTCTTTAATGAAACAATATTTATAACCCGAAATAAATCTTTTGGTGGCCCAATAAGGTTCAGAAAATAAGAAACCGAAAGTTAAAATGATACTGTATTCTTACGTGTACTAATAAAACAAAGGCTTGATATATGATATTTATTTTATTTCTATGTTTTTGCTGTCTCCCAGTTAAAAATAAGCATTGCCAAATCTTTTAGGGAATCTTTCAAGTGCTTAGCATTTCGGACGCATACTTAGTCGATTTTCAAAAATTGTTGTGTCATGCACAGACTAATCTTTTAAAAGTAGCAAACCAGACTTTACAACATATGGCAACAGATTTCAAGTGCAGTTACAAGAAAAAAAAAAAAAAAAAAAAAGATATTTCACTTGATACTTTCATTTATTTTAGTAGAAAGTTGCGTTTTATCATCAAGTCATTTATTTTAATTAACTCAGAATTTACCTCAATACATTCAGTTGAATGCTGCTTAGGACTCAAGAAGAACGATCCATCTACCAACGGATAACGGTCGAAGACCAGCATAGGTTCTTCGCATAAAATACAAGCAACACGGCTTTTCTGAGATTGAGCCAATGAGGACAATATAAAGAGTCTTGTCTCATCATTACCATGATTTCCTTCGTCTTCAATCTGCAAGAGAAAAAGAGGGTAAAGAACGTTAAATTACGTTTAAAATATATAAGTATAATAAGAAATATTTGTTAATTCTGAGCATAATTAATATATAACAATTAACTCTTAGGCATATTTTACGATTAATATGTTTAGAAAAAGTTTCGACCATTTGTAATTGATTAAAGAGATAATACCCGAATTTCCTTTAACGCATTACAAACTTTCGAAGCTTTCTAGAACCGTAATAAGGACTTAATATTTTGCCCACGATTGGTAACATTAATATATACTAAAAAATCAGTCCAACTTTCAAATAAATTATGTCAAGGAAAACGTACTCGTATTTAAAAGAATAATTCAATTAATATTTAATTGTATATGGCTAAACAGTAAGGAAAGATTTTTACATATAATTTGAAAAATCGGTTCAAAAACGAGTGAGTAATGCGATTATAACGAGTGATTTTTTTGCTATTATCTTTTTGGCAACACTAGTTTTGACAGCTCACGCACGTTTTGTATCTTGTGTCACTGTCAAACATCTTCAGTTTGGTCTATAATTTAATCATGAATCGTCTTACAAACGAACAACGCTTGCAAATTATTGAAATTAATAATAACAAAATGCGTGCTCTGTTAAGAAAGTTCATCGCGCGCTTCTTCCATTCTATGGTCAGTTTAATCGACCTACTGCGGCCTCTATTCGGGCTATTGTAAAAAAATTTCGCACCAAATTTACATTGTTGGACATTAAACCACCAACACGCTTACTGAAGAAAATATCGCAGCCGTATCGGCCAGTGTTGGTGATGACCGTGAATTATCGATTCGGCGCCGTTCGCAGCAATTGGGCCTCTGTTACTCCACTACGTGGAAAATTTTGCGGAAGGATTTGGGTGTGAAGCCTTATAAGACACAGCTGGTGCAAGAATTGAAGCCAAACGACCTACCACAACGCCAAATTTTTGGTGAATGGGCTCTTAAAAAGTTAGATGAAGATCCACTTTTTTATCGAAGAATTGTGTTCAGCGACGAGGCTTTCTGGTTGAATGGATACGTGAACAAGCAAAACTACCGTATTTGGAGTGAAGAGCAGCCAGAAGCATTGCAAGAGCTACCAATGCATCCACAAAAAATAACCGTTTGGTGCGGATTATGGGCTGGCGGCATCATTGGGCCGTATTTCTTCAAAGATGATGCGAATCACAACGTTACTGTGAATGGTGAGCGCCACCGTGCGATAATAACAAACTTTTTTTTGCCCAAATTGGAGAGCTTGACTTGCATGACATGTGGTTTCAACAAGACGGTGCCACATGCCACACAGCACGCGAAACAATGGACCAATTGAGAGGCGAGTTCGGTGAACAGTTTATTTCACGCTTGGGACCAGTCAATTGGCCGCCCAGATCGTGCGATTTAACGCCTCTAGACTATTTTTTGTGGGGCTATGTTAAGGCTAATGTCTATAGCGAGAAGCCCGCTTCGATTGACGCACTGGAAGCCAACATTGCCAACATTATTCGTGAGATACCGGCCGAAATGTTGGAAAGAGTATGCCAAAGTTGGACTAGGCGGATGGACCATTTGAGGCGCAGCCGCGGCTAACATTTGCTTGAAATAATCTTCAAACATCGATCCAAATAAATATTTCATGCATTTTTCTGAATTTTATGTTTTTTTTTTTTTTTTTAATTTACGATAGTTCTTATAAAATGTCAGAAAAAAATTTCAGACTATTAGAGTCTTCCATTATTGTCACTTGGTATTTTTTTTTTTTTTTTTTTTTTTTTTTTTTTTTTTTTTTTGCAAAATCAAACTGTAAAGATAAAATGTAGATTCGATTCACAATGGAAGTTGACGTAATCGACACTCGTTTTGATAAGACATTTCACAGCGTGATTTCAAGAAAAAAAAAAGTTTTCAGGTTTTGAGACTGTAATGTAAGCAATCTTTATCAGAAACAGCCAGATTTCTGGAAAACTTCGGATAACCAATACTGCTCATATGATTTCAAAAAGATTTTTATAAGGCAAATTATAAAAATACACTTTGCTTAACAAACAAATTAACACATTTAACGATAAACTTCCCTTATTTTGCGGATTTTTAAGAAGCAACGTTTTTTTTTTATTGGATGGTTTCATAATTTCTCATTTAATATTGTACTTAAGTCAAGATACTAGTATTTGTTAAATTACTTTATAATGCACTTTTTTCATAGTTAAATCTTTACATTTGGGATTTCGTTTCTTACGGAATATATTGAACAAATATAGCAGACAAAATATTTCTTCAGAGCTTAAATGCAGCCCTAAGTTAATGACGCATAAAATCCAAAACGTGCCAACATAACTGAAACAAGTTAGTGCTCTTAAAGAAACACGCAATTGAACTTTTCAAATAAGAATCTAAACCATATGAATATGTATTGCACATGCAAGCACAATCATGCACATATGTACATGACTGAAGGGCGTTTAACAAATGCCAGCCAAAGTGAAATTGAATTCATACAATTCACTCACTCATTCAATCATACTCTTCTTCAGCCAGCTATCAACCAGGTAACAGGGGAATTTATTATACGATAAAGTTGAACAATTTTTTGCTACTTTCAATGTAAAACCAGTCAAGAAAGTTAAATATGTAAAGGATTGCTTAAAAATTGTTTGTTTGGCTTCTCTGCTTCGTAAGGGTTTTTGGAGTGTGTATGTGTTGTATGCACATAAAAAATTTTTAGTCCCAAATCGGTAATCAATTATGTTCGTTTAAACAAACTTCAAAGTTATAGTAACAACATGAAAAATGCAAAAGTCACAAAATATCGAAAACAAAAATTCAAGTTGGGTTTTGAAATTTGTGTACTTTTTATGTGTAAAAGTAAATTGGTAGTTATATACTTTTATCTTATATTGATTTCAATGGCAATTGCAAAAGTTCCAAGCCGTCACATATTGTGCTTTACATTTTATACGAAATATAATTTTTCAATGACACGATTCCAAATGAAGAAGTTAACAACCAGAAAGCTCTTATTTCGTTTATCTTTATTCCGAAATCGTGCAATCCAGGACGAAAAGGTTTTTTAACCAATTTGATAATCAATAGCCCGATTCACAATTTTGAGCAAATGGACTTGCGTCATTGCATTTGCAAAATAGTGGAGTATATTTTTACTTTACACTGACAAAATACACCCATAAATGTCACTTTTGAAATTGAAGAAATATGCAACCTCAAATGCACAAGATTGTGAATCGAACTAATAACTTTTCTTAAAGTGAACTCATGTAAAATAATGCTTTTCCAGGCAAGAGCAAACAAAAGATGGTTTTTAAATAAAGGGAGACACGGACGAAGTAGCCAGAATGACAGACGAACTTATTTGATATAAGAAAAATTAATATTATAAATTAAATATAATTAATATAATAAATTAAAAACATACATGCGTATGTACGTAAAAAGAAAACGAGTGACAACGTATTAAGAGCATATCGCTAACTTACAGCAAGAAGGAATTCATTATTCTAGTTCACTTCATAAACTAATTGAAGACTAGAATTGTTACTTTACAACTCTACTTAACCTTTTCCAGAACAAATTGCACGTATTTTTTGTTTTCCAAAAATGTTCTAGGTTTTTTTTGAACGAAATTTATGAATATAAACACCTTAAAAAATTCATCATGGAATCAGCTTAAAACATAACATAAAATATGACATAAATATTTTTTTTTCATTTTTGTTGTTGTAGTTTTCTTTCCAAGAGCAATGCAGACTTTTTAGCCAGTAAATTGGGTTGAAATTTAACCGCTATCGAACAGTTGAATATTTAAAAGCTCAACAAAATGTGTTTTAAGCACGTCGTCTTTAACATTTAAGCTAACGTAAAATTACACTACTATAAATAAATATTGAAATGTACATATATACATACATACATTTTGTCGTATAAAGTGGTAACAGGTAAAATTCAGGGATTCAATGTATTGAGAATACTTTAGATTTTAATCAATTGCTCCATTGCGACCAACCATGCCGTCAGTGGCTCATACAAAATTACTTTATATGTGAGTATATTCAATTATTTTCATAAATATGTACATGCATCTGTATGTATGTACATTTCTAAAAGAATGAAAAACTAATGCACAGAGGTCATATCTACATATGTATATTTTCACTCATCACAATTGGCCAAAGAAACGAAGAGAACGAATTCATCCCTTTAAAGTGAATAACTCGCCACCTATTTAAAATATATTACTACTGCCCTCTGAAGTGCATATATATTATGTATTTGAAGTCGTTTCACCAACTTTGTTAAAAAAAATTGTCGTGGTCTAGAATAGTCAACGAAGTAAAATTGAATATGTAGTGCAATTAAATTAAACAGGCAAAGAAAGTTGTAAAATTGTTATTAAAAAAAAAAAAAAAAAAAAAAAATTACCCTGGCTGTTGTAAAAGACAATTTTCATACAAAATTTTTCTAATAAGAGAGAGAGAGAGAGAGTACTACCACTTGACGATTTTGGTTGCCGAAAATAGCATGTTGGCGATTTGACGACTTAAGGCCTATTTTTGACGATTTTTGAAGACAACATTTTAATTCTCATATTTTTCAAACAACTTTGGTTTTACATCTATATAATGAATTTATGTAGGGAATAAAGGTAATATTTATGGTATAGAGAAAAACGGAGGTAAAACGAATGCGTTCGTAAATATGTATGCAACACTGAAATGTTATGAGAAATTTGTTTGGGAGTATAAATATATATGTCAGAGATGTATTTAAAAGATCATATGTACATAGAATTTAAAAATATTACGAGCTAAAAATAAAGTTAAAATCTTAAAAAACCTTACAATATTATAAAAGAATAAAGTACTTTTATTTCTGATTTATATAGAGACGAGATATTTAATCCGAATTAAACCAACAAAATCTAAACTTGGAAATTTTGGTGTATGGTACAAATATGAATATATTTGATTTTTGGAATAACGTATCAAAAATGATTCTTCATTAATATTCCTTCATTGGCTAAGTTTATACCACTAATATTAGTTTTAACGTATCTTTATGCATATGTGATAAGGTTCACATAAACCTTAGCAAAACCAAAGTAAGAAATTAGTTTAAGAAACTATTTTTAGAAGAAATGTAATATACTAAAACTACTCAATACTTTGCAATTTGCTCGATTTTATAAAAGTGTTAAATACAATAATTCTCTAAAATATGCTATATAAAAGGAACTTTCGAAACACATTTTATTATGTACACTTATGTATAATGTACATAATAGTGTAGTAAGTATAAATACATTTTAATGTAATAAATATAAATACATTACACACTTATGTATAATATATTTATATTTAATCTTTCCATTTTCTTGTGCATCATTTATTTTGCAATTTTTTAGATGATGCATTTTTAATGACAACAAATTTAAGTTTAAACTTCAAAATTTGTTTTATTAAAAACATGCTTCAAATACTTTCGAAAATACGTACATCTGAAAACTTTGCTGCTGTTCTACTGAGAAACATAGGAATATATTTTTTTGAAACCCCGTTTTGTCTATCAAGACGTTCTTGCGGCAAATTTGCGAAATAATTGCACAAATATTTGAACTACTATGCGTTAGCTAGACAATTTTGTTGTTGTATTTAATACTTGCAGTAATTAATAAAATCAGTAACATAATACTTTTTATTTGTAACGTCATTCACTTAACAAAGATAAGAATCTTACAAGAAAAACATAGGAAGGATGACAACCATTTCAAAAATATTGTATTTCAAGTACAATAATAAAAAATAATAATTCCATTAAATAAATATTGGCACTTTTATTCATTAGGAGATTATTTTTATCGTTTAAGAGAAGCTAAGGCGTTTGAATTGTTTCTTTTTTGGATTGTCGATATAAAAACTACAAAGGGGAGGATATTTTTACATTATTATTTATTTCATTACTAGAAAAAGCATACAAAAAACGCCTATTCTAAATACGGGGGAAAAAACTAGCAAATTAAACTCATAGTATATTTTTGTTGAAAAAAAAAATAAAATAAAAAAATAAAATAAAATAAATAAATTACAACCGTTCCTAGAAATCGTTATGCAAACAAAATCGAACAAAAGATGGCTGTTGTCAGTCACTATTTTTGGGAAACCAAAATTCGTTACAGATTTTAGATAACTAGCAGATAGTATAAATTTATATAACGTCACATTAATATGCTAACGTGCCAACTCCACCACTTAATGCTAAAATAGATTTTTTGTTTTTTACGTAAATGAAAATACAAATTATCATTTAGTCATCTGAATTTAGTATTAGGTAGTGACATGTAAATGTGTTGTGTCTACAAAGAAAAATTGCGTAATTAGTCCAAGTTACATTTAAAAATTCGTTACTTGAGTATGAAAAGGTAGTTTAGTCGCTTAATTTTAAACCTAAGGTTTTATTGCAGAATGTTACAAGTTCATAATTTAGTATTCTATAATAGTTATTACGCGTCGTGTCCACACATCGAACTATTTGCTCAAATTTATGTGTTTGTGTGTGTGTGTTTAGTCAAATTAGGTTTGGCTAAACACATCAACATATTAAGTACATTCCACCCACATTTTTTTTTTAATAGAAAACGGGTGATTTGGTCCGAAAACATTTCACTACTTGTCAAAATATTTTCCACCCGGGGAACAGGTTTTGCCTTGGCGTATTCGTAACTTAGGCGCTCTGTTTTTCGGGGAAAAGAGGGGAAGGGGTCCCTTGTTTGGAAGGGAGTGTTAGTACATCAAAATTTTTGACAGCCAGACAGACAACGCTTGACGCCTCATGAATTTTAATTGAAATTTTGGTACATATATTCTATTCAAAAAACAACAGAGCAAATTATTGGAACCAAGCGGATCTAACTTGCAACACAAAAAGTGATTTAAAATAAACGCATCAGCTTTGTCAAAAACCTTCAAGTATATTTTAATATGCACATATGTATATACATATATTTTAATCTCTCTTTCAGTTTAAACTTTAAAAAATTGCCGTTGTCCAACATTTCTATCAGATTTTTAATTTGGTAGATATGTAAATCCATTCATAATTTTATTATTTGAAAATAACAGTTTGTGCATATTTTATGGTAAGATTTCTGCTGCAGAGAACATTTGAAATTTAAATACATTTGAAATCATTTTAAACAAATTTGTTTTTATTTCAAAATATTCTCTTCTCTGCAGTAATTTAAAAAATTCACCCAAAATATGCTTAACATTTTAAACATGTTCAAGCATGCTTTAACTGGTTGTTTTCGTATATCTTATTTTATTGTTTAAGTTATAGTACTTATAAAGTTCCTTGCTCTTTCACCAGCAAATTCATTCATTGTTTTCCAGCAAAGCAGCAATATGATAAAAAAAAAACTGAAATTGCAGAAATCCCAAATGTTTTTTGATAAGTTTTGTGTTTATGAAAATGTATTTTTAAGCGCACATTTGTGGTTTTTCACACACTAATACATATACATATTTAGAAGTTATGTGAATTTCATGGAAATTTTAACTCTTATAACGAGACGATTATAAATATTAACACCCAACTACTCTGGCAACAATAGAAATAAATTCTTATAAGAAAAGGATAATGTCAAGGATAACAAAGTAATTTAAAATTTAAACATAAAAAAATAATGAAAAACAAAAAGAATAATTTTGATACAATTCCAGAGATTGGCAATTTTAATTTATGATTACCAGGTTTTGTTTCCAAGATGATGTAGAGATACGAAAAAAATATTAAATTAAAATTTTTATTACAAAGCTGAATTATTGGAAAATGTTCATAATTTGTGTTTAAAAACTTTTCTTGTTAAAAAATATTTCTTGTTCTATCACATAAACACATTACGTTACAATAATAATGGTGTCATCGTTGATCTATTGTGTTTTCTTTTATACCTTCACGGGTTTACTACATAAAGAAACCAGATTATCTGCTTAGCAAGTTCGCTCATCGTGTGTATTCCAATGCAAAGTAATCAAGTATTTCATCGACGCGTCCTCGTCACACCAAAACCGGGAAATCTCTATTGTGGAAAGGTAAATCTGTACAAACGTTTGAAGCTAGTGAGGGCATCGGTCTTAGAGTTATTCTATCCAGTCTTTAAGCAATTTCCGTCTTCTGCTTACGATAAATAAAGTTGTGAAAATTTATTTAGATGAGCATATGCTCTGTCGGCCATATCTGATGATGGATGGAATGAATTATTCACGATTCACCAGCGCCCCCGTGTGGCTTGCAAGGCGCACACATGTCACAACTTTTGCCAGGACCTTGTATCCATATGAACAAACCTCTTGCTGAAGAGTTCTCGCCTTCTAAATCCACCTGTATGCAATTTCCTAGAAGTCAATGGAAGACAATGCTTAATGAGTTGGTAGGCCGAAGTCCATTAAGAGCATCAGCCCTTAACAAATTCACACCCCTAGTTACTTACAGTACAGGTATCTGTAGCAAGACAACAACACCTCGGACGGTTATTATTCCGCGAAAGCTCGCATTACACCAAAGTTATTTGGAAAACTAATTCCCCTTGATACATTTTTAGGTTTGACCACAGCCGGAACGTTACAGACAAGGTGGCACCTCAACCGTGAGGTGCCGAAATGATCTGCAAACAGATCCTCGCCGGGGAATAGGCTTCGGAAGTCCAACACAAAATAAGTCAAGCGGCTTCCAAGAGTTGTACAACAAACGAGTTCCTCCGTCCTATATTCCTCAGAAGGCAGAGTACCCTGGTATGTTGTACACCAAGGCAAAACCTGCTCCCCGTGGGGAAAACTTTAGTATGCAAGATTTCCCACTTTTTAAGCAGTATCTCATAAAAAATTCCAAAATTACATTGGTTTTTGGAGACTGATACCGCTGTAAATGTTAACATCAGCATCCACTAAAGATGTTCTTGCCAACGATTTGTCCGTAGCGGCAAGAATTATATAATGCGATTAAGATTACACAACTGAAAAGTAGCTCTAAAAAAAGTTTAACTAATTAGTAAGATTTTCCGGCAAAATCACTACTTCACTTTTTTTTATACTGGGTGGCCCAGAAAGTCCGAAGTGGTGTGAATTCCTTATAACTTTTTTATTATAATTTTTTTTTTCTTTTCTTTTCAGTATTTTGTAAAGAAGACTTGGATAATTTATAATGGAGCAATACACAATTGAACAACGTGCCCAAATTGTTGAAATTTACTTTTCAAATCAACGGTCCATTGTGTTGACTCAGCGTGCATACCGTCGTCAATTTAATGTGCGGGTTGCACCCTCTCAGTCAACAATAAACCGTCTGGTTGCAAATTTTCGAGAACAAGGAGCAGTAAGGAACCTTCCTGGTCCCGGCAGACACCGAACTGTCCACACGGCTGACAATATTCAAGTGGTACAGGAGAGTATTCGGGAGGATCCAGAAACATCAACCAGGAGACGTTCGTCACAACTGGGCCTCTCAAGGACGTCGCTGCAGCGAATTTTGCACATCATAGGATTGTTTCCATACAAAATTCAACTTGTCCAAGAATTGAAACCAACAGATTACCAGCAACGACTTGACTATGCAATTTATTTCCAGCAAAAAGCACAAGAGAATCCAAATTTTATTCATAACTTAATAATGAGTGACGAAGCCCATTTTCAATTAAATGGGTTCGTTAACAAGCAAAACTGTAGGATATGGGCTACGGAAAACCCGAGAGTACTTCATCAACGACAATTGCACCCAGTTAAGTGTACCGTTTGGTGCGGTGTTTCTTCAGAAAAGATCATTGGCCCATTTTTTTTTTTTGAAAATGAACAAGGTGTCGCCATTTCCGTCAATGGTGATCGATATCGGGCCATGTTGCAAAATTTTGTAAGGCCAGCCGTGGAAAACCATCCGCAAATATGGTTCCAACAGGATGGAGCCACAGCGCACACTGCGAGGGCCACAATGACTCTTTTACGCGACATCTTTGGTGAAAGAATAATTTCTCGTAACAGCAATTTTAATTGGCCTCCGCGTTCCCCGGATTTAACCGCTCCAGACTGTTTTCTTTGGGGCTATTTAAAAGGAAAAGTTTATGTTAATAAGCCTAGGACTATTGAGGAGTTAAAAACCAATATTCGAGAAGAAATTAACAACATACCACCGGAAGTTTTGCGAAAGGTCATGGAAAATGTGTTGGAAAGAGCACATTTGTGCGAAGCAGAATATGGCCACCACTTGCGGGATATCATTTTTAATAACTAATCCAAAAATATTCCCCATAAATTTAATGTATTTAAAAAAAAAAATTAAAAAAATATCTCTTAAATAAAAAGTTATAAGCAATTCACACCACTTCGGTCTTTCTGGGCCACCCTGTATATGTATAAAGCTTAAATTTTGGCCAATTGTTGTTATTATAAATCATTTATAGAAATGTATAATTAATTATTGAATTATTGTATGACTTTATTCTTACTAAACAGAAGAAAGCCAATTTGACTAAATGGTTTGAGATTACCCTCCTAAAAAGTAGTTTTTTTTCTCTTATATAAACAGAATTGGTGGTATGACCCTAGCAACATGACTTAAAATATTGTGTTAACTACTGCATTAAGCTCATGCTTGCTTACAATTTATTCTTTACACCAGGAGAGTATTTTTATTTAGATCTACAGCTGTATCAAACAAACAGCAATCAGCGATACGAAAGCTAAGTTCTTTAATTCAACTGTGACACGCATTTAAATGAAGTACAAATGAAATGTGATTTTGAGTTTTGTTCATGGGAATAAAAAATGGTATTTGGAGCAGAAATTGATAGGATAATAAGAAAGCTACTTTCTTTGTTGTTTGCAAGTTTTTAATTTAAGATTTTAATTCTTCAATATGTTTTTGTTGCTTATAACAATTGCAGACTTTGCACAATTGATTTCACGAAGAGTGGAGTTAGTAGTGTAGATAAAACTATAAATATATTTTAAAAGATGACGCTTTGAAAATATCGAAGATATTCTACGAGTACAACCACCTTAAAGAGCGAAAGTATACAATAAAGGGCTGCTCAAGCAAAAAAAAAAGTCTTACAAAACATCGTAATGCTTTCAAGTACTATCCGTCCTTTTCTGTCGCATTTCAAAACAAACACTTCAGTGCCGACATTTTCTAAGCACATAAAAACGAATACTGTCTTATAATCGTTTAGAACAAACAGAACCAAACACAAGTAGAACCAAATAAAGTGGGACAAAATTAAAGTAGAACTTCAAGCACTGAAGTAATGTTCTACTTCAGCTTAGTTTATAAAATTTTTTATTGTTGTTCAAGGTTTTTGTCTATGTTTTAGTATACACAGTATGCTCATGTGCCAATGTATTAGTGCTAATGTTCCCTGCAAAAAATGCGCAACGAACTAAGTGTAGCCCAAAACTAACCAATTGTATGGCAAAACCATAGTCTTTTTAACATTACGATGTCCTAGGGCAGGACCACATATAACCCTGCTTTGCATTACATAAAGAGTAGTCTCAAAACTACTCTTTGGTACACCACAAAGGTGTATACTACCTAAAATATACATCCAGAAGAAGAAAAAAAAAACAACAAAAACTTTTGTTTGACGATGAAATGGTCCAAGTCTGCCTTACATAGGATTATGTTGTAATGCCGTGGTCCATATCTGCATTACATACGACCACATTGTAACCAGTTTGTTTTGGCAAAATTGGATCACGTAGTCCAATATTATTTGCAGGGTTTTAGTGCACCCGCTATGTTTTGCTAGTTTGTTTAAGCAAAATTGGATCACGTAGGCAAATATTATTTGCAGGGTTATAGTGCACTCGTTCATTTGCTTCATTCTGATGTTTTGTTTTGCGAATGTGTTTCAAAATTATGAAGTGTTTGTTCTGTTTTTAAATGTTCTAAAACTTGTTTGTTCCGTTTTAAATATTGTTATAATATACAGTGCTTGAAATTACTGCTTACTAGTGTGATGTGTTCTTTAGAACATTCTATTCTATGATGCCTTTTAGTATACAATATGTATTCCTGATTGTTTATTCTGGAAATTCATGACATTATTTTTTGGTGTTTTACGATGGTGATTTCATTCTTAATTAATGTGTGGATAATTTAAAGTACAATCTCAATTATATATTAAACTTAAATTAAACTAAACCGCTTGACTACCTTATAAATTAACCATTCATTTTAATTTCTAAATAAAGCAAGGAACCAACACACGTTTATGTGGTGAAAAATTTAAGAATGTTATTTAAAAAATATCGTTAAGATCTTCTCTAACTATTATAACCTCGTGTGATGTGTAAACTCGTTCTGATGATCGTTTTAACAACTCCAGTTCATAATAAAACTTAAGAAGTGGCATCACTGAGCAAACAAAATTACATTCTTGTTTTTCTATACAGAATGGTCCAAAAACCATCATGGCGTTTAAATAACTTTTTTTTTTAAGCTAATAATAACTCAACCAGTCAACGAACTTATTTATTAACAGTTATGAAGAGTCAAACGTAAAACGAAGAAAACAACGGTGCTTTATGTATCTGAACTGTATTAATATAATATTTTTCATTTTAATTTTCATTATTTTCTGGAATACTCGTATAATAAACGTAAAGATTAAATTTTTTTTTAATAATAGTATTTAGTGCGAACACTTTCGCCTGTATTAAAAAGATGCATGCCTGGTTGTTTCGATATAGGCTTTTTAACTTTCTTAATTGAATTTTAAGCTCTTTTCTAAAAATTTTGATCAGATTTGAAAAGTTTATGGCAGTTTGGTTTTGTTCTATAATAGTCCAATAATGAAATTTATACTTCAGATGTGTCTAAACATTGCTACTGAAAATTTGAAAGTGGGAACTTCACTTCGATTGTCCCAGTATTTTAGTTAACGTTTTCAGTGTCAAGAGGACGTACAACTTTAGAAGTAGGATTTTGACATAAAGAACTAAGCACAATAACAACTGAGTACTTCTGTGCTACAGCAATTTAAACTTTGATGCTAATGGGTACAACAACAAATGGCTAACTAACATTTTTTCAAAGCCTTTTTTATTTAATTTTAAAGCTTAACTATTATGTATTGTCTCCTCTTCTATTAGCAGCGAAAACAAAACATGACAGCTTAACAAAACATAAACAGCAACAAAAAAGGACAAAAAAGCAAAACAAACTCATTGCCAACATTTACTCAAGTTTCATTGTCATTATTCAACAACAGCTAAAAGGAACAACTGAATGCAGGTTTCATTCTCTTTCTATTATTCCAGACAAAAGTGCGAGTTTATTTCGAAAGAAAAACAGATACAGCAAATCTTTTGTTAAATATTTCAACACATCTGCAATTGCTTGCACTACAAAAAGATGCTGAGCCGTCTGGACTTGCTGTGAAGTGGCTACAGCAACATTCAACCAAACACAACTCCTCTTGGCAGTGACACATTGACAAGCAGACAAAAAGCAACAGCAAACCAAACCAATCGCTGTCGACAATTTCATGATAGTTTGTCATACTTTTGATTTTCATATGAAATACATTTAATTGTACAAAAGAAAACTTTGAAGAAAATAAATTTTAACTCGGATTTTCCTTAATTTTTGAACATGCATAGCGAAAACCCTTTTGCTAAGTAAACAAGCTGTCGTTTTTCATTTAAGGGAATTTAAGCACAAAGAGAAATTACAGCTTAATAGTTAGCACAAAAGTTGGTTTACCATTATTGCATGGCGGCATTTTATCGCAAGAAAAAAAAACGAAGATTTTTTAGTTAAATTTCACAAAATTTTTTTTGTATTTTATTGCTAGTAAAATAAATTACATACACATGTCAAAATGTATATGTATGTACAAATCTTATTCCTAGCTAAAACACATGAATATGTTCATACCTATAAATTTAACGACTGGTTGAGGACAAAAATGTAATTTATACTTGCTATAAATTGAATTAAATTTGAGTATAAATATATACAAAACAAATTGAAAATTACAAACTGCAAAATTATTTATAGCAATTTCTTTATTTAGCAAACGCCTTCTTTTTATGGAAATTTGCTTCTAAAATATGTTTCTATCAAAAACAATTTTCATTTACCTTAAAATGCACACACCTTCCTATTTTTTGTAGTATATTTTTTCATTTTATTTTGTATAATTTTTTTTTTTAATTTACTTTATTGTACGAGTATACGAGTATGTTTGTTTACTTACTTTTACAATAAAACACCCACCTTCTTTCATTATACGAGTATGTTAGACAGTATTGAGAAAACATAAATTTCTATCCTTAAAAAGTCATATTGAATTGATTTATTAGCATGAAGCCCAAATCGTTAAAGTTGAAAGTTAGAGTTTTTTTCCAAGCAGAAGTGGAAAATCAGGCGTTTTTCAATTCCTAATTAGCTTTGAACATTTTGTAGACTTTCTTTATGTTACTTTACATCAATAGTGTGTAATAGTTGAATAATGTTAAATATTGAAAATAGAGCCAAGATTTTGATTTTTCCAACTTTTGTAGTTTGAATAAATTGTAATATTTAAAATTTTTTCCGTGAAAATTTGCCAAATCTAAAAACCTAAATCTTACATTGTAGTTTCATTATTTAAACCCATCCCAAAACTGTTTGAAAGCTTTCAATTGTATTCTAAAAGAAATACATCTAACAGTTTTTCTAGAAAGTACATTTTCTAAAAGAGTAATTGACTGTGAACTGCTTAGCGTAATTAAATCGCAATATTTTAGTTTTGTCTAGTAGGAAATCAAATTATATAAGGAGGGCTAGACAAGGTCAGGGAAGCTAATAGTATGTGCGAAAATTCTTTAGCATGTGATGGAAAAATGAAATATTCAATTTTTTGTCAAGCTCTAACCGATGGCAAAAACGATGATTCAATGTTTTTGTGAGTCCTAACTCATAGTATCATCGAATATTATTAAGGAATGACGGAGACTTAAAGCGCATAAAAGCCGTTTTTGTGAGTCCTAACGCATAATATCATCGAATTTTATTAAGGAATGATGGAGACTTAAAACGCATAAACGTCCTGTAGTGCTTACTTTATAATCTAATCATTACTAGTGCTGCCACGACCAAACAATTATAACAACCAACATTTTTCAAAAAGTTACCAAATGTGCAAAAAAAAACCAAAATTAATATCAATTTTTTTTTGCTTGGCAAACATAAAAATTTACAAATTTAACTTGCATTATAATAAAACAGATATTGTTACCTCATAATTAATTAGTATGATAATTACAAAATAGAAAAACAAAAATTAATTCAACATATATTTCAAATTGGCTGTAACCAACTGTCTGGTGCACTTTTTAGGATTGAAATTCCTTATGTAAAAATAAAATAAAAAAGTATACTATTAAACCGCTCAAAAGCTCTCTGAGTTCAATGATTTAATATCGTTTATTTTACAATACTATGATATAAAATTTAACTGCAAAGAAGACCGGGTTATATACATACATAAATGTCAAATATTTTTCAGTAGTTATAATCTAGTCTAGCTAGCTGCTTTACTAACCAGACGTGGATACTAAATTAAAAAATAAATTGTGCTAAAAATATCATTCAGAAACGTTGAAACCAGAACGAATTAACTTTAAAAATTTACTAATTTTGCTTGAAACTTATGAACTAGAGTTGTTTTTTATGAAAGGCGCCAACAAGAAAAAGTAAAACTGTTCGGTCAATGGCTTGGACGAACTTTTAAAAGTCGTTGAAATCGTATACATTAAAGATGATTACATTAAATTCACGAGCTGCTGTCAGTCTGTCTGAAAAGTCCTAAGATGAGTAGACTTCATAAATTCCTATATTGAAGAATTAAAACATATTTTCCTACAGCATTTTGCATGACGACCTTGCCACACTCCAACACATAATAACACTGAAAGTCGTTTTGAAACTCCAAACTATATTAATAAAATGTAGCATTATAGTTACAATAAAGTATTTGGAATAATAAATGTGTTCTTCTCATAAGCGGGTACTTCTCCTAATCGGACAAAAAATTTGTGTAGATGTGTGTCTGCTAATGAGAGGCTACACTATATTTATAGAAGAAAAAATTAACCAAAATGAAAAAAATATTCGCATCTCTACATTGAAGAAATATATTACCAATTTTGGTTAAAATTACCAAAAACGGGACTGTGATCATAACAGACAGGCTTTGCCATTGTCAGACATACCTCTCTCTCTCTCTCTCTCTCTCTCTCTCTATTATGCCGCTGCTTTTAGGAGTTACTAACGAAACTAGCGCTTAATTTTCCACTTCTAACTAATTTTGTTGCAATTATTCATCGATGAAAATGTCATAATGAATAGTCGTTTAGAAACACCACCGGGCATCGGTGTCAGAATCAAAACAAATTTTTATTTTAAAATCACAAGGATTGATAATTATTGCCATATCGTGTCGATCTCCATTATCAATCCAAATTTAAATTACCGGAAGATAATAAAGGGTGTTTTGTTTTAAATGTTTACAACTTTGAGTTGGTAGTACGGTTTTTTAAAAACCAATTAACATAGCTGCTTTTTACTTGGTTTGGTTTGAGATTTTACGCGAACAACTGTTGCAAATTTTAGATTTTTTTCTTAAAACAATAAAGTTTGTTTACATAATATTGATGCCAATCAAAAAATTATAAACAGCTTGTTTTCTATGTTTCCTAGATGTATACGTGTCGACATTTCATAGGAGCTACCCCAGACATCAGTAGACTTCGAAACCTTTGGAAGATAATCTTAATCATTCAAATTTACATCCCAAGAATCTAAATGAATGGTTGAGGATTTAAAACGTAAAACGTTCTAATAATAACTTTCAAAACACAACCAACAATGGTTCCGTTCGTCAAATGATATTTAATTTCCTTTTAAGAATTTGTTTCCCGATGAAGCACATTTTTGGTTGAATGGGTATGTAAATCAGCAGAATTGGCACATTTGGAAGACGGATGTAGACAAGCTTTTGTCGAAATACTATCACATCGACAGGAAATTACTAATTGGTGGGCTTTCTGAAGTTGTTCCATGTCTTTAAAAGCAATGATGATCGTCAAAATGTTCACATTTGTACATTATTTTCACAAAATCTGCTATCGAATAAAGCCGGCGTAACTCTAAACATACTTAAGTATGTAAACAAAATAAAAAGTAACCTTTACAATTTTGCTTTACTTTATTCTTTGTTTAATAATATCTTCTTTTTAGCAATTCTTATTTACGATGCTATGAGATAAATAACATAATTAAATTTTTTATTTGGTAAGTTACATTCTAGTGGGAATCACCGGTTGAGGCAATCGACCGCATTCTTTATTTTACCGCTCTTAAACCATTCACTCTCATATAGAATCCAATAAAACTGTGAAAACTCACAAATGTGTTCTTTATTCATATTTGGCCACACTGTTTTTGTTTAACTTGTATTTAAGTCAAACACATACACATATTTTGTTTGCTAGTGTTAGTAACAAATTAATAGCCGTAGTATTCCTAAAATAATGAAGCGATTGTTCACTTCTATGCAAAAAGATCTTTGAAACGATATACACTAAATCTAAATAGGTGCAGTAGTACGGCTACAAAAAGGGTTTTAAAAAACGTCTTTGCCAGTTATATACATAGATATAAATAGAGTATAATATGAAAAAAATATATAAAACCTTAAATGATGCACACATATAGAGAAATAGGATGCGCATCCACTTCTAACATTGAAAAAATTCAAAGGCGGCAAAATCAAATTCTTCGGATGATTACTGCAGCTCCCTGGTACGTAAAAAACTCACGAATTCATAAGGATCTCTGTGTTCCTCTTGTAAAATATGAATTTTCAAAGTACGCAACAAGGTAGATCAGTAAATTTGAGCTTCACCCAAATCCTCTTGCACGCAATATACTTAATTTTGAAGGCCACTATCGGTTGAGAAGGAGGGATACCCTTGCCACCATCAGAACGTCCAATAAGTGATTTTACCGATATTGACCGTGCAAAATAAAACATTTTTGTCTAGCATTGGCTGGACTTAATTAATTTTATGTATTTAGTATTAAGATTTAAATACTTATTGTTAGTTCACTTTGTGAAGATTCAATAAATAAATGAATAAAAAAAATATATATATAGAGAAATTACATATTGCCATTTAATGTTATTTAATTTATTATATTCAGTTATAAATTTCAAAGCTAGAGAACACCAATATGTTTTATATATATATATATATATATATATATATATATATATATATATATATATATATATATATATATATATATATATATATATATATATATATATATATATATATATATATATATATATATATATATATATATATATATATATATATATATATATATATATATATATATATATATATATATATATATATATATATATATATATATATATATATATATATATATATATATATATATATATATATATATATATATATATATATATATATATATATATATATATATATATATATACAGTGCTGTTCCTACGCTAAGCAACTCACACTGTATTTTAGAAAAATGTTACTTTTCTCTCAAATAAGAAGACCTTAAGAACTCATTATAATACTTATTTATGACTTGTATGATAGCAAAAAAAAAAATGTATAAAAAAATAACAACAAAAACCTTTTTGGATATTTCAATAACAAACAAAAACAAAACTAACTCTATGAGAGGCTGTGCCTATGCTAAGCAACAAATTTTCTTATTCTCTTTCCCTTAAATATAACGGTTCTTTTGCGATGCATTTGAGTTCATTAATTGCAAATTACTTAAATCAATGCAGTTTAGTCCTACTAAGACTTTCTTCGTCTTTAAACTATAAATTTTCAACATGAAGCGCGTTCAATACGATAATAGCTTCAAATCTTCCGTTATATCATTGTGGAAGGCAGGGCAAAGTCAAATTGATATAGCTAATAATTTAAAAATTAACAAATCAATGGTTTCACGGTGGATTCAAAATTATAAAACGATAGGCACTGTCGTAAAACCCAATACAGGCGCACCTCCACGTAAAATTTCCGACCGTGACGACAGACAAATTAAAATATTAATAAAAAAAAAAACCATTTATAACTTCAAAAGAGGTAATGAAATCACTTAATTTGAATGTGGATTCCAGCACAGTCAGAAAACATATCATCAAGCTGGGCTTAAAAAGTTATAGGGCTGTCAAAAAACCAATGCTGACAAAAAAACACATGAAAAAACGGTAAGTGAATTTTAATTTAACAACAAATTCTATAGGACTTTTGTAATTTTTAGTCTTGAATTTGCAAAGCAACACATTAATTGGACTATCACAAAGTGGAACAGTGTGCTCTTTAGCGATGAAGTCAAAGTAAACCTCTTCAATTCAGACGGCATATGCACTGTGCGGCATATGAAAGGAAATCGGCTCGATCCACGCTATTGTAAGCAAACAATGAAACATGGAGGGGGAAACATTATGGTGTGGGCATGTTTCTCTGGCAAACGCCTTGGTCCTGTGCACAAAATAAACGATAAAATGGATCGATTCGTGTATAAGGACATCTTAGAAACGAAAATGCTCCCATATGCAGAATGGAATATGCCACTTCGATGGGTGTTTCAACATGATAACGACCCGAAACACACATCGAAGTTGGTCAAGGAATGGTTTCAGACGAAAAGGATTCAAGTGCTTGATTGGCCGGCACAATCACCCGACTTGAATGCTATCGAAAATTTGTTCGCCATTGTGAAACGACGCCTCGGATCGAGTCGATTTACAAATAAAGAAAATTTGTTAAACGGTTTTCAAAATGAATGGAAAAACATCCCCAAAAGCACATTGCAAAATTTAATTGCCTCAATGCCCAAGAGATGTGCTGCAGTCATAAAAAACAAAGGGTCATATACGAAATATTAATAAGTTGCTTAGCGTAGGAACAGCACTGTATATATATATATATATATATATATATATATATATATATATATATATATATATATATATATATATATATATATATATATATATATATATATATATATATATATATATATATATATATATATATATATATATATATATATATATATATATATATATATATATATATATATATATATATATATATATATATATATATATATATATATATATATATATATATATATATATATATATATATATATATATATATATTTATATATATATATATTTTAAATCGCTCTGTTGACTAAACGCAAGTATTCAACGAAAGCAGCTAGACGATACTCATCAGATATGTTCATGTAAAATGCTGTCTCCTTATACATTTGCCTAATATTATTTTTCAATATTCGTAATCTGCGTTTTTAGATTTTTTAATAAAATTTATGCTTTTCTGCTACAGAAACCTTTTCCGCACTATTTGCCAACCCTTGTGTTTGGGCTACTTTGTAACGAAAATAAATCTTTAAAGTCGTCATTTCCTCAAGACATAAATAAGTTACATTGATTAATGCAGCCAGTATATGTAAGTACAGTGAGGCCGCGGTAATGTAAACTCACACTATAGCGAACAAACCAGTATTTTGAAAACAAAACTTATCAATATTAAAAAATATTTAGTTCTAAATTTGGAAGTCCCAAACTTCCTAAAAAAAAGTGAAAAAAGATGTTATTTAGGAGTTTCCAGTGTCAACTGCTTTTTATATTTCATAAAAGACAGAAGAAGAATATTGTGTGTGGACACTTACGAAAAACAACGAGCAGTTTTAACGATGAACGTAAAATATAGAATTTACTAGGCTAACAAAGAAGATCGTGTGTGACCACTTTCGGCACAAAGCATGAAGTTGGAAGATGAACCACTTGATTGATAAAAAGTAAACTAAAATAAATTTTTCAATCGAAATTGTAAATAAATTTGATAAAAAAAAGCTTTGAATTTTATTAGTATACATTAATTACCTATTATTATATGATGATGGGTTGGTATCATTCGTCTAGCTCGAGTTATGATACCAACCCATCATCATATAATATTAGAAATATTAAAAATAAAGTTCGACTATTTAACATTAATACATACAAGTATACATTACCGCGTTTTCACTGTAAACATAAAGCTGTCTGGCAGAAATAAAATCTGTTTTAGTTAAAAATCTTTGCAAATATTACGTCGACAATACACCGACCAAATAAATAAATGCAATGAATATAAAACCATTCATTGTAAATAGAAATCGTGAACTACATAATATATAGTACTATCGCTAGCTGTTGTTTGTTGTTTCGTTTTCTTAAAAGGAATAATACGGAAAAACTAAAACACACCCTTTATTTTTGCTCTTTATAAAAACATTTCTTTTTTGGTATGTATGTCTTTATTTAAACATTTCTTGACGCAAACAAAATAAAAAAAAGTTAAACAATCGTCATAAACACATTAAATTAAATTGCTTTTCAATTTTGTATTAGTGCCGTTTGGGCAAACTCAGGCTCTGCCGCCTGAAATTTCATTGCTGCTACCAACAACACTTTGTTCCTATTGTTTATGTGTCGAAATGGAAATTTATTATTTTCTTTAACGAAAGTAGAAAACCGTGGCTTTGTTTTATTGTTCGTTAAAATGCTTTGATATTTTATATTCATTTGTTGATACATTTTTAATGTGCAATAATTCATTAAACATTTTGTTGTTTTCATTTCAACACAGTGATTAAACGAGGGACGGCCAAAAATTATTAAGAAAGTTTTGTTCATAAAACTTAAACAACTATGTGAATGCACACAGCGAAGTTAAAATTTACTACACCATTAATTTTTGCGTTAAATTCTTAACGTTTTTTTTTTCATATATAATAAATAGATTTAGGGGGAATCCTAAATTATGTATTACTCAAAAGGTAGTGTATTATTATTGATCGTATCTTTTAAATAATTATTCAAAAGCAATGTTCCAGAAAAGTAGTGAAATGAAAATAAAAAATGACTTGAAAAGTTAACTTTTCATTTTTGTTGTTCTGAAAAAATAGTAGTTTGGGTGTATCACTCTTTCATTAGAAGTGACCTTCGAAAATAAAACCTGGCTAAATTTTGAAATATACAAACCAGTACTGAAATGAACCATATTTTCAATTTTATTTTCTATTTCGCAATAAGCCTTTTGCCCAAAAATAACGTGCAGAATTTTTAATCGATCGCTTGTTATTCTATAAGAGCCTAATTTAGTTAGGTTTATTAAATTCTCCGTGAACAACAATAATCGTAATTTTTTAAGTGCCATTTTATGCAATAAACCGCCGGTGGCGGTTTATTCAAGACATGAAAGCGAAGACGATGAGTTAGTGATTCCGTAACCTCTGTAATAAGAGATGACATCGCCAATTGACTTTATTTAACAAAATTACGAATATTAGTTTTTTATGTAATATATTCTTTATTTTCAAATAAATGTTTTGTCATCTAACCCTTCGTCATCTAACCCTTCAATGGGATTGTAATTATACTTAGTTTTTCTGTAAAAGTTTTCATTTTCAAAATGAAATTAAAGTGTTTTCAAACTACTACTTTTTGTGTTAAAGTAGTTTCAAGAACCAGACAATTTACTACAAGTTAATGTTTGAAAACAAAACACAAATGAAAAGTAAAGAGTAGAATGTAGAACACCAAAGCTTGAAATTCAAGTGATTTCAAACTATTTTCACTTCAAAGTAGAATCAAGAACATACCCGATAGACGCAAATATTTTTTTCTTGTCTGCAGGAACAGCCAGAGTCTGTGGCAGGAATCGAACCTGCAACCTCGGGACTTCGAGACTGTTGGTCGAGTGCTCTACCAAATCAGCCATCGAGGCACCCAAATCCATTGCAATCTTACGAAAGTACGTAAAATTTAGTCAATACTTATGAACTTTAAACTGTTGAGTGTAATAGCTGCAATTCTTTTGTTTTTAACTGCTTAAAGGGCTCCTTTTCGGGGTGCGCACTCAATAAAATGAAAAAAGTATTAAATAATATGTTTAAATTACATAAAAATTACACATAAATTTTTATTTAGTTACATATGAACTTTATTTGTACATGTCTTATGCAGCAGTTTTATTCCTAAATTAACTCTAAGTCATTTGAGGATTATTTTAAGTGGAAGAAATTACCCTTGGTGTAGTTACAATTACTTGGATACAAGTACTTTCAATTTATTTCTTCATAGTACTTTCTTTGTACGAATGTCTTTTTTAAGATTTTTTTTCCTTATTCTTCTGTAGAGTTCTTTCTTATTTTTTCAGTTTTACGTCTAGGGGATTAAAATCAAATCAAAACGGATGAACAGAACAAAACAAACAATCTAAATAAAAACTTGTAGTCTAAAAATATGTTTTGGGATGTTTTCAAAGACAGGATTTTAGCTTTTACTTTGTGAACATAAGGATTTGTTAAAAGTTTTGTTTATAGTAAAAAAAGAATTTGAAGAAAACAAGAGCTTCAATGCATAAAATTACTAGTTAGGAATATTTAGCAAGAAATAAAATTTTCTGTAGGTTTTTTTAAGAAATCACTGAAATCTGTTTTCTGAAAATTAAATGCGTGGATAATAACTTTAATTCTATACTTACAAAATTCTGTTGAAACATACATATGTACTGCCCAAGAATGTGAAGTCATTAGTGGGGAATAAAATGACCACCGATTTAGAAAAAAGTGTATATTATTTTAAAGTTATTTCTGCACGGAAGTGAACAAACTTAATTTAATTTTGATCAGCGCAGTGTTTTAGGAATAATACGGCTATTATTAACTTGCTAGTAACACCATAAAACAAAACATGTTTATACAAGTAAAACAAACGCAATGTGACCAAATATGAGTAAATAACATATTTGTGAGTTTTATTGGTTCCAACATTGGATTCTATATACATATATATTTTTTTTTAAACTTCATTATTTTATTTATTGAATCTACATAAAAAATGTAATGACAATAAGTATTCAAATCTTAATACTAAAAAAAAATTGTGATTAAAGTTCTGCCAGTGCTGGACAAAAATTTATTTTTATGCGAATATTATTTCAGAATTCAGTCATCTGTTTAGAGCTCTAATGGTAGCCAAAGTATCCCTCCTTCTCAGACGGGTATGACCACCAAAGTTAAATTATTATATAAGAGTGCATTATATAAGAGCGGTAAGAAAAAGTATGTGGTCGACTGAGTCGATCGGTGATTTCCACTAGTTTTAATTATTTGCAGTGCAACGTAAATTAAGGCGTAAAGCGCAACGTAATTTATCGCTTTGATTTTATGCTGCAGTTAGTAACTTAAATAAGAGTGTTAACGTTGTGCCATGAACAGTATTGCTCAATATAATAAAAAGTGCTAAATTAGTCTGAAAGCACCTAATGTGTGATTAATAACGGCAAAAAGTGAGTATCATTAGTTGTGAAGCGAACTTTACTTAGAGACAGTAAAGCTTATTGTTAGTTCTTTTAAATAGAAGAAGATACAATAAATGACTGAAATGAAAAAAATAAAATAAAATCTGAAGTACTTGTGACACGATAATGAGCGAAAGTTGTTCAATATTGCACAGAACAAATTTAAGTAAAAATAAAATTTTTGTCTGAAAAAAAATTTGTATGTAATATACAAACATACCAAAAAATAATCTTTGATATCACATTTTATTATTGTTTAAACAAGAGTTGCTTTCGATCAATAATTATTTTTACTAAACATTTGTTTGAATCGACGAATTCTTTTACAGAGCCGCATTAAACACTATTAATTTATGAAGCGAATTTTGTTATTGAACATAAAATTGTATTTTTTTTTTTGTGAATTTCGGATATTCTGCAGTAGGTTATTATTTACACACCAATATCACAAACTCTTAACCAGTGATGCATCCGTTTCCAGTTCCGAATAAACAACAACATTACAGAAAATGGGACACTCAAACTCGAAAAATAGTTGTTAAGTATTAAATGCACTCACTAAGCTGCACAAGCTTTGGTGTGAGATAAGTTTAGAAAAGCCCTTTGGACTTTATTTTTGTTTTCGAAAAAGACAAATTAATGTGAATGCTGCTCAATATCAAACAATGATTGAACATTTTTTATGCACGCTGAGACGTGAAGTTCTATGAAAAGCTGTGAGAAATGCTCCAGAAAGAGCACATTAGCTTACAGCTAACAATTATAAATACAAGGTGGCGCAAAAGTAATCCTCCTATCAGAAAATGCTATAAATTTTGCGATTGGCCCCTAATGTCAGTTCTGTTTTGACATTTGTGTAGTAAACACATGCGAAATACACGTTAATAAACAATGTTACGTTACTTTGCTCCAGAACGCGGAATATTGGTGACTATTTATTTGACCCCAAGGAAATGATGATTTTTCATCAAAAATAATCATGAGTGATGAGGCCCATTTCCATCTTAGCAGGTATGTAAATAAGCAAAAAAAAAAAAAAAAAAAAAGCCACTGAAAATCCGCGTTTAACCCACGAAGAGCCATTACACCCGCTCAAAGTCACTGTATGGTGTGCTGTTTTCGCTGGAGGAGTCTTTGACATCGTGATGGAAAATACTATAAAAAGGGCTCAAATGACAATCAACTGTGGCGGCGGCCATTTACATGACATCATATTCTCGACTTGATGTAAAAAAATTAAAAGACCAAATTAAAATAATCCACTAGAAGAAGCAAAGTTTTTAATTTTTTTGTTTTAAATTACAGTCAAAATATATCGGAAGGTTATTTTTCCGCCACCCTGTTTATTTTCAAACTATAATCTAAATTTTAATAAATGCTAACGTTAAATTAAATTAGAAAGAAAAATTACTTAATGAATATATCTATTAAAACGTTACCTATACGCCAGCCTATACGAGTATTTTTTTCTTTTTAGTTTAATTATAACTTGGGTTAGATCGAGCTGGTAGATTTGTAACACTACAATTGTAAAGCTTTTTCATTCGAAACGAATGAAAAAGCTTCCCGCATAGGCGTGGGAGCCTTTTATATTTTATTTTGAGAAAATAATTTAACAAAATTTTAATTTCTTTAGAGGGTACTTTTTAACTTAACTTTATTTCTTGTTAACTTTTTGACAATTAATTAGAAAAAAGTTCCGAGTTTATTGCCATTTCGCTGAAAACAAATTCGTTTATGCCATTTACGGGTTTTTAATTTGGCTGCTTTTTATGCACAACAGCTAAAGTGGTTTAATTAACATTAAGAATTTTATGAAAGGATTTTACCGTTTTTGAAGCTATTTTTTTTATTTGTTTGTTTCGTTGATTTTCCGACCGTCTGCAGAACTACTAAATGGCTTTTCAAGTTGCTGTTTTGTTTTATTTGCTACGAACACAGACATTAGTCTAGAGCTGAAGAAGCACTTAATATGTATAAAGTTTATTTATAAATTTATCAAATAACCTTTACATTAATTAAAAGTGGATGTAATTTATATTGCTGACTTTTTATAGTTTATTTAAGTGAAGCCATGAACAAATGATTATTGTTTAATAATAAATACACTATTTAATATTATAGGCTTTATTTAAAAACACATTTTAGGATAACTTCTTTTACCAAAACTGAAATTTGAAGTTCAAAATGTTTATGATTTAAAACCACAATATACATATGTATATCTATATACATACGATATTGTATACAGAAAGTGACTCTTTAATAGGACAGACTTGTTTGATAATGATGTCTTAAATACTCGTACACTGCCTGCCACTTGAATAAGGAATCACATTTTTTGACTTTAAGTATATCTCCTAAACTGAAGTTCAGAAAAAATACCTTTTTGCACAACCAAATTTTAAGTTGTCTTTAGTTTTCTGTTAAAATTATTAACCACAAAATTAACCTTTTTCCTATTCACAAGTACTTTAAACACCATATGCTGGGGTTTAAAGTCAGCTGTTTGAGCCAGCTGTTGTATTTAACCACATAAATAGGTGTTAATTAACACCCCAATATTTGGTGAGTTTAAAGTGGTGTTGATTTTACATTTCATTTCATTTTACATATTCATTTCATTTAATTTATGTAAATTAACTAATAAAAAACAAAAAAAGTTAATAAACAACAAAGTAAAATCTTGAATATATTTTTGTATAAAACAATAATTAAAAATTTTTTATTCAATATGTATTTCGTTTTCCTTTAGAAAACTTCTTTTGATAGGCAATAAAATAACATTCTTTTTATGTTAAATGTAATTATGTACGTATGTGTTAAAGCTCTTCATGTTATTTTATTTCCTATCACAAAAAAAAAAAATTTAAATATTGTTTTATATAGAAAAGATCTCGAGCTCATATATTATTTTCAAGATTTTTATATATATGTACGTATAGAAAAAGGTCAAAGTTACAAAAGATGAAGAAAACATATAAACAAAAGGAGATTCAGTACAACAGCTAATAAAAATGAAATGGAGAGTTGCCACGTTATGTCAATTTGAACGTGAAGAAAATAAAACGGTGGCTAAATATAGTTAGTGAATAACGTAGGGGTTAGTGCAAACAACAAAATGTGTGGTTAAAGTTAACACTTTTAATTGGGGTGTAAAGTTAGTGAATCGCACTACTGAAGAAATAAAAAATATACATACATATTAAAATTATGCATTTATTAAAAGACATGTATTCTGTTGTACTTTGTCGTGTATCAATTGAATAAGAAATATTTTAAGACTGAGCAAACTAATTTATTTTTAATTTTAGGTTTTAAAAATTAAAGTTATTATCTTCTAGCATTCTAGCTACTATTTTTAGAAATAAACTGAAAAATGCAATTTAGCATCGAAATTGAACTCTATACGGAAGCATCCTTTAAGGATTCTATCGTCTCAAATTGTGTTCCTCCTTCATAAAAATTTTTTGCAAGCCAATCCCAGTTATATCCATTGGATTCAGGTCTGGTGAATATCAGGGCCAATCCAAAAGTTGAACACCTTATTGATTAATCTATTATTTTACTGCTCTGGTGGTATGAATCAGAGCGTTGTCGTGTTGTTACATCCAAGGTATGGGTCCAAAGAAATCATTACATTTTGTAAATGCTTCCTTCAGAATGTTTAGTAAGTAGTTGCAGTCATTTTATGAGATCCAAAAATTAAATCTATGGTACTATAATACGAAATGTCACCCCAACCATTATTCCGCCCCCTCGGTCATGACTGCGGCTCAAAAGTAATTCCTCCTTATATTGATCCTCCTTATTTAGTATTAGTTATACCCGTCGTGACCACCAATACTAAACTTTTTTCATCGGAAAACACAACTTTAAGCCATTTGTCGGACCATGTCATTGTATTTTTCGCAAACTGTAGACGTTGTGATTTGTGTTTTTTATTAAATGGTGGTTTTTCAGTTTTCAATGTGCTATATACGGGCACGACTTTAAAATACGGTGCACTGTTCTTAGAGTAGCACTGACCCCATTTTTTCACGTATTTTCGATACCGAAATTGCAGAATTTGCTGCAATTCTAAGAATTTATCGTCTTTATCTTTTTGGAGTTGTTGCCATTTTCTTTCGTCCTTTTATGTATTTTTTTTTATATCTTTACACGTTATTTAAATAATTGAACACAACTGTCTTTTCTCTATGAATGATTTTATTTCAAAATCAGAATTTTTTCTTTTCCCCATTTTGAAATTTAAAAACTATAAAAAATAAAAATATTTCTTGGCTTTAACCAGTATTGAACTCGAGCTAGACGAATGATACCAACCCATCATCATATAATATTAGAAATATTAAAAATAAAGTTCAACTATTTAACATTAATTCATACATATACATATATCTCACAGCACAGAGACTGTCAACATACATACATACGTACGTTGATAAATAATGAAAAATAACTGGTTGTTCAGTGACAGCAAACTGCAGTACAAACAACTGGGATTATAACAAATTGCATATGTGATCAATACGAGACAAATATAGACGAAAAAATAAATAAGGGCTCAGTGGCTGAGTTGGTTAAGCAGCCGTATTAAAAATACAAAAATACATCATGTTTACATGGTACTGAGTTCGAATCCTAGTGGGTGCTGATGAGCAGTGTAGCGACTGTGAAACAGCTAGTTGTCTACCAGCTTTAGTGTATTCAATTATTTTTTCCTGTCTTCTTTGATCAAGAGTTAATGATCGCGGCAATTATTGTTATAATTATAAAAAAATAAAAATATTTCTTGGCTTTAACCAGGATTGAACTCGAGCTAGACGAATGATACCAACCCATCATCATATAATATTAGAAATATAAAAAAAAAAAAAAAAAAAAAAAAAAAAAAAAAAAACTATAAAATTAAAATTTTTTCTAGCCGTTTATATTAAAAGAAATTCAAATTAGGGGTTTTCTGATTAGTATTAAAACTATTCGTTATTCAAGTAAAACAACGATAAAGTACCACAGAAATAAATATCTGTAAATAAATGCATAATTCTAGTACAACAAAATATGTATATTTTTTATTTCTTCACAAAAATAAAACCACCCAACATATTGTAATTTGGTTGTGCGAAAAATTATTTTTTACGGAATCTTAGTTATGAGATACACTTCGTTTAAAGTTAAAAATGTGATTCCTTATTCAAAAAGCAGGCAGTGTATGTACAAATTTACGAAACATGTTTTTTATTCCACAAAATGTCTTTTTTGGATCTTTTCAACCCAAAATACTCCAAATCTCAGACTTTTATTTTCAAGCTTTTATTTAATTTTAAACGATTTATTTATTTTTTCAAAGGTCATGTCAACAAATGCTTAAGGACTACAACGAAATGAAAGAAAAAATTTGGATTTTAGCAAATATTTAGATAGAATACAGCCATTTCAACTACAATTTTTGTAAAATGTGTATTTATTACAAAGCAATTTGTAGATTGACTAAACAAAAAAATATCTACAGATGCACAGATATACACTCACCCATACATACATATTATTAATGCATTTTCTATCAACCTAAAAATAAAAATGTTTTTAAATTTAAATAATGGAGACAGACTTGTTGAAAGTTAAAAGGGACTTTTGCCAGACATTGTCATTTATTTTGTGTATTTCTGTTCCTTTTTAGTAAATGTCATTAGAAATTGTATACAAATAGCAATTACTTTTTTTATGTTTAAAATATTAAGCTGGCTTTTGCTGTTTTCTGGTCTGCTTTTATATGGTATGTGATTGAAAAAGCACGAAAAGCTTTACAAAATTTCACTCGAGTTCTTGCGCTTTAAGTTCATATGCCAAGTGATTGTCATGTGTCACAGTTTTTTGAACTTTGAAAGAATTTGTTGTCTGTGCAACAACAAAAAATACCTTAAGTAAAATAATATAAATTGATGAAAAGCTAATGAAAAAACTATTTTTTATTTATTTATTAAACCCCAAATAAATTTTAAACATATTTGAATGAGCAAAAGTATTCAATGGAGAACAGATTTTATATACATAAATAAACACATTTAATACCGCAACTGGAATTCGCTATACCCGATTATTTTTGCCGACTTAAAAAAAGAAATAGAAAATTTAACCAAGTTTATAAAGCATATTGATAAAAATACATCGAAAGAGGCGTTAGACTATACTACTCAAAATCCTTAAAAATGCTAATTACCGTTTTATCTAACCTCATCCTTAATGCTGGGTTGAAAATTTCTTTTTACTTTAATTACAAAATAAAAGGTTGATGAAACTTTGTTCTGTTTGTCAACGAAACTTAACAAAAACTCATATGTACGTGTATAAGAAACGTTAAAAGGTTTCCACCTGCTGATTTTATTCTTTTTTCTTAACACACACTTAAAAGTAACTATTAGTGGTTTCGTAGTATTATTAGCAAAAATATATGGCGTTAGACGAGACATTTTAACTGTAATGCTGATCATATATTAGTTGAGATTATTAGCTGTTTAAGATGGGGAAACTTAAATTACTTACATATGAACACATTAAGTTCATTAAAATAATTTTAAGAAAATTCACGGTCTGGGGATGCATACGTTTAGTACGTGTATGTTTACGAAAATAAAGTAGGTGTAAACGAGTTTTTTTTTTCTTCAAACTATACTCGTATATTTGCATTTTTTGTTGACAGAAAATTCTTAACAAATATTTTAAGAATTTAAAATTTTCAAGACATTTTTTATGTATTTGTTAGAGAACAAAAGAATATTGCGTGTAAAGGTTTGTTAGATGGAGGCGGTAGAACTTTATAAATATATTTTTTTGCTAACGTAAACATTTGGTTTGCAGTATTTTTAATAACTTTTTTATTCATTTAAATTTGGTGTTTATTTTTGACATTTTCATTATGTCTGTCATACATTTTATCTCAAAGTTTATATCTTAATTTGCCTTTTTGAAGTAGTAAAAATGTTAATGATAACGAGTGTTGTAAGACGAGAGGTTTTACATTTAAATGACAAGAAATAAAATAATAAGAAACAGACGAATATAAATTTTAATAGTACCTGAAGGTATGCTATAAACATATTTAAAGAGACATTTGCTGTTTAAGATTATTTTTACAATATAAAGCAAAATATATTAAATTTAAAGAAAATTATACTAAAACTCATCTCTATCGAAAATTTGTTCGTAATATAGTTGTCAATTAATTAAGAATAATTCGATTATTCCACTGTTGCCCGAATAATTTTAATATGTCGATTTTCGAATAAGATATTAATCGATTAAAGATACAATTTCCTTTGAGGTAAAAAATAAATTAAATAAAAACTTAGAATATTACTTTTTCTCACACGTTTTTGATGATTTTATGGAAAATGCTGGGAAGCTAAAACATTTTAGTCAATATAATCAGTATGTAACAAGCAAAAATAGTATTTTAAAAACGTATTTTTTCGAGTAATAAAAGTATTTTACTTAAGTCCCGCCAATGCTAGACAAAAAGTTTTATTATATGCGGGAACAATATCGGTAAAATCATCTGCTGATATTTTTAATATGCATAAAATTTAATGCCTTAAGGCCATTCGTGCTATCAACTTTGAGATAGCAGTGTTAATTTTTGCCAAATACTTCGGTTGTTCCAGCTGGAGAAAAGCTCAGCATTTGTCCATGTCTCAATAACTTTTCATAAGTGATTTCTTGTAACAGCACCTTTATAAACATTTTAAGTTTACCTACAACAGATTATTTAAAATCGTTTATAAAATTTGTATTCCTTTTGAAAAAAAGAAGAAAAATTGAATGTTTAAAAGCCAAATTTGCATCCAACATTGGCATGCAAAAATTGCAATTAAAAAAAGAAATTTGAAAATAGTTTTAATCTCAACAAAGTTCAAAGTTTCAAATACCCTTAACGATGTTGACAGCAATGTTTTCTAACTACTTGCAAAAACTTGAAAGTTTTACTAGACATTATTAAAGCACATATTTACTCCTGTTTGCCTTTGTTTTTAAAACATAAACATGCATATAAGAAATTTCTTTAACTTTAAAACATTAAAAAAGTACATAAAACTTTAACAACTTAAAACTAAAGTTGTTAAGAATTAAATACCTAGAGAAAAATAAATGTTTTAAATGAAAATATTTTTATAAAAAAAAAAAATGGCAAATAACCACAAAACTTTTAACATTCTCTGCACATACAATAATGTTTGGCAAAAAGGGAAAATAAAAAAGAAAATGAAAACTTTTACTTTCTTTTTGAATAATTTCACAAAAATAACAGACAGCTTTCACACACCTCCCCTAACATGCAGTCGACAGCAGCACCTCCTTAAGAACTACATAAATACATATATAACATTAAAGGCTAACAACACGTTTGAATGCTCCAATGTTTGGGTATATTTAACAGCAACTGCAACAACAGCCACAATAACTTTATGGTCATTGCCATTAAAATGATGGTAAACTGGTGCTGGTGGTGTCCTGGGAAGTCCTCATTACAAGAGCTGTTACTACACCACTTTTCAGACTACTTGAATAGAAACTGTAATAGAAAATATAAGCACGAATTTCTAAGTGTGTAAAATGCAATGTCCTTTCACAGATTTACTTCAACAGCTTTACGTTTACACATATTATACTGAATTATTTTTTGCTTTTTTGTTTTTTTTTATCTTCTATATGTATTTGTATGCGTGCTCAAGTTAAATAGTTATAGCTTAACAACGTAACTAAGAACTGCCAGGCGCACAAATTTATCACACCTCATTTTAAAAAGCAACAACACCAGTCATCGCCACCAAAGTGGAAGACATAACTGGATACACTGTAAGTATGCATGAATGTGTTAGTTGGCTACACTTGCTCGATCCGAGACCATTGAAATGTAAACTTGAGTGCGGTGCGTGTGTTGGTTTGCTAAGAAAATTAAATGTCTTCTGTTTTTGTTAATGATTAATTTTAGAGGTTGTTGTTTTGTTTGCTCACAAAGGTGGAGATCTGCGTTTTGGTCAGAGAAACAGACTCTAATAGATATTTTGCATTTTAAGAATTTGTTGCTTAAACAGAAAAACAGACTAATTATATAGATGTTGTTTTAGTTAAATGGCAATTTCAAGAGCAAAGGATTAAATGAAACAGACAGCAAAAGAAAGCGTAATTAAGTGTTGAAATTTGTAAAACAATTTAATCGAATCGTTTTTAGGAGAAGAGTTGGAAATTACAATATGATACTTAATTACAGAAAAAATATTATATTATGAGATGTTTGCGCTTGAAATGACTAAAGAAATCTGATTGCGGTGAAACACTATATTATATGTAACTTTTAAGTTTTGATAGCTGTACAAATAACGCCCCAAGGTTCAGGCGTTAGGAAGCCGAAAAATATTTCGAAAACATACATGATAAAAAAATAACCGTTATTTTCAAATTTCATGTTGGTACACATAGCTGTTATATGTGTCTGCTATATTTGTCAGTTTGTTTTTGACAGATAAAAAGGTAAGTCGTGTTTTGGTGGGCTCTTCGATTTTTTACTAAATTATGAGCAAAAACAACGTCGCATGGACATCGCTCAGAAGTTGTTGAACATCGTCAACGACGATCCAGATTTCCTCAAAAAGGTCATAACTGGTGACGAGTCATGGGTGTATGGCTACGACATTGGAATCAAAGCCGAGTATTCCAATGAAAGCGCCCAGAAGAACCAAAACCGAAAAAAAAAACTTCAAGTTCGGTCAAATGTGAAGGTTTTGTTCACTGTTTTCTTCGACTGCAATAGCGTGGCGTATCATGAATTCTACTCGTACCTTGAAGTTATGACACCCATAAAGAGAAAGCGTTTATCTACGAATGAGGAGATAAAAAAAAAAAATCGAAACCGGAGCTGTTGGCGATACCAAAAAGCGCGTTTCAGAAGTGTTTCGAGGATTGGAAAAGTGTATTATATCTGAAGGGGTAAGGATTTTATAAGCTAGAAGCAGCGTTTTGATATATTTTTTTCATTAAGAGAGAATAATTGCTTTTATCATCAATTTACTTGTGTATTCATCTCTTTTACTCCTTTTAAAGTATATTACAAAAAAGGAACAAAATAAACTGTAATCGCTAAACGCTATGAATAACGAAAATTTGTTGTCTTAGATACGCTGATTTGACTCCCCGAACTTTTCAAAAATATTTGGGATCATACGGAAAAACTATTTCCTACGTAAACACTTATTTCGTCTTCTCTTAAATTGAGTTCCTTTATAAAGGGATTTAAAGGCATGCCTTTATAATATGTTACTTTTTCACAATGATTTTAAGTCATGTCTTACCTGCAATTGTCGTCGTTAAAAAAATTATTTGTTCATTTTTATCATTTTGCCAGTCGAATGAAAATAAAACTATTTAAAGAAAAATTACATATGCGCCAAAAAGATATTTGAAAATAATGAAAAACAAATCATAGTTGTCCAAATTCATTGGACATTAATTATAAATTTTGTATTTACCTTGTATTTAAAAAATCATTTAAGAAGTCATTAAAATATGAATTATTTTGCTAACGTAAAAATATGTTATCACCATTGAAATACTTGCGCTACAAGTAAAACATATTGCAGTTTTTAGTTGATTATATTTTTGAAACTACTTTTTGTATTACCTTGTTTTACTTACTTAACTTCGTTGCTGTGAAGTTTACGTTAATAAACCCCATTGAGTTCAAACCGAAACAAAGGTATTATCCTTTTTAAGAATTTTACAAAGGGTAAGCATATCCACCCAGTTAAACCTAAAGAAACTAATTATTTCTTTCTTTGGTTTCCCATAACCCCTACTAAATATAATTAATCACTATCGAGTGATTATAATTAACCATCCTTATTAGCTTGGCATTAATCCAGCTCATATTCCTCACTGCTAACCTATATCTGGATATTTAGAAATAAAGTTCAATTTATTTCAATAGTATTTTTTAACTGCTACAATTTTCCAGTATTAAAATAAGACATGAATTTTACGCAAGGCTTTAAGCCATCTTGAAAATTTACTCTTGTCATTCTAAAAATAAGAAGAGGTAGTCAAAATTAGGCTCTTTGCTTAGAGTACGTTACCTTGAAATATAAAGTAAAATTCAAAGGCTTTAGTTCTGACAAAAAGAACATACTTTATATTGCCTTTTAATTTCGAAATAAATCCCGTTTATAATTTTATTTCTAAAACTACTGTGACAGTTGCTAGAACCAAAAAATGAGAATGTTGGAAAAAGCGTTTATTTCGGTATTAATTAAAACTTCTTTCCATAGTATGCTTAACACTTAAATTCTCGTTGCTAAATTTGTTCAGTGTCTTTAGGGTCTGTTTAAGTTTTGTGTCAGCTAACAATGACAACTCAACTAAAATATATGAAATTATGTATAAAATTATTACAAAATTAATGATGATTGGGAGAACTGCTACTTTTGGCTGCATGCAGAAAAATTATGAAAAAAAGCAAAAACGAAAATTAATGCGTGAAACGTGATATACATTTACATAAAACCAGACAGTAAAAAAACGGTTGTGGTTCTCATGTGTATACTTTTAATAATTAATATTGCTAAAGGATAAAGTTAGTCAAGTTTATTTAAAACAAAGAATAATGTTATTACTGAAAAAGGAAAATAATTTTTTACCGTTTAAAAAGGTAAATGATTTGTTAACAAAGAAAGCAATGACTTTATATGAAACAGTAAAATTGAATTTGGAATTGTAGCAGTCTTCTTTGCTAGATATAAGTTCGACGCTAATAAAAAAAATGCTATGAAACAACACCAAATGTACAAATATTTTTAAAAGTAAAACAAAAAAACATTGTTTGTTTTATATAGAAAAATTATTATTTCATGTTCAATAAAGAAATTCGGTGAGTCCATTAATAAATTATTTGAATGCAGACCTGTAAAGGAATTCGTGTATTCAAACAAAAGTTCAGTAAAACTAATTATTGATCGAAAACAACAATATTTTTGAACAATAAAAGAAGAATATAAAGATTATTTTATTGAGACACGTGTACATTAGTGCTATATGGAAAATCGAAGACGAAATTTCAATAAGCTACAAAAAAATGGGTGTAAGTTGCTTCGGATCGGGGTCAAAGCTCGGCCAAAACGACAGAAAATACACAACAACTTCTTTAGCTTACTTTGTTTTAATTTTTACTATAATTTTTTCGTGTTTCCAAGATTTTGATAATAAAATGAATTTAAAAATTTTTTTAAAAAGCAATCATTTTGATGTCATTTCTTTATGATTTTTTCTGTACAAAAACTGAATAAGGATTTTCTAATGGCGATATTTAGCGAAATAAGTCCTACAACTGTATAATATTGCAATTTTATTGCCGTTTATATAGTGCTTCAGCCATATTGTACAATATTGTGTAAAAACGACAACTCTTTAATGCACTTGTATAATAATGAAGTCCATTCAATAAAAATTACCCATATTTTTGTGAGTAATATGCCTAGTTAAATATTCCGTGTGTTTCTGACGAATTGCTTCGTGCAAACGGCGCATATCCTTATTGACCGTACGACCTTGTGACAAGAATTCATGATGCACCACGCCATTGCAGTCGATGAAAACAGTGAGTAAAACCTTCACATTTGACCAAACTTGACGTGCTTCCATTAGGATGATTGGGCTTTAGTTTCAATGCCATAGCCATACACCCATGATTCATCACCAGTTATGTCCTTTTTGAGGAAATCTGGATCGTCGTTGACCTGAGCGATGTTCATGCGAAGTTGGTTTTGTTCAAAATTTAGCAATTTTGGAACAATCTTCACTGCTGCACGTTACATGTCCAAAATATCCGTAAAAATTGCTTGGCATGAGCCGAACAATGTGCCAACATCATCTCTCTGATAGTGATTCGACGATTATCTAAAATCATTTTCTTCACTGCTTCAATGTTTTCATCGGTTGTTGACGTGCTCAGGCGACCAGGACGAGCACCATCATTGACAATTGAACTTGTATTCTGCTCATTGTACACTCGCCAAACGCCACCTTCAACATTTCAAATGTCCTTGCTCATATAATTTAATGTTTTACACAAAACTTAATACAGTTTCTTTGAACCATTTTTTACGAATAGTAAAAAATCGAAGAACACACCAAAACAAGACTAACCTTTTTATCTGTTAAAAACAAACTAACAATTCAAAATGGCTGAAATTGCCAAAATATATAACAGACATGTGTAGCAGCATAGCAGAAAAAATGCGAAAATCGAACATACGTAAGTCACAAAGTTTGACAATAACGGTTATTTATCAAACCTCGTATATGAGCTCAAATCAACTTTTTTTATTATTTTAAAATATAAAAGATCTGCCACTTATACAGTGGTTGCTAGAACTCAACGTCGAGCCAAAACATGATGACAAGATTGACTGTAACCACCACGAGAAAAATCTGAAAAAAAAATTAAAAGAAAAATAATACAGGGCCTTGTGCGAATAAAAAACACTTGAACCAAGTAAGAGGTTTTTTTTAGATTTTTTACTTGATTCATGAGAAAGATGGTTACAATCAATTTTGTCACCTTGTTTGATTTCATTGTAAAAATCTCATTGATGTGATAACATCAGAAAAATTACTTAGTGAAGCAAACTTTATGACAAAATGTCATCAGTACCATGACATGCTAACATCAACTAAACGTAATTTGGTTCAAAAATATGTTCAAACATATAATTTTATATTTTACTAGTTTCAAGAAACCAATGAGAATTAAAAATGTTCTAATATTTTTGATGAATTACTGTCATCAATATAATGTCTGAGTGTCGCATTAGAATGTTTTAATTGTATGTATGCTGTGCACGAGAAAATATTCTCTTTGCATCGTAGTTCTTCATTTTATTTTACTCTCTACGCTGTCATTATATTTATGTAACTAAACATCGTATATGATGACTAAGTGTCATTAATATGATTAAATTTTTTTCTACTCATTAAAAATTAATTTAAATTTAAAAATAATAATTTTAACAACCAAATTCCTTTTCAACTATAAATAGAAAATATTGTAACACTATTTAGCCTTTTTTTAAAATCAATTTTGCAAATTATAAGTATTATAATTGTTAATAAAATGTATCATTGAATTGATGTCACCGCGGTTGTAGCATTGATGATACTCAATATATGACAAAATTCTCTGATGACATTTGTCATTGAGATTGATGTCTGTTTTCATATTACTAATGACTATTTACATAATATTGATGTCACAATTCTGATGACCCGCCGTCATCAATATGAAGATTCTCTTTTCCGCTCACAAATTTTTATTTTTTAAAACAGCGACGCTAAAAGGAGTAGGTAAAGAAAAATACTATCAACATTGAATATCGTTCATTTTACATTCTTTTGGCAGCTTGTATTGTTAAGTTTTAGCAATCGATAAATAAAGTTAAGTGATATTAAGTTCACCCTAGTATTGTTTTAACATGGCATCATGTAAACTTAAAGTTAAGTGCTACTACAACAAAACCATTAACCTTAGCAGATACTATACAACTTCTACATCAGGTCATATATGATTTTCTGCCGGAAATCATTATTTTCAGTTTTTAATAGATGCGAACAACTAAAAATGTACCACAATTAGCCGTTTTATGTACATACATATATTAAAATGGTTTTCAAACTACCATAATTTGGAAAAAGTTTTATGGGTTAACGAGTGTTGGTCGTTGCATTAAAATATACAGCCATGTCACAGAGCTTAATTCCGTTCAGAAACGAAATTGAATTCGGAATGAAATTATTTCAAATTGCAAAAACGAAACTAGTATTATCTTATAGAATTGATTTAATTCCGAAAAAGTTTTAAATTTTCGTTTTTTGAAGAATTAAAAAATCGATTCAATTCCATTTCCGAACGGAAGTGAATTCTGTGACATGGCCGATAATTTATATATAAAATTAAATCTACTTCAAACTGGATCATAAATTGGAGAAATCTGCTAACAAAGTATTAGATATTGGCGCCCCCGCTCCTTTCTCAGTAAATTTCCAAATGCAAGACCACACACAAAAAATTTTTTTTAGATGTTTGACAAATATATTTTGCTTAACTGCTATTGAAAATTGTTTTAAACATGGACAATGCATATCCTGGAAACTGCCATATGCAAAAATATGCATTACAAAAATAATCTGCTCCCCTTTTAAAATTTGATACAAAAAATAAATTCGTGTGAAAGAAGTTTATTGTTTGAGGATGCAAGCAAGCAACTTTTTAAAAAAAGCAAGCTCAAGTTAAAATATTTGTTTTTGTTACAAATTAACTTGATAGAAATATAGTTTCATCAAAAGCCAACTTTATATTTATATTTAAAGCAGAAGCAATGCTGAACTAAAATAGGAATATGCTTAATCAGTAGTTCTAACTAAAAACCAATCAAAAGTAATAAATTTTGATTTCATGTTTTTCTTTCATAAAAAATAATGGCAATGACCCAAGATTTAGTAAAAACACACACAAAAACATACTTTTTCTTTTATATTAATGAGCATTTATAACTTACGAGTATAAATAAGTATATATTTCTATATATTAGCAAAAAAAAAAAAAAAAAATCACAGACATTAAAAAAAAAGAAATTCTTATAAAGATTTAGGGAAACAATATGAAAAAAGAAATAAACCAAACGATCGATTGCAAAAGTATGAAATTAAAGAAGAGAAAAAAACTTTTATAAACAGATAAAGAAAATAGAAATGAATAAAATGAAAATCTTTTTGCAAAAACCTGACGAATAAAAACAACTAGCAAATTTCAAAATGAAGAAGGAGAGAATCCTTGTGACTCGGCACCAATAACACAGGATATGTATAATGAAATTAAAAGTATCTTAAAAATGTAAATAACAAATATAAATAAATTTTCAAATTTTATTACTGAAACTAGAAACAACAAACGATAAATATGTGTAAGGGAAATTGTGGTAGTAGTTGTAGCTCGCCAATATTGTCAATGTCATTAAATAAAAATTGAAAGAAGGTATTCATATCTCTTTATGCTATTTGCAAAAAATAAATTTCGCATAAAAAACACTACAAAATCCTATCAGCCAGCCAGCCATGGCAAAATAAGTATATGCAGGGAATGGCCCTTTCTCCTTTTTTTCTCTACTCGTATTTAACTGAATGATGTTATTTGAGTGGATGTCTGTCTGTCTATCTGCCATTATGTCTGTATGTTTATTATGTTAGTCTATGTTGTCATTGTCATGATAAAAACAAGCGAAAGTTTATCATTCACTACTGACTCCTTCCTTCCTTCCTCCTTAAAACAAAAATATTTTAAAATGAACGAATGAAGCTCCTGCTTGTTGCCTGACTTTGCTTCTTCGCGTTTTGTATGCAAGTATTAGTAACTCTTATAGTCATTCAAATCAGTATGTTTTGAGCGTTCAGTTCAGTTAGTGTGTATGTGTGTCTGTTTGCAAAGGTTCATTTTAAAATGATTTTTATTAAGTTTATTTTTGTGCTTTGTCAGTATTTTTTATGCTCGTGCTGCAGTGCAGTCAACGATGGATGACATTTACAAGTACATGATAGATAAAAGATTAAATCTGTTTTCGTTATTACAATAGAAATTTTAAAGAATGTTTAATGAAAATAAATTCAATAAAATAGCATTAAAAGGATTTTGGCTAAAGAAAAAATTGCATTACTTATTTGTTGCTGTTGTTGTTTTAATGACTGTGTAAAAAGTATGTATAGCAGACTTTAAGGCAGCGTTTAATTAAATTAAACTTGCACTTTGGCACTATCAAAGGGAACTTACTCGTATTTAAAGCATGTTTGTCACAAACAAAACAAAATCAAAATACGATATCCATACATTACACATGTTAAGATTTTTAAACGAAAAAGACCAAAATTTCAAATAACTTATTATTTTTTCATTAATGTTTTTATTTTGTAAGAAAAAAAAAAAAACTCTTCACGATATGTATAGTATATAACAAATTTGAACTAAATATGCTCGTATATATGTATGTGGACCGATATCAGGGAAAAATATGTTTGCATTATAATCGCCATGCAAAACAGGTAATATTTCATGGAATTTTCCATGGAAAAAACCTTTTTAGGCTATATCTCGGACCGATATCGGAAATTTTTATTTTCTGTATTTTAATAACATCTTAACATCTTTTTTAAGCAAAAATGGTTTTTGTTTTATAGAAAAATCAGTTTGGACTATATCTCGGGTATACATATATGGACCGATATCAGAAAATTTAATTTCCTCTATTTGGTAACTTTCTTTTATTACCAGAACTGCTTTTTAGAAAAAAAAGGGTTTAATTTTGCTTACGCGGCATTTTCATTGCAAAATCAATTTAAGTTATACCTCGGGAATATGTGATCCGATATCGAAGGATTTTTTTTTGCATTTTGACCGGCATGCCAAAAAAATTTTTTTGCAGGAGATAGAAGACAAAACACTACTTATTTCTGCTTGTTACTTAATGTGGCTTAATGCGGTTTCAAAAAAATAATAATATTTATATAATGAATATACATACCTATGTGTATAGAAAACACGGGCGACATTAAAAAAAATACGTGTGCACAGGATGGAAAACAAAACGCTACCTGGAAGTTGTTTTATTTAGAATATTTTGTGCAGCCTTTTAGTATATACTCATTAACACACATTAATTAATGTAAGTATACTGTTTTAATGACCTCGAATTTTATAAATTTTTTTAAAAACAAAAAAGAAACAAAGTTTTTTTTCTAACGTATTAACCTTTTAATTATAATTTTTTGTATAACGAATCAGTGAAATTATACCTTTTGTAAGCCGACTGAGTATATCTCGTTTTATAAAATAATAAAACTAGGACAACTTATCGTTTTTTTCTTTATAAATATAAATTGAAAAATTCTCGTTTCTTTGAAAAAAAAAAAAAAATATATTGGAATACGAACAAAGCTTCCAGCATAAGATTTTTCCTCTACTCAGCATCAAATTTTCTGGCAAAACTCTCCACCAAACATTTTCCTCCACTAAGCAAATTTTCTCACCTTCTTGTTACAACATTTTTTTTTATCTTATTATTTGAGCTCAGTTTTGATTTTTTATATTATTTTATTTAATTTTTTACTGTTTTATTAAAGTTATTTCGATTTTGTTTGAAAATTGCAACATGAAAAGCTTCATGACATTCCCCATCCAAAAAATTGACAAACCATTGCTCTTGCTTAATGCATCATTCCTCAAAGATATTTTTGGTTTGATATGCAATCGATTTGTTTTGATAGTCCAAAATCGGATAGGTGCTGTTGGTTGTGTGTGTGTCATTTTGGGAGTTTTTAATTAGGTTTATTTTTATATAATTTGCATAAAATGTCTGTTGTTCTACTTTTAAAATCGTACTTCAAGTAGTTTTCCCCTAAAAATTTGCATAATTATTTCGGTTGTTTTCCTCCATACTTTTCAAACTGAAATAATCATTAAGTACATGTATACAAAAGTTTATTTTGTTCAATATGCGAGTAATTTCATTTCGTAATCCTGAAGATTTTTGTCTCAAACATTATAGAGAGAAAATTATAAATACGAATAAGCGTCTAGTTTGGAATAAAGAAAAAACAATTTGCAAAAATTTAAATTCAAGATAAGTACCAATGAGCAAATATTGCCATTGCTGTAATATTCTCTGGTAATTAGCTGTTACTACAACACATTTTTCTGCTTAAACCGATACTCTAGTCGTGCAATAATCATACAATTTGTTGATAATTCATTAAAACCATCATAAATTTATTGTACGAGACTAAAACACTAATAGACCATAAAAAAACTTTTTGTGTAGACTTGCAACATTAAAACAGTTGTACACACACACACATACATTAGCTTATTAGTACATTTAAGCTGACTAGAAAATGTTTGTGGCAAGTTCATTCAACTTTTGTACGTTTTTTTTATCGTTTTGACGTATGACAACAATATGTTGCTAAAATGTTTGTGGGCATGTTGGGTGTTCAACAAATATGTGCAAAAGTGGCAAAAAGCACGTTTTTTTTGTTTTGCTCAGAATTCGCACAATATTTATTCAATTTCTTTGCTGGTCTGACAGGAGTTTTTTTTTGTCTGTGTGTCTATATTTATTTTATTTTTTATTTTTTGTGTTTTCTTAGCAACTACCTTCATGTTTATTTGTTGTTCAATAATGTTGCTTTGCAATATTTTATTGTTTTTTTGTTTTCGTAACCAATTGTTTGGAAATTAAATTCAATTAAGCTTTAAGGCATTTTTGCTTCAAGAGTTTTCTTGAATTGAACTTTTCAATTGTCTTATTATTGCTACCATTAAATAATTTAATTGCTTTAATTAAAAATCTATAAAAATTCGTTAAACTGTCAACAATTTAATAGTTATGATGAAAAAAAAAATCCAAACAAACAAAATAATCTTTTTTTCTTTTTGAAAATTTAAATTTTTACCTGGTTTTTAAATAACTTTCGATATAAAGAAGTTCTCTTTTTAAATAAAGCTGTTAAAAATATTTTCATTTCTTTTTGTTGAAAATGTCATTTATTTGTTTATTGAAGTGCATGAGGTCAGTGACCCTATTTTGGAGATTCTGATTATTTCGTTACCAAAAGCATAAACATCTTACAACCATTTATTATGTTCCCTTTTTTTAAGTATATTTATGTTAAAACCTTAGGTCTGGCTGTATGTGGTTTTGAGCGTCCAATTTTTAACAAGACGCTTTTTCCAGCGACAACAAAAGCAGCCGTACAAATAACACAATACAATTTTTGCTTAAAATACATATTAATATTACTGTGGATAAACATATTGCTTTTCGGACGCAAATTTTTTCTCAGAAAATTTTATGTATTGATACTTATGTTAAAGTTAACAAAAAAAAATTGTATTGATTTAAGGATTCAGAATATTTAACGTCATTTTAAGATGAAATAAAAAGATGCTTAAAAAATTGTTTACTTTAAAAATTTCTCCTAAATTTAGTTTATTTAGCAAATTACTACTGACAAAATCATAAGCGTCGTTATCGGTGCCATAGCAATTAGTAAAAACTTTTGTACTGGCTGTACCCAAGCTCTTTAACTGTTCAAAGCCATGGGCGTTAAACATATCGCGCCTTTATTGCAACATAGTCATGTTTCGAGAAAAACACATTTCAAATTTTTAGTTTCCATACAAGTGTTAGAAAAAATTTTTTTTAGAAAATCTCCTAAAATCTCCTAAAGGAAACAGTTTAAAGATAATTTAAATAACATTTTGGCACAATATAAAAGGTAGTACTGTTAACAATTCTGCATTGTTAACTCGAAAAGCTAATTTTTTGAGATATAACTATGTTGCAAAAAAGGAGCGATATGTGCAAAGTCGTCTGAGGAAATTCTTTATAAAGCGTGTCAAGGCTGGCATCAATGTTGCTTTTTTAGATTTGAATACTTTTTACTCGAACTAACACTAGTTTCAGAATAATAACTTCAAGGTATTTTGTTATCAGAGAAGGCGACTTTATAAGCCCAACTCAGCCAATCGAGGCAGGAGTTCCCCAAGGCAGCATACTGGGGCCTACTTTATATTTGATTTACGCCTCTGACATGCCAACGACACCCGGAATCCACACTTCAACTTTTGCAGACGATACAGCATTCTGCAGCGTACATGAAAGCCATCAAGTAGCTTCGCGAAATTTGCAGGAGTATATTTCAATATTAGAGATGTGGTTAAAACTTTGGAAAATTAAAGTTAATGAACAAAAGTGTACTCACGTTACATTCACGCTGCGTAAACAAACATGTTCAGCCATCCAAATCAACAATTCACCTATTCCGCAGAAAAATGAAGTCAAGTACCTTGGTATTCACCTGGACCGTAGGTTAACGTGGAAGTCTCACATAGATGCGAAAGTTACTCAGTTAAAGTTAAAAGCAGCTCAACTGAATTGGCTTATGGGCAGAAATTCTACATTGAAGCTGGATTGCAAACTTTTATTATACAACGCAATTCTAAAGCCTATATGGTGCTATGGAATTCAACTATGGGGCACCGCCTCCACTTCAAACATCGAAAAAATTCAAAGGCGACAAAACAAAATTCTTCGAACAATTACTGCAGCTCCGTGGTACGTAAAAAACTCAAGAATTCATAAGGATCTCTGTGTTCCTCTTGTAAAAGACGAATTTTCAAAGTACGCAACAAGGCATATCAATAAATTGGAACTTCATCCAAATCGTCTTGCACGCAATATACTTAATTTCGAAGGACACTCTCGGTTGAGAAGGAGGGACACCCTTGCCACCATCAGAACGTTAAATAGGTGATTTCACCGATATCGATCGTGCAAAATAAAACATTTTTGTCTAGCATTGGCTGGACTTAATTAATTTTATGTATTTAGTTTTAAGATTTGAATACTTATTGTTAGTTCACTTTGTGAAGATTCAATAAACAAATGAATGAAAAAAAAAAAGGTATTTTGTAGTATCCAACATACCATAATTAGTGCGGCATGTCCTAACATGAAGTGGATTAAAACAACGTAACGAGCGTGGAGGAACATTAAAAGTTACGCTAAAGTCGGTAAATTAATTTCAGCTAATCTTGTTGAATATGATGGTAGTGGCAAGTAACCTCTATAAACGCTTCTTAGGCAGAAAATAAGAAACCGTTTTTGAACAGACTCGATACGATTATCCCAAACAAAGCTGCCGTATTCTAAAATCGGTCTACCGAGCGAGATGAAAAGACTTTTTGTGATAGCGGTATCATTAAATTCCTTTGCCCATCTTTTAATAAAAGCTAGAACATTGCGAGATTTGTTTACAGTAATCGTTATATGTTCAACGGGTCTAGCAATATTTCTAAATCCATTACAGAGTCTACAGGTTGTAAATTACATCTTTCGAGCACACTTCTTGAGAATTGCACATGCTTGCATTTATTTAAATGCAATTCCATCAAATCAAAATGACAATGTATAGTTAAAACGTTGCTGACGATATGCTTTTATGTCTGTTTTTTATATATGTAAGTCCTCATGTATTTGTTCATGTCTGTCAAAATTGTCATTTTCAACTACGGTTTGTAAAATTTGCTCATAAACGTACAAGTACGTCTAAAATTGTCTATGCTTGTTATTATTATAAAAAAAAAATATTTAAAACATAATAAAATATTAATACAGTAAAATTTCCTTAAGCCGACTACTTATACCGCCCAAAATCAACCGCTGCTGCATTGTTCACAAGCATAGTTGCCATATTTGACGATTTATCGTCATTTTGACGATTTTGGGTGCTAAAAATAGCACTTTGACGACTACATGCATACTTCCTTTTTTAAGCTAATTTATGTAGGAAATTAAAGTGATATTTATGGTACGAAAAAATATACATATATGTATGTAATACTGAAATATTATGTGATAGTTATTTTAGAATATAAATATATTGTATATGTTAGACCTGAATTTTAAATATCAGGTGTGAATAGCGCTTAAAAATATTATAAGCTAAAAATTGTGTACATTTGTATGTAAAAGCATGTGCTCATATTTTAAGGAGACTAAATTCGAAGATGAATTCAAAACCTTAACTTTTATAAATCCTTACATTAAAAGAAGAGTTTTCTTATTTCATCATAGAATTCGAAAGACGAGAAATTTAATACGAGTTAAAGTAACTTAGCCTATTAAACTTGGAAAATTTCTTCTACGCTATAAATGCTAGATTTTTGGAATAAAGTATCCTTCTATGACTAATGTGCTGTTCATAGAACACAGGCGAGTTGCTTGTCTGTGTTGTATGAACAGCACAATAATAAAAATGTGTTGTTCATAGAACACAGACGAGCACTCGTCTAAAAAATTTTATATGGAAATCACTCCAAAAATACAAATTTTCTAGACGAGTTGCTGTTTATATCATCTTCTTCAGATATGTGAGTTTGTACCCAGATACGTGGAACTTAGCAAAACCAAAGTGAGAAATTAGTTGAAGATACCATTTTCGGAAAAAATGTTATACACTAAATAAAAACCATCTAAAACCTTGCAACTGTGGTTGTTATGACTTAGATGTGCCCGATTTAACAGAACTGTTTGGTATAATCATAGTACCTTTCATTAAATGAAATCTTATTTTAAAAATATACCTATGTATGTCACAAAAATTACTTATGAAAATAGCTTCATGTTTGTAGAAGTATATACCTAGTTGTTGTTGTAGCTTTATATGCTGCAGTTTTTTATTAAAGGCAACCATGACTTGATTTTTTATACTTTACGCCGTTGAAATAAATCTTTTATTCAAAACTAATTAATTTTACTAGCTGACAATTTTTTTGACGATTTGCAATGATCATATTGACGATTTTTTCCGTCGAATTTTACCATTTTAAACCAGATTTATCTGGCATCTTGTTCACAAGGCGTAGAGTTCTAAGGTCAGATGTTTAAACATAACATAATATAACACACTCTATTTGAAATTTTGTCAGATTACTTTACTCATGTTTTTTACACAAGCAATGTTCTTGAGATAACAGACGACATGCCTACATAATCCCATCTAAATGTTATTTTGCCCAATGAGGCATAAATGTCGTGTGTTATGTACTTTAGGTCGATTTAGTCCTCTATGTTTAGAATGAGAATGCAACTCGGGTAAAAGAATACATTGAAAAAAATTTAAAAACATAATAAAAAGTGTTCATAAAAATAATTAACAACGAACAAAATTTCGTTTAATGTTATATTAATTAACTATGATAAGAATTTGTAGTTTGCTAACTATGATAAGAATTGGTAGTTTGCGATTACTTATGCTTATGCCAATCGAGTTTACACTACAATGCGTTGCAACTTACTTCAGTTTAAAAAAGAATAGAATATAGATAAAACTTTTGGTATTTCGGGCAGCTTTTAAAGCTGTGATTAGTTCTGTTGAGTACATTGCTTTTTTGCAATTTTTATTTTCTCTATCGAGCTTATGATAAAAATTTAACTGATTTATGCTACTTCGTCTGCAATATTGCTAAATGAGAGCAATTTTATTTTTAAAGATTTAGCTGAAGCTTGATCTAAACATAAAGCAAGCGTATTAAGGCCAAAAATAAATTTTCCGTCTTTTTACAACACGTATAAAACAAAACTACAACAATTGAAACAACAACCAACAGCTTTTAATAATAAATTAAAAAATGTTGTAAGCGATCAATATTTGATCGATGTAAAGTGTTGAAAATGTTAACAGCAACATAAATATGCAACTTTCCTATAGTAATTCCATTAAAACGAAGAAAAAACTGCATCTAAAGAAATATTTTCTTAAAGAAATAAAATCCAACTGAAGTTAAATTGCTAAAGTTTGAAGAAAAAAAATCTCGAAAATGTAAACTTTAAACCATTAAGTCAAGCCGTGTGGCAAAAACTTGCAAAACATGTTGCTCAAAACACCCCCAACGTAAAACAAACATATTGTTGATTGGTCGCTTTGAAGAAATTGAAAGATTGATTTATGAAGAAATTATTGATGAAAATAATCTTTACAACTTCAATATGTTTATGTTATCTGCAATAAAAAATGAAAACAAGCAAATAATATTGCCGAGGGTAAAATATAATTTTTTTACACGTATTTGCTTATTCGTAGCAATTTTTTTCTTCTGACTTATCTTTTTTAATAAGTAAATAAGTACATATTTTTACAGTATATACATTACGATAGATTTTGTGTGTTATGTACACAGCATATTTATTATTATCAGCATAGAAAATTATAATTATTTGCGGTTTTATTTTTTTACAAAGCAAGCATTTTGTTGTCGAGTCTGACAGTTTTTTTACCCCAATGCATTTTGTATATTTTTCTTTTAGATTTCTTAAAAAATATATAGATGAACTTAACATGTAACCACAAGAATAACTTAATTATAATTTAACGCCGTGGCAATTGAAGTATGCACATATGAAAGCATTAGGGTGTGCCTTATATGTATGAGCCAAATTTTGTTCAAAATTTGCATTGTAACTCGCTTAGAAATGTTCTTTGTACCAAGAAGATACTTTGTGGAAAGTTATAGGCAGATTGCGACAGGAGAAGGCGTGCCGACCGTGCAACCGACCTCATCTTGTAAAAATTTTTTAAATTCATAAAAAAAAACAAAGAAAAATAAAGCAGAGGGTTAGCTTACGAAATACTCTCGACAACTTTTAGGAGGGTTATAGTAAATTTATTTGTTTTGGGTGTAAAAACGTCCTCAAAATTATAAGAATGCGGTTTTTTAATTTATGATATTTTTTCATATGTTCAGCTATATATTGATTATAATAATTATTATTAAAATGAGTAAAGTTTTTCGTTTGTAAGGTAAGACAATGGATAAAAAGTGCATATTAAATAAAATCTGGCAGCTCTAGAACTTTAATAATGGATAGTTGTGTAATCTCGCTACAATTTTTAAACAAAACGGTGGTCCCCCAATTAAAGCGTTCTTTGATTAAATAAAATTTTTCCACTTAATTAAAAAATAAAATTGCTAAATAAACAAATAAAAAATTACAACAAATAAGTTTGTGAAATTAGAGAGAAAAAAAAAATAAATAAATAAATACTTATAATGAACACTAGAGAAAAATAATAACTGCCAATTTCTCTATTTCGAATAAATATTTTCATTCGCATAAATACATTTAAAACAAAAACAAATTTTAAAATTTTGTTTTTGTTTCAAATGTTTTTATGCGAATGAAAATTTTTATTCGAAATAGTGGAAGTAGCAGTAAGTGTATCTTCTTGGCTATGATATCAGCAAAACAATAGGTACCAAGCTGCCTTCTATTGTTTTATAGCATGAAGAAGTTCGTGCAAGTGCTTCTCTTATAGTAGAAGTAGACGTTTTATGGAACAAAGCACGATTCACAATACGATCTACTGATACATGTGTTTAAAGGTAGAAAGTTTATATTTAAAATGGAGAAATTTGCAGAATTTACAGGAGAAACAAGACAAGAATTTTGTTGGCAAATTTGACGATTTGTTTGACGTCGCTAATGCTAATACATTGGATACGATGTCTATAGCGGAGAATACGATTTTTTTTAATAAATCAAAAAAAAAAAAAAAATGCAAGTCCTGGAGCAATGATAGGTAGCGAAAAAGCCAAATCGATTCGAGAGAAGAATAAACAACGTTTTCATACGATCGTATTGCGAAGTAAATATTAAAGTTAAAGTGTGCTTTGTACTACTTTATATTTTAAAAATGATAATTTTATATTTTTGTAAAACTATCTTATTTTTGAAAAACTACATTATCTGTACCCATATTTCTTAAACAATTTTATAGGCGAATATAATAACTTTGAATCCTAATCAAGTGACGAAGAGGCCATTTAAAATTACGACCTAATCTATAAAATAAGTGCAGTACTTCAAGAACAAACAAAAATTGGTCGACAAAATTTCATAGCACCAAAACTAGTATAAGTTTTAGATAAGTGTTAAGTAAGCTAAAATGTTATTTATCCAACTGACTTTTATTCCAATAGACCTAAACTAAACTAGATCAAGATTTTTCTTAATTTGATTAATTTTACTTACTTTTGTTGATTTTGGTAAAAGTGACGTCACTGTCTGTCTCGGTCGCTCATGGCAAACTTGTCCACTAGCCATCTCTCTCATCATTTTGCCATAAAATTAAGAATCTACCAAGCGCTTATGCCAATAAAAACATTTGAACTGTTTAAAATGGGTTAGCAGAAATCGGCTTACTTGATCTTTTTATTTTTGCTGGTTTTTTTTTAGTATGAGGCTAACAAGTATTACATCATATACAATCCTGATTAGCGAACTTTTAATAACACTTGCCAAAGCACTTTAGTAAAGTTTTTTTTTAAAGGAGGGCATTTCAAAGTTGATAAAATTTTGAAAATTTAACATTCTTAGTTTGATAAATAGTCTTAATTCTAGAAAACTTGCGGCACTTGTGTCATTATTTTTGACTATGGTTCTAGAAAGGTTATTTAGGTATATGGTACTAAAGTTTAAATGAATAAACCCAATAAAAATAACTACAATAAACGAAAAATGGTTACAGTTTGACCAAATTTCTAGGGTTTTCTTAAATGCTCATAATTTTCAAGCTACGTGGGATAGATTTTTTCTGATTTTTCTCAGGATGGTTACAATCAATCCTGCCACCCCGTTTCGCCTTGAAGTTGAGTTCTGGGGCACCCAGTATAAACTATCAAAATCATACTGGTTGGAGAAAAAAGACTTAAGCTATGTCTTTGAACACTATTCGTTATGGAACTCAGATTCAGAAGACATAAATTCATAATAATCTTTTCAAAAATATACAAGATTCCAGCACGAACTTACATTTAAAAAAACATTTGTGGTAATTTTGTATTTTGAAATTTATTTTGATAATATCACCATTTTATGGACGGATGCAGCACACCATCTCCTATTCTAATCTGGCTGAAATTTTCAACACCGTATTTTTTGGCTACAAAGAAGATTTTTAGGGGAAGATGCACTTTTTCACTTTCAGAAATAAGGCGCACCCTAATATGCATATATGTACAATGTATTTTTACTGTAACTTGTAAAGTAGCTATTCTTTATCAACTTAATGTAATCAAGCAATATGTTGCTGAATGGCAAATAATGAAGTTAAAAAAAAACACAAATAAATAAATTATAAAATGCCATAAACTTAAACTCTACAGCAGAAATATGCAATAAAAACAAAAGAATTGCATACAGTCTTCTCTCAGAAGGTGTAGTGGTATCTGTGTTTGTAAGTATGACGAGTTTATAAAAAATTTGCATGTGTTGCATGCATTTGTACTCGTCGCTCATATATCAAACGCCTACTTCCTTGCTGGCTTATTTGCTTACTTGCCTGCCTGCAAAGGCAGTTGTCTTGAAAATGCAGTTTTCTAAATTTTTTTCTTTATTTTTGCATTTCAAGCAGATACTCTAATAGATATGACACCTATTGTTTACGATTTTTTTTCTTTTTTTTTTGTAAGAGAGCTTTGTATTTCTGGCTAAAAATTTTATCTATAACTAGAAAGAAACACTTTGTTTTATTTGCTTTAAAGACTATGGGTATTCACATTATATTTTTTTTATTAGAGATAAAAAAATAATTTAACTATTTGTCTATAAAAATTTGTCATTATGTATTATGCTTTGTTCAATTAAATTATCGTTATGTTACATAAAATAAAAAACCTACTGCTTTTTAACATTTATTTTTATTTTTTTTGTACTCTAATAGGACCCCCCTTGATAACCTACTACCATTTTAAACTCTTTCAAACAATTTTAACGCCAACGACCAACCACATTTTCTACAAAAATAAAAAATATAAAAACAAATTTGCAACTACAAAAAAAAAAAGTTGCAATGTGTTGCCAATAAATAAAACCTTTAAGTCATGTTTTGTTAGCTACCACTTTACCATAAAAAAATATAACTATGCCAAAAAGTCAATAAACGCCGTGAGCGTTTGAGCAGCAGCAAACAACAGACACCAAAAAACATTTCTTTATACTTTGCCAACAATAGCGAAAAAAATCATTTTGTTAATAATTTTGTTGGAAGTTAAAAAATAGGAGATAAAAACGTTAAAGGTAAAAACATCTCATTGGCTTTAACTACTGCCTATTTTAAGGCTTTGATCGAGAGAAAGAAAATGCGCTAACCTGGTGTTATTACAATCTCTTTTTAATCACACCCAATTTTTCTGGATTTGAAATTTTCTCTCACAAATCGAACTTTGCAATGTAAACATACACGGATGATGTATCATGGCCCGAGTTCAAGTTTAAAATGTGTGCTGATGAGAAGTGTAGCGGCTACGAAACAGCTAGTTGTTCCTTAGTTAAAACGCTTGATTATTTTTCTCGTTATCTTCAATAAAAATTATTCATCTCAGTATTGTAATAAAAAGAATCCTAAAATTTAAAAAAAAAGAAAAAACTTCTAATAAAAGCTAAAGTACATACAGTGCGAGCTCGATTTGCGCAACCACCGATAACTGCAACACCCCGATTAGCGCAACGCGCAATTTTTTTACATTACAGTCTTTATAAGTGCAACTTTAAAAACAAAACCAGTCTTGATTAGTGCAACTTGTTGTGTTTTATAAAATTTAAAGTAATTTTCGCTTTGAATTTTTTTGCAGAAACGTAGATCTAACTAGCACTTAAAGTTTCAGCGAATACCCCATCATAAGAATGTTTTTCAACACGTCAATGCTGATACTTTTTATTTTAATTTCTTTACTCTTTCTTTACATGCAAAGAAGTTATCTGTTAATATACAGTTAGCTTTTTGTTTTGGTTTTTATATCTTTGCGTTTTTTATGAGTTAAGTGAAGATCATTTTTAAGTAAACATCATTTCAATAAACATGGGGGTAATGAAAAAAGTGATTAAGCTAAGAATTAAACAAAAATTAGAAATTTTGAGCAAATTGCAACTTGGCGAATCTGTTAAAAAGATTTGTATTGATTACAAAATTAACAAGTCCACAGTAAGCAGAATTAAAAAAAATGAATACAACTTACGAAAATTTGCTAGAAACACTGAATCCGGTACAGGAAGTCGAATGACACTTAAGGCAGCTGAGTACCCACGAATGGAAAAACTCTTATATAAATGGTTTTTAAAACAGAGAGTAAATAACGTTCCAGTTTCTGAGGAAATTTTAAAATCGAAAGCCCTATTTTTCCATAACAAATTGAGAGAAAAACCTGGAAACTTTAATGCTAGCCTTGGATGGGTAAAGAACTTTAAAAAGCGACATGGCATACGCAGATTAAAAATATGCGGAGAAAAGTTGTCAAATAAGGTGGAGAGTGTAGATCCCTTTTTAAAAGAATTTACTACTAAAATCCATGAACTAGGACTAGTTCCTGATCAGATTTACAACTGTGACGAGTCCGGTCTATTTTTTAGACTTCTACCAAATTCAACTCTAGTAAGTTTAAATGAAAAGTCAGCACCAGGACGTAAGGTTTCTAAAGAAAGGATAACATTTTTGCCATGTATGAATGCAAGCGGGTTACATAAACTAAAATTATTTGTTATTGGAAAATCAGAGAATCCACGTGCGTTCAAAAACTTTAATAACAGGCCAGTCCATTATAGAGGAAACAAAAATGCATGGATGACTTACGTCGTTTTCGAAGATTGGTTTAAAAACGTGTTTGTGCCTGAGGTTTGTATTGTAATCGGTTATATTCGAAATAGGGTATTTTTTAGTTCGTGTCCTTCTTTTAATAATAGGTTACTGAATTTCTTCGCTCTAAAGGACTTCCAAAAAAAGCGTTATTACTAATAGACAACGCACCATGTCATCCTAAAAATAACGAGCTCAAAAGCGATGATGGAAACTTTGTCATAATGTGCCTGCCTCCAAATTGCACTGCTTTACTTCAACCGTTAGATCAGAATGCAATAAATTTAACAAAAATCTATTATAAAAAAAATCTTTTAACACATTTAATTGGCACAAAAGGCACAGACTTGGAAAAAAAACTTAAAGCTTTTAATATTCGTATGGCAGTTATTCTTTTAGCTAATGCATGGGACAGAGTTTCTACCATCGCCATTAAGAAATGTTGGAACGTTTTAATGTCAAAAAATGAACAATGGGCTGACGAAGATGATGTACCATTGATTTTGTTACGGGACCAGATAGCAGAAGAACAGGCTTCAATTACACCATCCATTTTAAAGTTGTTGCAGGATGTTTTACCGGATATTAACTTAACAGATGGTGAAGTTGCTGAATGGATCAGAGAAGACTATTCAGAGGAAAATGTAGCTATAGACGTTTCAGACGAAGAAATTGTAGAAACAATACAAATTGAACAGAAACAAAAAGTTAAAGTAGATGATGTCATTAAGTCCATTGACATTTGTATGGAATGGGCAACAGAAAATGACATATCGTATGAAAAATTAATCGCTCTTCAAGAAATCAAAGAAGCAGCGATTTCCCAAAAGGCTAAAAAGTCTAAAACTCAAACAAAAATTTCAACATTTTTTTCTTTAAACTAAAGGTTTAAACATATGTATTTTCAAAAATAGAATATTCATAAATATGTACACATATATATACGTGTAAAATAAGTACAAAGATTATATTTATGTGTAAAACCTTAATTTTTTCATTTTACTTTATAAGTTATATTTTTAAAATAAAATTGAATGAATTTGAGTTTAAGAATGTTGAATTTTATATAAGATTTTTAGTGGTCGGTTATGACAACTTTTCGGTAAAAGCAACAACCCTGGTTTCCTTTCGGTTGCGCAAATCGAGCTCGTACTGTATGTACAAAAAGTCAAAAATCTATTTCAGCATTATAACATTCGACAAAAATAATTAAATTAATATTTACAAAAAACGCGATTACGTTACGAGTATAGATAGGTCACATAATCCTCCTCACATGATTTTAGCCAGTTTTTAAGATCCTCTACGTCGAAAACCATCATATGTTCAAATAAAATTTAATCAAAAAGGGGGGCTTGTCACTAAATGTGGTAACATTTCGTATTCCCGGCGATATTTACCCCACTAACATTCATATGTTCGAAGTGTATTCAATAAAAATAAAAAAAAACTGAATGCTGAAAATTTTCCGGTTACGTGCAATCGATTAGTGATTTTCTGCTGAGGAAAAAATTGGAATAATGCTCACGCGTCATTGCTCGTTCGTAGTTTTTTATATGAAAGAATACTGTTATCATGCCACCGTATGCATTACACTTGCCCAACACCTGCGAGTTTTTTCCTGTTTTCAAAATAGAAGAGATTTATGAAAAACCGGCATTTTACGGACATTGAGGAGGTAAACAATGAATCACTGAGAGAACTCAGAGCCATACCAAAATAGGCATTTCAGAACTGCTTCGAGTATTAAAAAAAAAAAAAACGCTGGCTATGTATTATATCTATGGGGGAATATTTGAAGGGAACAAAACAGGAATTGATAAATAAATATGTAAATACATTTAGAGAAAAATTAAAATTCACATTTTCTATTAACCAGTAAATGTATTCGCCACTAAGATAGCATTAGTTGATTGTAACATGCGCTACAGCTACGAAGTTTACCAAAACTTTACAGATATGATTACTATTTAATAGTTTTCAGAGATATGTCAAAACAAGACATTTAGTATATGTTAATATTACAAAATCGTGATTTCAAAATCGTAGTATACAAACCCATCATGTGCCAAGTGCATTATGTTTAGATAAGTTCCAACATCAACCAGAATACCTATGTATGTCAAGGCAGCTTTATCAGGTAGTGTCGGAATTACAATAACAACAACACTAAAAATCATCGCATGTATTTTGTTGGTACAAGTTACGTAATGTTGTTAAACCTTTGTCTCTCTTTTGCTTGAAAAACAAGTCTGTGTATTTTTTTTTTGTTCAGAATTATCTAGCTTGTAAACAAAATTTTGACAATTTTACGGAACGAAAACAAGACGGATGTACTTATACTACTACCTGGCAGAGCTGCCTTGGCCTATGTTTTGAGACATATATTAGGCTCATTGTGCTCTACAACCATGACAAGACAAAAGGTACCTCAATTTTGGATACCCTGTATGAAATGAATACCTGTTACAAACGCTAATGGGTAGCCAGTTTTAGGTTTGTTTCTCCAAGTCGTTTTCTATTACAGTAGAACTGTACTATTGAATCCACCATTTTGAGCACGGAACCGATTTCGGCAAAACGTGAAAGTACTAATTTCATCTGGCTTTAATTAGAGTATCAATTTTTAGTTGAGCAAAAAACAGTGTAATTATTTAAACTTTTTTTAGTTGATTTAATGAAATAATTGTTGTTTATTTTTCTATTACATTTATTATTTTTTGTGTTGTTGTTTTTTCTTATTTTGCGCAAATTATTGTCATAGGTTAGTGAACTACAATGAGCACGAGTTGTGTGTAGTTGAATGGTTGAGTTGGTTGATTGTCTGTCACTAATACTACCGCTACAACCAGCCGCTGCAAAATCAACGCCACCGCCAACACCACCACAAACACTTTTAAAATGGACACATGCACACACACTGCTTGGTTTGTATGACTATTTATTTAACAATATCACCGCAGTTTTTAACTTTATCTACTAATGAAAGCAAAAGTATATTTTATTTATTTTTTTTTTCTTGTTGTTATTGCATTTTATATTTATTTTCTTGTTATTTTTATTTGTTAAAGTTAATTTGTCAGAACTATCAGAAATAACGACACAAATTTAAAAGAATGAAATGTTAAAGCAAAATCGCAAAAAAAAACTTTATTGAATAATAACAACTAAAGCCAACAACAAAAAATTGTTGCTTGATTTTCCCCCAAATTATTTTTGAATTCATATACATACATATGTATGTATTTATTAGTTTAATTATATCTTTTAAATCTTTTACAACTATTCGATATTTTGAAGTTTATTTGCTGTGGCTATCTAACCACTTTATATGGCCACTTGAGGTAGTAGAGTATTTAATTTTGTTAAGTATTTCTAACGTTTTTTTTTTCTTCTCTATTGTGTACAATTGGAATTGGCACCAACATGATTATAAAATACATATTGCCGCCGCCAATCGCCGACAGACATGCAATGCAAGTCAGTCAGCCAGTTAGTCAATTGAACAGTCAACAGTATAATGTTATTGACTGATTGTGGGTCCGTCTCTTTGCACAAACTCATTCGTTTATATGAAAAAAAAGTTTGTTGCTGCCGATGGAACTACAAAGTATTTATAATTGCAATTATAATCAACAAATAGTTTACAATTTATTTATTTTTGTTAATAAGTCGCTATTTTTTTATTACTTTTTTGTACAAAAAACTAAGTGAAAAGATTTTGTTATTGAGTATATAATGCCTTCTTCGTATTTATTATATACTAGTTACATACATATGTATAAGCTAAAATTTTAGCTTTGGATTTACTAAATTTTGTATAACTAGTAAATTTTTACTGATTACTAGCAAATTTCAGTAATCATTTGCATATTAGTGATAAGTAAATTTTATGCTCATTACGTGTAATAAAGTTCTACTGAATACCGACTATTTTTTTTTTTGGAAAAATGTAATAAAAGCTAAAATGTAATTAGCTAAAAGCTAATGTAATAAAAGCTAAACACGAGTTAGCTCACTTGACGAGACAATTTATAGACGTGCACGTAAGAAATTGGGTTCATAAAACACGACTTGGTTGTGTCGTGCAACTTACGTTAATTCATGTATATGTCAAACATTTATGATATTTGTTTGTTACCAGCATGCGAAAAAATAGTATCTGTTTACATTTTTAATACCAAAAAATCATTTTTCAACGTAAAAAATGGCAATCCTATTCTAGGCACATTTGACATACATACATACGCATGTATGTATAAGTAAATAAATAAAACAAAATATTTTTTGGAAAGGCTTTTTTATGGCGGTCTAATTGGAAAAAAACGAATAAACAAACAAAAATTGTATATATTAATTGCAAGTTTTATATTGTATATGTGTATGTTTTATTATGTATGTAGTATATATGTACATATACAAAACATTTATGTGACACGAAAGAACAATTTCAGTTCATGTCTCCAGAAATTTGAGAGATTCTTAAACGTTCTGTTGCAATTTCCATTCCTAGTTTTCTTATTATTTATTACCACTTGTAAATTATTTTTATTATATTTCTTATTATTTATAACACTTTCTACACATTTTCTATTGACGAGCATGTTTCTTCATTCGCCGATATTGACATTTATGGTGAGACGATTCGCGTCTTACAAACCAAAATAAATTGAAGTTACGTTTTTTAATACTAATCGTCAATAGTCGCGGTTTGTAAACCAAATCCAGGAAAAACTTACAAAGTTAGCGCTTTTTATCGACGAGTCGTGTCTTATAAACAGGCTGTAAATGTTGCTAGTAGAAAATGTATAGAATACATTACAATATTATTATCTCGCATAGAAAAAAATGTTTATTTTTGCTGAAAAATTTTGCTGATTCAACAGAAGTTTTTTGGCAATTTAGTCTCGTATCAGTTTTTGTGGACTTTCATCAAATTCCCATAGTGCTACTCTCTGTGTAGTACACTTTCTGTTTAATGCTACGTGCGTAATATACCAAACCAAAAAAAAAAAAAATCTAGAATCTCATATTTCTTTTGTCTTGAAAAAGTTCCAAGGTGGCAAAACCAAATTCTTCGAACTATCTATGGTATGTAAAAAACTCACGAATTTATAAGGATTTGTGCGTTCTGCTGGCAAAAGACGATTTTCGAAGTAGGCAACTAGGTATATCAATAAGCCGGATCTTATATATACTCGTATAGCAAACGACAAATATAAAATATAATTATATGATATTTTAACCATAAGATATTTGGAATAAAAAGTTACTGACTAGAAGATAAGGATCATATGATGAATTCATTATTAGGCAGATGAATTTAGCGAATTTTGGTGAATTTCCTTATCAATTTGACTTGGTTTAGTTTTACAAATTTTATCATGCTCTTTTTTTCTCTTGCGACCGATAAAAATAAAGCACTAGCCGAGTCGAATTCAATTTACCAGGTGTAACTGAAAAATCATATGCTTTAATTTGTGTATAAAGTTGTTACCGTTTAAAGCTGAAGGTGCATACCCCGCGTTACATGCGTCACGCGTTTGAAGCGTTTCTACGCTTTTCATACGATAAGTTTTTTTTACGTTTGAAGTATTTTTGAAATAAAAACTTTTTTTTTTTAGCACAAAAACATAAAATAACAATCCACCTCACAAATATTCTTGACGAAAACTTAAAAAAATAAAATAAAAGGAATTGTGAAAAAAACAACTGACAGTTTTTATAACGCTTATGACGCGTACAAAAGTAGAAAATAAACCTACTTTTTGCGTCGTATGCGACTATGCCTTCTATGCTTTGTGGTGTGTAACTTGTCCCATACAATTGCACGGATTCTACTTTTTTGAAAGACGCTTAGAACGTGTTAACGCGCATAACGCGCGATATTAACTCACAAACATGCATGTTTGCAAATAAAATGTGTATGAGTGTGTATGTTTGTACAAGTACATACTTTCTATACAATATTTTGACACATGAGTCACTTCAGCAATAATTAAACACCATGTTGTTTTTGTATTGTTGTACTTATTGTACCAGTTACATTTGACAGCTCAGTACTTGAATACGCCATTTACACAAATAAAATTATGTTGTAACAAAGCGGTTACCTTTTGTTTAATGCATTACATGTTTACACAGAAAAATGCATGATTTTTTGAAGTAAGATTTTTGTGGAATGTGGATCTGATAAACGGACTTCACAGCTTTAACCTTCAGAGATTTTCCGACAAAAAAAATTATTTAAGGAAATAGCAACAACATTAGTTAGCAACAGCAACACATAGAAGGAAAATCATGGCACAAAAAATTGGGGTTTTTTTCCTGAACAAAAAAAAAATTTTTTTAATGTTTTTAGTCAAAGTACTCTTACAACAAACAATTTTTAGCATCACAATCTTTATAACTATTTTCAAACCCGAGTCTCAATAGGTGCAAAATATTCTTTTTTATTATAAGTATTTCTTACATTAATAATTTAACCCAAAAGATCATACATATTTAGCTAATGAATCCCATTTCAACATTTATTATATTCATTAATTTTTCATTAACTAGTAACCATCCACTTGCACGTAAATATGTTACTAAAATTTCATTATCAGTAAAAATTATTTTTGACTTTAATTAATGATTCAATAGATAAAAGTATAATAGAACGTATAATACTTATGATAACAAATTGTACAATTATTATGATGTAACTTTAGTTTTCTTTCACAAATTACACATACAAAATTGGATATATTGTATAAAAAAAAATCCTTTAAAATTTGGGCATCTTGTGTTGCATTCGATGTTTGTGTACATATAGAATTTAAATATCAGAAAATCACCATTTAAACATGAAAATATGGAATACCACAACTTAATAATAATAGTAAAAAAAAATCATATTAAGTCATATTTATGTGCGTTATTTCCAATTTGCTAACAAACACACTAGCAACTAAAAGCCAAATACAGTATAAAACATACGCACAAATTATCTCTCCTCTATTATTTCATGCAATTTTTTCTAGTTACAACGATATTATAAGTATAAATAGCAAATATAAATATGTAAAATAAATGCATATTTGAATGCAAATGTATATTATTATGAGACAAGTACGTACATATATGTACATACTTACATATATTTGCTTTTTTTGCATTCTACTTAACTAAGGGGTTAGCGACCGCAGAACTATCTGACATTAGATTGCGATGGCGGCCAAACGACAACAGCCGATGCAACTGCACTGCCACATGAAATTTACAAACAATCATACAAATAGAAATTCAACTGCAAAAATATTGCATCCAAAAACAAACACAATGACTGAAATCTAACAACTGAGGCAATGAAAAAATAATATAAAATAATGTTGAAAAAGTCATTGGCGACAAAACTTAACAATGAAGTTTTTTTAAGGCTTTGGAGCAACAGTGCACAAGCGTCGTCGTTGAGACTTCAGCAGCTGATGAATGTCTATTTCTATGGCAGTGAGAAAAGACAGAACGAGCTAACGACTACACTCTTTGCTCGAATAGAAAACGGCAAGCAACGAATATCGACATGCAATGCTGCTGCCTGCAATTTGTTTATACGACTGCAATATAAAATATTATAAATTTATATTCGCCCAACTAAAACAACGGAGTATGCATATGGTCGTACGATATGATTAAGTATGTTTATATGTTCATTTATTAGTCTTTGGTAATATGTACGTATTTGAAAATTTAAAATAACTTTTCGTGGTGTTTTGCAATAAATAATAAGGCAGTCACTTTCTGGAAAACGATGTTCTTAAAAAAAAAAAAAACGAAGAAGAAAAACTTCCTAAAAGTGAAAAGATACATTATTGTTTTCTTTTTAAACGTATATAAAATACACTACTTTCACAAGTACTTTCTTTTTCAAATAGATTTCTAATTAAACTTTTAAGAGTGTGCACCGAAAAACTTTTGTTTCATGTGCAAAACGCAGTTCGTTGAATCAGCTAAAATTGTTCGAATACGGACCGACTTGTGAAAGAATTCGAGCATATAAGTTGCTAAACGAAAACTAAAAAAATTTCTCAACAAATATTATTTAAGATTATTTTATAAAAAAAAAAATATTTTAATAATTTTATTTCGATATTTCCTTTTCCTTTGGAAAGCTGCTACACTAAATTTGTTGAAAAACATTTTAATAAAATTAATAACACTGGCCTGCGAAGGCCTCTAAAAAGCAATATTGATACCAATCAAAAAATTATAAACAGCAAAAGAAAAAGCTTGTTTTTTGTGTTTAGACAGGTATTATTAAAACATTTTTCTTTTTAAATTCGCAGTAATTTATTTAGATTGTTGGGACTCCTTCCCCTCTTTTCACCGAAAAACACAGCGTCCAAGTTAGGTATACGCCAAGGCAAAACATGTTCCCCGGGGGGACGTAATACAAACAGTAAATTTTTTAGAAAATTTTATAAAAATTTATGCACAAATAAATGAATAAAAATATAAACTAACAATGCCAAGTATTTCCGTCGCTGTCTTTCGTTATGTAATGTTTATTTTTCTCTCCCGCAACGGGAAATCACACCGCACCGCAAATATTGTGCTCAGACTCTTATTTAAATTTTTGGCCTGAAGAAGCTATCCAAAGGAGAGCGAAGTATTGCTCGATAATTATAAAAAAACAAAAAACTCCAAAAGACATTAAGCTCGAAAAATTATATAATATTAAGAAGAAAACAAAGGTCGAAATACAGTAATAATAAACAAAATTAATAAATAATAGAAATGTGTTTGAATTATTACAAGTTTTTGCGATTTTATTATTATTATTTTTTTTCAAGAAAGAAAACTTAGAAAACAAAAATATTTTTTGATAAAATATACATATATTTTAGGCAATCAATACATTATCAATGCCGATTTTAAGAAGTTTAATCATCATATTAATTGTTTGTAGTAAAACTCAATAGGTTCAATAAGCGGGCCTAAGAAACCAAGTCAATTTCTTTTAAATTATGAAGAATATATGCATTTGTATATGTGAATACTTATGTATGTTTATGGCTATAATTATCTTCCAAATATAAAAAATTTGCAAAACAAAGTAAAAAATATCAAATACGAGTACATTGCAAAAAATTAATTTTGTGTGCCAAAAAACAAAAATTTTTCATAATTTACCTTAAGGCTTGTTTAGTTTGAATGACAGGTTAACAAACAGACAAAATTTTAAAAATTTCAGTTTAAATTTTTAACCGAAAGATCTTTTGTTTAATCATGAAGGCGTTGTTATTTTTAAACAATTTCGCCTAAGAGATACGTTCAAATAAATAGTTTTGGGTTGTCTTGACTGTACTGGCTGCCGTTTAACATAAAACATTAGAAAATTGCAAGTGCTTTGTATTAAATAAAGTATGATAAATGTTTGTTAGGTCCATTGCTGTATTCATATGGCTCCGTTTTTATTATTTATTCATTGCTTTTTGTTTCATATTGTCTTCTTTGTAAAAATCTTTGAAATTTTTGTAAAAGCCATTTGATTTGTGATTATAAAAGCCTTTGGCATATTCACACACATTTTTTAAAAAAGATTTTTCGTTTAGTTTTGAGCTAAAGCGTTATTTTTTTACTACTGTTGCAACACGCCCATGTTTTTACATTTCTTTTTTGTTTTTATTTATTTTTTTGGTAAAACTGCTAAATGACCAGTTTGCTGGTGGAAAATATGCGCGAGTATTATTGTCTTGTCGGGTTTTCTTAAAGTAGTTTTTTCAGCATATACGAGTAAATGCATTACAAAATGTGCAATCAATTGTGAAACAAGTTGAAAAATTATAAATGATTTTGTAGGTCAGAATTATAATGATTAATCAGTTTTTTTTTCTTTAATTTTATATTTGCAATTTAAAGAAAAATCAAGAAAACTGCGTGCACTTCAAATTAACATCTAAATCGTTAAGATATTTTAAATATACCAGTAGATACATAAATACAAACGACCATGTGAAGAAAATACATAAATATATCATTTAAAACCAGCAAATGACACATTGAGGTTGAATAGTGGCGGATGTGGATACTTGATTTTATCATAGATGATAAATTAAAAAAGTTAATGCGTAATCGATTTTTCTTTCGATATTGAATAACAATAAATGATTTTTCTCCGAAATACATTATTTAAAACAATTTTTTACTACGAATGTTTGACATGATAAGGAGTTGAAAAGTACGTTCATAACACGAATATACTTTGACAAAACTGATTGGTAATTTTGCTTAAAAAAAATATGCAAAAAGAATTGAACAAATAACCACTTGATCCTGAATTTGCCCATAGTTGTTCGTGCCCAAAAGAGAGCCATTATATTGTTTCTTTGTTTCTTTTCGTTTTATTTACAAAAGAGCATATTTATTTAACACAAAGGGGATTTATCAGCATAAAGCAGTATTAAATTGCCAGTGGGAGGGAATGTTAAAATTTTTAGCAGAAAATATGTTCAGTTTCATTTTTTCTGCATTTAATCATTACAACGGAAGTTGCATTTTTTTCCTAGAGAAAAAAGTTTAATTAGCAGAAAAGCAATTATTATTTTTAATAGTCATGGGAAAAGTAAACCAGAATAAATCTAGTTTAGTCTTCTTAAGCGATCACGCCTACACACAGCACAACTTAAGCCAAGAAAAATTTACAATACATCGGCGAAATCACAGTTCTAATAATGAGATTGTATGCATCAGATTTAAGAAGTTTAATATGAAATCATTCTAGATTAAGGTTAAATGTACCTAGAAGTATAGCCATAAACCCTATTTCAGAAAGCAAATTTGCACAATTGAAATGTGTGCTCTCGAATGTGAATGATTTTAGTTGATCGGCTTCCCTATTTCACTAGTCAACTGGTTCGTTTGTAATATATGGTTGTACACGCATATTACTTTTACTTTATTTCAACACCTAAAAAATATAGCAGATGCATTATTCATGTATATTTTATTAGTGTAAAGTAATAATATGCTTATTCATCTTGCATATTCAATAATGTAAGTCTATGTGCACAATATTGTGAATAAGGATTTAGTGTTACTGATTTAGCATAATAGAAGGATATAGTGTTACTGACAACATGATTTTATGTAAGGGCATAACATTTTGGTATGTTCCACTAGAAACAAAATAGAGTTTAATATTAGTACTTAAAAAAATTATGTTAAGGATTAAGTAAACCCACCAGTTTTACACACATTTTTAAATATAAAAAAATAGTTTTCCATCAAAGACGATGTTGAACATTTGATATAAAATAATTTTTTCATTTGATATCAAGCAAAATTCTTAAGCCTATCTTAATAGTTTAATAGTAACACTTGAATAATTTAATTATTGATCCTATTTGCTTTGACCTTTATTTAATTCAATATTTGCAATAAATTCCTTCAGCTCAAGGTTATTTTTGGTTTAAAAAATAAATTTTTTAATATTTCGTTTTCCTTCGAAAGACTTCTTCAGAAAAATTTGTTTGTGTGTTATAAATTCAATTATTTAAATATTTTATTCAAGACGAAATATTGACAAATACATTAAAAATTAAAAAAAAAAAAAAAAAACAAAAAGAACCTTTAATTGAAGGAATTTACTGCAAATATTGTAATTGTAATGTATTGAATTCAAATTGAAATTAGTTTCAATACAAAACATTTAACGCTCAATTTTTTATAAAATTGTTTAAAACAAATGTGGCAGCGCTTACTGCATAAATAAATGTAAAGAAAATATTCGTATTATTTGATCTTGTTTGTATTGTTTTCTTCTACATTTTCCAGCTAAAGATCTTGATTGATTTTTGTTTTTAAAATTAACATTTTAATTTTCCTGATGATGATAACAAATTGTTATCGAAATATCGAAAATAAAATACTGTTAAACCTTTTTTATAAAAAACAAAAATCAATCAAGATCTTTATTATGACGATGAAATCCTATGCAGAGTCAAGAAGGGCCAGCTGCTTCGTCCTTTCGAGAATTAAAAGAAAAAACAGGTTAATAAAAAAATTCAAATTTAAAACAAACCAAACAAAAAAATAATTTATGAAGCATTACTCGTACTGTTCCACATTGTATTATAATTTTGAAAGACATTTGAGAATAACATTTGTAATTTTATTGTTTATAAGGGCGATGATAATAAATGAGTTTCTCAATTTGAAAACAATTTTTCTTTTTGGTGGAGAATGCTAGGTTTTCTAATTTGATTTCACATCAGCATTAAACGTTTGCCGTGTAAGAAAAAGTTCGATTTCAAATCAGTATCAAATCGAAATCAAACCTTATTGTTGGCTGGGTTATGCCTTTATTCATAAACAAATATTATATTTATACATTTAAACTTATTAAATATTTTTAGGTTGGAAATTTTACTGAATGAATAAGACATTTGAAATTTAACAGTTAAGCCTTGCGAAAAAAAATCAAAAATTAAAAGAAAAACAAATAAATCATATTAAATCGTTATAGTTTTTATTTTTGTCGTACCGGTAAATTAAAAGTTCGAGAGCTAAAGTACGTATACATATAATGTATGTAAGTTTAAAAAAAAAACAATTTGTTTTTCTAAACAATCTTTGCTCATTAATTAAAAATTTTAATACATTGTTTTATGTAGAATTCGTTGATTGTACAAACACAAATAAATTAATACCACGTTTTTACATAAATATTTTTTAATTTTCTTTTACTGTCGAAAATAATTCCTGTTTTTTTTTTTTCTATTAAAAAGTTTATGCAATGAGATCACCGGTTCTTTGAATTCGTAAATTAAGTATATTTTGTAAAAAACTGGATTTAAAAATCACAAAAACAAAGTTTTATATTCGGAGAGGCCAGTATGGTCTATCTGCCTGATTTACATAAATTAGAATATTTTATTAAAAGATAATTGTCGACAACGTGTTCATAGTGAACTCTAATACGAGTATACGAACTCTAAATACGAACTCTAAATAAACAGGATTGTTAACATCGTTTTTAAGCTTCGCAGATTTTTTTTTTCATGTTCAAACATGGAGTTGAAAGTTAAATTGTTTAAATGCCGAAAAATGTAGTAAAAATAGTTGTTGAGTGAAAACAGCTATTTTCTTTTCAACAACAAATATATAATAGCAAGATTATTTGTTGGTATACGTATGTACCAGTGTGTAGAAGGCTTACTTACGCCATTCTTATGGAAACTCGACGAAAGTGCAGTATAAGTGATCTCAGATAATATTGGAAGAAAACGTGTGACGAATCAGCATTATATGCATTGAAAAAAATATGGAAAGATCATTCCATTTTCCTGTTACAAAATAAAACAATTACTTCAGCGGATTTTGATCGGACGGCATTTGAACGAAAGGCGGAAAAAAATATATATATATTTTGCATTACAGCTCGTTTTAGAAATATCTCGTTCTGTTGCAGCTTTTATGGTTTAAATGAATTAATAAAATATTTAGTTTTAAGTTTTTACAGTTGGTATCACATAAAAAATATAAATTAGAAATGTTAAAGCAACGCTGACCCACGTTAATGGTTATTATTTTTTGTGCAATAGCTCGGATTAACACACGAGGAAACCCATAAAAATCGTGCTCTTTGTAATAAATAAATTGTTTATTTTTTAACATTAAGTTATTTTTAAAAAGGTATATTTTATGTCTTAAATATGACCGTTGTCTTCCATCTAACGTGGGAACTAATATAATATTTACTCATTAACGCACATATTAATGTAAGTAGACTTTGTTTTAAAGACGTAGAAATTTATAAATAGTATTCCAAGAAAACAAGAAACAAGATCACGACTGGCTCAAAGTCTAGTTAAATTTAAAGCAAAAAGACGAAAAATTTATTATGTTACGGTTTTTACAACGAAAGGCGGAAGCTATTGTAAAAGAGAATAAACTTTAAAATTAAAAAAAAAAAAAAAAAAAAATATTTTCGAACTAAATATTCTAGCAATAAAAAACCAAAGGGCCATAAAATAACTATAAGTTTTAAGCGAGAAAATAAGCTAAAAACAGCTTAATAAACATTCGGTAAAGATTTCAACGTTAAAGGCAGTAGTATATCCAGAACAAACCATAGAAGAACAAAATGTGGCTGAAAGTTTTAACAATTTTGCTTTTAAAGTCTTTTAAATTATTATTTGAAATAAGTAAAATTGGTTATATATATATTTACCATAAAAATCCATGTCTGTGAAAAGCAACTGCAGAATCAAATGGGCCAACTTACCTAAAAGGAGAAAAATTAAAATTAGTTAATTATTGTTTATTTTTATTTTATTATTACACTCCGGTTCACTTATTTAAAGGCACTTAAACATTCCATATTCAGAAGCCTGCATCTTTTTCAATTTTTAACCGATTGATTGACAGTTTCTTAAGTAAAGAACTTTTTTGAGCAATTTGTAAAAAGTAAGTCCAGAAATGTGCTTTATTTTTTAGCTCACTTGAGTAAAGGTATTTTATTATTTTTAAAGTAAGCGATTTTTTTTTTATACGGAGCGGTTGTTTATTAAAATTTATTACATCTTAATCAATTTACGAGTCAAAATGACAAAACAAAAGATTTTAAATCTATCGGAAAAACTAAAATCGATGTTAACCGTTCTAACCGGGCAATAACTAAAAAAATTCAAGGATCCCGAGGGGTATGAAAAACTTTCTAAAACTTACCAATATATGAGAAATTAAAAATCACCAGAATTGCATCTAATTTTGCCTTATCCTTGTCAGAAATAAGAGTTCAAGCTGGAAAGCAAGCAAGCAAGTCATCAGTACGCAGAGTGATTAAAAGCTCTGAGTATCTTAAATACCGGAAATTACAAAAACAAACTACAAGGCATTGGATGTGCAGCAAAGAGATCTTTAAATGACTGGAGAACCGTGGTATTTATGGCTATAACTATTATTTCCACGATTTGCGCAATGAAAACCAATTTTTGAACCGACATCACGGCCGAGAGGGAGCCGTTATTGTCTGGGGCTCTATTACGTACTATGGCACCATCGATCTTGAATTTTAAAGTGCAAAAATGACTGGTGCAAGCTATAATATGTTATTGGAATCAGCTTTTCCGAAGTCCTATGAACTACTTTGTACCATATACTGGATAATGCAACAGTATAATGCCCCTATTCACCAGATCTAAACATTATCGAAAATGTCTGGAGTTGGGTATCTTTGAAGGAGGTAGACAATTTGATGACAAGCCAATTCAAATTTCGTTGGATTACATAAATTCTCTATATCTGTCAATGTCGTATTTGTGAAGCTATTAAAAACAAAGGGTGTATTACCCACTATATTATAAAATTGGTTTTTATTCAAGTGAATAAAAAAAAAAAAAAAAAAAAAAAAAAAAAAAAAAAAAAAATCAAATTTTTGGACTTTTTTTAATGCTTAGAAAAAGTTGTTTAGTCAAGAGACCACTTTGGCACGATTTTTTGTCTAGCTTCCTCTTTTAGTTTAAAATTCTGCAATCGGATAAAAATTGAAAAATATACAAGCTTTTAAATATGGAATTTTTAGTGCCTCTAAATAAGTGAACCGGAGTGTATGTACTTAATTTCAAAAAAGACTCTAATTATATTAATATATAAAACTATTTTAATAACTTATTAAAACGCTGTATTTTTAGCCTAAGGCTTGACAATTTATATAAAATTAACTCAAATGAGATAAATTAATTCAAATTAAATACATCACCCACTCACTCAATATGGTTGGGTTGTTTGTTATACATGTTGTTTTATCAAAAAACCTTTGAAGAAAAACTCATAAATCAGTTTTTATCAAAATGAATTATTATAATTTTTATTAATAACAAATTGTATACAATGCATTTAGTTTACACAGTAAAAAATGCAGAAAATAAAATTATTGTTACAAAAATTGAAAAAGAATTGTACTTTTTCACAAATGTGCATTCAAATACAAAACCAAAAAAGGTTGTGAGAATTATACAAATTTCTAAAAAATATAATAGAACCGCGTTAATTTCTTCCACATTAAATCGAAAATCGAAATAATTCGTAACAAACTGTTATTTCGAAAAAATCGCCTCATATCGTAATAATTATGTCTTATATCTTATATGACATATTCATAACATCTTATAAATCGGAAATTACATAATCGTAATTGGCTGTTGATAGCCTCTTACACTCGTAATTCGTAATATGAATTTATATTTGTTCGAATAAAATATTGTTTTTGTATTTTTTGTTCATTCTAACATAGGCTGAAAAATCCCGGGCCTAACAAAGAAGACATAGTTTGTTGGTTCAAAATTAGCTTTACTCATCAACGTATCTCCTTCAAGAGCAACGCAATCATTCCAGCGCCGCTCTAACATTTCAATACCACATTTGTAGAACGATTTATTTTTGCCTCAAAATAAGCCTCAGTTTCAGCGATAACCTTCATTCGTTCGAAATTTCTTACCGGCGAGCAGCTTTTCAGGTCTGCGAACAGCCAGTAGTAGCTGGGAGCCAAATCTGGTGAATACGGTGGATGTGGGAGCAATTCGAAGTTCAATTCATGTAGTGACTTGTGACACGGTGCGTTGTCTAGATGAAACTAAATTTTTTTCTTTCCCATATGCAATCGTTTCTGTGCAATTTCGGCCTTCAAAGGCTTTAAAAACGCTATATAATATTCACTGTTAACGGTATTTCCTTTCTCAAGATAGCCCAATGAATATTACACCACGCACATCCCATAATACCGAGGCCATAACCTTTCCAGCCGATTGTTGCACGTTCGGGCGCTTTGGACGAGGCTCACCAGTTGCTGTCCACTTAGATGACGATCATTTTGATTCCGGAGTGAAACACCTTGATAATAAATACATATTTTAGCGAGATTTTACTGTACTACTCGTAAGATTAATAAGATTAATACATAACATTTTTTTGGAGGAGAAAAAATCTTATCTCAAATCGTAGTCGAATTAAGTATGTTAGACACCAAAAAATGTAAAGTTTTATCATCATTTCATCAAGATGATTAGCTCCTGGCACAATACGAGATTAGTTTTATAAAATGCTGTACTAACGTTTTTAGGGACCCATTCCCTGAGTACTAGAGAAAGAGAGAAAAAAAAAACGCAAGTCTTAACATTTAAAACAAGCATTTCAATTTTTTTAAGTGTATTAGAAATGAACGAAAAAATGTCCAATTTTTCAACGAGTTTATCGTAAACAATTTATTGAAAAAGTAAAACCACTAGCATTGCTTAGACAGTTATTTTCTAGGTCAATAACGAACATTGGCTCCGGCTAACAGCAAAATACATACTTATATACATATGTATGTATATTTATTTTCAGTTTTAAAATCGAATCGCTAAAAAAATTTTACATTCAACACCTCAATAAATATTTTATCGTAGCAAAAAAAAAAACATACATACTCGTACTGCTTACAATAATTAAAATAAAACAAATTTATAAACGCTTTAAAAGATTTGAAAGGTAAATGGTCACTGATTAAAACACTACTTTTAAAAATATCATGACAAATATAGAAATTTTAATAGTTATAGCTTTATTAAATAACAAACGTATAAAGTTTCTTTTTATAAATATAACTTATGAAAAATGAAATAGAAATATACATGTGTAAGTAACGATTATTTAAAATAAAAATGGCAGTTGTGGGTTATTTGATATTGTTATTATGGATCTTATGCCGTTTGTAAACAAAAGATTTAAGTATTTATATAATTGATGTTGATAGATATTAGATTAGAATTACAAAAAGTTTACGAAAAAATGAATCGCTTCAAAGTAAGGGGATTATTTTAAATATTTAACAATCTATTCATAAGGACAATGAGTAGATTTAATTTTAATTATTGGATAAGGTTCAGCTTAGAAATAGAAATAATTTTATTTTTTTTACATCGCATTTTACCCATATACTGTACTGGTCTGACCAGATATAACACTTTTATGCCTGCGATAGACGATACTACAAATCGTACAAGTATGAAATTAGTAACGTGTATCATGCTTTCGTACTTGTAAAGTAAACTTTGTAGTACGAAAATCAAAGAGTTTTGATGTTCGTGGGCGGAGCTTTGGTAAGTATGAAAATAAGTATTGTGTATCATGCTGTAGTAAAGCGAAATTTGTTTTATGTACAGTAGATTTCATGTGTTTCTAAATTCTTCCAGCTAAAGATCGTTGTTTTGTTGTTTTTTATAAAAAAGGTTTAACAATTTTACATTTTATATATTTCGCTAGTTTATTAAATAATATTTTAATTTTGCATAAAGCTGCTAACAAACTATTAGCGAAATATCAAAAATATAAACTTGCTAAACCTTTTAATAAAAAAACAACAAAACAACTATCTTTAGCTAGAAAAATATAGAAGAAATTAATATAAACAAGATCAAATAATATGAATATTGATTTGCCGGCGTGTGTATTGTCTTATTTCTATCAAATGAAATAGTATGAACGCGTATCTGAAAACCGTACTACAACTCATACTTCGCTAAGTACGAAAATTAGTATCGCCTCTCATCCGCATTACAGAAGAAAGATCATGACAATATCAGAGAAAATATACAGCACTTCATCCTCCTCCTCCTTATCATCACAATTAGGCAGGGTTTAACTTCCTCGCGTGCGTGACAATGTTCCGTCGCATAAACACCTTTAGAAGCTGCATACTATATGCATCTTCTGACGGAGAAGACCCCGCAAATTCGAGATGTTAGTCTCGCTAACCTCCATTTCCTCAAAGTTTACTCTGAACAGTTAATATTCCTTTGCTAAGAACGTACTACAGCCATTCAGACTTCGTCTTTTGCACTATTTACAGGCACTTGATTATAACCCCGCATCAAAGCTCTGGGTTTATATGTCTCACTAAATCAATAAATTTAATTTTGCTGACGGGTTCTTGCAAAAGGAATACGTGATACGCCTACCCACATGTAACAAATATAAGTCCACAGATCTAGTGTAGTCAATATTAACCATTTCTTTTTATTAGTCGCTTACATATATGTATATGTTTCTTTTAGTTTTGTTATTTAGCTATAAAAATATGTGAGTTTTGATATTAATCAAAAAACATAATTTTGTTTATCTAAAAAAAAAAAAAAAAACATTATAAGACTGAAAATTTAAATTATGCAAAATGCATGTAGAGAGTATGCAGAAATCAAGAGGTAATCGTATATATGTTATAATCAACAATACTAAGACGACGTTAACCATATTATGGTTGCACCCAACAATACTATTGGCACATGACGAAACATACTGTTGTTGATAACAACCATATTGTCAGCCAACCATACTACTGTCACAAGGAAAAGTATTTTAATGGCGAACCATACTATTGTTGATAACAAACATGCTATGCTACATCCAACCATATTATTACGGTAATGTATGATTTTTAAGTTTGCAATTATTGACAAAACAATTAACAAATTTTTTTTTCAGCTAATAGATGTTAGAACCCGTTGAAATCGAAATAATTTGCAGTTGTGAAAACTTATTATTATTTGCCATTTTTATTTATTTTGATCAAAATATATTATGCATGTTTATTATTTTATTTTATATTATTAAAAGTGTGTATTTATGTAACATAGTTAGTTATAAATAAATAAAATAGTTTCGTTTATCCAGGAATTTTATTTAATCGATATGCTGAAGCATGACAGAAATATAATTCCATGTTTATAAAGCTATTCATGACATTAGTATGACTGTTTAATAAAAGCAATAAAAGTTATATGATATAATGGTTGGCATAATAACATGGTTGGGTACGCCATTATTATGGTAAACTTTTATTATGTCTGTGGTCGTTTACACTTAAATCAATGTTGAACAAAAATATAAGGTGGTTATTTGCAACAATCTTATATTATCAGCACCAACCATATAATTCAATAAAGTATTTTGTCCTTGGAGTATTGTACGGTCAACGACGTATTTTTTTTATATGAACTAAAGAATTTTGCTATAAATAATTGCATAAAAATCACCATAAACACAAACTTAAAATTTGGGAGAGATTTCTTAAAATTTCTATGATTTGTTTAATACCAAAAAATTTTATATAAAACGTGCAACATGAGTAAAAACAATTTAAATCACTTACTATAATTTAAAAATTGGAAATCTCTGATACAGTGCTTTCCGCGAATTAAATACTTTTTAACATTGTTTTGCCTGAGATCTGTGTGTATATGTGACTCCGATGTACTGTATCTCTATGATACAGCAAACCCAACCAAGTTTAAAACATTTCCATTCCATCTTAGCTAAGATTTCTTTCATATGTAAAAAAATTTTAAAAGAGTACAATATATGTTGAGCTTTTTTTTATAACAAAACTAGAATTTTAATCAAATAGTCTTCAAAAGCCAAGATCTCGATTGAAAAAATTCGCAAATTTAAAAAAAAAATTTGCGTTTGAGAAGCTTAAAAAGGCATTTTCCATGTTCCATCCCTTAAAAGTCGCCTCATACACAATCTCTTGCCAATGGTCTTACATCATAGCAATATTATGAATAGAAATAATGAAAATGTAATGTTAAATATAATAATTGTTAACACGGTTTTCGTAATTACCCTTCTTTGTTTCTCTGATTGCAGGAATTAAAACTTTTAATTGTAATAGAATTGCAGTTGACAAATAAATACTTAATTTTTTTGGTGTTGTGTTAAGTAGTTTTAACAATTGCAAGGCTTAACTTGCGGCTAAATTATACGCAAGTGACAAATAACATGCACTTTTTTTTAAATAAATATCAATAACATTGAATAAAGTACACAAGTATTTTTGCATTTTTTCTATTTTTCAATAAACATTAATTTAGTTTAAACTCTGCGCTGCGAACACGTAAGCTGTTAAAAAATCATTCATTACTCTAGAATACTTATTGAAAAAGTATAACATTAAATTTGCATTATATTTTATTTATTTAATAATAATTATAATCAATTCTAATCAAATATGCATTTTTGTCAGGGACATTTTTCTACATGAACGAACGAAACGTAATTTAAAAAACCACACACAGAAACACTCAAGCACGTCAAGACGTTTTAAAAGCGTTTTTACGAATTTCAAACAATTTATGTAAAACTGACAAAAAGTAAAAAAATTATAAAAAAAAAAAAATAATAAATATATATAAATATATATAAAATAAACACACACAGGTTTTTTGCAAGAAAATTTTTGGCTTTTTTATTTCAATTACAAAAATTTTAAATTGACAAATAAAATTCGAAATATATAAGTATATGTATGTATGTGTGCATATACGAACAAAATAGCCCAACCATAATACACAATGTTCTTGTGAGTCACAATCATGACTGCAAGTTTTTTGGCCGGCTTAATTTGGCATTTCCTTGTTTCAGTGTTTGACAAATTCAAACATGGGAAGATACACAACTGAGCAACGCGTTAAGAACCCATTTCGTGTACTTCGTAATTTTTTTGAACATCATACTCGACCAAGTGTGTCCACAATCAGGAGAATTGTGCGCAAATTTTCGCAAACCGGATTTAAAAGAAATGTAAAAACACTTGTGCGTACTCAACTCGCTCGTTCCCTGGAAAATATTGCTGTTGTCCGCGATAGTGCGGCGGAAGATCCGTCAACTTCGACTTGTGAGCATGCCCAACAACTGAACATCTTACGAACATCATTAATGCGAATTTTGAATAAAGATTTGAATATGCACGGTTACACGGTTCAATTGACTCATGAACTGACTATTGAGCTTTCCAAGCGTGATACATACACTTTCACCTCAATTGGATTCGTTAATAAGCGGAGTTACCACATTTGATCAAATTGTATTCCACGAGTGATTGTCCAAAGGCCTTTTGGACAGAAACTGAGAATATAGAACTGGATGTTACCACGTGTCACACACCCAACGAAATAGGGGCTACATATGTACGATATTAACTAATTAGTTGTGAGTTCGAGTTTAACTTCAGTCAAGGTGAGATATTATTTTCAATTATAACAATAATTGCAGCGAAAAAGTAAGACCAAAGAAGAACAGAAAACACAATTGAGTACCATGACTGGTACGCTACGCTACTCATCAGCAGCACCCACTGGGATTGGAAGTCGGGATCATGTGAACATGATGTATTTTTAATGCGTACGTTTAATGTTTGCCGCATATTGATCACATATATTTCAGTGACAGTAACCACCTCTTTTTGGATTTTTGCAGTGCTTTTTCGGTCGCGTTTGTATTCAGCAATCTAATATTTTACCATGTAACCTGACGGGCTCACAATAATGCTTATCGAGCTTTTCTTTTGTCTTTTGTGTTTAATCACTACACGAAATTCACTTTTTTACATTTTTCAACAAACATAAAAGTTGCTTACCTCAAACGACTACAACAAATAAACTAATCGATGAATTTGGGTGAAATTTTAAGAGCTGACGTTCAACAGATCGAAATTAAAAAAAAAAACACATTTTGTGGTTGTGCTGCTATCTAGCGCTAGGTAGCTTCAATATCAATCCGTCTACTCGTATCAGAACAAATTATGTTAAGCTAATTCTCCGTAAGCTTTTTATTTCATTTACAATTAACATCGTGCGTTTTGGTTGGACCCCCCACCCATTACTTATTACATTCATTTAGGCATATGATGATTGCAGAAACTCACTTGACGTCAACAAGCTTCTTCAAAATTAATGGCTACGTACTATACGATACTAAAGACCCCCGTGGAAGAGCTTGTGGGGGTTCCGCAATCTTGATAAAATCTAGGATAAAGCATTATTTGCTGAACGACACATGTGAGGACTATCTTCAAGCAACTAATATCTGTGTGGAAAATTTTCATTACAAATTGGTTATCTCATCGATTTATTCGCCGCCTCGATTCTCAGTCACAGAATCACAATATTCAAGTTTTTTCACCTCATTAGGACCTCGTTTTATAGCAGCTGGAGATTACAACGCAAAGCACACTTTTTGGGGCTCACGTTTAATCACCCCGAAGGGTCGGGTGCTTTTTGATACAATTTCTAAAATCAGCTTAGACGTAATATCTAGCGGACATCCCACTTACTGGCCAACAGACCGACGAAAGATTCCTGATGTAATTGATTTTGGAGTGGTAAAGGGGTTCCCTGTGGAATGGATGCAAGCTGAGCCTTCGTTAGACTTGTCATCGGATCATTCACCTACTATTATTTCAGTACGCTTTCCCCAGGAGACTTGGTCCCCGATTAACAATTTGCATAGGACTGTTACCCGAGTGAATTGGCTAAAATATAAAAAATTTTTGAGTACCCATTGCACTGAGAATATTGTTTTAAGAACTCCTGACGATATTAATGCGTCACTAAGCAACTTAGCGAAAACCTTAAACAAGCCGCTGAACTTGCTTCTAGCGTTTATTTAACACGCAGAAACATTCAAAATAGAACATATTCTTCAGAAATCGAGCAACTTGTGTTAGAAAAAAGAAGAGTTAGACGAGAGTGGCAACTTCGCAGGTCTCCGCAGCTAAAAACAAGGCTCCGTGAGTGCACAAATCAACTAAGAAATTTGCTTGGAACCCAAAAAACGGCTTCTCTACAAACGTATTTGGAAAGTCTGGATGGTGCTCCTCAGTCCGACTATTCTTTATGGCGGGCGACTAAGGGTTTAAAAAGGCCAGTTAGAGGTAAGCCGCCCTTGCGAGAACTGGGCTAGAGATGACTCGGAAAAGGGTAATTTATTTTTTAACCATTTGAAAAACGTTTTTACCACAAATAGGTCTGATAATGCAAATGAGTTGCCGCCTATTGTTAGTAGACCTCCTGTGCCTTTAAGATTCAATTTTGAAGAAGTTGAAAATGCTATTGGTAATCTAAACCTTAAAAAAGCTCCAGGTATGGACAAAATCAGCAACAAAATGCTCGTAGAGCTGCCTCGTGTAGCTAAAAGAATTGTTCTTTTTATTTTTAATGCTATTTTACGACTTGAGTATTACCCTGCAGAGTGGAAGGTGTCCATGATAACAATGGTTTCTAAGCCAGGGAAGGATCACACGAAAGTAGAATCATATCGTTCAATAAGTCTACTGACAACAACTTCAAAACTTTTCGAAAAATTGCTAAAGGCGAAGTTGGATCCAATGCTTCATAAGGTTGTATGTATTCCTGATCACCAATTTGGTTTTAGAGCGAAACATGGCACCATTGAGCAAACACACAGGTTAGTTAACGTCATAAGAAAGGCATTTGAAGATAAAAAATATTGCTCTGCCTTATTCATCGACGTCTCACAAGCTTTTGATAAAGTGTGGCATGATGGCTTAATGCATAAAATAAAGTTTAACTTACCTGCAAACATACATAAGCTTTTGGAAAGCTATTTATATTGTCGCCAATTTATAATAAAAGAAGGCAATTTCATAAGCCCCGCCCAGCCTATTGAAGCTGGAGTTCCCCAAGGCAGCATATTAGGGCCTATCTTATATTTGATCATTTGATCTACGCATCTGACATGCCGACAAGCACCAACATTCACACTTCAACATTTGCAGATGATACAGCATTCCTTAGCATACATAGTAACCACCAGCAAGCATCAATAAACTTACAGGAACATATCGACAAACTAGAGAAATGGCTCAAGCTTTGGAAAATGAAGGTTAATGAACAAAAGTGTGCCCATGTTACATTCGCACTGCGTCTAGGAACATGCTCACCCATTACTATTAACAATAAAGTAATACCTCAACACAGTGAAGTCAAATACCTCGGAATTCATCTTGACCGTAGACTAACATAGAAGTTCTAAAAAACGGCACTTAGAAAAAAAATTACAGCGTTTTTCGTTCTTGTTATTTTTTTGGCTGTAAACCAGTAAAAAATTTTATTACTTGTGAATGGTTACGGCGCAGAAGACTTATAATAAATAAACTTGATTTATTATTAAAATTAACTTCATCCCAATAATATACAATATTTTTCAAATTTCAAATATCTTTAAAGTTTAATAAACAATTTTGAATCGTTACTTTATGTAAAATAAAGTTCGATTCGTATCAATTTAAGTTGCAACTACGAATATATGAATTCATTCGAAAGAGTAAAAGTTTAGTTGAAATCCTACTCATATTTATATAATTTTTAACAAGTACGAGTAAAGGAAAAAAGTCTGTGAAATATTTGCATGCTTCAAACACTAATTTGGATAACAAGTACATTCACATGGAAATTGGTTCTAATCACATGTTGCTTATTGGCTGAATTTTTTATTTTTTGTTTTTGTACATATAGCACTCAACGTTAAAATGCAGCGGCGAACACATTTTTTCATGAAAAATTTCTACTTCTAGGCAAATGTTTTAAATGCCTTGTAGGCGGTCATTAAACTTAATTTAAATTTTTTTTTATTTTGCTTATTTCACTTTTTCAAAGTGAACATAAGTATTGAAAAACTGGCAATAGTTATTTGTTAGAGAAGTGTTGCAGGGGTAGAGAAAAAACGAAAAGACGAAAGTCAAATAACAAACAAATTATTCAGTAGAAATTAAATAAAAATAAACTTTTTTCAAGTAAAAGAACAATGCAAAAAGTAATAAACAATACTATTTGCAATTCTATTTACAGCTATACAAACATACTCGTACGTACATACCTATTTGAAAACTTTTGTGATTACATATATTTATACATATTCACATGTACTTGCCGATGACACTAGTTATATTGTGTTTGAATGAAATAGAAATGTGGTCATCAGAAACATCGACAACATCGTTATCATTATCATCATTTAGCAGCAATAATTACAAAACGCAATCGTACCTAGAAAAATGTGTTTTGTCTTTACACAAGTACTAATGAATGTAATGACAAAAGAATTGAATAATTAGCAATAAAAAAGCTTATAACTACACATTTTAGATATAGGAAAAAAAACTATATAATACAGAACTCTTAATACATAATTTTATTGAAATATATTATATTGTAATAATATAAAGAAGGTCTCCTTAGTTTTTACTTTCAGTTGCCGTTCTGTGAGGTTCTTTTCTGAAGCAAATATACAAAGGTTCAGCTGTTTTTAAAGTAAAGCATAATCAAAAGAAAAACATGGAAATTAAGAATAAACATTTTAATAAAAACTATTTTATAAAAAAAAAAAAAAACAAAGAAGTAACAAATTGGTAATTAAGATATTGTGACAAAACAACCCACTGTTTTCACACAATCTGCAAAGTTTACGACACTTCTTATTCTTTCATCATCCATAGTTGCTTTACTTGATTCATGTGTATTTTTTTCGGTTGGTGAGAGGAAATGCCTAACGCATCATCAGTATTCGGTATGTGGGACTTGCAGCCACTAAATCGCCTCCCTTTTCTTTGAGCCTTAAAAAAGTTTTATACTTATGAATAAAAAATTTATTTCTCCATACATTAAGATATCTGTGGCTGTGTTCTGTAACTTTGGCGAGAAGTTCTCGCGTCGAAAACTTGTGAAACAAACTATTCCATCGTTTCTCGAAAAGTGGAAAAAACTGAGTCTGTAACTCATGTTGAAAACTACCCAAAGCAATTACGTCGTTACGTTAGAAATGTCTGAAAGTATAAAACGATACCGACATGCAATTTTAAAAATGAAAGCGCCAGCCACAAAATTACTAAAGCTAAGAAATTTTGTTGGACGGCGTCATATTATAACCGCCAGCTGTTCTAGAAAACGTTTTTATGGCTCTAACGTTTACATTTTATTTACAAATACATACATACGTATGCACAAAATTTTGTAACATTAAAAAACAATTGCAATTTGTGAATTCTGAAAAAAAAACATTATAAAAGTGTCAGAATATACTTTGTTGGGTCGGAAATTAAAATTGTAGAAATTGCAAACTTATATAAGTATTCTCTTAAAACTTGTTGTGTGAAGGGTATAAAAATTAAATAAAAAATTAAAATAAAAAAAAACGATCATTCTAAACTGTGTAAATATATATTTGAAACTTAATTTAACTGCAAAATACTTATTTTTCAGCATTATTATTCATTTAATGATGATTGTTGTTATTTGAAATACTATCTCACAGTCTTTTTATTTGCGAGAAATAATGACAGTTGAAAGCGGGAAATTTTTTCGCAAAAGTTTTACAGACACAGTTTTTCTGTAAAATGGCGAGTAATTTCCTTACGTGACAGCTATTACTCACCAAGAAAAGTTATAGATACAGTTTAGTGAGAAAAGCAGCTGTTTGTTTCAACTTTGTTTCATTTCACACGTTTCAGTTGAAAAGTTCCTCGTGGCGAGAGTTACAGAACACAGCCACTGGTTGTCACTTTGAATTCTATTTTCAAGAAATTAGTCCGAAAAAGTAAAAACAAACCATACACATATAGTTTCAATTGAATAGAAACGAAACAGCTAGTTCACAACAGGAAGTAACGTACAAACTAATTCTGCCTTTAGTGTTATGCATTTTCAATTGTTTCTTTGAAATCAGTTGGATTTTATAAGCAATAGTTTTGAGTAGACGTACTTTAAAAAACATCATTGCATCTTAGAGATTTACGAACGCTTAAAAAAAGACTAGCTCGTTTGTTGTAGACAACAAAACTCTAGAAAGGCCCATGACTTATGTTGTGTTGGCCTTCCGAAATCTGGACCAAGGTTTAAAATTAAAAGAACGGAGATCGGCAAAGCCCCCGGCTGGTTCTGCCGTGCAAATCCCTCGGTTCTGATAATGGATGACACGTTCTGGCTGTGGTTTAAACCTAAAATCGCAGGAAGGGGGATTAGTTTCTCTGATAACTTTGATGCATGACGGTTTTCGGGGGCTAACAACTCGACGAGGTGCTGTTGTTTTGCAAGAGAACCGGGAGTGATGGTTAAATGGTTGAGTTGGTTAAGAGCTGATGCTCTTAATGGGCTTCGGTCTACCAACTCATTAAGCTTTGTCTTCCATCGACACTTGGGAGATTTCATACAAGAGGAATTAGAAGGCTCGAACTCTTAAGCAACGCGTTTTTTATATGGCTACAAAGTTATAGCAAGACGTTGCGACATGTGTGAGCCTAGCATTTCGCACGGTGGCGCTGGTGAGTCGTGAATAGTTCAACCAATATAGTCTGTCCATCATCAGATTAGGCCGTAAAGACAGGTGCTGATGTAAGTCAATTTCGGAATTGTCCATGGATCTGACAATCGTATAGTCCATTTTAGTCCTCTTTCATCAAATACAATAATTTTTTAAACCGATTTCAGCTCCCAGCTTTATATTATTAATCAATAAAATACCTGAATTTTAAAAAGAAACTGAAGTTGGCACAAATTGGTTATAACGCGTCAACGAAAAAAAGTTGTGAAGCGTTAGCATATATTTTCCCCAAGTTTGCGGTTCAATTTGAAATAGAAAGTATATATATAATAGAAAGTATATATAATAGAAAGTATATATATATATATATATAATATAATAGAAAGTATATATAATATGAAAGTATATCAAAAACAAAATTTTTCAAAAGTCGTTTTATTAAATGATATTATTCCTTTAAAGTTCAGTCATTTATCTCACTGCAGTGGCATGAAAAATGTTTTAATAAACGACCTATCATACACAAGTTTCTATTGACCAACAAAAATATATATAAAAACAGAAAACAAACAAAAAAAAAAAAAAGTCCAAAAATGTATTCTACAAAAAACTAGCAATTGCTATTGCAACAAAGTTGTATAGACTCAGCGACAACATTACACACATATTTGCATTGGATTAGTTGCTGTTGTTTTTGCGGTTGCTTTTAATGGGTAATTTATTTAGAGTTTTTTTCATAAATATTTGCTTATTTTAGGAAGCTTTAACTTCGTCGCGTTATATTTTTGGGATATGCTTTAAAGAAAGCTATGTAAAGTTATAAAAGTCTCTGCCGATAAGTCAGTACCGGTTTAACACACCAGGCCGGTATGTGTCAATAACATAGTTATTCGAGCACAAGCTGTTTCTTTCGAACCAAATTACGCTGTAAATTCCTGCGATTCTTCTCAGGAATTTTTAAATATTTTAGTAAATTAAGAAATAGAAGCCAAAATAAACCACCCGTTAAGAAAAAAAAGCAAAAAACAAAAATAAAACACCATTGAGCGAGCAAGCGATACAGACGATGTTCGTTCATTGCTCACATGGCTGGCGACGACGTAATTCGCGTCGCAACATTCTGTCATATTGTTATTGTTGCTTTTCTTTTTGTGACTGACTGTCATACTTAGTGTTCAGCTGATAGTTTAAGCGTTGCACATTTTGTACAATTGGGTTCAATAAACTCGCGTGTTTAACAAATTGCAAAGAGAAAAACTAAAAGTATGAAGGAAAAAACTACAACAAAAACAACATTAAGCACTGACACTCATTCATATCCATTTACTCGGTCTTGGCCGTTCATTAACTATTAGTTTTTGCTCATGATGTTTCTATCATACAACCTCCATTTCATTTACAGATTTTAAGGGGGTATAATGGATTTTTCATATGGTTTGTGACAGATAATAGAATTTATTATATATTCAAATTTTATTTAATTAATATTTTAATTATATATTCAAATGAATCTGATTTGGTTTAGATGTTAAATATGCTTTTTATATATGAGTATTGCTTAGCAGGTTTAGCTTCTTAAGGATTTTTTTTTGTCCGAATTTTTTTTTATAATTTTTTTTTATAATTTTATTTCCTTGTTGTAGGACGATCAGTCTAGTAAATACAAAGTGTCCCAGGCAATCCGCTAATAATTATGAAGTGCTTAATAAAATCTAAAGACAGACACATACTCAACCTACTCGATTGAGTCGTTCGTTGGTTCTATTTGTTTTGTGACCATTTATATAAAATAATTGTAAATAGATAGTGACAGTTTATTACGATTCACGCTGGTTTGACTTAAGTAACAGTGTTAAACCAACATGTGAGCAATATCATACGCTCTAAACAGAAGGAAACGAAACAAACAATATTAAACAGATGGCCATAGCTGGATAAAAGCACAACTACATATATCGTCACCATGAGACACAGCACATTGATATTAAAATCAAATTGTAAACTTTTTCTCATCTCTAAGTGATTAATTTGTGTCGTTTGTCACTTAAAATCAAGATAATTATCTATTCATTTATCCTACAAAACTCTTTTAAAGCGACGAAGACGTTTGTATTTTTTATTTCACACTCTAAAACAAGATGAAAAAGAAGCTAAAGTTTGTTGTTTGAAGTTATAATAAGATTGTTTGTTTCTCTAACTGTCGATTTGCTTATCATTTATGTATGTAAGTCTGTACATGTTTCTTATATTTGTTATATGGTTAGAAAAGCGTTGGTAGCATCAATAATTACCATAACGTCTTACATATAACATTAGGTTTATTAAGAAGATGTTGACTTTAACTGGGTGCCATTTATTATGTTTTTTTAATATTATTATTACATAGTATCGTTTTAGATAACACAATATTTTTGTTTAAAATCAAAGAAGTATTAAATGAATGGGTGATGTTCTTATATTAAAATCTTCCTATAAAACAAAAAAAAAAAAAAAAAAAAATTGGGACAAAAAAAGGAATGTAAAATCTAAAACTGTGGATTTTATTGTTTTAGTTTTATCTAAAAGATGTTTGCTTATATTTATATAATTTAAGATAATTTTCTTTTTTTGATAATGTTTGATAAAAAATATCGCACTCCAAATAATAAACAGTCACAACTACATAAAGTTTTCAGCAGAGGCAAAAGACAATTTCTAGAAACCTTCTTGTAATTTTATAAACAAATAGTGTTCTACAGTAACGAAAATTAATTTAAAAGAAATGAACGTTTTTTAAATACAAAGTTAAAATCAATTAATAAACGAAAAAATCATACGGTCTATAAACAAACAACAATATATAAATTGGCGCGTCAAGTGTTGTCTTGCTGGCAAAATTTGTCATGTACATTTAATATGTACGATGCACCCCATAATAGCTCAGCGTCATCGCTATGCAATTAAAAACCCCGATTTAGAAAGCGCGATCTGTGCGGAAAGTTCTGAAATTTTGCTGCATTATTTTCGTTATTATTTTTTACCGCTGTTGTTACTTTTTACCTCTTTTCATTTCATAACTGGCGATAATGCTACATATTTCTTTAATGACTGGTTAAGCTGTTATATTGTTTTTGACAAAGCATTAGTGCCAATTTTAATACAGCTGAAAGTTCGCAACCCACACTTTTTAGTTTTTGCGATAACAATGCGTGTCATTTTATTAATTGTTCCATAAGTACATACTAATTTTAAAGAGTTATTGCATTAGCACATTAAGCCACGGCAAAATCGATATATATTGCACTGAGGAAGATTATATATATATATATATATATATATATATATATATATATATATATATATATATATATATATATATATATATATATATATATATATGACATGAACTGCCAAACTGTGCGGTACATATTCTCTTATGTTAATTATGTAAAGTAATTATGAAACATATAGTTTGATAAACTTTTCAACAACGAGGTCTATCAACTTAACAAAAAAACTACATGCTTTAAATTCAAACTGTATTAGTTTTCTGGTTTAAAATTAGCTTTATTCACCAACGTCATCTCCATCAAGAGCAACGCAATCATTCCAAGTCCGCTCTAACATTTCAATAACACTTTTGTAGAACGATTTATCTTTTGCCTCAAAATAGGCCTCAGTTTCAGCGATAACCTCTTCTTTCGTGCGAAATTTCCTACCGACGAGCACTTTTTTCAGGTCTGGGAGCCGAATCTGGCGCATACGGTGGACGTGGGAGCAATTCGAAGTTTAATTCATGTAGCTTTGCCATTTTCATCCTTCAAACGCTCCAGCAATGCTATATAATATCCACTGTTAATGGCATTTCCTGTCTCAAGATAGTTGCTGAATATCACACCACGCACATCCCAAAATACCGAGGCCATAACCCTTCTCATGTAATATAAAGCCAACAGGTTCTTTTGATGCCTTTACAATGTCAGCTAACTCACGCAACTTCACTTTTCGATCATTCAAAACGATTTTGTGGATTTTTTTTACGTTTTCTGGTGTTACCGCCTCATTTGGACGTCCACTGCGTTCTGCATCATCAGCGTGTCTACGACCACGTTTGAAGTCAGCAGACCGATGTTTTATTGTTTTTTCTGATGGAGCGGAGTCCCCATAATACTTTTCAAGGTATTGCTTCGATTGAACGGTATTTTTTCCCATCAAGAAGCAGTGTAAAATTAACACGAAATTGTTTTTGATCCATTGTTTTGAAAATAACAAAAGTAGCGTCACTCTTAGCACAATAACTCACAAACTAATGAATAGAATATCATGAAATTTTAACAGCTATCTTTTGAAGGTTAGTATTAAATGAAAAAAGTTGACTGCAATAAAACACGCGCCATCCATGTGTTATACCCGGGACTTTTCAGCCCATATAGTACATACATATATTTAGATTTTTTAATTGTTTTTAGTAATAATCTTTAATATTAAAAAATTAATTGATGATATGATTTTTTTTTAATAAAATAAAAAAAAAAAAACAATTTTTTATATTAAAGTGAGGTTCAACTGGACACCACATACACGGGTTTTCTATTAGCTTCGTTTTAAGAGCTTTAAATAATGACAAATACTCAAATTCACACATTAAATGAACGCTTGGAATCGTTGCTTTTTTTATATATTTAATTTGGCATTGAAAAAAGCACGTTTTGCAATACCAATATTATTATTTAAATTCACTAATATTATTATTATCCTACACATTCTTATACAAGGGCGGACAGATATTGAAGCTACTAAGTATGAAAAGAACATTTTTTTTTTCAAAAATCATTCATTTCTTAACAGTGTCATTCTAGCTCAACACACTTAGTAAAACGATATTCCAACACTTTTTTTCAAAAATCATTAATTTCTTAACAGTCTCCTTCTAGCTCAACACACTTAGTAAAACGATATTCCAACTTTTTTGTACCATCCAAATAATACGATTTCGGGAAACTCTCAAAATAAGCTTTAGTTTCAGTAATTACTTCTTTGTTTGCGATGAATTTTTTCCTGGAAGCCTTTTTTTCAAGCTTGGAAAAAAGAAAAACCCACTAGTAGCTAAATCAAAACTATAAGGTGGATAATTAATCAATTCAGAGGAGTATTTCACGTAATTTTAGCATTGTATACACGATAATACTTTCCTGTGAATGTGGATCCTTTTTCAAGACAATCGATGAGCAATATTTCGTGTGCATCCCAAAATACAGTGATCATAGCCTTGTCAGCCGGTTTCACTGTCTTCGACTTCTTCGATGCACTTCCACCAGCTTTCGATTGATTTTTGGTTCCATGTAGTGGTGGACCCACGTTTCATCAACAGTTATTAATCGTCTCCTAAAATCAACAGTATTACGCTTTATCCTGTCCAAACACCGCTGTGATTTGTCGAACTCGTTAGCTTTTTCATATGCAAATGTTGCTGCAAATTTGTTGAACACACGTTCATATGATATGTTTACCATTTTAACAATCTCACGTGACTTTACTCGGCGATCATTCATAGCGATATCGATGATTTTTTTGATATTTTCTTCAGTAACCACCTCTTTTGGCCTTCCTGTTGACGGTATTATTGTTGCAGTGCTTGTTCGGTCGCGTTTGAATTCAGCAATTAAATATTATACCATGTAATCTGACAAAGCAGACTCACCGTAATGTCTATCGAGCTTTTCTTTTGTCAAATAATAATGTTTAATCATTGCAGGAAATTCACTTTTTTCAAGAAACGCAAAAGTTGCTTACTTCAAACGGCTACAACAAATAAACTAATCAATGAATTTAGGTGAAATTTTAACAGCTGACGTTTGACAGATCGCAATTTAAAAAAACAAAATTTGTTTTTGCGTTGCCATCTATCGCTAGGTAGATTCAATATCAATCCGATATTGATACGAGTGTTACTTGAATGGAATTATTTAATATCAATATTTTGTTCAAAATAAATTTTTAATGCAAATTGTGCCATTTAGAGAACACCAAAATAGAAAATTTTCCGCTTAAAAACCGGATTATAGATGAAATATTTAATTTTTCAAAATGTCAAAAATTATATGCTATTCTATGGAATAGCTTAAGCAAAAACGATATACTCGTATGATACGAGTAAACAAAAAATATATTTCTATTTTTTTTTTTTTTTTTGAAACCCACATAAAACACGTAACAATAAAACTCTCTTTGATATTCACACAGTTAGAAAAAAAAAATTAAGTTTAATTATCCAATTCAATCAATCTCATTTCCAATAATTTTTTAACAATTGCAAAAATTTTGCAATTAAACAAATAAAAGACAATATGAATACATAGAAACTTGTGTTGACGCCTATGTGTGTATTTATAATTTATTCGAAACGTAACGCACATCATACGCAAGTATTACGCGTGCCTTATTTTTTGTGGCTGCATGTGGTTTTGTGGCAAATATTTTCTTCTCGATTTTGCTTGAATATGAGCAAATAAACGAACGAACAAGCGAGCTGATAATTCGCACTGCTTAAAGTTCATCGCTCTAATTCAATGCTAAACGTTTACGTAGTAACGTAACGCAAACATATTTATATATATAACTGAGTGATTACAGTTGCGGCCACCAGTGCTGCTGCAACTAAAGCTGCCACATTGCAGTTGGCAGAGTTTCAGCCTTTTTTTCAATATGCTCATTTATTGAATGTGCGAGAGGTTTTAAGTGGTAATGTGAAAAACTTCTCGGTCACTGCAAATGTATTAGATTACAATGAACAATTTATTTTATTTTTTCACTAGACTTTTTTAACGACTTGTTTTGTACGTAAGACTTTTTATTAGTGTGCGAGCTGTGGCAGCAAATGCAAGTGAGTTTTTCGGTAAAAAGAAAAAAAAATATCGACAAAATGACTGATGAACTGACTGACAGACTGTTTTTTATGCATGCATTTATAATAAATATTGCTTTTCATTATGTAAATTTTTGTGTAGATATTATAATTTAGTAGGTACTAAATACTTTGTTGCAGTTGCGAGTTTTTTATGGATCTAAATGCCATGTAAATAAAAAATATCGTGAGGCATTTAAATTAGTTTTTTTCTTTTCAACCAGATAATAATAATTTTTTTTTTTAAATGAAAATTAAGGAAATAAGTTTGTACGCGCATTTTGAAAAACTCAAAGGAACTTTTCAAGAAGAAAATAACTAAAGTTCTCCAAAAAACACATCTTTAATATAGATATTTTTAAAACTCATATTTTTCATCTTAGATAGAGAACGTTAACGTTCACAAACATTTCGAACATCAAAACAACTGATTAAAGTAAACAACCTGACACAACCCCGAAATGTTAGATTTATTAATACGAATGATAGATGAATTCGTCATAAAAAAGTTTATAAATTGTCTTCAAACTAGATTTTTTAGAATTTTCATGTTTATTAAGCTCCTATTACACAAATTTTGTATGGAAATCAGTTCAATAAAAGCTTAATAAACTTGATTTTTTTTTTATAAATAAGGCAGTTAAAAATATGCCTAGAAAAATATATTTAATAATATTTATACAAGAAGAAACCCCAAGAAAGCAATAATCGTGTACGTTCTTTATTTATTTTTTTTTCGAGACCATGACTTTTGGTCTACAACATAACATCGCGAAATGCCTTGTCTTCACTTGGTTTAGTAAAAAGAATCGTTTGTCTCGTTTTATCTTTTTTACTAGTATCAGTAGTAAATAAAAAATTGGTTATTTTAAAACATGCGTTAAAAACATAGAATAACTTCAACATATGCCAAAGTATGCATTTATAGCAAAATATGCACTAACCAAACTGTTATCAGTTTACAACAATTTTTTGGTTGGCAAAGATATTCAGTTTAGTTGACTGCCGAAAAAAATAAGCATTTGCATTAAACCTTCAGGTTTACAATAATTATGTCTAAGCTGTTTCTTCCTGATAGGAATTCATGTTAGGCGTTCTAGTCCATGCAATAATTTACATAAGTATTTGTCAGCAATTTCATTCTCAGTTCGAGTAATTCATTTTGCAGACTTTGCTGATAACATTTGCGATACCGTCACTAATTTGCCATCATCCTACAACACACATAATTAGCGGAAAATAAGACTCATTTAAACTTCACCCTAGCCAGGAAGAATAACTATTTATACATCGTTCTAAGTTTGCAATAAAAAAAAAGATTATCTCTTGATTATACACATCAAGAATTATACATGAAAACAATTAAAAAACTATTGCATCATTTTTTCTAATTCAGAAAAAAAACATTTGTTTTTATAAAAGTTAATTTCAACTAGTGAAGTTTTTTTTCTCATTTTGCTACGAGTATATACATACGTAATAATTTATAACTAACCAAGTTTAACAAAAATATTATTAAGTATGTTTGATATACGAGTATATGAAGCCTATAATTCATGAGGTATGAAAAATTCATTGCTTTTTTATATATTTTTCCTATTTAAATAAGAATTAGTTTCATGAGTTTTATATTTTTAACTATTCAACAAAAGTCACGCACTAAAAACATCAAATGTATGAAAAGTATTAATTTTTGAAAAACAAACAATCATGAAAATAAAACAGAAATTTACAAAGTAACAACTTCGTTCAAAAGTTTATAGTACTTAAAAATTGATATTAAAATTCACTAAGGGGAAAAACTTTGTTCGTGGATGCTGCTATACTACGACTGCAATAAAACTTAAAACACCAATTCTAGCAAAAATATTCTGAACAGTTGATAACGTATACAAACATTTAATGACATTTAGTGTCTTTCTAAGTGGATATTTCTTAATTTTCTAATTACTAGTATTTATCATTATTATAAAGAAAAAGCTATGGCTAATCTTACTGGATTAAATTAAGCTTTTTGGAATTGTGGAAGAATTATATTTATTAACAACAGTTTGCACCGACGTCGGACTATATAGGGCACAAAATTCAGCTGCAAGCACGCGCTCACATGTACACTAGAAAAATCTTATACAACATGAAAATCTTCATCATAGCCACAAAGTCATACATTCGGTTGATTGTTTACATTTCAACAAAGAGCATCAAATTATTTGATACTTATTTATTCTTTGCTGAATCAAGATCTCACTGCGTACCTTTTCAAAAATATACTTAGGTTTTTGCTGCTACTACTTGTAGTACAATACAAGCGAATAACTATGAATGTTTTAAGCACAGCAAATTTTAATTGAAAAATACAGAAATATTTGTTTCAACAAATACACAAAATTTCAGTTAAATAATTTACAGCAGCGTAGGCTGTAATTTCTATTTCATATGCTCGCAAGTCTACGGCCCAAAGTTCAGCAGATGGGACGCTTACACATGGACACTAGAGAAAAAGAAAATATTAGTTCGATAAAAGCCGGTGCTTAAATTTTACTGCCTTTTTAAGATTTTGGAATGGAAGTGTCAAAAAAAAAAAATCCAAAATTTTTTTACCAACTAAACGATTTTTTCAGACATTTGTTTTCCAAAACTAAAAAGATAAAAAATAAATAACTGAATAAACGCAAAAACAACCTAAAATATTTTACATTTAATTGTGTTTGCGAAACTATAAACTATAAGTTAAAAATTGTAGACGAAACCATTGTTTTACTTCAATAATTAAAAAAGATGCATTTGCTTCTACACTTTTGGCTTATTTATAATAATTTTTTATTAATCAAAAATTATAAACGCCATGCCAGATAAAACTTTTGCTTCGCTTTGCGTTACAAATTCGCTTTGAAGCTTTAAACACATAGACGACAGCAGACAGCAAGCAGCAATCTGCCAAAAATAAAATACATGTGTTTAAATGCACACGATTATTTTAACGACATCACAGCAGCACGACTTCACAACAGCATTTGCTGCTGCTGCCCAACTTAGACTAATTTCTATTTTCGTAAGCAGCAAAAAGTAAATGCAGTGCTACCACTATAAGTATAAATTGGCAACAATAAGAACTAAAATTTGTTTATAATATTTAATAGAAATAAACATCACATAAGTAAAATAAACAAATAAATTGATTAGTTTGTACAGTTTTACGTGATATTATTACGTTTTTAGTCAGTAATTTTAATATTATTCATGTAAGATATATATGTGGCACCTCTGAAATTTGAATTGTTTAAATACACATAGTGGTGCTGCTGTCATTAAAATAATTATGTTGCTGATGAGACGGCAGCTTTTGAAGCTAACTTCTTTTGTACTCCTGAAGCTGTGAAATCTGCTGTCGTCTAAGTGTTTAGAGCTTGACATGTAAAATAAAATGTACATACTTATACGAAGCATGTGAAGCGAAAAGTCCGGCTACTCTCATCTTTCTAAGCGTTGAAATTTTTTTCTAAAAGCTCCAAAGCTCTATGCACTAAGAAAACAATTAGAACCAATTTCAATAGTTCGTCCAATAATATTTCTGACTTCTATTATCATAAGAAATAATTAAATATACAAAATTAACAACCACTTTTTTAGATAAATAAACAAATCGTGAGAGTTGCCAAAGTTTTTATTGTGACATAAACCTTTTGCTTTGCGCTTTTCTGTTAAAATTTTAAACATCACGCGAAGCGACAAAGTGTCATCTGACATGGCCTTTAACAGCTTGTTTTCTATATGAACCGTTGGTTGCTACGACTAATATAGTGAATAAAACTCAATTTTTTCAATTTTTGTTCTCTGCTTTTTGGTACTTCCTTTGTTTGAAAGGTGTTAAGAAAAGTAAGAGACGTGTGCAAAATTAAAAGCTTGTTTTTGTGTTTTGACAGGTATTATTAAAACATTTTTCTTTTTAAATTCTCAATAATTTATTTACATTTAGATAATTTATATAGTTAAATGTTTAAGAATATCTTTAAAAAATTTCCAAGTCTACTGATGATTAGAGTAGCTCCTATGAAATGTCGACGTATAGACAGCTGGGAAATACAGAAAACAAGCTGTTTATAATTTTTTGATTAGTATTTGTGTGTGCATATAGAACTTCAGCTTAGAAGTGGGTTGCATATAACGGTTTTCGTCAGTTAAACGGTTGTTAAGATTAAAGTTCGATATCGCGACTTTAGTCAATTAATAGAAAATGTATTTAACAGCAAAAAGCATTTTATATATTGAATAATTTTTGAGCTTTTATTCAACACTTTTTTCGATTTTTTAGCTTTTTAAAGCTTAAAAACGCCTTATATGTTGAATATTTAGAATAGCTTATCGTTGTGTTAATATATCTTCGATAATCATTTAGTTGAAAAAATATAGAAATAAAGGATGTTTTTATAAAGGCATATAACTTTCAAATGGAATAAAATAAATATGATTTTCTTAAATTGACAGGAAATTTACAGTGTTCGAAGGATAATCTTGTCATAATTTATACTAGTGGTCACACATATCCCCACAGAAAATAGTTTGGCGGCGTTAAATCGCACGATTTTGGAGGTCAATTCCAGGGTCCGAAACAGTTACCATACGTTTCTTTCATTAAGCAATTATAGCACGAGCTGTGATGAACGAAAAAGTCAGTAACCATGGCTCTATAGCAGTCATCAATGACAGTAATATTCTAACTATTGCTGTAGAGCGCTACAGCAACCTATATGCTTTGCTTTGTATAGGGTGTTTTTTTAAGCTAGATAGAACTTTAAATTGTAAAAAGTAACACAAAAAATTAAATTTTGATGAAACATTTTTTTTATTTGTTTCAATATACTCTGACAAATCATCATGAATAGACTCACGCTTGAACAACGCTACGAAATTATCCAAATTTACTTTGAAAATCAGTCGTCGATTCGCGCAACTTATAGACGCAAAATTGTGTTCAGCGATGAGGCGCATTTTTGGCTTAACGGGTTTGTTAATTAGCAAAATTGCCGCATATGGAGTGAGACCAATCCACAAGAGACCCTACAGACTCCATTACATCCAGAAAAATGCACTGTTTGGTGCGGTTTTCATGCTGGTGGCATCATCGGACCTTATTTCTTCAAAAATGAGGCCGGAGCTCGCGTTACGGTCAATGGAGATCGTTACCGCACCATGATCAATGATTTTTTGTTTGAAAATATGGATGACATTGATCCGGAGGAGATGTGGTTTCAACAGGATGGCGCTACGTGCCATACGGCGAACGCAACCATCGACTTACTGAAATCAAAATTTGGCGATAAGTTGATTTCGAGAAATGGACCTGTCAATTGGCCTCCAAGGTCGTGCGATTTGACACCTCTCGATTATTTCCTGTGGGGCTACGTGAAGTCACTGGTTTATGCTGATAAACCAGCAACAATTGACGCCTTGGAGGCCAGCATTGTTCGTGTTGTTCGTGACATACGGCCAGCAGTGCTCGAAAAAGTGGCCCAAAATTGGACGTCCAGAATGCGCTTCGTCAAGAACAGCCGCGGTGCCCATATGCCCGAAATCATTTTCAAATGTTAATGTCACGTATTGATCTTTCGAATAAAAAAAAATTTTGATTACAATTTAATTTTTTGTGTTATTTTTTACAATTTCAAGTTCTATCGGGCTTAAAAAAGCACCCTATATTAGAGTAAACGTGGTGCGATAACGTTCAATAGTTAACCGAATTAATTGCTCTGATGGGCGGTTATGTTGATCGTAAAATTAAGTGCGCGATACGTATTTCGAACAGAAGCACACGAAAAGAAAATATAGTTTGAAAAATGTTTGCAGAACCATTGGTATATACGCCATAACATTTAATATTATTTTGAAGAATCAGCCTATTAATAAATTTATTTTTATTTCAGCTAATAGATGCTTAAAGCCTTTAAAATCGAAATCATTTGCAATGTGAAACCCGATTATTTTTTGCGAATTAATTTTAATTTATCAAAATATATTATAACTGTTTATAATTTTGTTTTAAATATATACGTATATATATATTATGACATAGAAATAAAGTAGTATTGTTTAAGCAGGAATGTAGTTTATTTAATTAATATGGTGAAGGAGGCCAAAAATATGATTCTATGGTAATAAAACTATTTATGACATCAGTATGGTTGTTTAATGAAAATAATATGATTTTGTGATATAATGGTTGCCATAATAACATCGGGAGGTATGACATTAATATGGGAACTTTTATTAAGACCGTGTTTGTCTACAATTACCACAATGTTGAACTAGAATGTGCAGTAGCTATTTATAAAACTATAAATGGAGCTTCTAATATAGCAATATTAAATTATATAATTCAATAATAGTATGTTGCCCTTAGAATATTATCAGGCCAACCATAAATTTTTTTTACGTGCATGAATTTCAAAATAAAATTGCAAAATTTGAAAACGTTGCTCAGGCGTCAGTCTATTCACGTTGAAATTCCAATTCAAACTAAACGTAAAAAAGTCTTTCCAACTTAAAGTTTTATATCTATACGAAAACACCCTTTATATGTACGAACACACACATAGGTACATATACATATGTAGTATTTACCTTCTTTTTTTTTTTTTTTTTTTTTTTTTGATTTTTTATTGAAGATAATCGCAATGAAATAAAAAAATTATTAAAAAGAGGGCCTATATTTTTCAAAATGTATTTTTTATAACAAACATTATTTTTACCTGCCTTGGCATTGTTACCTGAGCGACGAGAGTAGCAATGGGATGTTGTTTTTATTTTTAGTTATACAATAATACACAAATAATCGCTGCCTCTGTGGTTTTTTCAATATGAATATACAATAAAGGCACACATACATGCTGGTTTGTTTTCATCAGTTTTTTTTTTTTTTTTTTTTTGATATTAAGATCTGTATCATTTTACTCCCCGGTGTTGTATTTTAAAAGCGATAACTACTACGCGCTTGCCACTTCAAGAAAACATTATAAAAACAACAAACATTCGAAGCGAAACAAAAGGTATAAAAATCCTCTCAAACCAAACTCCGAATGCTCGCATGCACATATGTACATATGTGTGTACGTAATTTATAAAATCTATCAAATTACATAATATGACATAATTATAATTTTTTTTTTTTAATTTAAAGACGTATTAAGAAGCAGAAACAATAATAAAAAGCAGCAAACTGCCAACCTTTTTTTAAGTTTATGTATAATTTTTTTTAGTAAAATGTACATATGTATGTCCTACATTTAGATTGAGTTGAATTATCAATAGGGTTTCATCAAATTAAAATGTGATTTTGCGTGAGAAGAAATCTAACGCCTTATTCAAAAAAAAAAAAAAAAATCTATTAATTTCATGCACATATTTGATACCAATTGAGTAAAGTTTCACAAACTGCTATAAAAAATTTGTATTCAGAAAACACATATTAACTGATATCGCTCCTTTATTGTATTGCAACATAACTAAAAAAAAAAGCTTGTTTCGAGAAAAATACATTTCAAATTTTTAGCTTAAACACAAGAAATTTTTAGGAAATGTCTTCTACAGGAAACAGTTTAAAAGTATACATTTATACAGAATACATTTTTGGCACAATATAAAAGGTAGTACTGTTAACAATTCTGCATTATTAACTCGAAAAGCTAATTTTTTAGATATGACTTTGTTGCAATAAAGAGGCGATATGTTATTTCAGACATTTTGAACTGGTAACAGCATATGTACATAAAATTGCCTCTTAAGTTCCAAAAAACTGTGGCTTATGTTCTAATGATGCTAAAAATATGTATTAAATAAATCGATAGCCGAATTTTCGAATACTTTTTGTTGTAGAATAATAAAAAATATTTGCGTACAATGAACAAACATTTCTTTGCTTTTATCTTTTAATAAAAATTTTTAATTTTAATAAATTGAGCATATTTTCCAAGGCGAATGAGATGTATTTTTTTCATTACGGATAAAAGGAACTCGAATAATCTTACTATTACTTTTTTATATATCACTTTTGTGTATGATTTTTTTTTTGTCATTCAAAAATACAAATATATTAAAATTGAAATATGATTGGAAGAAGTACCGACATACAAATATTCATTGATATGTATTTGGACTATGCGAAAACGCAACTATGCGTGAACGCATAGTTTCCGAGTTATAGACCTCTGAAATTTCAATGTACTTATATATGGATTTTTCAACTACATTTCCAAAGTTATGTAGGCAAAATTGCTATCATTTGAAAGCCTTCCAATAGGCGTTTTTGGAAGCAGGACGAATTTTTAAAAATATAAAGGTTTTGTTAAAAACCTTAAAATTCATTCTATTTGGCTTATTTATTATATTATGCTCGGCCGGATATATAGGGAAACTTTGGTCAGCGAAGCTGATGTTTGTCGTACCATAGCGGAGAAAATCCCTCCGCCCGGCCAAAGCCAGCAACACAAAAGGCAAGTTTGTTAATTTATCCGGTGTTATTTACTAACATTTTAATTACACTTTCGTTTTTAGAAAACATGTTAATATTTATATATTAACTTTTAACTAAAATCTTTTTAAAAACTAAAAATTAAATGATTCTTGTATAATATAATACAAAAGCTTTCGAATAATACTATTTTTTTTTTGCTTATGACCTTTTGTTTACATTTATAACAATAATATAAGCTACATGTACATATTCAAATACATGTAACCACAACGCAGTTCTTTAGAAATTTGTTGTTGCCTTTAACTACTTTTGCAGGTGTCTTTTTAAGTACTTACTTAGAAGTAAAGAACTTTCTTGAAAACGTTCTCCAATTGAAGGTATTTCTTTAACAATATCATTAAAACTTTATTTTTGACGATCGTTTTTAAGAATGATTTATGAAAGGGATTTTAAATGTTCTTTACAAAGAAACCGTTTTTTCCGCAAAGTACGCGAAATTCACTTTTTTCATGTTTTCAAAACGCTTGGTAAGTTGCCAAACAAAAACTAAATGACACGGCTTGTTCAAATTTAGGTGGAAGGCAATTGACAGTTGTTTGTTGACAGGAGTAATGTTGCCATTTCAATTAAAAGGCGGGAAACTCAAAGTTAAGTATTTCAGAATTTTACAACAAAATGTCAGAATACATATTAGAGGATAAGAAAAATAAAATATTTAATTTGTAAAGCTTAGTAAAGGGGGATACAGGGCAGTTTCGTGGTGAATCCACCACAGTAATCTGATTGGTCTGCTTACTTCTTATCATAATATAAAATTTTTTAAATTTAAACTATGGCAATACCATTCAACTAGCAAAACTATATTTGCATTATTTAGTTTTTTCGACTGCATGAGCAGTAAATTTGATTCTGTCCAAACACGTTTAAATATGTTCGTGTTCAAACAGATGCTGAACTTAATAAACACATTAACTATTAGAAAATACCTGTCTTTCCGATAATGCTAAACAACGTGGCTAAATCTAGTATTTTTCACTCTGATTTAGCGGCAAATTTTCCATTTAGCGGTTAGCATTTTTTAAACATTTTTCATCTAAGTGTATATGTAGCATTTTTCAGCATTACATTACTCAACTACTTTTGCAGGAAGTTCCTGGTTCTGTCGTTTATCCACACGGAAGTTGAAGGGGCTTTTAGTGTCATCAATCTCATAAAAAAATAAAAATTTGAAATATAATGATGTTCCTTAACATATGAATTTGCTAATTTGTTCCGAGTGTGGTTCGAAAAGACTGAATACATTTTACGAAAATTTTAAAATAACGAATAATCTAATTAACACCACAACCTAAATTAGACCGCCAAGCTTAATTTAGATGTTCAAAATCCTCATGTACATACAAAATGTATGAGACCATCCTAATATTACTTCTATTTAGTGGTTTTTATTAAACAAGGTTAGTAGTGAGCAGTACTGTACTTATGGCACAGTGTTAACGCTCTTATTTAAGTTACTTACTACAGCCTAAACTCAAAGCGTTGAATTACGTTGCGCTTTACGCCCTAATTTAAGTTGCACTGTAAAAATTGCAGTTATAGGCATCGTCGTCACATCAAGATAACATCAAAAAACTCTTAATGGTGTACTCGCCTTCAACAGCAATTATATATTTTTTGATAGGTCTTCCGTATCTCCGTATTAAGTTATAAATGGAGTCTGTCGACAATATTCAATCGTTGTTGGCAACGAGTAAATAAGCGTTAAATTTTTTACGTCGGCTTTATGTGACTACGACTATTTTCTTGAAATAGTGGGCGAAAATATATTGAAGAAGAATATTTTTCGATGAGGTATTTCATTAATAGTTTTAATTTATTAACAAATAAATACGTTATATATTATATTGAAATACTAATAAAAAAAAAACATTATGCTTCAACATTTTATAATAATTTAATTTTGTTTATAAACATAATTAGTATCCGTTATTTAAAGCAAATCTAGCTTTTGTTTAAAAACTTTTTATGAATTATTATTATTTTTTAATAAACTGGTTGTATTGAAATAAGTGCTCATAAGGAAGAATATTTATAAAGACGACATGTTAACTAAAATAACAATTATTAATTCAATTAATATTTAAGCATTATTTTTTGGCAGTTTAGGATTTCTTTTAGCATTATTTTAAACCTATTTTAGCTTTATAATATTTTTGGATATGGCCACACTGGTGCTAAATCGTTTGTGTTATAAATTTCTTAAAAACAAATCAAACTCAAAAGTTTTTTTTTTTAAATTTCAATTGCTTCCTAAAATTAAATATAAACTTTTAATACTGTTTCCCTGCATTTATTATTCAATTTTTATCAAAACATTCTGAAGTTGAAGATTTTCAATTGTGACAAAAAATTAACTTTAATTAAATGTTAAAAAAATTTATGATTAAGAAAAAATCATCCTGATGTGACACACAAATAATAAATATTATTAATATAATTAACTATGGTCAATAACTCGTAATTGGAGTAAATTTCAAAAATATATTTTTGTCAAAGAGATGCGATCGTCGATGATTGGGAAACGCATTGCACTATCATTCGTACACGTAAAAAGCAACCAGCGACAATTTATACATTTACAAAATTTCTAACACAATTAATTTTATTAAACTCAGCAAAAATTCAAAGAAATTTCAGAATCTGAAAATGTTGCAATTTGAATTTCTTTTTTAACCTTTTTATATTTGTAGCTTTTTACGGTTAAGACTTATCTTGAGCCGTATAAATCATTTTGTAATCATTGATACACGAATTTGTTTTTGGCTGGCTGCTGCTGTTGAAGTTACCTACTCTTTCGTCGTATGGCTTCGTTTTTTATTCAATAATTTCATTTATCGGTAAATTGCCATCAAGATTTTTTTTCTTAAGTGTGTATGTAGTTGCACTGAGTGTCACGCTTGTCTTAAGCGGTGCTTTTAAATGGAGAGGCCATTGGAAATTGTAACGAAATAAATATTTGAACGTTTTCATTGTTCTCTACTTGTTGTTTTTTATTTTTATATATAAATTTTTTTGTGTTACTAAAACTAAAACAGAGATTTTGTTAAAAACAATGCATGCAACTTTTTTGTCTTCACCCAAATCACGTGCTGACATGAATAATTTAATGTTTATTATTATTTTTTTCTTTTTTTTTTTTGTCGTTTTACACTGCTGCTGCAGCCACTGGAGTTTTACTTTTTCATCCAATCTGAATCTGCAACAAATGTATAATTGTGGTAAAGTGACATTTAAACTTTTTTCTTAAACTGCTTGTACTTCGTTTTATTTCTGTGCAAATGCGTGAAATTTAAAAATTCGTTTCATAAGTTACCATAAATATAAAAATTTATTGCATTTGTTTCGAATTTTTGTAGTACTTTGTTAAACTAGATGCAAGCAGTTTTTTAAAAAAAAACGAAATTGAATATATCTAAAGTGAAATCAGTTTCAGCACTAGTTAATTGTCATTTTTTTGATAATACTTTCTAAAGTATTATTAAAAAAAATTTTTTTTCTTAATACATATACACTGAAGAGAAAATCGATCCTTCCGTACTTAAATCAATCTCAAAAATAATATTTCACAAGTAAAACAAAAACAACCCTTTTTTCTTAGAGAACCTTTTATTCCTATCTTTCAGCGATTCATTCACATGTATGCATAGACGCCAAATAAATCTGGTTTAAAATTGTCAAATTCGGGAAAAAATTGTCAGCAAGTAAAATTAATCGTTTTTGAATAAAATGTATATATTTTAAACGGGTAAAATATAGCAAAACAATTCATGGTTACCTTTGACGACAAACTACAGCATTTAAAGCTATAACAACAAATATATAATCGTACAAATGTTAAGCTCTATTTATTTATTTATTGTTAATTAATTTTTCCAAAGCCTTTGATACTCTGTCTTACGAAAAATTTCATGATCTGTTCGACAAGATTGGAATCATGCAAATCAACTTATTATGGTGTACCACAGGGGCCAAAGATTGGGCCGATGTTATATCAAATATCTCTATCAGAATAATCTGAGACAAGTATATTTCTCTGTAGCTGATTCTCATATTCGGCATGGCAAAAATGCTTGGGGAAGCTCAGTACATTGCAAAAAACTGTAACTAACGCAAAATGATCTGCATACACCAGGAAAGCAACCTCAATATACCAAAACAACTTCACATATTAAACGTCAACAACATATATAAAAAATAACACATGCAATAAAGTTCTACGATGACAGGAAATATCTTCACAAAATCAACCACCAATACCCAACCCGTATGAACAACGAAGGAAGATGCAAATTAAAAAAAAAAACATAAGAACAAGTATGTAAGAAACACACTGGCAGTAGCACTTCCGAAAGTGTTAAACTCATAGACAAAGCCAACAACTTAAGGATGAAAAAGAGGGTCCTGAAAAATTATTTTATTTATATATAAAAAGCAACGAATTCTATAAATATTCTATCGATATTCATTTGATACTTTTCAATTAGCTTTTTACTTTTTTAAATATTTAAAATATTTTGCAATCATATTCAAGACTATTAAAATATTAGTAAAATTTTTATTAAAAAAATAATGGATGTGAAAAAGCACTTAACATTTTGAATCAATTCGCTTATGAAAACTTGTTTAAAAATCAATATAATTGCATTTGAATTGTTACACTTACATTTTTCTTTTTCCCAAAATTTATAATTATGTAAATATTTTGTTTTTCAAACTTGACCTGCAGACCAGGCGCAATGGCTTCACTAAGTTTAGATTTAATCAATGAAATATAAAATTTTAATAAAATTAACAAATAAACTTGAATATACGAGTATGTAAAATATTTTTTTTTTATGAACACGGCCGTAAGTATTTTTGTACATATCACATAAGATTTCATTTAATAAGAAGTATTTTGAAAGTTCCTTTTATAATAATTTATAATCCTGTTATTTTGCTCAAAACAATCGCAGTTGCAAAGTTTCAAGTAGTATTTAGTATACAAAATTTTTTCTAGAAATAGTTCCATCAACTACATTTTGATTTTGTTAAGGTTTATGTATTTGGATGCAAACTCTATTCAAATTTGCAGAAGAGTACGGTGAGACTAATATTTTCGCTATAAACTTAGCCAAAGTGAAGAATCATTTTTGATACTTTATTTTAAAAATCTGAATCAAAGTATCTGAATCATAAAAGATAATTTCCAAGTTTACTAGGCTTTACTTCTTTAATCCGGACTTATTTTTCCGTTTTTCTAATTTTACCATGATTGATCAGAAAAAAAAAACACTTTCTTCTTTTATAACATTGTAGGGAAAAGACTTAGTTTTCAGTGTTACATACATATTTACGTACACATTTATTTTAGTATAGTGTATAAATGTAGTTGTAAAACCGAAGTTGCTTGAAATATATAAAAGTTGTATTGTGATCTACAAAAATCGTCAAAAACAGACCTTAAATCGTCAACATGCTATTTTCAGCACCTAATATTTTTTTTTTATCTGGGACCCGTACTCAGGGGATGACCCCTACATATGCAGTGCATATGACGATAAATCGTCAAATACGGTAACTGTGCATGAATGTATTTGTGTCTTTGTTTTAGTTTTTATACTCGGTTCAGGGGTTCTGGCATTTGATACAAGAATTTTATGCTTATTTTAAGATATCGTATGATTGTTGTTGTTTTTTTTTCTAATCGCGTTTTCGACTTATTTTAAGTACGCTTGTGTATTATTCGTACTTAAATTTTTGAATACGACTCATACTAAAGCAAGTAAAAAATACTTAAATATGTAACGGAAGGACCAAACTTGGTCGATATTATGCCATTGATTTTCCGACAGCTTTTACCCTGCGGAAAAAATTTTCACTACGATGCCCAAATTACAACTTCCTTTTCTCAACTTTTATTTTTAATTATATAAAAATAATTTTGATATATTTATCGTCTATATATTTAACTTTAAATCCAAAAATACAAAATTTAATAAAATAGATCGTTAACATGTTAAAGAAAAGAATTTAAAAACATATAAAAATTGATTACACGATTCACATTTTACACCAACTCGATCGCTCATTGAAATCGATTAGTTGAGCAACGTTTTCCCAAAGAAACAGTTGGTAGCAGAAATTGCATCGAGTGAACAGTGTCAGAACAGAACACTTAAATTTTACTCCTAACAAATATCAGCAAAACTAAAATTTTTGTCTGTCTTAACCAGGAATATTCCAGAGCGAACCACACAATTTGTCTAAAACCAGGACATGCGACAGCCGAAGCTTAGCAACGCATTTATGGATTATATTATATGAATATATTTAGTTTCGATCCAATATGTTTTTTTATTATTATTATTAGAATGTGTGTGGTTGTGGCGAAGAAGCGGTAAACTCAGCACCGCGCCTGCGTCAATCAAAACACTGTAATTGATTGAAAGAATTTAAAAATATTTTCAATTCAAACTAGAAGCAAATTTAATTTTAAGTGCTGTTGAGTTTTAGACTTTTCGATTTCAGTAAGACAGATTTTCATTAGAAGTATACCGGGGTTTATCAATCTTTTCTTTAGAAGACAAAGAAAAATAGCAAACTTTTATCAACTCAAAGTTAATAAATAATATATTTTGTAAACAAAAACAAAACCGCAACAGCAAACTTCTTGCAGCATATTTCTTTACTCGAAAAAATAAATATAAAAATACGGTTTTCGCAATAAAATATATTTTAGAACAAACATAAAATATGTACGATACACTCCGGTTAACTTATTTAAAGGCAATAAAAATTCTATATTCAGCAGCCGGTATTATTTGCTATTTTTAACCGATTACAGAATTTTAAAATAGAAATGGAAGCTAGACTTCTTGAGATATAAAAAAATCATGACAAGTGTGGTTTCGTAGTAGTTTCTTAACTTGAGCAATTTATAAAAAAAAAAAAAATCCAAGAATGTGCTTTCTTTTTAAAGCACATTATTTTTAAAGTAAGGGATGATTTTTCTGTACGGAGCGATTGTTTATTATAATTTATTACATCCTAATCAATTTACGATTCAAAATGGCAAAACAACAGTTGTCGACAATTATATCAAGAATCCCGAGGGGTATAGAACAAATTTTAAAGGAAGGGTTTCATTGTTTTTATCTACGTATGAAAAAAAAAAAAAAATCATCAGAATTGCTTATAATTCTGCTTTATTCTTATCAAAAATAAGAGCTCAAGCTGGAGACTTGCGATGCAAGTTATCATTACGCAGAACAATTAAAAGCTGTATCTTAAATACCGGAAATTACAAAAAAGCCGCCACTTAATGCTCCTCGCTAGGAAAACCAGCTTCAATTCGACAAAGCCTACATGACATTGGATGTGCAGCAAAGAGGTCGTGTAAATGACTTTAGAACCGTTGTATTTACTGATGGGAAGAAGTTTAATTTAGATGGACCTGATGGCTATAACTATTATTTCCACGATTTGCGCAAAGAAAAGCGATTTTTTAACCGACATCACAGCCGAGAGGGAGACGTTATGGTATAGGGTGCGATTACGTACTATGTCACCATCGATCTTGAATTAGGTTAGGTTAGAAAGGCAGGCCGCTGGATTCCGCGAAATAGCCTAGGTTCTTCAGCTCACTTGGGTGCTGAAGTCGTTCACTTTGTGATTGCCTGAAAAATGGGATAGTGAAGTGAAGAATAGAAGTTAGAAAGGGATGGAAAGGATCGATCCTTCGATCTAGAATTTCAAAGTGCAAAAATGACTGGTGCAAGTTATAAAATGTTTTTGGAATCTGCTTTTCTGAAGTTCAATGAACTATTTGGTCCCATATCCTGGATATTGAAAAAGAGATAATGCCCCTATACACAACGCCAGAGTAGTAAAGGAGTTCATTGCATTGTTTTTGCCCCTATTCGCCAAATCTAAGCATTATCGAAAATGTCTAGGGCTGCTTATCTCGTATGGTCTATGGAGGAGGTAGACAATTTGATGGCAAACAGTCACTAATTCAAGCTATTAAGGATACTTACGAGTCAAATTTCGTTGGATGACATAAATTCTCTTTATCTGTCAATGAAAACCTTATATTTGAAGTTATTAAAAACAAAGGACGTTCTATTCATTACCAATCGTTCTTAGGTAAAGTAAATAAAGCAATAATAAAGAAAAATGATTTAAAAGCACAAGAAAAACTGTTTGTCATCAAAATTAATTAAGGTGTCTTTATTCAAGTAAACAAAAAATAGCAACTCTAGATGTCTAACTTCCATTTCTATTTTAAAATTCTTTAATCGGTTAAAAATTGCAAAAGATATTGGCTTCCTTTAAATAAGTGAACCGGAGTGCTGGTATATAAAGAATTAAGTAAATAATAAACTAAACATTTACACACATGTCAAAGAAGCCAAAAGGTAATTGGACTTTTTTTATATTCTACAAAAAACATAAATTTTTTGAAAATGTTGGACGTTAAAACAAAATTTTGCTGTAATCTTCTAGGGTAATAAAACACCTTCGTCTGCAAAAATATAAATATATGTGTATATAGAAAAGATACGTTAAGTCTTTTGTAGATTTTGTCTCTAAAGGTGTCGGTGAAAGAGAAGAGTTAAGAATAATAAACTTTTCGTCAAGCTATTTGTTCTGTTTGTTTGGTTATTTTTTATGAAAATTTCTCTCTTTTATTGGCTCTGTGGGTGAGTTTCAGCAGCTATTTTCAAAGTTATGGACCATGAATGTTTAAGTTGTTTGTATGCAATTTTTCCGTTTTTATTTTCTATCCTAAAATATGCTCTATTTGTTTTTATAACTTTTTTTTGTTGGTGGCTGTTGTGCTTCTGATGCGTTCTTTGAAATAAAACTTTGGGAATTTAACTAAAACATGCAGTTGGCGGGTATTTGAAAATTTTATTATTGGACTACAACTAAATACATACATATATTTTTTTGTACGCAGGCCATAAAGAAGTTGTGATCTAAAATTAAGTTGCTTGCAATACTCTAGAGAAGAATTAAATGAGAAAAAGAAATGAAAAATGTATATGGCATTTACGTGTAACTGGCTATAACTTAGTAATTTTTTAATCAACTATAACAATACTAATAAAAATTTGTATTACTTAGAAGAACCTGAAAGATGAATATACATATATGTCTATACATATGAATGCAAAGGTGCATAGCGTAGCTGCGGTTGCTACAGTTCATGTTGTAATTAAATGCGTTTGTAGAGGGCAATTATAAATATAATGTATTGTGTTGTGGGAAGTCAATTACCTGTGGACTAGGCGAGTATATCAGAAATAGGCTGTCTCGCCGCATTGGTTGTTTTTAACCAAATATAGTAATTGTTTTACTGCGATGTGAATTTGAGAACTCTAATTCTTTTGGCTACTCTCTGGTAAGCAAAATGTGTTTTTTTACCGCTTAAGGGCACTTCAGACACATTTTGTATTAAGAGTTGTCAAAAATTTAAATAATACGTGCAAATGTGATAGTGTGAATGTAAAGCGTTAGGAAAATGAGAAATAATACGGTAAGAGATATGACATCCTATAAGACTTCCTCTTTCTTAGAAATTTGTTTAAACAATAAGATTTTTCATCAGATCAGGGTTGCATTTTTTACAAAAGCAAATCGAGGGTGCCTCGATGGCTGATTTGGTAGAGTATTCGACCAACAGTCTTGAGGTCGCAGGTTCGATTCCTGCCTCAGCTCTGGGTGTTACTGCAGACAAGCAAAAAAACTTCGCAGTTTTTGTGTTTGTTTATTTTAAGGATAAAAAAATAATAACAATAATAAAAATATTAAAACCAGACGTTATGTAAATTGGCTGTTTATTTTCAAATCATATTTCTTATTTTACTTTAGGTGTGATGGTGTGAAAACAAAATGTAATGGTACGTTAGATTTTTGACAGTCGCGCCAAATATCATTAGATTTTTGACTCACAAAATCCAAGCAAAATCTTAACACTTGTATGATAGTCTGAAACGCCCTTTAGTTAAATGTTTACATTTTTTTCTTTTTCAAATTTAAGGTAAAAAGGCAAACGAAACAAAAAAAAAACTCGTCAATGAAAAAAAGCGTATAAATTCGTTTTACAGGCATGTATGTATATCACTTTTCACGAAAGTGATTTAAAATCACTGAGATCGTGCACACAAAAATTTTAGTAATCTTGTGATGTGAAACCGGTCAACTAAATCACTTGCTCATTATCAAGTGTATTTTACTTATTAACACAATAATATTACATTTTTTAAACAAAGCAAATTTAAAAATTCACAAATTATTCAATGCATCACTTCCTTCTAAAGAAAAAATAATTTTGATTTTAGTGTTGTCTATTTGTTCAGTGTTGTCATTTTATTTTCATTTTGTTCAAACAACTTTTTTTTACAAATCACTAGAAAACATGTGCGTTTTGATTCTAGTTTGTTATTTCTAAAAAATCATAGAACAAAGTATTTCGCATCTCTAAAAATCAGTAAAACAAAAAAACCAAAAATAAATCTTATTACCTGACAGACCGCACTGGTTGATTTTCACTTGCGTTCATTTAACATTAACTTTTTTTGCTATATAATGAGGGTTAAAAAAATTTTTTAAAATTCTCATTAAAAATTTAAGCAGAGTTAGTGGAAATGGCCGTAAGTTAACAGGTGTCACCGTTAAAAAGTGGAACGCAGAAATCAAGAGAGAATCTAAAGATAATTAAAAATTCATGTAATAGTTGAATAAAATAATTTTTATTAAATGCAGCCAACAAATGCCAGAAAATAGCTACAAAAGTGATAAAAAAAAACTTACGCATTTCAGTCATAAAACATAACTAGTAACTCAGTTTTAAAAATAAATCCCAAAAAGATTTCATACTTTTAAACATATATACTTTGAATATACATATGTACATATGAAAGTACATATACTTCTAATGCATTTTTGCATTCATTTTATTAACGTTTTTGTTTTCGCAAAAGTTTTTATTGCTCTAAAAATGGTTTCAGAACAGAAATGTTGAGACCGTATGAATTTCGTACGGTCGTCTAATGAAATTGTATATTTAGTGAGTGTGCACAAGTACGTTTTGCCATAGACGCTGTCTTTTTTTATACTTTTTACTAATTGAATTCGTTTTTATGATCCATTCAAGAAAGGAAAAAAAGGAAACTAATAAATGTAAAAAAACTTTTTTGCACTTAAAGTACCAAGCGGTGCAAGTTCTTTAAAAAAAATCTGTCTATGGAATAGGAAAACGGAAAATACATATATACATTAAATTGTTTTAGTTTATGGTTTCCAAGAAAAGTTTCTTATGGTATATCAATTCTCAAAAAAAAAGTTATATATTTAACTTGCAACTGCAAAATAAATGGCAAAAGTGCCAGCAAATGTGGTATGCAATTGTATAATTAATTTAAAACTTTGACAAGTCTTTCGCATATCTGAAAAATAATTAATTTTGGTGACAAAAAGAACTTTTATAAAGATTTTAGATAAGAAACCAACAAAAAAAAACTAGTGGTTTAGATATTGAATGTCAGACAATTAAATTAATTTTCCATGATGTGTTTTATTTGAATTCTTAATAAACAATTGAGTTTTAGTCACTATATTAGTTTCTAACATAAATACCAATCAAAATATCATAAACAGCTTATTTTCTATATGTCGACATTTTATTGGAGCTATCCTAATCATCAGCAGGCTTTGGAATTTTTGGAAGGATATTCCCAAACGTTCAACCTTATATCCCAAAAATTATAAATGATTGATAATTAAAAAAAAAATGTAACCTAATATAAAGTAAAATTTTTCAATATTTCTTTGTCGTTTTCAAGTCCAATGATGTATCCCTAATTATCAATTTGAAGTTCTCGCTAAACACAGACAGCACCATATAACAAACATACCGACTAAGTAAGAACAATGTTCGAAGGCAAACAGTATTGTTCAGCTCTATTCATTGACATTTCCCACGCAATTGATAAACTGTGGCAGAATAGTTTAATGCACAAACCATAGTTAAACTTGCCTTCAAATACTCAGAAGCTTCTGGAAAGCTACTTATGTGGTCAGAAATTTGTTATCAGAGAAGACAATTTTTTAAGCCCAACTCAGCCAATCGAGGCAGGAATTTCTTAAGGTAGCCTTCTGTGATCTACTTTACATTTGATTTATGCCTCAGACATGCCAACCAGATCTGGTATTCACACGGCAACTTTTGCAGATGACACAACATTTTGTAGCGTTCATGAAAATTATCAATTAGCTTCACGTAATTTACAGGAATATTGGAGAAATGGGTGAAACTTTAGAAAATCAAGGTTAACGAACAAAAATGTGCGCATATTAAATTCACACTTTTTTTGAATTGAGTGATGCATGAAAACAAATATAAAATTATTATTATTACATAAAATAACACATTTTTGACAAACATTTCGTGGATTAATCTTTTTAATAAATAATGAATACGTAGTATATTAATGAAAACACGAAAAATTAATAGGATTTCTTATACTTGAAATATTTTTATTATTCGAATAACGTTTTTCGTTGCATTCGTTTGATTGAAAGTGCATCACTAGCATAATAGTTATTTATATTATTCTTTCAAAATTAATATTTTCAGTTCATATAAAATGTAATGTTTTTATCTATATAATGAAAATAATCAATAGATTTTTTTAAATTTTCCCAAAATTGCGATTTTTAAGAAAACTAATAATCGGCAATTCAAATGCCATTTTACGAGTAACGTAAAGTTAAAGTGTACCCAATTCAACTTTAAGAGAATGGTAAGCTAACAATAGTTTTTGCATACAACGTTAGGAAATTTTTAATAACAATTGCTTACCAAGCTTTGTTAAGTTTTTTTTACATACGGCCGTTATTGTTAGGTCATATGTTGAAGATTCAATAATTAAACGAATGAAAAAAAGTCCAGTGAGATATATTTTTGGAAGACACACAACTGTTTTTGTGTATTGGATATATGTCAGTTATATTTCAACTATATTTTAGCGCATCCTAAATTACCGCAATTTATCTGTCAAAAATTCTTATGTTTATACAAAATGTACGAGACCAAGATAGAGCGTAAGGGAGAAAGCTTTACTGTCATTCAGTAAAGCTCGCTTCAAAGCAAATGCAACTCATATTTGTGGACATTAGTAATCATGCAAGTATTTTCAGACTTAATGACTTTATCACTATTTTTATATATTTAGTGATTTTTATTAAACCAAGTTAGTGAGCAATACTGTTCAAGGCACAACGTTAACTCTTTTATTTAAGTTTCTTACTAAAACGTAAAATAAAAGCGTTAAAATTCGTTGCGCTTTACGCCCTAATTTATGTTGCACTGTTTGGCGATTAAAAAGTCCATTTATTGCTAAAGCCGTAATGGCAGTTACTTTGTTCAACTTTTCTGAATCTAAGATTGAAAGATTGAAATAGTTAATAATAGAAAGAGACCATTATATAAATCACAAAAAAATAATTTATATATGTAAACCTAAATACGACTTTTGTACACAAAACATAATAATAACATGCAGTTTTGTTCAAAAATATTTATTTTCGTTTATTTTGTTGAAATAAATTGGTGATAAATTATTATAAAAAAAAAAACAAAAGTGTAAGGGCAAAATCCTCTTCTTAATTATTGAAGTGAAACAATGGTGTCAGCTAGAATTTTTATTTCATAGCTTGGCAAACACATTCACACTGTAAAATATATATATTTTTTAATATTCAGTGATGCACGAAATAATCGTTTAGTTGAGAAAAAACTCTACAATCAGGCTTAAAGTAAAAAGATAACTTCACACTTTTTATCGATAACATGCTGAAAAATTTTGACGTTTTTAGATTTATAGCCGAACTGTTTGCTCTTAATAATAATCCCAACTGTAATATATCTATACTCTTGTCTAAAGTCTTAAACGGACAGAAAAAAGTAAGTATCATTACGGCTTAACCGAAAACATTATCAGTAATATTTTTCGTTTTGCGTTTTTTGAAAAATGTTACTCAAATCTTAACATTGTAGTGAATATACTTTGCAAATAAGTTTTTTTTACAAAAAAAAAAAAAAGAAAAAAAAAGCGAAGCTAAAACTTGCTGTCCTTGAATTAGTGACCACGCACGTGCCATTTCTAATTTACATAAAAAATTGCACCACCAAGGGTGTTTTGCCATTTCCGTTTCATTCAGCCGCTGACAAAACTAAAATTAAAGTAACATTTTATTAAGTATACAATAAACAAAAACAGGTTTAATGACTATTTTATGGTTGGCCAGCTTTTCGGCACGTTCTTCGTTAGTCTTAATTTGCAAAATTATGCTTTGAAAACATCTAACGGCACCAACCAGCTGTTTCCGTTCCAGAGTCCAATAAAGATGTGTTATATGGTTATTTTCTTTGTTCTCTATTAAAAATACAAAGACCAATTTAAAAAAAGTCACTTTTTAACTGTTTACAAATTGCTGTTCTTCGTTGAAACAATAATTAAGGGAATCATTTTTTAATAGCACGCAACTAAATGGAAAGGTGTTAATATAAAACGTCATAAACTAAAAAAAATTCGTTCAAAACGATTTACTGTTTAAAGGTTTGCAATAAATGGAACTGAAAACCTTTTTTTTTCTTCTTTGCATGATTTGCATCTACGAATCTATTTAAATAAACCAAAATGTCACCAATAATGATGATGTTTTCGATAGAGACTTAAAATAATGTACAATAAAATGGAGTTTTTTTTATTTAGAATATCCTACAAACTTTTGAACAAATTTGCTTTTAGTTAAAAGGCATTCATAACAAGCTTCACCAATATCATTATTTATTTGCTGTTTTCTTCATTCATGTGACACCAAACCAAACCCCATATATCCCTTTAAATCAACTAAAATGCACTTTATCATTTCAAACTAATCTTGCATAGAAAACGAGCTCGAGGTTCAGTAAAAACAAATACAACTCAAGTCAGCCAAATAAAATAAAAATTTAAGAAAATACCCTAAGGCAAAAGTCATATGAATCGACAATTTATATACGAGTATATGCATGTACGAAAAAGAAACAAATCAAGAAGAAAGAAAAAAAAAATAGATAAAACATAAAAAAATACTTTCACAGTCTGTTAAAGTTATACAGCTTTAATTTAAACTCCATCAACATCGTTGGGGTTTTTATGCATTTTAAGGCGACCAACGCACTAACGGAACAAGCAAAAATACATATATACTGAGCAAGAAAAATATATACATATATGTATTTACTCGTATTTGCAAAATACTTTTGGAGTAAGTGTTAAAAACTGATGAAATTTTTTGCGACAAAAATTCTTGCTTATTAGAATTTTTTTTTTCATTTTTTTTTTTAATTCCACATATCGCACATCATAAATCTCGAAAAAAAGCTCGCTTAAATGTTAATATCTCGGATATTTCAACCGTATTTAAATATCCACAATGTAGATTCCACATTCTACACTGAAATGTCAACAACCACACATATGCATATAAGTTTAATGATAGATAATACACAGAATTTTTTTTCATGTTTTGTAAGGAAGTTCGTTAAATCTGCTACTAAATTGTTTGAATGAGGAATTCGTGGATTCAAACAAAAGTTTAGTAAAACTATGTATTGTTGCAAGTATTTTCTTCGTCAACAACAAAATGTGATACCCAAGTTAATATTTTTGGTATAAAAATATATATACTCGTATACCCAATATATTTTCTCACAAAAATTTTATGGATTTTATTTTTACTATAATTTTTTCTGTGTAGGGTCGTGGTGATCGATAACGGAGGCCACAATTCGCCCTCTAAATGCACTTCGTGAAGTTCAGTTATTAATCACCCCTATTCTGCGTTTCGATTAAGTCTCCGCATTCAGTTCCGTTGCGATCGAAAACTGGTATTCTGATAAAAAACGGAATCGAAAGAAAAAGAAGAAGACAACAATGTTTATAAAATTAATAGCATCACTGTGGAATGTGGAAATGAAATTGCAAAATAAGCAAGTTTGTTATCGTTTTCATAAACAAATGTCAAATTTAATGCAAAAAGTTGTTTGTATACATAATTAAAAATAAGTTCTTAATAAAGTTTAATAAAAAAAAAGAAATATATACAAAAACAAACTAAAATTAATTGTTCATAAATATATTACAGTGCAAAGAATCTTGTGAAGATAAAGGTACATAATAAAAAAAAAAAAAAAATTAACAGTGTTGTGATTAAATATGGAAAGACCAAAATAAAACTTTAATAAAAATTGTATGGGATTAATTCACTGTGTTACATTTTTTTTCTCAATAATTAAATTTTTTAATTTCTATAACAGCTGCATTATTGTTGGTCAGAGAGGAGAACAATATGAGATATAATGAGGCTGGCATTTTTTTATTGGAGGGCCAAGTGCATTGATGATTCCTGCAACTTCCTCCCAGAACACTGCTACTTCTTCCTTTGATCGCTGGTGATATCCACATGCAATGTCTGCATTAGATGACATTAAATTCGCCAATTTTTCATACTGCTCTGGTCTTGTTGTTTTTGACCCAAAATACATAAAAACACATCAGATTTGGGTACAAAAATTTATAATTTAAAACAAAAAAATAAATAAATAAAACTAAAAAAATAATTTTAAATGTTGTTTTTTTAATCGTTACTAAACATTTTATATCATTTCCTACTTACATTTTTTTAATTTTTTAACTAAAAAACATATAACGAAAACTTCTCCGTCAACAAAAAAACAACTGAAAAAAACGGAGTTCCGTTCGTAATGCAGAATACATACAATCAAAAGAAACTGAGCGGAATCGAAACGCAGAATACTCAAGTTGCCAGACGGAGAAAATTTCGATCCGAATCGAAACGCAGAATAGCCCCCAATATCAAAGACAGATAGATGACTCTTTAAATATCAGTTGATAGCGATGATTTTGAAGTGTTCGATAGTGACTATGATCGAGCAAAATACTCAACAACTAAAAATGCTTCAATGAGGGTGTCTTGTCAACAAAAAAATTAAAATAAATTTGACAGCTACTGTACACTAATATATTCAAGAGATTTTTTTTCTGATGAATAATCATGTAATTTACTAAAGATCTAATCTGGTGTTTATGGGACACCAATGAGTGATAAGTATAGATAATTTGTATGAAATATTCTCAATATTTTCAGTGTACATCATGCAAATTTTCTAGACGTATCACTCAATCGTATGAGTGCCAAGTAAATATGCCAAGTTAAATATGTTTGGCATAATGAAACGACGTATTAACATGTTTCACTGTGTAGATATGTATATACGAGTATGTTTGACGTAACGTCCTAACGAATGAAAATGTGTTCTTTATGTATTGTTTATGTGCATAAAATAACTTTTGTTAAAAACAATTACCTTACCTTAAATTGAAAAAAGTCGTTCAAATAGCATAAACAAATATTATTTGAAAAAATCTAACTAAAACTATATGCTGAACTTTTGAGATAGAACATATGTAAAAATTGTTAATACTTTGACCAAATAAAGGTTAATGTTTGCTTGTCAATCGGAAACCAAGGGTGTCCTCTAAACACCGATATAAGTGGCAAGTCTCAATTGCATTTGGGAGTGTTATAAAAAAATTTTTTTAGTTTGAATTTAGTGGAAAATTTGTGATCTGCGAAAGAATTTGGACATTTCGGCTTAAGGCAGGGGTGCCCAAAAGTTCTATATGGAAGAGCAAACACCAATACATTTAAAGAAAAACTAATTTTATTTAATAAACAAAGCATGCGAAAGTGTTGTTGCTTTGCACTTGTGTGTACACTTACATGTATATATTAAAACATAGACTATAACTAAGAACTAAGAGTTTTTATATATTTTCATCAAAAAAATTAAAATTTTTCTACGATAATTTGCAATTAAAATATAGGTTTTTTATATGATTATACAGGTTTTTTATATTAATTGCGCTTATTTACTTTAAAAATGGCGACTTCAGATGGTACAACTAGTTTTTTGCCATACAATAAGCAAGTGCTACCCAGTTTTACACATATGTTTGCTTAAACAAAACGCGTGATCTTCGGCACATGGCTGTATTACTTTTTTTAATTTTGAAAATTAATAATTAGATGAATTTATATCCCAGTTATTACACCCGGGAACAGGTTTTGCGTTGGCGTAGACTAAACCAGGGCACTCTGTTTTCTGGGACATAGAGAGGAAGGAGTCCATCGTTTTCGTAGCAAACAAAACTCTAGGAAGCCGCATGACTTACATTGTGTTGGACTAGCAGATCTCTCGGTGCTGATCATGGTGGAGGTGTCTGCTTGGCCGAAACGTTCTAGCTGTGGTTTGAACCTAAAATCGCAAGAAGGGGAATTAGTTTCCCTGATAACTTTGGTGTATGACAGTTTTCGGGGGCTAACAATCCCCCGAGCAACTGTTGTCTTGCAACAGAATTAGATTCCCTGATAACTTTGGTGTTTGACGGTTTTCGGGGGCTAACAACCCCCCGAGTAGCTGTTGTCTCGCAACAGATACCTGTAAGGAACTAGGAGTAATGGTTACACGGGTGAGTTGGTTGAAGGTTGGTGTTTTAAATGGACTTCGGCCTACGAACTCATAAAGACTTGTCTTCCATTGACTGTTGGGAAATCGCATACAGAAGGAATTGGAACTCTTAAGCAAGGAGTTTGTCTATATGGCTACAAACTTATGGCAAGAAGTTGAGACTTGTGTGAGCCTAGGGACGCTGGTGGGTGGTGATTAATTCACCTCGTGTTTTTAAGAAAAAAGAAAAAAAAAATCGTAACACACGTATATATTTCTTCACAAACAGAAAAGAGTATGAGGGACAATTTATATCACCGGTCTAACTATGCTAATGTAAATAATCCTTAAACTTAATAAAAGTTCGGACTTAACTGAGGCAATCCAAAAATCGTTCAACTCACAATGGGTTAGTTGTATGATGAAAATTTTACAACTACAAAATTTATCATTTACCAAAAATAAAAACAAAAGAACGTGTGTGATGGTTTAGTTGGGATTAAAAGCTTTTTTCCACACAGCTATTTTGCAACATTTCGTTCATTACTTTGGTTTCAAAACGGTCAATCTTGGTACACAACTACCAAGCAACATAAAAAATGTGGGTGTTGGAAGAAAAAAAAATATCAGCCAACTATAGAAACAAACCATAGCAATTTATGTAGATTTATCTATTTAACTATGCAAATTTAAATTCATATTTCTTGCTGCCATCTCTACAACTGTTGTTGTTTGTATTGTTGCAGCAACACTAGCAGCAGCACAAACTGCAATCTTTTCTATTCACTTTGCCAGTAAAGTGACGTGTTGCAATTTACTTGATGAGGTAGATTTGTTTCTATTATAGTTTTTCATGTTGTCTATTAAGTGTTGTGCTGTGTATAAGTGTGTATGTATGTTTATGTATTTTCTCCATTTTTCCTTTTCATACTATTATAGAAATTATTTAGATTATTGCTTTAATGCAAATGCGTACAAAAGTAAATAAAAAGACCCCAGATATAAACAGACATTTAGAAACATGAAAAACTACTGTAAATAAACGAGTAATTGGCATAAATTGTTGTTACTACGACGACTACTAAGTCATCTACAACTCCCAACAATTCATTGCAAATGGGCAGTCAGTTGCACAGACCTGTACATAACTTTAAGCATATAACTTGCAAAAATAAAAGTCATCCATCCACCAATATTTACCAACGCCTCACCATTGTCCGCCCGTTTGTTTTTTTTTATATCTTTCATATTTTTGTTTTTCTTAAAAAGAAAAGAAAAGAAAACTAAACTAAACGATACGAAAAACTGCTTTAAAAACTTATTTGGTATGGGCAAATGGAAAAACTTTGTCTGGTTATTTAAACGCTTAATGTATTGACCATTAGACACAAGTTTTTAAACTTTATGAAACTGTTTTCTATCAATGAGACACAATTTCAAATTTTATTTAGATTTTGAATTCTTTTTATTCAGAAAAATTTATCCGTACCTAAATTTTTGTCAAAAAGAATAAGTATGTGTATTATTACAAGGTTCCACTGTTATTGTATTTCCAATTTCATTTATTTAAGTTCTTTCAAACGAGTTATTTACTTTTAAAAGTTTGCAAAAAAAAACTATTGCTTTTCTTTGTTAACCAAATTTGTGTTTGTTGCTAAAGTTTAAAAAGTTTGTTTTAAAAGTGCTTTAAAATATTGTTTTGCATTGATTCAAAAGATTATTAAATCGATTTCTGTTTATTAAAATTATACTTTAGTTTAATTTTAATTAAGTTTCATTTATCTGTCCTAATGTATGAACAGGCAATATTTACAATAAAAAATATTTATTACAAATTATTATGCTCTTTATTATTATGCGATTTTATTCAATAATGTAAACAGCCTATTTTTACTCACACTTCTGTTTCGAAAAATTTTGTATTTTCTTCAAACATATGCCCATTAAGAAAAATTTTTGCTTAATTTGTATGATACTTGGAATCGCTTCGCTAACCGCTTCGGAACCGGTTTTTCATATTCGAGCTCATTTTTCAGTGGAACGTGTATATCAGTTTGAAAATTGAATGGCTTCTGAGGAAGTGAGGGACTTTGGCGATTCTTGAAGCCGATTTTGGAAATTAATAAAGAACTCAGAACCTCTTCGCTAAAGGATAATGAACTAAGAAGTAAGAATTAAATATGGTTTAAAATACTAAAAGACACACTTCAATATCGAACTAAAAATTATGAAATAATTTTAAGAATAAGCTTAAATAATAGTGAACGAAAAATACTAGTATTATTAAGAATTTACCGTCGGGCGCTCAATATACGAAAAATATGACACAAGCCTAATCCACAATAAATTATTTTTTATTTTTAGTTCCATATCGAAGCGTGTTTTTTAGTTTTTAAAACTATTTTTATATAGTTTCAGATCACAGCAAAATGTAATCGCAAAAAAAACATATTTATTCAAAGTACTTAGAAAAATAGTATTTTTTTATTTTAAATAACATAGTATTTAGAAAAAAAATTGAATTTTTAGAAAAAATATCCCTTTATCAAAAGTCTTACTTGAAAAGATTCTTTTGCTAAAATTATTTTAATAAAGAAAAATGACTTGTTAAAAAGAAACCGCTTTCAATGTAAACCGCCTAATCAGCGTTGTCAACTTTGAATTTTCAAAACGCACCAAAATGGAGAAAAAAGCGCATTATTTCAACAAAAACGCACCGAATTTTCAATCTTTCTTTCCATTATTAAAACCTTTTTTTCTATTGTAAAAACTATAATATTTTAATAGAAAAAAACTGGATCTGTTATCACCGCCTGATGGCATGCCATCAAATTCGTTCAATAGCTAGAATTCGTGTTAGTCAAATGTGGCCACTAGTTCGATTCTATAACTTTCATTATATTTTTACAATAATTCTAACGAAATTTTATTATTCAGCAAAATTTTTTTTTAAGACACCATACGGTTTTAAGTCCGTATGGTGTCTTTAAAAGAATTTACCAGAATTATAACAAATAAAGGATGAAGTTTACCAGAATCAATATTTAATGCAAACGTTTTGGAAAAACTTTTTAATTTAATTAATAATATATCAATTACCAAAACAACGAATTCACGTGCCATCATAAATACGAACTTCAGTTCAGAGAATGCATTTATTGTAATATTTGACAAACTTGGGTTGGTTATAATAGCAAAACACGCTCTAAAAGCAGAAAATTTTATAAACCGAAATGCTTATTTCTCTTTCGAGAATATTTATAATTTAGCAAGAGTATCTTACTTTGCGCATATAATATGGTGCGTTTTTCATATTATAGCTCCGTGTCCTGATTGTGCTCTGCAAAATTACACCTAAAAATATTCTTATATTAAAACAAAAGTTGAGCTGAATTTGATTGGGTGCCACCAAAATTTAAAAAAGCGCACCGAAAATTAAAAAAAAAAGCTTACCACGCACCGACTAAAGATTTTTCGCACAAATAATTTTAAAAAGCACCAAAAACGGTGCGAAACGCACCGAGTTGACAACGCTACGCCTAATAGACTTTTTTTTATTAAAAAAAACAAACATCCTTTTTAAAAAAATTGTACGAAAAATTACTTATTGAAAATGGTAATCCTAATAATAAAAAAACATTCCGGCAAATACCACGTTTTAATAAAAAGTACATTTTAATGGAGTCTAGCTTTTAACTAAAAGTACCTTTCACTATAAAGTACCTTTTAATAGCATGTATCTTTCAATAAAAAATACCTTTTGCTAAAAAGTGCATTTTACTAAAAATTAACTTTTAATAAAAATTACCTTATAATAAAAATTGCTTTAAATAAAAATTATCTTTTAATAGAAAGTATATTTGAATAAAAAGTACCTTTTAATAAAAATTATTTTTTAATAAAAAGTGTCTGTTAATAAAAAATAACTTTAAAAAAGTACTTTTTAATAACAAATAATAGTGCCTCTTAATAACAAATGTACCTTTTAATTAAAAGTACCTCTTAGCAAAATAGTATATATATTTTAGTAGAAAGTACTACTTAATAAAAAGTAGTTTTTAATAAAGAGTACTATTAATTAAAAGTACTTTTTAGCAAAAAGAGCTTTTTAAGAAAAACTACAAGAAACAGTTTTTCTTACGAAACTGTTATTTTTAGTAGAACTACCGTAAAGTAAGAAAATATACTTTTGAAAAGTTACCTTGTAAGAAATACATACATATTGTATATAAATATAAACTATTATTAATAACGGCCGTACTCATAAAAAATACTTTATGTTTATTAAACACTTATTTGACAAATTTAATATAGAAATCTGTGAAATAACAGTTTAATAAACATACAATATTTTTTATAAATAAGGCCATAAAAAATTAAAAAAATCTTTCAATGTCAAGCAATATTTGGAAAAGTATTTTTCTAAACAACTGTCATACATACACATATGTAAGTACAAGTGTACATATCCATAATATATTTACAATTTTTCTTATGAATTTGCCTACTTTTTTCTTACCATTTTGCATTAAAAGAACAATTATTTAATTTGACTACGGGATTTAATCCATTACAGCACATACCTGCAAATAAACAAAGAAAATTGAATGAAATGAATGAATTGAATGAAAAAATCAGTAATAAATTACACTTGTAAAAACGTAGTAAAAGAAAAATAAGAAAAGAGAGTTATTAAAAGTTATTGAAACAATTATAATTAACAAACCAAACATACATATAGTTATATGTATGCGATATACTAGTCGCTCCTTTAAACGTATACGTAGTATGGGTCAGTCGTAAATATTATTTTTCGCAAAGTTGTTGAAAAACTAAAACAAACACAAAAATAAATCAAACTTCAAAAGTAACAGAAAATTTGTGGAAAATCAAAAAATTCTAAGGCGAAAGGATCGCCAAGTTTTGTAGCACTGATTGCAAAGCCTTAAAGAAAGTAAGTCGAGGTAATACATGTGCATAAATATACATATATCTATATATGTACGCGTAAATTATTTTAAAAACTGTTAAAAATTCAATACTTCTAAAAAAAAGTAATAGAAGAGCAAAATATGTTTTTTGTAATAACAAATAAAATAAACTACATTTAAAATATGTTTAATATTTCTAACGACTACGATTCAATATATTAGTTTAAAGCTCCAATTGCATGTGTTATATCCAAAGTTATAAGGGGGGTTTTAAGTCATGGTGTCCTTTTTTCAAATAAATTGCAATATCTAACGTAAAGAAAAATTCCTTAACGTTTTTTATGAGGTGCAAAAAAAACTACATGCAATTTCTCATTTATGTTTACTTCCTGCCATCATCCTTGTATTGCAATAAGAATTATGGTGCAAAAAATAAAAAAGTGGAAGAACTAACAGACGTAATAAAATAATGCCAAAAACACGCGTTTATAACTTGGCTATAACAGCTAAATAACACGAGCAAGTGCTTTAGAGCGAAAAAAATCTGTAGTAGACTTTAGTCCAACAGTAAGACCGAAAACTGAAAGCGAAAACTTTTCAAGAACAAAGGAATATTTTTATTTGTTCTTAATTTAAGATAACTATAAACTGGTTTGCTTTTCATTAAAGATACGGACAATTGCGAAATTCAAACCCATGTGATAATTTGATAACATTAAGGCTCATGTCATTCCGTACAAGCTAGGTTAGGAGCAGATATGCGACGAATGACAAATTTCACCCACCACGACAACTTCGTCTATAACAATTTGGTATTTAATTTATTCATAGTATGAACCTCAGTAACAATAATAATTATAGCTACTGTAATAGAGCATTTACATATGTCTACCCAAGATCTAGTAGATTTGACATCTTGCAAGATTTCAGTTGCGTAAAATTTATTTTTGCAAGAGATTTAACAGCAATAACTATTATATCACGATGAATTCAGCATGTAAAAGTAAAGTTTTTTATTGCAGCGTTGTATCTTAAAACACTATTGTAAACAAAATCACAGTTGTGTATTATAATAATTACAAAAATCTACCAGATTTCGTAAAAATGTAGTATGGAAGTCTCGTCAAAATCAACTAGATTTGACTCGAAATCCCGTATGTACTAGATTTGGCTTAAGTGTAAAAGCCCTATAAGTGATAAAGTCATGTAATATAATAATATAAACAATATTTTTTAAGATATGACAGACCTCAAGCTTAAAGATTTATTTCCAAAAATTGTACGATGAAAAATTGGTAATTCTGAACTTCTTACAATGCCAATAGCAAATTTTTTCTCTTTATAATGTTACGTTCAAAAAATGTTTTTTCAACAAATTCTTAACAAAACATTCCATTTCGTCAAACCAAACTGAATAGACACAATGTCAATATATTGTCATAACATTACAAACGACACATACAATATATTCTTCCATTACTTTTTTGTATCGGAAGAGGAAAAATAGTGAAGTATTCTCTCATGCATTCCCTGCGAACATTATACACATGTTAAAAGAAAATAAAAATGTTTCTCAATAAAGTGGTTAAAAAAACAGTATTCATAAAAAATATATAAAGGGAACTGCAACAAACAAGTGCCAAAGTATTTCCTGATATTGCAACCGGAAATGCAGCGAAGAAGAAACATCATTTCAAGGGTTGGCATTAGAATTCAAACAACTTTATACGTTTATATCTAGAAGAACAAAAAGGGGAAAGTTTTGCAATCCAAAGAGAAAACAATGCTTTGAAAAATGTTTGATTAAAAATGCAAGAGGAAAGAATAAGAAAAAGACAAGTACAAAATATAAGTAAAAGAAAAGTGAAAAGAATTTTTAGAAATGATTTTATTTTTATATTCTTAACTTCAAATTGTTACGACTTTTATTAGAAATTGTCCAAGTTTTTATGCGTTATCATGTGTTTTGTAACAAATTAAAAGTTTGGCAATAAAAAATTGAGTAGGGAATAAAATTTATTAGAAAAAAGAAAGATTTAGAATCTTTTTAGTGAGTTTTTGTAAAAATTGTTGAACTTTTGCACAAAAAAACAAAGCAAGAAAAAAGTGTTTTCAATCCTTCAGTTTGAAAACGAGGTACTTTTTTACAGTATGTCATCAAAAAGTACTCTTTAAGAAAAACTACAACTTAAAAAAAAGTATAACGAAGTATAATTTTAATAAACCAAGACCATGTGCAAAAATATAATATTAACAAAATATTTGTCATGACGCTGTGAGCAACTATGACTTACGCTTTCACATAGGAAATACGTGCATATATTAAAACGAAATGCAACAAAATTACTGCAAAATAGTCAGCTAAGGCAAATCAATAAACCAGTACGGGCGAAGCGCCAAACTCTCCAAGTCCAAATAACAACAACAATAATTACGACGACGAGAGCGGAACCGTTCTTCATTCCAGAAATGCTTTACGAATGTAAACAATCTACCTATGAATATTCAAAATAAAAATGTGAAAAAATATTATTTCAAATTACAAATATTTGGCAGAGTTATGTGCGCGTTGATACCATCAGCAAAATATTAAATTTTAATAATTAAAACTAATACACGGCTTACACAGCTTCCACAAATAGGGGTGTTTATCAACAAGCGATTTTAGCAAAGAAAACTTTAATTTGCAGTTGACAAAGCGAACAAAATCGTACTAAGACTGTCAACCAACTAGTGCTATTTATAAATAAATAAATCAAATATTTTAATTCAAACTACTCGCTCTTACCGACCAGCTCAATTTCTTTTTTTGTTAATATCTCATTCCCAATAGTGCGCATTTAGCCTACATACACGGTCAAAATTATATACACTCATAGAAAACCCGTCATGTCTGCAAATTATTTTAACAACAATGCAATGCCAAATTTCATCCTTTTTGACCCCATGACACTTTTCATAGCTGTGATGTCAGCCATTACAACAGTTGCTCTAATTGTCCATAGCGGCAGTTAAGACAATTATTTCATCAATGATATGTGACACTGACGTCATGGGGATGCTTTATCGGAATAAGTTTGATGTGAGCATGTGATCAATGCAATGAAAGTCTAATACGGAAGAAATTATTAAATGAAGTCAACGTAATGACAAAATGTCATCAATAAAATGGCACACTAACATCAGACCAATTATAATTTGGGTTCAATCTCATTGATGTGATAGCTTATTGACATCAGAAAAATGGCGAAGTGAAGTAAATAAGATGACGAAATATCATCAATACCATGGTACGCATTCATCAACATTAAACTCCGATTCAATTTATTGATTTCAGAAATATGTTCAAACATGTAATTTATATTCTACCATTTTCAAAAATTCAAAATGGTCTAACTAATAATACTGTTGATGACTTGCTGCCATCAATATAATGTCTGTGTGTCGCATTATCATATATATATTGTGTGTATGCTGTGTACGAGTGTCATTAATATACGAGTAATTCAGTACTTTCTACTTCTTAAAAATTACTTTAAAATTAAAAATAATAATTTTAACAATCAAATTCTTTTTCAACAATAAATAGGCAATATTATAACACTATTTAGGCTTTTTTAAAATCAATTTGAATAAATTAAATGTATTATAATTATTAATAAAATGTATCATTGAATTGATGTCACCACAGTTGTAGCATTGGTGATACTCAATAAAATTGTCTGATGTCTTTTGTCATTGAGATTGATGTCAGTTCAATATATATTTGTTCAATCTTTTTAAGCAAACACAAAATGCAGTTTCGTGAATGTCGTGATGTAATCTTCACATAGCAGTCGAAGAACTTTGAAAAATTATTTACTTAATTATTTCATTGCCCTTACAGCACTGTCCTATTACTTAAAATTGTCTGCCGTTTCTTTGCAACTTTTTAACAAACCATTCAATATATAATTTTTTATAATGTAATTTTTTTTTTTGGTCATAAATCATTTAAAAATGTTTTACTTGCAACACTTAACCATAATTAAATTTTACACTTTGAAAAAAGCCATCACTAACATGTGGTCCGGCTGGTTTGTTTTAAACTGAGCACATTTACAATACCTTTGGTAAATAACATTAAACGAAACTTTTGATATTGTAAAGCCATAATAAAATTTGTCCCTAAGCCAGCATTAAAATCAAATAGCTGGTAAAAGCTCTAGAGGCGCTCACACACAAAGAAGAGTCTGAGAGGCAAATAATCAAAGTAATGGCTAGAAAATAAGACCTGTAGTAAATTTGTATGTGCATATCTGTGTGTATTTTTAAGCCAATAATAAATGTACAACAACACAGACTAATAATCAAGTAACAACAACATGTCCAGGTGCGATTTATTATAAAACAGCAAAGGAAGAAATGAATAAACGTTACGAATAATAACGTAAAGCAGTTTAATCAACGAACACAAACGTTCCTCTCTGTGTGGCTGTAAAACGTTTAAAAACTATTACAACCATTGTCATCCAAACGGGCCACACCATATTTTCTCCATGTTTACGGACAAAGCAAGGAGGATGGCAAAGGCACAAACGGTATAAAACATACGTACATATACATTTAATACTGGAACAAATGAAACAATAATCCTGACAAAGCACAACATTTATTATTGAACTATTAAATAGTGGAAGTGCTACCTCTTTACCACTTTACACTGATGCTGTTTGCGCTGCTGTCGAGTAGCTATAAAATGTGCTTAAATTTTACACAGCACCATCATAGTGCAAACGAATAACAAACATTTGCACACGTACAACGGCTTCTTCTGTACTTACGACATACAACACGTTAGAAAAAAATCATACCATGTCAAGTGGGTACTTAAGCGCCAGACAATGAATGGTTTATAATGGATGTTAAAAGAAATGGAAATGACGTATAACTCGACTCGACTGGCTAAAAATGAAATACTTACAATTGAAAGAGGAAAAAAAGTCAGTAACAGAAAAAACCAATAATCCAGACTCTTGTTGAAATACTTTGAATGGAAGAGAGGAAACATTGAAAACGTGATTTTGTTGCTGCCTCCGATGATGCAGCAGCAACGCCAGGTTACAATCATGTCGTAGACGAAAATTTTTGATATTGAATTAAAAAACAATTTTTTTTAAATATTGAACAATAAAAATTTTACATTACAAGAAATAAATCTAAATTGATTTATAACTTACTGAAGAAATAACAACATAAAATTTAAAGGGTACGAGTATTTTGAAGAAGAAATTATATTTTAATTTTTCACTAACATATGCTAACTATTTTAGAGATAAATACTACTAAAAATTAAAAAAAAATAAATATTGAATTTAATTTTTGCAAGACGGAGAACATATTAAAGTACAAGCAAACTCAGCAGAATTGGAGAAATCAAACATTTCTATGGTCACAAGGAATAACTACTTAAGAGGGTTTAAACTCTTCAATTATAAAAATTATTATAAAGAAATTACAAATCTTAAGAAATAAAATACGCTAGAAAATTATTTGTCTCTTATTCGTTATAGCCAAAAATTTAAATTCAATTATCTAATTTTTGCCACTTCAAATCTTCTGAAAGAGGTTTAACAATATAATCTATATTTTTATATAATTCAGAAAAATAAAATTATTATACAAAAGAAAACTTAGACAAAAAAAAATTTACGTCAATAATTACAAACTTGAAAATAACACAAATTAAATTAAACTAGTTGCTAACAAGTGCTAAAAGTTTTTAATAAGATTAACATGAAAAGTTATTAACATAATTCAAACAAAAAAAAAAAAACATCCTAAGATTCATTTACATACATTCTACAATTTTTTATTAGCTGAATATGTATAACTCTGCAATAATATAATGTTGTCTGCCTTAAAGTTTATTCTCTGTGTTATTGGCGTATTTCTGATCTGAGCATTTCGCAATGTCCCATTTACTATGTCTATTCTTAGTACTTCTAAGCAATTTATCTAATGTATTATAACTTCTATTAGCCGTTCTATATGATTCGCAAGCCTTTTCGATAAATCTTGTAGGAAGCAGGATTGATATTGAAGCTACCTAGCGCTAGATGGTAGCACAAGCACAATTTTTTTTTTTGGAAATTATGATCTGTCAAACGACAGCTGTTGAAATTTCACCCAAATACATCGAGTAGTTTGTTGGTTCTAGTCGATTGAACAAAGCTATATTTGTGCTTCTTGACAAATGGAAAAATTTAATTTCGCGCAATGATTAAACACTATTATTTGAAAGGGAAAACGGCGAAAGAGACAAAAGAAAAGGTTGATAAACATTACGGTGAGTCTGCTTCGTCAGATTACATGGCAAAATATTGGATTGCTGAACATAAACGCGGCCAAACAAGCATGACAACAATACCATCAACAGGAAGGCCAAAAGAGGTGATTACTGAAGAAAATGTGCAACCTATGATGCCTTAATTCACTAATTCACATATGTTTTTCTTTTTTGCGAGAAAATATGCTACATTGGGTAATTAAAAAATATTCTTGGCTGAAGTCGGATTTGAACTTAAACCTAAAGAATAAATAACATTATGTAATATTATTTATTTATAAAAATTTTTTCATGTTTATTAAGCTCTTATTGTACAAATTTTGTATAGAAATCAGTGCAATAACAGCTTAATAAACTTGAAAAAAATTTTATACATAAGGCAGTAAATATTTAATAAGTTCGACTATTTTTCATTAAAACAGAAATGTAGATTATTTACAATACACAAAATAATTTATTCTAATTTACTCGAATTTTCAATTAACTAAAATAAAATAATCAAACTTTTTGATTCAGGGGGCTAATTCTGTCATTCGTGATCGAAATTACTATCGAGTAGAAAATAATTTCGATATCGTGTAAATTTCTAATGATGTGGCTCGTTACGTAACGAGTCGAGTTATCACTTCAGTGTTGCAAAATAGTGACAAAATGTGTTTTATAACACTGCCGAAAATTGTATGTATTTGCATACCTTGTATACATGTTGTACATTAAAAACTAAATAAACACGCATACGTTTACAATAACAATTCATTTAAATCAGTCATGTATGCGTGTTTGTATTTACATTAAAAAGTAAGTAAATAGAAATAACCATTCAATAAATATGTATGTAAAAAACAACTATTTAACTATGTATAAGGATATGTATGTATATATGAATTTCTAAAAAAAAAAAAACAAAAATAAATTCTTGAATATAATAACATGTGACTTCAAATATAAGTTTTTGCGTTCTTAGCAATACTCATATATACATGTGTATATATGTATGTACGTCATCATATGAATTAAAAAAAGCCTTAAGAATCAAAAAATTCTCAATGTAATTTAACTGCTATTGCTATTCAAAACAAATTTTTAATTTACATTTCTTTTGTGTTTTTCTGTTTGGCTGGTTTTCGATAGTACTTTTGCTTACGAGTAAAAAGTTGCATGGTTGCATTCGAGGTTACTCGCTATCGAATGCCATCATTAAAGTTTCGAAACCTTTTACTCGATATCAAATGAGATAATCCCAAAAGTGTAAAAACTCGCACATTCGAGTGAAAACTCGCTCGTAAGCGAATGACAGAATTAGCCTCCAGGTTTAATAAAATAAATTAGTTAAATATAGAAAAAATTTTGTGAAATCTACAAGGGGAATTTTATTAACAAAATTTTGTCAAATAAACGAATGTTTTATTCAAACTAACTTGTTTTGTTTGCCTTACGAAGCGTTACCACTGAGTTGTTGGATTAATATAGTATTGATACCTTGCCTAGCCTAAAGACCAGATTAAATGTGCACAGCAATTTACTGTTCAACTGTCCACCATGCTGTAATATTGATTTATTGCTACTCTTCCTTCAATACTATGTTCATACATAAAAAATGTTTAGTCTTTGAAGTGTGAATTTACACAAACTTTTAGGTAAATAACAATATCTAAAATAAAAATATTGCTAAATGTTTTTTTTTTTCATATGGCCAAAATTGGACAGTGTCCTATATATTTTTAACAAAACCCATTGGAATTGAATTGAAGAAAATTTCTTTTTTTAAAAGCAATCTTTTGATTTGAATACTTTTTCTTTTGTGAAGCGTCTACTAAATTTTTTATTTAATAATAACATGTTTTGCTTCAATATACATATCGGTATACATATCGCTCCTTTATTGCAACATAGTCATATCTCAAAAAATAAGCTTTTCGAGTTAACAATGCAGAATTGTTAACACTAACACCTTTTATATTGCGCTAAAAATGTATTCAAATTACTTTTAAACTTTAAGAGATATTTTCGAAAAAAAATTTCTAAGACTTGTATGGAAACTAAAAATTTGCAATGCGGTTTTCTCAAAAAAGGATTTTTTTAGTTATGACTATGTTGCAATAAAGGAGCGTTATGTTTTTTATAGAATCGTAAACTATGCATTTGATCACATGATGATCTCTAGCAAGTTGTTGTGCATGAGCCGATGAAGGTTTATAAGTTGGTACAACATATTTTCGGCAAATGACACTACTGTCTTTTAACTAAATTTCATATATTGCCGTAAAAGTTCAGGCTGATGTGAATTGGAACGAAAACAGCAAACGAATTATGACATTTCGAGTTGTAGAATGACATAAGAATTATGTAAATTATGAAATTCATGTCCGGTTCCCTGTGAACAGACAATATTGGTCGTATTCGTATATTTGTGAGGGGTTTTCCAATAATTTTGTATATTTCATTGGGTCTTTCCTGTAAAAGAGTGCAAGGTACAACTGGTTTTAATTAATTTTATCACTAATTTTACTGGAATTATTTAGAAACATATACAAAACTTTTTTCTTATACCCATTTTTTTGAATGAGCTGTTTAAAATATTCATCCTCTTTTTATATAACTGTATGCTGCTGCGGTCAGGGATTGCAGACAACTTTTTTACATGCATCTTTTAATAAGGCGATATTATTTGTGCAGAAATAAAAAACAGCAGTAATAACTTTTGTAGGTTTAAATTTCGCTCAAACAGCAAATACTCAATAGAATTAAAAATATTCAACACTTACGAACTTTACAATAGTAAAAGTACTCGCATAAAATTGTTGTTCGAACCCATTTAAAACATTTTATTAAAAGTTAATTATATCAGGGAAAACTTCTAATTTTATAATTGTAAATAACAGAACAATAAAATCGAATTTCACAGGTGAATGCACTTCACTTTTCAATTAAGAATTCAATACAAAAAGTTTTCTTTTTGCAATTTTTTTCTTTGCTATTGTTTTCAGTTTAGTGATTTCTGTATGGATTTAATAAAACATTAGAAAATAAAAGTTTTGACAATAGAAAATGTCTTATAGTGTATGTACAATTTGATAAAGAGTCGATAAGTAAAATAAAACTTCAATATGATGCCGTTTGTTTTAATGTTTTGCTTTTCATTTAAGAATGAAAAACAGTGGAAATGGTTGCTTTTTGCAAAAAATATCTACAAGTAACTAAAGTTCTTTTATTTTTATTTTTTATCAATTAAAGTGTTAAACACTTTAATTGATAAAAAAGAATACAAGAATTTTACCGCCTTACATACTTACTGGTTACCAGTTACTTATATATCATTATTTTTTTTTTTATATTATAATATTATACATCATTATTTACCTCTTTTATTGTTTCCTCAGAGTTTAAATCAGACCATTAACAGTATTTCTTTTAAATCTTGTTAAATCTTTTATGTTTCAAATAAAGTTACGGGCTTATAAATTTTATTTATATTCCTTGAAAGCTGGAAGAAGTTTTTTATTACTTTGTAACAGGTATAAAAAGAGAATAGCATCTTTTATTTAAACATAATAGGATTAAGCAATATTTTCTAAACAAAATTAAAAGATAGACGAGGCCAACGACATAAAAAATTTTAATTAATTTATAAACAATCTTACTTTTAAATTTCTTTGTAACTTGTTAAGTTCTCTTAATTGAAAAACAAAATTTAATTAGTGATGTTTACATTTCAGATTAAAAATGTTAAATTAATTGAAGTGGCAATTTTATTTAAGAGGTAAGTAAACAAAAATAAAAGACAAATAAAACTTTATATTAAACAAGATTCTATTTGAAGAAAAGAGACAATGTGCAGTTGTCAAGGTGTATAGATTAATGGCGATATAATTTTTGATATTTAATTATTTAGTGTTACTAATAAGTTATTCGAAATAAAGCGATTTAAAACCAAAATATTTATTAATTTTTTTTAATAAATTTTCAGTGTAACGAATGGTCTGCGGACCTTAAAACGTGTGTACACTGCTAGACTACAAAGCGATTGTTTGGGACACCACCATTTCAAAAATTTATATCTAACAAAACACTGCTACTCGCGACTGTAACGTTTACATTTAAAAGATGTTGTATCAAGGCATATGATGTTGTTGATGGCACATTACTTACAAAAGGCATTTGACTCAAATTAATAGAACCATTTCTTAATGGCAGTTGGTGAAGAATAATTTCCAAACCAAATTTAATTCGTTATAACACTATGTCGATAAGTTAAACGTAAATAGTAAAAAAAATTACTGATTATAAACTGAAAACTAGTACAAAATGTTTCTTCCGACACAAAACCAAACATTACAAGATTTTATTTGGTATTGCCTGTGATTATTCCTTATCATTATTATTAATTATTATGATACTGTCACATAAAACATGTAGCTTTCAATAATTGTCCAAATTGTCTAAAAACAGTTTGCAACTACCATTCTCTCAGACCCTCATTCTCTCAGTAAAACCTGCAACATATTCTGGAGTAAGTGTGGCACGTGTAAAAATCTTTTTCAAAATCAATAAGTCAAAGACAAGAATCAGTTTTAGTTCGATTATGTCCAGCAAAACGTGAAACAAAGAAATTAAGAGTAAAACTTTCAAGTGACTTGCTTGCTTCATGATGCACGTAAAATGTTGTTTGCATCTTTGTTGCTGGACAACTATCATCACAATTCATTTTATTTAATTTTCTATAATGAATGAGATTGCTGAGGGTTCACGACTTTGAAAGATTTTTCCAACTTGCTTCTAATACACAAATATCTTATTAATAAAAGAGTGCAAGTGCAATTTAATAAACGAACATAATCAAATAAAACTTTGTTTGCTCTCTCACCTCTTTCAGTTTTTACACTACTGATGTTTAATTCTGAAATTTTGCTAAAGTTTAGTTGACTACTTTTTTAGTACATTTCCTAAAACTCTTTTTCCACCGCGACTTTGTCTGCCGAAAATGTTTATTATGACGTTATTTTTTGTCGCTAGTCTGAGATCAATGAAATTCTTAAATTTAATGATTTCAGGATATACCACCAGCTGCACATAGTTATTCTGCATAACTTTTATCTATATTTAATTTCTAATATTGCAGATTAGTGCAATATATTTAAGCTTCATATATTAACGGCCGTATGCAAAAAAACTTAACAAAGCTTGGTAAGCAATTGTTAGAAAAATTTTCCTAACATTGTATCCAAAAACAATTATTTGCTTACCATACGTTTAAAGTTGAAATAGGCCACTTTAACTGTGCGTTAAAACGACATTTAATTTGTTGATATTGATTTTTCTTAAAATTGTCAATTTGGTGAAAAATGCTAACAAAAGCAATATATTGTGATTGCTAAATAAATAAATTAAAACGTTACATTTCGTATGAATTGAAAATATTAATTTTGAAAGCGAAATATAAATAAGAAATATGTTAGTGATGCACTTTCAATCGAACGAATACAACTAAAAACGTTGTTCGAATAATAAAAATATTTGTAGTATAAGAAATCCTATGAATTTTTCTCAATTTCATTAATACACTAAATATTATATATTCATTATTTATTAAAAAGGTAAATCCAGGAAATAATTGTCAAAAAAGTGTTAATTTATGTCATAATAATAAGTTTTTATTTTTTTAAATTTGTTTTTCAGTTTTCGAATATTAGTTTTCACACATCACTATTCAAGAAATTACAACTGAACATAAGGGCATTTCCAGAATAAAACAACTAAATTCCTTACTATATATAAAAGTTAACGTACTGTTTTTGCATAAACTTTTTTAACAAATGTATGGTAGTGTTAATGTGTTTGGTAACTAACGTATGCGTTAAAACTCAAATAAGAATTTTTTTTGGTTACGGCCCTAAGTATTTATGGAATGCCTTTGCCAACACTGTTGCCAATTTAGCTCCTTTCGCACTAGAGTTAGCGCTTTTCAATACCTTCGGCGCCTTTAGAAAAAAATGCGGTAAATTAGCTTTTTTTCTAAACATATCTTTTTGCAATCTTAAACAGTTTGTAGTAAATTCCGGTGATTTAGCAACCGTATGAAACTAATGTCATTTTATAAGATATGGTTATAATACAAGTTTGAAAGTTCTAAAAAGAATTAATTAAAAAGAAATATAGCCGAAATCAGAATGGCCCTTTCAAAAAATATTATATGAGACATTGTTAAAATTAATATTTGTTAAAAAGTTGTGTGATTTTCAAAATGGAATTTAAAATCGTTTTTCTATTGATGTCAAAATAGATATAAAACTCATTCATGTTAAAAATTCATGTTAAAAATTCATTGAAAGAAAACAAAATTATGGACCTTTAGGCCTAACTATAATGTGCATAAACTGAACAGAGCTAGCTTAAGCAACTATGCGAATACGTGGAATTCAATGTGTACTTAATGAAACTTTTCGTCCTTAAGTTTCGTTTAATGTCAGTTGCTTAAGCAAAGTGTGAAACTGAACGCATTTTCTGTACGGAATTATTTGTTTTCAGAAATTTGTATGTATGTTTACAAAAATTATTCAAATAAATAAAAAAAAAAATGAAGGCACGGAAATAAAAATAATTGTATTTAATATCCTAGAAAATGGGTTTTAGCTTTGTTGCAATTTTTAATTAACGAAATTGCCACAACATTCTTTTTACTTGTTGTTTGGTAGTGATTGCATAGAAATACTTTTTTGTTATTTTTAGTACTTTTTCACATAATCTACTCAAAAAAGATGTAATTATTGCGCATTTGTGCAACAATGGTTTTAAAATCATTAAGTTCATATATGTAAGTACATTATGGCCAACTAAAAGTCGTTTTTTATTCACTTATGTATGACAGGTTTTTCGTTTAATTTTAACATAAGCTTAAGGCAGCCCATGCACATTATGGTTAGGCCTTTTGTTATTAACTTAGTAATTTTTCCTTATTCGAAAGTGAAGTAATTATTTAGTGTAACCTCTTTAAACAAAAACAAAAAAAAAAAATGATTTCATTATCACTTACTTTATTAGCTATTAATATTTGTATAAATCAAAAACTAAATGTATTTTGTTTTTTCTGTTTCCTAGCTGTCTTTATGTCGATATTTCATAGTGCTGCCCTCCTCGTCTGTAGAAAGATATTTTCAAACATTCTGTTATAACTAAAGATTCGAATTTTGACTGTTTGCTACATAAGGTTACATGGTTACAATATGCTGTTAAATTAGAATCTTTAAACTTGTCGGTATAACCTTCCGCAACTCCCAAGCCATCTAGCTAGAAATAAATTTGTTTTGTTCTCAAAAAGGCTGCTGAATTTTTTTTTTTACAAAATTTTAACTGCCTTATTAATAAAATTTTTTTCATGTTTATTAAACTGTTATTGCTCGGATTTCTACACAAAATTTGTGTAATAAGAGCTTAATAAACATGAAAAAAAAAAAAATTATAAATAAGGCCGTAAAATTTTTATATTTCAAGTAAAATCATGCTTCATGCATACAGTACCTGCCACTTGAATAAGGAATCACATTATTTTAACTTTAACTATATCGCGTAAACTAAAGTTCAGAAAAAAATAATTTTTTGCAGAACCAAATGTTTCTAAAAATGGTGGCAGTACTCATTACTAATTGAATGTTAGAAGATAATAGTCCGACTAATGTTTATTATTTCAATAATTAAACGAAAAGAAAATATTTTTGAATTTTATAGCAACATCCAAGAGGCATTAATATGTCTACGAGTTGGTAGCGCTACAGCATGTGACAGTTTTTTGCAATAGGCATTATAGTGAGCACTAAGCGTTAAGTGTTTGCACTTTCGAAACTGAATTTAGTGTTTTTTCTGACTTTAAGCATTTAAAAATTATTTTGTGAAAATAAAAATAATATACAATAGCGAAAACGTTTCAAGTATTATTTTATAGCAATGTAGCCGCCGTTAGTGCACCTTTCAACAATCAGGACGAACTCATGAAAAAACTGAACTTCGATGCCTTAAAAAAAAAGAGTAATTCCGAGCTAACACAAAAAGTGAATGTAGTAGCTTTAAAATAGCATCAATGATCTAATTTAGTCTGTTAACCTGAAGTCTGCAGAAAATGTTGTTATAAGTATTTACTTAATGGGTCGACTAGACGAGGATGTTTTCGTTTCAATTTAATAATAGTATACTCGTTAGTAATATTTTGTTTGTAACTACCATCGCATACGCAAAGAAAAAGCATTTTAAAATATTGTTGGCTCAATAGCATTATATTTTCTTTAACCATACATATTGTTGAGGAAAACAGTGTATTGTTGTTTCATACATAGTATATTTTGCAATGAATATCTTTCTTTATTTCTTTGCAACAGGTATGTAGCATAATAATTCTACTATTTTCATTATTTTCATTATTTACAATATTTTTATTCTAGCCATTGCAATGACAGTCAATGGATTGACAACAATACGAGGGTGGATTTATATTGAAGCTGCCTAGCGCAAACACAATTTATTTTTTTTGAAATTGCGATCACTCAAACGTTAGATGTTAAAATTTCACCCAAATTCATCGACTGGTTTATTTGTTGTAGTCGTTTGAAGAAAGCAAAAAGTGAAAGTGAATTTCATACAGTGATTAAACGCTATTATTTGAAAGACGGCGAAAGAGACAAAGGAAAAGCTCCGTAAACATTAACGGAGTCTGCTCCGTCAGATTGCATAGTAAAATGCTGGATGGCTGAATTTAATCGCTGCCGATCATTTGAATATGAAAATGCTATCACCGCGTTGGCTCAGTGTCGAACAAGAACGAGTTCGACAGACCACTTCACAGCGGTGTTTGGACATGATAAAGCGTAATTGTGCGAATTTTTGGCATCGATTAATAACTGTTGATGAAACATGGGTCCACCACTATACACCTGAGATCAAAAATCAATCGAAAGAATGGGTGGAAGTGTTCCGACAAAGGCGAAGACAGTGAAATTGGCTGGCGAGGTTATGGTCACTGTATTTTGCGATGCACACGGAATATTGCGTATCGATTATCATGAAAAAGATCGGCAATTACAGGAAAGTATTATCGTGCATTATTGGATCAATTGATCAATCCAATTAAGAAAAAACGACCACATTTAAAGAAGAAAAAAGTGCTCTGTTTTCGTTCATAATAATATCGCTGATAATAATATTAACATCGTTTAGTAAGATATTAGTATGGTACGAAAATGCTTTTAGTACTCTATCGCGACATTAACATGGTTACAAACAGCAATAGTGTTTTAAATTTTAACGATACTTTGAGTCACTGAATTGCCATTGTTTTAAAATTATAATGGTGGATATAACCGCATAATATTGTTGTATACAACACAATAGTATATTGCCCTTAGAATATTGTCGTCTCAAACATATATTTTTTTTACGTTTAAATATTAAATAAAACTTTTGTGTTGGATTGTTGCAGCTTTTCTCGATATCAGAACCATGATTATCTATATTTTTATTAATGAAGAATACATTTCATTAATTCTACGGCATTTTTATTTCCGATTTTTATGTGCAACCATTAAAATATCGTACAAATTGTAAACAGATCCAGCCAAGCTCAGGTGGAAGTTATTTACACACCAGTTTAGTTGGTTTTTGAAGACCAAGATACAACGCAGACTTGTAACTCACTTTTAAATATTGTTGCAAATTTCGTTTTTATTGCCATTGCTTATTTTGTTGTCATATCGTGTTACTTGAAAAAAGGTAACAACATTATCTAGACAATATTTACTGAAAACTATAAAGAAAACACAAAATTTTAACAATAAAAGAACAACACAAAAGAATCACCATATTGACCAAAAGTGTATAAAAATATACTTTTTGCCACTAACCTCAACTGCACATACATGCAGACAAATTTTAAATTTCTTGCCGATTTTAATGCTGGAAAAAGGATGTCTATGTCCCTTATTTTCGCCATATTTGAAATGTGTGTGCGTTTTTGTGCATACTTTGCCGTCGAAAAGGAAATATATACAAAATAATAAAAAAAGAGATTCATATAGAACGGAAAGATAGGAGACCGAATGAACAACCAAACGACCAACCACTACACTTTCAGTAGGGATATAAAGGTGACAATAACTTAAAAAGTACAATGAACTTGAAAAAACTTTTCTTTTTTATGCGAACCTTTATTGGTATTGAAAAAAAAAATTATAACAACAAGGAGCAAATAAAATTTGGATGATAACGAGACATGTGTCTTTTTAACAAAAATAAAACAAGTTATTTAAAAAAGAAAATAAGTAAATAATAAAAAAAGTTTGCACGAACTGAACAATTTCAGTAAAGTTTTTTTAAAATTAAATTTAATAAAAAAAAAAAGAAGATCTTGTGTCAGTGACAAAATGAAAACTTTAAAAATATATTGTTGGGAATATTCAGTAACTTGTGCAACATCCGTATTTTGAGTAAAGTTTGAAGGAAAATATCTCATAATTTACAGTCTAACGCTTGACTTCAAAAGATTTTAAAGTATATAAAAACACATGTATGAAAATATTGCAGTAGACGATGGGACTTCTTCTTGTTGCATAAAAAAAGTATATGAAACAAAGTATTAAATCAATTTGTGGCAGAATAACAAATAAAATATTTTAATAATAAAAACAAGTTACTCAAGTGTAAAACCAGACAAAATTTGAGTTCTTAAAATCAAGAAATATTTTAACTTTATGATGCACGTTCTTAAAAGATTAATATAAATGACCAGTAAAACAAAAAGCAAAAATTTCCAATTCATAAAGAAAAAAAAATTATACCAAGTTAAAAAAATCAATCATTAATCATTTCTTGCATCTTTTTTTTTATAAAAAAAAAACGTTATTTTTGGCTGCTGACACCCCCTTTTTATGCTTTAAACTTATCGCGATAAAATGTAATTGAAATAACATTTACATTCATTGTCGACTAATTTAAAAAAAAAGTAAACCAAGACTAATGATGTGACTTGGTCGTTTGGCCAACCACAGCAACTACTGATTGGAATAAAGACAAAAAATAATAATAAATTATTTACTTCTGAAACCATGGCCAAATAAGTCATTTGCTGGTTATAATAAAACTTATTAATGCTAAATGCAAACGAATAGAAGAATTTATTCAAAAAAGTAACTGTCAATAATAAGACAAAATCATGATATTATTTTTTAAGTGGACTAAAATTTTCATACAAGAATATGATATGACAAAAAGTGTGGCAAGTCAGTCAATCAATTATTTCTTCGACTTTTAGAAAAGTTTGATTTATGCTTGAAATAATTTTTAAAAAATAAAAATAATTTAAGTGCTTAGAATGGTTGGCTAATAATGGGTGTGTAATCTTAAAATACTAACAATACTCGTAGTGCTTTAGATACATATTTTAAAAACAATGTAAGCGCGGAATTTCTACAATTCCATGATTAAAACTAGGATGGTATATTAAGGTTTTTCGATACTTACAGTTGACACTTAATTAAATCCTTTAATAACTTTTTTTTTAAATTAAGCGTTAAGAAAGTTTTCTCACTCATCGTTTTTTTTCCAAATGATATTTATTTTGTGCTTTTACCAAGGTCGATATTTCATTTGTGCCAACCTTATATACATTTTTTTTTTTTTGAATCTTCGAAATGGACTAACAATAAGTATACAAATCTTAATACTATATATAAAAATAAAAAAACAAAAACCTGCTTTTTTACTTAAGTCCAGCCAATGGTAGACAAAAAGTTTTATTTTGCGCGAGCTATATAGGTGAAAACCTATTGAACGTTCTGATGGTGGCAACGGTATCCCTTCTTCTCAACCGAGTGTGGCTGCCAAAATTAAGTATATTGCGCGCAAGAGGGTTTGGATGAATTCTTGTTCATATCTTATATTTTATCTTACAAAAACGGTAATCATGACATTTCCGCCAGCAAAAAAAAAAGCAGTTGTGCCAATGTTGCCAACACTACCAAATGATCGTCAAACTGATTAGACACAAACATGAAACTTAAAGTACGTTCACATTGGGCAAATATTTGTCCAAAAAAGCGTAAATACTACTTTCTTATTGAGCCCTATTTTCGGCAAGCGAATTCATACAAACAACTAAAATACAAATAAGTATGCACATAAATACATATAGATACAACCAACAAAAAGATAAAACGAGAAAAACTGTAACAAACATAAAATTTTAAATCTTGATGATACTACCTTGTCAACTTAAGTTTCGTACGGATCAGAAATATCCTACATTTTACTTTATATTTAAGTATAATTATAAAAAAAACTTAACTAATTTCTCTGTATTTTACACGACTTTAAGATAGAGTTTTGAAATTAGCATTACTTATTATTTCTCAATGGTGCAACTCTGTTTTTAAGTCCTTTAAAACGGGAATTTTAAAATTTGCCCCCGTAAGTTTCGTACAATGCAAAAAACTCCGTTATTTTTGCAGTTAACATGTTTTTCTTAGCTTTTGTTTTCAAAAGAAGTTAATTATATGTTTACATATAACGAATACTATGCCGTCATTTCGATAAACAGTAGTCTTGACTGTTCATACTTGGCAGTCGTGAAGTAGACACGGCAAATTTGTTATGGAAAAATATTCGATAAGCCAACGTGTTTTAATTAAAACATTTTATCAAAATCAGTCGATACGAAAGCTACGTAATGTGAAAAAATAACGTGCCAACCAAAACGCACTATTTGTCGTGTTGTGAATTATTGCGAAGAAAGAGGGTCTGAAGGTGATAGGTCCAAGCATGAACCACAATGTACTGAAAATTCGTCTGCAAACATTACTGCTGCTCAAGAAAGTGTTCAAAAGAATCCATCATCCTGAATTCGACGCCGTGTTCAAAAAACAACTTTGGCCACAATTTTCTTACTTCTTTGAAAATGAAAACGGAGTAACATTAACTGTGAATGGGAAGCGATATCGTGATAAGATTGAAAACTTTTTACCGCCACAACTGCATACTTTTGACTTGTGGTATCAAAAAGACCGTGCCACATCGCATACAGCCAGGATTACATTGGAATTACTGTGAGTAGTATACTTTCCCGTTGGATACGCTGTACAAAAATTTACTTTAAAAATATTAATAAAAATAATTAAAATGCCGTTTGCTAAAGCTGTTTCCAAAGAAATTTGGAGTTAGTAGTTTTAAAAGTCAATAACGACCAATCTTATCGCGATACAATACATAAATAAATCATACACCAAAACTAACATTCTAGTATCATGCTAAGTGAAAATCGAGTATTGATCTTGATTGTAAAAAAAAAATAGATAAAGTACGGTACTAACTATGGCTGTCGACTGGCATGCAGCTGTAGGAAGGTGCAATGGAAAAGAAACTACAAGAAAACATTTAAAAAGCTACAGTATGGGCGTTTAAGGTAGGAATAAACTGATTTCAAGTTTGCAATTTCATTATGAGAAGTGTTTTGAAGCATAATTAAAGCTAGAACCGTACCTAACAGCAGTCCAAAAAAAAAAAAAAAAGCAGCCAGTGGTAGTCAGTAACTTTGAGTGATGAGACAAAATTTGTGGGGACACACGCAACAAAGTTATAAGAACCAGAAATGAAGCTTATCGAGGGACTGTTTCGAACGCACTGTGAAGTTCCTAGGCAGCATAGGCATAGGGATGCATGTCTTGTCTGCCAAGGGCTTAGGGAATCTATGTTTTGTATATTCAACCATCAATACCTTTACTTACATAAATATTTTTGTGGTACATTTTATACCATCGGTGCAAAAGATATCATATTTTGATGAACATATCTTTCAATAAGACGGAGTACCGTGCCATACCGCTAAAATCTTATAAAACTGGCTTCAACAAAACAATATTAACGTTCTGGACTGGCCGACCTAAACGCGATTGAATCGGTTTGGCCAACCATGAAAATAAAATTGAGAAGGGAGGCTGAGGCAACAATAGCTGGTCTTAAAAGCAAAATACGGCAAATATGGGATTTAATTTCTTCATAATAATGCCAATCCAAATTTAATCCACAAAAGACACCTTAATGTAATTAATGCCAAAAGTTATGTAACCAAATTTTGATTTAAGTTTCAATGGAGTACGAAAATATAATGGCCAAAATTAATGTACTTATTTATAGGAAATTTCATTTCTAATGAAGTTAAATAATGAAAAAGTTTTATGTTGCCATTTTTAATAAAGAATGAGTTAAAGTTCAAATCTACAAGTACATTAACATTTTTTAATGTATAAACGTTTGTTGAAAATACTCATATTGAAAGCAATAAGTATGCGGAAATTTTAGATTGTCCTCTTCTTTCTCACAGCCAAAAGCTCAGCAACAAAACCTTCGAAAACAAAATACTCGAGAAAAGAAAACAAAAAATTACTTATAATTGTTCCGGGATTCTTTTCTCACACTATTTATAAATAAGGTTTTTGAAAAACAATTTTGTCAGTTTTAGACACAGGGGTAAGATTGTACGGTTAAACACGACGGAAAAAATATATATAGTATATAATTATAAATTCAATCATTGAGTGAGCAATAAAATGTCTGTTACCATAACCAATGCAACTCCAAAAATTAGATCAAAAATAATTAAATAGCGCTCTAAATAGTGGTATTTGATACTGCCAAGAACCATGCTGTGTAACAGCGTTGCCAGGATGAAGATTTTACATTAATTTTGAAGATTTTACAATCAAAATAAAATTAAAAAAAAAATTTTTTTTCAAAGTTAAGATTTTTGAGTATTTGAAAAAATTCGTGAACTATTTTCAACTACCCAATGAAGTCCAACATTTTTCATAAAATTAGGCTGGAAATAATTTTTTACCTCTTGGGTCCAAACCTTTTGCAAGACACATTTGTATATAAGAAATAATTTTTTTTTTATTTTTTATTAAATGACTAAGTAATTGAACTAGATTGTGAAATTTAAGGTGCCAAAAACTACAATTACCGGTGGGTGGAATAAACAGAAGCCGGAAGGAATATAGCCATAAGAAGCAAGTGCTACCACACCTGATAAAAATTATACAGTAATTCCGGCGACATCACGACGCTACTGCGTACGCTCATTTTAGTGCATTTAAATGTTCTCATTCATAAGCTAACTAGGATTCAGTACTTACAATTACTGGAATGGGCCAAAATTTGAATAAAATTATTTTGAAAAAGAATATGTATAGTAATAACGATTCCAGGAATGAATTATACTTCAAGCGTTTTATAGAAAATTTTAAAAACAACTAAATGGATTAGGATTACCTGCTGTTAATTGCATGAAGAAAGTTAATCTTCCTACCTAAAATAAAACAATTGCGTCGAGAAAATAACTAAACTGCTAATTTCTGCTATTTTTACACGGCTTTGATTCCTTGTGTATGATTAATTAAAATCTAAGAGACTGTAAAAAACAATTTTCTAAACAGAAACAAATATTTACCGAAATTCAAAGCTACTCAATCATTTAAATTAAAGAGACAGCCAAGGCAAATAACAAAAAAAAAATATGTTTAAAACATTCAAGCTAACTCCACAAGATAGTCGTCGCTGGTACAAAAAAGGAAAAATTTTATATCAATGAAATGTTTATTTTATAAATATACACAGTCAATTGGAAAATCCTGCTAAGAGCACAAACACCAGCACATACTTTCTATTAAACCAACCATATACTTGCAAAAATCCTTGACATTAGTCATGGGAAATTTTTTCTATTCGAATGAACATTTAAAGCAATAAAGTAAAAACAGAAAATAATATATAAAAAAAGAATAAAACATGAACATTAACAAACAAAACCAAAAAACCCCAACGCAGACGAATTCTTGAAAAACAATTTTCCCACGCCTACACTCACACCACTGCAACAAAGCAACCCGACAAGAATTTTCCAACAACTCTCCATGCCGCAAAAGCTGGAAAAATAAGGATTTTCAAAAGGACATTCAACTTGAAGCCTACACAGACGTTCACAAAGCCACCAAAGAAAAAAAATTTAAATTGAGAGTTGAACAAACAGCGCAGGTCTTTAAAAAAGCTTTTCTGCCTAAAATGAGAAGCCTATAGGAAAATGCAGGAGTACAGAAGCCTAAACAACAAATATGGCCATGGCAATGGCCCTGGCCGTGAATTTTCATTGCACTTCGTTTAAAACCTGGTGTGATGCAGTAACCTTAAACTTGCCCTTGGCCATGAAACAACAGCAATAAAAGCTTTTTTCAGGATAATGTGACGTAAGTATTTAATTGAGGGGGCCTCTATAATAAAGCTTTTTATTGCTTCATACATACTCACAAAAGAAGGTAAGCCAGCTTATTCTTAAGGCAATGATAGAAAGAGAATACTGTTTATGATTTTCTAATACACCTTAAAGATTAAGGATAAGAATAAAACACAAAAAGTCCTTACGCACGTTTGCCAATACAAACAGACGTAAAATTTTTGGAAAATAATTTTGTTGTCTAAATTATAACCAATAAAAAAGTCCATGACCTTGGCCTTTTTTCTATTCAATATTTGTGCTGGCTATAAAACATGTTCATAAACTCCTAAGGGAGAAATTATGGAAAGCGTGGTGGTTGTGTCATTGCATCTTAAAAATAATCAAGACCTTGTTTTGGTTCGGTACAAGACATTTTCTGAATAAAGCCTGCTCAAAAAAGAAGGCATTAAAAAAACTTTTACAATGTCATCTAAGGCAATATTTTATTTAAAGTCTGTTACATTAAATATTGTATGCTTGGCAATTACATGTTATATCCTTGCTTCACATGCACCACCACATGCTTTGAAGCAGCCCCCTAAGGACTACAGTTTTCTCATGTTATTTCAAAGGAATTTTAAATATGCTTTTCAGTGAAAGCCTGGCAATGGAGTGTTGCATCGTGGTGGTACCATGGAATTTAGCATGTAAGCTTATTTTTAGGAGAGCATTATTTTATCACAATAGACAGTTTAAACATATCTTATTCACACACTTTTGCACTGTGTTGAGCTTAAAATTGTTAGCTCTACGAAAAAACAAAACTAACATTCATAATTTAGAAAAGGAGCTTCAGCTCCTTCAGTCTGTTGTTTGCCTCTTGCAAAAAATGAAACAACATTAAAAGGTTTTTGAACCTCTAGGCGGTTTAAAACAAACGATTATGTTGCGTATAAGACAATGAACAAAGTTTTAGTATCGCGTGCTGGTTGGCATTGTAATTCTGCTTTACAGATGTGTTGAAATGGAAAACAATAAAATTTATTAAGATACATTTTATTACGAAAAAAGTAAGAATAATGTATGTATGTGTTTTTCACAAGTCTTGTACGATTAAAAATGTTAAAAGAATCCTATTTATTCAATTACAAAATGTATGATGGCAGTCGAGCAAATTTTTAAAGATTGGAGAAGAATACCGCGTAGCCACTTCTGTTTGATAAAACCAGAGTTTGTCTGGAAAGGCTGGAAATGTTATTCACGTTTGAGATAGTATAAACATAACGATTGTTTAAAAGTCAATTTAATCTGAATTTATACAAAAAATAAGTTAACCGATGTGAGCACTTTTTGATAAAAACGGGCGATACTGAGAAATGTTAAAGCTTATTTGAATCCAATTTATGCTCGAAATGTAAACTCAATCAAATAATGTTTTTTTTTTAAGCCAAAAGCGTCCAAAATGAATGAACATTTGAAAACTCAAAAAATAAGAAATTTTTCTTTAAATAAAAACAAAAAACGTGTAAATAAAAACAAAATGCGAACTAAACTGTCGTATGTAGCGCAATAACTATGAAAAATAACAGCTGCTACAATTGAAGTTGTATAATTCTATTTTAAGAAAAATTGTACTAATAATACTAAAAGTTTAAACATGAACAAAACCACAGGTAAAACAATTTTCATAGTTAAATATTCTGCGTATTTATTTTATATGCTATAAAATATTTAAAAAAAAATAGAGTGTTGATCGCTTCCTCTGTCTGTATTCAGCTGTTTTTTATATAAGGGCCGATGACGCATGATTTGGCGTAGGTATCGGAGTGTACGTGGATTGGACTTCTCTATCCGATCCAGTGATATTTAAATATGCTTATATACAAAAATCCCTCCAAACAACACAACGGCACCGAATTGGACCCAATTGGGTTGCCTTTTCAATGGTTGACAGCCTGTTAAGCCTAACCTAACCTACATTTTATAGCTTGGAAAGTAACTAACATTGGAATCATATATTAAAGAGTAACTTTATAAAAAGAATGTTTATCGTTCGCATTTCTATAATATTGAAATATATTGCAGAGTTCACCGTGAATAGCGAAATTCGGCCATTTTCATATACACGTAAATGTGTTATTTGCGACTAAACCTTTGTCATTCACTCTAGTCGAGTTCCGAGTAGTATAAAGAGTATTATTCAAAATAAAAACTCCGTTTTAATGACATACAAAGAAAACTTTATTGCAAAAATATATTGAAAAAGAAACAAGGTCTTTAACATTTTAAAATTCAGCTTTTCAAAAGTTTCATTTAAAATAGAAATTGAACAGGGCCAATACGTTATTTTATTTTTCAACATAGCCTCCTTTGAGTGTATAAGACCAACTTTTCTCCAATTTGTGTATTCCTTCCGAAAAATATGTTTTATCAAGGTGTGGAATGATTTCGTCTTCGGAGCCAAATTGCTTTCCGCAGCGCTAGTTCTTTTAGTTTGGGAGCAAAAAATAGTCACCAGGGGCTAAACCTGGAGAAAAATGCGGATGTGGGAGAAATTCGTAGCAACCAAGTCATGCATTTTTACCATGAAAACCACACATGTGTGCTGTTTTGCCCTTATCCCTGGTGGGCATGACCTCTTTCTTGGCCAAATACGACCGTTTTCTTGCTAAAGAAAACGAAAACCAAAGACAATATATATAGGGTGTTTTTTTAAGCCCGATAGAACTTGAAATTGTAAAAAATAACACAAAAAATTAAATTGTAATCAAAATTTTTTTTTATTCGAAAGATCAATACGTGACATTAACATTTGAAAATGATTTCGGGCATATGGGCACCGCGGCTGTTCTTGACGAAGCGCATTCTTGACGTCCAATTTTGGGCCACTTTTTCGAGCACTGCTGGCCGTATGTCACGAACAACACGAACAATGCTGGCCTCCAAGGCGTCAATTGTTGCTGGTTTATCAGCATAAACCAGTGACTTCACTTAGCCCCACAGGAAATAATCGAGAGGTGTCAAATCGCACGACCTTGGAGGCCAATTGACAGGTCCATTTCTCGAAATCAACTTATCGCCAAATTTTGATTTCAGTAAGTCGATGGTTGCGTTCGCCGTATGGCACGTAGCGCCATCCTGTTGAAACCACATCTCCTCCGGATCAATGTCATCCAAATTTTCAAACAAAAAATCATTGATCATGGTGCGGTAACGATCTCCATTGACCGTAACGCGAGCTCCGGCCTCATTTTTGAAGAAATAAGGTCCGATGATGCCACCAGCATGAAAACCGCACCAAACAGTGCATTTTTCTGGATGTAATGGAGTCTGTAGGGTCTCTTGTGGATTGGTCTCACTCCATATGCGGCAATTTTGCTTATTAACAAACCCGTTAAGCCAAAAATGCGCCTCATCGCTGAACACAATTTTGCGATAAAACAACGGGTCTGATTTTCAAAGTAAATTTGGATAATTTCGTGGCGTTGTTCAAGCGTGAGTCTACTCATGAGATGTTTTTTTTTTTTTTTTTTTTTTTTTTTTTTTTTTTTTTTAAATGTAGACAGGAATTAGCTGATTGGAGGCACTGTTGCCAACTCAATTAAGAAGCGCTTGACTCAAAAACTCGTGGACTTTAATTTTACGAGGGTATTGGACCTTATAAATAACTTGAAATAAGTAAATTCTGAAAGAAAAGGGCACAAAAAAAGGCCATCGTGTGTGTCGTATTTTGTAACATTAACATGAATTTCATTTACAGCTGAAGGAAATTTAAAAATAAAATACTAAGATCGCAAAATTGTGTTTGATACTGCACTATAATGGAAAATACACGAGTAGTTTGGCCCATACTATAGTTCCAACAATTTTGTTTTTGAATTATAATGATACGTTTTTTGTGCTAGTTTATTTTTTAGCATAATTTAAAAAAAAATCCTATGTTTTTCCAAAATTAATATGAACCAAACTAACTTAAAGTATGACTATTTATGGTTGTTTTTCATTGTTATAAAAAATAAATTAGCTATTAAAGAATAACAGCAATATTCATAAAAAATATTTTATATTTATTGCTGTACAAAGTATGTCAAATATACCTTTATGTGCTGTTGATTTTTTATAAAAATCACTCAAAAAATTGAGTGACACTCATATAAACTTTCTAGACGAGTTGTTCGTATTTGTTGTATGAACGGCGCATTAATATACGAGTATAATACTCGCATATGTTACCATCTTTTAAAGAATCTTTCCCTTCTGAAAATATTTTTAAAGATAAAACGTAATTTTTAAAACATAGGAAGTTGCTTTTTATGTATTTTTCTTTTTATAAACTTTTTTCGAAAAGGACTAAGTTCAAAACTCACTTCTTCAAAAACTACGAGTACCTTTTAAAAATTATTGTAACCAATGCCGATAAAAAATTAATTTTTTAAGAAAACTTCCTTAAAAGAAAAAGTAGCTTCAAAAAAAGATACGTATGTAAAATTTTAAAACATCTTTAAATGCTTTTAGAAAATACGATTTTAATTTAATAGCTAAAAACCATATTTAGTAGATATTCTATTATACGAGTACTAACACAGAATTTCTATTTTTACCGAAATTTAAACAAACAATTTTTAACAGACAACAGAACAAAAAAATAATATTTGGTTAAATCCGGCGAACAAAAAGTTCAATGAAAAGTTAAATTTTTTTGTGCTAAAAACAGAAAACAAAATAAAATGAAACTAAAATAAACTTTCTAAACGAAAAAAAAAGGAATAAACTCATCAATATTTGATATTACATGTGAAGGACTCGCAAAATGTTTATTCAAGTAAAATCAAGCAGTATGACAAGCAACATGATGGCACAGGTGTTTTGTTTATTTTAGTAGGGAAAATGTTTTATTTTTGGAGGGAATGTTTGGTACTCGTATTAGTATGCATGCGTTTGTGTGTGAGGATAGAATGTCTGTCAAAGTTAATATTTTTTTATTAAAGGAAGAGTTCATTGACTTAAACAAAAGTCAAATATATTTCTAATTTAATGATACTGCAATATGTTTATTATAAATAAATTAAATAAATAAAAACCTATCAAATTAAAATTATTGATTGATGCAATTACACATATGATGAAAAGCGTTTAGATTGGACTTGTTTGTGTTATGACAGCAACGTATGTCACTAATTTATATGACAAATTCATTTTAAAAAAATATATACATATGTATTTACGTATACATGAAAAAAAATCGTCAAAAAAAAAAACAAATTAATAACAAAAATAAAAACAACATAGCAAGTCATCGACGATGATTTAATGCCATGTCTAAAAGTCATGCTTTTTTGTATTGAATAATTGTGACGGAGAATAATAAGGAGTTTTCTAATTTTACTTTACACTTATCTTTTATTGGCTGTTAACGTGTTTTTTTTTTTTTTTCGAAATAATTAATTAATATGCTGTTCATAGATCACAGACGAGCGACTTGTCTGGAAAATTTATATGGAAAGCACTCAAATTGAGTTGTCTTCATACAAATTTTCTTGACAAGTCGCTCGTCTGTGTTCTATGAACAACAAATAAAGACGTCTGATATATCATTACCATATAATCATTTTGGTAGCATTTGTAAAAATACAAAAGAAAGCCTTAGCTTTAATCGTAATGTAAGTGTGCCGTCGTAATGAAGTTCTGTTTAAAAACAACTGAATTTGTTTGAAACAACTGTGAGAGGCAAGGATTACTAAATGAGTTAAAGTTTAGGAATATTGATTTAAATTGTTCACCAAAAATAACACCAATAGCACCCAAACAGTTATATGCAACTTTTATTTCTCTGTGTCTTTAAAAGTCATTGAAAACTATCATGGAGAAAATCCTGCTGCGAACTCAAGTCGCTGCCAACAAAGAATTGCAAGAAAAAGTAATATAAACCAGAAAATAACCACAAAAATTGACTTGTTAAAATGAAATTTGGAAAACAAACTTACAAGGAAAAAAAAGTAAAAGTATCATGTGGTATTGAAACCAATAATGAATATAATAAAATAAGCTTAAAGTATTACAAAAAGATACTAAAGCTTTGCTCGAATAGCATTATTTTCAGTTAAAAGAAAAAAACCTTTGCACCAGCAGCTGCCATAAATGCAACATGGGAAGAAGTAATTCCCATTTACAGAAATAAGGTGCAAATAATGGCATGATCAACGAAATTGACGCATAACAGATTTTTTACAACAAAGAAAATTGCTAATTTTTGGTATAATTTTACTACTGTTGCAGAAAACACTAACCATCGAGAAAAAAAAACATGAAAAACATGTGGTTGTAATGTAGTTGTATGTTATTAAATGGTTAATAAATTTGGATATAAAATACATATAAAAAAATTTAGCAAACTTGCTTATGAGAGGAGAATAAAGGTATGTACATATGTATGTATTGTATGTATTGCATATATAAAGATAGAATTAATAAACTAAAAAGTAATTTAAATAACTTTTTTTGACAAAATTTATGATTTTTTTTTTTTCTACTTCGCACGGCTTAATAGGGAACTTTGAAAAACATCATATAAAATAATTTACAACTAGCTAAAGCTTCGTACAACGGTTGTCCAATTTTTAACTAACAACGTTGTCAGAAAAACCATTGTCAATCAATTGTAAGACGACAATGTTGTCAGGCATCTGACAATCGTGAGAACACTCTTCGTCGGCATTGCCAGATAATTGGCTGGTATTGTAAGCTCAGTTTTAATTGTAAGATGTATAAAATTAATGCACCTGACAACGGCATCATTGTCAGAAAAAAGTTTGATGGGCAACACTGCTCAAACAGAGGGTTGTTGATATACATAAGTGGCAATGCTTTACAACATGTCTGGCATTTTTTTTCATCTAACAATCTGACAACCGTGTGAACTGACAATTTTTGTTGTCAGATAAATTATTTGTCAGACCATAGTCTGACAATGAAATTGTAAGATTTTCTTACGATTGTCTGAACACACATTTTTTGCGGGACAATTTTTCATTTTCTTTCTTTGTCAGCATGTTGCCAGATCTTACAATATTGTAACATCTGACAACCGTGTGTACATAGCTTAATCTTAATGCTTTTATATCATACAGTCAATTGTGGTACAACGAATCTGAAGGTGACACACCAAAACTACTGCTTTGTAGCTATCGATTCGCTATACATAGGTAACATTTATAAATCGTTCTATTTATTATATGAGAATATTGGTCAAATTCACTTTTCTGGACGTGAACAAAAAATTTACTCATTTTGCACTCAAAAAAAATCTGACCAAGTTTCTTGTGAAGTTGCACGCACATCTGGGCGGCTTCGTTGATTTGAGAATGTGGATTTGATTTTTGATTTCGTTGCATAGAGGGTCTTAGAATTGCTTTGTTAGAAATCTAGTTTAATTTTGTGCGAAAAGCTTTGCTATTATAAAGATTAACTTTCAAAGGACTCGTAAAACACTCGTTATACTGAGGTTTTCATTTTAGCAAATCTCGTTATATCCAACTTTCACCGAAATTATCCCTTCCTTTTTTTTGGTTAGCACGTTATACCTAGTGAAAAAGTTTGCAACTAATCAGGTGACAAACTCTCTCAAAAAATTAGTACCCTTATGCATGATTAGGCATCTTTTTTAGCGAAATGAACTTTCACTTTGTGTTTGCGAAGGTTTAGTGGACCTTCGCAGTATTTTCGGGAAGTCAATGCATCCACCGTGTGTGAAGGTTGTGGAGGAGATGGTAGCATCATTGAAATACGATATCACAAACCCCATTTCAGTCAAATGATTGTACAAATTTTTGATTTTTGTTAGTAGGTGACTAGACGATGAGAATTAAACGCTTCTGATCTGTTATGACTTGAGCCTGGGAAAGTTTTGTTCTAACGAAAGTAATACATTTTTCTAACAGAAATATCTTCTAGAGAATAGGAAATTTTTATTTAAAAAAAAATTGACAAAGTGTTCCGCAAAGAAAATCCCTTAGGAAAACTACTTTAAAAGGGAACTTAAAATTAAATAGTAAAACACTATGCTTTAAAAATGAATCACCTGTTTAACAATATCGACTTTTAAAGTTCGCCCGCATTTGGGAGGCAAAAAAAAAAAATTATTTGAATGCTGTTTATGAACTTCAATTTGCCAGGTTTGTCTATCATGCGCATTAATAAATTTCAACATGTCGCGAATTTTTTTAATCTTAATCAGTATTTTGATTGAGCACATTTTTGATATCGTGGCACAGCCCGCAAATGGTTAAACAAAATATTAGCGTTCCTAAAGTGCACCTTAACAAACCACCATTTCACATAATACCTTTTCAGAAAGTTAGTACGTTTGAAGTACCTTTCAAATGGGCAACCTTTCAGAAAAACATTATATTCACCACTTTAAAACTGTATCGCAGAAATTAAGTCTAATGGCACCTCAGAAGATTTTCTGAGCGCTGTATTCCTATAAAAATGTATCCTTGGGATCTTAATGTGCATACAGATTTGTTAGGCAGAACACGGCTGTGTTTTATTCTTAAGTTTTATTGAAAATAATAGCAATGTTACTATCGTTGATCAATTTATTACAGATTTTTAATGACAATAACCCTCAAATGACGGTGGAAAAACCAGACTCGTTTTGCATTAAAACAATTTTTAATTAAGACACTACTAAGTTGTTTCCACAATGATGTGTGAAAAAATAGTATACCTAAAAAATGTATTTAAACAAAGGAAAGTACACAAAGTTTTGCATTAGTGAGAATATTATTATATTGTTTAAAATAAAATATTATTTTAGCCATTTGCAGAACAGTAGTGCAATTCACTAACTTTTAACGATTTTAAAAGAGCATAACTTAACGCGAGCTACTGTGGTTTGCACTAACGCTTATGTGATTCACTAACTTATTCGTAACACCTCTGGTTGTATGTTAAAAAAATTTGAAATAATGTGGCAGCTTTGTTAAAAATAAAGAAAATCACAAAGAGGAACAGGAAAAAAACAAACAAATTTGCAAATAATTCCATGTTTAGGGTAAGTAAAACTATTTATATGTTTATTATTTAAAATATTTTTTGATAAATAAGATAAGTTCTCACAGAGAAAACGTCGACCGACTGTTGGAGTCTTCCGAAAAGTCGTATCCCAAATACAGTGAAGTTATTCTAGTAGAAATTTTAACAACATTGTTGTTAAGATAAACACCACAAAAATAATTGGTGTTTAGTAAACGCTAATCAGTCAGGCTATAAAAACAGCTGATTTAAAACGAAGACAAATAGTGTTAAAAACTGTTATAGAGTCGCGAAAACACCAACGCTAGTGTTAATTTCTCTAAACGAATTTTATTAGCGTTAAAACTGGTTAGTGAATTGCACTACAGAGCTGCGAATGCAGTGGAAAAGTAAATAATATTCCTATATTGAAGATGCTACTATACTTCAGTTTTATTTTTCATTTCTTGCCAAACCATACGTACATATTTTACACGATTTCTAGTATTATACTATTCAAGTTTAGGTTTCATTATTATAAAATATTGTACCCCTACTTGTGACAATTAATCGAACAAAAGTAAAAACAACAATAACCAAGTAAATTATTTACTAGAAAAAAGTCATAAATCTTTTTTCCATTTATGCTGACAAACTTTGGCAAAACGAAAAAAGCATTAAACATGTGAAAAGCAAAAAACAACAATTATTGCTTGTTACTTTTAGTGAACAGTTTTTGTTTTGTTTAGTGTCAAAACTACAAATTTATTTATTATTATAATTTAATGTGAAATGTATTTGTTTGTATCTCAATTTATAGTTACAGACATCTTGAGACAACATGTAAGCCATTAAGATCAATAATTGTTTTTTGGGGCCACTGTTGTCATTATTTTTGTTATAACAACAAACAACAGTATGAGTAACTACTGTGGAGACTGTAATTTGTTTAACATTTAATTTAATGGTTTTTTTCTGTAGGCCTGCTACTGCAGCGCTGAACGACTGACTGACACACAGTAACTTGAATTCTCTCTCATGTTGTTAAGAAACAATTTTCTTAAACTTACAATTTATTTATGTTGAATTGATTTATGTATTTTTGTTTTATTATTGTTGTTATGTGTTATTAAAAAAATAAAACAAACTTAATAATAATATAAAAATATTCTGAAAATGATGTCATCTTTTATCGAGCAGCAAACAAAAGAAAACGGGTAAAATTTTGTAGACTTGACAGATTTATGGTGTTTTTTTAAGTTTATTTGCAAAATCATTACAACTGTTATAGTTTAAAAATGGGGGAAAAGTGTTGGCGAAATAGTTACTAAATGCTTTAATGTGCTTTAAACGCCCTAGTGAACTTAATTTACGACTGAGAAATATTTTTTTATACATAAATAGGAGTACTTCAGAGTTTATTAAGTGTTTCAAAAAAGAACGTGTAACTCTTAAATTAAATATGTTTATTTTGCTAGATAGGATAGAGTGAAAAAAATTGAGTTATAAAGGGCAGCACTCCCTTCCCCAACTTTCTTATTAGTTATATATATTTGATTTTAATACGCAAGAATGTTAACATTATATGAAGTTCAAAGAAAAAAGCTGCAGTTTTCCCATCAAGCGGTTTTCCCATCAATTCAAACGTAAAATCGATCAATATCGATGGTATTATTCTCTGTGTGCGAATATTTATCTGATTTAATAAAAAAAAAACTGTCTACAAAACTTTTTGTTCAGAAAACTCTTTTATATACCTGACAAGTGATCATAAAAATTATTGACCGAAAAGGAATGTTTGTGAGGAAATTTTGGCGAAAGAAAGGTATTCTCTCCCCTCCACCACAAATGAAATGTTTGGACCTTGCATTGCAGCGTTTTTACCATTATTACATTATTCGCTAAAATTGAGTAAATTGAATTCAGATGAATTTGAGACATCTGAGTTCTTTTTTATTACTAATTATAATTATAAATATATAATTAATATATATATATATATATATATATATATATATATATATATATATATATATATATATATATATCATATTAGAAACATACGTGTCATGATACAACTTAGCCCATAAGAAAAGAAAATAAAAAACACTCCAAAGCATATTGCCAAAACATTGTATATAGGGATGAAACGATACCACTATGATGGATATCGATACTCGATACTATATCGAACGTACTCGATATTGAAGAAAAATCATCAATACTCGTACATCCTTGTATCGGTCGATTTCATTATATGATTCGCAGCAAGGAAGATTACATGAGGCTAAAAATGTCGGCTCCCGGATAAGAAGATTTTCAAAACGGGGGAATTCTATCAAACAATTCTTCTGCTGCGTTCATCCAATAGTTTGCCTTTTAACTGTGTGACGCATTCAGTATAGGAAGAGAATCTTTGTAGCTTCGGTACAATCTTCAATAATGTCACATGATTCTGGTCTGAAGGTTCTTTAGTGAGAAATTCGAGTGGCTTTAGTAGCTGGACTATTTTTTTACTATTTAAATGTTATCGTCTTTCTTTATAAAATACTAACATACAACCTATTTTAATGGTCCCATGCATTAATTTATTTTAAAACAATTGGTGCCCAAATCAGTTTTTTTTTTGTTTGCCAATAAGTAAATAACATTTCTGATCGACACGAGTATTTTCCACCGATAGCAACTTGGTACTCAACAAAAATTACTTAGTATTGAGAGAAAAGTACCGAGTATGTACTTTTATTTACTCGTATCTTACGATCCCTAAATGCAGACACATATTTTGTACGTTATATTGATTACCAGTTCATATTTCGAAATATTATTTATTTCGAATTTTCTCAATTTGAAATTAAAATGATCAACTTGTTTGGCATGCTTCTTAGTCTCAAACTAAACTTCTTGGTTCAATTTAGAATTTTCTCAATACCAAATCGAAAATCCCGATTTTATTTGGAATTTTCTGAATTTGAAATTGAGGCTCTCGATTTCATTTCGATTTGTCTCAAATTTAAATTGAATTTCACAATTTCACTTGGAATATTCTCAGTTGCATTTTGGATCTTTTTAGTCTCAATGAAATGTGATAAAAACTATTTAAGTACTAAACTACATGTTATACGTAAATGTATATTTACTTTTGCAGATGATAAATATTTAGATTGAGAGGCTTGTCTCAATTGAATTTATATTCACAGTTATACACGCCCTTACGTTCTATTCTTACGTCAAACGTATATCGTATATGCATATAAATCGACGTATTTATCTTCTCACACTCAACGTTATCAAATAAAATTGCATGTAGATTACATTTTGTTTTACTCCTTAAATGATAAAAATCCAAAGCAGTTTAAAGAATTTTCGCAAACATTTTGCACTAAAAATTTATTTTCTGGACCATACGAGTATTTATGGTTTAATGACTTCCAGGGTTAAAATTTAATTGGGTGAAGGCGTTACTCTTTTTATGATTTAAACAATCATTGTGTGTTTAAATAATTTTGTTCAATTAAAATAAATTGTTCAATGTATAGTCTTCTTGCTTACAAGTTTAACGTTTTGCCATCTGCGTGTGTGTGTATTTTTTATTAATTTATGAAGATTTTTTTCAATTAATTAAAATTAAAAGTTATTAATTTTTAGATTTTTTTTAGGAATGAATTAAAATTGTTTAAAAAAATTCCAAAGAAACAAACGCAAACAATGTTTTAAAGAAAACTCGTGATCGAATCACAAAACACATTCGGTCGTAGACCTCTACGAGTACATTTTCGATAAAATCGACAGGGTTGACACGACTCCATACTGGTATTACTGATACCATTTCTTATCCTAGCAACGCCCTTGAACTTTATATTGAAGTTACTTTAGAAAACTGCACTCAGGATAATTAAGAGTGAACTCGAAATGAATCAAGAAAAGCGATTACCCACACATACAATAATAAATTAACTTACGAAAGACTTAATCGCATGGATAAGCTAACAGCATTTCAACATCCACGAATCGTAACTCCACATTTAATGTTGCAGAGCGCATGAATATAAAAGTGTGAAATAAGTTGAATTAAGTGGAATTCTGATCACCGCAATAACAAAAGCGACATTCCGCTTTCTAATCAATTATTACTGCCTACGACACACTTCGCGAAATTTAATGTTGTTGACGAAGGTGAATGATAAAGTTTTCATTAGCATTAATGTTATTGAAAATTAGGACCATAGATTACAAAAATAATTTCGTCAGCCTGATTACCGTCCAAGTATTCAGCAACTAAAATTCAGTTCCTAGAAAGCAAATAAATGTATATATCTTATATATTGACATGGCTTGCAAATCGGGTGGTAAACCTTGGCAATATGCCTGCAGAAATGGTCCAAAGGAAAAACATGTTTCGACTGATATTTTAAACTGTTCCGCACAAATGTATATAACGTTTTTATACACGTATGTAAATGTTCAAGAGTGTCTATGACCTTTGCACATTATTTTTCTTAGTTTTGAAAACCGTTTAGAATGTTAATAGTTAATTACACTTGGAACTTGAATTTCGGTTAAAATTTTTGAGACTGTACACTAATACGTTTTGACAGAAGCAGTGCACTTCTGTGTAAACGCAGGGAGATCTGTCTTTACTACTATTCGCTCCTTTTTACGATTCGATTTCATATATTATTTGGGAATTCATCGCGAATAATAAGTTCCTATTGGAAGCCGTAAACTTTACTTATAACCTAGAATGGGAAAAACCCATCAAAACGAGTTTTGGACGGCCCAAAAATTATGAATTGGTTTTTCATACTTTTCATACCTTTATTTTAAACATCATTTACGCATTTAAGTTAAATTGCTTAAAAAGGAACTTAAAAGTAACAGAAATTCAACAAATATTTCAAAGAGAAAAAAAAAACAGAAGTTCGTTTTGTTATTTAAAGGAACAACAAAAATTTTGCCATGATAAATGTTTCATTTTCAGTGTGATGTTTTTACACCATCCGAAACTGACACATTTGATTGATGAGCAAAGACATGAATGAAACCATACATCATGATATATAAACACACACTTAAAAAAAGTTTGGAATAAAGTTTCCAAAAAAAATGTGGCATCAAAAACAAAAACTCAACCAGACGCTATTGAATTCAAAAATAAAGTAAAATCTGGAGAAAAAAAACAAGAAAACTCAAAAATAATTTTTATATATTTTGAAGAGACAATAAAAATTCTGAATATACAGAGAACTAAAAAAAACTTAATAAATTGTTGTAAACAATTGTGGTTTGTATCTTGTTTTATAAGTAAAAAATCTATAGTACTTGTCAAATTCTTAAAACAATTTTTTGTGGTTTTTTGAAAAAAAGCTAAAAAAAAAAAAACATGACATTTATTGCAATTGCCATCAAGTAAATAAATAAACGAAGCAACGAAAATGGCTGCAGCATGTTTTTTTTATAAAATAATGTTGCAGCATCTGTAACTTTTACATGACGTACAGAGAGCAGAGTACATAATTGTAATAAAGGCAAATTTTGTGGCATGATATTTGTTATTATTAAGGATTTTGCTACTTGCAATAATACTTATGCCACATGCTATTATTGTTATAGAAATGGCAAATGTTTTTGGTTGTCTATCAACTCATTCAACACATTTACTTGTCGCTTAAATATCCTCCCAGTTCCCCGGCAGTACTTGTGTCATGCAATAAATTGTTAACAACTTGTGTACTCTTGTTAAAATGCAATGGCATGGCTACAGTGGGCATGTGAGTGTGTGCTTGTCTTAAACAACTATTGTTATTTAAGTTTCTGCTATAAGACGTTTATTGTTGTTATTTTGCTATTTATGCTGGTAGTTGCAACAACAGCTGCTGCTGTTTTGTTGCTACTGCTCGTTGGTTGGTTTGTTAGTATTGTCACTGTCAAACAGCAATCGCTTATTTTTTCTTTTTTTTTTTAATTTTCAAGTTCTTGTTTTATAAATTTTTGCAATAATTTACTAACAACAAAATGTTGCTGCTACATTGCAGTTTCAGTTTAGTATTTCTTTTTATAAAAAAAAAAGTATGTATTCATTGTCATGGTTAAGGGTTTATATATTTAAACCAGCACTTTACGTTTTACTGGTGTATAAAATAATGACAATGATGATGGCGGTAGTAGTGATGTAGGTGCTGGTGCCACCATGGCAAGCATATTTACAACTTACGACCGACTACAGTGTTGGGTTAATAACTTTTTGTTTTGGCAAACAACAGCAACAATTAAACGTTTAAAAAAATGAAAATTAATATTTGCATATTAAAAAGTTTTGCTTGATTTTCAATTAGCTTTGTTCCTTTTTTATTTATGCTTTTGAAAGACTGTTGACGCTTAAGGTAAATGAACTTACATAGCTTAAATGGTGGCAAAAAGAAAATAATTCTTTCTCTTCTTAGAATCTCATTATGAAATTCTTAAACTAATAAAATAAAACCGTAAAAGTTAATTAATTTTTTAGACTTTAGCAAATTAAACGATTGTTGGGAAAATCAATTCAATTGTATAACATAAAAAAAAATTATGCACTGTTTTAAAAATATTAAAAGAATTTCACAATTAAATTAAATTAATGAATTAAGGGTTTCATTGCTAGAACTGTAAACAGCTGTGAACTTTATTGTAGGTATATAAGATATCTAGCTGTCATAAATACGAATATTAAGAGATTAATCACTGACATTTTAAGATAATTATTAAAAAAGTTTACTTTAATAAGCTTTTGCGGTTTCTGAAAACAATAAATGCAGTTGGTGCTTTATATGATATCTTTTTCGACAGAAAACAATATCAGAATAGGAAGGGCTATACGAGTAAAAAAAATTGCTCCACATGGATAGTTAGTTCTGTTGCCAAGCCGCCATAAACAAGTTTCTGGTTGTCAGGCAATAAAGTAACAACTGCAACTACCTGCAGTATTATCATTTTATTTATCTTATTGTTAACTAAAGGCCCTGATTCACTATCCTACACGATCGTACGATTCATTCACAGGAAACTGTTTCAAAAGTCTGACCGACTTGAAAAAATCGCTTCAAAATGGCGTTGTAGGCCACACTATTATACAAGTATGATTGAAATAATTTATTTACACAATAAAACAACTAAAAACTTTTATTAACATAATAATTTTACATTACTTAAATTTTTTTCTTGAGGAACAAGCAATATTCTTATATATCACACTGATCGCTCAGAAACCATAATGTTTTGAAAAGTTTCATAAAATTTTTCAAATCGCACGATTTGTCAAAAACTCTGTTGCACGGTTGCATTGTTAGTACTTTTTCAGCACACATGCTTTATTTAGTAGATCGTGTATGATAGTGTAACAAGGTCTTAAATCACCATTATACCGAACTTCATTATCATTTTCGGTACTTTGCAACTCAACTGCAGTTCGTTCGCCATCCAAATCGAAATAATAACTACATTTATTGGTTGTTAGATTTAACAATTTGGTAAGTTATTTTTGACATTTAAGTATATAAGTTTAATAATAAAACTTGACAGCACGAGTCAGTACCATTTTTTTGTAAGATGTATCATTATTCCAAAACTTCACTTTTTAATTTTTCAATCTATTTTTAGTTATTTGCTTTTTGCACTTATAATATACGCATAGGTATTTTTCTTGCACAGCAACCATAGTTTAAATCATAATAAAATCAAGAAATATCTATCTAATATCAATGAAACGGGCTTTATTGGATATCAAATTTTATGGTATTAATGTATATGTAAGGGGTATAATCACCGCATACGAAATCGAATTAACTATCGCATCGAATAACATTACGATACGTGTAGATTATAATTAGTAAACGATGCGTATCAGATTGTAATTTAAACAAAATCTAATTGATTTAAGACCATACATATGTTTCCTAAACGTATGGATAGCAAAAACCTTAACGCTTTCATATTATTACGATACAATTCATACGATATTGAATGTGGTGAATTGGCCTAAGGATTCTGCCAAATGAACGCCACGGCTAGCGTGTACATGATGCAGTAGTGAAAAAGGTTTACATCAGCACCTGCCTTTTGCCGTTATCTGATGATATCCGTGATTCCACGAAGTGAATTATTCACGATATACCAGCGCCGCCACATGGCTGTCTAGGCTCACACATGTAGCAATTTTTGCCATATGATTGTAGCCATATGAGCAACTTCTTGTGGAAAAATTCGGGCCTTCTAATCCCTCCTGTACGCAATTTCCCGGCAATCAATGGAAGACAAGGCACTAAGAGCATTAGCCCTTAAACCAACTCACCCGTCAACCATTACCAACGGTTCCTTACAGTACAGGTATCTGTTGTAAAGGCAACAGACCCTCGGGAGGTAGTTAGCCCCCAAAAAGTCACGCACCAAACAATAATTAGGGATACTAATAATTCCCTCTGCCTGCGTTTTAGGTTTAAACTACAGCCAAGCTAAGCACCATGATCAACCCGGGTTGAACTGCAAGCAGAACCATCCGGATGCATGCTGATCTTCGTTCTGCCAATTTATACCCTTGGTAAGGGTTTCGCAACCCAACACAACATAAGTCATGCGGCTTCCTAGAGTTTTATTTGCTACAACAAACGACGGACTTTTTCCCTTTTTACCCGAAAAGCAAAATCCCCTGGTTTGGCATACGCCAAGACAAAACCTGTTACCTAGTGGGGCGGTACACGGTGCAATCTGAAACGCCAATTTTCACCGTCCGCTATTGAAAGTAACATTCTGATCGTTTTTGAAGACATATGGTACAATTACTTCGCCAGCCAATCAAACACTTTAAAGAATAATTTTCTGTGGATAAAAGCTTATAGTAGTATTGTGGAGTATTATTCCTCCAAAAGCGACAGTTCTACTTATTAGCGTATCTATTTAAATAAAATTAAAGATGTATATTTTAATACCAATTTGTGCTTCGGCTCATTCGCAAGTCCTTCCATAATGAATGATATGTCGATGTAAACTAAACAAATGCAACTATCAGCTGTTAAATGGGTTGTTAAATCAAGCAGTGTTGATAACACAAAGTTGTAAACCTCTAAAAAAACACTCTTCACAATCATGCACACGAGTTTTTTCGCAAAAAATTAAATACTTGATTTCTAGAACGTCTTTTAAACAAAACAGAATACAAAAAAAAATGTCGCCGTAGTTCTGCATTACAGCATGCTATTTAGGGATAAATATTTTGTATATAACTACATAAGTTGAAACATAATCAGGGATACGAAGTCAGAAAAAAGAGATAACGAAAAAATGAGAGTTTAAACAATTCAATTTGGGGAATGCATGCGTAACTTGAGATTAAAAAGAACAATGAAATTCAACTAAAAGGAAACAAAATGAATTTGTAATATTTTTAAAAATGCACAAAAAGGATAATGTTGTTGCTTAGTTTAACAAGAATCCTTTTCCAGAACAGACTTCCTACTTCTTAGTTATTCTTCACACACAATGCATATGTTAAGCAGTTTGTTTTTGTTCTTTTAAATTATAAAAAAATCTATTGAATTTATAAATATTTAATAGAAAAATCTTGCAAGTCTAGAGCAGAATGAAATTGAAGATAGTTTTGTATAATCCAGAAGGGAAAAGTTTTTATATTGTACGAGTATGATAATAAACTTATTAAGTTTAAGCGGTAGTTTTGCCTTATTGAAGAAAGTATAACAAAACTTTTGCATACTTTAAAGCAATCTCTTGGTATTGAATAAAGTAATCAAGAATATTATATGCATACAAATATTTCTAAAAAAAATTGTAGTGAAATTGGACAAACTTTTATATTTCAAAATACTCAGACATATGTCTTTATTCAGAAATAATGCTTTTAATAAACAGGATGTTTATTATGCTTCCTAACGACCAAAAGATAATTGAACAACGTTATGGAGCAAGGATTAAATTTTGACAGGGTTTTTTTAAAAAATGAAAGCACAATATCATTAAGTTTCAAACGTAATTAACGAAGTCAACTTGTTACTCATTAAATCATTTACAAAATTTTTTCCACTTATTAACAACGAAATTCTTTACATTGAAATTATGGCCAAGTAACCCCTTGAAAGTAAAATAAAAAGGGTTGAGTAAGGATTAAGGCAGGATATGAGTATGAGTATCATTGAACAGCTGCTGTCAACACAGTATTAAACTCTTTTCATTTTATTATTATTTGAACATCAGATTTATAGTAAAAAAAAGCTGAAAATAATTTGATTAAGAAGAGCAAAGAATGCAAATAGAAATTAGAAAAAGATGTAATATTTTTTCATATAATTTATTACACACTTTTTTGTAGAAAACATTTGCTAGGAATTGTTTAATTATTTGTATAAAATTAAAAAAAAAAACTTAAAAAAGGAAGAAAGTGTCATTGGAAACCATTAAAGAGAATAAAAAGAAATCCCAAACACAAAAAATTTGCATAAATTTTACAAAAATTTACCCTTAAAATAATTATAATGACATTTCCATTTGGTGATTTTTTGAATTAAAATATTCGGTTTTTTGAGTTTCTTTTATGATTGATTATATTTTGAAATTTTTTTACGTAACACTTTATAATTTATGAATACTTTTAGCAAACGTTTTAATCGCTTAAGTATTTATAAACGTTTTGAAGGCTATTGTTTCAATAGAAAAGAGACATTAATCATGTAAAAATACATAATTTACACATATTTTTTTTTTAAGGATAACGTTTGGCATTCGCTATCTTATTTAACTTAGTTTATACAAACTATAATCAACTTTACGAGGTCGGATTGATATTGAAGTTACCTAGCGCTGCATGGCAGTTTGTTGTAGTCGTTTGAGATAAGCAAGTTGTTGTGCAGTTGCAAAACACTGTTATTTTAAAGAGAGAAAAGAAAGAGACAAAAGAAAAGCTCGATAAACATTACGGTGAGTCTGCTCCATCAGATTACATGGTAAAATATTGAATTGCTGAATTTAAACGCTGCCGAACAACAATACCATCAACAGGAAGGTCAAAACAGGTGGTTACTGAAGAAAATATCAAAAAAATCATCGATATCGTTATGAATGATCGCCGAGTCAAGTTACGTGATGTTGTTGAAATGGTAAACATATCATATGAACGTGTGTGCAGGAACATTTGCATATGAAAATGCTATCGGCAACATGGGTGACGCATTTGCTCATTGTCGAGTTCGACAGATGATTTCACAGCGTTGTTTGGACATGATAAAGCGTAGTCCTGTTGATTTTTGACGTCGATTTATAACTGTTGATGAAACGTGGGTCCACCACTACATACCTGAAACCAAAAATCAATCGAAATAATGGGTGGAAGCTGGCGGAAGTGCTCCGAAGAAGGCAAAGGCAGTGAAATCGGCTGGCAAGGTTATGGCGGCCACTGCATTTTGGTATGCACACAGAATATTGCGCATCGATTATCTTGAAAAAGATCGACAATCACAGGAAAGTATTATCGTGCGTTATTGGAACAATTGATTGATGCAATCAAGAAAAAACGACCACATTTAAAGAAGAAACAAGTGTTCCTTCTTGCAGAAGGTTCACACAGCATAAGATACGATTTTTAAATTACGTGAAATACACTTCGAATTGGTTGATCATCCACCTAGTGACTTTTTCCTGTTTCCAAACTTGAAAAAATGGCTGGCAAGAAAAAGATTCATCTCAAACGAAGCAATGATTACCGAAACTAACAGATGGTATAAAAAGTTAGCATATCGTCTTACAAAGTGTATTGAGCTAAAAGGAGACTATGTTGAGAAATGAATGGTTTTTGAAAAAAAAATGTTTTTTGTATTAACAGTTAAAAATAAATAATCTTAATGACAATATTTCAGTGAGTAAAGAAGTACTTACACATGAACTCTACATGGTTAGTACACTGTTTTATTTTCAATATCATGAATTTTGTTTTAAATAAATCCGGTCCTAATTAAAATTTAATAATACACATATATGGACGCATAGTGTGTCTTCATGAAACCTACGGAAGATGTTGGAAATGTGCTTTTTAAATTTTGTTACGTGCTTTTTAAATTGCTCAATTGAAAAAGCACATAAAATTTTTTAGGAAAAAAATACAAGTTTAAAATATTATTTATATATTATATAAATATAATATATAAACAAAATGTAGGAAACATAATAACCGAAAACGCGGAAAAAAGAGTTTCAGAAAAAATTTAAGAAAAAAAAAACACAAATGAGCAATTGAATTAACACATAATGAATAAATTACGACTTTTTCAATTTCCTTCAAAACAATTGTTGGTTTTACAGTGGTGCCACAAGAATAATCAACATTATTGTCACTTTTTTAGTGATGACAATATAATATTGCAGTTTATTTAATTGTGTGTTTGAATGCATTCCATGAAGTCTACAAAGAGTGTTTAGTTGGATTTGTTACTTTTTGTGGGTAACGAGAAAGCTTATGAAATATTGTATTATTTAATTGTGTAATGAGACTATAATAATCGAAAAATGTTGAATGCAGTAAAACGAGATATGATTTTGTTTTTTTTTTTATTTATTTTTATTTTTTATTTTTAGAACAATCTATTTCTTATGGGAAGATGTTTATATCTTTGCAAAGTGTTGGTAGAAGTTAGATGATGACCGGTGTAAAAACAATTATTTTCAATGAAAATTATTTTCGAACATTTTGAAATTTTATTGAAGCTGCTTAGAAAAACTATACCTATATATATTGAATATATCCCAAAATATCTACCTGTCGAACGACAGAAATCTACCAATTATGCAAAATTGTATAAAAGGAGGGAAGGCGCAGCTCAAGTACAAGTCAAAATCTTTTGTTCACAACAGAAAAAGTTAGCAAATATGTGTCTCGAAAGTGTCTGGCTATCCAGGAACACACGTTTTCTATGTTACTGATGTAACCTAAATCAAAATTAACTTTGTATGGTACCATCAATTTTTCAGGATTACTTCTTTGTGTGTAGTAATTGCGACCCTATTTATTTACTGCTGATACGGCTTTTTACATTTTGATTAAACTTTGCTAGTTTGGCTTTACACTTTAGTTTATATTGGATCGACATATTGCAGATGAGATAACTTTTCAAAGTTGAAGTTTATTAGGAGAAAACATCCCTCAACGAGTATAGAGAGTCAATATTTTTTATCATTCATTTATTTATTGAATCTTCCAATTATGACTAACAGTAAGAACTCAAATACTAAGTACAAAAAAATAACTAAGCCCAGCCAACACTATGCAATAACTTTTATTTTGCGCCTATTTAATGCTCTCGTCAAGATTATTAGTTTATTTTATTTTTTATCAAAGAATCCTTAGTCAAATTTAAACTAAAAGAGAAAACACCAGTTAAAAAATTTAACGAACTAGCTTCATATAAAGTATTCCTTAACTAATAAGCCATGGGCATCTTAAAAAAATCGGCAATTCACAATAATTTACAGTTCCATTTTGCATTTGAAAGTCCTATTTGAAATTACTGTTTCTCGGTTCTTATTTTTGTGTTCAAAGATATAAAACTCTTCTTTGCGGTACCTAAGTCAGTCTGAACTTATCGCTTCCTTTCATTTAGTTTGTACATATTCATGTATTGCATTTAGTAGCTTTAAGAGTTCTAATATACACATGTGTGAATTCTTAATTTTTTTTAAATTCCAAAGAAAATGTATAACAAAAACTTTCAGTTAAATACCGTACTGGCACATTTAAAGGAATCCAGCGGGATTGTAAGTGCTAATTTTATATGGACAATGCACACATACATACACATAACGTATATAACTGAGGCTTGATAATACTAACAACTGTTGCCGAATTTCGATTAAGATGTACTTGTATATCTTCTTTTAATAAGTAATGTTTCGTCGACGTAATAAGTAGTGTTTCGTCTTCCAAACTGTGCACAAGTATTTTTTTCTGTCGTCCGTGTTTTCTGTATATGTATGCTCGCAATTATTCTTATTATTACTAGCTTTTTTTCTTCCATCCTACGTACACGTATTTTTTCCTCACTGTCGTCCGTTTCATTACTAATTTCTTTTGAATGTAATTGATTACCTTGCAGTGTGAGAGGTGTTGGATTAATTCTTGTTAGTCTGATCAGTGTAGAAGGTATATACACTGGGCACTCAACAGTTTTAACTAATTTGTTTCCAACACTGTAAATGTTGTTCTAACGTTTGTTTTTGTCTTTCCGTGTTGTCATTGATCAAACGACCATAAACACTACTCCCTCCTACCTCCTCCTCATAAACTAATTGCCAAGTTACAGTACAATGCACTGCATATATAGGCTAGTTATTTTTTCAACTTTATTCTACATTACTTCTGTAATTTTAAGTTTATGCTTACAGACTCGTCCGCGCATTAAACCGTAGAGTTTTTTTCCATTTTGCCTTCTTATGAAAAATACAGCTTATTCATGAATGTAAAGCAGTTAAAAGGAGTGCATTCAAATTCCAATACCTTTTAACTCTAACTGCCACTTCCTCTATTTCGAATAAATATTTTCATTCGCATTAAAACATTTGAAACAAAACCAAAATTTTAAAATTTAGTTTTTGTTTTAAATGTGTTTGTAAAATATTTTTCAAGATATATGCTGTACTGCCTTTTATATTATAATTGTGCAAAAACTCAATACTCCACAAGAGCCTTATTTCTTAACACATATTAAATAATATATATTAACTCCCTAATGTATGCATTAAGCTAATTTCTCTTTAATTTAACCTTAAAGGTATGCTTTACTAATCTCTTATTCAAAAATAATTTACATTACTTTATTCCCTTTATTATTAAGTAAAAACTTGAAACAGCAATAAAAGCATTATAACAATACAAAGAAAACTCAGACAAAAACAAATTAAATCTTTATTTTCATGTAAATGTCATTACACCTGTCTGCTTTTATAAATTCCCTACAATAATTTCTTCTTATCTCTCTACTAGTTTGATTATTTAGTCTGTGTGTAGTGTTTTTTTCTTTTTCGTAAGTATTGAGACAAAAAGCTTATAATAATCCTTACTATTACATTTACTACTTTCACAAAGTAAAGCAAGCGGTGAGATTTTATTTCAATTTCTATTATACAAGCACTTTAATTTCACGCTACATTTATTTATGACTAAAAAGAATTTCATAGAAAAATTCTTTGAATTCTACTGCTGAAACTGGTGACTGCTCTTTTTTTACCAAGGAATTTGATGGCGTGTTAAATTTTTCTATAATTATATTAACAATAATTATAAACATCATGGTGTGGAATACATAATAGCAAACTGTAGAAAATAGTTAACTGAAAAAAAAAACAAAAATTATAACTAAATATATTTTTGTGGCTATTAAGTGTCTTAAGAATTCGCTGCGATAATTTCATTTTGATGCAGTCGGATACACTTCGAAAAAGATTCTGTTTTATTGAATTCAATGGAAGTAAAAAATATTAAATGAGTTGTTGAGCAGAACGGACCAAACGTCGATTTTAAAGGCAATCCAAACAAGTACTATTAATTTAAGATTTTTTATTAATTCACCAAACGCGTTAGAATGCAAGTCTGTTAGGTTGGTGCCATATACTTTCTCCAAATTTGATAGAAATACTTTTAACTATTAGCAAGTAACTACTATGAGCGAAAACGATTTGATTTTGCCGAAGGATAGTTATATTAATTGGAACATTTGGAATCTAATGTACATCTAATTTGCTTTAATTTATTTGCATATATATAATGTACCAAACGATGCTTGTATTTTTTATGGGTTTTCCTTACGAAGCTTGAAATCTGCCGAAATTTACCAACCATATTTTCAGCTTTAAAAAACTTTACGAAAACCGGCAATTAGTTATCAACGATAATTCACATATTAGTAATATAGCCAAATGCTATAACTATTCGTATAACTTTTTAATTTCAGTGTCAGTATTAGTGGAATATTCTGTCGACCGAACAATGAAATGGTTGAAGTACGAGTATGTTAAAACAAATTATAGTACAGAAATATATTCTTAGAAATTCTATACAAACAGTTCATAAAAAAATATATGTCACAGCTGTTGAAGAAAAACACAATATAAACAAATGGCTCTGAACAATTCTAAGAAATAATTTAATATATTTCAATGTAGTGATATGAAAGTATACAAATTAACCCTCTATTGCACACAGAGGTTTTATATAAAGCAAAAAATAACAGAAATAAATAAAAGCTGTATATAAACGAGAATGCTCATTTACGATAACTCAATACTCATATTGAGTTATCGTAAATGATTTTAAAGTTCACAGAAAAGTTTGGTAAAAAAAACGAAGCCATATAGAAACTACCTCATATACTCTAAGTTATTTGAAAACCCCTCAAGTATTCAATGTGAAAATTTATAAAAAGATTCTTTTCATGTCATTTTAGCATAACAACTCACTTTCTGGGAATGGGCAGAAAGGTAATTATTTTTACAAAATTGTCGGTCATTCATCCATTTGAGAAAATGTCCTCACAATATTAGTAGACAAATCTTGTCATTTTGTTTACTATTACTGTTTACTGTGGTGTATTGTATCTATTGAGTAACGCAGGGTTTGATGCTTCAGAAATTAGTCACACATTTTTTTTCTTAATTTGTCAACTTTACATAAACATATATCTATTGCAAGCTTGAAGGGAAAGGCAGAATTAGTTTTCACGTTCTTTTCACTTCTGAACCAGCTGTTTTTTTCTGTTTGTTTTTACTTTTTCGTTCTGTTATGTTGCGGACTACTCTGTTGAAAATAAAATTCAACGTAAAGTTGCAGCAGCCAGATATGTGTATGTTTTACTTTTTTCAGGTATGGAAACATTAATTTTTTATTCAAATGTAAGTAAGGTTGTAGAGTTGATCAGCAAACATAAATACGTTTCTGCATGTATAGTTTTTTTTTTTTTTGTTGAAAGTTAAAAAAATTTATTTCAATTAAAGATTTTTAAAAGTTATTACATTTTTATAAATTTAGCAACTGCGGACGAACAAAATAATATTATTTTAGCGGGAAAAAATTATATTTTGCATAAGAAGTGTCATTAACCCTGCAGATTGTGAGAAAGAAGTAGGCTTACTAGTTTTTACGGTGATCAAACCACTGTGAAAACTAATGAGGACTCAATATATTGTTCCGGCGTCACAGAAATTATCCATTAAAAACGCACACGTAAGCCATGTAATAAAAGCTTTTATATCACTTTTTTGTCCCAAGTTTACTCTATAAAGACCTAGCAAAGAATACACTTTAATCATATAGTAGTTTTATAGTTCAATGTGCTTAAATTCAATGTGTCCTTCTTGTCTTTTCGACTATAGCGCTCTTTTATTGATATAGGATGACATAGACATTAGCTGAAACAATTTTTATCCAGTTGTTGTCAAACAAAGTGGCGAGACGAGAATATAATTATATATATACTACTTTTGCGACCCTGCTTCCGTGCTCAATATTTTTGCTTGCTTTACGGTTGGCATCTTTCAATTTGCCGGGCATTTTAAGCACTTAAAAACTACAACGCAAAAAAAACATAAAGCCAAGAAAATTTAGAGCTGTATTTATACAAAAAAAGAAAAAGTAAAACTTGGACAACATATGGCATAACTATCACATATACTTTGTGTCAATAATATATTTTTTTAAGATAAACATCTGTCGTTACAATTCAGTATTCAATAGACGCCAAAATCTAAACACACATTATTTTCAATCGCTCTAATAATGTCGAATTTTGTGCCTAAAATAGATATTTTGCGGGAAAGTGTCATAACCGTCTTTCTATAGTTGGGAGAAGCTTACGATCAGCATACTCCAACTAAAAAAACGTGTGAACGATTGTTAGCGCGAATCAAAACGGGTGATTTCGACACAGAAGACAATGAGAGGCCTAGTCAGCCGAAAAAGTTTGAAGATGACGAATTGGAAGAATTTGCATTATAAAGCATTTTAAAGCATTAATTCTAATTTATTCAAAAGAAAGGAAGTTAATATCTTGTATAACCAATACAATAAAAAATAAAAACGATATTTGGCATCAAATGCGCTAAAGGGTTAATAACAAAAAAATTCACATTCATATACAAATACAAATACACTCTTAAATAAGAACTCCTCCCAAAAGACTTATGAACGATTTTACTTTAAATTACAATAAATACAGTAAACTCTCAAAAAATGTTACTGTTCTCTGCGCTAATTTGCGAATCACTATTATACGCAGACTATCGAATTTCAAAAACTAAAAAATTAAAAGAACATCCAATTTATAGATTTATTGGATTGTATCAAGATAGCTTTACCAGATATAGTAGCGGTTCTACAACAAATACAACACAAAAAACATCAGACGTATTGTATCAAAAGTAGTGCTCTCGTCTGTTTGCAAAACACAAGACAGTCGGGTAAAGTTCCTTGACTGGTTGGTATTAACCAACCAGTCAAGTTAAATTTTTTTCTCACAAAAATGCGTATCATACAAAACAGTGAGTATTTTAAGAAATTCTAACTAATAATTATATATTTGTATAAACAATACATATTTATGTGCAAAAGTACAGCACATAGTAACAAATATTTATATGTCACTACTTAACGCAACAAGTTTTCAAAGCAGACACAACAAAAATAACCCTTAGGGCAAAAGAACAGGAGTCTTCCGAAAGAGAAAAATTATAAGAAACATGTGACTTTATAATTTTTATAGGTGATGTACACAAATTAGAGCTCCAAAACCAATGATGGTTGGACCATTGGAAAGTTTTGATTATTTATAATTATCGATAGTTGTGATTGTATTGAACTCTAAGATGAATACCAAAAATTTTAACATTCATTCATAAAGAGATAACCAAATTTCGTTAAATATAAATCAAATTGGTTAATACGAAAGTACGGAATGTGACAAAGCTCATAAGTTGTCAGTTGAAAATAACATACGACGCCTTTTAAAAAACATCAAAAATTAAGTTTTCCCAACTAAACTTCAGTTCAGTTTTTCAGTATTTTTAAGTAATTGCGACAAAAATGTGGCAATATAACTTTATTTCCAAATATTATGGAGTATCGCATACATAGAAGCGATATTAATTGGGGGTAAAATCGGCATATGTGAGGGAAAAAATCGTATATATAGTTATTAGAAATCGTTAACAAGTAAAACAAGTCAGAACAATTGCAATTGCAAAGTTTTAAGTAGTTTTTAGAATAACATTTCTTCTAAAAAATGTTTCTCCAACTTACGAGTATGTATCGCTTTGATTTTATTAATGTTTGTGTTCTTGACTACTGCAAACACTGCAATATATCATAAAATAAATTTTCGAAGTTTATAGTATTAGGTGCTCGAGTTCCGATTAAATCTCCTGTTTTTCGCATTCTGCGATCTTAAGCCTTTGAAGTTATCTTCAAATTGAAATGTAATTAAAATTCAATCACACTTTTATATAATTATATGTAAAATTTTTAGTATATTATTTTTTAGCTGCTAAACGCATACGATCTTTAAATAAAGGGTGTTTTTTTAAGCTAGATAGAACTTTAAATTGTAAAAAGTAACACAAAAAATTAATTTTGATGAAACATTTTTTTTATTTGTTTCAGTATACTCTGACAAATCATCATGAATAGACTCACGCTTGAACAACGCTACGAAATTATCCAAATTTACTTCGAAAATCAGTCCCGTTGTTTTATCGCAAAATTGTGTTCAGCGATGAGGCGCATTTTTGGCTTAACGGGTTTGTTAATAAGCAAAATTGCCGCATATGGAGTGAGACCAATCCACAAGAGACCCTACAGACTCCATTACATCCAGAAAAATGCACTGTTTGGTGCGGTTTTCATGCTGGTGGCATCATCGGACCTTATTTCTTCAAAAATGAGGCCGGAGCTCGCGTTACGGTCAATGGAGATCGTTACCGCACCATGATCAATGATTTTTTGTTTGAAAGTATGGATGACATTGATCCGGAGGAGATGTGGTTTCAACAGGATGGCGCTACGTGCCATACGGCGAACGCAACCATCGACTTACTGAAATCAAAATTTGGCGATAAGTTGATTTCGAGAAATGGACCTGTCAATTGGCCTCCAAGGTCGTGCGATTTGACACCTCTCGATTATTTCCTGTGGGGCTACGTGAAGTCACTGGTTTATGCTGATAAACCAGCAACAATTGACGCCTTGGAGGCCAGCATTGTTCGTGTTGTTCGTGACATACGGCCAGCAGTGCTCGAAAAAGTGGCCCAAAATTGGACGTCCAGAATGCGGTTCGTCAAGAACAGCCGCGGTGCCCATATGCCCGAAATCATTTTCAAATGTTAATGTCACGTATTGATCTTTCGAATAAAAAAAAATTTTGATTACAATTTAATTTCTTGTGTTATTTTTTACAATTTCAAGTTCTATCGGGCTTAAAAAAACACCCTATACTTGCCTAATATTGTATATATGTATATGTACGAGCATATCTCCAAATAAATATAATTAACATCAAATAAACTTTTTAAGAATTGTCAACGAACAGAGAAACAGCTGCCACAACTCAAAGTTCTTGGATTTTCATCGAAATATATTAAAAGAACATTATACATTAGTGCTACACTTATACATATTTACATACACATTTATTTTACTTATATTCTACGAAAATTTTAAAACTTTTCTTGCTTATTTTTATTGAAGTTCTCACAAATGATTATCAATGATCGAACACGGTATTTACAGCAGTTGGGAAAAATTACATCTCGACAGAATTGAAAGCCGTGGAAAACTAGTTTGATAAGCTCATAAATATGCCAAATTAACTTTAAAAAAATGGAAGTATGTAGTTGTAAAGTCGAAGATACCAAAGTAAACAATATGCGATTTACAAAAATGGCCAAAAACTGAACTTAAATCGTCAACAAGCTACTTTCAGCACCCAAAATCGGCAGAATGACGACAAATCGTCAAATATGGCAACCGTGGTTGCATAGAACAGCTGTTTGTTATTGGAAGAACAGCATTCTATAAGAAATATTCTTACTGATAAAGAAAATATTTATTAAATAAAAGTCATTGCTTAGCACAAAATTAGCAACCTAATTCTGAGATATCTTCTAAAAAGTTCATATGCACTCGTATGTGTTTTTCATAATTTTTGTGAAAAATTAATCCAGCTTACAAAGCTGAGATGAGACAATTAATTTCAATCAAAACTAAATATTAATTTATTAAATTAAACTTGATATTATTTTTTAAATTAGATTTTTGGTTTGTACATCGGGTTTTAGTTTAACTTTTTCCTTTCTTAAATTTTTTCTTAAGAAGGATTTTTTACACTACAAATTTGCTGTGATCAATAATTTTTGATTGAAGAATACAAGAAAAATAATAATATAATCTTTAGCGTAGTCGCTACACTACTCATCAGCACCCATTGGGATTTGAACTCGAGTCATGACGTATCATGATCTGCTGCCTTAACCACGATGTACAAACCAAAAATATAATTTAAAACTAAGTAGCATTTAAATGCAAGTCAATAACTGAGTCTCAATAATTAAAATTATAATTTGGATATATCTAGACGCCACTGTACTATTGGTTTAAAGCAAAAAGCTGATTTGATAATTTTTTGTTCTCTTCACTAAAATGTTATATCATCATTTTTTCATAATTTTGTTTACTTTTTCTTTTTTTTTTTTTTTTTTGGTAAGTTAAGTTTTTATTTTGTTTACGAAACTAAATATAAGAACCAGTTGTTTACTTTCAGTTTTTTCTCTCTGTATCTTATTGTATTTTACAACTTTGTGTGGAAAATTTATTATTTGACTTTATTCAAAATAAATATCGAAATAATTTGTTTGTTGAAATTACTAATTATTGTATTTTGTTCTCATAATTATATACATATTCTTCATGAAACTACACAGTATATACAAAATGGTAATGGACCCCTAAAAGACCTTAAGCTTTATTTCAGTTTATTTCTGCAATGTATGGCCATGTTATCGTTGATGAAGTAGTCGGTAAGAGATCATTAACAATTTGTAAAAAGTATAGCTAGTTTTTGTATGTTGGCAGTAAACTTACTGTTTGGCTCCCGATTATCGCAGGTTTTCACTCAAAATCATTTTTAAAATTAAATATCTGTGCAAATTATTCGTCCTTTAACTTTGATCGAATAATTCGAATGATTTGGTTCGCTCGATCAAACAAACAAATTTTAATGGCCTTACTCATAAAAAATGTTTATTAAACTGTTATTTGACAAAATTCTATGGAAAGCATAATATATTTTTTATGAATACGGCGTAAAACTTGAGTTAATCGATATATAATGGGAAAAAATGGATCTTTACCACCATTTTTCGGTTATTGTGGATTACTTTTATTTGAACTTTGGAACCGTAAATGACATTTCTAGAACCACAATCCAAAATAATGACATCCTACTTTTTATATACTTTCCATTTATGTTTTGTTTTCGAATATTAACTATTGTGCAGTTCATAGAACACAGACGAACGGCTTGTCTAAAAATTTTGTATGGAAAACACTAAAAAAGTGAGTACTTTCATACAAATTCCGTAGACGTGTTACTCGTCTGTGTTCTATTAGCAGCACTGATATACCTTTACACAAAAAGTAGTACTTTGAAAATACTTTTAAATATCATCCTTAAATTGAACACTTTTAAGAAAAGAAGTGAATATAATATTGATATAAAATGGTTAGATGACAAAATGTTTTTTTGAGTTGAAATTTTATGAATATTTATTCGAGAAAAAATGAATATGTAAAAAAATATTTTATAAAAAAATATATTTATCTCGTTAACTAAAGTCGATTGGCGATATTATTTCCTATTGCAACGCTTACGGCTTCTCTTAGTAACTCATTACGATCATCGTCAGCACTTTCATGTCATGAGTTTACACTGACTATATCAAATTTTTACATAAAACTACACACATCATTGTCCATGGTGAATTTGATACGACTAGTTTAATTACACTTTAATAAAGCAATAAGCACCAGCCTTTCCATGTCCTTTTTTAGGTCAATAGCATATAATTGGTTTTCGTTCATTTCAGTACTGGCTTATAAGAAAATATAATATTAAAAATGTTGTTTATGTCACTACTAGTTATTAGTAAATTTATCCAAGAGTCTAATCACCGCATACGATATCGGATTAACTATGGTATCGAATAACATTGCGATACGTGTAGATTAAGGCAAACGATGCGTATAGGGTCGCATGCAACAGATTTAACATCATTGGGGGATTCAAACGGTATCATATCACGTATAATGTCATAGTATTTTATTTTATGCTTCGAAAAAAAAGTCGGAAAGTACTCATAAAAAGACTTTTTAAATGGAGTTTGCCATAGCTAAACCGTAAACACCTCATCTGACTCAAATTTAAAATAATTTTTGTCAGAATGCTCACAGTATTCATATTTTTTCATACTAATATTTTAAGACTTAGGACTTTATGACAACACTTTGAATACCGTACATATATTTCCTAAAAGTTCGAATACAAAAAATATTTAACGTCTTTTTATTATTACGAAGCAATTCATTTAATATCGAGCGCTATGGTGATACCAAATGAAAAATTTCGAATAATCTTGATCGATATCGTATGCGGTGATTTGACACCAAATTTAATTTTCGAAGTTCATTTCGAATGAAAGAATAGAACACATAAACTACTACTTTTATAGAACAGCAAAAATGAAAAGTTAACTTTTCAAATAAGTTTTTACAATATATAACTCAGCAATTTGTAAATCTGTCACGTGAATGTTGTAAGTACGGACCATGCCAACAACAACGAATATATCAATGAACCTCATTCAATCGTTTTCTTTTACATTCGATACCTTGATTCAATCAGCTAAAAAAAAATTTAATATCTTCATAATACAGACAGCTGAAAAACGAACAAAATTCAATCATACAATCTTAATCAGCTGATTGTTATATTATGATTTATTTACATGTGTTTTTTTTTTCATAAATTAAACACATGTAAACAGCACGGTAATTCAATTGTCAACAAAACTAAAATACAGAGATAAACGCGAGAATTATCGAAAAAGTCTCGCAAATGTTTTTAACTGTTAAAAAATGTCAGCTTACCTTAACTTGATAAGAATTCAAACGCGTCTTGGGTAAAAGATTGAATGATGAAAAGTCCAAACGACGGGAAAAAATTCCATTGCAACCAGATGTAGAACTGCAACAAAAGAAATACAGACATTTTAAAATTAATTGAAAGCATTTTTTTTCTATAATTAAATTAAAACATTTCTTTAAGTAAATTGATAAATGTAAAAAATAAAGAAAAACCTACGGTTCCAGCTTGCCTGCGGTTTAAAGATAATTTATAATTTATACATATTAATTTATCAAAGACTAGTTCAAGAAAAAAGAAATAAATAAGAAGCAAAAACCGCAGAATATAAAAACATAAGATTCTTTATTTATACGAACATAGTATACAAAGCTCAGAAGAAATAAACGAAATGATAAAATAAACTGAAAGATTTTTACAGGCACGTATACATACATATGTATGTAAAATGGGAAAAAAGTTATAAACTCTATCAATCAGGCAGGTGGCGAACTCTATAGCTCAAATTGATTAAATACTCGACCATATTACATAATTAGATTATTCGCAGTCTTTTTTTTTTTTTTTTTTTTTTTTGTAAATAAAATAAAACTATTTGGTCATATACTCGTACTACATTCCGAATGTAACTCTCACTTTCAAAATAGTATTATCATTGTTGGTAAATATTAAAACAAGAATATTCTAGCAGTTCCAAAATGGAAATTTTATTCCAAATATAGAACGGTGTCGATTAACTGGTCCTTTGGAGATTTTCACCGCCTATATATACATATCATAGTACTTTATATCAGCGAGACGTGTCTAAGAAGAGTTGACAAGGTGATTTTGGAATAAATATTCTCAAAATGCTATCGTATATAAAAAATCTTGATATCAGTATATGTCTGAAATAAATATTGTCAGTTTTCGAAAAAAACGAAGCTGAGAAGGGTTTCTATTAAATTTGCGTTTATCTATATAAATATATTTTTGAACCATAAGTAATTTTTTACACTAGTTTTATAACAAAATAAGGGAGACATCATTATTTTTTCTTTTTTCATCTTGGACCAGACGCCAGTACTTGAACTAGGAAAATATATTATGATCAGGAGGAAAGAGGGAGTAGTGTATGTACGCGGACTTGAACCTATCAATAACAACACTGAAAGACCAAACTAAATGTTAACACAGCAATTAAAGTGTTGGAATGAAATTAGTCAAAACAGATCAGAGCCTAATGTACGAGTATATATGTATAGTACATACCTTCGACACTGTTCAGCCTAACCAAAATCAATCCAATACCTCTCACACTGCAAGGTAGTGAATTACATTCTAAAGAAATTAATAATGAACATATAAAGAAAACGGACGAGAGTGAAATGGAAGAAAAAAATACTTATACCGGTGTAATTTTTTCAAAGAAAAAAAAATTAATTATGAACATCTATAGAAAACACGGACGAACACGGACGACAGCAAAAGAAACACGTGTGCACAGGACACTACTACCCTATACATAAATGGATATAAAATATACATAAATACATAGTATGTAAACGGTGTTTTTATAGAAGCATAAAACTTTGAAATCGAATAAAACAAAGTTGAATTTTTTAAATTGACATGAAGCTTACTTTATTATTTGAAAGATAATCTTCTCGCATTAAATTAATTAAATATGATTTCTGACATATGACTACAGCGGCTGGCTCGGACGTATACTTAACTTATCTGAAGGTAAAATTTTCGTTGATTTTTTGCAACATTCGTAGCCGTATATAAGCAATTAAGCAGCGAATGTTGTCCTCCTCGTTTTCGGATTATAGACATAATAGTCTAACGTCTTCACATATCCCCACAGAAAAATTTAGCAGCGTTAAATCACACGATCTTGGAGTCGAATACACGAGTCCGAAACATGAAACTAATCAGTTAGCAAACGATTCCCTTCATAAATCAATAGTGGCACGAGCTGCGTGACATGTTGCGCTGTCTTGCTGAAATCACAGCTTTTGCTGTGATTTCAGCTTGGCGGAAAAGTCAGTAACCACAGTATCTTGCTTTGGGCTCACCATTCACTGGATCTAACTACTTACTAGGTGATAGTGTGGCTTCAATTGTTGAAATGGCAAACCAAACTGAACTTAAATCACTTAACAGCTGAGAAAATGGCCGCCAAAAAGTGTTGCAACTTAAAGTTTTATAGCTCTATTTATTAGCAACATATTAGTTAAGATGCCACGATTTTATTGCCATAACTTATGTTATTTGTTTTTTTTTATATTTTTTTTTTATTTTTTATATTGGACCAGTACTTAGGGTAGTATTGTACCAGAACTAGGAAAATAGGTTGTGAGGAGGGGAAAAGAGGGAGTAGTGTTTGTGAACATTTGACTTGAACTTTCCAACGTTATAACAGACAGGAAACACGTCTGCAGGCAACTTATTCCACAGACGAAGAGTACGGCTGAAAAACGAATTCTGTCTGTAATGCGTAGTACGATTCCCCGGGCAATCGACCACAAATGGGTGAGCTCTAGACGATGAACGCGAGCTACGTAAAAATGTGCGCGTTTCGGGAACAAGATCCCTAATCTCGTCAGAGCAAAATCCATTGTAGTATCGATAGAACAGAGTAACACATCCCACACTGCGTCGATGCTCCAGTGAGTCAATAGAGTTGGATACCCTACTGTCACCGATGAGCTTCTTCGCACTCTCCTGCACACGGTCGAGTAACCCCAAAATAGACTTTGAGGTACCAGCCCAAACATGAGAGTTGTATTCCATTTTCGGTCGGATGTAGGTGGTATAAATAGTAAGGAGATCGGATGGAGTGAAGTACATCTTACACCGTTTCAAAAAACCGAGGCACTTGAACGCTTCTATAGAGACATGAAAAATATGATCAGTCCAGCGAACATCACACTGTATCTTCATTCCAAGAACATCAAGAGCATCCGATTCTTCAATATTTATACCATCCATGAGTACAGATGAAGCAGCATTTGCGGTCGTTTGTTTGTGCGTCAATAAGCAACACTGGGTCTTACGAGCATTAAAGGCGACCCTGTTTTTACGACCCCATTCAGAGACTAATAGAAGATCACTATTCAGTGAATCATTCATATTTAGTCTCTTGGCAGCGATCTCTGATAGGCTGGGCCTATAACTAAAAGAGTACGAGTGACAAATGCTGCTGTCATCCGCGAAAGAGTGGATAGGGTTGGAAGTTTGGTAGAGAAGGTCGTTGAGAAAAATAAGAAATAGGATTTATGAATTAATCTTGAGCTCGTTTGATGAGACCCCATCTATAACAACTCGTACAGAGCGGTCTCTGAGAAAGCTCGATATAAACCGAGAGAAGTCATCACCGACACCAAAAGCAGTAAGTTTTGCCAATAGTGCACCATGCCACACTCTGTCAAACGCTTATGAAATATCGATATAATAGGCTTTAGATTTCTACGGACATTTATAAAATATTATATTAAAATTTTTTTAACATCAACAAATTTGAGCTTTTTGCACAATATGAATACAGCGTAAGCCTAGAAAGAATTTCAAATTGCGGCATCTGAATAATTCGATTTTCGCTCTGGAGAAAGGAAAAATTCAAATTTATGATTTTAAACTCACAAGTGATTTAAAAATTTTGTTTAATTTGTATTAAATTTCATTTGTCTCCCTATTCCTATTATTTTGCAGATATTTTTAGAAATAGAAATAAACATTAAATAAACTAGAATAAAGCAACAGGTTAGATAACACCCCATTGGAAGGTATTCTAAACGCGCAGAATTAGTTTTTATTTTTATAAAATGAGTCATGACATAATTAACTATTTGCTTGTGAGTTTAAAACGGCTGTGGCTAATTCTCAACTTCATATACTCACGAGTATGAAACACATAATTCAACAGCTGTGACACCCTATACTAAACATGATTGTTAACGGTTAATGATTTGCTCACATTTCAACAAAGATCATCAAATTAAATTAATTGCTCTTCACTCTTTATTCAGAACGATCTCTCTGCGAAGCTTTTCCAAATATACACGTACGCTTTTTACTGCTACCTGCACAAGCGTATAACTATAAATGTATGAGTCTGGCCACCACTGAGTTAGCACACCAGAGCGATATGAACTCACACACAATTTCAATCCAAAAATGTACAATGTATTTTTGTGAATATTAAATAAAACTACACATGTGGCTGTTTTTGTGTATTATCTAGCAGTATGTGTCGACGTATTTGTTGGAGCTAGCCAGTAGACCTAAAAACTTATGAAAAGTGCAAAAAATTTATGTTCTGCTTATAACGCACAGACGAGTACCTAATTTTTCGGGCGATTTCTCACAAATTTTCGAGACGTCGCTCGCTTGTGTTATTTAATCAGAAAATTATTTTTATATACAATTGTTCAACTGGAAACCAACAACAACTATACTTTTTGGCTTTATATTTCTTATTTTATTTATTTTATTTTAATTTAAGAAGCCTTACTTTATTTAATTTCATATTTTTATTTCACATGTAATATATCTTTTGTTTCAAAGATTTTTGATTTTGTAATAAAAAAAATGTTTTTAAATAGTTTTTGTCTAAAATGAAATTATTTTTAAAGCAAATTTCTGGCACCACTAGTTTTAACACAGTTTGTATAAAAACATAAACACTTTTAAGGTATCTCATTCCAGTAGACGCTATGTTTTTTATGTCATGTATTGTAAAATGTATGTACATATGTATTTCTTAATGCTTATAAATAAAATACAAAAAAAAAATTGCCCAAAACTCAAAAAAAACAAGAGCTCATTATTTTCAGTTGTTTTTTTTTCGTTAGTTTTTACGTTTTTTATTTTTTTCAACCTTGACATTGAATTTGTGTGAATTTGTTTCGTATTTTTTAAGCAACTATCAGCAAAAATAAAAATATTAAGGCAAAGCAAAACACAAACACTTTGATAGCCGGTGCGTGGAGTCGAGCAAAAAAAAATAAAAATAAAAAAAAAAGTAAACAATAACAAGAAATTTTTTATTACTGTTTTTTATACATTATTTTGATTCGATAACTTCTTAACCCTTCAAGGGACAATTTGTTACGAGATATCAAAAAACTGTTTAATAAAGTCGAATTCGTGAATGGCTTTGACTACTTCTAGAATAAATTATCCATAGCAACCATTGCAACCTGTTACTTTTGTAAAATTTATTTAAAATATATTATTTTCAAATTTGTGCAATAAATTACTAACACAGGGTGCTTTTATATACCGAACATTATTAAGTTAAAATAACGCAAAAAACTTCATAACAATTATACTGCATATATAATTTAATATCATTGATGTTTAAGTGTTGTAAAGCCATTAGGCTAATAAGTATGCGGAGCGAATAAATTGCAAGATACTGGTCTTCAAACAATACAATTATGTGAAATTACTGGTTTATCAACAGATTCTGTGAGTAAGTTAGTTGTAGCGTGAGCTGTATGGTACGTGATTGGAAAATTTTGAATTGATCAAAACCAGGTACTGAAATACGAAAAAGTTGCCATCATTTCGCTACACTGTTTAAAGCTGATAGCATCCTTCTGGCATATGATGTAATGAATGTGGATTTAATGGTTTTTGTTTGTCGATTAGTTTCACTACTTTAAAAGCGATAATTCATATTATTTACAAATATGAGCTTTACCGCATGAACAAAATTCTGTATGGAACATCAGAATCAATGACGATTTTTCTCCTAACCTATTAGGGCAACGAGGACCGTTTTGTTTAATTCGTGGGCAAATGCAAGATGTGTAATTGATCGACTTCTCAGGGTGAAGAAATTTTTCAAAATTGATACAAAGAAATCTTCTAAGCATGAATTTAAAAGATCAAAATGGTTTCCTTTAAAAACAATTTGGTAACAGAGATCTTTTAAAAGATTGCTACATGAACAATTTGAAAGTGATAAAAAAAAGTGCTAGGTGCAAAATCGAAAATTTTGCTGCAAAATCAACAAAAGTGCTAAATTTAAAGCACCGAAAGTGCTAAAATTGGCACACTGCTTGCGGGTGTTATTAGCTCCCAAAAACCTGCATGCACCATAGTTATCCGGAAAAGCAATTCCCCTCCCCGCGATGTTAGATTTAAACCACAGCCAGAACGTTTTAGCCAAAGAAATCACTTCAACCATGATCAGATCCTGGATAGTCTGCAAGCTGGGCTTCCCAAAGGCTTTGTCGTTTCCAGTTCTGCCAATAAAATAAAGCTCGTAACATTTGCTGAGATCGGCGGCGAATTGATTGATGCGGGATTATTAATCAATGTATTGGTGTGCAGCGGCTATAGCTTGTCTGGTGTTTATGCTGCACATTACTATTACAAATATGACCTCCCGGGGAACAGGTTTTGCCTTGGCGTATTCCTAACTTAGGCGCTCTGTTTTTCGGGGAAAAGAGGGGAAGGGGTCCCTCGTTAGGTGCGGCAAACAAAACTCTAGGAAGCCACAGGACTTATGTTGTGTTGGCTTCCGAAACCCTTACCAAGGGTATAAATTGGCAGAACGGGCTGTGGTTGAAACCTAAAACGCAGGAAGGGAGTGTTAGTATCCTTAATAATTGTTTGGTGATGGCTTTTTTCGAGGGCTAACAATCTCCCGAGGATCTGTTGCCTATACAACAGATACGTGTACTGTAAGGAACCAGTGGTGATGGTTGACGGGTGAGTTGGTTTAAGGGCTGATGCTCTTAGTGGGCTTCGGCCTACCAACTCATTAAGCCTTGTCTTCCGTTGATTGCTGGGAAATTGCATACATGTGGGATTTGAAAGCCCGAACTCCTCAACAAGTTGTTCATATGACCGCAATCATATGACAAGAATTGCTACCTGTGTGAGCCTAGCAAGACACACGGGGGCGGTGGTGAATCGTGAAAAATTCACTCCGTGGAATTGGTCTACTATCAGGTTAGGCTGTCAAGGCAGATGCTGATGTAAATCATTTTCACAGTTATTACAAATATGAGTTGTACGAAAACGATCCATAGTTATTCAAATTTGGCGATTTGAAAATAAATTTAATGAGCGACTATTATTTCAACGGAAAGTTTCAACAGTTTGCTACTCTCGTGCTAATGTATATACTTCTAATCATGTTAATCATAATGAAATTGCAAACCGGACCACACAAATGGCTATTATCAGCTGTTAAAATGACAACTAAATAAAACTGAAAATTCGTTCTCCTAATTTTACCGTAACGCATTTTCTATGTTAACCATCAACTGAAAAATTTCTTAAGAGCGTCGTGCACCTTAATACTTATTAAAGATGAAAGTGAAGCTTCATTAAAAAATCCAGCCGCCTGATTCATCTAAAAGGAAAATATAAGAGTTATTATATCAGTTATTGTTGAAAGATTGCGATGTTAAATACGGTAAAGGGTTAATCATAGTTTTATGGTAAGTAAACAATAGCGAAACTATTTTTGGTAATCGTAAAACAGAAACAAAATTCTTGTTTTGTATGTGTGTTTGTTTTATGTATGTATAAGTACATACATATATGAAAGTATTGTATATTAACACGTGTCGTGTATATATGTACATATATGCATACATATGTACACATATACATATTATTTTGTTTAATTTAGAAGTGCGAAATATGTATTTATGGGGGTGGTGCGATTCAATTATTAAACTGGTTTTTTAGCTGTCAAACTTTTAAAGATTGACTTAAAAATGTTGTTAATTAGTTTACATATGTATATTTTATTTACACGAGGTAGACTGGTGGTTTTGTTATGATGACAAGATAAAAATAAAAGAATTCAGCAATTAGAATTGTAAATATTTTTGTGTTAATTTTTATTTATAGGTTTGTTTTTGTGTTTTGGGACAAGTAAATTCAATCTAAAAAAAACTAAAGTTTTTGTATTCCTCAAACAAGCACAAAAGAAAAAAAATTGAATTTAAAAATTTTTGGAATAAAAAAGCTAAGACAGAAGCAGAGATTCATTTAAGGTAAGTTCACATGTGTTTTCTTGTACAAATTGTTTGAATTTTGTAGCAGCAAAATATTACAAAAATGAAAAAAGTTGTAAGTCCCGGCTTAGACGCTTCGGCTTTTATCGTTAAATTTTTCCCTAATCCTTTTCTAAAGTTGTTTTAACGTTCACATAAATAAATTTATTTCAAAATTTTCGCCTCGTTTTGCTTTCAATTTCTACATACTTACGAGTATGAGTAAAAATGGAAGTTAAAGAAAAAACGGTTTTTTTAATGGTTAGGAATTTTGATTTATATGATTAACTTATCAGCAAATTTTGCTTTTTAGACGATTTATTTAAAAATAACCCGTTTGTTTATAAATTGTTATCAAAGTAACATAAAGAACTTTGATATAAAACGAAAACGCCATTTCTTAAAAAAAAGACAATAAGTGCACCGTAAAACAAACGAATTGTAACTTCTAAAAATGAATCATACATAAAATCAAATAGTGTAGTAAACATAAACTCGAAATTATTTTGTAAACTCAAAAATTATTTAGTTAGTGTCCTATAAGTCGAACGGATTTCAACGAACGTAACTTTTTGAATGATATATAGTTTTTTTTTTATAAAAAAGCTATAGTAGTTTACAATATACTCAGTTTTTGAAAAACTTTTATTATTTGTACACACAAAACACGAAGTGATTTGGTTATTTTTATAATTTATTCTACTTTTTGTACTCTATAACAATTAATTAGTATCTGTTTAGTGTCTATTATTTGTGTTATGTTAACTTAAGCCTAAGTGGCATAACTGCTTTACCAGATACTCTCACTAGCAGTTATATTTTCTTCCTAGGCCAGAAAAATTTCAAAAGTTTATTCACAAGCAGTGTTGTCATATTTTTTTTTCTCGATACATCGAAAAAAAAAAAAAAAAAAAAAAACTTATTATCAAATAATAAAAATTATTATCTCAAAAAACCAGCTAACAAAATAATCTTACGATCTGACAGCACTATTCACAAGATACATAATTCTGAGAATACACATACATTGATTTGTTGCTATTACAAACAAGAGTGCACTGATTTTGACTTTAGTCAAAATTTGGTGTGTAGATACTAGAGGGTTGCTCAAGCACAATAAAAATATGATACAGAACATCGTAGTATTTTCAAGTACTATCCATCATCTTCTTTCACATTTCAAAACAAACACTTCAGTGCCGAAATGTTCTAAACACATAAACGAATATTGTCTTATAATAACATTTAGAACAAACAGAACTAAACACAAGTAGAACCAAATGAACTATAACAAAATTGTATTAAGCACAAATATTTAAGACACAGTATGCTCAAATGACAATGTGATTTCTGTGGCTTATCGTTTATTTGCTTTATTGTGATGTTTTCTTTTGGATTTTGCTGTGAAACAGAATTCAAGTACAGTCAAGCACTGTCGTGAAGGCGTTTCAAAACTATGAAGTGTTTGTTCTGTTTCTAAATGTTCTATAGCTTGTTTGTTTCGTTTTAAGAATTGTTTTGAAATACAGTGCTTCGAACTACTACACAGTAGTGAGCAGTGTTTCTGTGCAGCCTTTTAGTGTGTATCTATCTACTAAACGTCTGCATGATTACGCTTAAAAGGCATTTGAATATATTCATTTGCTTTTTTAATAAATAAAACAAATGAATGAATAAACAATTCGAATGAATGATGCCAATAACTCGACTCGTGGAGAAACAAATACAGCCACATTCAATTAAGATGAATATAAGAAGAAAAAGTTTCAAATATATTAACAATCAAATGACTGTAAGTAAAATTCGAATGTATTCATATTTGTGTAGTAATTTGTTTACTAATTTTTTATATTTAAGATTTTGAAAAGTAAGTGCATATGCACATACTTAGGTAGGTCCTATTTTTGCAGTCATTTAGTTGGCAAAAAAAACTTTGATAGTATTTCATATACTATCAAAGTTTTTTTGCCAGCTTCAATTTATATATTTCTGCCTTTATTCCGCATGCACTTTAAAAGCAAATCTCGTTTCAACAGAATTTTACAAAGAATGGAATGTACATTCGAATAATATTCACTTTATTCATTCATTCATTTGGTACTTTTTGTACTCAGTCAAACTGTAATCGCATATCTGCGTACTTTTGCATTTATGAATTAAATTAATGAATATTCGAATTAAAACGAGTACATGAAATAATCTATTAATTACGATCAACTTCTAAACGCAACTTATTCCGTTTTCACTCGTTTTACTCTAAACTCAAATGAATACTTAATATTTGGATGAATACTGTGTCTTCAGTGTAGATATAAACAAATGAATATATGCATGCAGCCTACCACTATCTACCAACAAAATACACTGAACTAAAAAATAACCTAAATACTGCATAATGGGGTGTAAACTTTAGGCCATTTACTATTTACAAAATATTTTAAATTTTATATTATATTATAAATTTACTGAAATGTTCAACTATTTTTATTCCGTTTAACTAAGCAAAATAGTAAAATACAATAATACATAGCCTCAGTTAAGTAGTAAAATATTATTCAGGTTTAATAAAATAATTTGTTGAATTTAGGAAAAATTTATTCAAAGCTACAAGGCAAATTTTATTAACAAACGAACGATTTATTCTAACTAATATTCTATATAGATAATGTAAATGTTTGTAGGAGTATGTGTTGCTACTGTTTTACAATGCGTTATTACCATTTTAACTAAATTTTACCTACATTTTTTACAAATATTTATTTTTCGATATTAATTAGTTAAATAATTTATGTTTTTAGCAAAATCCTTTAGCGTTGAGGGCAAGAAAACTTGCTTACTTGAATAAGTTTTATTCAGGTTTCAAAAATAACCTCTTGATTTGAACTTTTGGTTCAGTTTACGGCACCTGTAATGTTCTTTTACTCTGTGTATCACGATTTCGAACATCAACGATCGCAAGCATTTTGAGTGGTGAACACTCCTATTGCCGATCCATTTTTGATCTAAAAGGCAACATTGTGTAAGTAAGCGTGGAGCAAAAAATGTATTGGCTGAAAATAAATTTTATTTTTGCGCTATAAATGTATTCTTTGGTCTTTCGAATGTTTACGAACCTTAACTTTCGAAATAGTGAAAGAAGCACTTAGTGCCATATTTATTGCCATACTACCAGGTAAAGCTGCCTTGACAAGCAGTAAAACGCCAGAATTCTCATACTTAAATTTTCTTGTGAAAAACCCACTGTGCTCTTAAAAGTAATATTTTTTTATATAAAATTTATCATATTAGTCACTCTGTAAACGAAAAAAAATCGTTTAAAAACATCTGTGTATTTTATAAAAAAACAAAAACAAAAAAATAAATATAATAAAAAAAATATATATGTATGTATATAAATAAACAAATGTGAAAGTAAATAAAAGATTACAATTGCAAATACAAACACAAATACTCGTAACATGTTGTAAAGAAAAAATTGTTGTTGTTAAAAATAAAACTGACCTAAGATTTCACAACAAATTGATACAAAGTTAAAACATTTATTTAAACAAAAAATTAAAAAATCTCATTTGCTGATAACACTAGTTTTATAATTTTTGTTTTTATGTATTTTGCTTGATTTTAATAATAGTTAAGAAACTATTAAATCATTTAAAGTTAAAATATAATTTTAAATGCTGGCAGTTTGATCATTAATTGAAAATGGCAAATAAATGAAAATTAACAATATAATTTAAGCACTATAAATGTTACGTTACTAGAAAATTTATTGATTCATTAAAGTTATTTTTTGTGTTTTTTTCTCTCTAAAATACATTTAATTATACATTTGAAAACGATAATACTGCTTTAATCGTTTTGTATATAATTATTGTCATTTAACTACAGAGTAACTGTGAAGCCAACGAACAAATTAATTTTCGTTTTGAAATTTATAATAAAAACAAAACAAAGCAACCAACATTTGCTTGTGTTTTCTATACAAAATTACCCAAAGGTGGAATTTTGATAATTCTAAGCGATAGGAATGGAAAAATTTAAGTAGAGCATGTTTCCCGATGTTGAGTGTTAAGTTCGTATGACTTTTAAAAACGAAATATAATTATAAAATGAGAAATAAAAGCTGATAACATCTATTTGACATCTGTGATGGCATAAGTAGGCCCAGTAGCAGCTTTTGCCAGTAGTTGTCCAATCACAGCTGTGCTTTGCTTTGACAACAGAAATTTTGCAAAATTTAGTACACAAGCTATTTACTTCTCAATGTCACAAAAATTATTTGCACAAAAAATATAAACATCAAAGGGCAACAAGAACAGTCGTCTGAATACCAAGTTCGGTATAAAGTGGCTAGCACAAGCATGTTTTACTCATAAGCGCGGTTGCCATATTTGACGATTTCTAATGATTTTGACGATTTGGGTACTGAAAACAGCATATTGACGATTTAAAGTCTGTTCTTTCTTTTTTTACGATTTTTGTAGATTACAATTTTACTTTCATATCTTTCAGGCGACTTTGGTTTTACAACTACATATCTGTAGTGTTTTATCATAACAGCTATGGTCAAATTTTATTTTGCTTAATTTATTAAATATAAAATGTTTATTTGTAAAAATGGTATATTTTAATTTCTTCTGAAATATAGTTTTTTATTGAAATTTCTCCAAAAGATGATTTTTAGTCTTATCTCAACTTAAGATTGTTATTATATAATGCTATAGATATATAAAAGGGAGTATATTAAATGTCTCATAAATTCTTACGGCCTTATTTATAAAACTTTATTCACGTTTATTAAGCTCTTATTGTACAAATTTTGTATAGAAATCAGTGCAATAACAGCTTAATAAACTTGAAAAAAATTTTATAAATAAGGCAGTTGCAATATTGTAAATGAAGAATGTTTTCATTTCTTCTGATCAATCAAAGAGTGGAATATGAAATAAAGTATCAAAGTGGTTCCTTTTTTTGTGGCTAAGTTTACAGCAAATTTGAAAAGTATTTGCAACACATAAACCTTAACAAAATCTAAATTTAGTTGAAGAAATCAATCATTTCGGAAAGAAATATTTTATACTAAAGACTACTTAAAATTTTGCAACTATGGTTGTTTTGACTTAAAGGATATGAATTCAATGAAATTGTTGAATACAATAATGCATTCAAAACTTGCATATATACGTAGTACATAAAAGTAACTTTCAAATACCTTTCATTAAATTTAATCTTATTTTATATAAATGTGTTAATAAAAAAAATATAATAAAAATATGTTATATTATTTATGTTATATTTGATAAACTTTGTGTAGAAATTTGTCGAATTGTTGTTACAGCTTTAAATATTGTAGTTTTTTATTAAAGGAAACCATGAATTGTTTTGCTATATATTACCCGTTTAATATATAGACAGTGTATTCAAAAACTATTAATTTTACATGCTGATGATTTTTTGACGGTTTGTGATAGTCATGCTGACGATTTTAAACAAGATTTGTCTGGCATCTATGAACATATGTTTACAAACCAAATAAAACGCACAAAATTTTAAAAATAGTTATAATTATTTATTCAAAGTATTCAATAAAATAAAATTAATTTAAACAAATTAAAACTCATGATTTTCATGTGTGAATGATACCCGTAAGTTGTAAAGGAATTTACGTCAAAAGTATCCAATTTGCACGTTAAAAAATTGTTATTTTCGAATATTGAAGTACTTTGTCCAAAGCCTTTTTCCTTTAACAACTCTCTTGATACGCAATGACATACTATACATATTTCTTTAGGAATATTGAGCTTGCGGTGAAGGCTTATTTAAAGCTGTTGGCGCAGGTCCATAAATGTTCGAAGGGGTGGGTTGAGGTCTAGGGTTTGCGCTGGCCATTACATTGTTTGAAGTTTCCTTAACGATCGTAGTCGTATTCTTCGGATTCCTATTTTGTTGAAAAACAACTTCATTCTTTGATCTACAATATCGGATAAATTGTTTTCGAGGATATGAGGATAATTTTCTTTCTTCATTATACGGACAACTTTTACCAATGGACCTAGATTCCATCAAGCTACCACCTTCATGCGTCATCGTTTTTTGCGTCAAGCGCATGAATATATACATATATAGTATAGTATATTTTTATTTTTCTTCCTTGCAATGATGTACGTGCGGTTTTGGTCATTTCAACAATGTGATTTTCTAAGCCCGCGGATATTTCTACTTATTATTATTTGCAGTTTAATATTTTACAAAATTTTACAATTAAAAGTGGTCTTTTTTTAGAAATTCATAGATTTTTCAGGATACGTATTATTTTTCTAGCCGGGGCTTTATTTCCATAGAAATAATATACTAACTTTTTTTTATCGTTATAATCAATAACACTTCTTTATATAACATTTTAGACAGCTAAAAAAATGTGTGTAGAAATATAAACAATTAGAATTAGTTGATTTGTACAAATATTAAAACAAACACGTTAAAAATTACCAAATAGCAAATTGAACCACCCAAATTTAAAATTTGTTTATATGCAATTCACACCTTATCTTATATAGTTTTGAAGTATTATAATTTTTTAACGAATTTTAAGTGAATTTGTTGATAAAGAAGCAAAATGTTGAGACAACGTTATGAGCACGTTTGGAGAGAAAACAAACAGTATTCGAGTCAAGTTTAGAAACAAAAACTACAATTCATAAAAATTTAAGAGATCTTGATTAAAGTTGATTGATTTTCCTTCCTTAACATAAATTTGCTGCAGCATTTGACAAATTAAAACCGATGTCTATTAGCTAGAGGTGCTAAGGTAAACAATTTGCTGCATAAGTACAGGCCTTTGCGGCAATTTTTTTTTTTTTTTTTAATTTTTTATTTGAAGTCGCGTTAATTTTATTTTCGTCGTTGTCTTCTTCATGTTAGATTTTGCAGATGTCAAACATATTGTTTGTTGAGTCTTAAATATTGCAGCTAATATTTACTTATTATTTATTGTTGGCATAACAACGTAACCAAAAAAAAAAAACAATATGTTATTTGCTTGTCAGCAAATTTAATATAGTTAATATTGTCAAAAGAAACATTTGCTTAAATAAAATAACACTTAACCCTTGTTTAAGTTTTAATTTTCTTTAAAAAAAATTGAAGGTCGAATCAACGTGTGGAATAATCAAAGCCAAATCTAACAGACATTATGCTTTGAAAAAACAAAACACAAACACATATATAGTTTGAAGGCCAGTATCTTTGATGGATTGAATGATGGCAACGTGTCTCTTAATTTTCGAGGAAAAAATGTATAATTATTACCTGAGGAGAGAAAATGCGACTTCAGAATATATCAGCACATATGTATGTAATTTAACTTCATGAAAATAGAATCATGAGTAATAACGTGACCAAAATACTCTATCAGCCGAAAAGGTATTTTATTATAAAATAATTATGTACAAGGTGGGTGAAAAGAAATCATCCGATGTTGTTTGGCTCTCATTTTCTCCTGAAATAAAAACTTCAATTCTGTTTTTGATTTAGTTTACTTGAACCGTTAGAATTTTATTGGGCGCCGCCACAATTGATTGCTATACAGGCTCGTTTTATGGCATTTTTAATCACTTCGGCGAGAACTTTGGCCTACAGATTCTCGCACTCGTGTCGAATGTTGTCCTTTCACGGTCTCAGGCTTGTTCAAGTAAACACGGGACTTCAAAAAAAACCCACAAAAGAAGTCGGGAACGGCTAAATCAGACGATCTTGCAGGGCAGTGCAAGTCGCCAAAACGAGAGATGAGGCGACCCGGTAACGCCGCCTTCAGAATATCGGTTGTGGCTCGCGCAGTAAATGCCGTTGCTTTCTCTTGCTGGAACCGCATGTCCTCCAGTCCTTATTTTGGTTTTGCCGAAAAATCGTCCACTTCGTCCTCGAGATTGTGGTGGCGCCCATTTGGACGATATCATGTTCTAGAATTGACCAATAAAATTCTAAAAGTTCAAACAAACAGAATCGAAGTTTTTTATTAAAAAAAAAAAAAAAAAAAAAAAAAAACGAGAGCCAAACAACATCGGATGACTTATTTTAGCCCAACTTGCATATGTTTACGCAAATTTATGTATAGAACTAGCAAATTTTTGTTACACTGAACAATAAGTTTACAATGTAATTGAATACATGTCTGTAGATATGTGTATATGTATCACGTAAACGGTTGTTGCAAAATTGCGAAATTCTATAACCGATTAATATAGTTTTGAAAATTTTAGAAAGCTATATAGCGGCTATTCAGTTCACATGAGTGGTGCCTTAAGTATACACTAATAAATCAAATAAATATTATACATTTGGTAAAAGTGTGTGCCTTTAGTGCAATGCCTGTTTTTGTACTCTACGAGTAAATTAAACATATACAGCTAATTTACAGACTGTTACACAATTCGAGTGATGTCGAAAAATATGTCTTTCGCGATGTCGCAAATTGTCGTTCGCTTGTAAGGTAAAACAAAAATATGTGCTGCCGGATCAGAAATATCAGTAGAAAGAGCGATTTTTCTAACAAATTAAAAAAAAGTCCTAGATACTATATTTATAATGAAATTTATACACCTTGTGGATGTAGTTAGATATATCTACATAGCTAAATAAGCTTTAGCTTACCTCTTTTTTCTTTTTTTTTTTGCTAAAACATTCGTACGCGAAAGCCAAACAGCAAGTATATTATTTTGACATATCTATTTGTATCGGTAGCTACGAAAGACGAATTTATATTACCCCACTTAGTTCTTTCGCCTTTAGTTCGACTGCCTTATTGCAGAGAACTCAAATAGAGAAATGGCATTCAGTTTTCTTTCACTTGGAATGAGAATGAATACGTTCATTTTAGGTGAAGGCTTATTTTATACTTTAGAAAACAACATGTTTTTTATATCTAACTTTTTATGCTAGTCTCATGAAAAATTTCAAAATTGGCAATGCAAAATTCTTATTTTGCAGAAGATATTTATTTGCTTTAAAGGAGGTTTTTGTAGAAGCATAACACATAAGTTAGCAGCAGTTTTATAACTGGCTGCCATTTTGTCAACCATTAAGTGGTTTACGTTTAGTATGGCTTGACTTGATTTCAATATAAATTGAGTAAGCGATTTATTTAGCGACAACATGCACTTTTATTTGAATGGATACGTCAATAAAAAAAAAACTATCTGAACTGGAGTGATGATAATTATCAAGTGCATGTTGAGACTTCGTTTGGTGTGCTTCATAAGTTGTTGGAAACATTGGTACTTTACAGTCAATGATGACTGCTATAGACCCTTTATTACTGAATTTTTCGTTGATGAATTGAACAACCGTTATGTGCAGGAGTTGCGGTTTCAACAAGATGGCACAATATAGCTTGTGCCACAATTGAGTTAATGCCACATGAATATCGTGTGATTTAACGCCGCTAAATTTGTTACTGTGGGGATAGGTGAAGGCGCTAGACTATGCTATAAGACCAAAACGAACAATATTCGCCACGTTACTGCCGATACACGGCAACAAATAATTTCGAGTTACTTTGTTCAAGTTACTTTGTACAAATGCATTAAGAATTAAAAATTTGAAAAAGTTAGTTAAGATTTTTAAGGGGCGAAAAATATCAAATATTTGGCAGAAAAATTACATATGTATGTATGTGTTAAGTATAGGGTGTTTTTTTAAGCCCGATAGAACTTGAAATTGTAAAAAATAACACAAAAAATTAAATTGTAATCAAAATTTTTTTTTATTCGAAAGATCAATACGTGACATTAACATTTGAAAATGATTTCGGGCATATGGGCACCGCGGCTGTTCTTGACGAAGCGCATTCTGGGCGTCCAATTTTGGGCCACTTTTTCGAGCACTGCTGGCCGTATGTCACGAACAATGCTGGCCTCCAAGGCGTCAATTGTTGCTGGTTTATCAGCATAAACCAGTGACTTCACGTAGCCCCACAGGAAATAATCGAGAGGTGTCAAATCGCACGACCTTGGAGGCCAATTGACAGGTCCATTTCTCGAAATCAACTTATCACCAAATTTTGATTTCAGTAAGTCGATGGTTGCGTTCGCCGTATGGCACGTAGCGCCATCCTGTTGAAACCACATCTCCTCCGGATCAATGTCATCCATATTTTCAAACAAAAAATCATTGATCATGGTGCGGTAACGATCTCCATTGACCGTAACGCGAGCTCCGGCCTCATTTTTGAAGAAATAAGGTCCGATGATGCCACCAGCATGAAAACCGCACCAAACAGTGCATTTTTCTGGATGTAATGGAGTCTGTAGGGTCTCTTGTGGATTGGTCTCACTCCATATGCGGCAATTTTGCTTATTAACAAACCCGTTAAGCCAAAAATGCGCCTCATCGCTGAACACAATTTTGCGTCTATAAGTTGCGCGAATCGACGACTGATTTTCAAAGTAAATTTGGATAATTTCGTAGCGTTGTTCAAGCGTGAGTCTATTCATGATGATTTGTCAGAGTATACTGAAACAAATAAAAAAAATGTTTCATCAAAATTTAATTTTTTGTGTTACTTTTTACAATTTAAAGTTCTATCTAGCTTAAAAAAACACCCTTTACATATTTTTAATAAATACATACTCATACAATATTTTTTGTTTAGTCCTATTTACTTGTTCTCTAACTACATACGTGCTTACAAGCCTTTTTTTTATTAAATTAACACCACATGCATATACACATTTATTTTAACGTAAAATGTGCCCAACAAAAAAACTTATTACCACTGTTGTTTGCAAACAACAGATTCTTTGTCTTATTAATATTTACGTGTGAGAATAGAACATTTAAACAAAAATATATCTGATTCACAAAATCAACAGCAATTAAATCCCAACTTTACTATCTCACAAGCGTCTATAGCCGGCTGCGCGATTAAATGGGATGAATGTGTGAATATTTTAGCCCTGATATTTATTGTACAAACATAAATAAATTCAATGGCAACTGAAAAAATATACAAAAAAAATTTTTTTTAAATAAAAAAAAAACAGACTTAAACTAAAGCATGACTTGTTTTAATTATAACAAACAAAAATACTTAAATTAAATTTATGTAAATAATAACGACAATAAAATGAAGCTTAACAAAGTCTATATAAAAACTGAAAAACTACAATATTACATAAAGAGGAAAATAATAATTTAAATTAAAAAATCAAGCCGCCTTTGCAAAGGTCTACTGTTTGAAAAAATTACACCAAAGTTGAGGGTTTGCTTGTTGCTGCCTGCTTGCCTGCTGGCTCTAGACGGTTGAGCCACTTAATTATAAAATAAAATAACAGCAATGAATAAGTAATAGAATACATATATACATACGTATATAAACCGTAAATAAAATAAATTTCTTAAGAAAGGGTGGTCCAACCAAAACGCCCAATGTTAGTAGGAAATAACACAAAAAGAATTCAGAGAAATAGCTTAACATTTTTTATTATGATACAGGGATCGGATCTACGACAATGATTTGCGAAACAAAGTATCGGTAAAAGGCTTGCCACGGCTTCCGTGGCATACCTTTATCATAATTGATGTTCACTGTCGTTCATGTGCGGAATTAGTTTACCCATAGCTTTTGAATTGTTCTTGGCTTAGTGGGATGCACATTTCTTTTATATATTCTCAACGAAAGCAGTCAATCGCTGTCAAATCACATAATCATAGCGGGCAATTACCGCGGACTTAAGATAACACGTCTATTTTTCGTTGGTTTTTTGGTATTGTTGGGATCATATATCGTCCAGGTACATATCTTCAATATATGGCCACAATAAGTCCGATGGTGATCACAATTCACGGTAACTATTTGACCTACCTCATTTTCGCAGAAGTACGGCCCATAAACCGCACCAAGCCACATGTACAGTTGTTTTCACTTTTCCTACAGACTCGATTTGGTGAACAATTTTCCCAATTGAGAACACATTCTATCGATTATGATGACTCAAAAAATTTAGAAATTCACTAAATGCATATTGATTTGAACGCCCCTATCCATAACATCCAACGCGCTGCTCAATTGTGTACATCTCCATGCTTGAATTTGTCAAACTTTAAAACAAAGAAATGACAAATTAAGTTTCGCAAAAAACTTGACGTTAAGGTGTGACTCAGAATTAGCATCGTGCATTAGGGTTGGACCAGCCTTTACAATATTGTTTACGAGAAATGTATAAGACAAAATTTGAAAAACAAATCCAACGTGCAAATACCAACCAAACCACGTTAGAAGAAAAAACCAAACAATTAAAAATGTTAAATAAGTAAAAGATATAATAATAATAAAATGAAAAAATTAAAAAAATAAATAACTATATTATATAGAAAACAAATAAAGTTGCAAAACGAAAGATAAAAAAGAAATCCCGTAAAACATTCGATGTATTATACTGACATTGAGGAAAAATGTAACTCGAATGTATGAACACATATTTTTAACCTGCACCTGACACCTGAATAGCGTGCAGAGTACAGCGATTCAAGGAACGGTCTGTGAGACATGCCGCGGTTATACTTTTTAAAAAATTAGTGCATGTAATCGACGGTTAATAATATGTATTAACTGAATGTTCCTTTGTTAATCTAACACAAAAATATCTTGAAAAATAGCTTTGCGATATAAAAAAAATTTTGCTATAACGAATAGGACTGACACTGTATCGTTCATCACACCGGGATCCAACTATATACTATATTCAATCTGATATTGTTTAATTACTTAAGGAACTAAAAAACTCTTGCATAATTTAATATATACATACATTATGGTAGATGGATTTGGAAGGCCCAAAATTTGTCGATATTGTGCCATCGATTTTTCGATAGCTTTGGCATGACATAAACATTTTACAGGCCCTCAACTTTGTTTTTATTTTACTATTTTTTTTAATTTTTAAGTGGGAGACCACCAGCACAGACTTTAGAACACATGCCTTTACATAATGTGCTACTATTCGATTCAGCAAGCAAACTAGATGGAAATTATTTGCTATCTTTTTCGAACATTTTGATATATTACTGTTTTTGGGCGACCAATGGAAAAAAGGACAAAGTTTTAGAAATTTAGAACTTTATACGGTTAACCGTCACAAAAAAAAACTAAATGCAAGCAATTGAAAAAATGCGGACAATATTATCGTAAATTTAAACTATTCGTTGATGGTACAAAAGAAGTATTCTACATTGCAGAAGGCAAATGCTCACTAAAATCAAATCAAAACTGGTAAAATTCCAGATAACCTCCAACACGAATGTCATGTTTGATCAACATGATACTAATTGATGAGAATCCTACAGAAGCAGAAGTGCCTACAATAACACCAACACTTCAATAATCTGGAGATAAAACATATCAGATGATATTCCAATGGAAAGGTCTGAGATATCGGTCAAATCACTTTATTGCCCAAGAATTCACAAACTTTACAATAATTTGTGACAAATTTGGCGTGTTAAGAAGAGTGTTTTCTTTTTCTTAGCATCAGCTTTGTTTGAAGGCATTGCATTTAAAGATAAGCGCGGTCAAACCGTTGTCGGTAAGAACGCATTAACATAACCTAGTTTTTCAAAAAAAAAAAAAAAAAAAAAAAAAAAAAAAAACATGTTTTTTCTTTAGTAGAGTAATATTAAATGTTATGTAGTTAAATTAATGCATTTTCATTATAAGAGCGATATTGCTCCATATTTCGCTATTTAGCCGTTTACAAGGTAAAGCTCTCAGAGTTGGTTGGTTTTGTATTTAGAAAGTACCGCGGGTCTGAAAACGGTTTAGACCCGCAAGAGCCGTTGAACATCGGGTTGTATAATTTTTTTGTATTTAGTCGTTTACAGTATAAACCATTTGCAGTTGACTATTTAGTATATTCAAGCATTATATAGAATATTATCTGTAAAATCGTGAATTATAAAAGTGAGTAGAGAAACCCAAGAACCCTTGAATACAGATACCAGATTGTCAATTTCTTCTCCCTCTGAACGTACAGATTTTCTATTTAGCTGTTTACAGGTTAAACCTTTTGGGTTTACAGGGCAAACCGTTTACAGTGTGTTATTTAACCTATTCAAACATTATACAGAAACTGATCTGTAAAATGGTGATATATAAAAGTGACTTGAGTCTGAAAACAGGAAAAGCCCAAGAACTCTTGAATACAGACACCAGATTGTAAATTTTTTCTATTTAGCGATTTAAAGGGAAAAGCCTTTGCACTTAGTTATATAGAAAATTATCTGTAAAATTGTGAAAAATAAAAGTTCCGCGGGTCTGAAAGAAAATAGAAAACAGTATCGCTTAGTTGAACTACATGATATTGTAATAATGTCTTTCTATTAAACACCGTACATTATATATACGAGGGCGGACTGATATTGAAGCTACCTACGTAGCAAAAAAATTGTTTTTCAAAAACCATTTATTTCTCAACATAGTCTTCTTTTAGCTCATTAAATATTTACATAAAAAAGGTTTATCGGGACAAGAAATTCATAATGATATGGTGAATGTGTTAGATGAAAGTGCTCCTTCATATGCAACAGTAAAAAATTGGGTTGCTGAATTTAAACGTGGTAGTACAAGCGTTGAAGATGAACCACGTAGTGGACGTCCAAAAACAGCAACAACAACAGAAATTGTAGCCTAAGTGCATGATATGGTATTAAATGATCGACTAATAAAAGTGCATAAAATAGCTAATATCATGGGCATCTCAAATGATCGAGTCCATTTAATTTTGCATGAAGAACTACAGATGAAAAAGCTTTCTGCAACATGGGTGCCGCATTTCTTAACAGTCGACCAAAAACGGAAATAAAATGGATTTTAAGCGTCGTTTTACAACTGTTGATGAGACATCCACCACTATGCTCCAGAGACAAAAGAACAATCCAAACAATGGACTGAAGCTGGAGGAAGTGCCCCAAGAAAGCCAAAAACAATTCAATCGGCTAGTAAGGTTATGGCAACGGTTCTTTTTGGACTTCAAAGGTTTTTTTTTTTTGATTGACTATCTGCAAAAGGGTAAAACAATAAATTCAGAGTACTATTGCAACCTTTTGTATCAATTAAATGTACAAATTCGAGAAAAACGTCCTGGCTTACAACACAAAAAAATGATTTTTCATCAAGACAACGCACCAGCGCACAAAAGTATTTTAACAATGGCTAAAATCAACGAATTACGAGTTGTGTGACCATCCACCTTATTCTCCTGATTTAGCTCCCAGTGACTTTTACATGTTCCCAAATCTAAAAAAAATTCCTTGCTGGCAAGCGTTTTACCTCAAATGAAGAAGTTGTAAACCACTATTTTGAAGACCTTGAGGAAAACTATTTTAATCAAGGGTTATAATTGCTAGAAAAGCGTAGCGTTGGACTGAGTGTATTGAAGTTTCTGGAGATTATATTGAAAATAAAAATATTTTTGAAAAACTAAGTATTGTCTTTCATTGATAGGCTAAAAAGTTTCCGAACCGCCCTCGTAACTACACTTAGTAAGACTATATTCAAACTTTTGTGTATCATCTGAATAATACGATTTTGAGAGCTCCTGAACCCCTTTGTTCGGCCGCGTTTAAGTTCAGCAATCCAATATTTTACCATGTAGTATGACGGAGCAGGCTCACCGTAATATTTATCGAGCTTTTCTTTTATCTCTTTCACCGTTTTCCCTTTCAAATAAGTGTTTAATCACTGCACGAAATTCACTTTTTTCCATTTTTTAAGAAACACAAAAGTTGCTTACTTCATATGACTACAACAAATAAACTAATCGATTAATTTGGGTGAAACTTTAACAGCTGACGTTTGACAGATCGTAATTTCAAACATTTTGCATGGGAACCCCTTAAGAAGGGATATATAGAGGGATAAATATTAGTGGGGGTCAGTCTTACATTTTACCCTCAAGAGCCACTCAAAGACAGTTATGAAGCTTTTTGTGGACTAAATACTTTAAATTTTTTTAGTTTAAGATCTTGTGCTGTTTTTTTTTTTTTTTATTAAAAAAACTTTTTTTTTTAGTTTTTATTTTTGGTCGGGTTTTTGTTGTTTTTATTTACCTTTGACCCCGATGCTAAACCATTTAATCCACTTGCTACCGTCCTCATTGTTTGGCACATTTTTTACCAAACGCCACAAAATAAAAGATTCTGAGGAATTCAAATCCTAAAATTGTTCACTAATTTACTCCTAATTTAGCAGTTTAACCAAAATTTTATTAGAAATTTCACTGACTTATTTTAAAAAAAAATTTTAAGTGGGAATTTTTCTGAATAATATTTTTAGGCCGTTCAGTACAGATTATTTTTCTCAAACGAAACATTCTACAATATATCGAATGTACGACCAATCTTTATAATCGACGTTTTTTCACTGCTTATAGAAAGGAGAAAAGGGCCAGAAAAATTAATAAGATCGTAATGTGTATTAATATTTCTTTATTAGACTTTAAAAATAATATTTTTATTCATGATAGGCCAACTTTTACTAATTTGTAATTCTTATAAAACTTTGATTTTTACAGGTTTTTACTTTTATTTATGTTTTTTATGCCATACTATATATCGTTAGTCTCACGTAGAAAGGCCCTAATTGTATTTTCCCTGAATTGAGCTCTTTTAAGGACTCTACTACGTTTCACACAAGTACAAAGCGTCACAAAGATTTAATTATATAATTTATACATATCGCTCTTACAAGCAATTGAGCAAAAAAAGTTACTTTTAGATGTACCTATTTATACAGTTTCCATTACGAATTTTCCTTCTCCTGTAAAATTGCAATTATTTTTGTTAGGGCCTTTCTACATGAGACCAACGATATGTATATAATCTAATAATGTCGTGTAAAAATTACATAATTTTGTCTTTAACCGGTAAAGTGATCGATTGTTACAACGCAAAGAATATGTCGTCAACATTTGACTACTCCAACAGAGTTCCCAGTGTATAATAAGCTTATTTACCTTCTCGAGAACCAGGGTACAGGTTCGGTAGGTAAGCAACCGTGTAGTGCAGTCACACTCCTCCTGTTCGCACTGGAGAAGCTATGGATGCTGCACGAGAAAGTGCCCACACAGATGAGTTTACTAATCGACGTGCTACTCATTTGGAAGTCTTTACAACATCGATGCGGCGCATTCTAAAAGTTGCGCTGGGGGTTTCCCTATCAAATTCAACTGGCTCTACAATTATTGCCTAAATATGCATTCCAATGTTTACAGTAAGTCATTTGAAGTTGGCCCACCCCTGTATACTAAAATATTCTAAATGTAGTTGCTTTGCTGTCGGCTGGCTAAAGGTGTTTTATATATATGAGTATTGTTATAAAAAAAAAGTAATTCATTGTTCTAATAGCTCTAATTGCACTGTCTTAAAAAATGCATTCATTGAAATAGAAAGAATGCTTATATGTATTTGTTTTCGTTTTCATTCAAATGTCGTGTTTTTCTGGCTTTAAGTATTAAACAGAAGCATTTAAATGAAATTTGTTTTGCGTTGTTTGTTATAATAAAAATGTTTAGAGGCGTGTAGTTGAGCATTTACTTCTAATGTGTTGCTTTGTATTATTTGCTTCATTTTTATTACCTTAATTTGTTTTATTTTTTTTTTCTTTGAGGAATTTTTGTTGCTGTTGGTAAATTGTATTTAAATAATACTCCATAAGCCTTAACCTAGCACAACATTATTTCGATTGTTTTTGTATATTTTAAAAGAAAATTATAAAATAAAATTGATTCATTTTTGTTTTTAATAAACACTGAAAAAAAAAACGAAAACAAATAGAAAACCGCACGGTAGGAAATTTAAGTTTGTTTTCATTTATTTAATGGACTAAGATTTGTTCCCTGGATAATTTAAAATTGATAATCAGTTATATGCATAAAACCCGCTGGTTAGAGAAAATGATGTTTTAGAAAATAAAAAACTCCTGGTGAGTGCTAAACTGTATTTTTATGTGAACAGGATTTTTCTATCAATTTTTTTGAACTCAAAATTTTTGTAAAAAGTTTCAAATTTCAAACATGCATTTCTAGCCTCTACCGGCCTTATGTATAATAAAAAACGTTTTGCTAACTAACTAGCTGCTATCTTTCCCTTATGGGAATTTACACACAAAAATCTTAGCAGCTAGTTAGTTAGCATAAGTACTCGTATTTTGATTATACATAAGGCCATACATGTTTAGATCATTTTTTGGAACATATTTCGAACAGTGTACTGATTAAAACAGACAAAAAAATTAAACGTGACTTATTTAAAAGCTGTTCAAGCGAGAGAAACAAAAAACCTGTCAATACTTTTTGCATAAAACGTGTGCAAATCATTAAGGTTTGTCCGCCAGTTAAAGACTTAACTGAAGTCTTAAACATTTTAACAATTTAAAATGTATCATGTTTTAAATGAATCAAATAAACGAATTAAACAAAAAACTAACTAAGCTTTGAATTAAAAACCTAAGAAACTATAGACCTAACAAGTGTTTTTTCCTTATACAACACAAAATTTTAAATGCTTTTAGGACACGTGTTAACCTTTTCCGATAACTGATTTTAGCACGATTTTGTAAAAAAAAATAGTTTAAGTTTTTCCATTTCATGCAATTTTTGTATGTAAAAATTTCAACTTTTTTGCAAGTGTTAAAAAATTTTCAAATGTTTCAGAGAAAAAAAATCATTAGCATTTGAAAAATCATTTGTTTTATTGCCCCACCGAACAAACATTAGTTTCTTTTCTTTTTCTTGGAACAAAGTGCTGATTTATACAAAAAAAAAAGGTTGAAGGTTCAAAAAACTCATCAAAAAACATAAAACGTATTTTATTGCAAACAAAAGTGAATTTTTTTATTATTATTAAATTGCTAATATTAGCAAAGAAATTAATTTGCTACAACAGCAATAGCAAAAGCATGACTTTGTATGCAGCCAGTTTGGGGGCAAAAACACCAGCTGTCAAACCTCAACCATTAATAATTCCTTTAATATCTCAACAACATTTCTTTCTTATGATTAAAATTTAACCAACAATAATCATGTGTGTGCAATTTCTTTTTTGTTTGGAGTTAAACGAAAAAGTTTATTAACAACACACTCATGATAGTAATTTTCGTTTAAATAAATTATATTAATTATTTTCTTTTTTTTTTAAGTTTGGAAAGTATATTTTTGAAAAAAAAAATTATAATTTTACTCTTTCCGAAACAGTTTGGCAACCTTACGTTAACAACCAACATCCTCTTGCAATTTTTTTTGCTTCTTCGACTCTTTGGTCCTGGTGAAACGCTTTTGTGCAAATCTAAACATGTTACCACATAGTAAAATATAGTCAACTAACGTTTTGAGTTGAGAAATGCAAAAAGAAAAAAAATGTCTTAATTACAGTAGATAGAGCAAAGTACGTTAACAAGTTGAAAACAGTTTAAAATAAAGGTGCAGCAGTTAGTTGAAGCTGTCTAAGATTAAATACTTGTTGTAGAAGAAAAAAAAACGAGCGAAAAAAAATCTTACTGGCAAACATATTGAACTAATTAAGTTGCTTTGATATTCAACATCAAATAAAAGATTATTTTAATTGTTGTGTTTGATTTAAAAGCAAACAGGTTGATTGAAAATACTCATATAACAATTACATTTAGGCTTTTTATACCGTAACGTTGGTAAAAAAAATATCTAAGATATTCATTCACCTTAAATGAAAAGCATTGCTTCCAATGACATGTACGTATACATAAATATTTCCGGTTTTCCAATAAGGACTTGAGAATTTTTTTGTTTAAATAAAACGCAAACCGTTTAAGATATTTCCAAAACTTTATGATCGACTTTGAATACAATCAAAACATGTATGAATGGAACTCGACTTCGTTCATACGGCCACCGCGGGCCACACGTTGGCAGCTGTCGATTCGTTGGACCCCAAATTTCATTGACTCGGCCACACTTTTCATTCGTAACGGCCGCTATCTATTTCGCGTTCAATGTTGGCTCTGAGTTCTTCTAACGTCGTTGGCTTGTTGGCATATACCAAAGATAAAGTCTAGCGCCGATAAATAGCACGAACGAGGTGGCCAATTGACTGATCCATGTCTTGAGATAACATAACATACCCAACTTACTCTTCAATAAATCGATTGTAAAATGTGCTGTGTGGCTTATGGCACCAGCCTGCTGCAACCACAAGTCGTCCAAGTCCATCGGTAATCATGGTGCGATAACGATCGTCATTCACAATACTAGGGCGAGAATAACGATCGAAAATTGGAGTTGCGATCACCAACACGTTGTCTGTTCTTGTACTTCACCAAAATGACAATGTTGAGTTTGCTACAGAAAGGAAATTAACAGTTATACAGTGAAATTGGCGTTCACAAAGTATTTTCAATATTGCCAGGAACACATTGGAAAACTCTTTACTTGTTCTTAAATTTGATGAACATATTTATGTTTCATTCATATCCGACAAATAGGCAAGTAAAGCAGTACTCGAATGTTATGTATAACTCCCGGTGAAAAATGCCATAAAACGAAGAAAATCGCATCGCATACATGCAAAATGCATCAGAGTGCAAATTTGACAAGCGGTCGGTAAATATTCATTTTATAAACCGTAGTATTATCATCACAGCAGAGTTGTATGAAGTACAACGTTTAGAAACCCAACCCAGTCAACAATATTGCATATTTGGTTTTTGTACATCAGGTTTTAGTTCAAGTTTTTCCTTTCTTTAGTTTTTCTTAAGAAGGAATTTTTACAATATAAATTTGCTGTGATAAATAATTTTTGATTGAAGAAGACAAGAAAAATTATAATCAAAGCTTTAGCTGGAGGACAACTAGCTGTTTTGTAGTCGCTACACTACTCATCAGCACCCATTTTCGGATTTAAGTTCGAGTCATAACGTATCATGAACTGCTGCCTTAAAGCATGTGAAATCACCCATCAATAATTCTATTTCAATTTACTTTTTTCTAAAATTTTTTAATTTCTAGTAGCTTTAACTAGTTTATTATAAATTTCGAATATACTTTTGCCCAACCAAATTTTGTCATTTTTTATAACTTAATCTCTTATTTCCCGTTTAATAACAACTTAAATATTAAACACATTTTTATTACCATTTTTGCCCACAGGTTTAAAAACGGCAGACCACAATTTTTTACGTAAATCTTTGACATTTAATAAATGTGAGAAAATCTTTAGAGGAAAATCTCTCAAAATTATATAAAACCTGTACAAAATAATTTAATGGTTTACATATTTTTTCCACCTTCGTTTGAAATCAATTTCAATTAAAATAGAGTTTTTTCTAACTCTTCCATATCGAAACACCAAATAAAGTTAAAGCTTCAAGGCTTATCGGTGGAAAAACATCTGTTAGCTAAAAAAAAACTAACTAACTTTTAGGTAAGTTTGTATATGGATTTTCTTTATTTACTTATTTCTCTGTTTTTTTTTTCTATTAACCAAATCTTCATTATACTAACCAAATAAAAATAAGTATATATGATAGTGATCCCCAGTAATCAGACAAGACAAAAATGTTAAGAAAAATAAAGGTGGGGTGGTGTGGTGTGAGCAGGTTATAGACCATTTGTGTTTTTTATACACTTAAGAAACCATTTTTTGTGAATTTCAACATTAAAATTATTTAATTTCCAAAATGTGTAAAACGGCCGCACCTGCAGTTTTGTTTAACAAAATTTGCAACTTTGTTGAAAAAGTTTTGTTTTGCTTTTCATTTATTCAAATAAAAAAATTATCTGTATTTGGCAAGTGTTTATTTAATTTAAAATTTTCTCAGAAAAATAAAATGTTTTATTGAAATAACAGAAAAAACTTAACAAAAGTTGATTTACAAAATTTTTAAAATATGGTGTGAAATAAGCAACAAGTGTTTTTAAGATCACTTAATATCGACCGAAAAGGGTTTCATCTGTGTAGAAAAGGTCATAAGTTTGAATATTTATTTTGCATTTTTATTTATTTATTAACATGTTACTTGGTTTCGATTTATTTGCCTTTTTCAGAATTTCCTGTTAAACAACTGTCAACTAAAAGCTGTTAAAGATGATCACTTGTTAATTGCTTAAATGACTTTGAAAACATATATTAAGTAAAATCAACCCATAGTCACTGTTTTTAACAGCGAAAAGCTTTCTTTTCAATTTAATGTAAAGTAACTAAGCTAAACAAAAAGCCACAATTAATTCCCACGCTTTCCATTAAACGAAATTAATTACAATTTAAATATTTTCAATTTCAAAACTAAACAAAAAACGGCAATGCAATAACAATAAAATATTAAACGCTTAACACGCTTGAGACTTGATTTTTTTTAATAAGTAATGAACAATTAATACTTTGGTCATAAATTTATAATATATTTTTTAAAATGAACGCGTCAAGATCAGTTATGGGTTATTTAAAAGAAATCTTCAAAACGACATGCATGCTTTTCGATATTTTGTTTACATTTTGGTTCCTCTTTTTGTTTTATATCAGTTTTTATTTAAATATTTGTTAAACATGTTTAAAATTTGTAATTATTTAAAATTTAACAAATAAAAGAACGCAAACACACACAAAAAACGACATGTGTATTTGGTTAAAAAGTGTTTTCGTTTTCGCCAACAATCGAACTAAAAAATTTAAAACCGCACCCAAAAATGTGTCAAAGATCATCTAGAAAAATACAAAAACAAAATAAAATTAACAATGACCAACAAAAAAAAAACATATATAAAGTGCTTAATGGAATAATAATTTAAAAAAAGAGTGAAATTAGGAAGAATATTTATTTATTTGCGACTTAAATTTTAAAACCGAAATAAAGCCAAAACTATAGAATATATACAGTGCACCCACGATAATAAGAACTAAATAAAATCAAGTCAGTTCATATTCGTGAATGATAGGGAAATGTACATCCAGAAGTCAAGATATTTATTTGAAAAAATTAAATTTGCTCGATCTTTAGGAGGTAAAAAATAAATAATAGATCCCAAGTATCAGTGCATTGTTTCAGAATGTCCGTTCTTTTTGCATGCTATTCGTGTTTGGAATGCTCTTCCACGGCATCAACAAACTAATAGCAATGCAACAAATTTTAAAAACTTTCGTTTCGATTATTTTTACCAGATATCTTACATGTTTTATTCTATTCACAGAAATTGGTTAAATTATGTTTTTGTTTTTAATGTTGCTTGTAAATTAATCATAATTTAGTTTGACGATTTTAGTGTATATTATATAGCACCGCATTGTAATTATAAGACTAATGTGCTGTTCATAGAACACAGACGAGCAACTCGTCTAGAAAATTTGTATGATAGTTACTCAATTTTTTGAGTGATTTCCATATACAATTTTTTAGACGAGTGCTCATCTGTGTTCTATGAACAGCACATAAGTCTGGTAGGAATATAATAAATAAATAAATTCGGCATATTAACGAAAATGAACATCAGTTATGTCTCAGAGTCATTGAAAATATGGATCACCGGTCAGAGGTCGCCGTGGCAAACATTTAGGTCAATATTCCATTATAATAAAACCTGTTAAGATAGTTATACAACTTGTTGTTTTATTTACAATTAACATCGCGCATTTTCCATATGTACGATATTAACTAACTAGTTGTGAGTTCGCGTCCAACTTCAGTCAAGAAGAGGGATTTTTTTTTAATTATAACAATAATGACTGCGAAATAATAAGACCAAAGAACAGAAAAAATAATTGAATACCATATATAATTGGGGGACAGCTAGCTGGTTTGTAGTCGCTACACTACCCACTGGGATTCGAACTCCGTATCATGTGAACATGATGTATTTTTTAAACGGCCGCTTAACCAACTCAGCCACTGAGCTCTTTAATTCTTCTTACGCTAATGTTTGCCGCATATTGATCACTTATATATCTAATTGTTATAACCCCAGTTGTTTGTACAGGATTTTCTGTCACTGAACAACTAGTTTTTAATTTTTGATTTACTAATAATTCTGCTATGAGACGTATTTGTATATATAAATTATTAATAAGTGAACATTTAGTTATTACATATGTACGATATTAACTAACTAGTTGTGAGCCCGAGTACAACTTCAGTCAAGAAGAAGGATTATTTTTAATTATAACAATAACTGTTGTGAAACAATAAGACCAATGAAAGTTTACATGGTATTAACGAAAGAATGGTGAGCGAAACAATTTCATTTCCATAACGAAGCATTTTTCTTTCAGTATGTATTACAGACGACCTCTGAACTGGTTACAGATGAGACATCATTTGGTGAAATATATTGCATCTACATTTCTTCTGGAAGAGAAGTTTCCTTAAAATTCTGATAATGTGGGAGATAATGGGCAGGTGTTGTCCATGTAATTTTCTTTAAGGCGCTTTCGCTTTCCAGTAAATTGCACGCGGTGTGACTGCCTTAATGAGAAGCCGAATAACTTTGAATAATAATGACTTATTCTTGAAGTTGTTTAACTTTAATCAAAAATTCCTTGGCTTCATATCCTTCTACATATCTACTTGCATTTATCTTAATTTATTGATCTCTGCTCAAGTAAAATACATGATTTTATTAACACCAAATAAAGTACTATAAAATATTATTTTTGCTTTTGTTGCAATAATACACAAAAAAAAAAAAAAAAACACAATAATCATCATCCATATTCAAGTGCCTAGAAGATGAACAACGAAACAGGAGCTCAAAAATCGGATGAGTAAGAAAAAAAGGTATATACAAGAGAAGCGTTAAAACGTGCCTAGAATTGATTTTTATATTTACAAGTTTTATTTTTTCTTATTTTGTCTACTTCAAAAAAAAAAAAAAGTGATTGGAAATCAAAAACCTTAACAACAATAAACCTTTTTAAAGGTAATAAAGCATAAATTTTATCTATGAAGTACGACTTTTTATTTTATTTTATTTATTTTATGTTTTGTAAATTTTCCCATTCATGTTTTACAAAAAGGAGAAACAAAAGCATATAAAAATTAAAAGATTCAATACACTATAAAAATGAAAACATTGTTAATCAGAATAAATTTCAAGTACATCAGGTTTTTATAAATGTGGTTGAACGCTTTTGAACAAGTTCAGCAATTCAGTCGGTGAAAAAAATATAAAAATTTATTTTAATGAAAATTAAATATCAGGATAATTTTTGTGAGCAGTTTTAAGCAAAACTACGAGTAAGAATTCATGTGCATTCGTAAATTTTTTTTAAATTTTATAAAACGGTGTTTCACATAAAGCATTACGAAAAAGTTTTCTAATAAAAACAAATACATTATTAACAAATCTATCTAATCAAACAGGTAAAAAAAATGAACTTAAAATTTTATGTTGACCAAGAAAACAAAGCTTGTTTCGTCAACACATTTGCTTATTTCTTCTAATAATTCTCATTCATTAATTGAATATTTGAGTTTTAAAGGTTTAGTTCCTTATTAAAAATAGTTTTTTATGAACATATTAGTAGACAAATGATTAAAGCTTAATAAACGGTTATAAAAATTTGTATTCGGAAAACTCATATTAAATGATAAATGATTTAAGCAATTTTGAAACTGCAACAGTATAGTAGATAAAATGGTTAAAAAAAATAAACGTTTGGGTATACTAAAAAATTACTTGCTCCTTATCTTTTAGTGAAAGATTTCAGTGAAAAGAGTTAAAAAATGATTAATAAAGCAAAATTGAAAATTTTTCGAACGCGAAAGAAATGTTCGTTTTTTTTTTTTTTCATTAAAAACAAAAATTGCTCGATTAATCTGCTCAACTATTATTCAAATAATGGGTATATCGGAGGTAGACAAGGCAATTAATACAAGATCAGAGAAAAACAAAACTTATAAGCAACATCTGAATAGGTTTTTTGACCTTAAAAATTATAACGAATGTTTGCGAAACGACTTCGTGAGCCGGCAATATGACTATTGAATTTTATTTTGTTTATATGAATAAATACATATGTATATACTATATAAGCATTTATTAGTATTTTTCATTTATTATTACTTTTCATACATAGTTTTTTTCTTCTCTTCATTTTTTTTTTTCTTTTTCTTAACAAAATTGCACCAGATACCAAAAATTCATCATCTGATGATGACATGTTTAGAAACGAACGCAGCGAAGTCAAAATACATTATTTTATTTGTACGTCTCCATTTAAGGCCCTGATTCACTATCCTACACGATCGTACGATTCATTCACAAGAAACTGTTTCAAGAGTCTGGCCGACTTGAAAAAATCGCTTCAAAATGGCGTTGCAGGCCACACTATTATACAAGTATGAGTGAAATAATTTATTTACACAATAAAACAACTAAAAACTTTTATTAACATAATAATTTTACATTACTTAAATTTTTTTTCTTGAGGAACAAACAATATTCTTATATTTTTCATAATATATACCACACTGATCGCACAGAAACCATGTTTTGAAAAGTTTCATAAAAATTTTCAAATCGCACGATTTGTCAAAAACTCTGTTGCACGGTTGCATTTTTAATACTTTTTCAGCACACATGCTTTATTTAGTAGATCGCACGATCGTGTATGATAAATACAACACTCACACATATGCACTGATTAACGTGTTTTTTTGATCGTCTCCAGAGCACTTTACGTGAGTGCTTCGCAAGCACTCACTCACACATGCTTGCGAAGCAATAGGAACGCAACAATAATAAAATGATTGTGGTTGGTTTGTGTTTGGAATTTTGCGTTCCTGAAATCATGTATGTTTGTTAGTGTATTATGTTTTTAGTTTTATGCCGTTTGTGTGGACGTGCATGTAAATTTATAACAAGCTGATCAACGGCTTCACAATGTGTTAGAAATTATACAAATTTGTGACAATTTTAAGAAAGTTTATTAAATTTGAATAGATTTACACATGTATGGATTTAGACAAATTTCAATTTCAATATCTTTTCACATTTAAAATAAAATTTGTTTTCAGATGTACATGTAAACACACATACACACATGAATATCCGCCCAAATAGGATTTTGTTCTCAATAATTATATCGCTCCTTTATTGCAACATAATCATATCGTAAAAAAGCTAGTTTCGAGAAAAACGCAATTTAAATTTTTAGTTTCCATACAAATCTTAACAAATTTTTTGAGAAAATATCTCTTAAAGGAAACAGTTTAAAAGCAATTTGAATAAATTTTTGGCACAATATAAATGGTAGTACTGCTAACAATTCTGCGTTGTTAACTCGAAAAGCTCATTTTTTGAAATATGACTATGTTACAATAAAGGAACGATATATTGTGGGCAAAATTCAATAACAGACATTATATCTACCAGAAAAGCAGTAAAAAATTATAATGTCGGTTTTATCGTAGGGTTAAAGATAACCTGAAGATACGAGTATATTAACATTTCAGCATTTGAATATTTGAGCAAATATTGATTTTTTTAAATACAACGTTTTATAAGTTATTTTGACTAAAGCTGTAACTGGTTTAAACACATTATATCCGCTTTAAAACCCTCTGTAAAGAAATACCTCTGAATTAAAAGTTTAAACTCACTAAATTGTAGAAAAAGTTTTTTACTCCTTATTTTCTCTGATTTTTATTAAAACGTAATGTTTTGTATCAATTTAGAGTTCACTTCTCTGCCTCCTGATTTATAAATATCGGGGGCTTACAATTTTATTTATTTTTACTTCAAGCAATGAAATCATCATAATTGTCATTAGACAAATAGATAGGCAACTTTTTGCTAATATGCTCATAAAAATACATATTTATCTGTGTAACTGTCTAGAGCTGTTAATAAGACTCGTAGCGTTGATTTCATTGTTATTGCAAATTAAACTTGTTAAGACAGTAATAATACTAAAACACCCACAGCTTTTAGCTGCAACAAAAACCTTCATTATATTCAATAACAAATATGTAGGTTTTAATTTTATTATCACAGATCAGAATTGCAACCAGTATGTAAAATGCCAGAGACTGGCGATAAGAATAACTGTTAAAACCTAAACCTTAGATTACAGAGAAAGAATTATACGTTAAGCATAGTATCGCTTATTTTTCGCTTAAGAAAAAGAGTACATATTTTACATAATTATATAAAATAATAAATTAAAAAAAAAAAAAACTTAAAAGATTGCAAGTAAACCTCGCTCATATGTATTTCATTTGTAACTAATGGGTAAAAGGACAGCTAACTCTCGCTAAAGGCTAATATTGAGTTCATTATTTCGTGCGAAATTCTTTCAATTTGCATACAAAAGTGTTTCGTATGAAATATTTGCGAAATAAGTTTAGAAATGTAGTACTGAGTTTTTAAAGCGAACAACACACAAAATGTATCTGCAACATGTTTTTTTTTAATTTAAAATTATTTCTGGGACTATTTGTTTTTTCAGCTGCGAAATAACATAAGCAAAGCTTTTTTCGCACGAAATACATACATGTATACTTAAAATTAAAAATGTAACATGATATTTTTTTTTATTTTTTTAACTTAAGAAAATTTATTAATACAGTTCAATGGTTTGTTAGTCATGGCGACCGTTTCTGAAATGCACGCGGTAATCCACAGTGACTACTTTCGAAAGCGAAAAACTTATTGGGTCGATTCAATGAGGAATTGAAAAAAAAAAAACTACCACATTACACCAGGAAAAAATTAATACAGTTCAATATTTCGCTTACAACTAGAATTTTAATTTCCTAAAGATGCTAATAAATTGTTAACGAAATATTACATTGAACGAGTAAATATAAATAAATTTTGTTATTATTATTATTTTTTTCCAACTGAACATCTGAAGCTTCAATAAATTAATTTATGTTATAATTTTGTGCACAAATCTACAAACGTTTATATTGTTCCTGCTACGAGACAAATGCATACAATGTTTGCATACTATCAATTATAAGAAAAAAAAATTAAATAATTAAGTAAATCAAATAGTCTTATATGATAAGAATTATTTCATTAAGTTTTAAGCAATTTTTAAGTATTTTTTTAGCTTTTAAAATATTTTTAAGTGAATTTATTTAACTTTTTAATACAAATATATAATTTCTAATACATTGTTAATATTTGAACTAGTATTAATTTACACATTATTCATTATCTAATTTTGTTATTAATATTTGCTGTTCTTTTACTATTTGCAAACTTTTTAACATTATGGTTATAAATATTAAGTCAATAAAACTTGTTATGATCTCAGGCAATAAAACCAAAGAAATGTCGACCATCGCCAACATTGTAAACATTCATTTCTTTATCAAACATTTACTTTATCTTTAATTGCAAATATTTGATTAAAACAATTTGCAAATAATATTTTCTATACGTATTTTTCTTTCAAACTAAAACTATGTACGAGTATTTCAATTCAAGCAGGAATCAAATGCGGACAAAGATGTTAAACAAATTGCCTAATACTATTTGCCCAGAACTTGATTAACTTAATTACATTTGCATTAAGAAAAAACTAGCATATTTGAATTATTGACTTGATTTTTTAAATCGCAATTCAGCGCAAATTTACACTTTTCTCTTTGCAAGAAATATATAAAGGTTAAAAGCAGAATTATTGGTCAAATTCGAATTGCAGTAATCCATATATAATATCCCCACATTTAAATACTTTTTTTTATACCTCCTATTTTTTCCTCTTTTCCTACAAAACTCCACGCTCAAATACCTAATTCGGATAATTACGTGAAAATTTAAATTCTCTAAATAAGATTAATCCGGCATTTTCTTCGCTTAGTTACCAAAACCCGTATCGAGTATTTGGTGTTCTTTTTCATACTCAACAACACTGCTTCTATCAACTTGAAAAATGTCAGTTGACTCCTATCTAAATTTAAACAAGTTGCGTTATTTAATTTGTGTTTGGCAGCCGTTGATGCAGAGTACCGAGCGTTTTGAGAAGAAATTGGAACAAAACGAATGTCGTGTGCTCATTAAGCATTATTTTTTGCGGAAAATTAAGGCTAAGCTTGATAAATATTACTCTGCACTACTCAAGCACAGAAGAAGCCGAACGCCAATTTTAGCCGATCAGATATCGAAAGCGAGAGAGATTGTGGAGGCCATTGACATTTCACACGGCTCAGTGGTATCAATTTGGAATGATCACTTGCGTATAAGAAAGCAAAAGATAGGTGCCGGGTGTGTTTGCAACCGACCACAAACGAAACCGTGCGACAATTCTGCAGAAATGTTTGGCTTTAATCAACCGCGAGTTTTTCTCCGTTTAGTAACCGTGGACGAAGCGTGCATCCACCAAAACACAAACGGAACTCAAAACAGTGCGATTCTCGGAGTGACTCGGCTGCAAAGAAAGCAAATATAGGTTTGTCAGCCATGGTTTGTTAGTCATGGCGACCGTTTTTGAGATGCACGCGGTAATCCACAGTGACTACTTTCGAAAGCGAAAAACTTATTGGGTCGATTCAATGAGGAATTGGAAAAAACTACCACATTACACCAGGAAAAAAGTTGACTCGATTTGTACGAATATCATGAGTGCATTATACTGGAACTAGAAAAACATATTATGGGGATGAAGCAAGTTGAGTAGTTCTTGTGGGCGTTAAGCATGAACCAACAACACGGAAAGACAAAAACAACATCTAAAGTGATGGAATTAAATTAGTTAAAACTGGTAAGTGTCCAGTGTATGGTACACTGCACGACACTGCTTACACTAACAAAGCTTAGTCCACCACCTCCCACATTGAAAGGTGTGCATTGAAATAAAAATAATAATGAACATACTCATTCGTATAAAGAAAACACGGACGACAGTTAAAAAAACACGTATGAAAAACAAAACACTACACAGAAAGAAAAAGCTCGTACTAAATGTAAGTATTTTTAGATATGAATAAAAGTTTGTGTAAGAAAAAAAAAGATGTTTTTGTTTAACTTGTGATATATTATTTCAGCATTTTTTTTTTTAATTCTCATTAATTTATTTAAAATAATGGAATATATAATTAAATGTGTGAAAATAGTGTTTAAAGTTTTAGAAGTTACTGCTCAACGCAACGGCACCAAAAGGACCCGAGTGAAACTGGCGGCCTGTACAACCTAACCTACTGCTGAGTAGGATAACTCCTATGAAATATCGACACACATATATACAGCTAGGATATATAAAAACCAGTATATATATTTTGATTGACATAAATAGATAAGCTTATAGTGTAAATAATAATAGAACCAATTGTTCTTATTTTAAGTACGGATTCGAGATTGAATCAACTCTAAAATTCTTTAATCAATCGCATTTTAAGATTGACTCGATTTCAGGGTGTCTCAAAGCAATACCATTTTCGGCTTATTACAAGTACGGATTCCCGATTTAATATACCTAAAACTATTAGTCCTTGAAACCGTAATTTAATCAAGTAATTTAAGAAAATCCGTACTTACCGTATGACACCACTTGGGATTCATTTAAGTACGGATGGATTGAATTTTCTTTTCAGTGTACGTAATTCGTCTTGCTACTTATTATGGTGTAATTTGGTTCCAACATAACATATAATATAGAAAACACGTACGGCAGTAAAAAGAACACGTGTACACAGGATGGAGGACAAAACACTATATGTTAAATGAATTATTTATTATTTTCTTCATTGTATACAATACATTATACTATCAGGCCTGTTCTAAAAATCACGTGATTTCAAAGCACATGCCGTTTCAAAAGCACAAATATGATTTGTGCCTGTTCTGCAAATCACAATTTTTTGTGATTTTCGATGTGATTTATACTCTTCTGAAGCACAAAAAACTGCTGTATTTTGCTTAAATTTACTGATATTTTTACTTTCAAGTTGAATTGTTTTATTCGTGGCATTATTTGAAAAATGAAGGTTAATTTCTTCTAATAAATATAAAAAGTAAAGTTAAACAAACCAATAAACCAAATCACAAAATAATACAGCAAATCTTGCAACAAAATAAGAGAATCTAGTTTTTGCTTAATTTAGTGAATTATATCGTACAAAACAAATAATTTTACTTAAATAATCAATAGAAAACGCATTAAGTTATTTATTAATGTAACAAATTATGAAATTTACAATAAAGTACGTGCAAAAATTAGGATGTGATTTCAAATTGATTGCAAGTTAGCTTGCCGGTTTAAAATCACAAAAATCAAAAATATTTTGTGTGCAGAACACCTTTTTTGTGATTTCAAATCACTTTCACAAAAAGTGATTTGTAGAACAGCAATGTATTTCATGTATTTATCCCCAAGAGCTAGTTAAACACATTCTTATAATTTCCTCATAGAGATATTTAGAAGTATTGGCCTAATTACGACATCAAGATATTTAGGCAAAAAACCTTAGAATTTTCGGCGAGGGAATTACTCCTACTGAAAATTATTTGATGCTTTTTTACAGGGGTATTCTAATAATTTTGGTTTTTATAGACTAATTTTCACTCAGTTGCTGGCGAATTTATATTTATTCTTTTATATATTTATTTCTTCTTTTAGATAGCAATGACCACATGTATCTTACACAGAACCAAAAATATACCTAAATACTGATATGTGGGGTGTAAACTTGAAGAAATGTACGTTAAAAGTATAACTTCTAAAATATATAATTTACCTCAAATTTTTCAGTTATTATCATTCCATTTATCTAAAATAGAATAGTAAAATTTAAGGAAATGTCTCCATTTTTGCAGGCGTTAATTCAATAAATATACCTTTAATAAATGGAAAAATATAAAATAGTTGAATTTAGAGAAAACGTATGCAAATTTATTAACAAAATCTAGCCAAATAAACGAATGTTCTATTAAAAATAAAAATAATATAAAATAAAATAAAATAAAATAAAATAAAATAAAATAAAATAAAATAAAATAAAATAAAATAAAATAAAATAAAATAAAATAAAATAAAATAAAATAAAATAAAACAAAATAAAATAAAATAAAATAAAATAAAATAATTTAATTTAATAAAACCATTGCTTAGAGATATTAATTTAAATATTTCTATGAGTTATTTGCCTTACGATACATTAATGTTTTAACTAAATTTTTGCAGATCGAACAGAATTCTTCTTACGTTTTTAACACATATATTTTGAAATATACAGATTATAACAATTTATATTTATTTATTTACTATTTCATCTACAGAATTATATTCTTACAGATTACTGAACACTTTAATTAAAATATTTAAATAACATAAATTCAAACTAATTAAAACATTAAAATTTAACAAAGGGAATAAATTGTTACATAAATGTAAGCATCTTGCAAAAGTTCATTATTCGCATAATTAGTCCTTAGACAGCTCTCCTCAAACATACGATTATTTCTTAAATCGCTGGGAGGACAACATAAGGTAAAATAATTTGTTAATTTTAGGCAATCAGTATTGCTAGATAAAATATTATAGGCCAGCAATAGCAAGGCACAAGTTCTGCGTTCATTTAATGATTGCAAGCCTAATAACTTTCTCTTGATCTCATAAGAAGGTAGTTCATAAGGCCATATTAACTTTAAAGTGGTCTTAGTAAAAATTTTTTAAATACGTTCAATACGATTAGATGTAACTACACGATATTGATTCCAGATAATAGAACAATATTCCAAAATACTGCGGACCAAAGAAATGTGTAAAGATTTCAGGGTATATGCATCCTTAAAATCTTTAGAATTTCTTCGTGTGAAATCAAGCATACAATTGGCTTTAGGAACAACATAATCAATATGCATCGAAAAACTCAATTTACTATCAAAAAATACGCCTAAGTCCTTTACTTCAGCTACACGTCTAATTCAGAGGCCATTAATAGAATAATCGAACTTAAATGGGCTTAAGATATGAGGATAGGACACCGAGGATATATTAATATGTATATCATGATATATTAATATGTATATCATTTTCAGAACACCAGTCAGAATATGTATCAAGATCAGCTTGTAATTTATGGCAGTCTCCCAGACTGGAGATACAAGAGTATAATTTTAAATCATTAGCGAACAACAAGCATATAGAAAACTTAAAAGTAGATGGTAAATCATTGATAAAAAGTAGAAACATACATTGTCGTTGGTTGGTTGAATCGAAGAAATTTTGTTTATGTTCGGATTTGAAAAATACTCTATTGATTTCAGTTTTTTTCGTGAACAGTTTACTAAATTTTTTTAGTTAATATTATCGACGAAATTTGCTTCAGTATAAGGAGAGTGCAAAATTCACTAACACAATTATGTCCAGCGCCAAAGTAAGATTTTTTAAGTACTGGCAACTCTGCAATATGAATTATAGGGCATTTACATCTACCCAAAATCTAGTAGATTTAAACGAAAATCTTCAACAATATCTTAACCAATAACACTTTCGGTTTTTGACATCTAACCCGATTTCATTTTCCTAAAATCTGTTTTTGCAGAGTTTGACAGCAATAACTATATCACAATAAATTCATCATGTAAAAGTATAGTTTCTTTTTATTGCAGCGTAGTATTTTAAAGTAATATTTTGAACAAAATCACAGTTTTGTAATAGACTACTTACAAAAATCTACCAGATTTCGTGAAAATCTAGTCGCAATCTAGATTTAATTTTGTACGGGAAATCTCGTATAAACGAAAAGACAAATGATACCATCAAAGCTACGAACATAACTCTAATTATTTCTAAATACATGACGGGGTGGCATAAAAATGAGTTCAGGAAGGATTTCAGAAATAATAAATTAAGCTTATAATGAATTGAAAGAAAATTTTTACATGGTTCCCGAAAACGAACAGAACCTAAAGAAACCTGTGTTGAAATATAAAATTATGATATAATTTACCAAAACTTAATACTTTCCCTTTTTTAATAACTTGTAGTTGTCCACTGTTGCTAATATTGTTGGCAAATTCTCTTTCATTTTAAGTCTAGACATTAACCCAATAACAACAGCAATTTCGCAGCCAAGAGTTTTATGAAGCCTTAGAAAAAAAAGAATAAAAATAAGCCGGTGGCTTTTTATCTATATAATCTATACGACCTATCAGCTGCCAAACTGGCCTTAAATCTGTTTAAGCCATTAATGTTCGGAGAAAAAAAAACATCCAAATAAACAAATGCTAAATAAATAGTAAAATCTATTTGAAAAAAAAACTAAAATATTAAATAAAAACAATCACAAATTTGGCTAAAACATCGTATAAATCATGTGCTTTGTGTTGATTATGTTGAAGTATGTCAGAGATCTTCTAAAAGCATTTTATATATATATACATATGTATATAACATTTTTCTATTTTTGCTTTCGCGCAATGAGTGAATAAAACAAGACAGATATAGAAAAAAACGTGCTTAAGCATGTTTATGTCAAAGATGTTTTTATTTTTCTTTTTTTATTTATAAAATAAAAAATCTTAAATAAATTAATTTTGTCTTTGCAATAAGCAAAAATATTTTATGGATGTCTCATGCGTGTGTAGTCGTGCGTTTCAAAAGATACTTGGCAATACAATATATTTTTCTTTCGCATTTTTTATAAATTGCTTAAATTGCCGAGGTAAATGCACTCTAATGTGGGATTTTATATTTTTTTTTTTGCCATTCTGTTAATATCTAAAGTCAATAAATTCGTTTATTTTTTGTTTTTAATTTTTTATTTGAAAATCAAAAAAAAATTTTTTTGGCTACAAAATTTATTTATTAAAAAAAATATAGAGAAATCAAATCGCATAAAAAGGTGTTAAAAGTTGGTCGAAGAGTTTAAAAATCCGGTTTGTCTGCTATAAGTGCCCATAATCTCCGTTTATTTATTTATTTTTTTTTAATAAATTTAATTTTCGAAATGACGTCGTTCGTTGGGTTGCCAGAGCTGATAAATAAGATTTTCACAAATTTTCAAGGATTTTTATGTAAAAATCATTGTACAAGGTGTGTTGAATGTTATTTTATAAAATCAGTTTGATATTTGACAAAAAGGCAGTTTTTGTACATTTTCATTTTTTACACTTTTATTAACTAAAATTTGCTTTTGAAATTCATTTTTATACTTTCTTTGCAAATAGTTCACGTAAAAACTACAAAAACATTGATTTTATAGTAGCGAATTTTAATATTCACAAAAACTCACAAAAATAAAATAATCGCTGGCTTAATCAAGTTAAAATCGAGTTCTTTCTGGATATGAATACTGATTTTGCTCTGCATATGGGTAAACTCGAAAAATGAGTGTTCCTGTATTGATATATTCATGTTTGCCAAAGAAAAGAGCTTAAACATATTTTTAATGGGAATTCTCAATCTCACTTTTTTGAGACAAATAACCTAAAGCTACTTAGCAACTCAGTCTTGGAAATATTTACACTCCATGGCCTTCAAAACTTAACATCATCAGCAAATTTTCAAAGGAGACAAAAAACTTAAAACAAAAACTCATTTCTCGTCATTTATATATATTTTTTTTTTTTTCAGTAAATTAAAATTAATTTTTAACACTTAAAGATATAAAAAAAAACCAGCCATCGAACAATTTATTGTAAACGATTTAAACTTCAAGGAGGTGGTTTTTACTTTTTGTGCAACGAACGCAACAACAAAAGTGTCTTATTTAATCTTTTTACTCTCTTCTTTGTACGAGTATGTATTGCTTAAAAGTGTTATTAACAAGAGTATACGCAAATACAAACTCTTCGGCGAGTGAATAATTCAAGTCTTGTTAATTGAACTTTTATAATAAATAAATATTTACTAAAGTCTTTAAAGAACGAAATCAGAGTGAAGAGCGAAAAATTATCATAATTTTAAAATAATTTTTCCCCCTTTTTTAAATTTCTTGTGCAAAATGAATGAATTTCATTCATATTGATAAAAAAAAATCGTATAAAAAACGTTAATAAACATATACACTTAAAAAATAAACAAGGCTGTAATCAGAATTGATATACATATGTACATATATGTATGTATAAATAAGTTGTGGTGTAAAATGTATTTATACATTTTTAATGTATCTGTTATTAAATAACAAATAAATATACACAAGTATATATACATATATTTTTTATAAAATGATTATTATAAAATAAAAGTTTTACATGTTCGTATATGGAAACACGATTACAATGTAAATATTTATAAATACATTTTTTATGTTTAATTTCATACAAAAATAAGTTGTACTATGCATGGCTGTAAATTTTGTTTTAAATACTAACATAAACCATAAAAAATAACTCTATGCCTTCACTCAATACATACTCGTACATACATACATATGTGCATGTAAGAAAACATCCCAGTTGGCAAAATGGTCCTAGCCGAAAAAAAAACTCATTCCAAACAACTAATTCATTGTTTATACGTCAATTTGGATACGAAGAATGTTTATTTTTTAGTTACGATAGATGCTTCTAATTGGCTATGCTATTAATACAAAGTTTTGATTTCTTTGTTTCTTGCATTTCCATTAATAATAACCCAATGAATGTTCTTTAAGTGAACTGGGAGTTTTGAAATTTTATTTGCAAAGAATTTGTTAACAGCAACAGTCTTCAATTCGTAAATTTTTCCTTATGAAATATTTTCATTCGCAAATAACTTGCACGTATAATATAATAGTCCTCGCCGGTATACATACATTTGCACAGTTTGTCCCTTTCTAAAGAAAATAGGCTACCATGTCTTCAAACTAGTCTCTCGCTCATCTGTCACCTATAGTTTTCAAATTGTTCTTATAAAACATTTGTGCAAAAATAATGGGACTCTACGAAAAGAGCTGAACAAAAACGTATAAAACTTGTGTATACGAGTACATGCATAAAGTTTTCCCTTCGAAATAGTCAAAGCATTGTTCTTTTAATTTTTGTTTTTACCAACAATGCTAATGAACTTTTGAAAACAAAAATTAATGAAATATTTCTTTAAAATGTTTTATTAAAATACTTTGCTAAGAAAAATTTATAACGAAAACGAGAAGAAACTGTGGTGTTTGTATAAACGTTGACAATTTAGTGAGAGAAATTGTTCTTCGTAAAGTCTTTCACAATACTCGTACTCTATTGTACCAGCCGTTTAAGAGGACTTAAATTCATGACCAACATAACACAGATATCTACATTTGTATATGAGAAGTGAGTTTGAAACGTGTTCAATAACACACAATTGTTAATTTTATTTCCTTTTTATTTTTATTTTATCATTTTGAAACATTGTTGCACTTTAGCAAATAAATCACCATCAATAATATTCTTTGTTTATAATTTTTGAAGCGCAACCGACAAAGAATTAAAGAACTGACAGACGGAGCAGGCGACCGATCGAATGTTCGGACCAGCCAGAATGTCTGACAGCTGCTTTTATATAAATTTTATTTACTTTTTAATTTAATAACATTATTTTTTATTTCAGTTATTTATAAAGAGCTGGAAAAATAGGTATAGGCACAATTTAAGGAACGTTTCTTTCATTTTATGAAATTTTACGTATGTAAATAGAACTAAGTACGAGTGAAATGTGCACACATTTAATTACCTTTTGAACTCAAATCTTTAGGCTGACAACATTAAAAAAAATTTCCAGTTATTCTGACGTTTTGGCTATTGAATCTGCTTTACGTACGAGTATGCCTATGGTGAATGACAATCTCAGTGGTCGCCACCATAACTGTCAGTAGCAGTGTTGCCAAGAGAGTTGTTGTAAAATCACTACTATAGTGTATAGTACTCGCTATTTTTCCCCTACAATAAAAATATTTCCCTTTTTTTTTTTTGCTTACTACACAACTTTTCTTTTATATATAACACAAAATAATTATTTTAATACAAGAGAAGGAAACACAATAAAAGCTATCTTCATTTATCAATATACATTTATCAATGTGCAATTGCGTATAAAGCTGCAGATCATGAAACTATTCCATTTCATTTTATTGAGGTGTGTTTGTGTGAAATTATAAGAACTACTAACAACCTCAAATTCGTTCCAATGCGAGTTAGAGCGTTTCTATCTGGCACTAATGATATGTAGATAGGCAATAATATATTTTGCTTATTTACGAGACTCTTAAAATTAAAATTTCCCAAAAAGAAAATTTATTCAAGTAATTAAATATAAAATCTCATATTACATATGAATTAATTATGTCTTTTACATGTACGTGCGTGTGTTTTTGTAATCTTTGCAAAATTGGGATACAATGAGTTAATGTTAAATATATATTACATCGATATGCCACTTAAAAGATTTATTTTACGTTAACCATTCTTGTGAATTAAAAAAATTCCAACAATATGCCTATATAAAAAAGTCTATACAAAAAGTGGGAATCCCCTTGCTTGGCAACATTGATCTCGTCGGAGCAAATTCCATTGTAGAAGCGGAAAACAGTGTATCGCGCCCCATACTGCAAGGAAGTTCGAGTGAGTAAATAGTCTTCCTCTTGCACACAATTAAGTTAGCCCAAAATTCATTTAAAAAAATGAAAATTGTATTCCACTGTCGGTCGGATAAAGGTGATATAAATAGTAATTTTTAAACAACACATTTGCAGAAACAAATTTCAAAAATTAATTTAAAAACGTTTATAGAACGTTTGTTTTTTATTTTTATTGTTATCAGCTGCTTTATGGTTTATTACTCATATATGAAGGGCCAACCGAACTGCGGTTGCAAGACAACGGCTAATAATTTTGGGTTGCCTTGCACGTAGATAGCCGCATTATCGTTTTTGAACATCAATTGTATACTCAGGCTGTGTGATAATTTAGCGTAATAAAAATATTTTACGATAGTCGCATTGAGGGATGACGTTGGAGCCCAGCTTGGCACTTCAACATAACAAAAGACTGAAAACCGGGATCTAACCACCGCATACGATATCGAATTGACTATCGTATCGAATCACGGTAAGTGTATATTATGGCAAATGCTGCGTATCAGATCGTAATTTAAACAACATATATAAACAACAATATGTACAACAACTGTCTTACATACACATTTAGCAAGAATTGTAACTGAAACAACATAAATATTGATACCAACCGATCAGATAATATTATAAATATTTCTTAAAAAGCTATATTTTTGAGGAAAATCACAGCACACTTACGATTAAAATCAATTATTTCCCTTTCAATATTTATTTACATTTTAAAATTTCTTATTTACTTGCAAACTAAACTATTACAATTCCATAACAAACCAAATTTTGTAGTTTGTTTAAAAAGACTACCTCCTTCTTTCCCCTTTTTTTTCTTAAACTTTGCGAACGGCTGACTAGATGGGTGTTTATTTTTACTCTGTCTCTCTATATGCCTACGCCTAAACACCTTTGATTTTTATTTTTTTTTTTTTTTTAGTGCAAGCTTTTTTCACAGCCTTTTTTGTAGCTGATGCAGCGCTATTTTACTTTAAAGCTGCTTTTTTCTCATAACGTAATACATGTTATGACCTCTTATGTATGTTTCGAAGACAAGTTGTTGCGTCTCTAAACAAACTAAATACGTAACGCTCTGGCTGTTCGTATACGTATAAGTATATTTTTGTTTTATTTTATTTTGCATCCTTAATACATTAGTAACTACAATATTAACTTGCATGCGGCACGCTTGTAGTTAAAAACTGGTATGTGCAGAAAATTGTTGCAGCAGCCGCTTTTTTCGACTTGTAATTGAAACGATGACGTTTGCATTATGCATATGGTTGCAGATAGGACTCAATTCGTTTAACAACAAGAAATGCAGCAACAATTCCAACACGCAAGTAATATGTAAAAGTTTTTTTTTTTGTTTTTTTGTTTGTGGTGTTCGTTTTTCTAAAGGAGAGTTTACTTTCGAAATAGTACACAAAAATGTTTAAACGGGTAATACGGTAGCAGCAAGACTGCGAAAAAGGGAAAAATCATAAAAGGGTAAAAACTACCAAAAGGCTTAATGAGGCAGTTTGACTTTGTGTGAACTCAAGTTTCGCCACTATGTACAATTTAATAAATAATTACAAAAAAAACTGTATTCGAAAAGTAGCCTTAAGATGGATTTTCTAAGCCCCCGCCCACACTATGATACATTTGCTGCAAAACATCTCTTCGTGTCCCACTGAAGTTTCTGTTTGCAGTTTGTTTTATTTGAAGTACCTTTTTTCCTTTTCCTTCTTCTTCTTCGTCTTCTTCTTCTTCTTATTTTGCTTTGTGACAATTTTGGGTAAAAGAATATATATTTTTTTAAAATTAATGTACCCAACAAACACCAAATCAAAAATTTTTTTTATTTTATTTTTTTTTTTTTTTTTATATTGGACCAGTACTCAGGGGAGTACTGGAAAATAGGTTGTGAAGAGGGGGAAAGCGGGAGTAGTGTTTGTGAACATTTGACTTGAATCTTCCAACGTTATAACAGACAGGAAACACTTCTGCAGGCAACTTGTTCCACAGACGAAGCGTGCGGCTGAAAAACGAATTCTCTCTGTAATGCGTAGTACGATTCCCCGGGCAATCGACCACAAATGGGTGAGCTCTAGACGATGAACGCGTGCTACGTAAAGATGTGCGCGTTTCGGGAACAAGATCCCTAATCTCGTCAGAGCAAAATCCATTGTAGTATCGATAGAACAGAGTAACGCATCCCACACTGCGTCGATGCTCCAGTGAGTCAATAGAGTTGGATACCCTACTGTCACCGATGAGCTTCTTCGCCCTCTCCTGCACACGGTCGAGTAACCCCAAAACAGACTTTGAGGCACCGGCCCAAACATGAGAGTTGTATTCCATTTTCGGTCGGATGTAGGTGGTATAAATAGTAAGGAGGTCGGATGGAGTGAAGTACATCTTACACCGTTTCAAAAAACCGAGGCACTTGAATGCTTCTTTAGAGATATGAAAAATGTGTTCATTCCAGCGAACGTCACACTGTATCTTCATTCCAAGAACATCAAGAGCATCCGATTCTTCAATATTTATACCATCCATGAGTACAGATGAAGCAGCATTTGCGGTCGTTTGTTTGTGCGTCAATAAGCAACACTGGGTCTTACGAGCATTAAAGGCGAACCTGTTTTTACGACCCCATTCAGAGATTAATAGAAGATCACTATTCAGTGAATCATTCATATTTAGTCTCTTGGCAGCGATCTCTGATAGGCTGGGCCTATAACTAAAAGAGTACGAGTGACAAATGCTGCTGTCATCCGCGAAAGAGTGGATAGGGTTGGAATTTTGGTAGAGAAGGTCGTTGAGGAAAATAAGAAATAGGGTAGGAGAAAGAAATTGATATAAAATGACGTTATCATTTGATATCAAACATATTTTTCAAACCTTTTTCAATGGTTTGATTTTAACATTTGAATTTAAATTAAAAATCATTTGATACTTAATTTGAATCATAAAACAAATGTGTCAGCAATATAATAAGTTAAAACGCATGAAATATGACATGAAAAACTGAAATAATAAGAAATAATGAGATTGCCTGATTTGACCGCGATTTAGAGCCAAAAGGAACCAACTATTTCGTCCTTTCAAGAATTTCAAGACGAAGGAAAATAATAATAATAATAAAATAAGTAATAATAATGGAAAACTCAAATTAAAAACCGCAAATAAATCAAACGAAAAATGAATTTGCAAAGCAAAAATTAGTATTTATTTGTATTCCACTTCACAATCCACATTTGAAAAACATTTGAAAAATTACATTTGAAACCAAGTTGAGCGTAAATCAAATCAGTATCAAACGTTTGTCGTTTGAGAAAACGTTTGATTTCAAATCATTCTCAATTTGAAATCAAACCTTAGTGATGTTTCATAGTATGGACGGGGACTAAAAGCGTTTATATTAAGTGAAATTTGGTGCGTCCTACAGAGCTACGGTAATAACAATACCAAAAAATATCTCAACCGGGGGCATAACATTCGATTACATAAGCGATGATACGCATATTTAAGGCACTAATGCGCATCATCTCATATAATAACCTAATATAAATTTTCAAACAAATTGCCGCATTTGTAAAGTGAATACCTTTCCAGTGAGATACTGAAGTGTTAATAAAGGCTCAGTAATGCCAATAATAAATCTAATTTACAATCCAATCCAATTTCGCTCAATTTGTGAGCAGGTAGAAGACGTCTTGACACTACTTAGCACACGTTGTATGTTAACATTCATTGGTAGGTAATGTTCGTCGTTGGGCATGTATTGTGCTGGTAGAAAGATACAAAATACTAAAAAAAATTTCAAAGTCCGTGTTCTCCTTTGTTTGCGTAAGTATATCACGGTGCACAATCTTGCGCAAATGGCCTTGTATCATTGCATTTGCAAAATTAAGGAGTATATTTCTACTTTACAATAACAAAATACATTATTATATTTGCAATTGCAGATATATGCACTCTCAAACGCTCAAGATTGTGAATCGCTCTTATGTGGTTTCCTATAATTATATAGTTTGTAGAAAAAACTTTTACATTTCTCTAGTACCAAAACAAGAGAGCATAGTAAACGTAGTGAGTTTGCCTGGTAAAGTTGTATTACAAATAAATACGCTTTACGGTATACCTATATATACTCATATATGTATTCCCCGTTGGATATATTTCCACAACAAAAAGCATAAATAAACTATAAAACGAAAATTTAAATAAAATTTTGGCTTGAACATAATATTTCACACAACTTAAAGATATCAGTTTTGTTTCGCCATCGCTGGATAATACAGTCCATCTTCAGGCAAAATAAATAAACGTTTTTAATTAACACAAACACAATAAAAACTAAAAAAATTATAACGCCTCATCATTTTTACATTTTGATTACATCATTAGTTTTTCTTTATGCGAAAATTGGTTAAAATATTCATAAATTTTTATAAATGCAATACATATTTTAAATTTACTTCAAAATTGTTTATTCAAATGTTTTTCACAATTTGTTGCAATATTATTTAGATGAAATTTAAATGAATTACTACAATCTTTTCCACTTTAGTATGCAGTGCCGCTTATAAGGCAAGTGGTTTTCTATAACAGGCTTTATGTAAGTTGTATTTTATTATTAATTTGTAAATCACAAATTGACTTAGAATTTAATTTTATTATTTGGGAAAGAAAAACAAAAGTTGATGTTTTCTACCACATTATCCAAGTACTGTCAAGCACTGTTGGGAAGGTATTTTAAAACTATGAACGTTTTGTTCTGATTCTACATATTCTCATTTGTTTTGTAGATTGTTTTAAAATACAGTGCAGTTTAAAATGAAGTACAGTAGTTCCAACTGTATAGTAGTGAGTACGTATGTATCTTATTTCATTTTTATAAATTTAAAAATTAATAAAAAAATAAATTAACTATTTACTGTTCAACAATATTTTAATTTTTAGGGTGTTAAAAAAAATCTATCGAAACATGAAATTAAGTCGCACAAAAAGCAAGCACTAAAAAACAAGTGCAATATGTAAAATTTTGTGCTCAAAACAACAAAAATAGTATAATAAATTAATAATTAATTAATTCAAGGTAAATTGCGTTACAACGATGTGTTTTATACTGACTAGATGAGTCAGAAGAAATAAAAATTATAATATTTTTAAAACAAATTTGAAAACCGCATAACATATTTGAATTGTGTGCTTTTGTTATCGTTAGTGTATTCGGTTATACGAACTAATTAAAGTGTCATTAATTTTACAATGAATTTCCGTTTAGTTAACAATTTCATTAACTGCAAACAAAAGCAGGGGGATGGGAAAAGGAAATAGCAAGGCGATATACATATGTACATACTTATATATTTTTAAGTAATTTAAAACAACCTTTAACACCTGTATAACTTTAGATGTGAAGGGAAAATTATGATTTTTGTGACATTTACTTGATAACGTTTGAAATACAAACAATTGACCCTGTTCACTGTGTGCTAAACAATTGTAGCCGAAGTCAAAATTTATTAAGAAAAACTATACCACACCCTCATCTTCACTGCTGACAACAGCATGGAGCAAGCAATTATAAGTTTGCTTTAATTATCAAAATCATTTAATGGAATTAAACCGAAAGCCAGACAGAAGCATATTGTTAACAAAGTAGTGAAAAATTATTGCAACACATAAACTTCACTCCGTAAAACAAGCGACTAACAAACAAACGTGCCATAGAAAAAAATTATTTAATTATTTCTGACTGGATGTATATTTCAATTTTTTGTAGGTCGGTGTCTGAGACACGCTTCGCTGATTTTGGTTCACATTTCATTTTTATATGTCAGACTTTTTAAATTTGAAGCCTACTTAATTCCCGAAAAACGACATTTAGAGCATTTAATCACTTGCATTTCAACGTTGCCAAACACCACAAAAAACACAATCAGTCGTGTAGATCAGCAAGAAATAAACATCATTTATATTGTGCAACATTTTAAAACTTGCTACAAAACCGTAAATGCGTATTGTTTTAACAATGGAATTTTGTATTGCAACGTAAAATAATGAATTGCATTTTAGCAGTTTTACACCTTTTAACTGGAGGGGGAATATTACAAGTTTCCAATTAAATTTTCTTTTTATTTTTTGCTATTAATTATGAAGAGTAAAGAATTTGTGGCTGCCACGATGTGAGAAAATCTACAAGCAAGCAATTAAATAAATGGAAATATGCAAATGAGCGAAAAAGAAGTTGCAACGATAATACCAGAAGAAGATACTAATAGAAAGATAAATTAAAAATAAGAAAGGCAACTGATAGAGTTTCTACAGGATTTGAAAGAATTTAACCCGTGAGAATTTTAAAAAAAGTTGAAAGCAATTAAAATAATAGTGCATAAGTTTATTAAATTATATTGCAAAAATATAAATATTTTGACAGTTGGAGTTTTAAATTCAGAATTTAATCTCAGAAAACTTGTTACCCCAATTCACTGTGAAAAATTTGTATCCGCTGCAATTTAATAGCTGGAGTTTGATACAGTGTTGCCAGGAGATTTTTTTTTGAAATAAAAATCGTTATTTTTCCCTACAATCAAAAAATATTTCATTTATATAAATAAAAATATTTTGCGCAAATTTATTATCTTAATACGATTTTCATGTTTATTGTAAATTCAAACAGGTAGAACTTTTTACTAAAAAGTAAATTATTGTAAAAAATATCGAATCGTATGATTAAAAATGTATGTGTGTGTTTAGCTATATAAATTAATTTGTTTAAGTGACTTTGTGCAGGAGTTGAAAAAACTAGAGAGTAGTTTCATCAATATGCGACTTTTATTTTATAATTACGCGTAGAAGCCCGTTGTTTATTCTATTAAATCTTTACGATGGTGTGTTTATATGAAATATGTTAAAATTATTAACAAACCTAAGTTCGGAAAAAATGCGTGTTACCGCCTTTCTACTGAGACCGGCGATATATAGATATCCAACCATTTAATATCTTGGTTAGGAGATCTTTGTGATTTAAGATTTTTTATGGAAGTAAGGCGTGTACATCTGAGATCTAAAAATGCTATGAAATTTGATATTATAAGTTATAGAAAAAAACCCTCCCATCAGTTTTAAACGATTTTAATAATTTTCGTGTAATTGGAAAATACTTATTGTTAAAATATTTAACATTGTATATAAATAGGATGAAAATACATCGATATCCAACTTTGCCTCATAGCAAAATTTTAATAGTATCAAAATAATAATATAAACCATATTATAATTATAAATAATAATGTTAGTCATAGTCGGAAAATTTATAATAGTATACTAATAAACAATAATCTATAATGTTAATCATTTGAGATCATTTAAAAATTCTCTACGATAAACCTAATCTTACAAAATCTGTCCTTTTTTCCCTATATGTGGAAATAAACAAATAAATCTGTACAAAAAGGGAAAAATCCCTACGCTTGGCAACACTGGTTTGACACACTACATCTGATTTGCGCCATTTGTAAATAACAATATATTACCATTTGAGATGCTCTGATGCCTGGCTCTTATTAATTTTAAATCTACCAGAATTCTATATTAAGTCGAACGAAGTCCATATTAAAACTGATTGCAATATTCTCCCTTTATTAGAAAACACAGCTAAACAAAGAATTGGTCTATTAAAAAATCCGAGTATTACAATAGACCTAATTTTATACAGTCCTCAGCGGCGAACACTACCTACTACACTACATGTAGGCAACACTTTGTGTTCAAGTAATGCTAACTTACAAAGTACACTGAAAAGAAAATTAATACATCCGTACTTAAATCACCGTACTTAAATTACCGCCTAGGGTAAGTACGGATTTTCTTTAATCAAGTACGGATTACTTGATTTAAGAACGGATTATTCAAGCAGTAAATACTTACTGTTAGACATATTTAATCCTGAATCCGAATGAAATAAACCGAAAATGATATTGATTTGATCAAATGTGAGATCAAGCCAATCTTAGAATGCGATTGATTCAAGAATTTCGGAGTTAATTTAATCCCGAATTCGTACTTTGAAATAAGAACAATTGAGTCTATTATTATTTACTCTATTAGCTACTAATATATATATATACCAATCAAAAAATATATACTACTTGTTTGGTGTTTCCTACATCCTAATCAGCAGTAAACTTGGAAAACTTAAAAAATCTTTTGAAACATTTAACTACACTATTTTAAATAAGTTAATGAGGATTCAAAACACAAAAATGCTCAAAAACCAAAGCAAAACCATATTTTTTCTTTTATTCTTATATCTCAACAATTTCAAAATTGGTTTTCTTGAACAATCCCGCTTTCGGTTTTTTTTTTGAGGACACTTCAGTCGTTCAGTTATTACGAAAGATTTTTGAGAACGGCTTGTACTAAAAGCAAGTAAAAAATACTTAAACTTAGTACCAGCTGTTTCTTTCTGTGTATAGGATCGTAGATATGGAATTCACAAAAACAAATTTGGTTCATCTTTTGTAACACGTATAAATGTATGCTTGTGTATACGAGCACATTGCTGATACAAATACACATTTCAAATATTAATTACATATTTCGCACCCTAAATGCAAAAGGGTCACAACTCAAAATACTAAATTTTTCAGGAGAGACAAGAAACTGTTTATGTAAAAATGATTGTAATATTTAAAGAAAATATTGTTCCATTATGAGAAAATTCAATACCGAAGAAGGTTCTACTGTATTTTTTTGAATTTTATATTATGTTTGCGAAAACAATAAAAAACTGGCTTTTGTGGAAAAAAATAAGTTTTGGGAAATTTTGAGTTGTGATCGTTTTGTATTTAGGGAGCGAAATTTTTGATTTGTTAGTTATAAATTAAAAATTCGCCAGCCTTTGTCATATATCATTATAAAAATATTAATGTATAAAATTGGTACTAAAGCAAAAATTATAAAAAAGAATTTAGTGCAAAGTGACGTTATATTCGAGCTGCTTACTGCTAATGTTCAATGTATGCTAGGAAGTAATGAGCGTTTGTGCTCGATGAACACTACAATATATCCCTTAGTTTGATCTAAACTTTCGCCGCTGGGTATAATCTTACAAATTATCAGCCATGTCATAAAATACAATTTCGTTTGGAAACGGAATTCAATTTTTTATCTATAAAACGAAGACATTTTTCAGAATGAAATCGATTTTAGTTTCAAGGCTGAAATTAATATGTGGTTTTCAATTTTCTGAAGTACCATCTAATGAAATTGAACACTATGACATGGCTGTAAAACTATCTTGAATTAGAACTTGTGATTTTAATGTATTAAATGCTCTGTATTGAAGTATCCCAGCGGCCAAAGTTTCGCTTACAGAAGCGATGATCCGATGCACACTTGTAAGTCAGTAATGCACATCATCTCATATACGAACCTAGTATACTTTTTCATATGCATTGCCGCATTTGTAGAGTGAACGCCTACCACCTGCACACAAAGTAAGCGAGCTAGTGTGGTGTTCATCCAACAAAAGCTCATTACTTCCTAACATACATTGTAAGTAATCAGTAGACAGTTCGAATACAATCTCGCATACTTTGTAAGTCGGAAGTAGACAGCTCGGATACAATCTCGCATACATTGTAATATTTCATTAAATAAATTTGGGAATATTTCATTAAATAAATTTGTTGTGTTTTTTGTTCACTGCATTCTTTTTTTTCACTAAATGTTTTATCTTTCTTGTACATTTTTTTATAAGGTTTTCTTACCTTTAGCACTAATTTTGTTAATTAAATTTTTGCAACGTGCTCTGACAAAGACGGCGAACGTTTGAATTACATCGAATAAATAAAATACGTTCATATAATTGTGATACAAAAGATGAACATAATTCATTTTTGGGAACTCCATATACTACTGTCATACACTTTGTAAGTTACCATTCATTGATTACAAAGTGTGGCACACATCATCGAAGAGAAGTAATGTGGTAGGCAATGTTCGCCGCTGGGTAATATCCACTTCTTTCTCTTTTTCAATGAAGCCCAGCGGCCAAAGTTTCGCTTACAGAAGCGATGATCCGATGCACACTTGTAAGTCAGTAATGCACACCATCTCATATACGAACCTAGTATACTTTTTCATATACATTGCCGCATTTGTAGAGTGAACGCCTACAAAGTAAGCGAGCTAGTGTGGTGTTCATCCAACAAAAGCTCATTACTTCCTAACATACATTGTAAGCTATCAGTAGGCAGCTCGAATACAATCTCGCATACTTTGTAAGTCAGAAGTAGGCAGCACGGATACAATCTCGCATACATTGTAAGCCGGCAGTAGGCAGCTCGTACGTACTGCGCAATTCAGTTTTTTGAGAATATTCCATTAAATAAATTTGTTCCGTTTTTTGTCTACTGCATTCTTTTATTTTTTCACTAAATATTTTTGGCATCTTTCTTGTACCTTTTTTAAATTGTTTTCTAGGCACTTTTATCTAATTTTGTGAATTAAAATTTTTGCAACGTAGTCTGACAAAGACGGCGAACGTTTGATTTACAACTAAAAAATAAAATACATAAATATAAATGTGATGATGAACATAATTCATTTTTGGGAACTCCATATACTACTGTCATACACTTTGTAAGTTACCATTCATTGATTACAAAGTGTTGCACACATCATCGAAGAGAAGTAATGTGGTAGGCAATGTTCGCCGCTGGGTAATATCCACTTCTTTCTCTTTTTCAATAAAGTACTCGCAAATTATGAAACGGAGAGTCTCTCTCTTAATTGTCACATTTGCACTAGTCAGGAAGAAGAGTTTGAAAAATAAATTTTGTTATGCATTCTGTTGAATTTGTCAAATAAAAGTGAACAAAATGCATTCCGCCTTATTGTGGTTGATGAATTTAGAAACAGCCTATGGTAATTCTATAATAGATTAATTGATAAGTGAATTGGTTTTCTTTAATCTATAAAATTATCGTATCTTAATTATGGTATCGTATCATAACTATCGTAGACGGTTTCTTGAATTCGAAAACAACAATTAGGACCATTTTCTTCAGGTTCAAAGGTTTGGAACGTTATATATTTCGAAAGAAATTATAACTTTGAATTTGTCAAAGTGGTGGGTTTCATAGTAAAAATAGTTTTATTCCCACATAACAAAAAAATTAAGTCTGCTCTCCAACATTTACAATTTCGCGCGTGGTAACTTTAAATGCAATTACGCTGCCGTCACCATTATCTTGTAATCGACTACTGTTAAATTTGGTTCAAGATGTGTTATTTAGCTTGTGTTCGACAATCATTAAAATACTAATGTTCAAAAATGAAAATGAAGAGCTAACCATCAAACATGTCAATTTATTTATTTACAATTCTTGTCCATGGATATAATTTTCTTACAGACAGCTTAATAATATAACTACAGTAGTATTTACAAATAAAATACAGAACTAAGAATTTAAAAAGACGATAATTTTACTTTTAGTAACATTTGCATTGAAGGAAAAATCAATAAGCTTATAAAATTTATTAAATTGACTACACATCCTCCTAAATGGATCAGCATTCGCGTAATTTGATCTGAAGTAATTAACCGATAGCAATACAAAGTGTCGGGATGGACGATGGGGAACATTGAGTGAAATGTTATCGAGCAGGAAATCGAAGTAAATATCACAATTAATTAAATTTATGATAAATGAGACATTCAATATAGTTCTTCGGCTTTTAAGTGTTGGGAGTTTGATTAAAGCAAGACTGCTTGTATATGACGGAAGATCTAATGGATTCCACTGTAGACCACGAAAGCAAAATAATAAAAAATGCTTTTGATCAGATTTTATGTAATTATTGTGAGTCATATACATAGGATCCCAGACAATAGAAGCATATTCAAGGATAGGTCTTACGAGGGAAACATACAGCTGTTTTGTGACATCATTTAATAAAACCAAGAATACATCGTGCTTTATTTACAGTTTTGGAAACAATAAAAATTTTTTAGAGTTTAGAATTTTCGTTAAGATATAACAAAAATGAAAAAAGTAAATTTCGTTCGTTAAAGTTTAGTAAAAACATCATTGAAACCGAAGAAATAATTGATAAATATTATGGAATGGACGACACATGAATCCACAACTCTACCCAATAGACAGCAAGAAATACCTGGTTTCGCCGGGTGATTGTGCACTAACGAAGCCCAAGATGGGGCTATCAGCCAGCAAGGTCGTTACCGCCACTTTTTTATGCACATATTGCAATTTACATAGATTACCTAGAAAGGGCAAAACGATCACCTGCGAATATTAATTATTTAGAACTTTTAACACAAACGAACAAAAGTGTTTTGTTTCTAAAAAGACCGCCCTTTTAGAAATTTATTCACTGTGTAATATTTTTTCTTTTTTTTTGCAAACATATAACCCGCGGCAATTTTGTGCTGCAACCTTATTTTGCTTCGTAGTAAAAATAATCGGCATTTTTTCAGTTTAAATTTCTGTTTGTTTTGATTTTTTTTTTGTGTTTAGTTAATATTAGTATTAGATTTAAATTTCAAAGCATTTGCTTTTCTATAAATACGTTTACGTATTTTTTTTTTTTTTAACTCCAATAACTTTTTTGTTTAAGAATAAAAATAAACAGTTCCAACGCAAAAGTTGTATGAAAATACGAGTAATACGGCTTAAGGTGGGTATGAACAGAATTTTGAAAAGTCATGACTAGAATTTGACGTGGTGGTGAAGAACGATTAAAGACAGAAATGTAGCCATGAACATCGGTATACAAAATGTTATGATCCGACTAAAAATGGCGACACATTGAACAATTTTCATTTGTAGGCATGGCAAAGAAGTAAAAATAAATATTTTTGGAATTTTTTTTACTTTATTTTTAATCCTAGGGGGTGACTGACATAATTTTTTTTTTTTGTTGTTTTTTGTTTACCGCTATTGCTAAAATACATATATTAAACTACGAACTACTTACTATCCCACACATCATAGTTTTGCTGTCACTATTTTCTTTATCTACACCTGAAGAAATGTGTTAGAGATAAGAGATTTTGTTCGAATTAGAAGATCATTACCGTGATAAAAACTTATTTTGAGGGCTTTGATAAAACCTTCTATTTGGAAAATCCAAATGTGATTATTTTAACAAATAGAACGATTCTTTTCCGAAAAAAAAAATTGTTATTCAAATAAATAGTCACGTAGTTATCAAGCCAGCTCTCGCGAAAATAGACGACTGATAACTTGGAATGGTAAATTTGATGCGCGAAACTATAATAAGCTAAGAATAATCAAAAAAGTAAAAGTAAAATATGTACTTACAATTAAAAATCGGTTACTTGAAGAATTAAAGCGTATTTGTTAACTTACCTAAAAAGAAAAAAAATTATTTATATTAAATATGATATTTATATTTAGTTCCTTTTTTATTAGCATAAAATTTTCTTTGATTTTTTTAATTTTTGTGATATTCCAGAACGAATAAAATAAAATAACTGAATTAAATAAATGTTCAATTGAATTTAAATTCTAACCAATAAAGCAGTGAGTCGCTAATTTAATTTCATATTTGTGACATAAAAATATTTTATATTTTTAGATATTTGATAATCAATAATGGTCACACTTATATATTTAATATAACGCCAAAATTATATCTAAAAATTATCAGCTACATGTATGTGCTGAGCATTAGGTTTCACAAAAAAAATAATGATTCCGATTTGCACTCACAAAATTGCAATTTGTTAGTGCATATATGTATAAATACATGCGTTTATTGCGTTTTGCTTTTTTTTTCAAAAATATTCATGAGGACAATAAAAATAAAAAATACTTATGAAAACCCTCAAACCAGCAAATGTAAAAATTAAGTTTACTCTCAAAATCACACAAATTTGATTTGTTTCATTTCATTGATCTATCAGACAACCGAGGCACATTCATACGATCAATCCGCTTAACACAATAAATTTGTTGTATGCATTTGTCGTCGAAATTACACTGAAGAACCTAAAATCAAGTATTTGGCAAAATGATTGCCAGGATATGTTTGTCTTTCACACATATACTTGAAACTATTTTTTTAAATAGGTTAAAGTGCATATATAAACTTTTTTAGAGCATACTACTATACTATTGATCGCCACGCAAAACCTTCAAGGATATTGGATGTTATACATTTATATACTGATTGTTCTCCGTGTGCGACCACTGAGTTACTTATCAATTCTAGTCCTTTCAACTTTTCATTCTCTCTTTTGTTTATTGAAAAAATATTTGGGTGCACCCAAAAATACTCACACTTGTGTGTTTTGTGCGAAGTTAAACATTCATATGGATTCACACGTAGACGTCTGTATAATTACGATCAAAAGGTATTTGAGTATATTCATTTGCTTTTTGAATAAATACACAATTGAATACGAAGAATAAAGCCGAATAATGATAATAATCTACTCGACGAAAAATAAATAAACCACATTCAAATAAATCAAATGTAAGAAGAAAAGATTTCAAATATATTATCATTCGAGTGAATTGTAAGTAGTATTGGAATGTATTCATATTTGTATGTAGTATTCTATTAATAATTTATTTACAAATTTTTGTATGTTTTAGATTTTGAAAAATAAGTACATATGCACATACTTATGTATTTCTATATTTCCATTCATTTGTTAAAAGAAATAAGAAAAAAATATTAGAAAATTAAAATTATATGCGTATTTCATATATGTATAACAAAGTTATTTTGTCAACTTCAATTTAACATTTTCTGCCTTTATTTCGCATACACTTCAAAAACAAATCTCGTTTTAAAAGAATTTTTTACTTTGTAGTATAATCAATGTACGAGTAAGGCATATTCGAATAATATCCTTTTTCAATTTATTCAATGATTTGATAATTTTTGTACTCAGCCAAACTGTAGTCATGTATTTGCATGCTTTTGCATTTACAAATTGAATAAATGAATATCCGAATTAAAGCGTATATGAAAGAATCTATTTATTAGGAGCAATTTTAAAATGCAATTCTTTCTCTTTTATGTTTTTACTCGTTTTACACTGTACTCAATATTTGAATGAACATTGTGTTTTCAGTGTGTACATAAATAAATGAATATATTGATGCATCTATTAGTAAACACCACATTCATGTGTATTTTTGGTATGTGTACCAAATTAATTAGCTATTTACAACTTTAATACTGACCCGATTTCACTGATATATGCGGTGCACTGTAGCTCAAAAATATTTACTAATCGGTTAAAGAATTTACAAATAGAAAAGGGAAATAGAAAAGGGAAAGAGTTGTAAAATTTTCCTATTTGCGAGTATATATAGATAAAGAAAAGAAAGCACTGTAGTCTAATAACACGAGTGTTCCAGCGTTACGAACAGGGGAGTTACTCTCTATTGCGTTGCAAAAGTAAGTTCGATGCGAAAGGTAGGTGCGATAAGAGTATAATTTGGTATTCTGTGCTGTTTGCGCAAGCCTTTTCGCGAAATAGTTTAAAAATTAAGTAGCACTGGTATCACAAAATAAACAATAGTGAAGAATGATAAAATAAAATGTGCGAAATGGTAAATTAAATGCGAAAAAAATACGAAACCGCAATACAGGGTACCAATTCTTCGATTCTTCTTTCACATCGCAATAGAGTTACCTCCCACCTCTGATATTGCATAATTCATATTATTAGTCATTCACTATATGTATAGACAATACATAATTATATGTAAGTGAAAAATTTGCATTTTAATGATTTCAAATCAACGTTCAATAATTAATTAAAACACTACTATAATCTTCAGATTTAGCTGTTAATTAATTTTAAATTTGTTAAAAATTTCAATTAGATATATTAAAACTGCTTAAATAGTCATAGAAACAAATTATTTAAGTTTTGCCGAACGATATCTCTATCTATTAACTGTCAGTTTAACCGCCAAAAACCGTCATTTAAGATTTCAAATTACAACAAAAGGTGTGTCAAAATACATTTTTTTTATTATATTTTTTGTTTTCAGTATATGAGTAATAATAGCACAAATGTTATACATATGTGCATATATATAATTATTTATAAATACATATTAATTAATTTCAAAACAAACATATACAAAAAGTGGTAACCGATACTCGTAAGAAAAAATATTAATTAATGAAAGGGTGGAGAATATGAGAAATCTTTTTTTCAACAGTCACTTTATTGCCATGAAAACATCATTATATATAGGAAAAAAAATAATAATAAAATATTAAATTTTATTTACATTCAATGGTTTAAATCGATCGTGAAAAGCGAATATGGTACATTTTATTCTGATTTCGATGTTGATTTTATTTTGCTAATGACATGCTGTTTACCGCTTGGCCGGCTGTGGAGCTTGTCATTTATTTTTATTTTTTTTAATAACTTTTTATTTCTTGTAGTGTTACTCTCAGACTTTTGAAGTTTGAATAGATTTTGATTTTAAAAGTCTTTAAATGTGTCTATTTAAATAATAGACACAATGTGTTTATGCATCTTAACAAAAGCTTTGGGCAAAAATATGCAAATATTTTTAAAGCAATATTGAAATTGAAACGTTAAAACTGTCATAATTGATTTATAAAAGGAAGCGCGTTTATTTCACATTTTAATATTAAAAATCTTAAAATATTGTGTGAGCAGAATTAATTTTTGGCAAATTTGTTCAAAAACATGAGAAAATTTTTGTTAATAAACATATTACAATTTATGAGTGACATGCGATAGAAATAATAATGCCATAGTAAGAGGTTTTTTAAGTTGATACCGACACAATTCCCATGAATTTATTATTTTTATTGTCAAATAAAATTTTACACAAAAAACGCGCTGTAAAAAATCAACATTTTGCATAGATGATTTTGATCTTAAACTTGTTATTGTAGATCGGTAGAAAAAGATATAAATTTACACTAACTCTTCAGTAAACATACTCGTATAACTTGAAAGACTTGATCAAACTGAAATAAAATTATTATTATTGAAAATTACTTATTTTTTGGCAAAATTAATTTGAATAAACAAGGCTCTTGTAATGGTTTTGCTAATAATAAAATATGTATTACAATTTTTCAAAATTCTAAAACGTCAACAACCTTTTTTAAGCAGGGCGGATACAAAGTGTCTTACCCTGCCTTTAGACATGTGAGTAATCTCATGCGAGTGCTGAATATGTATTATCTATGAAAATTTCTTCGAAAAACTCGAATCTCTTGCAATTTTCTTTTCTGTCTACACATGCAAGTGAGAGTTCATTTTAAATCTGTCGTCAGCACGTGAACTTCAAACAATTTGTTTCCTTCACATATTTTGTTTCTATTTCAATTTATCTTCTCTTCATAAATTTGCATTAATTTTTATTATCGTTATTTTATTGATATAAACGCTTTATAATTCATACATTTCCATCTATAGTATTAATTTTAATAAATTAACATACAATTTAGCAAACAAACTAACTAAAACTTAAGTTTTAATTTTGTTGTGATCCAGTTGATTTGCTTAAAATTATTTACACGGTAACACTGTTTGTTTCACATTTGATTGGATGGAAGTGCGAAAAAATCACTCGCAAGCAAATTTAGCTGCGAGTAGACCTGCGAATGCGAAAAATGTGAATGGGGTAGTAAAAAAATGTGAGTGTATTGAGTTTTTCGGACTCTTACTCCCATGCCTAAACACTAGCGACCTTATGCATAATCAAAATCTATACGCTAACTAGCTGCTAAGTTTTGTGTGTGTAAATTCAAATAACGGAAAGATAGCAGCAAGTTAGTTAGCACAAAGTATTTTATTATACATAAGGCCGTAGGTTAACAAGCCTCGTAATAGTATGTGTGACGACGACGCGCAGTGTCGTGATCATATAGTGAGTGACCACAAAAACAAAGTTATTGTGCAGAGTTGAAATTTGGCACATATATTTAAGTTGGCAAAACTTAACACAATTTGAAAAAATTCGGAACAAGGATTAGTGTCCTCATTTTACACATCCCAAAATTTAAGTGTCATAAAATTTTTTTTTTTTTTAACTTTATTATTTTATTTATTGAATCTACATAAGAAATGTAATGACAATAAGTATTCAATTCTTAATACTAAAAAAAAATTGTGATTAAAGTCCTGCCAGTGCTGGACAAAAATTTATTTTTATGCGAATATTATTTCAGAATTCAGTCATCTGTTTAGAGCTCGAATGGTAGCCAAAGTATCCCTCCTTCTCAGACGGGTATGACCACCAAAGTTAAGAATATTAACTGCAAGAGGATTTGGGTGGAATTCAAGTTTGTTAATATATCTTGTCGCGTACTTTACAAATTCAGATTTCACAAAAGGTAAGTTCAGATCTGCGTGGATTCGTGAGTTTTTAACGTACCATGGAGCATTTGTAATTCTACGGAGAATTCTATTTTGATTTCTTTGAATTTTTTCAATGTTAGATGCCGAGGCAGTGCCCCATAATTGAATCCCATAGCACAAATATTGGCTTTAGAATCGAGTTGTAAAGCAAAAGTTTACAATCAAGCTTCAAAGTCAAATTTCTGTCTATTAGCCAGTTAATTTGCACTGCTTTCAATTTCATTTGCGTTACTTTTGCCTCGATGTGCGTCTTCCATATTAGTCTACGGTCAATATGAATACCGAGGTATTTGACTTCACTGTGTTGAGGTATTACTTTATTGTTAATAGTAATGGGTGAGCATGTTCCTAGACGCAGTGCGAATGTAACATGGTAAGTTTATTGATGCTTGCTGATGGTTACTATGTATTTTAGGGGGGAAAAATGCAAATTCTTGAATTTTTGTATGATCATTGGACGTGATATCCTTAATGATTTGACCAAATTTGATTCAGTTTAGATTAAGGATACGCTAGGCTAATATAGAGTAAATATATATATTTTTTTAATTAATCCGAACACAAAACATTTAAGCCCTTATGCATAATAAAAAAAAACCTTGTGTTAATTAATTTGCTTTATGGAAATGTACATACAAACTTAATAATACATCTAATACTCTGAAAAGCAAAATTATTACAAGCCCAAGCTTTGTCAAAAGAACGATAGGTAGTATGGAGCACTTGATTCAAGTACGGATTATTGAAGCTCTAAATATTTAATCTTAGACATACTCAATCCCGAATACGTGAAGAACTAAATCTTAAGAAATCAAGCATGCACAAAAATTAGTGGTAAAAAAACAAGGTGTTTTGAAATTTATCGGTCTTTGCTGGAATGCGAAAAATACACACTGGCCGCAAACCAAACTTAATATGAGCTTGAGCCATCAAACATAGGATTTTCAAAGCATCAAACAAAGTACATGAAGAATTTTGTCTTGATTACCACGCTTTGGGATAGGCAAAAATTAATAAAAATACATGCACACACATATATACACAACTGTATATTCATTGTATATAATTAGTTTCAAATTAACAGATTTCCTTTATAAAGAATGTAGTAAGGTTGCATGATGCATGCGCTCTGCTATAATATTCAATTGCTATCTTGTGTTTTTCACACACGCACGCATAAAATGATCTCAGAAAAGTCGAAAATGCTTTATTTGCAAGAATAAAGAAATATTTTGGATTTATTAAGTGCGATTGACCGATCTAGACATAAAGAGTGATTTTTTTGCTATTATCTTTTTGGCAACATTAGTTTTGACAGCTCACGCACGTTTTGTATCTTGTGTCACTGTCGAACATCTTCAGTTTGGTCTATAATTTATTCATGAATCGTCTTACAAACGAACAACGCTTGCAAATTATTGAATTTTATTACCAAAATGCGTGCTCTGTTAAGAAAGTTCATCGCGCGCTTCTTCCATTTTATGGTCAGTTTAATCGACCTACTGAGGCTTCTATTCGGGCTATTGTAAAAAAATTTCGCACCAAATTTACATTGTTGGACATTAAACCACCAACACGCTTACGTAGAGTGCGAACTGAAGAAAATATCGCAGCCGTTCGCAGCAATTGGGCCTCTGTTACTCCACTACGTGGAAAATTTTGCGGAAGGATTTGCGTGTGAAGCCTTATAAGATACAGCTGGTGCAAGAATTGAAGCCAAACGACCTACCACAACGCCAAATTTTTAGTGAATGGGCTCTTGAAAAGTTAGATGAAGATCCACTTTTTTATCGAAGAATTGTGTTCAGCGACGAGGCTCATTTCTGGTTGAACGGATACGTGAACAAGCAAAACTGCCGTATTTGGAGTGGAGAGCAGCCAGAAGCATTGCAAGAGCTACCAATGCACCCACAAAAAACAACCGTTTGGTGCGGATTATGGGCTGGCGGCATCATTGGGCCGTATTTCTTCAAAGGTGATGCGAATCACAACGTTACTGTGAATGGTGAGCGCTACCGTGCGATGATAACAAACTTTTTTTTGCCCAAAATGGAAGAGCTTGACTTGCATGACATGTGGTTTCAACAAGACGGTGCTACATGCCACACAGCACGCGAAACAATGGACCAATTGAGAGGCGAGTTCGGTGAACAGTTTATTTCACGCTTGGGACCAGTCAATTGGCCGCCCAGATCGTGCGATTTAACGCCTCTAGACTATTTTTTGTGGGGCTATGTTAAGGCTAATGTCTATAGCGACAAGCCCGCTTCGATTGACGCACTGGAAGCCAACATTGCCAACATTGCCAACATTATTCGTGAGATACCGGCCGAAATGTTGGAAAGAGTATGCCAAAATTGGACTAAGCGGATGGACCATTTGAGGCGCAGCCGCGGCCAACATTTGCATGAAATAATCTTCAAACATTAAATTATATCGGCCCAACTATCGATCCAAATAAATATTTCATGCATTTTTCTGAATTTTATGTGTTTTTTTTTTTAAATTTCCGATAGTTCTTATAAAATCACCCATTATAACATAAGTTAAAAATAAAACAGGTTTGATCCTGCTACGAGTAATAGCATAGTTTGTCGCTCTGAAGAAAAAAAAAATACTCATTGATGCACCGCGGGAAGACTAAGCTCAGTAATAAGAAATTCATAAGGTGATAAGGGTAATGAGCCTTCCCCATAGTGTCCGGCGAAATTTAAAAACACGACTGTTTTGTAATAGATTAAAGAGATCAATTTTTTTATTCATTAATCCACTGCGAGTCAGAGTGTATCTTTGATAGTGAACGGACGTATTTGTTTTTTGATCGGAGTGTTACAAAAAAAAAAAGATAACGGTATAAGTAAAAAATGTGAATGTGAAGTGAAGAGTGAATTAATACAAAATAAAAACTTTGTGACAATTATTTTTATATACTTTTAAAGCAACAAAAATATAAATAAACAAAAAATTGCATGAGTGTACCCAGTAGGTGCAATTCTGAAAGAGAGCTTAGCTCCACTAAAAAAACCTCTGGATTTCTGAAGAGGAATCATTGAAAAAATCATTGGACAATCTCCTGTCTCTAAGAGATAAAAAACGCACGCGTTCGTGCTCGCCAAACATTATTGTTATAACAGACGACAAACCATCTTCCAGTCCAGCTATTGTTGATAAACCGAAAACGCAAGTGGGTATGGATAGGTATGTAACCGTAGTTAAACGGCAGTGAAGCCCCAAATCCGCTCAAATGTCATCTCAGTCCAAAATACCCAAAGATGATAAGACCACCACGACAATGGATAGTAATAGGTTTGCTATCCTTCAGACCGATGAACCAGCAATACCCAAAAAAACTTTTAAGCCGCCACCAATATATTTGCGAGAGCCTACCTCTAGTGAGTTGGTAAAACAACTTATTACGGCAATCGGCAAAGACACTTTTAATGTAACATCGGTTAAGCACGGCAGCATCAATGAAACCAAAATCCAGGTAAACAGTGAAACTGAATACCGAAAGTTGTCTGATATCCTGGAGAAGGAGAAAAGATCGTTTTACACATATCAGCTTAAAAGTGCCAAAGGTATTCAGGTCGTTATAAAGGGGATTGACCCTTTTGTGGATACGAATGATGTCAAAACCGGTCTAGAGGACAATGGCTTCAAAATTAAAAATGTGGTTAATATTAGGAACCGTGAAAAAATTCCTCAACCCATGTTTAGGGTTGAATTGGAACCTAGAGATATTGCCTTAAAAAAGAATGAAGTGCATCCCATTTATAACCTCAAGTATCTTTTGCATCGTAAGGTTACCGTTGAGGAGCCTCATAAGCGTTTAGGGCCCGTTCAATGCCTAAACTGCCAAGAATTTGGCCATACTAAGGCCTATTGTAAGTTGCCCGCAGTTTGCGTTGTGTGTGGTGAACTTCACGGTACATCGCAGTGCAAAAAACCTAAGACTGACGCGAGCGTTAAAAAATGCAGTAACTGTGGAGGTAACCATACTGCAAACTACAGGGGTTGCCCTGTCTACACTCACTTCAAGAGGTCAATGACAAATAGGTCACCAATTTTAAATATGCCACCCCAGCAGACAACCAGCATTTCTACAAGCAATTTTCCCCAGGTACACCAGTCAACCAGCCATATAAACGTGCTGTAAAATCCGATAATCCAAACTTGAATCAAGAGTCCAAGCCTCAAAACTCCGACCAAAATTTTAGCAATCTTGAGGCAACTCTGCAGACTCTTGTTCAATCTATAAATACATTTACGGTTTCCATGACGAACATGATGCAGGAAATGCTGAAAATGCAATCCACTATTTTGCAGGCAATTTTAAAAAAACGAGTTGGTTAAAAATATGTTTCTGGAACGCAAACGGCATCCGCCAACACAAAAATGAACTTGAGCACTTCCTTATGGAAAAGCAAATCGACATAATGCTGATTGCTGAAACTCACTTAACAAGCAACAGCTATTTCAAAATTAATGGTTACAGACTATATGATACTAAAGATCCCCGTGGCAGATCTTGCGGAGGCTCAGCAATTTTGATAAAAACTAGAATTAAGCACTATTTGCTAAACGAGACATGTGAGGAGTATCTTCAAGCAACAAACATATGTATTGAACATTTTCATCATAAAATTGTTATTTCATCGATTTATTCCCCACCCCGGTTTTCAGTAACAGAAAATCAATATACAAATTTTTTCAATTCACTTGGGCCTCGATTTTTAGCGGCTGGCGACTATAACGCTAAACACACTTTTTGGGGTTCACGTTTAATTACCTCGAAAGGCCGTGTGCTTTTTGATACCGTTTCCAAAATGGGCTTAGATGTGGTTTCAAGCGGACACCCCACTTATTGGCCGTCAGACCGACGAAAGATCCCTGATGTTATAGATTTTGGAGTTGCGAAAAATTTTTCTTTAGAGTGGATGCAAGTGGAGCCTTCATTAGATTTGTCATCAGATCACTCACCCACTATAATCTCCGTTTCGTTTCCCCAAGAGATTTGCTCCCTGTTGACCGTCAATAGAGTTAATTGGCTAAAATACAAAAAATTTCTGAGTACACATTGTACTGAAAATATCGCCCTGAGAACGCCTGAGGATATTGATGGGTCAATTAACGATTTTTCTGAAAACCTCAAACTGGCCGTACAGCATGCTACCACTAGTCATATAAGACACAGAAATGAGAACAATAGAACTTATTCGGCTGAAATTGAGCAACTTCTGTCAGAAAAAAGAAGAGTTAGAAGAGAGTGGCAAACTCGCAGGTCTCCCCAGCTTAAAACTAGGCTACGGGAATGCATAACTCAGCTAAGAAATCTGCTTGAAGTCCATAGAATGGCTTCCCTTAAAACATATTTGGAAAGCCTTGATGGTACCCCTCAATCTGATTATTCCTTGTGGAAAGCGACAAAAGGTCTGAAAAGACCCGTAATAGGTAAGCCACCTTTGCGAACTTCAACTGGCGACTGGGCACGAAGCGATTCCGAAAAGGGGATGGTGTACGTTGATCATTTGAGAAATATTTTTACGACAAATGATTCAGCGGATGCTGCAGCAGAATTTCCGCCGTATGCTGTTAGACAGCCTGTGTCTTTGAGACTTAACTTTCAAGATGTCGAAAACGTTATCAATAACGTAAACCCCAGGAAAGCTCCAAGTATAGATCAAATTACTGGTAAAATGCTTGAACAGTTACCTCGTGTAGCTAGAAGGGTTCTACTTTTTATTTTTAACGCTATTTTACGCCTTGAGTATTATCCTGCAGAGTGGAAGGTCTCAATGATTACTATGATACCCAAGCCAGGGAAGGATCTAACTAAGGTAGAATCATATAGACCAATAAGTCTTTTACCAACAATTTCAAAACTATTCGAAAAATTGTTAATGGCGAAGTTGAGTCCAACATTGAACAATGTGGGATGCATCCCTGATCATCAATTTGGCTTTCGGGCTAAGCATAGCACCATAGAACAAACGCACAGACTAGTTAATGTCATAAGACAAACCTTTGAGGAGAAGAAGTATTGCTCAGCTCTTTTCATTGATATTTCTCAAGCTTTTGATAAAGTGTGGCACGACAGCTTGATGCACAAAATAAAGCTAAACTTGCCTGCAAATACACACAAGCTTCTGGAAAGCTACTTATACGGGCGGAAGTTTGTTATCAGAGAAGGCGACTTTATAAGCCCAACTCAGCCAATCAAGGCAGGAGTTCCCCAAGGCAGCATACTGGGGCCTACTTTATATTTGATTTACGCGTCTGACATGCCAACGACATCCGGAATCCACACTTCTACCTTTGCAGATGACACAGCGTTTTTGAGTGTTCATGAAAACCACCAATTAGCATCACGAAATTTACAGGAATATACTTCAATATTAGAGAAATGGCTAAAACTTTGGAAAATCACAGTTAATGAACAGAAATGTACTCATGTTACATTCACACTGTGTAGGCAAACATGTCCGCCTATCCAAATTAACAACTCACCTATTCCGCAGCACAACGAAGTAAAGTACCTTGGTATTCACCTGGACCGTAGGCTAACGTGGAAGTCTCACATTGAAGCAAAGGTCACTCAGTTAAAACTAAAAGCAGCGCAGCTAAATTGGCTTATGGGCAGAAATTCGACACTGAAATTAGATTGCAAACTTTTGTTATACAACGCAATATTAAAGCATATATGGTGCTACGGAATTCAGTTATGAGGCACCGCCTCAGCGTCAAACATTGAAAAAATCCAAAGGCGACAAAACAAAATTCTTCGAACGATTACTGCAGCTCCATGGTATGTAAAAAATTCACGAATTCATAAAGATCTGAGTGTTCCGCTGGTAAAAGAGGAGTTTTCTAAGTACGCGACAAGGTATGTCAGTAAACTGGAACTTCATCCAAACCCTCTTGCGCGCAATATACTTAATTTTGGCGGCCACACTCGGCTTAAAAGAAGGGACACCTCTGCCACCATCAAATTGCTCAATAGGTGATTTTACCGAAATAGCTCCCGCATAATAAAACTTTTTGTCTAGCATTGGCCGGACTTAAGAATCACATTTTTTAATTTTTAAATTTAGTATTAAGATTTGAATACTTATTGTTAGTTCATTTTGAAGATTCAATAAATAAAAAAATGCTTAAAAAAAAAATTAATCCACTGCAAAACTGATGTAGGCGGTCTTTAAATTCGCCATCTGCGATAAGGAGAAATATTTTCATTTTAAATTTACACATTCATAAACCTCAACAATGATGAAACTACAGATTACGGCATTGCCATGATTTCCCGGTAGATGACTTAGTTTAACCCACGCATGAAAGTTGTAATCATATATTCTATCATTCCTGACTACCTGGTATACATTTGTTTTTAATTAGTTGACGCTCAAAAGTTTTGAAAATATTATGGAGTAACTGATGCAAAAAAAACCAATAATCCAAATAAAAGTTATTTCTTTGTGCAAAATGTTTCGAATAATGTGTAAGAATTTAACTTTTACGTTATTATACATCTTTTATATTTAGTTATTTCAAATAGTAGTTACGATACGCAATTAAAGTCAGCCATACTTTTTTACATTAATTGAATGAACTAAAAGTAAAATTACTATGATAACGAAAACCAGGTGTTGATACGAAAATAGTGCATATTCGTCGAAATGACGATCGCATTTTCAGGCAATTGATTTTCTATGATTTATTTAGAATTTTTCATATTAGCCTTTCATAAAAAATAAGAATAGTTTTTAACAGATTTATGTGATATTTCCCTATCACACACGCAAGCGTTTTGTCAATCAATTTGAGTAATTTTATTTACGCCACATTATTTCCTGTAAGGTTATCGTCGATTCGCCAAAGTTTACTATATAAGGAGTTTATTAAATTATAGGACTAAAAATTTATGATGATCTCAAAGACTGTACAAACTCTGTTGATAGCCAGCTCTTTCTTATATAAAGGTTTTGTATTTAGACAGACCATTGTTACACCATTTGGCAGAAATATCGGAATGTGATGTAGGTGGAATGGACCATTTCATGGCCAGGAGCCATGAACCTAACCTAAAGGACTAATAACAAACGATCATTTTTTTTATTTTTTTTTTTTTTTAACAGTTTTTGAAAGTAGTTTCTAAATATGTCATGTTTCTTCAAAACATCTTCAATGTTTTCCAAAAGGAAACTTCTTTCTGAAAAAAAAAATTACAGCTATACACAAAATTATTTCTCCCAAAAAGCAATAGTTTTTTCATACATAAAATTCTTTCCATTTTCATTAGTAACGAAACAATCGTGATTAAGAGTTTTTATTTCTTTTTATACAAAGAACTCACTTGCCATTTTAATAAAACACGTACACTTGCTGACTGACACTCACACACGAGTACGTTTTAAATGAACTTTAAACTTTCCCAACATTTTGCGCCCAATACAAAGAATTCTTGCATTTCAAAAGTGAAGCCACCACCACCACATGTTAGGTATTCTCTTTTTTTCCTTCAAAAAAATGTTTTGCATATTTAAAAGAAGAAGTTATATTTTTGTTTTTGCCATAAAATAAATTCATACACTCAAAACGTCACTTGAAATGAATTATTTTCCTAAAAATCTTTACCCACGAAAGAAATTGCAATTAATTCTTGTTGAGGAAAAAAATAAATAATTGCAAAAACTATGCGTGTGGCAACGTAAAAATCTGGTACTAAGATTTTTATTTTTTAGTTTTCAACTTTTTAATAATTAAAAAATATAAATCATGATCATGAGCATATTTAAGCTTTTAAGTGTTTTTAGTTTTTTCTGTTGCAAATCTGCCATTTAATCATGTTGTAAACCTGTTAAAATGATTTTTTATAACTCTGTTAGCTGCAGTGGCAATTATTTCAAGTTGCAGCAGTTTTAAGCTGTTATGCTGCAACACATATGTTTTTTTATTTATGTAAGTATTTAAATATATATGCAAATATATTTTCTTTTATAAATTGAAGGCATGGGAATTTTGTGGCATTTTCATTCATTAACATAACTTGTTTGATGCTGTTTTTCGATTTTTTTTATATTAAAAATTAAATTCAGTGTTTTACAAACATATACCGAGCCGTTTCATGTCCAAAAACGAAGTTATTATAAAAACTAACTTTTAATGTATTCATATGTACATCTAAATATAAATCCAAGGGAAAACCAATGAATGATTTTGTTCTCTAGTGAGAGGCAATTTGACAAAATGTGGATAAACATCGATTAGCTGGTTCATTATTAACGACATGCTGCTGGTTATAATTTATACATTCTAATATCCGTGCCTTGGTTATATCTTCTATTATCCGTGCCTTGATTATATATCTATAGTAGCTGTACTTTACGTCTATTATCGATTGCAACACAGTCATATCTCAAAAAATGAACTTTTCGAGTTAACAATGCAGACTTGTTAACAGTACTACCATTTATATTGTGCCAAAAATTTATTCAAATTGCTCTTAAACTGTTTCCTTTAGGAGTTATTTCCTCAAACAATTTGCTAAGACTTGTATGGATACTAAAAATTTTAAATGCGGTATGAATATGTTGCAATAAAGGAGCGACATGTTTTTTTATTATTATATCTATAATTAAGATCCTAAATGGTCTTAATTTAAATCTGGTGAATACCGTTTCTACAAACATATTATGTATAAACTGGCAAATAGGTGTTTCGTATACAAAAAAGACGTCCAACCCACTTATATTAATGAATATTTCGTCACCTAAAATGTGGAAGCGGCTGAGGTTTTGATATATATTGGTACATGATAAAATATAGTTTAAAAAACTAAAAAACACGCTTCGATATCAAATTTCCCATTTTTCACTCACTATTGTTTAAGCTTCTTCTTAAATTATCTATACAACCAGATATTTACCCGTATAACGCGTTCCAAGTTTTTCTTTTTTAATTCCCACAATCGGCTTCAGGAATCGCCAAAAACTTCCACTTCCCCGGAAACAATATGGCAACTTCAATTATCGCACTAAACCGAATTACTGTTAATAATAGTTCAGATACACCTTCCACGGACAAAACGCGCACCGAATATGAAAAACCGATTCCGATTCAGTTAGGGAAGCGGTTCCGAGTTGATTGGATATTCCCAAAGTCGGCTTCAGGAAACGCCAAAATCTCCCCACTTCCTAAGAAGCAATACGGCAACTTCAATTTTCGCACTTAAGCGAAACACAACTTTTTTCGCGAAGAAAATGTGTTTAAAGGAAACTATTTTATTCGCTTTCAAACCATTTGACAAGAAAAAAGAATTGTTACCGATTCATATATGGTGAAGTTATTTCAAAAATTTTCGGATCGACATTTTGTACGAAAAAATTTAATGAGACACAACTTAAGCAATATAAGCAAATAACAATTTCATATTTTATAAATTCGTTCATGAATTAATTTCCGAACTTTAAAATATCTGAATAACGAATTTAATCTTAATCGGTTAGGCGTTTTAAGCTTGAAAAGGTAATAGACAAACATTGCTACTTTTATATATACATATGTAGATAATATTAGAAAAGCCGTAATGACACTTAAAGGCAGAATTAGTTTGTACGTGCTTTTCCGTTCTGAGCCGGCTGTTTTGTTTCTGTTCAATTGAAACTAGGTATATGTGCATGGTTTTTTTACTTTTTCGTTCTGTTCCGCTGCGCACTAATCTGTTGAAAATAGAATTCAACGTTAAATGACAGCCAGATATGTGTATGGTTTTCTTCTTTCTGGCATGGAAAAATGTATTGTTTATTCAAATGTGTACAATTTTTTTTTTTTTTTTTTTTTTTTTTTTTTTTTTTTTGTCAAAAGCTAAAAAAAAATTGTTTTAGTTAAAGATTTTTAAAAGTTAATATATTTTTATCAATTAGGCAACTATGGATGCTAAAAAAATTTTTTCACTCTTATTGTGTTTGGCATTGTTATGACAAAGTGTGGCGCTTTTGAAAAATGGTACCGTGATTGGCGGAAAAAGCCAATGAATACAAGTTTTAAATCTATTACAAAAACGTCATTAAAATGCTACAGTGGTTGGCGTATTTGTATTTCAAAAGGGAGCAAATTTGTCGTCAAAGTATTTGCTCACGACAAATAATCATAATCATATGAATTATATTTTCTCCATTTTTTACATATGATTGCTTTTACGTTTTCTCATTTGAAGTGAGTATAAATAATATACATACATATATTTAAAAAAATAAAAATTCGTTTGCGAAAATTTAAATTATATTGGTTAACCATCCCGTTCCGTGGAAGATTGTACGAAGACGTGGACTGATTTTTAAAAAATAGTTTGTATGAATATATGCTAAAAAACATTACATAAATAATTTTGTAACAAGTTTTTTGTTAGAAAATTAAATATTTTCACTTGAAGTTTCAGTTGCTTTCTTATCGAATTCATTTAATGTTTGAATTTTCAGAGGATGACTAAAATGCAACACATTTTCACAAAATTTATTTGCACACACTAAATGAACAATACCAAAAAATGTTTACTATTTTTATGTTATTTTTGTTATTGATAAACACTTGTTTTGCTCTTCTTTAACAGGATGCTTCATAATCATTTAGTTTAGCATGATCTTTTACATTAAGATTCGTATTCAAAAGTTTGCTAGTCGAAATTTTTAGATAGTACCATAAGAGTGTAAATGCGACAGCTGCTACGAAAGCTGTCGTTTTACGACTACGCCAGACACAATAAGGGTGACTATCTTAGCGGGAAGAAGATTATATTTTGTACAAGAAGTGTCCTAAATTCTGCAGATTCTGAGAAAGAAGTGGCCTGTTTGATCACCATTTTTAAATTATTAATTTGTTTCTTTTTTAGTTTTTTCACACAAGATAATTTTTATATGTGTAAATAATTTATTCTTCATTCCAATTCTTTTAATTATGCTTTACTTTAAAAAACAGCTGAAAGTTTTATGGAAAAAGTACTCGTAAAACATTTGCTACAGAAATAACATGAATGAGACCTTTACTTTTTCCAACTTTTCTTAATCTAAGATTGAAAGAGAGAAATAGTTAATGTTAAAAAGAGACAATTATGTAAGATACAAAAAACCGCTTTGTGTACACATAAATTTGACATTTGAACAACTAAATAATAATACAAGTAATTCTATCCAAAAACTTATTTTTTCGTGCATTTTCTCTAGGTAAATTAATAAATAATTAATATAAATATGAAAAAAATGTATGATCAAAGCTACTTTTTAATTATTAAATTGAATCAATGTTTTTTTCTATATTTTCTAGAAATAAGAGTTACGCAAACAGAAATAGGCCCTCACGTCAGTGTTCAGTTTTAAGCATTGTGTTTTGTACATGTTAACTGTTATAAAGAACGATAACGCTGACTTTTAATGAAAATGATTTGCGTGAAACGACTATAATCTAAACTTGATTTGGAAGAAGAATGGTGATTGTGTTTTAATTGTCGTTAATATCAAAGCAAAACTTTTTATCTTCAATATTTAGTTTATAGTTCACTTTGATCCAAACTAACTTTACATATGCGTTGCCAGACTCGTTCAAATGTATCAACTATAAATTTTTTAAATTATAAATCACTGTGCTAAAAAACCAGTGCCATACCTAATTCCATGAATTTTTTTGGGAAAAGTTTTTAGGAAAAAAATATTTTATCCAAAACAGATTTTTTAAACGAACACAAAATTCTGTAAGGCATTTAAATGCAAGTTAATACATTTTCAAGAATGCATTTATGAAAGTGACATTTGTAGAATAATTTAGTCACGACTTTTTTATATTAATAAAGTTATACATTACATAGAAGTATAACTTTATTAATATAAAATAGAAATTTTCATAAGATATATAATTTTTTTCCAGAATTCTAAATTTTTAAACAGCAGTAAAAATTGTTGTTTTTTACACCAAATACTAGATAAATCTGAAAATGTATTGATTAAAATAAAATAATACATGTAGTATTGTTCGTTGTTGGTAGGACTAATTACATATTAAGAGGCGCAGTTACACCCTTAAGCCGCAGATGTGTGCATATGATGTAAGAGATATGAGTAAGTTTATTCAAATTATTTTCTATATTGGGCATTTTATTTTTAGTAGAACAGCCATTTTTTACTAGTATAACGTTTGTTTTGATTTCTATGTATATAATAGTTTTAATAAAATAAATATTTAATTTAATTTATTTTTATTTTTTTAGTGTCTCCAAAACCGGTTTATTTATAATTGTTGTTCAAACCATTTTTGTTAACTTAAATAACAAAATTATTTAATTCCACAAACGCGTCGTATATTGAATATTGTATGAAATCAATGTCACCCATATTTGGCCAAATATGCTTGGCATATAAACTCATTTTTTTTAATTGAACCGTCTGTATCTACTAGATTTTTTTGTTTGTTGTTTAGTTTTATTAGTTTTTTATGTCTAGTCGTTGAATTTTTTTTCAATTCGAGTAGTAAACTTCTTTTCTAAACATTAAAGTTTATTATTAAAGTCAAATTTAAGCAGCATATTAATGAGCTTTTTCAAAATCTTAAACTTCATTAACCATAAGCGGCAAAGTTCACACACAAACTCTCAGTGGCATAAAAAATTGCGGAAAAAATTCTAATCACCTGGCAAATCGCCAGATGTTTAGGAACAAATCGTAAAAAAAGGAAAGAATAAGTAGTAAAGAATTTAAATTTATCTTTCTTTCATTTATTTTTTATTTGTGTAACAATAATTTTATGAAATCGACTAGTTTATCGGTTTTTGTTGTTTATATACATATACACACGTGTTTAAATTATTTTTTCTTTTCTTAAATTAAGAAGGGAGAGTTTTATTATGCATATGATCAATAATTTCAAATTAAAAATACAAGAAAAGTAATTACATAATTAAGCTGGGTGACGAGTATATATTTTGTAGTCGCAACACTAGCCAATCGGTCATAAACTCAGGTTCATGGTTAATGTGCTTAAACATGGAAGTGCCGCTTAAATCATATATATTTATTATTATCATTAATAATCTAAATAGCATGAAAATAAATTTCTTTAAAACAAGGAAAGTTTAGTAAGTTTCTTTAAAGCTGCTGTCAGTCAGATTGGGTGCTAGAATCTGTAGCACAGCTGATATTTTTCTTGTATTTACTTAAAAGACGTCAGAGCGAAAGCGAGTTTGTGCAATAAAGCAAGTAGTATAATCGTTTGTAGCACGCTGTAGTCTTTTTTCTTTCTTTCCTTTCTAATTTTTTTTTTCACTTCTTTTTTATTTATTCTTTATTTTTGGTTTTGGATTTTTTTATTTTTTTCTATGTTTTTCCTTTTTTTTCATTTTTCGTTTTTATTCCTTATGCTATTTGTTAATAAGTTTATATATAAACTTATATAGACAAATATAGGTATGTAGGTGTATTAATGTGTTTGAACTACATGTGTATTTTTACAGATTTGTGAGCCAGAATATTATCTGGAGCATCAAGATTTCGTCAAATTCGAAAAGGTATTATACTTTTTTTTTAATTTTATTTAATAAATTACAAAAGTTTTAATTATAGATGCTATATGTGTGTTGTAAATAATTGATAATTTGTCGCAGATACCCAAAGTGAAAAAACTAGATTATTTATAATAATAATAAAGATTTATTTTTATAGATTACAAAAACGTGCGTAGTTCTTCAGACGACGGAAAACGGAATAAAATGACAATGTCAATAAAAATATGTATACTTAAGTTCGAATTAATGCTACCAAATTCATTTAATATTTATTTAACGTTACTTTCGCAATAAATTTCTTCAGTTCAAAATCCTCTTTTTTTTAATTTTAATGTATTTTTTTTTTTAATACACTTCATCAAGAAAATTGGTTGTGTGTAATTCAAATATATTTATTATAGAATCATATGCTATTGTGACGTTCGACACTAGTACGATTGATCGTAACAATTTACAGTTTCACAATAATATGGGTGGGAATGATAATATTATATGGTTACGATTGACAGTTGGTTGTGTGTAATTCAAATATATTTATTATTGAATTATATATTATTGTGACGTTTGACACTAATACGATTGATCGTAACAATTTACAGTTTTACAATAATGTGGGTGACAATGATAATATTATATGGTTAGGATTGACAGTTTTTATAATAACAGTATTAGTCATGATACAAAAATTATAACTTTTACCAAATATATGGTTATAATGTGTAATTTTGGTTTTTGGCTGTACTAAGTTTTGTAAATAAATTATGTGTTTGTGTTCAATCATATAATTTAACAATAGTATTTTGCACTTAAAATATTGTCATATCAACCATATGTTGAATGTCTTCATTTGTTCCACTTTCTTAAGAGTTTCGAATTTTTGTCTTATTTTAACTAAATTGGTTGAATATTATATATGACCACGCTGCAGAAAAATACGGCAAAGTCACTATATTCTGGAATAATTTTAATATAGTTGAAACGCTCGTTTTTCAATTCAAAAACTGCATAAATTTGTGTCTTAGTTTTTAAAAATTGCTTCATAATCTAAAAAAAAATATTAACTCTTTACTCCCATACGACTATTTATTTATAAAATGAGTAGAGTTTCTGTTTTTATTGACAATATTATCAGGAGTTTGTTTTTCAAAATCAAATTTCTGTAAAATTTGATTACACAACTCAATGGAAAAATTTACACAAGTTACATTAACATCTAACATTTTTACACAGCTTTTGATATCACTTTACGTATATTTTTTTGCTTTTTTATTTATTTATTTTTTGCCACTTACTTTTGTCATAAACAAATTTTTTACGCAAGCAAAATGTCTGTCTTTTATTATTTACTTATATAGATATACTTTGTGTCTCACCTACAAAAATTTCAAAAAATTTAATGATACCATGTTTCTCGCATAGCAAAAACCGTAGTTTTTAGGACAAAGATAGTCAAATCGTTATTTTGATAAATTTGAGCACGAAACTCATCTAAATGACAATTTATCGTCAAACCTGGTAGCTATGCAGAGGAGCATAGCAATTAACACGTAAGTAATGTAAGAATTATTGAAATAAGAGAAAGATCAAAATTAACTCGGAAAAGACATGTACTAACAACATATAAGGATTACTGTTTGTATTAAATTGATACAAATTGTTGTGAAAACTGAATTGACACCTAAAGAGTTATTTTGTTTGACCGGTAAGATCTATTCAAAAGATTTCAAATTTTGCTCATATATACTCGTACATATATATTCAGAAATGTGGTGTTTTTCAATTCTGTTCTATTTATTTAACTTGAAGCTGCGTACGTAAACTAGATCAAAGGCATATTTATTTCAATAAAAAATATAACTCAGAACTTAATGCAGAAAGTTTGTGTAAGGCGTGATGAAGTTTTTCGTGAAAAATGCCTTTATTCTATATTTTCAGGAATACAGACATTAAACATATACACCGATACACCCAAAGCATTTTTGTAATTGTCTCTGAGTTTTTCAATGTTTCTTGTACGGATGGTTATTGTATTTTTCTAACATAAAATTAATGCCTATGAATATCAGTACTTATGACTCTCAATACAATTGTTTTATTTCGTATGATAAAAATATATATAATAAAGTACCGAACTTATACTTCTTGTCACGACTTAAACAAAAAATAAATAATAATGAAAAAATAAAAATAAAATAATAAAAAAAATGCGGAAAAATGCAACGTGCATTGGCGAACTACGCGTGCGTGTCTCTAAAGCAGAGATAATTTGTACAATAAATTTTTACAGAGTTGTAAGTCCTGCCAAGAAACCATAAATATTCTTGTTGTCTGGATAAAGTTGAGTGTGAAGTAAGAATAAAGCAAATCAGCAGCATACAATATTTTATTCTTATTCAAACAAAGAGTAATGCATAGCGACTTAGTTAAACTGCTTTTGCAATACTTTCTATATATTCTGCACATGTTTAATAGACATACCGTGAACATATTTTCGCCTTCTTCAAGAGAATTTCAAAAAATTCTTCAATATTGCTTCTCTATTTGTAAGCGAATTCGTTCATTTTCTGGATAAAATCAATGTTTTTTTTTTTTGGAGACACACGCATGTCTTCGAAATTGTTTTACTAAAATTTAAGTTAATACGTTTATTTGCCATTAACTACCTATAATAAAATTAAACAGAAATATTGTGATAATCACATTGAGCAAAGCTCAATTTATTTGTGCCATAAAGATTACCAAAATTTTATCGGCTGTAAAAAAATGGTTCTAAATATCTAAGATAAAAATATAAAATCGGTTTCAATCTAATGGAAGTAAAACAATTTAGCACGCAAATAACACACTGGCGGGAGCACATCTTTCAAAGTGGCTCAAGTCTATGCTTAATCAATTATGTTATACGAGGTTTCAAGTAACCACAAAATAGGTATGAACATTTAATAAATCATATTTCTTTGTCTCTTACTACAGCACAACTTTTCACTTGGCGGTGCAGTCTTTTCCTCATATTGCCAATAGAAAAGGAAGAAAATATTTGTGTATTAACCAGTTTATAAATTTGTTTCTCTATTTGAGTCAAATAAACAAATTTAGTACAAGCTAAAAGTGAGATTTTTTAAACAAGATTAGTGGAGGTTTCAAGTTACTTTTGCCAGTTATAAATTACAATAAAATCACGATAAAAATATCAAATAACTATATAAATTGAACAAATGCAACAAATAAAAAAATCGAATTAAAAAAAATCGAGATAAAAAATCTATTTTTCTCAGCCATAACTAATAGTTTCTGTGGTGAAATTAAATAAAAATTTAAAAATTGTGCAAAATAATTTGTTTTAAGTGTTCATTCACCTCTTGTCTTAAGGGTAGAATCAGCTGAATACAAACTGGAATTTAGACTTATTTGATATTGTAAAACTGATACTAGAGGGACGATTACAAAAGCTGAAAACTACATTTCTTACCTCACAACTTGTTTCCAGGCAGGCACACCTTGTTTAACAGCTGACTTAAAAAATAGTTTATTTTCAAATTAAGCTTTAACTAAAACTAAAATCTTGCAACATTTAATAACGGCCAGGAGTATAAAAAAGAACTGCTATTTTAAGAAACTTATTTTTAAAATAAATTTAGAGAAGGCAATACAAGTTTTATTTTTATTACATTTTATCTCATCTTACACAGAAAAAGTTATAGTAAAAAAAAAACAAAATTCTGCCAGAAATGTTTTTTTATACACGGTGTCCCAAAACTCAACGTTAAGCCGAAACACGGTGACTAGATGGATTATAAGAAAATTTAAAAAAATAAATCTAAAAAAAATACAAGGGTTTATGCGAAAATAAATATTTGAACTGATTAAAAAAAATTCTTTTTCTCGATTTTTCTCATGGCCCTGTTTCGTCCTGACATTTATATTTTTGCTTATTCAACAAAAGCGTTCTATCAATGTAACCTTGTATTGGGGTTTCAGGCATTTTCCATAATCAACATAACTATTGTAATTACATTTATATCTATACCAAAAATATAATCTTCGATATTTTATTTTTTTTTTATTTATTGAAAACAATGAGGCTAATTACGCTTCCCGAAATCTTCAAGAATCTGTAGCAGATTAAAGTAAATTCGTGTAACTTCTCTTTAGCCTATTACAAGCTCTCGAAAGCTGCGCGAAAAGTAACAGACATGAATAGCTAAAACTATTTTTTTTTTAAATTTAAACTAACGCATAAAAATATTTCTGTGTTTTTGCTAGAAGATCTTTTTTAAAAGGTACTATTATCAGATATATAACATTAGCAATACGAAAAACATAAAAAAATAATACATATTGTAATATTAATTAAGCACAGGGTTGTTATCAATTTAAAATAGCCTTAAGTAAATAAATATACAGCTTAAGATTTATAAAAATAAAAATATGTATACTAAACTATTAAAATTAATAAATAATAATGAATGAATTATGTATATTAAAAAATTTAAATGGAACCATTAATTTTATAATTAATCTAAGATACTATAAAATAGTTTAAATAAATCTTCTTTGTGTAGATTAAGATTTGTAAAAGAAAAAAGAACAAAAATTAAATAAAAAAAAAGTATATATATATACTTATAAAACCAAATAAATTACGTTAGCAACAAAGAAAAAAACTGCTGCTGCATACGAAAAAAAAATAAGTCCTGATGACGACCCAGCCAAGTTTGTCAGCCGGTAAGCCCACCATATTGATTAGTAGTGTTCCATCCTGTACAGACGTCATTTTTTTACTGCTGTCCGTATTTTCTATATATTGCACCGGAATAGGTAGCAAACTGTGTACACGTGTTTTTATTTATTTTTTTTTTTTCTCTTTTTTCATTATTTTCTATATATGTTCACTATTAGCTTCGTATGAAACCAAATTGTACCGGAATAGGTAGCAAGCACTTTCTTGTTTTTTCTCATTTTTCACCGTGTTCCGTGTTTTCTTTATGTGTTGATTCATACTATATTTTGAATGTACTTCATTAGCTTGTGGTGTGGAAGGTGTTGGACTAAATTTTGCTAATCTGAGCAGTGTGGAAGGTATATACACTGGGCACTGCTCAGTTTTAACTAATTTAATTCCAACATTTTAAATGTTGCAATCAGAGTTTGTTTTAGTCTTCCGTGTTGTTATTGTTAACGAACACTACTCCCTCTTTCCTTCTCATTATAACCTAAGTTCCAGTACAATGCACTGCATAAGTACTGGTCCAAAATAAAAAAAATAAAAAAATTTTGCAGAATGCTTATTCAAAAATTCTTTATTTAAAGATGCCTTTTAGAAAACTTTCTTCGTTAATAAAAGTTTTGGTTTTTTAAAGTTATTATTAAATGGCACATTTTTTAAAACGCGCTTTTATTGATACACTTATTTAAAGGCACTAAAAACTCCATATTCATAAACCTGTATCTTTTTCAATTTTTAACGGATTGCAGAATTTGAAAATAGAAGTGGAAGCTAGACATCTTGAGATATAAAAAAAAATCATGCCAATAGTATCTTAACTAAACAACTTTTCTGAGCAATTTATAAAAAAAATCGAAAAATTTTCTCTTTTATGGTCACTTGAATAAAGGCACCTTAACTAATTTAAATGAAAATAGTTCTTCTTGTTGTTTCAATTAATTTTTCTTTATTATTGCTTTATTTACTCAAGAACGATTAGTAATGGGTAAAACCTCCCCTGTTTTTAATAACTTCAAATATATGGATTTTTATTGACATACTCGTATAACGAGAATTTATGTTGTCCAATGAAATTTGACTTCAAGCCTCCTTAATAGCTTGAATGAGTAACTGCTTGTCAAATTGTCTACCTTCTTCATAGACCTTAAGAGATAATCAACCTCAGATATATTCGATAATGTTTGGATCTGGCGAATAGGGTGGCCAGTCAAGAATACCAACATTTTGGCTTTCAATGAACTCCTGTACTACTCTGGTGTTGTGTATTATCCTGTTGCAATCCAAAATATGGGACCAAATAGTTCATTGAACTTCGAAATAGCTGATTCCAATAACATTTTATTAAGTCCCCCACCAGCCATTTTTGCACTTTGAAATTCAATATCGATTGTGTCATAGTACCGTAATAGCACCCCATATCATACATAACGCCTCCCTCTCGTCTGTGATGACGGCTCAAAAATCGCTTTTGTTTGCGCTAATCCTGCAAATACATCTACTCAAAATCTAGTAGATTTTAATGAAAATCTTCAACAAAATCTTAACCGTTCACACTTCCGTTTTTTGACATCTAACAAGATTTCATTTTTATAAAATCTAATTTTGCACAGGTTTTGACAGCAATAACTATATCACAATGAATTCATCATGTAAAAGTATAGGGTTTTTATTGCAGCGTAGTATTTTAAAGTATTATTTTGACCAAAAGCACAGTTGTATAATAGAGTACTTACAAAAATCTACCAGATTACGTCAAAATCTAGTCGCAATCTAAATTTCATTTTGTATGGGAAATTTCGTCAAAATCAACTAGATTAGATTCGAAATCCCGAAAGTAGTAGATTTGGCTTAGGTGTAAATGGCCTATAATAGGTACAGCAATCAGGTCCTTCCAAATTAAACCTCTTCTCATCCTTAGATACAAAGGTTCTCCAGTCAATTACATGACCTCTTTGCTGAACATCCAATTCCATGTAGTCTTTTGCGAATTGAAGCTGCTCTTCCTTACATGGAGCATTAAGTGGCGGCTTTTTTTTTGTAATTTACGGTATTTAAGATACTCACAGCTTTTAGTTACTCTGCGTTCTGATGACTTGCTTGTCTGAGCTCTTATTTCATGGATAAGACAGAATTACAAGCGATTCTGCTGATTTTTATTTTCTCATACGTAGATAAAGTCGAAGAAACCCTTCCATTAAAATTTGTCCATACCCCTCGGGATCCTTGCTGTATTGTCGACAGCTGTTGGGCTTCGTCCAATTTTTTTTAGCTATTGCGTGGTTTTAATATCCTTTAGAACGGTAAACATCGATTTTAGTTTTTCCCGATAGATTTAAAAGTTTTTGTTTTACCATTAAGACTCGTATATTGATAAATTGTGATAAAAAATAATCCATACAAAAATAAACATAGCTTACTTTAAAAATAATAAAATGCCTTTATTAACGCGAATCAAAAAAGAAAGATTTATAAATTGCTAAAAAAAAGATTTTTAGAATAAAACCAGACAGGGTAATTTTAATTGCCCAACTTTTTCGCAATTTTCTTTTGGACTTGCTTTCTTGTCCACACACAAAAACTTTTTTTCGTCAATTCTGGAGCTTTCTCTAGCTTTTATTTCTTACAATTTACATTGTATATGTACATACACATAGGAATTTCCGAGTACCGGCAATTCTTTTTCCCTTCATATTCCTCTTACCGAAAGCTTCTGTAAAGTCAAAAATTTCCCAACAAAAGTTGCTGTGTCTGACTTGCCACTTAGTTAAGAAACCACTTTTTTTTTTTTTTTTTTTTTTTTTTTTTTTTTTTTTTTTTTTTTTTTTTTTTTGTCATTCATTTATTTATTGAATCTTCAAAATATGAACTAACAATAAGTATTCAAATCTTAATACTAAATATAAAAGTTATTTAAGTCCAGCCACTGCTAGACAAAAGAGTTTCATTTCGCGCGAATAATATCGGTAGAATCACCTATTTAACGTTCTGATGGTGGCCAGTGTATCCCTTCTTCTCAACCGAGAGTGGCCGCCAAAATTAAGTATGTTGCGTGCAAGAGGATTTGGGTGAAGTTCCAGTTTACTGATATACCTTGTGGCATACTTAGAGAACACGTCAGTTACCAGCGGAACACACAGATCCTTGTGAATTCGTGAGTTTCTTACGTACCATGGAGCTGCAGTAATCGTACGAAGAATTTGGTTTTGTCGTCTTTGAATTTTTTCAATGTTAGATGTTGAGGCGGTTCCCCATAATTGAACTCCGTAGCACCATATAGGCTTTAAAATTGCGTTATATAACAAAAGTTTGCAGTCCAACTTCAATGTCGAATTTCTGCCCATAAGCCAATTTAGTTGCGCTGCTTTTAATTTCAACTGAGTGACTTTCGCATCAATGTGAGGCTTCCACGTTAGCCTACGGTCGAGGTAAATACCAAGGTATTTAACTTCATTATGCTGCGGAATAGGTGTATTGTTAATTTGGAGAGCCGAACATGTTTGCTTACGCAGTGTGAATGTAACGTGAGTACATTTTTGTTCATTAACTTTTATTTTCCAAAGTTTCAACCATTTCTCTAATATTGAAATATACTGCTGCAAATTTTGTGAAGCTTCTTGATGGTTTTCATGAACGCTAAAAAAAGCTGTGTCATCTGCAAAAGTTGAAGTATGGATTCCGGATCTCGTTGGCATGTCAGATGCGTAAATTAAATATAGAGTGGGTCCTAGAATGCTACCTTGGGGAACTCCTGCTCCAATTGACTGTGAGAGACTTGTAAAATCACCTTCTTTGATAACAAATTTCCGGTCATATAAGTAGCTTTCCAGAAGCTTGTGAGTATTTGCAGGCAAGTTTAACTTTATTTTGTGCATCAGTCCGTCGTGCCACACTTTATCAAAAGCTTGGGAAATGTCGATGAATAGAGCTGAACAGTACTTTTTGTCTTCAAAAGTCTGTCTTATGACATTGACTAGTCTATGTGTTTGTTCTATGGTGCTATGTTTAGCCCGAAAGCCAAATTGATGATCAGGGATACATCCCACATCATTAAGTATTGGAGACAACTTCGCCATTAACAATTTTTCGAACAGTTTTGAAATTGTTGGTAGTAGACTTATTGGTCTATATGACTCTACTTTAGTCGGATCCTTCCCTGGCTTGGGTATCATAGTAATCATAGAGACCTTCCACTCTGCAGGATAATACTCAAGGCGTAAAATAGCGTTAAAAATAAAAAGTAGAACTCTTCTAGCTACACGAGGTAACTGTTCAAGCATTTTACCAGTAATTTGATCTATACCTGGAGCTTTCCTGGGGTTTATGTTATTGATAACGTTTTCGACATCTTGAAAGTTAAGTCTCAAAGACACAGGCTGTCTAACAGCATACGGCGGAAATTCTGCTGCAGCATCCACTGAATCATTTGTCGTAAAAACATTTCTCAAATGATCAACGTACACCATCCCCTTTTCGGAATCGCTTCGTGCCCAGTCGCCAGTTGAAGTTCGCAAAGGTGGCTTACCTATTACGGGTCTTTTCAGACCTTTTGTCGCTTTCCACAGAGAATAGTCAGATTGCGGAGTACCATCCAAGCTTTCCAAATATGTTTTGAGGGAAGATATTCTCTGTATTTCAAGCAGATTTCTTAGTCGAGTTACACATTCCCGTAGTCTAGTTTTAAGCTGGGGAGACCTGCGAGTTTGCCACTCTCTTCTAACTCTTCTTTTTTCTGACAGGAGTTGCTCAATTTCAGCCGAATAAGTTCTATTGTTCTCATTTCTGGATCTTATATGACTAGTGGTAGCATGCTGTACGGCCAGTTTGAGGTTTTCAGAAAAATCGTTAATTGACGCATCAATATCCTCAGGTGTTCTCAAGGCGATATTTTCACTACAATGTGTACTCAAAAATTTTTTGTATTTTAGCCAATTAACTCTATTGACGGTCAACGGGGAGCCAATCTCTTGGGGGAACGAAACAGAGATTATAGTGGGTGAGTGATCTGATGACAAATCTAATGAAGGCTCCACTTGCATCCACTCTAAAGGAAAATTTTTCGCAACTCCAAAATCTATAACGTCTGGAATCTTTCGGCGGTCTGACGGCCAATAAGTGGGATGTCCGCTTGAAATCACATCTAAGCTCATTTTGGAAACGGTGTCAAAAAGCACACGGCCTTTCGAGGTAATTAAACGTGATCCCCAAAAAGTGTGTTTAGCGTTATAGTCGCCGGCCGCTAAAAATCGAGGACCAAGTGATTTGAAAAAATTTGAATATTGGTTTTCTGTTATTGAAAATCGTGGTGGTGAGTAAATCGAGGATATAACGATTTTTTCATGAAAATAATCAAGGCATATATTTGTAGCTTGGAGATATTCCTCACGTGTCCCGTTCATTAGATAATGCTTAATTCTGGTCTTTATCAAAATTGCCGAACCGCCGCAAGATCTTCCACGGGGATCTTTTGTGTCATATAATGTGTAGCCATTAATTTTAAAATAACTGTTGGTTGTCAAATGGGTTTCAGCAATCATCATTATATCGATCTGCTTTTCCATAAGGAAGTGCTCAAGTTCATTTTTATGTTGGCGAATGCCGTTTGCGTTCCAGAAACATATTTTTAACCAATTCATTTTGTTAAAATTGCCTGCAAAATGGTGGATTGCATTTTCAGCATTTCCTGCATCATGTTCGTCATGGAAACCGTAAATGTATTTATAGATTGAACAAGAGTCTGAAGAGTTGCCTCAAGATTGCTAAAATGTTGGTCGGAGTTTTGAGGCTTGGGCTCCTGATTTAACTTTGGTTTATCGGATTTTACAACATTCGCATAAGAAATTTGTTGGGGGTTTTGCACGTGTATATGGCTGGTTCGCTGGCGTACCTGGGGAAAATTGGTTGTAGAAATGGTGTTTGACTGCTGGGGTGGCATATTTGAAATCAATGGCTTATTTGTCATTGACCGCTTAAAATGAGTATAGACAGGGCACCCTCTATAATTTGCAGTGTGGTTACCTCCACAGAAACCACTTTTGTCACGATTTATTTTTTTATATCTCAAGATGTCTAGCTTCCATTTCTATTTCAAAATTCTCCAATTGGTTAAAAATTGCAAAAGATACAGGCTTCTCTGCATATGAAGTCTTTAGTGCCTTTAAATAATTACTATAACATATAATACTATAAGTACTATAAGTACTATTTCAACCTTTGCTATAAACACAAATATTTAAAAATGTATGTACCCTTTTTTGTGTGTTTTTTTTAAAGGAAGTTTTAAAAATGCCAATTTTAAAGAAAATTTTTTATACGTAGTTATTCCGAAAAAAAATGGTTTAAATTTATTTTGTACAAAGCCACAGTAATAACTTGAAAACGCCTTTTTATTTATTTATTTAAATCTGTAGACAAATTCCTTACAGACTACTTTACTAGTAGGTGATATTTTATGATTGAACTGATTACAACATTGCATTTAATGGTATTAATGTTAATAGAAAAGTTAATAAAGTAATACATTTCATTGAAACAGCAACATAATTTCAAGCAAGATTAGTTCGACATGTCCTAACATAAAGTGGGTTTCTAGGATTTTAATTAATCTTCAAATTTTATTTTTGTTCGTTTTTAATAAATTTTCTGTTCATGCAAGATATTTTCTTCCTTTCCTGCACTGATATTCCAAGGATGAGATAACTCGTAGTTGGCGTTCTAGAAAAGAACGGCATCTACGAGTTACCATAACATGTTAAATATATATAATTTTTACTTTTTGTGCCACTGTGCAGCTGTAACTTTTGGCTGTACACACACGTTTTATATAACTAATAAATTCTATTTCGCATGATTTTTTTAATTATTTATGGTTTAAATAGCATTTTGATGACTCGCTAGTTATGGTGGCTTCAAGAGATATTCATTGTTGATGGCAAATACGTGATGTGGGATTTAAATGGAAAAAGCAGCAACAACAACAAACATAAAAAATACATACACAAATATATGAGTATATACACTTTTTGAAAGCTTGTCAATCAATTTAAAACAAATGAAAACTATTTTGCAATTCGTTTGATTGGTTCAAAAAACCTTACAAGGACTTTTAAGTCAAATTTCAATTATTTTTCAGACAATACAATATTAAACAATTTGTGTAAAAAGTATAATACGTATTCTTTCAGCCGAAGCCTTTAAATCCTAAATTTAGAAACACAAGTTTTGTATTATAAAATCCATTTCAATTGCCGGCAGTTAGTTAAAATAACTGCACCTATAGGTTATCAAGAGATATGTAGTTAAAAAAATTTATAAAAATCTTGTAAGAGTATTTGTTTGTTAGTAAGCACGAAAGAAATCTGATATGTGTAGAGTATTTTTATAGCGGTATAGAACTTTGGAATGGTATCAAAGAAAATGAATTTTTATATTGACACGAAATTTACTTTATTCGAAAGATAAGCATTTCTGGCATTATAATTTAAATATTACTTCTGTCACATGACCGCCACTTGGACTGGCTCGGACGTAGTCTATTGGGTGTCCAATTTTCATTGACTTTTTTCAACAGATGTGGCCGTATATCGACAATAACGCGGCGAATGTTGTCTTCAAATATACTAAAAACTTCAGAATTCCTCTCAGAAAAAAGGTTAGCGGCGTTAAAAGCCACGATCTTGGAGGCCTATTCACGGGGCCGAAACGTAAAAATTTTCCTTCAATAAATTAATTGTAGCACGAACTTTGTGACATGTTGCGCCATCTTGTTGCAGCAGATGTGTAGGAGCATCATGATTGTTCAATTGATGAATGACAATGTCAGGAATCATTGCTCTATAGCATTTATCATTTATTGACTATAACGTTTTGACCAACATAGTTTTTAAAGAAGTACGGACCAATGACCACCAGCCCAAAACGTACGCCAAATAGTCAGGTTTTCTGGATGTAACGGCATCTCAACATACACTTAAGGATTATTCTCACTCCAAACACGAGTGATTTTTTATCCACGTACCCATTAAAAAAAAAGTGAGCTTCATCGCAAAACAAAATTCGCTTTTGCAAATCGGGAACAACAGTAATTTTATTTTGGGCCTATTTGCACAACTTGAATGCGTCGTTAGTCTATTCAGGCTGGCAGTTGAAGTGTTGCCAACTTGAACCAGTATATTTTTATGCCGTTATCGTTTACATAGACAAGATATTAATGTCTGCAAATTACTCGTAAAACATATAACACAAAAGGATTCTTTTAATCTTTTTTGGGTGGCTGGTGTTTTCAGCAATTCAATGGAGTGTGATGTATTTTTGTCTGGAAATCTAAATGGTGTTTTTTTTATATTTTTTATAAAAACGAATAAGAGATTAACAAAATTTTTTAGGCGCTTTTCGTAGTGAAAGCCTGAATGAATGTCTCATTGACTGGCTAAAACAGAGATTATTGTGCGCAAAAACCTATAGAATACTCCAGAATAAAAATAAAAACAGAAACTAATAACGGGTTTCTCTTTGGCAACATGCAAAATGAACTAAGGCATCACACAGCTTTGAAGAATCAAAATTAAAATACAACAATAAAAAAAGGACAAACACGCAAAATACTCGTACTTTAAAATAACAGTCTGTTATATGCTTTATTCAATTTCTATAAGTTAAAGCTAAAGCATATAAACTTATAGAAATTTTTTTTTAGATAAAAGTTTTAACAAATGTGTATAAAAGTTTTTGTAAAGCCTGAGATAAATGCTTGAGAGCGTTAACGTTCCAGATCGTGAAGATGGCCCAAAGAGCTAACAAAAAATTATTTTATAGAAAGGAACACAAAACACTTCTTAAGTTTTCAATAATTTTTTTTTTTTAATCTGGCGGACATTTGAAATACCGTTCAAAATCTTTTAATCTTACAATGTCAAGAAATTTCACTATTTTGAAAACGTATTCGATTTGTTTTGATAAGTTTCTTAATGTAATGCTATTTCAATAATTAAAAGAAAATGATTCTAAAAATTGCTTTTACCTAAAAGTATATTTTTAAAACGCAATTTTTCTTAAGTTTAGTTTCTTAAAAGGTACCTAAAGAATACTTTTCTAAAGAAAGTTTTTTATAAGGAATTCCTTAAAACAAGCTATTTTCACAGATAATTTTTAAAAAGGGGTTTTTACCACGTACAAAGTATTTTAGGACGAAAGTATTGAAAAATTTATATTTTTAAAACAAAACTTTTTTATAACAAAAGTGATGTATTTTTAAAATGGGACTCTTGAAATGCGTATCTTTTAAAAAACTGTACATTTTTTTGAATAATTTTTTAAAACGCGACATTTTTAAGTGAATTTTCAAAAGGGAATTTTATAGAAAATGGCTTTTTTAAAGATACTTTTTTAAACCGGAACTTTTTTAAAAGATCATTTTACTTTGCTTTTAAGGCACTTTTTAAAAAAAGTACACTTTGCTTCAACAGTTTTTTAAAATCCACTTTTTCAAAATGGCACTATTTTCAAATGCATAATTCTAAAATGGTGCTTTATACGTAAAAAGATTTTTTTTTAACAGGTGTTCTGAAAAGGTACTTCCTTCTTGGAGTGGTATTTTCTAAAACAACAAAAATCCTTTTATAAAATGGTGCCTTTTTAATCATTTAATATAATAAATTTTAGAATGCACTTTGTTTGAAATGTACTTTTTGTACGAAGTACTCATATATTTTCAAAAGTAATACTTTTACAAATATTTTTAAAGTCAGTTTTTTTACTGTACTCGTTTAAGGCATATTTTTTAAAATATGATATTTTCAAACATTACCCTTTTAAAGTTACATACATATTTTAGTGGTTATTTTCAGAAGGTACTTAATATAGAAGGCGCTGGTTTAAAACTTACTCCATTTTAAGCATTGATGATGCTGCAATAAAAACTTTTTAGTCTCTTTTTTAATTTAAAAGCAAATTGATTCTTTCAGAATGATAATTCAAAATGTAATGCAGTAGAATTCCATTACAGTTGTTATATAAATTAATAATAGTAGTAAAAAATTTCTTCAAGACAATTAGTTTAAATTTAAACTGAAAGCGAGCATGTCTATCAAAACAATCTTATAACAATACGAGGCGAATCATAAAAATTTTGCCAAAAAGATTTTCCTTCTGTTAAATGAAACAAACCATAAAATCGCATAACAGCGCTAGAATAGTAATAAAAAATTTTTAAGGAGAAAATTCACAAAAATCGTTTAACAAAATGCACACCAACAAAAGGATAAAGAGAAATATTAAAACATAATAAGGATAACCGAAGAACATCAGCTGAAAAACACACCCAAAGATTTCAAGTTTAAATTGAAAAATAAAAGTTAGATGGAATGCATATCAAAGTCTGTCTGTCCCTTGGAAACAAAATACAACTCCCAAACTGTAAAAAAATGCTCTTAACAAAGTCTAGGTCAGACAAAAAGCAACAGCAGTAAAAAAAAATCAAAAAAGGAATAGAATGAGCAAACAAAGTAGAGGAGCCGACAAATTAAATAAAACAATGCAGTATTCTACAATGAAAATTAGTTGAGGAGAAGAAAGGCTGGCGTAAAATGTCTGCAGCAAATGGAGTTTGATGGCAGCAGAAAATCTCACTTGAAAAAAAATATAAAAACTAGCCAAAATTAAAACAACAATAGAAATTATTCATATCATAGACAATGAGGTAAAAAAAATGAAATATCGTTTTTAAAGATGTGAGGAGTTGATAAGATTTTGACAACTATGAAAAAAATTTCAAGTTGATAACTCTTCAAACAAAATAATCTTATTCAAAAATATATGAACTATAATAGAATTTAGTTGGGTCCCAAGACATTAAGACAACAAATAAATGATACAAATACTGCAATTTACAATATCAATGGTTTGTCAACATTGCCAATGTTATATCGGATTTTCATTCAAGCGTGATTCGTTCTACCGAGTTTTACCTGTACTTTCCTTAATTCAACTGCTTAAAGCATAAATATGTAGTTTATATTTCATTGCAATATTTTAAACGCCCTTTATCAAATACTAAAGAAAGGATTGCTATTATTAGCATTTTTCTTAGCTATGCGTACTTGAAAATAAATGCTTTAAAAGCAAATTGAACAATTCTTTAGAACACATTTCGTAGAAATATTGTACAAAAAAATAACTTTCAAGAAGAGATGTCTAAAAAGTTTTAATTGTCTATGTGTATGTGTGTATAATCGGCTCAATGACTTTTAAATTAATGTTTATTTTGAATATAACTTGGTTTGGCATTTTAATTGTGCCCTGAGGTCAACTGACAAAAAAAAAAAAAGAATAACAGAAACACCCACACAACAGCAAATTGATAAAGGTTCAAATATCTACAAACAAATTACCACTGAAACTGTTTTATCAAAAGGACAATAAGAGGCTTAAGCCAAAAGAATATGTAGTTGATTTATATCTAAACGTTTGCGATTAAATAAGTCATGTTATTTTATTACTGATTAAAAATATTTTAGGTTTATTAACGGCTTATTTGACAACTGTCTGTGCAAAGTTTGACAAATAAAACTTTTTACTTTGTTTTTTTTTATTTTTTAAAAACATTATATAAAATATAATATACATAAGATTTTTGCAGCTTGATTGAAAATTGAACAATTTTTTAATTTTTATTTTTCAATAATTCGCCAACAATTTCTTTGTATCTTCAGGAAAAGTTTAAATTACAATATATATTATATACTAGCATTTACCCGCGACTTTGCCTGCGGAAAGCAGGTGTTTTCAGAATTAAAAAAAATACTTTATTATTGAGTCATGACTTCTCAGTATACGATTTGTGTTGATTCGAAGTATGGTTCACGTAATTTTAGCATCGTATCTAATGCTGTGTGAGAAAGAGCACTTTTTTCTTCTTTAGTGTGGTCGTTTTTTCTTGATTGCATCAATCAGTTGATCCAATAATGCACGATAATGCTTTGCTGTGATTGTGGATCCTTTTTCAAGATAATCGATGAGCAATATTCCGTGTGCATCTCAAAATATAGTGGCCATAACCTTGCCAGCCGATTTCACTGTCTCCGCCTTCTTCGAGGCACTTTCACCAGCTTCCACCCATTATTTCGATTGATCTTTGGTTTCAGTAGTGCAATTCACTAACTTTACATCACAATTAGAAATGTTAACTTTAACCCCTACCATTCACTAACCATTTTTAACCACCGTAAACGGTTTTATTTTTGTTCACGTTTTATTATTAAGTCATGACTTCGCAATATGCGTTTTGTGTTATTAAGTTTATGTTGTGTCAAGTTTGGATTAGTACTATTTACATTTAATAAATCTAGGTATGCAACGTTTTTTGTTTTATATTGCAATTCTTTAAAAAAAAAAGTGAAGGATTTATAGAATCTGGGGTTTATGACTGGATATGAAAATCTAATTGAACTATTTCTCTATTTCCCTATAGTTTTACGCACAATACTTCGTTCCAAAAGTATAATTTGCAACCGTGTGACGTTGCTGGTAGAATTGGAACACCAACTTTCAGTCTCAATTTATAGGAATGTAGCCCTGTTAGCCCTTGAGAGTTGAAAAGCTCAACAGGATATGATGTCATTTTAGTGTCTATGAAATTGACTACAGATATTTATTCGACAGCACCTAATACCCCAGAATTTCGACAATCAATGCTTAATAGTTCTTTCTTATATCCATTTATATTATTTTCGAGGCCGAGATAAATATGATCTTTTAAACTATCTGAGTCTTGGACAATATTACAGAATTCATATGATATGAATTCTCTGATTTGTATCAGAGCAGGCCCGAATATGCATCACAGCGCAGTTGAAATCAAATTTGTAGTAAGAAGTATTTTTTTCAATACATTTACAGCAAAAACGCTTCCAGGAAAACATCTATTTCCGCTGCTTAAGTATTTCTTGCGATAGGTAGAGTCTGCCTGAAATCATCACCCAAATGTATTGACGCCCGTTATCTTATATAGTCCAATCTAAAGATTCAACTACTCTTTTGTAGGCAATTCATTCCAAACTTATATCACTGTAGCATTCGTCCTTTTATTATAATATTAAAGACCAGTGTTTGGTTACACACGAAAAATGAAATTGTATCATCGCATACATGAATAATTGCATAGTTTGAACGAACACAATGTTTGTCCGATTTCCAATAGAAAAAAGAATTTTCACGTTAATGCGTCCTATGTCCAATTCTTTTTGTATTTTCCGCCAGTTCATAATCTATTTCAAAATGAAAACAATGTATTGGTTTTTCGCACGAATACTTTCTTAAAACATATGCAATCGGAAGTTTTGAAAACCAGAGTTATTCAAAAATAAATTTTTTGGACAAACATCTGTCTGCGCGCTGTCCAATTCTTTTTTGTTTATTCCTTTTACGTAAAGAATACAAATTATTGAAAACCTGTTCATTATAGCGGAGTGTTTTATTTAATTTAATTAATTTATTTATTTTGTTTTTGGACGGATATTTTATATATCCAAAAACTTTTTCATTTTCCGTTTACAAACTCTTTTAAAGGAAGAAATAATATTGAAAATCGGTTCATAAATACCGGAGTAAATAAAAAAATTTATTTTTTGGACGGACACTTCATCTGTTTTGTGTCCAAATTTTTATAAATTTTCAGCCCATTATCAAACATCTTTCCAAACAAAACATCAGTTCGTAAATGGCGAGTTTTTTTTCAAATTATCTTTTAAACGGTCATTTTGCACCCTGTGGCCTGACGCTTCTGTGCCTAAAGTATCAAAATAAAAACTATACTATGTTGATTTTCGGTCTTAAAAGTATTTGCTAAATTAGGCGTGAGAAGGTAAAAATATATTTATACTCCATACTCAAAAATCTATTTTTCGGACAGTTTTTCTGTCCGATGTCCAAAAAATTTTTTGTTGGCACATTCTTTAGAAACCCTCTCGCGGAAATATTAAGGAAAACAATTTTTGGACGGTCATTTTGCCCCCTTTTGACTACCTCGTGGCTCAAATTTCAAAATAAAAAAATCCTATAACGACTCTCGGACCTCACGGTATCTGCATACCGAATTTCATCAAAATCGGTTCAGCGGTTTAGGCGTGAAAAGGTAACAGACAGACAGGCAGACAGGGTTACTTTCACATTTAAAATATTAGTAAGGACATTTTTTTTTTTTTTTTTTTTTTTTTTTTTTTTTTAAACAAAAAATTGTCAAATAATTTTTCTTTTGCAAAAAATGTTAGCTCAAAGAAAAATACTTAACAATAATTTAAACCACATTGCATTAATTTTTTGTTAATTAAATGTGTATAACTCTGTGCTAAGTAAATAAACAAAAATCAAAAAATATTAAGATAAAATTATATAAAATATACGTACATAATTAGATACGTATTTCATAAAACATATTTCTTTTCCAAAATAACACTTTTTATAAAATCAAGTTTTATAAAAGAAACCGTTTACAAAAACGCTATTTCTTATAAAATAAGTTTTTAATAAAGAGTTTTAACTATGTTTAATCAGTGAATTATTGAAGTGTGTTTTGATAAAAGAATCGTAACTTCAGCAGAGAAAATCCAACCAGTATTCTTGAACGCTAAAACCCATTGAGAATTAAATTAAAAAAATAAGAAAATGTTGAAAACAAACAACTACAATGTAAATGTAAATGCTTAAGGTTTTAAATTATGCATTTGAAAAGAAAAAGTTTTAGCAACAACAGCAAATAAGTTAAATATTGTCTCAGTTACTTGTTAAAAAAAACAGAAGTGGAAGAAGCAGCTTAAAATAACACCAACTTGCAACATATTGTTTAAATAAAATAAAGATTATTATACATATATTTTTTAAGTTGTTGCACTGTCTCCAAGATAATGAGACGACAATGTTTAATGCCATTTAAGGCAGCATAAAATGAGACGAAAGAAAAATGTTGTAAAAAGTTAAGGTTAAGGATAAAAGTCGAGGCAAAAAATATATAGAAATAAATATATACAAATAAGTTTTCTAAGCAGTTAAGAAATTCAAGAAGAACAATTAAATTCGCAAATGCAGAGAGTTAAAATAAAAAACGCAGAAACGAAGGAAACCTTAAAAGTATAAACTTAATGTGTTTAATGAATTTGCTTGCATTCCGACAGATGGATAAAGTTGGAACAATTTTAAATGTCAAAAAGATTACTCGTAAATGATAAGTCGTAGGAAAAAAGAACTTATTTTAAAAAAGCCATTTTATAAGTAAATGTCACATACATTTAGGTTTTAGCAACAAAATTGTAAAATAGAATTAAATGAGCCTCTCAAGAATGTAGCTAAGCTGAACAGCTCGAGCTCGAGCATATAAAATCAGTATAATCCAAACCATTGATCACCATGCAATGCAATGCCCTTAAAGGTAATTGCTCTTATACATTTACATACAGTGTTATATTTGTGGGGGCCACTGGTCTTTGTTATATAAAAAGAGGACATTGCAAATCTACTGAATATTAGTCATGCAAAATAAGTATTCAATGATTTCTGAATTTTCATAAGATTGATAGAAAAACGTGTTTAAGTTTTCTAGGTAGCCGCTCATAAAAATACGTTATTTACGAACATATCTGTAATTAAAATAACAACGCAAAGGTATAACATTTAAATATAAAAAACCCCGGTTTATTCCATATTCGAAAAATAAAAATTAGAAGAAAAAAAACCGGGGAGAACCGTGCGATCACCCTAATACGGATCGACTGATCACGTCGCTTGTCTCAACACTGAACCTACAACAAACAACAGAAGAATAAAGACGAAGCATTGACAAGATATAAATTCTATTTACGGAACACAAATGAGTGAGACGCCTATTTATTGTGTATGTAAATATCTCTTTTTAAACACACACACAAATAAAATATTTTTTAATTTTCAATAACAAAATTCGCTGCATCAGTACATACGAGTAAATTATTTGAATGCTCCCCTGTAAAGAAATGCGTGTATTCAAACAAAATTTTTGTAAAATAATAATTGAACGAAATCAATTATTTTCACCGTGCAATCTGAAAAATGCTTTCGATTTTAGGCAACAACGAGCACATACAAGTTCAACTCAAAGATTTCTTTTCTACAAAGGACTAAATGTTTACAATTCACTGCTAAATAATGTTAAAAATTAAGAAAATTATTATTGTTTTAGAAGAAAGCTAGTTAATTTTATTAGGAAACTGATCAGAGCTAAGATTTTTGTATAATTTAATATTTTTATTGTAAATACACTACTAACTAAACACAAAAAAATACAGCAAAATATGATATCTGAGGCTATTTTTTTATATACATCCATATACACACAAATTATACTTTTAGGCAAAAATTTCATTGATTTTATGTTTACTATAATTTTTTCTGTGTATTGATCATTTGTATTCTTTAAACTGCATAAATGTAATCATGACATCGAAGAGATGTCGGAAGACATAAGCATCTATATAATTAATAGGCAAACTCGTTTTTTTAAATCCTTTCTGTAGCCGTACTACTGCACCGATTTAGAAAAATTATATATCGTTTTTAAGTTATTTTTGCAGCTTAATTTCATTTCGATATGTTCAGTATTTTAGGAGTAATAAGGCTATTAATTGGTTACTAGCACTAAAAAACAAAATGTGTGTATTTATCTGGCTTAACTTCAAGTAAAACGAAAGCAGTGTGGCCAAATATTAGTAAAGAATATATTTGTATGTATGTAGGTTTTCAAGTTTTTATTGGTTTCAACATTGCGTTCGACCGGCGCTTCCCCCTAGTAAACAAAAAATAGACAAAACATAGAAAATACATAGCCCAAACCCTGTATATTGTTGATCTCATGTAGAGGGACCCTACCGCACATTTTTTCCGAATTTGAGTTTTTTACTGATTCTAATATATTTCACACAAATATACTTCGTCACAAAAATTTAATGGAATAGGTAACGGATTTACAATCAAATGAATAATAAAAATGTATATGTGGGTACATACAGTTTCCATCATTTGTTCCCTTCTCTTGGTAAGTTGCGTTTATATTATTTAGGACCAGTCTATACGAGGCCAACGATATGTACATATAGCGAGTATTTAGAAAAGAGGAACTATAGATTTTAGACTCCTGCAGCGCAATTTTTTGCTTGCATTTCTGCTAAATAAATCTGTAGATAAAACAGGTGAACGAAAATTTTTTTATCAAAGAAGATACCTTTGTTAGAAAACAATTTATTCTTAAAATTATATTTTTATCCTCATTTTCGAAACAATAGAATGAAGTAAGAAACACAACAAAAGTCAAGACAGTTGGTTTCTTTTTATTATCCATTTTCTTTAGCAAGAAAAACTTAAATTATGTTTTTGTTGAATGGTGTTGCCGTTAATTTTTTTTATTGTTATATCAAAGTAATGCCAGGAGTAGTATAAGGAGCAGCAGTAAAATAACAACTGCATTTACCACAAGTACAAAGTATTTTTTAGTGGCGTTTGTTAAAAATATGTATTTGCTTTACATTAATAAATATTCATGAAATGGCATTGAACCATAAAATTAAGCTTAAGTGTGCTTGTTTTATGAGTTTTTAAAATACCATGGAGTATTTAATTATAATGAAAAATAATTAAAGGAAATGGAATAGAAAACTTTGGTTTTAGTTAAAAGCAAACTTGAAGTAGAAAAACTTTTTCACACTTTTATTTAATTTCTTTGTAATAGTTTTTTAGTCTTTTACGTATAAAGTAAAAAAGAAAATATTGGGTTACAAGTACAGTATCATCTAGTTATTCCGAACACCAATAAATACGGACAATTATTTTATTGCACTAGTGGACTCTGTAATACTGATGCCATTAATTTTTATCTACCTCAATTATTCGGACAGCGTTTATTTCTATAGCTTTTGCGCAAAGTCTCAACTGTCTATTTTAGTTTTGTTTCTTAACAATTTGTACCATTAGTTTTTAATTGTTTTACTTATCAACTTGGCACCTGATATTTCTAATAGGTTAACGAATGGTTAAATCTGAAAGTTAATACCACTAGTAATGAGCGGTCGAAATTGTAATGCTGAATCATAATCATTCTCAAGCCATATATATCCTCAAAATTTGTATAGAATATTGCGAAGAGCAACAAACTTCCTGCTGAGGATTTTTTTAAATTTATAAACCTGATAGTCTAAGAGCGCGTGGGCGCTACCTATATGAATGTGGCCAGACCTGAAGTTTGGTATATAGAGACCCTTATAATTTCCATGCATGAGTTGGGGATTCACTAAGTGAACGTGGTATCAATTTTTGGTAATTTTAAATCCATTTGACAGCATCTGCCGCTTTAAAATTTGGAAATATATTAATATTACTATCGGAAAATAGCAATGGCAGACGTCTAAATAGCGGATACATATCAACAGATAATAAAATCTTTTAGCTATTACCCGGTCATGTGGATATTTGAAGTTAATTATTATTACACAGAAAATCATAGGAGCGAGATTTGAATGCGCTAGAATATCTTTTTTTGTGGGGGTAAAATGCGGATAAAAGTTTCATAACTGGCTCTGAGTCGCTCTTAGGGAAATAAAATGTAAGACAGACACCCACCAAAATTTTTCTCTCTATATTTCTTTTGAACATATCTATTAAGATAATAAAAAAATTTAATTTTATAAAATCAAATCGACATTATACTGTACCACATATATGCATGCAGCTGAAGGCGGGTGCTTCTTGTATAATGCTGTAGTTGGTGCAGCAAGAAATCATGGATAAACATAAGTATGTAGGTAGATATTTTCGGAGAACTAATAATGACCGCAATTGGAGTGGAGGTACATAAATTCTTCAACAAAATCGGAAATACACCAGTAAATGGGACAATAGGGCTCAGGATAGCTTGGTCTCTTCAATATCATGAATTTAACCTTGAAGCATATCAATGGGGAGATACCAAGCAATAAGCAGCAAAAAAAATCTACTGACATCTATAAACAATTTATGGATCACGAAACAAGATGGGTGGTAAAAAAATCCCTTTCATTCAAGACCCCGCTTGACTTAGGCAGACGTACGGTTTTTTGAATCATGTTGTGACTATTAAATATAATTATCTATATTAAAAGAAAATACCTTTTTTAGAATTATTGCAAAGCTTTTGTTAGTTAATCTGTTAACATTTTGAGGTGTAACTCTCTACTTCTACCATTTTTAGAAGTAGAGAGCTACTTTTAGTTCTTCGAATACTCTTATTTTAAACAGTGTAATTTTAGACGGCTTTGCTTAGATTTTTTTCTTATAAAACAAACACAAGTTATAACAAAATGCTTTTTTTAATTACGAATTAGTTGATCATTGTTTAAAAATAGATATAAGAAACTGGATACAAATATTTTCTGAAAAAAAAAAAAGATTTTGTTTTTAACTGAACAACATACCTTTTTAAAACAGCTAAATGTACCCTTTTTTTCATTTTAGCCTTATAAAAAATTAACAGATATTTCAACTGAATTCAGTTGCTTTATTTTAATGGAATTTTCCAAACAAATAGCTTTTATTTCGTTTACTTTCGATTCTTTGAAATACATATTTCTAAAGGTGTTTATTTATATTTTATTTATTTATTTAAGTCTATGGACAAATTCTTTACTTAAAACATACAGTGGTGTGAAAAATAATAATAATTAAAAATTGAATATGTTTTATAGAAATTGAGGTTTCGGGGTGGCTCTATTATTTTACACAACACTGGCCATATTTATACAGTTATATGTATATTTAAAATCATAATAAATAAAATCATGAAACATTAGCTTCGTTTAAAAAAAAGATAACAAATTTTTTTCAACATATGTATGGATAAGTATTTTTGCTAACTTAACAAAAATTTTCTTGAAATATCTTGTATCAGGTTTTCTGGACTTCCCTAAAATTTCCATAACGCTGCCATATACATATCATACACACATATCGCCGTGCCGAAGTTATCTACACGCACCACCATACATATATGTATATGTATGTATGTATAAATTCTTTTTTGTGAAAGTTGTCCGTATTTTCTATATACTTACATATGTATGTATGTTCATTATTAATTTCGAATGAAACCAAATTTCTCTTTTTTGCCGTTGTCCGTGATTTCTTTATATGTTCAATATTAAATTATTTCCAATGCATTTCAGTACCTTGTAGGTGTGTGGGCTAAATTTTGCTAATCTGAGCAGTGTCGAAGGTATATACACTGGGCACTGATCAGTTTTAACTAACTTAATTCAAACATTTTAAATGCTACAATAAAGTTAAAGTTAAACCTCTACGAACACTACTCCCTCTTTCCTCCTCATCATAACCTATTTCCCTAGTTCCAGTATAATGCGCTGCATGTGTAGGGGTCATCCCCTCAGTACTAATCCAAGATAAAAAAAAATTGACTCTTACTGAAAACCTATATCGCTCCTTTATTGCAACATAGGCATATCTCAAAAAATGAGCTTTTCGAGTTACCAATGCAGAATTGTTAACAGTACTACCTTTTATGTGTCAAAAATTTAATCAAATTACTAAATGTTTCTAAGATTTGTATGGAAAGCAAAAAATTTGAAATGTGTTTTTCTCGAAACAAGCTTTTTTAGTTCTGACCATGTTGAAATAAAGGAGTGATATATATACAATAAAATGCTCAATTACCATAAGAAATACCAGTTTGGGGATTTTACGGATTGGTTATGAGCTTTTGCCCAGAAATTGACATATTTATTTATTTTTTTTTATCTTGGTCCAGTACTTAAGAGGTGACATATGCAGTGCATTGTACTTGAATTACGAAAATAGGTTATGAGGAGGATATGCTCTGGTGGTCAATACTATTATATATGTATATATTATATATTGTTGATTCAAATTTTGTTTCAACTTTCATTTATACAGCTTACGATCTAAAATATATTACGCTCAATAATCTCCAGTTTTCTTTCTCCAGAAGCAGCAATTATTCCCCAAAGTAATATGTTTTTTAATTCTATTATTGTATTTTATTCCGCTACTTCATGCCTATTTGTTAAATTTGTTATTATATGGCAACTTTATTTGTTGAAGTTTTCCCAACGTCAATATATGTGTGAATTAATTTCGTCCAATTTCCAGATGCTGTACACTTTTAACTGCATATTTTCGCGCCCATCTTTTTAAGAGTACTTTCTTATTTGCTTTGAAATTTGCTGTTCTTCTTAATATACGCCGAAATATCGAACGTGCAATTACTACATTAGTAGCGCAGCTTAATAGAACATATATATGTACATGTATATTAATATTTTTTTTTTTTTTACATTTCCCAGAAATATAAAAATATCTTTCCAAACCCAACTATCGATTTGCATTCACCTCTAATACCAACATTTATGATAAGTTTATAATAACATTATATCAGTAATAAGAAGCCCTTATAAACACTTTAGCCAAGTGTCAATTTAAATGATTATTAGCAACATTATTTCACATATTCAGACATTCAAATACATATAATATTGAATCTATTCTATTAAATTCTCATACAACTGTTTAATTTTGCTACACAGACACTTGACAAACTTTGCTTGTGGATATGTATTCATGAGATACAAAGAATGAGAAAACAGCATCATTGCTGAAACTAATCAAGCTTATCGTTGTTTGTTATAACAGAGTTACATGTTGTTCCTATTACAATAACAACTGTTGTAAAGATAAATTCTTTTTTTCCAACATTCATTCATTTCCCCTTCTTTCTGTCTGTCTGACAGAACTTCGTCACTCGAATCATTATCATTACCCATCACCAGCATCATCATTTTGATCATTATGTTTATCCGCTCACAGTATAAGTTAGTATGTATTGTATCTGCTTAAATAGGAATGAGTATTTGTTGCTATTGTGTACTGTGCTACAATTTTCAACGTTCAAAGTCATTAGGTTTTATGATTATTGGCTTGTTTAAGAGTGCTTTAAGTTAATGCAACGTTCTTTTTCGTTTTTTTTTTTGCTATTTTTTATATTGTGTTTTTTGTTGTAAAACAAACATATTTTATTTTGCGTAAATTAATTCTAATTTTTCTGTTTTTCAAGAATTTCTTTTAGTGCGGGATTTTTCAGTATGTTTTATTTTCATATAACACCTCAACAATACATGTTTGAGCTAGTTTAATTATTAATGTTTTAACTACGAGTATCTACTGATTTTTCTGTTATTCTACTGATAACACTATAAATTTTATGATATAAAAATTTTAACTTTATACCAGCATCAAAAGAATACAATGACTTTTAGTACTTTCACTTTTTCTTTGAAAAAACTTTGTCAAATAGGTATAAAATGTTTCGAGGTGAAGATTAAAATTATGAATTTGAGCTGAAGGGATACAAGTACATCAGAGATCTGTATGAACAGCATAAATTGAGCGGGCACCTAATATTAAAAAAATTAGTAATGCAATGATTGTTTTGAGTACTTCTTATAAAAAAAAATTGGTAACTATGGCCGTGCGCTCTTAAACATTTTTCATTTTTCAATTGATTTTAGTGCGGGGAAACATGATTATTAAATTATTAAACTTTTTAAAAATGTTTGAAAATATGTCCATATATACATACATATCGTTCCTTTATTGCAACATAGTAATATTTCAAAAAATAGTCATATTTGAGAAATGAGATGAATTGTTAACAGTACTATCTTTTATATTGTGGCAAAATTTTATTTAAATTACCTTTAAACTGTTTTCTTTAGGAGATATTTTCTAAAAAAAAAATTTATGACTTGTATGAAAACTAAAATTTGAAACGTGTCTGGCAACGCCTGATATACAGATAGAATGCGTAATTTTAAGGAACTTGATCAACGTTGTCCACTTTGAAATTTGAAAACGCACCAAAATGGTGAAAAAAGCGCGTTATTTCAACAAAAACGCACCGAAGTTTAAATTTTTTTCCTTTAATTTTTGAAAACATATTTTGTATTTTAAGAAGTACAATATTTTAACATCAAAAACATGATAATGAAAGCGGCTATTACACAACCAAACTGGGTATGATAGCACCGCCTGATGGCATGCCATCAAATTCGTTCAATAACTAGAATTCGTGTTTGTCAAACTTGGTCTCTAGCACGACTCTGTTAGTTTTATTAACATAATGTAACCTTTTTAACAATTATAACGATATTTTATCAAATTTATGATTATATTATATCAAAATTATTATTAAGTAATATCATTTAATTATATTTGCTGTCGACCGAAATCAGCTGTTCCTTTCGATGCCTATTATCAGGGACAAAAAAAATACAGGTGCTTAACGTCACCAAAATTTATTATAGGACCATACAACAATTACTGTCGAAAAAAGTTACGATTATCGAATCACTAAAATTTACAGAATCGCACAACAATCCTTAAAATTCGATTAATGGCAATTCTATCAAACACAGTGCACATTTCCTTTCTGTAAGCGGTGTCTTTAAAATAAATTATTAAAATCTACGAAAAATTGCCAGAATTATAACAAATAAAACGAGAAGTTTACCATAATCAATATTTAATGCAAAATTTATAATTTATTTAATAATTTGGTAATTTCTCAATAACCAATACCGTAACGATTTCACGACCCATAAAATACGAACTTCACTGTTCGGAGACTGCATTTATTGCAATATTTGACAAACATTGCCTGATCGTTTAATAGCAAAACACTCTTTAAAGGCAGGAAATTTTATAAAACGAAATGTTTCTTTTTCTTTCGATAGTGATTAAACTTTTTTCTTACATTAAAACAAAAAGTTGAGTTAAGTTTGATTTTGTGCCACCGAAATTTAACAAACGCACCGAAAATGTAAAAAAGTGTACCCCGCACCGACTAAAGAATTTTTCGCACAAATAATTTTAAAAAGGCACCAAAAACGGGGCGAACTGCACCGAGTTGACAACGCTGAACTTGATATTTCAGTATAGAAAAGCGTTACCGCTTTAATGCGAAAATTAAAGTAGCTGGATTGCTCCCGCAATTGTTCCGAAGAAATGAGGAACGCTTGAAGCCGATTTTGGAAATTCTCGGTTTTTTATATTAGGTGCGTATTTTTGCCGTGGAAAGAGCATCTCATCTTCTACCGGTCATTTTAGTCCTGGTTACATGGGTAATTATATGGTTTTTAAATATTGACGAGATTGTGCACTTTTTTTGCAGTAGCACTTTTTAACGTTTGCTGCCGGTTTTTAGTGGCTGAATAACTGGTATTTACACGACAGGAGCGGATAGTAACAGGCTTATATTAGCTTCACTCGTATGTTTACAAGTTTGTGTGATAACTCTCGAAACACCCGTCGTATGAGTGATTATTTATAGGGAGATATGAAAGCATGCGCATAGCATACTCAAGCACTCTTTCATAGCACATCAAACTTATATATAAAAAATATAGTGCCAATTCCCGGATAACGGGAATTTAAAAAACGGAAAAACACCCTAAGATATATCGAACTAAAAAATAAGAAATAATTTTAAAATTAATCATAAAACAACAGTGAACGAAAAACAATAGTATGAAAGTATGGGGCGCTTTGCTTAATATTTTTGTATATCGAGCGCCCGACACTTTTTTCATAACAATAATGGTGGTATTTTTCATTGACTATTGTTATACGAGTAAGATTATTTGTAAAACTATATCTTACTTTTTAGTTCGAATCAAAACGTGTTTATTTTTCTTTTTACTATAGGTATTTTGTATAAAAATCAATAAAATTCTTATAAAAATTTTCTTCCCAATTCGATTGCTTGTAAGAATATTTTAGTGCTTTCAATATAACAAAAACGTAACAAGAGCATTGTAAGTGTAGATGGAGAGAGAAAATGAATCAACTCATGCATATCACCGATGTACGTCCGAGGGCGGATTGATATTGAAGCTATTTAGCGCTAGATGGTAGCACAAACACAAAAATAGTTTCTTTTAATTGCGATCTGTCAAACGTCATCTGTCAAAATTTCACCCAAATTAATCGATTAGTTTATTTGTTGTAGTCGTTTGAAGTAAGCAACTTTTGCGTTTTTTGGAAAATGGAAAAAGTATGCAGTGATTAAACACTATTATTTAAAAGGGAAAACGGCGAAAGAGACAAAAGAAAAGCTCGATAAAAATTACGGTGAGTCTGCTCCGTTCGTTGCGATGTGTTGATTACATAGTCAAATATTGGATTGCTGAATTTAAACGCTGCCGAACAAGCATTGCAAGAATACTATCAACAGGAAAGCCAAAAGAAGAAAATGTATGGAAAGTCCTGGATATCATTATGAACGATCGCCGAGTCAAGTTACGTGAGATTGTTGATATGGTAAACATATTATATGAACATGTATTCAAACTTTTGCATGAACATTTGCATATGAAAATGCTATCGGCAAGATATTTGCCGCGTTTGCTCAGTGTCGAACAAAAAATAGTTCGACAGAGCGTAATTCTCTTGATTAATAACTGTTGATAAAACGTGAGTGCACCACTACACACTTGAAACCAAAAATCAATCAAAACAATAGGTGGAATCAGGTGGACAGTGAAATCGGCTGGCAAGGTTATGGCCACTGTACTTTGAATTGCACACGGAATATTGCTAATCAATTATCTTGAGAAAGGACCCACAATCAGGAAAGTATTATTGGATCAATTGATTGACGCACTCAAGACAAACCGACATTTAAAGAATAAAAGTGCTCTTTCTTCAAGACAACGCACTGGTTCACATATAGATACGATACTAAAATTACGTGAAATAGACTTTGAATTGGTTGATCATTCACCTTATAGTCCAGATTAAGCTTCTAGTGATTCTTTCCTATTTCCAAACTTGAAAAAATGGCCCGCAAGAAAAACATTATTCTCAAACAAGAGAAGTGGTTACCGAAATTAACGCGTATTTTCAGGGGTTCACAAAATCGTTTTATTCAGATGGTATAAAGCTGGAATATCGTCTTACTAAGTGTATTGAGCTGACTATGTTAAGAAATAAATAGTTTTTGAAAACTCGATTTCTGTAAAATATTATTGATAGAACAGGATGTATAATTGGTTTACGTCAGCAAGTGCCTTATCTGACGACAGATCATTTACATAGGCTGTTGCCTTGCAACAGATACCTGGTAGTGTAAGGTTCTTTCTTAATGGCGGGGAACATGAAGGCGAGCCTGCTTATGGTCTGATGTCTTTTCTGATTTTCGAGGTAACAGCTTATAGCATGTCAACTTCCTCTGGCTGTCTAGGGAATTGCATACAGGAGATATTAGACAGTCAAAGCTCGGAAGTAAGACGTTTGTCAATATGGCCGACCAATATATTTTCAAGACTTAAAGACCGCACTGATGCCAATCTATTCCATATCTATTAAGCACAGATCTTTCCCGTTATCGATGTTTTATATTAGTATGTGAAGTAAAAAATGTGTTTATACCCTTAAGCACACTTAGCCTCTTTGACCTTCTTTCTTCGATCTTTATTCATCCTTATCATACTTGAAGAGTCCTTTTAGACGACCTGAATTGTACATACGATACTACGCCTATTCTGTTACGGTCACAAGAGAAAACGAATTCGTTATTGAAAATACAAATTAAATGACGCAGCAGTCTGTTAACAAATGACAGTTAATGGAACGAGCGTTGCATTCAAAACTGTGGCTGGCCTATCTGACCATCACCAATACGTTATTTGTCTATAAAATTAAAAACTGTTGTGCCATTTTGAAAAGTTTAAACAATTTTCGTTTACTATCTTTCATTCAATATCAATTGAAATTTTTGCTTAATTTTCCTGTCAAATACATTAAAAGACAAATTCATTTCATATTAAAAACTATCACATCTGAAAGCATTCAAAAAAAGGTTATTGCAGCAACTAACGAAAACCAAACAAATTTACTGACTGACTGACTGACGTAAACATATCAATTGATAAAGAGAGTAAAAAGTAACGATTATGCGTTTTTAACGATATTAAAGGCTAATAACAGAGATTACAATGAAAATCATTGAAACGTGAGATATTAAATTTTTGTTTTTTCATGTTTCTTTTTTTATTGTTGTTTTTGGAAAAACGTTGAAAGAAACCACAAGGAAAAAATCAACAATGTATAAAACAATTATAATAAAAGTAAAGATTGTATTGTTTCTTATTAAAAAACAAAAAACATGGATGGATACAAGTACTCTTGTATTTTAAGTGTTATTGAAAATTTCATTGACTTTAGCTTTATTAAAGTTATAATTAAATTTTAAACTTTCACTTTTATTGATTAATTTTTTCGTCTTGCTGGGATATTTTTTTTAGCAAACATGTATGTTAAAAACAAGTACTTTTATTTAATAAACTAAAATATTTGCTACTCAAAAGACTAGTGTTGCTTGGATGTTAAGAGATTTGTTTTATTTATTTGCTACTGGCGTCTATCATCTGTAATTATGGCCTTAAGGTATAAAAGACAATAAAGAGGATGGACGTTATTAAGCGACAGTTGCAATTGTTGCAAGCCTACTAGTTTTCTTTTTCAAGTTAACTACAATTTTCAATACTTGTACACTCCCCATTCTACGTTTCAGTACTATTCAATGCAATCTGTTAAATGTTAAACAAGTCAATGAAATATTAACAACACAAAAACTTCAACCATCTACCTTATATGGAAGTTAATGAAGCGTCCATTGGTTGTAGTATTAAAACACTTTCATTTTGGCGCCACCGCAGCAAATGGGGAATTTATGATATGAAAAAGATACTCAGCAACAATGAAGACAATGCAAGCATTTTATTTTATTACAGATAGAAAAAAATTACAACATTTTTGAACGATTAAATTGAATTAAACACTTCTGTTTTTAAGAAGTCAAAATTAGGATAAACACATATCAAGTAATTTTAGCTTTAATTTCAATGTTGGTAAAACTGCAGATTTGATAAAAAAAAATACTCGTTTACAGTAGAGTCTCACAAATATTCCAAAGGTATATAAATTATTCGAACTACAGTGGTTTACCGGATTAACGAATTATATTGCCAGGCCCATTCGTTATATCGAACAACTCGTTAAATCCGACAGTTTTTAAATAACCACATTTTTGTAAAGAAAAATCAATTCGTTTATTTTAATTCATAAGAACACAAAAAATAATCAGTTCATATCACTTTTAATTAAAAAATTAGTTTAAAAATAAAAACTATAATCTTTTATGTTGAAACCAATAAAAAAGTGCATCCGTTCTTGGAAATTTACCCATTTTTAAAGCATGTCTATACTTTGATTCAAAAATGCTATTTTCCACATCACTTAAAAATTTCCTTTTTTATTTTATAATTGTTCATATTGATGGCTTTGCTAGCTGATATTTTTTGATAAAACAATTAATTATAATGTTTATTTTTCTTTATGAAGTACACGTTTTCTTTTGGGCATTTTGATGTTAACTTTACAAAAATGACGTAGTATTCAATATAAATGGCAAACCGTTTTTTGTAAATAAAACAATACACTAACTGTCTAATGCAGGGGTGCCCAGAAGTTCTATATGGAAGAGCAAACACCAATACATTTGAGGAAAAACTGCTTTTATTTAATATTTTTTGTTGTAAAACGAAAAACAATTTACAAAAACCAAATCGTTGCCGTCAATGTTTACCAGGAAAGCACGCGAAAGTGTTGTTGCATTGCTTGCATTGTGTGTATGCAGTGAAGAACGACAAAAAAATATATACCTATAAGACGAAGTTGTTTGTGTATTTTTGATTGCTAGTGCTGAGTGCACTATGTGTGTGTTAAAGAGTACAGCCCTATAGCTAAGCGCTTTTACAAAAACAATAGAGCACCAAGCGCATAGTGCCTGGGTGCAACTGGCCTAATGTATAAATTTTGATTTTGGTGTGCGAAAATTATCTCTGCATGCAAGTAAATTTTTCTCTTAATCCATTTTTTTTAATAAAGCGTTTAGAATTGAAAAATGTTAAATCCAAAAGTTTTCGCACAGGAAAATATGAGGTTGGGGATAACAGTAATTATGCATATTTAATAAAACTTTTTTTCAATTCCGAGTACTTCCGGTTTGAGCCTAAAGTTTTCAAAAAGGATGATCAATAAAATTTCGGTCTCAACCCGGAAGTACTCGGAATTAAAAAAAAATTTAATTTAAATATGCATAATTACTGTTATCCCCAACCTCATATTTTCCAGTGCGAAAACTTTTGGATTTAACATTTTCCAATTTTTCCATATAACGGTAGTCTAATGTACATACGAATTTGAAAAATATCTTTTAAAAATTATATACGAATATTTTTCAGGTTTTTTAAGCAATCAAATTTTCTAAGTGCTCTTAAGCAACATTTTTTTTTCTTATAAATTCGTAACGGACATAGTGTGATCATCAAATTTTTATAGATGACGCGACCGATGCCAAAGAATTCATTTATTAAAAAAAATCTATAGGAAAAACTGTCGCTTGATATTTTTTTTTTTTTCTTTTATAGTAGGATATTTTATTCTACACATTTGCAATTAAAAATTCTAAATTAAAAAATCTTTTAAGCCGATGGACTTGGCAGCCAGTGCTTTTCTCTTTGTTATAATTATATTTATATAATTTTAATATTACGTAAATAAAATAAATAAAAAATAAAAATTTCTCTATTAGTTTTCGTTTCGTATAACTATCACATACATACATACATTGCCTACATAAAACACATGTTATATATTATTTCGTAACAACTCCGAAACGGCAGTAACACACGGGTTCTTTAGAAAACCTAAAAGTGAATTAAGCGTTTTTCCAAACGCTTTGCGATTTCAGATCGCACGTTCTCAGAACATGGCTGCATTACTGTTGATTACACGCCATTAACGATTTTATTTAAGTTACTTAATACAGCGTAAAATCTCTGCTTCATTGATATTAATAAATATAGTCTAAAAAACTGAAATGCATTCCTCGATATCAAACTAAAATAATTATCCATATAACCAAATAATTATCCGTAAGATACGTTCCAAGTTTTTTTTCAATTCCCAAAATCGGCGTCAGGAGTCGCTAAATTCCCTACTTCCCCGGAAACTATATGGCAACTTCAATTTTCGTAATAAATCGAATGACCGTTCATTTACACGTTCCACGGTCAAAACGCGCACCGCATATGAAAAACCGGTTACGATTCGGTTAGCAAAGCGGTTCCGAGTTTTTTGGGAATACCCAAAGTCGGCTTCAGGAAACGTCAAAGTTGTAAATGTTGTGATTAGAAGGAATGAGAAAATGGTACAGCAGTGTTTATTTACTTTTTTATTAATATTATTTGGAATCAATATTTATATTTAACAGTTCCTAAGCTACTTTTTTGTTTTCACTCTGCAAAACTAAATAAAACAAAGCAGTAGTTTTATTTAAAAAGGAAAAAACGAACTAAAAAGCCCACTAAACAATAGCACAACATAAAATTCAACAATAGATCGAATAAATACGTATTGCAAAGTAAATTGTTAACATTATTTGGAATCAATATTTATATTTAACAGTTCCCAAGCTACTTTTTTGTTTTCACTCTCAATAAGTCTCAATAAGGATTTAAAGAAATTTTGAGATATTGATTAAAAGAAAATATATTACACTAAATTGGAATTAACAAAATGTTTAAATAATTTGTTTATTAAAAACACATCCGCCTGTAGATCAACAATAAAAAGCAATTGAAATGAATGATTTGTTCAATTGCCCAGTATAAAGAATAAAAAAAAATTAAAAATTAAACATAAAAAAGATGTACTGTTTTTCATTCTATTAAAGTTGTCAAGTCATCAAAAATTGAATGAGGCTGGAACTCGACGACATAAACAAACATTAAAACAAGTGTTAAAATGGTTTAAACAGAATTAAAAATATTTATGAAGTGATCATTAAGTAAATAAATGGAATTAAAACCAACCACCAAGACAAAATGTCAGACAGAGCATTCAACTGATCTTCACAATAGTGCTTGAAATGTCAAAAAATGCATTGTAATTTTGGAAAATACTCGTAATTGCCTCAATTAAATAAAGCATTAAAAAGAAGCTGAAGCTGTAGTGAAAAAATAGTTGTATAAAAAAGGGGTTCCACATAAAATGGCTTAAAACTTTTGTCAAAATTTTTTCGCAAAATGGAAATTTATTTGCAAAGAATCACATAAAAATCAAATTAATTTTTATGATGACTCACACAAAGGTCTTTAAATAATCCTGTTATGCATAAGTTTATAAAAAGAAAAATTTAAGTCCAAAAATAAAGAAAAAAAAAGTACTTAAAGTATAAAAATATCGTCATCATCATTTTAAAGTCATAAAAATTGCAGTCATTATTTTAAGTTGATTTGGTGTCGGTATGGTGTTTTTAAACACGTATGTATATATGTATATATACGTACATACATATATATGAATGTATGTAAGAATGAAGTTTTGCCAACATCATTAAAGTCATTTTTAGTGCACATTTTTTGGTTAAATTAATGTGCTGTAGAACCGCCGCCATACAACCCTCTCTTTGAAACATCCTGACAGTATTTATTGTATATTTACTGCTGCTGGTCTGCCTGCTTTTGCGACTGACTGCAGCAACTATCACATCATTTTGTTTGCCAAAATAAAAATTAATTGCACTAAAAAACTTGAAACAAAAACACGAATGTGGAGTTAAAAAAAAATATATATAAAAAACTGAAATGAAATGAAATAAAATAAAAATGAAAATTTCTAAAAGAAAAAGATGTGTTTCGGCTGTTTTATCTTTTGCTTTTTAAAGTTTGCTGGCAAATTTTGAACGTATAATAATTTCCGTTTCAAATTAAAATATATATTTTTAAACAAAAATTACAGAAAATAATTAAATTGCAAAAGTAACAAGTCATAAAAAAGAACTTTTCGATGATATTATTCCCATGATGTGTTTAAACTGAAAATTAGTTTTGTAATGAGCAAAAAAGCAATGACCGAGACCTACAATTGATTTCAGAACGAGTAAAGTTTAATGGGTGCAAAACCAAACCAGAAAGTTTAGCGGTCTGCGTGTTATTAATTTAACAATAACGATGAACAATAGTTATTTTTAAAGATTTATTTTTGTGAGTTTTATTACGTACAGCAGCATTTTCAGGGTCGCAATATGTACGCGCCATTTTGACTTCACTTTTCGAAAGTACTTATTGTTTTATTTTTCTTACTTTGTTAATTTTTTTTTTTTTTTTACTGAGTAATGGTATTTTTTGCGATTTTGAAACATTAGGTTAGGTTAGGTTGCCCACTTGGGTCCTATTGGTCCGGTTGTGTTGCCTAAGGTTTTGAAACATTAGATGCTCATATTTTTTTATATTCAATTACATTGAATTAAACAATTTTTAAAAAGCCGATGTGTGACGAAATTTGTGGATTCAAACAAAAAGTTAGTAAAAACAATTACAGAACGAGAGCAACTAGAAAGAGATATGATTTTTTTTTTTTTTTTTTTTTTATAAATACGTACATATTATTTTTTCGGATAAACATTTCATTGATTTTATTTTTGCTGAAGGCAGGAAAGCAAACTTCCAATTCTAATGGGTTTATGAGATATAGACCTACAGGATCTGAAGATATTCTTCGTCGGTTTCCGTTTTCACGGCACAACCCCACGGTGATTCTATCACCAGGCGAAAGAAAACACTCACCAAAAGATCCTCATGCACGAAAAACTGTAACGCAGGGGCCCCATTTTCAATCACAGCCTGAATGATGCATGCTCTTCTCTATTGTTTGGACCGGCGCGGTCCTGCCGATCTCAGGGTTACGGCAGTGCAATTTCACTCCGAGTTTAAGAGCACTCCCTGCGTTTAGCTATTAAACCACAACCACAATGTTGCTCACGAAGGACCTAAGCCAAGCTAGGCGAAAAGAAAATTTCTGGGGCTTCCTTGATACCAGAAAATATCAGGCTCTGATCAGACTATCGCAGCTCTAAAAAGAGTTACTGCAGTTCTGAGTCCCAAATGTTTCGAGGAACTACTAACCTTCATATAAGGGCATACAAAAATATATTTTTTTTTTTAATTTTCTAAAGCAGGTTTCATTGAAAATATGAATGATGCAGTAAAATCTAAATGTATGTAGAAAAATACTCCATTAAACAAGTTCATAAAATTAAGATATTTACGAAAAATAGTCACTGCTTTTAATTTGGTGATTTCATTCAAGCATTGATTTGGGAGAGGGTAAAAAGTGATAGAAAATTGTGCATGTGCCTAATACGAGTATGAGCACAGCAATCCACTGCATCTTTCCCCTCATTTAAATTGTATATTTCTTGATTAAGGAAAACAATTTTTAAGAAAATTCTTCAGAATTTCAAAAAATTTCACTAAAACCAACAACACCCAGTACATTCAACAGTTTCTTATAATAATTTTCTCTTTTTATGATTTTTTCTATGATATAATGGTGAGAGACATTATTAGACTGTCTATGGCCATAATACATTGTCATGTGCATAACTTATACGAGCACATTTGTACAGATGTATGTATGTGCTCATTTTATGATTATTTCAATTGCACTCTGCTCTGCTTTGGCTTAAAGGCAGATTGCAAATAAATGCAATTTTTATGAAAATATAAAAACAAGTATAAAACAAAAGAAAAGAGCGTTCTTTACAGTCTGGTTTGAACAAGCAATTTGTCTAGCCATTAGCAACTATAATTTGTAATAGATAAATTATGGCTGGATTAAAGCAGCGCACCAAAAATAGCTGTTCATACTTTTTAAATATATATTAAAGAATGTAGACAGAAGCATTAAAAGCATCGTAAAAACATCGTACAACATATGTATATTTGCTAAATCTTAAACATATATATAAATATTTCTAATATCTGAGCTGAATATTGCTGATAATTCTAAATAACTTTTTGTATAAAAACTTAAATACTAAAGACCTTAAAACTGTTAAATAATCGTCAGAGGCTGCAATCAAACACAATAAATGTTATCCAAAAGCTGAAAATAAGATTATATGTTACAGAAGCTCAGTTATATATCCCCTAACGAATTAAAATGACTTCAGACTACAGTACGCACGTAACCCCAGCGGCAAACTTTGTCTACCACATAACATCTCTTTAATGGTAAGTGCAACCCTTTGAGTTCAATGGATGTTAGCTTACAATGTGTATGAAATAGTGTTCAAGATCTTCTACTGCTTACAAAGTATGCGAGATTGTTTTCGAACTGCCTACTGCTAACTTGCAATGTATATTAGGAAGATATGAGGATGTACATTTATTGGATGAACAATTTAATGCCTCGATTAATTTGTGTATCATCGCTTTCGCCGCTGGGATGTGGGTAACATTTGTCTGTAAGGGTCTCAGATTATACATTTTGATACGAGGGCAGGGTTAATAAGTCCGTAACATTTTGAATGAAACACAGTTATTTTACTTTTGACATTTTGAAGGTAGTCAGTGTTGATATTATACCGCGCGTATCAACGGTTGACATGACTTTATTGGATGACAAAACCAACTTTGCCTTCGTTGATGCCGGTATACTGATTTTTTGGATGCTGGTTGTCTTCGGTGTGTTATGGGGTATCCACGCTTCATTCACGGTTTCGAAACTGTGCAAAAACTCGTCCAATTTGAGAATTGTCGTAGCACATTCCGGCGGAAAGTTTTTGCACACCCGACCGAATCATTCAAAATTGAATCCACTGAGCCATGCGAAATGAATATGACTTCTACAGAGGTGCTGAGTCCCCGTAATATTTATCAAGCTAAGCCTCGGTTTGAGTGATGTTTTTTCCGCAAAAAATAATGCTTAATCAGCACACCAAGTGCTCTTTTTTTCATGCTCTTCAAAAAACAGGCGGTACTCTGCTATCAACGGGTGCCAAACACGAATTAAATGACACCGCTTGTTCAAAGTCTACCGAGAATTGCATGTTGACATGGCAGGTGCCATTTCAATTAAGAGGCGGAAAATTCAAAAATTCGCGGACTTACCCTAGTACCACGAATTGAGATGAAAAATAAGCAGCGTGTTATTGTATTTGGAAATAAGCTGTATATTGTGTTAGAGTTAATTCAGTTCAGAACACTTCAAAGAATTTGTTTATACCAAGGCGAATTTATGCAGGTGAATGCAAGCGGAAAGGCGAATTCAGTACTATGTATTTTATTATTGTAAAACATATCGTGAACGTCAAAATCTAAATTCGCCAAAGATTGTTCAGCTGGGAAAAAATTATATATAAACTGTTATAATTGTTTGTAATTAAAAACACAGATTATATTAGTTTATCACGTTAAAACTCACACAAATTTCTTGAAATTGCACTAAATCATACAAAAAAATCTTCAGATTAAAATAGCGCGAAAAAGTTTTTAAACGAAAGAAAAAAATTGACAGTCCAATCAAAAAATAATCCCCTGTGCCTTAGTTTATACAAGCAACCTTATAGCATGTTCACACGAAGGCTTATTTTCGAGGTTCGCTCTCTCATTTGCCCAATCATGATTGAACCAACATGGTTCGCCATACAAAATTTTGAGAGCGAACCTACTTGGTTCATTTTGAATCTTGTTGCGAACCATGCAAAATCTATTATCATTTCCAAATTTGATAGTAAATTATCGCTAGTTTATCTGAACTAGCTGCAAAAATATCTAAACAAAGAAAAAAAATAATTAATGTGTGTAAAATCAAAATAAACACATAGAGAATGTAAAAATTTGATACTTACATAAAGATTTAAATAAAAATTGAAAAAAGAATTTGTGAAACGTTTGCACAAAATATGTAAACATCAGTGTGATGCAAAAAAGAACCGTCTGAACACCTAGTTTCGTAACAGTGGTTCGGAGAGCGAACCAAGTGTTTCATATTACTGTCTGAACATGGTATTAAACGCTATAAGTTACATTTTTGAAACGACATTAACGCAAACGACATATAACTTATAAAGCTCAATCGGTATTTTGGTAACTGATGTAAAGTCAACTGTTTTTATTTTATTTAGCTGGTGAGGCCTAACTTTTTTTATGTCAATAAAAATGCAAAATCTTTATTACATATTATTCCCAACGTTTCGTGAATTTTATGTTCACTTCTTGAGGGGATTTTGTATTTTTGTGATTTTACAACATTAAACACAAAATTATTGAAATTATATTTATAATCAAGTAATACAACATTTATACACAAATTTTCTTAAGCACTATTTTTTATAATAATATTATAAATGGCGCTTTATTTTAATTTGATTAAAATCTTTTGATTAATTTTTCATACACAGCAAAAAAAAACTCGAACACAATTTTTATTTTATTTTTGAGCGAAGAACTACATTAAAATATAAAAAAAATAACTGATAGTTGTCAAAATTCTCAACGTACGTTAAAAAAACTTACGTACAACGTTAAAACGTACGTACAACGTTAATACTTTGCGTTGATGAAGAAGTACGAAATGTGACAAAGCTCATAAAATTACATGTATTTCAACTTAGTTGCCAGCTGAAAAAGGCCGCGGATAATTTACGACGGATTCTTTGTGCCGAGGCCTTTAGAAAGGTCTACAAAAGCCCGTAATTTAGGTAGAATAATAAATATTTTTTATTCCTAAAAAAACACGTCAGTTTAAATCCATATACAAAATTAATTTGAATCTTTTCGATTTATCATACATTTTTTAACGAAGGAAGTACGAATAAATAGAAAAAACTCGTAAATATAAAACAATTTAATTAAAACGACAATCTGGCAAACACAAAAACAATTTTCGATTTTATCCTGAAATGAAATGAACTCAAAAAATAAACAACAACGAAATGTATAATAAAAATATTTCAATAGAAAAAACTATTACATGCAAGTAAAATTTCACAAGCAAAACAACACATCAATGTTCAATAAATATTGCGAAAAAAAACATTTCTTGGTAAATATCCTGTTAAAAAAAAACAAACGTACACATGCAAAACAAGGATAAAGTAAAAGTAAATATAAATATGAATGAAGAACGTGCATACTTCCACATGTACGTATGTGTGTATGTACGTATGTATACGAAGGTTCAAACAATGCAACAATGTGTACGTAATAATAGTACAAACATATTTTTGTGCAATACATACATATACGAGTAAACTTGCAAATACATACCAAAGTTCTATACACAAACTTTATCCATAGCTGGTAATTTTACAATTTAATAACAAAAAAATAAGAATATATGTACATATATGTACATACATACATACAAAAATATTTTCTAGTATATGTATGTGATAGGAAAAGAGAAAAAAAATATGAAAAACAGACATACGAAACAACTTCAGTCAACACACAGAAATATTGATTGCAACATTTTTTTTGTTTTTTATTTTTTTTTATTTTTTGTTTTGCAATATTATTGCATTGCCTTGCACCCAGCCAAGGCTAACAACGATCTGAGGCTGGCTATACAATGCAGATTGTACGTTATGTACTCACTACACAATGAGGAAACAAAAAATAGATGAAAGATGAAAAAATGGATTAAAATGAAAAGCCTAAAACAAAACAGCAGGAGTTTCAACAAAAGACAGAAAGAATAACAGATAAAAAAAATAAACTCCAGCTAGTTAAAAAAGTCAGGAATTTAAAGTAATGAATTATAAAAGAAAAATGAAAAATCAATCATTTTTACATCGAATTCTACACAAGCATAATAATTTAAAGTGCAACATTATATGCTATTGTAAATGGCAATTTAATAATTCCCAGTATTCTTTGGGATTTGCTGTTAAATTTTAAGAGAAATAACATCAGATGAACATCAAATAATATCAGATTAATTGTAATTCAAAGATGGGCAGATATAGAGCGCGTTGAGTAAAAGAAATTAAACAACCTAAAATAAATATGCGTTAAGCAGTGATCGTACTTATTTTTCTCACGTAGCATCGGCTACCAAATCGAGTAATCTTCCTTAGAATCTGGACCCTTCTATGTTTACACGCATGTAGTGTTCTTTAAGCTGAAATATCGGGTTTACACGCATGTAGTGTTCTTCAAGCTGAAATATCGGCTATAAATAAAGAGGCCAATATCGTTATTGGACCCGTATCCACGAACCTATTAGTGTTAAGTTAGAATGTCTCGCCTAGCCTGGAATTAGTGTATATTCCAAACAGGGAGTTTATGGTAGCCTTGCTGTCCGTTACTATCATGATAACCCTACCGGATATCTTGTAAAATGTGCGATGTTGTTGTCGTCAACAACATCGCTCACAAATTAGCCAAAGAAGAGGCAACCCTAGGGGATAGGGATATCGATCTTTATCAGCGTGCTGGAAAAGAATAAAGCTCCACACGCTGGAATGTGCCCAAGAAAAACGGTACACATGTCTTATAATATTATAGCATATTACCCCCAAGAGAACAAAGCAGCTCTTAAAGCTACACAGATGTCAATTGAGAATGGCAGTCATCACTGCCCGCTTGGGAATCATGCCAGGAGACCGGGTTTACCCTACACCGATTTCTGTATAAGTGGCCAAGACGAGGACGAGGAGGGGACGATCCTTCACCTCCTCGGAACATGCCCGACATTGGAACATCACCGGCTAAGGTATCCAGGCGAGCGGAGCTTCAATAGCCTATCATGTCTGGCCTCGGTCAACCTCCGCGCTATACTCATTCATAAGGAGTAGCGGATGGCTAATACAATAGCACATAACGCCACATAGAACAGTTTCCCACCTTTTTCCATTTTTCCTCTCCTATCTATATACCTATAATATTATATCCCTTTTCACATCTATCTCTTCACCTATACTTTATACAGGCAAACACAAAGGGACCAAATTTAGGACCCAAGTGAGTTGGAGAACCGCAGGACATCAACTCCCAGGCCGTTGGGTTTCCTACCAAACCTAACCTAAGATTTTGAATCAATGGAAATTATTATTAAGTGCAAAAATTTTAGCTATCTTAACAAAATCTAATAACGTCATAATTTTCCAATATGTTATTGATAAAAAGTAGGAAGCGTAAAAAACCCATAAAAAAAGTTTAGGTGTCATTACGGCTTTAGACAGGTTGCTTTTAATACATTCTTTATTTTGCCAGTGTTCAAAAACAATGCAAAATTCATTCTAATAGCAACTATTTCACTCTTTCAATCTCAGATTAAGAAAAGTTGGAAAAATTAGGTGACATTTATCAAAGTAAAAAATTTCGCAACACTATAAATTATACTTCAAACATAATATAAGATGTTGTGTTTGTGGAGTGTATTGAACACCATCTCAGAAATGTATGTATGTGATATACAGCAGATATGCTAAAAACAAAAAATTTTATATAGAAATTACTATTTTTATTGTTACTACTAGGAAATCACATTAATCTCTTTTAAACTCACTTGCTGGCGATCAGTTCATACATTTTTTGAATCTTAAAACCAGTATAATAAAACAAGTGTATGGTATATTTTGGTGAATTATAAGGTAACATCTTGGTAGGAAACTTGTTGGCTTTGTAGCTACTTTGATTAAAGTAAACACTAAAAGTAATTGCAATTACAGACAGGAAAAATTATAAAGCAATTATGAACACGAACAATGTTTTACGAGTATTTCAGTAATCAAGCACAATGCTACCATTTGGCATTTAGGAAGCTTTATGCTTAAGTTCGTACTGCACAAAAAGTAAAACCTTTTACAAATTAAGCATTCTTGTACTTTGAATACACCGAATAAACATTAAGAGTAATGTTATAAAGATTTTCATAAAACACAAATTCAAACGACTATAAACTCCTTTTACTTAATAAAAAATAACTTCAAACAAAATTTTTAACCAAATAATTCACTAAATCAACTGTATAAATCGACTGAATGCCGAAATGTAATATCGATATATAAAGTTTGATTTAAGTTCAGTAAGTTCGTATGTTACCTCAAAAACATTACAATTGTAAAAAACATGAGTAAAGCATGTGACAAAATTTCAAGTAGAGTGTGTTCTTTTTTGTTATGTGTAAACATCTGACATTAGAGCTCTATGCCTTGAGAACAACTCAGCGGCGGTTGACTTTGAGCGGTATAGGTAGTCGGTTTAAAGAAATTTTACCGTATTAATATTTTATTATATTTTAAATAACTTTTTTTATAATAATAGCAAGCATAGAAAAATAGTTTTGAAACACGTATACGAAGGTGCTTGACAGTACTTGAATTCTGTTTCATAGCAAAAAACAAAACATCAGACTGATGCAAATAAACGATAACTCATAGCAAAACATAGCGAGTGCATTAAAACATTGGCACTAACACATTGGCTCACGAGCATACTTTCTATACAGCACTTGTGCACTAAGGCAAAAACAAAAACCATGAACAACAACAACAAATTTTATAAACAAAACTGAAGTAGATCATTACTGCCGTGCTTGAAGTTCTACTTTAATTTTGTTCTAAGTTGGTTCTACTTGTGTTTGGTTCTGTTTGTTCTAAACGATTATAAGACGGTATTCGTTATGTGTTTACAATATTTCGGCAGCTTATTTAATATTCTAAAGAATTTTTTCTTTCAAAACTCTGTTTTCGATAAATTTTTGTGGTAGTAGTGTTATAAGTACCCTGCACTGAATGCAATATATATATACATATGTATGTATATATGCACGTATTTATGTAGTACGAAACTCACTATGAAGCGCTGCATTAGCAGATTGCTTTGCCAGGCTATAAAACAGCCTGTTTTGCCTTTATGTATCTATGTACATACATACTTATATACATATATAATCGTACGTCACATAAATTCATAAAAGCCCTAAGTTACATTGAAGAAATTTAACAGGAGGAGCAAAAAACTCTCTTAATTGAAAACGGCTTTTAAAAACTGAGTTTCATAAGATCGTTGTTTTTAATTATAAATATGTAAAATTTTGTAGGAACATGGAAATTGATACGGTGGTGCATCAGAATCAATCAAAAAGTCGATTATGAATGTTTCGTAACTTAGGGCTTTTTTGAAAAGATATGACGGCATATTGAAGTTGTGAAGCCTTTCAAGTTGAAGTATTAAATGTTATTTTTCTCTCTCTTTTTTAATGTTAAAGTCATGAAGTACAACATAAAAAAGCAAATGAGAGTAACGCGGTTGCCAAGTGTGGGAGGGAGAAATCAATGTTTAAATATTTATACTCGTCTATTAAAAAAAATATAAAAAAAAAAAAAACGAAAAATCCATATATTGTGCTGAAGTTGTTGCTGTTTGCATTTAATGTACATAAACTTTTTTTGTTAAAGTTTTTCTTTTGTTGCCACGTTCAGTGGCATGCATTGTATAGAGTATGAAAGGAAAAAGTGAGACAGAGCAAAAATATTATATTCATACATACTTGAAGGCATTGGCAATGAAAAATATTTTGTTTAAATTTGTAATTTGCACACACAAATCCACTATAACAAACGACAAGTATACAGATAGACAGACGCAAAAAACGAAAGACAATGAAACAACAAATCAGCCTATACAACAACACTCTTTTATACGAGAGCTGAAGTGTTTAAGTAATAGGGGGTGATGAGTAGTAAACGTGGTCGGACGGGCAAAATTGTATAAATGCATAACTGATACAAAACATGAGCTTTAGGAGTATGATATTTCATTAATGGCGTTTTTGCAGCATAGACACAATAGTTAGTTAGTTCGTTAGCTTAATTGTAAATGCAACAATATATGTAGTTACTAGAAGTAGTAGACTCTGTAGTAAAATAGTAAATTAGTACCAGACGTAGTAAAAGATTTTTGAATTGAAACATTTTTTTCGGTTTTCTTTCTACCTTTTGTTGTAAAACAATGGATAATCTAGTGGGATGCTGATAATATGGAACTTTTGTCTTTCAGTTTCTAATTCCTGTTACATTTTGTTTGTTGTCAGATTTTATAAATTATTTACCACCTTTTTTGCAGTAGTTTTAACCCTGTGCCCCCACCTCAAATTTTTATTAAAAAATAAAGTAAAGTACCAACGAAAAAAAATAATTATTAGCCTATTACAAGTTTGTTGTAAGGTGACTTGAAAATCATGATTTAGTTTTTAGTCAAAAAGAATAATAAATATGTATACAACAAAATAACAATATGTAAAGTATATAAAGTGCAGGAGTTATATTTGATTTCCTTAATTTAACAACAATATATTACAATATACGCGGGCGGATTCCTATTGGAGCTACCTAAGTAAGATTGGAGGAGACCTAGTCCCCGATCTAATTGATTACTGCATCCCAAAACCATTCCTCACAAGGAGCTTCGGCTACCAAATTGAGGAATCTCCCCTAGAATCTGGATACTTCTATGTTTACATGGATGGGTCCAGAAGGGGTGAAAGGGTTGGGGGTGGCGTTTACATAACACTAAAAGATCCTTCAGACTAACAGGCGGCCAGATGGCCAAAACGAGGAAAAGGAGACGATCGTTCATCTCCTCGATACATGCTCGGCATTGGAGCATCATCGTCTAAGATGCTTAGGCGAGAGGAGCTTCAATAGCCTATCATGTCTGGCCTTGGTCAAACCGACTGCTATAGCTTCTTTCATAAGAAGTAGCGGATGGCTAGTAAACCAGCAAGTAATGTCACATTAAGCAGTTTCCCACCTTTCCTTTCCCTCTTCCGCACTACTTCTATATTCTTAAAATCTTTTATTTTCTCTTCTGTTATACCCCAACTTTTCAAGCAATCACAAAGGGAACGACCTTCAGGACTCAAGTGAACTGGAGTATCCAGGTACTCTTTGGAGAACCCAGCGGCCTGCCTACCCAGCCTAACCTACCTAAGTAAGAAAAAAGCATTTTTTCAAAAATTATTTATTTCTCAACGTAGTCTCCTTTTAGCTCAATGCACTTAGTGAGTCGATATTTCAACTTTTTTATACCATCTGAATAATACCCCAGCTTCCTTCCACCCATTGTTTCGATTAGTAGTGTTTCGATTAGGTGGATTAGCTCAACCTTTTTTTTTGTCCTTTGTATTCGTGAGCATTTGTTCTTGTTGAGAATTATTTCATTTTTTTAGTACTGTTTTGCTAACAAATTGGTTTTAAATTATTGTATTGTAAAAACAATCCGGTTAACCGGGTTTTTCTTTAATTATTAACCAAAAACGGGAATTTTTTAAACTGCCACTATTCGAATTATTCGAAAGCCTAATAATCGATCACCCGACTATACAGATTGTCTGGTAGCAAATTTATATTTTCAAACTTAAATAAAAAACGTAATAATTGACACAAAGTTTTATTAAGCTTGAACGATAGAATGAAAATGCAGATTTTATTTTTTAAAGAGTATGTAATCCAGATGCCGTCCGTCGAGTTGAACACACAGTTTAAAACGTAGCCTTGTGTTCTGAGAATTTTCGAAAAAAATATATAGTGCAATTATCTCATGCACGCCAAACAGTTACCCTGGGGCAATGCGATAGTTTTTTACGTTTCAATCGAGGGTTGCGGGTTCTTGGAGACCAGCAATGACAGCTTTGCTTTGTTGACAAGGCCGTTCAAAGTGAAAATGAGCTCCAAAAAAAATGGGATTTACAGTGAAAAAACGTTCCAGCAGAAATTTTTCCACTGATCAAATCAGCACAATCGATAATTTCAACGAAACCACCAAAAATATAAATTTGCCACCAGACACTCTGTATAATAAAAAAAAAAAAAATAAGTTAAAAAAATTCCCTAAATGCAAGATGTACATAGGTATTTACAACAATTAAAAAAGACGAATGCCTAAAAACATTTTGACTATCTTCTTACTCATCTTAGAAAATTAAACAAAATCGGAGCCTTAAAAAACTTCTTGTTACTTTGCAATATTTTTTGCGCCCAATTATTATTTTTTTTTTTTTTTTATAAATGTAGAGATAAAAGAGAGCTGAAACACCAGGCCAACGACTTTTAGAACTTAATTTACAATATTTCAAAATCTATTTTTTCTCATTTAATTTTCATCGTATTTGTTTTTAAAAATTTAACTCTTGGCACGTACAATGTACGTGTGAACTGCAGAAAAAAATATACATATATATTATACATATAAATGTCTGTGGTATATATTAAAAAAAACAGTTTAAGCAAATTGAAACTATAGTTGCAAAAAAAACTGAACTATACAATTTTGTTTTTAAATTCTCATATGTTCTACCTCAACAACATTTTTATTGACTAACTAGCAGCGATGCTGTTCGATGACACTGGTCAATTCTTTTTTATAATAAAAACTTGTAAATAATTTTTCTCTTTTTAAGAAATTCTACAGTATGCTAAGGGATATGTTTTCCTTAGCAAAGTTTAGTACATACGTTGTCTACAAAAATGCCATGCCTCTTTATCATATAGGCATTTTGGTGTTCATGAATTCCTTTTTGTCGGATTGTTAGAAAATAAACATATAGGAACTCTTTGCATTGCAGAATAATTTTCTACACATGTTAAATTTCAATATAGATATTTTTAACATATTTTTACTTCGATTTCACAAGCATAAAAGCTTTATTTCCTTTTCAAGAAAATGTTTAATACCCATTTTTTGATAAAAAATTACTTTATTTATTTCTTGTTTTTCTTTAACATGCTTTATTGACTTGATTTGAAAATCATGTTCATGGTAAGACTGTCAAAAAAAAAAACAGAAAACCAAAAAATTGTAATAAAAACATTGCAAACAAAACGGCAACACAACAAGCACCAGCAAGGAAGAAGCAAAAAATATTCAGAACATCAATCCGCCTTAGTTTATTTCTTTATTTATTTTTGTACTTCTTTTAACATGATGCATTTGCAGCTGCATACAACAAATCATATTTTTACTTTATTCGACATTATCGACATGCACATACTGTCTGTATTGAATGCAGAGAAGAGCGAACGAATGAAAAATATGAACAAGAACGAGCTGAACGCTTAAAATCATATGGTTAAAACTACCAAACAAACACAATCATTTAAACCTGACTAAAAAGTTTTATATTGAAGAAGAACGTACCTGCAAACGTGGGTGGTAAATAGAAATTTTTATTCTCACAAGAATAACAGTAGTATCACATTTAACAAAATAGTCTTCATTAAAAGCAACTATACATTTACAAGAGTTCGGTTTGAGCAGTCAAGATGAAAAATTTCCTGGCGCGAAAATAGTGTTCATTCACTCACTGGGAAATTCTTTACAGTTTTTTTTTATTTTATTTTTAACATCTAATGTTTGAAAATATATGGCAACCTTATCTAAAATCTAAAGTACTAAAAATGCAACTGTGTGACAGTGTTTTTGACAAACCTTATCTAAAATCCAATAAATTTAAATTAAAAAATTCCCCACAATGGGAAATTATTATTCCTCGCACACTAAAAAAATATATATGGAAATATTTTCAAGCCGAGAATGCATTTAATATGCAGAAATAGTTCGAAAAGCCCTAATACACTGTCCTACACGATCGTGCGATCTACCAAATATAACATGTTTGCTGAAAAAGTACTCAAAATGCAACTGTGTGACAGTGTTTTTGACAAATCGTGCGATTTGAAAAATTTTTATGAAAATTTTCATAAAGCTGAAGGTGCATACCACGCGTTACATGCGATGTGGTTTTTTTAAACTTTCTACGCGTTCTATACTTTTCTAAACTCAAGTTACATACAACGCTTTCAAGTGATAAGTTTTTTTTTGTTATGTTTGAAGTATTTTTTAAATAAAAACATTTTTTTAGCACAAACACATAAAATAACAATCCACGGCACAAATATTCTTGACGAAAAATTTGAAAAAATAAAATGAATTGTAAAAAAAAACAACTGACAGATTTTATAACGCTTATGACGCGTGCAAAAGTATAAAGTAAACCACCATCTTCTGTCGTACGCCTCTATGCGTTCAATGCTTCGTGACTTGTAACTTGTTTCATACAATGCACTGATTCTACTTTTTTGACAAACGCTTAGAACGCGTTAACTCGTATCACGCGTGGTATGGACCTTCGACTTAACAAGATAGTTTCTGTGCGATCAGTTCTGGCGCCGCGAGAAATAACTTGAAATAATGTAAAATTATTATGGTAATAATAGTAAAGTAATTACTAACGGCCTTATGTATAATCAAAATCTTTATGCTAACTAACTAGCTGCTAAGTTTTTTGTGTGTAAATTTCCATAAGGGAAAGATAGCAGCTAGTTAGTTAGCACAAGGTTTTTTATTATACATAAGGCCGTAAGTATATAAATTATTGTAATCATACTTGTATAATCAACTATAATCATACTTGTATGTGGCCTACAACGCCATTTTGAAGCGATTTTGTAAAGTCGGCCAGAGTTTTAAAACATTTTCTTGTGAACGAATCGTACGTCTATGCTTCATGATCTGATACTTTGTTAGCTATATTGGTTCTAGCCGATATTGTATTGTATTTGTAACTATACAGTTGCAAATAAATTTGCAAAGTATAGGATGCACAGCATGGGCGAAGTAACGTAGACCTTATGCCCACGACGGTATTAACAGAATTTTTTGCGGCGCTGTGACTAACTGTACCGAACTATGCATTCGCATAGCAAGTTGCCGCGTGGTTAACAACGAAATACCTTAGAAAAACTGTAACTGTAATACAGTTAGTAGAGGCAGACAGTTAACCAATGAGAGTGAGACAAAAAACTCTCGAAGGTAAAACACCAACGACAAGCCTGACCTCACTTAAGAAATAATTACGATGACGCGAGAGCTGTTCCCCAGCCCAGAGCTGCTTTAGGACGGTCTAGCCGATATTAATTTATTATTTGTTATAACATAATCCTTTATCCTTCTTAAGAAAAAAAACCCGTTGTACCCGTTGTACAAATGTACAAACCAAAAAATTTAATTAAAAAAAAAAAAAAAAAAATTATAAAAGTTCAACAAAAATTCAATAAATTAATAATCAATTATTGTTTTTGAGGTTTGTGCTATCCGAGTGTATTCATTTATTATCTGCTTTAGACCATTATCATTAAGCATGCTTTTAGAAGTCAGTTTTCCAGTCAGCATTAAAATCATCTGTCATTTTTAAGTCACAATTTCTTTTACATAATTCGGCCAATATATCTTGCAGAGCATCACTGAATTCTGCCTTTGAATAACTTGGCAACTGGATATATCAGTTCTATAATAAATATATTATATATAATATAACTCCGCCGGTCTTTGCTGATTTCGATAGCGTGCTAAATTAGTTATAATTCTTTATTTTATGCTATTCTTCATCAATTTGTTCTGTCATATGCGTTTCAGAGAGAATAAAAAAACTCTGGTTTATTGCTTTCAAAAATTAATAAAAAAAAAATACAGCATTTTGTTAAAATCCATTTGAAACACATTTTGTTTACTATAATAACACCATATAGTTAAAAATTTATAACAAACTGTTTTCATAAACAATTTGTTTAATATTTTAAAATACTTTTAATATGAAAATTTTTAATCTTTAATTACGTGATTTACATATAAATTTGTTTAATTGAAGAATAGGACTATTATTATATTATATAGTTTAAATTTTATTTTGGTATTATTTTTGCTTCTCCATATATGTAGATGCCACTGTTAATTCAAAAGAACTTTAAGAGAAATATACCAAATAAGGCATAGTAAGAAAATTCATAACACACACGCCAATATCATGTCAAATTGTTTTATACTTACATACTCGTATAAATAAAAAATAAAGACGTAGAGACGGACAAAGATCTTAAGGTTACATTCACAACATTTGATTATTTTGCAATAATATTTTTATGTAGCACACATACATTTGTGTATATGTATGTCTGTCTACATGTATGTATTTCGTATTGGCTTTTGATTTATGAAACAAAAGAAAAATGCATTTAATTTTCTTTTTGCTTAAAAAATTTAACAAGAGTTTTATGAAAATATCATTTGAAAATTTTTGACATCTAAAGTCATAATACGTGTATGTTTGCTTTAACAAGAATATGATTGTTATGACTGGAGAAAACAACATTAAAAATAAAATAACTGTTTAATAATATAACAATATAGCTATTAAATGTTTGAAAAAAAAACAGAAAAAAATATATATACACAGAATAATATGTGGTTGAGAGCCATATACATATCTACTGAAATTTGATGTGCGTGAAATTAAACAGTCGATTACAGACGTCAACGGAGGACGTGAAGATTGTGGCTGTCAGTTGCTAAAAATGATAACACTTTCCATTATACGCTATTTTTTGCAATCTCTGTACATAAATAAAATAGGAAATAATTAAAACTTTGAAGTTTTCGATAACATCCTAAAATATTTCATTTAAACTCGTTGAATTTTAGTTTATTTATTATTATTATTAAGCGTAACAAAAAATTTCTGGTTGCCGCATTCGACTCGCTATACAGTGTGGGCCAAAAATCACAATAGGGTTTATAGTTATTAAAAACTTGTATAATTAACACCTGGGCCACCTGATAAATTTTGGAAATTGATTCGTTTGTCCGCAATTACGAAAAAGAATAATTCGACAGTTGTAGTGAACGCTACAGTAAACTTTTTTCACTTAGAAACCTGCGGAAAATTTATTGTTTTTTTTTTTTCTATAGATTTCTTGTTATTAATAGAATGTACTTGCTGGTAAAAAATTTATTACTACATACTTATATAAAACTCCTTTGCAGCAGAGACATAATACTTTCCTTCTACACCGGTCTACTCGGCAGCAAACATCATTAATATGTAAGCAAGGCAAGATCCAAGACAGTTTTTAATTCGTTTTTTCTCAAAAAAATAGACAAAAGTGTTATGTAAATTAAAATTTCTATTAAAGAACTTGTGTAACAAAGTAGATTTGACTTTCAGCTTAATAAATCTGACTGGATCCTACGTAATCGCTTTTTAAAGAAAAGTGAGCACTATGTCTGCCATTGTTCCGGAATTCAGCCTCTGGAGAATAATTAATGGAGAGCTTCACGACTGAACAAAGAACCAGAATAATAGAATTTAATCAAAAATGCTCGAAAACGAGCCCACTGAACTGAAAACACACTTTCTACGAAAAAAAAAAAATTATATTTTGTATATTGGAACTTCACCCAAATTGGAAATTCACCCATACCCTATTGCACGAAACATATACATATTTTGTATATTTTATAATCTGAAAAATATGGAAATAAATTTATAAACGAAAGTTATTAAATTTGTAAACACCATCCCATCCATGGTGGCTTTTGGTCCACCCTTTACATATGTCTTTTATTTTTTGCTTTTGTTTGTTATTTTTTGAAAAGAAAAAATGTTGAACCTATTTTTATATCGAAATTTTATATAATACAAACAACTTCATATACAATTTTAAAGTAAAAAAAAATATTTCTATTATTTTGTAAACACACTTAAGAAAGTAAAACAAGCATCGTAGTATATTTATAAAATACCAAAATAAACGATAAATGAAAATGTGTGTATGTATGTATACCTCTTGCTGATTCAAAAAAAAAATTAAAAAACCAAACATATACTCCAGAACAACAACAAATGACGATAAAAGGTATTTGTTTAAGTTTTTCGGTTAAATACATTAAAAATTTCAAATGTGTTTTTCATGTTCAAGGTCACTATTCTACAATACATTGCTTATTGTTGCTACAAAGAGAAAAAATAAAAATATTAAACTATTTGAGAAAAAGGAAAACTCGTTAAATTTGTTTAAGGAATTATAAAATATAATCACGTTTTTTGTTTAAATGGTTTTCTTAACCGAACACAATTAATTGCATTTCTATCTTTATTTCCATTAAGCTGTTTTTTTTTTTTATTAAAAATTCTCAACAAGATTTTAAACGTCTGGCGTTTTTAAATAATTTTTTGCCTCTTTTTTTTAATACGAACATATTTTATTTTTTAATATTCTGTTTATATAAATTGAAAAATGTATATAAATCTTTTAAAAGCTATTGAAGCGTTTTTGTTGTTGCCCTTTTTTATTTTGATTGTTAATGCAATTTATTTATTTAAATGGATGTGGTGTCTTATGACGCATATTTGCTTATCTGAGCATTTCGTAAGGAAAATAAACAAATATTAAAATCTAGACAGAATTATAGCAAAAAATACTTTCACTTTCGATTTGTTGATACACAATCTTAGCAAAATATATAGGTAATAAATGTATAAACAAAGTATGAATATAAAAACATAGGTATTTTAATGTTGTTATTAAAGAACCAAAACAAAACTTTTATTTTAATATTCATACCTATTCTTGGTAAATATATGTACAAGTACAATATTTGTAATGAAAATTGAATAAAAGAATTTGAGTAATACTCGTACTTGGATTTGATAAGATAAGGACATAAAAACGGGTTTAGAAAATGAAAAATGTGGTAAATAAATATTTGCTTTTATAAATTTTGCTGTTCTGGCAATTTTACTACTCGTGTCATTTGTTTTGCTGGCATTACGACTTACAGGTGAACAGTATAATTTATAAAAATATGTTATTTTAAAGGTAATCCTTACATTACTTACTCAACAGTTTTCGCCTTATTAACCAGTAATAAAGACTTATTTATAAAAGCTTGATAATATCAAATTAACTATTAAATACTTTTCTGGTTACTTCTTGGCAATACCTTGTTGTATAATTCGAATTTTATAAGATTTACGGAGCCTTTTGAGTAATGATATATCTGCATAATTTTTACTACCAAAGCAACTGCATGTATGTACACTTAACGATGTAGCAATTGAATTTATATCGTTCGTGTTATTTTATTTTTATGTCGAAAATTCTCTATGTTTCCAAATCTACTGATGAATAGGGTAACTCATATGAAATGTCGACATATAATCAGTTAGGAAATATAAAAAACAACCTGTTTATAATTTTTTAATTAGCATTTTGACTACCTTTAGAAATTACCTTAATGAACAATTAAAAATACGTATTTTGAAGTACTCAAAAATAAAAACTTGCACGTATTAGAACAAATCACTTCTTTATTGCAACATAATCATAATTGAAAAAGCTTGTTTCGAGAAAAACACATTTAAAAGTTTTAGTTTCCATACAAGCCTCAGAAATTTTTTTTAGAAAATATCTCCTAAAGGAAACAGTTTAAAAGTAATTTGAATAAATTTTTGGCACAATATAAAAAATGGTACTGTTAACAATTCTTCATTGTTAACTCGAAAAGCTCATTTTGTGAGATATGACTATGTTGCAATAAGGGGGCGATATGTTTCGAATAAATCAATTAATAAATCAAAAATTCAAATTTTTAATTTCTTGACACCACTAATTTGTGAAATTCTATTTGTCTTCATAAAAAAATGAAAAACGATTATTTCATACCCTTTGTTTCGCTTTTGAAATGTTAATTTGCAGCCAAATAAATTTTAAAAATTCACAATCAAATATTGAACCAACCGCATTTATAAACATTTGACTCTGTAGTTAGTATACGCTAAATTTTAAGTTATATAGATGTCAAAAAAAAAGAAATAACTAACTTCTGTATTTCCACAAAACAGTTTCTTAATGCTTTGAAACTCAAACTTAAACAAATGTGGCTTGTGAATGTTGAAGAAGAGATATTAGTTTTTAGCTAGCATTAAGAACTTATAATATTGTCAATAAAATATTTTTAGAATATCTTACAACCGTGAGAACTGCCAACTTTTGTCTTACAACCAGAATGACACCATTGTCAGAGAAGTATTTCTATTCAAAAAAAAATAAAACAAGTAAGAGTGTAGTGTATTCGGCTGGGCCGAACCTAAAATACCCTTCACGATAGTCATATAAATAGAAGCATAGTAGATATTACAAAATTGAACTAAATATATATCGGGGGAAAAATTTTTTGCCTTGGCAAAAACATCTTTTTCATGGAAAAATCATTTTAGGCTATATCTCGGGTATATATGGACAGATATGGGAATTTTTTACTTTCTGTATTTTAAAAACCTCTATTTATAACCAGAAGTGCTCTTAAATAAAAAAATTGTTTGGTGGAAAAATCGGTTTATACTATATCTCGGGTATATATGTATATACACATATATGTATGTATATATATATATATATATATATATATATATATATATATATATATATATATATATATATATATATATATATATATATATATATATATATATATATATATATATATATATATATATATATATATATATATATATATATATATATATATATATATATATATATATATGTGTGTATATATACATTAGGATGGGTCACTTATGTATGGGAAAAAATAAAAGTGAATTAATAAAGTTCTAATAGTAACACTTGAAAAAAAATATTCAATTAAGCGATATCTTTAGCCCGCGCATACGGCTTAAAGTTTCTGCAATTTTCATAAAAGCACTTTTTTAAACTTTGATATTTTAAATATGTTATTATTTTTTTATTAAAAATTAATACATTTTCACAACAAATTGCTTCACTACAGTTTGATTTGAGTATAGTTATTCGAATTGAAATCTATTTTCGGTACTTGAAATACACATGATTGCTTTCCAGTACATGAAGAGTTTCGAGCTTCTAGAATTTTCTTTCTTGCGAGCTCTCTCACTTTTTTATTTTCGTCCGACAACATTGACAGGAGCAAATTTTCTGAATGGGCAAAATAGGCATTGTGTTGAATTACGGGGTCTATTATTCGTTTATACTCTACTAATGGATATAAAGAACTTTTAACCAATTTCCAAAAATTTTTAGACCCATCTTTGCAAGTTGGATTGGTTTTTATTTTGAACCAAGCTGGAGCGTAAATTTTAACGCAATATTCAACTAATACTTTTAGATTATTCAATGGGTTCGATGTGGAAATGTAGTGCCTCAAAATTCTCTTTGCTATCGTTACCCATCTTGCGTGGGACATTTTTCCTGGTGATCTGTTAGCTAAATAATTAGGACATTATCCAGTAATAACGGATATAGTTATTTCATACTAACATTTTTAATCTGAAATTAGGTCTTCCATCTTTACTTTCGAAACCCACTTTGTATCTTTTCATATTTAACGATTGGAAAGCCTTTGCAATTTCCTAATAAATTACCAATAGGGCCAAATGGGCCTGTAGTAGCTACATCCAGTTTATTAAAAAGATGCCTTAGAGGTAATTCATTTAAGTGAAGCTTGCAAATAACCCACAGCGAGGGGCGCTGAAGCCTTTCTTCGAAAAGTTTAATTACGCCACTAAATTTTCCAGTGTTGACGAAAGTACCATCACAACCAATAGCCATGATATTACCAAGTTTATTGTCCTTGACAAAAGTAGGTCAAATACTTTTAGACGTGCCATTTAGAGGTACTGCGTAACCAATGTAAAGTGAATTTGTGTTTAAGTCCTAGAGAACTTAAAAGCCCTTAGGATACAGTTATTATTATGTTGCCTCTACAACATCTGCAATGAAAACACGCAAAAAAAGTCTTTACAGTACAAGTAATGAGTGGACTAATGTGTTAAACTTTGAAGTCAATGCGCGGGCTATTACACTAAAAATAATTACGCAATATATTAAAGTAAGACAGCTTTTTTTTTGCTATTAGAAGTTGATTTGAAGAAAAAAAATTTTTGACTCAGCCTAATATATGTACATACATATATACCGATATCGGAAGTTTTAATTTTCTCTATTTCGTAAAAATTGTTTGTTTGTTTACGCGACATTTTCATGAATCATCGGTTTAGGCTATATCTCGGGTATATATGCACCGATGTTGGGAATTTTTTTTTTTTTTTGCTTTTAATCGCCATGTTTATTAATAATTGTGTGAAGTCTGAAGCGAAAGAAACAATATTTTTTTTTTTAAATTTTCATACAAAATTGCAAAAAATAATTTTTTTTTTCGTAATTTTTGATATATCTCAGCTATATGTGAACCGATTTTACTGAATTTCAATAGAATCGATAGGGTAAAAGAATGGTGAAAGAAAAAAGTTTCTATGCTAACGATTTTCTCAAAAACGGTATTTCAACGACCGATAGACGGACAGACGGACATCGCTTAATCGACTTTTCCATTAATTCTGATTCAGAATATATATACGTTATCGGGTCACAAATAAAAATTGTAGAAATTACAAACGGAATCACAAAATTTTTGCGAGGGCTATAAAAATATCTTAACTTTGACGATTTTCGTGCTCAAATATAGCAAAATGACGATTTGACGATTTTTGTCCTAAAAATTACGATTTTGGTATACGAAAAGCATGGTATAATAAAATTTTTCCCCTGTATTCATGTTTGTTTAACTATAAGAGTAAAAGTAAAAACCATTACACAAATTGTTGATCATTATAAGGAAAGGTGTGCATACAGACAATTGTTTGTATGATGAAAATATATATTTATGTGATAAATATACAATCAATATGCATGAGGTGTAGAGTTACCTGATAAACAATGTCCGATACCGAGATATTTTGTGGTAAAAAATGTGTATATAGATTGCTTCGGTTGGCAGCCCGTGATAAATCAACCTGCATGTACCCATTTGTCCATTAGAAAAAATGTTTTTCTCAAATCGAGAAAGAGAAAGTTTCTTGTTGGGACTTGCCAACAGTCCTGGCCCTAAATTTCTTAAAAGTACTTTAAGTAAAAGAATGTGTGATGGCAAGCGAAAAGTATTAAGCAAATTCAAATTTTTTATAGATTTAGTCTAGAAATTGAATTGGCACAGGTATGTATGTACTTTTATGTTAATATGTATATCCATACTTGAGTATTTGCAAAAAAGAAAAGAACAAAATAAAAGTAAAGAAAAATTCAAAAGCAGTTGTTAAAACAACACAGAATTTTGATGAAACACTGTAAAGCAATAAAATTAAACTAATAAAAAACTGCTGATTAAAAATTCTAAAATGTTTTTAAATAGAAAAACAACTAGATATTAAATGTTAAATAAAGAAATAAAATCTTTGTTTTAATTTGTGTTGAAGTTGACTTTATAATATTTTTGTTAACTTAATGCAGATGTTTGTTTAACTTTGTGACTGTTTTTGAATTTCTATAAAATTAAAATTCAAAAGGAAGTGGAAGCGCATTTAATTTGTATAAAAATTGTGATATGGTGGCGAGAGTGACATACAAGCGCACATTTAAATAAAATTCGTTGTTTTTAGCAGTCGAATTAAGTCTTTAAGTTTGTTATATCTATTTAAATGTGTATTATTTAAAAAGTATAATTTATATAAAAAGCTGACACGTAGATACTATTATTAAGTTTTTAAAAAGATTTTTTTGTGAAGGTAAAATGAAGTTAAAATTTTTAATGCAAATATGAAATTGAAAACGATTTTGAGCTATTAATTATTACTAGAAATAAATCGTGCTTTTATTCGTACATTATTTTATTAAACACGTTTTGTATATTTTTTGTTTTCTTCCAGAAAGGTAGAAAAAAAAGTTGCGCAAATCAAAATGAAAAAAATTAAATTAATTTGAGGTATGGAATGGTATCAAAACAGTTTACAATACATACAGTTTAAAACAAGACAGCTTTATACAGGTAGTGGCAGAATTACAATAAATACAACACCAACAAACATCAACATGTATTTTGTTGGTAAAATTTTGACAACTATTCGTAAATTCTACCAAATTTTACCAGCTGCCTTGGTTTAAAATACATACAGTCTTTGACTGGCATTGCATTGAGTGCCTACTTTAGGGATAGGAATGCGAGGAAGTGAGAAGTGTATCGTCAGCTACGTAATCGCACCAAGTCCGAGTGTGATTCTAGGCATAGGTGGAAAAAGTTGCAAGCAGCTGTGGCATTGCAGGAGAGGTATGCTCTGATTGACATTGATTTTAAAGCTATGAATGAACATTTTATTAGCAATCAACTATTAGTAAAAATTCTTATGATTCTGAAAGCGTCTCTCTCGCAAATATTTCTGAACAGCGGACTGGAAAATTTCCAGTATTGTTACTATTCCTAAGGTTAAAGGCATTCTTCCTACTATCTCTAAAATGGTGGAGAATATCATGAAGGTACAAGTTATGAATTTGTTAAATGCCAATAGGTTAGGGGTTGTCAATAAGGGTTTCGTTGTATCTGTAAACGGGTTGACATGTGATTTAAAACTGGTCAGATCTGGCGTTCCACTAGGCTCAGGCCTTGATCCCTTGCTATTCACATTATTTGTTAATTACTTTTTTGATTATCTTGGTGACTATAATTGCAGAGGTTTTACTTGTGCTGATGACATGCAGTTATTATGGACGGCTGATAATCTTGCTTCAGATATCTTGGAATCAACTGTAAATCGGGAATTGGCTGCTATCAATTATTGGATGATAAATATTCAGCTTAGAGTTAATCCGGATAAGACCAAGTCCTCGGTATTCTGGGTGGGAAGTAGTGGTGTTAGTAACTTAGATTTGAGAATCTCTGACTCTACAATCGAGATAATTACCAACCTTAAGTGTCTTGGTGTCGTTATTGATAACAGTCTGTCATTTGGACCTCGCGTTGCTTGTGTGTCTTCTAGAGTGCTTGCAACTTTAAGTAGGCTGTGTCGCCTTAATTTGCATATTTGGCTGATGCCCTTTTGATGTCGCAAGTGATCTATTGCTTGGAGGTCTAGACTGAGTGTACTCGTAATGGAGGGAACGTAAATAGAATTAAATCCGTGGTTTATAAGTTGGTGAGATTTGTTTACGGGCTTAGAATGAGATGCGTTCTCATCTAGTCATCTAAAGCAATTTTCAGGTTTCAGATTTTAGGATTATTATAAATTTCGGTTCCTAAATTTACTTTTTCAAAGTCATAAAATTCTAGTGCCCGGAATATTTGGTGCAGATGATATCGTTGATTATGTGGTGTTCTACGTACATAAGTACATTTATTTAAACTTCATTGAAGCTTTTCACTTGTTAAATTTTATTCAATGCTACTTGTTAATATTTATTTTTTATTTAATCAGGTTACCAAATTTTATGTTTCAATAATTTTTATTAAAATAAATGGATTTAGAGTAATAAAAAACTTTGATATGAGACGTTGTTTTTTCCGAGTTTCGTACTTCTACAATTAGATCAACTGGGGTTTCAATACAGTTCAACATTTTTATTATCTAATAAATTCTAAATAACTTGGATGTTACGTTATTATATTTTTATTTTAATCAGGCCTGTTCTAAAAATCACGCGATTTCAAAGCACATTCCGTTTCAAAAGCACAAATGTGATTTGTGCCTGTTCTGCAAATCACAAATAATAATCATCAGTAGACTTTGGAAATTTTTGAAAGATATTTTCAAACATTCAACTTTACGAGTATATCCCAACAATCTAAATAATTGATATTGCTCCTATGAAATATCGACATATAGATAGCTGGGAAGCATTGGAAACAAGCTATTTATAAATTTTTAAAATAAATAAAATAAAATATGTTTTTCATCCTACTAAACTTTGCTAGAAGGAATATTTGCAGTAAAAATTTCTAAGCACTCAGTAAAACAATGTCACTTTACTCTCAATTTTGTATTCTCAATTACTGCAACTTGGGTAAACGAACAGCATTCAGTAAAATGCAGTAAAACACAGTAAAAATTTGGGGCAAAGATGTAAATGAAGTTGTTTTAATTTACATTGGAAAATTTAGGCCCAATTAGCTTAAAAAAGAACTAAGGTTTATAAAGATATCGTACAAAACCAGTTGGTCAAAAACACGCGTAAACAACTTTTTATTGCGAGCAAATTTGAAAAAATTCTGATTCGAAATAACGTCCTTATTGCAAAACCTAAGGCTTCAATCTTTGAAAAAGATTCTGTAATCAACTGCGAATATTAAGCTAGCTACGCTCTGTACAGGCAACCAGCAGTCATATAAAATGAGAATACATTTCGTAGCGGTAAAAAACATTTTATAGGATCCTATGATGTATGTATGCAGCACATACATATGCATGTAAATATATTGTAATCTTATCGATATTTATCATAATTACAAAAATTCTTTTTAAAACTTACCGAACTCTCTCTGAATAAATTTCGACTTCTTTAACTTTTTGCTGTAATAACAATTGTTGTTGCTCAAATGGTGTTAATGAATGTTTTAGGCCGGCTATACCACCACCTCCAGTTGTTAAAATATTAGCACACTGCTGTTGTTTAATTAATAAAGCTGCGGTAGCAGCTGAAGCATTTGCAATAATTGCATTACCATTGATATTGCCATTTGTAGTTGTTGTGTTAGTGCCTGTTGTGTTCCCCAACAAACCAGTGGATTGCAGACCGTTTAAAATGTTTTTTGCAAAAGAAACAGCGTTAATAGAAGTCTGTTGTAAAAGATTTGCAGGCAATTGTTGCTGCGACAAATGTTGTTGCTGCTGCTGTTGAGGCCCACCATTTTGGGCGGCATGATAGAAGCTATTCAAGTTAAGATTTTGCAAAGTGGTCAAAGGTGTTTGAGTTGTAGACAATTCTCCAGAAGAATACGAAATTCCTGAGGGAGAAGATGAGCCACTATTGTTGGAGGCAGAAGAAATACTATTAGTACGCGGACGCAAATCCAAACCCAAAATATTATTTTGACCATTAAGCAGATTGTTGAGAGAATTTACTACATTTGTTTGCAGTTCTGTATTTATTTGGGTAGTAGAATGTTGATTTTGATTTACAGTTTGTGAGCAACCGTTTTGATACAATCCTGAACCAATGACGCCAATATTAGACTGTTGATTATTGCAAGAATTATTTCCGTTTAGCAGACCGTTATTAGTATTTGTTAGAATATTGTCATTAAGATTTTTAGTAATTTGTAATGGTTCTGGAGTCGTGTTGTTAGAACCATTTATATGATGCTGTCCATTGCTATGACCGTTGGCTTGTAATGGAGTATGATTTTTAGAATTTTGCTGCTGTTGCTGTTGACGATTACGTTTATTTTTCTTCTTCTTTTTGTCCTCATCTTCCAAATTATTGGGACCGTTAGCATTACCATTTATAATTCTTTGACCGTTTGATACATGACCTGGCTTTGGAGCAACCCATTCCAAGTCCTTCCGCAAGTGTCCTCTAGAGCATTTACATCCACACACTTTATAAACCAAGTCATAACCCTTTTTTGTCCATAAATTTTGGGCCTTTTGACGTTCCGACCATGAACGTGCTCTACCACCCATAGTTTTAAGCGTTTGCAAAACAGTCTGCTCCCAAGCTTCGAAACATTCACGATGCATATATTGCCCAACATTGCAGTTTTCATTGTTACAAATCACTTTTACACAGTCCACTAGATCTTCCAAATTTATCAAGTCCGTTTTAAAACAGTCACCATTGGGCAAACAACAGCGAACATATTGCTCGGGTCCTGATTTATTATGATTCGCAGTTAAATTATTATTATTGCTATTATTTGTCGTTTGCATGGGTGACATGTTGGTGATGTTAGTTGACGAATCGCTCGTTTCCTGTCGTTCTGTCGTGGCAAAATACTGTTGATTTAATATGGCCGTGTGAGAGGAACTTGAATTTGGTGTAACAAATGTTGCTAAAGAATTCGATTGAAATTGTTGCGGCTGCTGTTGTTGAAAATTTTGCTGAGTTGGCTGTTGGGTGACAATATTTGCAGTATTATGATTGCGACGTGGCGCCATAAGTATCATTTAAATGTATTTTTCTTTTTTTTATATATTAAAATCTTCTTAAACACAACTTCTGGTTGCAGTCTTATTTTTTAATTAAATTGAAATCATTCTGTTAATTTTTTTGAAATGTGAAAAATATTTTAAAACACTGAATTTATGAATAATTCCAACAATTTTTTTAACGCTGCTGTACTTCCAATAAATTTATTTTTACATTTTTATTTTGATAGTTTAACAAGTTGTTTTTTATAATGAAGAAATATTAGAAATTTATTTCTTTATTTTTTCATTGAATAATTCTGCAAAAGTTCTGTTTCTTAAAAATTAAACTTGTGTTGAAAGATGTAGAAAATTGTTTTTTCTGTGTAGAAATTATTAATTCGAACATTTGATTACATTGTCTATATAATGGGATATTTTTCACAGCAAAGTTCTTTTTAACAAAGCATACTGGTCAGCAATTTTATTTTATGATATTTTTATTAATTATTTAAATTGTTTTTATAGTTCTTTTTTTAAGATAACACTTGGAATCCAGTTTTTAGAGTGAGTAGATGTGGTACCTATGTACATAATTATTGATGCCACTTTTTTATTTTATATTTACTTTTCTAAGAATTTTCTAAAAATTAAAAAAATAAATAACCGAATAAGTAAATAAATAATAGGTAGGTACGAACATTTTTAAAAACGAATGCAATATTTTCAAGTTTTTAAGGAAATAAGGATACATCTAGGTATGTAAACTTGCAATAAAACAAATGCATCTAAATGTTAATTAAAAATAAAAGTACCTACACAATTTTTTAATAAAACGCATGGTAAAGATACTCCCTTCATACAATTCTTCCTTCAGACGTTTATTGAGTCGGAATTAAGCAACACAGCTTTACAATCCAGATTGATAGAAGTAAAAAGGTTAAATACATATGTATGTAATATATAATTTCCTCGCAAATATTCATACATACATATATACATAAATACAGTTAAGGAAAAAACTCTACGTACACTCTAGTATTTTGAATTGCTAGAGAACTAGTAATATATGTCAATGTCTACGAATGTTGGGAAAAACTTTGAAAATATTAATTAATTATAACATATTGGCGATAAACATTGAAATCAGTGGGAAAGAATTCTATATACAGAATTAGCAACTCTTAAAATGAATAAGATAAAGGGATAAAGGCAAAGCCCGTTAGTTGTCTTGATTTGCTTTATTTCTCAAACATTACAATCATTTAAATTCAGAAAGTGATTTATAAACACGTTTTAAATGAATAAGATAAAGGGAAAGCCCGTTAGTTTTCTTGATTTGCTTTATTTCTAAAACATTACAAATATTTTAATAGTTACGAATGTTGGAAGAAAAAGTTTGAATATATTGATCATTTGTAAAATATTGGCGATAAATATAGAAATCGGTGGGAAAGAATTTTACATACAGCATTTCTTTCTTGAACTGAATGAGAAAATGAAGAATTCAAATTCAGAAAGTGATTTGTAAACACGTTTTAACTTTTAAAATTGTGAGTAGAAAGAAATGTAACAATCAGTTCGAAATTTGGTGGTTAACCATCGAAAAGAAATCAAGTCTTAGGAGCAAATTGCTAATATAGTAAAATTAAGTCGCTCCACAGTGCAAACTACTCGTATTGTTAAAAGCCATCCAAACGCCAACAGTGCCGGAAAACCACGATCTGGAAGATAGAAGCAGCTTTCAAGTAGGGTCATTATAGAAGTCTGAGGAAAGTTTGATGCTGGGAATCCAACGGATTTCCCAACAAGACATTTATCCCAAACATACTGCGCATATTGTTCAAGACTGGCTTATTATTGATAATTTATCATACAGAAATCGTGGTACCCTAAAACTACCCTGACAGAGGCATGGTCGGAAATGGTGGCCCGTATTACGCAGAATTTTGTAATATCTATGTCACGTCGTCTTCAGGTGGTTATTGAAGGCCCAGGCGGTCCTGCCTTAAATATAGCATGTGATTCTTAAGACTGTATGAAGACATTTTTCTAATGCATGTTTGTTATTTCTGTTTTGAAATGGATTTTTGTTTGGGAATAAACTTTGTTTTTGGTACTTCTTCAAATATTAGTACACACGCTTTATTAATTTAATTATACTTATTTTTTTTTTTCTTAGGCTGAATTACTAGGTAATATAGTTATTTTTACCATTTTTGACTTTATATTACTGAACTGATCAAATAAATATATAATTTGCCTTACGAATATCTTCAAAACACAAAATGACGGGGTGTATGTAGAGTTTTTTCCTTAACTGTAATTCATATTTATTTAAAAGCACTGTGATAGGTACACATACATAAGTGCACCTGTAAGGAAATTGTTTTGAATTCTGCAATTTCAAGTTTTCTTAAAAGCGTTTTAAGTAGATTTTACAGTTCACATACATATACATATATGTAAAAAATTAGTGTTACTGAGTCCTGTCCTACAAGTGTCGTTCAACGTACATACTTCACTAGATTTTTTATTATCATTATTGTTTATATCATTATATATTGTTCCCTACCAAACAAAACACGATATTTTCAAACTTTAATTTTATAGAATCTGGACCTGACTATTTTGGGAAAGATGAGCCACACTCTTTAATATACATATGTATGTACATATACGATAAAAAGAACCAGTTTCAGTTTCAATGACTTTTTAACATAACAACAGCAAACACTAAAATTATTTGTGAAAAATAACCACACTTCATAATCAGCACTTGTTCAAACTTTTCGCAATTCTTAAATTTTTTCAGTTATTTTCTCCACTATTTTAAAAAATTAAACTACTATTTAACACGTATTTATTTGGTATACTATATACAACTTGAAAACATACATATTTACGCAAATGTGAAAAAGAATAATCAAGCAAAGAAAAACAATTTAACAATGCTTGCTAATTCTTGCCTTTTTTTCGATATTGTTTTTGTTGGTATTGTTTACTATTGTTCTCAATGCCTGCATCCAAAAACAATTTGAGTTTTATTTATTTCTCAATTATTTACTTTGCTTTTTTACTTTTTGTTGTTGATGTACGATTGTTATTGCCGCGCTCACTGGCAATCATAAATTTACAGTTATTTTTGTTGGTATGTGTAAATATTATTGTATAATTGTTATTGTAATCTTTTTTTATTATTAAAAAATTTATTTTTGGACAAGAGTAAAATTTTCAATTATTTGTGTTTTTAAATTACAAAAGTTTTATTGTATTATAATATGTGGTTTATTTTTACCAAATTTTTATTTGGTATTCCTTAAGTTTTTATTTCATCAAGAAACACCAAGACAACTTTATCGGTGTTATATATTTTTGTTAAAAAATTAGTATTAGAAAAATTATGGTTTTTTCTAGACAATTATTTATTTTCTAGTCTGAAATATTTATTCTGTTTTTCCACAACACTTCCAGACTTTCTGAACAAAAAAAGCACTTCTCTTTTTCTCCTCTGTCGTTCCGAACTCTCACATTCAACACAACTTGTTCAGCAGAAAGCGAAATTCATACTAAAAACTTCACACAAGAAAAATGTTGAATGAAGCCAGCTAAACAGCCAACAAACTTGTTCATAAGACGAGGAGGAAACAGTAGCTGCGGAAACAACAAAACACTGGAAAACCAAAAACAACACTAGCAATAGTAGAACTATAAGCAAGCAGTATTGAGTGAAACTTTCATACCGCGTCAACGGCTTTTTTAAAGGTTCAATTCAAACATGTGTACTGCGCCGGTCTTTTTAATCAAACTTGTTGTGCGAAAATAGTTACACAACCAAATAAGAAAAACCAAAACAAAGCTTTCTCTCCCTCACTCTCTTGCTGAATTCCTTGTTGTTTTTTCTTTCATGCAGTGAAATTTTTCTGTTTAAAATTCTCTGCCAGTATTGGGGGTTTTTAACTCACACTATCTTTCGTATTGGTAAATTTTTCCAATTCGAATATGATTTGTTTTAATATAAAAAAAATAAGTTTTAAGGGTGCTTGTAGGTATTTTTCGATGACTCACCCTTAATTTCTGTTTCGTTATACATATTAGGAAAAACTTAATTTTCATATGTATACATATGTATGTATGTCTGTATGTCTTGAAGTTCAAGGTTTCTTATTGGAGTTTGAGAATAAGGTTGAATTGGTTGGTGGGTTGCTGTTTTCCCTTATCTTTCTATATGTATGAATTTTGCTGTCGATTGAATTTTTGGCGCAAATATCATTCTTTTGGCTTAGTACCTACATGGAAAAAAAACTTTCCTTTTTTCACATTTTCTTTTCTTCTTTTTGTTGGTATCTTCCAACTAGCAGGGTTGAAAAATTTACTAATTTGGTTGTATACTTAGTAACATTTCGACTGTGACAGTGCATGGGTGTGCTCTTTTCTCAGATATGGATATGTGCGTATGTGTAAAGTACAAATGACTACTCATTTGTTCATAATACTAATTAGCAGGGAAGAAACGATTCCACTAGGATATCGATACTTATACTCGATACCTAATCGGTTTCGTAGAAAACGCACCGATACATACTTGTATCGGTCGATTTCTTCATACGGCAGCGAAGAATTCATCGAGCCAAAAATCACAATCTTCGTTATGAACTTCATATTCTGATTGAAATGTGTTAATGGAGATCGATCCCAGATTAAAACTTTGAAAACAAATAAAATTATGGGAAAAATTGTGTCCAACTCAGTTTTTTTGCTTACCAATAAGAAAAGAGTATTTCTGACCGATACGAGTATTTTTGACCGATACCTATTTGGTAGAAGAGCATCGATACCAAAAGTACTTGGTATGGAAAGAAAAGTATCGAATATTTACTTTAATTATTAATAAAAAATTACACGAGCAGATTGGAAGTATCTATCTAAACTTAAATTTAATTAAACGATTATACACACGCAAATAACATACATATATTATATCATATATTTGGAAAAAAAAGTAGATTCTAAAAAAATGTTTCGTTACGTCAAAAAAATTAGATTGAAAACAAAAGGAAATCTTTCTAACATTATATGATAATGGGTTGGTATCATTTGTCTAGCTCGATTTCAATCCTGGCTAAAGCCCAGAAATATTTTTATTTATAATTATAACGATAATTGCCGTGATCAATAACTCTTGATCAAAGAAGACAGGAAAAAATAATTGAATACACTAAAGTTGGGGGACAACTGTATATCAAACGTAAAAAAAATGTTTTTTCATCATAACATTATACATTATCAAATAACAACTAACAAGAAGATTAAGCAAATATTCAATTAAATCAAAACTTTTTTCAAAATTAGTTAATTGGTTAACTATGTGTATATATGTGCATAAGGTTTGAAAAGAAGAGGTAAAAAATTGGTTCAAGGCTAGTATCCTGAAAGAGATTAAACTTCATTAGTTGTTTGAAAATAACTCAAAGATTTATTATTATACTAAATCTCAAAAGCCGTAATTTTTACAGATATATTCATATATTATATTGCTTGTAAAATCTTCAAAATTAAGGTAAAGTCTTCATACTGCAAATGGCGTATGGCGAGAATGAAGACTTTACCTAACTGTGAAAATTTTGTAGTATGTATGATGAGATTTGAAGAGTTTTCTCTCAAAATTAAGATTTTTAAAATTTACTCTTCTTATAAATAGCATGTGAATTGTTTGCAAACGTCCAATGAATTTCGGCTTTTTACTACATAAATCTTGAAATAGTTTTTACCTCTTGAGCACAATTCATAGTTACTTATTTATATATGTATATATGTATAAAGAGTGTCTCAATAAGAGGAAACTTTTTAATTTTGTATAAAACACGTATTTTTTAACGAATTGTGATTTTTCATTGGACTGTAAGAAGGCGTTTTCCGATTACGAGTGAATTAAAATATTCGTTAAATAGCTCTGATGATAGGACATTACCATTTTCATGAAATTTTCCAGGACTAAAAAAATCTGTGAAAACAGACATATAATGCTTAGATTTGCACCTTGAAATATATTTAAAATTGGCAAAAAGTAAGCATTTAATGCTACGTCGACTATGTAAATAAATGACACTACATTTAACAAGTGCATTCTTACTGAGAATGTAGGCTACCTTTCTAATTTTGGAAAGAAATTTGTTTGAATTGCATGTTTGTTTATACGCTCTTTCATTATTAACTTTTTTGTTTGGTTTGGTGACTTTTTTTTTGGCACCACTGTCTGCAAATGAGATAAATAACACTTCTATATTTGTTAGGTTATTAATAAATTTTAGCGATTTTTAGTATTTGACATGCTTCATAAAATGTAATGTAATTAAAAGGTTAGTGTTATACAAGGTGTAGTGTTATACAATGTTATACATTATTTAACAAATATATGTTAGATAATGTAAATAAATTATACCAATAAAAAATTATAAATAGCTTGTTTTCTATGTTTCCCAGCTATCTAAATGTCGACATTTCATAGGAACTACCCTAATCATCAGTATACTTTGGAAATTTTTGAAAGATATTCTCAAACATTCAACTTTATATCCCAACAATCCAAATAAATTGCTGAGAACTTAAAAAGAAAAATCCTCTAATAATATCCGTCAAAACACAAAAAACAAGCTTTTCTATTTATAAACGTCTCTAACCTTTCTTTACACCTTTCAAACAAATACATATAGATAGCTGGGAAACATAGGAAACAAGCTATTTATAATTTTTTATTGGTCTAAATGTTAAAAGCTTAAATAGGGAATAAAAAAATTAATTGTAAATAAATTATGTGAAATTAGTAACCTTACTCGTAAATGCAAACATTAACTGTTGAGCGAGTTTAAAAAAAAATTAATAATTCTTAAAAAGTTTGTTTGTGAGGAAATCTGTTGGAAGCCGTGGTCAGAACTTTATTTATATAATCAAAATTTCAAGATATACGAGTAGTTAAGTCAAATCGGTTACTAAATAAAATAATATAATATCGTATTAATTTTTCAACCAAGAAGTATTTTTTGAATCCCTATATATAGGCACCATAAAACATGATAGATGCAATGCGGAAGACTAAGATCTTATTTATGTTGGCTATTTTTGGAAGGTTTATATATTTTGAACAGACAGAAGAATTTGTCATTTTTGAAATAGTTAATTTTTCTTTATGTTTGTTAATTGATAAGTTGTAATACAGGTCAATTCAAAGGTACATGTAAGAGTTAATAATTTTGACTTTGACTTTTAAGCGTCATCACAATATGTTTAATACAGATATACATACTTGGTTGATAGGGTTAGAGCAAAATTACATTGATAAACAAAAACAGGCGTGTAAAGGAGCTATTCTTGTCAAAAACATTCAAAACAAAATCTAGTATATACGGGACTTTGAGACAAATCTAGTTGATTTTTACGAAACCTCCCGTACAAAATTAAATCTATATTGCGACTAGATTTTTACGAAATCTAGGAGATTTTTGTTAGCACAAAAACTGCGATTTTGTTCACAACGGTACCTTAAAGTACTACGCTGCAATAAAAAAAAATATACTTTAACAAGATGAATTCATTGTGATATGATTTGTACTGTCAAGGCATAAATTTTATGACTATGAAATCTTAACACATGTCAAAAAACGGAAGTGTAACAGGCCATTTACACCTAAGCCAAATCTACTACTTTCGGAATTTCGAATCAAATCTATTTGATTTTGACGAGATTTCCCTAGACTAGATTGCGACTAGAATTTGACGAAATCTGGTAGATTTTTTATTTTAATACTTTAAAATATATTAATACTTTAAAATACTACGATGCAATAAAAAAAACTATACCAAAGCAGCTTTAATATGTTAGTGGTATAAGCGGAGCTGTTTTTCGTTTCCTTTGCGTAAATTTGTCCTTGCTTTTTCAAACAAAATTTTGAATATTCGTAAATTCTACCAACAAAATACATGTTGATGTTTGTTGGTGTTGTATTTATTATAATTCTGCCACTAGCTATTGTAAAGCTGCCTTGAACTATACTTTTACATGACGAATTCACTGTCATATAGTTATTGCTGTCAAACCCTTTGCAAAAAAAGATTTTATGAAAATGAAATCTGGTTAGATGTCAAAAAACGGAAGTGTAAAAGGTTAAGGTTAAGAAGATTTTCGTTAAAATCTACTAGATTTTGGGTAGATGTAAATGCCCTATAAAAGCTTATGATTTTGTAGAAGATTTCAAATCTTCTGGATTATTGGCCAGTTTCGAGAATCAACATAGAGGAGTTCTTATTCTAAAAGTTCCCCAAAAAAGGAGAAAAAGTTGTGGAAAATGACTGTTCAAAATATAATGTTTTTTTTATAAACTTCGCCATTTAAGAACTGTATGAAGACATCTTAACAGATGTCAGAAAATGGAAGTGTAGGCGCTTATGATTTTGTAAAAAAAATACTGTGTAAATTTCGTTTAGAGAATGTCTTTAAAATAATTTATTGAAATATTGAAATTTGCCAGAATTGTAACAAATAAAAGAAGAAGTTTTGAAAAAGTTTTATAATTTAATTAATAATTTAGTAATTCATCAATTACCGAAGCAGTAACGAATTCACGTGTAATAATAAATACGAACTTCACTATCTTTGTCTGCATTTATTTTAAATTTGACAAACTTGCATTGATCGGTTAATAGTAAAGCAAGTTCTAAAAGCAGCAAAGTTTATAAAACGAGATGTTTCTTTTTCTTTCGAGAATATACAACAGCAAGATGGTTTTACTTTATGCTTGTAATAAGTAGAGTTTTCCACACAATAACTTCGTGTTCTGATTGTGCCTGCAAAATGAAACGTAAAATTTTTGGCACTTGAATAAACTTTTTTCTTACATTAAAACAAAAAGTTGAGTTGAATTTGAAAATTAATAAAAAGCGCACCGAAAATCTAAAAAAAGCTCACCACGCACCCACTAAAGAATTTTTCGCACAAAAAAAATTTAAAAAGCACCAAAAAACGGTACGAAACGCGCCTAGTTGACAACGCTGCTGGATACAAATCAGGTGTAAACGTAAACCTAGGCTCTGATATTAAAATGTTAAGGCACGTTTAAAATTCGCCAGGCAACACACAGACTGGACTACTGACGACTGGTCTTAAACAGAAAAATCGTGTTCTAATGAAAATATTTTAGCAATTGTTATAATATTTTTCATATATCTTGAAAATTATCTTGATCACAGCATTTTTTATTATTTCTAATAAATTTTTGGTCAACTGTGAAAATGATTTACATCAGTACCTGCCTTGACGGCCTAACCTGATGGTGGATCAATTCCACGAAGTGAATTTTTCACGATTCACCACCGCCCCCGTGTGGCTTGCTAGGGTCACACAGGTAGCAATTCTTGTCATATGATTGCGGTCATATGAACAACTTCTTGTTGAGGAGTTCGGGCTTTCTAATCCCTCATGTATGCAATTTCCCAGCAATCAATGGAGGACAAGGCTTATGAGTTGGTAGGCCGAAGCCCATTAAGAGCATCAGCCCTTAAACCAACTCACCCGTCAATCATCACCACTGGTTCCTTACAGTACACGTATCTGTTGTATAGGTAACAGATCCTCGGGAGATTGTTAGCCCTCGAAAAAAGCCATCACCAAACAATCACCAAGGATACTAACACTCCCTTCCTGCGTTTTAGGTTTCAACCACAGCCAGAACGTTTCAGCCAAGATAGGCACCTCAACCATGATCAGCCCAGGTCGAACCGCAAGCAGAACTTCCCGGGGGCCATACTGATCCCCGTTCTGCCAATTTATTTATAAGAGTTTCGGAAGCCAACACAACATAAGTCATGTGGCTTTCTAGAGTTTTATTTGCCGCACCAAACGAGGGACCCCTTTCCCTCTTTTCCCCGAAAAACAGAGCGCCTAAGTTAGGAATACGCCAAGGGAAAACCTGTTCCCCGGGGGGAAATTTTTGGTCAGTTACATACATGTGTATGTCAATTTTATGCGTATTAACAAAATTTTTTTTAATAAAGGTTGTTATATTTAGCTGTCTAATTCACAGCCAACAAAATTATCAATTAAACCAATAACCCACAAACAATATGTACATAAAATTGAAGACGACATCGAACACAGTTAATTTAAATCACCGTTCCACTTAAAACTAAAAAGTTATGTAGTGAATTTAATATACTCACACTAACCCTACACAACCATTACTCACCAGCTACAACACTATTATCCCAAGTGATATTCCCCCATCGAAACAATAACAACAACCCGCAAATCGTCTAAAGCAAATTTTCATGAACGCAACGACTTACAACATATAGAATTGACGGAAAGTTTTTCAAATTCACTTTCATTCTTGTCTGATACAACTATAAAACTTTACTTCCCCTCCAACTTGTCCACAGCAGCACTGAAAATTGGCAGCTATTTCATACCTGAATGCAGTCAAACATGTTGGATAAGTGTTTATCTGAAAAAATACTATCGAACATAAAACAACCTAAACGTTTTAAGTATGGAATGAATTCTGCAAACTGTGAACAAGAAAATTATCAAAAACATCACAATTCTGGCAGAGTAAAAGCACGAATGAGCAGGGCGAAGCACAACCGGTAAAATATAAAATAAAAACAGAAAACGAAAAGCCGGCCGGAGATTTTTTTAAAACATGTAATATTTTGTGTGCGGAGCCAACGTAAACATGTTGACTTTTTTTTTGTTCAGCTGTTAAAAGAAACGTTAGAAAGCAGAAATACATAAAAAAGCTGCAGAAACAGCTTTTGCAGATTTTTATTTCTGCTTAGGTATACGTATTAATGTAGGTATAATTTGTGTTTTGCTATTGAATCAAAATTCTGCAATCATGGAATGAATGAATGAGTGAGTGTTATGTGTGCAAGTGCAAGTTTGAACAGTATGGTGCAATGTTGCATGTTTTCGCATCTTCCTTATGACCGATGTCTAAAAGGCGCATGTAATCGTTCTTTTACTTTTATGCTGCTTTTGTTGCATATTCTTTAAATGCACAATATTTCATAATGCAATTTGCGGATAAAAGTGAAAAACATACATACCATGCAAATGGATGTGTGTATGCAGGCACGAAAGTATGCACTAGCGTTGCCAATTGTACCGCCTTTTGCTTGTATATTCCGATTTTTTATTTTATTTAAAAATTCGACTTTTTAGTTTAATTTGATCGGTAGCTTTTTTAATCAAACTCAGATTTGTTAAATCAGCGTTTTCCCTATCAAAATCTGAATTTTATTAACCAAAGTCAACATTTTTCGGCGCATAGGTAGTTTCCAGGTCAAGGGTCCCTGAAGTTTTGATACCTACATATAGTTATGGGAAGGTATCTCTCGCCAGCGTTTTATAAACAATCCCAGCCGCCGCCGACATCATCGGCTTGTACCGGCTGAAAGAAAGTCGCCGTTTTCATTTATTTGATTAAAATGGACGGTTAATTTTATCGGCCACTGCCACAGTTGATTTCACAGCGTAGGTGTAGCCTCCAAGGTTTAAATTTTTGAATACTTTCATATTTGCAATAAATTCTTTTAGCTCAAGGTCCTTTTTGGTTAAAAAAAATGGTTATTATATTTTTCAATATTTCGTCTTCCTTCGGAAGATTTCTTCGAGAAAATTTGTTTGTGTGTTATAAAATCAATAAAATTTTTTATTGAGTTTATAACACACAAACAAATTTTCCTGACGAAGTCTTCCGAAGGAACACGAAATATTGAAAAACATAAAAATTAAAAAAATTACCTTAAGCTGAAAGAATTTATTGCAAATATTAAATTAAATAAAGGGCAAAGCAACTAGAATCAAGATTAAATACTTTCTTTTATAAAGTACAGTACAGTGTAACAAAAGTTTAATAAAAAAGAGGCAAACAAGAGCTTAATACAAAAAATATGTATATACATATGTATGTATATGTTAAATAAAGTTATTAGCAATTACATACTTATTTTTTTCAGTGCCTCAATTGAAGAGTCTTCAGATTCAGAAATTGAACCTAGTCATGAAAAGGCTTCTTAAAGCATTACCGCTCAATGGTAAAAAACAAGAAGCTGTAAGCAATGGTACAAAACCTGACAGTTTGGCAGCATTCTGGAAACTTTTCGAGAATTTGTTCACTGAAAACAAAAGGGTGCTAGCCAAGTACAAGTTTTGTAAAATAGGTTTTGACCAGTATTCTAAAAGGGTAAGTTTATTGAGTGAATATAGTAAAATGCAACCATATACGCGGAAAAATATTTGCTTCATATTTTTATGAACCCAATTCATTAGATAATTTTCATTAACGGAATGAAAAATTATGTTCCATCAATGAAGATTCATAGCATTAATGAAAATATTCATTCAAATTGATTCATTAGGTTTCATAATTTCACTAGAAAATTTCATTGGATTTGTAATAAAAAATTTTTGAAGGCTGGGTGCAAAATTTTAGAGATTTAGTAAAAGTGAGATGATAAATAAATATATTACAACTACTAACTAAATGAACAAAATACTTTGTAAAAACTTGTTTAATTAAATAAAATTTCAATAGTGTATTAAAACAATAAAAAATTAAATTATGCTTAATATAAAAAAAAATTGTTTAGTTTCTCTTCAATAGCACAATTCTTATGAAAAAAGATCATTAGAATAATGCAACTCTTCCTTAAACTAATGATTTTATTTCATTATTAGAATGAAAAAAATGTTTCACCAAATTAGTGAACATTTTCATTGGTTCAACAAATGTATTCATTACACTAGTGAAAATATTTCATAAAAATAATGTAACACATTCATTGGCCTAATGAAAAAATTACGTTTGAATGATGAAGAAGATTCATTAAAGGAATTAAAGCTGTACTTAATGTTAAAGTAACAAATTCATAAAATTAATGAAATTGAGTCGTTAACTTAATAAATATTTTCATTGCTTTAATGTAAACTATTCATAAATGTTATGATTCATGCTTCATTAACTTAATGAAGTTATCATTAATCTAACGAATATATTCATTACATAATTTTTAATGAAACAAGACTCATTACTTCAATGAAGGCCATCATTGGCCGAAAAATAATGAAAATTTTCATTAGATTAATGTCAATATTCATTATATTAATGAAGGAATTCTTTTCAGTGTACCTATGCATTTATGTATGTACATGTGCATATGTGTGTACGAATGTACATCTATTCTTTAACATTTTCGTAAGCTGCTATTTAGTTTAGCAATAATATATTTAAATGTGTGTATTAAACAAGAGTATATCAAAAAAAAAAAATAATAATAATAATAATAATAAAAATGCGGTCGTGCTGCATTTGAAAATTATTATTATGTATGGAATTAAAAAGTATACCTGTACAATATAATAGAGACATTGGAGTTTTTTTTATATTTATAGTGTCACCAGCTGAAAATACCGCCAACCGTCTCATAATCGTAATACCTTAATTGTTCTTAAGATATTTTATAATCCGATCTAATGCAGCAGGGTGTAGACGATACTACACTCCACCAACAAAGATCAAAACCTCTTGATTTTCGTATACTTCACAAGTCGCGTACGTGAATGGCTTCAGACTATCGTACGAACAAAATGTTTGCCCGATATAGAAATTCTAAACAGGATCAGTCTTTTTGGAAAATCCAAACTTTTTACAAGGAAACGGGAATTCAGGATATTCATAAGTTCTTTTCATTTGCTGTTAAGTTTTATAGATTTTCAGCATGAATTTTATTTACACATTTTGCCTGGCAAAGTGCCAGGTTTCCGGTTCCTTTTATACACGGTTGGGAGAGTATTTACTAGAGAATAACATCCATCTATAGGTATATATGTATTTTTCTTTTGGGTAATTTATATGTGAGGCATTGTTGTAAATGAATTCAAGAATATTTTCCTTTCATGCCGATGTCAACGACTGATGAGAGGGTTGGAATCTGCCTGGTAAAATTGAGAGAGTCAGAATTCTGGCCATGTGGTTGGCTGTAATATTAAATACGGCCTGGTGTTAAAAATCAGCGTTGTTTTCATCAAAACGCTTGTAATACGATATTAGACGTTTGTGTGCAAGTACAAATGTACAGGTGTGCTCCATAAGCTACACATGAGCAGTTTTCTGGTCCAGTTGCAGTTTCGGTAAATTAAGCCGAAATTCGGGTTACTGATGTAAATCAAAATCATATGTATAGATTTTGTGTAAATATTTTAATTATGAATCAATTTACTGATTATAAACCGATTATCCGAAAACTTTCAAGTGAAGCTCGTTTTTTAAATCTTTAGAAGTTATATTTCTGAAATTTGTCATTTGTGCACAAATTTTAAAATTGATTTTATAAGAGTAGTTTGTAGACTGTTCAAAGTTACTTTTTTTTTTGTATCATACTTGGCGAGGCGACGTTATTTAATTTTTTTTTTTGCCAAAAACTGTATTAAAACATATTTACCCAGTTGTCAAAATGTTCTCGACGACATACGAGTAGTATTCGACGGTATATACACGATTTGACCTCTTTTCTAGAAACATTTTGATAGAAAGTGGGCGAAAATATATTTAATCTGTCGCTCAACTGTGACAGATGCGCGAAAAATTGTTTATGCTATCACAGTGCAAGCATGGTTGCCATGTTTGACGATTTTGGGTGTTGCAAACAGCCATGTTCCGAGAAACAGGCGTTCTGAATTCAGTAAAATCGGTTCACATATAGCTGAGATATATTCAAAATTCCGAAAAAAGTCATTATTTTTTGCAATTTTGTATGAACATTTTTTAAAAAAATTTGGTTGTTTTGCATCAACCTTTACACAATTATTAAACAAGGCGATTAAAAGGGGAAAAAATGTTTCCCCGCTATCGCTATACCCGAGATATGGCCGAAACCGATTTTTAATGAGAAAAATTTTTTTTTGCTTAAAAGCAGTTCTGGTTAATGAGGTTACTAAAATAGAGAACATTAACATTTCTGATATCTGCCCATATATACCCGAGATATAGTCTAATTGATTTTTTCATGAAATTTTTTTTTGTTAAAAGCAGTTCTGCTAATAAAAGAAGGTTATATAAATACAGGAAATGAAAATAAAATAAATCAAATACTGTTCTATAACGCTGGGAACAACCTGTGTTTTCTTTATGCCATGTTGTGCAGCCTCATATTGCATAACCGCCAACGACATGTCGCTTGTGTGGTATGATATGCATGATTTCGTGGCCATTTGCCATGAGCTCAGTCAACACAGTTTCTACGATTTTCCGTAGTTTTGAACCTATCTTTTAAGATGTCTTAAGTACATGGCCAATTGGGTATATACGAGTAAGTAGATACATACAAATTTATGTGCACAAAGTGATAAAATTCACTATAATATTACAAAAAAAAAGACAAATTGATTCTGAAGCCAACCAGACTCACAATTTCGCAGTAACAAGTCTAGTATTCACAACTCTCACTTATATATCTCAAATACTTGGCAAACATAGGCAAACAAAATAATTTCGAATTAAAAAAAAAACTCCTAACTAAAAAATATAGGTATACAAATGTTTTCAAGAAAGTCATAAACAACTTCAATCATTTTATGGTGTTTTGGCTCTAATCCAATTTGCGTCGAGTGTTGTTTATTTGAAAATAAAAAATTGTGGTAGACTCGACAAATACTTTGTTCCTTTTTGAAAGAATGGAAAAATTCTTACAATATGTGTGTACATATATTCATAAAAAATCTATATTCATAGATTCAAATAATAAAGATAAATATGTACGTTCTTTTTTCTTGTGCAATAAATGAATTATTGTTTCGGTATGTTCTAAACAATAAACAAAAATTCAACAATGTTTGTATAGAGGAAATACAATCCCAGCCACATTGTATGGCATTGTATTCAAAAAGTTATCTGTTTGTGGTTAAAAAAGAGAAGAGTGTGGAAGGAAGGAAAGACTAGAAAGGAAAACAGGGCAAAAACCAGCTAAAAAAACTCTAATTTTTTCTGAAGCTACAGAGCCAACATTCATCATTGTTCGATGCATTAAAGTTGGTAGTCAAAGTCTGCTAGTAAATGAGTCGGTGTATTCTTATTATAGGAGATAGATATTTATTTTTTGTTATCTGTCATGGTTTTTTATTGTTAAATTTTAATGATAAATTGAAATAGAGAACTCTTAAAATACAGGCAAATACCAGTTTAACGACCGATAAACTGTCAGGCCCATTCATTATACCTAGGTTCATTATGTAAAAATAAGAAGAAGTTTTTTTTTTACCAAAATTCATTCAGTTGATATATATTAGGTGAGATCCACAAGATCTCAGACGAGTTCTGGCTAATGAGAATAAAAAAAAGCAAATTCCTCTATAAATTTGCCAATTTTACCAAAACTGCCGAAGCGCAAAAAACCATACCATGGAACAGGGATTACAGTAAATAGAACAATACAAAAACAACATGGTGTTTTATTGTTGTTTAAACGAGTCATAAGTCCAAACATTTTATTAAAAGCAAAGTGCATTAAAGTCTACAAGGTGGCAGCACTATAGCAAAATTACAACAATAGTACAACAGAAACAGGCATGTGGTAAGCTATGCTTGTCAAAAACATTTGTCACTTTTTTTCACAATTATAAATTTTTTTATTTTAAATGCTTAATTCTTATTTTTGCAGCTAAATATCGTTTCGTTTTTATATAAAAAGATTCAGCAGTATGTATTTCCTATATTTCGATAACAATTTGTTATCATCGTCAGTATAACAATATATTATCGAAATATCGAAAATAAATACTGTTTAATTTTTTATGTAAAACCAAAACTATCTTTAGCTGCAAAAATGGGAATTAATTACTTAAACAAGATCAAATAACTAAATATTAAACTTAATTTTTAAATGTTTAATTCAGAATAAGCCACTAAATTCACTTTCAAAAATATAAACAATAAATTTGACGTAAATGACTTACTATATTGCAAGTAGCAAAAAACTGTCACATGCCGTAGCGCTGCCACCTTGTAGACGTTAATGCAACTTGATTAAAACTATGTATGTTGTACATACACATAGGCGCTTAACTTGCAAGTATTAATGTATGTGACCCAGTATTTAGACATGCGAGTAAGAGTTCAAAAAACTCAATACACTCACATTTTTCCAACCCTAGCCACTCTTTCGCGGATGACAGCAGCATTTGTCACTCGTACTCTTTTAGTTATAGGCCCAGCCTATCAGAGATCGCTGCCAAGAGACTAAATATGAATGATTCACTGAATAGTGATCTTCTATTAATCTCCGAATGGGGTCGTAAAAACAGTGTCGCCTTTAATACTCGTAAGTCCCAATGTAGATTATTAACACAAAAACAAACGACCGCGTTGGACTGAACACATTTTTCATGTCTCTAAAGAAGCATTCAAGTACGGTTTTTTGAAACGGTGTAAGATATACTTCACTTCATCCTCGGTGCCTCAAAGTCTATTTTGGGGTTACTCGACCGTGTGCAGGAGAGGGCGAAGTAGCTTATCGGTGACAGTAGGGTATCCAACTCTACTGACTCACTGGAGTATTGACGCACTGTAGGGTGAGTTACTCTGTTCTATCGTTACTACAATGGATTTTGCTCTGACGAGATTAGGGATATTGTTCCCGAAACCCGCACATTTTTACGTAGCACACGTGCATTGTGCTACGTAAATCATCCATTTGTGGTCGATTGTCCAGGGAATCGTACAACGCGTTACAGAGAGAATTCGTTTTTCAGCCGAACACTTCGCCTGTGGAATAAGTTGCCTGCAAACGTGTTTCCTGTCTATTATAACGTTGGAAAGTTCAAGTCAAAAGTTCACAAACACTACTCCTTCTTTTCCCCTCATCACAACCTATTTTCCTAGTTCTGCACTGAAAAAATTATGCGTCATATATTTAATGAAACTGTTTCATTAAATATTTTTCATTAATCCGATGAAAACTTTTCACAATATGCATGAAACTTCATATATGTATATTATGAAATAGTTCTATCAGAATGGTTTCATTAAGTTTCATAGTTTCATTTAAAAAAATCATTGGATTTATGACTACAACAAAATTAATTTTTTTTTAATTATTTGAATTTTGGTAAGACATATTAATGGGCATTTATTAATCTTAAGCTACAGTTTAAAAAATGTCAAGTTTTTTTTATTAAAATGTTAGTTTTATGAGTTTCATAATTCCAATGAAATAGATCAATGTCAAATAAACTTCTGGCTACCGAACTTGGGTATGTATGTACATATGTGTAAGTACTCAAATCAGCATAATAATAGTTTAAAAAATTTAAATACCAGTGTATGGAAGTCATTTGAATTAATAAAATCTGTTTTATTTGTTGAATACTTGTTCAACATTTTCTTTTATCATAATTAGGTACAATTTCATAAAAGCAAGGAATAGTATTGTTTGTGTAATGAAATAAAGTATCAATGAATAAATGAAACAATTCCATTGATCTTATTACGTACATTTGCAAACATATTTTATTAATGTGTGTTATGATATTATTTCATTAAACAAATGTAACTATTTCATTGATTTAATGTAAGTTTTTCAGGTACTCAATGAATAATAAAACTAGATAGATGAAATAACTTCATTGACCTTATGAAGGAGTTTCTTATTTTTAATGAATATATTACATTAGTACAAAGAAGTTATTTCATTAAATAAATTTTACTTTTTCATTAATTTAATGTACAGTTTTCATGTGCTTTATGAAATTGATTCTTTGATCTATAGAAATTATTTTACTAATCATATGATTTGTCTTTCATACTTTTAATGAAAATAAGTCATGTTTCTGATTAAAATGTTTCATTACTTTTATGAAGGTTTTCATTAAAATAAGCTAATAAAATTTGATTCATTATTTCTATGAAAAGTTACAATGGTTGAAAAATAATGAAAAAATTCATAAAAGCAATGTCAAAATTCAGAGAATTTCTGAACAAAATTTTTTCAGTGTGTTACAATGCACTGCATATGTAGGGTCCTTCCCCTGAGAACCGGTCCAATATAAAAAAAAAAAAAATTATACTACCCCATTCACATTTTTCGCACTGGCAGGTGTACTCGCAGCTAAATTTGCTTGCGAGTAATTTTTTGGCACTTCCATGCAATTAATAGTGTAAATAGTTTTAAGCAAATCAACTGGATCACTACAAAATTAAAACTTAAGTTTTCGTTAGTTTGTTTGTCTGTTAAATTTTATGTTAATTTATTAAAATTAATACTATAGATGGAAGCGTTTAAATTATAAAGCGTTGATACCAATAAAATAATGATAATAAAAATTAATGCCAACTATATCCTAAAAATAAATAATGTAAAGAGCACGGCTACTTCAATTTATAAAGAGAAGATAGATTAAAATAGATACAAAATATGTGAAGGAAACAAATTGTTAGAAGTTCACGTGTTGACGACGAATTTGAAATGAACTCTCACTCGCATGTGTAGACAGAAAATTGCAAATGATTCGAGATTTTCGAAGAAATTTTCGTTGATAATACATATTCAGCACTCGCATGTGAATGAACTGCAAACAACTGTTGACACTCGGTGTTCTACAAGTCAGAAAAAGTAGAGCTTCTTCTTTTTCAGTTAGATCTAGTAACAATGAATTCGCCTTGATTGTACTAATGTTGCTTACTTCTTTTAAATTAAAATATATTCTAGTGATATAAGACGGTTAAAAAGCATAACATCATAGAAAAAAACATTTGATTTAATGGTAACAGCTGCAAAATTAAAGCAAAGTAAATTGTTTAATATATTGTAATTGTAATAGATATTTATTATTATTTTTTTTTTGCATACATTTATTTATTGGATCTTCAAAAAATTAACTAACAAATTCAAATCAAGCATAAGTGTACTCGCTATTTAAATCTTAATACTAAACATAAAAAATTAAATTAGTCCAGCCAATGCTAGAAAAAAAGAAAAAAGTTTTATTTTGCACGAACAATATCGGTAAAACCACTTATTTAACGTTTCGATGGTGGCAAGGGTATCTCTTCTTCTCAACCGAGTATGGCCGCCAAAATTAAATATGTTGCGTGCACGAGGATTTGGGTGAAGCTCCAGTTTACTGATATACCTTATCACGTACTCTGAAAGTTCGTCCTTTACCAGGGGAACACACAGATCCTTATGAATTCGTGAGTTCTTTACGTATCATGGAGCTGCAGTAATCTTTCGAAGAATTTGATTTTGCCGCCTTTGAATTTTTTCAACGTTTGATGCTGAGGCGGTGCCTCATAATTGAATTTGGTAGGCTTTAGAATTGCGTTATATAACAAAAGTTTGCAATCCAACTTCAAGGTAGAATTTCTGCCCATAAGCCAATTTAGTTTCTCTGCTTTTAACTTCAACTGAGTGACTTTCGCATCAATGTGAGGCTTTCACGTTACTCTACGGTCGAGGTGAATACCAAGGTACTTTACTTCATTGTGCTGCGAAATAGGGGAATTGTTAATTTGGATAGTCGAACATATTTGTTTACGCAGTCTGAATGTAACATGAGTTACTTTGCTTTTCCAAAGCTCTAACCATTTCCATAATATTGAAATATACTGCAGCAAATTTCGTGAGGCTAATTGATGGTTTTCATGAACGCTGCAAAATGCTGTGTCATCTGCAAAAGTTGAAGTGACGATTCCGGATCTCGTTGGCATGTCAAAGGCGTAAATCAAATATAAAGTGGTTCCCAGAAGAATACCTTTTTTTTTTTTTTAGCTTGGACCAGTACTCAGGGGATGACCCCTACATATGCAGTGCATTGTACCAGAACTAGGAAAATAGGTTATGAGAAGGGGGAAAGAGGGAGTAGTGTTTGTGAACATTTGACTTGAACTTTCCAACGTTATAACAGACAGGAAACACGTCTGCAGGCAACTTATTCCATAGACGAAGCGTACGGCTGAAAAACGAATTCTCTCTGTAATGCGTAGTACGATTCCCCGCGCAATCAACCACAAATGGATGAGCTCTAGACGATGAGCGCGTGCTACGTAAAAATGTGCGAGTTTCGGGAACAAGATCCCTAATCTCGTCAGAGCAAAATCCATTGTAGTAACGATAGAACAGAGTAACGCACCCCACACTGCGTCGATGCTCCAGTGAGTCAATAGAGTTGGATACCCTACTGTCACCGATAAGCTTCTTCGCCCTCTCCTGCACACGGTCGAGTAACCCCAAAATAGACTTTGAGGCACCGGCCCAAACATGAGAGTTGTATTCCATTTTCGGTCGGATGTAGGTGGTATAAATAGTAAGGAGGTCGGATGGAGTGAAGTACATCTTACACCGTTTCAAAAAACCGAGGCACTTGAATGCTTCTTTAGAGACATGAAAAATGTGTTCTGTCCAGCGAACGTCACACTGTATCTTCATTCCAAGAACATCAAGAGCATCCGATTCCTCAATATTTATACCATCCATGAGTACAGATGAAGCAGCATTTGCGATCGTTTGCTTGTGTGTTAATAAGCAACATTGGGTCTTACGAGCGTTGAAGGCGACTCTGTTTTTACGACCCCATTCGGAGATTAATAGAAGGTCACTATTCAGTGAATCATTCATATTTAGCCTCTTGGCAGCGATCTCTGATAGGCTGGGCCTATAGCTAAAAGAGTACGAGTGGCAAATGCTGCTGTCATCTGCGAAAGAGTGGATAGGGTTGGAAGTTTGGTAGAGAAGATCATTTAGAAAAATAAGGAATAGGGTGGAGAACTCCTGCCTCGATTGCCTCAGTTGGGCTTAAAATTTATTGAACATGAAAAATAAATTTTTTTTGTGCATCGTTGTATTTGATGCGTTGTACTATTTTTCTTTTTTACGGAAGAACGGATAGATATTATTTCTTTACATAGTTTGGGGATAAAATTAATTCAGTAGGAAATAATCTATTGTCAAGAATTAGTATATAGTAACAACATTTTTGGATTTATTTTACACAAAACTAGAAATTCTTACTTTCGATATGCAATAAAACAAACTCAATACAAGCCGGTCGCTGAACCAGTTAATAAACTATTTGATTACGGTCCTGTAAGGATATTTGAGCCTTCAACAATTTAATACAAGTATATACATACAGTCGTCGAACAAGGAAACATCCAACTTTTCTGCACAAAAATAAAGTAATATCCAATGTTATTAAGTTTTTGGATGTAAGTGGAAAGCATATTGCATAAAGCGAGATTCTGCATAAAAAAGGGCTTCGTGCAAGAAATGTAAAACATTTAGTGGAAAAAACAAAAGAACACAATAAATAGAAAACACAAGCTTTGTTACTTTTTCAAGCAAATTAGAGATAAAATTTTTTAAAATATTAGAGAATTGGCTAAAACTTTGAAAATTCAAAGTTAAAGAACAAAAATGTACTCATGTTACATTCACACTGTGTAAACAAACATGTTCGCATATTCAAATTAATAACTCACCTATTCCGCAGGACAACGAGGTCAAGCACCTTGGCATACACCTCGACCGTAGGCTAACGTGGATGTCTCACGTTGAAGCAAAAGTCACTCAGTTTAAACTAAAAGCAGCGCAACTTAATTGGCTTATGGGCAAAAATTCGACATTGAATTTGGATTGCAAACTTTTGTTATACAACGCAATTCTAAAGCCTACGAAATTCAATTATGAGGCACCGCCTCAACGTCAGACGTTGAAAAAATTCAAAGGCGACCAAACCAAATTCTTCAATCTCCTCTCAATATCCTTACTTACAAAAAGTATATAATTTTTTAAAACTACTATAAATTTACTTGCATATAGCTGTGAAAAATATTTACATCAGCACCTGTCTTGCGGCCTTATCTGATGATGGACCAGTTCCAGTGAACTATTCACGATTCACCAGCGCCCCCCTGTGGTTTGCTAGGCTCACACAGGTAGCAATTTATGTCATATGTTTGCAGCCATATGAGCAACTTCTTGTTGAGGAGCTCGGGCCTTCTAATCCCTCCTGTATGCAATTTCCCAGCAATCAATGGATGACAAGGCTTAATGAGTTGGTAGGCCGAAGCTCACTAAGAGCATCAGCCCTTAAACCAACTCACCCGTCAACCATCACCACTGGTTCCTCATAGTACAGGTATCTGTTGTAAAGGCAACAGACAGTCGGGAGTTTGTTAGTCCCTGAAAGAAGCCACGCCAAGCAATTATCAAGGATACTAACACCCCCTTCCTTCATTTTAGGTTTCAACCACAGCCAGAACGTTTTAGCCAAGGTAGACACCTCAACCATGATCAGCCCGGGTTGAACTGCAAGCGGAACCACTCGGGGGCCATGCTAATCCCCGTTCTGCCAATTTATACCCTTGGTAAGGGTTTCGGAAGCCAACACAACATAAGTCATGTGGCTTCCTAGAGTTTTATTTGCTACAACAAACGAGGGACCCCTTCCCCTCTTTTCTTTAATATATATATATATATACATATATAACTCCTGCACTTTATGTTTTACTGTATGCATTGTTACTTGGTGATAATATATTTATATACAGAAGGCAGGCTTTGAATTTTGAATTTGTATAATTTATCATGTTGTCAATTATTGTATCCTATAGTAAAAACTCAAACACAACAAAATCTAGTTCAATTTTGGTTATTAACTTAATATAAGTATGTCGAGATCATGGTTTTATGAACAAAATTTTTTTAAAGTAATGAAAACAAGCCTCAAATTTAAGAAATGTTTACTTGAAATCAAAATATTTATTTTTATTTAAGTTTAGTAGGCAGTGAATTTCATTTCTATCAAGGCGAATTTATACAGGTGAATGCAAGCGGAAAGGCGAATTCAGTACTATGTATTTTGTTATTGTAAAACATATCGTGAATGTCAACATCTAAATTCGCCTAAGATTGTTCAGCTGGGGTAAAATTTTATATACGCGTTAAATATAAACTTTTATAATTGTCTGTAATTAAAATCACGGATTATATTAGTTTTTCACTTCTAAATTCACACAAATTTCTTGAAATTGCACTAAATCATACAAAAAAATCTTCAGACTAAAATGGCGCGAAAAAGTTTGTAAACAAGAGAAAAAAAATTTGACAGTCTCGTTGGAAAAAACGCGAGAAGCAAAACATAATCACCTGTGCTGTTAAGTTCACCTTGTAATGAATTCGCCTTGGTTTCTATTAAAACCGCGGCGAATTCATACCAGGTATATGCAAGAGCAATAACTGTAACACTACAAAAAATAAATCTTTTTCAAATTTCAAACACAAAAAGAAGTTCAAAAAACACATAATAAAAAAAAATTTACAAAAAAAGTCAAACTTTTGATTATATCGTGAAATTTTTAATTATTTCATGAAAATTGAAGTCTCAGATCATAGAGCTTGGAAAGGTGAAAATGGCCAGCCAGATTGGGGAGGATTCTGGATGATAGCTGGCGCTTACGATACAATACGTAATTTAATTTTTTTTTTTTTTCAAATTTGTTTTAATTATGCCATTGACATCTGAAAAAGATTAAAATTAAAAAAAAAACTAAGTTCTGACAATTTTTTGTCATTATAAAACTTGAATCAAATTTAGACACTTTTTATGTATAAACACTATTAAGAAATATACATATTTAAAAATTTCTCCCCAACTAATTGTAATATTCGCTAAAAGTTATGGACGCGAATGTACGTAGGGTGCATACATGCATGTGTATGTACATATATAAGTATATATGTATGTACATGTGCAAGGAGAATTAAGTACCAGGTGGCCTCGTTAGCATAGGTGACTAAACTGCCAAAATTTGTTTTTTATGTTTTTACCCATTTTCATGCGCACCATTTCACGTAAACAAACCTTAACCCTTTTGGTGCTGCTATATTTGAATACATATAAACATAAGGCAACAATTAAAAATTGTTTAAGGGTTATGGTTTTATTTTAGCTTAATAAGAACCTGTATCTTGCCAATATAGTTTAAACCTGAATATATACAGACTTTACTCAATTTGGCACAGAAGCAGAATCCATATAAATGACAACAAATGTTATATAAATATTCCAAATGGGTTTTAGGGTTATAGACAACTTATGGGGAGAGCAGATGAAATGGACGAAGTCATTTTACTCTTCAGAATAGTGATGTGGAAAAAGTATGTTATTGTGTACTAAAAATTTAACTGTGTGACAGATTTTTTTACAACTCGTTTTATTTTAATGAAATTAGAGTACTTAATTCGCCTTGTACGCCTTGTAATAATAATAAATAATACCAGAAAAACCAACCTTTCTGAGGAATTAGCCGCAACACCTCGAATGATTTTGCGCGATGACAAACCCTTTATAAGATATTTTCTTTGCGGAAAACGTTGATGTATGTAAGAATATAGTTATGAAAATACGTACATACGAAAGTACATTAAAATGAATATGTATAGTTGCTTTCCAGGTGCGTCCTTTCGCGAATACAAAGTTATTTGAAGATTGTAAAATGTATTCTTGGCTTCCTTCAAATTTCTTACCTCCCATTCACGTCCACTTATGAATATTTTGAAGCAGACTTTTAAACATCAGATTTTTGCTAGTTCCTGAAAGAATTCGATTGGTCTCCAATTGACTTGGTCATTAGTGCAACACAGTACATACTAACATGTAGCTTTTATCGTACAACCGTCACTAATTTTACGTTTCATGTTGATTAGAATTGCTTGTTGCTTCATAATTTCTTACGTCTCCAGAATTTTGCTGTTTGCGAATATCCAATTTTGGTGCAGATAAGTTGAAACATTTTCTCTCAATTTCAATAAATTTTATGATTAAAAATAATACGAGTAAATTTTTAATGGGCATATTCATAAAAGTTTAAATGATTTTGAAATGTGTTTTAATTCAAAAATTCCATACAAAATTTTACTAAAATTCATTTCAAATACATTTTAGTTTTTTATGAATATGCCCATAAGATTTTTATAAAAAATATTGACATTTTCAAAAGAAAACAATCAAGGCGAATTTAGTAATTCGCCTTGATTAAATACAAGGCAAAGCCAACTAAATTCGCCTTGATACAAGGCAGCTTTCAAGGTGCATTAATGTATACACGGTGGCAGCCCTAGAGCAAAATTACAACAATACAACAAAAACCGGCATGAGGTAAGCTATGTTTATCAAAAATATTTGTAACTATTTTCACAATTATAAACTATGAATGTACCTTTTCATAATTATAAATTATATTTTTTTGAATTATCTTTATGTTCACAAAATAATTTGTATATGTTTAATTCAGAATAAAACACTAAATTCACTTACAAAAATGTAAACAATGCATTTGACGCAAATAGCTTCCTATATTGCCAGTAGCAAAAAATTATCACATGCCGTAGTGCTGCCACCGTGTATACATTAATGCACCTTGGCAGCTTTAATACGGTTGTGGTAAGGCGAATTCACTTTTTTCATTTTAAAACGAATTCGCCTTGGATAGTGGTATAAGCATAGGGCTGAGCAGTATTTGAAATACATGTTTTTGAAATGCGTATTTGAAATACAAATACGTATTTTGTATCTGTATTTCAAATACGCATCCTGAAAGTAATTAGTATTTTATATTTCAAATACATAATTGAAAAGTATTTTGTATCTTGTATTTCAAATACATATGGCTTAAAAATACATTTTTACAAAATACATTTATTTATTATAATAAGTTCAAAATAAGTTGTTTCACACCAAAGCTAAAATTGCTAGAAACTGCGACCATTAAAATATTTAATGGTAATGGCAAATACACATTCCACGGTTTTTTGTAATCTTTCTCCAAGGTATCTATTGCAAGGTTTTGAATTCGTTGCCGCTCTTTTAATGAGATAATTTCTGGTGACCAGTGTATTTTGAAACTAGGGTGGAAACATGACGCCAATATGGCTCTATTTCTATTCAAGTGTCGTTAAATGTCCTTTCTAAGCTCTGCATTAGTTTTGTTAAAATAAAGACATTAAGGTAGGCAAAAGTTTTCCATTAAATAAAAATTATTTGCCTATATATAATACAAAGCGGTGATATCAATAGGAATTTTCACATATTCGCCACCAGCTTTTTCCCAACGCTTTGTATTATACATATATAGGCAAATAATTTTTATTTAATGGAAAACTTTTGCCTATCTTAATGTCTTTATTTTAACAAAACTAATGCAGAGCTTAGAAAGGACATTTAACGACACTTGAATAGAAATGGAGCCATATTGGCGTCATGTTTCCACCCTAGTTTCAAAATACACTGGTCACCAGAAATTATCTCATTAAAAGAGCGGCAACGAATTCAAAACCTTGCAATAGATACCTTGGAGAAAGATTACAAAAAACCGTGAAATGTGAAACCAAACGTGGATGCAATAAAAGAAGTAGTACTTGCAGTAAAGATGTAGAGAATTTTATTGTTTTTATGCATTTACAGAATTTGGCAGCAGCTTTTGTTCCTCTGGACCTGTAGAAATATTATTTTCCTCAGCAGGTTTTATTTACACCCTAACAAGAGGTTGTTTGTCGGATGACTTATTAAATTATCTTGTTTTATTAAAGGAAATACTTGTTTTGCCGATGAATCTTTTATTTGCTATCTATTAAAACATAAACATTAGCTTTGTTCTTTTAATTTCCCAGCTGGCGAGCTTAGAACAATCATATGAATATACACACGTATGTGATACGTGTATACATATATATAAAATGCATAGAATGTTAAATATATATCTGAGGCGTTTTATCATAACAGCTTAAGTCGATTTTTAAAAATTGCTGCTAGTTTGATTATTTGAACAAATATGGTGTTCCTGTTTGCAGAAATAATATTTCGTATTATTATTAACAAAATTTAGTTATGATTATGGTTTATCTCATTTTCTTCTCAAATTTAGTACTTCATTCATATTTTCCTTCAAAACTTTTTTTGATCTTATCTCGACTTAAGCTGTTATGGTAAAATGCCACAGATATAACAAAAATATAAAACAATTTTATTTAATATTACACAGCTTTATTTCTAGTATTTGAATACATAATAAGTATATGTATATGCAGCTGTAAGTATGAACATATATATTATCGCCTAGTCCAGTCAAGTTATTATCAATAATACAACTATCCACAAATTTTAATAGGCTTTCAATACTTTGCCAGTTACGCCCTTTGAAGTTTTATGTGACAATATACAACTTAGTTTAAGTGCATCTGTAAAATAAAAAATGTATCTAAAACCTGAGTGGTATATTCTTATGAGATCGAAAGACAATAAAGTATTTGTAGTTTTTAGTTGTATTTTGTATTTAAAATACACAGCTGGAAAGTATTTTGTTTTTAAAATACACAACTTGAAAGTATTTTGTATTTGAAATACACAACTGGGAAGTATTTTGTATCTTGTATTTGGAATACAAAAAGTGAGCCTTTTGCCCAGCCCTGTATAAGCACAGCTGGCGTTCGTTTCCTCTGCGTAAATTTATCAAAAACACATAAAGCCGTGTCAGATAAAACTTGCTTGATTAAAGCTTTGCTTTGCAAATTCGCTTTGACATCTAAGATAAAATATATATACTTATATGAAACATGTCACATAAAACACTTCCAACGCAACGTGAAGCGAAAAGTTCGGCAACTCTCATCTTTTTACTCGTTGAAGTTTTTTCTGATAGCTCCAAAGCTTTATGTACTAAGAAAACAATTAGATCCAATTTCAGTAGTTCGTCCAATAATATTTCTAACTTCTATTATCATAAAAAATTATTAAGTATAAAAATTAACAACCATTTTTTTAGATAAATAAACAAATCGTGAGCGCTGCCAAAGTTTTCATTGTGACATACACCTTTTGCTTTGCACTTTTCTGTTAAAGTTCTAAGCTTCACGCAAAGCGACAAAGTTTTATCTGACACTGCGCAAGGTGCATTAATGTATACACGGTGGCAGCACTACGGCATGTGACAATTTTTTGCTACTGGCAATATAGTAAGCTATTTACGTCAAATGTATCGTTTACATTTTTGAAAGTGAATTTAGTGTTTTATTCTGAATTAAACATATACAAATTATTTTGTGAACATACAAATAATTCAAATAAATATAATTTATAATTATGAATAGGTACATTCATAGTTTATAATTGTGAATATAGTCACAAATATTTTTGATAAACATAGCTTACCACATGCCTGTTTTTGTTGTATTGTTGTAATTTTGCTCTAGTGCTGCCACCGTGTATACGTTAATGCACCTTGACACTGCGTATAGACTTCCTTGCTTTTTCAAACAAAATTTTGACAGCTGTTCGTGTTGTATTTATTGTAATTCTGCCACTACTTATTAAAGCTGACTTGATTAAATATGTAGGTGGATGCATATTTACGAGTAGAAATGTGTAATTTTTGCCAGACAATTATATTCGCTAAAATCAAAGTTCTGGACGCACATATGTACATATGTATGTAAATGTATATACATAAACGTACATGCACATATGTAACATACAGAAAAAACATCATATCTGAATAAGTCACTACAAATACACATCTCGAATCATTATCCACGATGACAAATTCTTCCAAATCTTTTCTTTCTGTAAAAACTTTGACTTCTACATGTAAAATTACAAATTCACACACACACATACAGATGTATGTGTGTACGAATTTATGGACATATTTTACATCATATTATAGTTTTGTTGAAACCACATATCGTCTAGTTATAACGAACCGTAAGATAAGGAAAATTGGTAAGAGCTCCGTGGAGTCGAAAAATTCAGATTATTCGCCGCGTTTTCACTAACAGATTCTCGCCCGTGCGCATCGCCTGATCTACAACTGTAAAGTTATTAGCCTCTGTAAATGGATTTGTAATCTCAGCTCGAAAAGTGGTCACGTTTAAGTCATTACAATTATAGTAAGTACTGACTATTTGTACACTTTCTATGGATGTTAAACGATCCATATTCGCAAGTAGCAAATCTTGTTAAATATATGTCACTTCAGATGACGGACATTTAACAGCTGACAGCCTTGCGAAGCCTGTGGTTTCGAAACCACTGAATGGATAAACCTTTAAATTAAAAAAATCTAAAAAAAAAATTATTTGAAACAGTAAACTTGGGTTTAATAGCTTTGGTTGGGTTACAATATGAAAGCATTTTTTTTTCTCTTTGAAACTTATATTTTAAGCTTCAACTTTAATACCATTATTATATTTTGTATACATTTTTTTAAATAAAAAGTATGTGTACATACATATGTAGTAAAAGCATACATATGTACAATATATTACAAAATTTTATAACGTAAATAAAGAAGCTATAAATATAGGGTATTAAGGAGACGCCAAGGCATTAAAGTTTTTAATAATTTTCCAACATACATATAAAACAAGAACTTCCATGATTTCGTTTTTCTCTTTTATATACATACCTATATGCTCTTAACATGTAATCTTCATATTTATAAACAGCCAGTTCTGTTCCGGAAGTTAACGACAAACATAAGTGAAAACGTATACTCGTATTAATTATGGCTGCACCGAAATTTAAATTCCTTATTGAGACGAGGAACTATTATTGTATGAGCTATTTTCCAATAAAATAATTAACAAGATTTCTATAATAGCATTACCATTTATTAAATTTTTTATTGTTCCAATAAACTCTACACAATCTTCTCCAACGAGCGCAAGACAACATCCCAGCGGCCAAAGTTTCGCTTACAGAAGCGATGATCCGATGCACACTTGTAAGTCAGTAATGCACACCATCTCATATACGAACCTAGTATTCTTTTTCATATACATTGCCGCATTTGTAGAGTGAACGCCTACCACCTGCACACAAAGTAAGCGAGGTAGTGAGGTGTTCATCCAACAGAAGCTCATTACTTCCTAACATACATTGTAAGCTATCAGTAGGCAGCTCGAATACAATCTCGCATACTTTGTAAGTCGGAAGTAGACAGCTCGGATACAATCTCGCATACATTGTAAGCTGGCAGTAGGCAGCTCGTACGTACTGCGCATTTCAGTTTTTTGGGAATATTTCATTAAATAAATTTGTTGTGTTTTTTGTTCACTACATTCTTTTTTTCACTAAATGTTTTATCTTTCTTTTACATTTTTTATAAGGTTTTCTTACCTTTAGCACTGATTTTGTTAATTAAATTTTTGCAACGTGCTCTGACAAAGACGGCGAACGTTTGAATTACATCGAATAAATAAAATACATTCATATAAATGTGATACAAAAGATGAACGTAATTCATTTTTGGGAACTCCATATACTTCTGCCATACACTTTGTAAGTTACCATTCATTGATTACAAAGTGTGGCACACATCATCGAAGAGAAGTAATGTGGTAGGCAATGTTCGCCGCTGGGATCGTTTTTTATATTTTGTTGCAAATTCGTTGACTGGCAACACATGTTCAGCATTCTGAAGAAAAAATTTTATATTGATGTTGTATTTACTCGTAATTGGCTATGATTTTGGCGTCAACATTTGTGGAATTGTGCTGTGTTCAACAAAGAAAAATTTGAAAAAATTTAAAGTAAAAATTACATAATAGTAAAGAGCAAGACAAAACAATTTATTAAAAGATGAAAAAACTGCATTAAAAAAAAAACAATTTAAGTTAATTTTTGTAGCATCCCTCTTGTCGAATTTATCCATTGTGACAATTTTCCTCTTAACGGACACGACTTGGACAAGAAGAGCTGTGGTAGTCACGTGTTAAAACCACATCCAACACTGAACTGAAGTTATTTAAATCCAGCTAATGCAAAAAAAAAGTTTTATTTTCCGCGATACTCTGAAAGTTCGCCTTTTACCAGTGGAACACACAGATCCTTATGAATTCGTGAGTTTTTTATTTATCATGGAGCTGCAGTAATCTTTCGGAGAGTTTGATTTTGTCGCCTTTGAATTTGTTCAATGGTTGATGCTGAGGCTGTGCCTCATAATTAAATTTCGTAGGCTTTAGAATTGCGTTGTAATGGGTGATTTTATAAGAACTATCAGAAATTTAAAAAAAAAACACATAAAATTCAGAAAAATGCATGAAATATTTATTTGGATCGATAGTTGGGTCGATATAATTTAATGTTTGAAGATTATTTCATGCAAATATTGGCCGCGGCTGCGCCTCAAATGGTCCATCCGCTTAGTCCAATTTTGGCATACTCTTTCCAACATTTCGGCCGGTATCTCACGAATAATGTTGGCAATGTTGGTTTCCAGTGCGTCAAACATAGCCCCACAAAAAATAGTCTAGAGGCGTTAAATCGCACGATCTGGGCGGCCAATTGACTGGTCCCAAGCGTGAAATAAACTGTTTACCGAACTCGCCTCTCAATTGGTCCATTGTTTCGCGTGCTGTGTGGCACGTGGCACCGTCTTGTTGAAACCACATGTCATGCAAGTCAAGCTCTTCCATTTTGGGCAAAAAAAAGTTTGTTATCATCGCACGGTAGCGCTCACCATTCACAGTAACGTTGTGATTCGCATCATCTTTGAAGAAATACGGCCCAATGATGCCGCCAGCCCATAATCCGCACCAAACGGTTGTTTTTTGTGGATGCATTGGTAGCTCTTGCAATGCTTCTGGCTGCTGCTCTTCACTCCAAATACGGCAGTTTTGCTTGTTCACGTATCCATTCAACCAGAAATGAGCCTCGTCGCTGAACACAATTCTTCGATAAAAAAGTGGATCTTCATCTAACTTTTCAAGAGCCCATTCACCAAAAATTCGGCGTTGTGGTAGGTCGTTTGGCTTCAATTCTTGCACCAGCTGTATCTTATAAGGCTTCACACCCAAATCTTTCCGCAAAATTTTCCACGTAGTGGAGTAACAGAGGCCCAATTGCTGCGAACGGCGCCGAATCGATAATTCACGGTCATCACCAACACTGGCCGATACGGCTGCGACATTTTCTTCAGTTCGCACTCTACGTAAGCGTGTTGGTGGTTTAATGTCCAACAATGTAAATTTGGTGCGAAATTTTTTTACAATAGCCCGAATAGAAGCCTCAGTAGGTCGATTAAACTGACCATAAAATGGAAGAAGCACGCGATGAACTTTCTTAACAGAACACGCATTTTGGTAATAAAATTCAATAATTTGCAAGCGTTGTTCGTTTGTAAGACGATACATGATTAAATTATAGACCAAACTGAAGATGTTTGACAGTGACACAAGACACAAAACGTGCGTGAGCTGTCAAAACTAGTGTTGCCAAAAAGATAATAGCAAAAAAATCACTCGTTATAACAAAAGTTTTCAATCCAGCTTCAATGCCGAACTGTGTAAAACTTCCACGTTTGCTTACGGCCGAGATGAATATTAAAGTATTTGATTTCAGTGTGCTGCGGAAAAGGTGAATTGTTAATTTGGATAGCCGACCATGTTTGTTTACGCATTGCGAATGTAACGTGAGTACACTTTTGTTCATTAACTTTGATTTTCCACTCTAAAATCTACAACGTCTGGGATCATTCGTCGGTCTGACGGTTAATATGTGGGGTGCCCACTTGAAATCACATGTTAGCCCTCTTGGGAAACGGTGTAAAAATCCCCAAAAAGCGCTATAGTCGCCAGCCACTAAAAATCGAGGCCCAAGTGAGTTAAAAAAATGTGAATGCTGGTTTTCTGTTAATGAAAATCAGGGCCAAGGCAGCTTTATACAGGTAGTGGCAGAATTACAATATAAACAACACCAACAAACATCAAAATTTGTCAAAATTTTGACAACTATTCGTAAATTCTACCAACAAAATACATGCTGATGTTTGCTGGTGTCGTATTTATTGTAATTCTGCCACTACCTGTATAAAGCTGCCTTGATCGGGGCGGTGAGTAAATCTAGGAAATAACAATTTTTTCATGAAAATTGTCAATGTAGTATATGCTACATGCTTGAAGAAACTCCTCACGTGTCTCGTTTATTAAATATTGCTTAATTCTGGATTTTATTAGAATTGCCGTTTTTCCACAAGATCTTCAACGGGAATCTTTTGTGTCATATAGTATGTAGCCATTAATTTTGAAATAACTGTTGATTGTCAATCGAGTTTCAGCCATCAATATTATATCGTTGTGTTTTTCCATAAGGAACTGCTCAAGCTCATTTTTGCGTTGGCGGCCGCCGTAAGCGTTTCAGAAACATACATCATTAAAACAATTTTGATACTAAATTAATTTATTGTTTTGATGGTATATCTGAGATTTTGTTATAGGTTACCTAGACGCTATTCATAGCATTTTTCATCTGATCCCCACTGGAAAAACTTGGATTCATCACTCCATTAAATATTTTTCAAAAAACTCTTTGGTTTCTTAATGTTTTTTCTGACATAATCCAATGCGAATTTAAACTTTCTTTTGGAGACGAATGTTTTTCCTGTGCGATGCATCCACGTAAAGCACTTTCATTAAGCCGAAGTCGAATGGTTCTAGATGATATATGGATACCATATGATGACTCTCATTCAACTTTTAGCTGTTTAGAGCTTTTAATTCGGTCAGCTTTAGAGGCGCTTACGACTACGCTGTCGCCTCTGGCTGTGGTTTTACGTGATTTGGATCTTCGAGTTCCCAAACTTATATATATGTATATATAGCTATTAATTCCAGATTAAAATTTAACGATAATTGAAAAAAAGTTGCTCAAATTGTTGAAATTTAGTATTCCAATTTTTAATGAACGGAAAGAAGCATTTTATCTAACCATTCCATTATAGGGCATCATAACAGAAGTTAAAAAAATCTTAAGCAACCAAAGAAACACACGACCAACTGAACGACTAACAGATATTTTTCATTATTTAAAGAAAAGAAAGAAAACACGAAAAAAAAACTGACAGCAAAGCTTAAAAATGTCTATGAAGTGGCAGCAAAAGAAGAAACAACAAAAAGGTTTTGCACACCATGTAGAAATAGGCAGTGTTTCATTATCATTCACATCTACATCATCTTCGACTGCAGCCAGTACCATCTGCATACAGTGAAACGTCGATATAATGAATTTTGAAACAACGAAAACCTCAATACAGAAAAAAGAGAAACAAGCAAATATGGTAAAGTCTTGTTTTCAAAAGAACGAAGATCTAAATATGCTGAAGAACGTACATAATCAAGCTTCTGTATAGCAAAGTATAAATTCTAAAGCCTTGGTGCGATTATAATTCATTAGTTTAACTTATATTTCTTCTGAAATGGATTAGTTATTGTGCTTAAACTCCACTCTCCATTATTTGTTTTTATATCTGAAGTATAATTTTTGCGTATTTTTCCGTCTCTGTTTTGTTGCTTTTGTACATAAGGTTTAGCAATTTTTATTTTCAATATTTCGCTAACGATGCTAGCAAACTGTTAGCGAAAGATCAGCCTTTTTTATAAAAAACAACAAAAAGATATCTAGCTGGAGAAATTAACATAAACAAGATAAAATAATCATGCTTATTGTGTTTGGCGTTTTTATAGCGAAAGACGGGCGTTTTTAAAAATGGTATCGTGATTGGCGAAAAACGCCAGTGGATACGACAAATTTCAGATCTATAACAAAAACGCCAATAAAATGCTACCGTGCTTGGCGTATTTGTTTTTCAAAAGGCAGCAAATTTGTCGTCAACGTATTTGCTCACGGCAGATAACTAAAATCTGATAAAATAAAATATGTCAAAAATAATACTATGAAATCTACTTTCTCCATTTTTTACATACATAAGTATTTATTTATTTATATATGTATGTATATTTAAAAAAATAAATAGTAAATCGGCGGGACACACCATTTGCGAAAATTTAAATTATATTAGTCCACCATCCCGTTCCGTGGAGTTATAATACAATCTTTTCTAACATATTTTTTTTGTTAGAAAGCAGAAATATTTTCACTTGCAGCTGTCTCAGCTGCTTTTAATAGAATTAGTTTAATGTTTGCTTTTCCACTTTATATTCAGAGAATGAGTAAAATGCAACACAACATTTTTACAAAACTTATTTGCACAAATTAAATGAACAATATCAAAAACAAAAAAATATGCAAAAAAAAAATACTATTTTTATTCTCTTTGTTATTTATAAACATTTGTTTGGCACTTCTTTAACAGGATGCTTCATAATCATGATCTTTTACATTAAGATTCGTGTACAAGTATACTCGTATTTATTTGAAGTTTTTTTAGTTTCCACTTTTGAATATTTGCCGACGATATGTGGTTTTAACGAATTTTTTCATATATCTTCAAATTTCGCTATACATTCACTCATTCACTCATACGTATGAACAACGTACCAGTTTCTATAACGAACTATTTTTTTACGATCCCTTCATATTGTTGTATCAATGTTTAACTGTCTTTAGAGTCCGTTGTTGAGTTGCTTTTTAAAACGAACGATTATTGTTCTTTACAGTCGTTGGTTTACTGTGATGTTGATAAAAGTAAAATAAAATAATGACATTGACAAAGGAACGACTGATTTTTTTTCTTCCCAATGCTACTCCAACTCATTCTAGCAGTCAAAGAGCTGGTTAAAAAAACATTTTTAAAATAAAAGTTTTAGTAAGTATAGATTCCAGAAGAAGAGAAGAGTCTTAGGGAACAAAATACAGTTTGTAGACAAACTATAGTGAACAGTGGAACAAAAATAAAGAAGATTATTAATGCTACTCTCGGTCGTTGTAAAACTAATAAGATAAATTTAATTGACAATCAAGGAATAATATATGTAATTACTGTAAACCAAATGTCTTTAATGACTACTTTTAGCTTCTGTTGAAAATCTAATCGAGGCGCCATATTCCCAGTTCGTTAGGAACATTAACTCAATCAATTACCTTGTCATTTTCATCTTGAAAATATTCACGTAAATAATATTCTAGAAATTATTGCAAACATTCAAAGAAAAAAAAAAGACCTGGTTATGATAATATATCGCCAAACTCTGTTGTGCAGATATAATTGCACCAATATTATCCGATATTTTCAAAAACCCTTAAAATTCGTGTAATTATTCCAATACCGTAAGACGCTAGTATTTGCACGATTGAAAAACATCGCCCAATTGCCTTACTTGCGACGGTAGATATAATTTTTGAAAGAATTATTTTCGACAAATTATCAAATTATCGGGTGGTTAAATTTTAAGGATCGATGTTGAATGTGGACCACATCTAAACGTCAAGTTTCTGCATTTCATTTGATATTTCTCAATTTCAAACGAACCCAATTTGAACCAATCAATTTGGAAAGATACACAATCGGGCAATGCGTTAAAGTTGTTCAGGCTTATTATAAAAATGGGCGTTCAAATCAAAATGCATATGGCCAAATGTGCCTCCAATGGTAAAACTTTGAGCCAATCGAGTCTACAGGAGGTGTGAAAATAACAGTACATGCCCGTACAGATCGTTCTGCAGTGTGCTGCTGTTCGCGATAGTGTGCCTGAAGAGCCGTCTACCTCAACTGGTCGTCATGCCCAACAATTGCCTCATCAACCTCTCATGGTTGATGAACTTTATGAATAAAGACTTGCAATTACGCGCTTACAAGGTTTAATTGACTCTGACCATTGATCATCCCAACCGTCGTCAGTGGTCAGAATGAAGGTAAAAAATAAGAATATTCTCAATAAATTCTTGAGAATTTCAAAGGAAAAATGTACCTGCCAAAACACAAAAAATAAGCTTTTTCTTTTGCACACATCTCTACTTTTCTTTACACCTTTTTTGTTTGGTATAAAGTGAATAAACTCAATTGTTTGAATAACAAAATTAGCATATATAGGCAAAAAACAAAAGTTTCATTAAATTGTATTATAATGTAATTATATTTCAATTTAGTAAAACTTTTCTTTAAAGTAATTTTGTAATACATATATAAATATTTCACTGATGTCATCGTGTCATTGCGTGGATGGAATTTTGTTATAAAATCAGCAGTAATAAGTAATTTCCTTGATAGCTGTGATGTATTTTAACATCACCACAATGGCAAGTGACTTCATTTTCATATATTCAAATTTTTATTTTTATTCCAGGTGTATTCGCGTCTACAAGGTGGCAGCTAGACTAAAATTACAAGAATACAGCAAAAACAGACGTGTTGGGAGTTGTTAATGTTAGACATATTTGTTTATTTAGCTGAAGCGGCTGTACAAGCATGGAGGATGCTGAACGTTTTAAGAAAGTGATAGAGATTGTTGAAGCCATAGGCATCTCATATGGCTCAGTGGTTTAAATTTTGAATGATTTGGGTATAAAAAGGCTGTCCACAAGATCGTTGCCGCGTTTGCTCACAATCGACCACAAAAGTTACCGTCAGACAATTTCGCAAAAATTTTCGTCATTGTATAGCCGCAATATGGACAGTGTTTTTGCCGTATTGTAACCGTAGACCAAACGCGGATTCACCAAGACATATCGCAGACCAAACATCAGCCAGAGCAGTGTGTTTCTCGCAATGAAAGCAAAGGTGGAGTTGTCAGCCAATACACTCATGGTAAACATTTTTTTTGGATAAATGCGCTATAATTAAAGCATTAACTGCCTTAAAAAGCGGGAAAACTCAATGGTGAATATCACACCGACATAATGGGTCGACTCAATGAGGAATTGAAAAAACGACCGCATTGGGGAAAAAATATATCTTTTCCATCAAGACAATGCAAGCAAAATCTATAAGTTCAACTTCGTCATCCACTCTATTCTTCAGATTTAGCACCGAGTGTTATAAAATCACCTCACAAATAAAATCCGAATTTCATGGCTTAGACAAATCATGTTTTTCAGAAGGTATAAGCAAATTTATGACCAAGTGCAAATATTGGACCAAGTGCAAATAACTCAAAGGAGATAATGTTGAAAAATAAAATAACTTTTTATATAAAAACAAGTGTTTTATTAAAAAAGTCATGGTCTATATTGACCCACCAACATATTATTCATTGAGTCTTAGAATTCAAGGTCAACCCGAAACGGGCTGACAGGATTGAAAAAATCCAAAAAAGGTCTATCCCATGCAGTTTGAAAATTATGGGCATATACGAACAACATAGAATTTTGGTTAAACAGTAACCATTTTTCGGTAATTGTGGTGAATTATTACTATTTTTGTTTATTTGAACTTTGGAACCGTAACTCTAAATAACATTTCTAGAACCACAGTCAAAAATAATGACACAATTGCCCCAAGTTTTCTAGAATTAAGACTATTTGTTAAACTATGAATTTATAATTTTCAAAATTTGTCGACTTTGGAAGGCCCTCTTTTAAAAAAAAAATTAACCATACTGCCTTGGCAAGTGTCATTGAAAGTTCACGCATTTAACCTGGATTATAAAATAATACAATACATGTACATCGGGTTCTAGTTCAAGTTTTTCCTTTCTTAATTTTTTTTTCTTAAGAAAGATTTTTTACAATACAAATTTGCTGTGATCTGATTGAAGAAGACAAGAAAAATAATAATCAAATCTTTAGCTGGGGGACAACTAGCTGTTTCGTAGTCGCTACACTACTCATCAGCACACATTGGGATTTGAGCTCGGGTCATGACGTATCATGATCTACTGCTTTAACCACTAAGTGGGTACTGATGAGTAGTGTAGCGACTACGAAACAGCTAGTTGTCCCCCAGCTAAAGATTTGATTATTATTTTTCTTGTCTTCTTCAATCAATAATTATTGATCACAGCAACTTAAGAAAAAACTTAAGAAAGGAAAAACTTGAACTAGAACCCGATGTACATATGTACAAACCAAAAAATTTTTAATTTAAAAAATTATAAAAAGTTCAACAAAAATTTAACAAATTAATACAATACATGTTTGTTTCATTCTAAAGCTATGTACACACGGTTGTCAGATGTTACAATATTGTAAGATCTGGCAACATGCTGACAATTTAGTGACAATGAAAAATGTCCCGCAGAAGTAAATTGTGTGTTCAGACGATCGTAAGAAAATCTTACAATTTCATTGCCATACTATAGTCCGACAAATAATTCATCTGACAACAAAAATTGTCAGTTAGATGAAAAAAAAAACTGCCAGACATGTTGTAAGGCATTGCTACTTATGCATATCAACAACAACAATGGCATCATTTTTTCTCAAAATGATGCCATTGTCAGGTGCATTAATATTATACATCTGACAATTAAAACTGAGCTTACAATACCAGCCAATTATCTGGCAATGCCGACGAAGAGTGTTCGCACGATTGTCAGATGCCTGACAACATTGTTGTCTTACAATTGATTGACAATGATTTTTCTGACAACGTTGTAAGTTAAAAACTGGCAGTTCAAACTTAAAAAAACCATTAAAAAATAAAAAAAATAAAAAAATAAAATGTTTTTTTTATCAAGCTCTTGGTAGGTTCTTAATTTTATGACGAAATGATGAGAGAGATGGATAATGGACATATTTTCCATGAGTGAGTGAGACAGATAGAGATGCCACTTTTACCAAAGTCAACAAAAGTAAGTAAAATTATTAATATAATGAATAATGTAAGTAAATAATTCTGCAGAACTTTCTAGCCCACTGTACAATCCCAAAATACGTAGTTCGAAATGTTTTGTGTATGTACTCGTACATTACTTACGTATGTACGTAAGTATTAAAACATTTTTAGCTTAAGGAAGAGGTTTATTTTTGTTATAAGTTGTTGAGGCATATTTTTGATATAAAACAGAATTTTATTAAATTTTTAAAAGCGGAATTAATTTTTATTTAATTTAATGCATTCAGATAAGAATATTAAGCTGAGCTTCTTAATATCATAAATTATGAAGATAAAAGCCACTAGCGTGGGCGGTTTTAAAAGTTACTGAAGCGATGTATCTACACTACATATATAACACTGTATAATAACACAAACAAGAAAGCCTTTGACAAATACCTTTTTAAAAATTGATGTAAGCTATAATTTGCAAATTCAGTACACAGAAAAAAATATCTAAATATATTTAGACCTTATTAAGATAAACATCTTGTCCATTGATCACAAACAGCATGTAGATAATGTTATCAAAATTTACACAGTGAAAGTCTTTAAGTTGAGCTGATTAAGTTTTAGGCGAAGGGAAAGATAACGCGTACAAACTTGCTTGTACTTGCAAATTCGTTCCGCTCACATATTTCTTTGAAAGTGTAATCGTACGCAAGGTTGTGAGATATGGCGAATTTGTATCTACTATGGCGACTAAATTTTTGGTTTGGCGACTTAAAAATCATGTGGCGAAATAGCTGGCTATTATTACACTCTTTGTATTTTAAATCTGGCATTCCTATTTTATCCAATGTTTTGTTGTCATACTGAATGCTCAAATGATTTGTAATGAAATATGTGTGGAAAAAAATCGTCTGGTTTTGATATTCATAAGTTCGATAGCTATCAAAATTAATCAATTAAACCTTAAATTTCAGTCTGATTACGAGTACCTGAATGTAGGAAGCATGCATGAGCAAATATTTTCAACTACGAGTACACAAGTTTTTTCTGAAAAAAATTTAAACCAAATAATTTTGAAAATGCAGATTTCTTGCTTACGGTAAATGCAACTATTGATAGATCGCAATCTTTCCTACCATTAAATGCAATAGATTATAGCAATAAATTTGAAGGAATACAGGAACAATTTAACACCACAAAAACTAAATTATTTAAAACAAATAAGAGTGTAGTATATTCGGCTGGGCCGAATCTAAAATACCCTTCACGATAGTCACGTCTATGTATAGTATATTTGAAAATGTGAACTAAATATGCTCGGTTATATATAAACCGATATTGGAATATTCTATTTTCTGTATTTTAAAAACCTTCTTTTATAACGAGAATTGTCTTTCAGCAAAAAAAAAATTAAAAACTCGGTTCAGGCCATATATCGGGTATATATGGACTGATATCGGAAATTTTCATTTTCCATATTTATATAACCTTATTTCATTACCAGAACTGCTTCTAAACAAAAAAAGTTGTTTAAGTTCGCTTACGCGGCATTTTCATGAAAAACCCGGTTCAGGGTATATCTGGGGTATATATGGACCGATATCGGAAATTTACATTTTCCATATTTATATAACCTTACTTTATTACCGGAACTGCCTTTGAGCAAAAAAAAGTTTTTTAAGTTCGCTTACGTGGCATTTTCATGAAAAACCCGTTCTAGGCTATATCTCGGGTATATATGGACCGATATCTGAAATTTTCGTTCTCCATATTTATACAACCTTATTTTATTACCAGAACTACTTTTAAGCAAAAAAAAGTTGTTTAGCTTCGCCTATGCGACATTTTCATTAAAAATCCGATTTGAGCTATATCTCGGGTATATATTGACCGATATCTGAAAAAAAATTTTTTGCCTTTTAGTCACCATGCTTAACAATTGTGTGAAGTTTGAAGCAAAACAAACAACTTTTGTTTCCAAAAATGTTCATACAAAGTTGCAAAAAAAAAGTTGATTTTTTCGGAATTTTGAATATATCTCAGCTATACGTGGACCGATATTACTGAATTTCAATAGCAAACCCATGAATAAAGAAAGGGTAAAAGAAAAAAGTTTCTAAGTGTAATGGTTTCCTCAGAAACGGTATTTCAACAGCGGACAGACGGACATCGCTTAATCGACTTTTCCATTAATTCTGATTCAGAATATATATACTTTACAGGGTCGCAAATTAAAACTGTAGAAATTGCAAACGGAATCACAAACTTATATATACCCTTTACATTTTTGTGAAGGGTATAAAAAAATTGTTTCACATATATTTTTTCCGCATTTCAATTATTTATTGTATCTTTTAAAAGAACTAACAAAAAGTATTCAAATCCTAAAACTAAAAATTAATTATTTAATATAATATTAATATAAAATATTGCCAACTTAAAATTGCACTGTGTATTTATAATTGGTATATTATAAATACACAGTGCGAACTAATTACTAGGTGAACTTGACAGCTCAGGTGATTAAATTTTGCTTCTCGCGTTTTTTCTTTTGTTTACAAACACTTTTGCGCCATTTTGATCTCTTTTTTGTATGATTTAGTGCAATTTCAAGAAATTTGTTTGAATTTTAAGTGAAAAAACTAATATAATCTGTGATTTTAATTACAAACAATTATAAAAGCTTATATTTAGTGTTTATATGAAATTTTTTCCCTGCTGAACAATCTTAGGCGAATAATATACTTTAAGTACATCAAGCTTACTGTCATCACCAACCTACATATAAATTTAATTTTCAAGACAATACTATTTGCTAATTTTAAAAAGTACTACGTACATATTGTACATACATATGTAAGTATGTATATACATAGAAGGCATATACTTATCTACGTACATACTTGCAAATGTATGCATATCGTAATCGGGCTTTAAAGAAAACAAAATTATATGTTAACTGCCAATAGTTGTTATTATTAAACAGATTCCCACATTTGACCCCATTTTACAAGATTTTACTTAAATAAAAATAAATACTGGATTCGTAACGCAAATATACACCTAAACATACATATGTATGTATGTACATATATTTTTAAAACAAAATTTGATTATCTTTGCAGACATTGTAATACAAAGCTTAAATTCCATTTCCTCATTTCTTTTTATGCCATTTAATTTTATGCTGTTTTTGTCTTCATTGCGTGCGAGATTTTTTGTTTATAAATAATATCAGCCTAGTTTTTTTTTTTATTTCTGTTTTTAATCCATGAATGTGGATGTTCTACATCCATATACACACATACATATATTTATGTATGTGTATTTATAAGTATGTATGTATGTATATTTATATGCATGCATAGGAACGCTTTCATATTGGGGATTATTAAATGCGTAGTTTTTGTCTGTGACTTTTTGCGTTTTGAATAAAGGAATCAATTGTGAACTTGAATTGAATAAATAATATAAAGGTTTAAACCAGGGCTGCCCAAAAATTCTATATGGAAGAGCAAACACTAAAACATTTAAGGAAAAACTAATTTTATTTAATAAGCAAAGTATGCGAAAGTGTTGTTGCTTTGCATAAATACATACGTATGTATATTGAAGCGAACAGCCTGCCTGTCAGCAAATTGGTAGAGTCGACTACAATTAAAATTAACTAGTAATTCACTTTTTTGGCCTAACTACAAACCTAGCTACATTGTAATGCAGAATTTTCCCAAATGAAAGTGTATTTATTATTCTACACAGTTATTTAATTTTTTTTTTTTTATTTTAATGCGTAGTTTTGATTTTGTTTTTTGGTTAGTCAATCGTTTGATGTACTTCACTTGCTTTTATTTAAAAATTTTACGGTATTTTTATTAAAAATAAATAAATTGATAATAGAGTAAAATCACAATGAGTGGAATTATCATGCATATAACAAAATTTAAATCAGAAATAATTTTTAATTTTTGGTATTAGATTTTAAATTATATTTTTATAAGATTATTATATGTTTTTTTTTTAACGAAGTCGATCGTTATAGAGGAAAAAACTAGCATTTTTTTTAAAGTTAGCATATAGGCTAGGAAGAAGTTAGATAATAGGAAGTTAGTTATTTACTTAACTAAAAAAAAAACAATTTTTAATCCACTGATGAACGGGTAGCTTCTGAGTAGCTATATAATGGGTGATTTTATAAGAACTATCGGAAATTTAAAAAAAAAATACATAAAATTCAGAAAAATGCATGAAATATTTATTTGGATCGATAGTTGGGTCGATATAATTTAATGTTTGAAGATTATTTCATGCAAATGTTGGCCGCGGCTGCGCCTTAAATGGTCCATCCGCTTAGTCCAATTTTGGCATACTCTTTCCAACATTTCGGCCGGTATCTCACGAATAATGTTGGCAATGTTGGCTTCCAGTGCGTCAATCGAAGCGGGCTTGTCGCTATAGACATTAGCCTTAACATAGCCCCACAAAAAATAGTCTAAAGGCGTTAAATCGCACGATCTGGGCGGCCAATTGACTGGTCCCAAGCGTGAAATAAACTGTTCACCGAACTCGCCTCTCAATTGGTCCATTGTTTCGCGTGCTGTGTGGCATGTGGCACCGCCTTGTTGAAACCACATGTCATGCAAGTCAAGCTCTTCCATTTTGGGCAAAAAAAAGTTTGTTATCATCGCACGGTAGCGCTCACCATTCACAGTAACGTTGTGATTCGCATCATCTTTGAAGAAATACGGCCCAATGATGCCGCCAGCCCATAATCCGCACCAAACGGTTGTTTTTTGTGGATGCATTGGTAGCTCTTGCAATGCTTCTGGCTGCTCTTCACTCCAAATACAGCAGTTTTGCTTGTTCACGTATCCATTCAACCAGAAATGAGCCTCGTTGCTGAACACAATTCTTCGATAAAAAAGTGGATCTTCATCTAACTCTTCAAGAGCCCATTCACCAAAAATTTGGCGTTGTGGTAGGTCTTTTGGCTTCAATTCTTGCACCAGCTGTATCTTATAAGGCTTCACACCCAAATCCACGTAGTGGAGTAACATAGGCCCAATTGCTGCGAACGGCGCCGAATCGATAATTCACGGTCATCACCAACACTGGCCGATACGGCTGCGATATTTTCTTCACTCTACGTAAGCGTGTTGGTGGTTTAATGTCCAGCAATGTAAATTTGGTGCGAAATTTTTTTACAATAGCCCGAATAGAAGCCTCAGTAGGTCGATTAAACTGACCATAAAATGGAAGAAGCGCGCGATGAACTTTCTTAACAGAGCACGCATTTTGGTAATAAAATTCAATAATTTGCAAACGTTGTTCATTTGTAAGACGATTCATGATTGAATTATAGACCAAACTGAAGATGTTTGACAGTGACACAAGACACAAAACGTGCGTGAGCTGTCAAAACTAGTGTTGCCAAAAAGATAATAGCAAAAAAATCACTCGTTATAAGTCCGTTAAAACTTTACTTTTAGAAAACTAACTTTAAGTTAGTTGAAAAGTAATGCAGTGTCGGACAATTGACTACCTCCTAGGACATGAAAATAGTCTGTCACCGACCATCAGCTGCAAAAAAATTAAAGTTAATTTTAAGCTAACTGTGTTGCCGGCAGGGCTATAGCTAAGTGGTTTTACAAAAAAAAAAAAAAAAAAAAAAGTGAGCAGGAAGCGCATACGGCTTGGGTCTTCTGGTTTAAACTATCAAAGATACAGAAGGAAAAGCTTTACATTATAGTGATAACTTTTTAATATTTTTTGCATATAAAAGTGCCAATGCATGGTACGGTCGAATAGATCGTTAAAACACTATGTAATAATGAAGATATCTGATAAGGAGGAATCTTCCAAGGTTATGACAGGACACACGTCTGCAGGCAACTTGTCCCGCAGACGAACTTATACGGTTCTGTAATGCGTTGTAAAATTGTATGGGTAGTCGACCACAAATGGATGAGCCCTGTACGATGAACGTGTATTACGTTGTATTAAAATATGTCAGTTTCAAAAACAAGTCCCTAATCTCGACAGAGCCAAATCAATTGTAATCACGATAGAATCGCCCCACTGCGGTGATGTTCCAGTGAGTCAATGGTGTTGGATAACCTAATGTCACCGATAAGCTTCTTCGACCTTTCTTGCACGCGGTCGAGTAACCACAAAATAAACTTTGATATACATACATATATACACACATAGGTGGCTTAAATAAACAGGAAATCGTATGGAGTAAAGTATATCTTACACCGTTTCAAAACACGAAGAAACTAGAATGCTTCTTTTGAGACATGAAAAAAGCGTTCAGTTCAGTACACATAACAACGAATATTTGTTCCAAAAACATAAAAAGCGTCCGATTGATCAATATCTATACCATTCAAGAGTACAGATGAAGCAGCATTCGCAGTCATACATCTGTGTGTTAATATACAACGATGGATCTTAAGGGCGTTGAAGTCCTTGGATTTCTGAGGAAGAATCATTGAAAAATTCATTGGACAATCTTCTGTCCCTAAGAGATACAAACCGCAAGTGGTTGTGTTCGCCACATATAGTTTTACAACAGAAGACAAACCATCTTACAGTTTAGTTACGAGTATTGTAGATGAATCGAAAACACAAGTAGGCATGGATAGATATATAACTGTAGTTAAATGTCAGCATAGACCTAAAGCCGCTGAAATATCATTTCAATCGAAAATATCTAAAGATAATAATACCAATACGACAACGGATAGTAATAGATTTGCGACAAAGACACTTTCAATGTAACATCAGCTAAGCACGGCAGCGTTAAGTAAATCATGAAAATGATTACCGAAAATTATCTGACGTTCTGAGGAAAGAGAAAATATCTTTTTATATTTATCAGATTAAAAGTGCTAAAGATATTCAGGTCGTTATAAAAGATATTGACCATTTTCAAGGTACGGATGATGTCAAAAAACAGGGTTGGAAAGAGCCATGTTGTCTTAAAAAATATAATAAAGTTCATGTTCTTTATGTATTGGTCAATTCCTTATGTTAAGCGTTTTTTCCGTTTCTGGTTTAGCTGGCAAGGTCGAATATCTTTTATAATTAAAACAACGTTTGATTTATTGTTGTACACGTCGTTTCGCTGATCTTTTGTCGATTTCTCAAAGCGTTTTTCTATTTCAAGTAAGAGCAAATTGTTTAAACATTGAAACAATACTTATACACCTTTAATCTAATAGCACAGCTTTAATTCATGTAAGCCTAGCTAAACTAGAAATAAAAAAAAACGCTTAGAATAAAGTTCATATAACTTAAATTTCTAAATTCAGGTTATATGAATTAACATGAATTTTCTTTACAACTTCAAATTTCTTCTGCATCGTAAGGTTACCGTAAGGGCTGGTTTAATGCCTTAGCTGCTAAGAACTTGGCCACACTAAGACTTATTGTTGTGTGTGGCGAACTTCACGGCAGATCACAGTGCCAGAAATCAAAGACTGACTCAAGTGTAAAAAAATACAACAGCGGTTGTCTTATACTCACTTTAAGCGGTCAGTGACAAGTATACCATCAATTTCCATTACACATTTCCAAAAACAATTTCCCCCAGATAGGCCAGTCAATCAGACAAATAAACATTCCAAACTCCAAACAAGTTTCTTATGCTAATGTGGTTAAAACTGGTATAGAAAACCTGAATCAGGAGCCTAATTCTCAAAACTCGGGTCCAAGCTTTAGCAATCTTGAGGCAATATGTCCTGACAACCATAATGCAGGAAATGCTGAAAATGCAATCCACTATTTTGCAGGCAATTTTCAACAAATAACTTGTTTTAAAATAGTCGTATGTTTCTGGAACGCAAACGTCATCCACCAACACAAAAATTAACTCACACACTTCCTTATCGAAAAGCAAATCGATATAATGACGATTGCTGAAACTCACCTAACACCTAAAAGTTATTTCAAAAAATTTCCTGAAAGGTCGTGTACTTTTTGACACTATTTCTAAAATGAGTTTATATGTGACTTCAAGCAGGTACCTCTAATATTGACTGTCAGGCCGACGAAAAATCCCAGATTTTATAGATTGTGGAGTTGCAGTTGTTATTTCCTCGATATACTCACCGCCCCGATTTTCAGTAACATAAAACCTATATTCACATTTTTTCAAATCACTTGGGCCTCGATTTTTAGCTGCTGGCGACTATAACGCTAAATACACTTTTTGGGGATTTTGTGATTTCAAGTGGACACCCCACTTATTAGTCGTCAGACCGGCGAAAGATCCCAGACGTTATAGATTTTGGAGTGATAAAAAATTTTCCATTAGAATCGATGCAAGTGGAGCCCTCATTAGATTTGTCACCAGATCACTCGCCCACTATAATCTCTGTTTCGTTCTCCCAGGAGATCGGCATACCGCTTGGTGACTTGGCGTTGACCATCTCTAAAGTTAATTGGCTAAAATATAAATAATATTTGAGTACTCGTTGTACGGATAATATTACCTTGAGAACGCCTGAGCATATTAATGACTTTTCTGAAGACCTTAAATTGGCCGTAAAACATGCTGCCACTAGCCATATAAACTTCAGAAATGCGAACGATAGAACTTACTCGTCAGAAATTGAAAGGAAAAAGGAGAATTAGAAAAGATTGGCAATGTCGCAGTCTATGGGAATGACCTAAGACCTACTTTATATTTGATTTACGTCTCTGATATGCCAATGATATTCGGAATCCACACTCCATCTTTTGTAGATGATACAGCATTCTGCAGCGTTCATGAAAACCACCAGTTAGTTTCGGAAAATTTGCAGATATTCTCGTATATTTCAATATTACAAAAAAAAAAGACTATGGAAAATCAAAGTTAATCAACAAAATCTACTAATGTTATATTCACACTGTGTAAACAAATATATTCACCTATCCAAATTAAAAATGCACAATGAAGTCAAGTACCTTGGTATACACCTCGGTAGTAGGCTAACGTGGACGTCTTACATTGATGCAAAAGTCACTTAGTTGATATCGACTAATCCAGGTGACCAATTTAGAGCAGTAAAATGTGAAATTAAGTGTTCACCAAAATAATATCTCAATAAGTCCAAAGTTTCATGCGGTGTAAGGCTCGTAGTGCCGTCTTGTTGAAACCAGAGGCTATCAAGACCACTCGCTTGAATTTCAGGAAGCATTTAGACCGTTATATTGCTGAAAATGATGGTGATCGATCGATTTGCTCGGTCTTCGCGTACACTCTAAGCTGTAGCTGCTATATTCTTTTCACTGCGTACTGTAAGTGGTCTAACCCGTGAAGTATCCACTATGGTATTGGCAATAGTGGTTTCAGTAGGTCAATTTTCGCATCGTAAGTTCCTCGAATCACATGAAAAACATAATAACATACACTAAAAATACAACGCTGTTTGATGTGAATCAATCAAAGCTCATGACGAATCACCATACAAAAAATATAAAGAGAGAAAGCATTAAAAATTAATAAGAAAAAGCTATGTTGTACTAGTTGAAACTTTTGAAAATAGTCGCAGTTTTGGAGACTATAATGTAAAAGTTTGGTTGTTGCAACAATCGGGGTTTTGAGATAATCGGGGGTTGCAGTCATCGAGCTCGAACTGTACTTTTTTTCTTGTATTCAAAATTATTTTTGGGTCTTAATCAGTTTTTTCTTCCATAGTAACAATTCGATTATTTATTTCAGGTTTTTGTTTTGTTCTATTTTATAAGATTTAATTTAAAGTCTTTTAATATACATTTGTTGAATTTTTGATGAACTTTTATAATTTTTTAAATTAAATTTTTGGTTTGTACATTTGTACAACGGGTTATAGTTCAGGTTTTTTCTTTCTTAAGTTTTTTTCTTAAGAAAGATTTTTTTACAATACAAGTCTGCTGTGATCAATAATTTTGATTGAAGAAGACAAGAAAAATAATAATCAAATCTTTAGCTACTAGCTGCTTCGTAGTCGCTACACTACTCATCAGCACCCACTGGGATTTGAACTCGGGACATCACGTATCATGATCTACTGCTTTAACCACTAAGCCACCGAGCATTTAATTATTTTCTATCTATATTCATCTCATATTGAATCACATATGCATTTTGTTAATTGCCCACATTGTTTGTACAGCGTTTGCTGTCTCTAAACTAGCGGTATTTATTTTTATTTATTAACATACATATTTTTGTATTTTAATATTCTCCGTATATTTTACATCTCTGGGTACGCATGTAATTAAAAGAATTATAATATTTTTTCCTTTTAATGCATATAAAGCAAACAATTAAAGTATTTTTATAAAAATAATCTCACAAAAAACTTTATAATGATAAGTTTTTTCAACTATTGCCACATAAAATTGTATATGTAATAAGTTTGGCAACTCTAATTAGAAAGCAAACAAAATGAGAATGGAGAGAAGTAGAGGCAAATTTTGTGACCCTTTGCTTCGGCGACATTTTTAAAATGAACTTTCCTGTATAGATGAAAGAGAAATTTTCATAAAAGTCGTCTCAAGGTGCATTAACGTCTACACTGTGGCAGCACTAGAGCAAAATTACAACAATACAACAAAAACAGGCACCTGGTAAGCTATGTTTATCAAAAATATTTGTAACTTTTTTCACAATTATAAACTATGAATGTACCTTTTCATAATTATAAATTATTCTTATTTGAATTATTTTTATATTCACAAAATAATTTTTATAGGTTTAATATAGAATAAAACACTAAATTCACTTTCAAAAATGTAAACAATACATTTGACGTTAATAGCTTACTATATTTCCAGTAGCAAAATATTGTCACATGCGGTAGCGCTGCTACCTTGTAGATGTTAATGCACCTTGAGTCGTCTATTTCATTGTATTTTTTATTTATAATACGTATACAGAAATTTCATGAAAGTACTTTCCTGTGTAATGGCAGCTTAAACAGATCATATCGCTCCTTTATTGCAACATAGTCATATCGCACAAAAGCTCGTTTCGAGAAAAACGCATTTAAAACTTTTACTTTCCATACAAGTCTTAGCAAATTTTTTGAGGAAATATTTCCTAAAGGAAACAGTTTAAAAGCAATTTGAATAAATTTTTGCCACAATATAAATGGTAGTACTGTTAGAAATTCTGCATTGTTAACTTGAAAAGCTCATTTGTTGAGATATGACTATGTTGCAATAAAGGAGCGATATAATACCTGCACTAAAACAAAAATTTGTGCTAATTATTATGTGATGGTGCCGCAATTTAAAAAATGTACTAAAAAATAAGATAAAAGCACGTCATACACCGACTAAATGCACGAAGTTGACAACGCTCGCTGCAAAAGGTCAAAATAATTTGTTTCTGTTATCATACAAAGAAACTGTTTTAAATACAAGTTGTTATATAACTCTCGCATATCTCGTATGTTTTCACATAAAAAATAAAAACAGCACAGCCTTTTAATTTGCCGCTTAACAATTCTTGTAGGTATGTCCTCATATATGTATGTATGTATTCGTATGTGCAAGGAGTTAAAAGTTAGCATATTAAAAAATATTTTCTAACCACTCTGTAATGCCTGACTAACAACGTTTAAATATCAGCTGTGGACACTTCCCAAGCATGACAACCCCTTTGCGACCAAATTCAATCAACTGAACTGAAAATAGTCAAAAACACAAATCAAAAATGGCTGACTAACCCATATTGTAGAAAAATCTACTAATGGATGTAGGTATGTATGGTTGGTCGCTTAGGTACTGTGGTGGTGTATGGCTGCCTGTGTGAATGTGTTAGTGTGTAGGTAGAATGTTAGAAAGAGCTAAAATCAATGAAATTCGTCTGTACGGCTGTTTGACACTCTTTAAAATTGTTCTTTAAAAGAATTCAATTAAATAATGGTCAATGAATACTTTTAATGATAAACATATGATGAGAAACATATATACTCGCATACTTACATACATATATACATATGTATTTGTACATAATCGTTCACATGAAATCTACGTATGCACCCTGCAAACATGTTCCTTGGATTTAGAGCGAAATGAAATAAGCATGTTAGAAAATAAAATATATTTTGATGGGAGTAAACAAAAGGCCTTTGATGAAAATTATTGTTTAAAAGAGGTGAAAAATTGATCACCCACGTTTTTACACATTTTATATCTTCCGGTATATGTAAGCTTCACTATTTCTTTTGTAGGTATGTAAGTATATGAGTATTACGCAAAAAGAATTCCTAATGATAGTATTAAATTTCAGTTAAGTTCCCCAATTACCTCGATATGCCCAGTATTTCACCAATTATATTTATTTTGTTGTCAATGTGTATCACAATATTTTTGAAACATTATAAGTATGTTCTGTAGGTACTGAACGCAGTGATTTTTGCTCAAAAAGAATTCAAAATAAAAACGATCAATTGGAATTTCAAATGATGATCGGATCTATCTTTTAGGCGTCCCGGATTAAAATGCCTTAGAAGGAAAGTTTAAGTTAAGTGACAACAAGCTTAACAAAAATGTATGAATGAACGGGTGAACTGAAAGTTGCCAAGTAATACTTTGCAATACTAAAAATAAGTAAAATGTAAACATTGTGTAGATGAAGCATCATATCTGCATAAAGGGTGTTCCCAAGCTAACACAAGATGTTCTTTGATTATTTTTATAGAGTTATAAACATTTATGGAATAACATATCAGGTAAATGTTCGTCGAAATTTTCTATGACCATTTTGCATAAGTAGGGTTGAATTTCGAGGATACAAAATGCACATCACAAGGTAAAACATTGTGAAAGTGACACTATTTTTGCGATTAATAAAGCCAAACAAGGTGAAAATGTGCTTAGAAAGAAAATAGTCTAGCACTGTTAAATCGTACGATCTTGACGGCCTATTCACGGGTCCGAAATATGAAACTATGCGGTTGCCAAAGGTTCACACTATAAATCAATTTTGGTACGAGCTGCCTGCAATATGTAAATCATGAACGAAACAGTCAATAATCATGGCTCCGTAGCGGGCACCATTGACCGAAACGTTCTTACCAGCATTGTTCTTAAAGAATTACTGATCAATTACTGACCATTGATACATCATATGGCGCACCAAACAGACAGTTTTTCTGGATGTAACGGTGCCTCAACATACACTTGAGGATTGTCATCACTCCATACTCGTATATGAGTTTTGTTTAATGACGTATCCATTAAAACAAAAGTGAGCTTCATCGCTAAAGAAAATTCACTTATGACAATTGGAATCAACGGATAATTTATTTTGGGGCAAATTCCTTTCTAGTTGATCGTCAGTCTACTCATATTGGAATGTCAAACCCAACTAAATATGAATTGCTTAACCGCTGACAAAAGGACCACCAATTAAACAAATTTTGCTAACTTGAAATTTTATACCTCTATAAAATACACCATACAACTTGAAATTTTATACCTCTATAGCTCAAGTTACACAATTTTTTTATTATGTATAAAATCCATAAACACGTATGAAAATAAATCAATTTCGAAGCTTCGATTTAATTTACTTTTTAATTTAAAACATTTGTTGGATTTTTTTTAGAATTTTTTATTTGTTTTAATGTTGGACAAAAAAAATTTTGCTATTAGAATATACTTAATTCAAGAACTTTTATTTTTTTCTCACACATCAGTGGCCCACCCTATTATACATGTATGTATCAATTAAAAATTACTGCGGTAAAAATTTCACAATAGGTGTGTTCCACGAGATCTCGGACTAGTTCGGACTAATGACAGTAAAGTGCAAATTGCTCTCAAAATTTGCAAATTTTACCCAAAACTGCTGGAACGCAAAAAAACACAATTGTACATCTTGCAATAGTAGTGCTGCTTACTTTTTAGATTATAGTATATTTTAGTGATTTTATACGCTTAAAACACATAACATCATATAAAAAAAGATTTGCATTATTGGCAACAGCTGTAAAATTGAAAGAATGTAAAATTTTCAACAGATTTTTATAATCATATTTATAAAATTAAAAGCCAAATAACAATTACATCTTCTATTTTAAACTTCACAACGTTATTTTTAGTTTGGGCAACCTTTAATTTGCTTTTAACCAAATTTAAAACAAAAACTTTTTTCCAATTTGCAAATTTTCTGATTACATTTTCAGTTTCATATGTACATATGTAAACATAAAACATCTGATTATTCAATTCTAGTCCGATTTTACCCAAAGAAAAAGTTCGGGCTAATTTGTACAGGAAATGAAAAAAAATTACTCTCTCATTTTCTCTCAAAATTGCACAAAAATTGTTTCGTGGAACGCTTTAGGACTACTTTGGACTGTTTCATTATTCACGGGGAACACACCTCTTGTTTGATAAAAATCCCTGAGTAGAAATAATAAATAGATATAAAGTCGCTAAATTAGGCTCAAAATAGCTAAAAAAAAAAACATATAACCGTTGTTTTGGTCCCATTTTTGCTGAGTAGAAAGTAAAGTTTACTTCCTTACGTTCTGTCAAAATTGTATTTTCCGATTCCCAAGCGTTTGGGTTGATCTCATATATTTTTCGTTTCGCTTTACGTGCTATTGCGAAAAATGTGAATGTATTAGTAACGAATTGTGATTGTATTGAGTTTTTCGAACTGGCAGTGGCATGTGTAAACTCTATGTAACCTACCGTTTAAACATGCGAGTACAAATTCGAAAAACTCAATACACTCATATTTATTTACTACCACATCCACATTTTTCGCACTCGCAGGTCTACTCGCAGCTAAATTTGTTTGCGAGCGATTTTTTGACACTTCCATGCAATCAAATGTAAAACAAACAATAGTGTTACCGTGTAAATAATTTTAAGTAAATCAAGTAGAACATTATAAAATTAAAACTTAAGTTTTACCTAGTTTGTTTGTTTAATTTACGTTAATTTATTAAAATTAATGCTAGAAATGGGAATGTTTAAGTTAATATCAATAAAATAATGATAATAAAAATTAATGCCAACTACTCCCTAAAAATGATCTCATGTGAAGAACACGGCAACTCCAATTTATAAAGAGAAGATGAATTTAAAATAGAAACAAAATATGAGAACGAAACAGATTGTTTGAAGTTCAGGCTGACGACACCGCGCATCGTCTAAAAAAATTTTCACACTGAAAGTTTCAAAGTGCACCAAAAACAGTGCGAAACGCACTGAGTTGACTCACATGCTACATGCATGACTACATATGCATTTAGTTTTTCATACGTTTTACAAACACATACTGAAGTTTTGTTGTTGACTAGCGTTCTACTATCATGTAGAAGATTCTATGACGAGGCGTCTAGGGAAAAGAAATGTTTTAAATGTTGGAAGGGTACCTAAAAAAGATGCGTAGTAACGTTAATGCGTAGTATGTGCGTATGTACGCACTTACGAGCATGTAGTTTGTACAGTTCTAATAACGATATAACAAAAAACACCCCTACATTTTCTAACAATGTATTCTATTGTACAATGGACAAATTTTTTGTTTTTTTTTACCTGATTCCTATTTAAAAGGTGGTAAAACAGCATACGATGCTGATGATGAGCAATGCTTTACCAGATTTTATAGTGCCATAAAAAGAGAAGACCGCAAAATAAAAGATTGTTTGTTGGTTGGTAGACTGAATGATTGTTGAAATGGTCGGTTGGATGATAATAAACAGTTTTTTTGTTTCATGTACGTCCATACATGCTTATGTATATACATATATTACATAATGTAACTATGAAAGTACAGTGCACGAGCGATAATATACACCATAATATATGAACACGCCGAAATAAGTATGAAATTTTTTTTCATTGCCACTCTTAAATAAGAACTTAGGTAAAAGCTTTGTAAGTATGTATATGAACAGCACAGTGGCTGAATTCTTATTCGTCTGCATAATTATTTGCGGATTTCCCTAGATATGTGTTCATAGATTGCTTTCAGCTGTCAGTAAAAATTTTATTTTGTACTCATATTCAGCTAGAATTCCTTATTCAATTTAAAAATATAAATTTAACGTGAAAAGTTCTTAAATATTCATACAAAACAATTTACTTTTTTAATATACGAGTAAGTTTTAGTAAACATAACGAGCTTTGAATGTATTGAGACAGTAAAGAGTGCGGGCCACTTTAAAGGTTTTTGAATAGAAGAAATAGCAGAAGAAAATCACAGACTTTATCGCAAAATAACTTGGTTTCCTTTTGTAAAATAAATTATTTTTTAATCCAATAAATAAAAAACGCATTTATATATTATAGCAAACTTTTATTGTTATGAATAATAATATAATTTTTTACTGTTATGAATGATCATGTAAAGGTGAACTCGCTTGGTTTTAATTAGTTCATGTTATTGAAAGCACACTGTATTGCTTAAAAAAATTATTTTTCATACGTTGCTTTGTACTTGCTTATGTATCTATATATGTATGTATATGTAGTTGCTGTAAATAAAAAGGCAATATAGTACATACATATTTACAGACACACGCATATATGTATAACAACAACATAATGGCACACGCCATTTGACTTCTATGCAAGGGACTCCACTAGATTCGAATGAAGTAGAAATGCGAATATACATTATGCTACAAAGTGATATTCACACACAACTACATTTACGCGCAATGTATATACATATACAATGATGGACAAAAGTCACCGTCATTTGAGGTTTAAAATGTCAAAACAGCTCACAATGCCAAGAATGTAAATAAATAAAAAAAGTAAGAGTGTAGTATATTCGGCTGGACCGAATCTAAAATACTCTTCACGATAATCACGTATATATATATTGTTTTTAACTTGGACCAGTACTCAGGGGATGACCCCTACATATGCAGTGCATTGTACCAGAACTAGGAAAACAGGATGTGAGAAGGGGTATATATGTATATGTATAGTATATATTACAAATTTGATATAAATATGCTCGGATATATATGGACCGATACCTGGGAAAAATATTTTTGCCCCGTAATCACCTATCCAAAAAGGTAATCTTTCACCGAAATTTTCATGGAGAAATCGGTTTAGGCTATATTTCGGTTACATATGGACCGATATCGCAATTTTTCATTTTCTGTATTTTAGTAATCTTTTATAACAAGAACTGCTTTTAGGCAAACACTTTTTTTTTATTGAATAATCGGTTCATGCTATATCACCGATATCGGAAATTATAATTTTTTGTATTTTAGTAACCTCGTTTTAAATCAGAAGTGATTTTAAGCAAAAAAATTTTTTTTCATAGAAAAATCGGTTTAGATTATTAAATACCGCTAGTTCAATATAGGCAATTAACAAAATGCATGTGATTCAATATGAGATGAATATTGATAGAGAATAATTAAACGGCTCGGTGACTGAACAGCAGATCATGATACGTCATGACCCGAGTTAAAATCCCAGTGGGTGCTGATGAGTAGTATAGCGACCACGAAACAGCTAGTTGTCCCCCAGCTAAAGATTTAATTAGGATTTTTCTTGTCTTCTTCAATCAAAAATTATTGATCACAGCAGATTTGTATTGTAAAAATCCTTCTTCAGAAAAAACCTAAGAAAGAAAACACTTGAAATAAAACCCTATGTACATATGAACAAACCAAAAATTTTATTTAAAATTATAAAGTTCAACAAAAATTCAGTAAATTAAAAAAAAAATTGTTTAAAGTAGATAACACACGATATGCTTTTAACAATATACATGTCATTTTTCACAATGTAAAATGCCTACATGTCGTCTGTTACCTCAAAAACATTGTGTCTGCAGAAAACATGAGCCAAGTTGTCTGACAAAATTTCAAATAGAGTGTATTCTATTTTGTTATGTTTAAACATCTGACATTAGAAGTCTATGCCTTGCGAAGAATTCAGCGGCCGTTTTTGGGCGGTATAAGTAGTCGGCTTGTGGAAATTTTAATGCATTAATATTTTAATATGTTTTAAATAATCATTTTTTATATTAATAAAAAACATAGGCAATGTCAGACGTAAATGTACATGTACGTTTGTGACCATATTTTAAAAACCGTCTGTAAAAATTAAAAATTTTGACAGACATGAAAAAATACATGAGAAATTACATATTAAAAAACAGACGTAAAAATATATCGTCTGTGGGTGCCTTAAGTTCGCTTACACAGGATTTTCATTAAAAACCCGGTTTAGTCTCTATCTCGGGTATATATGGACCGATATCGGAAATGTTAATTTTCTGTATCTTAGTATCCCCATTTTATAACCAGAACTACTGTTTAGAAAAAAATATTTGTTCATGAAAAAATCGGTTTAGGCTATATCTCGGGTATATAAGGACCGATAACGAAAATTTAAATTTTCTGTATTCAAGTAACCACCTTTTATTACCAGAACTGATTTTAAGCAAAAAAAAATTTAAGTTTGCTTACGCGACATTTTCATTTTTTTTGCCTTGTAATCGCCATGTTTAATATTTGAAGCAAAACAACCAATTTTTTTCCAAAAAAATTTCATACAAAATTGATTTTCTTGAAATTTTGGATATATCTCAGCTATATGTGAATTGATTTTACTGAATTTCAATAGCAATTAAGGGAGAGTTTGAAGAAGAGCGTGGGAGTGTTATACAAGACCCACAACTGCAATGTGCCTAGGGTCATTGTCATCGTGAAAATGGCAGTCGGATTCAAGCTATTTGAGCTCTTTTATTTAGATTATCTTTCAAAATCTTTAAATAAAGTTTTTTGTCCATATTTTTTGGCCCCTACATATGCGGCGCATTGGACTGGAACTAGGAAAATAGGTTATGATGAGGAAAAATATAACAATATAGATGTGCTTTTCGGCACCAGTAGTCGACATATACCCACATACCAAGCACTTAACGCTGCCATGTTTGACAGTTGCCTGTATATGCGTTTCTGCGAGAGCAAACTCTTTTGCGGTTATAATTCGGTCGGACGTGTCTTGACAAGAAGGAATGAAGCGATGTCAAAATACTTATGAAATTAAATAAAGTTAAGTTTTTTAAGTACATTAATTTTTATTTATATTCCGGCTATTGGAAGCTGTTTCTAAATTTTAAAACTCAAATGACGTACACTTTGTCCATCTGTGTACATAGATATTTACATATATATATTCGCTTACATACGTATATGTGTATTTACATATACTATCTATGTACATATTTATGTATGGAACAACTTTTTATACATATTTTTTTCGAGTCAGAGTCTAGCTTTGATAGTGAACGGACGTATTTGTTTTTAATCGGAGTGCTATAAAAAAAATAATAAAAAAAGAAACGGTATAAGTAGAAAACCGCAATAAATGGAAGAGTGAATTTATACAAAAGAAAAACTTTGTGATAATTATTTTTATATACTTTTAAAGTAAGAAAATATAAATAAAAAAAATACAAAAATTGCATGAGTGTATCTAGTAGATGCAATTCTGAGAGGGAGCTTAGCTCCACTAGAAAAAGCCTCTGGATTTCTGAAGAGGAATCATTGAAAAATTCATTGGACAATCTTCTGTCTCTAAGAGATAAAAAACGCACGCGTTCGTGCTCGCCAAACATTGTTGTTGCAACAGACGACAAACCATCTTCAAGTCTAGCTATTGTTGATAAACCGAAAACTCAAGTGGGTATGGATAGGTATATAACCATGGTTAAACGCCAGCGAAACCCTAAATCCGCGCAAATATCATCAATATCAAAAATGTCTAAAGACGATAAGCCCACTGCGATAACGGATAGTAATAGGTTTGCTATCCTTCAGACAGATGAGCCAACAACATCCAAAAAAACATATAAGCCTCCACCAATATATTTGAGAGAACCGACTTCTAGTGAACTGGTGAAGCAACTTATTACGGCAATCGGTAAAGATTCTTTCAACGTCACATCAGTGAAGCACGGCGGCATCAGTGAAACTAAAATACAGGTAAACCATGAAAACGATTATCGAAAATTGTCTGATGTTTTAGAAAAAGAGAAAAGATCATTTTACACTTACCAGCTCAAAAGTGCTAAAGGTCTTCAGGTCGTTATTAAAGGTATTGACCCTTGCGTAGATATTGGTGATGTCAAAACCGGATTGGAAGATAAATAATTTAAAATAAAAACCGTAGTAAACATCAGGAACCGTGAAAAGATCCCTCAACCCATGTTTAGGGTTGAACTAGAACCCAGGGATGTTGTCCTAAGAAAAGGTGAAATTCATACAATTTATAACCTTAAATTTCTTTTGCATCGTAAGGTTACTGTTAAGGAGCCACATAAGCGTTCAGGACCCGTTCAGTGCCTTAACTGTCAAGAATTTAGCCACACTAAGGCTTACTGTAAGTTGCCAGCTGATTGTGTTGTATGTGGCGAACTTCACGGCACAACTCAGCGCAATAAGCCGAAAGCCGACGCAAGTGTTAAGAAATGCAGTAACTGTGGAGGTAACCACCCTGCAAATTATAGAGGTTGCCCTGTCTATACTCACTTTAAGCGGTCAATGACAAATAAGCCATCGGCTTCTCCAGCAACCCAGTAGCCAAATGTCATTGGTAAAAACAATTTTGCCCAGGTAGGAGATCAACCACCCATACAAATACGCAAAACTCCATACAATTTTCATATGCTAATGTCGTTAAAGCCGACCAAATTTTGAACCAGGAGCCCAAACCTCAAAAGTGCGATCCAAATTTTAGTAATTTAGAGGCAACTCTGCAGACTCTTGTTCAGTCCATTAACACTTTTACTGTTTCTATGACAAACATGATGCAGGAATTGCTAAAAATGCATTCCACTATTTTACAGGCAATTTTAAAAAAATGAATTGGTTAAAAATATGTTTCTGGAACGCAAACGACATTCGCCAACATAAAAATGAACTTGAGCACTTCCTTATGGAAAAGCGGATCGATATAATGATGATTGCTGAAACCCATTTCACAACCAACAGTTATTTCAAAATTAATGGCTACACATTATATAACACAAAAGATCCCCGTGGAAAATCTTGCGGCGGTTCGGCAATTTTGAAAAAGACCAGAATTAAGCACTATCTAATGAACGAGACACGTGAGGAATATCTCCAAGCTACAAATATATGCCTTGATTATTTTCATGAAAAAATCGTTATATCCTCGATTAACTCACCACCACGATTTTCAGTAACAGAAAATCAGTATTCACATTTTTTCAAAACACTTGGCCCTCGATTTTTAGCGGCTGGCGACTATAACGCTAAACACACTTTTTGGGGATCACGTTTAACTACCTCGAAAGGCCGTGTGCTTTTTGACACCATCTCCAAAATGGGTTTAGATGTGGTTTCAAGCGGACAGCCCACTTATTGGCCGTCAGACCGACGAAAGATCCCAGATGTTATAGATTTTGGAGTTACGAAAAATTTTCCTTTAGAGTGGATGCAAGTGCAGCCTTCATTGGATTTGTCATCAGATCACTCACCCACTATAATCTCTGTTTCGTTCCCACAAGGGATTGGCTCCCCGTTGACCGTCAATAGAGTTAATTGGCTAAAATACAAAAAATTTTTGAGTACACATTGTACTGAAAATATCGCCTTGAGAACGCCTGAGGATATTGATGTGTCAATTAACAATTTTTCTGAAAACCTCAAATTAGCCGTACAGCATACTACCACTAGTCATATAAGATCCAGAAATGAGAACAATAGAACTTATTTGTCTGAAATGGGGCAACTTCTGTCAGAAACAAGAAGAGTTAGAAGAGAGTGGCGAACTCGCAGGTCTCCCCAGCTTAAAACTAGGCTACGGCAATGCGTAACTCGATTAAGAAATCTGCTTCAAATCCATAGAATTGCTTCCCTTAAAACATATTTGGAAAGCCTGGATGATACACCGCAATCTGACTATTCTCTGTGGAAAGCGACAAAAGGTCTGAAAAGACCCGTAATAGGTAAGCCACCTTTGCGAACTTCAACTGGCGGCTGGGCACAAATCTATTCTGAAAAGGGGAGTGTGTGTGTTACTCATTTGAGAAATGTTTTTACGACAAATGGTTTAGCGGATGCTGCAGCAGAATTTCCGCCATATGCTGTTAGACAGCCTGTGTCTTTGAGACTTAACTTTCAAGATGTCGAAAACGTTATCAATAACATAAACCCCAGGAAAGCTCCAGGTATTGATCAAATTACTGGTAAAATGCTTGAACAGTTACCTCGTGTAGCTAGAAGAGTTCTACTTTTTATTTTTAACGCTATTTTACGCATTCAGTATTATCCTGCAGAGTGGAAGGTCTCAATGATTACTATGATACCCAAGCCAGGGAAGGATCCCACTAAAGTAGAATCATATAGACCAATAAGTCTACTACCAACAATTTCAAATATGTTCGAAAAATTGTTAATGGCGAAGTTGTCTCCAATACTGAATAATGTGGGATGTATCCCTAATCATTAATTTGGCTTTCGGGCTAAACATAACACCATAGAACAAACACATAGACTAGTCAATGTCATAAGACAGACTTTTGAAGACAAAAAGTATTTCTCAGCTCTATTCATCGACATTTCCCAAGCTTTTGATAAAGTGTGGCACGACGGACTGATGCACAAAATAAAGTTGAACTTGCCTGCAAACACTCACAAGCTTCTGGAAAGCTACTTATGCGTAGCTCTATATTTGATTTACGTATCTGACATGCCAACGAGATCCAGAATTCATACTTCATTTTTTGCAGATAACACAGCTTTTTGCAGCGTTCATGAAAACCATCAAGAAGCTTCACGAAATTTGCAGCAGTATATTTCAAAATTAGAGAAATGGTTGACACTTTGAAAAATAAAAGTTAATGAACAAAAATGTACTCACGTTAAATTCACACTGCGTAAGCAAACATGTTCGGCTATCCAAATTAACAATACACCTATTCCGCAGCATAATGAAGTTAAATACCTTGGTATTTACCTCGACCGTAGGTTAACGTGGAAGCCTCACATTGATGCGAAAGTTACTCAGTTGAAATTAAAAGCAGCACAACTTAATTGGCTTATGGGCAGAAATTCGACATTGAAGTTGAATTGCAAATGTTTGTTATATAACGCCATTTTAAAGCCTATATGGTGCTACGGAGTTCAATTATGGGGAATCGCCTCAACATCTAACATTGAAAAAATTCAAAGACGACAAAACCAAATTCTTCGTACGCTTACTGCAGCTCCGTGGGACGTAAGAAACTCACGAATTCACAAGGATCTGTGTGTTCCGCTGGTAAAAGACGAGTTTTCTAAGTTTGCGACAAGGTATATCAGTACACTGGAACTTCACTCAAATCAACTTGCACGTAACATACTTAATTTTGGCGGCCACTCTCGGTTGAGAAGAAGGGATACCCTTGCCACCATCAGAACGTTAACTAGGTGATTCTACCGATATTCGCGCAAAATAAAACTTTTTTGTCTAGCAGTGGCTGGACTTAAATAACTTTTATATTTAGTATTAAGATTTGAATACTTATTGTTAGTTCATATTTTGAAGATTCAATAAATAAATGAATGAACAAAAAAAAAAAAAAAAGTTTTTTTTCTCTTTTGTTTTTACATAAACGAAACATTTGTACATAATCCCAAAAAAGTAAAAATAACATACATATGTACATACATTTGAATGTTCATACATGATTATGTCCACACATACATAAATGTATATGAATCTATGCATATGTGTTACCCGTTTTGTATGTATGTATGTGAATTTTTTTTCCATGGTCGAATGAATTTGAATGGCTTGTTATTTTGGAGGAAGGAGAATTAAAACTGAGATATCCATAAAATTTTAACTACATACTAACATACATAAGTATATAACTACATATTAACGTATAGAAGCCAAATGTAGAGGCATGAGTTGAAAATATGTATGTTGCACATGTGGATGTATGTATCAGAGATCTGCAACCGGTGGCTTTTTTAATGATATAAGTACACCCGTCCTAAATCGAGTTGCGGTGTGACTGGTCACCGCATATTGTTTGCACAAGTATGTTTTCTACTCGTTAGAGCTTGCGTCTGTTAACTAGAGTAAATAACATACCCATCAAGTTTGTATGCGGTGGCTGCTTCATTTGGTTTCTCAATTATTTTTTCCACATTCCGCAATCGAATTCGTACTTCTTTCTAACAACGAGAGTAACAGCATTGTCAACTTCGAAATTTCAAAACGCACCAAAATGGGAGATAAAACGCCTTATCTCAAAGAAAACGCAGCAAAATTTTTTGTATTAATATAATAAGTTTTTTACAAAATTGTTAAAGACCGGATATATTTTCGTTAAATTAACTTATTAAAAGCATAGAAATTTGCATTTTACTTAATGTGATGTTTACAGAACACAGGCGTACAACTCGTCTACAAAATTTCCGTGGAAAGATGTGTTATTACCCCTTTCACCGCTTTCACATACAGAAAGTTTACTTTGCAAAGAAATTGACATTTGCCAAAATAAAGATTTTACCTTAATTTTGAAAATTTTATAAGTAAAATAAGATTTGAAAATATATTTCCCAAAATTAAGATGTTTAAGAAAAATTGTTCTCAGTTTACTTGCTTCAAACTTTTTGTACATACACAAAAATGTATATACCTAGTTATATTTATAGTATAATTGGCGAATCGTGCAATACGACAAAATGTAGTAACTTTATGCTACTATTTAAAGATGCTGGATGAGGCTTTCATTCAGTTGACAACGCTGCAAAATAATATTTGTATGTTAGAATTTGCAGTCACACATTTACCTTACCCATGAGAGTATGTGTGTTCAGTTTTATGTATTTACTCTCTCACACTCAGTAAACGTATTTGTACTAAGCGCAGCGTTGCCAGAAGGTTTTGTAAACACCATGTTTTGGCAATCGCGCTTTGAAGAAAATATATACACATACTTTAATTGAACATATTTAGTACAAAAGCGGTGTGGCGTGCACGTATGTTGGCAATGCCGGCAGTGTGGAAAAAAGAGATGACAAAACCATTTGACAGCCACCTGCGTTTTCAAATCTGGATGGATGTCGGGGAAGAAGCAGCATTAACCATCAACAAGTAGAATGTTCGAAGTAAAGAAGTAAAACTGGAAGCCGAATAGCAGAAAAAAGATGGCGCTGGCAGGTTTTTGAAGTTGTCATATTTGCCTTGGGGAAAACGCGCTGGTTCGCATTTTGTATATGAACTGGGATACAGAATATCAAAGAGTGTTTAAAGGTAGGCAACTGCTATCAGAAGCCGACCACGAAGGTAAAGGTATAGATTAAACAATCTCGTCAATTTCCACCGCCACTACCACCGCCACTACCACGAACGCCATTCCAACAAGCAGAAAACATAGAGACGGCACAGCCACCATCTCTTATACCATCAGCCTCACCATCGTTCACAACCACCTTACAACATCACCTACTGCGAAATACCCGACAACAAGAACAACAGAATCTGCACACCTTAGACGAGGAAATCCCACACCAGCTTCCACCGCAGCCACTGCACAGCGAATTTCAGCACGTGGTCCTATTGGTAAAAAGGTCAAGACCGTAATAGTAGCTGCCAACAGCAACCACCGTCACAGTAGCAGCAGCAGCGGGCCAACAGTTATCCGACCACAGCATCAATTGAATCAGCAAAGAGAACAGCAACACCAGGGTCCACCATCAAACCCAAAAACACCAGCCATAGCAACAGCAGGAAGCTACAACAACATTTACTGGTTCCTCCAGGCATCCACTACTTCAACAAAACAGCAACATCATTCCGAAGGGAATCAGCAACGCAACTGATCCAGTCAACGCCAGCGGTGGTAAGGGCCTCTGTGGCCAAGCGTAAGTATTTTATTTCTTTTTGTTTTTGTATAGGTATTTAAAGTAGACGTGGAGACCATAACGCTCTCGTGGAAACAAAAACACACTTTTTGTCGCAAATAGAAGGCGCGTTCATGCTAGTTAGTATTTAAATCTATAAGCTAGAGAGCAAAGAAAATACACCGTAAATGATTAAATCTGGCAGCCATGATTTTATTTAATGTTATATAAAAGGTGGCGCATATGCACAACAAAAGAATTTGTCGAAAGTGATGTTTTTACTAGTTGATTTTGTGACCTCGTCATGTATGTATTATTAAGAAAACGTTTAGAAACGGAAATAGAAAATACTCAAAATGTTTCTCTTACTAAGTGTCAGTATCAATAACCCTCTTTTTTGTGGCCGTTTATTTTTACTCTTAAAAAAATACACAAGATACAAAAGTGTTTGCATACATTTTTGATGTATCAGGATTTCGCAAATGAACGACAGGTATCTTGGTACTATATTATTGTACTATATTATTGGTACTATATTATTGCTTCAATCAAGAGAAAACTATCTTTGTATTTGAAAAGTATTATTATAACATTTTTTTTTCAAAAACTTTTTAAATTTGTAAACAATAATAAAAAATGTGTGTGTTTTGACAGTTATCACCACAGAAAAAAATGTTGGCCTCCGTTTCGACACTATATGTATATTATTGTACCATGCACAGGTATAAATACCACCGCATCAATTTTTAAGAGTGTTTAAAATACTCGAATGTGAAAATGATTGGGTAAACAACCGGGAATGGAGCATGAACCCAAGATGGATGGTCCACAAAAGTGGTACACGGATGGATCCAAAACGCTCCAAGGTGTTGGAGCGGGAATAGTGGGGCCTAGAGCACGCAAAGACCCCACAATCTTCCAAGCGGAACTATACGCAATAAGGGAAGCGGTTGAAATACTCTCCGAGAGGGGACACAAGGGAGTGCTGATGAAAATACTCTCTGATAGCCAATCAGTGCTGAAGGCCCTGAGCAGTTGTGTCTTTACGTCCAAGTTAGTACTGGAATGTCACAGCAGGCTAAACGAACTGGCAAGACAGAACCAGGTTACCCTGATCTGGGTGCCAGGACATGAAGGGCATCACGGCAATGAAATGGCTGACATTTATGCCAAGAAAGGAGCAGAGGGGGCTTTTATTGGACCCACTCCAACTTTTGGCTTCAATAAGAGTCTCCTGAATGAGGAGATAAAAAAATGGACGGTGACCATCATCGAACCATAGGAACGAGACAGCTGGTCTTGAACACTCCAAGAAATTTCTAAACTTTGATAAAAAGAGGGCCAAACGTGTTCTAAAACTGGACAGGAAAAGTCTCAGAACATTGACAGGTGCACTTACAGGTCATTATAACTGCTACAAGCACTTGCACAGGATGGGAATTTCCATCACAGATATTTGCAGATTCTGCGGTGATGAAGAGGAGTCAATGAAGCACTTAATCACCCATTGTGGAGCACTGGGACACAGAAGATATAGGCTACTACAAGCTTATATGTTAAGTGAATGTAACTTAATAATATCACTCCCTATGAAGGAGCTTGTCCGTTTTCTTGACATACTCAACCCATAATGGGGCAAGGGGATGCACAATAGATCAACATTGGTCGCAGTGCAAATGACCGATGAGGCCATACCGCATCCACTAATAATAATAATAAACCGGTGTATCTACGGTTGCGGTGCACCGGTGCAGATCTCTGGTATATATGTATATATCTGTGCACATTTGACGTAAGATTATATATAAAACAGGGGGCTTAGTAATATTCATGAAAAGTAAAAATGGCGCAATTGGTGTGATTTTTCACATCTCATGTGATTCACACACGACTTAAATATAAACAAAACAAAATTTAAACCATGTTACGGTAAGCAATATCTGATGATTCGATCTAAGTTCGTAAAGCAGTGGCTGCTTGATTAGTGTAGCGATTACTAAACAGCTAATTGTCCAGCAGCTAAAAAACACCTAGAAATTACTTTTCCTCTCTTCTTTAAAAATATATTATTCTTAATAATACCTATGTAAACTACAAAAAATTTCCTTTTTTAATTTAAGAAAGAATAAAAAACAACCTTAAAATCACATTTACATAAAACAATAATTATTAATAACTGTTATAAAAATCAGCTAACAACATCATCATTATCATGCATAAAATAAATGAACAGATTCATTAACCAAAAAAAAAAAACATCAACTGCGTAAATTATAAATGTTTGATTAAAAATATTCTTCAAGGGTTATTTCGATCGAACGATGTTTTTAATTGAAAGAAAAAAATTTTGGGTATAAAGCTTACAAGAAAAGATCGGTGGCGCTATAACTTCATAAAATACACCGTACATACCTATGTCTAGAAATTTTGTTTAAGGTGTAATTATGTGAATAAATTTGTTCTAAAATAGTTTTTAAAGTACAACACAAAACGAATGATAATATCCAAAAATATTGCGGCAATCATTGTATTTTATTCACTTTTGTAGTTTTATTATAAATAGTTGAGCGCAGAGCAGCCGGTTTTTTGTAAATTTTCTCCAATGTGGAGAATATTTTTTTCATATTGGTTACTTTATTACTTCTACATATACAGTGAAACTTCTCATAATAAGACACTCACCAACGCAGAATTTTCGTCCAGTTATGAGAAGTGTCCGCTTATAAGATTTACACATTTCTTATATCAAATAATTTATTACATAATGCTACATTTTATTAAAACAATTCTAGGTTAGTCTACGGTGGTTGAAAACATGTATGCAGACTGCTTTAACTTCGACCGGTTGAAGTTGAGCTGTTAGTTTTAAAACGATTTTCAATGTTTTTGATGTGTTGGAATGCGACAAAGTCGTCTCTAGCAAAATGCTTTAGGGAAATATACTTTATAGGGCATTTACATCTACCTAAAATTTAGTAGATTTTAATGAAAATCTTCAGCAAAATCTTAACCGTTTACACTTCCGTTTTTGGACATCTAACCAGATTTTATTTAGCTATGTAGACACGGTTGTCAGATCTTACAATATTGCCAGTAAAAATGTATTAAGCTACGTACACACGGTTGTCAGATCTTACAATATTGCCAGTAAAATTGTCTGAAAATGTATTACAATCGTGTGAACTGCCAATTTTTAACTTACAACGTTGTCAGAAAAACCATTGTCAATCAATTGTAAGACGACAATGTTGTCAGGCATCTGACAATCGTGAGAACATTCTTCCTCGGCATTGCCAGATAATTGGCTGGTATTATAAGCTCAGTTTTAATTGTCAGATGTATAAAATTAATGCACCTGACAATGGCATCATTGTCAGAAAAAAGTTTGATGGGCAACACTGCCAAACAGATCGTTGTTGATATACATAAGTGGCAATGCCCTACAACATGTCTGGCAATTTTTTTCATCTAACAATCTGACAACCATGTGAACGGACAATTTTTGTTGTCAGATGAATTATTTGTCAGGCCATAGTCTGACAATGAAATTGTAAGATTTTCTTACGATCGTCTGAACACACAATTTACTTCTGTGGGACAATTTTTCATTGTCACTACATTGTCAGAATGTTGCCAGATCTTACAATATTGTAACATCTGACAACCGTGTGTACATAGCTTTACAATTGTGTGAGCAGCCAATTTTTAACTTACAACGTTGTCAGAAAAACCATTGTCAATCAATTGTAAGACGACAATGTTGTCAGGCATCTGACAATCGTGAGAACACTCTTCGTCGGCATTGCCAGATAATTGGCTGGTATTGTAAGCTTAGTTTTAATTGTCAGATATATAAAATTAATGCACCTGACAATGGCATCATTGTCAGAAAAAAGTTTGATGGGCAACACTGCCAAGCAGATGGTTATTGATATACATGACCCCCCGTCTAGATTAGCAATAAATATCTTCGCAATAAAGTAATAACGCCGGCAGAACAACGGTACAAAATTGCTTATTGCTTTGCTTATGTCAAAGGTATGGGAACACGTATTTATGACAACTGATAATTACAAAAAACCCGAATAGGAAAGTTCAGCGTAAAAAGCAAAATTTTATTGCAAAAAAAATGTGCAAAATAATTTAAAATTTTATTTTATCTGGACTTTTAAAATCCTAAAAACAAGAAAACTGTTTGTACAGCGTGATTACTTCGCAAACACCCTCAATGCACCAATCCACTAAAAGAAAACTCTTTATTTTAAGTAATAACAATTAAATTAATAATTTTTGCAAAAGAATAAAAAATTAGTCGCAAGCAGAATATTTCAAAAATTCTTTAATATTAAACTCAAATGACAATAAATTTTGACGTGTTGTGTCTGCAAAAATTGTTAACGAAAGTTCATTGACAATTATTGCAGCAATAATTGCAACCATTAGCAATAAGCTGTCTTCACTGGCAATAACACAACTTTGACGCTTGCTGCAATAAATGTTAACGTATCTAGAAAGGGGGTAAGTGGCAATGCCTTACAACATGTCTGGCAATTTTTTTCATGTAATAATCTGACAACCGTGTGAACTGACAATTTTTGTTGTCAGATGAATTATTTGTCAGACCATAGTCTGACAATGAAATTGTAAGATTTTCTTACGATCGTCTGAACACACAATTTACTTCTGCGGGACAATTTTTCATTGTCACTACATTTTCAGCATGTTGCCAGATCTTACAATATTGTAACATCTGACAACCGTGTGCATATAGCTTTACAACTAATTATATTCATATATAACATACATATGTATGCATGTATATTCAATGTATTAATTTTTTGCTAACTAAATGTCTATAACTCTGTTCTAAGTTATCCGTTTCCACTTTTCAGTTAATTCTTTTACTGCAGGTGTATTAATAATCTCTAAAACAAACATATGTGAAACGTTTATAAAAGTTGCCAGTTGAAGCATTTTCAAACTAAAGGATAATGATTTATTCTAGAGTAATGAGAATATAACGCTGTCAATATATCAATATCCTTATATTTTATCATAATCAATATCGTTATATTTTTAGAGTGATGTACTGAAATTATTACAATTCTTCTGATAATTTCCCAAAGTTTTATAAACCGTATTCGTAAAACTTAAACGAAAAGTCTGTCAAATACATAAGTATGTGAATCTAAAACGACTTTTAGTTGGCCATAATGTACTTATGTATGATTTTAAACCCATTGTTGCACAACTTCGAAATACTTGTGTTTTTCCTGAATGGATTATATAAAAAAGTACTAAAAATAACAACAAAGTATTTCTATGCAATACTTTCCAAACAAAAAGTATATAGAATTTTGTAGTAGTGTTTAAATAAAAATTTAAAGAAAGCTGAAACACATTTCTATTAAATTAAATACAAATGTGTTTGTTTCAATTTTTCGTCATTTTAATAATTTTTGTAAACACACACACAAACTTCAGAAAATAAATGATTCCGTACAAGAGATGCTTAAGCAACTGACTTTAGACGAAACTTAACGAAAAGTTTCATTAAGTAACGAGTGATTTTTTTGCAATTATCTTTTTGGCAACACTAGTTTTGACAGCTCACGCACGTTTTGTATCTTGTGTCACTGTCAAACATCTTCAGTTTGGTCTATAATTTAATCATGAATCGTCTTACAAACGAACAACGCTTGCAAATTATTGAATTTTATTACCAAAATGCGTGCTCTGTTAAGAAAGTTCATCGCGCGCTTCTTCCATTTTATGGTCACTTTAATCGACCTACTGAGGCTTCTATTCGGGCTATGTAAAAAAATTTCGCACCAAATTTACATTGTTGGACATTAAACCACCAACACGCTTACGTAGAGTGCGAGCTGAAGAAAATATCGCAGCCGTATCGGCCAGTGTTGGTGATGACCGTGAATTATCGATTCGGTGCCGTTCGCAGCAATTGGGCCTCTGTTACTCCACTACGTAGAAAATTTTGCGGAAGGATTTGGGTGTGAAGCCTTATAAGATACAACTGGTGCAAGAATTGAAGCCAAACGACCTACCACAACGCCAAATTTTTGGTGAATGGGCTCTTGAAAAGTTAGATGAAGATCCACTTTTTTATCGAAGAATTGTGTTCAGCGACGAGGCTCATTTCTGGTTGAATGGATACTTGAACAAGCAAAACTGCCGTATTTGGAGTGAAGAGCAGCCAGAAGCATTGCAAGAGCTACCAATGCATCCACAAAAAACAACCGTTTGGTGCGGATTATGGGCTGTCGGCATCATTGGGCCGTATTTCTTCAAAGATGATGCGAATCACAACGTTACTGTGAATGGTGCGCGCTACCGTGCGATGATAACAAACTTTTTTTTGCCCAAAATGGAAGAGCTTGACTTGCATAACATGTGGTTTCAACAAGACGGTGCCACATGCCACACAGCACGCGAAACAATGGACCAATTGCGAGGCGAGTTCGGTGAACAGTTTATTTCACGCTTGGGACCAGTCAATTGGCCGCCCAGATCGTGCGATTTAACGCCTCTAGACTATTTTTTGTGGGGCTATGTTAAGGCTAATGTCTATAGCGACAAGCCAGCTTCGATTGACGCACTGGAAGCCAACATTGCCAACATTATTCGTGAGATACCGGCCGAAATGTTGGAAAGAGTATGCCAAAATTGGACTAGGCGGATGGACCATTTGAGGCGCAGCCGGGGCCAACATTTGCATGAAATAATCTTCAAACATTAAATTATATCGACCCAACTATCGATCCAAATAAATATTTCATGCATTTTTCTGAATTTTATGTGTTTTTTTTTTTTAATTTCCGATAGTTCTTATAAAATCACCCATTACAAGTTATACACATTTCGCTCTTTTATTGCAACATAGTCATATCTCAAAAAATTTATGCAAATTACTTTCAAACTGTTTCCTTTAGGAGATCTTTTCTAAAATTTTTTCTAAGACTTGTATGGAAGCTAGAACTTTGAAACGTGTTTTTCTCGAAACAAGCTTTTTTGAGTTATGATTATGTTGCAATAAAGGAGCGATTTGACTACATGAATTCGCATATTAGGCCTTAAGTTTATCCTTAAGTAATGTACGTATTAAAATTATTTAACGATGCACCCGTTAAATTTCCGTGCTGCGAGGAGATAAAAAGTACTAAATAATGTTGCCAAGTTCATCTTTTTTTTTTGCTGTATGACAGCACATAAAAGCACTGAAAACAACAACACAGCGAACCAGAATAGCAGTAAAAAGTGAAAAATTGGACTGCACGATTAAAAAAGGAATCGAAAACAAAACACAATGAAAAAATAAGGGCACGTGTAGAATAAGTTGTTGTTTAACTGTGCGTATTTACAACAACAAGCCATTCCTTTTATTTTTTTGCAATAAACCTATGTATACATAATACACAAATAATATTATATGTAAGTAACACACATACATATATATATGTATGTGAGTAACTATGTATGTATGTATGTATTTTAAAGTAAATGGTTGGCATTGAATGTCAGGAACGCAATTATAGTGTCGTTGCGAAAAATACACAAACGAGCAAAAAACAAGAAACATCGGCTGAAAAAGAAGAAGAGTTTTACAATAAAGCTTTTTAGGTTATTTTTTTGCAAAGTTGCTGTTTTTGTTTGCAAAATGTAAAAAATAATAAAAAAGCAAAATATAACGTGAAAAATGTGTTCAAGAAAGGAGTGTTTAATGGACGATAGATGGAAGATCGGCGCGTTTTGTACGCGATTGACGGCGGTGGTGGCGGTTCGTACATTGTTGTTTTTAATGGTAATTTTTATTTTTTTGCAACTATAAAATTAATTTGCTTAAATTATGTTGATACACAATGTTTATTGTAAATTGTTTTGGGACGCATGTATGTACATACATACAATGTAGAGATGTATGTATGAATGTACATACATGCAGAAATGCGCGATTATTGTCGGGCTTTAATCACTTTAATCGATGGAGTGGGTTAATTTAAATAAAATGCTGGGGACATACTCACATAAGTATGTAAATACATAGTTATGTACATACATATGTATCGGGTGATTCACCGTGAGGTTTGATTTGCAATAGACTTGTTTTGATAGACCACGCATGATTCGTATAAAATTTTTTTGTGTGTTTTGTTCAATTCTGTTTTGCAAGTCATCATAGAGAGACTTACACCACAACAGCGTCTCCAAATTGTGCAGCTGTATTACGAATAACAGTGTTTTTTGAGAAATGTTTTTCGCGAAATTTTTCTCAGTGAAGAAGCATATTTCTGGCTGAACAGATAAGTTAATGAACAAAATTGCCGTATACGGGCTGATGAGTAACCGGAAGGTTACCAAGCGCTACCATTATAGCGATTAAAACAACGGTTTAGTATTGTTAAGGGGCTGGTGGAATCATTGGTTCATATTTCTTTAAAAATGAGGTAGGTAGATCAGAATATTACCAACATTATCGCGCCATGTTCACAGACTATGCGCTTTCTAGCCCAAAAATTTGACAAAAGTACAGATTCGTGCAAAGCAAGTTGGTAAGGGAGAAACGCTTACAAACATGCTGAGAAAAGGCTTGCATTTTGTATGAGGAGTTCAGGTTATTGTTTCTCTTAAAAAAAAAATTTATTTCATAAAATTAGATAAGTGTATATTCACTTTCTTTAAGCGACTCATAGAAATACCTTTTTGGGAAGCGTTTCATTATATGTTTAAGGTTCTGATTTACTATCCTAAAGGCCCATTTAGCCGACAGTAGAAAATGTAAATGTAACGTAAATGTAGATGTAAATGTAACGTAAATGTAAATGTAGTAGCACTTATAGAACACGTAAAACCGTATCATGTGTTTTTGATACAAAAAAAAAAAAAAAAAACGAAAGTGCATGTGAAGAAAAAGTGTTCACTTATTAATGATTTACAGAAAAAGTGCTCTGTTTTTCATTTTTATATTATTGTATGTTAAAGAAAATAATTAATTTTTCATCACACATATCTTTATATCAGATAATTTACAAAAATAAAACAAAAGCAATACAGCTGTTCATAGCAGTGATGAGAGTTCATAGTATTCAGTACATAAACAAAAAGTACGAAAATTGTTCAAATGGTACCTAAAATTTCTAATATTTCTTTTTCTGTATATATGTCAACATTTCATATGAGCTACAGCTGGGAAACATAAAAAACAAGCTGTTTATAATTTTTTTATTAGTACCAATGCTGGAAGCTAATATAGCGAATAAATCTCAAATGTTTGAATTTTTGTTCTCTGCTCTTTGGTACTTCTAAAAAATTAAATTCAACTTTTTATAATATTAATATATAACAGGAGCGTAGTACATTCGGCTGGGCCGAATCTAAAATACCCTTTTAGATAGTCACCTATATACATATATATAGTATATATTAAAAATTTGAACTAAATATGCTCAGTTAAATATGAACCGATAACGGAATTTTCCATTTTCTGTATTTTACGAGTAATTACCTCGTTTTATAATCGGAGGTGATTTCAAGCAAAAGAAATTTTTCACCAAAAAATCGGTTTAGACTATATCTCGGGTATATATGGACCGATATCGGAAATTTTCATTTTCTGTATGTGGTAACCTCCTTATATTATCAGAACTTCTTTTAAGCAAAAAAAAAAAAAAATTATGGAAAAATCGGTTTAGGGTATATCTTGGGTATACGAGTATATGGACCGATATCGGAATTTCTTTTTTTCTGTATTTTAGTAACCTCCTTTTATTACTATAATAAGTGTGTGAAGTTTGAAGCAAAACAATATTTTTTTCAAAAATTTTCATACAAAATTGCAAAAAATAATGGCCTTTTTCGGAATTTTGAACATATCTCAGCTATATGTGAAGCGATGTTGCTGAATTTCTATAGGTAATAGAATGGTGAAAGAAAAACGTTTCTAAGTCTAATGGTTTTCTCTAAAATGCTAGTTATATATAATTATTAGCTTATTATACTTAAAAAAATATATTAAACATTTTTTATTATTACATTTTCATTTCACCACAGACCTAAATTCATACTGTATTGCTTTCTTACATTTATTTCAGCATAACTCTATATTGTAAACCAATTTTTAAAATTCATTTTATCGTTGGAAGATTGTACTTAATAAATATATTTTTGGAAATCGGGCGAATAAATGTTGGGATTACATATAATACGACAGTTGCAAAAATGGTGCGCTGTGTATAAATTATGTTACCATGTCTTAAATTTATTAAAATATATTATGTGTGTATACAAATATAACTATTTAAATATTGCAATTATCAAATAAACAAAAAGTACGAAAACAGAGTTTTTGGGCCATCCTGCCATTCACAATAATGTATACCATCACTGACTACATTTCTCACGTAAACACGTAATGAAATTCTATTTTCTACAGGTTGAGACGTTACGGTTACATTTCATTACAGTCAGATAAGCGTTTTCATGGTTTCTCGTATGACAAAAACGATCAGCTGTTACGACTACATTTACATTTCTACATTTACGGTCGGCTAAATGGGCCTTAAACGATCGTACAATATATTTACAGGAAAATGTTTTAAAAATCTGGCCGACTTTACAAAATCGCTTCAAAATAGCGTCATAGTGCCTCACTATTACACAAAAATTATTGCGATAATTTGTATACAGAGTAAAATAATTAAAAACTCTTATAATATGATGTTCATACATACATACATGATTAATTAAAATTTTGATTTTAATTACCCATACAAAATTTTAATTAACTTAATTGCCAATTAACAGTTAATTGTTCTAATATTTATTAAAATTAAATGTACACCCCTGTGGCAACCGTGTTTAGTTAGCACAATAATACCCAATGAACACACGTTATACAAGTTTGGCAACTCTAATGTAGGCAAAAGATGGCGAGTTAAGTGTAAGTTTTGAATTTAAAGTTTTTAAAATAATTATAAGTTAACAAATAATATCAATTTCTTCTTTGTATTATATATAAGAAAAATCTTTTCAAATGCCGAATTTTTTTCCATTTTTATAAAATTATAACAAGAAAAAATATTCACAAGCAGAATGTAAGCAACTTTTCTGTTACCTACCGTTTAGACAGGAAAGTAATTTCATGAAAGTTGCAATACACTCACACTTTTTTACTAATACACTTACATTTTGCTTACTTTCCACTCAACTTTCATCAAAAATTTCATGAAACAGATTATTTGACGTTTTCTGAAAGTAAAATTACAAATTCTAAGAACTGTTGCCATATACAAAAAATTATACAAAGTTGCAGTATTGTAGTAAAATAATAATTATAAAATTAACTTCTTTTGCATGCATATGCAAATAATTTGATGTTTTTTTCCTTATATTGTATATTAAACACATAAAGAAAATAATTAAAGTATTTTTATAAAAATAATATCATAGAAAAATTTATAATGATAATTTTTTTCAACTATTGCCTCATAAATTTGTATATGTAATAAGTTCGGCAACTCTGATTAGTAAGCAAACAAAATAAGAGTGGAGAGAAGCAGAGGCAAATTTTTGCAACTCTTTGCCTCGGCGACATTTTTAAAATGAACTTTCACTTTCCTGTGTAGACGAACAAGAAATTTTCATGAAAGTCGTCTATTTCATTAAAATTTGTATTTGTAATACAGAAATTTCATGAAAGTACTTTCCTGTGTAATGGCATTGTTAGTTGTTGTCAAATGTTAATTGCGTTGGCAATATGAAGTATGTGCGCACGCTTAAAAAAGATTTTAATTAACTGATAATTGAATTAATTAAAAAGTGTATGTATGAACAGCATATTACCGTAATAGCACTGAAATTTATTTCTCGAGGTGCCAACAATATTTTCATATTTTTCACAATAACACTACATTTACACCAACCTAAAATATAGTAGATTTGAACTAAAATCTACATCGTTTACATGGTGTAAACGTTTTATGAAGTTTAGCGAGATTTCATTTCATAAAAAAACAGCTGTTTACAAAGCGTTCAATATTTTTTAAAGAAAAACTTGTGAAAAATGGAAAGTAAAATTGAGATTTTTTTGTACTACGCATGTAAAGCAAAAAAAAAAAAAAAAAATTTAATTCAAACGGAAATTACAATGTTACGCCAGAAAAACAACAGCATTTGCTGTTGCAGCTAGTGCAAATGTTTTAGGCGCAATTGTTAAATACCAGGTTGGAATGGACACATGTAAGCCCATATGCAAAATAATTTAGTTTCATTAAATTCAATACATACTATGTATTTAAATTTCTATTAAAGACTCACTATGGCTCATTTTGGGAAAAAGATGTTCCTATAATGCCAGAAGAAACTTTTGCCGAAAACTAGAATGAGCCGGCAAACATTGAGAAAACCCAACACAAATTATGGGAAATGCATTGCACTTGAATATTCCGAATATAAGTATATCAATAGCAATTACATATATTTGGTGTATCCAAGGCTAGTGTTTGCAAAATTCTTCAAGAACTTTGTGCAGAGGTGTGGAAAAAGGTTTCGGAGGAATATCTACCAGCAGATTGATAAATGAAACGAAAATTGAAGAACTTGTAAATGGATTTAAGAAAATGGGATCCGCACAGTGTTTTGGAGCAAAAGGTAAGCACTTTTTTATATAATTTTATTTTAATACACCTTATTCCCTAAACCCCTACAGATGGATGTCATTTTGAAGTTCAACCTCCTTCAGCAGAAGGCGAGCTTTTCGCCGTCTTGGAAAAGGTATAGCCATTAAAATTGTAAACGTCAATAATATAATTAATTGTGTGCTACACAACTTTTTAAACGAAAAAAAAACAAGGCTATTAACGATAATTTTATATGATTATAACCCAAAGTTGAAAAAATAAGAGAAGCAATATCAAATTCTTTAATAAAATAATTTACTTAAAATCATAATCAACAATTCAGTCTTTTCTTTTCAATATAATAATATGTAAGTATGTACTTATGAATATGATATGTAAGTATGTACTTATGAATTGAAAAAATAAAGCAAAACAAACACAAAGTAAAAAAAAAAAAAAAATATTTACATGTATAAAGCTCAAGTATTAATTAATTAAATGAAATAATTATATTAAATTATTCTTATAATAATACAAGCACAAAAGTACCGGATTTTGTTTTTATTTTTTCTATCAAATGTCAAATTTTATTGGTGCAGTGCTGTATTTTTTCGTTCGAAACGAGGAAAATCACAGTTGTATCGCTTGGTACTAAGTAGATTTCGTCGAAATCTACTCACAAAGTAGATTTCATTTTGTATAGGAAATCTTATAAAAATTTACTAGATTTGGCTTGAAATCTCGAATGAGCATTGAAATGAGCTTGAAATCTCTGATCGCATAAAAAGCATAATTTTATGAAAATTTTATTAAATTTTTTAAATTGCACGATTTGTGAAAAATATGTTACACAGTTGTATTTTTTATTACTTTTTCAGCACACATGTTATATTCGGTAGATCGCTGATAAGTAACTCGAAGGCTACCAAGCGCTACCATTATCCACTAAAAACAACGGTATTGTGTGGTTTATGGGCTGGTGGAATCATTGGTTCATATTACTTCAAAAGCACATGGTCTCCATGAGCTCTGGTTTCACCAAGACAGGGCTACTAGCCGTAAAACGCGTGAAACAATGAACTTGTTGTGAACTTATTTTGGTAAGCACTTTACTTCACGTATTGGTACGGTAAATTTGCCACCTAGATAGGGTAATATTACACCTTTGTACTATTTTCTTTAAAGATATGTAAAAGTCTGAAGTCCCGCTGTCAGTCTCTGTGCTCAAATAAATCGCCCGAAATTGGACCTTTATCAGATTTTTTTTTTCAAACAGTAACCGATAATAATAATTTTATGTTCACTTTCAAATCTATGTGTTTCATTTTATATAAATATAAATCGAACTACACGATGAATCACTCGATACTTATGCAAACATATGTGCATGTACATGTGTTTGAATTCCCTGGATGTAATAGTTTTATAAATGACAGAAAATAACAAAGTGCCATAATGTTTCTTTAATAATAAACGTAAACCAATTCGGAATTTTTGAAGGAACCAGATCATGAGAAGAAATAGTAGTTATTGAGAAAAAATAGTAGTTATTGTTCTCGAATGTACCTTAAGGAAAATTGAACTTCAAGCTAAATTTTTCAACTAACCACATGCTGACGCTAAAATCTATATCAATTGCATTAGTTATTACAAAATTTACATAATTTCTCTAAAATAAAAGTGTTGTTTTTATGCCCTTCACTACATTGTTGTAAAGGGCGTACACGAGGGCTGATCAGAAATAACCGTTATTTTCAATTTTTTCAAAAAGTATTTATTTATTCATCAATAACTATCTTGCCCCCTTTAAAGTAATTCCCCTCAGATATAATACTCTTATGCCAACGTTTTTTCCAATCCTTGAAACACTTCTGAAAAGCGCTTTTTGATATCGCCGACAGTTCCTGTTTCGATTTTTCTTTTATCTCCTTAATCGTAGCAAAACGCTTTCTTTTCATAGGTGTCTTCAGTTGTGGGAAGAGGAAAAAGTCAGAGGGAGCCAAGTCTGCTGAATACGGTGCTTGAAGCATGATAACAGTTTTATTTTTATTATTTTATTTAGCCGGTAGTCGAAAAAAGTAGAACATCTGCTTGTTCAGGTACACCTAGTATAAATGAATAATATCTCGCAATTTTTATTTCTATTTCAACGTACATACATATGTATGTAAAGTTTTTTGGCTTCGCTAAGAGAACAAGTTATACATATACATGGTCTGATCAAAACTAACCGTTATTTTCAAAATTTGTGAGTTACGTATGTTCGATTTTCGCATTTTTTTCTGTTATGTTGTACTCCTGTCTGTTATATATGTTGGCAATATCAGCCATTTCGGATTGTCAGTTTGTTCTTGACAGATTAAAAGGTTAGTCGGGTTTTGAGTTTATTCACATATCCATTCAAATGAAAATATGCTGCATCATTCATTATGATTTGTTCATGAAAATCGATGATTGATTTCGATAAAATGTTTTAACGATTAAAACACGTTGGTTTAGCGAATACTGCTTATCAATAAATTTGTCAGGTATCCACTTCACAACTGCCAAATATGAACTGTCAACACTAATGTTTAACAAAACGACGGCAAAACGAAATATAATACCTTCCTAACGAATACCCTGTATTTGTTGGTAGATATATATGTTATTAAAGGCAGAATCAAAAACTTTTCTTTGATGTAAAACTTCCATAATGTTCGATCACAACGCAGGTACCCAGTTGGCCATGTCTTAAATAAATCTTAAATGATGGGTACAAGACAATAGAAAATCGTGGAAGACACCTTGACGACACCTCAAACGAAATTTTGGAACAAATGGCCATGACGTAACGCAAGACCACACAAGCGACAGTTTCCCTCACCGCATCGTCGATTATATGCACTTCGTTTTCTTCTACGATTGTGTAGGCAACGATTAACAGCATCGTCCACGATTATTTAGGCGACATAATCGTATATGGTTGTTCCGACGATATCTTCACTAAACTGTCGTCAATGATATTAAGTGATTTAATGAAAATTATTAATTAATTTTGTTCAGCTTCCGATGTCTTTTAAAAGATTGACTCTATTTTAAATCATCAGAAAATTTTTATAAAATTAATTTTTAGTTTATAATATACGTATATTGGTTTATTAGTGTCATAATACAATATGTTGAGAGTCCTAATAAATTGTCAACGAAATCTTTAAAATAACACAAAAATCTTTTACATTTTTTAAATAATATAAAAAATTAATTAGAAAAGAATAATCAATATTTTTGATATCGACTATATTTTTAAAATAAATTTTTATGCATTCATAATTAATGGAACAAAATTTTTGTTAAATTTATTAAGAAATTAATTTTTGTTTCAATATTTTTCTAAATATATGTACATACATAAGTACATAGCTATAATACATATTTTTTATTTCATACAAAAAATTCACAGAAAAAATCTATACTAAAATTTTATGAATTTTTGTTGTTTTTAGAGTCCCGCTAATTTTTTTGAAGAACTATTTTACTTGTACAATTTGAAGACTAGATTAAAGACATTGTCGCCCATCGTGTCGCTCATTTAAGTATCGATGGTTTTTTGAAATATAGACATTGTCGCTCATCTTTCCCCTACAGATGAGCGGTCAGATTGAAGACATTGCCGTCCATACGGTGCTCTTTTTATTACAAAACCTAAAGAAAAGAGATGAAATCGTGCATATATCTTCAAAGATAATGTCGTCGATTTTGCTAGCTGGGTACATGCTATGTTTGATTGTGTATTAACCTACTCATACTTGCAGATTATGTTAATTTAAACAAAATCTGTTTTATATATGTATGTATATACAACCAACCGCCTCCCACTAACGCTCTAAAGAGAAAATTTTATCTTGGTTTTATTTTCTTTCGTAAACAAAGCACCAGAAGATAAAAGAGACCTTAACACGCACAAAATTTCTCTAAGGGAACACGCATGTAGACGAAGTTTGTTTAAACAGGAAGTCTTGGAAACACCACGCAAACAGCAACCACCAATGACTTTATCCATCGTCTTACTTTTTTAACTCGTCCTCAGGAGTATTTTGTTTCTGCAGATTTATGTATGTTTGACTTTGTTAACTTTGCAACGGGGACTTTTTAAGTTGGCTGCGTGTCAAAATTGTGGTAAATTTCATGTTTTTCTTAAATGCTGTTGTTGTGTCTTGTAAATAAATATTTAACAACTAAAAACACACAAACTTTTCTTTAAGTAAAATTAGTACAGTAAGTACTAGCGAGCATGTAATTGGTTGTTATACTATTAAGAATACTATGTACATACATATATGTATGTATGTATGTGTGCACAAAAATGTTTTTTTATATCGGTGTTGATTAGTATATTTTAGGAAGTTCCCTGATTAGATTAATTATGCCAACTTCGTTTTCACTTTTTTATTTTTTAAATCTAGAACCTAATTTGGTACTGACGCCTGACGGCCAACTGCAGAAATGCTTCATGACCTGACCCGCTTTTTTATTTATGCTGCAGCATTTTTAAAGGAAATAAAGAAAATAATATTACTCAGCTCAGATATACGAAAAGTTTAATGTAGATATGTATGCACTTCAAAGTACCACATACATATAATTACATATGATATGCTAGATGCGTGATAATAATGTTTATGCAAATCTGCACAAATACATATGAACATAGATACTTACATACATTCTGAATTGCAAATTTGATTAAAAAAGTTGCTATGGGGCGTTGTATGGTGTTAATTTAACAGTTTCAAAAAAACTTTGTTGTTCTACATATTTTGCAAACCCTTTTTTGAATTCCTTTTGATGTATTAGTTTGCAAAAAAAAAAAAAATGTTCCATTTTATTACATAATATGAGTTGATACACTGGTGTATTTACTTTAAAACAGGGGTGCATAATTTATGTGCTACAAAAGCATTAACATTTTTCAAATATGGTTGATTTTTTTCATTTTATATAAAAAAACAAATCAATTTTATACAATATGCTTGAAGGTCAACTAAGTATGTTTTTAGTGATTCATTTATTCGCATATAAGTATGTATGTGACCGTACATACATACATATGTACATAAAAAAATTACACATTCATAAGTACATTTATAACTTTTCTTTTGTTGTATAAAATCATGACGCATAATAATTGCATTTTGTGGAAAAAAAGGAGAGGATACCAACTACCTATACTCGTATATACTGTATATACATTAGAGGATGAATTAGTGCACGATTTTTAGATTTGGTTTCGCTAGAACCTCTTATTTTGTGGGGTTTGATACACAAAATTATCATTTTAGACCACTAGGCACCATCAGCCATGATCGATGGATGGCGAAAGCTATTCTGCTAGAAAATATTTTTACTTCGAATATATCTCGAACTTATAGAGAAGAATTAATTTCACAACACAATTGCCACCGAAGCTATTCTGCTAAAAAGTAAGGAGTTTAGTTTTTTTTTAAGTGATTTCTGGTATCGAAAAAAGTGAAATATTTTATTTATTTAACTATACAGTATAGGATGCACATAATGGGCGGAGTAACGAAGTCCATATGCCCACGATGGTATTAACAGTAATTAATACTAACTGTGACTAACTGTACCGATGTATGCTTTTTCACGGGAAGTTGCTGTATTACCGTTAACAACGAAATACCTAAAAAAACTGTAGACTAATACAGTTAGTTGAGTAGACAGTTAACCAATGAGAGTGAGACGCAAAACTCTCGAAGGCCAAACAACAACGACTAGCCTGACCGCACTTAAGAAATAATTACTACGGTTGGCAATTTAGCGCCTTTCGCGCTAGTTTTAGCGCTGTTCAGCATTTTTTTTAAATCTTAAAATGTCTTTTTTTATTATACACTTACTTTAGCATATCTTCAAAAGTTTGTAGTGAATTTTAATAATTTAGAATGTGATATTGCCTCTGTATTGAATGAATATTTTTATTTGGTATATTTATGTATGTAAAACTCTGCCGTGAAATCAATATTAAAAGTTCTGAAAAAGAACTAATTCAAAATTTACAATTGTTTTTATGTTTACAAGTAAATATAGTATAATAAATTCATATAAAATAAGGATGTAGAAAGGAATAAAGATTATAATAAAATATAACATTCCATCTGATGTAAGCCAAAATACTTATAAGAATTCGAAATATTATATCCAAACAGTTTTATAACTAGAAGATGAACATGATTTGAAAACGAGCAACTTTACAATCATGTTTTAATACTTCATATTCTAAAACATGGCTTAAGTGGCCCTACCTTGCATTTTATAGACCCTTTCAATTTTAAGATTGTTTTTAAAATTTAATTAAAATTTTTAATTTTTATATCTGTTATTTTGCCTGTTTGTTTATGTTTTATTTTTTTGTGAATGTCAGCTACGAAGCTTAGTCTGGATTTTTTTTTTTTTTTGCTTTACATTTGACCCCGACAAGAAGCCGTTTACTATAACTCTAATAAAATTTGTAATTTCTAGCTACAACATATCAAAACATTCAGTTACGAGTATTAATATCTCCTCCACAAAGAAAATGCAAGTTTCTCTTTTTAATCCCAACTCTTTTTTAGGATTATGTAAATTTATAAATTTAAATCAAAAGAACAATTCAACACGGAGAGTTCAATTTTATTTGAACCAATTTGTGTGTATGCTTGAAGGGTTATTAACCTCAATAAATGGTGCGCCTTGCCTTGTAGTAGGAGATTTTAATGTTGACGTTTTGAGTGACAGAAGATGTAATAGTTTACTTTTAAATCTGGCCGCAGAATTCAATACATATTTTTGTTCTAACCTTATCACAAGACATCAAAGTGAAACTTTACTCGACTTGGTTTTTACAAACTTAAATCAAGATATCTCTGTGTAGTCTATTGAAAATAAACTATGTAAGTGATCACAACTTTATTAGCTGAGATCCTAATTTGGATTTTACTGTGGAAAGTGTTTTCAGTAGCAAACTCAATATTGATTACGAGTGTTTTCAAGAAGTGTTATTTAGTTTATGCAATTGGAGCACAACAAATATCACTAAACGTGATGATACACGTAAGAAAACTTACACCTTGCATGACGAATAAACTTCTTGAGTTGATTGCTTTTAAAGAAAAATTATTAAGAGCTCGAAGAAGGAATAGTAGAACAAATAAAGTTTTAAAACATTTAAAGAGAATAAACAATGTAATCAAAATAGGTAAATCATTTTAGCAAGGTCCAAAAATGATATGGAAGTTTTTAAATCAGGAGTTAGGTCGCAACAGTAAGAGCATAAAAAGTATTATCGACAAAAATGGAAATATTCTAATAAAAATGGAAGAAATGGGTACAAAATTTTATTTTTAACACGCATACACTAGTTTCACTTGTATCTTTGTTTGTTTGTATATTTGCACCACTCGAAATCGATGCCATATGAGTTATTATTACATATGTAGGTATATAAAGCTGTATGTAGAGTGTTACTGCTTTAGTGTGAAAATTGGAGTTGCTGTATTGCTTTCGGGGAATTTGGGGCTTAACGAAGTCGGTTTTGGGAATTACCAAAATAATTCGGAACCACTTCGCTGGCCGGTTGAGAACCGGTTTTTCATATTCGATGAGCATTTTTGCCGTGGAACATGTATATAAACTATAAATGGTCATTCGCTTTAGTGTGAAAATTTAATATTGCTTCTGTGGAAGGGCGCAGGGGCGGGGGGTGTATTTTCACATATACTGAAGCCGACTTTGGGAGTCCCCTAAAAACTGGGGACCGCTTCGCTAACCGAGTCGGAACCGGCTTTTCATATTCTGTGAGCGTTTTGGTCGTGGAACGTGTATCTGAACTATTATTGGCCATCCAATTTAGTGCGAAAATTGAAGTTTCTCGGGAAGTGGGGAATTTTGACGATTTCTGAAGCCGATTTCGGAAATTCCAAGAAGAAAATAACTCGGAACGCGTTATGCGGATAACTATCTGGTTACGAGTACAGTCGACTCGCGAAAACGTGAACATCCAGGTACGTGAACATCCAAAAACGTGAACACTTTTATTTTAACATTGACTGTTTTAAAACGTGAACAAGTGCTGATGGCTCTAAAACGTGAATTTTTTTTTTTAGATTTTTTTTTTATTTCAGAAGTAAGTCCTGCAGTTTAAATTAGTTTTGGGAATTTTAAGCTTTTTAAGCTGCAAAAGTCACTTTTAAACAAACATTTTTTGGATTTTTTCTCACTTTTTATTGATAACATGTTGAAAAATTTTGCCTTTTTTAGATTTTTTTCAATATAGCCGAACTGTTTGCTCTTAACAATAAATTCAATGGTAATATATCTATAATCTGCTCCAAAGTCTTAAAAAGATGAAAAAAAGTGTCATTACGGTTTATCGAAAAAAATGCTTATAGAAGAAATATGAGCCAGAATTTTTAATGCAATGATAAAGTGCACAAAGTGATTCCAATATTGAAAATAAATGGGTTAAATGACATACGAGTACAACACTTTAGACCTACTTCCGTTTTATACATTTTGATAAGGTAGTTTAAAAACTAATAGTTGAAAAAATCACAGAATACCTGCAGGAAAACGAAATTTTAATTAAAACATTGTTTTTTAATTTAATTGTTTGATAACCCAGTTTTTACCGGAATGAAATGGCATAATCAAGACGCTGTTCGTTGTCTATCGGCTTCAATTCATGAACAAGCTGAACCTTATACGGGAAGATGATGAACAAGAAGATGTTGGGCAGACCTGCTGCTATCGTTGAGTTCCGTTCAGAGATTAGTCCCAATTTTCACGAGGCAATTTTAGTTGCGCAATTCTTATCAAATTTTCGTTTCAACTTGCTTTTATGTTCAGACACAGCAATTTTACTTGTGCAATTTTCGTTTTCTATTGCTTACATTTTTTTAATCTTGCATGTACTGCATTCTCAAATTTTTTATTTAAGTTGTCCATAATATTAAGAATTTTTTTTTCTTTTCAAATGAATTAAAATATCGCAATTTCGCGCTAATATTACTTTCATCACGGACAACATATCAATACATAAAAGAAACACAAATGAAAGAAAATGTAAAATTTCTGATAATACGAATGATAGCACAAAACGACTTTCCGAGTACAAGCAAGTTTGTACTCATTTTTACACTCCCCATTCTTTCCTCTCTTATTTGTCCACAAACTCAAGAATTGCGCAACTAAAATTGCCTCGTGAAAATTGGGACAAATCTCTGAACGGAACTCAACGATAGCAGCAGGTCTGCCCAACACCTTCTTGTTCATGTTTATGGATTAAACTGTACACTAGAGTGGTTCGCCTTCTACAAAAAAAAAAAAAAAAAAAAAAAAATGTTTGCAGTCACTCCCTAGGATTAAAGATAATGTAAAAACAATTCGAAAATTTGGTGTTTTACTTTTTTACCATGCCTGCAAATACCGCCCTTTTAGTATTTTGTGCACTATGTCGCCATTTTTAGTCTAATCACAGCATTTTATCGGTGTTTGCGGCTCTTTAAGGGCTACATTTCTGCCTTTAATAGTTACCACAGCAAATTCTAGTTATGATTTTTAAATAATCGGTTAAAAAACATGCAGCATTGGAGTTGGCACGAGCCAAGTTTTTAAAAATAATGAGTAGAATTTATTGTGGTAGTGAAAAACTGTTAGACAAGAATATAACCTTACAGAGCTGCGAACACCGATATATAAAACGTTATGTCTTCTTCACAATGTGCAGAAATAAAATGTAAAAACATATATGTATGTAAATGAACTAAAAAAGTTATTGAACATTTAAACCATAAAGGTAGTTTAAAGTTGTATAACCCAGATTTGTAACCGATTTTTTTTAATGCGCTTTGTGTCTAAGCAGTTACCTCCCACTATCGGCATATAGTTTTATTGTACTGTGTGATATATAAATACGAGTATTTATAACAAAATGCAAAAACTGGCAGATCAATTTTGAGCTACATCGCAAATTAAAGGGTTAAAAGCAGGTGCATTTATGTTCCCGTGATGTCATTCTGCTACTACTAAAAATGTATCCTTGAAACAATTTTGTTATGTTTTTTTTGTCTTTGGCATTTATTCTATAATTAGGTCATTAAAAAGGAATAAAGAAAAAAGCACAAGCAACAATGAAAGGTTGTATCCTTGATCATCAAAACAAAACATACTCATATACATATGTATGTAGGTACATATGTATGTATTTATATTATTCTATATTTAACATAAAAATGAGTATATATACATATGCATATGTATGTAACTGAGTATACATATACAAATGTATGTATGTTTACATGTGTGTATTTTTGATCACATGTTCTCTGGTTTCTCTCTATTTAATCCTTTTATAAGCGACTTTTGTTCTTAAGTTAATTTTTTTCTCAATAATTTTATTCAATTCTTTCATTTTCTAGACCTTCGCTATTGGTATGAAAATAATAAAAAACAAGGGTTTGAATGTGTAGATTGTTTTTAAATTATATTACGCAATTTAGATTCTTTCTACCTGGATATGTTGTTTGTTTTCGTTGTACAACAAGAGACAGGTTTGTTTTGTTTTTGTCATAAATTCCTTAAGAAAAAAAAAATATAACAAAGGATGTTTATGAATAAGAATAAAGTAAGAATATTGCGCAGCTTAAAATCGAATGTGTGCTGAGTATATTGTACATACATATGTATATAGCATGTACGTACATACATACATACATGTTTTTGTATGTATACGCTTATCTACGACATATGTACATTCATTTGCACAAATTTACAAAACAAGATTATTAATTATTGACTTGATATTAAAGCTTTCAATAGAAAATAAAGTTGTGCCTACGCACTGCCCTTGTCGGAATTTGAGTTAGATTAAAAAGTTACTCGTACCTCATGGTTAATCAGAACTGAATCACTAAACCAACTCATTTGCGTTATTAAAACTATCAAGTTTTTGTGCAATTTCCACAATATAAAACGGTACACAGTGACGAAGTGTTCGAAAAAGGTTGATCTATTACTCGACTTTTTTCGAATACCTCGAAAAGTGGCAATTTAAAAATTCCGGTTTTCGGTAAAAAATTAAAGAAAGGCAAACAGGTTAAAAGGTTTTTTAATACAATCACAAAAAACTAATTTGTTAGTAACATTTGAGCAAAAGCAAAGTAATTCCCACAGAGAACGAAATGAAAAAGTCTCTTATAAATCTCTTAACTCTTAATCAATCTGTGTTTTTCGTTAAACGTATGAAATAATGCAAAGTATACATTCATATATGCAGAATGTATTTAGAGTTTTATTTTACTGCTCATTGCACATACACATGCATGTATTTAGATCAGTGGATCCTACAAACTATATACAAATTTATAAGAGCGATTACCCCTGAGAGCGTTGCCTGGTGATCAATGATTTTTATATATGTATAGACGCAAAACGTACCTAATAGGGCTCAGGTGAAGAGTATATTACAAATGTAATATACTCTTCACAAATTACTCAAAAGATCGTGTGTAATTGTTTGCGTCTTTTAAATAATATTTCAGAAGCAATATGCAGTTGAAAAGTATGCCTAGTTTTGTCTTTTGTTTTTATTAAACTTTACTTTGATGTTGACTTTTCCCTTCGCGTACTTTTGGACTTTTCTCAGTTTAAATCGAGCTATCTCAGAGATCTCAATATACGAGTTGTTATAGATGGGGTCTCACCAAACGAGTTCAAGTTTAATTCAAAGGTACCGCAAGGCTTTGTTCTTTCTCCTCCCTTATTTATTATTTTCCTTAACGACCTTCTTTATCCAACTACCAACCCTATACACTCTTTCGCGGATGACAGCAGCATTTGCCACTCGTACTCTCTTAGTCATAGGCCCAGTCTATCAGAAATCGCTGTCAAAAGGTTGAATATGAATGATTCGCTGAAAAGTGATCTTCTATAATCTCCGAATGTGGTCGTAAAAACTGGGTCGCTTTCAACGCTCGTAAGACCCAGTGTCGTTTATTAATACACAAACAAACGACCGCGGGTGTTACGTCACCTGTACTTATGAATGGCATAAATATTGAGGAATCGGATGCTCTCCATGTTCTTGGAATGAAAATTAAGTGTGATGACCGCTGGAGTGAACATATTTTTCATATCTCTAAAGATGCGTTCAAGAGCCTCGGGTTTTTGAAACGATGTAAGATGTACTTCACTCCATCCGATCGCCTTAGTATTTATACCACCTATATCCGACCGAAAATGGAATACAATTCTCATGTTTGAGCCGGTACCTCAAAGTCTATTTTAAGGCTACTCGACCGTTTTTAGGAGAAGGCGAAGAAGCTTATTGGTGACCGTAGAGTATCCAACTCTATTGACTCACTGGAGCATCGACGCAGTGTAGGGTGTGTTACTCTCTTCTATCGTTACTACAATGGATTTTGTTCTGACGGGATAAGGGATCTTATACCCGAATCCTGCGCACTTTTACGAAGCAAGCGTTCTTTGTCCAGAGCTCATCCATTTGTGGTGGATTGTGGAATTCGTTTTTTAGCCGCACGCTTCGCCTGTGGAATAAGTTGTCTGCAGCCTTCTGAATTGTGCACACTGTCATCGCTTTTAAGCTCTTTCAGCAAATCCGTTGTGGTAACTTCTTTTTTTTTCTACATTAATTTATTTATTTAATGTTTAAAATATAAACTAACAATAAGTATTCACATCTTAATACTAAATATAAAAAATTAAATAAGTCCAGCCAATGCTAGACAAAAAAGTTTTATTTTGCGCGATCAATATCGGTAAAATCACCTATTTAACGTTCTCTTCTTCTCAACCGAGTGTGGCTGCCAAAATTAAGTATGTTGCGTGCCAGAAGATTTGGGTGAAGTTCCAGTTTGCTGACATAGGTACTTTGTTGCGTACTTAGCAAAATTCATCTGTTACCAGAGGAGTATACAGATCCTTATGAATTCGTGAGTTTTTTTTTACGTACCATGGGGCTGCAGTAATCGCTGAAGAATTTGGTTTTGGCGCCTTTGAATTTTTTTGATGTTAAATGTTGAGGCGGTGCCCCATAACTAGACCCTGTAGCACCATATAGGCTTTAGAATTGCGTTGTAGAACAAAAGTTTGCAATCTAGGTTCAATACCAAATTTCTGCTCATAAGCCAATTTAGTTGCTCTGCTCTTAATTTCGAACCACGCTTCCACGTTAGCCTACGGTCGTGGTGAATACCATTACGCTGCGGAATAGGTCACCATGAGTTGACATCCAGGATAATTTGGTAGACCCATAGTAGACAATATCGCTATGTTTCAATATTCATTTATGCTATGAGAAACAACCAAATATTTAGTAATGCGTTATATAGTTCATACAACCTATGACGGAGAATTGTAGCAGCCAAATTCCAACAGAGTTCAGCTTTGTGTCGACTCAATTCGACAGTTTCCATCACTTAAATCACTATTTATAGTGATTTTTCAATACTAATGTCTGCATATCTCTTAGCTGTGCCATTGTTGCGTACATTAGTCGAAGAAACTTTCATTATTTACATTGTAATTACGAAAATATCGATATCGAAAGTCGCTCAAAAACGCCACCGAGTCTGTTCTGATGTTTTGTTCTAATTTTTGTTATGAAACAGAATTCAAGTACTGTCACGCATTGTTGTAAAAGTGTTTCAAAACTATGACTACTAGTGGGAATAACGCAATCGATGCGATCGACCGCATTCTGTTTGTACCACTCTTAAATAATGCACTCTCATATAAAATCCAATGTTGAACCCAATAAACCTGTGAAACCCCACAAATATGTTCTTTACTCATATTTCGCCACACTTGTTTTACTTGTATTTACTAATTAAATTGAAATGTTCTTTAAGCTTGAGGTCAGTTTTGTTTTTTATATAAAAAAATGCTTTAATTATATTCGATATTTCGTCTTCCTTTGGAAGACTTCTTCAGGAAAAATTTTTTAGGTTTTCCTGAAGAAGTCTTCCGAAGGAAGACGAAATATCGAATATAATTAAAGCATTTTTTATATAAAAAACAAAACTGGCCTCAAGCTTAAAGAACATTTCAATTTAATTAAAAAAAAGGTCAAATAATTAGGATCAAGATAATGTATTTACTAATATTTATTAATAGCCGTATTACTCCTAAAATGTTGAACCGCTCAAAATGAGCGTAAAATTTCCCTCTTTTATTTGCGCGAAACTTACCAAATAGTGAAGAAACACATATAGTATTAATTCATTGCGTAATTTCGATGTTTTTCCAAAGGACTTCCATTTTTTAATTATCTACTGTTCGTCTAAACCAAATCGTTTCACATTCTCATAAACGTATCAACTGAACTGATTCGCAATATTATAACATTCCTACAGTTTTTCGTTTATTTTTCAATTGTTGAGTCGGATCGAATTCGAAATATTAAGTAGAGTTGTGGAGTTAACAGTGTCTTGCTGTCATCCTTTAAACCCCCGGGGGAACAGGTTTTGCCTTGGCGTATTCCAAACCAGGGCATGTTGTTTGTTGTAAATAAGGGAAGGAGTCCCTCGTTTGTTGTAGCAAATAAAACTCTATGAAGCCGTTGTGTTGGCTTCCGAAACCCTTACCAAGGGTATAAATTGACAGAACGGGAATCAGCATGGCCCCGGTTGATTCTGCTTGCAGTTCAACCCGGGCTGATCATTGTTGAGGTGCCTACCTTGGTTGGAATGTTAAGACTTTGGTTTAAACCTAAAAACGCATGTAGGGTGGTTAGTATCCCTGATAATTGTTGGTGCATAGATTTTTTCGGGCGCTAACAACCCCCGAAGTCTTGCAACAGATAGCTGTACTGTGAAAATGATTTACATCAGTACCTGGGCCTAACCTGATGGTGGATCAATTCCACGAAGTGAATTTTTCACGATTCACCACCGTCCTCGTGTGGCTTGCTAGGCTCACACAGGTAGCAATTCTTGTCATATGATTGCGGTCATATGAACAACTTCTTGTTGAGGAGATAGCTGTACTGTAAGAAACTAGAGGTGATGGTTGGACGGCTGAGTTGGTTTAAGGGCTAATGCTGCTAGTGGGCTTCGGCCTACCACCTCATTAAGCCTTGTCTTCCATTGATTGCTGAGAAATTACATACGGGAGGGATTAGAAGGTCAGAACCCTTGAACAAGGGGTTGCCAAATGCCTACAAACATATGGCAACAATTGCTATTTTTGTGAGCCTGGTAAGCCACTTGAACAAATTCCACTCCGTGGAATTCGTCCATCATCAGACATTCTGGGTCGATATAAAGAATATATTATATTTTTGTATTTTTCTGCTATCTATAAGTCGATATGTCGTTGGTAGCGCTCAACTGGTCATATCAGAAAAACATTTAAAAAATATGTTCAAATATATAATTTTATTTATTGAATTTTTGTTGAACTTTTATAGTTTTTTAAATTAAATTTTTGGTTTGTACATTTATATAACGGGTTATAGTTCAGGTTTTTTCCTTTCTTAAGTTTTTTTCTTAAGAAGGATTTTTTACAATACAAATCTGCTGTGATCAATAATTTTTTATTGAAGAAGACAAGAAACTTACTAATCAAATATTTAGCAGGGGGACAACTAGCTGTTTCGTAGTCGTTACACTACTCATCAGCACCCACTGGGATTTGAACTCGGGTCATGACGTATCATGATCTGCTGCTTTAACCACTCAACCACCGAGCATTTAATTATTTTCTATCTTTATTCATCTCATATTGAATCACATATGGATTTTGTTAATTGCCCACATTGTTTGTACGGCGTTTGCTGTCTCAGAACTAGGGGTATTTATTTTTTGTTATTAACGTACATATTTTTGTATTTTAATATTCTCCGTACCCAGAGATGTAAATATTAATTTATTGAATTTTTGTTGAACTTTTATAATTTTTTAAATAAATTTTTGGTTTGTACAACGGGTTATACAAATGTACAAACCAAAAAAAAAATATATATATAGTTTTATATTCAATTAGCTTTCTGCCAATAATTTCAAAATTGTTCTAAAAATTGTTGTTGGCGAAGTTGAGTACAAAATTGAACGTTGTAAACACAGCACCATAGAACAGACATACAGACTAGTAGATGCTGTTAGAAAGACTTTTAAAAACAAAAAGGATTGTTCAACTCTATGCATTCACGTTTTCCAAACATTTGATAAAGTATGGCAATTTTTTGTTTAATGTTAATAAAGTTAAACTTCACAAGCTTCTAAAGGCTACTTATGTGGCCAGAATTCGCTATCACACAAGGCGATTTTATAAGCCCCACTCAGCCAATCGAAGCAGGAGTTTCCCAAGGTAGCATTCTACTTTATATTTGATTTACGCCTCAGATATACCAATGAGATTCGCAATCCACACTTCAACTTTTGCAGATGACAGCATTCTGCAGCGTTGATCAAAATAGTTAATTAGCTTCACGAAGTTTCAATGTTAGAGAAATAGCTAGCGGCTATATTTATAAAAGATGTTTTATATTTATTAAAGGTTTATTTGAAAATCCTTTTGTATTTTTCATGAATAATGGCCGTAAAACTTTGGAAAATCAACGTTAATGAACAAAAATATACTCATGTTACATTCACACTGTATAAACTAACATTTTCGCCTGTCAAAATTAACAGCTCACCTATTCCGTAGCATGATAAAGTCAAGTACCTTGCTATTCATCTCGACCGTAGGCTAAAGTGGAGGTCTCATTGATGCAAAGGTCATTCAGTTCAAATTAAAAGCAGCGCAACTAAATTGACTTACAGGCACAATGCAATTTTAAACCTTATAAAGCTATGGAGTTCAGGTAGGGAGCACCCCCTAAACATATTGGATCTGTATGTTATGTTAGTGAGAGACTAATTTCCGAAGTACACGATATGATATATGTGTAAGTTTGAACTTCACCCAACTCCTCAAAATAATGACGGCTATACTCGGTTGAGAAGAAGAGATACCTTTGCCACGATCAGAGCGTATTTCATTTTCAAAAAATATTTTTTTCGGTTAGCTTTTTATACTTCTAACATCAAAACTGCTTTATTAAAAAAACAACAAACAAAATGTTTAAAAACTCTATCTGCTAGAAGTAAAAACCAATAACGATGAACAGAACACATCTGTTTAAATAACCACCTCCTTCAGGTAATACTGAAGATGCTAGATATCTCAACCTAAATTTAAAAATACAATTATGGTGTCATGTTTTAGAATGTATACATATCGATGCAGGAGTTCCTGAAGGTAGCATACTGGGGCCTACTTTGTATTTGATTTACGCCGCTGACATGCCAATGACATCTGGAATCCACATTTCAACTTTTGAATCCAAAAAAAACCATCAAATAGTTTCACGAAATTTACAGGAATATACTTCAATATTAGAGAAATGGTTAAAACTTTGGAAAATTAAAGTTAATGAACATAAATGTACTCTTGTCACATTCACACTGTGTAAACAAACATGTGTGCCTATTCAAATTAACAACTGACCTATTCCGCAGCACAATGAAGTCAAGTACCTTGGCATACACCTCGACCGTAGGCTATCGTGGAATTCTCACATTGATGAAAAAGTCACTCAGTTAAAACTAAAAGCAGCGCAACTAAATTGATTTATGGGCAGAAACTCGACATTGATGTTGGATTGCAAACTTTTGTTACAGAATGCTATTCTAAAACCTATATAGTGCTATGGAATTCAGTTATAGGGCACCGCCTCAGCGTAAAATATTGAAAAAATTCAAAGGCGACAAAACAAAATTCTTCGAACAATTACTGCAGCCCCATGGTACGTAAAAAACTCCCGAATTTACAACGATCTGTGTGTTCCGCTGGTAAAAGGAATTTTCTAAGTACGCGACAAGGTATGTCAGTAAACTGCAACTTCATCCAAACCCTCTTGCGCGCAATATACTTAATTTTGGCAACCACACGCGTTTGAGAAGAAGCGTTGCCACCATCAGAACGTTCAATAGGTGATTTTACCGATATAGCGCCCATATAATAAAACTTTTTGTCTAGCATTTGCCGGACTTAAGTAAAAAGCACATTTTTATACCCTTCATAAATATGTAAAGGGTATATATAAGTTTGTGATTCCGTTTGTAATTTCTACAATTTTCATTTGCGACCCTATGAAGTATATATATTCTGAATCAGAATTAATAGAAAAGTCGATTAAGCGATGTCCGTCCGTCCGCCGTTGAAATACCGTTTCTGAGAAAAGTTAGAGAGAGATTTAGACACTTTTTTCTTTCTCCATTCTTTTACCCCATCCATTCATGGGCTTGCTATTGATATTCAGTAATATCGGTTCACGTATAGCTGAGATATATCCAAAATTCCGAAAAAAGCCATTTTTTTTTGCAATTTTGTATGGAAATTTTTGAAAAAAAAAATTGTTTGTTTTGCTTCAAACTTTATACATTCATTAAGCATGCTGACTAAAAGGCAAAAAAAATTTTTAGATATCGGTTCATATATACCCCAGATATAGCTCAAATCGGGGTTTTCATGAAAATGTTGCGCAAGCGAACTAAAACAACTTTTTTTTTGCTCAAAAGCAGTTTTAATAATAAAATAAGGTTATATAAATATGGAAAATGAAAATTTCCGATATCGGTTCATATATACCCGAGATAAAGCCCAGACCGGGTTTTTCTTGAAAATGTTGCGTAAGCGAACTTAAACAATTTTTTTTGCTCAAAAGCAGTTTTGGTAATAAATTCAGACTATATAAATATGGAAAATGAAAATTTCCGATATCGGTCCATATATACCCGAGATATAGCCTAAACCGGGGTTTTCATGAAAATGTCGCGTCAGCGAACTGAAACAAATTAATTTGCTTAAAACCAGTTCTGGTAATAAATTGAGGTTATATAAATATAAAAAATGAAAATTTCCGATATCGGTCCATGGATGTATACCCGAGATATAGCCTAGACCGGGTTTTTCATGGAAATGTCGCGTAAGCGGACTTAAACAACTTTTTTGTGCTCAAAAGCAGTTCTGGTAATGAAATAAGGTTATTTAAATATGGAAAATGAAAATTTCCGATATCGGTGCATACATACCCGAGATATAGCCTGAACCGATTTTTCCATTAACATTTTTTTTTTGCTGAAAAGCAATTCTAGTTATAAAAGAGGATTACTAAAATACAGAAAATAAAAAATTCCGATACCGGTTTATATATAACCGAGCATATTTAGTTCACATTTTTAAATATACTATACATATACGTGAAGGGTATTTTAGATTCGACCTAGCCGAATATACTACACTCTTACTTGTTATTATTAAGATTGGAATACTAATTGTTAGTTCATTTTGAAGATTCAATAAATAAAAAAAAAACGCAAAAAAAAAATTGATACGAGCTTTTTCTTTCTATGTTATTTATACGAAAAATACTCTACAAATTTTAAGACAGTCGAATGGGTCAGCCGGTGCTCTCACTACTATTGTATAATTAGACAGACGGTTAGTAAACACATACGAAGTGATTAAATGTTTAAGAATATCTTTCAAAGGTTTCCAAGTCTACTGATGATTAGGCTAGCTCGACATAAAGACAGCTAAGAAACGCAAAAAACAAGCTGTTTATAATTTGTTCATAATTATTGGTATTAAGACACCAAAATACTACGAGTACATTCATTTATTCTGCTTTCTAATTCTAACAGTTGCTTAAAGCCAAAACTGAATTTTTATTTTCATTAAAAATCTGAAACTTCAAAATTGAAATTAACTATAGACCGCTTACAGAAGGTAACACAACTCATTTTTTACGGAAATAAATGTACCTATACAATTCGATTGCTTAATTGATTATCGAGGAGCAAAATTTTACCCAATCGTATGGGCTCACTGGATCGTTTAACGCTACTACCAGAATTTGGAGTCATGAAGTTCACGGTTGGGACAAAGAAAACTTATTTGTTACGACAAAGTTGATGAAAGAAAAGATAGTGATTTTTAAATATCGCAAAGTAAGCTTTAGTTTTGAGTGGAAATCAAGTCCAAATAAGGAGTAATAGACAAGAGTTATTAAATATGTATGTACATACAAATGCTTCAGATGATTTTATTACGACCCATTGCTTGTATCAGAGTTAATATGTTCTTATGTATGTACATATGTACATACAAAATTGATAAATAAATGCGTTAAATATGTGTACATGTCCTCTACACACCCTGTCAGCTTAAACATACATATCTAGTATGTATTTATTGTATAAATTCAAGAATTTCAATGTAAAATATTGTATGTATGTGTGCGTGGACGACATACATAAGTCAGTATCAGAAAACACCCTTTTTGTTTCTTATACATAAGTACATATGTATGTGTGTATGTATATATATATAAAGTTATATAAAAAGCTAAAACCCAATTTAATTTTACATGATGCGTAACTAAAGTAAATAGACCTTCATTTGAAATTTTTCATTTTTGTTACATAAAATTTTTTAATTTCCCATTCCAACAAAATGATCCAATCACAAAACGGCTTGAAAACCTTAATAACAAACAACGAACGGTCGGTCGAGCGCTTATGGCAAGAAAACAGAATTCAGAGGGTTCTGAAAACGGTATTAGAAGATTTGTTGTGCAGCAGCAGGAATGAGAGGAAGGTATCCCTTTTCCACAGGAAAAGAGCTTTAGCTGTGTTTTAATCCTGCTTCTGAGGGGTGTAATAATTTCATTTTCAATGCCAAGTGCTGAACAGCATAAAATATAAATCAGACATTTACTCCAACTCTTAATTATGACAAACGCAGCAAAAAATAATAAAAAGGAAAAAAAGCCCATACAAACACGAGCGAATGATTTTATGAAAATTATTGGGGTTTTATGTGGGTCGATAAGGGGAGCCAGAAGTAAAACTTTTGGAAAAAAGAACAAGAAGAAAACTACAAGTGACATTCTGATATATATTTTAAGCTTTATATAAAAAATATCATGTATGTATATGAAGTTATTTGGTTGATATACAACAAATAAAAATTCGTATACACATACATACATATAAATATGTATGTATATTTTTATTTTCAATTGTATATACATATGTATGTGTGTAAATGATTCTTATTCATGTTTGATATATTAAATGTGCCAAAAATAAGAAAGATTTTCCTGTGACTAAATGCCCTACATTCCCACATTCAAACAAATTTAAAGTAAAAATGTTGCGTATTTTTTCTATTATATATATATCAATAAGACAACAGTTATACTCGTATGTTGTAAGCACAGATGATTCATATGTATTTTTCATATGTATTTTTAATATTCCGCAGGGCTCTGTTCCTTCTCCTACCCTATTTCGTATTTTCCTCAACGACCTTCTATATCAAACTTCCAACCCTATCCACTCTATCGTGGATGACATCAGCATTTGCTATTCGTACCCATTTGGTTATAGGCCCATCCTATCTTAGATCGTTGACAAGAGGCAAAATATGAATGGCTCCCTTTTATTAATCTCCGAATGGAGTCGTAAAAATAGAGTCGCCTTCAACGCTTTTTAAGACCCAGTGTTGTTTAGTAATACACAAGCACACGACCGCAGATGCTGTTTCATCTGTACTCATGGATGGTATAAATATTAAGGAATTGGATGCTCTTGATGTCCTTGGACATCATTTTTCATGGCTCTAAAGAAACATTGAAGTGCCTCGGGGTTTTTGAAACGGGGTAAGATGTACTTCACTCCATCCGATCTCCTTATTATTTATATTCCTATATCCGACCGCGATTGGAATACAACTATCATGTTTGGGCTGGCGCTTCAAAGCCTATTTTGGGGTTTCTCGACCATATACAACTCTATTGACTCACTGGAGCAGCGAAGCAGTGTAGGGTGCGTTACTCAGTTTTATTGTTACTACAGTGGATTTTGTTCTGACGAGATTAGGGATCTAGTTCCAACAACTCGTACATTTCTACGTAACATGCGTCCATCGTCCAGGGCTCATCCATTTGTGGGGGATTGCCCGGGAACCATATAACAAATTACGGAGAGAATTCGGTTTTCAGTCGGACGCTTCGTCTGTGGAATAAGTTGCCCACAGACCTGTCTCCCGTCTGCGTGGTATTTATCAAACATTTCAATTATTTATTTTGATTTTATACAAATATAAAAAGGATCTTAAAATTTTGAGAGCGCTATCGCAATAGTCCAAAGTTTTAAGCCCAAAAATGAGTACTTGTCACCAAAGTGCACCTATATATCGTTATACAAGGTGTCCGCCGGGAAAGTATTCAACTTTGTTAATTTTTGGTGAAATCAAATAGAATGTTTGTGTATAGAATACAATATCAGATAAATGTTCGCCTCTGTTAGCTTCACAAATGCGGGGCCTTTTGAGCACATTTTTCATTACATTCTCACACATTTCACGCGCTATTTAATTAATTTCATCACTAATTTGTGTTGCTCTAGCGTTTCTGGTTTGTTCAAATAAATATTGCTTTTCAGATATCTCCATAAAAAGAAGTCCGGAGCAGTCAAATCAGGCGAGTTTGAGAGGCAAATCAACATCACCATTTCTTGAAATGGTGTTATCCTGACTGTATGCGATGTGGCATCGACTTCAAGCCCAAAGCATATAGTTTTGGCGTTAAAAAGTTTTCAATCATATGACGATATCGCTTCCCATTTACAGTTCCCGTTACGCCGCTTTCATTTTCAAAGAAGTAAATTCCAATGAATCTTTTTGACCGAATTGCATACCACACTGTTAATTTTAATGGATGCAAAAGTGACTGATGAATAATTTGAGTTTTTAGATTGCCCAGAACCGAATTTTCTGTTCATTCACGTATCCTCCCCTGATTTGAATACTCCGGACTTCTTTTTGAGGGGTATCTAAAATTCAAGGTTTATGTAAGCAAACTAGAAACGCTTGAGCAACTCAAACAAGATATTCGTGATGAAATTAATAAAATATCGTGTGAAATGTATGAGAATGTAATGAAACATGTGCTCAAAACGGCTCGCATTAGTGAGGCTAACGAGCCGGAAATTTATCTGTTATTGTATTCCATACATAATTGTCGCTATTAAAGAAAACATTTAACGATATAAAATCCATTCTCTTTCATTTAATCAAAAATTATAAACGAACAAAGTAGTATGTATACCTTCGGTTTTTATGGGTTTACTAAAACCGGCGTTTTTAAGATTTCTGTTTTTCGAATATCGAATAAACCGAGCTTCTTTATACGGCTAATCGCGAATTTCTAATATAAAAGTTATATAGATACAAATATCGTGTCTATGGGAAACGAATGAGTAACGCGTCTTAAAAATATTGAGTTTAATTCATACGAATTTTCAAGACGTATCACTCATTCGTGTCCCATAAAAACCACAAAAATCTATATTAATTACAAATATAACTATTTTAATGAGATTATAGGCTGAGAATTTAGTTCACAGTTATATAATCGTTTGTATACTGATAAATATGGCACTGTGACAGATTTTGAATATGAACTAAGCAAATCTATTAATAGCATGCGAAAAAATAGAAGCCTCTATTAAAATTAATCGCAGAGAAATCATTTTGGAACGTTAAGATTTGAAAAACTATTTTGAAAGAGGCGATGAATCATACACGATTTTTAGAGTAGTTTATATACATATGTACTATATTTTTCACCTGCATAGTACGTTTGGCGAATAACCTGCAAAAATGCGACTAGCCCATACATGCGTGTGAAGAATGGTCCGCAACGGACTAGAAGCAACAAAAAACTAACAAAATTGTGTGGCAAAATCATGGCTTTTTTAACATTACGTTGTCCTGGGGTTAGATCGCGTACAAGCAAGCCTTGTATTACATAACTGTAGTCTCAAAACAACTCCATGTTACACCACAGGAAAATAGTTTGTAAAGTACTATCTAAAATATATAAAAACGAACAATTATCAAGTAATATACTCACAAACTCGTGTTTAACAATGAAATGGTCCAAGTCTGCATTACATAGGATTATGTAATTTCCAGGGTATTCCATATTCATAGATTTATGTTTGTTGGGATTATTTTAAATATGTATATACATATGTAAGTTCTGCATCTTTTTTAATTTGTTCTTATTCGTTTTTTATTTCATTTTATTATCGACTACGCACAATTTTATCAAGTAATTTACTTTTACTTTCTTCTCCCTATTGGAGCGAAAGAGAACGACAAAAACAAGTACCATTACGAATTCTACCCAATGAATTTGTTATATACGAGTATGTATGCATATACTTGTACATACACGCAGAGAAAAGGCAATTTGGAACATTGTTGTCACAATTTGTATTGTTGCCGCTAGTGGTGTAACATCGTTTTTAATACAGCTTTAACATACTTTAAAAATTTACATATTTTTAGCTTTTATTTATTTATTAGACTTTTTAAATAAGTTCAGCAAATGCTAGATAATAAGTTTTATTATGCGCGAACTATATCGGCAAAAACAGCTATTGAACGCTCTGATGGCGGCAAGAGTACCCCCTCTTCCCAGCCGGTTGTGACCGCTCATATTAAGTATGTTGCGTGCAGGAGGATTTTTGTGTACTTCCAGCTTACCTTGATACCGCCCCCGGGAAACAGGGTTTGCCTTGGCGTATTCCTAACTTAGGCGCTCTGTTTTTCATGGAAAAGTGGGGAAGGGGTCCCTCGTTTGGTGCGGCAAACAAAACTCTAGGAAGCCACATGACTTATGTTGTGTTGGCTTCCGAAACCCTTACCAAGGGAACTTCCAACCAAGCAGAACTTCCCCCGGGAAGTTCTGCTTGCGGTTCGACCCGGGCTGATCATGGTTGAGGTGCCTACCTTGGCTGTAACGTTCAGGCTGTGGTTTAAACCTAAATCGCAGGAAGGGAGTGTTAGTATCCTTGATAATTGTTTGGTGATGGGTTTTTTCGAGGAGTAACAATCTCCCGAGGAGCTGTTGCCTATACAACAGATACTGTAAGGAAGGGCTGATGCTCTTAGTGGGCTTCGGCCTACCAACTCATTAAGCCTTGTCTTCCGTTGATTGCTGGGAAGTTGCATACATGTGGGATTAGAAAGCCCGAACTCCTCAACAAGAAGTTGTACATATGACCGCAATCATATGACAAGAATTGCTACCTGTGTGAGCCTAGTCAGCCACAAGGGGGCGGTGGTGAATCGTAAAAAATTCACTCCGTGGAATTGGTCCACCATCAGGTTAGGCCGTCAAGGCAGTTACTGATGTAAATCATTTTCACAGTTACCTTGATACCTTGTCGCATACTTTGAAAATTCGTCTTTTACTAACGGAACATACAGATCCTTTTGAGTTCGTGAATCGTTCGAAGAATTTGGTTCTGTCGCATTTGAAATTTTTCAATGTTTGACGTTGAGACAGTGCCCCATAATTGAGTTCCATGGCACCATATACTCGTAGGCTTTGGAATGGCATTAAGTCATTGAATTTTTGTTGAACTTTATAATGTTTAAATTACATTTTTAAATAAAATTTTTGGTTTGTACATTTGTACAACGAGTTATAGTTCAACTTTTTTCCTTTCTTAAGTTTTTTCTTAAGAAGGATTTTTTACAATACAAATTTGCTGTGATCAATAATTTTTGATTGAAGAAGACAAAAAAAAAAAAATAATAATCAAATCTTTAGCTGGGGGACAATTAGCTGTGTCGTAGTCGCTACACTACTCATCAGCCCCCACTGGGATTTGAACTCGGGTCATGACGTATCATGATCTGCTGCTTTAACCACTCAGGCACCGAGCCATTTAATTATTCTTTATCTATATTCATCTCATATTGAATCACATATGGATTTTGTTAATTGCCCACATTGTTTGTACGGCGTTTGCTGTCTCAGAACTAGGGGTATTTCTTTTTAGTTATTAACATACATATTTTTGTATTTTAATATTCTCCGTACCCAGAGATGTAAATATTAATTTATACAAATGTACAAACTAAAAATTTAATTTAGAATGACATTGTTTAACAAAAGTTTGCAATCCAACTTCAAGGTAGAATTTCTGCCCACAAGGCAATTTAGTTGCGCTGCGTTTAGTTTCAACTGAGTACGAGTGCTTGTCTTGATTGTGCTGCGGAATAGGTGAGTTGTTGGAAAAGCGAACATCTTTGTTTGCGTAATGTGAATGTAATGAGATTATTGTTCATTAACTTTGACTTTCATCTGCAAAACCTAAAGTGTGTATTCCGGATACAAGGCGTAAATCAAATATAAAGTAGGTGCCAAAATGCAAACTTGGGGAACTCCTGCCTCGATTGACTGAGTGTGGCTTACAAAATCGTCTTCTCTGATTAGAAATTTCTGCCCACATAGGTAGCTTTCCAACAGCTTGTGATTGTTTGTAGGCAAGTTTAACTTTATTTTCTGCATTAGACCGCCGTGACACACTTTACCAAAAGCTTGGGAAGCGTCAATGAATAGAGATATGAATAGTCTGTGTGTTTATTCTATCGTGCTGTGTTTAGCCCGAAAGCCAAATTGATGATTAGTAAAACATCCTAAATCGTCCAATATTGGAGTCAACTTCGCCATCTATAATTTTTTGAAATGGTTGGTAGTAGACTTATTGGTCTAAATGCCACAAGAGATATAAAATAGAGTTAAACATAAATAGAAGAAAATATATATATATATATATATATATATATATATATATATATATATATATATATATATATATATATATATATATATATATATATATATATATATATATATATATATATATATATATATATATATATATATATATATATATATATATATATATATATATATATATATGACATGGCATTTCCCCATATGATCTTCTGTGGGGGAATATATATTTAGATTTTTTTGGGTTAATAATAAGGTCCCTTACAGATCCAGTATGAAAGTCTGCTTAAATTAGTTTGTCCTCGATATTTCCAAACCGATTACTAATCTACAGTTGTGAAAAAGACTTCCACCAACACCTGATATGTTTATATGATATATTTATATAATGGGTGATTTTATAAGAACTATCGGAAATTTAAAAAAAAAAACACATAAAATTCAGAAAAATGCATGAAATATTTATTTGGATCGATAGTTGGGTCGATATAATTTACTGTTTGAAGATTATTTCATGCAAATGTTGGCCGCGGCTGCGCCTCAAATGGTCCATCCGCTTAGTCCAATTTTGGCATACTCTTTCCAACATTTCGGCCGGTATCTCACGAATAATGTTGGCAATGTTGGCTTCCAGTGCGTCAATCGAAGCAGGCTTGTCGCTATAGACATTAGCCTTAACATAGCCCCACAAAAAATAGTCTAGAGGCGTTAAATCGCACAATCTGGATGGCCAATTGACTGGTCCCAAGCGTGAAATAAACTGTTCACCGAACTCGCCTCTCAATTGGTCCATTGTTTCGCGTGCTGTGTGGCATGTGGCACCGTCTTGTTGAAACCACATGTCATGCAAGTCAAGCTCTTCCATTTTGGGCAAAAAAAAGTTTGTTATCATCACACGGTAGCGCTCACCATTCACAGTAACGTTGTGATTCGCATCATCTTTGAAGAAATACGGCCCAATGATGCTGCCAGCCCATAATCCGCACCAAACGGTTGCGGATGGACTTGGTCTTGCAATGCTTCTGGCTGCTCTTCACTCCAAATACGGCAGTTTTGCTTGTTCACGTATCCATTCAACCAGAAATGAGCCTCGTCGCTGAACACAATTCTTCGATAAAAAAGTGGATCTTCATCTAACTTTTCAAGAGCCCATTCACCAAAAATTTGGCGTTGTGGTAGGTCGTTTGGCTTCAATTCTTGCACCAGCTGTATCTTATAAGGCTTCACACCCAAATCCTTCCGCAAAACAGAGGCCCAATTGCTGCGAACGGCGCCGAATCGATAATTCACGGTCATCACCAACACTGGCCGATACGGCTGCTATATTTTCTTCAGTTCGCACTCTACGTAAGCGTGTTGGTGGTTTAATGTCCAACAATGTAAATTTGGTGCGAAATTTTTTTACAATAGCCCGAATAGAAGCCTCAGTAGGTCGATTAAACTGACCATAAAATGGAAGAAGCGCGCGATGAACTTTCTTAACAGAGCACGCATTTTGGTAATAAAATTCAATAATTTGCAAGCGTTGTTCGTTTGTAAGACGATTCATGATTAAATTATAGACCAAACTGAAGATGTTTGACAGTTACACAAGATACAAAACGTGCGTGAGCTGTCAAAACTAGTGTTGCCAAAAAGATAATAGCAAAAAAATCACTCGTTATGTTTAAATAATATAGGTTTGGTTCTTGATTGTACTTAATAAATTTCAGATTGAAAACATATCACATGGTTGTATTCAACCATATAATTCAACAGTGGTATTTTGCCCTTAGAATATTGTCATATCAACCATATTTTTTTTCAGCGTGTATATATAGCAAATGTATGTATATAAGAAATAAGTATTATATGTGCTTGTAACTTTTTATTTGCTGAAAAATTCTATATACAATACACTAAACACTTTTGTAAATAAACACAAGTTCTTTTCTGTAGACGATCTTACAAATACAGATAAAAGTAAATGTTTGTATCCAAAAAACGTACGTGTATGTTTGTGTATAAACATTAGTGTGAATATACTATTTGTATTTCACGTTTTTGCCACACGAACAACGTACGCATTTTGTTTTACTTTTCTTTTGTGGTAAATAATCAACCATATTGTTTTTTTGTTGGTTAAATTTCATGAGTGAAAGCAAATAAAGGACTTTCTTTTGCAGAATTCGCTTCTGTTTTTGTAATTATTAAAAATAGAGAATAAGCACGCATACTGCTTTATACCAGAGAAAACAGACACACATTAATATATACATTTTACGCAAGTGCTTATGTAAATAGATATGTACTCGTAGTTGTTGAAAAGCCAATGGTGCGGTTTACCGGCTGGCGAAGTCATCGGGCTGTACTTGTTCAAAACGTACGATATTACGAGTAATTATAAATTAAACAAAAAGCTTTCAGAGAATTATCTTAATACCTACATATGTATTTTTATTATGATTAAAGGATCTATATATTTCAATTATGTATGTGTGAGATAAAATATCGGCTAATTGTTCAGCATGGCTACATTGGCATCCCACTATCCGATGGGATATATTTTCAATAACACTGAAACATGACTCTATGTTGACTATATTCAATATACGTTATTGTGCCGAATTATCTCATCCTTCAGCCTTTTACGAAAATGGGCGCTCCAATTATTTCGTGCATTTCATGATTTTTTGGGAGGCATATTTTCACCTAAGTGGACTTGTTCACAACCAGATAGTTGCTCAAAAGCCAATAGTGCGGCTTACGAGCTGGCAGAGTCTTCGGGCCGTACTTCTTTGAAAATGATGTCGGCCATGCAGTTACCGTAAATGGTGTTCGCTGTTAACTTCTTCTCCTTCTTACTGCCATGACTTGAGGATATGGACCTGGACGATACGTGGTTTCAATATAATGGTGCCACTTGCCATACACCCAAAGAAAAAATGTTTTTTTTTACGGGGTATTTACTAGCCGTATTATCTCATACCGTGGCGACGTTAGTTGCCCGCTCAATAATAAAGCTATAACTTTTGTTTCTGCTATTATCTCTTAAACATACTTTAATACATTCCAGATAAAACACATCGCCATGAGCATTTTGATTACGTTTTAAAATAAAGTTTATATACATGAAATTTATGCCCTTATTACGGTTTACAACTCAACCGTGGCTTAGGTTAACTTTAACAGGCTGTCAGCCATTGAAATGCCAAATACATATCGCTGGTGCAGTTCAGAACCAAAGCGAGGATTAAATAAAAGAGTTCAATCCACCTACGAGTATATCACACTCCCATATTTCAGCCAAATCATGCAGCACAGATCTGTCTATATACCAAGCCCTTATATAAGAAACGGTTGGATACCGACAGAGGAAGTGCTCAACAATCCATACTTCTTTCCCGTCGTTACAACTTCTGCAGAAATCATTAAATAGAAGATTTAATCTTCACGCATTCACAGTAGAACGCACTGCCGTCGAGGTAGACCACTAAGGATAATATTCCTTCTGTTATCACGCGAGGCCAAGCCCTCTTTAATATTCGACAGGTAACCTCACTAGACCATCTGCTCTGTGCAGTCCCTGTTCTTGCATCTTTACTTGTTCTTTATAGCTCTAAACCCAACCTTATTTAAGTGACAATTTTCGGCTTGGCATTATCGAATATAACTTAACATCTCAAAAATACTAAAGTTGAATTTATGGTGTTTTAGAACTTTTTTGTGGTAACGTTTACAACTCTGTGTTAGCTGGCAGTTATTTAAAAAACTACTGAGGTGAGTTGTAATTCTTAAAACCGAAAATGAGTTCAGTTGTTCGAAGTTCAATTCAGCTAAGTCGAGTTGTAAACCATAATAGAGGCATTAATTATTTGTTCCATTTTTTGTAACTCAAGCCCTGTTAAATAACTTTTTTGTGGGTGTGCAAATAAGATTCATGCTATTATGTACGTACTTATTTTCAAGTTGTTTTCTTGACGACGATGTATCTCGAGAATCAAAAGTGGTACAGAGTGTGTATTTAATACCCCAAATTTCAGAAAAAAGCTTACTAAATAGAAACACCTTTTAATTTTTAACTTTATTTCGGCTATTTTATCCTCTATCAAATATATTCGTGTGGAAATATTCTATCAAAACTGAACACCGTTGCCACAACCATAGCTGCTAGATTTTCCGATAAATCGTAATTTTGACGTTTTCCATGCTCAAATGTAGCGAAATGACGATTTTTGTCCTAAAAATAACGATTTTTTGTAGGTGAGACAGAAAGTAGATGCAACTCGACAGGAATGTAAAAAACAGGCATTTTGGTTGTGCAAAAAAAATTTGCTTATGACATAAGTAATTTGCAACAAAAATAAGTAGTGTTTTGTCTTCCTCCATTCTATACACACGTGGTTTTTATTGTCTTCTATATTTTATATGGATGTTCGTTATTAATTTTGTTTTGCACCAGAATAAATAGTATATTGTGTTCCATCCTATGGAAACGTGTTTGTTTTATATCTTCATTATTAAAATAAAAATCATTTACTACCTTGCAGCTAGTCTGAACAAAGTTGAAGGTACATACACTGGTCACTGAACAGTTTTAACTAATTTAATTCAAATACTTTCGTTTGTTTTTTCCGCGTTGTTCTTGATACGTGCAAGTCAAAGGTCCACAAACACTACCCCATCTTTCCACTTTTTCATAATATATTTTCGTAGTTCCAGTACAATACAATGCATTGTAGAGTCATCCTCTGAGTACTGGTCCAAGATAACAAAACAAATAAAGAAGTATGCATAAAGTGATAACAAGGGCTGTGTAAAAATGTAAGAAAGTTAATAATGTAACTTGTGTAAATTTTAAATTTTGAAGAAAATTGATTTTGGAAGAAATTTCCTCATTTTATAAATAAATAAGAAAAATAAGTATCGGGAATTAAGTTTTTCAGATTTTGAAGCAATTTTTATAAACTAAGAAACAAATTTTGACAGATTTTGCAAAACTAAAGGCCTAACTATAATGTGCATAGATTGGCTTAAGCTTTTACCAAAATTAAACGAAAAGTCTGTCAAATGCATATGTGAATGAAAAACGACTTTTAGTTGGCCATAATGTACTTATATGAACTTAATGATTTTAAACCCATTGTTGCACAACTGCGTAGTACTTGTGTAATTACTAAGTAGATTATATAAAAAGTACTAAAAATGACAACAAAGTATTTGTATGCAATAATTTCCAAACAAAAAGTAAAAACAATTTTGTGGTAATTTGTGTAATTAAAAATTGGAAAAAGCTAAAATACATTTCTATTAAATTAAATACAATATTATTTGTTTACACACACACATTATAGTTAGGCCTTAAAAAATATATGAATTGAAATGTGGGCGTTTTCAATATTTATTTCAAAATATAGTGACACGTTGCAGAAGAACAGGCCCTTCTGCAACGAGGACACAATATTCAACCAAGTTGGTTAAAATAAGACAAAAATACGAAACTCTTTAGAGAACGAAACACTTGAAGGCTTTCTTTATTATATAAAATATTTAAAATTAAGGCCTTCAAAATTTTTTGATGTTGTAATTAAATCCAACGTATTGGAATTATTCAATTCAGAAATGTATTTCTAAAATTTTCGGAAAACTCACTGTATCAAGTTCAAAATGCATTCGATTTTTTTTAATATCACATTATTAGTACATATGTGTGTAAGTGTAATTAATTAAGAACTAAATTCTTTAAAAAAATTATATAGTTTTTTGCGAATGTACGAATTTGAGACCATAAGCTTGCATGGAAAATCTGTCATATTTTTAAATAAAAATTTAAAATATACAAAAAATTTGGTAGTTTCATAAGTCCGATTTTTTGACAATATTTCAAAGTTAAAATGGCGATATTGTCAAAAATTATCCGGATATTGACGATTTCTTCCATAGTTTTTCTTTAGAAACAAACAATTTCAAAGATAAAATTAAAAACAAATAAATAAGGAAGTGGACAAAAAATGTATGTTTTTACATATGTATGTACACACATATAGAAATATTAGGAAATTGGTGAATATATACGAGTATATACATACATATGTATATAAATTTCATTATAAGCAAAAGTAAAAGTAGCGGCATAAAGCTGAATATACAAATCGCCATTATCAAATTTCACCTGTTATTGTAAAACATATTCCATTTGGTTGTTGGTAACATTGGGATGCGTTATCAATTCTTCTTTCGCCATTAAACAAAATCATCCTTTTCAATGTTATTATCTAAAAGTAACAAAAAAAAATATGTTAGAAACATATACAACAACTCCGCCCACATTATCCTCTTATCAGTTCAAATAAAATGAAAGCAAAACACAAAAGAAAATTAAAGAAAAAAAATAAACTTAAAGTTAAGCAAAGTTGTTATTCAGCTTGTCAGTGAAGCAAACTTAAATTTACTCAAGTTCCTCGTCATGATGTCGATTATTTTTGTGCATAAATTATATATACGAGTATGAATAACGTGTTGTGGGAATCTGCGAGTGCCCGTTCCCTGGTCTATCCATCCTTTTTACTAATTTATTCGTCATTGTCATTACCCGTATAATGATTTTTTTATTGCACAACAAATACTTCAGAATAAGTATAAGTAAATATGTGGGTATAGTATATAGATTATACCGCTCCTTTATTGCAACATAGTCATAACTAAAAAAAGCATGTTTCGAGAAAAACATATATCAAATTTTTAGTTTCCATACAAATCTTAGACAATTTTTTTTTTAGAAAATATCTCCTAAACGAAACAGTTTAAAAGTAATTTGAATGCATTTTTGGCACAATATAAAAGGTACTACTGTAAACAATTCTGCATTCCTAACTCGAAAAGCTAATTTTTTGAGATATGACTATGTTGCAATAAAGGAGGGTAGGTACATACATATCGACATGTACGAGGTCTAATAAAGAAAACCGTTATTTTCAAATTTCGTGAGTTACGTATGTTCGATTTTCGCATTTTTTTCTGTTATGTTGGTACACATGCCTTTTATATATGATGGTAATATCAGCCATTTTGGATAGTCAGTTTGTTTTTGCCAGATAAAAAGGTTAATCGTGTTTTGGTGTGCTCTTCGATTTTTTACTATTCGAAAAAATGGATCAACAAAACTGTATTAAGTTTTGTGTAAAATATGGAATTAAATGCGTAAGGACATTTGAAATGTTGACTGTGGTGTTTGCCGAGTCAACAATGAGCAGAACATAAGTTCAATTGTGGTATAACCGGTTTAAGGAAGGCTGAGAAGATGTCAATGGCGATGCTCGTACTGTTCGCCTGATCACATCAATAACCGATGAAATAGTGATGAAAATGATTTTGATTAAACTATCAGAGAGGCTGCTGATGATGTTGGCATATCGTTCGGCTCATGCCAAGCAAAAATTACGGATGTTTTAGGCATGAAACTTGCGGCAGTGAAGATGTTCCAAAATTGTTAAATTCTGAGCAAAAACAACGTCGCATGGACATCGCTAAAGAGCTGTTGAACATCGTTCGGTTTTTTAATATTCCGTTTCTACTTGACCACATTTGTGCTTAGAGTACAGCAGCAAAGTAAGCACCGATTTTAATTTCAAGTCGAAAATTAAATGATTTTAAAACTTTACTTCGGAAAGAGTAAAACATCTGAAGTCAATTAAATTATTTTCGGAGAATTCTTGCTATACTCGCATGTACATGAAATGTATGTAAATGTATGGTATGTACAAAAGAAGATCATTAAACTCTGGTACTCGATACTTTCACAAAACAAATCGTAGCAACCAACGGTTCTTCATTTGTTTGAAAGGTGTAAAGAAATGTTAGAGACGTGTATAAATGAAAAAGCTCGTTTTTTGTGTGTCTTGACAGGTATTATTAGAGCATTTTTCTTTGTTTGAGAATATTTTTCAAAAATTTCCAAACGTCTACTGATGATTAGGGTAGCTCCTATGAAATGTCGACATATAAACAGCTGGGAAACGTAGAAAACAATCTATTTATAATTTTTTGATTGCTATCAATGTTAGAAGTCACTATATAAAACTGTATTGTATGATTTTTTTTAACATCACTTTAATATTTTGATTTAGAAGAAAAAAGGTCAGTTAAAGGTGAAAACAAAAAAATTTATTGATATTTTGTCTTTGAAAAAGACATTTATAATTTTTAGAAATACTTTTTTCATACCTTATATTTGCACTGCACTGCAACCTACAGCTTTAATATTTGCCCTTCTAAAATTGTGACAAAATATTGGAACTGCATTTTCATTTTGGATAAATTAAATTTTATCGAGATACAGAAATGCCTCTGATGGTACAAACCCTAATTTCAGAGTATTTATAATATATTCTTCATTTGCGTAGTATGATGTCACAATGATGTTATTTCCAATACATGACGTAGATACTAGATATATTTTCTTATATGATAAATTATGAAATTATCAATTCTTATTGTGTCTGGTGCATTATATAAAATTTGGTTTGAAACGTATTTTTTAATACAAGATCTAAAACATTTTCGTTCGAAAAGGTCTAAATAAGGTAGTTTCAATTTTTTGTATGTTAATTTTCATCATCCGGGTTACTGTAAACTCTTCCACTAAATTTTGTAGTTTACCATTTATTTGATCAATAGTTTTATCTGCAAGATATATAATAATATCATCAGCAAAAGAAATTATGTTTTCAAGATGTAGTATAAACAGATTAAACGAAGTGGGAGAGTTTACAGTTCCTTGTTGACGACCATTCGCAATTGCAAAGGTTTAAGGAATCATATAATCTTTGTGTGCAACAACAATTGTTTTGTCTGTTATCATATTAAAAATTAATGTAATCAGGTGCATTGGAAACAGATATTGAATTGTGATGACTGAGAGATTTCTTGTCATTTTAAAATTTTTAGCGAGCATTTGTTATTATTTCATTTTGACACAAGTTGGACATTTGTTTTGTCATAAATTATTAAACCAATAAATTTTTAACCAACAAAACAAAACATAACACAAAACAACATGACCAGCGAATATCCTTCCTGTCTGCAAGTATTCGTATGCAATACCCATGTGCATTAAAATATGAAAAATCTTACCATACCCACCTACTTGAATAAATAATTTGAGTATTGTAACCGTATTTTACATTTATGTACATATGTATGTTATTACGTACATACATACAAACATATGTATGTGTGTAAATATTTATACAAAAATAGAAATCATAACAAACTACTGACTGACTGAATAAGTTTTTTGTCATTCTATTTATACGAGTACATGTTCGTACATCCGGCACAGGCAGCACACGATTTCACATGAAAAAAAATTAATTGACTGTGAATAGATATGTTACATATATGGATTTTTGCAAAACAAAAAGCTATAGTTGAAGTTTGGACAATTAAATTTTTACAATAAAGTTCTCTTGTAAATATTTTACAAGAATCTATATCACCATTAGGAAAGCCGGCACCTGTAACACACAAATATTAGATCACATCCGTTTACAGTAAATCCTTAAAAGTTTAAAGAAAAATATAAGAAGAAGATATGTATGATATAAATGTATTTATGTAGGAAAAAATTAACATTTTATGCATCCGGATAATGGAGCCATTAATATATTTTTTTTTTTTATATTGGACCAGTACTCAGGGAATGACCCCTACATATGCAGTGCATTGTACCAGAACTAGGAAAATAGCTTGTGAGGAGGGGGAAAGAGGGAGTAGTGTTTGTGAACATTTGACTTGAACCCTCCAACGTTATAACAGACAGGAATCACGTCTGCAGGCAACTTATTCCACAGACGAAAAACGAATTCTCTCTGTAATGCGTAGTACGATTCCACGGGCAATCGACTACAAATGGGTGAGCTCGTGCTACGTAAAAATGTGCGCGTTTCGGGAACAAGATCCCTAATCTCGTCCATTGTAGTATCGATAGAACAGAGTAACGCATCCCACACTGCGTCGATGCTCCAGTGAGTCAATAGAGTTGGATACCCTACTGTCATCGATGAGCTTCTTCGCCCTCTCCTGCACACGGTCGAGTAACCCCAAAATAGACTTTGAGGCACCGGCCTAAACATGAGAGTTGTATTCCATTTTCGGTCGCATATAGGTGGTATAAATCTTACACCGTTTCAAAAAAACGAGGCACTTGAATGCTTCTTTAGAGACATGAAAAATGTGATCAGTCCAGCGAACATCACACTGTATCTTCATTCCAAGAACATCAAGAGCATCCGATTCCTCAAGATTTATACCATCCATGAGTACAGATGAAGCAGCATTTGCAGTCGTTTGTTTGTGCGTCAATAAGCAACACTGGGTCTTCGAGCATTAAAGTCGACCCTGTTTTTACGACCCCATTCGGAGAATAATAGAAGATCACTATTTAGTGAATCATTCATATTTAGCCTCTTGGCAGCGATCTCTGATAGGCTGGGCCTATGACTAAAAGAGTACGAGTGACAAATGCTGCTGTCATCCGCGAAAGAATGGATAGGGCTGGAAGTTTGATAGAGAAGGTCGTTAAGGAAAATTAAAAATAGGGTAGGAGAAAGAACGGAGCCTTGCGGTACCCCTGAATTAATCATGAACTCGTTTGATGAGACCCCATCTATAACAACTCGTATAGTGCGGTCTCTGAGAAAGCTCGATATAAACCGAGAGAAGTCATCACCGACACCAAAAGCAGTAAGTTTTGCCAATAGTGCACCATGCCACACTCTGTCAAACGCTTTTGAAATATCCAGAGCCACCACACCACTTTCACCGAAATTATGGATTGAGTGGCACCATTTCTCAGAGAGATATGCCATAAGATCGCCACTAGAACGTCCCTTACGAAATCCATATTGGCGATCACAAATATCCTTATATCACATGTGTACATCAATTTTTAAAATTATTGTTTCGTTGTAGTTTATTTAAAAAAAATTTTTTTGGGAATGTCCTGAAGTGTCACTCTTACATTTTTGTTGGGATTAATAATCTTTTTATTATTATTTTGGAACACTACTCAGGAGATGGAACTAGTAAAATATGTTATCTGGAAGAGGAAAGAATTAATTTAGTATTATATGTGGATGTTTGACTTGAACTTTCCAACATTAGTATGTGATAGGAAAGCCGTCTGCAGGCAACTTCTTCCACAGACCAACCGTACGGCGGAAAAATATTTCTTTCTGTAATGCAATTGACCCCAAATAAATGGGCTATTCGCAGGCCTAAAGAAAATACTCGCCGATAAGAAATAAGGTTATCGCTGAAACTGAGGCCCATTTTGAGGCAAAAGATAAAAGTGGTATTGAAATGTTAGAGCGGCGCTGAATTATGTTGCTCTTGATGGATATTACGTTGATGAATAAAGCTAATTTTGAACCGAAAACACTGTGTTTTCTTTGTTAGGTCCTGGACTTTTCAGCCCATGTGCTAAATCCGCAAATTGGAACGTCACCCAAATCCTCTTGCACGCAACATACTTAATTTTGGCGGCCACACTGGGTTGAGAAGAAGAGATACCCTTGCCACCATCAGAACGTTAAATAGGTGATTTTACCGATATTGTTCGTGCAAAATAAAACAATTTTGTCTAGCGTTGGCTGGACTTAAATAAATTTTTTTATATTTAGTATTAAGATTTTAATACTTATTGTTAGTTAATATTTTGAAGATTCAATAAATAAATGAGTGGGGGAAAAATGTACCACGAACTATATACAAGGAACAATCCCTACAAGAAATAGATGACAGGAACTAATACACTCAAATGCTATTTTTCAACACATTCACAAAAATGTTATACGTATGTATATACTATTATTACACGCACAATTTTCATATTGCCCCTAAGATCCTGATAGAAACTACTGACCGATGTTTAGGTCTCAGTTCTTGTAGGGACGTTGAAATGATTAACGAGCGTTTACAAGCAGGTATTCTCAAAAATTAGCATAACCTTAAACCTTGTATATTGCTGGTTTCTATTGGAAATTTTAAGGTATGAGTATTTATTTTTTATAAATATGTAATTGCTACTTTTATAAATTTCTTTGCTTGCCAAGTTCAGCAAAAACATCTCGAAAGAAAAACATGTTTTGCTGTGAATATATGTATCTAGTTTTCAAGTCTTAAGAAAATATCGAAAAGTTAAATTTGTATAAATCCAGGAAAGCGAAACAGGAAAATGAAGTTGGGAATTAAAAGAAAAGCAGCCTAATGTGGGCGAACATGAAGAGAAATACACAAAATGTAAATATTCTATGCAGTGCCAACTAACGTCAAATAAAAACAGAGATTTAAAGGATTTAATTCTTAAACATTGTTTCTTCCAGTAGAGTTCCTTTTCAATATAAATGAATAGAAGAGAATTTGTTGTTAGCATTTCTTGGAAGTGAGTTTGCTGCATGAGGCTAACTAGCGCCTTTGGATACTTTTAATCTTCGGAAAACGATATTTTTCAAAACGTTCGATTTTCCCCACATACCAAGTTAAAACAAAGATAACAAGTTAAAACTTTAGTTAGACCTTTACAGTAATCCAGTAAACTTGCTTTAAGTTTTTCATTTTGACTATTAATAGCTTGCAATTGTAAAATGTTTATTTGCGTTCAAAATTTTATGCCAATGGAATAAAGTGTGTTGCGCTTTTTGAACACTTACCGACAATAATACTTTTTATGTACACATACAATTTTACCTACAAAATAAGTAAAGCACAATGCAAAATAAAGTAAAAAGTTTGTATCAAAATGTGGGCGCGTTTCGTCAAGTCTAGCAAGATTGCATGGATGTATATATTGTTTGTTACTTAGCATGTTTTTGCATGATTGTTATGAATAATGCACACAGAACTACATTCTGTCTGTTTCTAGAAGCCTCAAAGATTAAATTCTTTCAAAATATCCTTATATACATATATATGTATACATACTTATATGTTATATATGTATGTATTTGTGCATGTACATATATGCACATATATGTATATATGTATATGTGAGTGAGTTTAATGCTTTTGCTTTTCAGCATGACACAAACAAAAGTAAAATTGTTGTTTGCAGCAAATGCCGCAAGCTTGGTATAGAATCAAAGTGTAAAAGCAAAACCAAAATATTTTTAAAAGCCACACAAACTTGGATATGTATGTACATAAGTAGATACGTATGTATATATGTAAAATAAATAAATAGAATGTGGAATATAAGAAAAGCAGAGTAATTGCAGAAGCCGCATAAAAGTGAGAGACAACCAGTCAGTCAGCCAAAGCTTTGCTATGACAGAACAGAAAAACAAAAACGAGAGTGGTTAAATAAATTGGGTGGTGCATTCTGGAACGTTGTTAGAATACGGGTTCCATATAAAAATATTTACTTATACACATGCAACATTTGCTGCAAGTAAACAAACAAAAAAAACACCACAATATGCAGAAATACAAACATATGTATGTACATAACAGCAGCAACAACATAAAAAAAATTCAATAACAACAATTCGTGTTTATATAGCAGAAAAGTTGTTTTCAAGGTCTGGGTCTGGTTTGGGATTACGAGTTCTCTGGTTTTATAAATTGTAATTGTTTCTTCCTTTTTGTTCACTTCTTCTTCATTTCAATTACGATTTTTTCACTTCACATATAACTTTTTAATGCATGTTTCTGCACAATTTTTGCAATTGCTGTTTGTGAGGCACAGGTTTCATTATTTAGTTCTGGAATCATGGGCACATGCATGCAACATAACACATCATCATGCCACGTAATCGTTAGTGACAACACAACAAGCAAAAAATCAACTGTAGCAAAAAAGAATATATATACATATACATACATATGTACATACATACAACAGCAGTAGCAGTTGATAATATTGTTGTTTGAAAAGCTGCAGTGTTTATCACTGCATTGCAGACTGCAGAATTTTGCTTAAAGAGACATGAGAATTTTGTGCTGTTGGGATTATTTTCGTTGAATTTTTTTTCTTGCTTCTCGCTTTGTAGCTTTACAACATTCCTGCTGTTTGGCGAAGTGAAGTTAAATGAGAGTTGTTGTTTGTTAAGTTTGATTTGCAGCAAACGAGGCAAGTAGAGTCAGCAACAGCAGCAGTTTTGTTTTTTGTTATTGTAGACTTCGCCACCATGTTGCCCTTGGACTTGCACTTGAAAATTTAACAAAGTTTTTACTTTTTCTTCTGCTTCGTGCTTTTTGTGTCGATTTGTTCGTGTTTGATATTTCGTTTCTTTTTTTAATTTTTTATTTTAGTTTCAACATGTTGAGATAACTACACCATATTCAATTGAACAGGGTTAACAATGCATCCTGTATAATTTTGTTTTTAACCAGGGATTAATTGCACTGTTTTTTGGTATAAGAAGGCAAGCCAAGAAAGTACATATGTATGTGTAGTATAAATTAAGAACGCTGCTATATGTCATAATTACTACAAATTTTTTTGTATCAGTATTAGCTGTCTGTCGAATATTCATAGCTTCCAATATATATATATATATAAATGGAACTACTAATAGTAAATAACTGATAAGCTTATTTAAATACAAGTGATGTTTACCGTTCTTAGGGAAACAAAATTTTGCAACCAAGGTCATCTAAGAGCTATCCAGAACTCAATGTTCTTTTGAAAGCATGACTTATACCTATATGGAACTCTAAGAAAGTGTGTTAATTACAGATTATTAGATTTGTCTTTGTTTTGTATTGTAGGATTTCTAGCAAAATTTTGCAAAAAAAAAAGAAAAATCAACGACCGTATTCATAAAAAAGTTAAGCAGATATTCAAATAAATTTTAGGAAAAATTCGATAAAACTGTATTCAACGAGTTTTACGTTAAAATCAGCTGTTTTTAAAACTGATTTCAACCATTTTTAAGGCAATTTTAAGGTGACGTTTGTATTTTCTGGTGGTTTGTTTATATTTTATATATTTATGTACCTATTGTGAAAAAATTTATTTCAATCTAAAAATTTTTTTATTAATCATAGATCCGCTGTTTGTGATAAAAATAATTGATAATAAAAAACATTGTTTTTTAAAACATTGGATAATTGTAGTTCTGTGTGTTTTTTTAATAGAAAAGATGGTCTAAGTTTTGAACCGCGGGCAACAAATTTTTCAAGAGAAGAATAGCATAATCTATTGTAGATTCCTGATAATTAATTACATACTACGTTTTACACATTTTTTGGTATTTTTAATTATATATTTTATTTATTCATACGATTTTTTTTTGTTTACAATATTGTTATACATCTAAAATGTTTATTAGTGATGTGTAAAAACACGAAAGAATAAATAAAGTCCGTTATTCATAATTTATTGCTGTGGGTAAGCAAGAGCAATCAAAGTAAGTAAAAATTTCATGATAACGTAGCTGTGACTGCCCTAAAACTTTTCCGACTCAGTATTTTTTCTTATTCAATTGAAAGATAAGATGGAGTTAACATATATTTATTTGTTTGGCATTTAAGGCCGGGGCACATAGAATCCGTCATACGTTATACGTCTTCTTTTTCAACCGACATTAACGTACACAAAGTATGAAGATGGCACAATCAGTACTTTGTTAACGGATATAAAATCAACTGCATTTTGCTCTAATTTGATTAAAATCTTTTGATTTATTTTTCAGACACAGCACAAAAAATGTTACACAATTCGTTTTTAATTTACTTTATTTTTGGACAAAAGAATAAACCAAAATATACAAAAAATATAAACTGATAGTTGTCAAAGTTCTCAACGTGCGTTAAAACTTGCTCAACTTTAATACTTTGCGTTGACGCAGAAGTACGGAATGTGACAAAGCTCATAAGACTATATGTATTTTAATTTAGTTGTCAGTTGAAAAAGGCAACGTATAAATTACGACAGATTCTATGTGCCCCGGCCTTTATTTTTAAAACCCAATACAAAATATTTCTTTGCATGACTACTATGTGAACTAATAACCGTTTTTAATGCTGCGGTATGATTCAGATGAGAACTATATATGATGGCGTTGCCAGTCACAAATAGAAAATTTCAATAGAACGCTTTTTAGCTAAAATGCTGTTCGCCATACAAAATTTTGAGAGCGAGCAATCTTAGTTTAGTTTGAATCTTATTGCAAACCATCTGAAGTTCACTATCCTCTCCAAGTTTGATAACAAATCATTCGTACCTGAAGTACAAAGAAAAAACAAAATGTTTGCACAACAAATTAAATATTCAAGGTGAAACAAGAACAATCATCGTCTGGACACCAAGGCTCGCTATCGTGATTCGGAGAGCAATGCAATTGTTTAATATTATCATCTGAACATGGTATTATATAGTGTTTATAATGAGTGATACGAAGGTGGATTGATATTGAAGCTACCTATCACCAGATGGCAAACACAATTCTTTTTTAAATTGCGATCTGTCAAACGTCAGCTGTTAAAACTTTAAAACTTCACCCAAATTTGTCGACTAGTTTATTTGATGTCGTGATTAAACTCTAATATTTGAAAGGGTAAACGGCGAAAAAGACAAAAGGAAAGCTGGATAAACATTGCATTGAGTCTGCTCCGTCAGATTATATGGTAAAATATTGGATTGTTGAGTTCAAACGCTGCCGAATAAGTACTGCAACAATACCATCAACAGGAAAGCCAAAAGAAGGGGTTACTGAAGAAAACATCAAGAAAATCGTCGATAACATTATGAATGATCGTCGAGTCAAGTTATGTAAGATTGTTGAAGTGGTAAACATATCATAAGAACGAGTATTCAACATTTTGCATGAGCATTTGCATTTGACAAAGCTATCGGCAATCGTGTCGAGCAAAAACATGTTCGACAGACTACTTCACAGCGGTGTTTGGACATGATATAGCGTAATCCTGTTGATTTTTGGCGTCGCTGAACAACTGTTGATGAAACGTGGGTCGACCACTACACATCTGAAACCAAAAATCAATCGAAACAATGGGTGGAAGCTCGTGAAAGTGCTTCGAAGATAGTGATATCGGCTGGCAAGGTTATGGCCACACGAATTATTGCTCATCCACAATCACAGGAAAATATTATCGTGCATTATTGGATCAATTGATTGATGCAATCAAGAAAAAACGACCACATTTAAAGAAGAAAAAAATGTTTTTTCTTCAAGACAACGCACCGGTTCACACAGCATAAAATACCATGCTAAAAGTGCATAAAATACACATAAAATTGGTTGATCATATACATTATAGTCCAGATTTAGCTCCTAGTGGCTTTTTCCTGTTTCCAAACTTGAAAAAATCTCAAACGAAGAAGAGATTACTGAACTTTGAGGGGTTCCTAAAACCGTAAAATTTGTTTCTTGCTTAGGTAGCTTTAATATCAATCTGCCCTCGTACATCTAGAAAGTTATTATAAAATATACTCAATATTTTAAGTGTATTCCATAAAAATTTTCTAGACGTTTCACTCATTCGTGTCCCATAAACATCACATTAGTTTGTGTTACCGACGCTTATAAACTGATTGTGTTACTTTTATCGAAATCTTGATATTTTGCCTCACTGTCAGATGGTTGAATAATATTTTATAATATTTTCCACGCATTTAAAAATATAGCCCAGGATTTCATGCAAAAACACCACTTCATTCGTGAATCGTCCAGTTTATAAGAATCACGAAACCTCGCTCCTTAGTATGCATATTGTTAATATATAGAATGGTAGTTTATTTTGTTATTTCATCTGCCAACTTTAAAATTCTTTTTCTTTTCCGCTCAACCATGCTAATAGCCCGGTATTGTGATTGGAATGCTGTCAAAATGCATACATAAAAACTATATATGGAAAATTTATGAAAAACTATTGCAGGAGTATAAGTGTATATTTAAAATCAATAAAAATGTAAAACTTTTTCAAAACTTGAGGTGGGCAACGCATTTTATAAGTGAAGTTTTCCGTGTAAAAATTGAATTTTGCTCAACACTTACCTTAAGGGAAGAGGTTTGTTGTCATCTCTTGCATCTAATCTTTTTCGTTTCGGCCAGAGAAAAATGGTAGTTAGTGGTGATATGGAACAAATGCTTCGCCAGATTTATACTCGTATATGTACATATGTATGTACATTTATTTCCTTCAATCCGTTGTACTGAAGGAAATAAAGAGTATTGTTTCGGAGTGGTAAATTGCTTACTACTAGGATTTCAAAATGTTAGTTTTTCTTCTTATAACGAAATAAAGTAAAAAGCTTCATGGCTGCAGCTGGAAACATGTTCCCTATGTATATTTTATTTCGCTACACATGGCAACTTCATTTAGTTCCTAGACTTTTCTTAAGTCTTAAATCGCTTATATTTTTGTCTGCAACATTTATTTTATATGTACCTTTAACTATTCATCACTTATAAATATGTATGTTTAGGCATGAGTATGAGAAAGATGTGTTAAATCAAACCACTCATTATACGAGTACATACATATGTATATATGCAAGAATATTTCTGCTTGAGTTTGATATATGCACACATATGTAAATATGTACTCGAATGTATGTATTTACTCCACGTATGAAGAATTGTACGATTGTCATACCATTCCAAGTGTCAGCGCAGCAGTCAGTCATTTAGTCACGATGTGTTTGTCTAAAGATTCAGTCGGTTGTTACGTTGGGCAAAGTTTTGTTCAGTCAGTGAGTAGTCGTGTTTGTCTAAAATTCTTCTTAGATTCTCTTATTCATCCTATTCACTCTCCCCTAGAAAAAAAATTAATAATGTTTTCCGTTCCTGAATATCTAAGCGCATTACCATACAATTTGCCATTCGTGCTCTGATCAACTAAAGGAGAATATATGTTTCATTTCACTTCATTCGACAAAGAAAAAATTGCCATGATATTATTTCGTAATAAGAAAAACTGTGTTTGTAAATTTTTTTTGAGAGTTCTGCAAAGAGTTCCGGAAGAGAGTTTTATGTTATAAACACTTATATGTAACTAATGGTTACTCCATTAGGTGGTGGAGGACTAAAGTTGGTTATTAGTATGATGGGGTTTTTACCCAGTTCGACCCCTTTGCCATAGAATAACTTCTTGTGATATTTGTTTGGTGGTATTTTTTCCATGCTTGTTGTAAAATGTGCTAAAAATTTCATTTTCATGCATAAAATTTTCATTTTCATGAATTTTCTGAATATTGCTAAAAATATTTTTAGGGCGTAGTACATAACGATATAAACCTATACAAAAGTATGTGGCATGGAATTGCAGCATGAATTGTTTGTGAGTATGTGACGTTATCCATTGGCTGGAGTTGCAGGGAATATGTTAAGAAGTACATGTGAAATAATGTGTCCGTGTTAAGGTGACATTTTTAAAAGGTCAAAATTTATCACAAATTTTATGTAGATACTTTTTTTCATTGCATACTTTGTCGCTGGAGGCGAAAAGAATGATAACGTTTCAATTAAATTTATCCTTAAATATTTTGGTTCTATTTTAAATATAAGGTGGCTGCATAGGAAATTCAAAAAATTTTTTGTTAATTCTTTTTAAGCATTTTTAAAATGTTCACTAATAATTAATAATCAAATCTTATTACCAAACAAAAAAAATTGACTGAAACAGATGTGCTGTTTACTTAAGTCCGACCAATGTTTCAAAATGTTTCATTTTGCGGATTCTATATCGATAAAATCACCTATTTAACGGTTTGATAGTGGCAAAAGTATCTCTTCTTCTTAACCGAGTATGAGCGTTAACTTTAATATGTTGCACTGATTTGGATGAAGTTCCAGCTTACTGATATACCTTGTCATGCAAATTCGTCTTTTACCGGGTACACACAGTTCCTTATGAATTCGTGAGCTTTTTACATAAGAATTTTGTTTTGTAGTCTTTGATGTTTTTTAATCTTTGATATTGAGAGGGTGCCCCATAATTGAATTCCGTGGCACCATATAACTTTTTAGAATTGCATTGTATAAAAAACTTTGCAATCCAACTTCAAGACAGAATTTCCTCTCGTAAGCCAATTTAGTTGCGTTGCTTTTAATTTCGACTGAGTGAGTTTTGCATCATTGTGAGACGTTAGCCTGCAGTCAAGATGAATACCAAGGTACTTGACTTCATTGTGCTGCCTATTAAGTAGATCGTTGGTTTTGATAGGCCAACATATTTTTTCACACAGTATGAATGTGACATGAGAACGTTTTTGTCCATTAATTTGGTTTTCGCAAGTTTTAGCCATTTATCTAATAGGGCGTAATTTTAATCCTACAAAATTCGTGAAGCTAATTGATTGTTTTCAAGAAAGCTAAAAAATGGTGTTTCATCTGCAAAAATTGAAATGCGGGTTTTGGATCCCGTTGGCATGTCAGAGCCGTCATTCAAAAGTAAAGTAGGCCCAAGTTGGGAAACTCCTGCCTTGGTTGGCTGAGTTAGGCTAACAAAATCGCCTTGTCTGATAACAAATTTCCAGTCCCATAAGTAGCTCTGTGTGTTTACAAGCAATTTTAATTCTTGGGGGAACGAAACAAAGATTATAGTGGTTGAGTGATCTGTAGCCAAATCTAAGAAAAGCTCCGCTTGCATCCATTCTATAGGAACATTTTTCGCTACTCCAAAATTTATAACATGTAGAATCTTTCGTTGATAATTGGGGCGTCTGCTAAAAATCACATCTAAGCCCATACGATCTTTCGCGGAAATTAAAAGTGACCGTAAAAAGTGTATTTGGCATTATAATCGTCAGTCTCAAAAAGTCGAGGTCCAAGTGGTTTGGAAAAAAGTAAATATGAGTTTTCTGTTACTGTGAATCGGTGCGGTGAATATATCAAGGAAATAATTTTTGTATAAAAATATTTTTTGAGTAGAGTAAATTGTATTTTTACTCTATCTCGCGTCATGGTTGTCATAAAAATCGGAAAAGTGTTTATGAATTGAACAAGAGTTTGCAGAATTGCCTCAAGATTGCTAAAATGTTGATCAGAGTTTTGAGACTCCTGATTCAATTTTTGCATACCACATTGGCATAAGAAGTTTGTTTGACTGGCCTATTTGTCTGGGGAGTATAGCCAGGGCAACCTCTATAATTTGCAGTATGGTTACATCCACAGGTACTGCATTTTTTAGTACTCCAGTCAGGTTATGATTTTTATAACTGTGATGTACCGTGAACTTCGCCACACACAACACAAATTGCAGGCATTGAACGATACCTCAATGCGTATGCGGCTCTTCTATGGTGACCTTTATGAATTTTTTTTTTTTCAATTTAATTTTCATATATCTAATTGGATTTGAAGATTATATGTTAAACCGTAAACAAAATCAATGTTCATCCAGGTACAAATATGCGACATCTGTACAGAAAATTATTGCTTGCGGCCTGTAGCTTGCTTGGGAATCGTATCATTAAAATTATTATAACGGTATTTTCTTTCGAATTTGCTATTCAGTAATATTTTTTTTTTAACAACAATTGCTTTAGGTGCTATTTTTACTGCCTATTATCATATACACAAAAATACAGTTGTTTACCGTCGTGATAACGTTTAACAAATATACGTACAAAATTTTCCATATGCATGTAAACATTTCTGCTAAATGTTTTATATCCACCTATAATTGATTTTGGAATGAAAATTTCTTTTTTGGGACGAACTTTAACGAGTGAATTGATTTTGGAATGAAAATTTCCTTTTTTAGACGAATTTTAACGAGTAAAAAATATGGTTGATATGAAAATATTTTAAGAGCATATTATGGCTTATTTATTTTGTTTGGTAGCAGTTATAGTAATTTCTGTCATATGATAATGTTATTCCCACGCATACTACACAAACAGTCTAACATAGTATTATCACGCTTAACCGTACAAGATTTGATTCACAATATTATTATATAGTAACATAATTAAACACAATTTTATATACATATAATTTTTAATAAAATATTATTTGGTTTGAAAATACATCATAAACAACGATTAATCTAATTTCAAGTTAGTAAAAAATGACTCAAAGTGCTGTTTTATACGGTGATTTAAAGCCATGCCTGTTTTTATAATACTCTGCTACCAAAATCATGTTACATTTTTGCCATAATTTTTGAGTCACGTCGTTTTTAAAATCGTGAAAACGCCAATGTTAGTGTTAAATGGTCTAAACTAATTTTATTAGCGTTAAACAGTGAATCGCACTACAGGTGTTTTTGTTTTGTCAGTATTTTTATGACCTGTGAAACAAAACACTTATTATCTGATAATGTCAAAGTTTTTTCGCTAAATTAACATCTATGCAGAAAAAAGGCGGTAGTACCCTTTTCAAGGATATAAATCTAATTTATTTAACGAACTGACCTTTGAAAGCATTGATGTTATGTGTTTATTCACTAATTGTTTTCCAAAATATATAACACTAGCTTTTGTACTCGGCTTCGCTCGCCAACAAAGTTTTATACAAACTTTCATCCCCTATTTTATCCGCTTGGGGATGGAATTATTCAAAACCTTTTCTTTCTTCAGCCCGATCCGCTTAGTGGTTTGATGCACTTTCTATCAAACGAATACAACGAAAAACGGTATTCGAATAATACAAATTTTTTCTAGTATAAATAATCTTATTAAATTTTCTCATTTTAATTGATATGCTACATATTGCATATTCATCATTTATTTAAATGATAAATCCAGGAAATTTTTGTTAAAAATGTGTTATTTTATGTAACAAAAATAATATTTTTTTTTAAATTCGGTTTTCAGGCGAATATAATATTCATTCTCGTGCATCACTATTCAAAAAATTACAACTGAACATAGCAGCATTGCCAGAATAAAGCAATTAAATTCCTTACTACATTTAAAAGTTAACGTACTGTTTTCGCATAAACTTTTTTAACAAATGTTTGGTAGTGTTAATGTGCTTGGTAACTAACATATGCGTTAATACTCAAGTAAATTTTTTTTTTTTTTGCATACGGCCCTAGATGTTTATTATAATAAACTTTTTTAAAAAGATCAGTTTTTTCCATTTCTGTAAATTGGCAAATATAAATTTTCACAACTAAAATAAATGTGTCTGTTTTTTTCTCAGCTTTCAAATGCTAAATGAGTGAGGTAAATTTTGTCGCATGAACAGTTAAAACAATATTGTCAATTAATTGAAAATTGACTCATCAAAATTACATGTCTGAACACACTATAACATCCAACCATGTTTTAATATGATAGAAATGTAACAATAAACATTTAAAAGCTTTTAATATATCTATTTATATTTGATTGAACTATATAAAAATCAAAATTAAACTGTCTGCATCATTAATATGAATTATTACAGCGTACATACTACATAATGTTGCTACTATGATATTCCAAATTATTATTTTTTTGCGTGTTGATTATGTTTGGATATTATAAAGAAATTTTGTATTTGGTGGATTTAAAAACCGCCTTGTGCGTCCCCTTGCCCAATTATGGGTTGAGTATGTCAAGAAAACGGGCAAGCTCCTTCATTGGGAGTCATATTAAGTCACATTCACTTAACATATAAGCTTTTAGTAGCCTATATCTTCTGTGTCTCGGAAATGCCCATCCTGTGCAGGCGCTTGTAGCAGTTTTAATGACCTGTAAGTCCACCTGTCAATGTTCTGAGACTTTTCCTGTCCAGTTTTAGAGCGAATTCGGCCCGATTTTCATCAAAGCTTAGACATTTCTTGGAGTGTTCAAGATCTGCTGTCTCGTTACAATGTTGTTCAACGATGGACTCCGTCCATTTCTTTATCTCCTCATTCAGGAGACACCTATTGAAGCCTAAAGTTGGAGTGGCTCCAATAAAAATCCCCTCTGCTCCTTTCTTGGCGTAAATGTCAGCCATTTCATTGCCGTGATGCTGGCACCGTGGTCCTGGCACCTTGATCAGGATGACCTGGTTCTGGCTTGCCAGTTCGCTTAGCCTACTAGATAGACCAACAGAGTAGAAACGCTAGACAATGGGCTAAAACGCAAATTGAATTCTAACTCAAAGAACTTTTGTTTACCAATGAAGCTAATTTTTGATTGAAAGGGTTCCATTTAATGTGAGAAGCTTCTATCGATACACCATTACGGCTGTGTGACCGAAAAATAATATTAAAACATTAATTTCATAACATTTTCATTGATATTAACAGTCTAATTTATAGTTATTTCTGTCCACAGTGTTCGCTAATTAATATTTAGCTTGCTTTTCAAACTACGTTCTTAACGAGAAACTCACTACGTAATGTAAATATGTATAACTATATGATATGTATTTGAATGTGCATACATATACATATATGCACTTAGATGTACATTGATATTAACAATCTAATTTATAAAAATGTTTGACTACTTTATTAAGAGTTAATAAGAAGAAATCGAAAAAACATTATTTATAAACACTTAATAGCGCTATTCAGCTGTTATTAACGATTAATAATTTCCAAAAATTTATTGTAGCCTCTACCCTTCTCTAAATCTTTAATAAGTTTAAATTTATAATTATAAAAGCATTTTGTGCGAAAATTTAGAGAATTTTTGAGATGAAAATAAAATAAAACGAAAAAATTCAATTATTGCCTTGTTTATTGTAGAAATTTTTTAAGGGTTCAAATATTATGTCTAAAACAGTAAATACGCCGTTTTTTCTATGAAAATCTATAGGAAATATCACCTCTGGTATGACAGCGCCGTGTAGTGTTAGTTTTAGGTAAAAAAAAAAAAAAAATAAAACTAAAAAATTCGAACTATATATCAAGATATTGCCAACATATAGCCACAAGAGTATTTAATCGTTAATTTGATATTATCAAGTATTTATACATAAACTTTTTTATTACTAGTTAATAAGGTGAAACCCGTTGAATAATTAATGTAAGGATTATCTTTAAATTAATATATTTTTATAAATTAGTCTGTAAAAATATCTATATTTTTGTTCTATTACGTTAACTTAAAATTCTTCTAAAAGTACTATATAACATATAGTAAATTATTTTTAAAACTGTCTTTCTTATAAAATTTACATACTTATATTTACAAATCCATATGTAGAGATAATTATATAGGACACACATAGATATGAACTTGTGTATGTCAGTATGTTGTATATTAAACAGTACGCTGTCTTTAAACGTGAACAAGCAAGCTTCTTTCAAAAAATCGTTATTTCTGCCCACAGTGTTCGCTAATTAATATTTAGCTTGCTTTTCAAATTACGTTCTTAACGAGAAACACACTACGTAATGTAAATATGTATAACTATTTGATATGTATTTGAATGTGCATACATATATGTATATGCACTTAGATGTACATTCCTACATATGAGGCGCTCAGTGTCAAAACGGCCTAAGCCAAAAAAAAAAAATGTTTCTGAGAAAAACGAAGTTAAAAGATAAGTTTTTAAAATATGTTTATTTTATTTTTTTTAATCGTAAATAAAAATTAGTTGTAATACTTGTTTTAGGTTAATCATTAGGTTTTAATTAACTTAGATAAAGACTGTTTTAAACAGTTAATTCAAAATTAGAGTAGCTTAGGCTATTTTTAATCCATTTAAAAACAAACTATATTGATAGGAACCGTGGGTTGTGCCATTTTGCTCCATTTATTAAAATATACAAAATTTCAGATAAATAATAAAAATTATTTTTAGCGTTTTAAATAATACAAATTAATAATAATAATTATTCGTCTTCTTCCTGAATATCTTCATCTTCGACTGTCGAATGTGTTTTTAAATTATTATAAAGTGCATGCTTTATAGGAGGTATGAACTCTTTGAGTTACTGTAAATCCTAAAACATTACAGTTTCAATGAATCTACCTCCAGGATAAAGCGGTTCCAATTCCGAATTTACGAACTTGCTGCAGTTTCTCATAAAAATATCAACTTCTTGAAATAAAATATGTATGTTATTTGAATATATGTATTGAATTATAAATTTTTTTTTTAACTTTATTATTTTATTTATTGAATCTACATAAAAAATGTAATGACAATAAGTATTCAAATCTTAATACTAAAAAAAAAATTATGATTAAAGTCCTACCAGAGCTGGACCAAAATTTATTTTTATGCGAATATTATTCCAGAATTCAGTCATCTGTTTAATGGTAGCCAAAGTATCCCTCCTGCTCAGACGGAATTATAAATGACTACACATTTTGGAATCGAAGCCACTGAATCTTAGGACATTCAACTTTTGAAGACTTGTCTGCGGAGATTTTTCTGTTTGTCACTAGTTTCTTGATTAAGGATATGCTTTTATTATAATCTGCTGTCATCTTGTTTTTTTGCCGTGATGATTTCACGATCCCAATCATCAGGCATAAAAATGTACTTATAATATATTTTTTCCTTTTCAATGAGACCAAAATCTTGATCATGGGTGGCCAATTACTAAAAATTTGTGGTCTACTCCCACTGCGAAGGTCGAATTATTGACCATGTGTGTGCAAATAGTGCTTATTCTTATATTCCGGGTTTGGCCATAATGCAAGATCCTATTTCCTGTGGGCCACGTGAAGTTATTCCCTCATTCCAGGTATACATGAATGACTTGTTCGTGATAAGGTCATGAATACTAAGACAATAGGTGCATAGCTGTTTTTTGTAGTAAGCTACCTCTGTGGAAATGACTGGTGTCGGCAGAGTTTTCATAAGATCGAATGCTATAAGTGCATACTCTTCCTTGTTAAATTTCGAGTCCAATTGCATCCCAGTTCTAGCTGACTCAGCTTTAAATAGCTAGAAGCAAAAATCAAAACAAACTATGAAACCAAGGTTTTTACTTACAAAAAAAAAGCTGGTTTTTATTAATCATCGGACATTTCTCGGCCTACTCGATCACTTCGCTTCAGGAAAATTCAAAAATTTGAACACCCAGGGCTAACTTGAACTATTTTTCGAATATACTCTTGACTAAAACGTAGCTGCATTTTTGGCCTAACCCAAACATATTTTGTATTTCTAGGATTCGATTTGTCCTAAACAGCTTAGGCCATTATGGCATCCATATTTTTTTGGACTTTGCATAGAGGGAAAACAGTTTTCAGCAGGTAGTATAACCTAGTGTTATACTATGCAATAGGGAGTTTCTTTTTCCGAAGGTTCCGGTTAGATCAGCACAGTCAGATTGGTTTTTTTTTAAATGAGGCGTAGGCCGTTTTGGCGCTGAGCGCCTCATATATACGTACTTAGGAGTATGTAGGTACATACTCTGTATGTTTGTGTACAAACTTCTTAGTAGGCAAAGGTACTTACACGTTATATTAAGTACTCTTATATTTACCTGCTTATTTCGTATGTATGCACATACTTACATACATGCAGATGTACATGTTATTTGATGTGATTCAAATTATACTTGCTGTTTGTGGTTGTGTTAATTTTAATCCTTTCAAATCAATTTAATGTGATCTTATGAGTATGCCAACCGTTTTTATTTTAATTAAAACATGTTTCCCATCTGTTTTGCTTTTTGTACTCATCTTTCAATGCGTAGTTACAATTCTACGCAATTAAATAAAATTGAAAAGAAGAAAATATAAAGCTGTAAAAATAAATGCGTTTTGCCACAAAATCTTTAATACATTTAAGCTGATGGTTTGGAAAAGTTGAAGCCTTATATATACATCCTTATATATATAGTGAGTTCAACATACTTTTGTTGATGGTAATACTAAAAGTACTTATAAGAATTCGAAATATTATATCCAAACAGTTTTATGTCAGAAGATATCATGAACTGAACGCTAACAACTTTAGTTTGATTATATTTTATACCTTATATTCTAAAATATAGCTTAAATACTTTGTATTATAGAAGTGGCACCGTCCTGTTGAAACCACAAATCGTCTTCATTTACTTAGTATTCTCATTGTGGTCATAAAAAGTTCATTATCATTTAACGATAGCGGACACCATTTACAGTAACTGCCTGACCAGCCTCATAAAAAAAAAAACAAGTAAGAGTGTAGTATATTCGGCTGGGCCGAATCTAAAATACCCTTCACGATAGTCACGAATATGTATAGTATATTAAAAATGTGGCCTGAATATGCTCGGTTATATATGAACCGATATCGGAATTTTCTATTTTCTGTATTTTAGTAACCTTCTTTTATAACAAGAATTGCTTTTCAGCAAAAAAAAAAAAAAACAAATTTTTTAATGAAAAAATTGGTTCAGGCTATATCTCGGGTATATATGGACCGATATCGAAAATTTTAATTTTCCATATTTATATAACTTTATTTCATTACCAGAACTGCTTCTGAGCACAACAAATTGTTTAAGTTCGCTTACGCGACATTTTCATGAAAACCCCGGTTTAGGCTATATCTCGGGAATATATGGACCGATATCAAAAATTTTAATTTTCTCTATTTTGGTAACCTTCTTTTATAACAAGAACTGCTTTTCAGCAAAAAAAAAAAAATGTTATTTGAAAAATCGGTTCAGGCTATATCTCGAGTATATATGGACCGATGTCGGATATTTTCTTTTTCCATATTTATATAACTTTATTTTATTACCAGAACTGCTTTAAGGTGAAAAAATTTGTTTAAGTTCGCTTACGCGACATTTTCATGAAAAACCCGGTTTGGGCTATATCTCGGGTATATATGGACCGATATCGGAAATTTTCATTTTCCATACCTACATATATAACCTTATTTTACTATTAGAACTGCTTTTAAGCAAAAAAAGTTGTTATAGTTCGCTTACGACGCGTATTCATGAAAAACCCGGTTTAGGCTATATCTCGGGTATATATGGACCGATATCGAAAACTTTCATTTTCCATATTTTTATGACCCTATTTCATTACCAGAACTGCTTTTGAGCACAAAAAAGTTGTTTAAATTCGCTTACGCGACATTTTCATGAAAAACCCGATTTGGGCTATATCTCGGGTATATACGGACCGACATCGAAAATTTTCATTTTTCATATTTAGGTAACCTAATTTCATTAACAGAACTGCTTTTGAGCAAAAAAAGTTGTTTAAGTTCGCTTACGCGACATTTTCATGAAAAACCCGATTTGGGCTATGTCTCGGGTATATATGGACCGATATCGGAAATTTTCATTTTTCATATTTATGTAACCTAATTTCATTATCAGAACTGCTTTTGAGCACAAAAAAGTTGTTTAAGTTCGCTTACGCGGCATTTTCATGAAAAACCAGGTTTGGGCTATATCTCGGGTATATATGGACCGATATCGGAAATTTTCATTTTCCATATTTATGTAACCTAATTTTATTACCAGATTTGCTTTTGAGCAAAAAAAGTTACTTAGCTTCGCCTATGTGACATTTTTATTAAAAATCCGATTTGGGCTATATCTCGGGTATATATGGACCGATATCTGAAAAAAAAATTTTTTGCCTTTAAGTCACCATGCTTAATAAGTGTGTAAAGCTTGAAGCAAAACGAACAACTTTTGTTTTAAAAAATTTTCATACAAAACTGCAAAAAAAAAAAATGGCTTTTTTCGGAATTTTGAATATATCTCAGCTATACGTGGACCGATATTACTGAATTTCAATAGCAAACCCATGAATCGATGGGGTAAAAGAATGGTGAAAGAAAAAGGTTTCTAAGTCTAATGGTTTTCTCAGAAACGATATTTCAACAGCGGACAGACGGACATCGTTTAATCGACTTTTCCATTAATTGTGATTCAGAATATATATGCTTTATAGAGTCGCAGAAAAAAACTGTAGAAATTACAAACGGAATCACAAACTTATATATACCCTTTACATTTTTGTGAAGGGTATAAAAAAACAGTCCGATGATGCCGCCAGTCCATAGAATTCTCTAAACAGTCACTCTTTCTGAGTGCATTTTCAAAAATCACTCCTGGATTATCATTCATCCAAATGCGGCAATTCTGCTTATTGACGAGGTGAAAATGTGCCTCACCACTGAAGATGATTTTATTCGAATTAAGCATCCAATTTTGCCATTTCTTGTCACCATTCTGATCACTGACGACACTTGGAATGGTGAAGACGCTTAAGCTCTTGAGTCTGTTGCACCATGCCACCGTGCAAATGCAAGTCTTTATGCATAACGACGATCGTGAGAGGTTTAATTATTGGACGCGACGACGATTTGAGGTGGTCGGCTCTTCAGCCACACTATTGCGAACAGCAGTAATGTTTTCTGTAGAACAAGCTGTACTGGTGTCTTCACAACTCCTACAGATCCGGTTTACTAAAATTATTGCACGATAACTTTAAAGCTTCGCTCAGTTGTGTATCTTTCCATGCTTAAAACCGAATTAGTCTGAAATTGAGAGGTGTCAAATGAAATGCAGAAAAAAGCTTGACGTTTAGGTGTGGTTCACATTCAGTATCGGCTCTTAAAATTTAACCACCCGATATACATATTTTAAAATGAACAATTTTGCTTTTTTTGTGAATATGATTAGTTTAGCGCTTTCTAGCGCCTTTTGGGCAAATTAAGAGCGCGTTTTGGCTATAAATAGTTGAGAATGCTGAGTTCGTCATACCTCGAAAATTGGTTCACAGATTTTAGTGAGTAAACCAACAAGAGATGCATTACAAAAGATAAAAAAATCTGCATTAGCCAACGGATTTTTTCATTGTTTTTAGTTTGCTTTATTCTGAAGATATGCATGTATGTATTAAGCTTTATGAAAAATTTAAAACATATAAAATATTTTCTTTCCTTATTGTGTCTTGAAAACAAAAAAATAGCCAAATTTTTTCTGAAACTTGCGGCAATTGTGTTTTAATTTTTGGTGTGGTTCTAGAAATGTTGTCTAGTGTTACAGTTCCAAAGTTAAAATGGACAATAATAATAAAAATTTACCACAATAACCAAAAACTCCTAGGTTTTTATCAAATGCCCATAATTTTGAAACTACATGGGGTAGATTTTTTTCTGAGTTTTCTCATAATGGTTATAATCAATCTCGTCACCGTGTTTCGGCTTGATGTTAAGTTCTGAGACATCCTATATAACGAATGAAAACTTATATTTTTGGTTTTGAAAATATATATATTTTGGCAATACAAATGTAAGAAAAAAATCGAATGAAAATTACTTTTTAGTTAAATAGTTGAAAAGTAATGCAGAGTCAGGCAATTTACTATGATGTATGAACTGCATCACATATCTAGAAATAGGCAGATATTAACATTAAAAATAATATTTGTATGTATATGTATGTGCGTATGCATGTACTTTATAAATTTTAAGAGAACGAGGACGGGAATGGAACGCAACTCTTATGTTTGGGCTGGCGTTTCAGAGTCAATTTTAGGGTTTCTCGAGAGGGCGAATAAACTTATCGATGACAGTAGGATATCAAACTCTATTGACTTTCTGGAGCATAGACGCAATGTAGGGTACGTTACTCTCTTCTATCGTTAATAAAATGGATTTTGTCTTACGAGATTAGAGATCTAGTTCCCGAAACTCCCACATTTGTACGTAACACACGTGCATCGTTCAGGACTCATACATGTGTGGTCGACTGCCCGGGGAATCGTACAACGCACTACAGAGAGAATTCGTTTCTCAGCTACACGCTTCGTCTGTCGAATAAGTTACCTGCAGACGTGTTTCCCGTCTGTTATAACGTTAGAAAGTTCAAGTCAAGTGTTTACAAATACTACTCCATCTTTCCCCCTCCTCACAACATATTCTTCTAGTTCTGGTACAGTGTACTGCATATGTAGGCCTTATCCCCTGAGTTCTGGTCCAAGATAAAAGAAAAAACGAGTTGATTTATTTTACTTTCAAAGTTAATCAGCTCAGCCAATACGAGTAAGACTTGTATAATGGAAATTGTGCTTCAGTTGCTGGCAGGGCTTATACTGAATACCTATACAAACAAAGTTTCTATTCAACTAGAGTCATTTAGCACAATTTGGCATATAATAACAATTTTTTACATTCTACAACATTATGGTTAGAAGTTTTTCCCGTCCGATAATGCAGCGTTGACAAAAATAATAAAAACGAAGAACATAAAAAACCTATGTATGTATGAGTACATAAACAAAAGAAGCCTTAGAAAATTATACCACATACCAACCAAAACAACTCTAACTTCTGCCTTAAAGCAGAAACCTATCTTTATCAAAAAACAAAATATACAAAATTTACAATTTTTTTCTCAAAGTTTCTATAGAAAATTGTTGGTTGCATGTTCTGCAAAAGAAAAAAAAGTTACAAATTCCCTTTTACTTTTATCAATTCACTACCCATACGTACATAAATGTACACACACATAAACAAGTGAATGTTACACACACACTTACACACACATATATACAAAGAGGAAACCAAACATGGAAAATTACGTCAGATTTTCTTGCAAAAATAGAAAAAAATATACTTGTCTTTTTATCTATGGCATTCTAATTTTATGTGCAATTTTCTTTTATTTTGAATTTTTTCTTGTAAATTACAACTTTAAACATGAAGTTTTTTTCATACATACTCGTAAGTATGTACATATGTACAGTGTATGTATCTTTTGCAATTTGTACTGCTGCCACATGAAGAGAACACGAAATTACTCGAACACGAAGTACAAGTTGTTTTTCCACTGTGTTGTTGCTATAAAAATTGTTTTTCAAGGCCCAGTAGCATAGAAATTTCATGATCAAGAACATGGAAAGTTTTTGTGTTGCAAAAAATGGTATTAAAAAGAGTTTTTGTTTTTCCTGACTACATGCGCAGCAGCCTTTGAAAGGAATAAAATCTCAAATAAGTATGTACATAAATAAGATCACATACTCGTACATATATTTCTTGCTTAATTAGTTTGCCAAAACTAATTTTACATTACATTAAGCACAGTTTGGGAGAAAACATATGGAGCGTATCGCTCCTTTATTGCAACATAGTCATATCTCAAAAAATGAGCTTTTGGAGTTAACAATGCAGAATTGTTAAAAGTACTACCATTTATATTGAGCCAAAAATTTATTCAAATTGCTTTTAAACTGTTTCCTTCAAGAGATATTTCCTAAAAAAATTTGCGAAGACTTGTATGGATACTAAAAATTTTAAATGCGTTTTTCTCGAAACGAGCTTTTTTGCGATATGACTATGTTGCAATAAAGGAGCGATATGTATAAAATTTTGAATCTTGTAAATACAATCGAATAAAAATAATATTGTATGAATAGGAGAGTAGTTTTTCGTTTTGGTAATGTCATTTCTTGTTAATCAAAGGTGTTAGTTAGACTTTATGAAAAATTCATAAAATATTTCAGATATTTAACCAAAGAAACTTTAGTTTTAAATACACTTGAACATATTTACAATACTACATGATGTTATATATATCTCAGGTTCAAGCAACAATTCGGCTTCAGCCAAGGAAAGTTTTTTTTTAATTACAAAAATAATTGCCGCGATCAATAACTCTTGATCAATGAAGATAGAAAAAATAATTGAATACTAAAGAGCTGGGGGACATCATCAGCACCCAATAGGATTCGAACTCGGTATCATGTAAACATGATGTATTTTAATACGGCCACTCAAACAACGCAGCCACGGACCTCTTTAATTATTCTTCGTCTATATATGTCGCGCATTGATCAGAAAAAAATCTGAAGAACAAAACACATGTCTGCTTTTCATTTTTTAAATTTCTCAGTTTAAAAAAGAGACATGTCTTTCAGACATGGCTTTGTGATCGTGAAGATTTGCTTTAATTAATATTTAAAATAATAATTATACCACTTAGAATATATTTTTATTTTACTAATTTTCTTTTTCGGCTATTTATCAGGGCAAAAAAAAAATTCTGCAAATCAATTTTATGAAAATATTTTTGAATTTTGTGATTTCAACCGCTAAGCTATCTTGCTATCAATTTGAAATCACATTTAAAATTTTGCGGTACTTCATTACAAATTTCACAATTTATTACATTAGTAAATAACTGAATGTGTTTTCTATTGACTACTTAAGTAAAACTATTTATTTTATACGAAATAAAGCACTAAATTATGAAAAAATTAGTTACATTTCTTTTGTTGTATTCTTTTGAGATTTGAGAGATGTGGGTGTTCTGAAGCCGCAAAGCATTCTGAAAAAAGCTTAATTCACTTTTAGGTGTTCTAAGGAACGCGCGGTTTACTGGCGTTTCGGAGTTTTTTACTAAAAACTACAACATGTGTTTAAAATACGTACATATCGCTCCTTTATTGCAACATAGTCATATCTCAAAAAGTGAGCTTTTCGTGTTAACAATGCAGAATCGTTAACATTACAATCCTTTATTTTGTGCTAACGATTTATTGAAATTAGTTTTAAACTGTTTCCTGTAGAACATATTTCTTAATTTTTTTTCTAAAACTTGTATGAAAACTAAAAATTTAAAGTGTGTTTTTCTCGAAGCAAGCTTTTTTTAGTTGTGAATATGTTGCAATATAAAAACTTAGCTATAGGAATAAATTAGTGAAGAATTAGTGAGGTTTAATAGGTTTCTGTGCCTCGGATTAAATTTCTCCTCTTTTAAATTCTACAATAAAATAAAAAATATTTTAGAAGAGATAGATAGAAGTTTTGAAAATTTCTTTAAATTTTTAAACAATTGAGTTTTATTCACTATCAGTTGTGTATCGAGAAACGCGCGATTTGAAACCGCAAAGCGTTCTCAAAAACGCTTAATTGATTTTTAGGTGTTCTAAGAAACGCGCGTTTTACTGGCATTTCGGAGTGTTTTAAGAAAAAATTCCACATGTATTTCACATATTCAATCTTATGTGGTAGTTATATAAAATGAACAAAATTTGACAACAAATAGAGACATTTTTTAATTTGTTTTTTTTTATTGAAAATGTATAAAATTCTTTCCACTTTTTATTGAAATAAAAATAATATATATTAAATTTTAATTATGAATAATATTGTTTCCTTTTGCAAGTGCAGTTTTAGCAAATTCAAACAGTTCACTGCAATATACACATGCGAGTTGAAGTCACCAATTAGAATGGATATACGTTTTCCAGAACACCTAATAGGTGATTTCAAATCGTAAAACCATACTTCTTGCGTTATACGTTTGTCAGAACACCAATTTGGCGTTTTCAAATCAAAAACGCTAAATTTAAGCGGTTGCGTTTGTCGGAACATGCTTTTATTTAACTTTTTTGTACTTTACTTTCTACATTTATTAGAAGTAATTAACTTTATTTTGCAAATAGTGCCGCGACTAAAAACATTCCGCCTGAAAATAAAAATATCTGTAAATCAAAGCAACAAGCAGCTGTTTTTGGTCTTCCAAAATGTATAAATCCTATCGAAAATCATAAAATATTGTGATTTGCAGAGCAGGTACAAATCACATATGTTCTTTTGAAACGGCATGTGATTTGAAATCATGATCTTATTCTAAATTTTTATTATTCACATAAAATTTTTTTAATTTCTTCATTTGCTTATGTATACAATTCACTATAGAAATAATAAATTTTTACACAAGTTCTTGATTTAATAACAAATCTAATACTTAATTTTTGGAGAACTCTAAAACTGATTTAAGGTTGCCAAATCCCACCTAACAGATAAACTTTTTGGGGTACAAATTGAAGAACTGACAGAATTTGAATTATATTTTACCGAAGATACATTTGAGAACGTGTTTATTAAAAAAACAGAAATTGTTTGTCGGAATGATTTAGTTTAAAATCCAGCAAAAAGTAATACTACCTGAAAGCGTTTAAGGTATAACACAGGACGTATTCACTACGAGTTGCCACCTATGCTTATTTTGTTCTCAACGAGCCATTTAAAGGAATTATTTTCTTTTGGCATAAAATGCTTATTTTAAGCATTGAGCTATAAAATAGGCTTTATTTATATCTTTTCTGGAAAAAATATATTTTTGTTAATATTATTTTATATTTTTATTGAATAAGTTTTCTTCAAACTATATTACGTAGTTTAAAGATTGTCGATCGCCATATCTAAATTGTCAGTCTTGCTATGTATGTATGCTCAGCTATTAAACACACACATATAAAAAAATAATATGGGAATTGTTTTAATTCCAAACAAATGTATTCCAGCTTATTTTCGAATTATGTACATATATCAATTTTAGAGTAGGTAGTTTCCTATCATATATCCACATATATATATATATATATATATATATATATAGGTTTCAACACAGTTTTGTGGGTTAAAAGTAATTTAAAGAAGATAAACTATCTATATAACACTCTTCATAGTACTTTTAACGGAAAATGTTCACGATAATTTTATAGTCTTTTGATCTAGATATTTGATAGCCTTTTAATATAGTGCACATTTGGTGTAAATTTGTTTACGTCAGTGAACTGTAGAAATTAGTTAAAACTGTTCAGAGCTCAGTGTATATACCTTTGACGCTATTTAGACTAACAAAAATTAGTCCAACACCTCTCACACTGCCAGGTAATAAATTACAGTTTAAAAGACGTACAATACATTTTTTATCTTGAATGTTAGTGACCGTTTGACTTGAATTTTCCAACGTTATGTGTGACAGAAAAGCCGTTTTCAGGAAAATTTTTCCACGGACAAACCGTACGGCTGAAAAACGAATTTTTTATGTAAAGTGCTGTGCGATTTGTTACACAAACGCCCATAAATGGTTGAGCCCTGGACCATGAACCATACATTTGTGGTCCGGGGCGTAGCAACATGTAGGTTTTGGGAAGAAGATCCCAAATTTCATCAGAGCAAAATCCGTTGTAAAACAAGGAAACTCACCACAATGCGCCGATGCTCTGGTGGATAACCTACTTTCACTGATAAGGCTCTTTGCTCTTACTTACGGTCGAGTAACTCTAAAATAGTGTTTAAGGCACCGACATAAACATCAGAGTTGTATTCTATTTTCGTGCAGATATAGGTGGTGTAAATATTGTAGTAAAGAGATCAGATGAAGTGAACTATGCTTCTCTATAGACACGAATAATTTGTTCCTCCAGCGAAAATCGAACACAACTTTCATTCCAATGACATGAGCTGCATCCAATAGTATACATAAAGTAGCATTCATGGTCATGTATTTGCGTGTTAATGAATACCATTGGATCTTATGGGCGTTGAAGTCGGCTCAGTTTTTAAGTCCCCATTCGGGGATTAAAAGGAGATCATTCCGTGAATCATTCAGATTTTGCCTCTTGGCACCGATCTTGGATAACCTGGGGTTACAACTGAGCGAAAAGTCACAACGTTTTGGTCAACACGAAAATCAACGTGGCATTGAAAGATAATAAATCGAAAAATTTTGTTAAAGATTACTATGAGACTGGTAGGAGTAATATACTGGTATGGATGTATTGTCCCTTGTAAAAGCGTTTGCTAGTATATGGCAAGTATAATAAATTTTCCATTACTTTTACCCTACATGATGGCATTGTCCATAATGCAATTTACCTATAGTTATAGTCGATTTTGTATCCATTTTTATTCGGACATTTGGCTAGATATGCTATTTTAGTCAGTAAAAGTATTATGGTTCGAAGACTTCGCTTTCAACGATTAAATATATCATTTTTTGCCTTCAAAGTTCTGTAAACACGTCAGCTATTTTGGTGAAAGCGTGGGATCTGCGACCTAACATTCTTATAAGAATTCGGATGTTGCCTACCTTCCAGCTCAAATAATACTTCTCAGCTCTCAACTAATAATTCCATACCAAAATGTTCCTGGAGTAAATAAAAATAACGCCTGTTTCGCATAACGAAACCTGGTTAAATGGATCGAAAAATGTTGATTTTTTACGCGTTTTTATATGTTGAATCTTCAAAATGAACTAACTATAAGTATTCAAATCTTAATACTAAACATAAAAATAAAAATACGTGCTTTTTACTTTAGTGCGGCCAATGCCAGACAAAATATTTTATTATGCGGGAACTGTATCGGTAAAATCACCTATTTAACGTTCTAATGGTGGCAAGGGTATCTCCTCTTCTCAACCGAATAAGAAATATTGATGATGCCAAAATATTATGTTTAAATACAATTTATTCAGTTATGTTCGCCCACTCAAACTTGGTGGTGATGTACTAAATACTTATCCTTGTAACCGTATTGATACTTTATTTTATGATATTGAATTTATTGCCACCAAAATCAAGCTTTTGAAAAAATATTTGTATATTATCTGCTCCTACGTTCCTCCTAATTCACCTTCCAGAGTATTTGCTATGAATACATTTCTGCAATTAACAGTATTCTGCAACAGGCTAAATCTGCATATCATCAGATTTTAATCCACTTAATTTGTTATTGAATAAACCTCTCGAATTAAGTAATCAAGATACTTTATTAAGTCACTGCTCAGCTTTAGACTTTTTCAAACTAATCGTATTCACAATAACAGTGGGAGAAATCTAGATCTCGTATGATACTATCATATATGTATATTTTAGTTCTAACAAACCCTCAAGATCGCTACCAAACCACAGTAGAGATTTATTTGCATTCTTTTAAACTTGCACCGCAGTAAAACAAAGGCAATATGCGGTATAAAGTCTGCTACTTTGGTCGCACTAACTATTCAAAACTAAACTCGTATGTGCTGCCAACATATGAACATAGATTTGGACACATTAAGCTATCAACTTTGAAAAGTCATCGATCTATGCTTGCATTGTCATATAGTTTATAGACTTAAATAAATAAATAAATATTCCAACTATTCGTGAGATCGATCTCGTAAATCGGGGCTATTTACATTAATTTTCGATAACAGAGTAGAAGAGACTACCTTTAATTTAAATCTAGTTAAACAAAAATATGCATTTGCATGTATGTACTTAATACTCCGTGAGATACTTTATTCAATAATTGTCGGATTACAGAGAAAAGGAGACGATTTCAGCTTTTAACATTTTTGAATGAGACTTTTGATGATTACGGTTTGGTTTTTCAGCTGTGCATAATTTTTAAAGAACTCATTCATTACAATTCATGGTGCAAATTTAACTGCCATGCGATGGATAAAAATGAAGCACACACGTAACTATCTGCAAATAGACAAGTAGAAACAGACAGAACGATAAAGTAAAGTTATGTTGTGGCTGGCAGATGGTTGGATAGATGGGTGGATGGATGGATGGATGTATGAATGGCTGGCATAAGGGGAGTAGGGGCGCGCACACCAAGGCTGCTTAAGTCGATAGCTTGGTCGATAGGCAGTTTGGTTGGGACGTGGTTTGGTGGCTAGATAAAGATTATGCTATAAAATGCCAGACATACAGACACATCAAGCGATATTATTGCGTTTTCTACTTTGGTCATGACCATGATTTTCTGTTTGCTTTCATAAACCAACACATAAATATGTATGTATGTACGAGCATGTAGGTTTGTATTAATAGTCTTGTACATGAAACATTCTATAACTTTACACAAATATGTGTTAACATTATATACTAAAGTGTGTAAATAGAAGTACAGAATGTTATGTATATACAATTGTGTATAGCAATAAATGAAATTGAGTCAGATTTGTTTGGTTGTGGTTGCTCTCATTATGTACGAGTGAGTACTTTGTTTCGTATACATATACAATTATATTTATGTATATACATACAAACATACATATGTGTACATACATACGTAAGATATAGGTAATTTTGTTTTCACCAGACATTTAACTATGTACATAGTATGTATGCTCTTGAAAATTTTTCTTATGGAATTATATTTATATTACCATACACACATACGTATGTAAAAAGTGTGTATGTACATACATATGTATATAAAAATTTCAGTATGATTGTTAATGCTTTTACAATAGCAATAAACACAAATAGTATATAAGTATGTACATAAGTACATATACTTACGTATGGAGTTCTGTTCCAATTTGGGTGTGTTTGTCTGCCTGAATTACAGAAATCCACGTTTCTCTGTTCTTGAATTTTATGCGGCAACATTTACTTATGTATGCGTGGTTTTTTGTTTCAGTTGTTTTATTGTATAATAATTTTTGGCTCCCAACTGCTTATGCGCCGTGAGAGTTTAATTACATATGTTTGTCTTTTTCCTTTCGAGTCTGTAGTAAATAATAAATAAATTTATTTTAATAGGGATGGTTGGAGGCGCAAATGTTTGCATGTGTATATAGTATCGCGTAGGTTGAAGACTTTGGAGCCATCTTGTTAAATGGTTTATTTAACAATTTCGTATTTTTTTTTAATACATAAGTATATTGTACTTACATAAGTACGTACAAAAGTCTGTTTTATGGTGGTTTTTTATTTGTTGCAAATTTCAGCACTGCATGAAGTTCTCAGCATAATGATCTATATATTAAATCGTCATTTACCAGTATCATAGAGTAGTTGGAATATATAAATCGTAGTCGTACATGTATATGTATTTATGTATGTGTACGGATGTTATTTTCATGTATGTATATATTTACTCGTATATGGATATATGTATCAGGGTTTTTGTCATTAAAAGTAAAAGCTTTTATTACAAAGTTTTCTTGTCAAAATCAAGATGCACTTTTTGTACAAACTATACCGTAAGTGAAAGTGGGCTAACCACTCCTATTTTTCGCAAGAAATACTCTGTATTTAGTTGCAGTTTTACTTGGACTATCAAAAATGTTTGTTTTAATATAAATATTTTTGTTACTATAAAGACATTGGCGCCGAAAAAGATCTTATAAAGGGTGGTTCAATTTCAAGGGCCGATGTTGATTTTGAATAAAACACAAACTATTTAGGAAATTATTGTAATTTTATTTTATTATGATATATTGGTATTATTCAATTAGGTATTATTCAATTATGCAAAGAACAAAATATCGGCCAAATGGGCGCCGCGACCACGGCGGCACACCTCCGTCCGATGGTCCAAATTTTCGATGACCCTGAGGCATAATGGAGGTTCTATGCCGTTAATGTGCCGAATTATCTCATCCTTTAGCTGTTGAATTGTTGCTGGCTTATCGACGTACACCTTTTCTTTCAAATAACCCGAAAGAAAAAAGTCCAACGGTGTTAAATCACATGATCTTGGCGGCCAATTGATATCGCCATTACGTGAGATAACACGGCCATTGAATTTGTTGCGCAAAAGAGCAATTGTTTCGTTAGCTGTGTGGCAAGTGGCACCGTCCTGCTGAAACCACATATCGTCTACATCCATATCTTCCAATTCGGGCGATAAAAAGTTCGTTATCATCTCACGATAGCGAACACCATTCACAGTAACAGCCTGACCGGCCTCATTTTGGAAAAAATACGGCCCGATGATGCCGCCAGCACATAAACCGCACCAAATAGTTACTCTTGTGGGTGCATTGGTTTTTCGACAGTCACTCTTGGATTCTCATTAGCCCAAATGCGGCAATTCTGTTGATTGACGAATCCACTGAGGTGAAAATGTGCCTCATCACTGAAGATGATTTTCTTCGAAAATTGATCATCCACTGTTGGATAACCTTAACACTTTGTTGGATTGTGTATCTCCCCATGGTTCAAATTGAATAAGTCTGAAATAGATAAATATCAAATGAAATTCGGAAAAAAACTTGGCGTTTAGGCGTGGTTCACATTCAACATCGCCCCTTGAAATTTAACCACCCGATATGAGTACAATAGAAGATTTAGGAATAGTACATACTATACAGGTATATATATATATATATATATATATATATATATATATATATATATATATATATATATATATATATATATATATATATATATATATATATATATATATATATATATATATATATATATATATATATATATATATATATATATATATATATATATATATATACAATGCACTGCATATGTAGGGGTAGTACTCCCCTGAGTACTGGTCCAAGATAAAAAAAAAAAATACCATTGTCAAACTGTGAACATACCCGTCAAATATATTATTACTATGCATTGCTTCATCACTCATAAAGGAAGTATGAAGGAAAAACCGGTGCCGATTCAGAAACAAAATATATCGAAGAAAATGCTATCAACTTCAATTCAATAGTCAGGCGACAGAAATCTTAAAATGCGTTATATGCATGGCAGAGCCTAGAAATGTCTTATTAAAGCCTTGCAAATATTTTACAATTTGTTCTCCTTGTTTTCAAAATTTGAACACTAAATCTGAGAAAAGTAATTCAACCTTGCTTTGCCCTTACTATAGACAAATTTGTGAAAGTAATATACTCCTAAATATACTTCAATAAGCGATTATTTATTTTGATAATAAAGTACTTTTTTCTTCTGTAAAAACTCATTTCTGTAAAAAAAAACTTAATTTTTTGGTTTAATTTACTAATTCGTAAATTTAAAGAGAATATAAAAAATTCTGTATTAGAATAATCACTTGTGGGAGTGTCAAATTCTTGTAGGCAATATAAGTAAGAGTTATTTGTCAAAGTTTTGCCACTGAAAGTGCTCTTATTAGTTCACAATATTTACACAAATATACGGTTATTTTCATATTTAACTTCTTTTTTAATTATGGACCTTATGACATTTTTAAAAATGACATAATGTCCATTTGCAAAGTGTCACCATGCCCATTTTCAAAACTGTCATACTGCCCATGGACTCTATGACACGATTGTGTGTGTCACAGTGTCCATGGACATTATGGCACTGGCCATTATGACATGTCACCTAATATACAACAGCAAGATTGTCTTACTTTGTGCATAGGACATGGTACGTTTTCAACGGAAAATAAAACCTAAAAATTTTGGACACTTAATTAAACTTTTTTCTTACATCAAAACAAAAAGTTGAGTTGATTTGATTTTGTGCCACCGAAATTTAAAAAACGAACCGAAAATGTAAATACAGCACATCGCGCACTGCCTAAAGTATTTTTCGCACAAATAATTTTAAAAAGCACAAAAAACGACGAAAATCGCACCGAGTTGAAAACGCTGGCTATTTTACCTTAACGCAAATTTAAATTATCACTTTATTGCATTTGTTAAAAATGAATGAAAAGAGAAACTTTTCAAAGTTCCCAGGTTCCACTGATTGAACACAATAATTACAGTGCCAAAATAAAGTAAACTGCATTAACAGTTATTTCGGTTAACATAATTATTTTACCCCCTGTCTTTTGTTTATTATGGATTTCCGTTAATTTAGCTACTTTTTGTATTTATTGTTGGCCAATGATACAAATGCAACAGCAATAATAGCAACAGCAAAAAACTGAAATCAATTATGAAACTCATTCAATGTTGATGTTACAATCCCGAAGTTGCTGCTCTTTTTTCAGAACTCTGTTATTTTTTTTTTGTTTGCTCAAAATTCAATTTTAATGCGAAAAAATCGCTCAACTGTGCAAAGTATAAAAAAGATATAAAACCCAGAGATTAATGCATGAAACCCCAATATTGCTTTAGAATAAATGAAAGTACGTACTAAAAAGGGAATCCTGACTGCTGGCGTGAAAATTTACAAAAACATAAAAAAGAAGTAAATTTGCAATAATGAGAGCCAGAAAACGTAGCAAATAATTTTTTTCTGTGAAGAATGTACTTTGTTTATTCCATACAAGAATTTATTTTGGTTTGATGCATTATTTGTCAACCGTTACATCCGTTGATGGACAATGCATGCAGACCTGTGACTGAATGAGAAAAAGGCTGCCAAAGTGGACAGACGTAACAAGCTGGTGTGTTGGGCCTACTGGCTAAATGAATGAAATTTTTATTATTATTATTTTTTTTCCCAAATGTTGGCAATTTTTTTTTCTGCTTTGCTGCTGCCAATTTCTTGTTAAAGTTATATGGAATGCAGTATGTATGTTTGCATGTTTGTAATTGTATTACGGTTTTTCAAAACCTGTTAAAATTAATACAGCAAATTCATCAGTAACATTTTGCCATCAGCAAGAGGTTTCTATCAATACTCGTATATATTGCTTACACTGCTGAAAATGGATGAATACTCTTTGTTACAGTTTTTGTTTTAGTACTTTTTAGCCCCTTTTTTGGTGAGTGGGTAAAGCAGAAAAAAAGTCGATATGTATGTATGATTCTCAAAAAAACCAAGAGAAGAATGTAATTAGACCATGACTGATGATATTTAATGACAATGAAATAAATGCAAAAAACTTGCCCGAGACGCAAAAAGGCAGACGAAATTGTAAAACAAATTTTGCAGGAGCATGAATAATTAAAGGTGAAAAAAATTTACATTTACATATTGAATGAACTTGGATAGTTTCGAAAGCTATACAATGTTCAAGTTATATATATAATATAATAGTTTTTTATTCTGAAAATATCTCGACCTGAATAAAGAGGAAGTAAGATGACAACACAAATGCAATCGAGACCCTAATAGCGTATTTACACTTACTCACATCTTAGAGATGTGTGTGGAAGATGTTGAAAATTTAAAAAAGCTGTTTACATTACATTTTCAACATCTTTCATCCGTCAAGTATTATTTCACGTGTTTGAACAAACAAAAAACATTAAATAAAATGAAGGTAAAAGATTTTGAAATTATTGGATTAATTATCGCTCTTAGAAAGCAAAAATAATTACTACTTCAGTATGCAGAATTGTTAGAAATTATGCAAGACGATGGCGAAATTTGTTAGAATTTTAAATAATTTCTTAAGAATTGAATTAATAAATATAAATTATAACACCTTAGAATCGAAGCGGCAATTTTTGGGAAAAGGATATTCCAAGACTACCAGTCCACACTTTTTCAAAGAGAGCTTACGAATGGATCGAATGGATCTTGCAACTTCACTGTCATTTCCTGGAAAATATACGAATTTTTCCTCTCATTCCGCAGTTCTGCAAGTTTTTCATGTCGAAGGTCTATTAGCATACTCGTATTTTTTTCATGTTTAACTATAAATAAATTTATTGTATGTATTATTATTTCTAATTATATATTATTTTTAATTAAATTAAAATTTACTTAAATCGCTCGCTCCCGCACATTGTAAAATTTTTTGACAGGTATATTTCTAATGATGGTATGAATTTTTAACAATTTCTTTTAACTTTTTTAACTATGAGGCCAAAATAATAGAAAGATGTTGAGTCCAGTAAATTAAGAAACGAACGTCTTATAAAGATGTTGAGTTTTTTTTCATATAGACTTTATATAGGAAGATGTTAACATCTTGCCAAAATGATGAAAGATGTAAGAAGTGAGTGAGTGTAAATACGCTATAAGTAATGATTTTAATTTTTTTAAAGTGATTCCTGATTATGCCTCGATTATATCGCAAAAACAGTGAAATAGATTCTTTGTATATCTTTGATATCTCAGCGGTTAAGTGATTGTTCTCGCATAATTTGATAAAAACGTCGCCTATGACACCAAACCAACGCAATTCGTGGACTTACGAATGAAAAATATAGAAATATCGAAGACAGTGAGGAACAGCGTTGTCAACTATTTATAGCCAAAACGCTCTGTCAACTTGCCCAAAAGGCAAGTTCACAGATTTTGCTTATTCAGAAGAAAAGCAAAAGAAAAAAAAAATTGTTTATACATATTATTTTAAAATATACATACTTATATGTTATTTTAAAGTTTGCTAAAAGTTAATTTCTACTTATGTAGATGGTTCTCGTCTTGCTTTTAATTTTATAACCTGCGCGAAAACTTATATCGCGAAAACTTATATTACAATATTATTAGTTTTTAATTTTTGGTTTGTACATTTGTACAACGGGTTATATATAGTTCAGGTTTTTTCTTTCTTAAGTTTTTTTCTTAAGAACGATTTTTTACAATACAAATTTGCTGTGATCAATAATTTTGATTGAAGAAGACAAGAAAAATAATAATCAAATCTTTAGCTGGAGGACAACTAGCTGTTTCGTAGTCGCTACACTACTCATCAGCACCCACTGGGATTTGAACTCGGGACATGACGTATCATGATCTACTGCTTTAACCACTAAGCCACCGAGCATTTAATTATTTTCTATCTATATTCATCTCATATTGAATCACATATGCATTTTGTTAATTGCCCACATTGTTTGTACAGCGTTTGCTGTCTCTAAACTAGCAGTATTTATTTTTATTTATTAACATACATATTTTTGTATTTTAATATTCTCCGTACCCAGAGATGTAAATGTACAAATCTACAAACCAAAAATTTTATTTAAAAAATTATAAAAGTTCATCAAAAATTCAATAAATTTATATTAGTTTTTAATTTAACTTTATCACTATAATATAAATAGCTACTAATGGAATTTTGTAATCAAATAAATTACCTTATTACTAACAAACAGCCAAATAATTCAGTAACAATCTTAAGATTGAAACTCTTTTTTACATTCTGGAAGTTCCGGTTCTTTAGCTGGAGTATTTTGTACTTACTTTCTAAAATACATAGTAGTGCCAGTAAAGCAATATTTTAGAATATGAGGTATCTAAACATAATTAAACTAAAAGTGTAAGCTCTTAAGTCAAGCTCATCTTCTGCCATAAAACTGTTTGAATATAAACTTTGGAATACTTATATATAACTATTTTTACTATTAAAGTTTGCACTTGGATCAGTTGGAATACTATAATTTTTACAGCGAGTGTATTCACGGTAACAAGTGGTATTCTATTTCTATTTTTGGTTTGAAAAGACTCATCGTAATTTAAAAATCTTTAATTTCCTCATTAAAAGAAGGAAAACTTTAAAAGATAATGACTAAGTTCGATAATATTGCTCTTCATTACACACATTTTTACAACTATATGGCTTAATCCAAATGATTCAGCTTTATTTTTATTTTTTCGTTCACAACAATAAAAACAATTTTAAATTTCTTTAATTTTGTTTTCAAAATCAACAAACTCTCTAGTAAACGTATGAAGGCGCTTCGTGATCTTGTTTTATACATAAGGATGTTTATAAAGGCAACTAAATATTCTTTAATTAAATCTTTTTTAAAACTTTTGATATTGATTTCTCGGCAAACTTTTATAGATATAAAAATACCAGATACTATGGAGTCAATATCAACATTAAAATTTAGCACAAACTTGTTAAGAAATGCATGAACTAATGTATAAAAGCGCTATTTTAGCGCCATGGCAAACAAATGCGGCCTTTTAGGTAATGCAAAGCACCAGCGCGAGAAGGGCTAAATTGCCAACCATGGTAAGGAAGCAGACGCTATGAATGAAGTTATGAAAAATAAGTGCGATACTTGGACAATCTAGATCCTACCCCATATATTGTCGGATTAAAAGGTATAAGCCGAATGAGAACTCAGTGGACACAAATATAGAAAGAACTGCTGCGTTTTCGACTATCAACGGACTTTATGGTTGCCGACTTGGAATAATTTGACAATTACCACAAAGCAATATTGCATAAATTACATGCTGTTAATTTCGTTGCTGAAAGGAGGATAAAGTTACAACATACAACATATTGAAATTGTTTTTGGTTCAACTTGGCACTGCAAATAGATTGATTTCTATTCGCTTGTATAATGAAAATGTATTAATTTAACTTCATAGTATTTAATTCTATTCAATTAAAACAAACTGTATAATCTAATGATTTTGATGAAAATCGGTATCTAGGGACAAAAAATTGATTTTGGTTGGTCTCGATCCCGGAAAGATCCATTTTCTCCCGGTTTTTCCCCATTTAAGGTTTGTGATACTTATTTCGGTTCTGGAAAACGGTTTTAAGGAAGATTAGTGTTCAGAGGTTTTTAAGGTAAAAAAACTAAAAAATTTATATATATTTTAAGTTTAACGACTTTAATCAAAATCAGTATCTAGGGTTTTTTAAGGTTAATATCAATCAATCCAGACTGTCGCCGACTCCAGCTAAGCCCATTCTGCTCCGGTTTTTCACATTTGTGATGTTTTTTTTATCGGTTCTCGAAAAGGACCTTAACGATTTTTATAGTGCTCTGTATCCAGGGGATTTTGTCCTTAAAAATTATATTTTGAAGGCCAAAATCAATAAGATAAATTATGACAGAAAGTATAGATAATCAAGAAAAAAATTTCAAGTTGGTTTTACCATCATAGGTTTAAAGATGGCTTGAAGGTATTAAAATTTCAACATTTGAAACTGAGTTAAAAATATAAGTACATTAAGCAAATATTGGCTTTTGAATAATACTTCAGAGAATTTTGTTTAATAGCGAAAAGCGTTTAGGAAGTTTTTCGAGTAAGACTGTAAGACTTAACACATGGCTAAATATTTTAAAGAAAAGGTAGGAGATAATTGATTGCCATTTATTTTTCCAAATGAAATCATTAACGAATTATAAATGAATTTTGTAATAGTTTTTTTTTTTACACAAAATATGAAGATTTTCTCACAAATTATTACGAGATTTCCAAGAATTTCACACTCAGCAATTTTTGTTATTTTTTGTTTCTTCTTCTCAGCTTAAAAAAAAGCATATATTTATTTATAAAATATTTCCGTTTACAGTTCTACGAAATAAAACAGATCTCCCCCTCAAAAAAAAAAAAAAAAAAAAAAAAAAAAAAAAAAAAAAATCAGCAACAGAATCATAGTTAAGCAAACAATTTTTTTGTAGAACAACATTGAAGATAAAAATAATTTAAGTGATTTAAAAAGGGTCTTGTTATTTTTGGTTTGGTTTACATACACATTATACATATTTGTATATATAAATACACACATATTTAATGTGTGTTTTATAAACCACTTTCGTATCACTCATATTGAAATCTATTAATTAAACCATAAAAAATGATCTTCATTTTATGGAACACATAATCAAACTTATTGCTATGCCCTAGTAATAAAATGAAGAATACTATTTCTTACAAATCTCTGATACCAACTTATTTTACATATATGAGTAGACATAAATTAAGCCGAAAGCTTAAAAAATTTAACTATTATATCTTTTGGGTCTGTTAATTTTCTAAGAATGATGATTTGTTTGGAAGAAATTAATTTTATTCAATTGACCTTTTTTGGTTACTTTTAATTTGTTTAAATCAAAACATACAGCAATAATTTTTTTTTGTAAGCAATAATTTTAAACATCAATACATACTATACATACATATCGCTCCTTTATTGCAACATAGTCATATCTCAAAAAAGCTCGTTTCGAGAAAAACGCATTTAAAGTTTTTAGTTTCCATACAAGTCTTAGCAAATTTTTTGAGAAAATATCTCCTAAAGGAAACAGTTTAAAAGCAATTTGAATACATTTTTGGCACAATATAAATGGTAATACTGTTAAAAATTCTGCATTGTTATCTCGAAAAGCTCATTTTTTGAGATATGACTATGTTGCAATAAAGGAGGAGGAGATGTTCTTATGTGAAAGATAATAAAAAATATTATGCATTGTACGAGTAATGTAGTATAATCATATAGGCTCTTGAACAACTTATATTCCTCTGACTTAACGGTAGTGGCAGTTTTTAGATCCCTTCATCTCTAGCATTCGAAATCAATGGAAATTGGAGCACACGTACCTACGTGCCGAAACTAAAGGACTGGCAGAATCGCAATCTAGAGCAGAATATTTACAGGAAATATTTCAGTCAAATGAATATAAATTATATTTTATTTATCTAGAATCCGTTTATGAATATACAAAACTATTCTTATGTCCTAGATTTTTAAAAGGCTACTTTGTTCCTTTTACAAAGATTATATAATTTTCATTATTAGGCTTTAAAAAGGAATTTCAATGCAAAAAGAAAAACAGATCGAACTTTTACCTTAAGTTGAATTTTTACCTTAAGTTTCTTAACAACCACTCTACCGATCTTAATAAAACCTAAGCTCGATAAAAGATTATGGTTTATAGACAAAAAAACGAATTACTAAAAAATCTTCCAGAGCTAAACTACTGCTATGTGCACAATATCTTAGACTCGGTAATTTGCATAAAGTTAATAGACACAATTCTAATTGTTTTCCGCAACACATGTTCTTTCCTAATTTTGTTAACACTTCTGTAAAAATGAAGTTACCTAAGAATGTATGTATGTACGTTGTCTTACACTTCGTCAGTGTTATTTTAAACAAATTTGCCATTTAGCAAGCAAATTACATTTAAACGCACAACAAAGAAAAAACATGTATATTTCCAATACAATTAAACTGACTTAAAAAAAACAAACAATTCTGTAGAAAGAACTTTAAACTTTGAAATAATAGGCATGATATTTGCATATTTAGTATACCAAGTAAAAAGTGCATTTCGAGGACAAAAATAAAAATGATGGGAAAGAATTGGCTGGCATTGACAATAAATTCAAAGTCATTCGCATAAGCAGACTAATAAATGCAAATAGGCAAGCAATAGGCTGACGAACTAGTAACTGACAAGATAATACGTACGAGTACATACGTACAAATCGATGGGCAGACAATAAGTAAGTCGTTAAAGATATTTAAACTAATGAATAATTGTGGTAAAAGGGTCTTCGTAAAGGGCGTGGCCATTTAAATGGTAAATACGACACCAGAAGACAAAAGAAGGAAATAAAATTTTAACGATATCGTTGTCACCAGTCAGTGACAAACAAACTATTCATACTTCACTTCTTCATCTAAGTATACCATCTCTTCAAGCAAACAAACCAAAAGCCTTTAAAGATGTTAAAATTGTTATGCATAATGCAATTTTCAAACTTTGTTTGAAAAAGCAACCAGCAACAATTGTTTGTTCACGTAATTGCAGTTGAGTAAATATGAAAAGCATAAAAAGCGCATAAAACATTACGTAGAAAATATGTGAATTTTTAGAAGACAAAAATTGTGACTGCGAATTTGAAGTTGACAGCAACAATAAAAACAACATCAAACATCGAACAATAACAACAGCAACTTTGAAGTCTGTGACTTAAAAAAATTGCACGAGACAAAAGAAAAAAATTGAATTGAAATGACTATGACGAGATAGATGGTTGGTTTGACCATGAAAAGTTTAAAAACCTCGAAAGAAAAACTATAAATATAAAAGTAAACACTGGGAGAAAATTGGGGTTTTTGTAGCCAAGGCGTTTAAGTTTGGAGCGAAAAATTATGCTTTATGGCCGGTTGCAGATATGTAGTTTCCATACGGTTGCAAGATATGATCGGACGTATTTTAATTTTGTTTATTATTCGCAGGTGCTTGTCTAGTAAAATAGGGCTTACCTCACATGCTCTTGAACTAGAGTTTAGCCTTAAATACTCGTACTACAAAAACAATGACACTATAATTCGTAAGAATCAAATCCATAGTACGGAGAACACATATGATGATATAATAAACATATGATGATATGATAAACAGTTCTAAGATATTAAACGCTGTGCTGTTTATTGTGGCTTATGAGCTGGTGGAATTGCGCTACTTACCTAGAATTAAAGAAAAATTTGTTTCAGCAACACGTAAAACAGATTATATTGTGTATCGTCAGCTGCTAATGTCGCTTTGTGAACCTCTTAATTCCCAAACTATGCACACACCTCAGTTAACTTTTGCATCCACAGAAAAATTAGATTTGGAATGCAAAAAAAGTTCTTACTGCTCGTCACAAACAGAGATTAAATAATAAATCCCAAAAAAAAACATTGTGGAAGAGAAGAGCTGAAGGGGAAACTGGAAGAGCGCTATTTAATTTACTCCATCTTTTTCCTTACGGACTTATCTAAAAGCGGACCAAGTCCACAGATGATATTTGCAAAGGCTCACTACTGGCCTCATATGCCTTTCAATGCAAACATAGAAGGCAGTTTCTTATAAACATGTATTTTGGTTATATATATTAAAATACCTTGCTAAAGAGCTGGGATTTATAGTTCCCTTGTAAATAATTTCCTGGATAGACGAAAAAGATGCTGGTTACCCAAAATCCATAAAGAATATCAGACTTTAACCGGATTTGTATGATATTGCTCATCAAGCAGCTCAAAGACATTTGGGGTTGTTGTCTGTAGATAGAACCCCGCTAAGCTTTGCCTACTTAACTTTATTAATGGTTTCAGGAATTCTTACAGGACCAAGGTCTAGTATGCCATCACTAAATCATTGATAATAATTAAAAGATAATCTGCAAATCTTCTCCTCTATGCCCCTTAAATTTGAGTTAAAATATACCACGGCGAAACCTGTTACCCAAGGATAAGGTGGAAATAGTATTGAATCTTCTAGAAGTGCATAATGTTTTACATTTTAAAAACGATTTAAGGATTACTATTATAGTAAATTAATTAATAACAAATACTTTTTATCTGCAACCAGTATATCAGACTGATTTATTTACAATTGTTTAATTTACTCCACAGTTTTATAAAAACATTTCAATTTTATCACTTGTCAAATCGCTGTATTCGCCAATGTTATCTCTACAACCTGCAATGTATAGGTCTCTCCGCCTGGTGTACCGCAGGTGCTTTTATAATAGTTGTATCCAGAATCTAGACCTATAAACCTTGTTGAAAATTAAAAATTACACTGAAATTAAAACGCTTCGTTATTTAGTTTACCATTCTTTCGTTAATAGTAAGAAAAGTTTGATTTCGTTTATGGAAGCTTCATTAGTGGGATACAAAATTTGCTTTGGTGGCTGAGTTGATTAAGCGGCCGTATTAAAAAGTATATGATGGTTACATGATAGTGTAGCTACGAAACAGCCAATTGCCTCCAGCTTTAGTATTCAATTATTTTTTCCGTCTTCTTTGAGCAAGAGTTATTGTTATCAGAAAAAAACTATCTTGGCTGAAAGTTGGTAGTAACGAATTCATAATCTGACAAATAACATCATGAAACTTTTTCATAACTGATCAAATTTCATTCTATTTACGATTGTTGTTTCTTTTTTGAAAGAAAAATCGTAATCCGAATGAAGCTTTTTTATGTTGGCCCAAAAACAATGACAAATTTGTAACATTAATGTAAAAAATCGAAAGTTTTTCTATGAGTGCAGAAAATCGTTATATTCGTTTCTCAATAATTTTGGATAAGAAATCACTTCGGCGCCACTTATTTATCCAAGACCATACTTGACGGCATTTTATTGTATAGTATAGCAGATTTGTGAATGTTTGCAAAAATGTCAAATGCTCTCCATAACAATACCGAGAAATGGGAAGTATGAAAACTGGTCCAGTAAGAGCTTCTTTTGGAATGGTTCTGAAACCTTACCAACGTGATCTAGTACAGGCAAAACTATTTAAGTAATATTATATTGTTTGGTGTGCTTATTAGAATTCAAAAAATTTTCTCAGTGTTTTTGATCGAACGCAACTAGCGAAAGCGAATTTTTTTTATATTTTAAATAAAAATTATTATTATTATTTTCTCGTTCACTACCAGTTGTAAATTCTATGTTGTGTCTACGCTTAGACTTATTTTCACGGACGGACTATGAGTAAATGACTTAAAACTTATTTTAAATAAAAACAAATGCTTTTTTTCTTATACAATACTTGCAATTTGTTTAAGTTTAAAGCAAATAAAACATTCATTTTCTTCTTTGCTTGACAATTTTAATTTTAATTTTTCCACATGAACAAACCACAAGTATCCAACCACTTATGATTACTTTTTTATTTTTTTTATTGTACTATGTTGTAGTGTTTGTTGTCTTTAAGAAAACATAAAAAAATCAACTCAACTTAAATAAATGCTACAATATTTGTTTAGATTAAATTCTGCGGGCCTATAAAAAACAACAATGTTGCATGAAAAAGACCATTCACAATCATTATCGCATTAATAAATAACAGTCTGCCTATTTGTTGAACTCGCATGTGTTTGATTGTCGATTACAGTTTGCAAAGCACTTATTGGTTCATTTTGTACAGCAGAGGCTAGAAAAATAGTACATAATTGCAAGTGCAGAAAAAGTTTATTTTGGTTTCTATCGTTAATTTCCGTGTCGAGTTTATATTACTCGCATTTAGACTTTTCATTACGTTTTTTAATTGTTTCACTTCCAGCTAGGGTGTTCGAACTGTTACTATTCGATCGGTTTTAACCATTTTTTTGGCTTTACTGTAACCGGTTATTTTAAATATCTGCTTTTGGAATATCGAATAAACCGGGGCTTTTAACTTTTATACGTTTTCATATTAATTACGGTCATGCCCGTAATTAAAGTATTTTCAAAGTATGCGATAAGGTATATCAGCAAAATTGGAACTTCACCCAAACCCTCTTGCAGGAAACCTAATTAATTTTAGCGGTCACACTCGGTTGAGAAAAAGGGATACCGTTGCCACCATCAAAGCATTAAGTAGGTGATTTTACCGATATAATATGCGCAAAATAAAACAAATATTTTTGTCTAGCATTGGCTGGACTTAGTTAATTTTTTGTATTTATTATTAAGATTTTAATACTTATTGTTAGTTCACATTTTGAAGATTCAATAAATAAATAAAAGCTAAAAGAAAGAAGAATTACAATGTAACTAAAGTTTTGTCCCGGGAATTCCCATTTTAAAATTTCCCGCTTTCCCGGGATTTTATTCCCGCAAGATCCGGGGAAGTAATATAAAAATTATTGGCAAATCTGCATGTAGAAAACAGCTGCTTCTAGTTTTTTATTTGTTTTAAACGTAAAACAAAAAAATAATTGTCAACGTTATGTAAAGAAATTAGGTGTTTTTATGTGAGCAGTTTTAACAAATTTACATTTAAAAACATGTTATTGTACAAAATTGATGTTTTGAGGTAATTAATTGCAAACGTAATTTTTTTGTTGCTAATAAAAACAAATGCAATTCTTTAGATGGGAAACTAAATCGTGTAGACGTTTTTTAAGAAAACATGTACCGAAACTGCGATATGCTCCCTATGTGCAAAAACAATATCCTGTAAAGGACGAAGTACCAGCGGCTTATTGCGTCATTTGAAATCTTTACACAAAAAGGCTTGGGAGAAAGAAGTATATGACCGCGAATGTCAGGAACAAATACCCCTTAAAATAAGAAAAATTGTGTACTATTGTTGCATAATTAGCTTTGTTAAGGTTTGTAATAAAAATTTTTAAATGTCTAACATATTAAAATCTTATTCTTTCTAGCAAGCGGGATCCCGGGAAAGTATAAAACAATTCCCATTTTCCCGGGAAATGAAAAACTGCGGGAAAATAAAAACTCTAAATATAACTAGTTAGTTTAAACACATATTTTTATCAATCTTATAAAATTTAATGAATGATTGAAAGCCAAGGAGAAAACTCTTCTTTGCGTTCAGTAGAAGCTGTTGTGGATGTTTTGCTAATTGTGTGTTGTTAATGCGCCAAAAAAATTATTTTCTGCTTTCAAGTGTTTTTGAGTACTTGGTTAACATGTTACACGAAGTCTTATCAAAATTTAGAAAATTTATTTTGATGTTCTATTTACACGTTTCAAAAATTTGATCAAAATATTCTTTCAATATATTTAAAAATCGTTTAATAGAAATTTGATCAAAGTTTTTTGAAGCTAATTTACACTACTGGAAAACTTTCTATATTGAAAATATTGACTTTGATCAGCTGTATTGCTTCTTTTGTGAAATAATTAATTGTTAAAAAGTATGGATGACTAACACAATCATCATAGCATCAACATTTTTAATATTGGAGGAAGAAGTGGCTGATAACAATGCAAAAAATAGAAGAAAACAAAAGGAACATTGGGTTCAACCTTTTCTTTTGGAAGGTAATGGTGTGTATTTGCCTTTTAGGGATCGATTGAAATGGAATGATCCTGACCTGTACAAAAACTTTGTGCGAATGTCACCAGTCGATTTTGATTATTTGCTTCATCTCATCACCCTATTAACAGAAAAGGCCAAACTAATATGCGAGAATCTATATACCCCAGAGAACGCTTGGCAATTATACTTCCTATTGCTTGCGATTGTTGCGCAAATTATCATTTATGTTATCACTTTTAAAATATTGATATATTATTCCACAAATATATAGTTATTAAATTTATAACACTTACCAACTCATATTAATTTACTAATTTTAATTTTATTCTTTAAGAAATTTAATTACATTGCCACTTGCCGCAAAAAAACATGTGTAAATAAAACATGTGATATCAAAAGAATGAACATGGAGTCAAATTATTTATAGTAATCAATATTGCCAGATGTGATTTTGAAGCTTATTTCCACGGCATCAATAAAATCTTCAAAAGTTTTGTTCAAAAAATTTTGATCAATAAATTTTGAAGAAATTTTCCTGTTTACGCGAATTTGAAGTATTTTGAAGAGCAATTTTGACGAAAATTTCAATCGTGTAAATATAGCTTAATATTCGTTATACATGCAATAGCTCCTTTTTATATAACAAATATATACATAGTTTTTTTAATGATCTTGTTATTAGATTGTTCTGGTAAGATTTATCGGAACACCATTTAACGGTCTGAGTCTCAACCGAGTGTGTCCGCCAAAACTAAGTATGTTGAGTGCAAGAGGATTTGGGCGAAGCTCCAGCTTACTGATATACCTTGTCGCTTAATTAGAGAATTAGTCTTTTACCAGCGGAACACACAGATCCTTGTGTACCATGGAGTGCTGCAGTAATCGTTCGGAGAATTTAGGTTCGTCATCTTTGAATTTTTTTTAATGTTAGATGTTGATGCCGTGCCCCATGATTGAATTCCGTAGCAATGTGTAACAAAAGTTTGCAATCCAGCTTCAACGTCTAATTTCTACCCATAAGCCAACTGAGTTGTGCTGCTTTTAATTTCAGCTGAATGACTTTCGCTTCAATGTGAGGTTTTCAAGTTAGCCTACAGTCGAGCTGAATACCAAGCTATTTGACTTTATAGTACTGCGGAATAGGTGAATTGTTAATTTGGATAGCCGAACATGGTTGTTTACGCAATGTGAATGTAATGTGAGTACATTTTTGTTCATTAGATTTGATTTTCCAAAGTTTTAGCCATTTCCCTAATATTGAAATATATTACTGCAAATATCGTGAAGGTAATTGATTGTTTTCATGAACACTCATCGTCGTCGAAAATTTGGACCATCGGATGGAGGAGTGCCACCGATATCGCGGCGACCACTCGGCCGATATTTTGTTCTTTGCATAATTGAACTATGCCAGTATTATCATAGTAAAAAAAAATGACAGTAATTTCCAAATAACTTCTATTTTATTCAGAATCAACTTCGGCCGTACAGAGGCCCTTATCTAACAAGATCAAGAAGGGCATCCTTATATTTTTTAAAGAGTTAATTTTGAAAACGGAATTAAAAAAAATTTATAATAATAATGTTTACCGGTAAATATAATAAATTTATATAAAATAAGGGCGTAGAACGGAATAAATATTATAATCTGACGTACTTGTCCAAAGTCCAAATAGCAAAAATACTTGTAAGAACTCGAAATATTATATTCAAACAGTTTTATGACTAGAAGATAAGCATGATTTGAAAACTGGCAACTTTAGATTGATTATGTTTTAATACTTCGTATTCTATAATACTGGTTAAGCAGTCCTAACTTGTATATTAGTCTTCTACAGAAATGAAAGATTATTTTTAAATTTTTGTTCCTGTTATTTTACTTAAATCGTCAAACTTAGATTATGCTTGTTTTTTGGGAATATAGTTATATAGCTTAGTGGGTTTTGGGTAAGTTTACGGCGCGTTTTGATTATAAATTGTTGACAGGCCTGTAAATACAGGTGTATGATTTTCATACAGGCTTCAATAAAATTTAAAACAAGCAATTTATTGTAAATATATTATTATTAATATATTTAACGGAAGTGAATTACAGAAAAATTAGTGGCTTAAAGTAATAAATTATTGTATTTGGATATGCAAATGATTGAACCTGAAAAAAGGATGACGATATAGAATTTGTTTAATTCATTAAGGAGAGATACTGAAGTTTATGAAATTAGTCGCACACTGTAGTACATGAAAAGTCTCGGGCCTAACAAAGAAAACACAGTTTCTTTTGGTTCACAATTAGTTTTATTCATCAACGTAATCTCAATCAAGAGTAAAACAGTCATGCCAGCACCGCTCTTACATTTGAATACCACTTTTGTAGAACATATGATATTTTGCCACAAAATAGGCCTCAGTTTCAGCGATAACCTCTTCTTTCTTACCTGCTAACATTTTTTCAGGTCTGCGAAAAGCCAGTAGTCGCTGGGAGCCAAATCGGTGGATGTGGGAACAGTTCGAAGTAGTTTTGCCATTGTTTTGATTGACTTTTGACACGGTGCGTTGTCTTGATGAAACAATATTTGTTTCTTTACCATATGCGGTCGTTTCTTTGCAATTTCGGCCTTCAAACGCTCCAACAACGCGTACGACCACTGCGTTCTGCGCAGTGTCTCTACGACCACGTTTGTAGTCACCAAACCAACGTTTTATTGCTGTTTCTGATGGGGAGCGTAGTCCCCATAACATTTTTCAAGCCATTACTTAGCTTGGTTGGTATTTTTTGCCATTAAGAAGCAGTGTAAAATTAAAGCACGAAATTGTTTTTGATCCATAGTATTGAAAATAACAAAAGTAGGGCCACTCGTAGCACAATATCTCACAAACTAATTAATAGAATATCATGAAACAGCTTTTAACTGAAAAAGGTGACTGCAATAAAAATAGCGCCATCAGGCCCAGGACTTCTCAGCCCATGTAGTATATCTGGTAGTAGAGTGTGTATATATTTAAGAGTATAAAATATCTATCGCCGTAAACCATTTACTCAAATTCTCATATTCATATTTAATTTTAAAAAGGAGACGACGGCCTTAGATCGTACTTTTGTAACTTTTTAATAATTAACTATTACTAAGTTGTTCAACATATAAATAAATAGGGTAATTTATTTTCTAAGATAGACTTTTTCCAAACAAGTCTGGGAAAGGTTTAGTTGATTTCCTATTCTTTAATTAATTTTCTATTGAGAGCACGGTGTGATCAAGAAACCTCCCAAACCAGTGAGCTAAGCTACTTTCATCTTTCTAAGCTCTGATCATAGTGATCTTAAATAATTAAAAACATTTGCAACAGCCTACTTCTTTTTTAAAAGGCACCATGATGAATGTAAATAAAACAAAAAGTTTTCAGAGAATTATCTTAAAATTTGTTTAATATGACGATTATGTGTGAAAAATATAGGAAAAATGCTCGCTACGGCTTTGTTGGCATATATCTATCATATTTTCAATGCCTAAATGAGGTTCAATGTCGTTAATGTGCCGAATTATCTTATCCTTTAGGTCTTGAATAGTTCTTGGCTTATTGATGTACACTTTTGATTTGACATATTTTCGAAGAAAGAAGTCAAACGGTGTCAAATCACTTGGTCGGGGCGGCCAATTAACATCGCCATGACGTGAGCTAACACGGCCACTGAATTTCTCGTGGGATGGGTGCATTATAATTGGACCACACTATATAATCACTGCCGATGTGTATTTTGGTTTCATGTCGTATGCTGCAATGCTAGACATTTTATTTCATATCATTATCAAACCAGTTTCCATTTCGCTAGTACGGATCCATTAAAAAGAAGACGTTGCTTAACATCTCAATCTAATTAAAACTTCTAATACTAATGAATATTCTATATTGAAATGTAATAAGCTATATTTAAATGTTAGCAAATTTTATGCATTAAGTAAAAAGAAAGCCCGTTGAGGTTTATATCCATCAGTCAAGCTTTTTCTGCAGTCAGTCCTTTCATCTGTTTCCAACATTGGTCAAATTCAAATAAGAAAACACAATAATACACTTTAAAACATATAGGCGCCACTTTCTTCACATTCGTATAGTTTGTAGGAAGAGTTAAATATGCAGATACATACTCGTATATGGGTGTTGTAACAACAAATGATAGAAACAATACATTGTAGAGAACTAAACTAAAGGTGTCCCCATGTATCAGACAAGTTTTTGAAGGTTATAAATCTTGATATATTTAGTGTAAAAACTTTTCATTTTGCATTTATTTTACAAGAATCGAAAATAATATATTACGAAAATATTATTAAATTTTTCAAGCTCCATGGAGACTTTTGGGCCACCAAGTAGATAAAGAGTAAAAATATTTACACGGTATGTAGGTCCGCACATATTAGAGAAGCTTGTACTGGAACAAATATATATGGCGCTGACACCAGCAACAGATTTTCGAAGACAGACCAAAGGCAGATGTATGTGCTGTACACAGAACACAGCCGAGCGACTTGTCTAAAAAAATTGTGTAGAAATCACTCAAAAAATTGAGTAACTTTTATACGTATTTTCTTGACGAGTTGCTCGTCTGTAGTCCATGAACAGCTCCAATCCTTTTGAATATAACTTTAATATTACTGAAAAGGCACGTAACACTTATGACAATTTTCCTTAAAATTTAACATATTTTTGTCTTGTTAAAAACAATAGAACTGTGATAACTAAGGTAGACATGCAACCTGTGTGACCTACTCATCCCCCTACGGTTCAAATACAAACCAACACGAAACAAGAATACAACTCGCTGATCCTGCACTGTGTCATATCTGCCCACCCGAACAGTATGGGTCTTCCCGGATACAACGCCCTAATAAAAGAAAGAGCCGCACACCGACAGATGAAGTTTTCAAGACTCTCTTCTTTATTCTCATTTCTACGACTTCTACAGCAATGCTAAATGGAGGATTTAATCTCCTCGCCTGCATTACTATGTGACCTGTCAAAACCATCATTTATTCTCATAACTGGGCTATGTTAGTCTCCATGCTCGACAGGTAAAGTCACTAGACTATCTATCTTTTGCAGTGCATAAAAATTGAAGGTGTCTGTTTTTGAAATGTCCCGGTGTAGTTCCTGGCCTTTGCCAATTTAGGGCACCCCACCGTACCCTGGTACCTAGAAAACCTCCAGATTCGAATATCTCGCTATCTTATTAATAGCAGGTTTTGCCTTGGTGTACATCAAATCAGCGCACTTTGCTTTCTGAGACATAGATATAGGGATAGAAGTTAATCGTTAGTTGTAGCAAATAAAACCCTAGAAAGCCACATGACTTATCGCTCCTTTATTGCAATATAGTCATATCTCAAAAAATGAGCTTTTCGAGTTAAGAATGCAGAATTTTTAACAAAACTACATTTTATATTGTGCCATAAATGCATTCAAATTACTTTTAAACTGCTTTCTTTAGGAGATATTTTCTAAAAAAAATTTTCTAAGACTTGTATGGAGACTAGATTCTAGATAAATAAAATATAATTTATATTCATTTGACTGAAATATTTCCTGTAAATATTCTGCTCTAGATTGCGATTGTGCCAGTCCTTTAGTTTCGGCACGTAGGTCCGTGTGCTCCAATTTCCATTGATTTCGAATGCTAGAGATGAAGGGATCTAAAAACTGCCGCTACCGTTAAGTCAGAGGAATATAAGTTGTTCAAGAGCCCATAAGATTATACTACATTACTCGTACAATGTATAATGTTTTTTATTAGCTTGCACAAACTAAATCTATATAAGAACATATTGCTCCTTTATTGCAACATAGTCATATCTCAAAAAATGAGCTTTTCGAGTTAACAATGCAGAATTTCTAACAGTACTACCATTTATATTGTGCCAAAAATTTATTCAAATTGCTTTTAAACTGTTTCCTTTACGAGATATTATCTCAAAAAATTTGCTAAGACTTGTATGGAAACTAAAAACTTAAAATGTGTTTTTCTCGAAACAAGCTTATTGTAGTTATGATTATGTTGCAATAAAGGAGCGTTATGTTGTGTTGGACTTCTGAAAACTTTAAAATTGGAAGAACGGGGATTAGCATAGCCCTTGGGAGGTTGAGGTGCCTGCCTTGCCGGAAACTTTCTGGCTGAACTTAAAATCGCTGGCAGAGGAATTAGGTTCCCTGATAACTTTGGTGCAACGCCGGTTTTCTGGGGAAACAACATCACGAGGTGATGGTACCTGTAACGTAAGCAACCAGAAGTAATGTTTAGACCGGTGATACTCCTAATGGGCTTCGGCCTACTAACTCATTAAGCACTGTGTTCCATTGGCTGCTGGGAAATTGCATACAGCAGCGGTTAGAAGGCCCGAACTTTTAGGCAAGCTACTTGTCTACACACACATGGCAAAAGTTGTTACCTATGTGAGCCTTCCAAGCCACACGTGGGCGCTGGTGACTCGTGAATAGGTCATCCCATGGAGATGGTTCATCGTCAAGACAGGTGCTGATGTAAATCAATTACACATCCTATTTCATTAGCCGATATGCGGCATTCGTGGATTAAAATCCATACTTTTCATAAAAATCTATTCATAAAAAATATGCGTTTTTGTATTCCAGTGTTATCATTTTATTTATTTATTTTTTATTTTTATTGTTTTGATGTGTACTTAATCATAAACTTACAAAATACACGAAGTAAATGTTTTCGGTTTTCTGCTTTTCGATTGTTGCTTGCATTCCAAGCGAAAGTAAATAATTATTTAAAATAAATATCAAACTTGGGTTTGTAAATGTAATAAGAGGTGTGGTTAAAATCAATCATTCCATCAATATGTAGCTCTTGTAAATATTTATTTTCTGTCATTAAATAGTTATTATATGCCTACGTCTCCTTCGCTATAGACCTTCGATATCAGTCAATGCATGATAAGAGATGTGAAAAAAAATTATATTTTACTCGTAATGACGTGTGTATGATGCATTTTTTCAGTGTGTGCTTGATATATTTTATTTAACGCATTATGGTAAACAGGGTTCACACTAAGGAAAAACAACAATAAATTGTGATACTTTTATCAGAGTAGCATGCTTTATAATAATACTATGAGAGCAATAAGTGGTGTTATCTTTGGAAGCCTGGCCCAACGGAAGATGCTTTCTACTATGGTGGTTCTGATAAAGCATTCTCAAATCAGGAGAAGATTAAATCTTCCATTTAATGATTTCCGTAGAAGTTGTTGGGATGAAGAGAAAGTATTATTGTGCACTTTCTCTGTTGGTGTCCTTTCTTACAATAAAATCAGAACATTTCTCAGTGTGATTCTGCACTAGTACAGTGATTTGCGATACATACACACACCCAGGTAATACAACGGAACAACACTGGACCCAAGTGGGTTGGCTTTTCAATAAATTTGACTAATACCGAATGCATTTAAATATGTATGTATGTGCATATAATGTTAAAAAAATATTTCTGTGCTTCATTCTTCAGTTAAATAAAATTTTATTTAAATAAGTTTACAAATGAAAAATGAGAAAATTTGAAACAAAATGTTTAAAGTGCAATCTAAATTAGGGCGTTAAGCGTAATTTATCTGTCAAAAATCAGAATGCACATACAAAATGTATGCAAGCAACCAAACTAGCGCGGCGTCAACGCTTTGCACAAGGTGGCAGCACTACGGCATCTGACAGTTTACTACTGGTAAGCCATTTACGTCAACAGCATTGTTTACATTTTTAAAAGTGAATTTAGCGTTTTATTCTGAATTAAAAATTTACGGCCTTAGTTAGTTAGTATACGGATTTTGATTATACATAAGGCCGGTAAAAATTATTTTGTGGACATAAAAATAATTCAAATAAAACTAATTTATAATTGTGAACAGGTACTTTCATAGTTTACAATTGTGAAAAAAGTTAGAAATATTTTTGACAATCATAGCTTACCACATGCCTGTTTTTGTTGTATTGTTGTAATTCTGTTCTAGAGCAGCAACCTTGTAGATGTAAATACACCTTGGCTTTGCGATTGGAAAATCAAATTTTGAGAGAGCGTACGAGAGAAACATTTTCTGTCTCTCAGTAAAGTTCGCTTCAAAACAAATGTTATTCATTTTATGCGGCCAATAGTAATTACATTTTAGGTAGTTTCAGACTAATTTAGCGATTTTATTACTTTTTATTATTTGTATTTAGTGATTTTTATATAACAACGTTAGTGATACTGTTTATGGCTCAACATTAACGCTCTTATTTAAGTTATTTACCACAGCGTAAAATCAAAGTTTTAGATTACGTTTCGCTTTATGCCCTTATTTAAGTTCTTTTAAGCATGTTCATCTAACTGTGCAGACCTCTTCATAGCAACTACTCGTACATGAAATTTGTTTGCAACAAAAAATTGTATAACGATGCAAACATAGGTCAAATTGAAAACTTTGTGATTAAATTAATTAGAAAACATATATTAAAATGTACATCTAAAAACCTTATTCTAGCGCCTTACTATATAGACGACCAATATATATTAATATATTTTGGTCCACCGGGGCCAAAAAATTAAAAGTTATTAAAAATAAATTTTTTTACGGTAGTGTAATACAGAAATACTGAAATTTTATTAATTTAATCAATTTAGCGTTTCTCCGAACATGGGTGATAATAAACTAATAATAATAATACATTATAAACAATTGAGTTTTATTCCTAGCAAACGTTAGTTAAATATATTAGCTTCCAACTTTAGTACAAATCAAAATATTATAAACTATTTGATTTTTACTCGTATGTTTCCCAGCTGTGGCTCATATAAAATGTCGACATATAGACAAAAAAAAAAAAAAAAAAAAAGAAATATTAGAAATTTTAGATACCATTTTAACAATTTTCGTACCTTTTGTATATGTACTGAATATTATGAACTCTCATCACTGCTATGAACAGCTTTTATTTTATTTTTGTAATTTATTTGATATAAGGATATGGACGATGAAAAATTAATTATTTTCTTTAACAATCAATAATATAAAAATGGTTTTTGTTTCTGTCAAAAACACATGGTAGGGGCTTAAGTGTTCTATAAGTGCTACTACATTTACATTTACGTTATAGTTACAATTTCTACGGTCGGCTAAATGGGCCTTAAGTCGAACATGAAACTACTTTTAGTATTTTTGCTTTGAACACATACGAATGTCACGTTCAACACCAGGGATTTACCCATATTTGGACAGAAATGGATGTATAGAAATTTTCTGTTAGATAAGGTTTTGGATTCCCAATCTTCTATCATTTATATAAAGAGCTAATGATAAATCATTTAATATACATAGAGCTCCTGATCAAGAATTTAGGTTTGATCCTACTATTCCTACAGTAGACAGAAAGGAGCGGAATATGACAAGATATTGGTGGTAAAACAGACTTCTTTTACTTTTATAATCATTGTTTTAAGAAATGAAATGTGAAAGTAATGTTTTTTAACTTTTAATTACATACGTACATATATACATAATCATCATGACATACTCGTATGTTTGATCACAATATATATACTTAGATAATTAAAATTTAAAACCATTCTGACATTTAATGATAAGCATGTTAGAATATTCGATTTTTAATATTAAGCTATTTGTTTATTTGTATAGAAAATGATATGGAATATAATAAATAAAACAAATAAGTTTACAAAATATTAAAAATACAATGAATAATGATGGATTGAAAATATTTCATTTTGAATATTTAAAGGTCCTTCATTGAGGATAAAAACGGTTTTCAACAATGCACCTTTTAACAACGACCAAATCATAGTTAAATCTACACGTACATTAAAAATATTTCTATTATACTATTAGTAATGATTTTGTTTCATTTGATTTTGTTGTCAAATTATCATATTTCATAAAAAAAATTTTAGATTTTAATCAACTTGCTACGATTTTGAATAAAAAAAACAGTCCAATCATGTATACGAGGGCTGATAAAAAAAACCGTTATTTTAAATTTTTTTCAAAAATTATTTATTTATTCTTGTCCCCCTTAAAGCAATCCCCCTCAGATATAATACACTTATGCCAGCGTTTTTGATATCGCCAACAGCTCCCGTTTCAATTTTTCTTTTATCTTCTCAATCGTAGCAAAACACGTTCCTTTCATCGGTGTCTTCAGTTTTGGGACGAGGAAAAAGTCAGCGGGAGCCAAGTCACGCACAAGCAACAAATTCTGTGCGTTTCTGGCGCATAACTTCAAGGTAGTTTTTCTAATTGACCGTACGGTCTTGTGGCAAGAATGCATGTGAATAGTGAGCAAACCTTTTACATTTGACTGAATTGACGTGCCTTTTTCGGTCTTGGCTCTTCTGGATTGGGCTTTGGTTTCAATGTCATAGCTATACACCCATGCTTCGTCACTAGTTATGATCTTTTTGAGGATACCTGGATCGTCGTTGACGATGTTCAACAGCTCCCGAGCGATGAACATGCGACGTAGCCGCCAAAATTTAGTAAAAAATCGAAGAGCGCACCAAAACACGACTAACCTTTTTATCTGTCAAAAACAAACTGACAATCCGAAATGGCTGACAGAGCCAACATAACAGAAATGAATACGAAAATTGAACATACGTAAGTCACGAAATTTGAAAATAACGGTAATTTTTTATCAGACCATGTATTTGATAAGTGCAGAGTGGGATGCACAAATTTTATACCACCGAAATGAAAAAATACGGCTATTGATAATTGTGAATAATTTTGTAACGTTTTCAGTTGATTTGAGAAAAAATCGATATTGATTTTTAATATTTTAACAGCTACATCAAATTGTTTATGCCGAATAAAAAAGTTGATTTATGTCTATGGATGGCACAAGCATATACTAAATTCCTTCTTAAAGTTAGTTAAAAACCTAATAACGATCTTGCTTAAACAGTGTCCAACTAATTCTTAGCCAAACGATATGACTATACCATATACGACTACATGCTGTATTTACTCATCAAGTGACGAAAAGAAAATAAATAAAATGAAAATACAGAAGCTTTAACAAGTTACTCGTAGTTGCATTAAAACACAGAAGCGATTTTTTTTTATAAATTTGCGACTATTTGCTATTACCAGCAATAAGTTAAGTTTGTTTTTTCTACATGTTCTCATGAACATCATTTCTCATCATATTTAATCATCTTTCAAAGAAACAGCACCAGACGAGATGATTTTCACAATGCGTTCTGGCTTGAAGGGACGCAGGGGTATAAGGAGGAGAAAAAAGAAAATTTTGAACGTTTCGTTTGTAAATAAGTGGATACCACGCAGCTCGTTAGTGTAAATGTGTATTTAAGAAGGTGTAGAAATATGCCTTCAAGTGCGTTACAAATTTTCTTCCTAGAATGCAAAATAGCATAACCAGATGTGGAACAAAAAACTGCTTTCTGCCCGCTGTTATCATTAGCTGCTGCAATTTCTTAAGCCTGCAACAAAGAAACTGCTGTGTTTGTGTTGCCAGCATCATGCATGCATCTATTACAAGCATTCATTATAAAAAATTAAGTTCGAGCACAAAGTTTTACTGTATTTTTTTTTTAACTTTTGCTTGTTTATCTAAATTTTTTCATCTTTAAGTCATCATGAACATTTGTAAACTCTTTTTTGCTGTTCGATTCCCTGCATATGGGAACATGATAATGTGGTCTGGCTTATGTGGCATGATGGTTTTTGTTGTTTCTCCTTTGTTGCATTTGACTTATTTGGCCCCTATTTGTGTGCGTTGTAATTACTTTGTCAGTTTGTTTCGTAAATCAGCATGTCTGTGAGTTGCTTTATTTATACTCTTTATTTCCCATTTGCTGATTTGCTGATTTTTCACCCTTTTCCATGCACGATGTGGTTTCAACTCGTATTTTTTCCATTTCTTGTTATAGTGTGTATTTTGCGTCAAGAGTTCTTGACTTTTGTACTTGATGCCGCCTTAAATATAAATTCCTTAAGGTGATTTTTAAATACATTTGCAACGCTTTAATTAATAACATGATGTGGTAGAATAATAAATAATTGCAAATAAAACAAGTGAGAATGAATGACGAAGAAGACTGTGTCGAATTTTACATGCCCACATCGTCTTAAATACATATGTACATGCAGCCAAATTTAAAAAAAACATTTGTTTTTAATCAGAGTAGTCGTCTTATTACCGTCTGCAGTGTCGAATTAAGTGCCGCCTACGCGGATCTATCTAGCAGAAGATTTTGGGAGGGGGAAAATTTGGTACAAACAAATTTCAGAATGTTTGTATTGGCAAATCGCTAATTGCGGAAATATCTCAATAAAGGGTGTTTTTATAGAGCTATAAAGCTGGCAGCACTTTTTTTAATTGCCGGCTTTTTTTTAAGGTGTTAAGTGATTAATGTTTTGTTTGGTTTATAATTTCAACATGAATAGACTGATGACTGAACAACGCTTCCAAATTGAGCAAATTTTTAAAAAATCTTAAACAAGATTGAGATTGATTCCGATTTTCATACGCGAATTTCATTTCGATGAAGCTCATTTTTGTTTTAATGCGGTATAAAACAAATATATTTACTACGCATATCATCTATTATATCATTTTCAAAGGCAACATACATACAGCCATATTAATATGCAAAATGGTATGGCTATGACAGTAGTATGGTTGGGTACAATCGTAATATGGTTGGCGGGAAATATGGCTGACTAAGTCGTAGTATTGTTGTATACCACATACACATGTTTTGCATATTACTATTCAAAATTGCTTACGTTTTGATTTCCACAATCCCCCAGTAACCATTTCTTCAACAATTTTAAGCTTACAACTTTTTATGTCGACAACTATAAATCTTTATACATACCTAAATTGAGCTCGTAAGTACTGCGTTATTGGATAGCTAGCCTCAACTTTTAGCATAATTATTTCCAGAAACTCTTTGTAGACGTCTTTTGGCTGCTTTTCCTTCAAGTGCGCTAAGAAAAATCACTTAATCTCTATTTGGACTTCAAAAAATCAAAATTTTTACAAAAAGCTTTATAAAAAAAATCATTGATGTAATATTAATACTATAGATGTAAGGTTCTACTTTAACCATCTCTAAAAAGAAAACATTAAAATTTACATGTTAACTTGTAACAAAATCTAGATTTTACCTAAATAAAGAGAGAGAGGATCAATCAGTATTTTCTGTCCCAGCATTCTATCTTCTATTCTAGAACTATATGGCGATGGCGAAAACTAAGTATGTACTCGATTTCTTAAAAATATTTTTATTACATAAATTACTCAATGGTCATTATGCTGCTGAAAGAGGTATACATGTATTGTGACGTAACGATGAAGAGAAAATATTTTTGCTTCAAGCTACCGTTGAAAATAGAAATCAATATCGCTCATATAATCAAAATTTATTAATATAACAACATAATATTTGATACTATTAAATAAACGAAAATCAGTTTTTGAAAATTTAGGTTGGAACTAGGTATGGTCTACAAAAATGCTGTGTTCACATTCGGCAACTTTGGGGGCCCTCTAGGGCTAGTTAGGGCGGTTGACCCTAAAATGTTAAAAACTAATATTTTGTATTGGAGATGCCGTAAGGAGAGCCGTTAGCCGGTAGCTATGTTCACAAGAAACATAGAGGGAGAAATATTAGTCGGGGTCAGTCTTACATTTTATCCCCTTAAGAGCAGGTATTTTGTTCTACCTTTGACCCCGAAGCGAAGCCATTTACCCGCATTTTGGTTAATAAGTTGTCCCACAAAATAAGAGGCTCTAGCACATCACATCTTGTTCCTAAGATTTTCCATATAACACTAAACCACTGTTCTTGTACAGTAGTTTTGTTCAAAAAAAGAATTATTTTTTCAACAGTCAATACTTCGAATAAAAATACTTACTCTCAAAAGAGGCTTCATATCCAGCTTACACGATTGCTACAAACACAACAGAATTGTTTGCTGGGTAACACATACATTTTAATTTTTTTTTTAATCTGTCTGTACTTAATTGTTTTCGTGAGCTACAAAATTAAAAATTTTAGTAAAAACATTTGCTGCTTGCAATATTCTGATTTGAGAGCAAAAGTTGCGTCAGAAAGTAGTCTATAATAATCAAGAAGTTGCCATCAATGGTTGATGTACGGATCTAGCTTAATTATTTCATTAATGAAGTTATTTAAATGTTTAAAATAACTAAAAGTTTCTAAAACAAATACAGTAAAGTTTGAAGAAATTGTAACTCAAGTGCTATTTGTTTAAGTTGTTATTAAATTCCAAAACGATAATAAAAATCTGAGAAAAAGTACTTTAAAAGTCAGAACAATTATTATAAGGAAATTTAATATACATGTACGAGTATATATACACATATATTGTTATATTGACCTTAAATTTACGTAAACGATTTTTGCCTTTTATTGGGGTTTTAACCAGTTCCCACTTCAAGATCAGAAATTCAATGTAAAATGATAACAAAATGATAAAAATAATAAAATTTACGAGTATATCCGTTTAATTTGCTTACTATAAAAGAAGAACTAATGAAATGCTTTAATATCATTCGCTTTGATTTTATTTAACTAGACACAACAGTTTCGTTAATAAAAATAGGAGTAAAAGCAACGTAATGAATTTCTACAAATATTTTATAGTTTTGCTAATTTTGGTTTTGTGTTTATCGATTCCACAAACGGAGGCTGGATTTCGCAAAAAGTTTAACAAAGCAGTGGTAAGTTAAGAGGCGCAATTATTTTCAAAAGATATTTGCAGATTTCATTAATCGAACACTTTATTTTTAGAAAAAAATCAAACATACTATTAAAGAAGCCGCTGGTGTTTCCAAAGATGTGGCAGTAGTGGCTGGTAGTGGCGCCGCTGTGGGAGCCGCTCTGGGTTAAATATAATTTTTGTCAGATGAATAATTTGAAAAATCATGTTAAGTTGGTGTAATTTATTGCAAAATATTAAAGCCCCCTTTTATCTGACAATTTATGGTTTTAAAACTATGTTTTTGATTCACTAGAAAAGAGATCATTAATATGCATCTGCACAATTTTAATTTTTAAACACGAACACAGGGTGATTGATTCTTCTTGTATCTTCCTGAGCATTCATAAAAATGTTTACTTTTACAACAAACTGGTTCAGCGCCCGACTTGCCAATAATTTAAAAATTTCTAATTCAATTTGATTTAATATGTTTTACCATTGTTTCATTTTAATACTTAAAAAGCACACATACATGCATTCATGCGAGCTAAAACTTAAACTATAAAAAAATCGTGATATACGTATAATATTAAAAAAAGTTCTTCAGCTTTATGTTTGATATTATCAGATAAGTTTTTGTAAAGGTCACAGCGACCTTCAAACTATCTTTACAATTTCTAATTGATCTTCAAATACTTCTTCTAGTTTGTAAAATTGTTAACGAAAACTGTTATTACTTTGTGTTATATTTTATGTTCTTATTTAAAGACGAAGCGGACGAAATTTTCAGTCTTAGGTGTCCGCTTTTGAGCACACCGGATTTTGCTGTGCAGACAATGTGAGCATTTATAGGTAGGACTCGTAGTATTTAATTCATTAAAACCAGCCTCCTGTTATTGTAGGTTTGATACAGCAAATCAGTAAATTTAGATAATTTTTGTTTAATACTTTGTTTAAAGCACAAATTAATAAATGAAAAAAAAACATGATCGTTGCATCAAAATATTATAAAATACTAGCTGCTTTCATTTATTTATTTAGTAACTATACAGTTGCAAAGTAAATTTGTAAAGTATAGGATGCACAGCATGGGCGGGGTGACAAAGACCATAATGCCCAAGATGGTATTAACAGTACTTTTGTAGCGTCGCTGTGACTAACTATAACGACCTATGCCTTCACATAGAAGCGTGGGTAACACTAAAATATCTATAAAAAAAAAAAAAAACTGTAAACCAATACAGTTAGTTGTGGCAAACCGTCAACCAGTGCGAGTGAGACGCAAAACTCTTGAAAACCGAGCAACAAACACAAGCCTGACCGCACTTAAGAAATAGTTACGATGACACGAGAGCTGTTCTTCAGCACAGAGCTGCTTTACGACTGACCAGCTGTTTTAATATTTTCGAAAATTGTATAACACATCGAAAAGAGAGAACTATTGCGATTAGCAGAAAATTTTAAACTACAATTGTGATTTTAACACCGCAAGTGATTTTTAATCTAATGATTTTCAGGTCATACTTATATGTTCGACCATAAACTTAGTTGTGCAATTAGAACATTTAACGCAATAGATTACGCACTTATAACGTAAATCGATTACAAATTAAGAATAACCTAAAAACTAGACTAGACAAAATTAGATTTTCAAATATAAGACAAAAAGTCTTAAATAAATCAAATTTTAATAACTACTTCCACGCATAGTGTTTACATTTGGCGGTTATTTTTCGAAATCGACTTATGTGTATATCTTTCCCTTTCTACAAGTATTCTTCACTGATCTTTTATTCTCTTTAAACACAAAATTACAATTACACTTCAGTATGTAAGTATTCACAAGATTTACTAAACTAAGAGTTTTTTTCTTGAGCAGCTTAATCAAAAGTAGCTTAATCACTTTTGGGTCAAAGGTGCAGTAGTCAATTTTTGCTTTGTATCACAAACTCCCATTTACACTTTTGTTTCTGAAAAAAGTTTTTAATTTAAAACTCTTTTTGCTAAAAACATTTTTCAGCGGACGATCTTAAAGCAGAAGAGAGAGTAAAAAAAAAACAATATTAAATATCATTGATTTTTGGTCACGGCCTCAGCTGAACTTAACCCTGAACTTCAGACGATTCTGACAATATAGAACATTTATAACTTTTAGTTCTCGTCTTACCTTTTTGTATTATTTCTTCTTTGTCTTTTTGAGTGGACATCAAATCTGCAGCGTGTTGTATTTTTTGCTGACAGCTAACCGAATATCTGAAAAGGAAATTATTAATATATTATTAGTGAATTTAAAAAGAAACGTTTAAATTGTTAGACCGTAGAATACGAGTAAATTAATGCAATTAATATTTTTTTCAGAAATGATTTCATTCCGAAAACTTTTTAGCTTTTCACTTTGAGTGAATTCTGTACATGGCAGGTAATTTAGTTTTAAAAATAAAAGCAAATTTAAAACAAACATATGCCTGATGTACTTAATGTCTCGTCATACTTGTAATAGCATTTGCAAAATAAACGAGTAGAATTTTTGCGTTGCAGTGATATAATATAGAGAGATGTTCTTGCCATTGCATGTGCAATATTTTATATTTGCACTAGGCGCATTCAACCCTAATTGCAAACGTACCATTGTCAATCAGAAAGCGAATTCGATCAACCAAAAAAGTCATACAATTGAGAAAATAGACATTCTCAAACGTACAAGCAGCATTGCCAGAATGAAGATTTTACCTTCATTTTGAAGATTGTTTACAAAATAAGACTTGAAGGATTTTCTCTCAAAATTAAGGTTTTTGATATTCAGTATTCGAAGCAAATTATTTTTAAACATTCAATGAATTACGATTTTTGTAATTATATGAATCTTGAAATAATTTTTATTTCTCAAATAAAAACTTTTATTTTAATAAAAAACAAAACAATACTTTTTTTTTGCTATATATAGGTTTTTACTTTCAAATTAACGATTTTTGTACTCAAATTCAATTTTTACAAGTCAAACACAATGTTTTGCAACACAAATTCAATTCTTGCACTTCAAATTAAATTCTTTGCATTTCATATTAATTTTTTTCTATTTCGAATTAAAATATTTTTATTTCAAATTAAATTTTTTGTGCTTCAAATTAAATTTATTTAACTTCGAATTAACAGCCTGTTCGACGATATCGAATGAAAATGTATGCGAAAGAAAGCTAGTCACTCACATTCGAATAAATTTGAGTTCGTCTATGTCACTATTGTTCGTTCGCATATAATTATGTATTTTAATTGAATTGTGACACATCGTTCGCATAGAATTAAGTTAAAAAAACCCCAAATCAATTTTCTTTCGCCTTGAATGCGATTAAACTTATCCTTTCGACATGGGCGAACTGACTGTAAATTTTTTGTTTATTTCGCTAAAAAATTAAGACTTTATTAAAAAAACTCAATATACGTTACATTATAAGTAAAAAATTTTGAGAAAAGTTTATGAAATAAACTTTATTTTAAATTTGAAATTGAAAAAATATGTTCTCCCGATATTTCAACTGTAATAAATTTCTGTTTTGAAAGACAAGACGATCATTGCTAATTCATCTGTAAATTACAACATTTTCATAATTTTCCTGGAAGAGTTACCTAATCAGTAAATTAGCTGAAACCAGCACCGAATGTGCTTGGCTGGTCCTTGATAATGCTAAGATACATAAAACTCAAGATACAAAAGATAAGGTTGCAGAATCCGGGCACATTATAAATTTTCCTCCTCCTTACATAGCTACATACGTGAGCTTAATCCAATAAAAAAGTTTTTTTCTAAAACAAAACTACCTGCCCGAAATTTATTAGCTGATGCGGATAGTAATTTGGACTTGATAACAATAATTAAACAGTCAGTCGACGCGGTAGCACCTTCAGATTGTAACAATTATTATCTTGATATGACCATGAGTTTGTCATTAGCTGCATCTGGAGAACGGTTGCAATAGGAACCGTCCAAATTTGGTTTAGAAAATTATATTAAAGAAAAATTACGAGTAATGACTTGAACAACAAGTTTATTTTTATTTCATTTTGTAAATTTTTAGCTAAATAAATAAAAACTTGAATTCGAAGTTAAACAAATTTAAATTGAAACAAAAAAAATTTAACTTGAAATAAAAATAGTTTAATTTGAAATAGAAAAAATTTAATATGAAATAAAAAGAATTTAATTTGAAGTGCAAGAAATTGAATTTGTGTTGCAAAACATAGTGTTTGACTTGTAAAAAATTGAATTTGATTGCAAAAATAGTTAATTTGAAAGTAAAAACCTAGATAGATAGCTGGGAAACATAGAAAAAAAGCTATTTATATTTTGATTGGTATCAATATTAGAAGCTAATAAAGTGAATAAAACTCAATTGTTTATTTCACTTCGTTGCAAATAGGTTTCGGTTAAAAATAAAAAATTAGACCGACAAGCTTCTTAATCTCTCACCAAAATTATCAATCATGGTTTGCAACAAACTGTCGTCAATAGTTAATATCTGCTCGATAATGAATTGTTGTTTCAAATCGCATAATCTTGTTGACCAATTTACTTCTCCTCTACGAGAAATAATGTGATTTTCCAAATTTTCTTTCAAAGTATCCTTTCTTCTCTTGCAGCACAAGTGGCACCATCCTGTTGCAACCACATATTCTATACGTCTAAATGATCAATTTTTTCGTCACAAACAACTTTACATCACCTCTTTGTACGGTTTTCTAGTGGCCTTGAGATAATTTGTTCTGGAAACTGAAATTGCAATAAATCGATTGTTTCATGCACAGTGTGACAAGTAGCACCGTCACGCTAAAAACACTTATCGTCCACATCCATGCCATCTAGTTGATGCCATAAGAACTCCTTTGTGATATTCTTATAACGAAGGTCATTGACATTCACTACAATTTTAGCCTCATCTTCGAAAAAGTGAAGCACGATTACGATGATTAACCAAAATCCGCAGTAGCCAATTGCTCGTTGAGAGTGCATATGCTTCTCATGGACTGAATGTGTGTATTCTGAGCCCCCAAATACGACAGTTTTGTGCATACGCGATGCTATTCAGACGAAATGCGCTTCATGAAAGATGGATTATTTCTCAGCATAACTTTCCAAACTTGTTTTTATATGTTTTCACAACTGTAACGCTTTATTATTGCGTAAGGCACTTAATTTTTAATATTCGGAATTAGCCAACTGCCAAGTATCAGTTGCTCCATTTGCGCAAACACATAATGAGCCACCCTATATTTCTAATTTTGGAAATAAATATGATTGAATTGGGTTTTTGTTGGTATGTTCTTGTATTGTTAAAGTAAACATCTCTTTGTAATAATTATAACTTAGTGTAAGAAAAGCAATACATCTAAGATTTTTTAGCTAAAGTTCAGATTTTTTTTTGAAAAGAGAAGATTTTTCTATAAAAATGTCTGGCAACACTGCGTACAGTGTTTTTTAACTTAAAAGATATCCAAATTAATATTCTATGTACAAGCTGGCTGAGAATTTCGCTATAGCTGTGCCGGGTCGTTAATTTTTGTGACCTGTCACTTTCGTTCAATTACAAAAGACTGATCCGTTGGTTTATTTCGTTCAATCGGTCATTTTGCCAACACTAAAATTTTCCGATCATTAATCAACACAGCTCTGGAAAATAAACAAGATAGCAAAATAAAAAAAAAAAATGATAAAGTGATAAAATAAAGATTATTGTTTTAAAAAGAAAAAATAATTTGAAATAAAAACCATATTGGTGTGATAAATTTTGATTAGTTTCATAATCTATTTTTGTTTTATTTCAGATAATTTAAAATAATACAAGGAAAAAACAAAACCTACTGTAGTTAAACTACACAACAAAAGCAAAACAACATGACGTAAAAAGAGCGAAGACATCTGGACGAAAGAACGGCGCACTATTGAACGAAAAGTGATCAATTTACCGACCGGCTCACTACGTTCAATGAGATCATCCGTTCGATTTAAATTATTAACCCGTTCGTTCATGAACGACACAGCTCTAAATTTCACCTTTGTGGCGTGAAGTATGCGTCGTTGCTCTATCATTTTACATGTTCTCGATCATGTTTCCAATTCGTTCAGTTTTGGGAGGGTAAAGTCGCTGAGCCTGGAACTGTAGCCTAAACATACCACTCAGTTACTTTGAGCGGACTTAGCGGTTTTTTGTATGTTAAACGTATATTCCGGTACCCTAGAAGAGAAAATCAGACATATTCATGTACCCACAGAGATGGAGATGGGCAACATCGCTCATGATGATTGCCTGAACAATAACATAAATATGAGTACATGAACAAAAAATTATGTCAACTCTCAATAATCGGAGCAGTGACAAAAAAAAAAACAGTTGGATCAAATTGCTTAAAACTTTTTTTTCGTAGGTTCATAAGAGGGTTGTTAGGAAAATGGGGAAGCTACCAGAATATATTCCTGGCGTAATAGTATAAAATGAGGGCAAGAAATGAGATAAAAGTAAAGTTTAAGCAAAGGATTCGTAACGATTACTCTATATGATTCATACATTATTATTATTATCTTCCAATAAGGTAATTAATAACATTGTAGCCTCATGTACATACATATATTCATTCTCATACAGATTTGATAGAATGCCAAATGTGACAGTGAATAACAAATGTGACAATGAATAACCAAGCTTTTACTCTAAAGATAATAATATTGTTATGTGTTCTTCATCTTTTGCAAAATAACATTATTCGTTTTTCCAACATCACTAACTACAACAAACAACTTCAGTAAAAAGGTTGAAAGAACAATGCAACATTAGTTTCAAGTTCAAGAGATCATTAACAACAACAAAGTACTCATGCATCCATAAAAAGAACAAGCATACAGATACACATACATACATACATATGCACTAAAGCATGCAAAGCAACCTAAATGGTCATGCATTCTGCAAAATTTTTAAAATAGACACAAAGTAACTACAAAATTTCGATGAGCTTTTCACGTCATCACATGCTAATGTTCGAGTTTTTTTTATAGAACATATATATGTTCTATATTACTTTCATTTACTTTTTTTTATAGAACATGTGTTCTGTTTTACTTTCAGAGCTATTAAATAAAACTATGAAGATATCGTACACAAAAATTTCTCTTTTATTGTTCAATAACAAAATTGGCTGAATCAATTAATAAATGAGTTGTGTGGGCTTCTAAAGACGGGCTTGCGTTGAACAAAATATTCAAAAACACATTTATGTATAAAGAATATGCGTATGCGTATGTTTATTTCTAAAAAATAAATGACAATTAAATTATGAACAGAAATAAAGTTAAACTTATGTTACCGCAGTTTTGCACCCGTCTTTGACAAAGGTTAACTTATGTTTGAACTCAATTGTTCTGATTACAAAGAAAAGTATGAATAAGAACAAAGAAGAATGCAAAGGTGGTAGAACTGACAGATGACATTCACTACGAATTGACAAAATGTACACTGGCAAAAAATGTATTAACCCAAAATCGAATATTAAGGGCCGTTTTGGGACACTCCCACCCCCGTGGAGCGACCAGCTTCACTAGTTTCTACGTCCAAAACGGCTAGCTTAGATACTGCACGCTGCAAATTTCCGGATGAAGTTTTTACGTCAACCCTTCGTGCCACGCCATCCCTTCCAGTGTAAACGCGAGTGACCAAACCTCTCCGCCATTGACTCCTCGGAATATTCGGATCACATATAAATACCAGGTCTCCCGTTTTAATTGGTTCCGTTCGCTCACACCATTTCACCCTCCTCGTAAGCGTAGGCAAGTACTCGTTAACCCACCTTTTCCAAAATCGGTCGCGCAGACAACGCGAAACCCGCCACTGTTTTTTCAGTAAGAAGGGTTTGACGTCCGGTGATTCTACTGTTGGTGTACAGGCAATATTTCCTCTCCCAATTAGGAAATGGTTAGGGGTAAGCGGCTCCTCTTCTTGAGGGCTAATAGGCAAGTGGGTTAATGGGCGCGAATTAACTATATTTTCAGCTTCAATTAGCACTGAGTACAGTACATGTTCTTTCGGTGAAGCTTCTTTTAGTGTGTGTCGCAGGACCCTTTTAACACTTTGTACCATTCTTTCCCAGACGCCTCCTTCGGATGGATTGGCAGGACAATTAAATACCCATTCGATACCCTTCATGGCCATTTCATTTTGAATTTTTTCAGCATCAAAAACTTCACTAAATCTTTTTGCCTCTTCGTTGGCTCCAACAAAGTTTTTGCCATTATCAGAGCGGATTCTAGTGGGCACTCCCCTTCGGTTAATGAAATTTCTTATGGCGAGAATACATGTATCTGTTGATAAGTCATACGCTAACTCTAAATGAATTGCTCGGATTGTAAGACACGTAAAGAGTGCCACCCACCTCTTTTCAATTCTTCTTCCAATCGATACGTTTATCGGCCCAAAGTAGTCCAGGCCTGTGTATTTAAAGGGCTCTACATTAGGTTCAAGGCGATCAATTGGAAGCGGTCCCATAAAGGGTGCACGAGGGATTGAGTTTTTGATTTTGCACAGCTGACAATTTGATACAACTTTCTTTAACAAATTTCTTAACTGGGGTATCCAAAACTTTTTACGGATTTCACAAACAGTCGCCTCATGATTTTGGTGTTTCATGCGGCAATGGTGATACAGTACGACAAGAGCTGTAAGTCTATGGTTTTTCGGTAATATTATTGGGCGCTTTGAACTATAGGGTAGACAGCTGGCAGCGTCTATTCTTCCATACACTCTTAAGAGTCCATCGCCATCAACAAAGGGCGCTAAAGTAAACAAAGGACTGTTTTTTGGAAGCAACTTCTTGGTTTTTATTACCCTCAATTCATCTTGAAACCCTTCTCTTTGAGCTAGCAAACATAGGATCTTTTCAGAGTTTTCTAGCTCGCTAGAAGTAAGGCCATGGGCTTGTAAACTATTATACTCTCTGCGGCAACGATTAATAAATCTTAACATCCATGCAGTGACTCTTTTTAAACGGCTTAGGGTTGAAAATCTCTCAAAATCAATTACGTTATTATGCGTTATCAGTAATGATGTCCTTTGGCAAATTTCTTCGTTATCCTCTTCTACGTTAGAAGTTTCAAATACGTTAACTGACCATGATTCTTCTGGCGTTTTCAGGAAAGCTGGACCATTTAACCAACGGGAAGAAGGGGAAAAATCTACTTTATGACATGTTCTTGTAGCTTCATCCGCAACATTATCTTTTGTTGATACCCATCTCCAATCCACGACTTCTGTAAAAGAGAGTATTTCTGCTACACGGTGGGCTACATATGGTTTATACCTTCGGTGGCTACTAGAAATCCATTTTAGGACGGTCTTTGAATCACCCCATAATACACATTTATCTGGCGCAAGGCTATGTTCGCTTAAAATAGCATTTTTCAAACGTGCTCCAAGAACTGCTGCCTGTAATTCTAGACGTGGAATTGTGACTCTCTTTAGAGGGCTGCATTTAGTCTTTGATGATATAAAACTTGTAAAAATATTGTTGCTATCACCTAAAAACCTCCAGTAGGCCACCGCAGCAAACGCGTCTTCGCTTGCATCCACAAAAACATGCAATTGTACAGAAACCGGGTTTCCACCGAAAAAATAATAACGCGGGATCCGAAATTGTCCTACGCCCAATAATTGGCTTCTCCAACGCTCCCACATGTCGATTAGATTTTTCGGTATTGGCTCGTCCCAAAGGCAATTGGTTCTCCAAACCTCTCTTAAAATTAACTTCCCGCCAACAGTAAAATTATTTAAAAAACCAAGAGGATCAAAGGTCGACATAATAATACTGAGAATCTCTCTTTTCGTTGGGGTTCGCTGTCCAGACATAACTGACCGATCAACACGATGAAATTTTAAATTAAACATGAAGTTGTCACTGGAAGGTTCCCAATATAGACCTAGTACCTTTTCTGTTCCGTCGCTGGCAGGAATTTGTTTCGATGTTAAATTACCATCCAAAGATGTTGTGACGTTGGCCGAGTTTGATATAAAGCCTCTTAATTCGAAACCTCCCTTTTTATGAATTTCTCTAACTTGTTTAGAAATATTTATGGCATCCTCCACACTTTCAAAACTGTCTACATAATCGTCCATATAATGGTGATCACAAATGGCTTCAATAGCTCGAGGGTTAAATGAATGGTGTTCACGAGCATTTAATTTCATGACAAACAAGGCGGAACACGGCGAACAGGTGGCTCCAAATGTCATGACCACCATTTCATATTCATCGGGCTGTTTCTCAGTACTTTCGTTTCTCCACAAGAATCTTTGTGAAATTCTATCACCGGGTTGCACCAGGATTTGATGGAACATCTCGCGAATATCGGCACTAACAGCAATTTGGCCACGGCGAAAATTGTAAAGCGTAGACGGCAAAGACGCAATATCTTGGGGGCCCTTTAGTAATTGTGAGTTCAACGAGATACCATTTACACTGGCGGCAGCATCAAACACTAGTCGTAGTTTATTCGGTTTATTGGGGTTAGTAACCCCAAAATGTGGGAGGTACCATTTTTTCGAGTTGTTCATTTCGATTTCATCAGGGGATATTTTTCTGATGTAGCCTTTATTTATGTAACGTTTAATAACTTCTTTATAGGATTGGGCAAATTCTAGATCATGTTGCATTTTTCTTTCTATACTTTCTAAGCGTTTGACTGCCATATTATAACTATTTGGAAAATTGACATCATCATATTTCCATAACAAGCCGGTTTGAAACCGATTGCCAACTCTTATTGTAGTTTCGTTCAAGATCTGCTTTGCTCTAACGTCTTCTTCAGTTTCTATTAACGGAGCAGCCCTCACACCTAAGCTCTCAATATTGAAATAATCGGTAACCATTTTCTGAATATCGTCGTCCCTATTGGCGTTTACAAGAAGACAAGATTTTAGCTTTGGAGATATGTCACCACAAGGTCCAAATACTACCCAACCCAATTCAGTGTTGCAGGCAAATGGTCCCTTTAAGTTACTATTATTTGTAAAAGACGGTAGCCCTAAAAACGTGTGATCAAGCCCGATCAATAGTTTTGGAACTACATTTGTGTACGGCCTAACAGGCAATCGAGACGCATCTTTAAACGCCTTTTTAATTTCTTCTTGTGTTAAACTTTGCATAGGTAGATTTAAATTAGAAACCGCGTAAACATTTTTGAGCAAATGCCTACTCTTTTTATCTACGCCGCTTACTTTGACGTTAAAGGATATAGCTGGCTCACGTGCCGATCGACCTCCAAACCATTGAATATTTAAAGAGCTCCTTTTTCCTCGGATGCCAATTATATCTGCCACGTCCTTATCTAACATTGTAATTGACGAGCCGTCATCAAAAAGAGCGAAAACCTCCATACGACAATTTTCCCCATACAAAGTGACAGGCAAAACCCTAAATAACACTTTGTTGTTATTTTCGGTACAACAACTGAGAACATTTTGTTGTGATTCGTTTATAACAGATGGCTGAACAGATAAAATTTCGCTTGTTGGATCTTCATGAAGCATTTTATTATGTCTTCTTTGGCATCCATTTCTCAAACACTGTTTTTTATGACGGCAATCTCGGGTGGTGTGACCAATGTTTAAGCAAGAAAAACAGGCGTGAAGTTTCTTTATTTGTTTCCATCGCTCTTGCACTGGCATGTTTAGAAACTGTATACAATCATAAATTTTGTGCGGCCCTTTACAAATAATACATTGCCTTATCGTTGTGTTTAACAAGACGCGCCGTTTTTGCTCCCTTTGTTCTACTTGCTCTACTGTGCATATTAAGTTGGCTACGTCGTTGAGCCAGTTGCTAAAATCGACAATAGTTGGATAAGGTTTAACACTTCCTGCTACTTTGGCCCAATCCAATTTCTTGCTCATTGGAAGCTTCCCTACAAGCTCTTCCAATAAAGTCGGGTTGGCTATGTGCTGCTGCCCATTCACTGATTGTAAAAACACAGCTAAATTTTTGACCTTTGTAGAAAATGGGACAAGTTTTACTATATTGTTTTCACTCACATGTGGTAGTTCCCTTACTTGCTTTAGCTGGCTGTGGATAAGCTGCTCAGGGCGACCAAATCTAAATTTAAGTTGTTCTATAACTGCATTAACGTTGTCTGGGTGTATTAACAGAGATTTGATTACTTCTCTAGCTGCACCTTTGAGGCATTTATGCAGTCGTTGATTGTTTTCTAGATTTGTGTAACCATATGCCGCAGTTGACTGCGTGAATGCTGTATAAAACAATGGCCAATCTTCTGGTTCACCGGAAAATTCTGGCAGGTCTTGGATTTTGCGCGGCAGTACGTTGCTTAAATTAGAGTTTGTCCCTATGGTAGAATTCTGTTGGTTTACATGCCAAAATGGTGTGTTATTATTCGTGAGTGGTGACACATACAATTGACTTAACATTGGTGCTGCTTGTGTTGTCGTGTTAGCGCTGCTTGCAGTAGCTGCTGCAGTTTGCGTAAAATAAGAATTTGTGTTGTTAAACGTCGGCAGACCCAAAAAATTATTTGAAGTAACCGATGCTTGCGTCGACGGTATAAGGGAGCAGCTGGCTGCAGTCTGCATATACGGCGTTGTGGCTGCATAAGTTGTTAATGTATTTGTTGGCCGGCTGACATATTGTAACGGGTAAGTTGGCGGTATTTGGTCAATGGCGGATACCGTTGTTTGCGAAACACTTTCACGGTTGAGGTTAAGGTCACTTACCTGGTCTCTTTCCTGGATGGCTGACTGCAGTTCTTGACACTGGCGGCTGCTATTACTAAGCTTCATTTGCGTGTCAGACAGTTGACGTTGTAGTAGGGCAATCTGGTTTTGCATTTCTAGCAAGTTGGTGGCTGTTGTGTTTGCTGACTTCGACTTAAATGCAATCTGTTGACTTACACTGGCTTCTGTGGAGGCAGTAGTAGATGCTGGCTGCATCTGGGTTTGTGGAGCACATGGCAAATTTTCTCCACTTGCATTGGCGGCATCTTTTGCTTGTGTGGTTACGTTAGTTCCGCTGGCTGCGGCTGGCACTGGCTGTGACTGATCAGCAGGGTTAAGCTTTACACCATCACCTTGTAGTCTCGGGCTTCGGCGTACTGGAGAATGGTGTAACATTATTTATGATTTGTTATTCAATTACCCCGCAAAAGTTCTTGACTTCTTCTTTTGAACAAACACCACGGCTACAAGCAAGTGCAGTTATTTTGTACAAACAACAATACACAAATAACTGCGAAATAAAAAAATGTGGGCTTCTAAAGACGGGCTTGCGTTGAACAAAATATTCAAAAACACATTTATGTATAAAGAATATGCGTATGCGTATGTTTATTTCTAAAAAATAAATGACAATTAAATTATGAACAGAAATAAAGTTAAACTTATGTTACCGCAGTTTTGCACCCGTCTTTGACAAAGGTTAACTTATGTTTGAACTCAATTGTTCTGATTACAAAGAAAAGTATGAATAAGAACAAAGAAGAATGCAAAGGTGGTAGAACTGACAGATGACATTCACTACGAATTGACAAAATGTACACTGGCAAAAAATGTATTAACCCAAAATCGAATATTAAGGGCCGTTTTGGGACAAGTTGAATGCGGACTTTTAGAGGAATTCATGGATTAAACCAAAAGTTTAGTAAAATTAATTATTGATCAGAAGCAACTATTTTTTTAAACAACAAAATACGATATTTGAGGTTAGTTTTTTGATATACATCAAAAATATTAAAATAACTTAAGACTTCTTTGCTAAACTTCTGTTTTATCCTTGGCTTTCTATGCCTTATGATCATAAAGTCTTTGACATTTGTTTGAAAAATATTGTAATTTTAAACGAATTTTTGGAAAATGTTCATTAAAAATACATTGTTATCTGAGCGGCAGGCAATAACCACACTGGAAATAAACACCCAAACTAAAAATGAAATAATACCCAAAAAGTTGGGGCGTTATTACATATGAAATAAAGCCAAAATTGTCAAAATAAATTAAACACCCACTAAAATCCCAAGCAGTAATGAAATAACGGTTTGGGGTTTTATTTCATTTGAAATAAAACCCCAAAATTTTATATGAAATAACCCCTCAAAACAAATTTTAAATTCTAAGATAACATGATTATAAATATTTGCAAATGATACCGCAAACAATACAGCTGAATTGTTGCCATAAGCTAGTAGACCGCCTGTGCCTTTGAGTTATAGTTTTCAAGATGTCGAAAACGTCATAAACAAAATAAACTCCAGGAAATCTCCAGGTATTGATAAAATTACTGGTAATAGGCTTGAGCAGTTACCTTGTGTGGCTAGAAAAATTCTTTGTTTTATTTTTAACGTTATTTAACGTTTTGAGTATTATCCTGCAAAGTGGAAGGTGTCTAGGATTACTATGATACCGAAGCCAGGGAAGGATTCCACAAAAGTAGAGTTATATAGACCAATATGTCTACTGCAGTCGGTATCATTTACCTTACAATTTATTTTAAAATTTGCATACGGATTTTTTTTAAACACTAAATTGTTAATGAAGAATTTTTTAACGTTTATATTTTTAAATATTCGTATCCTCTAAATTTTTCAGCCAAAGATCTTGATTGATTTTTGTTTTTTATAAAAAGGGTTTAACGGTATTTTATTTCGATATTTCGATAACAATTTGTTATCATCATCAAGAAAATTCAAATGTTATCAATGTTTATATTTTTAGTGTGATTTGATTGAATGTATTTAAAAACCAAGTGAAGTATTACATTATTTTAGTATAGATATGTATGCAGATGGCTATTGTATTAGAGATTTAAACATGTTATACAAAATGGTGTTTAGTTGCAATATTAAAATATGTATGTATATGGTCTGATCAAAAAATAACCGATATTTTCAAGTTGCTACATTTTTTTTTTTTTTTTTTTATATTGGACCAGTACTCAGGGGATGACCCCTACATATGCAGTGCATTGTACCAGAACTAGGAAAATAGCTTGTGAGGAGGGGGAAAGAGGGAGTAGTGTTTGTGAACATTTGACTTGAACCTTCCAACGTTATAACAGACAGGAAACACGTCTGCAGGCAAATTATTCCACAGACGAAGCGTTTGGCTGAAAAACGAATTCTCTCTGTAATGCGTAGTGCGATTCCCCGGGCGATCGACCACAAATGGATGAGTTCTGGACGATGAGCGCGTGCTACGTAAAAATGTGCGAGTTTCGGGAACAAGATCCCTAATCTCGTCCGAGCAAAATCCATTGTAGTAACGATAGAACAGAGTAACGCACCCCACATTGCGTCGATGCTCCAGTGAGTCAATAGAGTTGGATACCCTACTGTCACCGATGAGCTTCTTCGCCCTCTCCTGCACACGGTCGAGTAACCCCAAAACAGACTTTGAGGCACCGGCCCAAACATGAGAGTTGTATTCCATTTTTGGTCGGATGTAGGTGGTATAAATAGTAAGGATGTCGGATGGAGTGAAGTACATCTTACACCGTTTCAAAAAACCAAGACACTTGAATGCTTCTTTGGAGACATGAAAAATGTGTTCAGTCCAGCGAACATCACACTGTATCTTCATTCCAAGAACATCAAGAGCATCCGATTCCTCAATATTTATACCATCCATGAGTACAGATGAAGTAACATTTGCGGTCGTTTGCTTGTGTGTTAATAAGCAACATTGGGTCTTACGAGCGTTGAAGGCGACTCTGTTTTTACGACCCCATTCGGAGATTAATAGAAGGTCACTATTGAGTGAATCATTCATATTTAGCCTCTTGGCAGCGATCTCTGATAGGCTGGGCCTATAGCCAAAAGAGTACGAATGGCAAATGCTGCTGTTATCTGCGAAAGAGTGGATAGGGTTGGAAGTTTGGTAGAGAAGATCATTTAGAAAAATAAGGAATAAGGCAGGAGAAAGAACGGAGCCTTGCGGAACCCCTGAATTAATCTTGAACTCGTTTGATGAGACCCCATCTATAACAACTCGTATAGTGCGGTCTCTGAGAAAACTCGATATAAACCGAGAGAAGTCATCACCGACACCAAAAGCAGTAAGTTTTGCCAGTAGTGCACCATGCCATACTCTGTCAAACGCTCTTGAAATATCCAGAGCCACCACCCTACTTTCACCGAAATGATGGATTGAGTGGCACCATTTCTCTGAAAGATATGCCATAAGATCGCCAGTAGAACGACCCTTACGAAATCCATATTGACGATATCCCATAAGGTGATGGTTAACCATGCTCTCCATTACTTTGGAGAGTGCAGAGCAAATTGCAATTGGGCGGTAATTTTCATTTTTGGTGTTACATTAGCAGCCTTGCAGCTTGATGGAAACTCACCAAAATGGCAAAGTAAGCTGAAGAGGCGTGCTAATGGACGCGCAAGCGTAGAAGAACACTGCTTCAAGACCAGTGCTGAAATGCCATCCGGTCCAGGAGTTTTGTTTATGTCGAGGTCTGCCAAAAACCTTTTAACTGCTCGTGCCCGGAAAAATATCTTTGGCATAGTTACAGATACTCTTTCGAGCTCGGGAAGTGGTTGACTGCTTTCCGGCAAGCAGGAGTTGCTTGCAAAAATTTCAGCCAACAGGTTAGCTTTGTCAACCGGGTCGGTGAATGCTTGGTCATTCTTTAAGAGAGTTGCGATTGATGAACTAGTATTGTTCTTTACCCTCTTAACGAATGACCAAAAGGTCTTACTGCCCCGGGGAGCTGTAAGGACCTTGGAACGAAGACGCTGTTCGTGAAGAAACTCTTCACGCCTAAGTACCTTGGCACACGAAGATCTTGCCTTTTTGCGTAGCAAATCAGTCTCTGGGTTTTTGTTTAAACGCCAATTACTGAATGCTTTATATTATATATGTTAGCAATATTAGCAATTTCGGATTATCAGTTTGTTTTTGACAGATAATAAGGTTAGACGTGTTTTGGTGTACTCTTCGATTTCTTATTAAATTTTTAGCAAAAACAACGTCCCATGGACAGCGATCAGGAGCTGTTGAACATCGTCAACGACGATCCAGATTTCCTCAAAACGGTCATAGCTGGTGACGAATCATGGGTGAATGGCTATGACATTTAAACCATAGCCCAATCATGGAAGCGTCCATAAGAGCCAAAACCGAAAAATGCACGTCAAGTTCGGTCAAATGTGAAATGTTTTACTCACGGTTTTCTTCAACTGCAATGGCGTGGTGCATCATGAATTCGTACGGTCAATAAGGAATACTACCTCGAAATTAAGCGCTGTTTGTGCGAAGCAATTCGTCGGAAACGCACAGAAGTTGTGAAAAAACAATTAAGGATTTTGCAGCATGATAACGCACCAGCTAAGACATCGATGCTTGTGCGTGAGTTTTTCGCCAAAAACAAATCGTTATCATGCCTCAACCACCGTATTCACCGGACTTGGCCCCTACGGAATTTTCCTTTTCCCAAACCACCGATGAAAGGAAAACGTTTTGATACAATAGAGGAGATAAAAGAAAAATTGAAGTTGCCGGTACCAAAAAGCGTCTTTCAGAAGTATTTCGAGGATTGGTAAAAACGCTGGCGTAAGTGTATTGTATCAGATGGGGACTACTTTGAAGGGGACAAGATAGTTATTGATGAATAAATAAGAGCCTGCTCGGCGATATCGAATGAAAATGTATGCGAATTTGGGTTTGTCTATGTCACTATTATTCGTTCGCATGTACTTATGTATTTTAATTGAATCAAAAACAATTTTCCTTCGCCAAGAATGCGAATGAACTTATCCTTTCGACATCGGCGAACTGGCTGTTTTTCAGATATCGGTCCATATATATCCGAGAGCGGGTTTTTCATGAAAATGTCGCGTAAGACAACTTAAACAACTTTTTTGTTTTTGCTTAAAAGGAGCTCTGGCAATAAAAGGAAATTATTTAAATACAGAAAATGAAAATTTCTGATATCAGTCCATATATACCCGAGATATAGCCTAAACCGGGGTTTTCATGAAAATGTCGCGTAAACGAACTTAAACTTGAACTTTTTGTGCTTAAGAGCACAATAAAACAAGGCTATATAAATATGGAAAATGAAAACTTCCGATCCTGAATCGATTTTTCCATTAACATTTTTTTTTTGTGGAAAGCAATTCTCGTTATAAAACAAGGTTACTAAAATACAGAAAATTCCGATAACGTTTCATATATAACCGAGATATAGCTTAAACAAATTTTTCCATTAAAATGTCTATGAAAGATTTCTTTTACGGAATGGTGATTACAAGGTAAACATATTTTTCCATCGATATCGCTCCATATATATCCGAGCATATTCAGTTCAAACTTTTAATATATACTATACATATACCTGACTATCGTGAAGGGTATTTTAGATTCGGCCCAGCCGAATATACCACACTCTTACTTATTTTATATATGACTTTGTTGCAATAAAGGAGCGATATCGCACTAGTTACGGATCGCGTTAGCCTTTGTTGCGAGCTTTGTGAGCTTTGAATAACATGCATAATATTGTTCGTATTGACTCTGTCGTTCCTGTTGATATTAGATAATAATGATGTTAGATAATAATGATTTATTTAATGCAATATTTAATTAAATTATTACTAGCCTGTATATCCAAATGTAACCAAGTGAATAAGTAAAAATTTACTTCTGGTATTATATTATATTGACAGCACAATCGTGCTTACTCGTAGATTCCACCATGCAAGACTTATTGCTGAGCTGATTAAACTTGTAGAGAACAGGGTGAGGTATTTTACCCCATAAAAACGTATGAGGTAAAATACCTCGGTCCGAAATTGCGACTTATTGTCGCTAACAAAATTAAAATTAGGTTAATTTGGCCACAGCTACAAGGATGATCATAATTGCCCTAATAATAATTTTCAGTAAACACATGTATTCTGAATGTGTTTAGTGTTCAAAGATAATGCTAAAAACTATTACAACAAAAATTTATACTCAATGGCATCTTCATAGTTTTAATAAATATAATTTAAAAAACTAACTATAAAACACATGCTTCGATATCAAACTATTTAATTATCCATATAACCAGATGATTATCCGTAAAACGTGTTCCGAGTTTTTTTTGGAACTCCAAAATTCGCCAAAATCCCCCACTTTCGCGGAAGCAATATAGCATTTCAATTTTCGCACCAAAGCGAATGACCGTTTATAGTTCAGATGCATGTTCCACGGCAAAAATGCTCGCCGAATATGAAAAACCGTTCCCAAACCTGTCTTTTTGGGATTCCCAAAATTGGCTTCGTGTACCCCCAAATACGGTAACTCCAACTTTCTCAGTAAAGCGGCAACACTGTATATATAGTTTTATATACCTACATATGTAATAGTCACTTATATGGCATGGGTTTCGAGTGTTGCAAACATACAAACAAAGAATCTAATATAAGCGTGTTGAAAAGAGGACGATTTTCAAAATTTTTTGTAAAAACCTCAAACTAAACTCAGGTATTAATAGTTATTAAGTTCTCCCTCATATGTTTGGACAATTGGGATGCCAAACACTACATTTACATGTACGTATATATGCAGTCAAACTTTAGTATTTTTAAGGTAAAAAATAACAATGAATGAATGCATTTCACAAGGCAAGCATGAAGTAAATGCTGATGACGATGATGATGGCTTTAAGTTAGTGCAACAGAACCTCTGAAACTTATTAAATAAGTGCAGCAAAAGTTAAAAGACTTTAAATGCAAAGTTTGATATTTTTCACTGAAAATTAAAAAAAGTAATCGACAAAAGTACACACTTATACCAACATTTTATTCTGCTGTTAAGAAGACAAGGCAGACGCCAACACTTAAAATAAATGCACAGATACTTGTAGCTTGTACTCGAACTTCTCATATTTCTACAACCTCAAATAAAACACGAATTCGTTTGAAACCCGTAAGAAGTAAAAACCATAAAAAAGCTTCCTATTTTTTTTAATTCCTTTAAATTTTTTTAGTACTTGAAACTGTATGCAAAATAGTCTTATTCGAAGCCGTGAAAACTGCATTAAACTGCCAACAAAAAAATAAAAATAAAAAATAAAACCATCTTCCAACTAAAGGAAACTGCCAAGAATATCAGCAAACAAAAAAAAAGTTATATTGTATTCTCGGTTGGCTGTTAATCAAGATAAGCTTTCAAACTCCAACTCACATTCACCTTCATTTATATATAAAATAAATAACCTGAACTGGGGGTTTAAATAAGAAGGTGTATTTTGAAAAAGGTTTAAAGCAGGGCAGGTAACGCTTTCAAAAATATGATGAAAAAGAAAAGTAGTTATTGTTTTTGTATGCTATGCATAAAAATTGAGGAGACGCAAAACAAAACGTACATTTTTAGTTCTGTTTTTGTGATTGTATTTCTTTTTTATCTCTATTTGCAAAATAAAAGTAGAAAAAACTTGTCCGAGAAAAGGTTTTTTTTAGGAAATGTAAGTAAACAGCAAAAAAAGTTGTTTTTGTTGAAAAATGCATAATATTGGGATAAAAATAATTGCTAAGTTAAATGGTTTGACATATGAAAATTTGGCTTTAGAAGGCGCATAATGTTCGAAGTGGCGAAATGTTGGTAACTTTTGCTGTAAAATTTGCCAACTTTTTTTTCGAGCCGGAAAAAATTGTCTTTTGTGCCTTGTGTTAAGAACCACAAAAATAATTGATAGTTTGTGGCACGTTTTAATTTAAAGCTTGTTCGCACATGCAACAAAGGTTCTACAGATTAAAAACTTCTTTGTTCTTTTTTCTGGCTTTCTTCAAGCAAAATGTATTAAGTCAAAGTAAAATGATTTATAATTCCTATAAGAATATAAAACAGACTGACATTTGGATGTACAAAGCTAAATCATGTGTGGGAGGGCATTCTCATCTTTGTTTTATTTTCTTAAGTAATAGAGTGCTTTTTGGCTTAAACGAAGAAAAAAATTACATACGTAAAAAACCCATTGAAAAACAAAGAGTTTCTTTTAAAATGTTTAAATGTGGATAATTCCAATATGTACTCCGTAACCTTGATCCCCGCTTGTATAATCGCATAACAATTGTCTTTATCAAAAGAAAAAACTGTTTGTTATTAAAACAGTTGACCTCAATCCGCATTGACATAACAATTGATGGAAAAAAACTTAGATTTAAATTTACGCATCCGTAACATTTTAACGATTAAATACTTTCATCACTACTTTTTTACAATTAAACCCATAACGACCCCTGTTTTGTTTGCTTCATGGCTGATTTGAAAGGATGAATGTACTTAAAATTTGATGACGATCCATTGATCGTTCCGAAAATCAAGCTTCATAAAATAATGGCAGTTTATTGTTCATTAAAAATCCAAAAAAGAAGAATTTTGCTTTATCAGCTATTTTCTTTTCTTAATTTCATGACAAAACTTTAAGCAGAAAGACAAAAAATCATTTGTAGTCTGGGGTTTGACAGCAGAACTGCAAAACAATAAATTCTTCTGAATTGAATGTTCGTATTTAGATTTTCCTAAATTTAAATGAGTTTTTGATGCAATTAAAAAGTAGACTTGAAAACACATTTTCATCATGAGTCTTACGGATCTTCTATCGAGAAAAGATTACATTTAATCTCAAAATCTTTTCTCGATAGAAGATCGATAATTAGTGAGTAAACCAGATTCTTGTAACAGCTTCGTATTGATCCGTAGTTTTTGTTGAAAAGCGAGATGATGTTGTTCAGTATTTCTGAGAAGGAAAAAGCCACAGAAATTTTAAAAATTGTTGCGTTAATTTCATCAGCAGTCCAGCATACATATTACTGAAAATTCACAATTCAATCAAGATACCTGCAATGAACTATTATGTTTTCATTATTCCGAGTTCGAGACCTATAGTAGCGACTACAAGGCAGCTGGTTGTCCCTCCACTTAAAGTATATGATTATTTTTCTGCTCTTTTTGATCAAAATTTATTGACTTCAGCAATTGGCATTGTAATAAAAAACCTTTCTTCATTTAAGAAAGGAAAAATTAACCTATAACCCAATTAGTACATATGAACGTACAAATAACAACAGCAATTTATTTAAAATTATATTGTGTCTGTACTCCCCATGGTATCATCCTTGTTCTATGATCAGTCCTTATAACCATAATAATTTAATAGTGAGTGCAATCGCAACAATTCGATTGACTAAAACTTCTATTGCCATAATAAATTTGTTTCCTTTGGGCTCGCTGTAGTTTTTTTGTGTGTTTTGCTTGTTCAAACTCAGATATAAGAACGTGTTTTTTACAGAACTTGAAACATTAAAGAAGTTAAAACATACTTGCAATAATGATGACACTCCACGAAGTTACATTCTTCCTATATTCTCATAAGTCCCCTGCTGCTTGCAGTGATAAAGAAAACAATACTTAAATTTGCGATTTCAAGCTTCACTACTAAATCAAACATTTAACTCTATTATTAGAGGCTATTGCTACTCTTTCATTTATCTCGATTACTGAGGCATTAATTAAGCCAATTAAGAGGAGACTTTTATTTGCAAAGGGAAAATTCTACCCTTTCGATGTAAATGACCAGGAGCTACAATTGGATAATCCATAAAGAAAATATATACAAGAATTCTATTATATGGAGTACAGCATCGTTTGGTATTCATAACGAGTGTATTTAATTAATTTCTCTAAATGAAAATAAAAAATTAAAAAATGGTTTCCAATAAATATACATATGTACTTGTTTATTTTAATATTTATGTATATAACATATGTATATAATCCAAATTATTGTACATGTATTTAAAAAAAATTAAATGCAATCTTTGCTTATGTTCCACTAAAGCTATGTACACACGGTTGTCAGATGTTACAATATTGTAAGATCTGGCAACGTGCTGACAATGTAGTGACCATGAAAAATTGTCCCACAGAAGTAAATTGTGTCTTCAGACGATCGTAAGAAAATCTTACAATTTCATTGTCAGACTATGAACTGACAAAAAATTCATCTGACAACAAAAATTGTCAGTTCACACGGTTGTCAGATTGTTAGATGAAAAAAATTGCCAGACATGTTGTAAGGCACTGCCACTTATGTATATCAACAACCATCTGTTTAGCAGTTTTGTCCATCAAACTTTTTTCTGACAATGATACCATTGTCAGGTGCATTAATTTTATACATCTGACAATTAAAACTGAACCTACAATACCAGCCAATTATCTGGCAATGCCCACGAAGAGTGTTCTTACGATTTTCAGATGCTTGATAACATTGTCGTCTTACAATCGATTTACAATGGTTTTTCTGACAACGTTGTAAGTTAAAAATTGACAGTTCACACGATTGTAATACATTTTCAGACAATTTTACTGGCAATATTGTAAGATCTGACAACCGTGTGTACGTAGCTTAACATTTTATTACGCTTCAATTCGAATTGTTGAGTTGAAGTCAGCTAGTCAGCCGTCCAACAACCAGAATGAGGACTTAAAGAGTTGTTACTCTTTGAGGGTAACGAGAAAAGCTTTTCAAATATAAGTATATTCAATCATGTTCTGAGAAACGCGCGATCTGAAACCGCAAAGCGTTCTGTAAAATGCTTAATTCACTTTTAGGTATTCTAAGGAAGGCACGTTTTGCTGGCGTTTCAGAGTTTTTTTTCCGAAAGAATGCAACATGTGTTTTACATACACGACTTCAACTCGCTAATTTTAAGCGATTTGCGTTTTCCAGAACACGTATTTGGCTATTTCAAATCGCAAAACTTAATTTAAGCGATTTGCGTTTCTCATATCACGCCTGATTGTTTATTGTGTTTGAATGCATTTCATGAAGTCCACAGAGAGTGTTTTTTGCTTGTTCTTGCGTTTGTGGGGAATGTTGGGTTAAATCTTGTTAGTCAGATCAATGCCGAAGGTATATATGTTGGGCACTCATCAGTTTTAACTAATCTATTTCCAACACTTTAATGCTTAAATGCTTTAAAGGCCAGAAAAAATATGGAAGAAATCGTCAATATCCTGATAATTTTTGAAAATATCATCATTTTAGTTTTGGAATATCTCCAAAAAATCGGACTTATAAAACTACCAACTATTTAGTATATTTTAAATTTTTATTTAAAAATATAGCAGATTTTTCAAGCAAATTTGTACATTGCAAAAAATATACACATTTGTTGAAGAATTTAATTTTTTAATTAATAATACTTACATACATAAATAAGTATACGTTTTGATATATTGAATTTTCCGAAAATTTTAGGAATAAATATCTAAATTGAATAATTGTAATAAATAGCAACATCGAAGAAGTTTAAATGATTAAATTTTAATTATTCTATATAATAAAGGATGCTTCCAAGTGTTTCGTATTTTTAGTAATTAATGATTTTGAATATATTGTAAATGCTGACATTTCAATTCATAATTTTTTTTTTTAATTTTTGTTGAACTTTTTTATAATTTTATAAATTATATTTTTGGTTTTTTGTCCATTTGTACATCGGGTTTTTAGTTCAAATTGTTCCTTTCTTTAGTTTTTCTTAGGAAAGGGTTTTTTTACAATAAAAATTTGCTGTGATCAATAATTTTTGGTTGAAGAGGACAAGAAAAATAATAATCAAATCTTTTAGCTGTGGGACAACTAGCTGTTTCGTAGTCGCTACACTACTCATCACTCAGCCACCGAGCCATTGAATTATCTATTCATCATTATCTCATATTCTCATATTTTATTTTGGCAAAAACTGTCAAAATTGGTTTCTTAGTTTATAAAAATTGTTTCAAAAACCAGAAAAAAATTGTTCTCGATATTTGGAAAAGAATCTGTTTTCTTTTCATATATATGTATAATATGAGGGAAATTCTGAAAGGGAATTGATGCTTTTATTGACAATATTATCAGGAGTTCCATTTTTTCTAAATACCTTCGAAATTAAGATTCTTTCGTGTTTACACATCTCTTGTTATCACTTTATGCATACTTTTTTATTGTTTTATTATCTCAGATCAGTACTGGGGGGATGTATTTAGTATTAAGATCTGAATACTTATTGCTAGTTCACATTATGAAGATTCAATAAATAAATAAAAACTAAAAAAAAAAAAATATTATAACTTGTATAAGTATATCTTCTGATTTTCAGCTTTAACATAGAAAACCGTATATAAATATAAGAAATTCATGAGTTTCTCCCAATTTTCTCACCAAATATTTTCCTACTAAATATTTGTTAATTTTTTATCACTCTATACAATGTTTTTACTTGAAGGTGTGGGCGTAACCTAGCTTTGTTCCTCATATTTTTAAGTGATAATTCTAGCAGTAATATTACAACCCAAGTGAAAAGGATACATCGGTAAATATACATACACCCTACCATAATAACTTTTGCAAACGTCGTTTTACGTCAATCATATTTGTCATTTGTGAACTAGACAGCTGCAGATTACAAACAGTGGAGAATTATACTTCGCATGTAGAGCCATCCTCAGTCCCAACAATGAAGAGAAGGATTTTGAGTCAAAAATCATCATGAGCGACGAGACCCATTTTCATTTAAACGATTACGTCAATAAATAAAGTCCTCAATTCTTGTGCACTGAAAATCCGCGTGTGATGCATGAACAGCCATTACATATAATAAAGGTTACGGTGCTCACGCCGGAGATGTGGTTGGACTGTTTTTTTTTTCTTTTTTGGAGACGTCACCGGCAATACCGTTCCTACGCTGTATGGTTACGATAAGCGTCTTCTTAATGCCGGAATTGAATAAGTGGGACTTGGTAAATATGCGGCTTCAACATGACGATGCAACCGCACAATGGATATTTTGAAGGAAGCATCTCCTGGTCACATGATCTCCCGGTTTGGCGACTTTTTTCTTTAACGCTATTAGAAGTCGCAAGCTTATGGCTATTTGAAGTCGCAAGCTCATTAGATCACTCACCCATTATAATCTTTGTTTCATTCCTACAAGAGATTGGCTCCCCGTTGACTGTCAATAGAGTTAATTGGCTAAAACACAAAAAATTTTTGAGTACACTTTGTACTGAAAATATCGCCATGATCATATCAATTAACTATTTTTCTCAAAAACCTCAAACTGGCCATACAGCATGCTACTACTAGCCATATAAGATCCAGAAATGAGAACAATAGAACATATTTGTCTGAAATTGAGCAACTTCTGTCAGAAAAATTAAGAGTTAGAAGACAGTGGCAATTTCGCAGGTCTATCCAGATTAAAACTAGGCTACGGGAATGCGTAACTCGATTAAGAAATCTGCTTGAAATCCAGGGAACGGCTTCCCTTAAAACATATTTGGAAAGCCTGGATGGTACTCCGCAATCTGACTATACTCTGTGGAAACCGACAAAAGGTCTGAAAAGACCCGTAATAGGTAAGCCACCTTTGCGAACTTCAACTGGCGACTGGGCAAGAAGCGATTCTGAAAAGGGGATGGTGTATGTTAACCATTTGAGACATGTTTTTGTTACAAATGATGTAGCAAAATGATGCATCTTTGCGATTCATATTTCAAGACGTAGAACAAGTTATCACTAACATAAACCCCAGGAAAGCTCCAGGCATTGATCAAATTACTAGTAAAATGCTTGAACAGTTACCTCGTGTAGCAAGAAGAGTTCTACTTTTTATCTTTAACGCCTTGAGTATTATCCTGCAGAGTGGAATGTCTCTATGAAGGATCCTACTAAGGCAAAATCATATAGACCAATAAGTCTTTTACCAGCAATTTCAAAAGTATTCGAAAATTTTTTAACGGCTATGTTGAGTCCAGTATTGAACAATTTGGGATGCATCCCTGATCATCAATTTGGTTTTCGGGGCAAACACAGTACCATAGAACAAACGGACAGACTAGTCAATGTCATAAGACAGACTTTTGAGGACAAGAAATATTGCTCAGCTCTACTCATTGACATTTCTCAAGCTTTCGATAAAGTGTGGCACGACGTCTTGATTTACAAAATAAAGTTGAACTTGCCTGCAAACACTCACAAGCTTCTAGAAAGCTACTTATATGGGCGGAAATTTGTTATCAGAGAAGGCGATTTTATAAGCCCAACGCAACCTATCGAGGCAGGAGCTCCCCAAGGTAGCATACTGGGGCCTACTTTATATTTGATTTACGCCTCTGACATGCCAACGACATCCAGAATCCACACTTCAACCTTTGCAGATGACACAGCGTTTTTGAGCGTTCATGAAAACCATCAATTAGCTTCACGAAATTTACAGGAATATATTTCAGTATTGGACAAATGGCTGAAGCTTTGGAAAATCAGGGTTAATGAGCAGAAATGTACTCATGTCACATTCACACTGTGTAAGCAAACATGTGCGCATATCCAAATTAACAATTCACCTATTCCATTCAATAGGTGATTCTACCGATATTGCTCCCGCATAAAAAAACCTTTTTTGGTCTAGCATTGGCTGGACTTAAGTAAAAAAGCACATTTTTTTTATTTTTTTTTTTTATATTTAGTATTAAGATTTGAATACTTATTGTTAGTTCATTTTGAAGATTCAATAAATAATAAAAAAGGCTTAAAAAAATTTCAGAAATTTGTATTTATATATTTGTGTGCATTCAGCATACGTTCATGAAAAAAAAAACCGTGTGAATAAAACTAAATTATAAAATTTTCTTTTAAAAACATCGAGCAAGAAAAAATATTGTTGAAATAAAATAAATAAAAAATTTGAATTTCATCAAAAAATTTTAAGTATGTAGATAATAATGAAATTTAAAAGAGAATTAACAAAAATTTCTATTCACATAATAATAAGATCAAAATATTCTGTAATCTATTAAAATTGTAGAATTATACTTAATTGTTTTAAAGGGAGAAACGTGTTTCTATATAATAAAATGCATGCATTAAAACAAGTACATTTTTCTTATTGTGTGTTACAATATCTATAAATTTGATTTTGTTCCAATCACTGTTTTTATTCATACGCAAATGGAAAACATGTAATTGAATTCAAATAGAATATGAATTAAAGTATGTTCATCATATTTTCACCAACCTAATAATAATTAAGAATGAATGGTATTCAAATGTTCTTCAGTGATAAACACTTGTCTGTTAATAACTACGTGTACCGATTCGAAAGAAAGACTTTTCGAATTTGTATTTTAAACATATGTAATTCGAACACTATTCCATTTAAATCGAATCACAAATTCAGGTCAAAAAATATCCACATCCTTACATTTCTCTTGTTAAGTTACAGCTCATTATTGATTCCAAAAATGTATAATTTTTACAAATTTAAAATAATTTATTATTATTTTATATATGTATATTTATTTGTTTATTTGAAATATAAGAAATTTAACTTTATGTTTGTATGTGTGTAAATAATAAATACGACATAAAATCATTAAAGATTTTCAAGGCCAATTATTCATTAATGTGTGTCTTTCAATATGTTTACATACAAATATTATACAAAACCAAGCGTTACAGTTCTTAAGTATAGAAAGGGGGCATAAAATCATGAAAGATCTGGAAAAAGTTTTGCAGAGTATGTCGTCTTTTATTTTTATTTATATTTTAAAAATAACACTTCATTATTACTTAACAAGTTCCCATATGTTTATCTTGTAACACTCTACAGTAGGAAGGTTAAGAATCTGTAGAGTGCTAGGTTGGTATTCGGTTAAAACACAAATAAGTACTCGTATATGCACATAAGGAATAACTAAACACATTCGAGTGCTGGATATATGAAAAATGTGGTATAAAGGGCCCCTCCCCCTTTAGCTGTAACACTAGTAATGGATGTCCGTGAGAAAGGTATATTATTCGCAGTAATTCCATTGTAATCCTGAATGAAATTATGTGAAATGAGTGCGATACACAGTCAGGATCGTCCATCATATATTTTCGAATTGAAATGTGTAAAACAAATATGGACTCAACTCAAATATAGAATAATACTTAATATTATTCAATTAAATTTTTTTATTATTATTAAGCAAGGATGATTTGTGGACCACTTTTTTATCTTGGGCCAGTACTCAGGGGATGACCCCTACATATGCAGTGCATTGTACTGGAACTAGGAAAATAGGTTATGATGAGGTAGGAAAGAGGGAGTAGTGTTCGTGGAGGTTTAACTTAAACAATAACAACACGAAAGACTAAAACACACTCTATTGCAGCATTTAAAATGTTGGAATTAAATTATTTAAAACTGATCAGTGCACAGTGCATATACCTTCGACACTGCTCAGATTAGCAAAATTTAGTCCAACACCTTCCACGCTACAAAGTAATGAAGTACATTCAGAAGAAATTAATATTGTGCATATAAAGAAAACGCGGACAAGGGTGAAAGAAGAAACAAAAAACAAAAAGAAACGCGTGTACACATACTGCCACCTATTCCGGTGCACTTTGATTTCATACGAAATTAATAATGATTGCAGATAGAATCTGGCTCTGTTCTAGAAAAATGTTGGTTTTACAAAAGTGTTAGTAGTCAGTCTTACATTCGGCACAGTTAGGAGCTCTTTGGAGCTAGCTAGGACGGTTGATTCTAAAATGTTAAATACTAATATTTTGTTCGGAAACACCTTTAAGGAGAGTAGTTAAGGGTTAGATATGCGCACAAAAAAGTGTAGAGTGAGAAATATTAGTTGGGATGGGTCCTACATTTTACCTTCTTAACACCGACTAAACTTATTGTAGATATACTGCCGCATTGCCCTATCTTTGACCTTCATCCTTTTTTGACCAAACCCCGAAAAATAGATATTCTAGTGTATCGAAATCTCGGTCACTTTTTTTTTTACCAAATATATGGTTACATAGTAAAATTTCGGTTTTCGATATCTTACCCTTAGAATATTGTCCTATCAACCATATTTTTTCTTCTACATGCATGTGCCTCTTTTGTAGTAGAGCAAAAAGTAAAGAAAACACATATGTACATATATTTTATTATTGCCTATAGTAGATATGTTAAAATAAGTTGCTAATTTTTTACTTATCAATAGCACGAAATGATATTTAAATAAAATCATATAACATTGCATGAAATACTACCGTTTTGCTGTAGTTCCAGTAAAAAATACCTGTTTTATGCAGCAGAGTCTACAATATTTTGAAGTAATGTGATGCTGCCAAATAAGACCAATTACTTAAGACTGAAAAAGTTAACTGTATATTTTTAGGTACAACTTAAATCTAAATGACAATTAACTTACGTTGCACTTAAATACGGGGCAAAAAAGTGGCCACAAGTCCGTTTGCATGTTATATCAATTTGTGTAAAATGTAATATATTAAAAAAAAATTATAAACAGCTTGTTTTCCATGTTTCCCAGCTGTCTATACGTCGACATTTCATAGAAGCTACTCTAATCATCAGTAGACTTTGGAAATTATTGAAAGATATTCTCATCCCAACAATCTAAATAAGTTATTTAGAATTTAATAATAAAAATAAAAATGCTTTAATAATGCCTGCACAGAAAAAATTTTTTTTCGTGTTCAATAACGAAATTCGTTGAATCAATTGATAAATTGTTTGAATGGGGACCTGTAAAGGAATTCAAACAAATGTTTAATTCAACAACCCTTTGTGATTGCCTGAAAAGTGGGATAGTGAATATTAGAAGTTAGAGGGATATATTAGGAGTGGAGGAGAGAGATGGAAAGGTGGGAGCCACTTAGTGTGGCGCTTCGTGATGTTGTACAAGCCATCCGCTGCTCCTTATTAAAGAGGCTTGCGCGGTCAGAATAATCGATGCCAGATATGACAGGCTGTTGAAGCTCCGCCCGCCTAGATATCTTGACGGTGATGCTCCAATGCCGGGCATGTTCCGAGGAGATGAAGGATCGTCTCCTACTCTTCCTCGTCTTGACAACACTTGCAGAAGCCGTTGTAGGATAGACCTAGTCTCCTAGCATAGTTCTCAAACGGGCAATGTCCAGTGATGCCTGCTACAGTGACCCTCAAGAGAGATCTGGACAGTTTTACTATATCCCACGTTCTGTTAAAGTTAGTATGTGGCCACAGGTTTCTTGATATAAGGCATGTGGGCTCTGTGAGCTTTTCCAAAACGCTGATAAGAGTTGTCCGCAAAAGCGATCTATATCCCTATCCTCTAGGGTTGTCCCTTTTTTGGTTAAATCGTCAGCGATGTTGTTGCCGTATATGTTAAAGGAGCTTTTTTTATCAAAAGTTATTTAAGTTTTAATTTTTTTTTTGTGACTATGAAAATCCTCCGTGGTGAAAAGGTGATAAGAGTATATTCTGTTAGACATACTTATGTATATTTACCAATTTTTAAGTTAAGTAGGTTAGACAGCTCAGGAGAAGAATAAACTCTTGGAGATAAAGTTTTCTGTTCATCTTAGCTTTAGAGATATATAAAGACTATGTGTGTTCATAGAGACAGTTATATTTGCAATTTAAATATAATAAAAACAGATAGATAGTTTTGCATACGATCATAGTTTAGACCGAATATAAAACTGTTGTATTCCTTCGTATGCAGCTCTATCTATGTTATACATTTATCCGCATAAGTTCCGCCTTTTATCATCCCATAAATTGTGACAAACGCACATTTTTACCTTGGCATTTGGTCAGCGACCGGCTATACGGGCAGATGCAAAGGTTCGAGAACTGCGTAATCACAATGATTGGGTTTTATTTTTCTATTTGAATTCTAAAACTATAGTATTAATTGATATCTTCGAAAACAGTAGGAGAAAATTGTTAAATTTATACACGTATGAATGTGTGATGAAATTTTATACTTCTTGAATCTTAAGTAAAGCCTTAGAAAGTCGGTCTCTACGAACTTTTTAATTTTCTTGATATACGAGTAAACAAATACATAATGACGATGATCCTCTCAACTGAAAGTGTTAGTAAAATATCGTGCTTTTTATTTGCGCATGTTTACTTAGTATGTTTGAGTATTTATTTGACTTTCGTTTTGTTTCTCTTTTCCTCAATCATGAAGTCTTTGGAAAAAAAGAAATAAAGTCCATAAAAACTGTTCGTGCATGGAGTATGAATATTGTCCCAATTGAAGTGAATTTTGAAACGAAGAATATTTTTTGTATTCTCCGCAAAGCGATGATAGAGTTGAAAAACGTCTAAGGCAACGGTTAGAGAGGAGCAAAGGAAGATCATCAAGATTTAGTTCATTCTTTCCGCTTTTTTATGGTTTATTTTAACAATGTTTGTTTTGCAACAATGTTGCTTTTGATCAGCGTTGCCAAGTGTATAGATTTAGTTACATATATTTTTGCTGTGTTTCTAAGCATTGAATAGTTTTAAATTTTTCTCTTTCCTTTTTGTAATAATAATATTTCAAATAATAATTAAAATTTTACTGTCAAAATTTCACCATATGTGGTAAACCGTAGCAAAATTGACTATAATCTTTCTATTTGACAATCGCTTTTTCCTGCATTGCTATCCAGTTTGATTTCTATACAGAGTTTGTTATTACACTAAAAATGCCTATATACTCGTATGGCTGAATATACGCTTTTAAAATTTAGCCTATTGGCATAATGTTATAAAATTTACCTTATTATGTTACAACATCAAGTAATACAAATATTTTTCGAATATTTTTCATGATATTATCATATATCATGATATTATCGAATATTTTTCATGATATTATCATAGTGAAGTTATTAGAAATTGCCCACCCCAATAATGGATTGTCAAATAACTTCATTATATATAAATGGAGCAATTTTCGAAATTTCTTTTGTATATGGAAGAGGTCAATAATATATTTATTACTAGATGACCCAGCAAACGTTGTTTTGCCTTCAAATTTTATTTTTTATGCAAAAGGGGAGAAAAACGAAAAAAAAATTATTTTCATTGCGCAAGCAAGCCGTAAAAATGGAATAGTTTTGATACCATTAGAATTCATGGTATCAAAACGTCTTCCTCTATAAATTTTATTTATTCATCAGTTTTTTCACCTGAAGTCGAGTATTATTACAGATATGTGGTTGGTTTATATATTGTAACATTATGATTACCGATCTGACTATTAGTTGCAGATTGTGAGGTTGCAATCCGGCTAGTTCCGTCGAGCTTAAACACTGGATTGTATCATCTTGGAAAGTAAAGAGAGCCACCGATTTCACCAACTCACGAGCAATTTAGCATTGAATTGGAAAATTCAGATCGACGACATCACTTTCGCTCAACCAATCATGATTTTTGTAATTTTGTGAAATCTTAGAGAGCACATTGGAGATGAGCTTAGAATTCGATTCGGTCAAATGGTAGAAAGCGTCAAGAAATTGAATACGGTCTGTAGAAATGTCAAAGGGGAATTTACAATTGTCAATATCCAGTAATTTCTTTCAAAATACTTGTTCATATTGATCATTCTGCAGCTCGACACACACGTTCGCAGTCAGTTTAAGTTTCTTCATGTGTTTCCACAAAACGGACGGCTTCGAAGATGCATTAAATTCACCAAATGTTAAGCTAAATTATTAAAAACGAAGAAATCTACTGAGTCTTAGTACCGAAAGGACGTCATGGCAATTGCAGAATGCCATTTTAGTTTATATTCCGTAACACTATGATTACCGATCTGACACTAAGTAACAGATCGGGAAGTGACAATCTAGGTAATTCTCGGCTGTGTACTTGACGACATCATATTCGCAAGCGATTTCACTTTGAATCCGAAAATTCAGATCGCCGACATCATGTCCGCTCAACCAATCATGGTTTGAGAGCATATTGCGGATGAGCTCAGATTTTGATTCATTAAAATGGCAGAAAAGGACGGCAAATTGAATACAGCCAGCATCTTGGTGGAATAGATGGCAATATTTTAAGATATGATTGACGTGATTTTCACAAACTATCAATCCGATATGAATAGTGGTCAGCTGAACTTACTCTTTTGTTAGCTTCAGTGTATAAAGCTCCGTGTATGTGAAATAAATGCATATCCATTGCAATGATTATCCATTGGTCGTATTGTTATTATGGTCTTGAGTTCACAGAAAATAAATTTTACATGATATTTTAATTTTTCTTTCCCAAGGATTTAAAAGAAGTGGGCGTGGAAGTAGACGTCCACAACTTAGCACAAAGATTTTTCTCTCCCTAAAAAGTGTGTTTAAAATAAATTAAAAAATTTTTCGTTCCGAAATGTTATAGATGGGTTATGACGAACACCTGATAAAAAAGATTTTCCTAAACATCGGTTCAGACGTCCCTTTAGATTTAAAATTTTGTTTCTTTCTGCTAGTTCAATCAACTGTAAATATCACAAATAAGTACATATGTACGTTAAAAAGTCCGCGTTATCTTCCGTGATATAAGATAACATTTTAGGAAAAACTAAGGCTTATAATATCTTCTATCTCGATCTTGCCGCACCAACAGAAGTCCATTCCTGTAGACTGGTATTAATTTTGCGGTCAGAATTAAGAGCAGCATATTCCATGTCTCGCACAACATGATATGCAAGTCGTCTTAATTATCGCGATACACGAGTTCTTGGATTTGGAATTGGATCAGTAGATGTACTTTGAGATCTTGCATTGCATTGCAATTAGTTTTGAGATAATCGATCAGTTTGTGATCTCCTTTAAAGTAATATATTGTTGGTAGAACGCGCACGCCCATCTACATTTGATCGAGTAGGCCGTGGTATTACTTTCAAAATGAAAAAAAAAGTCTAAAATGTGAAGATTTGTAACAACAACACATACATATGACTTCAGTGTACGTGAAACCACTTCTCTTTTTCATTAAAAATAGACCGAAATTAAATACGTTAAAACCACCGCCTTAAAAGCATCAATTTGCCACTATTTTGTTTGCATTGTGTTTTTGTCACTATAAATCAATGATTGAAAATACTTGCATGACATGATTGAAAATACTTGCATGATATGATTGAAAATACTTGCACAAACAAAAAGACGATCGAAACAGTACCTGAAGAGATTCACCTGAACAGGCCGAATGTCGTTGTATTCATAGGACATTACGATACGTGATTTGGTAACTTTTCAAGTGATAATATGGAAAATGAAAGGTATTTTGTTAATAATTGTATGGGAATATATAGGAAAATCTAAATGTCATGTCTCCGAAACCACTAGACTGATTTTATGCAAACGTCACATAAACCATTTACAGGCCATAGCCAACGTACCTTTAGGTTGAAATCTGTCGACCTGTTGGCGCAGTTAGTTGTATATATATATATATATATATATATATATATATATATATATATATATATATATATATATATATATATATATATATATATATATATATATATATATATATATATATATATATATATATACATATATAATATAGTTTTGAAGTAACCCGTTTAGTTATATTCCGTGTAGACTCAAATTAAAAAAAAAGCTGAAAAAAAAGTATTCTTAGTCATGCCTGTGAAAATTTTTAGAAGATCATTCTGGCGGTCTGGCCTTCCCGGCAGGCATTGTCCTGCAAGAGATTAGGCGTGAAATGGGCGTGCATGAAACTTCATTTTTTACTTCGCCTAGAGTAAGATGTGTGTGCATTCAATTTGAAGTAAATCTGTTAAAAGCCACGAAGACTCAATTACTCAATTTAAAACAATGGGCGTTAAAGTGGACATGGTCAAAAGAAGTTTCCCGGCAAGTGTCGTCCCGCATGAGATGGGGCATGAAAATGGGTGTGGCCTACATATGTACAATTTAAAGTAAATCTGTTAAAACCCATTTGGAACCAATTATTCAATTTACAAAAACGGGCGTCAAAGTGGGCATGACCAAAAGAAAGAAGTTTTTTATAAAACATACCAGAGATTTGGTGGTGCGCTGTGAAAATTTCAGGCGGATCGGTCCAGCGATCTTATCTCCTCGGCAAGCGTCGTCCTGCATGACATGAAGAGTGAAAATGGGTGTTGCACATAAAGCTTTTATTTTTACCTCACCTACAGTAAAATATATATAAAATTTGAAGTAAATCTGTTAAAACCCATATATTACTCAAATTAAAAAGGTGGGCGTCAAAGTGGGCATGGTCAAAAGAAAGAAATGCCTTACAAAAGATACCTGAGTTTTTGTGGTATGCTATAAAAATTTCAGCTAGATTCATCCAGCAGTCTGGCATACCCGCTAAGTATCGTCCCGCATGAGATGGGGCGTAAAAAGGGCGTGGCATATAAAACTTTTATTTTTACCTCCCCTACAGTAAGAATTTACAGTAAATCTGTTAAAACCCATGTATTACTCAATTTAAAAAGGTGGGCGTTAAAGTAGGCGTGGTCGCGCCAGCTTAGAAACCTTCTAGGGCTCAACAACTTTGCCGAAGATCATCACATGCTCAAATGCATAGCTTACGATTCTTTAAAAGACAAACATACATAGATACACACATACATACATATATACAAACAATAATATTTATTTATGTAGATTATTATTATAAATATTTTTTTTTTTTTGGAAATTTTGGGGCGTGTACCTAATTGTCCTCCTCATACTTGAATATCAAATAACTTCGTCATTTGTGGGCCATTTTGAAAAAATTGTTTTTACATATAAAAACTATCCACAAAATAGTTTTCTTCTAAATTGAAGATGGCGGAGGTTGACGCAATTCGCCCGCTCCAATTATTGATTCTGAAGCAACTTCGTTATATGTGGACCAATATCCAAAATTCTTTTTGCATATTTTTTTTATCGAGTGCAGGAGAGGGCATACCCTGGTTGAATATCCTACAGTGACAGTAGGATATTCCAACTCTATTGGCTCTCTATAGCTCGACGCAGTCTTGGGGCGCTACTCTGTTGTATCATTACTACAAAGGATTTTTCTCTGACGAGACTAAGGATCCAGTTCCCGAAACTCGCACATTTATACGTAACAAGCGTTCATCGTCCAGAGCTTATACATTTGTCGTCGATAGCCCGGGGAATCGTACAACGCATTACAGAGAAAATTCGTTTTTCAGCCGTACGCTTAAACTATGGAATAATTTGCCTACAGACGTGTTTCCTGCCTTATATAACGTTGGAAAGTTCAATTCAAATGTTCACAAACTCCCTCATTCCCCCTCCTCACAACCTATTTTAGTAGTTCTGGTACAATGCACTGCATGTGTAGTGGTTATCCCCTGAGTACTGGTCCAAGAATAAAAATATATGTATAATCAAGTATAATAGCTTAACTTTTTTGCTTGCTTCATGCAAATGTTACTCGTATACATCCTTTTTTGGAAATTCTAATAGCTTTAGCATATTTCAAAAAAAGAAAGTCAATTATAATAAATTTTTTATACTCAGCTTTTTAATGTGAAAATCAGTCTTCTAAATTTGAACTTTTTTAAAAAATATTTATGGCAACGTGGCTTTGGATGTTCCTCATTTTTTTCTTCCTTATAATGCTTGTTCGCGGAAAGAATACAAGTAAGTGTTTCTTTGTCTTCACATTTGTGTTTTCAAGGTTTTTTGGAAGGCAAGGAGGAATTTTCATGGATTTTGGTGTGTAATGCTGGCAATATTTGAGTTGTTGCAATTGCTTGTTTATTATTCTTGATTTTGGTTTTAAAGTTAACTTTTTTCACCACATTCAACAAAATATGAATTTTACAATTGAAAGAAGATTTTATGCTCATTCGCAGCATATCAAAGCTATAAAAGGCAAGAAATTGATGAGTAATGTACCATAAAACAAGACTGTTAGTGGCATTTACTAAAAGTAATGACAGTAATTAAATATAACAAATGGTCTTTATATAACAACTAACTGTCATAATGTTGCGTTTGTTGAGATCCTGATCCATTCAGATATCTAAACAATAGAACCCAAATTCCCATACTTTAATTTCTGTTGATTTTTATTAAAAAAAAAAGTAAATTCTTTTGCGATGTCATACAAAATTATTTTGCTCTGTTCTATAATCCGAATCCTAAGAGTATCAGCGCAACCTAAACTAGTGCGTATTTACCTGTAAAAAATTCTCATGCACTCGTATATACAAAATGTATGAAACCAACTCTTGATGAAACGTGGGTATTTTTGGAAGCAGACAAATTATTGCTCATCGATTATCTTGAAAAGGATCCACAATCACAGAAAAGTATTACCGTGCATTATTGGATCAATTAATTGATGCAATAAAAAAACATGACCATATTTAAAGAAGAAAAAGTGGTATTTCTTCAGGTCAACGCACTGGTTCACGCAGCATTATATACGATGCTAAAATTATGTGAAATGCACTTCGAATTGATTGATCGATCATCCACCTTATAGTCCAGATTTCGCTCCTAGTGACTTTTTCCTGTTAGCAAAGTTGAAAAATTAGCTCACAGGAAAAAGATTCATCTCAAACGAAGAAGTGATTACCGAAACTAACGTATATTTTGAGAGGATCTCAAAATCATATTATTCAGAATATATATATATATATATATATATATATATATATATATATATATATATATATATATATATATATATATATATATATATATATATATATATATATATATATATATATATATATATATATATATATATATATATATATATATATATATATATATATATATATATATATATATATATATATATATATATATATATATATATATAATCCTTGTCAAAAAGAAGTGGTGAATGTTTAAAGTTTAAGCCTTATGAATCTCGATTTTTCACTACATTACCGTTATAATTGCGTTCCACAAACTGACCTAGAAAAAGTGAAATCATATTGATTTTCAATAGCCTCTACCAAAGCAGAATTAGTACAGCTTTTAAAACAGTAAAAAATTGAAAACGAATTTTGAAAATCGTAGAATAGCGTAATAATTAATTATTCGTGTGGAAATTTTATCCTCAAAACTTCAATAAATATTAGGCACGAAACTGGAAAAATGATTTCGAAAGGTGGTCCATATAGGCAGAAGTACTGCTACTCGTATTGACAACACTAAAGATGCAAATTTTGTCAATAGATTATTCGAGGTCCATATAACAAGCAAAATCCCTTAACAAATGACTGAATATTTTTAATGAAATTGCATTATTTCTTATCGAAATTTGGGCACCTTGAAAAAAGTTTTTTTAGTATGTCGTTGAACTCTTTTTTCTTCATGCTAAAAGCTATACTCTCGGGTATAGGACACAAAACTTCTTACGAGCATCGAATGCATATATTTGTTTGATGCTTTATTTACTTATTATTTATAATTTTAACAAAAATCATCCAATTGGTTGCTCTTTAAACTTTGCTAAAATAAGATATCACAGCATAGCTTTTCAAAAATACGCATTCATTTTCTCCTGCTACTAATATAACCGTATATCAGTCGTAAAGCAGCTATGGGCTGGGGAACAGCTCTCGCGTCATCGTAATTATTTCTTAAGTGCGGTCAGGCTTGTTGTTTTGCGTCTCACTCTCATTGGTTAACTGTCTACCTCAACTAACTGTATTAGTCTACAGTTTTTGTGAGGTATTTCGTTGTTAACCACGCGGCAACTTCCTATGCGAAGGCATAGGTCGGTACAGTTAGTCACAGCGCCGCAAAAAAATACTGTTAATACCATCGTGGGCATGCAACCGCCCATGCTGTGCATCCTATACTTTGCAAATTTATTTGCAACTGTATAGTTACCAATACAATACAATACAAATACAGATATAACCGTATAACTATAAGTGTATGTATTTGGCCACCACTGCTTTAAGAGCACATTTGCAAATTGTTTCAAGTTTACTTAACAAGCATAAAAACAATTTTATTTCAACAACACCATCGCCAAAATGATCTTGATCATATCATTTCACAGATTTGATTTAATATCATCAAATCTAAAGTTAACGGAAAGAAATAAATAAATAAACAAAAGTTGAAAAAACTTACTGCAATTGTTTTCGGTTTTCAGTGTCATTAAAAAACGATGAACACAGCGAATAAAAATATTAGACACTAAGTAAATAAGCTCACTCTTCATTCATTTGAGATTAAATATTAAAAGAAAAAACAAGTAAAACTGAAAACTTGAACCGCAAATATCTGCTGAGGAGCCCATTTTATAAGATTAATGAAATTTTCTAAGAATTTTGTTTGTTTTAATTTTGAAATTAATGTTAGCATATTTTTTATTCCGCGTTCACACAATTTTCGAAGCAATTTTTATGGTTATATTTGGGAAATTAAAAAATAAGTTTAACCACCCTTTTCTAGATGCTCAGCAGCCTGATAATTATGAAGTCATATCTTCTCTGTTAATTTGGTTTTTTGCATATTACAGGAACATACATACATATGTAATAAATCATTTTTATTATTAAAGGGTTAAATACTTAATAATATTAAAAATAATAAGGTTTTAGAATGATGTTAAATACAAAAAAAAAGCAAGCCATAAAATTACTGCGCTTTTTAAATAAGTCATTTTTAAGATTTTGGAAGCTTGTGAACAGATCAAGGGAGAAAATAGCTTAATTTATTGCTGGCTTTGTCCCCTACAGGGCTGGATTTTAAAGAAAGTTTCATAAATCACTAAAATATTTAGTTTTTTTCTTTTCATAAAAATTTTGTGTAATGAAAAGGTATAAAGAAATAAATGTACATACTGACTTACGAAGTCGTAAGTTAATTACATTGAAGTCAAAAACAAAAAAATGGAAGGTTTGCGGGTTGAGTTACGACCAATTGCAGTAAACTACTTGTACATCTCAATTATAGACGTACGAGTATGTACAAAAATATAATTTTAAGAATTTATTAAATAATTGTAGCTAAACTGGTATGAATATGTACAAATGAAAAGTCAAACGACACACCTCGACATAAACAAGACTCCTGGACCGGATGGCATTCCAGCACTGGTCTTGAAGCAGTGCTCTTCTACGCTTGCGCGTCCATTGGCACGCCTCTTCAGCATAATTTACCATTTTGGTGAGTTTCCATCGTGCTGGAAGGTTGCTAATGTAACACCAATACCTAAAAAGGGTGAGGCAAATAACCCTGAAAATTACCGCCCAATTGCAATTTGCTCTGCACTTTCCAAAGTAATGGAAAGCATGGTTAACCATCACCTTATGAGGTATCTGGAGTCGCATAAACTACTTTATGATCGCCAATATGGATTTCGTAAAGGTCGTTCTACTGGCGATCTTATGGCATATCTCTCTGAGAAATGGTGCCACTCAATCCATCATTTCGGTGAAAGTAGGGTGGTGGCTCTGAATTAAGCCGATAGCCCCAGTTGCTAGTGCTTTACTCTCTATAGTTTATTGTAATTTATATTATAATAAATTTGTAAATAAATAAAAAAAAATAAAAAGTCAAATAACAATTGCATGTTCTGTTTACAACTTCACAACGTTATTTTTAGTTTAGGCAACCTTACATTTTGCTTTTAACTAATTTTTACACAAACACTTTTTTCCAATTTGCAAATTTTCAGATTATTATTTATTTATTTTATACAGTTGCAAAGTGATTTTGAAAAGTATAGAATGTACAGCATGGGCGGGGTTACACAGGCCATAATACCCAGGATGGTATTAACAGTACTTTTGTAGCGTTGCTGTGACTAACTATAACGACCTATGTCTTAACATAATGAAATTTCCACGTGGCTAACAATGAATAACCTCTAAAAAAAACTGTAAACCAATACAGTTAGTTGAGGCAAACCGTTATCCAGTGCGAGCGAGACGCAAAATTCTCGAAGACCGAATAACAAAAACAACAAGCCTAACAGCACTTAAGAAATAATTACGATAAAGCGAGAGCTGTTCTTCAGCCCAGAGCTGCTTTATGACTGATTTTCAGATTATATTTTCAGTTTCATATGTATGTAAACATAAAACAGCTGATTATTAAATTCTAGTCCAAGCTTACCCAAAGAAAAAGTTCGGGCAAATTTGTACAGGAAATTTTTTTTTTTTTTTCATTTATTTATTTATTGAATCTTCAAAATATGAACTAACAATAAGTATTCAAGTCTTAATACTAAATATAAAAGTTATTTAAGTCCATCCACTGCTAGACAAAAAAGTTTTATTTTGTGCTAATAATATCGGTAGACTCACCTATTTAACGTTCTGGTGGTCGCCAGGGTATCCCTTCTTCTCAACCGAGAGTGGCCGCCAAAATTAAGTATGTTGCGTGCAAGAGGATTTAGGTGAAGTTCCAGTTTACTGATATACCTCTTGTGGCATACTTAGAGAACTCGTCAGTTACCATCGGAACACACAGATACTTGTGAATTCGTGAGTTTCTTACGTACCATGGAGCTGCAGTAATCGTACAAAGAGTTTGGTTTAGTCGTCTTTGAATTTTTTCAATGTTTGATGTTGAGGCGGTTCCCCATAATTAAACTCCGTAGCATCATATAGGCTTTAAAATTGCGTTATATAACAAAAGTTTGCAATCCAACTTCAATGTCGAATTTCTGCCCATAAGCCAATTTAGTTGCGCTGCTTTTAATTTCAACTGAGTGACTTTCGCATCAATGTGAGGCTTCCACGTTAGCCTACGGTAAGGTAAATACCAAGGTATTTAACTTCATTATGCTGCGGAATAGGTGTATTGTGAATTATGATAGCCGAACATGTTTGCTTACGCAGTGTGATTGTAACGTGAGTACATTTTTGTTCATTAACTTTTATTTTCCAAAGTTTCAACCATTGCTCTAATATTGAAATATACTGCTGCAAATTTCGTGAAGCTTCTTGATGGTTTTCATGTACGCTGCAGAATGCTGTGTCATCTGCAAAAGTTGAAGTGTGGATTCCGGATCTCGTTGGCATGTCAGATGCGTAAATCAGATATAGAGTGGGTCCTAGAATGCTACCTTGGGGAACTCCTGCTCCGATTGACTATAAGAGACTTGTCAAGTCACCTTCTGTGATAACAAATTCCCGGTCGTATAAGTAGCTTTCCAGAAGCTTGTGAGTGTTTGCAGGCAAGTTCCACTTTATTTTGTGCATCAGTCCGTCGTGCCACACCTTATCAAAAGCTTGGGAAATGTCGATAAATAGAGCTGAACAATACTTTTTGTCTTCAAAAGTCTGTCTTATGACATTGACTAGTCTGTGCGTTTGTTCTATGGTGCTATGTTTAGCCCGAAACCCAAATTGATGATCAGGGATACATCCTACATCATTAAGTATTGGAGACAACTTCGCCATTAACAATTTTTCGAACAGTTTTGAAATTGTTGGTAGTAGACTTATTGGTCTATATGGCTCTACTTTAGTGGGATCCTTCCCTGGCTTGGGTATCATAGTAATCATAGAGACCTTCCACTCTGCAGGATAATACTCAAGGCGTAAAATAGCGTTAAAAATAAAAAGTAGAACTCTTCTAGCTACACGAGGTAACTGTTCAAGCATTTTACCAGTAATTTGATCTATACATGGAGCTTTCCTGGGGTTTATGTTATTGATAACGTTTTCAACATCTTGAAAGTTAAGTCTCAAAGACACAGGCTGTCTAACAGCATACGGCGAAAATTCTGCTGCAGTATCCGCTGAATCATTTGTCGTAAAAACATTTCTCAAATGATTAACATACACACTCCCCTTTTCAGAATCGATTCGTGCCCAGCCGCCAGTTGAAGTTCGCAAAGGTGGCTTACCTGTTACGGGTGTTTTCAGACCTTTTGTCGCTTTCCACAGATTGCGGTGTATCATCCAGGCTTTCCAAATATGTTTTAAGGCAAGCGATTCTATGGATTTCAAGCAGATTTCTTAATCGAGTTACGCATTGCCGTAGCCTAGTTTTAAGCTGGGGAGACCTGAGAGCTTGCCACTCTCTTCTAACTCTTCTTTTTTCTGACAGAAGTTGCTCAATTTCAGACGAATAAGTTCTATTATTCTCATTTCTGGATCTTATATGACTAGTGGTAGCATGCTGTACGGCCAGTTTGAGGTTTTCAGAAAAATCGTTAATTGACACATCAATATCCTCAGGCGTTCTCAAGGCGATATTTTCAGTACAATGTGTACTCAAAAATTTTTTGTATTTTAGCCAATTAACTCTATTGATGGTCAACGGGGAGCCAATCTCTTGGGGGAACGAAACAGAGATTATAGTGGGTGAGTGATCTGAGGACAAATCTAATGAAGGCTCCACTTGCATCCATTCTGAGGGAAAATTTTTTGTAAATCCAAAGTCTATAACGTCTGGGATCTTGCCAATAAGTGGGGTGTCCACTTGAAATCACATCTAAGCCCATTTTGGATTTAATTACCCCGGCCTTTCGGGGTAATTAAACGTGATCCCCAAAAAGTGTGTTTAGCGTTATAGTCGCCAGCCGCTAAAAATCGAGGCCCAAGTGTTTTGAAAAAATGTGAATACTGATTTTCTGTTTCTGAACATCGTGGTGGTGAGTAAATCGAGGATATAACAATTTTTTCATGAAAATAATCAAGGCATATATTTGTAGCTTGGAGATATTCCTCACGTGTCTCGTTCATTAGATAGTGCTTAATTCTGGTCTTAATCAAAATTGCCGAACCACCGCAAGATCTTCCACGGGGATCTCTTGTGTCATATAGTATGTAACCATTAATTTTGAAATAACTGTTGGTTGCCAAATGAGTTTCAGCAATCATCATTATATCGATCTGCTTTTCCATAAGGAAGTGCTCAAGTTCATTTTTATGTTGGCGAATGTCGTTTGCGTTCCAGAAACATATTTTTAACCAATTCATTTTTTTAAAATTGCCTGTAAAATAGTGGATTGCATTTTTAGCATTTCCTGCATCATGTTTGTCATAGAAACGGTAAAAGTGTTTATGGACTGAACAAGAGTCTGCAGAGTGGCCTCTAAATGACTAAAATTTGGGTCGCACGTTTGAGCTTTGGGCTCCTGGTTCAAGGTTTGGTCGGCTTTAAGAACATTAGCATATGAAAATTGCTTGGAGGTTTGCGTATTTGTATGGGTGGTTGAATCGCCTACCTGGGGAAAATTGTTTTTACCAATGACATTTGGCTGCTGGGTTGCTGGAGAAACCGATGACTTATTTGTCATTGACCGCTTAAAGTGAGTATAGACAGGGCAACCTCTATAATTTGCCGTGTGGTTACCTCCACAGTTACTGCATTTTTTAACACTTGCGTCGGCCTTTGGCTTGTTGCACTGAGTTGTGCCGTGAAGTTCGCCACATACAACACGAACAGCGGGCAACTTACAGTAAGCCTTTGTGTGGCCAAATTCTTGGCAGTTTAGGCACTGAGCAGGTCCTGAATGCTTATGTGGCTCCTCAACGGTAACCTTACGATGCAAAAGAAATTTAAGGTTATAAATTGGATGAATTTCACCTTCTTTTAGGACAACATCCCTGGGTTCTAGTTCAACCCTAAACATGGGTTGAGAGATCTTTTCACGGTTCCTGATGTTTACTACGGTTTTTATTTTAAAACCTTTATCTTCCAATCCGGTTTTGACGTCATCGATATCTACGCAAGGATCAATACCTTTAATAACGACTTGAAGACCTTTAGCACTTTTGAGCTGGTAAGTGTAAAATGATCTTTTCTCTTTTTCTAAAATATCAGACAATTTTCGATAATCGTTCATGATTTACTTGTATTTTAGTTTCACTGATGCTGCCGTGCTTCACTGATGTGACGTTGAAAGTATCTTTACCGATTGCCGTAATAAGTTGTTTCACCAGTTCACTAGAAGTCGGCTCTCTCAAATATATTGGTGGAGGCTTATATGTTTTCTTGGATGTTGTTGGCTCATCTGTCTGAAGGATAGCAAACCTATTACCATCCGTTTTCGCAGTGGGTTTATCGTCTTTAGAAATTTTTGATTTTGAAGATATTTGTGCGGATTTAGGGCTTCGCTGACGTTTAACCACGGTTATATACCTATACATTCCTACTTGCGTTTTTGGTTTATCAATAATAGCTAAACTGGAAGATGGTTTGTCTTCTGTTGTAACAACAATGTTTGGCGAACACGTGCGTTTTTTATCTCTTAGAGACAGAAGATTATAAAATGATTTTTTCAGTGATTCTTCCTCAGAGATCCAGAGGTTTTTTCTAGTGGAGCTAAGCTCCCTCACAGAATTGCATCTACTAGGTGCACTCATGCAATTTTTGTTTTTTATTTATATTTTATTACTTTAAAAGTATATGAAAATAATTGTCACAAAGTTTTTCTTTTGTGTAAATTCACTCTCCACTTATTGCGGTTTTGTACTTATACCGTTTCTTTTTTTATTTTTATTATCATTTTTTTTTTATAGCACTCCGATTAAAAACAAATACGTCCGTTCACTATCAAAGCTAGACTCTGACTCCTGTACAGGAAATGAAAAAAGTTACTCTCTCATTTTCTCTCAAAATTGCACAAAAATTGTTACTTGGAACGCTTTTGGACTAGTTCGGACTGTTTCGTTATTGACGTGGAACACACCTAAAATTATGCTTCTGCTGTTCCTTTTACGAGGTTATGTCATCAATATAATAATTTGTATCATCTTGTTGATTTTTCTTTATGTATGAATGTAATAAAGCGTTCTATTATTATTTTTCTTAATTCCTAATAATTATGTTTGGATTTATTAACTTACTTCTACACCACTATTTTAGTCTGTAAGGATTATTTATATTCATTGACTATTATTATTAAATATATAAATAAATAAATTATCAAATTATCGAAGTATAACTTTTTTGTACAATCGCTTATGCGTTATTGCTTAGGAAACTATTTCACTAAATCTTTTGGCACGAGTTGTATTTGTGTGAAATGCTTTAGAATCACAAAAAACCTTTTTCTATGACGCTTAGGATATGTATGTAGTAGTTGAAAATTAAAACAGATTTTGTTATTTTTTTCTATCCCAAAAATTTCTGTTTGCTTTAATCAAATAATAAATAATTAAAAACTGTGATGTTTAAAGCAAAATGTTACAATATAGAGCAATAGGTAACGATGTCTTTCAACAATCAACCCTCAAAAGGAAATCGAATATGTTTAAAATTTGTATAGGAATAATGCAAAAAATCATCACAGTAGAGATGACGTCGGCTGTATTTATGATTTAATTATTAATGCAAAAAAAAAAAAAAAACAAAAAAAAATGGTTAAAAACAAACAAATTATTAAACAATAAGATTTTTTTTAGAATGATTGTGAAAAAATTGTTTAAAATTGAAAACATTGATCAATTACACCCCAGAGAGTTCTAGCAAAACATTTGGCCTCCAATGAAAAAAGGGTTTCGAGTGACACAACATAAAACTTGTTACTATGTATTTGAGAAAGAAAAAACACGGAAATAAATCCATACAAATAATAAAAAATATGTAAATTAATTATAAGAAAAAATTTATATAAATAATTGCAATTGGAAAAGGTTTCTATGGAAAATTAAAAACAGAGGGGAAAATACTTGCCACGTTTTGTGGTTTTTCCAAGTGGAAAATGTACTGCATCATCACACCCGCTCAGAAAAATATATTTTTTTTTTAAATAGGCCATAACATCGAAGAAAAAGAATCTTGAAAGAAATGTCAAACACATCGTCTACAAATAAATTCTTCTACGATGAAAGAAGCCTTAATTTAAATGACGCAAAAATAAAAGAGAAAACAATAAAGCAAATATTCAGAAAGTGTCTACTAGATATATTTTTGGGGGATTTTTTATCCCATTAATAAATGATTTTTTCAGTTTTTTAATTACTTTTACCATAAATATTCAATATAAATAGTATAAAGCCTTTGTTGTTGTTTCGTTTGAATTGCCTTCTGAAAGGGTTTCTAACATACTATATTCATATATAAAAAAATTGTTTAAATTAGCACACGCTTTTATGTTTTTTCTTTAGAAGACCACCTTATGGTTGTTATATCCCCTCAAGGGTTGTTTGGCGGCCTTTATTTCCTTCAACAGTAACACATTCACAGTAATTTGCTATCAAAACAACAAAGGGTTAAGAAGTTAAAAAAACAAAAATGCACACTTTGCATAAAGACAGGGGGAAAAAAACTTAAACGGAAATTAGTTTTACAATTTATTGCGACAAAACGCTAATGAAGTACACAGAAAAATAAATTAAAATTTTTTTGTTTTCTCTTCTTGAAATATTAAAATTTAACTCGGCATCCACATTGGCAAACAGTGTTGCAAACTGGTAAATGCACGGACAAAATATTTTATTTATCTTGGACCAGTACCCAGTGGATTACCCCTACATATGCAGTGCATTGTACTGGAACTAGGAAAATGGATTGTGGGGAGCAAGAAGGAGGTAGTAGTGATTGTGGATGTTGGACTGGAACCCATCATTAATAGTACGGATATACCAAATCAAATATTATCACAACATTTAAGGTCTTGAAATTAAATTAGTTAAAAGTGCCCCGTGTATACAACTTCGACACTGAACGGATTAACAAAACTTACTCTAACATTTCCCATACTACAAGGTAATGATTTACATTCAAAAGAAATTAATAATAAACATATAGAGAAAATACGGACGAAAATAAAAGAAATATCTGTACACAGGATGGAAGGCAAAGCACTACTTATTCCCGCTTGCTAGTTAGTCCGGTGCAATTCTTTTTTTTTTTTGAAATTCAAATGAAATTAATAATGAAGCAAAAACAAAAAAGGTTTGCACAGGACGGACGAAAAAAAAACTACTTCAATTTTTATATGCGAGTACAATCCATTCCAATCAAAGTGCACCGGGATAAGTAGCAGTATGTGTACACGTTTTTCTTTTTTTTCACCGCTGTCCGTGTTTTCTTTATATGTTCAATATTAATTTCTTTTCAATGCACTTCATTACCTTGTAGTGTGGAAGGTGTTGGACTAAATTTTTCTAATCTGAGCCGTGTCGAAGGTATATACACTGGGCATTGATCAGTTTTAACTAATTTCATTCCAACACTTTAAATGCCGCAGTAGGGTTTGTTTTAGGCTTTGGTGTTGTTATTCTTAAAGTTAAACCTTCGCGAACACTACTCCCCCCCTTCTCATCATAACCTATTTTCCTAGTTCCAGTACAATGCACTGCATATGTAGGGGTCATTCCCTGAGTACTGGTCCAAGATAAAAAAAAAATTGATATATATTTTAGTCGCCTTGAATATTTAAAGAAATTTGTAGTTTCAGTTACTTAAATATTTTACAAAATATGTATGAACAAAACTAGTTTTACACCCATCAAAAAATAGATATACTTACATCTGTTTTTTGTGGTTCTTAGCTGCCTATATGTTGATCTTTCATAGGTGCTACCCTAATCATCAATAGACTTGGCAATTTTTGAAAAATACGAGTGTGTTCAAACATTTTGCTCTAAATTCTACTATTTTAAGAAAATAATCAGAATTTATAAGAAAAATGTTCTAATAATTTCAGACATAGGTTAGGTTAGGTTAGGTAGGCAGGCCGCTGGACACCCGAAAACAAATCTAGGTTGTCCAGCTCACTTGGGTCCTATAGTCGTTCCCTTTGTGATTGCCTGATGGCAAAGGAGATGCGGGAACCTTTTAGTGTAGCGTTACATGCTGCTATACTAGCCATCCGCTGCTTTTTATGAAAGAGGCTAGCGCGGTCGGTTTGATCGAGGCCAGACAAGATAGGCTATTGAAGCTCCGCTCACCTAAGTGTCTTAGACGATGATGCTCCAATGCCGGGCATGTGCCGAGGAGGTGAATGATCGTCTCCTCCTCCTCCTCGTCTTGGCAGCTTCTACAGAAGTCGTTATAGGGTAGTCCTAGTCTCCTGGCATGGTTGCCAAACGGGCAATGGCCAGTGATGACTGCTACAGTCACTGTTAGCTGAGATCTGGGCAGTTTTAATAGCTCCCACGTTCTCTTAGAGTTAATAGGCGGCCACAGGTTCCTTGATATAAGGTATGTGGGCTCTGTGAGCCACTTTTCTTGTGCACGTTCCAGTGTGTGGAGTTTTACGGCCGTATGCAAAAAAACTTAACAAAGCTTGGTAAGCAATTGTTAAGAAAAATTTCCTAACGTTGTATCCAAAAACAATTATTAGCTTACCATACGTTTAAAGTTGAAATGAGCCACTTTAACTGTACGTTAAAATGACATTTGATTTCTTAATGTTGATTTGCCTTGAAATTCACAATTTTATGAAAAATATTAAGAACAACAATATATTATAATTGTTAGATCAATAAATTAGCGCTTTATATTTTATATGAATTGAAAATATTAATTTTGAAAGGGAAACATAAATAAAACTTATGTTAGTGATGCACTTTCAATCGAACGAATACAACTAAAAACTTTATTCGAATAGTACAAATATGTGTAGTATAATAAGTCCTATTAATTTTTCTCAATTTCATTAATACACTACATATTATAAATTCATTATTTATTAAAAAGGTAAATCCCAGAAAGAGTTATTTTATGTAATAATAAAATTTTTTTATATTTTAAATTTATTTTTCGATTTTCGAACATCACTATTCAAAAAATTACAACTGAACATAACGACATTGCCGGAATAAAACAATTAAATTCCTTGCTACATTTAAAAGTTAACGTACTGTTTTTGCATAAACTTTTTTAACAAATGTATGGTAGTGTTAATGTGTTTGGTAACTAACGTATGCGTTAAAACTCAAGTAAGAATTTTTTTTGGATACGGCCCTTATTCTTTTCCAGCACGCTATATCCCTATCCTCTAGGGCTGTCCCCTTTTTGGCTACGTCGTCGGCGATGTTGCTGCTGTTGGACCCATGCCCACGTACCCATTTTAGGGTTATGTTAGAATGTATCGCCATCTTGTTTAAAGACGTCCGGCGTTCCTGGTCTAGACTAGAATTAGTGTATATTCCAATCAGGGAGTTGATGGCGGCTTTGCTGTCCGTTACTATCATGATATCCCTACCGAATATCTTGTAAAACGTCAGCCATCTGAGCGCTTTATTTATAGCCGATATTTCAGCCTGAAGAACACTGCATCCATCTGATAATCTGAAGAATATTTTAGTGTTAAATTCTTCTATATATACGCCTCCCCCAAACCTTTCCCCCCTTCTGGACCCATCCGTGTAAACATAGAAGTATCCAGATTCTAGGAGGGATTCTTCAATTTGGTAGCCAAAGCTCCTTGAGAGGAATGTTTTTCAGACATAAAAACAGCATTTTTCTTCTTACGCTTTTACTTTTCTTACAAAATGTTATAGCTATTATTTCAGCACCTGTGAAATGTCGACATATAGATAGCTAGGAAAAATAAATAAACCGTAGTATATACTAAGTAAAGTAAAGTAAATAATAATAATAATATCTATTAATTTTAGTTTCTGGAAATATTATTTGGAACGAAAATTTTTTTTTATTTAGTTTCCAAAACATATATGTACTTCCTTTTCTACAAAAGAGTGAAAAACTTAAAGAAATGTTTCGATATGTTGATTGCAGCAATTCTTCAACTTTTATGGACAGATTCGCAGAACATTGAATAACTTAGGTATGTTTTTAGGTAAGCTGAAAATGGTCTTAATTTGTATTTGCACGCTTAAAAAATGTCGTGATGGCTTCTTGGTTATTTGATTATTAAATTTTCATTGATAGTTTAGTCGTAACTGCACAGAATTAACTCTAAACCTTCATTGTTTAACTTAAAAGTTCTTAAATTTAACCGGCCAAATTCGGCCCAAATATAACAATAATACCAAAAAAAAAAAATATATAAACAGCTTGCTTTCTATGTTTCCCAGCTATCTAGATAAATGAAAAAGCTTGTTTTTTTTTTTGACAGATATTAATAGAGCATTTTTCTTTTTAAATTCTCAGCAATTTATTTAGATTGTTGGGATATAAAGTTGAATGTTTGAGAATATCTTTCAAAAATTTCCAAAGTCTACTGCTGATTAGCACCTATGAAATGTCGACATATAGATAGCTGGGAACATAGAAAACAAGCTGTTTACAATTTTTTGTTGGTATCAATATTAAAAGCTAATACAGCAAATAAAAAACTCAATTGTTTATGTAACAATAATTGATTTAGAAAAAGAAGGATAACTAATATATCATTTCAAAGCTTGATAGCAAACAAAATATTTAGTTTTTCTATCAACTGGCCCCAGAAAAAACATTCTAATCCATACACTTATAATGATTTCCCCTGAGTTTCTTAATCGGCATCGTGGTAAATCAGTTGGTATCATAGGCATGATAGGAATAACCCTTTGTTCTCCCTTAAACTTTCCTAGTATTATATTTGCTTTAATAGCGTTTGCAGTTTAGCAGCGTTTTAACAACCAATCTAGTTGGCTAATTCAATAGGTGTAAGTCAATAGGTGGCATTTGCGGTAAGTAAAATGAGATCAGGGATTTTTTGCATTATTAACAACATCACCAGGGTCTGTAATCTAATCGATTGATTTACGCAATTCGACATTAATTAATAAGTTTTTGATTTTTAAATTTATGTCATCGATGTTCTTATATTTTGCTACTAAAATAGCTCTTTTGCTCAACCAAACGTAATTACTGTAATTTTGAACAACATTTGTGAACATTTTTGTGATTAATTATTCCATATAAAAAATCTCGCTTTTCGTGAGGAGAGCAGTTTCCTTGTAAACTAATGACTTTTACATATTGTAAAGAAATTCTTAGAGTTATAGACGGTCTACCCCCTGCGTTGGTTTGCTTGAGAGAAATTAACTCGTTGGCCATTCTGTAAGTGTACAGAAAAAAAAAAAAAATAGATGGCAGTAGGACAAAATATATTATCAGCTTCATTATTGCTAATATATTTATCTTCCCATATTATGTTGGGAAATCTCATAATTTTTATCCTTAGCTGCATATGCGCTTGGAATATACTTACAAACATATTTAATAGATTTAAAGGATTAGCAGTACTTTACAATAATTTTGCAATAAAATCGTAATTTCTAAAAGATGTAATGAATCACAATCTGTGAAAACCAATATTTTCATTACTCTGACCATTTATCCATGTCCACTTTTTGTCTTCTATTTTGTATCCACCCACCATCATGTCTTTCGAACTAAATTTAGAAACTTTAGCTTTACCTGTTCTCAACATGTACGAAAAATTAATATATACTTTATCTGGGAGGCACCAACCTACTTTCCTAACCTCACTTACCTTTTGTCTTATAATTTATATCTGACATCATGCCATTCGCACCAAAATTAGAAGGTTTATCTTTAACCGTTCTCAAGATAGACAAAAATAATATTTACTTTGCACTTTCTTTGTCCACTTTCCCAACCCGGCCCGTTTTTTTTGTGATTATTTGTATCTGCTATCATATCATTTGCATCAAATTTAGAAACTTTAGCTTTATCTGTTCTCAAGATATGAAAAAATTAATATATACAGGGTGGCCCAGAAAGACCGAAGTGGTGTGAATTGCTTATAACTTTTTATTTAAGAGATATTTTTTTAATTTTTTTTTTTTTTAAATACATTAAATTTATGGGGAATATTTTTGGATTAGTTATTAAAAATGATATCCCGCAAGTGGTGGCCATATTCTGCTTCGCACAAATGTGCTCTTTCCAACACATTTTCCATGACCTTTCGCAAAAGTTCCGGTGGTATGTTGTTAATTTCTTCTCGAATATTGGTTTTTAACTCCTCAATAGTCCTAGGCTTATTAACATAAACTTTTCCTTTTAAATAGCCCCAAAGAAAACAGTCTGGAGCGGTTAAATCCGGGGAACGCGGAGGCCAATTAAAATTGCTGTTACGAGAAATTATTCTTTCACCAAAGATGTCGCGTAAAAGAGTCATTGTGGCCCTCGCAGTGTGCGCTGTGGCTCCATCCTGTTGGAACCATATTTGCGGATGGTTTTCCACGGCTGGCCTTACAAAATTTTGCAACATGGCCCGATATCGATCACCATTGACGGAAATGGCGACACCTTGTTCATTTTCAAAAAAAAAAAATGGGCCAATGATCCTTTCTGAAGAAACACCGCACCAAATGGTACACTTAACTGGGTGCAATTGTCGTTGATGAAGTACTCTCGGGTTTTCCGTAGCCCATATCCTACAGTTTTGCTTGTTAACGAACCCATTTAATTGAAAATGGGCTTCGTCACTCATTATTAAGTTATGAATAAAATTTGGATTCTCTTGTGCTTTTTGCTGGAAATAAATTGCATAGTCAAGTCGTTGCTGGTAATCTGTTGGTTTCAATTCTTGGACAAGTTGAATTTTGTATGGAAACAATCCTATGGTGTGCAAAATTCGCTGCAGCGACGTCCTTGAGAGGCCCAGTTGTGACGAACGTCTCCTGGTTGATGTTTCTGGATCCTCCCGAATACTCTCCTGTACCACTTGAATATTGTCAGCCGTGTGGACAGTTCAGTGTCTGCCGGGACCAGGAAGGTTCCTTACTGCTCCTTGTTCTCGAAAATTTGCAACCAGACGGTTTATTGTTGACTGAGAGGGTGCAACCCGCACATTAAATTGACGACGGTATGCACGCTGAGTCAACACAATGGACCATTGATTTGAAAAGTAAATTTCAACAATTTGGGCACGTTGTTCAATTGTGTATTGCTCCATTATAAATTATCCAAGTCTTCTTTACAAAATACTGAAAAGAAAAGAAAAAAAAAATTATAATAAAAAAGTTATAAGGAATTCACACCACTTCGGTCTTTCTGGGCCACCCTGTACTTAGTATGATTTTTATCTGATAATTTGTATTTGTATTGTACTGTCATTCGTACCAAATTTAGAAACTTTAGCTTTACCGTTGTCAACATATGCAAAAATTAATATTTACTTTGCATGGGAGGTACCATCCAATTTTCCATCCGGACCCACTTTTTGTCATATAATTTGTATCAACCATCAATTTATTCGTGCCAAATTTAGAAACTTTAGCTTTCACTGTTCTCAAGATATACAAGAATCAATATTTTTACTTTGCGCACTTATTCGACCGCCTCCTTTTTGACCACTAATTTAATTTGGCTTTTAAGCAATCTGGAGCAAATCAATATATCGTAGAGGTGCCGTGTTTAAGATATAGCAAATCAACATTTATTTTGTATGGGCATGTCATATTTATAAAGCATTTTTTACAAACCACTTCTCAAAATTTCAAAACTAATAAAAAATTTAGTTCAATCGCTGCAGCTGTTCGCAAGTTATGCGATTACATACATATCTACATTTGTTAACCCATATATATATATATATATATATATATATATATATATATATATATATATATATATATATATATATATATATATATATATATATATATATATATATATATATATATATATATATATATATATATATATATATATATATATATATATATATATATATATATATATATATATATATATATATATATATATATATATATATATATATATATATATATGGGTTAACAAATGTAGATATGTATGTAATCGCATAACTTGCGAACAGCTGCAGCGATTGAACTAAATTTTTTATTAGTTTTGAAATTTTGAGAAGTGGTTTGTAAAAAATGCTTTATAAATATGACATGCCCATACAAAATAAATGTTGATTTGCTATATCTTAAACACGGCACCTCTACGATATATTGATTTGCTCCAGATTGCTTAAAAGCCAAATTAAATTAGTGGTCAAAAAGGAGGCGGTCGAATAAGTGCGCAAAGTAAAAATATTGATTCTTGTATATCTTGAGAACAGTGAAAGCTAAAGTTTCTAAATTTGGCACGAATAAATTGATGGTTGATACAAATTATATGACAAAAAGTGGGTCCGGATGGAAAATTGGATGGTACCTCCCATGCAAAGTAAATATTAATTTTTGCATATGTTGACAACGGTAAAGCTAAAGTTTCTAAATTTGGTACGAATGACAGTACAATACAAATACAAATTATCAGATAAAAATCATACTAAGTACAGGGTGGCCCAGAAAGAGATTACACAGTATGTTCCCCCCTTTTAAGAAAAGGGTATTTCACTAAGTGGTTGCTATCTTCGAACAAAAGAAACAAAAGTCTTATTATCCCTTCGGAAGCACAGAGCAGAGCAATAATTTTGATAAAATTTGTGATTTATTTGCTCGTGTTATTAGATGCCATATCCACCCGTACATTGTTATTTAGCTAATAAGCTGAATAAATGGCAGCCAATCCGACAAACCTAGCTTCAACTACCAAAGTTTGAAAGACCTATTGGAAGAACCGTTACTTAGTATATTAATATGGTAAACATATCAAATAAATGCGCACAGATTTCAGTTGAACAAGGAACTTGATTTGTTTAGGCTCAATTGCGGATCTTCTTTTCTTGCATGTTTTTACATGCAACCCATAAATAAATGCAGCGAAAAATGTTCACAATTTCAAATTTTTATTTTGCTTCTCACATGTTAACTTAGGGGCTGGCTCACAAAATACATATACATATATATACATACATATACGAGTATGTATATATTTTTTGGTATCACGAATATTGCCCATAAATATTCACTTCAAGAGATACAAAAAGCATAATAAAATGTTTTTTAATTTTTCTTTTTTTAGCCAAAAGTCAAAAACTTCCAGACAGTGTGACTTGTTGACTGAGTGCCTAAATAAACCGAAAAGGTAAAAATGAACAATATTACCGAATACTTTCATTGCTTTTAGTAAAAACTTATGTTCCAAATGATTGTTGTGAATTTATTTTTTATATTTTATTTTTTGCCTGTATGAATTTATTTAGTGAACTTCTTGTTTTGGAGACCTTGAAATTTATGTATCTTTTAATAAACATGAGGTATCGGTCGCATCCTTTTTTATTTATCAAACAATCCAACGAAAATAACTCTAACGATAAGAATAAAAAAGTTATGCAGCGCAAATATATGTGAAAATATCGTTAGTTGTAACGCAAAGCCACATATCCAAAGCAAAATGAGAAATCTCATAGGTGAACATTTTGTAAGCGAACAAAAGTGAATATTTTGTAAGCGAAAATCGAAATATGTACGTAACTACAAGTGTAAATGTTCTAGAATACTTTTCAAATACAATAAAAAGCATTTTCGTTTTCAAACAGACCAATAAGTTAATAAATATGATGTCTCATTTAATATCAAATTATGCAATTGATTTTGAAAATTGAAATATGGAACGCCAATGGGCATTCCAATCATCTCCAAGACGTAGAAATACTTCTTAAAACTAATTTTATTGATATCCTCCTAGTCTCGGAGACGCACTTCATAAACAGATAATTTTACAAAATAAAAGATTTTGACATAATAAAAGCTAACCACCCGGATAATAAAGGACATGATGAAGCAGCAATACTTATAATATCATCCATCAATAACAAATTCACCGAGAAACAAGACAGCAAAGTCTATATGCTGCATGTATTTTGTTATTATCATTAGCTCTATTTATTTTCCCCGAAGATATTCTGTAGTGTCAGGAATTTCAAGAATTTTTTAGAAAGCTTGTGCCTAGATTTATAGTAGGAAGCGACTTCAATGCTAAACATCATTGATGGGGTTGATGATTAATACATCCTAAAAGCAGTGAACTTTTTAGTTGTATCAGCAATAACAACTATTCAGTTTTATTTACGGTAGTCCAACATATTGGATTTTGTCGTATATTACGGCATACCAAATAAATTACTACAAATAACTGACAGATACGATCTAAACTCTGACCATTGCCACTTATCCTTGATTTTAAAACATTTTTACATTGGCACTTGAAAATATATAAAATTTTATATAATAAAACGTATCTATCATCATTTAGCAGCTGGTTAGAAAGAACTGCCAGCCTCAACATTTCAGTAAAATCTGCATTGGTATTAAATGATGCGGCTGAAACATTTAACAATTTAATTGAAGGTGCTTGATTTCTATCTACACTATCAAATGAAACCCATAATAATCAAAACCAGGTTGATGCAATTGCGAAATAAGAACAATGATCCAATATAAAAGAAGACTAAGAAATATATGGCAAATGAGTAGAAACCCGAATGAAAAATGAATCTTTAGTAGGGACGCTAAGGATCTTAAACTTCGGCTGCCTGAAATAAATAGATTGAAATAAACATATTGAAAATTTTGGTAGTAACCCCAACGTTACAAGATACATGTGGAATGCTGCAAAATATTTAAAGCTTCCAATCAAACAAATGCACCTATAAGAAAAGAAAATGGTTTATGGTGCAGAACAGATCGAAGAAAAGCTTAAGCATATGCATTAGATTTTTCAAAAACATTTGATAAATTATTGTACTTCTACACAAGAAATCTACGAACTTCTTGATAGTCCATGCCCATTCGATTGGCTAATAAAACACATTTCACCAAATAAAGTACAGGAGGAAAATCAACAGGTCACGACGGTGTTGATGGAAAAGTAGTTCAAGCCTTGCCTAAGAAAGCTACAACTTGTCTTCCATGGTAATGATCCCTAAACCTGGAAAGCCAGCAAATGTTGTAACATATAATCCGATAGGTTTGCTAGTCACATTAAAAAGGATGTTTTTGAGAAGAATGTTACTACTACTGGAAAAAGAAAATATAATACCAGAGTACCAATTCGGGCTTAGACATAAGTATGGCATATGTGAACAATACCATCGTATAATTAATTTTATACGGGATTCCTTGGAACACAGGAGACTTTGCTCAGGTGTATTTTTGGATGTGCAATAAGCAAGTAGGGCCTGCATACCCGACCCTATGAAAGCATAAAAAAGTACTTCCAACAGAGATTTTTCTGGAATTTACTGTGTCAAGGCTGGTGTCCTCAGGGTAGTGCGTTAGGACCAATTTTAAATACAATTGTTACATCGGATATACCCGTAACTAATTAATTGCAATCTACGCTGATGATACAGCGGTATTACGTACTGACACAGACCTGGACGTTGCATCGTTGCTCGATGAAATAGGAATTTGGTTAAATAAATGGAAGATACATCTTTACACGTAATGCTGCCTTTGCGTCAAGGGAGCTGCTGACGTATATCAATTAACAAAAATAATACTCCGCAATGTGGCACAGTTAGGGATGAAATGATACGAGAAAATACAAATAACTATTTGATACTTTTCTTTCGACACCAAGCACTTTTGGTATCGATGCTTTACTACCGAGTACAAATAGGTATCGGTCAAATATACTCGTATCGGTCTGAAATACTCTTTTCTTATTGACAAGCAAAACAAACTGAATTGGACAATCCTGAATCTGTATATGCAATATCGGATGTCTGGTTGTATTTCATAAAAAGTACGATATGATTGCAGTCACCATATTGAGATACTAAAACAAATAATCCAGTTACTAAAGCTATTCGAATTTGTCATTAAAGAATTTGTAATTTTATTCGAATTTGTCATTAAAGAATTATGTGACTTTATCTAAGATTAAACCAATAATAAATTATTTTACTCAACAACTCACCTATTCCGCAGCATAATGAATTCAATTACCTTGGTATTCACCTCGACTGTAGGCTGACGTGGAAGTCTCATATTAATGCGAAAGTCACCCAGTTGAAATTAAAAGCAGCGCAATTAAATCGGCTTGTGGGCAGAAATTCTACATTGAAATTAGATTGCAAACTTTCGTTATACAACGCAATACTAAAGCCTATATGGTGCTACGGAATTCAGTTATGGTGCACCGCCTCAGCATCAAACATTGAAAAAATTCAAAGGCGACAAAATAAAATTCTTCGAACAATTACTGCAGCTCCATGGTACGTAAAAAACTCTCGAATTCACAAGGATCTATGTGTTCCACTGGTAAAAGATGAGTTTTCAAAGCATGCGACAAGGTATATCAGCAAATTGGAACTTCACCCAAACCTTCTTGCACGAAACGTACTTAATTTTAGCGGTCACACTCGGTTGAGAAGAAGGGATACCGTTCAACAGCTGACGTTTGACAGATCGCAATTAAAAAAAATTTTTGTCAGTTTAATAAAAGAGTGATGCGGACGAATTTTCTATAAACTGGTTTTAAGAAAAAAAAAAATGATTTTGATCAATTTAGAATTATGACTATTTTTGGTCTCATGTATTACTCGTATATGTATGAAAGCAAGTGTATAAGTAAATATCAAAACAATATATTAGCAATGAGAATTTGAACATTTGAAATTACATTAAAAAACAAGTAAGAGTGTAGTATATTCGGCTGGGCCGAATCTCAAATACCCTTCACGATAGTCACGAATATGTATAGTATATTAAAAATGTGACCTAAATATGCTCGGTTATATATGAACCGATATGGGAATTTTCTATTTTCTGTATTTTAGTAACCTTCTTTTATAACGAGAATTGCTTTTCAGCAAAAAAAAAAAAAAAATTTTTTTAATGGAAAAATCGGTTCAGGCTATATCTCGGGTATATATGGCCCGATATCGAAAATTTTAATTTTCCATATTTATATAACCTTATATCATTACCAGAACTGCTTTTGAGTACAACAAATTGTTTAAGTTCGCTTACGCGATATTTTCATGAAAAACCCGATTTAGGCTATATCTCGGGTATATCTGGACCGATATCAGAAATTTTAATTTCCTCTATTTTCGTAACCTTCTTTTATGACAAGAACTGCTTTTCAGCAAAAAAAAACAATGTTATTGGAAAAATCGGTTCAGGCTATATCTCGAGTATATATGGACCGATATCGGATATTTTCTTTTTCCATATTTATATAACCTTATTTCATTACCAGAACTGCTTTTGAGCACAAAAAAGTTGTTTAGTCGGCATTTTCATCAAAAAACCTGTTAGGCTATACACCGGGTATATATGTATGAACCGATATCGGAAATTTTCATTTTCCATATTTATGTAACCTAATTTCATTAGCAGAACTGCTTTTGAGCACAAAAAGTTGTTTAAGTTCGCTTACGCTGCATTTTCATGAAAACCCCGGTCTATGCTATATCTCGGGTATATATGGCCCGATATCGAAAATTTTTATTTTTCATATTTATATGACCCTATTTCATTACCAGAACTGCTTTTGAGCACAAAAAAAATGTTTAAGTTCGCTTACGCGATATTTTCATGAAAAACCCGATTTGGGCTATATCTCGGGTGTATATGGACCGATATCGAAAATTTTCATTTTTCATATTTATATAACCCTTTTTCATTACCAGAACTGCTTTGAGCACAAAAAAGTTGTTTAAGTTCGCTTACGCGACATTTTCATGAAAAACCCGATTTGGGCTATATCTCGGGTATATATGAACCGATATCGGAAATTTTCATTTTTCATATTTATGTAACCTAATTTCAATACCAGAACTGCTTTTGAGCACAAAAAAGTTGTTTAAGTTCGCTTACGCGGCATTTTCATGAAAACCCCGGTCTAGGCTATATCTCGGGTATAATGTGAGGGAGAGTTTGCCGTTGTGGAGGCTCTGTGATTTATTTTCTAAATTTAGTTGGCCGGCGCTAATTAACGCCACGGGCCTCTATGATGAGTTGCACTGGCAGTTTTATATGCCGGTGTTTGTTTAAGGCAGATGAATGCCAAATATAATTAAAAATGCCGATTTGAAGGCAGAATAATAATTGATTCTTTATTTACAAACTTATGTGTTTATATATCCTTTTTCTATGCTACAAACTACAAAAAAAATTGGAAACAATATTCCTGCAACTACAAAAATGAATCAGGAATATTTCCAATTTAATATTTGTAAAAACTACATATAATAATACGGTACTTATAATAATACTAAACAAAGTAGGTATACGTCGACTTATTAATACCTTATAGTATGTGCACACTACACCCTAATCCCTAAGAAAAATTTATAAAATTTTTTTTTTTTATAGAAAAAATTTTTTAAATTTTTACAAACATTGAAAATATATTCTTACAACAATTGAAAATTCAGTCTTATGTAAGTAATAATGAAATGGGGTAAATACTTCAAGGTTACAATGTAGATCTTAAAACTATCACATAAATAAAAATACTTTTTCTTTATATATTAAATTCATTAGAATTTTTTCAAATTGTTATTATGAAACTCTTTACGAGAATTTCCTATGTCTAAGATAGAGTTTACTCCCTTTGTTTCAACTATTTTATATGGACCGTGGTAAGGCGGTTGATACTTTCTTCGATTAAAATTTTTTACAAGTACATAGTCACCTACTTTCAAATTTAAAGGGTTAATTTTAGAAGATTGATTAACGCGTTTTTCTTTTGCGATTTGTATAAGTTCTTTTGCTCTTTTCAAAGAGAATTGCAGTCTAGCTTTTAGCTCGTTTGCATAATGTTCCGTGTCATAAATGGGTTCGAAATTGAAAATTTTGTCATTTGGGAGGTTAGGCAACCTACCAAATATCAACTCAAATGGTGTGTAACCAGTATCTACATGTGGCGTCGTGTTATACGAAAAGCAAAAATAAGGAATCCAATGATCCCATTCATCACTTTTGCAAAAGTTTAAGAGAAATTCATTAAGTACTCTGTGGTTTCGCTCTATTGAGCCCAACGTTTCGTGATGATAAGGTGTACTGAAAACTTGATTTATTTCTAAAAATTTGCACACCTCAGATATTAGCTCATTCGCAAACTCAGTGCCTCTATCCGATTTAAGAATCTTGAAATTTCCGTAAATTAAAATTACATGTTCAACTAGAGCTTTTGCAACTGTCCTGGCATCTTTCGATTCAATAGGGCAAGCTATAACGTATTTGGTTAAATCATCTTGCATTGTTAAAACGTATCTAAACCGATTAGAAAATCGCAGAGGTCCTACCGTGTCTATAGAGATGACCTCAAAACTTGTGTTTGGGGTGTCAGTTATAATTAACTTTTCTCTCGTATGTTTGACTTGTTTATTTACTTTACAGTCTTCACAATTCAAAATGTGTTTTTTTACCATTTTAGACATGTTCTTCCATATGTATCTTTGTTTGAGTTTCAAAATTGTTTTCCTGATGCCTAAGTGACCTCCTGCGGGTGCATTGTGATATTCCGAAATCAAATTATTCTGTTCATTTTTATCGGTTATTCGTACTGGTTCTTTATATAGCAGAATTCTCAAATTTTCCTCACGTTTTCTCTTTAAATTATTGAATATATTTTTAAATTGTTCAATGGGAATTATATTAAATATACTATCATCATCCTTCAAAGCTAGTTCCTTTGTACCCTCCAACAACATTTTTGGTATAAGCTTCTCCAAGGACGCCTGGACGTTCATCGGATTATCACCACACCTAACTATTACTTCTGTGTTGTTGGCTGTAATCAGCGGTTTAAATGTTTTATCTACGTTAAATCGAAGCTTTTTCATGTTTTTTATATCTGTTATGGACGTACATTCCCACATGAAAAGTTGATCAGGCTTTTCTGTAGCAACGTGACCTCCATCAATATTTGTGTCTATCTGTTTTGATTCCTTTTTCATACTTCGCGTTATTGCGAGAATCTTTGATGCTTCAGTAAGGATCATTGCTTTTAAGGTGTCACTGTTTATAACAATTCGAGAGACATACACTTCTCTACGGCTTCATTTACCGTTTTCGGTCCACTTGCAATTAACAAATTTTGATACTCTATATTCACTCCTCATGAAAACCCCGGTCTATGCTATATCTCGGGTATATATGGCCCGATATCGAAAATTTTTATTTTTCATATTTATATGACCCTATTTCATTACCAGAACTGCTTTTGAGCACAAAAAAACTGTTTAAGTTCGCTTACGCGATATTTTCATGAAAAACCCGATTTGGGCTATATCTCGGGTGTATATGGACCGATATCGAAAATTTTCATTTTTCATATTTATATAACCCTTTTTCATTACCAGAACTGCTTTGAGCACAAAAAAGTTGTTTAAGTTCGCTTACGCGACATTTTCATGAAAAACCCGATTTGGGCTATATCTCGGGTATATATGGACCGATATCGGAAATTTTCATTTTCCATATTTATGTAACCTAATTTCATTACCAGAATTGCTTTTGAGCACAAAACAGTTGTTTAAGTTCGCTTACGCGGCATTTTCATGAAAACCCCGGTCTAGGCTATATCTCGGGTATATATGGACCGATATCGGAAATTTTCATTTTCCATATTTATGTAACCTTATATCATTATCAGAACTGCTTTGAGCACAAAAAAGTTGTTTAAGTTCGCTTGCGCGACATTTTTATGAAAACCCCGATTTGGGCTATATCTCGGGTATATATGGACCGATATCGAAAATTTTCATTTTTCATATTTATATGACCCTATTTCATTACCAGAACTGATTTTGAGAACAAAAAAGTTGTTTAAGTTCGCTTACGCGACATTTTCATGAAAAACCCGATTTGGGCTATATCTCGGGTATATATGGACCGACATGGAAAATTTTCATTTTTCATATTTATATGACCCTATTTCATTACCAGAACTGCTTTTGAGCACAAAAAAGTTGTTTAAGTTCGCTTACGCGACATTTTCATGAAAAACCCGATTTGGGCTATATCTCGGGTATATATGGACCGACATCGGAAATTTTCATTTTCCATATTTATGTAACCTAATTTCAATACCAGAACTGCTTTTGACCACAAAAAGTTGTTTAAGTTCGCTTACGCGGCATTTTCATGAAAACCCAGGTCTAGGCTATATCTCGGGTATATATGGACCGATATCGGAAGTTTTCATTTTCCATATTTATGTAACCTAATTTCAATACCAGCACTGCTTTTGACCACAAAAAAGTTGTTTAAGTTCGCTTACGCGGCATTTTCATGAAAACCCCTGTCTAGGCTATATCTCGGTTATATATGGACCGATATCGAAAATTTTCATTTTTCATATTCATATGACCCTATTTCCTTACCAGAACTGCTTTTGAGCACCAAAAAGTTGTTTAGGTTCGCTTACGCGACATTTTCATGAAAAACCAGGTTTGGGCTATATCTCGGGTATATATGGACCGATATCGGAAATTTTCATTTTCCATATTTATGTAACCTTATATAATTACCAGAACTGCTTTTGAGCAAAAAAAAATTATTTAGCTTCACCTATGCGACATTTTCATTAAAAATCCGATTTGGGCTATATCTCGGGTATATATGGACCGATATCTGAAAAAAAAATTTTTTGTCTTTTAGTCACCATGCTTAATAAGTGTGTGAAGTTTGAAGCAAAACGAACAACTTTTGTTTTCAAAAATTTTCATACAAAACTGCAAAAAAAAATGGCTTTTTTCGGAATTTTGAATATATCTCAGCTATACGTGGACCGATATTACTGAATTTCAATAGCAAACCCATGAATCGATGGGGTAAAAGAATGGTGAAAGAAAAAAGTTTCTAAGTCTAATGGTTTTCTCAGAAACGGTATTTCAACAGCGGACAGACGGACAGACGGACAGACGGACATCGCTTAATCGACTTTTCCATTAATTCTGATTCAGAATATATATACTTTATAGGGTCGCAAAAAAAAACTGTAGAAATTACAAACGGAATCACAAACTTATATATACCCTTTACATTTTTGTGAAGGGTATAAAAAATAAAGATTTCAAGCAAGAAATGGAAGTTCTTCAGGACCTTAACTCAATTCTTCCACCTGGTGCTCATTATTATACCCTTCACAAAAATGTAAAGGGTATATATAAGTTTGTGATTCCGTTTGTAATTTCGACAGCTTTTTTTTGCGACCCTATAAAGTATATATATTCTGAATCAGAATTAATGGAAAAGTCGATTAAGCGATGTCCGTCTGTCCGCTGTTGAAATACCGTTTCTGAGAAAACCATTAGACTTAGAAACTTTTCTCTTTCACCATTCTTTTACCTCATCGGTTCATGGGTTTGCTATTGAAATTAAGTAATATCGGTCCACGTATAGCTGAGATATATTCAAAATTCCGAAAAAAGCCATTTTTTTGCAGTTTTGTATGAACATTTTTGAAAACAAAAGTTGTTCGTTTTGCTTCAAACTTCACACACTTATTAAGCATGGTGACTTAAAGGCAAAAATTTTTTTTTCAGATATCGGTCCATATATATCCGAGATATAGCCCAAATCGGATTTTGAATGAAAATGTCGCATAGGCGAAGCTAAACAACTTTTTTTGCTTAAAAGTAGTTCTGGTAATAAAATAAGGTGATATAAATATGGAAAATGAAAGTTTTCGATATCGGTCCATATATACCCGAGATATAGCCTAAACAGGGTTTTTCATGAACATGCGGCGTAAGCAAACTTAAACAACTTTTTTTGCTTAAAAGTAGTTCTGGTAATAACATTAAGTTATATAAATATGGAAAATGAAAATTTCCGATATCGGTCCATATATAACCTAAACGGGGTTTTTCATAAAAATGCCGCGTAAGCGAACTTAAACAATTTTTTTCCCCTTAAAAACAGTTCTGGTAATGAAATAAGGTTAGATAAATATGGAAAATGAAAATGCCCGATATCGGTCCATATATACCCGAGATATAACCTAAACCGGGGTTTTCATGAAAATGCGCGTAAGCGAACTTAAACAAGGTTTTTTTCATTAAAAACAGTTCTGGTTATAAAATAAGGTTAGGTAAATATGGAAAAGGAAAATGCCCGATATCGGTCCATATATACCCGAGATATAGCCTAAAACGGGTATTTCATGAAAATGTCCCGTAAGTAAACTTAAACAATTTTTTTTGCTCAAAGGCAGTTCCGGTAATAAAGTAAGGTTATATAAATATCGAAAATGAAAATATCCGATAGCGGTCCATATATACCCCAGATATACCATGAATCGCGTTTTTCATGAAAATGTCCCGTAAGTAAACTTAAACAACTTTTTTTGCTCAAAGGCAGTTACGGTAATAAAATAAGGTTATATAAATATGGAAAATGGAGATTTCCGATATCGGTACATATATACCGGAGATATAGCCTAAACCGCGTTTTTATACGTGACTATTGTGAAGGGTATTTTAGATTCGGCCCAGCCGAATTTACCACACTCTTACTTGTTTTTACCATGAAATTTCATTTTAGAAGTAGAATTTTGCTGTCATCAGCATTGTATGTATTAATGGCTTGAATTATCTTTTGTTTAATATTCGTATTTTTGCTAAAAATTCACTATATTTTATAAATAAAATAAAAAACAATATTTGTTAAGCCATATTTTATCCATGCAAAATTTTTTCATTAAATCTTTAAATTATTTCATTGCAGTTACATACGTATTTCATAAGAAAAATACGAGTTCAAAATAACATACATACCTGTATCAAACATCAATTAAGATTTATTTCTTGCCTAAATCAATATATGTTCTATATTCAGTAAATCTGCGACCTTTCACTAAAATTTTATTTTGTGCTCACTATTTCTGCTGAAAAATAATAATGTTAGCTACATAGTTTTGTATTTCTGCTGACGATACGTAGATACTTACTTATATGAGTACATATATTTTATGTTTATACGGTATGTGTGGGTACCTACTTCCATATGTATGCCATATACGAATCTTAACATTTAATTTTTATAAAATATCTCTTTTTTCACGGTCATCTTATTATTGAAATGCAATTTTTATTATGTATGTATGTATGTATGTATGTATGTATGTATGTATGTACGTATTTATGCTTTTTTAACGTTCTGTAAAAGATTTTGATAAAAATTCAAGCCGGTTGTTCTGAGCAGTTGCAGTACCTGGTCATATCAACATATCAACCTTTATTGAATATCAATTAGTTTTTGCGCCTTATTTCTGTTTATTTGTTGAAATAATTTAATAGTATTTGATTTTAGCATGTCAACCACATTATCATTATTGTGTTGCCTTTTTTAATATTGAATAAGTTATTCTTTGGAGAGAAATTTGTAAATCTTGGCTGTGGAAGAAACAATGTATGACAATTCTTTCTTCCTCAGTCGCAAAAGTTGTAATTTTGCGGCTATTTCCCAAATGATAATTATATAGCTAAGAAAAGTAATTTGAGCATATTATTAAGTGTAAACGAAAGTTGGAGAAAAAATATATATGTATATACATTATAAATAAAAATTTCATAATAATTAAAGAAAATGATAATTGTGCAGTATTGTACAATTGCGGTTCGACCTTAAAAAATGGGCTAACAGGCGTAAATCTGTCAAAAACCTTGGTGGTCATGCAAAATGTGTAATGTGTTGTTCCCATTTAAGTTGCTCACTTCAATATAAGCGGTAGGTTACGCTGCTACATTAACATTTGGAACGAAACGCAATAGCCCGATCCATTAGAGAAATAATTTTGGGACTGATCTACAGACCAACCATTCGCAAAAGAACAAATCTAAAAATTCTTCTTGACTGAAGTTGGACTCGAACTCACAACTAATTAGTTAATATCGTACATATGTATATAACTAAAAAAAGTTCACTGATTAATAATTTACATACAAATACGTCTCATAGTTAGGAGAATTATTAGTAAATAATAAATTAAAAACTGGTTGTTCAGTGACAGAAAATCCTGTACAAACAACTGCGATTATAACAATTGCATATACGTGATCAATATGTGGCAATCATTAACGTAAGAATAATTAAAGAGCTCGGTGGTTGAGTTGGTTAAGCGGCCGTATTAAAAAATACATCATGGTCACATGATCCCGAGTTCGAATCCCAGTGGGTGCTTGCTGATGAGTAGTGTAGCGACTACGAAACAGCTAGTTGTCCTCCAGCTAAAGATTTGATTATTATTATTTTTGTCGTTTTCAATCAAAAAATATTAATCACATCAAATTTGTATTGTAAAAAAATTCTTCTTAAGAAAAAACTTAAGAAAGAAAAAAACTTGAACTAAAATCCGATGTACAAATGTACAAACCAAAAATCTAATTTAAAAATTATAAAAAAGTTCAACAAAAATTCAATAAATTAACTTTAAACAATTATTTTTTCTGTTCTTCTTTGGTCTTATTGTTTCACAGAAATTATTGTTATAATCAAAAAATAATCCATCTTCTTGACTGAAGTTGGACTCGTACTCACAACTAATTAGTTAATATCGTACAAATCTTCCTGAAATTTTCACAGTAATTGACTGGAACACTTGTGCAAATTATAGGCTACTTGTTTTCAACCACGTCTTCTTTTACACCCCCTATTTTAAATTATGTTATTTCTTTCACAAAATTTTGAACAGATTTTTTCATATAAATGGTCATAACTTCTCCATTTTTTAACCAAATTTCAAAATTTGTTGTGCATGTGCAAAACGACCAAAACGATTAAGATTATTTTGAAGGAATGAAGTTATCGCCAATTGCCCACCCCAATAATTGATTGTCAAATAACTTCAGTACTTATGGAGCAATTTTCAAAATTCCTTTTATGTATGGAAGAGGGCAATAATTTTTTTTATTTACTTTTTTTGGAAAATTGGGGGCGTATACCAAATTGTACCCCCCATAATTGATTATCAAATAACTTCGTTATTTGTAGACCAATTAAAACAATTTTTTTTCATATAAAAGATATCTCATCAAAATTGAACATTTTTTAAAACTGCTTACAGGAAGCATCTACTATTTTTTTTTTTTTTTTTTGGCAAAAAGAGGGAGGGGAGGAAAATTGCTAGCTTCAATAACTGATTATCAAGCAACTTCATTTTTGAACCAACTTTCACAATTTATCTTGCATATACAAAACGACTAGGATTACTTTTGCGGGATGAAGTTATCGCAACCCAATAATTGATTCATCATTTATGGTTCCTTTTGTATATGAAAAAAGTCAATAATTTTTTTTCTGTTTTGGAAAATTGGTCGCTTGATTGCCCTTCCCATAATTAATTATCAACTAACTTCGTCATTTGTGGACCAATTTTGAAAATTCTTTTTTCATATAAAAAATACCGACAACACTGTGTTCTTTAAAACTCAAGGTGATGAAGGTTGTCGCAATACGCCCGCCTCAAAAATTCTTTATTCAAAACCTTGGGCGTTTGTGGTCCAATTTTTGAAATTCTTTTTGGATCCAGAAAAGCTGTACTATTTTTTTTTTTTTTTTGTAATTGCTTATCAAGCAACTTCTCATATGTGGACCAATTTCGAAAATTATTCTTGCATATGGAAAAGGTCTAAAAAAATTGTTTATTGAGAGGAGGGCGGGTCAGAATGAGGATAGAATTACTAATGGATTTTATTGTTAAGTTACGTGTTTTCTAAGACCGTGATGCTAGATATATTTAATTGAACGGCAGAAACGTGGAATGCCTCATTTCCACATTCGGTATGGTTGGTTGACAAAATTACGTAAGATAAAATAGATGAAATTATACTGATACTAATATTGATCCAAACTTACAGGAAGTTGTGATTAAAAACATGCTCCATGGTATTAGTTCAAATCGCCATGCGTGGTCGATGGGAAATGTACGAAAAAGTATCCTAGAGAATTGCTTCAAGAAACAATCGCTGGTGTTGATGGCTACACCCCCTTTATCGTCATAGATCAACGAAAAGATGTATGTTTTGTTTAGTATTAAGACTTGAATACTTATTGTTAGCTACCTTTTTGAAGATTCAATAAATAAATAAATGCTTAAAAACACAACAAGGGCTGCAATGGTACCAGGTACAACGTAAACTTCCTTTTTCGATACATGCACAAATGATTCTTTTGCTCAAACTTTGCTATATGCTCAAATTCATATGCAACTTTTTGGGACGCATGCCAAAAGCTAAATTTGTTAGAAAACGATTCACAAGGCAACTATATCTAATCATCTAGAGCCAGAAGAGTACGCGTTGAACGCGCACGACGCTTTGTGCTGTGTAACCTGTCGCATAAAATTACATTGATTCTACTTTTTTTTTGACAGACGCGTAGAACGCGTGTTATTGACTTTCGGCATAACGCGTGGTATAGACTTTCAGCTTAATTGATGAGTTTGGGTGAAATTTTAACAGCTGAAGTTGGAAACATCGCAATTAAAAAAAATTGTGGTTGAGGTGCCATCTAGCGCTAAGTAGCATATATAGCATATATCTAGCCCTCGTCTACATATATTTATTTTATTTATTAAACTTATTTATTTTATTTATCTAAAATTTGGGTGTACACGCGCAAAGTTTTTTAAGCAGCAGTTAAAAACAACATGACCTTGACTTCAAAAACAGGATTAAAAATAGGTTGTTTTTATACCCTTCACAAAAATGTAAATGTCATATATAAGTTTGTGGTTCCGTTTGTAATTTCTACAATTTTCATTTGCGACCCTATAAAGTATATATATTCTGAATCAGAATGAATAGAAAATTCCGATATCGGTTCATATATAACCGAGATATAGCTTAAACAAACTTTTCCATGAAAATGTCCGTGAAAGATTTTTTTTTTTGGAATGCTGATTACAAGGCAAAAATATTTTTTCCCCGATATCGGTCCAAATATATCCGAGCATATTCAGTTCAAATTTGTAATATATACTATACATATACGTGACTATCGTGAAGGGTATTTTAGATTCGGCCCAGCCGAATCAAAAACAAGTAAGAGAGTGGTATATTCGGCTGGGCCGAATCTAAAATACTCTTCACGATAGTCACGTATATGTATAGTATATATTACAAATTGAACTGAATGTGCTCGGATATACTATCAGCGTCAAAAGTGAGTCAACATTAATGATAATATTATATTTCGTTTTATTACATTGCTAGTATTAGCACTAAAATAATCTTAGTAACTATAATTAAGAGACTATCTAATGCTTACTCAACCAGTTTCAAAAAATATTCAAAAAATAAGACTAACAATTTTTTATAATACCTTTTAACTAAAACTGTCAAAAATTACGCTTCAAAAGTGAGTAAACAGTTTCCTCCTCATTTAATTTTTTCGCTAAGACCAGTAGATTTACAGCAATTTTTATGATGATTTTTATTGAAAAAGACAAAAAATAATTGTTTTAGTTAATTGATAATCAATATACGTTGTGGAAGTGTCTGTAAAGTTTTATAAAAGCCTTGAATAAAGATGAAAACGTAAATTTCAGTAGAAACAAGAAAAACTATAATATAATTTTTACTAATAATAAAATTTTACTAATTTCGAAAAATTAGTAAAATTTTATGAAGACACTACACCTCTTAAAAAGCATTGTGGAAAAATTAGAAAGCTTTAAGAAGATAGACGAGTTTAAGCGAAGAGAACGTCCAAAGCTGTTAACTGAATGAGAAGAAAGAAGGTTTGCTGCCATAGTTACAAAAAAAAAAAAAAAATACATTCTAATGTGGTACAAATTGCCAAGGATATCACTACAGATCCTGATAAAGCAGGTAGTGATAGCACAATACGACGCACTTTGCATTAATGTGAATTTAACGACAGGTGTTCGAGAAATACGAGTGCACATACATTTTGCTTATACATTGACGTACACTCACTTTTGATCATATATTATTGACCCTTTGTTGTAAAGTATAACAAAAGACATTATATTTAATTTCAGCAATTTTTTCTATTATAACGCTATAAATAATGATTTATTCATTTTCATATTGTAAGTAAAATCGATATGTATAATATAATTTCATTGTATTAAAAAACAAGACACACCACTGGTGTTGACTCACTTTTGCTTCTCATAGTATATGGACCGATATCGGGGGAAACATATTTTTGCCTTGTAATCAATCACCATTCCAAAAAAATAAACCTTTCATGGACATTTTCATGTAAAACTTTGTTTAACCTATATCTCGGTTATATATGAACCCATATCGGAAATTTCTATTTTCTGTATTTTAGTAATCTTCTTTAATAAAAGAAATAGCTTTTCAGCAAAAAAAAAAAAAAAAAAAAACGTTAATGGAAAAATCGGTTTAGTCTATATTTCCGATATCGGAAATTTTCATTTTCCATATTAAAATAACCTTTGTTTATTACCAGAACTTCCTTTACGCAAAAAATCTCGGGTATATATGAACCGATATCGAAAAGTTTCATTTCGATATCTGGAAAAAATTTGTTTCGCCTTTTAGTCACCATGCTTAATAATTCTGTGAAGTTTGAAGCAAAACAAACTACTTTTTTTCAAAAATTTCCATACAATATTGAAAAAAAATGTTTTTTTTCAGAATTTTGGATATATCTCAGCTATATATGAGAACCGATATTACTAATTCAGTAATAATGTAATAGCGAACCCATGAATCGATAGGGTAAAAGAATGGCGAAAGAAAAAGGTTTCTAAGTCTAATTGTTTTCCCAGAAACGGTATTTCAACAGCGGACAGACGGACATCGCTTAATCGACTTTTCCATTAATTCTGGTTCAGAATATATATACTTTATAGGGTCGCAAATGAAAATTGTAGAAATTACAAACGGAATCACATACTTAATAAACAAAATAAATAAAATTAATAAACCATAAAAACTAATTGTTTTATCTATATAATTAAAATCACATATTCTCAGAGCTGCTAATCTCCATCCAAAATGTTGAACGATTTAAAATCCAGTAGACAGTACTCCGGTAGCATCCAACCCAGCTGGATTTAAACACATATAATACAACGTAATTATATCTAAGTATATAAAAAAGTAAAATAAAATAATATGGCGAAGATTTTGTTCGTATTAGCGGCGTGTTTTTTGATGAAGGTACAGTTAATAATTAAATTTCCGAACATCGTGAATTAGTTTAGGTAATGTGGTTTTTATTATTAATATTATTATTTTTTTTTTTCATTAGGTTTCTTATGCTAATTGGACTGAATTTTTTCATGAACAAATACGAGGTCAATTGAATTTGTGTGAAAAACTCCAAGCAGTACCTGTCAATGCAGCGTATTTCGATGATTTAAAAAAAATGATGGAAATACTTGAAGGTGGTTTAAGGGCTGATTCGGCCGACGAAAAGCTTAAAGTCCTTGAAGGTATTCAGATTCAATTTTCAGTCGAATTTCTTACCTGGCACAATTACAAACTAGACGAAGAGAAAGCCAATTCTTATATTCAAAACGATATTCAATTCTTCCAGTCATTGTTGACTCAAAATACCAAACATGAAGCAGAAATTAAAAAAGCCTTGACCTCTTTGGAAAATATGAGGAAAGAAACTGATTTGGAAAGTAAGAAGAAAAATTATTGGAATTTACAGGATACTTTTTCAGTCGATTTCAAAAAGTTTGTGGATGACATGAAAATTTCCCAAATGGAGGAGGATAATTTTCTGGATAGTTTAGTGAAGCTAAAATGAGTTGAAAAGAGTTTTAGTTTTAAAATTCTATACGCAATTTTGTTGAAATTCATGCTTAATACATATGTACACATATCCACATAACATTTAATAAAAATTGATTTGAATGAAAAACCAAACAACTGTTTTGTATACGGCGGGGTGTTTAGAGTAAGATCAGAGAGGGAGATTTGAACTGCCCAACTTTTTCTCAATTTTATTTTAAACTTGCATTCTTGCCCACACACAAAAACTTTTTTCGGCAATTCTTGAGCTTTCTCTAGCTTTTATTTCTTACAATTTACATTGTATACACGCAAAGAAAAACTAGTTTGGAATATTGTTATGGCAACATTAGTATTTACTCTTTCTTAATTTGTTTTGTTGTCACTAGCTGTATGTTATCGTTTTTAATATAGTTTAATCCTCTATAGTAGTAGTTGTATTGAAGTTTCCACATTTCTATTGTTATATTTCTATAGTTTAAAAACATGGTTGAATACAATAATAATGTTTAAAAGATAATTTGAACACAACAATAGATTTTGTTCTGTACAACTATATACGTTTTTTTTATGTATCTATAACACATCCGTCAAACTAACTATTGTTGTTAAACATATACATACATATTTTTATTTAATTTTTTTTTTAATTTTTAAACCATCAGTTTATTTGTACGTGTCTGTGTTTTCAACATTAATAATATTAAATGTAATGAATATTATATAAATATTTTTGGCGATTGTATAAAATGGTCCAAATAAACGGGAAGTGAGAAGATTTGTATACAGACTTATATAGACAAATATAGGACAAATGTAACTGTATGTGTGTTTTTATGGATTTCTGGGTCAGATCTTTCAGGAGCATCAAGATTTCGCCAAATTCGAAACGATGATATCCATTTTTTTAAATTTTAATTCAACTAAATATGTATATTGAATAAATTACAAAAATTTTAATTATAAATGTTTATGTGTGTTTATATGTGTATTTATTATAGAATCATATAATATTGTGACGCTCAACACTAGTACGTTTGATCGTAACAATAGAATTTACATTTTTACAATAATATGGGTGGGAATAATATTATTATATGGTTGGGTATGACAGTAAAATTTTAATTTTTATAATAACAGTATTAGTCATGATACAAAAATTATAACTTTTACCAAATATATGGTTATAAGGTGTATTTTTGGTTTTTGGCTGTACTAAGTTTTGTAAATAAATGGGATTGAGACCATGTTATTTGGTTGTATTCAACCATATAATTCAACAATAGTATTTTGCCCTTAAAATGTTGTCATATCAACCATATTTTTTTTTCTACGTGTATGCGCATACACATACATATATGACAGAAAAGTAAGGAATTGTTGAGAATTGCCGAGTATCCCTTCTTATTCCCCTCACCGAAAGCCTCTATAAGGTCAAGAATTGCCCAACTAAAGTTGCTGTGTCTGACCTGGCACTTAGTCAATGTATTATCAACAACCATTCATATGCAAGTGATGTTTCCTTTTTGGTTCCATCGTGTGTATTGAAAATAGAAACACATGTCCATCGTCTGTACTCGTATGCTGTATTAAAGACGGATAAGATTATGCTATGAACATAAGAATCAGTCTTTGTCATACGCGCAACCAAGCCACAACCTTATTACACACAACTATTTAACTTACTTCATTTATAATTATAATTAAATAAGAACTTGAATTAAGATAAATTTAATTTAATAAAGGTGTAATGATCTTCAAGCTTGAGGTATTTTTTATAAAATTTTTTTATAAAAAATTTTTTATTTAATTCAATATTTCGTCTTTCTTCGGAAGACTTCTTCAGGAAAATTTTTTTGATTTTTTGTTTATTTAATAAAGTTGTGTTTTATTTGACAGACTCAGGAGTGGGAGTTTCATTCCCACAACATGGGATATTACTTTGAAAACTTTTTATTTAAAAGAACTGACATTGTTTAGAACATTTGTGCACGCAAAGATAAGGCAATTTGGAATATTGTTGCAACAACATTAGTATATACTCTGCCACAATTTGTATTGTTCCCACTCGTAGTGTTTTATAGTTTTTAATATAGTTTAATCCACTACAAGTATATGAGTGTTCAGATATTCATATTTCTATTGTTACATTTCTATCATTTTAAATGGTTGAATGCAATAATACTGTTTAAAAATAAAGTTTGAATATAACAAAACTTTTTGCTATATACAATAATAGACTATTAACTAAAAACATACGTTTGTTTGAAGCATTTATCTACAATACATGTTTGTTTACAATATAAACTAGTTATTGTTGGTTTTACATACGTTGAAATTTTCTTATATTCATACTTAGTTTTCATTTAGTTTGCTGATTTATTTGTGTTCTTTCAATTTTCATAATAGTAAAAATATTAAAAAAAATTATAAATATTTACATTTTGGTGGAAATAGCAGTATCATACAAATACAATTTTAAAGCAAAAAGGTTTGTAAGTATAAGATTTTATATGGGCAAATACATATATTTTAATTTATTTAAATTTTTTTCACAGATACATAGATGGGCCAAATCAAAATATATCATTGTTCCCAAAACGATAGCATCTCGTAAAATTCCACTAATTTTAATCTATTTTGTATCAAAATATTTATTGAAAAATATTTATATTAAATGAATTAGAAAAATGTGGTTTTAATTATAGAAGTTTGTATGTATGTGTATTTATTATGTGATCATATAACACACTAGTACCGTTGAATGTAACAATAGAATTCACAGTGTTCCAATAATATGGGCCTGTTACACGATATCGAACGTTAACGTTCGCAAACATTTCAAATGAGCAAGAAACACATTTATAGTTCAAAAATAAAATTTTTTCCTACGAGTCGAAAAATTCCTTGTTACGGTTTCTTACACTATGTTGCCTTTCGGCTTCAAAGTGGATCGGAAATAGAAGTCAATCAGGAGTCGCCAATCAAAATACTTGCAAACGTTGACTTTCGAAATCGTGAAGCAGGCCCTATGAGTAGGAGTGATAATATTATATGGTTGGACATGACGGTTGAAATTTAATTTTTGCAATAACGCTTGCAAACTTTTGCTATGCAACCTTTACTTCATAATATGCATATAAGTAAAAAGTAAACTTCTTTTAACATTTTATGTTATGTAGAATATCTACTTTTTCTGTAACACCTATCGGAAATGAAATAGCATTGTCTCCTACCAAATATATTTAACATGTTGGATTAATATTGAAGCTACCTAAGTACAAAATAAAATATTTTTGTGTTATAGCTCTGGTCTGGCAGAGTGCCGTTCTTCAAATGAATATGTTTGTTAATTTCCTTTTAATTGAAGCACTTGAAGTAATACAGATATCAACTATCCATGTTGAATGGAAACGACACTAAACTCATTCGATGCTGATAAAGAATAAAGCTCATGGGACTTAAGTGAAAATTATTATTGAAAAACAATATTTGTATATATATCATTAATGATAAATGGTTGAACTTATTGAATAATATGTGAAGGTATTTGTCTGGTTCATGGTCAATGCTGGCTTTCGCCTAGAATTATTTTTATTTTTAATTATAACAATAAATACCGCGATCAATAACTCTTGATCAAAGAATATAGGAAAAAGTAATTGAATACACTAAGCTGGGGGGCAACTAGCTGTTCGCAGTCGCCACATTGCTTATCAGCACCTACTAGGATTCGAACTCAGTGCCATGTAAACAGGATGTATTTTAAATACGGTCGCTTAAACAACTTAGCCACCTATATTTGTCTCATATTGATCACATATGCAATTTGTTATAATCCTAGTTGTTTGTAGTGCTTTCTGCTGTCACTGAACAACCAGTTATTTTTTATTTATTTATCAACATACGTACGAGGGTTAATAAAAAAATAACCGTTATTTTCAATTTTTAGTATTTATTTATTCATCAATAACTATCTTGTTCCCTTTAAAGTAATCCCTCTCAGATATAATACACATATGCCAGCCAATCCTCGAAACACTTCTGAAACGCGCTTTTTGGTATCGCCATCATCTATTGTTTCTATATTTTTCTTTTATCTCCTCAATCGTAGCAAAACGTTTTCCTTTCATCGGTGTCTTCATTGATAATAACGGCTAGTTTTTATCAGACCATGTACTCGTATGTATGTATGTTAATAGTTTCTGTGCCGAGAGATACATTAGGTTAGGTTAGGCTTGACAGGCTGCCAGCTATTGTAAAGCCAGCCCACTTGGATCTAGTCAGGTCCCGTTGTGTTGCCTGGATATGATATGTATCTCAGTAGATCTACATATCACTGGTTTAGAACCAGCCCGAGGATCAGATAAAGATGTCAAATCATGCCACATCGGTCTGCCTAGGTACAATGCCCTTATGTAAGAAAGAGCTGGACACTGACAGAGGAAGTGCTCAACGCTCTCTTCTTCCTCCTCGTCTCTGCAACTTATACAGAAGTCATTAAATGGAAGATTTAACCTCCTTGCCTACGTCCCTATGTGACAATGTCCCGTCAGGACCGCCACAGCAGAACGCAACCTCCGTCGGGGCAGAGAGATACATTAGGAAAACAATATTTTTAAAAACAGTACCTCTGAAATTTTGGAACCGTTTGTAGAAGTTAATATCTTAATTCAGACAATTAATATCTACCATTATCTTTTTAGAGTATATCTAGAAAAAATCATATGAGTTTCTTGTCGTATTCATTGATATTTTCCAATTTTTTTTTTTTTTTTTGTATAAATTCTATTTTAAACAATATTAAGAAGATGATTTTAGGAAAAAGTTTTGCATGTTTTCTCGATATAAGCACAAACTACTTAAAAAGGCATCCAAACAAATTTTAACATGAAATAATTTTAATTTTACTGTAGCAATTTCAGCTGATCCATACCATAAAACTAAAAAACATGTTGATGATCATCACTATCATCGATGTTATTAATGGGTTTCTGTCAATGAGTTACGGCTACTTGATATAAAATAAATACATACATACATATGTATGTAAAGCAAAGAAAAAACAATATCAAGCCCATAACACAATTGAATGACTAAAAATGGTATTTAAAGGCTGCTAAAACTGGTCTGTTTATTCCCAACAATGATTATAACGATTATTACAACTAAAAAAAACTCAGGCCATTTTTATTCACTTCACAGAAGAGCACATCCAATAAAAGAAATAAATTAAAAAAAAAGCTATAACAGTGATCTGTATAGTTTTTATCTTTTTCAACCTCTATGCTTCGCTGGTTGCACAATAATCAACTCAAAAAAGGGCTTGAAAAAAGGAACAACATCAACAACTACGAGTGTAGCGCAAGCAAGCAGTGGCACAATAACATGCGATTTAATTTTATACGTATGTATGAGTGTAACATTCACTGCCCAGTCATTTTCAATGTGTCAGTTCATCACTTTCCTCCACGTTCATGATCATCAGGAATAAAAGTAAATTACTTGATTCAGGTTCGCAATGATTTTTGCTGAAATGAAGGCAGCTAATTTGTTTCTTCAAATAAAAGTTCCCTTTCTAGATAACAGATAGGCATAAGTCATGTTGGTGCTTGGGCCGAGGTACACAGAACCCGCCGCACGTAATCCCTCACCTTTTCCAACTCACATTAACGTTACGACCGAGCTGGCTGACAAAATAAAGCAGCTATATCAAACTAGATTAAAAAAAAAGTAGTACATACTCATATGTTAAAAATTTGCCAACTTTAGTACTTTGAGTAGATTCAAGCGCACGGAATGCCAGACAGCTGATAGCAGACATTTCAGCAATATTCATATTTAGATTTCAGCAATATTGTGCGGTGAATTCTGAACCTTGACTCAAATTCTTAAAGACATATTTAGATTTACACGGCAAGGGCTAGCTGTCATAAATTGTCATGTATACACAACTTGTATGCAATATAAACCATAATTGCGCGGTATCAATGCCTTGCAATTGCCACCTGTCTACTTTACGATTGTCAAATATGAACTGTCAAGGCTGATGTTTACCAAAATGGCCGCAAAACAAAGTAGTATAACTTTCCGGCGGACACCCTGTAGAATAAAAGTATTTTTTTAAGACCAGCGGAGACTACAGAAGCGATGTAAGACAATACGACGTGCACATGTGAGACAATAATGCACACTATATCATATACGATAGGATATACGAGCATTTGCAAAATAAATATATTGCCGCATTTATTACTTGAACTATTATAAATAAAAAAAAAATTTTAGAAATAAAAAAATACCACATATATATTTTATTTCAATTTTCGTTCCTCCATCGTTCACTATTTCTTCTTGTTAAAATATCAAATATGAAAAGTATACTGTAAAGCAGTGATCGCCGCAAGGAGAATACTAAGTATTTAAATATATACACCAACGACCTAGCTGCTAGGTTCTTTGTGTGTTAGTTCTCATAAGGGAAAGATAGCAGCAAGTTAATTAGCACAAGGTTTTTTTTTGTTATGCATAAGGCCGCGAATATTTAAATATATCTAACATTGAAAAAATTCAAAGACGACAAAACCAAATTCGTCGAACGATTATCGCATCTCCATGGCACGTAAGCAGCTTACGAATTCTCTAAGTACGCGACAAGGTATATCACTACACTGGAACTTCACCCAAACCCGTTTGCATGCAACATACTTAATTTTGGCGGCCAATCTCGGTAGAGGAGAAGGTATACCCTTGCCGCTATCAGAACGTTAAATAGGTGACTCTACCGATATTATTCGCACAAAATATTCGCGCATTGGTTGGACTTAAATAACTTTTTATATTTATTATTAAGATTTGAATACTTATTGTTAGTTCATAATCTGAAAATTCAATAAATAATTGTACGAAAAACAAAAATATATACGCGTGAGTACCCTTGGGGCCATTGCTTGCTCATCAATTCTTTAAAGCGATACTCAAAAAGATATTTGGGGCAAAATGAAAATTTTTATTTCATTTTCACATATTAAAATTTAAAAAATGTACAGAACTATGTACGTAAATAAAATGCTCATCAGCTTATTAAAAATTTTTTATAGTCTTATCACAGCATTTTGAAATTCTGCTATAAACTAGCAATAAAACTACAATAATTTAGAATTGTATATCACCATGGGATTAAAACATTTAATTTTTTGTTTGTTTTCATGATTTTTCATAATGGAGAGACTACATCTGAACTACACTAACAGCTTTTTATAATATCCAGAATTTTGGATATCATTCGGCCAAATTGTTCACCAGATCTGTCAGCAATCGACGATATTATGTTCTTACAACGGCAACATCGCTGCAAAAATTCAGGCGCTTCAATTACAAATTTTATTTGAAAAAATTAATTAAAAATATTCTAAAACAAGCCCCAGGTTGCGAAACTACTCGTATTTTCCATACTTAATACTCGTATAAAAACTTCCAGTTTGTAAATTTCATAATCTGAAAAAGTATGTGTTAACGGAAACAACTATTAAATTTTTCACCCTACATTACATGTTGACTTTTGGTCCACCTTGTATACATTTATAGCACACTAAAAAATCCACAAGTTTAATCTTTTAATACAATTTCCCCTCTTTATGATCGAAGGCTCTGCTTTAATTGCTGCAACTTACGGGCCACAAATATTGTAGAGAAATGTGTTTTGCGGTCCCCTATAGGAACGACCACAAAATTACATACATACGTTTGCGTATGCATATATTTATATATGTACGTATATGGATGTATATACATCCATATGTGCATATGAATAAAAGTTCATTTGCTTGTATAAAATACATTTCGTTCGATCATATTAAATGCCAGTGTGCCAGCAGTACAATACAAAAAGCGAAGAAAATAAAATACTCGTAGTATAGAAACACAGCAGCACATAAAACAAAATCAACAAGCAAATAAAAAAAGGAGTTGCAAACTGAAGTAAGGCAGGAGGTTTCTCGGGAATTATTTCACAACCACTACAACTATTACTCTGTGGAGCAACAAACAATAAATAGCATGAGCAAATAGTTCAAAGCATGCCACACAAAATCAAATCAAACTAAAGCAAATGTACACATACATACATATGTATATCTGTATGTACCACAAATTTAATAACACAAAACTTGACTTAGTTTAAAAAGGGGAGACCAGACAAAGAATACTTAATTATTTTTTCCTTTATCTAAGATTTCTCTTAAAAATAAAAAAAGCAAATTCCAACACAAGCGTTAAAAACAAGAACTAGAAGAAAAATAATTTTTTCGCACTTGTTAAAAACATAAAAAGACTTCTAAGGAAAAAAATTTCAATATTTAAACTTCTTATTTATGTTTGAAAATGGACACATGATGATTTATCTAAAATTTGAAAGAAAACAGAAAAAAAGTTTCATCCCATTTTGTGGTTTGTGTCGAGAGGGGTTATCGGTTTAGTTGTTTGTTTATGTTCTCATTAAACAGTTTTGTCATTTTGGGAATTATTTTATTCGTTTGTGTTAAAAAATTTATGGAAACAACGCAATTTCGGAATAAAACAAAATAATTTAGTTTCAGAGCCATAATACATATGTACATACATATATACATCTACAAACACATGTTGGTCTTTTTGATTTCTTGACTTTTTTACATCTTTCAAATAATAACTTCAAAGCTGTTTATACAGTCGATTTTCCCTAAAATAAATCCATTTTTCAGTAAAGCGGTGATATGTTTACAAGTTATATCATTTCTGCACTATGTCGGGTTCCCTCTTATTAAGTACACACATTAAAACCCTCTTTTATCGTACTCTGAAAGAACGATTAAAGAAGATCGCCTTGGATTACAACAGAGCAGCTCCTATCTATGGCATCCACATGTCTCTTAGCTTCGAGTGTGGCCGGCAAAATTAAGTTTACTGATATACCTTGTTGCGTAATTAGAAAATTCGCCTTTTACCAGCGGAACATGCAGATCTTTATGAATTCGTGAATTTTTTTACGTACCATGGAGCTGCAGCAATCAAACGAAGAATTTGGTTTTGTCGCCTTTGAATTTTTTCAATGTTTGACATTGAGGCTGTGCCCCATAATTGAATTCCGTAGCACCATATAGTTTTAGAATTGCGTTGTATAGCAAAAGTTTGCAATCTAACTTCAAGGGAGAATTTCTGCCCATAAGCCAATTTAGTTGCTCTGCTTTTAAATTCAACTGAGTGACTTTTGCAATGTGAGACTTCCACGTTAGCCTACGGTTGAGATGAATACCTAGGTACTTGACTTCATTTTACTGCGGGATAGGTGAGTTGTTAATGTGGATAGGAGTACATTTTTTTTGCGCGGTGTAAATGTAACATGAGTACATTTTTGTTCATTAACTTTGATTTTCCAAAGTTTTAACCATTTCTCTAATATTAAAATATAATCCTGCACGCTGCAGAATGCTGTGTCATCTGTGTTGAAGTGTGGATTCCAGATTTTATTGGCATGACAGACGTGTAAGTAGGTCCCAGTATGCTACCTTGTGGAACTCCTGCTTCGATTGGCTGTGAGGGGCTTATAAAATCGTCTTCTTTGATGACAAATTATCGGCGGCATAAGTAGCTTTTCAGAAGCTTGTGAGTGTTTGCAGGTAAGTTCAATTTTATTTTGTGCTTCAAACCGTTGTGCCACACTTTATCAAAACCTTGGGAAACGTCAATGAATAAAGCTTGCCAATGTTTTTTGCATTCGAAAGTCTATCTTATGACTTTTACTAATCGGTGTGTTTGTTCTATGGTGCTGTGTTTAGCTCGAAAGCTAAATTGATTGATAAGGATACATCCTATAGCGTTAAATATTGGAGTCAATTTGGCGAACAGTTTTGAAATTGTTGGTAATAGACTTATTGGTCTATATGATTCTACTTTAGTGGGATCCTTCCCTGGCTTGGGTATCGTAATAATCATAGACGCCTTCCACTCTGCAGGATAATACTCGAGGTGCAAAATAGCGTTAAAAATAAAGAGGAGCATTTTACCAGTGATTTTTTCAATGCCTGCAGCTTTTCTGGGGTTTGTGTTACTGATACCGTTTTCTATGCCTTGATAATTAAGTCTCAAAGACACAGGCGGTAATTCAGCTGCATCATTTGTAATAAAAACGTTTCTGAAATAGTTAAAATATATTATCCTCTTTTCAGAATCTGTTCTTGCCCAGTCCCTAGTTGAAGTTCACAAAGTTGGCTATGATGGGTCTTGTTAAACTTTTTGTCGCTTTTCACAAGGAATAATCAGATTGAGGAGTACTATTAAGGCTTTACAAGTATGTCTTAAGGTAAACTGTTGTTTGGATTTCAAGCGGATTTTTGAATCGAGTCACGGATTCCCGTAGCCTAGTTTTAAGCTGGGGTGATTTGCAGATTTCTTCTGACTCTTCTTTTTTCCGACAGAAGTTGTTCAATTTCAGAAGAGTAAGTTCTATTGTGTACATGCATGTAAGTGAGCATGTTGTAAGGCTAGTTTAAGGTTTTCAGAAAAATCTTTAATTGACACATTAATATCTTCAGGCGTTCTCAAAGCAGCGTTTTCCATACAATGAGTACTTAGGTATTTTTTGTATTTCAGCCAATTAATTCTAGGGATGACAGAATTGATTGTAACCATAATGAGAAAAATCAGAAAAAATATATCCCATGCAGTTTGAAAGTAATGGGCATTTAAGAAACTTAGAAATTTGGTCAAATTGTAACCAGTTTTCGGTTATTGTGGTTAGTTTTTATTATTTTTATTCATTTAGACTTTGGAACCGTAACCTTAAATAATATATCTAAAACCACAGTCAAAAATACTGACACAATTGCCACAAGTTTTTTTTTTAGAATTAAGACTATTTATTAAAATATGAATTTAAAATTATAAAAAGTTGTTAACTTTGAATGGCCATCCGTTAACAAATATATACGAAAGTGTTGCCAAGTGCCTTTAAAAGTTCGCGCATTTAATCAGGATTGTAAAATGATGCAATACACCACTAACCCATTTACTGAGTTCAAATGTTTTCTAAATCTGAGGAACGGACTGACTACGAGATGCCTGAACGTCCTATCCATCTTTCCGGATATTCCTGGTTAAAGAAATCTCTTACTTGCACTACGTAATGCGGTAAGCAGCAAAAAGTGGCATCACTATCTGTCTCACTCACTCATGACAAACATGTCCACACTATCCACCTCTCACATTATTTTGCCATAAAATTAAGAACCTATCTAGATCTTGTGCGAGTAAAAAAATTTGAACTGAGTAAAATATATATATAAAAAAAATCAGATTACTTAAGGTTTTTATTTTTTTTACTCGTTTTCTTTAGTATAAAATTAACCATTTTACAATCCTGATTAAATGCCCGAACTTTTAATGGCACTTGCCAGGCACTTCAGTGCATTTTTTACAGGAGGGGGGCCTTTCAAAGTCGACACATTTTGAAAATTTTAAATTTTAAAATAGTTTAACAAATAGTCTTAATTTTAGAAAAAGTGGAGCTGTGACTCTAAAAATGTTATTTAAGTTTTTTTTTTCATACACAAAAACTGCGATGCTTTTTTGCTTGTCTGCAGTATAGAGTTGAGTTCATGAGCTCTTTTGAGAGAGTGCTCTTTTTAGTTCAGCTCTTTTTACTGAAATATGTCTTTCTTTTAGTTCAATAGTTCAGTGCTCCGTAAATAATAATTTCAATGAACGGCTCTGTTCAGATTTCATGATAAAGAAAAGCAAAACAAAATTGCTGTAAACAAATGAAAAGTACAATTATTATAAGGATTAATAAAAGGTGAGATTAGAAATATTCAGGTATGATGAAAAATAATTTTATTAAAAAAAAATAAAAAAAATCGATATATTTGTGATGATGTCTCGATGTTTTTATATTCAATTATGGTAGCATATCATATCATTTATTTTTATAATACAAAAAACCAAAGTAAAAGTGGCTGCAGTAACACCCAGGGTCTGAGGCAGGAATCAAACCTGCGATCTCGAGACTGTTGGTCGAGTGCTCTACCAAATCAGCTATCGAGGCACCCGGTTCCATAGTTTAACTGAACAGCAATAATAATAATTTACCAAATATACCAAAAAATGGTACACTTTGACCAAATTTCTAGGTTTTTATCAAATGCCCATAGTTTTCAAAAAGCATGGGATAGATTTTTTCCGATTTTTCTCATGATTGTTAAAACCAATCCTATCACCCCGTTTAGTCGTGACGTTGAGTTCTGAGGCAGCCTGTATATTCCTGCGGCTGGGAGTATAGTTTCTTTAATAGCAGAACTTGTAAGCAGTATATCGCTTACAAATGCTGGGAATTAATATAAATTACAATAAACGCATCATCAATGTGTTTGCTGATTTCCACAAACAGTGCATGCCATATTCTATTTTCTAATAGATACCTTCGTCGTCCTATTTAATCATTCCCCGTATCAACTATGATGAAGCAGTATGAGATATATTGCAGATCGCTTTTTGTGTACATATGTACATATGTCTCAAAAGAGTCTCCAATTTCTTACTCTTCTATCAATCATATCAGATACTGGAGTCACATCGTAGTTTGTACCTTCCAAACTTCTTCGGGACCAGAAAAATACTTCATTATGCAGAAACGATATATTTTTACACTTTTATTTAAAACAATTAGGTTTGGATAACATTAGATGCTATTTTTTACATCTCAAAATAACACCATTAGATGCTATTTTTGCCATCATCTCAATCAACTTGCCTTTTTTTGCTTTATTAATGTTATAGATATAAGCAAATCCTTACAACATGCGTCATTTTCTCTTTTCAGAAAAAGACACAGATCGAAGCATTTTATGTTTAGTGATCGTAAGTAGACAATATTTTTCTTAACTACTGCCATGTTTTTAAGAATAATTTATTAAGATTTCTTAACTGTTTTCCTTCATCCTTTTTCAACTTTAATGATTAATAAAATGTTTTCTCAGAATAAATATGTATGTGCGTGTTATTTTCGAACGCTGAACACGAGCTTATGCAGTTCGTCTATTAAAACATTCGTTTTATACAATTTGCTGCTTTTACAGAGTGGTTGCTGTTAAACGATCAATCCAAGTTTGTCAAATATTACGATAAAGCAGACATTGAATAGTGCAGTTCGTAGGCACGTGAATTTGCTACTGCTTTAGTAATTAATAAATTACCAAATTATTATATTTTTTTGTAAGCTTTGGAAAAGTTTTATTAGTTAAAGTTCAAGCCAATTTTCGTATATTTCAATAAATTGTTTCAACACCACCCACTGTAGCCAACTATTTTCACTGTTCGCTTACGAAAATATAAATGAAATATACACTGTATTTGATAGAATTGTTTTTAATCGAGTTTGATGGCTTGTAATGTGATTCTGTAACTTTTGATAATTCGTAAATTTTTTCGACATATTTCATTCCTTGCGGTAAGCTCTTGCAATGTAGTTTTTTTTTGTGTACCTGATAATAGGCTGTAAAACTAACAGCTGATTTCGGTTGACATCGAATATAATTAAGTAATGTTGCTGAATAACAAATTTGATAAAATATCGTTATAATTATGTTTGCAATATATTAGTTCAGCTAAAGTCTTACGGCTGTATTCATAAAAAATATTGTATGTTTATTAAACACTTATTTGACAAATTTTCCATAGAAATTTGTCAAATAACAGTTTAATAAACATGAAATATTTTTAATGAATAAGGAGGCCATTATTGTTTTTTAAAAAACTTTTAATATATTTACCTTCGAAACGAAATATTTATAAATAAAATTAAAACTAAAAGAAGAAACAATAAGACTTTGTGCTGAACAAATTTATTGCAAACATTGATTAATATAAAGATCGATGCAACTATGATCAAGATAAATCGTTATAATTATTGTAAAGATACCATTGTCTTAATGAAAGTAATAGAATCGCACTAGAGGCTAGTTTTGATACATACGATTTCTAGCTATTCAACGAATTTAATGGCTTGACATCAGCAGGTGTTATCAAACCTGGTTAAATATCTAATAGCCCCTTAAAAGATTGTTTCTTTTTCATGTTTTTAATATAAAAATATAATTTTTATAATACAAAACGGATTTTTAAACTAGAAAAGAAAATTTCTAAATTTGGTGCGTTTTTGTTGAAATAACGCGCTTTTTTCCTCATTTCGGAGCGTTTTAAAATTTCAAAGTTGACAACGCTGGATATAAATCAGTTGTTTCTCTGTAAAAAAAAAATCATTACAAAGAGATGACATTGCTCTAAGCTGTGCTTTTTAAATGAAACCATAGTAAAGAAAAATTAATTGTTTCACTATAGAGAAGTTCGACTGTACTTATTGTATTCAAATCTACTTATACATATACTCGTATGTGTTTGTAATGTAAATTTTCCCCTAGTATATTTGATAATTATTTTTTTCATATAAATATTGAAAGACATGCCCAGCCAAATGTGACACGCAACATTTGCGCTTCATTTGAAATGCTCGTTTTTATTTGTTCTGGCTTTTTTGTTTGTCTTTTCATCAAAACAATTTTGTTTAAAAAGTCGAAATAACGAATTCTTGAAAAGCATTATTAAACACCATATTTTAAGTCGCAATAAGGGACGTAAACAGTTTCTTATAATATTTGGTTTCAAGTGCTGTCTATGGAAGCCGTTTTGCACTTCCCTCTTAGTCACCACGATTAGCTAGTCGAACTTAAGGAGACGTGTGTAAATACTTTATTGTCAACACCTGATTTGTCGCGTTCTTTGTCAATAGACAGAATTTCTGATTTTTCATTAAGTGAATTGCCTTTCATTATACATAAGCATATGACTAGCTAACTTTATAATGAAAGCTCTATTAATAATTAACATTAATATTGTTTCACCTAAATATCTTGTTTATAGACTTTTCATATCCAGTGGTAGCCACATAATTAAAACATATTTTGTAGTAAATTAATTTATTGTTTTGATGGTATATCTGAGAATTTGTTGTTGGTTAACTAGACGCCAATCATAGCGTTTTCCATCTAATACGCACTGAAAACTCATCGGTTTTTTAATGTTTTTCCTAACAAAATAAAATCTGGATTTTAACGTGTTTTTTTGGAGACGAAAGTTTTTTCTGCACGAAGCATCCACGTAAGGCACTTTCATTAAGCCTCCGTCTAGTTCTAGATGATATATGGATACCATATGATGACGCTAATTCAACTTTAAGCTGTTTAGAGCTTTTAATTCGGTCAGATTTAGATGCACTTACGACTATTCTATTGGCTCAGACTGTGGTTTTACGTGATTTTGAGGCTCTGGGTACATTATTTGAGCTTCCAAATTGATCAAAATGGTTCATTGCATTATACATTTTTCCTCTAGAGCAAATAAGTAATTAAAAAAATGCATTCACCGTCTTCTCGGAACCTCATTAATCTAATGATTACCTTCCTTTCTTCTTCGGAGCAACTTGGTCTTTCTCTCATACCTAGTGGCTAATATTGGTATAGAATTTTACTGATACCATTTAAAACATGCCTATCAAAATATTTTCCCAACAAAAGGAAATTAGATATTAAAATAACTTTATTTAAATAAAAAAACATCCCTTTCACCAAATAATGACTTATTTTCTTAAGAAAACTTAACAAAAAATTAATGTAAAGAAAGAATCAAGTGCAAAAGATATCAAGCTTATCTTTGCAGTGGAACAATTTCGTTGAAATAACAATAGATCACATAAAATATCGAAAGAATGAAAGATCACATTTATGTTTTAATTACATGTCTACCAAGTGCATAACTTGAGTTTTATGAAATGTTCATTACTTTTCAGGAGAAGGAAAAAACTTTATAAAATGTGTAAAATAAAGAGAGGCAACACAGTTTATTTCAAATAATATTTTTTGTATGCGATTATTTTAATGGATAAGATAGGCCCATATTTATTCATATTGTTGAAAAAAACTAAATTAGGGCTATTTTAAATTTACTTTAAAATGAGACATTATTATAATAATTCGGATAATAAAAGGAAGTAATTGAAAAAATTAAGGTTATTAAATCAGGAGTGAACTGTAACGAATTAATGCTATTTTATATTTTACAGGAAATCAAGGGGGGGGGGGGGGGCGATAGCATTAATCGCCGGCTTTGATTTATGTGGGAGAAATTCGTAATTATCAGTTGGTGTTTTGAAATACATTAAGTATATTTTCCTTCCTTTTCTGTATCTAAACTTTAATGGAAAATGCACACCAAAATTTTTCAGAAAACTTTATAAAAAAATCTGCTTTGTAATATTAATACTATAGATGTAAGGTTCTGTTTAACTTCTCTAAAAGAAAACATTTAAAATATGTTAATATATAAGATATTAATATATAAGATATATATGTTAATATATAAAATATTAGTAATATTTGGTCTTGTTTATATTTCTTCTTTTAAATTTTACAGTTAAAGATCTTGATTTATTTTTGTTTTTTGTAAAAATGTTTATCGGTATTTTATTTTCGATATTTCAATAACAATTTGTTATCATCCTCAGGATGTTTTATAAAAAACAAAGATAAATCAAGATAAATCTTTAGCTGAAAATTTTTGAAGAAAAAATTATATGTTAACTTATAACATGATCTAGATTTTACCTAAATAAAGTTTGCCCAAAATATAAAAAAGGTACTTAGTACATACAGTTCTAGAGCTTTTCTAGTATGCAATATTTTTACCAGATCGAATAGACGGTTATCGCTTGGGGAAGTTTTGAAATTTAAAAAATAGTCGTTGAGCAAAAGTTGAAGTTATAGGGGTGCTGGAATTTTTAGTGCTTTTGTTATTAAGTGCACAAGTTGAGACGGCAAGTTTAATTGCTTATTTTTTAATTTTCTCTCTATAAGGGAATGTTTTGAGTCACATTTCATTCGCGTATGTCAAAAAAAAAAAAAATACTTTTTTGTCTGGGTTCCATTTTCAAAATATATAATAAATTTTTCACAGCAAAAATAAATATAATCTCTTCAGCATCTCAAAAAACCAGCAAAAAAACATAAAAACATTGCATCATACGATCTGACGACCCTATTCGCAAATAACGTCATGTGACGTAATAAACATTGTGTACGTCATGTTTACATGATACCGAATTCGAATGCTAGTTGTGATGTGTATTGTGGCGACTACGAAACAGATAGTTGCCTCTCAGCTTTAGTATTCAATTATTTTTTCCTGTCTTTTTTGACCAAGATTTATTGATCGTGACAGTTATGGTTATAAGTAAAACAAGTAAGAGTGTAGTATATTCGGCTGGGCCGAATCTAAAATACCCTTCACGATAGTCACGAATATGTATAGTATATTAAAAATGTGACCTAAATATGCTCGGTTATATATAAACTGATATCGGAATTTTCTATTTTCTGTATTTTAGTAACCTTCTTTTTTTATAACGAGAATTGCTTTTCAGCAAAAAAAAAAAAATTTTAATGGAAAAATCGGTTCAGGCTATATCTCGGGTATATATGGACCGATATCGAAAATTTTAATTTTCCATATTTATATAACCTTATATCATTACCAGAACTGCTTTTGAGCACAACAAATTGTTAAAGTTCGCCTACGCGACATTTTCATGAAAAACCCGATTTGGGCTATATCTCGGGTATATATGGACCGATATCAGAAATTTTAATTTTCTCTATTTTCGTAACCTTCTTTTATAACAAGAACTGCTTTTCAGTAAAAAAAAAAATGTTATTGAAAAAATCGGTTCAGGCTATATCTCGAGTATATATGGACCGATATCGGATTTTTTCTTTTTCCATATTTATGTAACCTTATTTCATTACCAGAACTGCTTTTGAGCACAAAAAAGTTGTTTACTCGGCATTTTCATCAAAAAACCTGTTAAGCTATATATCGGGTATATATGAACCGATATCGGAAATTTTCATTTTTCATACCTATATAACCTTATTTCATTACCAGAACTGCTTTAAGGTGAAAAAAGTTGTTTAAGTTCGCTTACGCGACATTTTCATGAAAAACCCGGTTTGGGCTATATCTCGGGTATATATGGACCGATATCGGAAATTTTCATTTTCCATATTTATATAACCTTATTTAATTACCAGAACTGCTTTAAGGCGAAAAAATTGTTTAAGTTCGCTTACGCGGCATTTTCATGAAAACCCCGGTTTAGGCTATGTCTCGGGTATATATGGACCGATATCGGAGATTTTTATCTTCCATATTTATATAAACTGATCTTACTACCAGAACTGTTTTTAATAAAAAAAAAGTTGTTAAAGTTCGCTTACGCGACATTTTCATGAAAAACCCGGTTTGGGCTATATCTCGGGTATATATAGACCGATATCGAAAATTTTCATTTTCCATACTTATACAACCTTATTTTATTACCAGAACTACTTTTAAGCAAAAAAAGTTGTTTAATTTCGCTGACGCGGCATTTTCATGAAAAACCCGTTCTAGGCTATATCTCGGGTATATATGGACCGATATCGAAAATTTTCATTTTTCATATATATGTAACCTAATTTCATTATCAGAACTGCTTTTGAGCACAAAAAAGTTGTTTAAGTTCGCTTACGCGGCATTTTCATGAAAAACCTGGTTTGAGCTATATCTCGGGTATATATGGACCGATATCGGAAATTTTTATCTTCCATATTTATATAAACTGATCTTATTACCAGAACTGTTTTTAATAAAAAAAAAGTTGTTTAAGTTCGCTTACGCGGCAATTTCATGAAAACCCCGTTCCAGGCTATATCTGCGGTATATATGAACCGATATCGGAAATTTTCATTTTTCATATTTATATAACCTTATTTTGTTACCAGAACCGCTTTTAAGCAAAAAAAGTTGTTTAATTTCGCTGACGCGACATTTTCATGAAAAACCCGTTCTAGGCTATATCTCGGGTATATATGGACCGATATCGAAAATTTTCATTTTTCATATATATGTAACCTAATTTCATTACCAGAACTGCTTTTGAGCACAAAAAAGTTGTTTAAGTTCGCTTACGCGGCATTTTCATGAAAAACCTGGTTTGGGCTATATCTCGGGTATATATGGACCGATATCGAAAATTTTCATTTTTCATATTTATATGACCCTATTTCATTACCAGAACTGCTTTTGAGCACAAAAAAGTTGTTTAAGTTCGCTTACGCGACATTTTCATGAAAACCCCGATTTGGGCTATATCTCGGGTATATATGGACCGATATCGAAAATTTTCATTTTTCATATTTATATGACCCTATTTCATTACCAGAACTGCTTTTTAGCTCAAAAAAGTTGTTTAAGTTCGCTTACGCGACATTTTCATGAAAAACCCGGTCTAGGCTATATCTCGTGTATATATGGACCGATATCGGAAATTTTCATTTTCCGTATTTATGTAACCTAATTTCATTACCAGAACTGCTTTTGAGCACAAAAAAATTGTTTAAGTTCGCTTACGCGGCATTTTCATGAAAACCCCGGTCTAGGCTATATCTCGGGTATATATGGACCGATATCGAAAATGTTCATTTTTCATATTTATATGACCCTATTTTATTACCAGAACTGCTTTTGAGCAAAAAAAAATTATTTAAGTTCGCTTACGCGACATTTCCATGAAAAACCCGGATTGGGCTATATCTCGGGTATATATGGACCGATATCTGAAAAAAAATTCTTTGTCTTTTAGTCACCATGCTTAATAAGTGTGTGAAGTTTGAAGCAAAACGAACAACTTTTGTTTTCAAAAATTTTCATACAAAACTACAAAAAAACATGGCTTTTTTCGGAATTTTGAATATATCTCAGCTATACGTGGACCAATATTACTGAATTTCAATAGCAAACCCATGAATCGATGGGGTAAAAGAATGGTGAAAGAAAAAAGTTTCTAAGTCTAATGGTTTTCTCAGAAACGGTATTTCAACAGCGGACAGACGGACAGACGGACATCGCTTAATCGACTTTTCCATTAATTCTGATTCAGAATATATATACTTTATAGGGTCGCAAAAAAAAACTGTAGAAATTACAAACGGAATCACAAACTTATATATACCCTTTACATTTTTGTGAAGGGTATAAAAATAAGAATCCTTCTTGGCGAAAGCCAGATTTGAACTTGCACCAGAAAATAATTACAACATTTAATACATATCAGAAATATTTAATAAGGAAAGTTTAACTACCTACATACATACATACATCGTCTGATAAAAAACAAGTAAGAGTGTGGTATATTCGGCTGGGCCGAATCTAAAATACCCTTCACGATAGTCACGTATGTGTATAGTATATATTACAAATTTGAACTAAATATGCTCGGATATATAGGGTGTTTTTTTAAGCTAGATAGAACTTTAAATTGTAAAAAGTAACACAAAAAATTAAATTTTGATGAAACATTTTTTTTATTTGTTTCAGTATACTCTGACAAATCATCATGAATAGACTCACGCTTGAACAACGCTACGAAATTATCCAAATTTACTTTGAAAATCAGTCGTCGATTCGCGCAACTTATAGACGACTTCGACGAGGCGCATTTTTGGCTTAACGGGTTTGTTAATAAGCAAAATTGCCGCATATGGAGTGAGACCAATCCACAAGAGACCCTACAGAGTCCATTATATCCAGAAAAATGCACTGTTTGGTGCGGTTTTCATGCTGGTGGCATCATCGGACCTTATTTCTTCAAAAATGAGGCCGGAGCTCGCGTTACGGTCAATGGAGATCGTTACCACACCATGATCAATGATTTTTTGTTTGAAAATATGGATGACATTGATCCGGAGGAGATGTGGTTTCAACAGGATGGCGCTACGTGCCATACGGCGAACGCAACCATCGACTTACTGAAATCAAAATTTGGCGATAAGTTGATTTCGAGAAATGGACCTGTCAATTGGCCTCCAAGGTCGTGCGATTTGACACCTCTCGATTATTTCCTGTGGGGCTACGTGAAGTCACTGGTTTATGCTGATAAACCAGCAACAATTGACGCCTTGGAGGCCAGCATTGTTCGTGTTGTTCGGGACATACGGCCAGCAGTGCTCGAAAAAGTGGCCCAAAATTGGACGTCCAGAATGCGCTTCGTCAAGAACAGCCGCGGTGCCCATATGCCCGAAATCATTTTCAAATGTTAATGTCACGTATTGATCTTTCGAATAAAAAAAAATTTTGATTACAATTTAATTTTTTGTGTTATTTTTTACAATTTCAAGTTCTATCGGGCTTAAAAAAACACCCTATATATGGACCGATATCGGGGAAAAACTATTTTTGCCTTGTAATCACCATTTCTCATGGACATTTTCATGGAAAAGTTTGATTAAGCTATATCTCGGTTATATATGAACTGATATCGGACATTTCTATTTTCTGTATTTTAGTAACCTTCTTTTTTTGATAAGCAATTATCAAAAAAAAAATATATATATTAATGGAAAAATCGTTTAAGGCTATATCTTGGGTATATATGGACCGATATCGGAAATTTTCATTTTCGATATTTATATAACCTGATTTCATTACCAGAACTGCTTTTAAGCAAAAAAAGTTGTTTAAGTTTGCTTACGCGACATTTTCATGAAAACCCCGTTTTAGGCTATATCTTGGGTACATATGGACCGATATCGGGCATTTTCCTTTTCCATATTTATCTAACCTTATTTCATTACTAGAACTCTTTTTAAGGAAAAACAGTTGTTTAAGTTCGCTTACGCGGCATTTTCATGAAAAACTCGGTTCAGGGTATATCTGGGGTATATATGGACCGATATTGAAAATTTTCATTTTCCATATTTATATAACCTTACTTTATTACCAGAACTACTTTAAAGCAAAAAAAGTTGTTTAGCTTCGCCTATGCGACATTTTCATTAAAAATCCGATTTGGGCTATATCTCGGGTATATATGGACCGATATCGAAAATTTTCATTTTCCATACGTATAACCTTATTTCATTACCACAACTGCTTTTAAGCAAAAAAAGTTGTTTAAGTTCGCTTACGCGACATTTTCATAAAAAATCCGGTTTAGGCTATGTCTCTGGTATATATGGACCGATATCGAAAATTTTCATTTTCCATATTTATATAACCTTATTTCGTTACCAGAACTGCTTCTAAGCAAAAAAAAGTTGTTTAAGTTCGCTTTTCATGAAAAACCCGATTTGGGCTATATCTCGGGTATATATGGACCGATATCGGAAATTTTCATTTTCCATATTTATACAACCTTATTTTATTACCAGAACTACTTTTAAGCAAAAAAAGTTATTTAGCTTCGCCTATGCGACATTTTCATTAAAAATCCGATTTGGGCTATATCTCTGGTATATATTGACCGATATCTGAAAAAAATGTTTTGCCTTTTAGTCACCATGCTTAATAAGTGTGTGAAGTTTGAAGCAAAACAAACAACTTTTGTTTTCAAAAATTTTCATACAAAACTGCAAAAAAAATGTTTTTTTTTCGGAATTTTGAATATATCTCAGCTATACCTGGACCGATATTACTGAGTTTCAATAGCAAACCCATGAATCGATGGGGTAAAAGAATGATGAAAGAAAAAAGTTTCTAAATCTAATGGTTTTCTCAGAAACAGTATTTGAATAGCGGACAGACAGACATCGCTTAATCGACTTTTCCATTAATTCTGATTCAGAATATATATACTTTACAGGGTCGCAAATTAAAACTGTAGAAATTACAAACGGAATCACAAACTTATATATACCCTTTACATTTTTGTGAAGGGTATAAAAATTTAGTTTCGTGAGTTACGTATGTTACATTTACGCATTTTTTTCTGTTATGTTAGTACACATGTCTGTTCTATATGTTGGCAATATCAGCCATTTCAGATTATCAGTTTGTTGTTGACAGATAAACAGGTTAGTCGTGTTTTGGTGGGCTCTTCGAATTTTTACTAAATTTTGAGCAAAAACAACAAACAATGGACATCGCTCAGGAGCTGTTGAACATTATCAACGATGATCCAGATTTCCTCAAAAAGGTCAGAACTGGGGACGAATCATGGGCGTAAGGCTATGGCATTGAAACCAAATCCCAATCAGCGTCCAGAAGAGCCAAGACCGAAAAAAGCACGTCAACTCCGGTCAAATGTGAAGGCTTTGCTCACTTCTTCTACTGCAATGGCGTGGTGCAGCATGAGTTCTTGCCACAAAGTCGTACGGTCAATAAGTAATACTACTTTGAAGTTATGTGCCGTTTGTGCGAAGCAATTCGTCAGAAAGGACAGAATTGCGGAAAAAATAATCATGCATTTTGCACCGTGATAACGCACTAGCTCACACAACGCTGCATGTGCGTGAGTTTTTGGGCAAAAACAAAACCGTTATCATGCCTCCATAACCACGCCGTATTCACCGGACTTGGCTCCCGCAGATTTTTTCCTCTTCCCAAAACTGAAGACACCGATGAAAGGAAAGCGTTTTGCTATGAAACAGGAGCTGTTGGCGATACCAAAAAGTGCGTTTCAAAAGTATTTCGAGGATTAGAAAAAATGCTGGCTTAAGTGTATTATATCTGAGGGGGATTACTTTGAAGAGGACAAGATAGTTATTGATAAATAAATAAGTACTTTTTGAAAAAATTTAAAATAACGGTTATTTTTTGATCAGTCATCGTACATACATAACAAATGTTTCTTTAGTACACACAAAACTAAATTATACCAACGTTTTTGTGCAAACTCCAATTAAAACGTATTATTTTTGTGTTTGGACACATTCAAATATTAGTAGACAATGTACAACAATGTATGTAGATGTCTCTTGAGCAAAAGTCACTTTTAACATCCCTGTTTACTTTATACCACTAGCAGTTGATTTGATGCTTCAACACTATGTAAATAGATAAAATCCGTAAGTCAATAAGTCGTTCATATTATCGCGAGTGCACTGTATGCGAATTGTTTTTTGCGTGATCCACAAAATAGTGTACTTGCGTTATTTTATTTGATTTAAAATGTTTTCAAAGAAATTTAAATTCTTTAAATATATATATATATATATATATTTTTTTTTTTTTTTTTGGAAATAGAGACTAATTTTTCAAAAGTCACACACTCACTTCCTCAACCAAAATAATGATTTTAATTGGTTAACCCTTAATAATTAAGATATGTATCTAACAAACAATTCACACCTTTTTGGAAACAATTCAAAAATATTTGAATAAAAAGTTAATTAATTTCAGTACGCGCTTTCATTAATTAAATCACGTTTTCTCTGTTATTACGATATAAAAAAGTTCTTGTCTCAATTACCGCAAACTGATTATATTAAACCAATTACATTAGGAAATAAATGAATTTTAGTTAATTTTTTGTCATACCAACAAAAGCTAGCCCGGTAATTAATGCAGCAACACGATTAACGAATATTTAAATGTAAAACCACAAAATTAATTTGAATAGAGTAATAAAGTTTTGCATTGAATTGTTATATTAGTATGAAAAAAAAAAGGAAACTGAGCATGGAAAACAAGTTTTCCCCAACAAAATCAGGAATTACACTCCAGTTAGTAAATTAATGACCATTAAAACCATAAAAAGAAACGAAAGGAAAAAAAGATGAATTTCTACACGTTTCTTGATTTAACAACAGGGTGATAAATGTTTAAGCCAACACAGATTTTCAAGTGATAAGTCACGTTGAATAAAAACGACAGTGAATAAGAATTTAAGTTTTCTTTTTTTTTCTGTTTTCTTTTTGCATTATCTTTCCGCTGTTGTTATCAAATATTTATTTAATTTCTTTGTCCTTCAAAGTTGAACAAGAAAAAAAGCCAATCCTACACAAAAAAGTAAACACGAATTTTGGTGATCGTGAGTAATTGACATGAATGATGAACCATGAATGACATTATAACAATAAAATTGTATAATATAAATATGAATTTGGTAGGGTATGAATTTGATTAGAGTTTTTTGATGTATGGAAAAAACTTATGTAATATCACGGCATATTTTCAAAAATAATGTACACATACAAATGTTTCTCCGTCCTCACTTTACTATTGTTCCAACTGCCAAAAATCATTTTTTTGATATCAAATCTCTGACTAAAGCTGGATTCATTTAAATTTTGCTTCGAAACAATTTTAGATTATTGATAGTTTGTTTTGAAACGATTCATACAAAACGTAATTACTGGGTGGCAGCATTGGGAATTGTTGTACTACACTGGTAGAAAAACTTTTGTAGATATAACGATTTTTTTTCTTGGACGGGGGACTACCCCCTCATACGAGTATGCACAACTGAACAGTGTATATAACTTCGGCACTGTTTGGACTAGCAAAAATTAGTCCACCAACTCTCACACTGCAAGGTAACACATTACAATGTAGAGAAGTTAATACTGAATAAAGAAAACGAAAGACGGCGAAAAAAATTATAATGAACATATATAGAAAACACGGACAACTTTTAAAAATACGTGTGCACAGTATTAGTGTTAAGATTTTGTCGTTGTGTTTGGGCCAACATAAAGGGTAATTCATTTTGTTTCATTAAAGGAATAACAATCGTAAATAGAATGAAATTTGTTCGTTTATAAAAAAATGTATGATGCTTTTTGTCAGCCAGTAAAGATTTTTATTTTTTCTTGTAACAGAATTTATTTACTGCACTGTTTAGTAGCTATAACGAAATTCTTAAATTTTCATGCAAATATTCTTCGTAATACGAACGAAACAATTTTCGTAATATTAATGAAGTTGTAAAAAAGAATAAAGTGGCGCACCGCAAAATTAATGAAGCTTTCATAGCAGTAATGAAACTTTTCATGGTATTAACGATAGAATGGTGAATGAAGTGCGGTTTTTCCTGCAACGAAGCGTTTTTCTCTTAGTGTACAATACATGCAGGGCTGGGCGGTATTTGAAATACTTGTATTTTAAATACAGATACGTATTTTGTAAAGCTTATATCCACTCTTTCAAGTATTGTATGTTTAATGTTCTTTAACATATTTGTCAATGGATTTTTCATTTGTTCAATTTTCATTTATCTTACTTAAATAACTTAGTATTAACGAAAAATAACGGCATGTTTATAGTACGTGGATTATTATTATTTTCTTATTAGTGGATGGGATATGGCCCTCATCGGCCATTTGCACTGCGACCAATATTGATCTATTGTGCGTCCCCTTGCCCCATTATGGGTTGAGTATGTCAAGAAAACGGACAGTGATAGGGAGTAATATAGGGAGTGATATTAAGTCACATTCACTTAACATATAAGCTTGTAGTAGCCTATATCTTCTGTGTTCCAGTGCTCCACAGTGGGTGATTAAGTGCTCCATTGACTCCTCTTCCTCACGGCAGAATCTGCAAACGTCTGTGTTGGATATTCCCATCCTGTGCAGGGGCTTGTAGCAGTTGTAATGACCTGTAAGTGCACCTGTCAATGTTTTGAGACTTTTCCTGTCCAGTTTTAGAGCACGTTCTGAAACTCTATTTATCAAAATTTAGAAATTTCTTGGAATGTTAGAGACCAGCTGTCTCGTTCCACTGTTGTTCAACGATGGACACCGTCCATTTTTTTATCTCCTCATTCAGAAGACCCTTGTTGAAGCCAAAAGTTGGAGTGGGTCCAATAAAAGTCCTCTCTGCTCCTTTCTTGGCATACATGTCTGCCATTTCATTGCCGTGATGCCCTTCGGGTCCTGGCACCCAGATCAGTGTGACCTGGTTCTGGCTTGCCAGTTCGTTTAGCCTGTTGTGACATTCCAGTACTAACTTGGACGTGAAGACACAACTGCTCAGGGCCTTCAGCGCTGATTGGCTATCAGAGAGTATTCTTATCAGCACTCCCTTGTGCCCCCTATCGGAGATTATTTCAACCGCTTCCCTTATTGCGTATAGTTCGTTCGTACGTGGATTGGTTTGGATAATAAATCAAATTGTTCGTCAATAGAAATGAATACACAATTAATACTGTTTATTGGTGCTGCATTCCTATATAGCCTTGTTCGTTTTTTGTTAATACACATTTCCTTTTCAAAGAATTTAAGGAACAAACGACCAGATCTTTTGGTTTCTCAGTTTTCGATATATTGCAAGCCAATGCCGGCGAATACTCGTACCAGGGAGAGAATAAGCATCTGAAAAAATATGATATTTATATTTTTGCACAAATATGTTGTGCTTTTTAAAAGTGCAGCTCACTATTTAAGTCTGGAGCGGAAATAAATAAAAGTGAATAAAGTTGTAATGTAATTGCATAATTTTTTACACTTATAATTCTTGGAATATACTCTTATGTTTGTTAATTTTTATATATTTTAGATTTATGTGTTGTATTCTAGTTTTTAATTTTTTTTCTTATTCACAATTTTAATATTATCTTCAAACAGGATTTCAAACAAAATTGAAAACGAGGGAATATATAAATTAATACGGTAGCACAATTTTATGAAAAATTCCACATTTCTTGTACTTGTCAGATGGTGAATGTCAAGGAAAATTGAAAGAATGCAACTGCCTTGTATTTTTTTATATCATGCGTCAAACTACATCCGAAAATAATTGTCTCTTGTCAAAAATAGTTTACACTTTTTTCACAATTATAGGTTATAGAAGTAGTTTTTCACAATTACAAATTATTTTTATTTTCATAAAACTATTAAATATTTAAATTTGGATAAGCCGCTAAATTCACATTAAAAAATGTAAACAAACCATTCAACGCTTTGCTCACGAGTTTAAAAGAAAAAAAAAACAAAACTGTTATATGCCGTAGCGTTGCCACATTGTATACCTCGGAAAATCGATTTTTGACATTCGGTTACTTGAAGTATTTGAATCAATTGAATTTATAAGTCTCTCAGGGCAAACGATTAACTTTCATGGTTAAGACAGAAAAACTAGCTTTAAAATCAACATTGCGATTTGCATAATAAAAATGCACTCACCGATATTTTAAAAAATTTTTTTTTTTTTAAGCATTTTTTATTTATTGAATCTTCAAAATGAACTAACAATAAGTATTCAAATCTTAATACTAAATTTAAAAATTAAAAAATGTGATTCTTAAGTCCGGCCAATGCTAGACAAAAAGTTTTATTATGCGGGAGCTATTTCGGTAAAATCACCTATTGAGCAATCTGATGGTGGCAGCGGTATCCCTTCTTTTAAGCCGAGTGTGGCCGCCAAAATTAAGTATATTGCGCACAAGAGGGTTTGGATGAAGTTCCAGTTTACTGACATACCTTGTCGCGTACTTAGAAAACTCCTCTTTTACCAGTGGAACACTCAGATCTTTATGAATTCGTGAATTTTTTACATACCATGGAGCTGCAGTAATCGTTCGAAGAATTTTGTTTTGTCGCCTTTGGATTTTTTCAATGTTTGACGCTGAGGCGGTGCCCCATAACTGAATTCCGTAGCACCATATAGGCTTTAATATTGCGTTGTATAACAAAAGTTTGCAATCTAATTTCAGTGTCGAATTTCTGCCCATAAGCCAATTTAGCTGCGCTGCTTTTAGTTTTAACTGAGTGACCTTTGCTTCAATGTGAGACTTCCACGTTAGCCTACGGTCCAGGTGAATACCAAGGCACTTTACTTCGTTGTGCTGCGGAATAGGTGAGTTGTTAATTTGGATAGGCGGACATGTTTGCCTACACAGTGTGAATGTAACATGAGTACATTTCTGTTCATTAACTTTGATTTTCCAAAGTTTTAGCCATTTCTCTAATATTGAAGTATATTCCTGTAAATTTCGTGATGCTAATTGGTGGTTTTCATGAACACTGAAAAACGCTGTGTCATCTGCAAAGGTAGAAGTGTGGATTCCGCATGTCGTTGACATGTCAGACGCGTAAATCAAATATAAAGTAGGCCACAGTATGCTGCCTTGGGGAACTCCTGCCTTGATTGGCTGAGTTGGGCTTATAAAGTCGCCTTCTCTGATTACAAACTTCCGCCCGTATAAGTAGCTCTCCAGAAGCTTGTGTGTATTTGCAGGCAAGTTTAGCTTTATTTTGTGCATCAAGCCGTCGTGCCACACTTTATCAAAAGCTTGAGAAATATCAATGAAAAGAGCTGAGCAATACTTCTTCTCCTCAAAGGTTTGTCTTATGACATTGACTAGTCTGTGCGTTTGTTCTATGGTGCTATGCTTAGCCCGAAAGCCAAACTGATGATCAGGGATGCATCCCACATTGTTCAATGTTGGACTCAACTTCGCCATTAACAATTTTTCGAATAGTTTTGAAATTGTTGGCAGTAGACTTATTGGTCTGTATGATTCTACTTTAGTGGGATCCTTCCCTGGTTTGGGTATCATAGTAATCATTGAGACCTTCCACTCTGCAGGATAATACGCAAGGCGTAAAATGGCATTAAAAATAAAAAGTAGAACCCTTCTAGCTACACGAGGTAACTGTTCAAGCATTTTACCAGTAATTTGATCTATACCTGGAGCTTTCCTGGGGTTTATGTTATTGATAACGTTTTCGACATCTTGAAAGTTAAGTCTCAAAGACACAGGCTGTCTAACAGCATACGGCGGAAATTCTGCTGCAGCATCCGCTGAATCATTTGTCGTAAAAACATTTCTCAAATGATCAACGTACACCATCCCCTTTTCGGAATCGCTTCGTGCCCAGTCGCCAGTTGAAGTTCGCAAAAGTGGCTTACCTATTACGGGTCTTTTCAGACCTTTTGTCGCTTTCCACAAGGAATAATCAGATTGAGGGGTACCATCAAGGCTTTCCAAATATGTTTTAAGGGAAGCCATTCTATGGACTTCAAGCAGATTTCTTAGCTGAGTTATGCATTCCCGTAGCCTAGTTTTAAGCTGGGGAGACCTGCGAGTTTGCCACTCTCTTCTAACTCTTCTTTTTTCTGACAGAAGTTGCTCAATTTCAGCCGAATAAGTTCTATTGTTCTCATTTCTGTGTCTTATATGACTAGTGGTAGCATGCTGTACGGCCAGTTTGAGGTTTTCAGAAAAATCGTTAATTGACCCATCAATATCCTCAGGCGTTCTCAGGGCGATATTTTCAGTACAATGTGTACTCAGAAATTTTTTGTATTTTAGCCAATTAACTCTATTGACGGTCAACGGGGAGCAAATCTCTTGGGGAAACGAAACGGAGATTATAGTGGGTGAGTGATCTGATGACAAATCTAATGAAGGCTCCACTTGCATCCACTCTAAAGAAAAATTTTTCGCAACTCCAAAATCTATAACATCAGGGATCTTTCGTCGGTCTGACGGCCAATAAGTGGGGTGTCCGCTTGAAACCACATCTAAGCCCATTTTGGAAACGGTATCAAAAAGCACACGGCCTTTCGAGGTAATTAAACGTGAACCCCAAAAAGTGTGTTTAGCGTTATAGTCGCCAGCCGCTAAAAATCGAGGCCCAAGTGAATTGAAAAAATTTGTATATTGATTTTCTGTTACTGAAAACCGGGGTGGGGAATAAATCGATGAAATAACAATTTTATGATGAAAATGTTCAATACATATGTTTGTTGCTTGAAGATACTCCTCACATGTCTCGTTTAGCAAATAGTGCTTAATTCTAGTTTTTATCAAAATTGCTGAGCCTCCGCAAGATCTGCCACGGGGATCTTTAGTATCATATAGTCTGTAACCATTAATTTTGAAATAGCTGTTGCTTGTTAAGTGAGTTTCAGCAATCAGCATTATGTCGATTTGCTTTTCCATAAGGAAGTGCTCAAGTTCATTTTTGTGTTGGCGGATGCCGTTTGCGTTCCAGAAACATATTTTTAACCAACTCGTTTTTTTAAAATTGCCTGCAAAATAGTGGATTGCATTTTCAGCATTTCCTGCATCATGTTCGTCATGGAAACCGTAAATGTATTTATAGATTGAACAAGAGTCTGCAGAGTTGCCTCAAGATTGCTAAAATTTTGGTCGGAGTTTTGAGGCTTGGACTCTTGATTCAAGTTTGGATTATCGGATTTTACAACATTCGCATAAGAAATTTTTTGGGGGTTTTGCACGTTTATATGGCTGGTTGACTGGTGTACCTGGGGAAAATTGCTTGTAGAAATGCTGGTTGTCTGCTGGGGTGGCATATTTAAAATTGGTGACCTATTTGTCATTGACCTCTTGAAGTGAGTGTAGACAGGGCAACCCCTGTAGTTTGCAGTATGGTTACCTCCACAGTTACTGCATTTTTTAACGCTCGCGTCAGTCTTAGGTTTTTTGCACTGCGATGTACCGTGAAGTTCACCACACACAACGCAAACTGCGGGCAACTTACAATAGGCCTTAGTATGGCCAAATTCTTGGCAGTTTAGGCATTGAACGGGCCCTAAACGCTTATGAGGCTCCTCAACGGTAACCTTACGATGCAAAAGATACTTGAGGTTATAAATGGGATGCACTTCATTCTTTTTTAAGGCAATATCTCTAGGTTCCAATTCAACCCTAAACATGGGTTGAGGAATTTTTTCACGGTTCCTAATATTAACCACATTTTTAATTTTGAAGCCATTGTCCTCTAGACCGGTTTTGACATCATTCGTATCCACAAAAGGGTCAATCCCCTTTATAACGACCTGAATACCTTTGGCACTTTTAAGCTGATATGTGTAAAACGATCTTTTCTCCTTCTCCAGGATATCAGACAACTTTCGGTATTCATTTTCACTGTTTACCTGGATTTTGGTTTCATTGATGCTGCCGTGCTTAACCGATGTTACATTAAAAGTGTCTTTGCCGATTGCCGTAATAAGTTGTTTTACCAACTCACTAGAGGTAGGCTCTCGCAAATATATTGGTGGCGGCTTAAAATTTTTTTTGGGTATTGCTGGTTCATCGGTCTGAAGGATAGCAAACCTATTACTATCCATTGTCGTGGTGGTCTTATCATCTTTGGGTATTTTGGACTGAGATGACATTTGAGCGGATTTGGGGCTTCACTGCCGTTTAACTACGGTTACATACCTATCCATACCCACTTGCGTTTTCGGTTTATCAACAATAGCTGGACTGGAAGATGGTTTGTCGTCTGTTATAACAATAATGTTTGGCGAGCACGAACGCGTGCGTTTTTTATCTCTTAGAGACAGGAGATTGTCCAATGATTTTTTCAATGATTCCTCTTCAGAAATCCAGAGGTTTTTTTAGTGGAGCTAAGCTCTCTTTCAGAATTGCACCTACTGGGTACACTCATGCAATTTTTTGTTTATTTATATTTTTGTTGCTTTAAAAGTATATAAAAATAATTGTCACAAAGTTTTTATTTTGTATTAATTCACTCTTCACTTATTGCGGTTTTTTACTTATACCGTTATCTTTTTTTTTTTGTAACACTCCGATCAAAAAACAAATACGTCCGTTCACTATCAAAGCTACACTCTGACTTTTAAAAATTGTTAGAAAAATATCCTTAGGATTGCGTTTATTTTGCTCTTAGGTACTTATTTGCCCGACTATTTCGCATTCTGAACAACTAAATGCATATATTATGCAGACTTAAAAATTCAGAATATATTAAAAATATTTTAAAACAAATCAAGTTTGCAGATAAAAATATACACAAAATACTGAAATCTTTCCTACCACGTTAAAAGCGAAATTCAGGATACGAGTAGTAAATCTTGTTTTGCTTTTCCAAACAGCTTGTGCTTAATCGACTCAAAAAATCTACCTCAGAATAGCCGGATATTTATATGGCTATCACAGAGATTTGGGAAATTGCTGTTTCATCTCAATTGTATCACGAACAATCAATGACATCTGCAACACACAGTTCTTTTTTGTTTTTGTAGGGTGCTGAAAAAATACACATTTATACAATTCAGTTTGACGATAAGCAGATATTATTTAAAAAGTCTTAAAAATTAATACAAAAAACGCAAAAAGAAGTCACTTAATGACGTTTGTCTTGTCTTTAAATGCCACAAGAATGCAAGTGTATAAGTATTTTGACCACTTGTATCATAAAAAATATAAAACAAAAAATAAACGTCTTGTCAAGCTGCCGGGCAGGCAATGAAAAGACAAAAGGCAGAATAAAAATCTTCTGTAAAAGATATAATAATAAAAGAATACCATAAGGAACCTGTTAAACATATTTGTTTTTTGCAAACGATTATTCTGTTTTTTTTTGTGATCGTAATAACCTTCAATGATGTCACGATTGAAATTGTAAAGGGGATCCTCTAATGAGCTGTTAGCAACAATTTAGTAAATCTTCTTAACTTCATTTTTACGTTACAAATATTATTTTAGCCTTTATTTACTTGTAAAATCTTTAGGTTAGGTTAGGTAGGCAGGCCGCTGGATACCCCGGAATAATCTAGGTTGTCCAGCTCACTTGGGTCCTGTAGTCGTTCCCTTTGTGATTGCCTGAAAAACTAAAATAGTGGAGTGAAGAGAAGAAGTTGTAGGAAAATGATAGTGAGTGGAAAGGATGGGCGGGGATGGAAAGGAGATGCGGGAACCTTTTAGTGTAGCGTTACATGCTGCTATACTAGCCATCCGCTGCTTCTTATGAAAGAGGCTAGTGCGGTCGGTTTGATCGAGGCCAGACAAGATAGGCTATTGAAACTCCGCTCGCCTAAGTGTCTTAGACGATGATGCTCCAATGCCGGGCATGGTCCGAGGAGGTGAAGGATCGTCTCCTCCTACGCCTCGTCTTGGCAGCTTCTACAGAAGTCGTTATAGGGTAGTCCTAGTCTCCTGGCATGGTTCCCAAACGGGCAATGGCCAGTGATGACTGCTACAGTCACTCTTAGTTGAGATCTGAGCAGTTTTAATAGCTCCCACGTTCTCTTAGAGCTAATATGCGGCCACAGGTTCCTTGATATAAGGCATGTGGGCTCTGTGAGCCACTTTTCTTGTGCACGTTCCAGTGTGTGGAGTTTTATTCTTTTCCAGCACGCTGTTAATGGTTGACCGCAAAAGGGGTCTATATCCCTATCCTCTAGGGCTGTCCCTTTTTTGGCTAAGTCGTCGGCGATGTTGCTGCCATTGTTGGACCCAGGCCCACGTACCCATTTTAGGGTTATGTTAGAATGTATCGCCATCTTGTTTAAAGATGTCCGGCATTCCTGGACTAGACTAGAATTAGTGTATATTCCAATCAGGGAGTTGATGGCGGCTTTGCTGTCCGTTACTATCATGATATCCCTACCGAATATCTTATAAAACGTCAGCCATCTGACCGCTTTATTTATAGCAGATATTTCAGCCTGAAGAACACTGCAACCATCTGATAATCTGAAGGATATTTTAGTGTTAAATTCTTCTATGTAAACGCCACCCCCAACCCTATATCCCCTTCTGGACCCATCCGTGTAAACATAGAAGTATCCAGATTCTAGGGAAGATTCCTCAATTTGGTGGCCAAAGTTCCTTGAGATGAATGGTTTTGGGATGCAGTAGTCAATTAGATCGGGGACTAGGTCCCTTCCAATTTCCAGTTGTTGTAAAAGATTTTAATAATTGCTATTATTGTATGCAACCACATCTTGAAATGTATAGATGGTAACAATAGAATTACAGAAATGCAAACAGTAACATATATATAGAGGAACAAACTATAAATAAACAGTAATCACAATGCTATAGAATACGCGTATATATTAATGTTGTCAATACCATATATCAAATTGCCCTTTCAAATTGCAAATGTAACGAAAAAAAATAAAGCAATTGCAAATGCAAACTCTTCCGTAAAGTTAAATGTAGAATCATCCATCTAGTACTGTAAAATCGCAATAATTTGTACTCCATTAAATCGAGTATTTCAATCTCAATAATATGTTTATAACAAAATCGTTCATGTATTCTCGCAATACAAGATCTGTTCAACCACAAAAAAATGGTCAAAAGATAATATAAAAAAATAACCGTTATTTCCAATTTTTTCAAAAAGTATTTATTTGTTCATCAATTACTATCTTGTCCCCCTCAGATATAAAACACTCATGCCACTGTTTTTTCCAATCCTCAAAACATTTCTGCAACGTGTTTTTTGGGTCGCCAAGTTTGTTTTTGCCAAAAACTTACGCATAAGTATCGATGTGTAAGTTCGGCGCACATAGGATCCGTCAACTGACATCAACGTATATGAAGTATGAAATTGTCACAATCATTACTTTGTTAACGGATATGAAATCAACTGCATTTTATTTATAAATCTTTGGATTTATATATCAGGCATAGCAAACAAATTTTACGCAATTTGTTTTTAATTTATTGTATTTTTGAACAAGAAACTAAAACAAAATATACAAAAAATATGTCCAAATAGTTGTCAAACTTCTCAACGTATGTTAAAAGTTGCTCAACTTTAAAGCGGCCCATACACGTTTCAATTCAATTGTGAATTGAGTCTTTCAATTGATTATTGCCCACACACTTCATAAAGTGAATTGAAAGATTTTCACTCAACTAATAAGTTCAATGATTCTATAGACCATTTTAAAAATATATAACGTTCTCTTTGCAAAAACACTACAAATATAAATTTTGAGAACTGATCAAGAGACTCGACAACACACAGCATAATCGGATTGAAAGACATACTAGCCAACTTGCAAAAATCAAAACATTTTAATTTTTCTTCAACCAACTCCACAACTGCCAAACTAATTAAATGACAAAGCCATACACGCTTTGATTTGAACAACAAGTTGTTAACTGAGTTGAAACGTGTATGGGGGGCTTAATACTTTGCATTGACGGAGAAGTACAGAATGTGACAAAGCTCATAAGAATACATGTATTTCAAATTAGTTGTCAGTTGAAAAAGGCAACGTATAACGTACGATGGATTCTATGTGCCCCAGCCTTTATCATGGTGCAAAATCCTTCATTGTTTTTTTTCACAATTCTGTGCGTTTCTGACAAACTGCTTCGCGCAAACGGCGCATAACTTCCAAGTAGTATGCACAACACTATTGCTGTCGAAGAAAACAGTGAGCAAGATCTTCATATTTGCCCAAAGTTGACGTATTTTTTTCGGTCTTGGCTTTTCAGTACGCTTACATTCGGCTTATTGGCTTTTGGTTTCAATGTCATAGCCATACACCCATGATTCGTCAACAGTTATGACCTTCTTGAGGAAATCCGGATCGTCGTTGACGATACTCAACAGCTCCTGAGCGATGTCCATGCGACGTTGTTTTTGCTCAAAACTTAGCAATTTTGGAACATTGGCTGAGCCGAACGATGTGCCAACATCATCAGCAACCTCTCTGATAGTGATTCGACGATTATCCATAATCATTTTTGCACTGCTTCAATGTTTTCTTCAGTTGTTGACGTGCTCGGGCGACCAAAATGATCATCGTCATTTACATCTTCTCAGCCTTCCTTAAACCGATTGTACCACAATTGAACTTGTGTTCTGCTCATAGTAGACTCGCCAAATACCACTGTCAACATTTCATTTAGTTAAATTTTTTACAGAAAACTTAATATAGTTTCTTTGATCCATTTTTTCGAATAGTAAAAAATCGAAGAAAACACAAAAATACGACTAACCGTTTTATATGTCGAAAACAAACTGACAATCCAAAATGATATTTCCAACATATATAACAGACATGTGTAGCAACATAATAGACAAAAATGCGAAAATCGAACATACGTAACTCACGAGATGGGTTTTCGATAGCTTTTGACATTAGAAAAAAAAGTTGCACTACGGTATATAAAAAAATAATTTCCGAGGCAGACGAGAATTTACATGTCTGTCCTGAGACTGTTAGGCAACAAAAAGGGTACTAACAAAATGCATATGCGATCAATATGAGATAAATAAATAGGCAAAGAATATTTTAAGAGCTCTTTGAAATAAAAAGTTATCAAAACAATATTGCAATATCGGTAACAGGATATTGCAACTTCAATAAGCTATTTTTTTAGATTTAGTTTTTTTTTTTTTCATTCATTTATTTATTGAATCTTCACAAAGTGAACTAACAATAAGTATTCAAATCTTAATACTAAATACATAAAATTAATTAAGTCCAGCCAATGCTAGACAAAAATTTTTTATTTTGCACGGTCAATATCGGTAAAATCACCTATTTAACGTTCTGATGGTGGCAAGGGTATCCCTCCTTCTCAACCGAGAGTGGCCTTCAAAATTAAGTATATTGCGTGCAAGACGATTTGGATGAAGTTCAAATTTACTGATATACCTTGTTGCGTACTTTGAAAATTCGTCTTTTACAAGAGGAACACAGAGATCCTTATGAATTCGTGAATTAGATTTAGTGACTTTAATTTTATATTGTACTATTGCCTTCATTTTGTTAACAAAATTTACAATAACTTAAAACCAAAATCTTAACAAAAAAACATAACATATTATATTGTAAGCTCATGTTTGCATGCATTCCAAACTTCGGTCAAATAAGAAATTTGTGTTAAGAATAACATTGAAATAAAATGTTTAAGTACATACTTAAGATGCAGTTTTAACAAAGTATTTGTATTTGTCTCACAAAAAAATCTTCCCCTTTTGTGTACACGGTTCACGGTTTTACAGTAGAAACGATTTTACTCGTCTCTCCCCTTTTTAAATTCCAGAAACATTTTTAATTTTATAATGTCTTTTTGTCTTTATCTTCCACAAGTATCTTGTGTTTAACTAAATACTTTATTATGTTCCTTAAGTTTTTTCTTTATGTTTTCAGTTTCTCGATTTCAAGGCTTAAATAGACAGAGACCTGCTTGTATTTTAGTTTAATAGGTCACTATAGCATATACAATAGCACACATTTTCTTGCTGTTATACATATACAGACATATGTATGTAAGATACATACAATAGAAGTATATAGTGAGTGCATAGTGATCTTGAAACACGATCGTGCATGTGAGTATAATAATACTCATAAAAGAAACTTTTGTTGCAGCTTTTCATGTGTACTCTTTATAGTCCTGAATTTATTGTTTTTTAATGTGTTTAACTACGTTTATTTTTTATCTTTATTCAACTTTGCCTTGGCATTGTTCATCATGTATTTTTTGTTTGTTTGTTGCTTCATTTTTTTTTTATTTTTTTTATTTTATGAATTTATGCGAACACTGGTTTTTAAGTTGAAAAAGCGGTGTTATCATATTTGATTCTATACCTATTTATGCATAAAATATTGATTCTGTTTGGGAGCTTAAATAATTTTTTAAACTTCTCAAGTAATGTAAACTATTGTTTAATATTGCTCCCAAATTAGTAAACTATCGTTTATATGACAAAAGCTGGCATCAACTTATTGTAAACACTTTTGCTTAATGGGTACTACTTGGGCTGAAAAGTCCTGGGCCTAACACATAGATGGCACTAGTTTTATTGCAGCCATCTTTTTCAGTTAATACCTTTAAAAGACGGCTGTTAAATTTCATAATATTCTATTCATTAGTTTGTGAGTTATTGTGCTAAGAGTGACGCTACTTTTGTTATTTTCAAAACAATTTCGTGTTCTAATTTTACTGTTATTCTTGATGGGAAAACATACCGTTCAAGCCATGATACAAAAAACAAGGTAGCCGCTTCGCTACAACAATACAACAATAAAAAAAAAACAACAGGTATTTTGTTTGTGTAAAAAGGCGAATTCACAATCCAGCTGTCAAAAGTAGCTGATAAAGAACATGTACAAAAATTTAAATGGCGTCGGAAAAGGTAAACCAAACTTAACAGAGGAAGTGCCGCCATAGTAGTGGAGTCGCTCGAAAGCGAGTAAATTTAAGTTTTACGGTGTCGTGGGACTTTTTTATCTGAGACCAGTATTCAGGGGATGACCCCATATATGCAATACATTGTACCAGAACTAAGAAACAAGGGGAAAATAGGAGAAGTGTTTATGGACATTTGACTTGAACTTTCCAACGTTATAATTGGCAGGAAATACTACTACAGGCAACTTGGTCCACAGCCGAACCGTACGACTGAAAAAGATATTCTCTCTGTCATGCGGTGTGCGATTAATTTGACCACAAATGGATGAACCGCGCATTCCCTAAAAATGTGTGGGTTTCGAGAACAAGACCCCTAATCTTGTCAGCGCAAAAACCATTGTAGTATCGATAATACATAGAAACGCACCCCACACCGCGATGGCGCTCCAGTGAGTCAAAAAAGCTGCATAACCTACAGTCACCGTTAAGCTTTTTGGCACTCTCCTGCACACGGTCGAGTAAACCCGAAATATAGATTGGGGCATCAGCCCAAACATGAGAGTAGTATTTCATTTTCGGTCGGACGTAGATGGTATACATAGTAAGGACATTGGATGGAGTGAAGCACTTCTTGTACCGTTTCAGAAAACCGAGACACTTGAGTGCTGTCCAGCGAACATCACACTGAATTTTCATACCAATAACATCAAGAGCATTTGATTCTTTAATATCTATATCATTCATGCATACAGATGAAGCAGCATTTACGGTCATTAGTTTGTGTATTACGAAACAACACAGCTTTTTACGAGCGTTGGAGTCAACCCTGTTCTTACACAGAAAAAATTAGGTTAGCTGAACAACCAACAGCCCAACAGCCAGAAAATTTTTTACTGACGTTTCCATATATCATACTCGTATATGATTCTATTTGGGCATTAAAATAAAATCATTATTCAGTGAGTCATTCATATTTTACCTCTTGGCATCGCGTCGCAAATACTGCTGTCATCTGCAAAAGAGTGGATAGGGTTAGAAGTTTGGTATAGGAAGCCATTAAGAAAAATGAGAAATAGAGTAGGAGAAAGAACGGAGCCTTGCTGTGCCCCTGAAATAATCTTGAACTCATTTAATGAATAACAACTCCTACAGTGCGATCCTTGAGAAAGCCGAAAAAAAATCATAATCTACACCAAAAGCAATCAGTTTTGACAGTACTGTTTTGACAAACTGAGTGCGATATCAAATGCTTTGGAAATATCAGAACCACCATTTTACTTTCATCGATGCACACTTGTAAGTCAGTAATGCACACCATTTCCTATACGAACCTAGTATACATTTTCATACATATTGCGGCACTTGTAGAGTGAACGCCTACTACTTGCACTCAAAGTAAGCGAGGTAGTGAGGTGTTCATACAACAAAAGCTCATTACTTCCTAACTTACATTGTAAGTTATCAGCTCTAATAAAATAAAATTTTTCTTAATGGCAAGTCCATTAAGAAAAATTTACTTCATTAACAAGCCCTAAATCTACAAAAAGGGCTAGAACCACAAAACCGTTAACTAAAAATATTATTAAAATATACACATTGCAATAAAAACTTTAAAGACTATCTTTCACTTTCACTAAAATTTACGTAATTTTAACGTAAAACTTACAAGAGTTTTAAGCTTTGAACACGAAGTCAAATATTGAATACATAAAATATTTAAATTAAAGCATTTGCTGTCAATCACAGCTCAGAATTCACTCCGTTTGTTTCCGCTTAGCCGAAAGACTATTACACTAAAAAACTCTTAGATAAAAGTTATAAAAAAAGGCCCGGAGAGCCCAGATTTCTAAATAAGCGATATACTACAATACTTTAGCCAATTATTCTTTTGTTTCATTAAAGTCCATAGAAAAATTCCGCATTCATAATTATTTTTATAAATTAAATACTGGGGTTGAAATTCCGTATAAAATGTTCGGGGTCATTTTATAATTTTTAAATAAGGACTATATTTTTTAGAGCCTAAAAGACTAGACATTAGTCATTAGTGTCTGCATTTTGCACAAGTACTTTTGATAGCATTCTTTAAACTGACATTAGCCGCACGCCAATATATCATTTGTATTGCAAAATTTACACCTACATCTGATATTTGTATGAAATTTTCTAGGAGCGATCTTTAAAGCCACTAATATGGCTATAAATGGTACTAAATATAAACAAATATTATTGTATTAAATATGTATGCAAAAATTCACGATATGCAAAATCGTAAAAATATTATATAAAATTAATTAATACCTACTACCTCTATGTATAAATTGTATGTAAGTATGTGTATGACACATAAAAATTCTGTTCCAACTAATAAAAAATTTAAAATTTTTCGCTGTCCATAAGTTTTATTGCCATCACTTTTTCCGCTTCAAGTTTTTATTTTCGCTTTTATTATCATCGGCTGCAATATTGTGTTTTTGTCATTATTGCTGTTTCTATGTTAGTGGTCAAGGTCTAAGGAGCAGACTAAAGAGAAAGAAAATCCAAAAGTACACAATAAAAGTGCAAGCAGAAATAAAAATAAATAAAAACCATTATGTACATTTTATACATACATATTTACTGCATGGTAAATTAACATGAACGACTTACGACGACAACACATAAAAAAGCCTGCCAGTAGGAGCACGAAAGTACGGAGTATAAAAGAAAAAGAAACAAAATAATAAAGCAAAACTTAATAAAACAAATTGCATAAAAACGCAAATGCATCATGCAAAAGCAACGTGATTACAAAAAGCCCGGGGATGAATGTGCGGATGCACCAGCAAACAGATTGGCAGCTAAGTGAAAACGAATCAAAAATCTACTACATAAAATAAAGTAATCCTTACTAATATTGTAAATGTGAAAATAACTCGGTCTGTCTGTCTGTCTGTTACTTCTCAAGAAGCAAGTTTTGCCTTGATGTACACCAAACGAGATGACTCTGCTTTCCGGGGCGTAGAGGGGTAGGAGTTTCTCGTTTGTTGTAGCAAATAAAACTCTAGGGTGCCGGTGACTTATGTTGTGTTAAGCTCTCGAAACCCTCCCCAAGGATTAGTTGGCATGACTTGAATGAGCACAGCCCCCGGGATGTTCTCATTAAGCCTTGTGTTTCATCGACTTCTGAGAAATTGCATACGGTGACTAGAAGTCCTGAACTCTTGAGCAAGGGGTTTGCCTATATGGCTACAAACTTATGGCAAAATGTTGCGACCTGTGTGAGGTTTGCAAGCTTGACGGGGGCACTCATGAATCGTGAATAGTTCGCCCTATGGAGTTGGTCCATCATCAGATAAGACCGTCAAAGCAGGTGCTTATGTAAATCAATATTCACAATCTGTTTTCTACCAATTCACACCTAAATCGCTGAGCCAATTTAGATGAAATTCGATACACAGATGCTTTAAACTACGAGAATCAACATAGGATAGCTTTTATTCTGAAAATTATCCTACAACGGGTTGCCCCCGTTCAAAAATAAAATATTTTTAAATAATTCTGTTAGTCTGAAAAATAAATTTTTGCCAAACTCGGCCATTTATTAACCGCTTTCCAGTACAAGTAAGAGCAATTAAAGTATTATGGGAGGGATGGTGGTTATTTTAGCTGCTAATTTCAGGCAGCTTATGCCGGTTATTGCTAGAGGCACACCAGTCAATAAAATAAGTGCGTACTTAAAAATATATTCGCTATAAATGCACATAAATAAACATTCTTTCATCATAAACTGCACTGTTGCATAATCGGGCTCTCACGCGGCTGCTCTTCTACAAATCGAGGAAGATTGTATTCGAAGAGACAATAATGATATGATTATTTCGAAAAATGGATTCTGTTTAATTGGCAATATTTATCCTACCTTCAAAATGATATAAACGACGGGGAATGGATATCAGAAAGAACAATTTTAGCACCGACTAATGAAATTGTTGGGCAGGTAAATGGGCCCCATAATATCGAATTAATGTTGTGGAATTGCGTGGAAAGTAAGCAAGTAACATGTAGAGTTTTTCAGTTCTTTAGAGCTACTACGGATACTTTTCTATATTATGAGCCCTATTATTGCACTTTATGCTGCCACAAGGTTGTATTTCAGATGAAGTATTGTGAGGGCAATTATAGATGAAAAGTATAATGATCCCATCCGATTTCCAATTCCAGTTCAAGATAGCCAGTTTCTATACGTTTCTGTAAGTAATTATAAAATTTTTAAATATGAATGTAAATGAATATAATATAAAATAATATAAACCTTAGTAACACAAGACTTGTATACATACATATATGTAGTCATAATTGTTTGATAAATTTTTTCTTTCAGTTTTGATTTCCTTTTAAACTGAGCTACTGACGCCTGTTCTCAGCAAACTAAGTTACGGGAAAAAGTTAGTACAGAATGTCTGGTAGCAGATTTATATGTTCAAACTTAAATAAAAAACGTAATAATTGACACAAAGTTTTATTAAGGACATTGAACGAAAGAATTGAAAAGCGGATTTTATTTTTTAAAGAGTAGGTCATTCAGATGTATTCGGTTGATTTCAACGCACTGTTCAAAACGGAGGCTTATTTTCTATGCCACATGCGGCAGTAAACTTGGCAAAATTGGGCAGATTTCTCGACGAGTATTTTCCTTTAAAGTCTCAAGAGTTGGGGATCATCATTATAAACCTTTTTTTTAAGGTACCCCCATACAAAAATCTTGGAGTTAGATCGGGACTTCGGTCACGGCCATGGGGTATTCCCAATACAACTGATCAGTTTTTGAAGAAAAATTTCCCTACGCAAATTCAGCGAAGCTGTGTGTGCAGTTCCTGTTGAAACCACGTTTGTGAAGAATAAGATGGATGAGCTCACAGGTTTGACAAAAATAATTCCGCAATCACGGGCCAATAATTTTCACCGTTGACATTCGTCCCCTTCTTTCGAGAATTTTTGAAAAAAAGGTACAATTATCACCAGCCTGGATAAGGCATACCAAACAGTTACCCTGGCCCAATGCAATGGTTTTTGATGTTTCAATCAAGGGTTATGGGTTCTTAGAGACCAGTAACATAAGAACATCAAGAGCATCACATTCTCCAATATGTATACCATCCATGAGTACAGATAAAGCAGCTTAAGTGAAAATGAGCCTTGTTGCTCCAGAAAATGAAATCTACAGCGAAAATGCTCCAACAAAAATGTATTTATAGGGAACGCGCAATGCTCATCCGATCACTGCAACATCGTGACTGACAAATTCGCGCAATCGATAATTCCAACGATCCCACCCTTCGTCCGCGCCGTTTATTACTTTTTGAAATAATCTATTTCAAAATATAAATTTGCCACCAAATACCCTGTATTTTTATATATATTTACGTGTAGTGCTCTGAAGGATAAAACTTCCTAATTGATGTCCGTGCTTACAGTTCAACGCAAAACAATGTATAAAAGTTAGCCAAGAATATACAACTTCATCATAAAGAATATGAGCTTTATGCAACATTATGTTAAGAACACAACTGCGACGAACAACGAGCTTCGCCCATCGCGACGAAAAAAAATTCTTCGGCGTTATCAACCTTTAAAAATAGACTAGAAAAAATACTTCTTGTATCACCGAACTAAATATTAAGTATTATTAATACTATTATTTAATCAACTGTTAAAAAATTTAAAACTTTAGATTTATTTATTATTATTTTTTTTAGTTAAAATTTGTTATACAACATTGTTGCCATTTAGCCTCTATAAAGCCTACTCGGCGCTGAGGCAGAACTATTAATATTGCTTTTGAAAATAAATAAATAAAAAATAAAAAATTCGCTGGCAAATATTCGTTGTATAAATTCGTCGTGTGAAGCACAATACCAACGAACTTTTGTGTAGATAACATTGTTTACATATAAATATTAAGGGGCCATATTAAGTCAGCCTATATAAATCCCATCCGAAAATCCCTCTTTTTGATAAAATTATCTGAGGTACTTTCTATTTTAAGAACATCTTCATAAATTGTTTACTACATGGATTCATATAAATATAAAAAGTATGATATCGTGAAAAATATTTTTTATATAAAAAACTTGGCTACCTGATACGTTTTGTTTGTCGTTCGCTGACGAAACAATTAGAAATAAAGCTATTTCAACTCTCGCTGAGTATGACGAATTTCGACCAACGCCACGATTGTATGCATTTTCATACTAATACACCAACGTGTTGTATTTTTGGCGACGACTATTTGCGACTAAAAATTCGTTGTTCGTTGCCGTTGTGTTCCTAGCATTAATAAACAATAACGTTCAAGTTTGCGAAACAAGACCTTAATGTTTCAAGTACAATTTATTTCATACATACTAAAGGGCTGCTCAAGCACAATAAAAATGTCTTACAGGACATCGTAATGTTTTGAACTATATCCATCTTCTAAATGAATATTGTATGAAGGCACCCACAGACGACATGTTTATATTATGTAATTCCTATTATTTTTTCTCGTCTACCAAAATTATAATTTTTACAGACGGTTTGTAAGATTTCCTTGCTATCGATGTAGATGTATGTCTGACTTTGTCGATGTTATTCTTACAAACAAAAATTATTCTAAACATAATAATATATTAATGCGGTAAAATTTCCTTAAGCCGACTACTTATACCTATACCAAATTCAATCGTCATTGAATTATTCGCAAGGCATAGAACTTAGAGTTCTATCAGATGCTTAAACATAACAAACTCTATTTGAAATTTTTCCAGATGACTTTACTCAGGTTTTTTACAGAAGCAATGTTTTTAAGGTAACTAACGATGTGCAGGCATTTTACATTGGGAAAAATGACATCTACTTGTACATTAATAAAAATAATGTCATGCTTTATATTTGTTTAGAAACAACAGAACGAACTAAAATCTAATAAACTTGAAGTAGAACTAGAACCGCTGAAGTAGAGTTCTACTTCAGTTTTGTTAATAACATTTTTTGTTGTTATTCACGTTGTTTTTCTTTGTATAGGGTGTTTTTTTAAGCTAGATAGAACTTTAAATTGTAAAAAGTAACACAAAAAATTAAATTTTGATGAAACATTTTTTTTATTTGTTTCAGTATACTCTGACAAATCATCATGAATAGACTCACGCTTGAACAACGCTACGAAATTATCCAAATTTACTTTGAAAATCAGACCCGTTGTTTTATCGCAAAATTGTGTTCAGCGATGAGGCGCATTTTTGGCTTAACGGGTTTGTTAATAAGCAAAATTGCCGCATATGGAATGAGACCAATCCACAAGAGACCCTACAGACTCCATTACATCCAGAAAAATGCACTGTTTGGTGCGGTTTTCATGCTGGTGGCATCATCGGACCTTATTTCTTCAAAAATGAGGCCGGAGCTCGCGTTACGGTCAATGGAGATCGTTACCGCACCATGATCAATGATTTTTTGTTTGAAAATATGGATGACATTGATCCGGAGGAGATGTGGTTTCAACAGGATGGCGCTACGTGCCATACGGCGAACGCAACCATCGACTTACTGAAATCAAAATTTGGCGATAAGTTGATTTCGAGAAATGGACCTGTCAATTGGCCTCCAAGGTCGTGCGATTTGACACCTCTCGATTATTTCCTGTGGGGCTACGTGAAGTCACTGGTTTATGCTGATAAACCAGCAACAATTGACGCCTTGGAGGCCAGCATTGTTCGTGTTGTTCGTGACATACGGCCAGCAGTGCTCGAAAAAGTGGCCCAAAATTGGACGTCCAGAATGCGCTTCGTCAAGAACAGCCACGGTGCCCATATGCCCGAAATCATTTTCAAATGTTAATGTCACGTATTGATCTTTCGAATAAAAAAAAATTTTGATTACAATTTAATTTTATTGTTATTTTTTACAATTTCAAGTTCTATCGGGCTTAAAAAAACACCCTATATTAAGCATCAGTGCTGCATACGCAGTGTAATATGCTAATGTGTGAGCGCAATGATTATGCTGGCCATGATAACCTATTTACTTGCTGTATGTAAATGTTTTGTTTTGATTTGTGCTTTGTCAACTACTGTTGTGAAAGTGTTCCAAAACTATGCAGAGCATGTTCTATTTCTGCATGTTCTATTACTTCTAAGTTTTGTTTTAAATATTATTATACAATACTAATGTAGTCGTTGCGCTTTATATCTTAAAAATTGCCTATAAACATAGAAAGGTTATACATTAAATTCAAGATCTTGAAAACATTTTTAAGACAGGTGGATTTCTAAATCCACTTAACTGTTGTCAGTTACATCTTTGTTCATTTTAATTGATCAGACCATTTTTTTAACGTTCAGCGCAGAATATGCTACTCCCTCTTTCCTCCCCCTCATAACCTATTTTCCTAGATCCAGTACAATGCACTGAATATTTAGAGGTAATCACATGAGTATCAGTCCAGGATACAAATAACAAAAAAATAAATAAATAAATAAACACATTTTCATTAATATAAAAACAAAATAAACATTATCTACCTATGCTTCAATTAAAATTAAATATGCCAATTTGTATGCATCTTCCTTTACAGAAGGAAATTTATAATTGTTTACACGTTCTTTTGTAAGTGGTATTCCATAGTTTTGACCAGTTTTCTGAATATTTATTTTAAATTGATAAGTAAAAGTAAAATTGCTCAATTTATAACCCAAACTCTTTATTTAAGTGACGTTGAGTGTGACTTCCCTTTTCCCGTGTTATCTATAATACTCTACAGCGATAAACATTAAATTCGTATTTGATAAAAAAAAATCGCGAATTTAACAATTTTTTTTTTAATTTTCAACCTATGAAGATTTTTGTCATGTTGAAGAATAAAAAAATATACGTGGTTTGTCAATTATTTTTCTTTTTTTTAATCCAATTACAATAATATCATATTGACCAAAAACTTTGTTGAACAATGTTGGAATTTTCAGCTACAGTTTTAGTTAGACAATTTGCTAAATATACACTCATAGAAACCCCGCCATAACTGTGATATATTTTAATATCAATACCATGCCAAATGTCCTCATTTTTGAACCATTGACACTTTTCATCGTTCTGATATCAACCATTACTAATTTTCATTAGCGGCAGTTATGACATTTATTTCATGAATGAAATGTCATACTGACATCAGCCAATGTCATATTAACAGCTAAAACACGACTAACCTTTTTATCTGTCAAAAACAAACTGACAATGCAAAGTGTACCAACATAACAGAAAAATATATGTGAAAATCTAACATACCAAGGCAGCTTTAATAAGGTAGTGGTATAAGCACAGCTGTCTTTCGTTTCCTTTACGTAAGCTCGCCAAAAGCACATAGACTTCCTTACTCTTTCAACCAAAAGTAAAACAAAATTTTGATATTTTTTCGAAAATTCTACCAACAAAATACATGTGATGTTTTTATTGTAATTCTATTTAAAGCTGCCTTGGAACAAACGTAACACACAAAATTTTAAAATAACGGCTATTTTTTTCTCAGATCTCGTATATGTATGTTGACATTTCATAGGAACTACAATAATTAGCAGTAGACTTGGAAACCTTTGAAAAATATTTTCAAGCATTTAACTATGTATTGAATTTGTGTTTATAACTATACAGTTGCAAATAAATTTGCACAGTATAGGATGCACAGCATGGGCGGAGTAACGTAGACCCTATGCCCACGATGGTATTAACAGTATTTCTTTTGCGGCGCTGTGACTAACTGTACCGACCTATGCCTTCGCATAGGAAGTTGCCGCGTGGTTAACAACGAAATACCTCACAAAAACTGTAAACTAATACAGTTAGTTGAGGTAGACAGCTAACCAATGAGAGTGAGGCGCAAACAACAATAACAAGCCTGACCGCAATTAAGAAATAATTACGATGACGCGAGAGCTGTTCCCCAGCCCAGAGCTGCTTTACGACTGTTAACTATGTATACAGCCCATTATTAAAGCAAAATGTTCTAATACCTTTCAAACACAAAAAACCGAGTATTTTCCTTTTCATACGTTTTTACTTTTCTTACAACTTTTATATAAATGAACCATTGGTTGTGTTGCTAAGATTTGTATGTTCAAAAGTAAGACGTATTTGACATCGGACAAATGGCTCTACGCCTTTGCAAGCACACACGCACGCGTTTTTAAAAATTTTCTACGAACATTTTGCATAAATGTAACTCAATTTCTTCGATACAGCGATGCATCTCCTCCTATAATGTCCGAATTGTTGTGGATTTCTTGATATAGATCCGTGATGTCAAATAACCCCACAAAAAGACATCTAATTGCATTAAATCACACGGTCTAGGGGGCCAATTCTGATTACAGAAACGAAAATGAACTGAAATTGTAAATGTCTCACACAATAATAAAATTGTTTCACGTGCCATATAGCTTGGTGAAACCATATATTGGTCACATCAGTATCATTCAATTTCGGCAGAAAAAATCGTTTTGCGATATCGAGCACCAGTTACTGTAATTTCTTGATCAGTCTGGTTTCCAAATTTAACTTTATATTATAACAATTTCGTAATTCTTTTTTTAATAACTGAATTGAATTTTGATGTGGCATATTAAACAAGGCTCAACACACTCATACCCGTTATAACTGTGATGTATTCTAACAACAATGCAATGCACCATGTCCTCATTTTTGACTTATCATCGCTGTGATGTCAACCATTACATCAGGTACTCTAATTATTGTTGGCGCCAATTATGAGAATTATTTCATGAATGAAATCTCACACTGAGCAAGTTATCAATGCAAAAATACTCTAATATCGAAGAAATGATAAAATACATTGTATTAATAAAATACTACCAACTGTATTTTCGATTCAATTTGATGTAAAAATCTCATTAATGCGATGACTGATTAACACCGGAAAAATGATTAAGTGGAGTAAATTTTATCCCAAAATATCAGCAACACCATGGTACGAAATCATCAATTCAATCGCTCTAATTTAATGATTTCAAAAATATGTTCAAACTTATAACATCTACGAGTACATTGTTAAAAACATGTCGTGTGTTGTCTACTTAACAAAGTAGAACACACTTTATTTGAAATTTTGTCAAGTAATTACACTCATATTTTTTTACAGCAGCAATGTTTTGAAGGTAACAGACGACAACTAGGGAAAAATTACATCTACATTGTTAAAAACGTGACGTGTGCTATCTACTGGATATATTATTGCTAATTTGTCACAAAACAGTTAGTTGTATCTATACAATATCAGATTTCTGGTTTTAAGTGTGATAAAAATGCAGGCCTATAACAAAAAATTTTTGTCAAAACTAAAGCATTAAACACATTCGAGACAGCAGGCTACACGAACACACGACTACAAATGCCGCTGGCTACAAATGTAGCCTGTAGCCAACTACATAATTATACTGAAGGTGGCAGCTACATAATAAACAGCTGAAATTGTTTTATTTATCTCCTTACAAATATCAAAGAGCTTTTTGTGCATATAAAATGGCTGAGGGAAATTTAGAAAATTCTATAGCAGCTATTGTTAAAATAGTGCGAGCTACTTAGTATTCGATGTAATAATATATATAAATATTAAAAAATTAAATATTTGCAAATCACAATCAAAATCTACTATTAAAATTGAAACTTCTGAAATATAAACAGCTGCTTTTTTGCGTTTCAATGGTGCCACTTATAATTTTTTTAACTGTTTCTAAAGCTATCATCTAGGTTGTAAAGAGTAAAAAAAAGCGAGCAAATACAATGAACTATTTAAAGACTAAAGTAATTTAAATATAACTACATAATTTATAAACCAATACACGGAAATCATTTTTTGGTAAGAATTATTATTAAACATTTTAGAAATATACACTTCCATACATAAAAGAAGACGTGTGTGTGTATCCAAAAATTATTGTTGTTTCAATAATATTATAATAACAAAAAGAAATATACAAAACTTTTCAATACATGTAAGAACATGAATTTTTGTTTCGGTTTACGGAAAATGCAAATAAGGTTATAAAAATCAGTTTTTATACGCGGAAAACTATCATGTTGATTTTTGCAGGTATGAAAATTTGTATATTTTATATATTTATATGTATATTTTAGTCATTTAAAAATTAAATTTGAAGTTATGCTCTTATATCTAAATGGTTCATTGTATTCTGGTTATTAAAGTTCAAATCTGGCTTTCACCAAGCAGGATTTTTATTTTCCAATTATAACAAAAATTGCCGCGATCAATTACAAAATATATACCAGAAAATATAAAATTGACTGCTTTTACTCTTGTGCCACATTTCCTTTTATAAGCAAACGGAACTAAAATTATCCGATATTTTAAATAAAAAAAAAATTTTTGATTTAAATAATACTTTTTGTTACATATAATATACTCGTATAAAGAAACAATATCTAAAAACACAAACATGGCCTGAGACTTGTCTTAAAAATGGGTGCAATCAGCTTTAAAAACGGTTAACTTAAAAATTGCTTAATAAAATATTTTAACGTAAAATTCTTGTATGAGTACAGTTTTGTTGTATTTGCCCGAAAAACTATTTCTAAATCTGTTTAACTTTTTTATGAACACCCTTGTAAATTTCTTTTCAAAGCACCAATTTATTTGACTTCGCTTGATACATTGACATCACTAACAAAGCATTTGTAGCCAATAAAAATAGAAATTAGTTTAATTGGACTACAACGACAAAATCAGCATGGACAACAACCTGCAGCCGTGTTGCCTTGCTGTTTTCAAAATAATCATTCCTGCCTGCTGTCTCGAATGTGGTTAATGCTTAATTTGAAACTGAGTAAATGTTTATTAAATATATTTGTTGGTTGCTTCTTTCCAAATACAGCTCTTCACTAATTTATTTATCTCTAACAATTTTTTAATCAGATAATTTTTGTAATTTACGATAAAATTTTATTTAGTTATTCCGGAGCTTCTGTTTTTTCTGTATACTAAAGTATAATACCTACCTCAGCAAAGTGCCCTTTGGGTGTCATGATAAAAAAATAAAAAATTTGTGACGGGGATTTTTTTTTTTTTTGCTTTTATTCATACATAATTAAAAATGATAACTGATTATGAGTATGTTGTCGTACATAAAATATGTTTACAAAACTTCAAAATCTACAATTGATTAATATATTAGAGCTCTTGTAATTACTTTTTAAACCTTTCAAATAAATGGTTTTATAAAAGCGTTTGATATATTACTTTTCTATAAAAAAGCAAGACGTAGTTGAATCAAAACAAAAATGAAAAATTATTTCTTTTCTATCGATTACTCGATACAAGAGATACGAGTATAAATAGCCTGGCACTTTGCAGAAAAATTATTAATTAAATTTTGCTAACGTTTCAAACCGCAGCACCATGAACTTCAATAAATATTTTGCATTCTTGGTCATTTTGGTTCTGTGTATTTTGGGCCAACAAGCTGTTGAAGCTCATCATCATCATCATTTTGGAAAAGTTGGCCATGAATTGGTAACATATTGAAAACGTATTGGAAGAAAAACAAACATTAATTCGTTTATTTTTTAGCACAAAGGAGCTAAAAGGGTAGAAAAAGCGGCTTCCAACGTCAACAGGGCAAAAAAAGTTATTGAGGCTGGTTCAGTTGTAGCCGGGGCTATTGCAGCAGCTTAAAATTACAGAACAAACATTTTATTTTGATTATATTCTTCTTACTAATATTCAAAAATAGTCGATAAATAAAATCGTGTTTGGACTCATAAACAGCTTTAGTTTGCAAAATGTCTTCACAAGGAATTCCGAAAATATTTAAAATTAAAAGTAAAATATGTATGTATTAATGTTAAATAGTCGAACTTTTATTTTTAATATTTCTAATATTATATGATGATGGGTTGGTATCATTCGTCTAGCTCGAGTTCAATCCTGGCTAAAGCCAAGAAATATTTTTATTTATAATTATAACAATAATTGCCGCGATCAATAACTCTTGATCAAAGAAGACAGGAAATAATAATTGAATACACTAAAGCTGGGGGACAACTAGCTGTTTCACAGTCGCTACACTGTTCATCAGCACCTACTAGGATTCGAACTCAGTACCATGTAAACATGATGTATTTTTTAATACGGCTGCTTAACCAACTCAGCCACTGAGCCCCTATTTATTTTTTCGTCTATATTTGTCGACGACAACATTCCGCCAATCTGAAGGCTTTGGAAAATATACAGGTGATAATTGGGAACAACTTTTGAGTGGTTGTCCGATTGTGCAGAGCCAGGCGATAATGCCGACGAGAACATTCCTCCAATTTGAAGGCCATAGAGCTTTGGAAAATATACAGGTGATAATTGGGAACAACTTTTGAGTAGTTGTTTTATGCTCCCACTTTTGGAAACCATATAGCCCAGGGTGTCTTTACAGTTTACTAACTGTTAATATACATATGAGTATATTTTTCAATTCCGAAACTTTCTCATATGAAGTTATTGAAAATACAACTGCACAAATTGTTTTAGCCAAGAGGAAACTTATACTCGTATAAACACTTATATAAACATGCTATATGGAACACTCTTCGTTTTTACTTTACATTTTTGCTTGGAGCCACGATGTGGTGGATATTTAGTTCCTTCCTCCTATCAAAATTTCAGACAATAACCTACCTCTGTTATCGAAAAAGAGGAGGAGGAAAGAGAGTGTAGTGTTTGTGGACTTGTGGTGTTTAGAGATAAACATAAAAATTTAAACTACTGATTAATTTCACTGACATTTTAATCTGAATGACATCGCACTCATGTATTTTAGGCAAATAAATGCCCAACGGCTACGCAATTGCAAGGCTGCAGATAATCACTCTTATTCCAAGTTTCGACTCGGATTGCAAAATTGTTCATGTTGCAGTTTTGGTGCTATTCATATCGTTTTGTTTCAATTTGTACCGATGATATGTAATATTATTATGTATTCCGATCACAGCTATGAACATGATTTTAAGCCGACAAAAAATGGAAATCTTCCAATGATTTTAAATCTTTAAAAAGTGCAAAAAATATATGTGGTGTAAAATATGATAAAACATTTCATTTGCGGTAATAGCTCATTAATTTATAAAAAAAAAAAATTAAAAATAAATTGTATGTATATAAGTTTCGCTTCTCTAAACTGGACTCAATACTCTACAAAACTTTGTTCTCTTCTTCCAATAATAACGCTGCTTTCATGCTTTCTGGTAATAAAAAAAATATCCTTTATTGCATGTAAAAATACTTAAGATGAAAATTGTCACCTTGTGCGGAACAGTATGCTACAGGCTACTATAGTTTAGCAGTTTGAGAGTGTTTTTATTTTTTTATTTTTGTTTTCACGAAAAAATCTGTTGAACTTACTTACTAAAACTAATTTTTATGTAGTAGAAGATAAAAATACAACAATATGCCACCTCTGCCTCAGTATGAACCTTTGTAAATAAGTATTACTAACGTATGTTTAGCACCTCTCTACTGACTTGTTTTTATTTAACGGAAACTGACACAATATTTAACTTTTACTTTTATTATCAAATCACATTTTTTTGCACCAAATTTGGCTTTTAGTTTAAATATTACTTGTTTTCAATTTTTACATGTTTCATAGTAAAAAAGCTGTCAGAACATCGAAAGGGTGAATAAGAATCTGATCCTCAAATTTCAAGGTCAACATTTTCAGTCTAAAAATATTGTTACGTTTTTACCTTAAAAAACACTTTGCGGATTCTTCAATTGCAAATGAAATAGCTACACTTTTTGTTACCTAGTACTTAATTATTTTACAACTTGATTACTATTCTGACTTATGATTATCTCGCACAACGTTTAAGCTGCCCATCTTCACAATTTATTTAGATTGTTGGGATATAAAGTTGAATGATTGAGAATACCTTTTAAAAAATTTCCAAAGTCTACTGATGATTAGGGTAGCTCCTATGAAATGTCGACATATAGATAGCTGGGAAACATAGAAAAAAATCTATTTATAATTTTTTATTGGCATAAATTTATACTTACAGCCAGTTTACCAATTTCGAAAGAAAATGAATGCGAAAGAAAGCCAGTCACTCACATTCGAATCAATTTGGGTTTGTCTATCTCACTACTATTCGTTCGCATATTGTTATGTATTTCGATTGAGTTTTGACACATCGTTCGCATAGAAAAAAGTTAGACGAACCCAAATCAATTTTCTTTCGCTTAGATTGCGAACGCAAGCAGGCTGTCGAGATTGGTAAACTGGCTGATAGTTTTTTAGCAGCTCTTGTTAAAAGATTGTACTGGTGAGAAATTAGCCAATATAACCAATTTGAATTCTACACGTAATCGAATTCTCTCTGCCATTGAGTTTTTCCTCCCGAGGAATAGGTTTTGCCTTAGCGTATTCCTAACTAGGGCACTCTGTTTTTCGGGTAAAAAGGGGATGGGGTCCCTCGTTTGTTGTAGCAAATAAAACTCTACGAAGCCGCATGACTTATGTTGTGTTAGCTTTCGTAACCCTTACCAAGGGTTTAAATTGCAGAACGGGTATCAGCATGGCCCCCGGGAGTTTCTGCTTGCAGTTCACCACGAGCTGATCATGGTTGAGGTGCCTTCTATGGCTGAAACGTTCTGGCTGTGGTTGAAACCTAAAACGCAGGAAAGGGGTGTTAATATACTTGATAATTATTTGGTGCATGCCTTTTTTCGGGGACTAACAACTTCCCGAGAGTCTGTTGCCTTTACAACATATACCTGTACTGTAAGGTACCAGTGGTGATTATTGACGGGTGAGTTGGTCTAAGGGCTTGATGCTGCTATTGGGCTTCGGCCTACCAACTCATTAAGCTTTGTCTTCCATTGATTGCTGGGTAATTGCATACAGGAGGGACTAGAAGGCCCAAACTCCTAAACAAGTGGTTGCTCATATGACTACAGACATAAAAAATTGCTACCTGTGTGAGCCTAGTCAGCCACACGGGGGCGCTGGTGAATCGTGAATAATTCATTCCGTGGAACTCGTCCATCATCAGATAAGGTCGCAAGGAAGGTGCTGATGTAAATCTTTTTCGCAACTGCTATTGAGTTTGAAGTTCTCAGCAGAATATATGTATGTTAGTTCATAAAGTGCTGTTTATATGTGAGATACAAAATGTATCAGGCCAACCCAAATAGCCGTACCTAGATACTTTAAGCCTGGAAATTTTTACCGTGCGTGAGTGTTTAGACCTTACTCCTCAGTCAATAAAGTTGACTCCAAAAAAACGGTTACTCTTTTCCCCATTTAGCGACTATATCTATTTATTATTCTTAGAGATTTTTAACAAGCTAGCAACTTTATTTAAGTTACTCGTATTCACTACAGCTTAAAGTCTAAGCACTAACGAGCTTAGAAGTTAGAGAAGGGGCAATTTCAGCGTCAAGTTTTATAAAAACAAAATAAAAGAATATAAGGTGTACAACTTTGCTTCCACCGTTTTGCAATAGATGGCCTTAGCGGCAAGTGACTGACAAAATAATTGTAATTGTAAACATAACACCATCGGAATATACGTAGATTTGTATCTGCATCATAAAGTTATTCCCGATTAAACATGTCAGCTTACAACCTAAACCCTCGTCATTTGTGGAAGGTTTTAATTTTCTACTTTAATACGAAGAAATCTGCGATTGACGCTCATCGAATGCTTTCAAATACCTATAGTGAGGCCGTTAATAAAGAAAAAGTGTGCCCAGAGTATTTTCAACGTTTTAAAAACGGTGATTTTGACATCGAAGACCAGCATGGTGGTGGAGGAGAGACTGCTTCCGAAGATGCGGAATTGATCAAGTGATCGAAACTCATATCAAAGGCAACACGAATTCCCAGGATCATTAGGAGTGGTGCAGCAAGCCATTACAAAACAACTAAAAGTCAATGGAAAGATTTGGCGACTTGAAATATCAAATACAACAAGAATTGGCAGGATCATTAGGAGTGGTGCAACAAGCAATTTCAAAACAACTTAAAGTCAATGGAAAGATTTGGCGACTTTAATAGTTTTCAGTATTTTTACAGATAACACCAAAAGCTTTGTTTAGTACTGCCATAGATATTCAAATACAAATTTATCGGGTCAAATCCTTTAGCTTATTTTAAACACCCTTTTATCAATATGTAGCGTACTGGAAAGAGAGAAAAAAAAGAAATGCTACTAAACAAGAAGATAAATTAAACACGCGTACGAGTATAAGTTTAAAAAAACCAACATGTAGTCAGCATATGTTTTGCACTTAATGATGTTAGTCAGATACATATAACAATGATGATGACGTGATCGCAATCATCATTAACAATACAATCTTCATTATCAGTACTTTAACAAAATTAAAAAAAAAAAAAAAACAGTCAGTAGCGTAATAACAACAAAGCCTGTACATACATATACATAAGTATGTATGCATATAGGCATATTGCATTTTTTGTGTTACGGTTTTTGTAATATGCATTTTTTTGCATTATAAATTCACGATGCATCATGCATGGTACATCCAGCATTAAAACTTTATACAAGCTGCAGATTTTGTATACTAACGTATGTATATATGTTTGTTTGTGTGTATATATACGAATATTTATGAGCTTTTGTGTATAGTACGTGCAGCAAGTACCAGTCAGCTCGAGTAATATTAGTATTACGAGCTCTTTAAGCAAAAGTTTGTTATTGTGGTGATGCATTTTTTGTAAACAAATAACATTAAAGCAAACACAGGAAAAGGGGTTGTCATGCAATAATAAAGCGTTATTGCATCTCTTGTTTTAATGTATTAGTAAGCGTGGCAATAAGGAGTGAGATCCAAAACAAGCCAGCGGTTAAAAGAAGATTGGACAGGTTTTAACATATGTTTTAAAAAACGAGAACTAATGTTACTAAAAGTATGTTCTTATTGAAAAAATATTTGATCAAATAAGCATAATTACTTCTATAGTGTCTTCAAAACGGTCCTTAAACAATGTCTAAAATAAAAAAGAAATCATTATTCCCGTCTAACAAACAACCAGTCTTAAAATATTTGCTATTTATTGGGATTATTACTTTTATTTCAGGCAAAGAGACAAAAGTAGTGGTTATGTTTATCGGCGCAAATATTTGCTCAATGTGAATGTACCATAATTCATATAACATTATTAATAATAAAATATTTATATACATACATATTGTATGTTTATTAAACTGTTATTTGACAAATTTCTATGGATAATATGACAAGTAAGTGTTTAATAAACATACAATATTTTTTATGAATACGGCCGAAAATATTTAAGAAGTCAATTTATATTTTCGTATCAATTCTAATAACTTCCCAACAGCGAACACTGCCTACCACATTACTTCTCTTCCATGATGAGTGGAACACTTTATGTTCAATGAATGCTAACTTACAAAGCATATGACCGTAGTATATGGAACTACCAAAAATTAATTTCATTCATCTTTTGTATTACGTATATACGTACGTAATTTATTTTTTAGTTGTAAGTCAAACGCATTGCCGCAATGGCAGAGTGAAGTGTTCATTCAACAAAAGCTCATTACTTCCTAGCAAACGCTTCATGTTATCAGTAGGCAGATTCAATCTCACATACTCGCTGACAGTAGACAACTTGAATACAATCTTATAAACAGATATTCCGTAAGGCTTGTATTTGCGAATACAATCAACAGTATTTAAACACACTTTACTTTCGAATGCAACCATGTAATTTTTTACTCGTAAGCAAAAGTACTATCGAAAACCAGCCAAACAGAAAAACACAAAGGAAATGTAAATTAAAAATTTGTTTTGAATAGCAATAGCAGTTAAATTACATTGAGAATTTTTGATTCTTAAGGCTTTTTTTAATTCATATGATGATGTATATGACGTATATATACATGTATGTACATATATATGAGTTTTGCTATGAACACAAAAACTTATATTTGAAGTCACATGTTATTATATTCAAGAATTTATTTTTGTTTTTTTTTTTTTTTAGAAATGCATATATACATATGCTTATACATAGTTAAATTTTTTTTTTTACTTACATATTTATTGAATTGTTGTTTCTATTTACTTACTTTTTAATGTACAAACACGCATACATGACAGATTTAAATGAATTGTTATTGTGAACGTATGTCTGTTTATTTATTTTTTAATGTACAACATATATACACAGTATGCAAATACATACAATTTTCGGCAGTGTTATAAAACACATTTTGTCCGTATTTCGCAACACTGAAGTGATAACTCGACTCGTTACGTAACGAGTCACATCATTAGAAATTTGCACGATATCGAAATTATTTTCTACTTGATAGTAATTTCGATCACGAATGCCAGAATTAGCCCTTTGCTTTCAATCGTTTCTGCATATGACCTCACAGAAAATAATCTCCCGGCGTTAATTTGCACGATCTTAGAGGCCAATTCAGAGGTCCGACACGTAAAATTAGGCCGTTACCAAACCTTTTCCTTTAAGAAAGGATGTTCAATTGATGCACGAAAAAGTCAGTAGTCATGCCTCTATAGCAGTTACCATTGACTGTAACGTTCTGATGAGTATCGGTTGTAAAGAAGTGTGAACTAATAATTTCACCAGCCCATAAAGCGCACTAAACAGTCAGTGCTTCATCATACACTTGAGGATTACCAGCACTCCAAATACGGATGTTTTGTTCATTGACGTATCCATCCAAACAGAAGAGAGCTTCATCGCTAAATAAAATTAGCTTATCAAGATTGGGATTAACGGCAATCCTGTTTTGGGCCTATTTGCACAAATTGGAAGCATGTTCAGTCGTTAGTTTACTCCTGTTAAAAAAGTTCTGTCAACTTAAATATTTCTATTGAAATTCTCTTTACTTATTTATCAAAAATGTTTCCTGAGAAAATTTTGTATTGATTATCTCAAAAGTATATGTTGCGTGACCGATTAATATGATTACATAAAATTTCAAAATAAATGTCAAATAAAACTTTTAATATATTTCACGTTATGAATTGGTAGCTATGCTCATATCGTCAACACCCACTTAATTCACATGCAACACAGGTATTTGCTACTGATATAGCAAAATTAACATAATATTAAAGAAACGACAATATCACTTTTATGAAAGGAAAGTCATGTTGTGATTTGTAGGCACATTGACAAATTATCGATGCCAAAGCTTGAATCCTGCGGCAGTGTTCTGTAACTCCCGCCACGACGAGCTTTTCGATCTCCCGCTAAACTGTAGCTGTAACTTTTGTGGTGACTAACAGCTGTCATACAAGTAAATTACTCGCAAATTTAAAGAAAAACTTTGCCTCTAAATTTATGTGGTAGAAGTTCGCGCTTTTTTCGACACGACAACTACTCACTAATGTTACAGAGCCACTGCAGATTAACCCTGTTCAACGTTTATAACGCCATTTTTAAAACCAACCTTCTATTGAAAACGAAAGATAGTAGAGTGCTATTTTATTCGGCTTAAACGTAAAATTTTATTTAGAGTAATAAACCAGTGGAATAGAATTTTTATAAAGTAAGAGTGAAAAATTTTGAGCTTGAACAAGGAAAAATTTTGTAAAGTACAAATTAAAATCCGCACTGCAGCTTTGCCGCAACTACTGCGTAGTTCAAAATCTTTTAAAACGCCCTTCATCATGCAACACTTTTAATCAGTGTGTAGAAAAACAGAAGCTAAATAAGCGCCAAGACAGGCATTATCGTCAGCTCAGAAATCAAGAAATGTCTAAACCGTAAAAATATTCTTTCGCATATCCAGCCAGAAATACGAGTGTGTAATTCAACAATACTTTTGCTTGTGTTAACATGAACACAAACTGGAAACAGGAATGCTCAATTAAACAAGTATTTCTTAGGAAAGATCCTCAAATATACGTATTCTTAGACAATCAAAGGTTTTGATGAAAATCAAAGGTTTTGATCTTTGGGAACGGAACTTAAGTAATTGTAATATCTTCTATACCCTGCATAACATATGGTAATTGAGAACCAAGTAAACATTTTAAAGAGTTATAAAAGAGTTTACGAAAATTGTTTTGAAATCGCAGAGTATGAAAAATGTATGGATAATTTTAAACTTCGAAAGTTGAAAAATCAATACAAAACTGATTTATTTCGGACTGAAGTATATAGCTATAAAAATTCAGCACACGAAACCCCATTTTTAAAACTATCAAACTTCGCAATTGATATATGTAGGTATTGACACTTTCATACTCAAATGCTGAAGTCGAGAGGGATTTTAGTGCAATGATTTTTTTTAAGCAATATATAAAAAAAAAAAAAAAAAAATAGAATGTCTGTAAATACAGCATTCATTAATACATATCAAACATGGAGTAAAATTGGCAAATTTATGTTGCTGTAAATAATTACATTCCATTGAACGTTGCCACAAATTAGAGTTGGTTTCAAGAGCTTTTTTAAGAGGATGCTCTTTTTAGTTCAGCTCTTTTCAAAGAAATATGGTTTGTTTTAGTTCAATAGTTCTATGCTCCGTATATAAAATTATTTTTAGTGAACGGCTGGCTCTGTTTCAGCTTTCACGAAACAAAAAGAAAAGCGACATAAAATCGGTATAATCAAATGAATTTTAAATCCCAGAAGAAATATTAAAAATATTTAGGTATCATAAAAAATAATTGTATTGTAAAGAAAAATAAATAAATTTATATATATATATATATATATATATATATATATATATATATATATATATATATATATATATATATATATATATATATATATATATATATATATATATATATATATATATATATATATATATATATATATATATATATATATATATATATATATATATATATATATATATATATATATATATATATATATATATATATATATATATATATATATATATATATATATATATATATACACGTAGAAAAAATTATATAGTTGAGAGAACAATATTCTAAGGGCAACATACTATTGTTGAATTATATGGTTGAAGGCAACCAAATAAAATGATTTCAGTCTGCAATGTTCCTTGCTAAACTAAGTAGATTCAAGAACCATATTATGTGACGTAACCATATCTTTGGTAAAAGTTTTAGTAATATTCGCACGACAACCATATTATATTATCGCTCTTGTCTATATTATTGTGAACGTCTAAACTACTATTGTCACATCCAGTTATACTACTGTTGATTTCCACATCGTTAAATAAATTTCTACTTTTTTGCAGTAAAATATAATTTATTTAAAAAATATTGTGTAAGGATTATTAATTCTAATTTATATTCAAAAAATCAATAGCATTTGGGCGTCTTCCTGGTATCTTTGGTAAATTATTGGGCCGCAAATCTGTCAAATATCCATACAATTAATTTGTTATCGTTTGAAAATATGAAAATGCTAATACAAACCTCTTTGCTTTCATACATTATTGTTCATTTATGTCGATATATTTACAACATTCTCCTTGACCGGCTTATTTATTTATTTATTTTACTAATAATTTCTATTATTAAAACTTTTTCTTTTATTTTTTATATTTGTTAATAATTAAACACACGAAAAAATTGACTGCTTGACATGGCAAAATAAAATAAAACTGAAATAAAATTATATGTCAAGGTCTTGAACAAAATCAGCAACGAATATTCTGTAAACATACAAGTGTGAATAGGTCTAACATACATATGTTTAAAATAAAGAACTTTTAAATACATATAACAACAGCTATTGTCGTATTCGAACTATATTTTTTAAATAGTATTATTCTATCCAACCATATTTGAAAATAAAAGAGTCATAATAATATATACGGTGATATTTTTACACTAGTATATTTATTAAGACTTATACTATGTTAAAAACAATAATACGCCACAATACAAAATATTACGGAGTACATATAATGTTGCCGTAACAATATGAAGAAATGCATTTTCTCTGCGTATATATATATATATATATATATATATATATATATATATATATATATATATATATATGTATATATATATATATATATATATATATATATATATATATATATATATATATATATATATATATATATATATATATATATATATATATATATATATATATATATATATATATATATATATATATATATATATATATATATATATATATATATATATATATATATATATATATATATATATATATATATATATATATATATATATATACTTTTTGTTTAATCCATTATTAGTTTATTAATATTTAGCTTTTTTAGTTTTTTTTTTTTTTTTTTGGAATACTTATAATATAACGCATTTTACCGGCTTTTCAACTCCAAAATGAGCTTTTTGCTTCGAAAATGTTGTTATCGGTATTTGATAAAACTTACGCGGTGTTCAGACACACATCTTTATTGAGCTCATTAATTACAAAATTGTTATAATATTGAGTAAAATTAGTTTTGTGAGCGAAATTATATCCAGTGACTCAAAAGACAACAAAAATTAAATTAAATTATATTAAATAAATAAATAAGGCAGTAAAAAGCCTGCATTTTTGCAGCATTTTTAAATTTTGATGTTTTCGGTTTTAATATGCTTTTATAAAATCAAAACTCGATCACACTAATTACAACAGCTATCTGTTTGTACACTGAAAAAAAATTCAATCTATACAATCAATCTATTGATTGATTGGATAGATTGATTGGAAAATTCAATCTATCCAATCAATCCCAAGCATTGTCAAAAGTACGGTACAGTACAGATTTTCCACAGTGGCATTGTGACACTGTTGGTTTTGTTGCATGACAAGTTTCCAGAACGAATATATTCACGATTTAGCGAGGTCTATTTGGGCCAAGATCATGTGCAACTTTTTGTTGCACTAAGTATAGGACCATGTCTACACGGATAGTCTTTAACGGCAGAGCATTTTAAAACCAACATTAGTCAAGTTAGCGCCGTGAGTCGAAATGTGTGAAAAGCCAGTCGAAAACTACTTCAAAAGAGCAAAAAACCTAAAGGCGACCATTTAAATGACACACAATATCAATTACTTTACTTCCCATTCGAAAATTCAATAATTTCAAATATTTTGATCTCACTCCTTGAATATGCTTATGTATCGCTATAGTTTTACTTTAAACGCACACGTTTTAGCAATAAAAGCGAAAACCAAAAAACCACCCATACATTCGCAAGTCAAACATAAAAACATTTCTATACTTTTTTTTAACAAACACCAAATCATCACCATCATGTGCAAAATATGTTTTCAAACATTTTGCACAACTGCATTAAAATTCATAAAACTGGTTTCGGAATTTATGTATTTATTAATTATTCATAAAAAATGGAGTGTGTTTGTATTTATTTAGCAAAACATGATAAGTTTTGCCAAAAAGATGCAATGAGTTTGTATTGTGCTTGTATAACAAAAGCTTAAAGTAAAATTGTCAATAGCAAACACTTTGAGGAACATTAGAGTTTACAAATTAAGACAACTATTATCCCTATTTTTGTATAGTATGTTGGTTCCACAAAAGTTCTAAAGTGCATTAGACTGTAACAACCACAATGGGTGGCCTCATTTAAATATGTAAATCTTTACTTTGAGTGAAACAAAAAGAAAAAAAAAAACATCAGCAATGCAGTTGCATTTCCTCATTGACAGTCGATTTTTAGCTTAGCTTTAATAATTTATACTTGAGAGCATAAACAAAAAATATTTAAACTTTATGATTGCCTTATACGTATACAGACTGTCCCAGTACTCAACGTCAAGCCGTAACCGAACAGCATGGTTGATTGTAAACATCATGAGAAAAATCAGAAAAAAATCTATCCCATGTAGTTTGAAAATGATGGGCATTTAAGAAAAACCTAGAAATTTGATCAAACTGTAAAAATTTTTCGATTATTGAGGTTAAGTTTTATTTACTCATAGCCCATTGAGAGCGTAGCTGACTTGTGTAAACGAATTTCTCAAAGTCGCTGAGGACATCAACCCTCGAGGATATACCCGGCAAATAAATAGATTTTTTTTAAAGAAGTTGTGTGCCGTATTGAGGCTGGTGATAAACAATTTGAATATTTATTATAATAAAAAATGTTATTTTACTATCTGACTTTTATTTCAATAAACGTAAACTAAACTAGGCCATTGTTTTATTAATTTTAATTACTTTTGTTGGCCTGCGTAAAAGTGGCGTCATTATCTGTCTCGCTCCCGCATGGCAAACCTGTCCACTATTCAATCTCTCTCTAGAACTTGTGCGAATAAAAAACATTTGAACTGAGTAAAATGGGTTAGCAAAAATCGGGTTACTTGAGGTTTTTATTTTTTATTACTCGTTTTGTTTTAGGTATGAAACTAACAAGTATTGTACCATTTTACAATCTGATTAAATGCCCAAACTTTCAATGGAACTTGCCAAGACATTTTAGCACATATTTTTAAAAAGGAGCGCCTTTCAAAGTCAAATTTAAAATTGAGAAAATGTAACATTCGTAGTTTAACAAATATTCGTAATACAAAAAAATTTGGAGTAAATTTGGCATTATTTTTGACTGTGGTTCTAGAAATGTTATTTAGGGTTACGGATCCAAAGCCGAAAAAAAACCGAAAAATTGTTACTGCATGTAGAAAAAAATATATGGTTGATACGATAATATTCTAAGAGAAACATACTGTTGGTGAATTATATGGTTGTACCCAATAAGTATATTATAAGAAACCATACTATATTTGGGTTTACTACTGTTATAATAGTAAGTAACAATGGAATTAATTAAAATCACCAGATAATTATCATACTCAACCACATACGAGTAATTATACTAACCATTCACATTTTTGTCATATACAAACATACTACTTTCATTAATGGCGTTTTCTTTTCTAGAAACAGTGTAAAATTTTCAATATTGTTTTGCCAAAAATATACAGAAGTATACAGTTTTCTCAACTTTTTTTCAGATATTTATAGTTATTGCGACATCTTCTTTTCATCTCAATAAATTTTAAAACCTGAATTTTTAGAAAGAAAGTGCAGCATAAATGCAAAACTTTTTAAGAAAAGAAGACGGCATAAGTAACCATATTAATATAGTAAATAGCTTTATTGTAATATTGTATAAATATACCTTTCTTATAGTTTGCATAAATACATATAGAAATACAAAAAATAATAATAATATCTATTGTATAAAATAAATAAAAAATAAACAATTTATTTTATTCACTTCATTAGTTTTTAATATTGATACCAATCAAAACATTACACAGTGGTCCCAATGACAGGTTTTTGAGGCAATAAATCACAGGAACCAGCTAGATCTTTGAAATTTCGTACAGATGATTATAACGTGTTTTTAAGTTTTCAGTAAAAAATTCAAGTCAATCGAGCAGTGCCACGCCCATTTCCAGTAGGTTGATTATAGTGACACTGCGGTTGAAAATCACGGGGAATTTATTATTGTCTAATTTTCAATTAACGCACTATAATTCTCACCAATAATTTTTGTAAACATTTCAAGTCAATCCGCCTACTGCCACGCCCACCTCCAGTGAGAGCTCTCTTTGAAATTTAGCGAAAATTGTATCATTCTGTTTGATATAACATATATTTAGCAACTAACTTAAAATCACAAAATAATTCGTTAAAACATTTCAGAAATTTACTTAAAAAAGAATGGTGTTTGGATTGTAAAGGTATCATGAATCAATCTAAAAAGAGAAAATTTAATTAATACGTACAAAAAACTGGCTTTTGTAATAAATTCTTACTTGACACTTTTCTGATTCATCAACTTCTAATTCGAAATTAAAATAAAATGATTCCTCTTCGTCCTCTTCAGAATATGAAATATCTTTATTTATAGCTGCATTTGACGTACTTGGCAGTTGATACTCATGGATTTCAGGAATCTTAAGAAGAGAAATAACTTCTCTTGGCAACTGCAAACTTCTCTTTTTTGAAAGACGATTTTTCAGATATATACTTGATAATAATGGGTCAGAAGAATCCAGGGCCCTGTTAAAAACATCCATTATATTATGCTCCCTAGAATCCTTTCGTGCGTGCTCCATGCGGTCTTTTTTATAAAATTTGTTTCTCGCCTCAGAAGCATGTTCACCAGCACATCCGAGAGGTACGATTGACGCTTGCAATATTTGATAAGAATGTGCTAAAATTTTATGTAATGTCGTTGACATTGGGTACCATTCATAATTTTTAAAATAAATATCTGCAGTCTCACCGCAAAATTTTTTTAAGTGGTCGCCACTTATTTCAAATTCAGAGTTAATGGTGATAAGAATTATATGTAAATGTTTTAAAAAGTCGATATTAATGTTGGTTATAGAAGAAAATAGTTCCGGATTAGAAAATGCTTTTCGTGCCGTATTGCCGTCGTTTGTGGAGCCACTCCCATTAGTTTTTGGCTTATGGACATGAAGGCCCATTTTTTGCCAAATTTGTTCTTGAATTTCACTCTTTCTCTTTAGCATAAGAAGTTTATCCTCAGCACTCCGAATTTGCCATTTTTTAATATTAAGTCTATATGAAAGATTAAGGACAAATTCGAAGCATCGAATCCAGGCGTGTAATGGGCTTATACCATATTTTAATGTATTCGATTTTGGCTGAAACACCGATGAGCTTAAATCTTTTATCGACAAAAACTGTTTTGGATTTCCACCGCATATTGGACACGACTGAGTACTCTTTGTTCCCGTTAGTACGTTCAACACTTTTCCATCAATTAAACTCATAATAAGCTCGTAGTTTACAGTGATCTTTCTACTGTTTACCATATAATATTCCATAGGCTTAATATTTGATATTTCCACATCAAGATTTGCTTTTTCTTTCAATATATGCTCTTTAGTTTCCTTTATAAATTCAATTTTAAGTGGTCGGCAAAAACGGACTGATTGAGGAGTACGGTTATTCCAAACGACTGCATTACTTGATGTGACTATTTTTAATGGTATAACTGACGTTACAAAGAGCGAGTTATCTAAACTTTCCTTTGTTGTTTGTTTATGATTGAATGTCAGAAAATGTAACAAAGAAAACATGACAACTTTGACAGCTCGGCATGTCGTCAAGGGTTGCCACCTGACTCTAATATTTAACAGTTGAGTGTTTCAAAGTGTTAAATATAAAATTCCATTATTATTTTTTTCAAATGATTGACTTTGAAAATTGACTTTTTGCCTCAAAAACCTGTCATTGGGACCACTGTGCATTATAAGCAGCTTGTAAAACTATTAAAAAAAAAATCGGGTTTCATCCCAACCGAATTAATGCACACATTTCTTATTGGACGCTAAAATAACCATTAGCAGTAATAACACAAAAATATTTATTAAGTACTTCTTCCGCGATTGCAATTTTACAAGTCATATTTAACCATATTAAAATGGTTGCATATATTATTGGATGCACCATACTCGTACATATGTATATAAGTTTACATCTTAATATTAAACATACTTACCTTTTTATTTTCGAAAATACTTAATATGTAATTTTTCCACTATTTTACGTATTTTCTTTTTTAATATAGCTGACACCATATTTTTTCTTTCAAAGAAAGACACAAACTGAAAGACAATTATATGTCAACAACTATAATGAAAATATGGTTAATGACAACAGTAGTAAGTATTTCCTATAAAATTACTTTTACGAGTATCATAGGGTGTGATAAAAGCTATCGGTGTTTTTAACAAATTTTCGCAATTGTTATTTTTGTATGTAACCATATCTTGAAATATAAAGACGTTCAGAATAGAATTACAGAAATACAAACAATAAAATATTTACAGAGAAACAAACTATAATTATATTGATAATACAAGGCTTTTACCCATATCACAAAATATTATACATAGAATATATACTAATGTTGTTGCAACTATATTCCAAGCTGCCTTTTCTCTGCGTGTGTTTGACCAAATTTTTTTCGTAAATGCCTGCAAATAATTTTCAAAACTGTTTGGGATAGCTTTTTTTTCTTGGGTCAAATCACCCCATACGATATCGAGCAATATTATCGAAATTTTTCATTTTGGCATCATGGTATACCATATCGAATGAATGGTATTGCAATAATATAAAAAAGTTAAATAATTTCTTTTTTGTATTCGTACTCTTAGGAAACAAGTGGTCTTCAATCCACTACATTTTGTTTAAATTTCTAAAATCTATTACATTTTGTTTAAATTTAAAATGTTTGCCATAATCTAGATATATCGTAATGTTATTCGATACGATATTTAATTCGACATCGTACGCGGTGATTAGGCCCCTGATTTTTTTTATGATGTTTATAATCAATCCTATCACCCTGTTTCGGTTTGACGTTGAGTTCTGAGATACCCTGTATATGTATGTATAATCCGTGTAAGTAGCAGTGTATTAAATATTTTGTTTATGTAATTTGAAACTTTAAAACTTTGAAGAGCAAAACGAAAATACGAAAAAAAAATATAAAAAAAATAATAAAACAAACATGGGGGAGCAGAAAAAAGAAAACAAAAATATTCATGATTTATTTTTGAAAAACTCAAAGAAGTGTCAAACAAACACAATTTCAAAAAAAAAAATTTTAATACGATAATAAACAGAACAGTAGTTCAAAATATAAAACACGTGATTTTGTTTATCATTAGAGGATCAAATATCAAAAACCTTAAAAAGACTAATATGTGCACATATACATAAACTGACATTTGCTTACGTGTGCTGGGTATCCCAAACCGCAATATCGTTTATATTTAAAATGTTTTTCGGAATGAAATCGTGTTTAATTTCATAAATAAAAATAAAGGTTTATTTTGACTATAATCACATTTAGAAAATGAATTTCGAATGAAAAAAAAAAAAACGGAATGAATTTTGTTTACGAACGGAATTGAAATTTGAGATATGGCCGATTATTTCCATTGTTGATAGTATTTTGATTGCTTTAATTTAAAACCTGATGTTACTAAAACACTTCGGGCATCTTGGCTTCCTCGACTGTTCAGATAATTGCTTACAGAAGGGATAAGATAGCACAAACTCTCAATTAAGGTGTGTTTGATGGCCAAAATTGAAGTATTATTTTAATTTTGCTGCAATTCTTTCTGCTATTATTGATTATTCAAAATTTTTATTTTTCGGAATATAAATATAATACATTCTGCTTAGTTTATTTTTATTTTTTTATTTTTACAAACACAAAAACTGCGAAGCTTTTTTGCTTGTCTGCAGTAACACTCAGGGTATGTGGCAGGAATCGAACGTGTGGCCTAGAGACTGTTAGTCGAGTACTCTACCAAATCGGGGCACCCTCGATGGCTAATTAATATGGAACGTTACACGATTCGAGAAAATGATATATATTGTAAAAATCATCTTTACCAACGAAACCCATTTCCAGCTTTGGATTCCAGAGAATCCAAAAGTTATCTTAGAGCAACCATTACCTAAATTTACAAAAAATTACGGTTGGTGTGGTTTATGCTCCGGAAGAGTTATCAGACCATATTTTTAATCCAAATGTTAGTAGAAAACTCCACAGGGTTTATCCGAAGTTTTTTGTTGTGGAAAATTTATGATTTAGGCGTAGAAAATATGTGGTTTCTATAGGATAGTGCCACCTTTTGAAAGGAAAGTTTGAAAATCGCATTATTTCTCGTAGAGAAAGAGTAAATTTATTTATTTATTTTTAATATGCCTATGGCATAAAAAAACCTTACAGACTAACAAAATCTTAATTAAATAGTAAATCATATAAATCCTTATAATCTAGTAACAATTTAAAATCATTAAATTGAAGTGAAAAATCAACATTTACAATATTATTAATATTATTTAAAGCGCTCAGAGCACATATCATAGGTTCCCGCATAGCGTAATTAGTAACACGTGTTGAAATGTAGAATAAATGTTTAGATGTTAAACATTTAAATGGTACACAAAATTTAATTAACTTTAACAGATATTCACAATCAATAATCCCATTAATCAAGTTGTAAATTATTATAACCGAATGAATAGTACGTCTCACATACAATGGCTTCAAGCCCAAAAAAAAAACAACGAACATTATACGAACTTGACATTAGCATTACTTGACAATTACGAAGTGCAAATTTAACAAATTTTTTCTGTATTCTTTCAATTCTAACAAAGAACAATACTCTAATTTAGAACGAACAAAAGCAGTATATAAGATTTTTAACGTTATAGGATCCGAAAAGTCTTTACAATTTCTTCTTATAAAAGCGCAGGCAGCATAAGCTTTAGGTATAATATAGTCCAGATGCGCATTAAAGGTAAGTTCACAATCTAACACAATACCAAGATCCAACATTTGACTTACCACATTTAAGTTATTATGATTTAATTTATACTGGAAAACTTTAGCGTTACTAATATTTGACTTATGAAAGGTCATTTGGCAGCATTTATTAACGTTTAAAGGCAAATTATCGATGCAGAGTTGAAGAGACAGCGAGTCATTCTCCGACTTTATTTCTTTAAAAATTTTGAGGTCATCAGCATATAATAAAAACTGAGACCCATGACAGCAGTTTCCATTTATAAAAATTAAAAAAAAGTAACGGCCCTAATATACTTCCTTGGGATACACCCGAGGAAGCTGTGTAGGGCAAAGACACAAAATTCTCAAGGACAACAGTATATCTCCTATCAGAAATGTAAGAACTTAGCCAATTGAGAAACGTACTGTAAAACTTACCGTAAATTAGCCAAAAAGATCCTCTCATTTGCACCTTTAGATTTTTTTTCTTTTTGAAATTATAGCAATAGACCCACCGCAATGTTAATTGCGCATTAACTTTCGGTGACTCTGCATTCATACCCATTCCTATTATGTACACATATAATACATTTGTTGACGTAAATGTGTACCTCCATATGAATGGTCGAATATGAACTTGTGCTTCTCTTTGGGAAACTAAATATAATAAATATTTTTGTTAAGAATTTTACTAAGAAAATAAAAAAACCTTTGAATAAATTTGTAAATAACAGAAGAATCATTTTGAAGATACGCATTACCTTGAAAAAAAATTAGGTCATACAGAACATTTGTTATTTAGGTTTTTTAATGGTGCACACACAGTTACTAACACTTATAAAAAAAAGTAAACGGGGAAACATTTACATGGTGATCTACTTATTTAGAATTCTTTTGATTTTAAATAAAACACATCTTTGCTCTTAAATAATGAATATGTTTGAGAATTGTTGCATCTTCAATAAACTAATTTGATTAAATAAAATTTTTTAAATATAATTTCATATCTTTCTTCTTAGTAAAAATTTACAAAAAAGAATACGAAATGTGTTAAAGTTCGTCTTGGACAACTTTAAATACTTATTGAAAACAATAAGTGTTTTTGGTCCAAGGGAAGTATGATAGATCTCAGTAACCTTTTTGCGGAACGTGACGGCTATTCTAACATATCTGTGTTAAAGAAATTACTAAGAAAGTTTCATAATGACTAAGAAACAATACAATTTGCAGCTATTACGTTCAAATATCATAGCAAACATATACTGTGTTTATACGTGCTGGTTATTTGCGAATAAAAATATTTTAAATAGGAAAAAATTTCCGCATAAACAATAAACAAAGTTTTTTGTTTTGCAAATAGCTAAATCACGAAAACAATTACTGTTTAAATAAATATAGTTTAAGAAACTAAAAAACACGGTTGGATATCAAAATAATTATTTATATCACAAGATAATTTTCCTTATGACGTTTTTTTTTTGGAATTCCCAAAACTGGCTATAGGAATCGTCAAAATTCCCCACTTCCCCAGGAACAATATGGTAACTTCAGTTTCCGCACTAAATCGAATGACTGTTAATAGTTTAGATATACGTTCCACGGCCTAAACGCACACCAAATAGGAAAAACCGATTCGGTTAGCAAAGCGGTTCTGAAATTTTTGGGAATTCCCAAAGTTGGCTCAAAATCCCCCATTTCCTCAGAAGTATATTCCACGGCAAAAACGTGCACTGAATATGAGAAACCGATTCCAAACCAGTTAGCAAAATGGTTCCGATTTTTTTTTCTTTTGAGAGTTCCCAAAATTGGCTTCGTGCATCCCCAAAATCCATCCACTTCACCGGAAGCAATACCACAACTCCAATTTTCATGCATTGCTGTGTATATAGTTTTATATACCGACGTATGTAATAATCACTCATATGGCATGGGTTTCTAGTGTTGCAAACATACATACAAGTGAAATTAATATAAGCGCGTTGCAAACCATAAAAAATTGTCACTTTACTTGATGGCTTCACAGTTTTCGTCTATGTCGATTAATACCAAATAAGAAAAGCAGGAAAAAAATCTCCATGTAATGTTTTGATTTTTTCATTATTATTTTAGATATCAAACCATAAAGCAAATAACTAAGATGACGCCGAAAAGTCGACAAAATAATTTTCTACTGCGCATGTCGTCACGCTTTAGATTTGGTGTTTGTTCACTTTTTTTGCTATTAAAATAATATAAATAAAGATCACTGTCTACGTCGCATTATCAGCTCATTGATATAAACAACCAGCAAAAAGCGTAATCTATAATTTTTAATTCTAACTAACAGTTTACCAATTATTTAAATTTTAAAATTTTGCCATGCTATCTTTTTCGTAGCGTGACATATAAAACAATGATTTGGTTATTTGCAAATTTCACATAATTTTTCGTTTTGAAACACATTTCATTGAAGAGATATAAGAATGATTTGGTTACTACGAGTACTTTAAAAAGGACAGTTTTATAATAAAATTATCCTAACAAGCAACGCTTTTAAATAAAATCGTGTGGGAATATTAGCATGAAAAAAATATGAATATCACAGTAGCATGAGATTAAACTCAAAGTTCATGCAAAAACTTAAAAAGATACCCATAAGTGACTCGAAGTGATGAGTCAGAAAACACTTTCCGCTTCATTGGTCCTAAGCCTTATATGGAATTCAAATATGTGATCTATTTTTCCTAAGATTCCAACATTTCTAATAATAATGTGAAAAATGGGAGACGGGAAAAATTTTAAATTCTGTGTGTTTTATCATATCTGTACTACGATTATCGATAAAAACCTTAACACTCATAGAAACAAAAAATAACTGTGTGCATTGAAGTTATAGCTTACAATAAAGGTGACTAATACACTGTCCCGAAACCCGAAGTTATTTGCTCGCTATAAAAGCAATTTTCTCTTGGTGTGGTGTAGCATCATATTTTTGAAATCAAATATTAAAAAGTATCAATTGAAACTAACAAAAGTCTGTGTTATCAGCGCGCTTGGGCTCATTTTAATATAAATATGTGACGATGGTTTCACTAGCACATACTCGTATAATATAAATTTTTGTAGATATTCGTTAGTCATATTTCAGCAAAAGTATGTTAATGAATCGCGCGATACCAACGGGGTCCAAATCACTGCTTACGATATCGAACAAGATTAGTCGAAATTTTTCATTTTAATATCATTGTACAAGATATCGAATGAATTGTATCGTAATAATATAAAACCGTTAGATATTTTATTTTGTACTCGTACTTTTTGGAAACATATGATTTTAAATCTGTAATATTATATTTAAATTACGATTCGATACGCATCGTTTACCATAATACACAAGTATCGTAGTGTTATTCGATGCGATAGTTAATTAGATATCATATGTGATTAGACCTCAGATCTGCATTGAAGAGAAATCAAAGAGAGAAAGTAAATAGTCAACACAAGAAAGCAGCTTTTTGAATAAGAAAATTCGTCAATTTTCAAACCAATATCCTGGCCTACGAAACGATTTGCAGGATGAGGCCAAATTGACATTCTACCATCCAACAAGATAGATTAACTTAAACTTGTGGGTGCTTTTCGCAATAGTGCGCATGATAAGCCTTTAATAAAGTTAAGTAATTTGTTCGCTTTTTATCATAAGTTGCGAACGATACTAAACGCTAAGATAGGAACATGACATTTGTGAAAAATGCAATTGGTAAAATCTAAATGGATCACCCATTGCTTGTGGGTATACATTGTATGTATGTTACAGAACTGAACGCAACACATGTGCTGATACTAAGCCTTTTATAAACCTTAAACGGAAACTGTCCATTATAATAGCAACAAATTTTTTAATGCAGATGTGCTAAGTAAACAACTGAAATTAAATCGACTCATATGTATAATTATTAAATACATATAATCATAATGATAGTAATTAGTTTGAGTTATAGCTCTGTCTTAGCTTCATATTTTCTTGTAACCAGCGACTAACACTGCCTATTAACATTGTATCTTTTCTACGATGTATGCATCATGTTGTGTTCAACGAATGATAGCTTACAAAGAGGGTTGTCAGACTTTTTCCACTTCCACCGCCAAACTGGCTATCAAAATTCGCCAAAAATCACCAGAAAATGTTTATATGTTTTTTAAGAGACAACAACTCCCTAAAAGTCTCCTCAAATGATTGTTCATAGTGTTGTAGTCATACATAATTTTTATTATTTTAATTACATTACATTCATTTCATAGGATTATTGACCCTATGTGCTTAGTATTACATATTATAAATGAATTAAATAAAATTACATGCATATGTGCATTGTATACAATTAGGTAATCACATATCGAGAAGGTCATAAGTCTCACAGCCAGTTTACCAATTTCGAAAGAAAATGAATACGAAAGAAAGCTAGTCACTCACATTCGAATCAGTTTGAGTTTATCTAATATTCGTTCGCATATTCTTGTGTATTTTGATTGACCTTTCGTTCGAATAGAAAAAAGTTAGACGAACACAAATCAAATTTCTTTCGCTTAGATTGCGAACTCAAACATGCTGTCGGAATTGGTAAACTGGCCGTCAGTATTGATCTGCACTGTTTGTACATCATACATAATATTATCATTGAGTTTTTCAACATGTTTTCCGTTTTCATATAATTTATTATTCCTATTAATGCATCAGGAGTTTATTTTGCACTTTATTTTGCGAAACTACTCTTTCTACGCAAGCGTTGCTAGATGGAATAACCACATATTAAATACGGCCAAAGATAATTCTTTAAGATGAAACGTACTCGCTGTGTCTTTGTAGTTATAAACGTTAGGCCAAAAATCATACAAATTCTTTTCTTTGAAATAATCTCTTCAATTAATATAGTACAACTTTCCTCATTGAATCTTATACCCACCTGCTGATACTTTTGTGCTCGCCTGCTGAAATTTGTTTTACCGAATCATGAATGACGGAAAACTATGCTTGGATTAGCGGATTACCGCATTTTGTTATTAAAAATTCTTTAAAAACTTTAAATAGCTTCATGTTTTCAGGTAAACGGACCAACATTTCCTTCAAAAGTTTTCTCCTGTACTCCTTAGCTGAGTTTCATATTCAGAGCCATAAACTGCTGCGTTTAATGGTAGGAAAGAGTCCAATCTGATCAATGGCTGCATATACCGTAAGCAAGAAATTATTGCATTTTCAAAATTATTTGAAAATAATGGCTTTAAAATTTTTGAAGAAAAAACTTGTGTATTGGGAAATAGTTGACCATTAATGCTTCCTACATCCATGTAATCAGACTGAAATTTAAGGATTACAGCCAGTTTACCAATTTCGAAAGAAAATGAATACGAAAGAAAGCCAGTCACTCGCATTCGAATCAATTTGGGTTTGTCTATCTCACTACTATTCGTTCGCATATTCTTATGTATTTTCATCGAGTTTTGACACATCGTTCGCATAGAAAAAAGTTAGACGAACCCAAATCAATTTTCTTTCGCTTAGATTGCGAACGCAAGCAGGCTGTCGAGATTGGTAAACTGGCTGTTAATTTAGTTATTTCGATAGCTATCAGACATATAAATATCAAAAACAGACGATTTTTCGACACAGTTCATTATAAACCATTTGAGCATTCAGAACGATAACAAAACATTGGATAAAATACGAATGTTAGATTTAAAATACAAAAAAAGTGTAATGTAAGAATAGCCAACTATTTCGCCACATAATTTTTAAATCGCCAAAACAAATCGCCAGTCGCCAAACCAAAAATTTTTTCGCCATTGTAAATAAAAATTCGCCACGTTTGGCGAGAAATCGCCATATCTGACAACCCTGCTTACAAAATATACGACCGTAGTGAATGGAGCTCCCAAAAATTATGTTATTGGAGTTAGAGTGAGGACATGCTTCGCAGTTATATAATCACCTGTTTAAATAAATATAATAAATATGACATTCATAGATGCCAGCTAAATCGGAGTTAAAGTCGTCAAGTATGGAGAAGTCATCAAATCGTCAATATAGTTATTGCATATGAAAAAAATTAAAAAAAAAAATATTTTTGAATGCTCAAAACTATTACAGTTAAAAAGTTTTAAGCAATGTTTGTTTGTCTAATAAAGATTTCTGCAACTAATTATTTTGGTTGTGTTAAGATTTACGTACTTGGCTACAAGCTGTTTCTAGGTTAGCCAGAGAATGCGGTAAGGCAAGTAATTTTGCAAGTAATAAACTTATCTCTCGCATTCAGAAAAAACAATTAAGGCTTTGAGTTTATCTGCAACTAATATTTGATCACGCAGTTTTATATAAAAATATATACAATTTTCAATATATAGCTTTTTTAAATACTATTCATATAGGCATGATTCGTTAAAAGAATCTTTGAGGTATGTACTAGTATATTCCCAAACTAGTATTATCAACATTAGAGAATTTTGTGTGTATTCAAACACATGTGTGTATATTAAAGCGCACATCTTATGGTTAAGTGTTTTTACAAAAACAAATGAGCAGTTATTCAATTTAATACAATACGTAATGGTACTTTTTGCCAAAGGAGTACAACAAATTTTATATCTTTTCTTGTTTTTATTGATGTATTCACAATTTAAATTAATTTGTGGCAGTTGGCAAAAACCAACTCTCAGAGAATTGAAACTCATAGGAAACTGGTTTTACTAACTCAAAAACATGACATTCCCTACTTAAATTAGCTTCAAAAAGGGGAAACAAGTTTGGTTAGCAGCTTAATAGAGGCAAATTAAGACAAATTTGGAGCTGCAGAATTCTAATAAATATATCCAATATACAAAAGCTTCTACTAAAAAATAAATATTTTGTAACTGCATATTGCTTTTAAAATTTTATTTTAAACGAAGCATCGTTAAACACAATGAACATCTGTTAAATTTTTTAACTAAGCAGCTGAGAAGTATAGTACGTATTTTGTAATATATATCTATTACTATGTAAATAAATATGGTTAGATATTTGCAAATACATATGCAGGGTGTACAAGAACTGAACGTCAAGCCGAAACGGGGTAACAAGATTGATTGTTGCCATCATGAGAATAATCAGAAAAAATACAAGGGCTTGTGCGAATAAGAAACATTCGAACTGAGTAAAATTTTGTTAATATTATTCTCTCATTTTCTCTAATGATGGACAATCAACTTTTCACTGCTTAAAAACAGTTCTGATAATTAAAGGAGGTTAGTAAAATAAAGAATATGAAAATTTCCTATATCGGTCCATATATGCCCGAGATATAGCCTTAACCGGTTTTGTAATAAAAATGTCGCGTAAGCGAACTTAAACATTTTTTTTCTCTTAAAAGCAGTTCTGGTAATAAAAGAAGGTTACTGAAATATAGGAATTGAAAATTTCCGATATCGGCCCATATATAACCGAGATATAGGCTAAATCGCGTTTTCCATGAAAGATTACCTTTTTGGCGCGGCGATAACAAGCAAAAAATATTTTCTCCCGATATCCGTTCAAATATATCCTAACATAATTCAAATTTCTAACATAGGTATACTTTATACATATATACGTGAATATTGTGCGTATACGAGCGCAGAGCAAAAAATAACCATTATTTACAACTTTTCCAAAAGTATTTATTTATTCATCAATAACTTTTGTTTCCTATATAATACATTTATTGGCAAGAAAACGGTATACTGACTCTTTGGATGGTGAATGAAGATGACATTTTCTTCCCAAAGACTCACCATTTATTAATATATGTGTGAAACTATTTAGTTATGCGCAGAAGTTTCAGAGAAATCACAAGTTTTATTTTAGAATAATTCTGCACCTTTTTAAATAAAAATATCACCTACTTCTTCCGTTAAAATTTCACCACAGTACGTACTAAAATCTGAAGATATATTTTCCATACTTGTAGTTATTAAACCACAACATGCGGTGGTGGTTGGTTCTTCATCTGATGGAAGTGTGCCTGTTCTTTCCTCCGAAATACAGTTTATGAGAAGACCGTTAGACTTAGAAACTTTTTTCCTTTCATCATTCGTTTACGCTATCGATTCATGGGATCGCTATTGAAATTAAGCGAAATCGGTTCACATATAGCTGAGATATATTCAAAATTCGGAAAAAGCCATTTTTTTTTGAATTTTATATTAAAATTTTTGAAAAAAGAAATTGTTTGTTTTGCTTCAAACTTCACATAGTTTTTAAACATTGCGACTAAAAGGCAAAAAAAAAAAAAACAAAACTCCTCGATATCGGGGTTTTTTTTTATAGCAGGAAGCAAATGCACAGCATTTTTATCTTTGTGCATTACAAAGAGCCAGAAGCAGAATACTCCTATTTTACACTACCATGAATAATGGCTTGATTTCATTTTAAATTTTTTCCAGCATATTTCAGTTTTCAAACTTTCAAAGGTATTATTAAAATTGAGGGTGATTCTTACCATCTTTCCAACTGACTATAATGCATGGAAAAAAAGTAGCGAGCGTTAATGTTATTGCGAACATTATTAAAAATATTTATTGCTTTTTTTCGTATTATAGGAGTTTAATTTAAACAACCTTATAATTATAGACGATAAAAAACAAAAGAAATATTCTTAATTAATTTTGTTGTTGTCTTTGGGCTTAAATGATAAAAACATTATGTCCATAATTCACATTATTTTCGTTTTTCTATTGTTTATTTCAGCACGTTTTTACGGTTTTTTACAATAAAACGTAAAACTTTTCGTGTTCAATAAACATTTTCAAATATTACAAAATTTTCAAAAAACAATAATTTATGTTGAAATAAAACAAATAATAAATATGTATGTAAAATGAAACTTATTTTTAACCCCTTTAGTTAAACATGATTTCTTGTCAAAATATTTTATTTTAATTTAATTTTTTTGTTTGGGAGTTTTGATTTTGGTTTCTAGTTGGCGATTTTAGTGTCTAATGGTTGGTTGCCCGATTGTTGGTGTTTTTGGTGGTAAGCGTGACAAAATGCCATTAATTTTGTTGACAGTTTAAGTGAATAATATATACATTCATATGCAAGTAGGTATGTACGGTTGAAATTGCTGAGTTCCTTTATTTCATTTGTATAAAGTGTTTGTTGACTTGAAACAACAGACTTTGGAAAATTATAATGAATGACCATTTGAATGGTGTTAAATATTCCATTTTAATCTTTTTTCTACTTGTTGTATATTTCTGCTTTAAAATTTTGTACTCTATTTTTAAATAAATTAATTTGCCATGACCATTTTAAATTCGTTGTATTTTCCATTTTCATACTCGGATTACAAAAATTTACTGAAAGCGAATAAATTTAAAGGCAAAGAATTTTTCTTCTACTGGTGAGATTTAAAAGAAACCTTATTTCCCAAAAAAAATTTTACAATATTTGTATTTTGAATAAAAAAAAAAGCTAAAGCACCAAATAACAATTAAAATATTATACATTCAGGTAACAGGTGCTTCAAGAGTAAATAGAGTTGATTTGATTGCAGGTTACTCTTATTTTTCTTTGACAAGGTATGGAGAGGGTATTTTTAGAGAGGTATACAACTTTAAGTCAGCAAGACTTTTTTAACTGGCCGCTATTTTGTCAGCTGTTAAGCGATTTATGTTTAGTTAGCTTTTACATTTCTACATCAATATACTAAAGCTTGAACAACGCTTCCAAATTAAGCAAATGGAAATAAGTTTGCCGTTGATCTCGATTTTTATAAGTGAATTTTCTTTAACGATGGATACTCCAACAAACAAAACTACCATATTTGGAGTGATAATAATCATCGAGTGTATCCAGAAAAACTTAGTGTTTGGTGTGCTTTATAGACTGATGAAATCATTGGGTTGTATATCTTTAAAAACGATGCAGGTCAGAACGTTACACTCATGGTGACCACTACAGAGCCATGATTACTGACTTTTTCGTTCATCAATAGAGCACCCATGAAGTGTAGGAGTGGTGTGCCTTCAGCAAAAAAAGCACGAAATATCACGCAGTTCGCGCCGTAACTTATTTATTAAAGGAAACTTTTGTTAGCCTATAATTTCTTGTTTCGGACCCGTGAATTGTTACGCTAGACTATTTTCTGTGGAGATATGTGAAGCCGCTAGTCTACGCCGATAAGCACGAAACGTTTGACCACTTCCAAAGCAAATGTTAAAAGGTTATCGAAGATTGAATCTCCAGATTTGTATATGTAATTGCACAATTAATTGTTACATGCGGCAATCGGGGCCAATATTGTTCTTATTTTGACCAACCAAATGCAACCCTGATATATGAGATGAAATCGTTCGGCAATAAAAATGCCACAATATTTATTGTGCAAGACACCCCAGTATTTTTGATTTCTTCTATTAATTCACTATATGAATTTAGTATGATTGTAGAACTATCAAGCAACAGCTGAATACTACGGCATTAGCCAAACATGCGCGAACAAATAAGCATGAGTTCTTAAAACTGAACAGAATAAAATTAATTTACAAATACATGAAGTAAACCAAATAGCGAAATATGAACAAATAGCTTGTAATTATAAAAGTAATAGGAGAGATTATATTAATTGATATTGCAATTTAATAAAACTTTATAATTAATAAAAAGAGTGTATTTTATAATAAATAGTATGCTTTGTAAAACTTAATGATTTTTCAAAAGAATTTATTTTCATTCATAAAAAAATTGTCATTTTACATTTCATAAAATACAAATAATATAAAACCAGGTGAGAAAAATATTGTAATTTGTAAATTAGTGTAATAATTTTAAACAAATTTTTTATAATAAATGTAGATCCTGAAGATGAAGCGCAAAGGTTCGAAATATATAGATCAATAATAAATAAAATTTTATTAAAATTGAATCAAAAAGGAGGCAACAAAAAGAAGATAAGTATAAACAATTGATTCAGAAAAACAAAGGAAATAAACCAATAGATATTAGTTTACTTTATATTATAATATATACACATTGGACTGATCCTTACATGACCATAATTTTTTTTTTTTTTTTGTAATATTTTTAATGCAGCTACCTTTAGGCGGTAATGCATGAAATGCATAGAAGACAACAGACTTCACACTTCAATATGTCAAAATAACAAAAATTATACACTAACGTGCATGAGAACGATTCTTTTAACGACAACAAAACAACGCGACTTCAGGTTGTGGTCCATGCTGTTTTTGATGTTGCACTCGTAGTAAAACCAAAAACGGAATATACTTACCAATAAGTTTTGCACTGTGCTTACTACTCGGACGTAGCTGTCAACTACAATTTCCTTTAGCTGTATTTGAAGTCGTATTGTCGTCTATGTGCTTGATGCATATGTGTTTATTTAACAGGCCATAATAATAAACAAGTTAAAAAAACGAAATGAAAAACTTAAGCTTTGACAACAAGAAAAATTTTCATTGATAAGAATGAACAATTGTTTGAAATAATCAGTTTTATTGGTCTGTGAAACTCTTCAATAATACAGCTAACATCCATTCAAATTAAAATTGCTCTTCAATAATGCAACTAACTAGCATCCATTCAATTTTACATTGGTTCAATAAAGTCGGTTTAAAATTAATAATTTTAAATAATAATTAATAGACATACATATGTGCATGAGACATTGACTATTTTGTTATACAACAAAAATGTTAACAACACTCATCACCATATTTATAGTCTGGCGTTAACAAATAGTATTATTTGTATACTCCAGATTAAAATTTCTAATCAGATTAAAAAACCTGGGTAACACCGTGCCATACAAACCATTTACATAAATGCTTTAACAAAACTGAATTATCCAACTGCACTGAATTGAATGATCAACGTCACAGACGGAAGAGAAACTCAACTTACATAATTATATGGTCTCTGTAATTAACATACGAATATGCTGTCACATAAATCATAAGAAAAAGAAGAGTTTTATATAGAAATTCGGCGCTGGAAATTTACAGCTATTTTTGAAAAGAAAGAAGTCGAGATAATTGTGAAACGATTAATTTCGTTTTTGGGGAAAATTTTGTTATAAAACTCAAAGATAAACAGGAAATAACATCAGTTGCATGGAAAAACTTCAAGCGGAATGAACTTTAATAAAAATATTGCATTATTGGCCCTTTTGATGTTCCTCGTTTTAAGTCGATATGGTGTGAAGGCTCAAGATCATCCTTATCGAAGATATTACTTAAAGAAACTTCCGCCTAAAATGGTATGTCTATTGAAAAATACTTAAGCAATTAAAAAAATGTTTGTATTGTACAATATATTTATGCGTTTTTTTTTTTTTTTTGTCTTAGGAAAGCAGAGTAGGACACAGATTGGTGAGTGCTTTTTAATTTATTATATAATCAAAGTAAAATAATTTTTTCTGCTTCTTTTTCACAGAACAACGTCGGCCATAAAATTGTAATATGTAACAAAAGTTCAAAGGGTGGTCATAAAGTCATAAGTCTCAAAATAGTACCATGAAAAATATGAGCATGATGTCATAAGTAAATTTGAGTTAGCTAAGATGCTTATGGTTTAGTTATGAAAACCCAGTTTAAAAATTCCTATTACTTTATGACGTTTCTGTGCGAAGTACAACAACAAGATTTTTAAGCCGTCATAAAATATTAGGGCATTATGCGCGATATGACACCATTTGAATCCCGTAATATCTTTTAAACAAAAATAAACTAACAACATAAATTTTTATTGCAGCACAAAATCAACGTTAAACTCAGCAATGTATTTGGTTAACTGTAGAGCCGGTGGAGTGCAGCTTCAAAATTGAACCCACAAATCTTCATGGAAATTAGTTTAATGGAACATATTATTACGCATATATATTTAAATTATTTATTTGAACTACTTTTTAATTTATATTACCTATTTAGTTTTCTTAGAAACGAAAAACAGTTGAAACCTTATCGCACTTGCTAAAAACATACTAAGTTATAACGAAAACAGCAAATTGCATAATAATTGCAACTTAATAAATTTTTAGTTTTGACAAATTTTCTGAATGTGTCTTAATATTTATTTTCACATAAATTAACATCATTTATCTACATCGCAAGAGAGCGATACAGATAAAATCTTTTAAAATACCAAAGCTGAATATTAGATTGGATTTCTGCTAGCATACGTATAGCTAATGATTATGTGATTTCTCCAAACGTCATGAAATTATTTGAGTGATTTCTATAAAAATTTTTGAGACCAGCAACTTTTTTTTTTTTTTTATCTTGGACTAGTACTCAGGGGATGACCCCTACATATGCAGCGCATTGTACCAGAACTAGGAAAATAGGTTATGAGGAGGGGGAAAGAGGGAGTAGTGTTTGTGAACATTTGACTTGAACTTTCCAATGCTATAACAGACAGGAATCACGTCAGCAGGCAACTTGTTCCACAGACGAAGCGTACGGCAGAAAAACGAATTCTCTCTGTAATGCGTAGTACGATTCCCTGGGCAATCGACCACAAATGGATGAGCTCTGGACGATGAACGCGTGCTACGTAAAAATGTACGAGTTTCGGGAACAAGACCCCTGATCTCGTCAGAGCAAAATCCATTGTAGTAACGATAGAACAGAGTAACGCACCCCAGACTGCGTCGATGCTCCAGTGAGTCAGTAGAGTTGGATACCCTACTGTCACTGATAAGCTTCTTCGCCCTCTCCTGCACACGGTCGAGCAACTCCAAAATAGACTTTGGGGCACCGGCCCAAACATGAGATTTGTATTCCATTTTTGGTCGGATATAGGTGTTATAAATAGTAAGGAGGTCGGATGGAGTGAAGTACATCTTACACCGTTTCAAAAAACCGAGGCACTTGAATGCTTCTTTAGAGACATGAAAAATGTGATCATTCCAACGAACATCACGCTGTATTTTCATTCCAAGAACATCGAGAGCATCCGATTCCTCAATATTTATACCATCCATGTGTACAGATGAAACAGCACCTGCCATCGTATGTTTGTGTGTTAATAAACAACACTGGGTCTTACGAGCGTTAAAAGCGACTCTGTTTTTACGACCCCATTCGGAGATTAATAGAAGATCACTATTCAGTGAGCCATTCATATTTTGCCTCTTGGCAACGATCTCGGATAGGCTGGGCCTATTACTGAAAGAGCACGAATGGCAAATGCTGCTGTCATCTGCGAAAGAGTGTATAGGGTTAAAAGTTTGAAATAGAAGGTCATTGATGAAAATAAGAAATAGAGTAGGAGAAAGAACGGAGCCTTGCGGTACCCCTGAATTAATCTTGAACTCGTTTGATGAGACCCCATCTATAACAACTCGTATAGTGCGGTCTCTGAGAAAACTCGATATAAACCGAGAAAAATCATCACCGACACCAAAAGCAGTAAGTTTTGCCAGTAGTGCAGCATGCCACACTCTGTCACACGCTTTGGAGATATCTAGAGCCACCACTTCACTTTCGCCGAAATGATGGATTGAGTAGCACCATTTCTCGGAGAGGTATGCCAAAAGATCTCCAGTAGAGCGACCTTTACGAAACCCATACTGACGAACACAAAGTAATTTATGAGACTCTAAATACCTCACAAGGTGGTAATTAACCATACTTTCCATTACTTTGGAAAGCACAGAATAAATTGCAATTGGGCGGTAATTTTCAGGGTTATTTGCGTCCCCTTTTTTGGGGATTGGCGTTACATTAGCAACCTTCCAGCTTGATGGAAACTCACCAAAATGGTAAAGTATGCTGAAGAGGAGTGCTAATGGACGCGCAAGCGCTGAAGAACACTGCTTCAAGACCAGTGCTGGAATGCCATCCGGTCCAGGAGTCTTGTTTATGTCGAGGTCGGCCAAAACCCTTTTAACTGCTCGCGCCCGGAAGAATATTTTTGGCATAGTTGCAGATACTCTTTCGAGCTCGGGAAGTTGTTGACTGCTTTCCGACAAACAGGAGTTGCTTGCAAAGATTTCAGCCAACAGGTTAGCTTTGTCAACCGGGTCGGTGAATGCTTGGTCATTCTTTAAGAGAGTTGGGATTGATGAACTAGCATTGTTCCTTACCCTCTTAACGAATGACCAAAAGGTCTTACTGCCCCGGGGAGCTGTAAGGACCTTGGCACGAAGACGCTGTTCGTGAAGAAACTTTTCATGCCTAAGTACCTTGGCACACGAAGATCTTGCCTTTTTGCGTAGCAAATCAGTCTCTGGGTTTTTGTTTAAACGCCAATTACTGAATGCTTCCTCTCTAGATCTGACTGCGTTTTTGCACGTCTGATTAAACCAGAATTTCACTCTTGGCTTAACCGAAATCTGCTTGGAGGGGATAAATGATTTCATCCCTAGCAATATCATATTCTCGACCATTTTTGCTGAAGCATTTATGTCGTTATCTAGAAAGCAAAGTTTCCAATTAAAATGCTCATAAAATTGGTTGAGCTCAGCCCAACGCGCCTTTTCGTAAATAAATATTGAACGTTTCGTAACTGATTTCGAAACGTTACGAAGTTCAGAGATCGAAAAGGAGGCAGAAATGGTGCAATGATCCGAATTGCCGAGAGGTGCACTAACGCTGACTTGGTACTTTTCAGGGTGCGAAGTCAGGAATAGGTCAAGTGTATTTAAGTGGTGCCCTTTAACACATGGAATATGCGTTGGATCATTCACTAATTGCGCTAGGTGGTTGTGCACAGCGAATAACTCAACATATTGGCCTTCCGGAGTTGTATGACTCGAATGACGAAGCCATGATGAGTTGTGAACATTGAAATCACCAGCAACAACGATTTCACTGCTCGCACAACTCTCCAGGATCTTCGATATGGAGTCGGAGAGAGCATCGAAGCCAGAAAAGGTAAAATCCCTCCCCGCATTTGGACTTCTGTATAGAAACCCGAAATGCAAAAAGTACTTGCTTGTATAGTGGACACACCACATACTTCGACTTCAAAATAAAGGAAGTTTTCAATTCGTATACATTTGTATATTTTTGCTATAATTGTTCCAACTTAGATTTGTGCTGTTCACAGAAGACGTGTCTAGAAAATTTGTAAGAAAAGTGCTAAATTTTTTGCGTGATTTCAATATGAATTTTCTAGACGAATCGCTGATGTGTGTTCCCTAAACAACAGATTCAGTGATGCCAGCTCTTGGATCATCAAAAGCACTACGACCACATACAAATAGAGTAAAAAAGGGTAAAAACATTACATTCTTTATTATTGATATTTTATAAAGAAGAGACAAAAAACGAGTGATTTTGTTTGATGTTAGTTGGTTTTTTATTAAAGCGTACGAACTACATATATCCAACCTTAACACAAAAAAAAATATTTATATATACATATGTTCATTGTGCAGCTACGGTATAAATTATAGCTGCACGAAATAACATAAGCACCAATATTAATATTTAAGGTTTATTATCTTTAAAGCGAAATGGACTATTGCAAAAAAATTTAAAGAGTTTTAAAGGTATTTTCGGAAATCCTATACTAGATTTTGTAAGTAGTGTATACGGTACGATGGTCGAACTGAAAGATAACATTATTATTGTTATTAATTTAGTCCATTTTCAGTTGCCATATAATTTTTCTACTGACGAACAAAAAAGTTACACGCCGAATTGTTTTCCGATTTTTCAGAATTTTTAGTTTTTGACTTTAAAACTTTTTGCTAAAAAGAAAATACTTTTCTATGAATTTTTTTGCTACACTTAAAAATATGACAAAATAAAATATTTCCTTAGTAAACAAGCAATTTAAAAACAGATTTGTTCTGATCTGTTTTTAACGTAAAACAAGGAATATCTCGAACTATTTTATTACTTATCAAAAAATTTAAAGTTAAAAACTAAAAGATCGGGAAAAACAAGGATTTTCACAACACTATCTGCTCTGTAACAAACAATGTCATCAGAAAAATTACATGGTAACTGAAAATTAACAACTTTTCCATCTAAAAGAAGAGTCATTGTTAGCTGGTAAACAAATAGTGTATAAATTTTTTTTTTTTGACTTATTTTATATATTGAATCTACATAAGAAATGTAATGACAATAAGTATTCACTGCCACTTCCACTATTTCGAATAAAAATTTCATTCGCATAAAAACATTTGAAACAAAAACAAAATTTGAAAATTTGTTTTAAATGTATTTATGCGAAAGAAAATTTTTATTCGAAATAGAGGAAGTGGCAGTCAATTCTTAATACTAAAAAAAAGAAATTGTGATTAAAGTCCTGCTGGACAAAAATTTATTTTTATGCGAATATTATTTCAGAATTCAGTCATCTATTTAGAGCTCGAATGGTAGCCAAAGTATCCCTCCTTCTCAGACGGGTATGACCATCAAAGTTAAGAATATTAACTGCAAGAGGATTTGGGTGGAACTCAAGTTTGTTAATATATCAGTGTATGATGAGTTACTTACTGTAAAATGAGTTACTTGATTTTAATATAAAACTGTAAAATATCCACTTTCTTGTTTACAATTACACAAATAACATCAACGGGTATAATCACAAAGTACTGTATAAAAACAAGTGTGAGTATCATTATTTCATTTGCAATTAAAGAATCCACGAATGCGTTTTTAGAGGCAAAAACGTAACAATATAATGAAATATTAACCAACTTCAGAAAAAATCCCAAGTTTGAATAAAAAAAGCAACCAAAGTTAGTTTAATGAAAAATAAAGAATTAAATTATCGGCTGTTAATTCTTTTTCAGTGGTGCCACTTGATTTTTTTCTGCTTTTTTTTATATTGAATTATGTCATATTTTTTATATTGGCAGCACTAACCTGCTTTTTGTCGCTAGTAAAATTAGAGTTTATTAAAATTAAAATTGCTTAGCTTTCACACATGGAAATTGAAAAATGAAGAGTTGAGGAGAGCCACTTTTTTACACTTGCCACCACCAAAGTCAAGACTTTGCAAAGTAAGCTCTCCGTGTGTGAAAGCGGTATTAGTTTAATTTGACAACAGTTATAAATGAAGTTGTGAAATCCTGCTGCTGCTAAAATAATCATTTCTATATTCTATTTTTGATAGGTTAACCAGCTGTCTTGAATGTGTTTAGTGCATTCAAGTTCTTACAATAAGTCTGTTCAATTTTTGTTTAGTTTCGTACCCTTAGCACGTGAAAACAGGAATATAAATTTCTAGTGTAACGAAAATTTATATTTAATTTTAAGAAAATGTGTTTTCTTCAGATTTTCATGATTTTAAATGGAGCACTAATGCACCCAATAATATTATCAATAAAAACTGCAACAAATCAGGAATTTTCTCATCTTACAGATAAATAACGAGTGATTTTTTTGCTATTATCTTTTTGGCAACACTAGTTTTGACAGCTCACGCACGTTTTGTATCTTGTGTCACTGTCAAACATCTTCAGTTTGGTCTATAATTTAATCATGAATCGTCTTACAAACGAAGAACGCTTGCAAATTGTTGAATTTTATTACCAAAATGCGTGCTCTGTTAAGAAAGTTCATCGCGCGCTTCTTCCATTTTATGGTCAGTTTAATCGACCTACTGAGGCTTCTATTCGGGCTATTGTAAAAAAATTTCGCACCAAATTTACATTGTTGGACATTAAACCACCAACACGCTTACGTAGAGTGCGAACTGAAGAAAATATCGCAGCCGTATTGGCCAGTGTTGGTGATGACCGTGAATTATCGATTCGGCGCCGTTCGCAGCAATTGGGCCTCTGTTACTCTACTACGTGGAAAATTTTGCGGAAGGATTTGGGTGTGAAGCCTTATAAGATACAGCTGGTGCAAGAATTGAAGCCAAACGACCTACCACAATGCCAAATTTTTGGTGAATGGGCTCTTGAAAAGTTAGATGAAGATCCACTTTTTTATCGAAGAATTGTGTTCAGCGACGAGGCTCATTTCTGGTTGAATGGATACGTGAACAAGCAAAACTGCCGTATTTGGAGTGAAGAGCAGCCAGAATCATAGCAAGAGCTACCAATGCATCCATAAAAAACAACCGCTGGCGGCATCATTGGGCCGTATTTCTTCAAAGATTATGCGAATCACAACGTTACTGTGAATGGTGAGCGCTACCGTGCGATGATAACAAACCTTTTTTTTGCCCAAAATGAAAGAGCTTGACTTGCATGACATGTGGTTTCAACAAGACGGTGCCACATGCCACACAGCACGCGAAACAATGGACCAATTGAGAGGCGAGTTCGGTGAACAGTTTATTTCACGCTTGGGATCAGTCAATTGGCCGCCAAGATCGTGCGATTTAACGCCTCTAGACTATTTTTTGTGGGGCTATGTTAAGGCTAATGCCCGCTTCGATTGACGCACTGGAAGCCAACATTGCCAACATTATTCGTGAGATACCGGCCGAAATGTTGGAAAGAGTATGCCCAAATTGGACTAAGTGGATGGACCATTTGAGGCGCAGCCGCGGCCAACATTTGCATGAAATAATCTTCAAAAATTAAATTATATCGACCCAACTATCGATCCAAATAAATATTTCATGCATTTTTCTGAATTTTATGTGTTTTTTTTTTTAAATTTCCGATAGTTCTTATAAAATCACCCATTATAAACAACTATTTCGGAAGTAAAAGCGAGCATTTACAATAAAGAGCGGACATTTACAATAACTTCAAAATGTTTCATAATATAACGGAATTGTTTCATTATTCTGCAAACGTGGAAAAAATATTCATCCAATTAAACTTAAGTAAACGAAAATGTGAAAATTTTTAAGAAATGAAACATTTGAAGACATTCCCTATGTTTTTGTATTGTAATTAAGCTTCATTTGAAGTATTCATTTCAGATACTTATTCATTAAGTAGATAAAACACGATATGTTTTTAGCAATGTAGATGTCATTTTTCTCACTGTAAAGTGGATTGTCTGTTACCTCAAAAACAGTCCTTCTGTAAATAAATTGAGCAATGTCGTATGACAAAATTTCCTTGCGAACAATTCAGTGTCGATTGACTTTGGGTGGTATAAGTAGTCGACTTAAGGAAACTTTACAGCATTTTTTTATGTTTTAAATATTTTTTTTATAATATTAAGCATATACAATATCAGACGTACAGGTATGTTTGTCAGCAAATTTTACAATCCGTCTGTAAAAATTAAAATTTTGACAGACATCAAAAAAACATTCCTCATGTATTCCATATTCAAAAAACCGACGTAAAAATACGTCGTTTTAGTTGTCCTTATTTTGATATTTTATATGTGACAAGAAATGTATTTTCTGTCAATAAAACACTATACGAGGGCGGTTCGGAAACTTCAATGAAAGAGAATAGTAAGTTTTTCAAAAATATTTTTATTTTGTAATATAATCTCCCGAAACTTCAATACATTTAGTCCAACGCTTTTCTAGCAATTCTATCCGTTGATTAAAATATTTTTCCTCAAGGTCTTACAACTGTAATTGCATCTTCATTTAAGGTAAAACGCTCGCCAGCAAGAACTTTTTTTTTAGATTAGGGAACAGGTAAAAGTCACTGGGAGCTAAAACAGGAGAATAAGGTGGGTGATCAAGCAACTCGTACTTTAATTCGTTGATTTTAGCCATTGTTAAAACACTCTTGTGCGCTGGTGCGTTGTCTTGATGAAAAATTATTTTTTTTTTTTTTGTGTTGTAAGCCAGGACGTTTTTCTCGAATTTGTACATTTAATTGATCCAAAAGGTTGCAATAGTACTCTGAATTTATTGTTTTACCCTTTTGCAGATAGTCAATCAGTAAAATACCTTTGAAGTCCCAAAAAAAAACCGTTGCCATAACCTTACCAGCCGATTGAATTGTTTTTGTCTTCTTTGGGGCACTTCCTCCAGCTTCAGTTCATTGTTTGGATTGTTCTTTTGTCTTTGGAGTATAGTGGTGGAACCATGTCTCGTCAACAGTTATGAAACGATGCTTAAAATCCATTTTATTTCGCTTAAAAATATCCAAACAAGCTTGAGAAATCTTCATTCTTATGCGCTTTTGGTCGACTGATAACAGATGCGGCACCCATCTTGCAGAAAGCTTTTTCATCTTCATGCAAAATTAAATAGACTCGATCATTTGAGACGCCCATGATATTAGCTATTTCACGCACTTTTATTCGTCGATCATTTAATACCATATCATGCACTTTGGCTACAATTTCTGTTGTTGTTGCTGTTTTTGGACGTCCACTACATGGTTCATCTTCAATGCTTGTACGACCATGTTTAAATTCAGCAATCCAATTTTTTACTGTTGCATATGAAGGAGCACTTTCACCTAAAACATTCACCATATTATTATGAATTTCTTGTCCCGATAAACCTTTTTTATGTAAATATTTAATGACACCACGCATTTCTAATTTTTCCATTGTAAAAAATCGCGGATGCGTCTTTTGTGAACACCGGTTTCTATATGAAGCAAAACAAACCAAAATTTAATATGTGTTCATAGTAGAGATGGAAGTTTCCAAAACTTTTTTCCTTAATTTTTTTCTGTTTATACCGCGCTTTTTGTGTTAGGCTAAGAAGTTTCCGAACCGCCCTCGTACAACACATAATTTTTTCTGCAGATACAAAATGGAGACCACGAGCTCGTACAAAAAATTATGTTTTACTTTTAAATAAATTTAAAAATAATACCAAAACTTTTGCAATTTTATAAAACATTTTTTTTATGATTTTTCAAAACTAAAATTTCAATATTTGTCGGGATGTTGGTGGTATCTTCAAGCTTCCTAAACTTTGTCAATTCTTTCGAACTTTCAAGTTCACACAACTATGTTTGAAACAAGAGCATACACCATATATTGTATATACATATGTATATTTTTTTCATTTAATTATATTTTCTATTTTTAAAGAAACATATGCTACTAAATTGACATTTATTTTGACGCAATAAATTTATTCCAGCATGTTGCTGCGCAAAAATCTGAAATAATTACTTCCACAGTCCTATTCTAAAAAAAAATATTTATTTATCTTTTACAACAAATTCACGAAATTGGTTCTTATACTCTATTGTATTAATTTCTAAAGAGTACACACATAATTTAACCCCTAACATTTTTTGCTTATTGTTTATTTATGTTTTTGTTCCTTCTCAAAAAAAAGCTAAGTTAAAGAGAGTTCAAATATTGTGACAAATATTTAAGTCGTAATACATAATTAGCTAACTTAAATTAAGATACATAATATGATATACGAGTACTAATAGGAAATTGCGCACTAACTTTTTTAATCTTCCACCACATCTGCATGTGTATTGTATTGTCCCGAAACTAGTAAAATAGGTTATTAGAAGGAGGAGTGACGATCTGGTATTTGCGGACGTTTGACTTAAACTTCCTAACACTGTAATTGACACCTAAAGTCGTCTGCAGGCAACTTGTTCCGCAGATGTACGGTACGGTGGAAAACTAAATTCTCTCTATAATGTGGTGAGCGATTCACAAATGAATGAAGCCTAGACGATGTACAAATATTACCTAAAAATATGTGAGTTTCGGAGACAAGATCCCTTAATCTCAGCAAAGTAAAATCCATTGTAGTATTAATAAAACAGAATAACCTAATACACACTGCGGTTATGCTCACCGAAATGCATTTTCGCGCTCTGTTGCACACAGTAACCCCAAAATAGACTTTGAGGCACAGACCCAAACATGAGAATTGTATTATATTATCGGTCGGCAAAAAATTTTTTTTTCATGTTCAACAACGAAATTCGCTCAATCAATTAATAAATTATTGTAATGTGAGCTTTAAATTTAGTAAAAACAAGTTAGAATGTAGTATATTCGGCTGGGCCGAATCGAAAATACTCTTTACGATAGTCAGGTAAATATATTGTCCTGATATCGGGGAAACATTTTTTTGCCTTGTAATTGGCATTCCAAAAAGGTAATCTTTCATGGAAATTTTAATTGAAAAATCTGTTTACGCTACTTACTCGGTTATATATGGACCAATATCGGAAATTTTCATTTTCCGGACTTAAGTAATCTCCTCTTATTACCACAACTGCTTTTAAGCAAAAAAGATTATTTCATGAAAAGATCGATTTGGACTATATATATGAACCGATATCGGAACTTTTCATTTTCTGTATTTTAGTAACCTCCTTTTACAAACACAACTGTTTTATAAAAAAAAAATTGTTTTCATGGCTATATCTCGGGTACATATAAACCTATATCGGAAATTTTTATTTTCTGTATTTTAGTAACCAGAACTGCTTTTAATGGCACATTTACATGGTAATACAAGTCTATAAAAAAATGTGTGTAGAACAAAGGAAATCTTACCGTGTAAAAACAAAATGTATTCAGTAGGAGAGAAATCAAAATGCAAAAATTGGCAAGCGCTCGGTGAATCTTTATATTTTAAACCATTTCAGAAACCTCTGCATTCTCATCACATCAGAGGTGTATTTATAAATTTGCATTGGCAGGACTTCGAGTATTTATTGAAGGTGGTACAACTTGCAATTGGAGCTCAAGAACATTACATGTTGTTTTTATAAATGTTGTTGAATTCTAACCATCAGTAATTTTATTAAACTTTGATAATAATACTTCGATTTGACATATCCTACAAATGTAAACATGCAAAATACTTACAACACATTTGTTCAGATTTTTTAAAGTGCGTAATGAATTTCGTAATATTTTGCTCCCACAAAATCTAAATATCTTGTATTACCATGTAAACATGCCATAAGCAAAAATTTGGTTATGATCGGTTACGTGACATTTTCATGGAAAAATCGGTTTAGGCTATATCTCGGATATGTATGGATCCATATCGGAAATTTTCATTTTCCTTATTTAAACAACTTTATTTTATTACCAGAACTGCTTTTAAGCAAAAAAGGTTGTTTTAGTTCACTTATACGACATATTCATTAAGAAATCGGTTTAGGCTATATCTCAGGTATATATTCTCCAGTATCGGGAAAATTTTAATCGCCATGCCAAATAATTGTGTCAAATTTGAAGCTGAACAAACAGCTGTTTTTCAAAAATTTTCATACAAAATTGCAAAAAACAAATAGTTTTTTTTCGGAATTTTGGATATATGTGAACCGATTTCACTGAATTTCAATAGCAAACCCATGAATGGATTGAGCAATAGAATGGTGAAATAAAAAAGTTTCTAAGTCTCTAATTCTCAGAGACGGTATTTCAACCACCGACACACGGACATCCTTTAATCGAATTTTCTATCAATGCTATTTCAGAATATATATGCTTTAAGGGTTGTAAATTAAAATTGTAGAAATTACAAACGGAATCACAAACTTATATATACCCCTTACATTTATTAGCATTTGATAAAACTGAATTATTTTCTATGAATAAGACTGTTAGTTTTAACACCTTGTTCAACCCTACAGGTTTGTAAATTGTTTAATGGTTCTTAGCAGATCTATGCATTTAATATATTATTATAATATAAATATAAATAAGTATTATATTTTTCAAATAAGTTTTTATTAAAACCAAAATTTTTTGATCCAATTATCAAACAATAAAAAGGTCAATATACGAAGATGTGTGTTTTGCCGCATAGAATATTAAAAAAAGATTGTGTTTTCTAGGATCAAAGGAAAGCTGTGGCTGTTGCGTAGTTTTATTGCTTTTCGTGTTTTTTTATTCTTTGGCGCATAATATTGCTATGTTGTCCAATGATTTCATAGTGACAACAAATAAAAATCACCTTCTTCTGCGTGTGTTAACCACTTTTCACATATATTATACATACATATTGTACATGCACCATTCTATAATTTTTAGAATTATCTATCAATGGCAACAGTGATCCAAACTTAATAAACCCTTTTCGAAAAAAATACTTATATCAAAAAAAAATTTTTTTTTTTTCAAAATCTAAACAAAATTATTCAAATAAACAAATTTTTTTTATTAATTTATTGAATTTTTGTTGAACTTTATAATTTTTTAATTAAATTTTTGGTTTGTACTTTTGTACAACGGGTTATAGTTCAAGTTTTTTCCTTTCTTAAGAAGGATTTTTTTTTAGAATACAAATTTGCTGTGATCAACAATTTTTGATTGAAGAAGACAAGAAAAATAATAATCAAGTCTTTAGCTGGGGTACAACTAGCTGTTTCGTAGTCGCTACACTACTCATCAGCACCCACAGGGATTTGAACTCGGATCATGATGTATCATGATCTGCTGTTTTAACCACTCAGCCACCGAGCATTTAATTATTTTCTATCTATATTCATCTCATATTGAATCACATATGCGTTTTGTTAATTGCCTCCATTGTTTGTACAGCGTTTGCTGTCTCAGAACTAGGGGTAGGTCTTTTTAGTTATTAACATACATATTTTTTTGTTGTATAGGGTGTTTTTTTAAGCCCGATAGAACTTGAAATTGTAAAAAATAACACAAAAAATTAAATTGTAATCAAAATTTTTTTTTATTCGAAAGATCAATACGTGACATTAACATTTGAAAATGATTTCGGGCATATGGGCACCGCGGCTGTTCTTGACAAAGCGCATTCTGGACGTCCAATTTTGGGCCACTTTTTCGAGCACTGCTAGCCGTATGTCACGAACAACACGAACAATGCTGGCCTCCAAGGGGTCAATTGTTGCTGGTTTATCAGCATAAACCAGTGACTTCACGTAGCCCCACAGGAAATAATCGAGAGGTGTCAAATCGCACGACCTTGGAGGCCAATTGACAGGTCCATTTCTCGAAATCAACTTATCGCCAAATTTTGATTTCAGTAAGTCGATGGTTGCGTTCGCCGTATGGCACGTAGCGCCATCCTGTTGAAACCACATCTCCTCCGGATCAATGTCATCCATATTTTCAAACAAAAAATCATTGATCATGGTGCGGTAACGATCTCCATTGACCGTAACGCGAGCTCCGGCCTCATTTTTGAAGAAATAAGGTCCGATGATGCCACCAGCATGAAAACCGCACCAAACAGTGCATTTTTCTGGATGTAATGGAGTCTGTAGGGTCTCTTGTGGATTGGTCTCACTCCATATGCGGCAATTTTGCTTATTAACAAACCCGTTAAGCCAAAAATGCGCCTCATCGCTGAACACAATTTTGCGATAAAACAACGGGTCTGATTTTCAAAGTAAATTTGGATAATTTCGTAGCGTTGTTCAAGCGTGAGTCTATTCATGATGATTTTTCAGAGTATACTGAAACAAATAAAAAAAATGTTTCATCAAAATTTAATTTTTTTGTGTTACTTTTTACAATTTAAAGTTCTATCTAGCTTAAAAAAACATCCTATATTTTAATAATCTCCGTACCCAGAGATGTAAATATTAATTTATTGAATTTTTGTTGAACTTCATAATTTTTAAATTAAATTTTTGGTTTGTACATTTGTACAACGGGTTATAGTTCAAGGTTTTTCCTTTCTTAAGTTTTGAGGATTTTTTTACAATACAAATTTGCTGTGATCAAATATTCGTTATAATGTTGTTGGGATATGATTTTGATGGCTGTATTAAGTTGAGATTGTTTATTCAATTGTACAAAATTTTTAAATTTAGATTTCTAAAGATTTAGTTTTGGTTCTTCAATACGTATGCATGCTCTGAACATTCCACTCTTTTCATCTATGGTCATGAACAGAACCTTTGTAGTTAAGTTTACGCGTTTGTGGAATCAGATAATTCCTTATGAAGAAAGGCAGTTTTTAAAATCCGTTTCGAATTTTAAAAAATTAATTATGTCAGCTACACTTTCAACAATAACTTGCTATATTGTTCTCACTGGTAGTGCAGAAGGGGGGAAGTATTTTTGGATACTTAGAAATTTTTTTAATACATATAAAATAAATTATGCAATAAATTGTTAAAGAATTTGTTATAATTTAATAAATTATGCTAATTTTCTCGATTTTCTTCTTTTTTGTTTGTATATTTAAATATATTTTGCACTTATATTTTTGTAATTAATTTCATAATATTTCTGTAGGCAAGTTTGCCCAATGGGCTTATTGTCTTGATTGAATAAATAATTAATTTTGTCAAAAAAGTTCCCATTGTAGATTTAAATAAGGGTTTTGTAAATTCAACTGATTTATTTTATTAACCCCGAATAATGCTCTATGACATGGCTGACAACATTTCCATTTAACTAAAGATAAGTATTATTGAATAAACGCGTGTAAATTTGAAGACATTTCTTTAGGTTGTACAGGCCGCCAGTTTCATGAAACCAGCCCTCTTGGGTCTTTTCGGTCCCGTTGTGTTGAAGACATTTCTTTAAATTTTGCCAATTTAGTTTAGTTATATACGAGTATTGTAGAAAGACAATAACTGAATAAATGTTCCCAATTTGATGGTATTTTGCTATATACCCTTTTTTAAAAAGGGGGCGTTCGCAGTTCTTTTCTGTAGGCTTAAGAATTTTTGTTCATTAAAAAATTTTTTAGGATAATTTTTTTAGGAACTAAGTAGTTTTTCATATATATTTAGGTGTAAAGATAAGTAAGTACTTTGTTCAAAACTGTGGACGATGTTGAGCCCCATTAATTTTTTTAGACGAAAAATTGCTGATGCAGCCAATACCTAAACGAGTATTCCGTGAATTTGTATACATACTCGGCGTTGTCAACTCTGTGTGTGTGTGTTTATGGTTCTTTTTAAAAATTTTGTGCGAAAAGATCCCGGTGCACAGTGAACTTTTTTCCAGTTTTCGGTGCGTTTTTTTAATTTTCGGTGGCACCATATCAATAACATTCGGTTCTACTATAAGAAATAACTTTCTGCACTATATGTCTGTAATACATTCATCAACATGTTATACAAGTGTGCAAAATTTGCACATTTCATTGTGCAGAGTACAATAACACACACGGAAAGTTAACTTTACAAAGTCTTGAGCAGTGGTGCCAGGAAATTTTTATCGGAAAACCTTCATTTACCTAGAAAAATATCTTAGTTTTGGGGAAAAAGTCTTACAATGTTTTTCTTTTGATTTATTTTTTTATGTCAAACTCAAAATGTTTATTATAATTATTACAAAATGATGATTATTTTAACATAACAATAAGCTAAAAATGGGAATTTTATGCTAAAATTCAATACAATAAAATATCAATTCAAAATTAATACTCGTTTTACAAAGCTGTAGACGAATCGTGCTAGAGAAAGAAATATAAACCAGCTTTTTCATCAATGTATTTTATTTATAGTTACATGTATTTTTTGGGGAAGTGATAATATATGATAAGATGATAGACTGTAGAAGACCTCCATGATCGTGATACCTGTTCAAAATCTTGTTGATTGCGGTCGGGATTGTCTCATTTGTTGTTTTAATGAACTGCTTCATTAGGCTAGGTTCATTGGATTTGTTTTTTACAGCTCTTGCCTCACAAAACTCTAAAAAAGGTGTAATGCAATCAGGTCAGCTAATCTGAAGAGCCCGTGGTAGTTGTAGCTGGGTGTTTTCGCTGAAGCTCCGCTGCAACCGGTCTGACTTGCTTTAAAATATTGGAACCAAACGTAGTTAAAATTGATACGGTGTAGTTATGAATAAAACCCTCATCCAACATCTTTAAATAATGGCAAGTTATTACATTTTGTCCTATAACAGGATTCGCCAATGACACTCTAAATGTAAATGTGTGTGTGTGTAGCGCACAAAAAATTTGGTACTAGTAAACTGCTAAGTAACATGTTTTGAGAGAAGTGAAATTCTTGAAAATAGTTCAAACATTTATTATAATACTAAGTCTTAAAAATCTTAATTTTGGGAAATACTCGTATACCTTCACATTTTAATTTACTTATAAAATCTTCAAAATTAAAATAAAATCTTCACTTTGGCAATGCTGGTCTTGAACTAAGTGCTGGCAAGGGAAAAGAGAGACACTCTCTTGGCAAAATAACCCAGCGGCGAACACTGCCTACCACATTACTTCTCTTCGATGATGTGTGCAACACTTTGTAATCAATCAATGATAACTTACAAAGTGTATGAAAGTAGTATATGGAGTTCCCAAAAATGAATTACATTCATCTTTTGTATCATATATATATATATATACATATATATATATATATATATATATATATATATATATATATATATATATATATATATATATATATATATATATATATATATATATATATATATATATATATATATATATATATATATATATATATATATATATATATATATATATATATATATATATATATATATATATATATATATATATATATATATATATATATATATATATATATATATATATATATATATATATATATATATATTTTATTTTTTAGTTGTAAATCAAACATTCGCCGTCTTTGCCAGACTACGTTGCAAAGTTAACAAAATTAGGTAAAAGTGCTAGAAAACATTTTAATAAAGGTACAAGAAAGATAAAACATTTAGTGAAAAAATAAAAGAATGCAGTAGACAAAAAAATAACAAATTTATTTAATGGAATATTCCAAAAAAACTAAAGTGCGCAGTACGTACGAGCTGCCTACTGCCGGCTTACAATGTATGCGAGATTGCATCCGAGCTGCCTACTTAACACTTAAAAAGTATGCGAGATTGTATTCGAGCTGCCTACTGATAGCTTACAATGTATGTTAGGAAGTAATGAGCTTGTGTTGGATGAACACCACATTAGCTCCCTTACTTTGTGTGCAGGTGGTAGGCGTTCACTCTACAAATGCGGCAATGAATATGAAAATGTATACTAGGTTCGTATTTGAGATGGTGTACATTACTGACTTACAAGTGTGCATCGGATAATCGCTTCTGTATATGAAAGCGGCGTAAGAATAAGGAGTAACAGCACAGACCAGCGACTCGTCCAGAAAATTTGTTTGAAAAATACTGTTTTCAGAATGCTTTCCATACAAATTTTGTAGACCAGTCGTACGTCTGTGTTCTGTAAACAGCCAATAAAGTAAAAATAAGCTTGACTTCCGATTGAACATACATATATCCGATTTTCAAAATTTTTGTGAAAACTTATAAAATTAATAAATAAAATTTGGTGCGCTTTTTTGAGATAACGCGTTTTTCGCCCATTTTGGTGCGTTCTGAAATTTGAAAGTTGGCAGTGCTGTACATAGTTTTGTCGACGTTTTTGCCTAAAACTATGGTACATTGCTTGACGATGCTTTTTTATTATTTTATATTTGGTTATATGTATGTACTCGTACAAGTAAAAATTTTCCAGTCATTTGCATTTTTATATTAAATACATAAATAAAAATGAACAACGATATTACTGAAGGTTTAAAGCCTAAAGTTTAGACTGTACTGCGGCAGGTTTTCAATTTTTAAAGAAAACACAATCCTTTTTAATCTTGTTTGCTGCAATACACACATCTGTGTCGACTACGAGTATTGACCATTTATCCAATTGATTTTATTAAAGACTTATATGACAAATATTACATAGAAATAAGAGCTTTAAAAAAATAGAACATTTTTTATAAGATGGTTGATACACTTTATTTGACTCCTGCAGGTTTGTAAATTGTTTAATATTTCATAACATATAATATAGTGTACAAAATAATACATAAAGTACAAAATAATTCTTTTTACCCTTTTCTCGTTTCTATTTTGCCCTTTCAACTTTTTCGGAGGTTTACACAGCTTTTGATTTGGCTAAAAGTAACAATACTGATATCTACCATCAACAATAAAATTTTGGATTTCGTGTATTTTAACCGATTTCGATAAATATTTTTTTGAACAATATACATCAGTAAACTCAACAACACATTTGGCAATTAAGTTTTATTTATGAATGTTACTAAAAATTAAGAAAAAAGAATTAAGAATTGTAAAATCTAGAACATAAATGAAGCCTATAGACTAAGATTTTTAATTGCCCACAAGTTTTATTCTCTTGAGTTAAAATTACAGATCATATACAGTAGAGACTCAGTCATAATTTAAAAGTTCATAAAGTCAAGTACTTTTGATATTTTTTCAGATTTTTCGAAAGATCGAGTATTTACACAAAATCAGGACTTCCAACCACTATTCTTATTTTACTCGAGACTTGGTTGATAGCAACGTTGTTTTAATATTTTTAGAGGAAGATGTCAAACCTTTATTTCTATATATAACGTGGAGTTCAGGTAATATTTTTGTTTATTAAGCTAACATACTATAAGTTAAAGTTTTTTTGTAATTCTTTGATATGAACTGTGTGAAACTGTTTATAACTTTTAAAACTTCTACAAAAAATATTAAAGCTAGTCATGCAGTTTTAAGAACGGATAGATTCTAAACAATTTAAAATTGCATAAACTATGTCTTTGAGTCTTTGTCAAAAACATTATTAGTAACACAAACCCCATGAGAGCTCCAGGTATTGATAAAATTACTGGTGAAATGCTTGAACAATGACGTTGTGTAGCTAGAAGAAATTTTCTTTTTATTATTAACGCTATTTTATGTATCAAGTATTATCCTGCAGAGTGTAGGGTGTCTATGATTACTATGATACTCCCACTAAAGTAGAATCGTATAGACTAATAAGTCTGATGCCAACAATTCCAAAGCAGTTCGAAAATTTGTTAATGTCGAAGTTGACTCCAATATTGAATGATGGGGGGATGTATCCCAGATTTTTTTTTATTAATTTAGCTTTCGGGCTAAACATTGCACTATAGAATAAACACACAGACTAGTAAACGTCATAAGTCAGACTTTTGAAGACAAAATGTATTGTTCAGCTCTATTCATTGACATTTCCCAAGCTTTTGACAAAGTGTGGCACGATGGAATGATGCACAAAAAAAAGTTGTAAAAAGCTACTTATGTAAAAACCTGCTTATGCTTGTAAAAAGCTACTTATGCGGCCGGAAATTTGTTACCAGAGAAGGCGGCTTTATAAGCCCCTCACAGCCAATTGGTGCAGGAGTTGCCCCAGGTAGCATTTTAGGACCCACATTATATTTGATTTGTGCCTCTGACATGCCAACGATATCCGGAATCCACACTTCAACTTTTGCAGATGACACAGCGTACATGAAAACAATCAATTAAGGATGCAGGAGTATATTTCAATATTAGAGAAAAGGTTAAAACTTTGGAAAATCAAAGTTAATGAGCAAAAATGTACTCACGTTATATTTACACTGCAAAAACAAACATGTTTGGCTATCCAAATTAACAATTCACCTATTCCGCAGCACAATGAAGTCAAGTACCTTGGTATACACCTCGACCGTAGGCTAACTTGAAAGCCTCACATTGATGCGAAAGTCGCTCAGCTAAAATTAAAAGCAGCGCAACTGAATTGGCTTATTGGCAGAAATTCGTTACTGAAGTAGGACTGCACACGTTTGTTATACAACGCATATATGGTGCTACGGAATTCAATTATGGGGTACAGCCTCAACATCTAATGTTGAAAAAATTCAAAGGCGACAAAATCAAATTCTTCGAAAGATTACTGCAGCTCCATGGTACGTAAAACTCACGAATTCATAAAGATCTCTGTGTTCCTCTTGTAAAAGACGAATTTTCAAAGTACGCGACAAGGTATATAAGCTGGAGCTTCACCGAAATCCTCTTGCACGCAATATAGTTAATTTTGGCGGTCTCACTCGGTTGAGAAAAAGAGACACCCTTGCCTTTATTAGAGTGTTTAATAGGTGATTTTACCGATATTGTTCGCGCAAATAAAATTTTTTTGTCTATCATTGGCTGGATTTAAATAATTTTTTATGTTTAATATTGAGATTTGAATACTTATTGTTAGTTTATTTTGAAGATCCAATAAATAAATGAATGTAAGCATATTCACAAACACTTTTTACAATCAAATATTCACTTAAACAAATCCTGCCTTTTTCCTTTTTATGTGTTATACAAAAAGTTCTTAGATCTTAACATTTATCACACATTATAAATCTAAACATTTAGATTTTGCTTTTATATACATAAATATGTTTTTTATGGAGTTTTTTTATGACATTTGCAATAACTCTGATGGATATTTTGCATAAAATATTTCCCACAAATATTAAGATAAAAGCAGAACACAAATACAGAAATAACTTGCCGTGACCAACTTAATCTTTGTTTTTTAATAAAATACTCGTAAATGTATACACTTCGGTTCACTTATATAAAGGCACTAAAACTGTATCTTTTGCAATTTTTAACCGATTGCCGAATTTTAGAATAGAAAGGGAGATATACAAATCATGTCATCTCTTAACTAAACAACTTTTTCTGAGCAATTTATAAAAAAAAACTCCAAAAATTTTCTATTATTTTGGTTCTATTGAACAAAGGCACATTAACTAATTTTAATGAAAAACAGTTTTTCTTGTTTTATAAATTCATTTTCCTTTATTAATCCTTTATTTACTTGACTAAAGAACGATTAGTAATGTATAAAATCCCATTTATTTTTGATAACTTCAAATATACGGGGTTTCATTGACAGATAAAGAGAATTTATGTAATCCAGCGAAATTTGACTTGGAGTCATCCTTAATAGCCTGAATTAGTGACTGCTTGCCACCAAATTCTCTACCTCTTTCATAGACCTTACGAGATAACCAGCCCCACACATTTTTGATAATGTATAGATCTGGCGAATACGGTTATCAGACAAGAATAACAACATTTTGGCTTGCAATGAACTCCTGTACTACTCTGGCGTTGTGCATAGGGGCATTATCCTGTTGCCCCTATGCACATATGTTCATATCCAAGATATGAAGCCAACTAGTTCATTGAACTTCGGAAAAGCTGATTCCAATAACATTTTATAGTTTGCATAAGCCATTTTTGCATTTTTAAATTCAAGATCGATGGTGTCATAGTACGTAATAGCATCACATACCATAACGCCTCCCTCTCGGCTGTGATGTCGGCTAAAAAGTCACTTTTCTTTGCGCAAATCATGGAAGTAATAGTTATAGCCATCAGATCCATGCAAATTAAACTTCTTCTCACCCGTAAATATAACGGTTCTCCAGTCATTAACATGACCTCTTTGCTGCACATCCAATGTCATTTAGTCGTTTGCGAATTGAAACCGCTTTTTCTTACGAGGTGCATTAAGTTGCAGTTTTTATTATAACTTCCGATATTAAAGATACTCACAGCTTTTACTGCTCTGCTTACTGATGAATTGCTTGCTTGCACTCCCGCTTGAGCTCTTAGTTTTGACACGGATAAGGCATATTTAGAAGCAATTCTGATGATATTTCTTTTCTCAAACGCAGATAAAGCCACGAAACCTTTCCTTTAAATTTTTTCCATACTTCTCGAGATCACTGATGTTATTGTCGACAACTGTTAGGTTTCGTCCAATTTTTCTTGCTATTGCGCAGTTAGAATATCCTTCAGAACGGAAAACACCGATAGATTTAAAATTTTTTGTTTTGCCTTTTTGACTCGTAAATTGATTAAGATGCAATAAATTCTAATAAACAATCGCCCCGTACAAAAAAAATCATCGCTTTAGAAATAATAAAATATCTTTATTCAAGAGAACCAAAAAAAAAAGGAAATGTTTGGTCTAATTTTTATAAATTTATAAAAGTTAAGAAACCACTTTTGTCATGATTTTTTTGTACCTCAAGATATCTAGCTAACATTTCTATTTTAAAATTGTTCAATCGGTTAAAAATTGTAAACGATACAGGCTTCTTTTTAGTGCCCTTAAATCAATGAACCGAAGTGTATATAAGCAATTGAGTTTTATTAGCTACATTAGCTTCTAATATTAATTAGCTGTCTATATGTCGACATTTCATAGGAGCTACCCTAATCAACAGTAGACTTTGGAAATTTTTGAAAGACATTCTCAAACATTCAACTAAGTATCCCAAAAATCTAAAAAAGCAATATTGAAAATTTAAAAAGAAAAATGTTTCAATGATAATACCTGTCAAAACACAAAAAAGCAAGCTTTTTCTTTTGTACACGTCTCTGAACACTGAAAACGGCAAAAAAAACTTGTGGACCGAAAATTAAAATTTTTTATAATAATTTTGTATATTCTTTAAAACGGTTTCATACATTTATGATCATAAGTAGAGTTTTCGATTTTCCAAATGATTTAACGAATCTTAAGAACGCACGATTTCAAACCGTATTCATAGGTATTTTTGTTAGATATTTTCTTCTCTCGTAGTAAAACGTAAATAGCAAATAGTCATTTGGTATGATAATTTTTAATATTTTATTTACTTTTATATTACTTGTTATTCGGTTCAAATTTGTTGGTCACGTCAAATTCAATTTGCTGCATTTGCTCATAATGCAAAATCATCATCTTTTATACCTCAAATCTAACCTCCACCACTTTAGTAAGTAGGAAAAAGCAAAAGTCGTAAAACACAAAGTAGTAAAATACTAAAGGTTATAAAAAATGAATCCAGTGGAAAGAAATAAAAAGAACAACTAACAAAATTAAGGAAACATTTAGTTAAAACGGAAGTGTCAAATGAAGTCTCGAACCTTTTGTTACATGACCTAAAATGTTGTAAGTATGAACTCTCGAACTCGAAGATCTCGTAAAAATTTTAGATTTTTTGTAAAAGAAAATACATATTTAAATGTTTCAACTGATGAATGGAATATGTACGAGTATGTTTTATGGCATAGATTCTTAATGAATGGCATTTACACTCAACCCCCCAACATGATGATGACATTGTTGATGTCGACGATAACTACATCAAATCGTAATAAAAATAATGTATTGTTAACGAAAATCTCTAGACTATTTAACATTAAGGAATTGCAATACATAATCGTTAGTTTTATTACAACGATCATAATATGAACTTTTATTAAATCATTACATAGCAAATATGAATTTCAAAATATTTTTGAACAGAATACTTATAAATTGCAGTACATTTTATAACATACTAGCCAACCCGGCAAACGTTGATTTGCCTTCAAATCTTATTTACATTGATGTAGGTAAAAGGGGGAAAAACGTATAAACATGGGTTTTCATTGCGAAAGCAAGCCGTAATGATGGAAACCATTAGAATTCGTGGTATCAAAACGTCTTCTTCTTAATAATTTGATTTATGTAAGTATTCTTACTTTTTTAACGCTGTTCATCAGTTTTTGCACCGAAAGTCAAGTGTCATTACAGATATGTGGTTGTTTTATACTTCGTAACATTATAATTACCGATCCGATTTTAAGCTGCAGATTGTGAGGTAGCAATCCGGGTAATTGCAGTGAGCTTAAAAAAAGGACTGTATCATCGTGGGAAGTAAAGAGAGCCACCAATTTCTGCATCATCAATTCGCGAACAATTTATCATTGAATTCGAAAATTCAGATCGATAACATCACATTCGCGCAACCAATCATGATTTTTGTAATTTTGTGAAATGTTAGAGAGCACATTGGAGATGAGCTTTGAATTCGATTCGGTCAAATAGTAGAAAGCGTCAGAAAACTGAATACAGTCGGTCGAAATGCCAAAATGTAATTTACGATTCCCAATATCTAGTAATTTATTTCAAAATACTTGTTCATATTGGTCGTTCTGCAGCTCGATACACACGTTAGTAGTCAGTTTAATTTTCTTTATGTGTTTCCACAAAACGGACGGCTTCAAAGATGCATTAAATTCACCGAATGTTAAGCTAAAGTATTAAAAACGAATAAATCTACTGTGTCGTAGTACCGAACTACGTCATGGCAATTGCTGAATGCCAATTTAGTTTATATTTCGTAATACTATGATTACCGATCTGACATTAAGTTACAGATTGGGAAGTGACAATCTAGGTAATTCTCGGTTGTATAATTGACGACATCATATTGGGAAGTAAAGAGAGTCATCGAAGTTAACATCACTAATTCGCAAGCAATTTCATTTTGAATCCGAAAATTCAGATTGCCGACATCACGTTCGCTCAACCAATCATGGTTTGAGAGCATATTGCGGATGAGCTCAGATTTGGATTCATTAAAATGGCAGAAAAGGACGGTAAAGCCAGCATATTGCTGGAATAAATGGAATATATCAAGATATGACCTTATTTTCACAAACTATTAATTTGATGTGAATAGTAAGTAGTAAGTAAGCTGAACTTACTTTTTTGCTAGCTTCAGTATATAGAGCTCCATGTAAATGAAATGAATGCATATACATTGCAATGGTTATCCATTCTTCGTATTGTTATTATGGTCTTGAGTTCACAGAAAATAAATTTTACATGATATTTTAATTTTTCTTTCGAAAGGATTTAAAAAAAGTGGGCGTGAAAGTAGACGTCCACAACTTAGCACAAAGAGTTTTCTCTCCCTAAAAACTGTGTTTAAAATCAATTTAAAAATTTTTCGTTCCGAAAAAGTTTTAAGTGGGTTATGACGAACACTTGATAAAAAAGATTGTCCTAAACATCGGTTCAGACGTCCCTTTAGACTTAAAATTTTGTTTCTTTCTGCTAGTTCAATCAATTGCAAATACCAAAAATAAGTACATATGTACGTTAAAAAGTCCGCGTTATATAAGGTAACATTTTAGGAAAAACTAAGGCTTATAATATCTTCTATCTCGATCTTGTCGCACCAAACGAAGTCACTCCATGTAGACGGACATTAATTTCGCGGTCATAATTAAGAGCAGAGAAGAAGAAGAACGTCCTTACTATATAAAAAATGATACAATTTGCATAAAAATAACAATAACGCATAAATATGATACAATGCAGGTGTATAGCAAGTGGAAAATTTAATGGTCAGCGCACAAACAAAACGACGAATAGAAGAGATTCAGCTGAACAGGCCGAATGTCGTTGTATTCATAAAACATTACGATACGTGTTTGGTAGCTTTTTAAGTAATAATATGGAAAATGAAAAACATTATATGGGAATATATAGGAAAATCTAAATGTCATATCTCCGAAGCCACTGGACCGATTTTGTGCCAACTTCACATAAACCATCTACAGACCATCGCCAACGTACCTTTAACTTCGGTTGAAATAGGTCAACCCATTTACGCATTTAGTGGTGACATCCAACTATAAACTTATTTTTACATAAGTAGTATAAATATAGATTATAGATGTATATGTATATATAGATTTGAAGTAACCCGTTTAGTTATAACCCGTGTAGACTTAATTACACAATTTAAAAGTAAGCTTTAAAGAGGGTACGGTCGAAAAAAACTGTTCTTAGCCTGTGGTCTGGTCTTCTCAGCAGGCGTCGTCTCGCATGAGATCGGGCGTGCCTCGCCTAAAGTAAGATGTGTATTCAATTAAGTCAATTAAGTAAATCTGTTTTGGTTCTATTTGGAATCGAAAATGGGCGTTAAAGTGGGCATGGTCAAAAGAAAGAAGTGTCTTATAAAATATACCTCTGGCCTTTAGTGGTGTGCTTTGAAAATTTCAGCCAGATTTGTTCAGCAGTCTGGCCTACAAGGCAAACGTCGTCCCGCATGAGATGGGGCGTAAAAATGGGCGTGGCACATACAACTTTTATTTTTACCTCGCCTACAGTAAGACGTATGTACAATTTGAAGTATATCTGTTAAAACCCATGTATTACTCAATATAAAAAAGTGGGCGTTAAAGTAGGCGTGATTGCGCCTACTTAGAAACCTTCTCGGGCCATGCACCACAACTTTGCCGAAGATCAGCTGATTTAAAACGAAGCCAAATAGTGTTAAAAACTGTTATAGAATCGGGAAAACACCAACGCTAGTGTTAATTTCTCTAAACGAATTTTATTAGCGTTAAAAAAGGTTAGTGAATTCCACTACAGGATTGAACTTGAGCTAGACGAATGATACCAACCCATCATCATATAATATTAGAAATATTAAAATAAAAAGTTCGACTATTTAACATTAATACATACAAAAAAATAAATTATGAACTAACAACAATAAGTAAACTAATCTTAAAGCAAGCCACAGACTATGCGACTAGTTGTATAACATGACGATGTTGGTTACTAGATTGTAAAGTATGTGTGTGTGTATGGGGTCGTCGTATGAAGTTGTGTTTCGGTTGTACGAAAGATTAAAAAGTTTTGATTTTTTGGGTTGAAAAATTTAAGAGCATGTTGTATAACTTTATTTTGATTTGCTATTATTTTATATATACAATTGAAACCAATACCAAAGAAAATTTTTTAAGAAATGAAATTGTGAATTAATGTAATCACCTATTTAACTTAAAATCAACCAAGAGTGACCTTCAAAATTAAGTATATTGAGTGCAAGAGGATTTGGGTGAAGTTCCAGCTTACTGGTATACCTTGTCGCGTAGTTAGAGAATTCGTCTTTTACAAGCGAAACACACGTTCCGTCTTTGAATTTTGTGAGTGTTAGATGTTGAGGAGGTTCCCCATAATTGAATTACGTAGCACATATAGGCTTTAGAATTGCGTTATATAACAAAAGCTTGCAATCTAGTTTCAATGACGAGTTTCTGCCCATATGCCAATTTAGTTGCGCTGCTTTTAATTTCAAGTGAGTGACTTTCTCATCAATGTGAGCCTTCCACGTTAGCCTACGGTCGAGGTGAATACCAAGGTACTTAAGTTCATTGTGCTGCGCAACAGGTAAATTGTTAATTTGGATACCCGAACATGTTTGTTTATGCAGTGTAAATGTAACGTGAGTACACTTTTGTTCGTTAACTTTGATTTTCCAAAATTTTAACCATTTCTCTAATATTGAAATATACTCCTGTAAATTTCGTGAAGCTAATTGATGGTTTTCATGTACTTTGCAAAATGTTGTGTCATCTGCAAAAGTTGAAGTACGTATTCCTGATCTTGTTGGCATGTCAGAGCCAGGTAAATCAAATATAAAGAAGGCCCTAGAATGCTACTTTGGGGAACTCCTGCTCCAAAAGGCTTTTAAAGCCGCCCGCTCTGATAACAAATTTCCGGCCGTATAAGTATAAAAAAGATAATGTCGAAAGAAAAAATCAGCTCTCTACACATGAGGCATATGTGCACCACTTTCAATTCCTCTCTCCTTCTCACCTACAATGTAATAATTGTAGCGACAAAAGTTGTACAATGTAAACTGGGAATATAGTTTTCAAATCCATCAATAGTTTCATTTATATAATTTTTCCTATTTATTTTTTTTTTTTCATTCATTTATTTATTGAATCTTCACAAAGTGAACTAACAATAAGTATTCAAATCTTAATACTAAATACATAAAATTAATTGAGTCCAGCCAATGCTAGACAAAAATGTTTTATTTTGCACGGTCAATATCGGTAAAATCACCTATTTAACGTTCTGATGGTGGCAAGGGTATTCCTCCTTCTCAACCGAGAGTGGCCTTCAAAATTAAGTATATTGCGCGCAAGACGATTTGGATGAAGTTCCAATTTACTGATATACCTTGTTGCGTACTTTGAAAATTCGTCTTTTACAAGAGGAACACCGAGATCCTTATGAATTCGTGAGTTTTTTACGTACCATGGAGCTGCGGTAATTGTTCGAAGAATTTTGTTTTGTCGCCTTTGAATTTTTTCAACGTTTGAAGCGGAGGCGGTGCCCCATAGTTGAATTCCATAGCACCATATAGGCTTTAGAATTGCGTTGTATAATAAAAGTTTGCGATCCAGCTTCAATGTCGAATTTCTGCCCATAAGCCAATTCAGTTGCGCTGCTTTTAACTTTAATTGAGTAACTTTCGCATTTATGTGAGACTTCCACGTTAACCTACGGTCGAGATGAATACCAAGGTACTTGACTTCATTTTGCTGCGTAATAGGTGAATTGTTGATTTGGATAGCTGACCATGTTTGTTTACGCAATGTGAATGTAACGTGAGTACACTTTTGTTCACTAACTTTAATTTGCCAAAGTTTTAACAATTTCTCTAATATTGAAATATACTCCTGCAAATTTCGCGAAGCTACTTGATTGTTTTCGTGTACGCTGCAGAATGCTGTATCGTCTGCAAAAGTTGAAGTGTGGATTCCGGGTGTCATTGGCATGTAAGAGACGTAAATCAATTATAAAGTAGGCCCCAGTATGCTGCCTTGGGGAACTCCTGCCTCGATTGGCTGAGTTGGGCTTATAAAGTCGCCTTCTCTGATAACAAACTTCCGCCCACATAAGTAGCTTTCCAGAAGCTTGTGTGTATTTGCAGGCAAGTTCAACTTTATTTTGTGTATCAAGCCCTCGTGCCACACTTTATCAAAAACTTGAGAAATGTCAATGAATAGAGCTGAGCAATACTTCTTCTCCTCAAAGGTCAGTCTTATGACATTGACTAGTCTGTGCGTTTGTTCTATTGTGCTGTGTTTAGCCCGAAAGGCAAATTGATGATCAGGGATGCATCCCACATTGTTCAACATTGGACTCAACTTTACCATTAACAATTTTTCGAACAATTTTGAAATTGTTGGCAGTAGACTTATTGGTCTGTATGATTCTACTTTAGTGGGATCCTTCCCTGGTTTGGGTATCATAGTAATCATGGATACCTTACACTCTGCAGGATAATACTCGAGACGTAAAATAGCGTTAAAAATAAACAGAAGAATTCTACGAGCTACACGAGGTAGCTGCTCAAGCATTTTACCAGTAATTTTATCAATACCTGGAGCTTTCCTGGGGTTTGTGTTACGAATAACATTTTCAACATCTTGAAAACTAAGTCTCAAAGGCATAGGCGGTCTAGCAGCGTATGACGGCAGTTCAGCTGAATTACTCGCTGTATCATTTGTGGTAAAAACATTTCTCCAATGATCGACATACAACATTCCCTTTTCAGAATCGCTCCTTGCCCAATCTCCAGTTGAAGTTCGCAAAGGTGGCTTACCTATTACGGGTCTTTTCAGACCTTTTGTCGCTTTCCATAGAGAATAGTCGGATTGAGGGGTACCATCAAGGCCTTCCAGATAATTTTTAAGGGAAGCCATTCTTTGGATTTCAAGCAGATTTCTTAACTGAGTTATGCACTCTCGTAGCCTAGTTTTAAGCTGGGGAGACCTGCGAAGTTGCCACTCTCTTCTAACTCTTCTTTTTTCTGTTAGAAGTTGTTCAATTTCAAACGAATATGTTCTATTGCTCACATTTCTGGATCTTATATGGCTAGTGGTGGCATGTTGTACGGCTAGATTAAGGTGTTCAGAAAATTCGTTAATCGACACATCAATATCCTCAGGCGTTCTCAAGGCAATGTTTTCCGTACAATGTGTACTCAAATATTTTTTATATTTTAACCAATTAACTCGAGTGACAGTCAACGCAAAGTCACAAAACGGGGAACCAACCCCCTGGGGGAACGAAACAGAAACTATAGTTGGTGAGTGATCTGAGGACAAGTCTAATGAAGGCTCCACTTGCATCCAATCTGAGGGAAAATTTTTTGTAACTCCAAAGTCTATAACGTCTGAGATCTTGCGTTGGTCTGACGGCCAATAAGTGGGGTGTCCACTTGAAATCACACCTAAGCCCATTTTGGAAACGGTGTCAAAAAGCACACGCCCTTTCGGGGTAATTAAACGTGATCCTCAAAAAGTGTGTTTAGCATTATAGTCGCCAGCCGCTAAAAATCGAGGACCAAGTGATTTGAAAAAATTTGAATATTGGTTTTCTGTTATTGAAAATCGTGGTGGTGAGTAAATCGAGGATATAACGATTTTTTCATGAAAATAATCAAGGCATATATTTGTAGCTTGGAGATATTCCTCACGTGTCCCGTTCATTAGATAATGCTTAATTCTGGTCTTTATCAAAATTGCCGAACCGCCGCAAGATCTTCCACGGGGATCTTTTGTGTCATATAATGTGTAGCCATTAATTTTGAAATAACTGTTGGTTGTCAAATGGGTTTCAGCAATCATCATTATATCGATCTGCTTTTCCATAAGGAAGTGCTCAAGTTCATTTTTATGTTGGCGAATGCCGTTTACGTTCCAGAAACATATTTTTAACCAATTCATTTTGTTAAAATTGCCTGCAAAATGGTGGATTGCATTTTCAGCATTTCCTGCATCATGTTTGTCATGGACACCGTAAATGTATTTATAGATTGAACAAGAGTCTGCAGAGTTGCCTCAAGATTGCTAAAATGTTGGTCGGAGTTTTGAGGCTTGGGCTCCTGATTCAAATTTGGTTTATCGGATTTTACCACATTCGCATAAGAAATTTGTTGGGGGTTTTGCACGTGTATATGGCTGGTTGGCTGGCGTACCTGGGGAAAATTGGTTGTTGAAATGGTGTTTGACTGCTGGGGTGGCATATTTAAAATCAATGGCTTATTTGTCATTGACCGCTTAAAATGAGTATAGACAGGGCAACCTCTATAGTTTGCAGTGTGGTTACCTCCACAGTTACTGCATTTCTTAACACTTGCGTCGTCCTTTGGCTTATTGCACTGAGTTGTGCCGTGAAGTTCGCCACATACAACACAAACAGAGGGAAGTTTACAATATGCCTTAGTATGACCGAATTCCTGGCAGTTTAGGCATTGAACGGGCCCTAAACGCTTGTGCGGCTTCTCAACGGTAACCCTACGATGAAGAAGAAATTTGAGGTTATAAATTGGGTGAGTTTCATTCTTTTTGAGAATAACATCCCCTGGTTCCAGTTCAACCCTAAACATGGGTTGAGGAATCTTTTCACGGTTCCGCATATTTAGCACATTTTTTACTTTAATGCCTTTATCTAGCAGTGCAATCTTAACCTCATCCGTGTCTACATAAGATCTTTTCTCTTTTTCCAGAGCGGCAGAAAGTTTTCGGTAATCATTTTGACAGTTGACTTGGATTTTTGTTTCACTTATTTGTCCGTGCTTAACTGATGTTACGTTAAAGGTGTCTTTACCAATTGCCGTAATAAGTGCTTTTACCAGCTCACTAGAAGTAGGTTCTCTCAAGTATATTGGTGGCGGTTTAAATGTTTTTTTTTATGTAGTTGGCTCGTCAGTCTGAAGGATAGCAAACCTACTACTATCCGTTGCCGTAGTCCTATTATCATCTTTGGAAATTTTCGGATTTGATGATATTTGAGCGGATTTGGGGCTTCGCTTACGTTTAACCACGGTTACATACCTGTCCATGCCTACTTATGTTTTCGGCTTATCTGCAATAACTGAACTGGTGGATGGTTGGTCTTCCGTTGTAACAACAATGTTTGGCGAGCACGAACGCGTGCGTTTTTTACCTCTTAGAGACAGGAGATTGTCCAATGATTTTTTCAGTGATTCCTCTTCAGAAATCCAGAGGTTTTTTCTAGTGGAGCTAAGCTCCCTCTCAGAATTGCATCTACTAGGTACACTCATGCATTTTTTTATTTTTTTTTTTTATTTATATTTTTTTAATTTAAAAGTATTTAAAAATAATTGTCACAAATTTTTTCTTTTGTATAAATTCGCTCTTCCACTTATTGCGGTTTTTCAAGAAATCAAAACTTTAATGTATAGTTTTTTTCCAACTGGGTAGGTAATCTTCACGCACAATAACAACAATAACAATGCAGTGCCACTGCACTTGTTTTATTGAAATTGATTTTATTGTTTAGTTAATGAAATGTGAGGAATTTATTTTCCCGTTGTTTTTTTTAAATAATTTGTTATTGTTTTTACAATTTTATACAATATATTATTGATTTTAAAAGAGTTTAAGCTTTTAAGCTTTTATTAGTACGACCGTGCGGTTGGAGAGTCACAGGAGAACTTTTTGCTTTTTATATTAATAAAATAATATAAAACAGGTTTCACACTGATGTTATTCAAAACTTAAGGGAACGTCGATGCACTGTGGCGGTGTCTCTGGATATTGAAAAGGCTTTTGATAAGGCGTTCCATGATGGTATTCTATTAAAGATGATAAATATTGGATTTGATTCCAAAGCTTTTTTACTAACAGAGAATTTTGTGTTCAGACGTGTAAAAAGTTATCCGACCGTAGTGCGGTTTCTTGTGGAGTGCCTCAGGGCTCAGTATTGGCACCCCATCTTTATACGATTTTTATTAGTGACTTTCCTCATGAGCACAATAATTCGCGGATGACTCCCTTCTCTATGCGCATGCCGAATCTCCTCAAGTGGCACTCCAACGGGTTTCTTCGCACCTCAAAAAAGTTGATGAGTTTTATACACAATGGGGTATTAAAATAAATGTAGGGAAAAGCTCTGCGATATGTTTACGAAATGTTTCCCGAAAATGTTACTTACATTACTTACAGTTGTCCCGGAGAGCAAGAATCTTAAAATAACGTTGCAGGAGAGAGAAATACAATTTAAGGACAGCATTAGATACCTTGGAGTGCACTTTAACAAGCTGATGAAGTTTAATAGTCATGTGCTACACAATATAAATAGGGCAAATCGGGTCAAAGGTGCATTTGCTAAATTATTTAATAGCAAATTCTTGCCAGTAGAGACAAAGTTGCTTTTGTACAAAGTCAGTATACGACCAATTCTTCTCTATGCATTTCCGGTATGGTTCAGTATTCCCAAAAGTGTTATGAGAAAAATGGAGATTTTTGAAAGACATATAGTTCGGAAATGCATAGAAAAGAATTATAAGTCTATGAACAGAAGGTTTTCAAATAATTATGTATATGAGTTTGCCAAAATTTCTGCCATGTCACATTATGCTTTCGAGCTGATGAGAAAGTTTGTTGAAAAGCTATCATACTTTGATGGTAGTATTATTACGGATATTTTATCTAATGAGAAAGATTTCAATTGGTCGAACACACAATATTTATCGTGTGTTGGGATGCTGCAGGAAAATTTCGATAGTTTTGTAGTACAAAACTTTTATGTGGATAATACTCCCGGCGTACACAGGGGGTAAGCAGTATTGTATCTTTTGTTTTGTTTTTTTTTTTTTTGTTCTTACTTTTTTTTCTTTTCTTATTGTTTGGTTTTATTTTTATATATTCTAACGGTCGTATTCATAAAAAATATTGTATGTTTATTAAACACTTATTTGACAAATTTTCTATAGAAATTTGTCAAATAACAAATATTTTTTATGAATAAGGCCATAAGTTTTAGATTTAAGTTTTTTATAAGTTTTAGTAGTAAGTTCATTAATTGTAAACGAAGCTTTACTAGAACTGACAAGTGCCGGGAGCAAACACTGCAAATATCTAAACTTATTTTTAATATTATTATATTATATTTCTTTTAATTTTCATAAGCGTGTCGCATTAACAAACCAAAAAAAAAAAATGTTTTTAAAATAATACATTATAGTTTTAAGTTTTCACAAAATTAATGTTGCCTAAACCTGTAATATAGAAAAAAAGGAAGTCACAATAAAGCTAACTAACTAACTAACCAATATAAAACACATAGCAACTCTCTTAATGTTGTAGCATATTTTTAGACATTTCAGGATAAACTATTTGAGGTTTCAAAGCTTTCCTTCGATGCTTTTCGATACATCACGAAAGACTCGTTATGACGCTCGCTTCATGGCTCGATTGAAGTAGGAACGAAAGGGATCAGGGGTCTAATCACCGCATACGATATCCAATTAGCTATCGTATCGAATAACATTACGTTACATCTAAATTATGGTAAACGATACGTTTCCTAAAAGTAGGAATACAAATAATAAATCCTTTAACTTTTTTATATTATTGCAATACAATTTATTCGATATCGTATGCCATGATACCAAAATGAAAAATTTCGATAATTTTGCTCGATATCGTATGCGGTGATTTGGCCCCAGTAGTCGACTTATTATGATGCATCGTACACGACTCATATGAAAGAGTTGGCAACAGGACACAATCGTGCAAACATTGCGAATGTGTGCGTAAATTTTGTCATTTCAACGGAATTTTTTTTTTTGTAATAATGTTTAGAATGGCGTAAAAGTTTACTTTAATTGTGGAAATTAAAAAACTGAAATATTTCGAAATATTTCGAATGAAAACAAACAATAACTAAATTATTTAAATTTAGGTGCAACCAATTCTTAAAACTGTTAATTAAAAAAGGACCAGAATGAAAATTTTAATAGTCTATTTACACCAAAGCGAAATCTGCTCATTCGAGATTTCAAGCCAAATCTAGTAGATATTGAGAGGATTTCCCATACAAAATGAAATCTACTTTATGAGTAGATTTCGTCGAAATCTCCTGAAATCTGCTCAGTACTAAGCGATGCAACTGTGATTTCTTGCAAAAAGTACTTAAAAATACTACGTTGGAACAAAAATTGCACTATAATGTGGTGTATGCAGTCTCTGGGTACAAAAAATATACACTTTAATGCTGGTGTATTCAGTCTGTAATAATATTGTATTGTCAAACCCACACGCATAAATTATTTTTGAGCAAATGAAATCTTGCTAGATGTCAAAAAACGGTGGTGTAAACGATATAGATTTCGTTGTAGATTTCAATTCAAATCTACTATTTTTTGAGTTGGTGTAAATGCGCTATAACGTTAAATTCGTGCATGAATTCAATTTGATCGAATTTCCTCTAAAGATGATTTGAAAAGCTGTGAAAATTGTTGTGAATATGGATGTCAGTGTATTGTTTTAAATAAATTGACTGTTAAAAATGTGTAAAAAATCCGTTTACCAATTGGTAAAAGTTGTTTACGTTTCGAACAATACTGTGGATGTATGTACGTATGTATGTATGCAGGTATATTTTAATAACGCATATTTTAAGTAAGTTTACTCGTATAGCATCGAAATATAAATTTTTCCAGACTATTTTGAAAAGAAATATACTTTGTACGTGCATATACAAATATGTGTTGGTATACATATTAAATAAAATTCCCTCTTTTGAACTAACTTCTACGCATTTGTTTTTCTTTGGCTCCTTCAGCTATGCTTTACTCTTTTTACATAAAAGCAAAAAAAGCTTTTCATACTGTAAAAAGCTTTTAACATTAACTTTTTTAACATACAAAATAAAATGAGAGACAAGAAGAATAAAGCAAGCACGAAAGTAGCCAGATTAATATACGTAACAATTTTTAATTTCGTCTAGTTTATACGATATAATTACTTTACAATAAGACAAAAATTTAGATGCATATACATTTGTATATGTGTAACTTTATTTATGAGGTATGGAATGGAAGGTCAAAGTATATAAAGCCAGCTACTGGAAGTCATATAGATTTCTAACATAACTAAAACAAAAAATATGATGGTTCACTTTAGTCGAGTTTTGTTGCAGTTGTATTCTGCTTTTACTAGAACTGAATAACAAAGACGATTTTTACCGGTGTTTAAAATTACTTACAAAAACTAACAACATTCAAAAGAATACAAATTTTGTTTGGTACATATTTATAAAAAAAAACTAAGGATTTTCTGAAAAACTGTTTAACTGCACTAATATACAAAAGCAAAAAATATTTGTGAAATACATACATATATCCATTATAGGCAGTTGTTTTTTCCAAAATAAGTTAATATTCAATAGATATTTTTCCTTAATCGTACTATTTCCCCATATTATTTCAAAATACCAAAGTAATAGTTCGTATCCATAGTTTCGCTAATAAGATATGTTTTTCCAAACGCAGCCACCGACTCAAAACCACAAGCAATGAAGTTTGACAGTTTTTGTAAGAACCTTGTTTTAATATGTGTCAACCGAAGTTTCCCCTTCTAATGAAAACAGTTTAAGTTTGGTCTCATTAGAGATTTTTTACACAGTTTGAATGTAAACGAACTTCTTTGAAGTGATTTGCTTGGCCCGAACCTAACATTGAATATTAAGATTAGTCTATTAAGAAAACAGTGCTAAAGTAGCGTAAAAGATATTTTATAAACGATACTAAAAAGGAGTAATAGTTGAACTGAGAGTCCAAAATATAGCCGCATTGAAATAATTAGTATGAAAAATGGGAGAACATTGAATCTAAATTTTTCAATAAATTGGTTAGAAGTACACCTCGGTGTCTTCTAGCTGCTACTGAAATTAATGGGAATACATCCAATCACTAAAACCAAATTAAACACAGTGTGCCAGTACCAAAGTTATATTATCCCACTTTAAGTGTCAGATTCGCTTTAAGCAGTTGCTTTTGCCTTCTCACTACCTATTTTTCTAGTTCTGGTGCAATGCACTGCATACGTAGGCGTTATCCCCTGAGTCTGGTACTAAATATAAATAAATAAATAAAAAAATACAAAAAAAACTTATGCAAGAAAATTTTTTAATGGAAGTGACACAATATTTAATTAATGTGAACGTTGTATATAGTTATTTAATTGAAATAAATTAAATTACGTTTGTAAAATTTAAATTTACCTTTTAGTTTGCTTTAAAATCTAGTGTACGCAAAACTTTTCTGCATATAATATTTTCAGCATCAGTAGATGATACTTTTTTTTGCAAGATTTGTAGAACATGTAGGTGCATACATATACAGCTATGGACAGAAAAATAGCGCACCTATATTCTGAATTGTAAAAACTTTAGAAAAAGAGCGTTAATAATATGTATATTAATGCGATTCTCCTGCTCGATTCTGCTTTTCTAAAAATTCTTTTGAAAAATTCCCGTTAGATTTCGCAATTTTTCATTTTTGCCATATTTTGCTAAAAGTAACGTTTTTTGGTTGGACAATGAAATAGCGCAATGTTATTTCGACTATGAACTGATATAGTTTATGCAAATTTAAGTGACAAATTCTTGTGTATTATAATTAATATCTTGTTTATTTTTAACTTCGCCAATTAATATGGGTAGAGGACCCCTGTTCGCAAGAGAAAAAAATGTTATTTGGGAACTCCTGCAAAGAAGTACAAAGCAAATGAAAATATCGGAAATTATTGTATGTTCCCGAAAAATTATTTACAATGCCATTAAATGTATTAGTTCAGATGCAAATTTGCTTAATACGAAGAAGAATCGAAAGAAACCACCGCGAAAGACAACGAACTGTTAAGACAAGGCATGGTTAGAAAAAGTAACGTAGATCCTTTCAAGTCTTCAAGAAAATATGATGATTGAAAAAATGAGGAATTTGGTTTAAATGTATCCAGTAGACTTATATGAAGACGTCTCTATAGCCGAGTCAGCAGAAAAAACTCCCTCCTAACAAAAAAGAATATAAAAGACCGTATGGCAAAAATGCACAGGAATAAGGACATCAAATTCTGGAAACGAGTCCTATTTATAGATGAAACCAAAATAACTCCGATTGGCCCGAACGGAAAAACATTTGTACATCGAGGAAAAAACTAAGAATTCAAGACCAGTTATATTACAAAAAACAGTGAAGCACGGTAGAGGTAATCTGTAAGTTCGGGGATCGCTTTCTTGGTATTGGATTGGATCTCTAGAAATAATAAATGGAAACAAGGATAATTTCATTTATCTAAATATATTGAAAAATACTATGGAGCCATGTTACTTTGAGTTCATGCCCTTGCACTGCATCTGCATATATGTTCGATAATTACCCAAAACAAACGGTAAAATTAGTGAAAAATTGGGTCTGCAGAAAAGATTCAAATTTTTGGTTCGCCCGCACAAAGTCCCCCATATAAAATTTATAGAAAGATGTTAGGGTGAAAGTTGGGCCGAAAAAAGTTAAGAATTGAGATTAACTTTGGGAAGGAGTAAGGGAAGCGTGGAGTTGTATTGGAGATACCAAAAGTTTATAGAAAATATACCTCGCAAGTGTGACGCAGTTTTACCAAATAAGGGCAATTCAATAAAATACAGACGGATAAGTAAATCCCCTACACAATTGAAATTGTTCTGCTAAAAATACAAATTATTATCAGGAAAAGTGCGCTATTTCTCCATCCAGTTTTGTTCCAGAATTGTGTCAAATTAAATTTTTATGAACTTATTAAATAGTGAAATGTCAAATTGTGTTTTTCTTATGTTTTTTACTTTAAAACTAAAATAAACTAACTGCTTAATTCAAAATAAACGTGTAATTTTATCTATGAATCAAATTATATACTTTTCTATCTTGCTACTGATATTTGAGCTATTTCTCTGTACATAGCTGTATGTGCTTTTGTTTTATTTTGAATGAAATTTTTTACCATCATATATAATGCACCCAAAACTAAAACAAATAAAAGCATGACCACGTACATACATAAGTTAATATAATACAATATATTATGTACATTTATAGATATTGTTGCTTGTTATAAATTTACATGCATATCCACACAAACAACATAAAAGCGAAACATAGTACAGAAACAAAGAAACATACATGATTTAAAGAACACAAAGTGCTCGTAAATTTTTAGTTCGACAAACACATTTCAACTGCAGCACATTTTAACTAATTTAATTACAAATTTAATTAAGAAACGTTGAACCAGTACTCAGGGGACATCCCCTGAGTAGTGGTTCAATATAAAAATAAATACTTTGCTTTTTTTTGTTCTTGCGTTTGCTTAGTTTTCCTTTTTCGCATATATTTATTGAGGAGAAAAACTCAATACTTCATAGTTCACTCGACGTTCTTACATTTTCTTTTAATATAGCTAAACTCTTTGTTCTGAATAGTAATTTGAAGTATGATACCTACTATTTTCCGTCTTTACGGCCTTAGTGAAAAACGTCTTTATATTGCTGAAAGATTTTCCACAAAAAGAAATGGCAACGCTGAAACAAATAAGATGATTATACTAATGGGTTTATTTTTGTTGATGCGATAAAATATATTTTTTTCCATGTGTGTGTGAAATATTTTCACTTATATTTTTTTTTTTTTTAGCTTTGTTCAAATTGCAGATTTTATTCTAGGCTACACAATAAAACTCATATTTGGCAAAACACTGACAACCGGCAGCGTGGCCGAGCGGTCTAAGGCGCTGGTTTTAGGCACCAGTCCGAAAGGGCGTGGGTTCGAATCCCACCGCTGTCAGAAATCTTTTTTATATAATAGTTTTTAGTGTTTTCAAGTTCTTTTATAATGAAATAAGTACTCTGGTGGACAAAAGTCACCGTCATTTGAGTTTTACGAGTAAAATGTTAAAACAGCTGCCATGTCCATAAATATATAAAAACTTGACTCTAACTCCTATTTCTCAAGCAAAATTTTTTTCTTATTAGCACTAGTTATTTAAGAAAAAATTAAACATGTTTGTTGAGCACAGGTTTGGTAGACAAAAGTCATCGTCAGTAAACAAAAATCTTAAAAATTATAGTGATGGGCAGAATCTTTCATTTGTGTGAATTTTTCATTTCATTTCAGATAGGTTAAGTGAATTAATTCATTCCTTTCTTTCACCGTTCTTTACGCCAAACATATTGCAGATTGAACAGAAAGGGTTCAATTATGTATGTATTAGGTGGTAGGCAGCATAACGATTTGCTAAACAGCAGCATGTTTAAATGCAAAATATAGAAACAATTTCTTAATGCTCATTTTTAAAAGTGATTTAAAGTAAAAATTATAGAATAAAATGGATAAGGATTTCCTTCCATTAATTTCGATTGCTCACGGTCTCTGAACGAATGGCGAAACATGAAAGAAAAGAGTATAATGAAATAAATCAAATAGGGAACATTTCATTCTTTCACTTTAAAAAATTAAAGAACTAAAGTTAAATTTGTATGTGTTTTGTTTTCCATTTTGTTTTTTTTTTTTATATTTTTATGGCAAACATTTTTAATTTGAAAAAAGTAATCAAAATGACTGAAATTCATAAAAATTATATATCCTGCATGATATCACACGTACTTTTAGACTTAGATCAATATAATTTTTATGTTTCTTTTGTATATCTATTCGTAGTTTAACTGTCATCAACGTCGGTTGGGCTGCTCAAAAGGAAAAGAAACTGTCTCACCAATAGCCCCACCCCCTTTTTGACCTGGTTTTGAAGAGATGTAAAGCCTGTGTATATTTTTATGCGTAGTTGTATCTATCTTTTCAGAACAACGAACAGATTGGAAGGCGATCAGCGTAGCCACGTTAACAGGGTTTTTTTCCTTTTTTGATTCCTCAAACTATTGTGTTAATAGATTTCTTCGAAAACTATAATAAATATTTGCTGAGTTTGCAGAGATGACTATTTCTGGACCCTACACTAAGCTCTTTTATGGATTCGATATTTTGTGCAACCGGTCCAAGTGATGTCCCTCTTTACGTAGGTGATGGAAGTAATAATCCTTTTCATCTGAAAAGATCACGTATTTTCATTGAGCAGACCATGTCATGTGTGTTCGGGTAAAATCCAAGCGCATTTCCTTTCTTAGCGTATTAAGTGGTGGTTTGCTTATTACCCTTTGTACCGTTAATAGGCTCGCTTTAACACACGTTTTTTCCTTAATTTTGGGAGACGAGTCGTGGATATTAGCACTTAGTATTGCTCTTCTATTTGCTTCAGAATTCACTCGATTGTTACCGCTCTTAAAGTTTTTTCGATAGTTTTCATTATTTTTAAGAAAATTGGGTATGAATTTCCTATGTCTTTAAATTTTTTCGGCAATTTTATGCAGGGATAGTTCTGCGTCACAATAGGCTTCAATTTTCGATTTTTTGTTAAATTTTTCCTTTATTTTTTGCTTCTTTAGTTTGTCTGAATCGGAAACCACATCCGATTTTTTTTTGATTGATCATGACTATTTTTGATATATATAAAATAAGTGAATGCCTCGATTGACAAATTTTTTACAAGTTTGTAACATTTCATAAAAAGAAAGAAAAATTGCCCACGCGTACTTCACGCAAACACTCTTTTATATAAACATAGAAGCATAACTTTCAATACAAATAATTGTTATTTGCATTTTTTTTTTATCTTGCACCAGCACTCAGGTCCAAGACTGGAACTAAAAAAATAGGTTATGTGGAGGAGGAAAGAGGGATTAATGTTTGTGGATGTTTGATTCGAACTTTCCAACGCTATATGTGACAGGATTCACGTCCGCAAGCAACTTGTTCCACATACGAACCATACGGCTGAAGAACGAATTCTCTCTGTAATGCGTTGTGCGATTAAATGAGCAATCGACCACAAATGGATCGGCACTAGACGAAGCACATGTGTTACGTAGGAATATGTGGATTTCGGGAACAAGATCCCTAATCTTGTCAGAGCAAAATGCATTGTAGTATCAATAAAACAGAGAAACACACCTGACACTGCGGCGATGCTCCAGTGAGTCAATAGAGTGCGATACGCTACTGTCACCAATAAGGCTCTTCGATCTCTCTTGCACTCGGTCGAGTAACCTCAAATTTTACTTTGAGGTACGGGCCCAAACATAAGAGTTGTACTCCATTTTCGGTCGGATCTCTCTTGCACTCGGTCGGGTAACCCCAAAATAGACTTTGAGGTTCCGGCCCAAACATAAGAGTTGTACTCCATTTACGGTCGCATATACGCTGCAAAAATAGTAAGGAGATCCGACGGAGTGAAGTGCATCTTGCATGGTTTCAAAAAACCAAGGCACTTGGATGATTCTTGATCAAAGAAGACAGGAAAACATAATTGAATACATGTTTACATGATACCGAGTTCGAACCCTAGTGGGTGCTGATGAGCAGTGTAGCGACTGTGAAACAGCTAGTTTTGTCTCCCAGCTTAGTGTAATAAATTATTTTTTTCCTGTCTTCTTTGCTCAAGAGTTATTAATCGCGGCAGTTATTGTTATAATTATATTAAAAAAATAATTCTTGGCGAAAGTCAGACGAATGCTATCATATAATATTAGTAATTATTTTTACCCATTTTTGACTGAGAAGTTCAGCATAAAATTTCAATATACTTCTTACTTAACTTCTAAAATGTCAATAGTTTTCTCCTGAACATTTGGCTTTTATGCCAATGAAAATATTTAATATATGTATCTATACGATTGTTTTATCATTCAATGTATCAGTGATGAGAAATCAGGTTTGCATATCGATACTAAAGAAATATTTGTACTTCTTTTTTTTTTAACTTTATTGACAAAAAATTGTATAAACAAATTGTATAAAAATGTTTGCATGAAAATGTCGCGTAATCGAACTTGAGAATTTTTTTGCTTAAAATCATTTCTGGTAATAAAAAGAGGTTACTTTCCGCTATCGGAAATTTAGATTTTATATATGCATGTCCGAGATATAGCCAAAACCAATTTTTCATGAAGATATCACGTAAGCGAACTTCAACAACCTTTTTTTGCTTAAAAGCTGTTCTGGTTTTAAAAGAGGTTACTAAAACAGAGAAAATGAAAGTTTCCATCGTCCATATACTCGTATACCAGAGATATAGCCTAAACCGATTTTTTCCTGAAAATGCTTAGAATTTTTTGCTTAAAATCAGTTCTGGTAATAAAAGGAGGTTAGTAAAATAGAGAAAAGGAAAATTTTTTGATATCGGTCCATATGATGATGATTTCTCATCACTGATAAATTGGGTGAAGCAAATAACCCTGAAAATTACCGCCCAATTGCAATTTGCTCTGCACTTTCCAAAGTAATGGAAAGTATGGTTAACTACCACCTTGTGAGGTACCTAGAGTCGCATAAATTACTTTGTGATCGCCAATACGGATTTCTCTGAGAAATGATGCCATTCAATCCATCATTTCGGCGAAAGTAAAGTGGTGGCTTTAGATATCTCCAAAGCATTTGACAGAGTGTGGCATGCTGCACTACTGGCAAAACATAATGCTATTGGTGTCTCTCGGTTTATATCGAGCTTTCTCAGGGACCGCACTATAAGAGTTGTTATAGATGGGGTCCCATCAATCGAGTTCAAGATTAGTACCGCAAGGCTCCGTTCTTTCTCCTACCCAATTTCTTATTTGCCTCAACGACCTTCTATATGAAACTTCCAACCCTATCCACTCTTTTGTAGATGACAGCAGCATTTGCTATTCATACTCTTTCACTTATAGGCCCAGCCTATCAGAGATCGCTGCCAAGAGGCTAAATATGAATGATTCATTGAACAATGATCTTCTATTAATCTCCGAATGGGGTCGCAAAAATAGGGTCGACTTCAACGCTCGTAAGACCCAGTGTTGTTTATTAACGCACAAACAAACGACCGCTAATGCTGCTTCATCTGTACTCATGGATGGTATAAATATTGAGGAATCGGGTGCTCTTGATGTTCTTGGAATGAAAGTACAGTGTGATGTTCGCTGGAATTATCACATTCTTCATGTCTCTAAAGAAGCATTCAAGTGCCTAGGTTTTTTGAAACGGTGTAAGATGTACTTCACTCCATTCGAACTCCTTACTATTTATACCACCTATATCCGACCGAAAATGGAATAAAACTCTCATGTTTGGGCTGGTGCCTCAAAGTCTATTTTGGGGTTACTCGACCGTGTGCAGGAGAGGGCGAAGAAGCTTATCGGTGACCGTAGGGTATCCAACTCTATTGACTCACTGGAGCATCGACGCAGTGTGGGGTGCGTTACTCTGTTCTATCGTTACTATAATGGATTTTGCTCTGACGAGATTAGGGATCTTGTTCCCGAAACTCGCACATTTTTGCGTAGCAGGCGTTCATCGTCCAGAGCTCATCCATTTGTGGTTAATTGCGCGGGGAATCGTACTACGCATTACAGAGAGAATTCGTTTTTCAGCCGTACACTTCGCCTGTGGAATATGTTGCCTGCAAATATGTTTCCTGTCTGTTATAATGTTGGAAAGTTCAAGTCAATTGTTCACAAACACTACTCCCTCTTTTCCCCTCTTCATAACCTATTTTCCTAGTTCCGGTAGAATGCACTGCATACGTAGGGGTCATCCCCTGAGTACTGGTCCAAGACAAAAAATAAATGCATTGAATATTTTCATGAAAAAATCGTTACCTCGATTTTCTCACCGCCACGATTTTTAATAACAGAAAGCCAATATTCAATTTTTTTTGAAATCACTTGGTCCTCGATTTTTAGCGGCTGGCGATAATAACGCTAAACATACTTTTTGGAGATCACGTTTAATTTCCCCGAGAGGCCGCGTGCTTTTTGACACCGTTTCTAAAGTGGGCTTAGGTATGATTTCAAGTGGACACCCCACTTATTGGCCGTCAGACCAACGAAGGATTCCAGACGTTAAAGATTTTAGAGTTACAAAAATTTTTTCCTCAGAATGGATGCAAGTGGAGCCTTCATTAGATTTGTCTTCAGATCACTCACCCACTATAGTCTCTGTTTCGTTCCCCCAGGGTGTTGGTTCCCCGTTTTGTGACTTGGCGCGGATTGTCACTCGAGTTAATTGGTTAAAATATAAAAAATATTTGAGTACACATTGTTCGGAAAATACTGCCTTGAGAACGCCTGAGGATATTGATCTAGCAGTACAACATGCTACTACTAGCCATATAAGATCCACAAATGTGAGCAATAGAACTTATTCGTCTGAATTGAGCAATGAAGGTCTATACACTGGCCACTGATCTGATTTAACTAATTTAATTCCAACATTTTAAATGCTGCAATAGAGTTTGTTTTGGTCTTTCATGTTGTTATTGTTAACACTCCGCGAACACTACTTCCTCTTTCCTCCTCATTATAACCTATTTTCCTAGTTCCAGTACAATGCGCTGCATGAGTAGGGGTCATCCCCTGAGTACTGGTCCCAGATAAAAATAAATAAATTCTGTCATAGAAAAGAAGAGTTATGAAGTGTATGTTAACCATTTGAGAAATGTTTTTAGCACAAATGATACAGCGAACGATTCAGCAGAACTCCATCATACGCTGTTAGACCGCCTATGTCTTTGAGACTTAGTTTTGAAGATGTTGAAAACGTTATTTGTAACACAAACCCCAGGAAAGTTTCAGGTATTGATAAAATTACTGGTAAAATGCTGGAGCAGTTACCTCGTGTAGCTAGAAGAATTCTTCTTTTTTAATTTTAACGCTATTTTACGTCTCGAGTATAATCCTGCAAAGTTGAAAGTGTGTAACACAGGATTACTATGATACCCAAGGATCCAACTAAAGTAAAATTGTATAGACCAATAAGTCTACTACCAACAATTTTAAAACTGTTGCTTGCTGAAATTGTTGATGGTGAAGTTGACTTCAATATTGAACGATGTAGGATGTATCTGTGATCATCAATTCGACTTTCGGGCTAAACACAGTAAATGTGATTAGAAGCACTCACAAGCTTCTCGAGAGCTACTTATGCCGCTGGAAATTTGTCATCAAAGCAGGCGATTTTATAGGTCCCTCACAGCTAATAGAAGCAGGAGTTCCTTAGGGTAGCATTCGAGGACTCACTTTATATTTGTTTTACGCCTCTGACATGCCAACGAGATCCGGAATCCACACTTTCCCTTTTGCAGATGACACAGCATTTTGTAGCATTCATGGAAGCCATCAATTAACCTAACAATTTTTGCAGGATTATTAGAGAAATAGTTAAATGTTTGGAAAATCAAAGTTAATGAATAAAAATGTACTATTCGCATTCCGTAAACAAACATGTTCGCCCATCCAAATTAACAACTCGCCTAATCCGCAGCATATTGAAATCAAGTACCTTAGAATTCACTTCGACTGTTGCCTAACGTGGAAGTCTTACATTGATGCGAAAGTCACTCAGTTGAAATTAAAAGCAGCGCAACTAAATTGGCTTACGGGCAGAAGTTCTACATTGAAGTTGGAATGTAAACTTTTGCTATATAACGCAATTCTAAAGCCTATATTAAAAGACTCAAAATCAAAGACAACAAAACAAAATTATTCGAGCGGTATACTGAAAGAATTATTCGTCATATATTTAATGAAACTGTTTCATTAAATATTTTTCATTAATCCAATGAAAACTTTTCATAATATGCATGAAATGCATATTATGTAATGAAATAAAGTATCAATGAATAAATGATATAATTCCATTGATCTTATTAGGTACATTTGTGAACATATTTTTTGTTAATGTAACTATTTCATTGATTTAATGTAAATTTTTCAGGTGCTCAATGAATAATAAAATTAGATAACTGAAATAACTTCATTGACCATATGAAGGAGTTTCATATTTTTAATGAATATATTACATTAGTACAAAGAAGTTATTTCATTAAATAAATGTTACTTTTTCATTAATTTAATGTACAGTTTTCATGTGCTTTATGAAATTGATTCTTTGATCTAGAGAAATTATTTTATTATTATTAAAATTATTATATATATAAATTATTTATTATGTTTCTTATTAAAATGTTTCATTACTTTTATGAAGGTTCTCATTAAAATAATCTAATGAAGTTTGTTTCATTATTTCTATGAAAAGTTACAATGGTTGAAAAATAATGAAAAAATTCATAAAAGTAATGTCAAAATCCAGAGAATTTCTGAACAAAATTTTTTCAGTGTACGTAAAAAAATCACGAGTTAATGAGAGTGTTAGTGCTACCATGAGAGTGTTAAATAGCTGATTTTGTCGATATTAAACGCGCAAAATAAAACTTTTTGTCTGGCATTGTCCGGACTTCAGTAAAATAGCACATCTTTTTTAAATTTTTTTAGTTTTAAGATTTGAATACTTATTTTTAGTTCATTTTAAAAATAATGTAATAAAAAGAAAAAGTTTGGTCGAAAATATTTATAGATCAAATTTTTTTTTTCAAGCAAGCTTTAACCGCTAAATTACGTTCTAGACTTAGAACTAGTGAAGTTATTTACTTTGCAAAGTTTTAAGTTTGGAGGTCGCTAGCGAAAAAAGAGTAGCTCTTTTACACTCTTTATTTTCCCTTGCCACAATTAAACTCAAGATTTTTCAAAGGAAACTTTCCGTAAGTGAAAGCGGTGATAGTGATGTTTTTTTTTAAATTATTAACAAAAAAATACATCAAATCTTTAATTTGTGTTTCTTACTAAATACTTTTACATCCTTCATAAGCACATGTCTTTTTTTTCGTAAAACGGTTTGTTTTCTGTTTTTCACACTTTTTAATTTCCTTCTGACTCTTTTGATACTTTTTTACAATTGGTATAATTTTAATCGTTTAGCAATGTTATTATAAACGGTGAAAAGAGACAAGCGATATATGAAACAACAATTAAAAAAGACATGTCCATAGTAAAATTTTTTCAGTTTTTTAGCTTGTATTTAATTATTTTATCTTCACAATGTGAACTATCAACAAGTATTGAAATCTTAATACTAAACACAAAAAACTAATTAAGTCCTGCCAAAAAGTTAGAGAAACAGTTTGTAATCACTTTTTCTAGCGACTAGTTGAATGACGTTTTCAAATTGCCTCATGTAAGCAGTAAGCTTAAACCTTATTCATAAAAAAGTAGGATAAATTTATTTATTTTTGTCTGAATTAATCAGTATCAAAAAACCAGGGGGCCAAATCTGGCAGTCGTGATCGAAATTACTGGCGAATATAAAACAAATTCGATATCGTACAATTTTGTAATGACGTTATTCGTGTCGAAACTAGTCAAGTTCTTGCCTTAGTGCTGGAAAATCAAAATGTGTACGAACACAAAGTTGGAAAATGTATAATTTTTCTTCGACAAATCAAGTAATAACAACTAAGAGTGTATTATATTCTAAAATCTAAAATACCCTTCACAACAGTCACGTAAATCTATAGTATACATTACAAATTTGAACTTAATATGTTCGGATATATGGACCGCTATCGGAGAAAAAATGTTTTTACCTTGTAATCGCCATGTCATGGATATTTTAATGGAAAAATCGGTTTACGTTATATATTGTTTATATATGGACCCTTATTGGAAATTTAAATTTTCTGTATTTTAGTAACCTCTTTTTATTACAAGAACTGCTTTTGGGTAAAAAAAAATTGTTCATAGAAAAATCGGTTTAGGCTATATCTCGGGTGTATATGGATCGATTTAGGAAATTTTCATTTTCTGTGTTTGATAACCTTCCTATATTACCAAAACTGTTTATGAGCAAAAAAAGTTTTTTAAGTTCGCTTGTGCGACATTTTCATGATAAAATTGGTTTATCTCGGGTGTATATGGGCCGATATCTAAATTTTTATTTTCAGTATTTTTGTAACCTTCTTTTATAACCAGAACTGCTTTTAGGCAAAAAAAATTTTTTCATAAAAAATCAGTTTAGACTATATCGATAATATTCGATATCTGTATTTTAGTAACCTGCTTTTTTAACTAAAACCACTTGTAAACATAATAACAACAAATAATTTAATATCGCTTACGCGACATTTTTATGGAAAATCGGATTAGGCTATATCTCGGGTATATATGGATCGATATCGGAAATTTTCAATATCTGTATTTAGTAACCGCCTTGTATTGCCAGAACTGTTTTTATTTCTATTTTGAAATAATCTTATGTTATTACCCGAACTGCTTTTAAGCAAAAAAAGTTCTTCAAGTTCGCTTATGGGACATTTTCATTAAAAAATCGGCTTAGGCTATATCTCGGATATATATGGACGGATATCGGAAATTTAAATTTCCGTATTTAAATAACCTTATTTTATTACCAGAACTGCTTTTAACAAAAAAAAAAAAAAAAATTGCTTAAGTTCGATTACGCGATATTTTTATGAAAAAATCGGTTTAGTCTATATCTCGGGTATACATGGACCGCTATCGCGCAATATTTATTTTTGTCTTTTAACCGCCATACTTACTAATTGTGTCAAGTTAGAACCAGAACAAAAAAATTTTTTTCAATAATTTCCACACAAAATTTCAAGAAATGGCTTTTTCAGAATTTTGGATAAATCGTCACGTAACCCGAATTTACAAAATTTCAATAGCAAACCAATAAACCGAGTAATAGAATCGGAGACGGTATTTCAACGGCGAACAGACGGACGTCGCTAAATCGAATTTTCCATCAATGCTGAGCCAGAATATGTGTATTTTTAAGGGACGGAAATGAAAATTGTAGAAATTACAAACGGAATCACAAACTTATCTATACCATTTTTTTGAATTATAAAAAGTTTGTTTTTTATACACCATTTAAACATATGAACAACCGTTGGTTGCTACGATGTTTTTAAGGTATCAAACAGCAGATAACAAGAACTCCAACAACTGAGTTTTATTCACTATATTAGATTGTAATATTGATACCAATAAAAAAAACTATAAACAGCTGGGAAACATAAGAAACTAGCTGTTTATAGTTTTTTAATGTAGTGAATAAAACTCAGTTGTTTTTACACATTTAATTTTAGATTTGGAAAACAATTTTAAATTACATTTTCTTTTTCGTTTACTGTTTGCTGCGGTTCCGATTGGAGTTTTGCTTACGAGTTGAAAGTCGTAAGGTTGTCTTCGACTGATTACTCGCTATCATGTGCATCATTAGAAATTTAGATACTTTTTACTAGATATCGGATCCCAAAAGTGCAAAATGTCGTACGTTCATGTTAGCACTCGAGCGTAAGCGAATAAGACAATTAGCCCCCATGATAATTTAACAGCTGACCAGCATATCAGGAGAACTTGTCTTAAACCAGTGATGCGTCATTATTATATGCATGAAAAAATCGTTTAGCTGTGAAAAAAATCTCTACACTCAGGCATCAAACGAAAATGTTAACAGCACAATAGTATTTGAAGCTGCAAACGTAATTTTTAAGCAAACATATTTTTGATATTTTTTTCACACTTTTTATCGATAACGTGTTGAAATATTTTGACGTTTCTAGATTTATTTCAATATAGCTGAACCATATATTAATAATAATAACAATTTTGATATATCTATACTCTTCTCCAGAATATTAAAAAGACATAAAAAAGTAAGTATCATTACGGCTTAAGTTGATGAAAACATAATCGTAACATAACATAAACATAAAACATAATTAGTTAATATCGTACATATGTATAATCGTTATCGTTCTATGTGGCATCCACACAAAGTTACAGCCTGTTTATAAGACACGACTCGTCGATGAAAAGCGCTAACTTTGTAAGTTTTTTCTGATTTTGGTTTACAAACCGCGGCTATTGACGATTAGTATTAAAAAACGTAACATCTGTCAATTTATTTTGGTTTGTAAGACGCGAGTCATCTCACCATAAATGTCAAAATCGGCGAATGAAGAAACATGCTCGTCAATAGAAAATGTGTAGAAATTGTTATAAATAATAAGAAATATAATAAAAATAATTTATAAGTGGTAATAAATAAGAAGAAAACTAGGAATGAAAATTGCAACAGAACGTTTTAAGAGTCTCTCAAATTTCTGGAGACATGAATTGAAATTGTTTTTTCGTTGCATATAAATGTTTTGTAGACATATTTACAGACATAATAAAACATACACATATACAATATAAAACTTGCAGTTAAAATATACAATTTTTGTTTGTTTATTCGTTTTTTTTTCAATTAGCCTTTCCAAAATATATTGTGTTTTATTTATTTACTTACGCATACATGCGTATGTATGTATGTGTGCCAACTGTGCCTAGAATAGGAATGCCGCTTTTTAGCTTGAAAAAAAATTTTTTGTTATGAAAAATGTAAACAGATACTATTTTTTCGCATGATGGCAAGAAACAAATATCATAAATGTTTGACACATACGCGAATTTACGTAAGTTGCACGACACAATCAAGTCGCGTTTTATGAACCCAATTTCTTACGTACTCGTCTATAAATTGGCTCGTCGCGAGTGAGCTAACTCGTGTCCTATAAACAGGCTGTTAGTTTAACTCAAGTCCCGGTTTCGTTTTCACTATAGGTGAAAAAATTTCAACACAGATGTTAAAATTTATTCCGTTTTGAAAAAGAACCAACTTTATTGTTTAGCTATAGTTATTGCCCAATATATATTTTAAGTCGGCATGGTCGAAAATAGAATGTATTTAAGTGTACTTGTTTTTGAATCTTAGTGCTGTAAATATAGGGTGTTTTTTTAAGCCCGATAGAACTTGAAATTGTAAAAAATAACACAAAAAATTAAATTGTAATCAAAATTTTTTTTTATTCGAAAGATCAATACGTGACATTAACATTTGAAAATGATTTCGGGCATATGGGCACCGCGGCTGTTCTTGACGAAGCGCATTCTGGATGTCCAATTTTGGGCCACTTTTTCGAGCACTGCTGGCCGTATGTCACGAACAACACGAACAATGCTGGCCTCCAAGGCGTCAATTGTTGCTGGTTTATCAGCATAAACCAGTGACTTCACGTAGCCCCACAGGAAATAATTGAGAGGTGTCAAATCGCACGACCTTGGAGGCCAATTGACAGGTCCATTTCTCGAAATCAACTTATCGCCAAATTTTGATTTCAGTAAGTCGATGGTTGCGTTCGCCGTATGGCACGTAGCGCCATCCTGTTGAAACCACATCTCCTCCGGATCAATGTCATCCATATTTTCAAACAAAAAATCATTGATCATGGTGCGGTAACGATCTCCATTGACCGTAACGCGAGCTCCGGCCTCATTTTTGAAGAAATAAGGTCCGATGATGCCACCAGCATGAAAACCGCACCAAACAGTGCATTTTTCTGGATGTAATGGAGTCTGTAGGGTCTCTTGTGGATTGGTCTCACTCCATATGCGGCAATTTTGCTTATTAACAAACCCGTTAAGCCAAAAATGCGCCTCATCGCTGAACACAATTTTGCGATAAAACAACGGGTCATAATTTATAATAATTCATGGATAATTTCGTAGCGTTGTTCAAGCATGAGTCTATTCATGATGATTTGTCAGAGTATACTGAAACAAATAAAAAAAATGTTTCATCAAAATTTAATTTTTTGTGTTACTTTTTACAATTTAAAGTTCTATCTAGCTTAAAAAAACACCCTTTACTTATGCGCAGCAAAAATAAATAATTATGCCAGCTTATCTTAAAATAAAAACAAAATTTACGTGATCTCTATAATTAAAACGATCATGTGTTAACTGTATTTATCAGTTTTTAATCATTGTTATGCTGATTTATGGTATAGGCAGCGTGGCCGAGTGGTCTAAGGCGCTGGTTTTAGGCACCAGTCCGAAAGGGCGTGGGTTCGAATCCCACCGCTGTCACATATTTTTTTTGCCTATTTTTCAACCCCTCATGTTCTATCAAACATGCTAGAACAAATTTTTGTTATGTCTTTTATTCTTACAAGATAAATAGTCAAAAATAAGTTGTTTAATTTATTAGAGAAATTTGATACTTTTAACTTCTTTATTCAAGGGCGCTGGGTGTGTTTTAAAACAGTACAAACCAGTTATTTATTCTTGTTTTTAATGTCCAAGGGATTTTAGAACAAATTTATTCTTATATCTGTATGAAACAAGAAAAAGAGCGGAAAAGAAACTCATACTTGAAAATAAATTTTATGAGTTCAATAAATGTTTGCCATTTGTGGTTTTCCATCTTCTGTTGTAATGAATCTCTTTGTTTGCAACCTTTTATACTCGAAAGTAAATGAATTTTAAAGTTTCTCGTACTTTAAAGTAGAAAAATTAACCATAAGGGCTTATTGCCGCCTTAAGAAAGGGCTGAATATTTTTCTTTTTTTATCATTGTTTGAGCGGTTAGTTTTTGCCTAAAGGAAAACCACGAAAACGCGATTAATTATTATAACATTTGAAATGTTATACATCTGACATTTTCGTTTATAAGTTAAATGCTGAATAAATTTCCTTTTTCATTAAAAATGTTCACTGTTTTTCTGGTCTTTAATCTTGTTATAAAATCAACAATTATCACCATGGGGTGTTTGAAAACATAAAGAAGATCATCACGTTTCCGTTTCAGCGTTTCTTTTGTACATGTTGTGCTTTGGAAATGATTATAAAATATTAACTATTTTAACGTTGTATTAAATGATAACTTTTTAATAGCCAAGAAATGTGATAAAGGGTTAAATAAACATGTCAGCAGCAGATACTTGTATTAAAGGGTGGTTAAATTTCAAGTGCCGATGTTGATTTTGAATAAAACACAAACTATTTAGGAAATTATTGTAATTTTATTTTATTATGATATATTGGTATTACTCAATTATGTATGGGACAAAATATCGGCCAAATGGGTGCCGCGACCACGGCGGCACACCTCCATCCGATGGTCCAAATTTTCGATGACCCTGAGGCATAATGGAGGTTCTATGTCGTTAATGTGCCGAATTATCTCATCCTTTAGCTGTTGAATTGTTGCTGGCTTATCGACGTACACCTTTTCTTTCAAATAACCCCAAAGAAAAAAGTCCAACGGTGTCAAATCACATGATCTTGGCGGCCAATTGACATCGCCATTACGTGAGATAACATGGCCATTGAATTTGTTGCGCAAAAGAGCAATTGTTTCGTTAGCTGTGTGGCAAGTGGCATCGTCCTGCTGAAACCACATATCGTCTACATCCATATCTTCCAATTCGGGCCATAAAAAGTTCGTTATCAGCTCACGATTCACAGTAACTGCCTGACCGGCCTCATTTTGGAAACCGCACCAAACAGTCACTCTTTGTGGGTGCATTGGTTTTTTCGACAGTCACTCTTGGATTCTCATTCGCCCAAATGCGGCAATTCTGTTTATTGACGAATCCACTGAGGTGAAAATGTGCCTCATCACTGAAGATGATTTTCTTCGAAAATTGATCATCATTTTCATAATAAGTCTGGGTAACTTTAACACGTTGTTGGATTGTGTATCTCTCCATGGTTCAAATTGAATAAGTCTGAAATAGAGAAATGTCAAATAAAATTCGGAAAAAAAACTTGGGGTTTAGGTGTGGTTCACATTCAACATCGGCCGTTGAAATTTAACCACCCGATAGAATACTCTGCCTATACACGCAGGGTCATTATCGTAAAGCCTGTGTAAAAGTTGAAAAGAAAATTTTCTTTGTAAGAAATAATAGGTAGGAAAACCACTTGTGGATGCTGCAGAAACTGCTCTTCTGCGGAAAGTAATAATAACAAAATTTAACGCATATCAAAAATTAACTACGCGTCGTATTGAATTAACATTTTGATGGAGCTTTATTTTATTATTATTTTTTTTTTACAGTTTTCGGTAAAAGGAAAATATTTTGTTGTCGTAAATTAAATTTTTTACATGAATATTTTTTTTGTTAATCTTTTTGTGTAACTATTTAATTTGCAATATTAACAAAGTTAGAAAAGCTTTTGAATATGTAGTTGGCGCAAATAAAGAAATTAAATAAAAGGAAATGTCAAATACATATGTACTCGTACATGAAGCAAAGTACATGTTTCCGTTTCCTCTTCATGTAATATCACCAGCGTTGTCAACTTTGATATTAGAAAAAGCACCGAATTTTTAATATTTTCCTTCCATTTTTAAAAACCTATTTTATATATTAAGAAGTACAATATTTCTATATTAAAACCAGGATAATGAAACAGCCTTTTAAGCGACTACGAGTATTATACAATCAAACTGGGTCTGATAGAAGCGCCTGATGGCAGGCCATCAAATTCGTTCAATAGCTAGAATTCGTGCTTGTCAAACTAGGCCTCCAGCACGACTCCGTTAGTTTATTAAGATAATGGTACCTTTACAATAGTTTAACGATATTTTATCACATTTATTATTAAGCAATATAATTTAATTATATTTGCTGTCGACTGCAATCAGCTATTACTTTTGCTGCCTGTCGTCAAAATTATATTTCAGGAGCATATAACCATTACTGTCGAAAGAATTTACGATCAGATCTTTAAAAGTTACAGAATCGTACTACAAGCCGTTAAACTCGATTAATAGCAATTCTATCAAACGCAGTGTAAGCGGCGACTTTTAAGGAATTTATTGAAATATACGAAAATTTACCAGAATTCTAGCAAATAAATGAAGTTCACCGTAATCAATATTTAATGCAAACGTTTTGGAAAAACTTTATAATTTATTTAATAATCTGGTAACTTCTCCATTATCAAAACCGTTACAAATTCACGAGCCATCATAAATACAAACTTCAATATTCAGTATCTGCTTTCATTGTAATATTTGAAAAACTGGCTGGATCGTTTAACAACGAAACATTCTCTAAAAATAACAAATTTTATAAAACATAATGTTCCTTATTTTACAGAACATGTATGAGCGAGATTGTCTTACGAGTTCTTTGTAGGTATGATAAGGTTTGTTTTCCACATTATTACTCAGTGTTGTGATTGTGTTCTGCAAAATGAAATGCAAAAATTTTGGACACTTGAATAAACTTTTTTCATAAATTAAAACAAAACGTTGTCACTGAAATTTAAAAAGCGCAGCAAAAATTTTGAAAAAGCGCACCGCATTTCGACGAAAGAATTTTTCACACAAATATTTTTTAAAAAGTACCGAAAAAGGTGCGAAACGTATCGAGTTGATAACACTGAAGTAAATAGTTTGCTAAAGCTACGTACATACGGTTCTCAGATCTTACAACATTGCCAGTAAAATTGTCTGAAAATGTATTACAATCGTGTGAACTGCCAATTTTTAACTTACAACGGTGTCAGAAAAACCATTGTCAATCAAATGTAAGACAACAATGTTGTCAGGCATCTGACAATCGTGAGAACACTCTTCGTCGACATTGCCAGATAATTGGCTGATATTGTAAGCTCAGTTTTATTTGTCAGATTAATGCATTTGACAATGGCATCATTGTCAGAAAAAAGTTTGATGGGCAACACTGCCAAACAGATGGTTGTTGATATACATAGGTGACAATGCCTTACAACATGTCTGGCAGTTTTTTGCATCTAACAATTTGACAACCATGTGAACTGACAATTTTTGTTATCAGATGAATTATTTGTCAGACCATAGTCTGACAATGAATGTCGACAGATTTTTCAAATTGGTAAATATAAGGTGATGAAATTTTAAGCCCCGATGTTGACCCAAATTATTTAGGACCCAAATTATTTAGGAATTATTGCCATTTCTTTTTATTATGATAATATTGGTATGGTTCAATTATGTATGGAACTCGGGGGCATACCTCCATTCGATGGTCCAAATTTTCGATGATGCTAAGGCATAATTTAGGTTCTATGCCATTAATGTACCGAATTATCTCCTTCTTTAGCTTTTATTGCTGGCTTATCAAAGTATACTTTTTCTTTCAAATAGCCCCAAAGAAAGAAGTCCAATGGACATCGCCACCACGTGAGATAGCACGATCATTGAATTTTCAGTGCAAAAGAGCCAGTGTTTCATTAGCTGTGTAGTACGTGGTACCGTCCTGTTGAAGCCACATATTATTCACATACATATCTTCCAATTTGGACCTTAAAAAGTTCGCAGTCATCTCACAATAGCGAACATCATTGACAGTAACTGCATAAAAATAACTTTATGCTCAATTATGTATCTTTCCATGGTTCAAACTGAATTAGTCTGAAATTTAATATATGTCAAATTAAATGCAGAAAAAATCTTGACGTTTAGGTGTGGTTCACAACCAACTGTCGATAATATCTCACGAGTTTGCCTTTGTACTATTTAATTTAAGGATAGAATTTTAATTCTTATTAATAAAAAACAAAATAAATGTGAAAGTATATATGTTACCTTTTCACGTATAAACCGCCAAGCCGATTTAAATGAAATTCTGTATGCAGATATTTTTGAAGTCCGAGAATCAACATAGGTAATTTTTTTTCTGAAAGGTATCCCACAAAGAGATCAAAAGAGTTCCCCCTGACTGTTCAAGAAATTATTTTTATAATAATGTTAGTTATATTATTTTTTGCATTTTAAGTTACCTAAGTCTTTGAGAATAGTAGAGAATTAGTTTTTCGAAATAATCATATCATTATTATCGAATACAATCTTTCCTGATTTGTGGAAGAGCAGCCGCATAAGAGCCCGATTGTGCAACACAACGCAGTTGCACTCTCATGTTTATGATGAGAGAATATTTTTTAAATACATTTTATATGCATTCACAGGGAATACACTACCATCCCTCTTATAATACTTCAAATTCTCTTAAAGTATTTAATAATCCAATCTGGAGCTCCAATTACACTTTTGTTGTACATCGTACATTCATCCTTAAGCTATGTAGACACGGTTACAATATTGTAAGATCTGGCAACATGCTGACAATGTAGTGACAATGAAAAATTGTCCCGCAGAAATTAATTGTGTGTTCAGACGATCGTAAGAAAATCTTACAATTTCATTGACATATAATAAAGTACAAAACCTACGACATGACCTCTGTGGGCTAACCGTATCTCACGTATGTGTGTCGACAGTTATATTGGCTTTGAAGATCAACCTCACTGAATAAGAAATATATGCCTAATGACACTTCCAGCCCAAATTCTACACCAGAACTTAGCTATTTTAGGATGCATTGGACGCTCTTCGGCTGGTTTTCAACAAAATGAGTTTGTTGCCATATCCATTCACATACATACATAGTCATAACTAAAAAAAGCTTGTTTCGAAAAAAAAAACATTTCAAATTTGTAAGTTCCATATAAGTCCAAGGCGAATTCATAACAGGTATATGCAAGAGCAATAAATATAACACTATAAAAAATAATTTTTTTTCAAATGTCAAAGGAAAAATACAAATACAACAAGTAAGAGTGTGATATATTCGGCTGGGCCGAATCTAAAATACCGTTCACGATAGTTACGTCCAATATTGAACAATGTGGGATGTATCCCTGATCATCAATTTGGCTTTCGGGCTAAACATAGCACCATAGAACAAACGCACAGACTAGTCAATGTCATAAGACAAACCTTTGAGGAGAAGAAGTATTGCTCAGCTCTTTTCATTGATATTTCTCAAGCTTTTGATAAAGTGTGGCACGACGGCTTGATGCACAAAATAAACTTAAACTTGCCTGCAAATACACACAAGCTTCTGGAAAGCTACTTATGCGGCCGGAAGTTTGTTATCAGAGAAGGCGATTTTATAAGCCCAACTCAGCCAATCGAGGCAGGTGTTCCCCAAGGCAGCATACTGGGGCCTACTTTATACTTGATTTACGCCTCTGACATGCCAACGACATCCGGAATCCACACTTCAACCTTTGCAGATGACACAGCGTTTTTGAGCGTTCATGAAAACCACCAATTAGCTTCCCGAAATTTACAGGAATACATTTCAGTATCAGAGAAATGTCTAAAACTTTGGAAAATTAAAGTTAATGAACAGAAATGTACTCATGTCACATTCACACTGTGTAGGCAAACATGTCCGCCTATCCAAATTAAAAACTCACCTATTCTGCAGCACAATGAAGTCAAGTACCTTGGTATTCATCTCAACCGTAGGTTAACATGGAAGTCTCACATTGAAGCAAAGATCACTCAGTTAAAACTAAAATCAGCGCAGCTAAATTGACTTTTGGGCAGAAATTCTACATTGAAATTAGAGTGCAAACTTTTGTTATACAACGCAATACTAAAGCCTATATGGTGCTACGGAATTCAGTTATGGGGCACCGCCTCAGCGTCAAACATTGAAAAAATCCAAAGGCGACAAAACAAAATTCTTAGAGCAGTTACTGCAGCTCCAAGGTACGTAAAAAATTCACGAATTCATAAAGATCTGAGTGTTCCGCTGGTAAAAGAGGAATTTTCTAAGTACGCGACAAGGTATGTCAGTAAACTGGAACTTCATCCAAACCCTCTTGCGCGTAATATACTTAATTTTGGCGGCCACAGTCGGTTGAGAAGAAGGGATACCGTTGCCACCATCAGATTGCTCACTAGGTGATTTTTCCGAAATAGCTCCCGCATAATAAAACTTTCCGTCTAGCATTGGCCGGACTTAAGTAAAAATTAATTTTTTTTAATTTTAAAGCACACTTTTTTTAACTTTATATTTAGATTTGAGTACTTATTGTTGGTTTATTTTGAAGATTCAATAAATAAAAAAATGCTAAAACAAAAAAAAAAAAACTATAGTCTCGTATATGTATAGTATATTTAAAAATGCTCGGTTATATGAGCCGATATCGGAATTTTCTATTTTCTATATTTTAGTAAACTTCTTCTATAACGAGAATTGCTTTTCAACAAAAAAAAAAAAAAAAAAACAAACAATAAATGTTAATGGAAAAATCGGTTCAGGCTATATCTCGGTTATATATGTACCGATATTGCGAAATTTCATTTTCCGTATTTATATAACCTTATTTTATTACCAGAACTGCTTTTGAGTACAAAAAAGTTGTTTAAGTTCGCTTACGCGGCATTTTCATGAAAAACCCGGTTTAGGCTATATCTCGAGTATATATGGACCGATATCGGAAATTTTCATTTTCCATATTTATACAACCTTATTTCATAACCAAAACTGCTTTTGAGCAAAAAAAGTTGTTTCAGTTCGCTTACGCGACATATTCATGAAGCAAAACAAACACTTTTTGTTTCAAAAATTTCCATACAAAATTGCCAAAAAGAAAAGGTTTTTTTCGGAATTTTGGATATATCTCAGCTATATGTGAACCGATATTACTAAATTTCAATAGCAAACCCATGAATCGATGGGGTAAAAGAATGGTGAAAGAAAAAAGTTTCTACGTCTAATGGTTTTCTCAGAAACGGTATTTCAACGGCGGGCAGACGGTCAGACGGACATCGCTTAATCGACTTTTCCATTAATTCTGATTCAGAATATATATACTTTATAGGGTTGCAAATGAAAATTGTAGAAATTACAAACGGAATCACAAACTTATATATACCCTTTACATTTTTGTGAAGGGTATAAAAAGGAATTAAACAAAAATATAATAAAAAAATTACAAGAAAAGCAAATTTTTTATATATTTCGTTAAACTTTTAATTGTATCGTGAAAATTAAAGTCTCAGATCATAGAGCTTGGAAAGGTGTAAATGATCAGCCAGATTGGGGAGGATTCCGGATGATACCTGGCGATCAAGATACAATACAAAATTTAAAAATTAGTTTTAAAATTTTTTTCCAACTTTGTTTTAATTATGCCATTGACATTTGAAACGGATTAAAATTAAAAAAAAAGTTATGAGCTGCGCTGTCAATTTCATCTGTTATGAATTCGCCTTGTACAAGTCTTAGCAAAATTTTTTAGAAAAAATCTCCTAAAAGAAACAGTTTAAAAGTAATTTGAATAACTTTTTGGCACAATATAAAAGGTAGTATTGTTAACAATTCTGCATTGTTAGCTCGAAAAGTGTATTCTTTGAGATATGACTATGTTGCAATAAAGGAGCGATATGGTCGTTGTTTCTAGAATTTCAGAAATCCATATTGGAAGAAATGTTACAAACTTTTCTTCAAAAACGGTCAGTCTTTAGAGAATAATGTCGGTTAATTTTGTATGAACAATAGTTAGAAAATGTTGGCTACAGCTCCGAAACTTATGTATAAGTAAAATCTTAATACAACTAAATTTGAAGATATATTAACAAAACAATAGTTATTTATCCAAGTTCTACTTTAAACGTAAATACCAGTAAAAATTCAATTTTTTATCTGCAGTGTGCTGTGCAGTGGTGGACGAAGTTTTTGCCGAAAAATCTTTATTTGTCATATATAAAACCTTATTTTTAGGCAGGAAAACCTAAAACATTTTTTCATGTTTAAGCGCAAAAATTATTATAAAAGAAAGGATGGTTATTCTAATAAAACATTGGTATAAACCAAAATTTTAACTAAAAATTCAATTCAAACAAATTCCTTCCTTAAAACTAGTAGTATACATATGTAAAAAAAGTCAAAGTGAATTATACAAACTGCTAGGCAATTTTACATTTGTATAAAGCCTGTTTGCACAAATACTCGAAACATGTTTGCAAGAAAAGGAAATAGGTTTGTTGTCAAACCGCTTCTGTTCTTAGCGCTAAATTATGTCGTTTCAGTGAACATTTTGCAGATAGAAGTATTAGAGGAAGAAGAACCCAAAATACATCAAGGATAAGTTGTCTTGTTAGAATTCATACAGTTGTAAAAAAGCCTGCCTTCTTTGTGGAAAAATTAAAAGCAAAGTAAAAGGAGCTGTCTTCATACGGCAAGCGGCTGTCGGACTGCAGGATAATGCGCCAGGAGATGTAGGAAATTAAAATAAAAGAGATAGAATTAGAACTTATTTTATCACCATTTGCTTTACATGTTGTGTTGTATAAATAAATTTTATACATTGAAATTATGAATTTAATTGTGGAAAAAATACTTGTTTGGAGTTGCTTCCTTTTATGTCAAATGAAAACTTAGAACTGAGTTAAAATTAACAATTGCATTATTAATATAAAAACGAGTAAGAGTGTATAGGATAGTCACGTATACTACTCCTATATATAAAGTATATATTACAAATTTAAACTAAATATGCTCGGTCATATATGTACCGATATCGGAAATTTTCATTTTCTGTATTTTAGTAACCTCCTTTCATTACCAGTACTGCTTTTAAGCAAAAAAAATTCTTTTTCATGCTATAATCGGTTTAGGCTATATCACGGGGGGTTATATGTACCGATATCTGAAAAATTCATTTTCTGCACATCAGTAACTTTCTTTTATAATCAGAACTGGTTTTAAGCTAAAAAAGTTTTTTTTTCATGGAAAAATCGTTTTAGACTATATATTGGACCGGTGTAGGAAATTTTAATGTTTTGTATTTTAGTAACCTTCTTGTATAAAAGAACTACTTTTAAGCAAAAAAAAAAAAAAAAAATTCTTATGAAAAAATCAGTTTGGGGTATCTCGGGTATATACGGACCGATATCGAAAATTTTCTTTTTTTGTATTTAAGACACCTCCTTTTACTACCAGAACTAATTTTAAGCAAAAAAAAAGCTATAATTTCATTATAAAATCTGTTTAAGCTATCTCGGATATATGTAGTGTTTTGTCTCTCATTCTGTACACACGTCTTTTGTTACTCCTGTCCGTATTTTCTATATATGTATGTTTGTTCATTAACTAAATTCGTATGCAACCAAATTGCACCGGAATAGGTAGCAGGCCTTGCAACCTATTCCGTTTGTTTCTTTTTTTTTCTTCTCTTTTTCACCGTTATCCGTATTTGCGATGTATATGTTCACTGTCAATTTCGTATGAAATCAAAGTGCATCGAAATAGGTAGCAAGATGTGTACATGTAAACACGGACGTTGTCCGTGTTTTCTCTATATATGTACATATGTTCATTATTAATTTATTTTCAATGCATTTCATTGCCTTGTAGTGTGGAAGGTGTTGGACTAACATTTGCTAATCTGAGCAGTTTCGAGTGTACATACTGGGCACTGATCAGTTTTAACTAATTTAACTCCAACATTTTAAATGCTGTAATAGATTTTTTTTAGTCTTTCATGTTTCTTGTTATTGTTAAAGTTTAACCTCCACAAACACTACTCCCTCTTTCCACCTTATCAATCTATTTTCCTAGTTCCAGTACAATGAATTGCATATGTAGGGGTCATCTCCTGAGTACTGGTCCAAGATAAAAAAAAATATATGGACAGATATCGGGAAATTTAATTTTTTTTGTTTGCTTTGTAATCACTATGCTTAATAATTGTGTGAAGTTTGAAGCAAAACAAACAATTTTTTTAATGGTTCATAAAACATTGCAAAAAATAAGATTCTTTTTTCAAAATCTTGGATATACGAGGGCTGATCAAAAAATAACTGTTATATTAAATTTTTTCAAAAAGTATTTATTTATTTAGTTATGACCTTGGTGAGGAAATCCCGATCGTTGTTGACAGCTTCTGAGCGATGTCCATGCAACGTTGTTTTTGTTCAAAATTTAGAAGAAGAGCACACCAAAACACGACTAACATTTTTATCTGTAAAAACAAACTGAAAATCCAAAATGGCTGATATTTCCAACATATATAACAAACATTACACAAGTACATAACAGAAAAATGCGAAAATCTAACATACGTAGCTCACGAAATTTGAAAATAAAAAATTACGGTTATTTTTTATCAGACCATGTATCTCAGCTATAAGTGGATCGATTTTACTGAATTTCAGTAGCGAACCCATGAATCGATGGGATAATAGAATAGCGAAAGAAAAAAGTTGTAAAAGTATATCACGAAAAAAGTGTAATCGTTTTCTCAGAAACGGTATTTCGACCGACAGACGGACAGCCGGAATCGCTAAATTGACTTTTCTATTAATTCTAATTCAGAATATATATACTTTATAGGGTCGCAAATGAAAATTGTTGAAATTACTAACGGAATCACAACGGTATACCTTTTACATTTTTGTAAAATGTATAAAAATTATTATATTCTTATTTTCCTATCAGCAGACATCACTTGATTTATTTCCTGGAATTTTGGGTAATGGAATCAGCCGTTTTGTAGCTAAAAGGTGTTCCACACAAAGCGTCAACTATTCTATTGCTGTTAACAAGTGTATCATTAACTTTTATTCAGGAAAGATGGCAAATTTTATAGACCTAAAACTTTTTAAATAATATTGTTTCCGTTAAAGCGATTTTAATGTTGATGGTTAAAGTTTAATTCTCAGCAGTAAGTTTCTGACATGAGAAACCTTTACAAATTAAACCCGTACTAAAAGTAGTTTTTTAGTTATCACTTTCAGTAGTAATGTTTATAAAAGAATTAAGAGAAAATTATATTTCATTGTCGTATATGAACAATTAATCGGAGAGAATTAATTGCATTCCATCATATTTATTCTTGTTATAAATAGATTTCTTATGAAATTTTTTAAATTTCACTTTTCTGTAAAAATTAAGGGTAGAATATATAATCGTGCAAACGTTATAAGAATTGCTTAATGAATCGATAGAGAAATGTTTTAAAATGATGTAATTAGTTTGAAAAAATGTGAATCATTGACGGACAAAAATAAAGCATTGTCAATAAGAATTACATTCATCCGTATACGAGTACATGCCAATGCCGTAAAACATACTTACATAAATTATTATAACTTTTTTATTTATAAGTTTAAAAAATCTGAATTTCTTAAGGATATTAGTTACACGACTTTCACACACAGAAAATTTACTTTCCAAAGTCTTGAGTTTGGTGGTGGCAAGGAAAAAACAAAAAAACAAAAAGAGAGCTGCTTTCTTTTCCCTTGCCACCATCAAACTTAAGACTTTGCAAGGTAAACTTTTCGTGTGTGAAAGCGAAGTTTCTTTTAATTCGTCCAGCTAAAGATTTTTACTTTGTTGTATTTTGTAAAAAATTTTTAAGACTTTCTTATAAAAAGCAACAAAACGAAAATCTTTAGCTGGAAGAATTAGAAGAAATTAACAAGATCAAAAAATACTAATGCTGAATTCAATTCCGCAGGATTTGCTTTGACTGATTCCGCAGTCAAAAAAGGTTGCAGCTCTTATATAGTCCCAACGTTGTTGAACGGAAGAATAACAGGTATGTAAACTCGAAACAAGCACGCATATAATGTTTGTAAGCATAGAAAACGGGCTTAACGACTAGAACCTCCTAGTGCAGTTGTTGCTGCATTGGAAATAAGTACATTGAGCCGCAGTCATTTTAGAGCACATAACAAACTTAAACTTAAATAATTAAGTCGAGTAAAATTTATAGCTTCACACCAATAAGATTTTGCAGGACAAAAATATAAATAAAATACCTCCCATAGCTCATATGAAGCTCATGCATATACTTCCTAAAAATTGCAGAGGATATCGGAAACACACAACTAAATTGCCAAAAAAATAAAAATGGCACATTATCGTAATCTGTGCTAAAAAGGATATCGCTAAGTTACCGAATAAATTGCGCAATTAGTCTTACTTCTTCTGTGGCATGCTAAAAAGTGTTATTATTTTATCTCTCCCACTTTTAAAATACTAGTTATAAATTTTTTAATTTGTTTGTATATATTTAATACTGTGCCTAGACCAAATCTCTATACAAATACATACTGAATTAAAAAAAAAGAGTCCGCTTCTTCTCATGTAACGTAATAGAACTAATTCGAATTATTAACCATTAATTTTATCTCTTCTGCATGTCTTTAAGTCAGCGAATGTATTATCAGTAGAATAATTTAGTTTTTGTTTAAAGTAGCTTCAAAAGAAACTAGAAAACAAACAAACAAACAAACACGCCGACTTTTCGTTACAGAGAAATTTTATTCACGTTTAAGTCGAGATTTAATTGAACATAAAAATTGCAAGACTAGAATGTGACGGCATTGGCTATTAAAAGAAGAATCAAATATGAGTAAGTATTAATCTTGGTACACTACACTACCAAACTCAAAATGACAGAAAAACGATACATAATATGCTACCAGAATATAGGATGTATTTATAAAGGTTATGATTTTGAAGTGGAAAAATAAAGATGAAGGATTTAAATTGACATCCTTCCAAAGAAAATCTTCTGGCATTATATTTAAAAAATTATTTCTGGAATATACCGCCTCGGCAGGCTCAGACGGAATATATTCTAGAGGTCCAATTTTCGATTACGTTTTTAAACATATGTATATGTTCACTTATAGGCAATAACGCGGTGAATGTTGTCCTCCAAGTGGTCAATTGTTCGAGCTTATCGACTATCCACACATATAATAATGTAGTGGTGTTAAATAGCACGAAAAGATACAAATGTTTCCTTCAATGCTGCACCGTCTTGTCGAAACCATTGATACTGCACTCAGCGTTGCCTCTGAGATTTTTCAAAAAGTGACACAAAATGGGAATTTTGAGAAAAAATGTATCATAAACGGTATTTTAAGGAGAAAAGGGTGAAGATTTTAAAAATAATAATATAAATAAATGTGTAGTATAATTTTGATAAGAAAGGAATTAATAACAACTAATATCTGCACTTAGAATTACATACAAATAGTTGTGTAGTTTTGCATAGTTTTTTGCCATAGTTGGGGAATAATATAAAACTGTGGTAAAGAATACAAGTACCCAACTCTACCCATGTTACGAATTTCTTCTATATTGGGTCAGTAGTTTACTCCATAAAGCGGAACAAACGCACAGAGTTACTTTGGTATTTGGTCAGCGGTCTGACATGCAGGTAGACGCACATACTGGAGGGAGTTGATTAGTTTTTAATTCTCTTTTGTTGATTGCTTAAACTATTGTTTTAATAAATTTCTTCGAAAACAATAAAAAATTTTCTGAGTTTGGCCGATTTACCGTCTTTTGACAATACCCTAGGCACTTTAATGGATTTTAATGTCGCCTGTGTCCGTCAGGATATTTCATTCTACACTTTGTTGAACAAATTTTAAAAGTCGGACTAGTGGTTTTAGAGATTTCCCCTTACATAATACAAAATTTTCCTCTTTATAATATTATTTTAGATATGTATAGCTTCCATACATATCTCTTTTTCAAAATACAGTTTTCGTTATCCAAGATGTGCTAGTATATACAAGAGCAGTATATAAAACCTTACTTAAATATGACTGAGAAGTGGGTACTTACGCCTACAAACAAGAGCTGTTTGTGACAAGAACCACCGTTGTTAAGATTGTTCTCAACAAAAACTTCCATATTTGCAGAAAGTGTCAAAAATGATACAAAGGGATTTTTAAAGAAAAGTGTCATAGAAAGTGTCGTGGACATCAAAGAAGGGTCAAAATGAAGATTTAGTACCACAAAGACAACGCTGACTTCACTTTATGGTTGTTCAAGTGGTGAAAGAAAAAGTCAGGAATCACGGCTCTATGCGGTTGTCATTGTCTCTAAAAAAAAGTACGGACCAAAGATTACACCAGCCCATAAAGCACACCAAACAGTAAAATTGTGACTACATACACTTGCTACTTATCATCATTCGCTTATGAAAATCGGGATCAACGGTAATTTTTAGACCGATTTGGAAGCGTTGTTCAGGTGTCAGTATATATATATATATATATATATATATATATATATATATATATATATATATATATATATATATATATATATATATATATATATATATATATATATATATATATATATATATATATATATATATAATGGGTGATTTTATAAGAACTATCGGAAATTTAAAAAAAAAACACATAAAATTCAGAAAAATGCGTGAAATATTCCTTTGGATCGATAGTTGGGTCGATATAATTTAATGTTTGAAGATTATTTCATGCAAATGTTGGCCGCGGCTGCGCCTCAAATGGTCCATCCGCTTAGTCCAATTTTGGCATACTCTTTCCAACATTTCGGCCGGTATCTCACGAATAATGTTGGCAATGTTGGCTTCCAGTGCGTCAATCGAAGCGGGCTTGTCGCTATAGACATTAGCCTTAACATAGCCTCACAAAAAATAGTCTAGAGGCGTTAAATCGCACGATCTGGGCGGCCAATTGACTGGTCAAAACGTGAAATAAACTGTTCACCGAACTCGCCTCTCAATTGGTCCATTGTTTCGCGTGCTGTGTGGCATGTGGCACCGTCTTGTTGAAACCACATGTCATGCAAGTCAAGCTCTTCCATTTTGGGCAAAAAAAAGTTTGTTATCATCGCATGGTAGCGCTCACCATTCACAGTAACGTTGTGATTCGTATCATCTTTGAAGAAATACGGCCCAATGATGCCGCCAGCCCATAATCCGCACCAAACGGTTGTTTTTTGTGGATGCATTGGTAGCTCTTGCAATGCTTCTGGCTACTCTTCACTCCAAATACGGCAGTTTTGCTTGTTCACGTATCCATTCAACCAGAAATGAGCCTCGTCGCTGAACACAATTCTTCGATAAAAAAAGTGGATCTTCATCTAACTTTTCAAGAGCCCATTCACCAAAAATTTGGCGTTGTGGTAGGTCGTTTGGCTTCAATTCTTGCACCAGCTGTATCTTATAAGGCTTCACACCCAAATCCTTCCGCAAAATTTTCCACGTAGTGGAGTAACAGAGGCCCAATTGCTGCGAACGGCGCCGAATCGATAATTCACGGTCATCACCAACACTGGCCGATACGGCTGCGATATTTTCTTCAGTTCGCACTCTACGTAAGCGTGTTGGTGGTTTAATGTCCAACAATGTAAATTTGGTGCGAAATTTTTTTACAATAGCCCGAATAGAAGCCTCAGTAGGTCGATTAAACTGACCATAAAATGGAAGAAGCGCGCGATGAACTTTCTTAACAGAGCACGCATTTTGGTAATAAAATTCAATAATTTGCAAGCGTTGTTCGTTTGTAAGACGATTCATGATTAAATTATAGACCAAACTGAATATGATACAAGATACAAAACGTGCGTGAGCTGTCAAAACTAGTGTTGCCAAAAAGATAATAGCAAAAAAATCACTCATTATGTATATATATATATATATATATATATATATATATATATATATATATATATATATATATATATATATATATATATATATATATATATATATATATATATATATATATATATATATATATATATATATATATATATGTTGAAATGCCAAAACAAACTAAGCACAAATCTTGACTTAAGGTACAAAACCTCTATAACACACCCTTTGCTTATAGGTAGAATAACGCTCTCAGCAATCCTGGACAAAATCTCATGCGTAATATTTGCTAAAAATATGCTTGGCTACGTCATAGTATTGTTTTATATGTCATTATATGTTATTTTTCATCATACTCGTATTGTATTCGCACAATTTCAGAAAATCCAGTTTATTTGCATTAGCATTCAAAACGGAATAAGCAGCAAAGGCAGTGCGCTTCAATAAAAGTTTTTAAATACAATAAAACTTTTTAAGCACTTTAAGTACAATAAAACTTTTTAAGTACTTTAATTGTATCTTATTTACTTACAATTTTCCATTCTTCTCCTCTGTTTCGCCTTTATCACTATGAGCAGCTGTAAGAATATATTTTGGATTTATTATCAAAAAAATCAAACGTTTAAAACACCAATGGGCATATTCACAAAAATTTAAATGAATTTGAAATGTGTTTTAACTCACACATATATATACATTATATATTTTACATTTTTATGAAAATGCACACAAAGGTACCGAATTGAAAAAAAAATTGACTCTTATTTAGACCGAAAACATATGTGTATAAATATATTGTTGATACTATATATTCCAAAGAATAAAAAGTTTCTTAATCTTAATTAAGTTTTACAATTGCAATTGAACTCAGTGCCAAAATCTGGATCTGGAACCTTATTTCCGATTTAATTTATCAAAAGCTTCAAACTTTCTATAGTGGTGCATTGACGCAATTTCATGTTCAGCCCTTTATCTTAATAAATCCATGTGCTATTTTGTTCATTTGCATGATACAAAATAAAGCTACAGAACAATTACATATATTTTTTTTAATTTGAAACGACATAACGTTCGTTTCCATAATTTCGGTGAAAGTAAGATGGTGGCTCTGGATATTTCCAAAGCATTTCACAGAGTGTGGCATGATGCACTACTGGCAAAACTTATTACTTTTGGACTCGGCAATGATTTCTCTCGAGCTTTCTCAGAGACCGCACCATACGAGTTGTTATAGATGGGGTCTCAACAAACGAGCTCAAGATTAATTCGGGGATACCGCAAGACTCCGTTCTTTCTCCTAGCTAATTTCTTATTTTCCTCAACGAACTTTAGGCCGTCGCTTCAAAGTCTATTTTGAGATTTCTCGGCCGTGTACAGGAACGAGCGAAGAAGCTTATCGGTGACAGTAGGGTATCCAATACTGTTGACTCACTCGAGCATCCTGTTCTATCGCTATATCCATTGTAGATATGGCTCATGCAATTATGGTCGATTGCGCGGGGAATCGTACAGCTCATTACAGAGATAACTAATTTTTCAGCCGCACGCTTCGTCTGTGGAATAAGTTGCCAGCCTGTTTCCCGTCTGTTATAACGTTGGAAGTTTCGAGTCAAATCTTTACAAACACTACTCCCTCTTTCCCCCTCCTTACAACATATTTTCCTAGTTCTCGTACAATGCACTTCATATGTAGGAGTTGTCCCCTAAGTAATGGTCGAACTTTATAATTTTTAAATTAAAATTTTGTTTTTTTGTACATCTGGGTTTAGTTCAAGTTTTTCCTTTCTTACATTTTTTCTTAAGAAGGACTTTTTACAATACAAATTTTTGATTCAAGAAGACAAGAAAAATAATAACCAAACCTTTAGTTGGGGGATATATAAGAAAAAACTTAAGAAAGGAAAAACTTGAATATAACCCGATGTATAAATCTACAAAAAACCAAAAATCTAATTTAAATTAATTAAATTTACTATAAATCAAAATGAAACAAATATGTGGTGCTGTTGATCATTGTATATAGTATACTACTAATTTAATTAATAAAATTTGAAAAACGGCCATATTCATTAAAACTATTTTATGTTTATTACAGGTTTATTTCATCAATTTCCTAACAAAGTTTAACAAATAAACCTTACATAAATATTTGTTTATGAATATGGCTGTAAAATGAAAATGTTGTTAATGTAATGACAATAGTATATATATTCTGTGAACTAACATTTGTTGCATTTGAAATAGCATATTATACATATGATAAAAATAATTATTTAATTTTTTTAAATAACTGCATAGAATGCTAATATTGCCTGCATATCATATTTTGAATTTTGTCGACGGTTACAATAGATTTAGAGAAGCACAAGCGAATTCATATTTATGGGAGAATACCCTAAAACTAAATGGATAATAGACTGTTTTTAACAGTAATTCAAAACTCAAGTTATTGAAATCATATTTCATAATTTTTTTTATTTAAGTGTTTATACAAACTCTTACAAGAAAACAACTACATACCAACAGAATTAAAAAACCAGTACTGGTTGTTATTAACTTGACTCATAAAAATATGTTAATGAATAAATGTTTATTAATATTGGTTTAAATGTAATGTGAGATTGAGCCGTACAATATATCTAATGTCTATTTTCATAAGAACATTTTTATTAGATAGATGTTTTTCGTTTATTGTTTAGAAACTACATGAAAAGAGTAGCGCCGAAATGTTAAAAGAGCGATTGATAAAACTCGAAACTGAATACAAATCATAACTTAGTTAAAGTCAAAACGTAAGACGAGAAACATCTTAAAACTAAAAACAAACTAATTAAACAAACGGTCGTTGCAATAAAAAAAAAAATCGTAAAAGCAAAAAATAAAATATATTAATAAATTAGCAAAACCAAAATAAAAAAAAAAAAAATTATTGGCAAGCCATAAGTAATGGGAAAACTACAATTTATTTTAATTCAATTCATACTCGTGCTTAATGTTTTTGTCAATAGAAGCAAAGTTTTTACTTACGAAGGTGTGTTTGTGAATGAGAAGTGGAGGAAAAGGGACTCATAAACAAATTATTAAATTAAGAATTGGCAAAATAAACATACAAAATATTTACATATTATTTTATTAATGATCATGGAATATTTTTTTAATACAACGTAATTTTAACAAGATTTTCTGAAAAATTAATTTAGCTCCTTCTCGTTGCTTTAACCCTAATGGACGTTTGGGTGTGTGTATATCCATTTATGAATGTCATTCACTATTAAATGTTATAAAAACAGAGCAGTCTTCTGCTTACGATTTTGTTCGCAAGTCGGAATGTACGGCAAGTGACCAGCATCAACGACCATACGTTTGTTGTACTTCCGACACCGGCTTTAAAACACGCAACGATTTCAGTGGCCGCATAATATTTCCCGATGAGTCAACGGAAGATGATCGTATGCATAATAATAGAGTAACTACAAACGCACCACCGAGCACAACGGACTCTTCGCTATTTCCCAAACCGCCTTTGTGCGGTCCAGTACTAATTGGTAATAAAATTTATGGTGGCGAGGAAGCAGAATTAGGAGAGTTTCCTTGGTTGGCCAGTTTGGAGTATAAAAAACGTGAGTAATATTCAATAGAAATAAATATTTAAGTCTTATAAACGTCAGTGTTAAAATTAATATTATTTAATGTTTCGAATACTATGCTTGAAAAATACGAGATAGAAATCTTTTAGAATTTGTGATTACATTTTCCTCCTTTTATTTATTTATCTTCATAATATGAACTAACAATATGTACTCGTATACATATCTTAATAAGACAAACAAAATTAACTAAAATGTAAGGTTTCCTTTTAATTTTTTATTTAGATAAAAACTTTTTTTTGCGGTTAATACTCGTATATCGGTAAAATTACTTGTCTAACGCTTTCTCCACTGAATAAGTTGAAGATGTTAGATGCAGGAAGGTTGGGTGAATTTCTAGTTTACTCATAAAACTAATGGAATACCTTTGAAATTCAGTTTTTGCTTAAGTGTAGGGTGTGTTACTCTGTTCTATCGTTACTACAATGCGTTTTGCTCTGACAAGATTAGAGATCTTATTTCCGAAACTCGCATATTTTTACGTAATACGCATTCGTCGTCTAGAGGTCAAATATTTGCGGTCGATTGCCCAGGGAATCGTACAACGTATTACAGAGAGAATTTGTTTTTCAGCCGTACGTTCCGACACACCTTCGTAAGTAAATTAAAGTCAAACACTACACCCTCTTTCCCCCTCCTCATAACTTATTTTCTTAGTTTTAGTAAAATACACTGCATATGTAATGGTCGTCCCCTGAGTACTGATCCTAAATAAAAAAAGTCACGCTTAAGTCCATATGAATTCGTGAGTTTTTTACGTACCATGGAGTTGCAGTAATTGATGCTGAGGCGGTATCTGATATATCAGAATCTATACCATCTGAAATCTTTCGGTGGTTGACCACATTTTCGAAATAGTGTCAAGAACCTTACGAACTTGCGAAGTGATCAAACATTAGCCCAACAATAATCTTTTTTCTTGCAAAATTACAAAATTGCGTGTCACTTATTTTTATTAGTGTACTTCGTAACAATTTGTAAAATAAACTAGCGCTGAATTTATTGCTTGCTTTCATCTAAAACTGCAAAAACTTTTTTTTCTTGTATTAACACTTTTTTTAAATTTGATTTAGATTTTTCCTTTTTCTGTAAAGTAATGAGACAGCGAGGTAACATTATTTTCTAGTAAGCCACCGATGTGCCATGTAATGCGACTTTGATAGTAAATGAAGCAGGCACTTGCAAATTAAAAACCCTTTATTCTTTAAAGTTCATATTTAAATAAAAGGACTGGGAATTAATCACAGTAAATAGACTCTCGCCATTAGTTTAAAGTGAATATTCCGAAATGCTTTTTGAATTTGGTTAGTTCTCCATAACTTGTACTCTCTTCAATTTTGGCGAAACCTTGTTTCAAAACAGTTTTAGTCTTGCCCTTTTTTAATTTAACGAAATTTTCATATTAATAAAGAAGCATTTTTATAAAATATTTATTGAAAAAAAGGATGCAATGAATCAAAAATAGAACAAATTAACTTAATGCAATGTTTCCGAAAATCTGTGTTTTAAACTACGCAATAAGTCTTCGATCTACTTAAAAAGTAAGCAAGGTAGACTCCGAGCTGGGTACTACCGACTTAAAAATTAAGTGAAATTGTATTCGAGGTACCTACTGCTAACTTACAATGTATTTTAGGAAGTAATTAGCTTTTGTGTGCAGGTGGTAGGTGTTCGCTCTACAAATACGGCAACGTGTTTGAAAATGTATAATGTTCGTACATGAAATGGTGTGAATTTCTGACTTACAAGTGTGTATCGGATCATGGCTTCTGTAATTGAATCTTTTGCTGCTGGGGTAAATAATATTCACTGCTTGAATAGCTCTGCTACGGTGGAAATGCATCGCTTTCTAAAGTGTCCATAAAATGAAGAATAATCTAAAATATACAGGTATCTATCTATATGCAAGGGCGCCGCTTTCCAAGCTCAAAAGAGTAAATATAACTAAACTTACAGCTTTTGGTGTCGGTGATGAATTTTCTCGATTTATATCGAGCTTTCTCTGAGACCGCACTATACGAGTTGTTATAGATGGGGTCTCATCAAACGAGTTCAAGATTATAAGATATTTTCCTCAACGACCTTATTTATCAAACTTCTAACCCTATTCACTCCTTTGCGGATGACAGCAGCACTTGTCACTCGTAATCTTTCAGTTATAGGCTCAGCCTACCCATGATCATTGCCAAGAGGCAAAATATGAATGACTCACTGAATAGTGAATCTTTTATTAAACTCCTAATGGGCTAATAAAAACAGGGTCGCCATCAATGCTCCTAAGATCCACCGTTGTTTATTAACAAACCAACACACGATCGCAGATGCTGCTTCATCTGTACTCATGGATGGAATAAATATTGTGGAATAGGATGCTTTTGATGTTTCGCTGGAATGACCACATTTTTCATGTCTCTAAAGAAGTACTTAAGTGCCTGGGTTTTTTGAAACGGTGTAAGATGTACTGGTTGGCGTTTCATATCCTATTTTAGGGTTTCTCGACCGTGTACAAGAGAGAGAGAGAAAGAGAGAGAGAGAGAGAGAGAGAGCGAAGAAGCTTATCGGCGACAGTAGGATATCCAATACTATTGGCTCACTGGAGCATCGACGCAGCGAAGAGTGCGTTACTCTGTTCTATTGTTACTACAATGGACTTTGCTCTGACGAGATTAGGGATCTAGTTCCGAAACCCGCACATTGCTACATAATACGCGTACATCGTCCAGAGCTCATACATTTGTGGTCAATTGCCCGGGGATTCGTACAACGGAGTACAGAGAGAACTCGTTTTTCAGTCTTCAGCTTCGTCTGTGGAGTAAGTTGCCTGCAGACGTAGGAAAGTTCAAGTCAAATGTTTACTATTCCCTCTTTCCCCCTACTCAAAACCTATTTTCCTAGTTCTGGTACAATGCACTGCATATGCAGTGGTTATCCCGTGCTGGTCCAAGATAAAAAAAAAATCGAGTTCGACAGACCACTTTACAGCGATGTTTGGACGTGATAAAGCGTAATCGTGTGGATTTTTGGCATCGATTAATAATTGCTGATGAAACATGGGTCCATCTCTATACACCTGAAATCAAAAATCTATCGAAACAATGGGTGGAAGCTGCTGGAAGTATTCCGAAGAAGGCGAAGACGGTGAAACCGGCTGGCAAGGTTATGGCTACTGTATTTTGGGTTGCACACGGAATATTGCTCATCAATTATCTTGAAAAAAGATCCACAGATTGATCAATTGATTGATGCAATCAAGAAAAAACGACTACATTTAAAGAAGGAAAAGTTTATCTTTCTCTATACGATGCTAAAATTACGTGAAATACACTTCAAATTGGTTGATCATCCACCTCATACTCGTAGTCCAGATTTAGCTCTTAGTGACCTTTCCTGTTTTCAAACTTGGAAAAATGGCTCGCAGGAAAAAAATTTATCTCCAACAATGAAGGGATTACCGAAATTAACGCGTATTTTGAGTGGTTACAAAAATCTTACTAATTGTATTGAGCTAAAAGGAGATTATGTTGAGAAATAAATAGTTTTTGAAGAAAACATTTTTTTTTCTCCCACTTAGGTAGCTTTAATACCAATACGCCCTCGTAAACGGCTAAACATGAAATTTTGTCAATGCATTGTTGCTTCGTTTTGCGTACGACTATCGAAAGTTTGAAGTTTTTTTATAAATTAAATCGGAAATAGGGTTCAAGATTCTAATTTTGGCACTGAAACCAATTGCAATTAAAATTAAGAAACTTTTTATTCTTTGGAATATACATATAATCTCAACAAAATATTTATACATATATTTTTTCGGAAGAAATATTAAAATAAAATTTTTTCCTTTTGCTATTTAGTATTAAAATCTTTTGTTTTTCTTTTAAATACTTGGTTTTTAAACGTTTCATTTTTTTTTAATTATAGCTTATGGAGCCCTGGTTTCTGTCTGTGCTGGCAATATAATAAATCCAAAATATATTCTTACAGCTGCTCACTGTGTTAAAGGCGAAATAGTGCAGAAGTTTGGCAAATTGTAAGTGAATAAAATACAATTAAAGCATTCAAAAGGTTTTATTGAAGTAAGATGTAATGATCTCCAAGAAGACTAGATTAGCAGGACATAAGACAGATCAGAAATATAGAAATAATAATTTGTCTCAGAAGACTGCTTTGTCTATTCATTGTCGGGATTTAAATCATAACCCGGATTTTAATAGTGTTTCCATATTGAATACAGAAAGTAATTATAGAAAGCGTTATATGTTTGAGATGCTGCAGATAATCGATGTACAGTAAGCTTAGCTCAGAATTATAGGCATCTAAGTTATAAAAATAAAGTATTAAATTAACATATTCGGAAATCTATTATTATGTTAATAACATTTTTTGTTTTAAATGTTTTTTGTGTATTTTAATTTTTTGTAACACTTTATGTAGAATGTATTTATGTATGTATGTTAAAATTATTTTCATTTCCTTTCAAATAGTTTATAAAGAAAAAAAAATTTTTCTGAAGAAGTCTTCCAAAGGAAGACGAAATATTGAATTTAATAAACAAACTTTTTAACAAAATTTTTATAAAAAAAAGACCTCAAGCTAGGAGATCATTACATCTTAATTTAAGAAAAAATTAGGATAAAGAAAAGTTTTATTGAAGCATACTAAAACTAATGCACATAGACTTGATTTTCTGAAATTGTGCAAATATAATTTGTTGAAAAATAATTCTGAAAAATATCATTCAGCTTTCGTCTGATACATAACCTTGATTTTCTGAAACTGTGAAATTACAATAATATTAGAGTAATGCTTTGTCTTCCATTCTGTGCACATATGTGTTTCACTGTCGTCCTTGTTTTCTATACATATATGTACTTATGTTCATTAGTAATTCGTTAAAATCAAATTATACCGGAATAGGTAGCAAGCAGGATAGATAGAGTTTTGTTTTCCATCTTGGGTACACGTGTTTTTTGTTTTTATTTTACTATTGTTCGTGTTTTCTTTTTCCAGCTATATAATTAATTACCTTGCAGTGAGCGAGATGTTGGAGTAATTTTTGTTCATCTAAGCGGCTTCAAATGTATATACACTGGGCACTGATCAGTTTTAATTAATTTAATTCCAACACTTCAAATGCTGTGATAACGTTTGTTTTTACCTTCCTTTCCGTATGTTAAACGTCCACAAATATTACTGCACCTTTCGTCCTTGTCATAAAATATTTTCCTAGTTCCAGTACAATGCACTGCATTTTGTAGGAGCATCGTACTGAGCCAAGATAAAAAAAATAATTTTCATAGAATATAATTCTGCAAATATAGCCTTCAGCTTTTGCTTGAAAGAATGACATGAGAAGACGCCGGACAAAAACCGAAGAGCATTATTGGGTCGGCTTCGGGCCAAATATTTCTATTGGACTTTAGTATTTTTTTCAGATTATTATCTGTTATAATATTATCTTGAGTATATTAATAGTATAATCATTTATTTGCATACACATATTGAAATATTAGTAATACATAAATACGAACGAAATTAAATTTGATATGTGATTTTTATTGGATCCGAAAGACTGATACGTCTACAAAATTTTTATAAAATATACTTATTATTTTAAGTGTATTTAATAAAAATTATCTACATGTATTACTCATTTGTGTCCCTTAAACAGTACCTTAATAAGCTAAATTCAATGTACGTTTTATTCTGAATTTTCGCTCTCTTATACATACTTATATTATTTGTAGTTAAAGTTGACAAAATTAAACTATACAAACAAACTCAAAATTATACAAAGACGTTAACGCTTTGCCTTTGGAAAACCCAAGTTTGACTGTGCGTAATAGTGTAAACTTTACTTACTACTCAGTAAAGCTGGCAGCGTTGTAAGTGGATGCGTTTTGCACCGTTTTTGGTGCTTTTTGTATTTTTTTGTGCTGAAAATTCCTTAGTCGGTACACGATGCACTTTTTTATATTATCGGTCCAAGTTTTAAATTTTGGTATAACCAAATCAATTTCAAAACAAGTTTTTATTCCAATATAAGAAAAAACTTTTTGTACTACATATCAGTAATACATTCAATACCATTTCATTCAAGTGTGCAAAATATGGTAATAACATTTTACAGAGCACACACAATAATAACACAGAGTAGTGATGTATAAAAACCACCAAATCATGTGTAAAACAGCCTTAATATTGTAGACTATTTATAATCGTATTATGTAAAGAAAAAGCAACAGTACACACATAATTTGTGTTTTTAATATAAAATTATTACAGTTTTTATAACCATAATTTTTTTTTAATATTTATGCGCTGCCAACAGAGCCACTCATCGATAAAATTTGTACAAAACGACTAGTATTTTTAATACTTTCCATAAAAATTTTCTAGACGTGTCGCTCGCATATGTTCTGTAAGCGACATATTAAATAGAACGAATTCAAAACTTTTTCTTTACCAATTTTGTGAAGTACTTATGAAATTAATAAACAATTTTTAGTGCGTTTTTTTAAACAACGTGTTTTCTCCCATTTTATTGCGTTTTGAAATAAGATGACAAAGCTGAAACTTGGCTTCAAAATAACTGATACTAATTTTTGTGGTAATTAAATAAAAATCACACTTTAACTGCTTTAATGCTAGTTTAGCGACTTTATCTCTATTTGTTATTTCCACTTAGCGATTTTTGTCAAACAAGATAAGTGAACATTACTGTTCATGGCACAACGCCAGCGCCCTTAAGGCCCAACCATAATGTGCATATACTGGCTTAAGCTAATGTCAAAATTAAACGAAAAGCCTGTCATATACATAATAGTTGGCCATAATGTACTTCTATGAACTTAATGATTTTAAGCGCATTGTTGCACAAATGCGTAACACTTGTGTCTTTTCTGAGTAGATTATATAAAACAGTACTAATAATAACATCAGAGTATTTGTATACAATAATTTCCCAACAAAAAGTAAAAAGAGTTTCGTGGTAATTTGTTTAATTATAAATGGAAAGAAACCTAATACACATTTCTAATAAATTAAATATAAATGTGTTTGCTTCTGTGACTTAAATTTTTCTTTCTTTTAATTATTTTTGTAAACATACACACATACTTCTGAAAACAAATGATTCCGTATAGAAAGTGTGTTCAATTTCGCACTTTGCTTAAGCAACTGACATTAGACGAAACTTGACGAAAGGTTTCATTAAGTACATTATGGTTGTACACATTTGATTCTTTGTATACGCATAGTTGCTTAAGCTGGCTTAGTTCAGTTGATGCACATTATAGTTAGGCCATTACTTACAGACAGTTTACCAATTTCGAATGAAATTGAATGCGAAAGAAAGCTAGGCACTCACATTCGAATCAATTTGGGTTTGTCTATCTCACTATTATTCGTTCGCATATTCTTATGTATTTTCATTGAGTTTTGACACATCGTTCGCATAGAAAAAAGTTAGACGAACACAAATCAATTTCTTTCGCTTAGATTGCGAACGCAAGCACGCTGTCGAGATTGGTAAACTGGCTGTTAGTGTCCACACCTGCGATAATATCTGAGATGAGAACGTCAAATTAAATCGCAGAAAGAATTCTGTTACGTGTGGACTTAAAATCAGTGTTATCGCAGTCTTATAATAATTTTTATGAGAGCGTTCTTATGAGAAATTTTATGACAACGGTCTTATAATAAGAGCTGTAACACAAAGCGAAGCAAAAGTTTTATCTGACACGGCCTTTACTCGCTACAGCGTAAAGTCTAAGAACAACATTACGTTGCGTTTTTTGCGTTAATTCAGGTTGGTCAGTTAAGAAGTGATGTAAATTTTTTTACTGTATTCAATATTTTATTAATGGCTGATGCACACGCTTATTTTAACAAAATTAAAAATGAATAATTTTGTAACAAAATTTAAAATATTTTATAAATTCTAGAGTTTCGGTTCGTGTGGGCGTACATAACATACAAGCACCAATTGACTGCAACAATGTTGGATGTTTAAATGCTTACCAGCGCTTGAACGTGGCAAAAGCTATCGTGCATGCAGATTATACTTCTTTCGATGGTTACAGCAATCACAATGATATTGCTCTGTTGAGAACAGATCGGGAAATGCAGTACTCATTATCTGTGGCACCCGTGTGCCTGCCAAATGTGTTTCCACAATTGCCGAAATTGAAAAGTGGAACAAAATTATCCGTTGCAGGTTGGGGCCATACAGGAGCGAGTAAGTCTTATTAATGAAAATTTGTTTAAGAAAACTTTAAAACTAATATACATAAACATTTTCTTTAACTTTTAAGCAAAATTTTCTTCTGTTAAGCGCAAAGTTGAATTACCGTATGTGGAAAACGAAGTTTGCCCCTTTAACGTGGCTCCTGACCAGTTATGTGCTGGTGGTGAATATTATAAAGATAGCTGCACCGGTGATTCTGGTGGTGGCTTGGTGCGTTTAATTAAGGATGCCTGGATTGTGGAAGGACTTGTTTCTTACGGTCGCGGTTGTGGACTAGAAAGGCCCGCTATTTACACACGCATTAGTAGTTACATTACTTGGATACACAACAATGTTCAGCCATAAACATATTATTAAGTTTCTTTATTTCTTATTGTTCAACTTAGAACTGTGATATTTGTTCTAAATATATACACACTTGTTAATATCAGTTATTACAACCCATCGAAAATTTTTATTGCAAAGTACTGTGCTAAAATGTTAATAAACTACTTCTACTTTGAAATTTTAAGTCATTATTATATTATATATATGGAACAAAATATTGTCCAAATGGCCGCCGGCACACCTGCATCCGATGGTCCAAATTTTCGATGACGCTGAGGCATAATTGAGGCTCTATGCCGTTAACGTGCCGAATTATTGACGTTCACTTTTTCTTTCCAATGGTCTCAAATCACATGATCTTGACGGCCAAGTGACATTGCCACCATGTGAGATTACACGGCCATTGAATTTGTCGTCAAAAAAGGGCCATTTTTCGTTAGCTGTGTAGTATGTAGTACAGTCCTGTGTCGTCCACATCCATATCATCCAATTCGCGCTATAAAAAATTCGTTATCATCGCACGATAGCGAACACCATTTACAGTAATTGCCTGACCGGGCTCATTTTGTAAAAAATGCGGTACGAAGATGCCGCCGGCCCATAAACTGCACCAATCAGTCACTCTTTTTGTGTGCATTGATTTTTCGAAAACACTCTTGGATTATCATTCGCCCAAAATGCGGCAATTCTGCTTATTGACGAATCCATTGAGGTTAAAGCCTGAATAACTTTACTCGATTGTGTATCTTTCCAATGGTTCAAATTGAATTAGTCTGAAATTGAGAAATATCAAAAAAAAGCTTGTCGTTTAGGTGTGGTTTACATTCAACATTGGTCTTAAAATTTAACCACCCTGTTCAAGCAAAAACTAGGTTAGTTAATATTCAGAAAAAATTAAACGAAAAACGTGTTGATTTCAACTGTACTCTTTAATGCCACCCTGAGAACAGGTTTTACCATGGCGTATTCCTAAACAGGGCACTCTGTTTTTCGGGTACAGAGGGGAAGGGATCCCTCGTTTGTTGTGACAAATAAAACTCTAGGCAGCCGCATGACTTATGTTGTGTTGGCTTCTGAAACCCTTACCAAGGGTTTAAATTCGCAGAACGGGATCAGTATGGGCCCCGGGTGGTTCTGCTTACAGTTCAACCTGAGCTGATCATGGTTGAGGTGCATACCGTGGCTGAAACGTTTTGGCTGTGGTTGAAACCTAAAACGAAGGAAGAGGGTGTTAGTAGTCTTGATAATTGTTTGGTGTGTGGTTTTTTCGGCGACTAACAACCTCCCGAGGGTATGTTGCCTTTACTACAGATACATGCACTGGTAGGAACCAGTGGTGATAGTTGACGATTGAGTTGGTTTAAGGGCTGATGCTGCTAGTGGTCTTCGGCCTACCAACTCATTAAGCGTTGTCATCAATTGATTGCTGGGAAATTGCATGCAGGAGGGATTAGAAAGCCTGAACTTCTCATATGGCAAAAATTGCTACCTGCGTGATCCTAGTCAGTCACACGGTGGCACTGGTGAATCGTGAATACTTCACTCCCTGGAACTGGTCCATCATGAGATAAGGCCGCAAGGCAGGTGCTGATGTAAATCTTTTCACAACTGTACTCTTTAATGCTCACAAAAGTAATGTTTCTTACTTAAGGCAAAGTTAATATTTTTTGCAGAAACTTATCTGCTTAGAATGCTCTTGGTTGTTTGAACATCTACAACTCTGGTTTTGCCATCACGACCCGGAATCGTTTTCACGATACGGGCAGGCATCCACTGGTGGGGAGGTTATCCTCGTGTGCTATGACTAGCGTTCCTTGTTTAACATTGGACTCTGAGCTGAACCATTTGCGCCATGGCCATGATTTCCCGTTAGATGACGTAGTTTAACTCATGCAAGGGTTGCCTATTCTATATATTTCCAAATCATCTAGGGCTGTATTTGTATTGAAAAGTTATATTTCTGTTTAATATTGATGATCCAAATTCAGTATATTTTACATTTGGATTATGAATAGGAATGTCATAATCTGTAGTTTGTTACATTTGAGGGAATCATATACGTATGTAGATATAATGGAAAAAAAAACTTTCCAACCAACCGACAATATATTGAGCGCTGAGATTTATTTTTTATGAAAGAAATTTTTGTCGAACTCCTTCAGTACAGACGCTTCAAAGCTCCAAGGTAAAAATGCAAATATCTTCCTTAGTATGTAATAACCCTAGATAAAATGCAAATACATGGGCTACAAGTATTAAATTCTTTTTATATAAGCATAGGTAATGGAAAATAGATTAAAACTAAGCATTTTGATTATAGCTTTTTATTAAAATAATGTAATCTTATAAAAGTATTACGAAAAGTGATTAGATTGCTAGTTTGTCGTTTTTAAATTACTTCTGTAGAAAATTCAAACCAATATGGAGTTATGGTATACAAAGATGGGGAATGGTCGCCTGATCTAAAGTTTATATAATTGAAAAATAAATCACTATTTAAAACCATTAGTGTCTGTTGGGAGCAATATTGCCACTTCAAGAACATTTGCGTTCAGTAATACATCAAACGCTGCTCTAATATATGGAAACGATATTTAACGATAGAAAACCCCAAAAGGACAGATATTTTGAATTGAGTGTTTAAGTATATGGATGTATAGTACATATACTACAAAACTGACGATTTAGGATTTAAACAACAGAATATAAATTTAACACAGAAATGTAGTTCATATAATTGAATTAATATCAATAATATTAATAAACATTTATTTTGCAGAAAGAGTATTAGAAGTCATATTTTATAGCTTTTAGTAATGCTTAAATTAACCAGTATATGCCAACAAAAAGTAAATAGCTCATCGAGAGCAAAAATAAATATTACTGTGGTGTAACTGGTAGTGATTGAATCGTTTCGTCTTATACCATACAAAAGTGCTATTTTTTTACTGATTTCTAAGTTAAAGATCCTGATGAAAAATTTCTCTGTTTCGTGAACTCAAATTAGTCATCGGTAAAAAAACGATTTAAAATGGGTGAGAAGTCAATATATTCTTAAACGGAATAGTTTATATGCTATGTGAGATACTTTGGCTACCATTAGAGCTCTAAACAGATGACTGAATTCTGAAATAATATTCGCATAAAAATAAATTTTTGTCCAGCACTGGCAGGACTTTAATCACAATTTTTTTTTAGTATTAAGATTTGAATACTTATTGTCATTACATTTTTTATGTAGATTCAATAAATAAAATAATGAAGTTAAAAAAAAATGTGAGATTTGGCAGCAATGCAGTAAAAACTATTTTGAAATTTCTTCAAAAATTAATTTATTATACTTCGTTATTTAAAAACTCGAAGTAAGTTGTAAGCATGGCGTGGGCAAATGCAAGCAAAACGATGGAAAAAAATCAAGTGAGAAATTGTGCTAAAGGCTAATTTTGTGCGTGTTTTCGACAAATCTTACTTCAGCCGTGTCCTTTTACAGTTTTTCAAGATGCAGTGAACAGCAAAGAAAGAGAATTTAAAAGAAATTTGCAATATGAAGTGGGTATGTTAGAAAGAAATATTTTAGTTTACTTTGGCAGTACTTTCTGTAATAATTACGCATACGATTTAGTAATAGCTCAACGATTGAAACCGGGAGCAGTCGCGCCTTTACATAAAAAATTTAGGGGTCGACAAGTTACTTGCTATAAATTACGGTGGCATGTCAAACGTCCAGTGACATAAAGTCCATGGACGTTATGACATACTTAAAAGAGTCAAAAGATCCGTGGACACTTTTAAGAGTGACATAATGTCCATCAGATAGAGGTGTCGTAAAGTCCGTGGACATTATGGCACTTTGCTGAGTGTTGTCCATAACTTAAGTAAGAATCAAAAATTTTTAGAAGTGGAAAATTTTAATTGTAATACCTTCATCATAACTACATACGAATATATGAACGTGTGTACCTATACACACGTTCTTTAATTTTTGTCAGCGAGCGATAATGCATGTCTCGTTAAATTGTGGACATACCGTTACCAAACTGTAAACATACCGCCGTCAAGTTACGAATAGATGGCACAGAAATACCGGTATTAAATTGAGAATGTCTTGTTGTCAAGATGAGATCGTTTTGTTCAATTAAGAACGAATTTTGTCAAAACGACAACGCCTTTTGCCAACTTATATGATTTGTCTATAATTTTCCATTAAGGTTCTGTGTTTTCTAAGTGCTGTTATTTGAAAAGAAATATATACGTTATATAATAATATAAAGGCAACCAATTTGATTTATCTGATAAGCAATCAAATGAAAGAATATTGTTTTATCTATTGATAATAATATTAAAATCCTCAGATACTGATATATGTAGTTTCAATGTCCACTTGCTTATCAAGTTTTTGGATTTAATAATCTTTATTACTTTAAAGGAAGTCATACTTCCTTTATGAGCAGTCATGCAATGCAAAGTAATGAAGATTATTAAATCCAAAAAAAGATATTGAAGAAGAAAACGAATCAGAAACAAAAATGTTATCAACAAGAATGCAGATGACAGAAATCTTAAAATGCCGTATATGCAAGGCAGAGCCAAGATATGTCTTATTAACGCCTTGCAAATATTTTACAATTTTTCTCCTTGTTTTCAAAATTTGGAAATCTAAGATAAGTAATTCAACCTTACGATAGAAAAATTTTTGAAAGTAATATGCTCCTAAATATATTTCAATAAGGGATTGTTTATTTTTTTTTTAATTTGATAACAAAGTACTTTTCACTTCAGTGAAAACTCATTTCTTTAAAAAAAAAATTAGTTTTTTTATTTAATTTTTCAAGGAAATAGTAATTCGTAAATTTAAAGAAAAAATGAAAAAATTCTGTATTGATATAATCACTTGTTTAATTAAAATGAGTGAAAGTGTCAATTTCTTATAGGTCAATATAAGTAAGAGTTATGCGTCAAAGTTTTGTACAGAAAGTGTGAACCAATTTGATAATGGGAACGGCTTTTACATACTCATGTATATGATTATTTATATTCATATTTCTTCTTTTTTAATTATGGACCTTATGATATTTAAAAAATGACATAATGCCCATTTGCAAAGTGTCACTATTCCCATGGACACTATGACATTTTCAAAAGTGTCATACTGTCCATGGACCCTATGACACTTTTATGAGTGTTACAGCGTCCATGGACATTATGACACTGGGCATTATTACATGCCACCCAAATTACTTCGAATAACGTTTAGTTGAAGCAAAATATAATGTAAAAGGAAATGAATAAGTGAAAATATTTTTTTTAGATGTAGGATGTACTATAGAATACAATCAATATTAATCAAGTAGTGTTTTGTCTCTCATCATCTGCACACGTCTTTTGTTAATTAAATTCGTATACAACCAAATTGCACCGGAATAGGTAGCAATCTGTGTACGAGTATACGTGTTTATTTTTTATTTTTTTCTTTTTTTTACCGTTGTCCCTATTTTCTATATATACATTATTAATTTCGTATAAAATCAAGGTGCACCGGAATAGGTAGCAATATGTGTACACGTGTTTCTTTTTTTGTCTTGTTCACCGTTGTCCGTGTTTTCTTTATTTATTTATTTATTTATTTATGTATTTATGTTCAATATTAATTTCTTTTTAATGCATTTCATTACCTCGTAGTGTGGAAGGTGTTGATCTAAATATTGCTAATCTGAGCAGTGGGCACTGATCAGGTTTAACTAATTTAATTTAAACATTTTATATGCTGCAATAGGGGTTGTTTTAGTTTTTCGTGTTGTTATTGTTAAAGTTAAACCTCCACGAACACTACTTCCTCTTTCCTCCTCATCATAACCTACTTTCCTAGTTCCAGTACAATGCGCTGCATATGTAGGGGCCATCCCCATCGTATAATCTAAATGACATAATTATGTATTTTAAACATTATTTAAGGCACCCACAGACGATATGTTTTTACGTCTGTTTTTTTAACATGTAATTTATCATGTATTTTTTTGTGTCTGTCAAAATGTTTCATTTTCACAGACGATTTTGTAAAATTTGCTCACAAACGTACATGTATATTTACGTCTGACATTGTCTATGCTTTTTATTATTATAAAAAATAATTATTTAAAACATATTAAAATATTAATGCATTAAAATTTCCTCAAGTCGACTTTTTATACCGCCCGAAAACGGACTCTGAATTGTTCGCAAGGCATAGAGTTCTAATGTCAGATGTTTACACATAACAAAATAGAACACACTCTATTTGAAATTTTGTCAGACGACTTTGCTCATGTTTTTTACAGACACAATGTTTTTGAGGTAACAGACGACATGTAGCTATTTTAAATTGTGAGATATGACATGTACATTGTTAAGAGCATATCGTGTGTTATCTACTTTAGTTTTGCATACTTCTAGAATAATTGATTTTTTCATATCATTGAAGAATCAGAAATAAATAAAATGAATTAAAATATTATTGAAAGGGAAGAAGAAGAAATTGCCCCACTGTTATGTCTCCACAATATTAAAATGTCAGACTATTTCGCGACGTCATTTCACTCACCTGTGCAGAACTTTTAATTTTTGTATTCAGGTTGGCGTAATCTTGTAATCTATCATTCTCTAATATGATATCGGATTTAGTTTCTAGATCATGTATGGATGAAAATAGGACTTAAGAAATAAGAAAAAAGAAATAATCCACGACTTTTTGACGGACGACGGATTAATTAAAAAAAAAAAAAAATATGCCGCCCAATTATTTGAATAACCCTGACTGCTACTTGAAATAACCGTACATTTAAGATCACTGAAGTCATTTATACTTTGATACTTTTCTCCCACAAGCCATTGTGTTGTTTCTAAAGCCAAATAAAAATTTTACGCTGTGTAAGATAAATTAATCACGTTATCCATATGGAACACCTAAAACCGTTACTAATAAACAGAAAAGTATAAATGTATAAACTAATCAAAATATCAATTATCTTATTGGAATACGCGAAAAACAATAGTCAATTGATTTTTTAAACGGAATATCCGCAAAACTGTAACAGTCATGCAAGTAGCGTGTAAAAATATACATAAAATATGACCATAAATATACGAGTTTATACATGCATATATGTATATAAACATTTTTAAAATTTAGTAACTATTAATAGCACGATACGTAATTGTACATATATTTGTGACAAACATATGCGTCCCTATCTACCGCTGAATATCAACCACTTATTTACAGTTGATAGACAGTAGATACAGTTTTCTTACGGTTGCCAATTAATTATTAAACAATAGAAATTAAAGCTCCGTTTTGGAATAAAATTAGAATTTCAAATACAAGACAGACATTATAGCAAAGAATGTGTATCAGAGGCGGAATAAATGGTTTTATAAGTTTAGCAAACTGCAAATGAAAAAATGCAATAATTCATATAAAATCCAATTAAATTCCAACGAATTTCACACAAAATCCAGTTTAATTTAATACACTAATGTGTGACTAAGCAGTATCAAGTATAACAAATCGTTTCAAGCGCCGAGGTATTCCCCAACTTAATGACTGTTGTGTTTTTGTTTTTCACTCGTAAAAAGTTCTTATCTTGTGTAGAAAAAGTAGAGGCATCATATGTACATACGTGTTTATCTCACAGTGGTTTTTATAATATTTTATGCAAAGATATTGTGTACGAGTACATACCCAATAAACCAAACTAACCAACATAACTCTTAAGCTTTCAAAAGTGTTGTGGACAGTATTGTAAAAGGATTATTAAAAATTGTTTAATAATGAAAGCTGCACCCTTGCAATAATATTACCTTTCTATAATATATAGCAAGCTAAGAAGTCCAATTATAGAATAAGCTAACAGAAAAGTTTATAATCATGCTTATAATAAGCTTACATTCGTAATAATTTTGTAAGCTTAAGAACATAAACAAATAATATATTTTTTTCAGAATTTTATTTAATTTTTAGTTCATAAAATATTCCATTTATAAATAATTTGCTTACTTTTTTGTTCACCTACATATTTCTTCCGGATCTTTTCTCTATTTTTGGTGAACTGCAGAAAAGAGTTTGCGCTTTGCACAAGTTCGTCCCAGTGTTGCCAAGCGTAGGGTATTTGCCTTTTTGTATAGATTTATTTTTTTCTTTCCACATGTAGTCGAAAAAGACAGATTTTTTTTTTGATATTGTAGGGATATTGTATGATCAAGAATGGTTAGCATAATAGTATAACTTTTCGGACTGTGGAAAAAAATCGTTGTCTGCATTGGATATCTACATATTTTGATCCAGTATACTATATGTATATATATTTTTTTTCTCATTCATTTGTTTATTGAATCTTCACAAAGTGAACTAACAATAAGTACTCAAATCTTAAAACTAAATACATAAAATTAATTAAGTCCAGCCAATGCTAGACAAAACTGTTTTATTTTGCACGATCAATATTGGTGAAATCACCTATTTAACGTTCTGATGGTGGCAAGGGTGTCCCTCCTTCTCAACCGAGAGTGTCCTTCGAAATTAAGTATATTGCGTGCAAGACGATTTGGATGAAGTTCCAATTTATTGATATGCCTCGTTGCGTACTTTGAAAATTCGTCTTTTACAAGAGGAACACAGAGATCCTTATGAATTCGTGAGTTTTTTACGTACCATAGAGCTGCGGTAATTGTTCGAAGAATTTTGTTTTGTCGCCTTTGAATTTTTTCAACGTTTGAAGCGGAGGCGGTGCCCCATAGTTGAATTCCATAGCACCATATAGGCTTTAGAATTGCGTTGTATAATAACAGTTTGCAATCCAGCTTCAATGTAGAATTTCTGCCCATAAGCCAATTCAGTTGAGCTGCTTTTAACTTTAACTGAGTAACTTTCGCATCTATGTGAGACTTCCACGTTAACCTACGGTCCAGGTGAATACCAAGGTACTTGACTTCATTTTGCTGCGGAATAGGTGAATTGTTAATTTGGATGGCTGAACATGTTTGTTTACGCAGCGTGAATGTAACGTGAGTACACTTTTGTTCATTAACTTTAATTTTTCAAAGTTTTAACCACATCTCTAATATTGAAATATACTCCTGCAAATTTCGCGAAGCTACTTGATGGCTTTCATGTACGCTGCAGAATGCTGTATCGTCTGCAAAAGTTGAAGTGTGGATTCCGGGTGTCGTTGGCATGTCAGAGGCGTAAATCAAATATAAAGTAGGCCCCAGTATGCTGCCTTGGGGAACTCCTGCCTCGATTGGCTGAGTTGGACTTATAAAGTCGCCTTCTCTGATAACAAACTTCCGCCCACATAAGTAGCTTTCCAGAAGCTTGTGTGTATTTGCAGGCAAGTTCAACTTTATTTTGTGTATCAAGCCCTCGTGCCACACTTTATCAAAAGCTTGAGAAATGTCAATGAATAGAGCTGAGCAATAATTCTTCTCCTCAAAGGTCTGTCTTATGACATTGACTAGTCTGTGCGTTTGTTCTATTGTGCTGTGTTTAGCCCGAAAGCCAAATTGATGATCAGGGATGCATCCCACAGTGTTCAACATTGGACTCAACTTTGCCATTAACAATTTTTCGAACAGTTTTGAAATTGTTGGCAGTAGACTTATTGGTCTGTATGATTCTACTTTAGTGGGATCCTTTCCTGGTTTGGGTATCATAGTAATCATGGACACCTTCCACTCTGCAGGATAATACTCGAGACGTAAAATAGCGTTAAAAATAAAAAGAAGAATTCTACGAGCTACACGAGGTAGCTGCTCAAGCATTTTACCAGTAATTTTATCAATACTTGGAGCTTTCCTGGGGTTTGTGTTACGAATAACATTTTCAACATCTTGAAAACTAAGTCTCAAAGACATAGGCGGTCTAACAGCATGTGGCGGAAATTCAGCAACATCATCCACTGTATCATTTGCAGTAAAAACGTTTTTCAAATGATTAACATACACCATCCCTTTTTCAGAATCGCTTCTTGCCCAATCTCCAGTTGAAGTTCGCAGAGGTGGCTTACCTACTACGGGTCTTTTCAACCTTTTGTCGCTTTCCATAGAGAATAGTCGGTTTGAAGGGTACCATCAAGACCTTCCAGATAATTTTTAAGGGAAGCCATTCTTTGGATTTCGAGCAGATTTCTTAACTGAGCTATGCACTCTCGTAGCCTGCTTTTAAGCTGGGGAGACCTGCGAAGTTGCCACTCTCTTCTAACTCTTCTTTTTTCTGTTAGAAGTTGTTCAATTTCAAACGAATATGTTCTGTTGCTCACATTTCTGGATCTTATATGGCTAGTGGTGGCATGTTGTACGGCTAGATTAAGGTGTTCAGAAAATTCGTTAATCGACACATCAATATCCTCAGGCGTTCTCAAGGCAATGTTTTCCGTACAATGTGTACTCAAATATTTCTTATATTTTATCCAATTAACTCGAGTGACGGTCAACGCCAAGTCACAAAACGGGGAACCAACCCCCTGGGGGAACGAAACAGAAACTATAGTTGGTGAGTGATCTGAGGACAAGTCCAATAAAGGCTCCACTTGCATCCATTCTGAGGGAAAATTTTTTGTAACTCCAAAGTCTATAACGTCTGGGATCTTGCGTTGGTCTGACGGCCAATAAGGTGGGGTATGTATATAAAGCAAAAATAATTTTTTTTTGTACTTCTAATACATTTCCCAAAAATATACGCCATGCCAAATGTTTAATGGGACAGTTGTATTTCTGAGGCCCACACCCACCCACAGACGATATGTTTTTACGTCTAAGCTCAATTGTATTCTCAGAAACGGTATTTTAACGGCGGACAGAAGGACAAGCGGAGCTTGCTTAATCGAGTTTTCTATCAATGCTTATTCTAATTTATAGGGTCGGAAATGAAAATTGTAAAAATTACAAACGGAATCACAAAAATGTTAAGGGTATTAAAAACAGATACCATTAATTATTACATTTTGTGAAACTTTGTTTTGCTTAGTGATACTCCTATTAATGTGACTTGAACAACACATTTGACAAAAATAATTTTTTTCTTTGGATGCAAAGCACGTCTGCAGAGTAGCAAGGTTGGTTAGATGTAAATTAGAACAAATAACATATTTTTTTGATTCAAGATCAAAATACTAGGTTTGAGCTCGATCTTAGAGTACACATACGAGTATGTACATATACATATGTTATGTTCATAGTTGTTGTTATACATATATATTTTGAATATGTTAATCAAAATGTGTGATTCGTTTTCATAATAATCGCAAAAACTAAAAAATAAACATGCTTTAGTCAAGTACGATCCGGCCTCATGTAAAGTTATGAAAAATTAATTGCAAAAATCTATTCAAAACACAGAGAAATTTATTTACATAATATAATTAATATAAATAATTGAAGTATTAGTTAAATAATTTCTATGATGATTATTTAGGCAAACATTTAGATGACAACTGGAATAAAAATTACTTGATTATTTGAATAAATAATTTTTAGAATAATACTTAATTCGAAATAAAGCAAATAGACGATAAAAAGGACAAATAATTTATTAAATAATCACATAATTAATCGAATATTTCGACAAATTTAATAGGAAATATTCGACTAAATACTGGAGTAATTTTTGCAGATTGGTGCAATATTTTTTAAACAAGTGATAAAAATGTGCTCACTATTAAGTTAAGTTAAAGTTAAAGGAATTGTAATATGTTTGTTTTTTCGATTGGTTTTTTGTTTGCAGCCGTCATTTTTATTATAATTCTGGTAAATTTCATTTATTCATTTCAGTTATTCAACAAAAAATACCAATACAAAAAAAACCTTCATGGTCAATAAACATGTGATGTACAATAAAAATTTAAAAACTATGCAATAACACCTAATAATCCGACTATGTATTTTCCTTTAGATACTGTAGAAGTTTCTTCCTGTAAGTATGGTAAGAATAAGAAAAAAGTTTAAGCTCATTTAGAAGTAGGCTCCGCGCAACATGAATTCTTTTTACAAACGAACGATCAGTAATAGAGAGCCGTCCCAAGGGAACGCGTAATTGTACGTTACGTATAGAATTTGAAAACGGAAAATGGTTTAATAGCGATTGTGGTTTGCCGTATTTAATTATCTTATAAAAATGTAGTATTATTCGCAGGTTTATGTAACTCTTAAAGTTGCATTTAAGAAATGCACCAAGCAGTTCAGAGGAGCGACCATGTTTATAAATTCTTATATTAAAAACTATTTTTTTAACACTTGTTTCAATAATATTTAAATTGTACGAACAAGTAGCAGAAAACACCTCAAGACAGTAATTAATGCTAGACATGATAACAGATACTGCTACTCAATTTCTAACATGCATCGGCGTATATGCTTTCAGTGAATATAGTCTTCTCAAAATAAGATATACTTTATTGGCAACAGAATTTATGTGATTTCTAAAATTAAGTTGACAATCCAATAAAACACCAAGGCAGTTGATAGAATCAACATAATTTATTGACAGTCCCCTTAGGACGATATTAAGCTGAGGTGGAAAACTACGACTTCTGGCATGAAAATTCATAGCTTTAGTTTTCGCTGGATTTAACTCCAAAGCATTAGTATCTATCCAGTCAATTGTTTCAAAATTATTCAAATTTTCAACTTCATTTGAATAAAGTAAGAACACGTCATCAGCAAAAACAAAAGACTGACAAAAGTTACAATACAACATAGAAATACAATCATTTAGGTACAACAGGAAAAAAATAGGGCCTAACACTGAACCTTGAGAGACACCAGAAGTAATATTACTAATGCTGACCCGTTAAAAGATACGTACTGAATTCTATTAGAAAGGTAAGAGTAGACTAGTTGACAAGCTGACCTGGAAAAATTGAAATAATTTTTCAGTTTACATATCAGTAGGTTATGATTAACTCTATCGAACGCTTTGATTAGATCAAGTGCAATCAGCATACACATATTGATCTAATTTTTTTCTCACCAGCTTCGTAAGGGAAAGAAGCAGAGAAGTAGTATTGAGATGACGTTGAAAGGCGTATTGACTATGGTGAATCAACATGAATTGTTCACAATGGGTTAACAATTGTTTTTTCATTATATTTTCAAGAATTTTGGACATGACTGGTAACATGCTAATAGGCCTTAAGTTCCCAATATCGGAGCGTCCATTTTTTGGAATGGGAACAACCCGCCCAATCTTCCAACCTCCAGGAAATTTAAAGCTGATTAGGGCAGTATTAATAAAATGAAGAAGTGAAGAAGATATAAAAGGCCAAATCAATTTTATAAACTTGATGGGGATTTTATCATATCCAGTAGCATTAGATTTAATCGAACACATAGTTAAAAATAAATCATACTCCGTGACAGCAATAAATGAGAAGGATCCGTCATTATCAAGAAAATTGACAAAGTCAACATCTCCTAACCAATTTGGCCTAAGATTGCTCAAAGAATCCGAAGCTGTATCTTCCACATTCATTACATTTCGTTCAGAATTCTCAGAACCAACGCAACCAAGCCTCCGAATTCTATTCCACAGCTGACTGTTATTACCCACCGAAAATAACCGTTCACCGTATTTTCTACGAGCTTTCCTAATAATGGATTTAGTTTTTTATCTTAGCCTGCAGTAGGTTTTCCAATTTGAATCAGTCCGGTTTGTTATATATGCTTTGTAAGCTATTTGTTGTCTTATCCACACAATTTCCCTAGAGTTCATCCATTTCATCTCAGCTGAATTTGTTTGTATACGAATGGTAGGAACCAAGCTATGCAGCCGTTGTATGAAATTATCAAGGGTTGATAACTGTAGATATACAGTTGTCCGTATCAAAAATAGGAGATATATCAACAAATAAAAAGGAATTATTAAAAACATCAGGATTCTACCGACTGCAGTCCTTAAACTCCACCCAATTGCTACGTAATTGTGCGAAAAATTTAAATGATAAAAAAATACAGCTTTGATGAGAGGAAAAGAACGGCAACTGCAGTTGTCCATGGCCAGTAACATTCGATGGGTTGCTCAGAAGAAAATAGTACCTAACAAGGTAGAAATAAGTGCGTTGGGAGACAATTATGCACACATTGGAGACAACATCTTAAATTAGTGTCCCGCAAATTTATAGCTTTAACTAAATTAAAAAGATTATAATTAAAGTTACCCATAACAATAATGTTAGAAAAACGAACAAAAAGATTAGAATGGACATGCTCATTTTTATATCACCACAACCCTATCTCCAAAAATTTCAACAAATAATGATACGCAAATGCCATATTCTCTTCCCCTAAAAACAACCCGATAACGAAGTTTATTAGATATATGTAAGCAAACCCCTCTTTCCTAACAGGCCTTTCCTCACTGCCTGCATTAATATCTCTAACCCGGTCATTTCTTACAATATCATATCCCTCAACCATTAAAGATGGAGACAACAAATGCGGCTTAAACCAAGTTTCACTAACACCTATAATGTCAAGATGGGACTCCTTAAAGACGCTTTTAAACTCATCAAGTTTTACACTAGATACTAACTCTGTCTATCTGTCAAAGTCTTCTCCTTTGAAGACAGGTTGTTTTATAAAATCCTCGCAAATATGTATATAGATTTTTCAAAAATATTTCCTGTTCAGGTTTTTGCATTATTAGAGTGATGTAAGAATTGGTGAATTTGTCAAACACTGGAACAAAGAAATGTTAAATTAAGTTGCGCAGAAAACTTTACGTTAGAATGTGACCCGCAGTTAACATCGCGCATTATGGTTGGACCATATATGATTATTTGTGCAACATAATACTTTTTTTTTGTTAATATTATCAACTTTTGCTAAAAAAAATGAACAATTTGTAATAGGGATTCAATGTTTTCAACACTAAAGAATATAAGAATTTTTATAAGATTAATTTTTTATTAAAAGTATAATATTTTTTATGTATAATCAAAATCTTTATGCTAACTAACTAGCTACTAAGTGTGTAAATTCCCATAATGGAAAGATAGCAGCAAGTTAGTTAGCACAAGGTTTTTTATTATTATTATACATAAAGCCGTGTATGTTTATTAAACTATTATTTGACAAATTTCCTATAGAAATTTGTCAAATAACAGTTTAATAAACATAAAATATTTTTTATGAATACGGCCGTAAATATATATAAACAGTTTTACAACAAAAGCAATTTCTTTGTCTTTATATAATATAGGGTGTTTTTTTAAGCTAGATAGAACTTTAAATTGTAAAAAGTAACACAAAAAATAAAATTTTGATGAAACATTTTTTTTATTTGTTTCAGTATACTCTGACAAATCATCATGAATAGACTCACGCTTGAACAACGCTACGAAATTATCCATGAATTATTATAAATTATGACCCGTTGTTTTATCGCAAAATTGTGTTCAGCGATGAGGCGCATTTTTGGCTTAACGGGTTTGTTAATAAGCAAAATTGCCGCATATGGAGTGAGACCAATCCACAAGAGACCCTACAGACTCCATTACATCCAGAAAAATGCACTGTTTGGTGCGGTTTTCATGCTGGTGGCATCATCGGACCTTATTTCTTCAAAAATGAGGCCGGAGCTCGCGTTACGGTCAATGGAGATCGTTACCGCACCATGATCAATGATTTTTTGTTTGAAAATATGGATGACATTGATCCGGAGGAGATGTGGTTTCAACAGGATGGCGCTACGTGCCATACGGCGAACGCAACCATCGACTTACTGAAATCAAAATTTGGCGATAAGTTGATTTCGAGAAATGGACCTGTCAATTGGCCTCCAAGGTCGTGCGATTTGACACCTCTCGATTATTTCCTGTGGGGCTACGTGAAGTCACTGGTTTATGCTGATAAACCAGCAACAATTGACGCCTTGGAGGCCAGCATTGTTCGTGTTGTTCGTGACATACGGCCAGCAGTGCTCGAAAAAGTGGCCCAAAATTGGACGTCCAGAATGCGCTTCGTCAAGAACAGCCGCGGTGCCCATATGCCCGAAATCATTTTCAAATGTTAATGTCACGTATTGATCTTTCGAATAAAAAAAAATTTTGATTACAATTTAATTTTTTGTGTTATTTTTTACAATATCAAGTTCTATCGAGCTTAAAAAAACACCCTATATAAATAAATAATCTACAGCTGCAAGACTATTTTGCTTTGCAAGACTATTTCACTTTGTGTATTTAATTTGATGCGCTTATTGTGCTCTGTACACTTAAATGTAATGGTCAAAAAAGCACTGAAAAGCACCAAAGACGATGCGAAACGCACCGTATTTCCCATATATGCGAAATATGGTAGGTGACGTTTGCATGACTTACAGTAGTAATGGTTATATCAATGGTGTTGTTTATAGGGCTATAAAACCCCGCAACACTTTTTTTATCTGGTGCCATTTTGACAGCTTTTATTTGTGATAGATTGGTTTGACATTTCAACACAAATTGCATGACGCCTGACAAGATTGCTTTGAGAGAGGAAGCTCAATTTTTGAATGAATACATCGATAAACAAACCTGCTGTATTTATAGCCTATTTACACCAAAGCGAAATCTGCTCATTCGAGATTTCAAGCCAAATCTAGTAGATTTTGAGATTTCCCATACAAAATGAAATCTACTTCATGAGTAGATTTCGACGAAATCTCCTGAAATCTACTCAGTACTAAGCGATGCAACTGTGATTTCTTGCAAAAAGTACTTAAAAATACTACGCTGCAGTCTCTGAGCACGAAAAATTTAATGATGGTGTATTCAGTCTCTGATAATGTTGTATTGTCAAACCCGCATGCATAAATTATTTTTGAGCAAATGAAATCTAGCTAGATGTCAAAAAACGGTGGTGTAAACGATATAGATTTCGTTGTAGATTTCAATTCAAATCTACTAGATTTTGAGTTGGTGTAAATGCGCTATTAGAGTGATAATATTGTCATAAAGTGTATACTGTTACGTTCAGAAAAACTGACTGTTTGTTCCGCTTTACGGGCTTGTGGAATTATTGATCCGTACTTCTATAAGAACGCTGCTAATCAGTTTCACGTTTTGCACTCGTGAATTAATCTCCAAATCATAAGATTTAACGCCTCTAGACTATTTTCTGTGTAGGTATGTGATATGGCTGGTCTGTGCCGATATACAGCAACAAATATTGGCAGAATTCATCGAAGTTAGAGTTTGAGATTAGATTACATCTGAGCCAGCCGCGATGGTCATACGCCATAAGTTATATTTTAATTATAATACCAGAAGATTATCTTTCACATACAGTAAATTTCAAGTCAATTAAAAAAATTAATTCGTCTTTTTGTTATTTAATTTCAGAGTTGTATACCTCTACCAATAATACCGTTTACATATAACTACTCGTATGTAGCGATGGCAATTTAACTCTTTTCATGTTAAATTTATTTTATAAAAAATTTTTTTTATAAAAAAGCTTTAAATTGTCGCTTTTATCGTTCTATATATACCTTCTTTAATTGTAATTTAATTGTAATTGAGAATACGTTTTGTTGCAACTGCTATTTTAAGCAACAGTTTCAGTAAGGCAAATTTACTAGATAGTGGTACAAGCTGTTTTTGTTTTCATGAGGAAAGCTGTTAAAATTCTATTTGCAAGCTACATAATTCTGAAAAGCACACAGACTATTTTCGGGTATTATGGTTAACCAGTTTTTTCTTTAGTTTTTATTTCTCGAAAACCGGGGTTTTTTAAATTGCCATTGTTCGTGGTATTCGTAAACCGGCTTTAGAAAAAAGTGGAAAATCGACCAGTCTATTTAAAAATATTCTAAAATATTGTTTAAGTGGCCCTACTTTGTATTTTAGAAAAAAAAAAACTCAAAATATCTTCGACTCTCTTATTATATGGCTCAACTTTAGATATACATATAAAAGGTTATTTCATTTTTAATATTCTCTTTAAAGTTTAATTTTATTTATTTCAACTAAGCCTTAAAATTTTTGCTATTGCTTATTTTGCTTTTATTTTAAAAATGTATAGTTTAGTGGGCTCTAGCGGTTTTTGGGTAAGTTTGCGGCGCGTTTTAGTTATAAATAGTTGACAGCATTGGTACATATCTCAGAATCAATTTCATAGCAGTTTCCTGCAGCTATAAATCTAGTTTAAATTTCATTTTTTTAATAATATGTATGCCTTTTTACAGAAATGTTAGAAGGTTTTTTATTTTCCTTTAGCAAAGGGAAGATTTCCAACTTATACTAGTTTTTGAAATCTAAAAATTTGTACTTTACCGGAAAATAAAAAAAAAATGAATCAAAACTAAGTCATCGTCGTCATGATCTACATCTGGTTCGTTTTGTTTTTCTGCTTTAATGAATGAACGCGTTTACACATGCTGCGGTTGGGAAACTTAAAGATAAAGTCATACCAATCTACCAGAAACCAGCTGAACTATATTATTGGTGCATATGCATATAAAAGCCTTGTTGTGCTTTAGACACAATTTCAGTTTAATCTAAAGCATCAAAGTGTTAACTTGTGATCAAGAATTGGCTTAAATTTAATGCAAATCTTCGATTTAACAAGATATAAATACGAAAGAAAAACATATAACAAACCCAACAATTAACAAGGCCAATTCATTGTTTTATAAAGCAAATAGAAAATAATTGACTGTTGTTAAACATACGAGTACCATTATATCAGGAAACATAGTGATACAAATACAAGAAATTAGTGTAATAAAAGCAATTCTTTGAAACAAAACTTTTAAAAATAATTAAATTAGGAATAACAAAACAACTATTATAACGTGACTAAACGTTTGGGTAGTTAATAGTTCGATTACTTCAATACAAAAATGAAAGCAACTGTGGCATTTCAATTAATAATTTTAACCACAATTGCTGCGGCGCTGGCTCAGTCTATAACAAGTTCAAACAGTAAGTTCAATTAACTAAAATGTTCATAATTTTTTTGAAAAACGGAAGTGGTAAAAATTCAAGTCGTGAAGCAGTTGTTTTTGTAGATTTGGCTGAATATTAATTTGGTTTTGTGTGTAAGTGTGCAAAAATTTACAGCGTTCTCAACTTATAAATTTTAAAACGCAAAAAAAATTAAGAAAAGAGCGCGTTATTTCAGTAAAAACGCACCAAGTTTAGACATTTTTTTTCTTGTTTAAAACCCCATTTTGTATTATAAAGGGTATAATATTTTTATATTAAAAACACGATAATGAAACAGCCAACCGGGGACTGATAACACCGGCTGATGACTTGCCATCAAATTCGTTCAATAGCTAAAACTCTTGTTGGTCAAACCTGATCTCTAGTGGGATTCTGGTACTTTTATTAAGACAATGTCATCTTTACAACAATTATAAGGATTTTTTTTTTATCAACTTTGTTATTTAGCAACATTATTTAATTATATTCCGTTAAAATTTAATACGAGTAGCATTCAATACAAGCGTTACTGCAAGGGATGAAATATGACGAAAAAATTTACGATTATCGGATTATTAGAAGTTACAGAATCACACTACAATCCTTTAAACTCCATTATTTGCAGTTCGATCAAGTGTAAATTTCACTTGTGTTTTCGTAAGCGAACAGTGAAAATCAGTAGGCTAGAGTGAGTGTCTTTAAAATAATCTATTGAAATATACGAAAATTTGAAAAGAATTGTAACAAATAAAAGACGAAGTTTATCATAATCAAAATTTAATGCAAACGTTTAGGAAAAATGCAAGAATTTATTCATAATTAATTAATTACAAAAGCAGTAGCAAATTTATGCACCTTCATATAAACGAACTTCACTATTCAGTTCTTGCTTTTATTTGAAAAACTTGGCTTGATCGTTTAATAGCAAAAATAGCAAATTTTCTAAAGTGAAAAGTAAGAATTTTAGATAATATTGCATTGAATAATTATTGCATTGAATATCATTAATTGCCACCAAAATTTAAAAAGCGCTCCGAAATTTGATAAAAGCGCAAGGCGCACCGACTAAAGAAGTTTTCGTACAAAAAATTGTAAAAGCAAAAAAACCGATTTTTTCCATTCATTTATTTATTGAATCTTTAAAATATTTACTAATAATAAGTATTCAAATCTTAAGACTATATATAAAAAAAAAATTTAAGTCCAGCCAATGCAAGACAAAAATGTTTTATTTTGCACGAACCATATCAATAAAATCACTTTTTTAAAGTTCTGATACTGGCAAAGGTATCTCTTCTCCTCATCCGAGTGTGGCCGCCAAAATTAAGTATATTGCATGTAAGGGTATCTGGGTAAAGTTCCAGTTTACTGATATATCTTACCGCGTGCTTTCAAAATTCGTCTTTTACAAGAGGCACACAGAGATCTTTATGAATTCGTGAGTTTCCTACGTACCATGGAGCTGCAGTAATCGTTCAAAGAATTTGATTTTGTCAATGTCGAATTTCTGCCCATAAGCCAATTTAGTTGCGCTGTTTTTAACTTCAACTGAGTAACCTTTGCATCAATGAGAGACTTCCACGTTAACCTACGGTCGAGCTGAATTCCAAGGTGCTGCGGAATAGGTGATTTATTCATTTGGATAGCTGAACATGCTTGTTCACGCAATGTGAATGTAACGTGAGTACACTTTTGTTCATTAACTTTAATTTTCCAAAGTTTTAACCATATCTCTAATATTGAGATATACTCCTGTAAATTTCGCAAAGCTACTTGATGGTTTTCATGTACGCTGCTGTGTTATCTGCAAAAGTTGAAGTGTGGATTCCGGGTGTCGTTGGCATGTCAGAAGCGTAAATCAAATAAAAAGTAGGTCCTAGAATACTACCTTGGGGAACTCCTACCTCGATTGGCTGTAAGGGGCTTATAAAATCGCCTTCTCTGATAACAAACTTCCGGCCACCTAAGTAGCTTTCCAGAAGCTTGTGAGTGTTTATAGGCAAGTTTAACTTTATTTTGTGCTTCAAACCGTTATGGCACACTTTATCAAAATGTTAGGAAGTGTCAGTAGAGCTGAACAATACTTTTTGTCTACAAAAGTCTTTCTTATGACATTGACTAGTCTGTGCGTTTTTTCTATGGTTCTATGTTTAGCCCGAAAGACAAATTGATGAATAGGGATACATCCCACACCATTCAATATTGGAGTGAATTTCGCCATTAACAATTTTTCGAACAGTTTTAAAATTGTTGGCAGCAGACTTATTGGTCTGTATGATTCTACTTTAGTGGCATCCCTTCCTGGCTTGAGTATTATAGTAATCATAGACACCTTCCACTCTGCAGGATAATACTCTAGACGTAAAATAGTTTTAAAAGTAAAAAAAGAAGAATTGTTCTATCTTAACGAGGTAACTGCTCGAGCATTTTACCAGTAATTTTCTCAATACCTCGATGCGAACCGACTTGACAACGCTGGAAATTTTATAGTGTGCGAAAAATGTCATAGTTCACAAACATAAAAGTTTGTCCGCAAAAGGAGTGATAACCATTCATCATGATATTTTAATAATTTTGTGAAGCATTTGTCGTTATGTTATCACATGAAATGGTTTATAGCAACCTACGAGTAAAGTAAAATATTTAGCAACAAATGGCGTTTCTTTTATATTAAATTCAAGTATTTATGATCATATCTTATTGTTATATTTCTTTTTGTTTTTCAAAAAAAATCTAGTGCGGATATATTGTTTTTTTGTAATTATATCGAGGCAAGTTCGGAGGAACGAATAAGTTGTCCAATCGAACATTATTATACATATACTCGTATGTATACCATATTATCTTATGTTATATCTTTAAAAATTCCCATTTCAGAACTTACTCCGTTGAGCAAATTTTTATCATTGGTGCTTGAAGCTTGTGAGCTCAATGATATACAGGCAGAAGAACATACAGTCGAATTTTTCGTGTGAGGGCGGAAGTGGGGTGAATTTTTCATAGAACAAAAACAAATAAAAAATAAAGTTTTATGTTGGCAAATCATTTATCATCAAAATATCAAGATACATAGTTAACATCATCTGTTCCTTTCTTTAAAATCTGCGTCAGCAAATTGGCTTGCCAAAAATTCAATGGCTTTGGTTTCTTACTTATGTAACATGAACTTTGATGGTATCATTAAACACGTGCAAAATTTGATTCTTGGTGTGTGTTATTTTTTATTATTATTTGGTAGTAAACTAAATATGGGAGCTGCAAATAAGAGTCATTCTATTTAATAGAAAAAAGAGGCGCACCGGTTTCCTTAGCAAAGATCAAAATACACATATTCAACATCCTCGCCAGACCATTGGCATCTCATCTATTTCTTCAAGCACTTGTCGTGTGTTTAAATTTTGTTTGTAAAGGGACCTATAATTTTGTGTATATATATAATTTCCTTTAAACAGGCACTAGTTTACGCAGTAAATAAGAGAGTTATGACCTTATTCATAGAAATTATTGCATGTTTATTAAACTGTTATTTGACAAATTTCTGTAGAAAATTCGTCAAATAAGTGTTTAATAAACATACAATATTTTTTTATGAATACGGCCGTTAGTATAGAACTGATGCTTTATAAGATTTCAGTCCACCAATCTTATATGCGGTCGGATTTCAGCCTGTCTATCGCTCTGTCAGCTGGGGTAAGATAGACCAAGCTCTTCAGCAGAGATATGTTCCTTCGTGTCCAAAACCATCTTGAGGGGAAGTCAAGTGCTAGCATTATTGGTTTCTGATTTTGGTTCAAGTGTCGTGTGCAAAATTAAAAAAATATATATATTTTATTTATATGTACCATCCGGTGCAAGAGCAAATAGAAAGCTTTTAGCACGAAGTGGTTATAATAGAAATTGGAACAACAACGATATTTCAGACTTGAAAGCACAATGACTTTTTAAAAAATTAAAAAAATTATGCCTAAATTCTTAAGTAATAAAATGCTGATGCAAAAAAGTCATGCAGAATTCAGTAATAAAATTAGTAGAACAGGAAAAACCTTTGAGTCAAAATCTAAATAATACAAAATTTTTATTAACTTATTTGAATAAAAATTTAATGTCAAGATTGAATTCGTAAAATTTCCCTTTTAATTTAAATCCCTTAAACGCATTCACTTAAATCAAACCTTTTACTCTAGAATTAAAATTTAAAATGAAATTTGGTGGTTCAGAATTGGGATTTTATAGCCGCTGAAAAGTTTAAAAATTTGGTTTTATTTCGTTATTAAATAAAAACAAGTAAGAGTGTAGTATATTCGGCTGAACCGAATCTAAAATACCCTTCACGATAGTCACGAATATGTATAGTATATTAAAAATGTGGCTTGAATATGCTCGGTTATATATGAACCGATATCGGAATTTTCTATTTTCTGTATTTTAGTAACCTTCTTTTATAACAAGAATTGCTTTTCAGCAAAAAAAAAAAAAATTTTTAATGAAAAAATCGGTTCAGGCTATATCTTGGGTATATATGGACCGATATCGAAAATTTTAATTTTCCATATTTATATAACCTTATTTCATTACCAGAACTGCTTTTGAGCACAACAAATTGTTTAAGTTCGCTTACGCGACATTTTCATGAAAAACCCGGTTTAGGCTATATCTCGGGAATATATGAACCGATCTCGGAAATTTTAATTTTCTCTATTTTCGTAACCTTCTTTTATAACAAGAACTGCTTTTCAGCAAAAACAAAATGTTATTGGAAAAATCGGTTCAGGCTATATCTCGAGTATATATGGACCGATGTCGGATATTTTCTTTTTCCATATTTATATAACCTTATTTTATTACCAGAACTGCTTTAAGGTGAAAAAAGATGTTTAAGTTCGCTTACGCCACATTTTCATGCAAAACCCGGTTTGGGCTATATCTCGGGTATATATGGACCGATATCGGAAATTTTTATCTTCCATATTTATATAACCTCATTTTATTACCAGAACTGTTTTTAAACAAAAAAAAGTTGTTTAAGTTCGCTTACGCGACATTTTCATGAAAAACCCGGTTTGGGCTATATCTCGGGTATACATGGACCGATATCGGAAATTTTCATTTTCCATACCTATATAACCTTATTTTACTATTAGAACTGCTTTTAAGCAAAAAAAAGTTGTTTAAGTTCGCTTACGCGGCATTTTCATGAAAACCCCGGTCTAGGCTATATCTTGGGTATATATGGACCGATATCGGAAATTTTCATTTTCCATATTTATGTAACCTAATTTCATTACCAGAACTGCTTTTGGGCAAAAAAAAAGTTATTTAGCTTCGCCTATGCGACATTTTCATGAAAAACCCGGTTTAGGTTATATCTCGGGTATATATGGACCGATATAGGAAATTTTCTTTTTCCATATTTATGTAACCTAATTTTATTACCAGAACTGCTTTTAAGCAAAAAAAAGTTATTTAGCTTCGCCTATGCGACATTTTCATTAAAAATCCGATTTGGGCTATATCTCGGGTATATATGGACCGATATCTGAAAAGAAAATTTTTTGCCTTTAAGTCACTATGCTTAATAAGTGTGTAAAGTTTGAAGTAAAACGAACAACTTTTGTTTTCAAAAATTTTCATACAAAACTGCAAAAAAATGGCTTTTTTCGGAATTTTGAATATATCTCAGCTATACGTAGACCGATATTACTGAATTTCAATAGCAAACCCATGAATCGGTAAAAGAATGATGAAAGAAAAAAGTTTCTAAGTCTAATAGTTTTCTCAGAAACGGTATTTCAACAGCGGACAGACGGACATCGCTTAATCGACTTTTCCATTTATTCTGATTCAGAATATATATACTTTATAGGGTCGCAGAAAAAAACTGTAGAAATTACAAACGGAATCACAAACTTATATATACCCTTTACATTTTTGTGAAGGGTATAAATAAATATTAATTTTGTGTTTCAAGAAACCGCAAAACTGAACAAAGAATGTAAAGTGCAAATTAGACCAAGAAGAAAAAAAAATTTTATATATAAAACCACAGATTAAGAAGGTCTGTGATAAATACAATTAAGTTTGGAAATGTTTATTTATGACACTATAATAAAATTAAATAAGTTTTAACATTTAATATTTATAACTTTAAAATTTTAAAATCAATAATAAGGAATGATACCATGTGTGTGCAGGGTAATTTTTTGAATAACACAGACTTAAATTATAATACAACAAAGAAATATACTTTTGAGAAACATTTCACTATGATTAAAAGCCCACATCAGAAACATTTCACCATGGTTAAAAGCCCAAATTAAAGACATGTATTTTTCTGTTCTGTTTTTTCCAATTTCCTTTTCCATCGATACTAGGAAAAGGATAAACATTAAAAAAAGGACATGGTAACAACTTCAAAAGAATATTATCTGCCTGGATCACGATGTCGTTTCGTAGACGTTCGTCATAGCTTTTAAGGTCAAAAAGCCTATTCCGATGCCGTTTATAAGCTTTATTTTTCCCTGAGCTTGTTTTATTTTTCTTGTCTACCTCCAATACATCCGTTAGTTGAATAATAATTGATTATAAGTCACTCATTTTTAACGTAAAATATTAGCGAACGTTAACGAAACGACATCGTGAGCCAGGCAGTATGAAAAAAGACATGGCTTTAAATCAACGTATAAATAAACTTTTTTATATCGAACGGACTTTATAGGAAATAAAATTTACATGACTTAGATTGCATTAGTTGATAAAGATTAATTGGCAAAATGGGATCAGCAAGTCTTCAGGTGGTTCTGTTGTGTACCTGTGTCTTGGCTAAACCGTTCCGATTTAAACTTTATATCGCAGGTAGAGCTTATTGGTGCTCTCTGATATTTATTGTGCATGCCGATTTTAGGGAGACTAATTGTAGTCCCCGAAGTAATGTTGTCTTCCAAGAAATACCTCTAACTTAAGGAACAAGAAGTGATGGAAAGGGCTTATTTATGAAGAAGTTGTGATCTACTCGTATAAGCGTCTTATGAGCCATGTAAAAGGTCCTATTAAAGAAACACGTCTTTTGTGGTTTCTGGTTCAATCATGACTGCCTCTTTATTTACTATTACCTATGTTTCTTAATGCTAACAGTCATATTAAAAGGGAATGTATCAGAGTTGCCACTAGAGCCACACGAAATTAAAATTTTCAAATAAACTATAAGTATTTTTTGAAATCTATTATAAATAATAATATATCAAAAAAGTTTTGTTCTTTCTTCATTTTTGGTACCAATTTTAATACACAATTAAGTACAATATCGGCTGGTTTTGATTTGGGAAATATTTTGACAGCTACTTCCCACAAAATTTTGCTAAATAAACTCAAATTGAAGCACTTGTGTGTGAGAGACGATTTTTTATTTCAATTCACATTGGTTTTCTCTATCAATCCTATGTTGCATGTGCACAATTTTTAGATGCAAGATATGCAGAAACGAGGCGCAGATTGCAAAAAAAGAAAATATTATTATATTTTTAATAACCATTATTTAAACTATAGTATTGTATGACCAGGAAGTAAATTAGTGGATTGTAGACAGACACTTTAAAGGAGATTTTTGAAATTAACATCTTTGTTGAGCATACACACTAAATAAAATTATATATGATCAATAAATATGAAACTAAGCAAAATTGTTACAGGTGTGCATAGCTTGCAAAATTATCTGTAATGACAAATTAATGGTAATAAAAGTAACTACTATAAGATAATAAATAAAAAAACCAAAAACTGGGCAGAATTTCCAATATCTTATACTCGTATATTCTCTTTTTATGTAATGCCACTTTGGAATCAAACCTCGATCACACTTACTGCTCGAACGTTTTAAATACTATGCAACTAGAATTTACCCGCGACTTTGTCTACGGAAAACAGGTGTTTTCGCCTGTTTTGGAGCATAACCAAAATTAAAGGAAATCTACATATGTACGAGATTAACTAGTTGCGAGTTCGAGTCCAACTTCAGTCAAGAAGAAGGAAATCTTTTTTTCTTAGGTCATGAGTTCGCATGTGTGCGTTTGGTGTTGTTAAGATTTATGTTATTCCACATTATATATATATATATATATATATATATATATATATATATATATATATATATATATATATATATATATATATATATATATATATATATATATATATATATATATATATATATATATATATATATATATATATATATATATATATATATATATATATATATATATATATTATATATATATTATATATATATTTATAGAATCTGGACTTTTTTGACTAGAATTGCAAATCGGATTGATGTTCCTCTTTCACACAATACTCCGTCCCAAAACTATAATTTGCTGCCGTGTGGCATTAGAGAGTCTTGGGCCGATAATGGTTTGCGCTGATAGAACTGGAACGCGAAGATTCAGTTAAAATTTATAGGAAGGTAGCCCTGTTAGTTCTTAAGAGCTGCGAAGCTCTATAGGATATCACTTTAGTGTCTATCAAATTGCCTACTGACAAATATTCGACAGCCCTGCGAACGATATCTAATAATATTTGCCCATTTATCTGCCGCAAAATTTTGTCAATGAATGATTCTTTCTTATATCCATTTTTAATTATTTATATTATTTCTGAGGTCGGGATAAATTTTGCATTTTAAACTATTTGAGTCTGGGACAGTATTACAAAATTCATACCAATTTTGATAAGAACAAGTTCGAATATTGATCACAACGCAGTTGATTTCATATTTGTAGTAAGAAGTGCTTTTTCCATGTAGTTACAACGAACGCGCTTTCAGGCATGCATGCGTCTGCGTAAGTGGGAGACTTACTATAGACCAGTGTTTAGTTACACATGAAAAATTTAATTAAAACATCGCATGCATTAATGACTGCAAGGTTTGAACGAACAAAATGTTCGTTCGATTTCCAATAGAAAGATAATTTTGAAGTTATTTCGACTGATGCCCAAGTCTTTTCGTGTTTTCAGCCAGTTCATAACCATTTCAAAAGAAAAAATAATGTATTGCTTTTTTCGCACAGATATTTTATTAAAATATATGGAATCGGATTAAAGTGAAAGCAGTAAAAGTGCAAGCAATAAAAGAGTTTTGAATATCAGAGTTATTCAAAAATGAATTTTTGCACATACATTTTGCCTGTGTGACGTCCAATTTTTTTTTTATTTCTTTGATAAACTCGTTCAAATGAATAAGAGCTGTGGAAAAACTGTTTATTATAGCGGAGTGTTTTATTTTATTTATTGTTCAAAAACTTTCTTATTTTCAGGTCGTTAACAAACTCTTAATATAAGAAAGAGTATTGAAAATTGATTCATAAAGAGCTGAGTTAATCAGAAACTTGTTTTTCGGACGGACATTATATTAATCCGATATTTAAATTTTTTTTTCAAGTCTTTGGCATATCCTTTCAGAAGAAGCAAAAAGTTTTTAAACCCGATTCATATATATTTTTTTTTTTTGTCAGATGGACATTTTGTCTGCTCAAACGCTTTTTTCCAGTCCGTTTACAAACTATTTGAAAGGAAGAACGAATATTGAAAACCAGTTCTTAAATGCCGGAGCCATTAAAAAATTAATTTTCGGGACGGGCATTTTATTTGACTGGTGTCAAAATGTGTATAAATGTTTAGCCTATTAGCAAACTCTTTCAAAAGGAAACCATAGTTCATAAATTGCGGGGTTTTTTAGAAATTCTTTTTAGGCGGTCATTTTGCACTCCTTTTCTCACTTTTGTAGCTGAAATTTCAGAATAAAAATTATCCTATATTAATTCTCAGACCTCAAATTTCACCTAAATTGGCTTAGTGGCTTAGGCGTGAAAAGTTAAAAATATGTACTTAGTTCCTTACTCAAAATTAATTTTTCGGACGGACATTTCGACAATCCGAAGTGAAAAGCTAAAAATATGTACTTGAAATATGTACGTGAAAAGCTAAAAATATGTTCTTACTCCGTACTCAAAAATTAATTTTTCGGACGGACATTTCGCCAATCCGAAGTCCAAAAAAATTGTTTTTTAAGGCCGTTAACACACCCTTTTGAAAGCAAAAATAGTATTATAAATCGGTTCATAAGTGGAAGAGTTTCTTAAAAATGTATTTTTTTGGCGGACTGTTTGCCTTTCCGATGTCCAAAACAATTTTTGTTGGCAGATTCTTTAGAAACCCTCTAAAAAAACGATCGGTTCATAAATTGCGGAAATATTAAAAAACAAAATTTTGTTGGATAGTCATTTTGCGCCCTTTTGGCAAATAAAGAGCCTCGGACTTCTAAGTATCCGCATATCGAATTTCATCAAAATCGGTAACAGACAGAGTTATATTCACATTTATACTACTCGTATTAGTAACGATTCCAACTCTTTATAAAATGATTTTTTTTCCATTCCTGTAAACTTATAGACACAAATTTTCATTAACGAAATAAAAGTACTCTTCACGGCTGTAAAATGCTATTTGAGTTAACTAAATTTTGAAGCTTTAGCTGCATGTCTTCTTCAATCAAAAATTATTTATCACAGCAAATTTGTATTGTAAAATATACTTCTTAAGAAAAAACTTAAGTAAGCAAAAAATTTGAACTCAAAACCCGATGTACAAATGTATAAAAACCAAAAATTTTATTTATAACATTATAAGAAATTTAAACATTATAAAAAATGCAAAAATTCAAGAAATTAACATTTACATCTCTGGGTACGGAGAATTATTAAAATACAAAAACTTGTGTGTTAATAACTAAAAAAGAAATACCGCTTGCTCAGAGACAGAAAACGCTGTACAAACAATGCGGACAATTAACAAAACGCGTATGTGATTCAATTTGGGATGAATATAGACGGACAAAAATCGGTGGCTCGGTGGCTGTGTGGTTAAGGAAGCAATTCGTGATACGCTATGACCCGAGCTCAAATCCCAATGGGTGCAGATTAGTACTGTAGCGCGACTACGAAACGTTGGCTTTAAAGATTTTTTATTATTATTTTTCTTGTCTTCATTAATCAAAAATTATTGATCACAGCAAATTTGTATTGTAAAAAATCCTTCTTAAGGAAAAGCTTAAGTAAGGAAAAAATTTGAACTTAAAACCCGATGTAATTTTATTTTAAAAATCCATTTTGATTTAAGAAAGCCAGTAAACATTTGCATTTAAAAACAACAATAGTCATGATTATAGGACATGAACAATTAGTAATTTAGATAAATGACAGTACAATATTTTTATAGAATTGGCATGAAATGTGAAGTCAATAAAAATATGTTCTCGTATATCTCCTGAGAAACTCATCACAACACGATTAGTAATAGCATTTTGTCACATAATTTTTTTTTAAAGACTATTTACTATCTCTGTATATTGTTAATTTAACCTTTGTGAAAGAAACATACTCATATACATTTGTAAACAAAAATGCTCAGAATAAATGTATATACATTTGCAAGAACACCAGACAAAGGAACTAAAAGTCTAAAAAGTTAAAAATTAACTAAAGTTATCAAAACAAAGAAAATTAAACCAGTTTTTGAATGCACATCACATTCAATAAAATCATTTTAACCAACACTACATTTATCAGCTTGTAGGTTTCCTAAAAGGGGTTTCCCCAATATCATAAAAAAACTCAAACATATTATTAAACTAATTGTTTTTTTTTTTTTTCTTTAATTTTGTTTTGTCCTTCATTTTTTAAGATTTTTATAGTAGACGCTGTGAAAACCCCAACAGCAGACCAGGCACATGTGTAGCTATTCATGACTGTCAAGTTTTGTTGCAAAGCGATCGATTATTTATTGAAGCTTCGCGTTGTGGCGGTGGTTTTGGTAAAACACCGTATGTTTGTTGTGCCAGTGATACAGGATTCATCAGAGAGCCAAGAAACCAATTAGCGTTGCGAACAACAGAAGAATCAGAATCTAGTCAAACTGAAAGATCTTGGTTAAGACAAGTATTAAGGGGGAATTTTTTCCCCACAACAACATGGCCAGAGCAAACGAAATTACTGTCCAGAACAAAGTCATTGTATTTGCCCGAGCCTCCCACTTGTGGGGGAGAATTTATAGACAATCGCATATTTGGTGGAAGGGATGTAGAGTTATTTGAATTTCCCTGGATGGCTTTTTTGGAATATTCAAAGACTGGTTAGTCAATCAAGAATTTTCTTAAAATAATTTCATAATAATTAGTTTGTTTTAATTTAGACCCCAATCAAGAGGCTGTGTGTGCCGGTTCTTTAATAAATTCCCGTTATGTGTTAACCGCCGCTCATTGTGTCGAAGGACCTATTTTAAAACAAAAAGGCGAACTGTATGTTTATGGTTGCCCAAATATGAGATAAGTAATAAAACTGATTTTCTTTTATTGCAGTGTGGCTGTACGTTTGGGTGTGAGAGATTATACCAAACTGTCCCTATTTTCCGAGGACAATCAGCGTTGGCGTATTATAGAGAAAATAGTGCACGAAAACTATAAAGCTCAAAAGACACCTTTACATGATGTGGCTCTTCTGCGTTTAGAAAATAACGTACGTTATTCCAAAACAGTGCGACCCATTTGTTTGCCCTCTGTGCTATCCGAGTTTAATCTTAAGTCGAATACTAAACTTACCGTTGCCGGATGGGGTGCAACAGAAAACGATTCCAGCAGTCCCATTAAACAGAAGGTTAGTGTCGCTGTGGTGGACCAAAAGTTTTGTAACCTGCAGTACGGAAAATTAGGGTTAATAATAGAATCGACACACATATGTGCCGGTGGCGTAGCTAACAAGGATAGCTGTCGTGGTGATTCTGGTGCCCCTCTAATGCATTATCGTAATGGTGTTTGGGTGCTAGAAGGTATTGTTTCATTTGGCCGTCGTTGTGGTTTTAAAGACTGGCCTGGCGTATATGCACGTGTCAACAGTTATACGGATTGGATTAATAAAAAATTACGTAGCTGAAGTGCTTGTCAAGTGAAATTAAAAATTCATAATTAACTAATTTTTTCGTATGTTAAAAAATGTTGTTTTCGACCTTTTTAATTCAATTAATTAATTTTTATTTTTTTGGTTTCAAACCATATCGGGCTTTCAAGGTCAATATGTTGATCTTTCTATATAAAAGAAAAACTATATTTATTTGTTTTAGTTTATTCCCGACGTTTCGTTGGGCTATTTCCAACTTATTCAGGGGTTGATTTTTATTTTTTATAATTTTCTTTAAAATTACTGGTTTTACATTATATAATATATAAGTATATCACTGTTTTAAGCTGTAAACTGGACAATAACAAACAGGAAAATAATTGACGACTTAGAGAGAATTGTTGCCTGTGATATTTTTATATTTTTCGTAACTACAATTATTTATTAAAAAATTATTTATTTTCCTGTTTGTTATTGTCCAGTTTACAGTTTAAAACTGTGATATACTTATATATTAAATAATGTAAAACCAGTAATTTTAAAAAAAATTATACAAAATAAAAATCATCCCCTGAAAAAGTTGGAAATAACCCAACGAAACGTCGGGAATAAATTAAAACAAATAAATGCAGTTTTTCTTTTATATAGAAAGATCAACAAATTGACCTTGAAAGCCCGATTTGATTTTAAACGAAAAAAATAAAAATTAATTAACAAATTTTTTTTATTTGTAAGTTAGTGACTGTATCTCAAAGCCATGGCATGTGTTATTCATACAAGCCTGATTTTCCACCGAATTCTCACAAATTTCATTTAGTTGTTAAGAAAAACAAAATAATATATAAAACTATGCGTTTATTTACTGCTTTCGTATTCTTAAATTATGTCTGCAATAACATTTCGTATGTAAAGGTAAGGCTTTTGTAGAATATTTGTATGTATGTGAATCTTTGGTTGGGTTTTTTATGTTTTAACTCGGATAACTGACAGATTGCAAAAATTATGAAGCTTTAGTAATACTACAATCATAAATAAATGCTAAAGATATAAAATACTTATTCACGGTAAAATGGTTACTGTATTTTTACTTTGCTATGTTGCCTTTCTATTCTTTGTAGCGATCATAAAACTAAACAATCTGACAAAGTTTCAACTAATTGCCGTTTTGAAATGAAGCTTCTTCGGGACACATATCTTTTACTTGAAAACTTTAACGCAACTGCAACCTTTATAGAATGAGCAGTCTTAGTTAAGAGACGTTCGAAGCTAGCTAGGAGTCCGAAAAAACGATTTGGGAACCAATATATCATATTGCTACGAATTGTTATCACATTTAACCCAACGTGCGAGCCTTTGATCTGCTGTTATTTTATACGCACATTCAAACGATCAACATAGAAATTTAAAACGTAATACGTAAACAAGCAAACAAAGTAAATCAGCAGGGTTGTCAGATATTTTTCCACCGACAGCGCTAAACTGGCAATCAAAATTCGCCAAAAATTGTATAATCTTTAAATGACAATAAATCCCTAAAAGTCTCCTGAAATGATTTATTATAGTTTTGTAGTCAAATACACTTTTTATTGTTTTAATTCATATGTATTATGTTTATTCAATAGGAGTATTGGCCCTGTGGGCTTAGTATTACATATTATAAATAATTAAAATAACACTACATTTATATGTCTGTTTTAGAAATCTTTCTAAACAAGTAGCTAAAATCACATACATATATAGAAGGTTATAAATCTCAGTCTCGTCTGTTTGATCCGTCATGAATAAAAAATAATAGATTACGCTTTGCGTAGGTCCGTTATGTTGTTTACATCAGTCAGCTGTGGAAAGTGACGTAGAGCGTGAAAACACACAAATATTATTATGAAGCATATAATTAATAAAATATAATGAATAATATGACGGAAATGGTTAGAAAAACTAGGGTGATCGGGCGAACAACTTTGCTGTTATTTAAAAAAGGTAGTTAATTACAAATATTTTATTCAGTAATTAATTAATATTTTTTAAAAGGAATTATTCAGGCAAAAATTCTATTCAAGGACTTTATGAAGGTTTGGTATTACGATTCGACTTGAAATATATTCTTACGTATCGCCTTTATTAAGAGGTATTAGAAAATTTTTTCGGAGTGATTCGCGCTAAGGGAGGACTGCATGACCATCCAGATCAACTGGAGTTTAAATACCGATTAAGATCGTATCTTCTTGGAAGATACGCAATAATTGCGAATGATGGAAATGTGGAAAATGATGATACTCCAGACTTAGAAATATGGGAACAATTCATGCTTTAACATTTATATAGGTAAAGTGTTTGAAAGTTTTAATATTGATGTTTGTACGGAAGAACCAAACGAAGAACTTAAAGACATGCATGCATGGTGGCTTGGTATATTTTGCGGGATACATTTGCCTTCGATTAAAGGACGATCTTCCTGACATCTCCGATGACACATATTCATGTATTGATCATTTGTCAGAAGGCGGACTATTAAAGCCGGCAGAAGAAACTATGGTCGTTATGAAAAACTAAAAATAATATATGATAAGTTCAGTGAAGAAAATCTTTTTATTAAAATTGCTTCTCACACAGGCCGAGGATGGTGGCTGCAGCGAAGAGATAAAAAGGTTTTCTTTAGATCTCTAATGTATCTTAACATAAAAAAATAAACCAAAATATAAATGTGAGATCACACAAAAAAAAGTTAAATAAAATTATAATTGATAAAAAGTTAAAAAACAAAAAAAAAAAAACACTATGAAAATTTCTTTTATTAGCAAATAATATCATACACATAAGTATCTATACGGTAAGTCTCTCATACATAACACTTTTACCCTTAATAGAAATCAAACTTGTATATTTATGTGTAAGTATATGCCAACACAATAAAAATTAATAAAACAAAAGGAAGTAAATTTATTAATTTGCCTTCTAGTTATTTGAAAATAATATTAGTTATTCCAGTCTTTTAACACAAATCGCAAGCAATTGGCTGATGTAAACAAATAACTATAGACCTTCGTGACGTCATGCGTAGAAGGAAGTTATTTTGTCAATTTTTCGGCGTCATCTTAGTTATTTGCTTCATGTTTGATCCGTACTGTTTTGTACATCACACATGACATTAGGATTGATTTTTTTTAACATGTTTTCCGTGTGCTCAAACTTATTGTGACAGATCTTATTTACATTCATATAATTTATTATTCTTATTACTGCATCAAGAAGTTTATTTTGCACTTTATTTAGCGAACGTGTTTTGGTATAATTCGTTATGGAAAATACGAGTACTCGTTCTATGCAAGAGTTGCTAGTTCGAATAACCAACATGTTGAACACAGCCAAATATAATTCTTTCCGATAAACGCCAAAAATTAATATAGCTCAAATTTGTCCTTTGAATCTTATACTTACATGCTGATACTTTTGTGCTTATAAAGGGTTTTAACGAATCTCGGAAAACTTTACTTGGATTAACATATTACCGCATTTTGTTACATTTCCACCCCACATATCCTTAAAAAGTTTGTTTCATATATGGGAGATAATTTTCTTTTAAATAATTTATTTCTTCTGGTGTTGAATTATTCCTATATTCCTTAGCTGAGTTTCAAATTCAAAGCCATCATCTATTGCATTTGACGGTAGGAAAGAGTCCGATCTATCAATGGCTGCATTTACCGTAAGCAATAAATTATATGCAGTTTCAAAATTATTTGGTTTAAAATTTTTGAAGAAAAAACGTGTGTGGTAAAAAATAGTTAGTCACAGCGGATATCAAAAACTATCGGGCTTGTGAATGTCAAAAACAGACGATATTTTTTCATTATAAATATTTTGAACATACAGTATGACAACAAAACATTAGATTAAATAGCAATGCAATATTTAAAATAGAAAGTATGTAAAAATAAGCAATTATTTCGCAACATGATTTTTAAATCGCCAGTTGCCAAACCAAAAATTTTCTCGCCATAGTAGATAAAAATTTGCCACGTTTGACGAGAAATATCTAACAACCCTGTAAATCAGCTACAAATGATTTTTTTATTGTTATTGTTGTGTAGTTGGTTATTGTTTGCGTTCGTGTTGTTTGGCAAGCATGTATATGAATGTGTATATGCGTAAGAATTATATTGGCACATTTGATTTTAGAGTTATGAATAACTAGAAACTTCATGATGATTGTAGGTAATAAAAGGTATACATACCAAGGCAAATGTTTACCAGAGAGACAGTTTAATTCTAAACTTAGCGCAAAACAGTTATACGTCAGAATAGTAAGCAAGTCTAGTGTTTTAAGACACATTGATATTAGATATAATACTTTATATTTATTTAACCCCAACGACGAATTTTGTAGAACTTTCTCAAGTAAGGGGTTTCGCTTGCGTTTCCTATTTTGAATTTTATTCTGAATCTATCTGCAGTGGTGTTTAACGTGATGATTTTATTTCATTTTGACGAAATTTTTTTAGGAATAAATTCTTATAAGTACAAGCTAAAAAATGGGATATTACGACGTTTTTAAGGCAACACTTCATTTTCAGAAAAAATAGAACCCGTATGAGTAATACGTCAAAAATATTTATATGAAATGCACTAAAAATATTGAGTATATTACGTTCACATATTCTAGATGCATCACTCATTCGTGTCACATAAACACCAGATCCGAAGGCGGATTGATATTGGAGCTACGAAAGAAGAAAAAAACATTTCTTTTCCAAAAATTATTTATTTCTCAACATACATATGTTGTCTCCTTTTAGCTTAATACACTTAGTAAGACATTTTTCCACTATATGAATAATACGATTTTGGGAACCCATCAAAATACGCATAAGTTTCGGTAATCACTTCTTCGTTTGAGATGAATCTTTTTCCTGCGTTCCATTTTTTTAAGTTTGGAGGATTTTCTGGATACTCTCTGCAGTAACCACCTCTGTTGGCCTTCCTGTTGATGGTATTGATGTATTGCTTGTTCTGCCACTTTTAAATTCAGTAATCCAATATTTTACCATATAATCTGAGGGAGTAGACTCACCGTAATGTTTATTGAGCTTTTCTTTTGTCCTTTACGCCGTTTTCCCTTTCAAATAATAGTGTTTATTCACTGCACGAAACACTGTTTTTCCATTTTCCAAAAAACAAAAAACTTGCTTACTTCAAACGACTGCAACAAATAAACTAATCGAAGAGTTTTAATAGCTAATGTTTGTCGGATAGCAATTAAAAAAATGTGTTTGTGCCACCATCTAGCGCTAGATAATAGCTTCGATATCAATCCTCCCTCTTAAATCTCCCAATTTGCAATTAGTGGTCAAATTTACAACCAAATAATTGCGTTGAAGCCGATGCTAAATTATGGCGCCAAGTAAAATACGCAACAGCAACTCGTTGTATATAATTTAAATTAACTATTGGAAAAGTATTAATTCAATCATGTTGTCAAATAATAAAACAGCTTTTATTAATTTATGTAGATTTATTAATGGTTTTGCCAAATTCGTCAGTAAACGCTGAACGAGTTTTTAGTCAAATTTAAATAAAACTGAAATTAGAAATACGAGTATGTTAATTAAATTCTATCGATATCAATTTAAATTCCGTAAAAGCTTCTTCCAAAATTTAAAATCGATCAATTTTCTCGAACTGGCGAGAAATCACCAGTAGTATTCAACCGGTTTTTCTAACCGGGTTTTGCAAAATATCTATTTTTCGAATATCGAATAAACCTGTTATTCAAAATTAATACAAACCTGCAGAAATCCTACAATGTTGTTGAACTATATGCTATTGATTGGAACATGTCCATTACACCGCTTTCACACATGAAAAGTTTACTTTGCAAAGTCTTGAGTTCGGTGCTGCCACCACCAAACTCAAGACTACAAAGTAAACTTTTCGTGTGTGAAAGCAGTATTAATACGCAAAAATGTGGTACTATTCTTTTCAGACCACCTGTAAATAAACACAATTATGATATTTTAAAGAATTGTAAGCAGTTTGAAATAAAATCTTTTTGCATAATTATACACTCAATAATAAAGATATGGTAAAGTACATATGTAAGTGTATATTTGGAAAAATTTTGTACTTTAATCAACATGTTAAAGAAACGCTCACAAAAGCAAGAAAATCTTTTACGAATACAAGCAATTATTATATTCAAAATATTTAAAACCGAATAATTTACCAATACCTAATAAGACTTATTTTAACAATGCATGCCGAATTTGGTTCAAATTTATCACCTTCGAACATGGACAAATTAAGAGTTTTTGAAAGAAAATGTTTAAGAGCTTGTACTTCATTATATAGAACCAAACAACGTAGATATATGAAGTGTATTTCGAATAAAAAGTTGTACAACAATGCAAATGCTTTCATAATAAATATAATGAGAAAAAATTACATCTCAAGATGTTTGCAGTGTTATGAAAATAATCTTATAATGGCTCCATTTTACACTAACGTAAACTATATAATAGAATCTGTACAAAAAGGGGTTGTTCCTCCTAAAGCTTTTCCTTACCTTGATAGTAACAATATAATTCAAGAATTGAATGGCAAAAGCAATTAATTGCAATTTAGAACAATCGAATATAAGATATAGCACAAGTATATGATGCAAAGATTTACGTTTAGTTCATAAAACAAATTCACATAAATATTGGTGGCTATCCAAATAATTTAACCCTGACACTACCTTTGTAAACTTTTCTTCTTTTTCATATACTAGCAATGTTTTTAAATATTTTTAATTGCTTATATACTTATTTTCATGTAGATAAACAAAAATTCATTCACACATTGTAAAAAAACAACTACGATCATATTAATAATACTAGACAGCACGATTAAGATACATTGTATATACTTATTTAAATAGTAATGTTATTAACTGGTGGTTATACATTAAAAAACAAATAAAAAAACCTGTTGTGCGATTCACTATTCAACTTTATCGTGAATTGACATTGCTAAAAATATTTTACAACAATATTAACGTCGGTGCTATTCAGTAATTTTTTTAACAATAACGTTTACCGCTAAGTTCTAAGGTAACGTCAGTTCTTAAAGTTTAATAAACGCCAAGAATATTTTCTTTGTTAACTTTTCAATTTGTGGTTAAATTTACATACATATACACAAAAAATTGTATTTCTAGTAAAATTTTAAGAAAATCCAAGAAATTTTCAATGCAGTGAATATATGCAACAACAAGTTTTAGCCAAAATGTATTATTTTACAAAGGTCTAAAAATTTTCAATGAAATGCCTACAGAAATAAAAAGCGAAAATAATTTTTATTTGTTTAAGCGTAAAATTATTTACTATATTAAATCAAATTTTTGAAACTTAGATATGATTCTTATGTAAAATTATTTTATTTATTTAATTTTAAAAAATTGTACAAGTAGAATAGCACAAAGAAATGCTAAATAAATCAATCAATCAATCAATCAATCAAATATTTGTGAAAAATCTATTAAAAATTAACGAACGAATAATTCAATTTGTGTAGATAAATAAATACGAAATTAGGAAATCCTTAAGATAACTTATCATTTTTTTCAGTACTTTGAGCCACGTACAGTCCGTTTCATTTTTCATCCACGGATTATGTGAAGCCATAACGTTTATTTCCGGAGATGTCTGAAGATCTGGGGTTTCAGCTTGATGATAAATTACTAAAACATTAAGAAGAAAACTATACATCCATCCATACATACATACATCTATCCATACATACATACATCGGCAATACGGAACACCAGCACGCTAACCATACGCGATAGAATAACAACGCAATGTGGATATGCTCGAGCATCATCTATTTACAGCATCACTATTTACAGCTGTTATATACCCCCTAGGTATTTTATAGAAGACTTTCGGGTAATAGTTGACAGTATTGTAACGGATGCAGTTGGAAGAACCCCCGTAATAATAGCAGGTGATTTCAATGCGTGGGCTGTTGAATGGGGCTGTCCCTCAGCAAACGCAAGAAGAAGAATACTCTTGGAAGCGTTTTCTGTACTGGGTGTTGTACTCATCAATAATGGAGTTGAACACACCTTTAGAAGGGGTGATGCTGGCTCAGTAATTGACATTACATTCGTCAGTGCCAGTATCGCAACCCAAGTGAACTGGAGAATATCTGACATCTATACACATAGCGATCATAGCGCTATAATAATAGATGTGCAAGACACACAGCCCCGTGCTATTGTAAAAGCACGTGTCTTGACAGGATGGAAGGTAAATACCTTTGATAAGGATAGCTTCGCAGCTTACATGGAGAACATGGAAATGGCTGGTTCAGCAGAAGACATGACAGTGCAATTAGTGCGCAATATCACTAGTGCCTGCAATGTAGTTATGATAAGGCGAAAAAGATAGCCAAATAAGCCTCCAGTGTAGTGGTGGAATGATGAAATTGCTAGCTTGCGTTCAGAGTGTATTAGCGCCCGAAGGCGGTATACACGAACGAGGGGTCGGTTAGAGAATAATGTGCAGCACCAGTTGTATAGGGATAAAAGAAAGGCATTGAAGATTGCAATTCGTAGGAGCAAGCGTAGGTGTTTCCTGGATGCTTGTGATGAAATAGATAGTAATCCTTGGGGCTTAGCATATAAGCTAGTAACCAGGAAACTTAAATGTCTTGGCCCATCACCGCCAATAGAAGAGAATATCCTCAATGTAATTGTATACCATCTTTTTCCTCAACAGGAAGCTCCGACATGGCAACACAGCTATCCAGCTGAATTATTCGACATTCCTCCGGTTACGGTCGTCGAGATAGAAGGTGCTGTCTCAAAATTCAAAGACAAGAAGGCACCAGGCTTAGATTGCATCCCAAATATGGTACTGAAGGAGGCTGTTAAACTCCATCCTGATTATTTCCTGAAAGTAATAAGCGCATGCTTGATTCAGGGAACTTTTCCAACAATCTGGAAGAGGCAGAAATTGGTGTTGTTACCTAAGGATAACAAGCCGCTAGACGACCCTTCCTCCTATCGTCCGCTCTGTATGATAGATACAAGTGGAAAACTTCTGGAGAGTATAATCTGCAGAAGATTGGAAGATTGTGTACAGTTGTGAAAACGATTTACGTGGGTACCTGCCATTGTGGCCTTACCCCACGGTGATCTTAACACCGGGTGAATACAATGCGTCTACCAGCGCCCCCATACATGACAAACTGCCATGCATGAGTACCAATTCGATCTCATGTTGTTTGGACATGATCTCCCCCTTGGTTAGGAGCGGAGCCTTTCTAAAACTCCTTCCGATCTTTGGGTCACGGCACCCGGTCGCAATGCAACTCCACATCGAGCTCAAATGAACTCTCCCCGCGATTTGGGTTTAAACCACAACCACCACGATACTCCCCGAAGGGCCGCACCATAACCGGGCAGGAACAAGTTCCTGGGGATCCCGGTTCCCGTGGTACCAGATTTAAGTCTCCGGTCAGACTTCGTAGCCCAAGGACTACTACCAGTAGAGCCCCAAACGGCTCGGGGACTGGTGACCCCCTGCAACCATACTTATAGTAAACAGCACACAGGAACACAGCAATAACTGCAAACAGCCACATAAAACAGGAACAACAGGAACGTCAGCGACAACAGCAAAACAGCAGCCACTCAACGTACAAACTGTCACGCGCGAACCTGCGGTTCAACAAACGACGGTTCCGGAAATGGCAACAACAGGGAGGCTACCCTTCCTACCTTGGTCTCCGCCTAAAGACCTCACGGGCATACGCGCCGAACGCGTCAAAAGACGTGCCGACCGCCAAAACCCTACTGAAATCCCAATGGTCGCCCGCCCCTACTACGCCCATTCCCTCTAGATCCCTAATGTCATCATAAAGATGACATTCGACCAGAACGTGTCTCCAGTCCTCAGGGCTCTCACCACATCTGCACAGCGCAGTCTCGGACAGGCCCCTCTTATGCAAAAATGCATTGAGGGAACCATGCCCCGTAAGCAAGAAGCCCGTACTGAGACTGAAACCAAATTCCGGCCGTCCCACAACAAAATCAGCCTCGCGAATGAATTCGTGCGTTGCTCGCCCCTTTGTACTATTCGCCCATCATGCCCGCCAGGCAGACACAAGACGTTCCCAAAGGAGCGCCTTGATCTGACTGGGTTCCCTATTAACCACAAGATCAAGAGCAGAAAGCCAATCATGTGGACAAAGCGGTAGCCCCTTCCTAACCTTGAAGGCGATCGCACGGCGAATCACCTCCAGATCAAGGGGAGCCACCCCCAGCAAGACCTGTAGAGCATCTGTTGACACCGTCCTACAAACTGGCATGCAAGCAAGCATCGCAGTTCTCTGGGCGGACTCTATCTTATTGCGGCCAACAACAGTCATGACTGTCTCGTACCACACAGATGCACCATAAGCTGCGCATGCAACAAACAGTCCACCATATATGGTACGAGTAGCCCGCCTGCTGAGGCCCCATTCACTTCTAAGGATGCGCCTAACTTTACCTACTACAGCAGTAAGCCTGTCCCTCACATATGAGAGGTGAACCATAAAGTTCAACCTCTCACTCACCATTATTCCCAGGTATTTGACTTCCGTCGCATACCGGAGACTAATGCCGCCAGAGCGAACGAGTGATGGACGACCCCGAGACAACCTGCCTTTCAGCAGCATTGCCACGGTCTTGTCCATAGCCACCTCCACACCCACACTATCGCCCCACTCGCGCACAACACGCATGGCCCTCTCACCCCGGCTTTCCAGATCAGCACGAGACTGTCCTTCAACCAAGATGAGCAAGTCATCCGCATATGCACACAGTTTGAAGTCACGCTGCAACGACCTCAGCAGGGAATCCATCATGAGGTTCCATAAAAATGGACCACAGATGGACCCCTGCGGACAGCCGCGTACAACGTCCCTCCAAACCGTGTCGCTGGCGCCCACCACACAGGCTTTCCTACCGCAGAAGTAACTCTCCCATAGAGCGAGCTCCCGAGAGCTACACTCCACAGGAGATTGTCAAACGCACCCTTGAAGTCTACGAATAGTCCCAGTACATATCTTTCCGCAGAGCTAGCAACACTTGACTTAACATGCAGCCAGGCATCGTCAACAGACCTCCCCTCCCTGAAACCGAACTGGAATTCAGACAGTGCTGCACCCGGACACTCTTTCAGTCGAAAGACCATTATCCTCTCCAGTACTTTTCCAAGCACTGGAAGAAGACTAATGCCCCTATAAGAGCGAGGATCAGTCCTCACTTTTCCGGGGGACTTTAAGAGCACCACAACACGTGCCTTCTTCCAAGCCTCAGGGAAGTAGCCCTCACTGAGACACTTCGCAAATATTGACTCCAGGTATTCCGGTATGGCCTTCCAGATGCTTTTACACATCTCTCCAGTCATACCGTCTATACCCGGAGATTTCCTACTCTTGACCCTATGGACACAAACCTCTATTTCGGATCTCTCCAGCGCAGGAGGGGCGGCTCCCTCCCTAATGAGAGGAGGGCTACCGCCCGCCCGTACAACCGGAAAGAAAACCCCCAACAACGCGCCCATAATATCGCTCCAGGAAGACAATGTTACATTGTCAACCTGGAGGCTTCCTACTTCTAAACGCCTGTGTCGACCCGAACAAACGCGATAGACACGACCCCAAGGATCGTCCCTATTTTCACGCACGAATTCCCTCCACTCGTCTTCTTTTACCCTACAAATTCTACCCTTATATTCCCTCAGGCTAGCCAGATATTCAACCTTACGAATAGCCAGATCATCTGCGTTAGACTGCCGGGCCTTCTGGAATCTCTTCCTGAGGCGCCTGACACTCCTCCGCATCAGATCCAGTTCATCGGTCCACCACTTGACTTTTCTTGGCCTACCCGGACGGGCTCGGCCAAGCAGCGCATCATTCACCGCGCACATCCAGTCGTCAATCTGGCCAACCTGAGCGTCTATACCCAATTCCCTGAATTCATCTATAGGCTGTACCATAGCAGCCGTCCTAACACTATTCGCGTAACCGCCCCAGTCTATGTCCCTTTTACGCCACCCGCGAGGTGACCCAGATATCCAACTCCGCCGGCGATAAGTGAACCGAATCTCAATGAGATTATGATCACTCACACCAGCGTTGTCACATACCCTCCAGCTGAAGTCGAAGTATGACAACGCCAAATTATTGGCAATTGTCACATCGATATCGCTGCGGCCCTGTGGAGCGTCAAACGTGTACAGATCACTAGCCTCGTTTAACACCGAAGCACCAACTGTGACCAGCCATTCGCCGAGCATGATTCCTCTAGTGTGGTTCATATGACCAGGCGCATGCCTGGGCATTTTACTGAACCACATAGAGGAACATGCATTTGCATCCAGGCCTAGAATAACGGGTGCACTACTCGCTAGGAGTAGGACCGTATCCATGTACCGAATGTACGGCTCCAAAGGGACGGCAAACCTGCAATACAGGCTTGCAAAGAGCACCCGCCCAAACTCCCCCTGTACAGCAACGCAGACCCCCCACCGGGTACAGCTCACGACCGTACAATCGACCCCCGGGTCATCCACCACTACCGCAGAGTTCCTCTCCAAATCGGGGAAAACCCGCATACCCCCAGGAAGCCCCCTGATGTCACCAAACCGGAGGTACGGCTCCTGCACTAAGGCAACAGCCGCACCCCGTCGCCGCATCGCCTGCCCAAGTTCGCACGTGGCCACGTACGACTTCTGAAGGTTTTGCTGTATTACAACCGCGGTATCCATCTTAATGACGAGCGTTCACCCTAGCAACCATGGTCGCATAGACCGGGCACGCTGCAGACATCATCATATGATCCGCCTGCAGTCCCTTGAACACACAGTTCCTGCACCTCAGCTCGTTGGGGCATCGGCTCGCCCAGTGGCCAGCGTCGCCGCACCGTCTGCACACATCCGCCTGGAACTTGCAGTCGCGCACCCTATGGTCGAGTCCCAAGCACCTGTAGCACGCCGGTATGGGGTCAAGCGTCCTCACCGCAAACTTGAACCATTTAATGTACGCCCCCGTTGTCCTCAAGTGCTCTGCAACACGCGGCGTGCACTCCAGGGTCACATTGGCTGTGCCCTCCTCTACCTTCCAGGGTGCGCTTACCAAGCGGACGGATTTTTTGTACTCACTCGGTAACATCAGCTCCCCGAGGTTCATGGAGTGCAATTCCTCCATGAACTTATCCGGGGAGATCTCCTTGTGGACGCGCTGGACCACTATTTTAGGCCCCAACTTGTCCTTCACAGCCACCTCCAATCCTACCTCAGCAAACTTCGCGTTACCCGCCACCTTCCTCCGATCAGCCTCCGATGGCGTGCGAATAACAGCTCCATCCTTTGTCTGACGCACCTCGTGGACGCGAACCCCCAGTGTCGGCCCGACCTCACCAACCACCTTCTCCACCACCTCCTTGGCGCTCTTACCAGCCTTACTTTTAACTACTACCGACCACGTCTCCACCGGCTTTACTAGTGGCAAGGCCGGATAAGATACCGGCGTTACCGCCTCCTGCGTCCTAGCTGCTACTCTACGACTTGCTGGGGGTGCGGCCATCGGCATCACCATCGGACCAGCAGTACCTCCTACCACACCAGCCTCCAGTCTTCCCCTTAGCCTTTCATTTTCTGCCATCAGCCCCATAAGTACCGCCTCATATTCGCCTACTTCCTTCAGCAACTTACGTGCCACCCCTTTGCCCACATCCTCAGCCATCACGACATCCATCACCTTTTCCGTGATCCTCTTCAAGTCAGCTATTACCCCTCAGCCAGCACCTTCTTTCTTCTATTCCGGGACACCCTCTCAGGCGGCTTATTCGCAGCCACCACACCTTCACTGCACACCTCCATGGTAGTAACCACTACTTCATCATCAGGAACAGCCTTCCTCTCTACCCCTACACCGGCAGCGCCCACTTGTCCCTTCCCTAAGTTCAGCCCACTTGGCACCGCATCCTCCAATACAGGCTTTCGCCTGGGTTTTGGCGACAGAAGCTTCACCTTCTTAGCCGCTTCGGTATCCTCCGTGGACGAACACTCCGATTCCGTGTGCCTTATCTTCGGCGGTACAAACGGCGGTGGCGCCCTGGGATCGTCAGTCGTTGCGTCACTGGCGTCCCCTTTCGCTCTTGGCTTGTCGCCCTTCCTTTTGCTTGCCGGCGGCATGTCGGCAAATTCCGCTATATCTAATAAATAATTAAGTGCCACCTACCTTTGTGTAGCAGTACTTATTTAATAGTAAGTCCTTATCAAGTCCGCGAACCGTCAGCCAAATATAAATCGTAGTCTCAAACCTCACACGCGCCGTACCGTCAACCGTTCCGTTAAATCAATTTCAAATTTCCAAAAAACGTTAATCAATCAAATACCAAGAAGAAGCACGAGTAGTAGTCAACAGTTCACTTTAACCAAACTTTTGGCCGGAATATTTGCTTAACTTTGAGACACCTGCCAAAGGAGTCTCAAAACAAAAACACACACACACACACTTTAGAGTCACTTAGCTCTTCAATTTAACCAAACTTTTGGCCGGAGATTTTTGCCAGCGGAGTCTCAATCTGCCAGCGGAGTCTCAATCTGCCAGCGGAGTCTCACTCTTGTTCTTCCACTTTGTTTATTTTCTTTTTTTTTATGCTTCTTCTTACCACTATTCAATTTTTAACACTTTTAATATCCGCTATATACGTCCGAACGCTTTAACACTCAAACTGCGAATGGAAGATTGTGTACAAGCTAACCTAAGTTTATCAGATAACCAATTTGGCTTCAGGAAAGCAAATTCAGCGGTGGACGCTATCAAAGTTGTAGTAGAAACCGCTGCTCAAGCTATCCAAGGGAAGAGGTGGAGGAATGGAACAAAAGGGTATTGTGTGGTTATAACCCTAGATGTAAAAAACGCCTTCAATACGGCAAACCGGGAGCACATAGTTGATGCTTTGGTCCGTATAGACATCCCAGGGTATCTACTAGCAATTGTACGGGACTATTTCCGGGATAGAGAGCTAGTTTATGATACCGATAAAGGTAGTAAGAGGCGCAAGATCATTGGTGGGGTGCCTCAAGGTTCAGTTCTTGGCCCACTATTGTGGAACGTCATGTACGGAGTATTGAGATTGGATCTACCGGAAAATTAGGGAAACTGTCAGGCTAAATATTGGCACATGTAGCATAGAATCTAAGGAATGTTTAAAATACCTTGGGGTCATGATTGACACTCGTCTGTCTTTTCAAGAGCACTTGAAGTACATAGGCAGTAAAGCATCAAAAACATGCACAGCGTTATGCCGGATCATGCCGAATACAAGAGGTCCAAAATATCTGCAGAGGAGACTACTCTCTAGTGTAGTAAGAAGCATTATCTTATATGCATCGCCTATATAGTCAGGCTCACTTAGATATCCTACTTATGTGAACCTGATATCTCCTGTGTATAGGCTGATCGCCTTGCGTGTATGTAGCGCACTCCGAACTGTATCGGACCTGGCCGCTTTTCTCATTGCCGGCATGATACCGATCGAGCTAGAGGCCGCTTCGGACAGCTCGGTTTGGTTGAGAGAATCGTGTCTGCGAAAATGGCAAGAAAGATGGGCGACAGCTGACAAGGGAAGATGGACCTACTTACTGATACCAGACATCAGAGCATGGCTATCAAGAAAGCATGGCGATTTGAACTTCTATATTACACAGTTTCTAACTGGGCATGGTTGTTTTAGGTCGTACTTGTACCGTTTTGGACATGACAGTACTCCGTTCTGTCCGAGTTGTGATGGTAATGTCTTGGAAGATGCTGAGCATGTGTTCTTCATCTGTCCACGGCTTAATAGTGATAGGGAATATTTAGAAACAGTCCTAGGACGTAGCATCAGTCCGAGCAGTATCGTTCCAATCATGTTGGAATCTTTGTGCAACTGGACGTACGTCTGTAGTTTTGTAAAATTGGTTTTGTTGGAACTTCGTAGGTTAGAACAGATTCGCAGCAGAATCAGTGTAGTTTAGTAGTTTAGTTTAGATGTAGGGTGTATCACCTTTCCCACCCCGAGACGTAAAGCCTTGCGGCAGTCCCTCGGGGGGCATCTGGGTCAGTGCAAAGGGGTGTTTTTTAGCGTGTTAAAGTCTCGCACTACTGGCAACCACCATCACTGCCAGTGCCTTTCGATGGTTTTTCACCCCACGAAAAAAAAAACATACAATGCATACACCTTTATAATTTCTATGTAATAACATACATACGAGTATGCATGCATGCAAACATTTTATGAAAATTTTCTTTCTGCAAAAGCAAATTCTTAAGTCAAATTTTCAAAAACATTTGTTTTTTTCTATATTCCTTTTCGTATTTTTAATTATTTTGACACAATATTTAAAAGAGGTGCCACTTTATGAAAAATTTTAACAACATTGTTACTGAATAGCAGTGCTGTTAAAATAAACAATAAACATTGACAGTAAAATTAACGTTAACGTTTGTTGTTAAAAGTTACAGAATTGCGCTTCTGGTATTTAACACAGTCAACTGCGTTTTAAGTATTCAATCGTTATATTTTTACATTTTTATTTTAATTACATATATACGAGTAAAAATATATTTTTGTCCAGCACTGTCAGGACTTTAATCATAATTTTTTTTTTAGTATTAAGCTTTGAATACTTATTGTCATTACATTTTTTTTATTTAGATTCAATAAATAAAATAATGAAGTTAAAAAAAAAATATATATATATATACGAGTATATTCTCCAAATTGAGTATTTTTATGAGTTATAAACTAAAAAAGAATTTGCTTCATGAGTTTATAACTCACTTGAGCACATATCTATAGAAAGAACATTCGCAATCGTACTCAATCGACAGCCTCAAAAATTATAGCGGTAGAAATTTTTTTTGTCGCAATGAAGTATGAAGAAGGCAAAATCAAAACAATCCCAATTCTCTGGCAGGTATTTTTTTAAATAAGTATATAAAAATTTACTTGTTTTTTTTTTTTTTTTAATTGAACGACTTGAATTGTTTTTGCACAAATTCAAACAAATTTTTTGTTTGATTTTACAAAAGTAAAGTTGTAATTTGTAAATCTAATTTGGCCGATTTACAAAATATATTTTTTACGATTTTAACATTTTGAATTTAAAACTTTTACTATTATTTGAAATATATTCCAAACACTCCTGCCCAGCGTTGCCTTTTATGATACTAAATTGTCAATTTGACCTTTTTTTGTGTCTATGAGACTTTTTATGACACTTTTTTTAAAATACCATTTTTAACCCTTTTTGCAAACATGGAACTTTTTGTTGAGAACGATCGAACAACTGTATGCGTAAATATTCAGTTCTCATTCATATTTGAACAAGGTTTTATATTAAACTGTTCTTAAGTAGGTATATGTATATTAATATATATTTGATAATGAAATCTATCTGAAAACAAAATAGTCGAATAATTTAGATTGCAAAAATAAATGTGATTTGTTTTATTAATAAATCTGAAGAAGAACAACAACTGTATTTCAAAAAAGTTTTTAGAGCGCAGTTTTTGAGTTCGTATATAAATGCCATTTAGCTTTAAGTTCCATTTAAATATGAAAATTTATTTTTCACTACAAATTTGAATCAAACTTAAATACCCAATCTTCTTCATTTAAGTTGTATTTAAGTTTATTTCATTTATCATATAGTTTTGTGTTTGTGCAAAAAAGGTAAGCAAAACACACATATATGAGCTATTGCCTGTAGAAGATCACAAAATGATATTTAATTAAAAATAACATCACATGAAATACAATTATTAAGTTTTTCTGTGCTGTTGATAAATTTATAATATTTTTAAGCATTTTTCTATTTCAATAACAAACAGCTGCTCTATGTAATACTGTCCATAATATTTGGTATTTAAGTGAAGCTGCATTTATATTTGATGAATTGCTTAAAACTGAAAAAAACTTAACTTGTCTTTATATATGACTTTAAATGAAAATTAACTAATTTTGTATTTAAATACAAAGTCAAAAACTGGACCTGTGTAAAATGAATATTATTTAAACTGATGTTATTAATTATATTTGAATAATTTTTCTATATATATTATATTTTCATTCAAATACATTAAGTTTTGAAGAATTTTAGTTTAGTTTTTATCGTTTTTTAATAACTTGATCCCTTTTCTCTTGAAAATACCCTTTTTGTGACACTTTTTTTCAAAATAACCTTTTTGAACCACTTTTTGAAAATTTTCAAAGGCAACGCTGGCCCTGCCTACGTGCGCCCAACTTAACCATATTTTAAAATAATATGCAGAAATAAGTGAAGGCAAACTAAAACACTACCTAATATTTTTAAATCAGGAATCTCCTCGTATTATACAAAGTAAGTTTTTACAAATATTCGGCAAGTTGCAGCATTTTAGTTTTCCTTACGCTGAAGTGTTCTTCATTTTGTGTAGTAATATTAACTATATCTATATACAAATTAATAATAAGTAAATATTAATGATATAGCAAATAAAATTAGTTTCTAGACGCAATTAAGTGATCAGTGACACTAAAAGTATTGCAACATCAATCGCTAATTTCTCATATTATTTTGGCGTAGTTGGTGTAAAAAGTGAACCATATGTACAAGTAAGTAATCGAAACCCGATTACAATTTGTTTCCTATAATATGTTAAATATCTATTCTGTTAAGTTTTGCATCTATAAATGTTCCAAGGCAAATCAACTAGGTAGTGTTACTATTGCAGTAAAAATCGCTACACGTATTTTGTTGGTAGAAATTAACATAAATTTGTCAAAATCTGCGCTCTCTTTTCCTCACAAAGGCAAAAAAGTCTATGTGGTTTTTTAACAAAAGGCAGCTACCTGGCAATGTTTAATTTTTGAAGTTAAATTTTAACTGCCTTATTTTTAAAAAAATTTTAATTTTTATTAAGTTGTTATTGCACTGATTTCCATACAAAATTTGTGTAATAAGAGCTTAAAATAAACATGAAAAATTTTTTATAAATGAGGCGATAAATATATAGTTATACTCGTAACATGTATAAACTTAAAAATTTGTTTTGATTCATTTTTATATTAGTTCTGGGAATGTATGTATAAGATTTTGTTCCACGTTCGTTTATGGTTCGTATTATAAGTGTCCTACTCGGCGAGCTCAGATTTCTGGCAGCTATATTGCACAAGCATCTGACTGCATTAGCAGTACATAATCTATACAAGCGATCAAATGCAAGGGGAATTCATTTTACCGGGTGAAACTGGGATTACAATAAGTACAACAAAGCAAAAAAAAAAAAACATGCATACAGATCAAACTCGTTCAATAATTAAAATTCTTGTTTGTCAAACTTGGCCTGTAGTGCGATTCTATTACTTTAAGTCAATTTTATCGTTACAATAATTATAACAATACTTTATCAAATTTGTTAGTCAGTCACATTATTTGATCATATTCGCTTTCCTGTCACCTGTTAAATTTACTGCTTATTATGAAGTAAACGAAAATACAACTTTTTACCGTCGATAAAATTATATTGCAGGTGCATACAATCTTTACTGTAAGCAATAAAATATGTCGAAAAAGTTACGATTATTGGATCGTTAAAATTTATAGAATCGAACGGCAGGCCATCAAACTTGTTTAATTTAAATTCTATCAAAAATAGTGTAATTTTCATTTCTATTTTCATAAGCGAACAGTGAACATCATCAATTGGCTAGAGCGGGTGCTTTTGAAAGAATTTGTTGAAATATACGGAAATTTGTCTGAATTCAAATTTAAGGCAAAAACTTAGGAAAAGTTTATTCTATTACCAAAGCAATAACTTTTCAAAATCTTTATATGAAGTTGAGCTCTTGGATATGCTAAATATTAATGTGCATATTCATAAAAAATTAAAATGTATTTGAAATGAATTTTAGTAAAATTTTGTATGGAATTTTTGAGTTAAAATACATTTCAAATTTATTTAAATTTTTATGAATACGGCCGTAAGCCTTTAATATTGCTACACAAAATTATTTACATGAAAGAACCAATTTATTTATTTGAACGTCTTCAATTTGCACGGTCTAATAGAGGTAAACACATTATTAATATTAGATATCAAACATTAATCTCTGAATGGCAATTTTTTACAAATACAATACAACTGTGGAACTCACTTCCTAATTCTATGCAAAACACAGGCAACGTTGTACGGTTTAAAAAGAAATTGTTGTTGTTTAAATTTCCCGTATTACTATTTATTTATTTTTATATTTGTTTGCTATAGAAATTGAAATCTATTTGAAATACAATGCATGTGAAATAAATGTTAATTTTCTTTTTGCATTTTTATATTTTTGTACCTTTTACAACAAGATCCCTAATATCGTCATAGCAAAATCCATTGTAACGATAGAAAAGAGACTGAATGCTTCCTTCGAGACATTGGAAATGTGTTCACTCCAGCGAACATCACACTGTATCTTCATTCGAAGAACATCAAGAGTATTCGATTCCTCAATTCCCCCTTAACGAGCGTTAAGGGCGACCCTGTTGGTATGTCGCCTTTCGGAGATTAATAGATCACTATTCAGTGAATCATTCATATTTAGGCTCTTGACAGCGATCTCTAATAAGCTGGGCTCATACCAAAAAAGTTCGAGTGGCAAATGCTACTGTCATACGTAAAAAAGTGGATAGAGTTGGAAGTTTAATAGAGACGGTCGTAGAGAAATAAGAAATAGGGTAGGAGAAAGAACGCAGCCTTTCGGTACCCCTGAAATAATCTTGAACTCGTTTCTCGGTATCTGAGAAATTTCGATTTAAACCGAAAAAAGTCATCACCGACACCAAAAGCAGTAAGTTTTGCCAGTAGTACACAATTCCACACACTGTTAAACACCGCAATGATTGAGTGGCACCATTTCTCTGAGAGATGTGCCATAAAATCGCCAGTAGAACGACCCCTACGAAATTTATGCGATAAAAACCTCATAAGGTGATAGTTAACCATACTTTCTATTACTTTGGAAAGAGCAGAGCAAATTGCAATTGGGCTGTAATTTTGAGGGTTATTTGCTTCACCCCTTTTGCGGATTGGTCGTGTACGAGCAAGCGTACACGTAGAAAAAATATATGGTTGACACGACAATATTCTAAGGACAAGATACTAATTATTATTATACTAGTTATTATTGAATTATATGGTTGTTGCCAACATTATTATATTGTTATATTCAAAACGCAATTAAGATGTTTTGACTCTAGTTTTGTTAAAAAAATTATATGTAACTATACTATATTTTGGTTCAATATTTTTGTAATAGTGAGTAACCATAGTACAAATTGAAGTTACCATATTATTATTGGATGTTACATAGTATTCAACCACACTGTGTAACAGCAGCACAACAATAGCATCATTAAACCTAAGAATTTTTATTGTACTTATATTATGATGTATTGTACGGTTGGCGACATAATAATATTGTTGGCTACCGTTCGATCATATAGGTTTATAACTTAGTATACTAACTTACCTATTTATTTCCGCGATTGCTGAATACGTATTTATTTATTTATTTTTTGGTTAAATTTTAAATTTAAATTTTTTTTTTTTTTTTTTTTTTTTTTTTTTTAATTAACACATACAAATATTTGTTTTTTTTTAAATTAGAAAACTAAGAACACATCTTTTTACAACACAAAATATATAATCCACAGAATATTAAATGTCAATGACTAGAAAACAAATGTTGTTAATGATGGCAATTGTAAAATTATTTTGTAAACCTACATCAGTTGCATGCAAATTAGTTCATCATACATATGGCAAAAGTAAATTCTTTGGTATTGGGTGTGATGAAAGCTATTGCTGTTAAAAAAAAATCTTATAAATGCTATTATTGTATGCAACCATGCCTTGAAATTGATAGATGGTAACAATAGAATTACGAAAATGCAAAAAGAACATATTTAAAGGGGAATAAACTATAAATAAATCCATAATAAACCGTTTCTACCAATAATACATAACGTTATAGAGTATATACTATTGTTTCTGTAACCATATTTCAAACTGCTTTTTCTTTGCGTGTAGAAGAACACTGCTTTACGACCAATGCTGGAATGTCATCCGGTCCAGGAGCCTTAGGAATGTCGAGGTTTGCCAAATCCCTTTTAACCGCTTGAGGAAAAATATCTTTGGCATAGTTACAGTCACTCTTTCGAACTCGGGAAGTGGTTGACTGCTTTCCGGCAAGCACGAATTGCTTGCAAAAATTTCAGCCAACAGGTTAGCTTTGTTAACCGGGTCGGTGAATGCTTGGTCATTCTTTAAAAGAGCTGGGATTAATGAAATGGCACTGTTCTTTACTCTCTTAACGAAAGACCAAAAGGCCCCGTAGGCTGTAAGGACCTTGGTACGAATTCGCTGTTCGTGAAGAAATTTTTCACGCCTAAGTACACTGGCACATGATGATCTTGCTTTTATGCGTAAAAAATCAGTGTCTGGGTTTTTGAATGCAAGATTTCACTCTTGGTGTAATAGAAAGCTGCTTGAAGGGGATGAATGTTTTCATCTTTAGCAATATCATATTCTCGACCATTTTTGTTGATGCATTTATGTTGTCATCTAGAAAGCAAAGTTTCCAATTAAAATGTTTATAAAATTGGTTTAGATCAGCCCAACGAGCCTTTTCGTAAATAAATTTTTACCGTTTTGTAGCTGATTTCGAACCGTTACGAAGTTCAGAGACCAAAAAAAGAGGCAGAAATGGCGCAATGATCCGAATTGCCGAGGGGTGCACTATCGCTGTCTTCATACTTTTCAGGGTATAAAGTCAGGACTAGGCCAAGTGTGTTTGAATGGTGCCCTTCAATACAAGTAATATAAGTTGGCTTATTCACTAATTGCGCTAAGTTTATACGTATATATGTTCTGTCAGATGAAATACTATAGTCTTGGGAGAGATCGAGTAGAAAAGTTATGTAAGTAGCAGCAATAACCGAAGGTTTATTTCTGAAAACTTTAACTTGCTAAGCTCCCAAGCACTGTAAACTTGCTTAAACACAATAGTGAGAATTCAATATTATCTAAAATTTCCATTGTCAATAACTCGCCGACAAACTGTACGCTTTGCAGTGCATGCCCAATCAAATCATTCACAGCCTCCTTAACATATGCTTTAGTTATTTTTTATATTATTTACTTAATTAGTTCAAATGAAAGTGAAACTGGCTGAATCTCTTGTCTGCTTCTTTTGCATGAATCACAATAAAAACCATGTGAAGCATTTAAGACAACACGCATTCGTATTGCATAATTTACCAGTTCGTCTGCAACGAAGTGTAAATGACCGGTAACTACATACAAACATACAGACTAAGTATAAGTTAAGTAAAATAATAAACATGATCAGTCTCATTTAAACATGTTGTGTGAATCTTTCCGTGATTGCAATTTTAACACTTTCAAAAAAAAAAAAACAAACACGGGAAAAGGTGTCAGCGTTAAATAGTTGTTGTTTAATTTTTATTGCGACTTTTGTTTTGCTCTGCGATTCGTTTCTTGTTTATTATTAATTTTTAAATGTTCGAAGATCGCAAGGTGATCTTGAATGTCTGCAGCTTTTAATATAAGAGGTGCTTGCCAGTATAACATACTTAAACTAAATAAAACTGAGAGTGTTTTTTATACTTATGTACTTGTGTATGTATGAACACACCATATGGTTTTAACAAATTGTAAATAAATTTTGTCTAAACGAGGGCAACGTGGGACTAACAGCTGAGGGTTTCATTAAAGCTACTAAGTTTCATAGTTAAATGGTACGTCGACGGGACATGTTGCTTTTACGGTAGATTTTTTGCAGTTTCAAATAAATTGTTTCTAGTGGCCGCGGCAATTCAAAAATAAATTTTAAAACATACAATGAAAAAGTAAATACAAGTGTTTTTAAAGCATATGCTCTATTTAGATAAATTTATTTATTCGCTATAATTTTAAAACAATATAAAAATACTAAAATAAAAACAAATATTTAAATAATATAAGGGTCTGTTTAAGTTTTGAATACGTCATGTTTCTCCGCAGCTTTTTTTTAGCAACATGTGTTGTAATAAATTTAATTGCTAATATAATCGTAGCTAAAAATTATGTTAACGATAATGACGACGAACAGTTTTCCTTCGTTTCTTCCGTTCTACACAATAACAATGCAAGAATACCTTGTGAAATTCCAAATGAAGATAATTTGGGCATTTGTGTAGAAGTCGGCCAGTGTTCGGCTTATTTGCAAGTTCGTAATGCAACAAATTTGCCCGCGGAAAAAGTGAATTTTTTGAAAAAAGTTCAGTGTGTTTCAAATGCGACATATGATGAACGTGCCCGAAGTGTAGAGCCTTTAGTTTGCTGTACAACTAATGGTCAGGATTACCGTTTTCCGAGTGTGCAATTTACCAAATTCGAGAGTAAACGATTTCAAAATGCCACGTCGCGTTTTAAAAAGAAAAAACTAAAGAGACGTATACAAACAGTTTATCCTATTAAAGGTTTTAACTTGTGGAACGAGTGTGGAAAGCAAGTTACTCAAAGAATTTATGGCGGTGAAATTGCCGAGTTGGATGAATTCCCCTGGCTGGCATTGTTCGTTTATAATAATAGTAAGTGAAATAACTATGGTTAATTAGTATACTACTTTATTGTCGCCAAATGTGTATTTTTGGAAAACACTTTCGGGGGGCCGATCTTTGAGAAAGCTCTGATTATTCATCTTACAGTTGTGAAAAAGATTTACATCAGCAATTGCCTTGCGGCCTTATCTGATGATGAACCAGTTCCACGGAGTGAATTATTCACGATTCACCAGCGCCGCCGTGTGGCTTGCTAGGCTCACACAGGTAGCAATTTATGCCATATGTTTGCAGGCATATGAGCAACTTCTTGTTGAGGAGTTCGGGCCTTCTAATCCCTCCTGTATGCAATTTCCCAGCAATCAATGGAAGACAAGGCTTAATGAGTTGGTAGGCCGAAGGCCACTAGCAGCATCAGCCCTTAACCCAACTTACCCGTCAACCATCACCACTGGTTCCTTACAGTACAGGTATCTGTTGCAAAGGCAACAGACCCCGGGAGTTTGTTAGTACCCGAAAAAAGCCACGCCAAGCAATTATCAAGGATACTAATATCCCCTTCCTGTGTTTTAGGTTTCAACCATAGCCAGAACGTTTCAGCTAAGGTAGACACGTCAACCATGATCAGCCTGGGTTGAACTACAAGTAGAACCCCTCAGGGGCCATGCTTTTTTTTTTATCTTGGACCAGTACTCAGGGGATGACCCCTACATATACAGTGCATTGTACTGGAACTGGGAAAATAGGTTATGATGAGACGGAAAGAGGGAGTAGTGTTTGTCGAGGTTTAGCTTCAATAACAACATGAAAGACCAAAGGAAGCTCTATTACAGCATTTAAAACTCTATTACAGCATTTAGAATGTTGGAATTAAATTAGTTAAAACTGATCAGTGCCCAGTGTATATACCTTCGACACTGCTCAGATTATAAAAATATAGTATGCTGATCCCCATTCTGCCGAATTATACCCTTGGTAAGGATTTCCTAGAGTTTTATTTGCTACAACAAACGAGGGACCCCTTCCCCTTTATTCATCTTGCGTGAAAAATTCTTCCCTGATATTACAGCATTTAGAATGTTGGAATTAAATTAGTTAAAACTGATCAGTGCCCAGTGTATATACCTTCGACACTGCTCAGATTATAAAAATATAGTATGCTGATCCCCATTCTGCCGAATTATACCCTTGGTAAGGATTTCCTAGAGTTTTATTTGCTACAACAAACGAGGGACCCCTTCCCCTTTATTCATCTTACGTGAAAAATTCTTCCCTGATATTACAGCATTTAGAATGTTGGAATTAAATTAGTTAAAACTGATCAGTGCCCAGTGTATATACCTTCGACACTGCTCAGATTATAAAAATATAGTATGCTGATCCCCATTCTGCCGAATTATACCCTTGGTAAGGATTTCCTAGAGTTTTATTTGCTACAACAAACGAGGGACCCCTTCCCCTTTATTCATCTTACGTGAAAAATTCTTCCCTGATATTACAGCATTTAGAATGTTGGAATTAAATTAGTTAAAACTGATCAGTGCCCAGTGTATATACCTTCGACACTGCTCAGATTATAAAAATATAGTATGCTGATCCCCATTCTGCCGAATTATACCCTTGGTAAGGATTTCCTAGAGTTTTATTTGCTACAACAAACGAGGGACCCCTTCCCCTTTATTCATCTTACGTGAAAAATTCTTCCCTGATATTACAGCATTTAGAATGTTGGAATTAAATTAGTTAAAACTGATCAGTGCCCAGTGTATATACCTTCGACACTGCTCAGATTATAAAAATATAGTATGCTGATCCCCATTCTGCCGAATTATACCCTTGGTAAGGATTTCCTAGAGTTTTATTTGCTACAACAAACGAGGGACCCCTTCCCCTTTATTCATCTTACGTGAAAAATTCTTCCCTGATATTTCTTCCAATCCGCTTCCAAAAACTATCACAAATTGTTATGTACACGTGTGATGCAAGGCCAGCCAAAAGTATGATCACTTTTTTAGAATAATGAAGGAATTAAAAAGCCTATCAGTGCATGCAAAAAGTTTAAAAGTTAAAGTCTAGAATTACTTTTCTTCTTTTATTTAATTATAGAGCACAGCGATCTATATTAACAAACCCGCAACCTGCATTGCATTGAAGGAGAAGATTCAACACTGCATCAACGAAGTTCAGCCACATTTTTGCGAAATGTGGAGGAGTACGAGTAGTGTTTTGTCTTTCGTTCTGTACACACGTCGTACGTCCTATACCTGTACTTATGTTTATTATTAATTTGTAAAACACGAAATTATACCGGAATAGGTATAGTTTTGTTTTCCATCATATGTGTACGTGTTTTTTTATTATTTTATTTTTTTACTGGCGTTTGTTTCTTCTCTACTTGTTATTATCAATTTCATTTTTATGTTCCTCCTATGTATTTTATTACCCTACGGTGTGCGCGGTGTTAAACTAATTTTTGTTAGTCTGAGGTCGAAGGTATATACACTGGGCTGGACTTTTAACTAATTTAATTTCAACACTTTAAATGTTGTGAAAATGTTTGTTTTGGTCGTTCCGTGCGTTAAGTTCACAAACATTATTCCCCCTTTCCTCCTTCTCATAATCTATTTTCTTAGTTCCAGTACAATGCACTGCATATGTAGAGACTATCCCCTGAGTACTGGTCCAAGATAAAAACAAGAAATGTTCATGGAAATTTTCAACAAACGAGTGTGATACTCGTAAAAACAAACCGCTATTTTCAAATTTCGTGAGTTACGTATGTTCGATTTTTGCATTTTTTTCAATTATGTTGGTATACATGTCTGTTATATATGTTGGCAATATCACCCATTTTCGATTGTCAGTTTTACTATTCGAAAAAATGGATCAAAAAAACTGTATTAACTTTTGTGTAAAAAATGAAATTAAATGCGCAAGGACATTTGTTGACTGTGACGTTTGGCAGGTCTACTATGAGCAGAACACAAAATCAATTGTGGTATAACCGGTTTAAGGAAGGCCGAGAAGATGTCAATGACGATGCTTGTCCTGGTCGACAGAGACGTCAACAACCGATGAAAACATTGATGCAGAGAAGAAGATGATTTTGGATAAATGTCGAATCACTATCAGAGAGGTTGTTGGTAATGTTGGCATATCGTTAAGCTTATGCCAAGCAATTTTTACGGATATTTTAGACATGAAACGTGCGGCAGCGAAGATTGTTCCAAAATTACTAAATTTTGAGCAAAACAATATCGCATAGACATCGCTCAGGAGCAGCTGAACATCGCCAACGATGATTCAGATTTCCTCAAAAAGGTCATAGCTGGGGACGAATCATGATAGTATGGCTATGAGATTGAAACCAAAGCCCAATCATCCCAAAGCCCAATCACCCCAACGCTCAGGAGCAATTGAACATCGCCAACGATGATCCAGATTTCCTCAAAAATATAATAAACGTTGACGAATCATGGGTGTATGGCTATAACATTGAAACCAAAGCCCAATAATTCCAATGTAAACGCCCAGAAGAGCCAAGACCAAAAAAAAGCACGTCAAGTTCGGCCATATGTGAAAAAATGTGCTCACTGCTTTCTTCGACTGCAATGGCGTGGTGCATCATGAATTCTTGCCACAAGGCCGTACGGTTAATAAGGAATACTAACTTGAAGTTATGCACCGTTTGCGCGAAGCAACTCGTTAGAAACGCACATAATTGTGGAAAAATAGTCCTGGTTTTTGTACCATGATAACGCACCAGCTCACACATCGATGCACGAGTTTTTGGCCAAAAACAAAACCGTTATCATGCCTCAACCACCGTTTTCACCGAAGTTGGCCCCCGCTGAATTTTTCCTCTTTCCAAAACTGAAGAATTCGCTGAGATGAAAGGAAAATCGAAACAGGAGCTGTTGGCGTTACCAAAAAGCGCATTTCGGAGGAGTTTCGAGGTTTGGAAAAACGCTAGAATAAGTATATTATATCTGAAGGGGATTTCTTTGAAGAGGACAAGATAGCTATGAGTAAATAAATACTTCTTGAAAGAATTTAAAATAGCTTTTCTTTTTGATCGGACCACACATATTTTTATACACTCGGGTTCACTTATATAAAGGCACTAAAAATTCCATATTCAGAAGCCTGCCTCTTTTGCAATTTGGATTGAAGAATTTTAGAATAGAAGCTAGATATCTTGAGATAAAAACAAGTCATGCCAATACTAGTCTCTTAACTCAACATCTTTTCCTGAGCAATTAAAAAAAAAAATACAAATATGTGCTGTTTCTTCAGTTCACTGGAATAAAAGCATTTAATTTTTTTTTGTTAATTTTAAAGTAAGCGATTATTTATTTGTACGGAGCGAAACATGCTAGCTTTTGAGATATATATGTATATGTCGATGCTATGCACTGTTTTGTCTAAAACTTTCTACGACTGACCATGATTTTATTTTCACCAAACCTAAACTAGAAGCGTTTTTAGTTTTCAATATTTTTGATTGTTGCAAACCTATTATTTTTTTCAAGAACTTTATGTGCACATTATGTAACTAATGTGGTGTTTATAGGACACGAATGAGTGATACGTCTAGAAAACATGTATAATATATACTTATGTGCTGTTCATAGAACACAGACTAGCACTCGTCTAAAAAATTTTATATGGAAATCACTCAAAAAATTGATTTACTTTCATATAAATTTTCTAGACGAGTTGTTCGTCTGTATTCTGTGAACAGCACATTAGTATTTTGAGTGTATTTCATACAAGTATATCATTGACAAATCAGAAAAAGCAAGTACGAAACAGTACAAAAGTTAAAATTGTTCTTTTATTTTAATTCCAGATAAATACGGCTGTAGTGGTGCCCTTATCGATGATCGACATATTTTGACAGCTGCCCATTGTGTGCGTGGAGATGGCTATCGTGAAAAAAAGGGATTGTAAGCGGTATAGTATTTTGAATAATTCGAAAATTTGCTCTAAATTGAAGATTTGTCTATAATTTTGTATAACAATACAACTCCCACAATTAGAAAACATGTACGCTTGGGTGAGTTTAATGTGAAAACTGAACCGGACTGCATCGAAGAACCAAACTATTTAAGTTGTGCAGATGCTGCTATTGATATAGGAGTGGAAAAGATGTTTGTTCATCCGGATTACAAAGATAATTCGTTTAATAAGTTTCACGATGTTGCAATTATACGTCTTAAACATCCAGTGCCTTTTTCGCATTTTGTCATGCCGATTTGTTTGCCCAATAAAACAGATAATATTTCATTTAAAGAGGGTCAGATGTTTTCGGTTTCCGGTTGGGGTAGAACGGATTTATGTAAGTTTAACAGTAATATTTTATATGAGAAATAAGTTAATGTACATAATTTCTTTTCTGATCTTTAATTGCAGTCAATAAATACTTTATCAACATAAATAGTCCCATCAAATTGAAGTTGCGTATACCTTTGGTATCGCCACAAAATTGTAGCAAAGTTTTAAAAGGTTTTGGTATGGAATTGGGTAGCAAACAATTATGTGCCGGCGGCGAGTATGCCAAGGATACTTGTGCCGGTGACAGTGGTGGCCCGTTGATGTATTTTGACCGCAATCATTCTAGATGGGTAACCTATGGAATTGTCAGTTATGGTTTTACTCAGTGCGGCATGGCTGGCCACCCAGCTGTTTACACTAATGTGGCTGAGTATATGGATTGGATAAACAGTGTTATTGAAGAAAATTCTTAAAGGCAGCCTGGAAACTAAAATTAATTCTTCAACCTGTTTTTTTTTTATTTACTCTATGAAAGTTATAAATCGTTTATTTATTTTGAAAGCTATTTAATCTTATAAATTTAGATGTATTTATAAGGTAATAACAGTTATTTGTTACAGTTTGCTCCATAATATAAAAAATATCTAATATTTTTTATATCATGGTTGCTCCAAAGCTATTTTGTTTTACTATTGTATTGGCATGTAATGACATCTCATATATCAATTATAGTATTTCTTCTATACTCGCCGAAAATACCCTAATATAGAAACAACATGGCGCAATCAAATCACATCAGTTTTTGAAACATCTAGTCTTTGTATTAAATAGAAATGCAAATTTTAATTTTAAAATAGCAAATTTTTTACTATTATGCTTTATACATTTCCTTTAAATTTATTTCACACATATTCGAGGATTTAATAAACAAACTATATTTTTGTGAATGAAGTCTGAAAGATCAAAGAGTTGGCTTCATTAAGAACTGCATGTTAATTTAACTTGATTTTATGACAAGAATTATCTTGTTAATATAAGAATATGTATTGTAAGGCTATTTTTGTTTACTGATGACTGTAATAGGCTTTTTACACTGGTCATCATCTTCATGAAATGCACGAAAGATGTTAAAAATAAGAAACATCTATCATCACTCAAAAACATTATTATTTAGCTTTCACAATATTTAATAATAAGGAAAATTTTTTTAGAAAAAAATTATGCTGAAAAACAAAAAAGGATTATATAATGTGTATGAATAAAATGTACAAAACACAAACAAAATTATTACAGGAACCTTAAGAAAGAAAACACATATTTAAACAACACATAATAAATAAATTGTATTTTTGTTTAACATCAAGGCGACTTCATAACAAGTGAAATCGACAGCGCAGTCATAATTTTTTTTTTTTTTTTTCAAATTTTAATCTGTTTCAGATGTCAACGGAATAATTAAAAGAAACTTTACAAAAATTAAAACAATTTTTATACCCTTCACAAAAATGTAAAGGGTATACATATATAAGTTTGTGATTCCGTTTGTAATTTCTACAGTTTTTTTTGCGACCCTATAAAGTATATATGTATATTCTGAATCAGAATTAATGGAAAAGTCGATTAAGCGATGTCCGTCCGTCCGCCGTTGAAAAACCGTTTCTGAGAAAACCATTAGATTTAGAAACTTTTTTCTTTCACCATTCTTTTGCCCCATCGATTCATGGGTTTGCTATTGAAATTCAGTAATATTGGTTCGTTCACGTATAGCTGAGATACATCCAAAATTCCGAAAAAGCCATTTTTTTTTGCAATTTTGTATGGAAATTTTTGAAAAAAAAAAAATTGTTTGTTTTGCTTCAAACTTCACACACTCATTAAGCATGATGACTAAAAGAAAAAAACAATTTTTTTTTTTCAGATATCGGTCAATATATACCCGAGATATAGCCCAAATCGGGTTTTTCATGAAAATTTCGCGTAAGTGAACTAAAACAACTTTGTCTGCTCAAAAGCTATTTTGGTTATGAAATAAGGTTATATAAATATGGAAAATGAAAATCTATGATATCGGTCCATATATACCCGAGATATAGCCTAAATCTGGTTATTCATGAAAATATCGCGTAAGCGAACTTAAACAAGTGTTTTGTGCTCAAAAGCAGTTTTGATAAGGAAATAATTTTATATAATTATAGAAAATGAAAATTTCCGATACGATCCGTATATGCGTGAGATATACCGTAGACCGGCTTTTTTATTCAAATGTCGCATAAGCGAACTGCAACCACTTTTTTTGCTTAAAAGCAGTTCTGGTTATAAAATCAGGTTGTATAAATATTGGAAAATCAAAATTTCCGATATCGGTCCAAATATACCCGAGATATAGCCTAGACCGGGGTTTTCATGAAAATGCTTAAACAACTTTTTTGTGCTCAAAAGCAGTTTTGGTAAGGAAATAATTTTATATAATTATGGAAAATTAAAATTTCTGATACGGTAATATATGCCCGAGATATAGCCTAGACCGGCGTTTCCATTAAAATGTCGCGTAAGCGAACTGAAACAACTTTTTTATGTAAATGGAACTTAAAACTAAATGACATTTATATGGACTCAAAAACTGGAAAGTACGCAATGGTGGCTTAGCTATTACGGGTCTTTTCAGACCTTTTGTCGCTTTCCACAAGAAATAGCCAGGTTGAGGAGTACCAACAAGGTTTTATAAATTTGTTTTAAAGGAAGCCACTCTCTGTATTTCAAGGAGATTTCTTAATTGAGTTATGCATTCCCATAGCCTAGTCTTAAGCTGAGGAGACTTCCGAAGTTGCCACTCTCTTTTAACTCTTCTTTTTTTCTGATAGAAGTTGATCAATTTCAGATGAATAAGTTCTATTTTTGGATCTTATGGTTAGAGGCAGCAGGCAAGTTTTTAGAAAAATCATTAATTGACACATCAATATCCTCAGTCGTTCTCAAACAATATTTTCCGTACAATAAATACTTAAATATTTTGTTATATTTTATCCACTCTAGTTACGGTTAACGCCCTCACACTAAACGGCCAGCAAACCTCCTGGGGGAACCAAATAGAGATTATAGCGGGTGAGTGATCTCATGGCAAATCTAATGAAGGCTCCACTTACATTCCTTCTGAGGGGAAAATTTTTTGCAACTCCAAAATCTATAACGTCGGCGATCTTTCATCGGTCTGACGGCCAATAAGTGGCATGTCCACCTGAAATCCCATCTAAGTGCAACTTGGCAACTTTGTAAAATAGGATGCGGTTTTTCGGGGAAAATAAACGTGATCCCCAAAAAGTGTGTTTAGCGTTATAGTATAGTAAAAATCGAGGCCCAAGTGATTTGAAAAAATTTGAATGTTGGCTTTCTGGAAGTTATATTGTTCACATTTCTGAATCTTACATAGCTAGTGGCAGCATGTTGTACGACTAGTTTAAGGTTTTCAGAAAAATCGTTAATTGACGCATCAATATCCTCAGGGGTTCTCAAGGCAATATTTTCCGTACAATTGACTCTAGTAACGGGGAGCCAACCTTCTTGGTGAACGAGACAGAAATTATAATGGGTGAGTGATCCGATGACAAGTCTAATGAAGACTCCACTTGCATCCATTCTAGGATTTTTCATTGGTCTGACGGCCAATGAGTGGGGTGTCCACTTGAAATCGCATCTAAGTGTAATTTGGTAACCATGTTAACCATGATCCCCAAAAATGGTGTTTAGCGTTATAGTCGCCAGCCGCTAAAAATCGATGAGCAAGTGAATTGAAAAAATGTGATTATAGGTTTTCATTTACTGCTGCTACTGCTAATTAAGTGGAATGCAAATTCAGCTTGATATGGGTCAAGAGCAACTTAATACAACGTGAACGTTTAATACGTGAAATTATATGTTTATTTCACATGTAGTATGATGCCGAAAATGAAAAAAAACACTTCTTTGTTTTTGTCTCCTATTCAATACAAAACCAAACCACTTTATTGGTATTATGTAAACAAATACACATACTACTGCTGTATATATGTACTTATGTACCTACTCATGTTTTTTGTTATCAATTATCAGTCTTGGAATTGATCGTTTATGTTACAGGCGCCATTGAGTCTTGACGGCAGCAAAATTTATTGTGACAAATAGAAAAAATGACGATGTATTCAATCATACGTTTTATTGGCAACGCATATATGTATATGTTTACATATACTATGTATATCAGTGATATTCAGCACATGGAACACTTGTTTGAAAGAATTTAGACCACTGTTGCCAGAAATGCAGATTTATCTTCATTTTGCAGATTTTTCCTCTCTAAAAACATTAAATGAAGATTTGATATAATAAAGTAACTTTTTGTACTTTTTCCCTGATATTTCTACTATCATTTGCTTACTTTATATTAGAACAAAATATCAATCGTTCATGTTATAAAATAGACAAAATGGAATAACATCTGCACATGTTTTTGAATGTTATGTAAGAAAGTTAAGCGAAATGTTGAAAAAATTATAAAGGTTGAAAGCTACATGCAATTGATTGTTTTTGGACTCGAAGTTCAAGAAGTTACTTTGTTAAAGCAGCTTTGGCAAGTTTCTGGAAAGTAATATGTGCTTATTTATATCATAATATAAAGTATTTTTTTTATAATACTCTTTTAAAGTTGCTACCAAAATCATGTTACATTTTTACCACGAAATTAATTTTATTTTTTATAATTGTCGAAAATTCGTTTACCTCTTTTCATCCTTTTTCTAATACCGACGTCATTTAAATGACAATAAAACAATTTTAAAAACATGACAAATGAGTCAAAAGGAAATTAGAAAAAAAAACATGAAAAATATATTTCGTTGTGACAATTTTTCAGTACAACCAGAAATGCCGTTTAAACATGGCTTTAAACCATTCTGAAAATCTGCTGTATATAAAATATGTATTCATTTATTTAACTATACTCCTACAACTGTGAAAATGATTTACATCAGTACCTGCCTTGACGGCCTAACCTGATGGTGGACCAATTCCACGGAGTGAATTTTTCACGATTCACCACCACCCCCGTGTGGCTGACTAGGCTCACACAGGTAGCAATTCTTGTCATATGATTGCGGTCATATGAACAACTTCTTGTTGAGGAGTTCGGGCTTGCTAATCCCACATGTATGCGATTTCCCAGCAATCAACGGAAGACAAGGCTTAATGAGTTGGTAGGCCAAAGCCCACTAAGAGCATCAGCCCTTAAACCAACTCACCCCGTCACTACTGGTTCCTTACAGTACACGTATCTGTTGTATAGGCAACAGATCCTCGGGAGATTGTTAGCCCTCGAAAAAAGCCATCACCAAACAATTATCAAGGATACTAACACTCCCTTCCTGCGTTTTAGGTTTCAAACACAGCCAGAACGTTTCAGCCAAGGTAGGCACCTCAACCATGATCAGCCCGGGTCGAACCGCAAGCAGAACTTCCCGGGGGCCATGCTGATCCCCGTTCTGCCAATTTATACCCTTGGTAAGGGTTTCGGAAGCCAACACAACATAAGTCATGTGGCTTCCTAGAGTTTTGTTTGCCGCACCAAACGAGGGACCCCTTCGTTTGCCGCACCTGCCGTCGTATGTTTGTGTGTTAATAAACAACACTGGGTCTAACGAAGATTTCTTGGACCAGTGCCGTACTTTAATTATAATTTTGAAAAATTTCTAATCTAAGAGAGGAATTATAAATCTTAAAATGAATGGGAGTGAAAAAATACAAGTTTGCTTTCAAACAATTGAGTTTTATTCACTATATTAGCTTCTAATATTGATACCAATCAAAATATTATGAACAGCTTGTTTTTTATGTTTCCCAGCTATCTGCATGTCGACATTGAATAGTAGACTTTGGAAGTTTTTGAAAGATATTCTCAAACAATCAAGTTTACATTCCAACAATCTAAATTAATTATTTAGAATTTAATTTAGACAGCTGGAAAACATAAAACTCAGCTGTTTATAACTTTTTTATTTGTATCAAATTTGTTTTCTATAGAAAACAGTTTAAAAGCTTTTGTTTTATTACGTTTAAACATGACAATACACTGCTCAGAATCATCAACACGTTCTCGTTTTTGGTCAACACGGAGCGAACGCGGCATCCACCTTGAACAGAGCTTTCTCAACCACGTTCTTTTGATATTTGTACGATGTCAGCTGACTCACGCAACTTCACTTTTCGATCATTCGAAATGCTTTTGTGAATTTTTTTTATGTCCACTGCGTTCTGCATCATCGGTGTCTCTACGACTACGCCCGAAGTCAGCTAACCAACGGTTTATTGTTGTTTCTGATGAAGCGGAGTCCGCATAACACTTCTCAAGCCATTGCTTCGCTTGAACGGTATTCTTTCTCATCAAGAATAAGTGTAAAATTAAAACACGAAACTGTTTTTGATCCATTGTTTTCAAAATAACAAAAGTAGCGTCACTCTTAGCACAATAACTCACAAACTAATGAATAGAATATGATGAAATTTTAACAGCTGTCTTTTGAAGGTCAGTAATAATTGAAAAAAGGTGGCTGCAATAAAACCAGTGCCATCTATGTGTTAGGCCCGGGACTTTTCAGCCCATACAGTATGTGTATGTGATATTTAATTTAAAGACTAACGGCCGTATGCAAAAAAACTTAACAAAGCTTGGTAAGCAATTGTTAAGAAAATTTTCCTAACGTTGTATCCAAAAACATTTATTTGCTTACCATACGTTTAAAGTTGAAATAGGTCACTTTAACTGTGCGTTAAAATGACATTTAATTTGTTGATATTGATTTTTCTTAAAATTGCCAATTCCGCGAAAATTGCTAACAAAAGCAATATATTATGATTGCTAGATAGATAAATTAAAACGTTACATTTCATATGAATTGAAAATATTAATTTTGAAAGCGAAACATAAATAAGAAATATGTTAGTGATGCACCTTCAATCGAACGAATACAACTAAAAACGTTATTCGAATAATAAAAATATTTGTAGTATAGAAATCCTATTAATTTTTCTCATTTTCATTAATACACTAAATATTATATATTCATTATTTATTAAAAAGGTAAATCCAGAAAATAATTGTCAAAAAAAGTGTTAATTTATGCCATAATAATAAGTTTTTATTTTTTTAAATTTGTTTTTCAGTTTTCGAATATTCGTTTTCATACATCACTATTCAAGAAATTACAACTGAACATAACGGCATTGCCAGAATAAAACAACTAAATTCCTTACTATATATAAAAGTTAACGTACTGTTTTTGCATAAACTTTTTTAACAAATGTATGGTAGTGTTAATGTGTTTGGTAACTAACGTATGCGTTAAAACTCAAGTAAAAATGTTTTTTGGATACGGCCCTTAATTGTTACTTTTGTTATGTTTTTAAAACTTTTTATGCTTAAAAAATAACTTATTGTTTTAAGAGATTTTGTTTTATTCATTGGAAATAAATATTTCTAAGGCGCAAATGATGAACTCTCAAAGAAAATATTTGCCTAAAATTAAGACATTTACGGTCTTATGTATAATAAAAAACCTTATGCTAACTAACTAGCAGCTATCTTTCCCTTATGGGAATTTACACACAAAAAACTTAGCAGCTAGTTAGTTAGCACAGGGTTTTTTATTATCCATAAGGCCGTTAAATTTTAGCACTATGTTTTAGCAGCTAAATTTTTTTGAACACTTTTTAGCACTATTTTGATGCCTATTTAGCTCCTAAAATATTTGGATCTGGTCACACCGATCAAGAAATTAAAAGTGACTTTTGTTAGCCCAGGCCAGATATCAGATGTCAGATATGGCCATTTTTCGCCAAACTATGGCGACTAAATTTTTAATTTGCGACTGGCAATTTTCTTTTGCGATTTAAAAATCATGTGGCGAAATAGTTGGCTATTCTTACATACTTTGTGTTTTAAATCTGGCATTCCTATTTTATCCAATTTTTTGTTGTCATACTGAATGCTGAAATGATTTATAATGAGAAAAAATCGCCTGTTTTTGATATTCATACGTCCCATAGCAAAATTAATAAATTAAACCTTAAATTTCAGTTTGATTACATGCATGTGAAGCATCATGCATGAGCAACTATTTTCTACAACACAAGTTATTTCCTCAAAAATTTTAATTAAAACAAAGAGGAAGAGTATGACATATTTTAATGTCGTAAAATAATTAATAATAATTCGAAAAGAAGAATATGGGTTGCATGTCTGATTAGAATTTCCTCCTTGATCATGAAGTATCTATTAGTTGCAAAAAAACAAATTCATTTATTGCCGTTTTATTTGCAATTGAAAATGTAATATATAACCATATAAAAAAGATTGGATGTTACATAGTATGGTTGAACACAACAATAGAATTTTTAACATTTGTTTCAATAGTATGGTTAAGTACAGCCATAATATGGGCAGATGTCTTGTATGGTTGGCTACATCATAATATTGTTCACTACATTAAAATATGGTTGGCTGATTTATGTCTACATCTTAGTATACTAACTTACCTTTTTATATCCGCGATCGGGCAAAACGTATTTATTTACTTATTTAATTAATTTTTTACTTTATTTTTTTTTTTTTTTTTAATTTTAAGATTTGTTTTCTTAAATTAATACATATACAAATATTTTTTTTTTAATTAAAAAACAACAAACACATATTTTTTTAACCCTTAAAAATATAGTCGTTAATGAATTAATTTATCAGACATATGATAGAAGCAAATTATTTGGCGTAATAAAAACTATTGTTGTTGTAAAAAATGTTTCATAAATCCTATTATTGTGTGCAAACATGTCTTGAAATTGATATATGGTAACAATAGAATTACGGCATACAAGAACATAGTTAAGGGGAAATAAACTATAATTAAATCCATAATAACTATTTCTACCAATATCAAATAATGTCATAGAGTGTACACTATTGTTGCCGTAACCATATTTCAAACTGCTTTTTCTTTACGTGAAATAATAGAAAAGAAGAAAATTAAATGAAAGAAAATGCAGATAATTTCTTGTTTACGGTAAATGCAGCCGTTAATAGATCGTACTCTTTGCTACCATTAAATGCAATAGATTATGGCTCTGAATTAGAAACTCAGCTACGGAATACAGGAATAATTTAACACCCGAAGTAATAAATAATTTAAAAGAAAATTGTCTGATATATATGAAAAAACTTTTGAAGGAAATGTTGTGCCGCATACCTGCTATTTAAAATTTTTAAAGAGTTTTTAATAACAAAATGCGGTAATCTGCTAATCTAATGTGGCGGCACAGGTTGTGGTGCCGGAGTTGTATTAAAAACAAGTAAGAGTGTGGAGAGTGGCTGGGCCGAATTGGTCGGAATTTTCTATTTTCTGTATTTTAGTAACCTTTTTTTATAACGAGAATTGCTTTTCAGCAAAAAAACAAATGTTAATGGAAAAATCGGTTCAGGCTATGTCTCGGGTATATATGGACCGATATCGGAAATTTTCACTTTCCATATTTATATAACCTTATTTTATTAACAAAACTGATTTTGAGCAAAAAAAAGTTGTTTAAATTCGCTTATGCGACATTTTCATGAAAACCCCGGTCTAGGCTATATCTCGGGTATATATGGACCGACATCGGAAATTTTAACTTTCCATATTTATATAACCCTATTTTATTACCATAACTGCTTTTAAGCAAAAAAAAATTGTTTAACTTCGCTTATGCTACATTTTCATTTAAGGCCCGATTTTGGCTATATCTCGGATATGTATAAACCGATATCTGGACTTTTTTTTTTGCTTTTTAGTCACCATGCTTGATAAGTTTGAAACAAAAAAAAAAAAAAACAACATTTTTGTTCAAAAATTTTCATACAAAGTTGCAAAAAAAAATGGATTTTTTCGGAATTTTGAATATATCTTAGCTATACGTGAATCGACATTACTGAATTTCAATAACAAACCTATGAATTGATGGAGTCAAAGAATGGTGAAAGAAAAAAGTTTCTAAGTCTAATGGTTTGCTCAGAAACAGTATTTCAACGGCGGACAGACGGACATCGCTTAATCAACTTTTCCATTAATTCTGATTCAGAATATGTATACTTTATGAGGTCGCAAATGAAAATTGTAGAAATTACAAACGGAATCACAAACTTATATATACATTTTTCTGAAGGTATAAAAATTGATACACATAAGTATGTCTAAATTAAAAAACTATTTTAAAAGTAGTATGGTAAACAGAAATATATCTCCTCTGCATTTAAAGGAATAAAATAGATTTAAATAGCTGCCAGGCTTTGACTGAAGGGGGTCAGGAGTGTAAAATAAGTTTCAGATCTCATGTTGAAGCTGTGGATTCAATTTTTAAAAACAATAAGAATTCTAGAACAATTATGGGTGTCGTAACTTTTGTGGTTGCTGGTGATTTTCATGATTATTGTTGCTATAATGGAATTTGCTCCGACGATATTAGAGATCTTGTTCCCGAAACAAACATATTTTTACGCAACATGCGTTCATCATTCACGGCTCATCCACTTGTGTTCGATTGTCCAGCATTTCGCACAACATATTACAGAGAGAATTCGTTTTTCAGCCATAGAGATCATCTGTGGAACAAGTAGCCTGCAGACATGTTTCCTATCATATATAATGTTGGAAGGTTCAAGTCAAACTTCCACAAACACTACACCTTTCCTCCTTCTTTTAACGTATTTTCCTATTTCCAGCACAATGCACTACAAATTTAAGGGTCATTCCCTGAATACTGATTACTTTTAGATTACATATTGCACAAAACTATGTTTAATTAGCAATGTAATACAATAAGTCAAGTTCAATATTGTTTAGACATTTTCACTCTTACTTTTCTACTCTCTGACAGTTATTTATTTACATTTTCCAATCGCTCCACTTGGCTCGTTAAATTTGTTTTCAATTTTTTGCTTTGTATTTAACAATTCACTAATATGTAATTCGAAAACGTGATATTTGATTGCTGCCAGAAATCAAGTTTATTTTTGTTTTATTTGAATTTAAAACCAAACATTTAAGTTTCCCACACGAATCAGTTTTTTACAACGATTTACATACACACAAACTTAATTATATATGATTGTAATATTAAATGCATCTATAATTGGTTTGTTTGGTGTTGCTACGTTAGGAAATTAATTAATTTACCAGACAGCCAAAAGCAACAAAATTGTTTTTGAACGTAGTTTTAAGCACTCGTGTATACGAGGTCTGCCTTTTTTTTTTTATATTGGACCAGTACTCAGGGGATAACCCCTACATATGCAGTCCATTGTACCCGAACTAGGAAAATAGGTTGTGAGGAGGGGGAAAGAGGGAGTAGTGTTTGTGAACATTTGACTTGAACCTTCCAACGTTATAACAGACAGGAAACACGAAGACGTTCGGCTGAAAAACGAATTCTCTCTGTAATGCGTAGTGCGATTCCCCGGGCGATCGACCACAAATGGATGAGCTCTGGACGATGAGCGCGTGCTACGTAAAAATGTGCGAGTTTCGGGAACAAGATCCCTAATCTCGTCCGAGCAAAATCCATTGTAGTAACGATAGAACAGAGTAACGCACCCCACACTGCGTCGATGCTCCAGTGAGTCAATAGAGTTGGATACCCTACTGTCACCGATGAGCCTCTTCGCCCTCTCCTGCACACGGTCGAGTAACGCCAAAATAGACTTTGAGGCACCGGCCCAAACATGAGAGTTGTATTCCATTTTCGGTCGGATGTAGGTGGTATAAATAGTAAGGAGGTCGGATGGAGTGAAGTACATATTACACCGTTTCAAAAAACCAAGACACTTGAATGCTTCTTTGGAGACATGAAAAATGTGTTCAGTCCAGCGAACATCACACTGTATCTTCATTCCAAGAACGTCAAGAGCATCCGATTCCTAAATATTTATACCATCCATGAGTACAGATGAAGCAGCATTTGCGGTCGTTTACTTGTGTGTTAATAAGCAGCATTGGGTCTTACGAGCGTTGAAGGCGACTCTGTTTTTACGACCCCATTCGGAGATTAATAGAAGGTCACTATTCAGTGAATCATTCATATTTAGCCTCTTAGCAGCGATCTCGGATAGGCTGGGCCTATAGCTAAAAGAGTACGAGTGGCAAATGCTGCTGTCATCTGCGAAAGAGTGGATAGGGTTGGAAGTTTGGTAGAGAAGATCATTTAGAAAAATAATTATTAAAATATTAAATTAATTTGTGAACAACACTCGTAGGTAAACAAAAGTTTATTTCAAACATGATAATTTTTAATTTTTTTGTTGTATAATTCTTTTATTAGCGAACAGTATTGCATCACATTTATATACAGGGTGTACCAGAACTGAACATCAGCAGAAAAAATCGACAGGATTGATTGTAACCATCATTAAAATAATCAGGAAAATATCTCACCCACGCAGTTTGAAAATTATGGGCATATAAGCAAAACTAGAAATTTGGTCAAACTGTAACCATTTTTCGATTACTGTGTTGAATTTTTATTCCTTTTTTGTTCATTTAAACTTTGGAACTGTAAATTTAAATAACATTTCTAAATTAGTTCAAGATTTTATTATTATTATTTTATTAATTTTACTTACTTTTGTTGCCTTTGGTACAAGTGGCGTCACTATCCGTCTCGCTCACTTATGGCAAATGTGACCACTATCCATCTCTCTCATCATTTTGCCGTAAAATTTGGAACCTCCCAAGAGCTTGTGCGAATAAAAAATATTTGAACTGATTGGGTTGGAAAAAATTGGTTTATTTGAAATTTTTATTTCTTTACTTTTTTTTGTGTGAAACTATCAAGTATTGTGCCATTTTACAATCCTGATTAAGTGCGTGAACTTTTAATGACACTTGTCAAGGAACTTTAGTACAATTTTTTGTTAAAGGAGAGCCTTTCAAAGCCGACAAATTTTGAAAGTTTTTAATTAATAGTTAACTCAAGTGACGGTCAACGTCAAGTTATTAAACGGGGAGCCAACCTTCTGGAAGAACGAAGCAGAGCTTATAGTCGGTTGGTGATCTGATGAGTAATCTATGAAGGCCCCACTTGCACTCATTCTAAAGAAATCTTTTTTTGTTTTTAATATTATGACATGAGTATTTTGGTACTATTAAACAAGAATGTAGTATAGTCATATATACAATCAAATTTTTTATCAATGTTATCGTAAACATAACACTATAGTTTTAATTATTGAATAAAGTCAATTTAAGCATATAATATATTGTCTTCGTAAGAGTAAATAACTCTAATTGTTTACGGAGCCCTAACATTCCCAATAATGTGCGCTATTGTTATTCTAAAAATTAGTTATTCTATTTTAATATAAAATAAATAACACCAAATTAAAAGTAAACATTGGAATAAAGTTAAATCAACAGATCCAATACAATTCAGTGGTACGAGTAAACAAACAAAAGAAGCTGAACAAGAAGAGCATAAAATAAACTCATAATTTGCACACGTTCTTAGACACTGATTGGTGTAACATGGTTGTTAACAAACAGCTTGTTGCCAAAATAAATGTATTGCGCCATCTTCGTATTGCTGTTCAGTTGATATTTAAAATTAAAAAAATATTAATTCATACTTGTCAGAGGAAAATGAATGGAAATTTTGCAAACACATGCAAATTTGATGTTTAATCAAAGTAATTTCCATAATTTCAATAACGACTTTACGAGCAAAAAAAACACGAAGCAAAAGTGATATAACAAGGAGTGGGTAGAAAGAAGTTGGTTGGAAAAGATGATAATAATCCAAACCAGTAACAGATGAAGGTGGGGATAATGTCAGTGATTACAGTGATTATTACAATACATTCGAGTATTCAGATATTGTTTTTATTTTTCCTCCACCCACCATCTCTTTCGAAACAATATGAACATAATATATGATTGTCTTCCTCGTTTTTTTATTTGCAAAAAGAAAAGCAGTTGTATGTGTTGAAGAATATGCTGATTTTTGCTAAAAATGAAATTGTTACTGTGTTTGTGTGGCACGTGTTTCTCAATTAGAAAACAATATTTAATAAGCAATTTTTGTTTTTTGGGAGGTAAGTATGGTAACCTCGCAAACATTTGTAAGTTCCATTTTTCAGAAATTGACCAGCAAATGATGTCTTTTTTTGGTGTATTAATATTTGATTTCACAAATTTTTATATGAAAATCAAAAAAAATCTGTCTTATCACAACCTTGGTTTGGTTTTCAACCAAACTTTAAATCAGTATGAAACAAAGAATTTATATACAAACATATGTATATAAAAATCATTCAAATATTAAACACATGTCAAACAATTATAAACAAAAATATAACAGCCTGATGCATATCATCCTTACGGAGGGCTGTTGGTCCATGTTTTTAAAATGTATATTTGTCGAATATCGAATAAATAATATTTGTATGTTAATTTTCATCTTATTATTATTTTAATTATAAATTTGCTAGAAATTGAAGAATTTTTTGAGTGTAATGTACGAGTATATAGCATCTTCTGTATACAATGTGGCAACCTTCAAAAGAAATTGCTTCACAATTGTGTTATCGTTCGTTTTGACAGGCGGACAGTTATTGATCCTGAATATGGTAAACTAACTAAACTTACCATACAACACAATTGAAGGAATATCCAAACAACCAATTTTACATGCTTGTATTGTCAAATTTTCGATAAAAAATGTTTGCAGGGATACCACGTAAGAACTGTGTAATGAGGACGTGAACTTTAGGTTCAAATGTTTTTCTTGTATATAATTTGCCATTGTTATTGTCTAGTTATTAAATACTTTTTTATTTAAATTAAAGCACGATTTTAGGGTGGTGATTATTTTTATCTTAAAAAGTGGTGAGTTAAGTTGGATATTTGGTGCGGCGGGGTTACTGTGTTTGTAAAGTGTGTACAGTTGAGTTTTGGTTTATTTTAAACTGTTATTGGTTCCCCTCTTTGAAATGTCTTTTCAGGTATCCAAATTAGCTTTGACAAAAAAGTTTAATCGAACAGAGAAATGTGTTCATCCCAAATTTAAGAAAAGGAGTGCGATATTTATTAGTTGGTTAACACAAATCAAAGGAGTAAAAACGTAAGAAGATATTAATTTTTTCAGCTGTAATAAAAATTAGAGCTAGTTTTAAATCTAACCAACTTCTAGTAGGTGCCACATTGAAAATGCTTTTATAGGACTTATAAGAATTTAAGTAAAGTATGATCCCTATCATCTTTAAGTATATATCTATATATACCACATATGTATATAAACGTGTAAGTACGATAACGTTTATCTTTGGACATCTGAAAATCGTCTATGTCTCTATATTTTTAAATCGAAATATATTGTGATACACAAAAATCCATTATTCCAATGGATTGCTAAAAAAGAGTGAAATTCATCCAATATATAACCTCAAATTTCTTTTGCATCGTAAGGTTACCGTTGAGGAGCCACATAAGCATTCAGGACCCGTTCAGTGCCTAAACTGCCAAGAATTTGGCCACACTAAGGCTTACTGTAAGTTTCCCGCTGTTTGTGTTGTATGTGGCGAACTTCACGGCACAACTCAGTGCAATAAGCCAAAGGCCGGCGTAAGTGTTAAAAAATGCAGTAACTGTGGAGGTAACCACACTGCAAATTATAGAGGTTGCCCTATCTACACTCATTTTAAGCGGTCAATGACAAATAAGTCATCGGTTTCTCCAGCAGCCCAGCAGCCAAATGTCATTGGTAAAAACAATTTTACCCAGGTAGGCCATTCAACCAACTACACAAACACGCAGAATTCCAAACAATTTTCATATGCTAATGTGGTTAAATCCGACCAAAACTTGAACCAGGAACCCAAGCCCCAAAATTCCGATCCAAATTTTGGTAACCTAGAGGCAACTCTGCAGACTCTTGTTCAATCCATTAACACTTTTACCGTCTCTATGACAAACATGATGCAGGAAATGCTAAAAATGCAATTCACTATTTTACAGGCAATTTAAAAAAAATGAATTGGTTAAAAATATGTTTCTGGAACGCAAACGGCATTCGCCAACACAAAAATGAACTTGAGCACTTCCTTATGGAAAAGCAGATCGATATAATGATGATTGCTGAAACCCATTTAACAATCAACAGTTATTTCAAAATTAATGGCTACACACTATATGATACTAAAGATCCCTGTGGAAGATCTTACGGAGGCTCGGCAATTTTGATAAAAACTAGAATTAAGCACTATTTGCTAAACGAGACATGTGAGGATTATCTCCAAGCAACAAACATATCTATTGAACATTTTCATGATAAAATCGTTATATCCTCGATTTACTAACCACCACGATTTTCAGTAACAGAAAATCAGTATTCACATTTTTTCAAATCACTTGGTCCTCGATTTTTAGCGGCTGGCGACTATAACGCTAAACACACTTTTTGGAGATCACGTTTAATTACCTCGAAAGGCCGTGTGCTTTTTGACACCGTTTCAAAATGGGTTTAGATATGGTTTCAAGCGGACACCCCACTTATTGGCCGTCAGACCAACGAAAGATCCCAGAGGTTATAGATTTTGGAGGTGCGAAAAAATTTCCTTTAGAGTGGATGCCAGTGGAGCCTTCATTAGATTTTGACAGACCTTTGAGAAGAAGAAGTATTGCTCAGCTCTATTCATTGATATTTCTCAAGCTTTTGATAAAGTGTGGCACGACGGCTTGGTGCACAAAATAAGGTTGAACTTGCCTGCAAGCTTGCCTCACAAGCTTCTAGAAAGCTACTTATATGGGCGGAAGTTTGTTATCAGAGAAGGCGACTTTATAAGCCCAACTCAGCCAATCAAGGCAGGAGTTCGCCAAGGCAGCATACTGGGGCCTACTTTATATTTGATTTACGCCTCTGACATACCAACGACATCCGGAATCCACACTTCTACCTTTGCAGATGACACAGCGTTTTTGAGTGTTCATGAAAACCACCAATTAGCATCACGAAACTTACAAGAATATACTTCAATATTAGAGATATGGCTAAACTTTGGAAAATCAAAGTTAATGAACAGAAATGTACTCATGTCACATTCACACTGTGTAAGCAAACATGTCCGCCTATCCAAATTAACAACCCACTTATTCCGCAGCACAATGAAGTCAAGTACCTTGGTATTCACCTGGACCGTAGGCTAACGTGGAAGTCTCACATTGAAGCAAAGGTAACTCAGTTAAAACTAAAAGCAGCGCAGCTAAATTGGCTTATGGGCAGAAACTCTACATTGAAATTACATTGCAAACTTTTGTTATACAACGCAATACTAAAGCCTATATGTTGCTACGGAATTCAGTTATGGGGCACCGCCTCATCGTCAAACATTGAAAAAATTCAAAGGCGACAAAACCAAGTTCTTCGAACGATTACTGCGACTCCATGGTACGTAAAAAATTCACAAATTCGTAAAGATCTGAGTGCTCCGCTGGTAAAAGAGGAATTTTCTAAGTACGCGACAAGGTATGCCAGTAAACTGGAACTTCATCCAAACCCTCTTGCGCGCAATTTTCTTAATTTTGGTGGTCACACTTAGCTTAGAAGAAGGGATACCGTTGCCACCATCAGATTGCTCAATAGGTGATTTTACCGAAATAGCTCCCGGAAAATAAAACTTTTTGTCTAGCATTGGCCGGACTTAAGTATAAAGCATATCTTTTTTTTTTTTAATTTTAAAGCACATATTTTTTAATTTTAAATTTAGTATTAAGATTTGAATACTTATTGTTAGTTCATTTTGAAGATAAATAAAAAACGCTAAAAAAAAATCCAATTATACAAGACATTGCAATAAACGGCGAAAAAAAATGGACAATGTTGCAAATGCAAAAAATTTAGGAATAGTTTTCAACAACAATCTTAGTTGGTCAAATCATATTAATTCGCTGATAGTACAAATACATATATATGAGATTGACATTACTGTCTGTACAATACTTCACGCCTTAGAGTATGAATTCTTTTAGCAAAAGCATATTTAGTTTCAAGTCTTACATATGGCCGTGAGTTGTCTTCAAATTCTGATTACTTAAGTAAGAGAAAACTTCAAGTACTATATAATAAAGTTATAAGATATGTTTATGGTCTTAGACAACGAGACCATGTATCGTCTTACTCGAGGAATCTCTATACGGTATCATTTCAAAATCTTTTAAAGATAAAGATGTTAATATTTTTCGAGAAAATCCTTCATAGTCAAGGGCCCAAATACTTATTAAAATAGATTCGATTTGTCAAATCATCACGAGACAAAAAATTATACTTCCCAGAGTTGGATGTCTCACTTCAGAATGGCAATTTTTCATACATGCTATTCGCCTTTGGAACGCTCTTCCACATAGCCAGCAGCTACTCGTAAAAATTTTTACTTAATTAAATATTTTATTTTTTCATCACTACTTGTCCTTATAAGGTTAGTTGTTCAATTAATATTTGTATATCTTACTTTTATATGTCTAAAACTTTATTTTATTTAATAACCCTAGTCAATTTGTTTATCCACCAAGTCTTGTACACTAAATTCTTCCTGCACTGTAATTACAGACTTGGTCTTGTTGTGCAAGGAGTCAATATATAAATAAAATGAAATATATTCGGCAAGAAATTCAAAACATTAATTTAATTTTATGATAATAAATTTTTACTTACAAAATATATTCTTGAAGCTGTTGGTAAATGGGCTGAAATCAAATTCAGATAGTTAAGCACGCTGTTTTTCTTTTTTTTAGTATTGGCCTAATACTTAAGGGATGACTCCTATATATGCAGTGCACTGTACTGGGGCCAGATTCCGCAACTATGATTTTTTTTACCAATGAACATTCAACATAAAATTCACCGACATGCACAGTGTTCACTTTCACTATTGCGCTGAATATGTTTCTTCAGACTGAATAATATGCTGATTTATTAAATTAACTGTGTCACGCAAGTTCTTTAGGAGATAGTTTTAATATTCATACATAAAAAATAAATTTAAAAATATTTTTAAAGGAAGCAACATTCACCGAAGATTTTTGAGTGAAAAAATTATTATTCAATGTACACCAAGGCAGCTTTATATAGGTAGTGGCAGAATTACAATAAATACAATACAAACAAAATACATGTTAATGTTTATTGGTGTCGTATTTATTTATTGTAATTCTGCCACTACCTATTAAAGCTGCCCTGGTGTTAAAATTATTCATTCTCACCATTGCGGGCTCAAAAATCAAAAGTGAACACTGAAATTGGTGAACATTTCAAAACTCATAGATGCGGAATTTGGCCCCCGGAACTAGGAAAATATTTTAAAAGGAGAAGGAAAGAGTGAGTAATGTTTGTGGACGTTTGACCCATTTGGGGTCGTTTTGCAGGATGAACATATGTTAGGTAAATACATGAGTGTTTCGGGAACAATATTCTTAATTTCTTCAGAGCAAAATCCATTGTAGTAGCGACAAAACAAAGAAACACAACATCACACTGCAGCGATGCTCCAGTATTATACCATACACTCACCGATATGTTTCTTCACTCTCTCGGGCACACGATCGAGTAACCCCAAAATAGACTTTAAGGTCCAAAATTGAGAATTTTAAGCAGTTCTGTCAGTTAAATATGGTACAAATAGTAAGGAGATCGGATTGAGTGAAGTACTGTTTCAAAAAGCTGAGATACTTGAATGCGTCTTTAGAAACATGAAAAATGTGTTGAGTACAGCGCACATCATACTGAATTTCAATTCCAAGAACATCAAGAGCATTCGATTACACAATATTTATATCATCTACTAATACAACTTTAGTTAAAGTATTTCTTTCTTTTTAAATTTCTTTGTTGATGAATGTAGACATTGTCTGTGCTAAATAGTTTTTCGAAATTATCTTAAGTTCTAATAAGAATTTTTTAATGAAATAAGTTACACAACAATACGATGTATGTACATGATTTTAGAAGCCTTTAACAAAATTAATTTGTGGTTAAAAGACTAGATTTTACTAGATACATATACTTAAGATATTACTAGAGCAAACCTATATTATTAAAACTTCGATCACTATTTTAAAGAGTAGCATTAGTCGCAAAATGCACTACTTCATTATATTCATTTTATGGAACAAAAACAAAGGCAATATGATATTACCATGCCTTTTTGCGGCGAGTCTAAGTTTGGTGTATGTGTTGGAAATTTATTCGTAAGATGACAGAGGCAGCTTATAAAGAATTATTAAAGCGCATTCTAAGTTAGTTTTGAAATTGATGGTGTGGGACGACGGCTTGATGCACAATATAAAGTTAAACTTGCTTGTAAATACTCACAAGCTTCTGAGAGCTACTTATATAGGCGGAAATTTGTTATCATGTCAGTTAGCTCACGCAACCGCACTTTTCGATTTGGTGGATTTTTTTATGTTTTCTGGTATTACCTGCTCATTTGGATGTCCATTGCGTTCTGCATCATTGGTGTCTCTACGACCACGTTTGATGTCAGCAAACCAACATTTTATTGTTGTTTCAAGCCATTGCTTCGCTTGAACGGTATTTTTTCCCATCAAAAAGCAGTGTAAAATGAAAACGGGAAGTTTTTTTTGATCCATTGTTTTGAAAATAACAAAAGAAACGTCACTCTTAGCACAATAACTCACAAACTAATGAATAGAATATTAACAGCTGTCTTTTGAAGGTTAGTATTAACTGAAAAAAGACAATTGTAATAAAACTAGCGCTATCGTATCTATGTGTTAGGCCTAGGATTTTTCAACCCATGTAGTGTGTATGTATTTAAAAATATTTTTTTTTTTTTTAGCTTTTTTTATTTATTGAATCTTTACAATGTGAACTAACAATAAGTATTCAAATCTTATTACTAAATACAATAAATTAACTAAGTCCAGCCAATGCTAGACAAAAGGTTTTATTATGCGCATATTATATCGGTAAAATCGCCTACTTAACGCTCTGATGGTGGCAACGGTATCCCTTCTTCTCAACCGAGTGTGACCACTAAAATTAAGTATGTTTCGTGCAAGAGGGTTTGGGTGAAGTTCCAATTTGCTGATATACCTTGTCGCATGCTTTGAAAACGCATCTTTTACCAGTGGAACACAGAGATCCTTATGAATTCGTGAGTTTTTTACGTACCATGGAGCTGCGGTAATTGTTCGAAGAATTCTGTTTTTTCGCCTTTGAATTTTTTCAACGTTTGAAGCGGAGGCGGTGCCCCATAGTTGAATTCCGTAGCAACATATAGGCTTTAGTATTGCGTTGTATAACAAAAGTTTGCAATGTAATTTCAATGTAGAGTTTCTGCCCATAAGCCAATTTAGCTGCGCTGCTTTTAGTTTTAACTGAGTTACCTTTGCTTCAATGTGAGACTTCCACGTTAGCCTACGGTCCAGGTGAATACCAAGGTACTTGACTTCATTGTGCTGCGGAATAGGTGAATTGTTAATTTGGATAGGTGGACATGTTTGCTTACACAGTGTGAATGTGACATGAGTACATTTCTGTTCCTTAACTTTGATTTTCCCAAGTTTAGCCATATCTCTAATATTGAAGTATATTCTTGTAAATTTCGTGATGCTAATTGGTGGTTTTCATGAACACTCAAAAACGCTGTGTCATCTGCAAAGGTAGAAGTGTGGATTCCGGATGTCGTTGGTATGTCAGAGGCGTAAATCAAATATAAGGCCCCAGTATGCTGCCTTGGCGAACTCCTGCCTCGATTGGCTGAGTTGGGCTTATAAAGTCGCCTTCTCTGATAACAAACTTCCGGCCACATAAGTAGCTTTCCAGAAGCTTGTGTGTATTTGCAGGCAAGTTTAACTTTATTTTGTGCAGCAAGCCGTCGTGCCACACTTTACCAAAAGCTTGAGATATGTCAATGAATAGAGCTGAGCAATACTTCTTCTCCTCAAAGGTCTGTCTTATGACATTGACTAGTCTGTGCGTTTGTTCTATGGTGCTGTGTTTAGCCCGAAAGCCAAATTGATGATCAGGGATTCATCCCACATTGTTCAACATTGGACTCAACTTTGCCATTAACAATTTTTCGAACAGTTTTGAAATTGTTGGCAGTAGGTCTGTATGATTCTATCTTAATGGGATCCTTCCCTGGTTTGGGTATCATGGACACCTTCCACTTTCTTTTGAAGAGCGGCTTTCTGATAACCTGCACATTTTGAAACTAGGGTGGAAATATGACGCCAATATGGCTCTATTTGCTTCAAGTGCCAGCATGATAAACTCATTAAATCTCCTTTCCAAGCTCTCTATTAATTTTGTTAAAATACAATTGAAATGCCTCAAATTATTATATATGCAGCCGATCTAATCTGGTTCTCACAAACATCAAGGTAGGCAAAAATATTTCATAATAACAAATATTTCCCTGTTTATAATCCAAAGCTGGTGGCTTTCACCTGTTTAGTGTAAAATGTATTTGTTCTGGACAGAGCAATTGAAAGCTGAATTGCAGTCGTAATTTTTAGCAATTTTAGCTTTTGTGTGAAACAACTTATTTTGAATGTATTCTAATAATTTTTATAATGTTTTCTGTAAAGATGTATTTTTGAGCCACATGTATTTTAAATACAAAATACTTTTAAATTATGTATTTAGAATACAAAATACTTTCAAGTCGTGTATTTGAAATACAGATACCAAAACACGTTTTTGTATTTCAAATATACGTAAATATGTATTTGTATATCAAATACCTATTTCAAATACAAGTATTTCAAATACTGCCCAGCCCTGGATATGAGTATATATCGCTTAATGCATAAAACAAAAACAGCCTTATATTTATGAGAAAAATTTCAATTCTAACCTTGTTAGTCAGCTCTGTTTGGCTAGTAGAGCAAACAAAATCTTCGAAACTTTCTTAATTAACTTTGGAATTGATGAATAATCGAATGTGAAATGTGTCAGGAAAATATGAGTAATATGGTAAGAAACTTTTACTGTCGATGCTTTTTCAGGCAAAAACACTATTGGGTATTCATAAAAAATTTAATGAGTTTGAAATGTGTTTTAACTCAAAAATTCCATACAAAATTTTACTAAAATTTATTTTAAATACATTTTGGTTTTTTTTATAAATATGCACATACGAGTACATATATAATTTGTCTTGAAATTAAATTAATTTTTTTCGAGAAAAGTCTGATTTATTTATTTACAAGTTAAAAAATGTGAACAATTGTTCTAACAATACTTTTTGTTTGTTTTGCTGACAAACATCAAAAGCATTGTTGACGTAAATGTATGATTTACAGATTAGCCCTGCGAGTTTGTATACACTTTCTATTAACTTTATTAATAGGAAAATTGCATGGCTGAATGAGAAAATTTTTTTTAACTATATAAATTGTGGGTTGTAGAATAGAAGTTAGCATAAAAGAAAGTAAAAAAACAATTGTGTTTAAAATTTGAGGGGAGGTTTTGCAATGACTGGAATGAACGTTTTTAAACTAATTTAACTTTTTTATGAATCTTTTGTGGTCAAACACTATTATTAATATTTGATTGACGTTTGAGTGGATTTTAAAGCAAATTGGGGCATAATGAAACGACAGATGTTAGAAATGTAATTAGAAAATTGGATCAATTAAACCAGGTGGTGTACAAGTTTTTAATTAAATTGATAAAGAATATAAATAACTAATAAAGTTCTACGAAATTCGCTTAATTTTTATTAAGCAGGACGAAAACCTTTTTATGCTTAAATGTAAGGAGAAGTATAATAAAAAAAATTGTTTGTTTATAAATAAGAAGAGAAATATCACAAAAAATCATGATATAATAAGGACTCCATTAACTAATTGCAAAAGTGACTTGAAGTTAACCTTCTTTTTTATGACGATATAAGTAAATAAAGTTTTCTATAAAAAATTCTCCTATTTTCTTATTTTTATTCCTCAATTGTAGTAAAAGTTGTTTCATGTGTGTGCTGATATAAAATTTTGTATTATAACACTGTAATTTCATTAAAGTCACTCTACAATTTCACCCAAAATACGATTGGAAAAACATGTCAAATTGTTTTGACAACCCCATTTAAATCGAAGAAAACGAATGCAACAATTTTCAAACCACTGAACTTACTTTTTCACTCAATTGTTCTTGTCAAAATTATATGTGTTTTCTATTGTTGTTGTTAACATAAGCATAACATTTGTATCTATATCAAAATATTTGGGGAAAAGTAAGTTGTTTAATTTTTTATGTTATAAAAGCGAACTTACAGGGTGTGACAAATGAAATGTGCATATCGCTCCTTTATTGCGACATAGTCATATCTCAAAAAATAAGCTTTATGACTTAACAATGCAGAATTGTTTACAGTACTACCTATTATATTGTGCTAAAAATTTATTCAAATTGCTTTTAAACTATTTCCTTTAGAAGATATTTTTCAAAAAAATTATCTAAGACTTGTATGGAAACTAAAAAATTGAAATGTGTATTATATTTCGTTATCTTAATATAATCAATATGGAGTTGTTCATCATAATAATATTATGATTTGTTCGAAACATACATATGATTACGTTGTACAACAATGAAATGCAACATATTTAGGCATAACCATATAATTCTCTCTTAAGTCAATGATATATTTTTTCCATGTGTACTCTAGCTTTACGAGTAGATATCTCTACCTCATAAGCACGCTTACAATTTTTTGCTGGCTCTTATATACTTTATATTGCGAAAATTACTTTTTATATTACAAAATAGCAAACCAAAAATTCTGCTAATTAATCTAACATTTTTAAAACATTTGAACTCATTAAAATTTCCAGAAAATTAACGGTTGTAACTAATGTAGTGTGAAAAGTATAAATCAAAACCTTCTGCTACAATATTTTGTTACTTTTGCTTAAATTAAATCAAATTTGTATGTATTGTTTTCGTACCACATTTAGGAAATCAAAGCAACTATGGGATCCGTACCCTGTATTTCATATAAAGCAATACATTTGTTTTTAGAAACAATGTGGGTTTTTTATATCGTATCACATTTGCCATGATGTACGTAAATATTTTTGTACACACGATGTTCTTTATATCCTTCATAGCTCAATGTTTGCATGTGTTGAGTACTCCTTCATATCGTATTTATTTGTTGTTTTTATTATGTCAAAATCTATTGACATCCTTAACAGACACATTTATTGATATTGACATTAAATATTGGCAACAGCAAATACAACAAATTACTTATTATATTCGTTTACTTCGAACACATTTATTAACATTTTTATATTCAAAGTCAATAAAAAAACTGTATAGAAAACGGAAAAGAAAAGTACAATATAAAAATGAAATTACTCCGAAGAACATTTAAGATGATAGTAAAAAATAAAATTATATGGAAGTATTTGCGTTCATGTGCACATATGAATGTATTACTAACTTGTTTGGAAAACGTGAACGTTTGAAGAACGGGATTTATTTAAAGATCATAAAAAATAAAATTTTTCGAAAAATTCAAAAAGTTAAAGTTTGCATAAAAATTCAAAAATTAATATTTTGCAAAAAGTTCAAAAAACTTCAATTTTTCGAAAAACTTTGTGATGTTGTAATACAGATACAACAGTCTTTCATTTTTGCATTTTTAAAATAATGTGCTTTTTCAAATATCACCTCTAGTTTTTAGACTTAAATTGAGTTTTTATGTTAATCACAAGCAAATAAAAAATTGAATTCAAAACAATGAAAACCAAACACAAAACTCATAATTTTTTCTTAGATCCAATAAATAATTTTAACGATAAATCATCACTTTTAGACAGTGTTACCAGCTTAGGATATTTGTTCTAAAAACACCCGAATGGGTGCTGATGAGTAGTGTAGCGATTACAAAACAGCTAGTTGTCCCCCAGCTAAAGCCTTGATTTTTTTTTTCTTTTCTTCTTCAATCAAAAATTATTGATTACAGCAATTTGTATTGTAAAAAATCCTTCTTAAGAAAACACTTAAGAAAGGAAAAACTTGAACTATAGCCCGATGTACAAATGCACAAACCAAAAATCTAATTTAAAAATTAAAAACTTCAACAAAATTCAATACATTTATTATTTTTCTTGTCTTCTTAAATAAAAAATTATTGATCACAGTAAATTTGTATTATACAAAAACCTTCAACTTTGTTCTATACTGATCTACTAAATAATGCAAGATTGTGTGGAGAGACTTGAATTCTTCTACGAAACAGATGATTTCGTGGAACTATGTATCAAAAATAAGTGCTAACGCTGTAAAAAAATTGGAATCCCTAGCTTTGTTGTTTATTTTCGATGAGATAAAAATATTAGCTTGCGGTTAATCAAAATTAAAGCTATCCGGGCCGCCACATTTCGGTAAACGAAACAAGGTCCATGGAAAAATCAAAGAAGTGTTTAAACTAATTTTAACCTAAGTTAAGAAATATTGCTATTCAAATAATAAATTTCAACCAACTCATTTCGCCTTTCATTACACTGGTTTACAGCCAAAAAATACCAAGAACGGATGAAAAATAAAATTTTTAGTAAGGATTTTGTGGAACGACAATATTTTCATTTTCATTGCTCACACACTATATTCGGTGTAAATTCAAAAAATTTAAATTAAAATGACCCACAGGAATGGTGTATTTTTCTGGATGGAGGCAAGGATAGTTTGAAGTCAGTTTTGCTTCATAAAGGGAGTACGAAACCATCAATTCCAATCGGATATAGAAAATACATAAAGGAAACATATGAAGCAGTGAAAGAACTTCTGGACCTCATACATAATAATTTTGCCATACTATCTGGATTGCTAAGGGGCAATGCGAAGTTTCCCTGTTTTCTATGCCTATGGGACAGGCGCGACTGTCAGAATCACTACACCCGAAAAGTTTACCCCGAGCGAAGTGGACGTACGTACGGACCCCCATTCCTCAGGAGAAGATAATACTATAATACTTTCCCCATTACATATTAAACTTTACAAATATTGTTAAAAAGTTGCCAAAAGACAGTCGTACCATGAATTACCTTCAACAAAAATTTCCGAGAGAAACAGCGAGCAAATTTGAAGCTGGTATATTTGATGGACCTCAAATTCTGGCTCTGTGCGGTGACCAAACATTTAATGAGTGTTTAGGTCCAGCTCATTGGGAGGCATAGCATTCTAGGACATCGTTCACAACTTTTTGGGAAACAACATAAGTCCTGTTTACGCAGAGAAGATCGATACATTACTGTAAAAATTCAATGCCATTGGCAAGCGTTGAGTGAAAGCATGTAATGGGTGATTTTATAAGAACTATCGGAAATTAAAAAAAAAAACACATAAAATTCCGAAAAATGCACGAAATATTTATTTGTATCGATAGTTGGGTCGATATAATTGAATGTTTGAAGATTATTTCATGCAAATGTTGGCCGCGGCTGCGCCTCAAATGGTCCATCCGCTTAGTCCAATTTTGGCAAACTCTTTCCAACATTTCGGCCGGTATCTCACGAATAATGTTGGCAATGTTGGCTTCCAGTGCGTCAATCGTAGCGGGATTAAAATTGACCATAAAATGGAAGAAGCGCCCGATGAACTTTCTTAACAGAGCACGCATTTTGGTAATAAAATTCAATAATTTGCAAGCGTTGTTCGTTTGTAAATCGATTCATGATTAAATTATAGACCAAACTGAAGATGTTTGACAGTGACACAAGATACAAAACGTGCGTGAGCTGTTAAAACTAGTGTTGCCAAAAAGATAATAGCAAAAAAATCACTCGTATCAAAAAAGCGCTTATCATGTGAAAATTTATTCTTTTTAAATTTTAGGTTCAAATATGACATCTATTTATATTACACTTCTTATTTAGTCATTTGGATTTTTCCCCACGAGCTTGGGCTCCGAAAGTAATGAACAAGGTGAAAGGTTTCACCAGGAAATGGAAGAAATCGAAAGACGTTACAAAGGCTGGTGGAAAGATCTATCTGAAAAAAATGCCAAAGTTCAAGTCGCTTGTCATTTTAATTTAAATTAAAATATTGTCGTTCCACAAAATCCTTACTAAAAATTTTATTTTTCATTCATTTTTTTTCAAATTACGCTTAAAATGTTGGTAAAGGAATTAAACATTCCAGATTTTTACACAATGTAGAAAAAAACCGAAATAAAAATGAAAAATTTTGAAACAAACGTAAAAAATAGGCAAATTTTGAATTTTAAGGTGCCACAACCATAGCCATTTCTTGTCAGATAGAAATTCGCATTATATCGACGTAAAAGAAATTCGATCGGACTTTTTGGTTGGGTTCCACAAGGGGTTGAGTTGTACCATACACCGAAGAACACACAAATACCGTAAAAACGGTTCTTAGAAAAAAATTATAGCGTTTTTCGTGTTCAGAAGGCCCCAATTAAATTATCTAAGCATGTGGCGTTCTTGGTATTTTTCCAAATTTAAAATTTGTAAAGCAGTGTTAGCCATCATCACACAATCACACTTCCTTTACTGAAAAGAAAATTCAATCCATCCATACTTAAATCAACCCTTAGTGGTATCAAAAGTACATAAGTACGGATTACTTGATCCAAGTACAGTTTATTCAAGCACTAAATACTTACTTTTAGACATATTTAATCCCGAATCTATAACAGAAAATCTGAGATCGAACCAATCTTAAAACGAGGGAAATTCAAGAATTCTAGAGTTGATTCAATTCCGAATCCGTACTGGAAATACGAACAATTGACTCTGTTATAATTTACTCTACATTTATACCAATCAAAAAATACATACATGCATAACGTGTATTCTGCGTTTCATATATATTTCGACAGCTCATAGAAGGTATCCTAATCAAAAGTAGACTTGGAAAACTTTAAAAAATATGTTCAAACATTTCACTGTATATTCCATAATTTTAAATAAGTTCAGAAAGAAAAATGCTTAAATAATATTTCGCTAGTAAAACAAGAAACAGTTTCATTCACATGTGATAATATATATATTTGTATCCTTGTTTTGGTTTTTATTACTCGGTCCAAAAATTTTGCACTTGATTCAAGAATTTAATATTTTAATATATTGTAGGAGTGGTTTTCTTGAACAATCCCGATTTCGGCTTATTTTAAGTGTGTTATTCGTTTTTAAATGTTTGAGTGCGACTGGTACTAAAAGCAAGTTAAAAACACCTAAGTTTAGTATGAGCTTTTTCTTTCTGTGTAGAAAAATTTCATTAATACATACGGCTTAAAAATAATTATTTATTAAAATTGTTTATTAAAAAGTGATTTTTAAAACGCTGTGATTATTAAAAATTTTTTACAGGACTGCATTCAACAAAGAACGCTGGTTAATTCACGAAATTGTTTCTCTATACTGCAGTAAGCAACCAGAATCACTTTTAACCACTGCAGTTATATTACTGATTATTGGCAACAATCATTTTACATTTACTTAAAACAGTTTGCATACAATTTTAACTGATTAGTTTTTGATCATATATCTGGCTTAACTTTTGTACCGACGGCTGTTAGAAATTTCAGTTTAAAGAAGGAGGCAGTTGAAGTGGTATTTTTTATAACATCATAAGCTAGAATCCAATTCTTTTTTTCTATAGTAAAATATAAAACTTTATAAAAATTTTAAATAAAAAAAAATAAAATAAAAATAACCGAAAGAACAAAAATATATAAATAGAGAAACGGTAGGTGAACTTTGTTACAAAGACAAACTCAATACAAGAGGAATGTTTTGCAGGGATCCTTGGAAAATAACTCTATTGCAAAGATTTTCCGACTATTATTATAACGAAGAAATTCTGAGCAATAAAATGAAATAATCATTTAAAAGATTGTGTACAAATCAGACTAAAAAAGAAATAAGCAAAAATGGAAGTCCCGTTCTTAGAAAAGGAAGTCTGGGATATAGCGGAGTAGAGTAAGTTCGGGTAATGTGGTATACCTACTTGTTATTTGGCTATAACTTTTAGATATATTTTCGCTAGTATATTACTTCATTTATTATCTTCATATCTACTTTATTACCTTCATATCTAAATTACCTTAATAGCAATAATTTTGTAAAAAGCATAGGTCATCAAGTTTCAATTCTATTTCAAATAAACTTGAAACCACCACATACACAGCATAAAAAAATGTGCGGCTAATGTGGTATACTATAGTCTGCTAAAGTGGTATACTATACAACATTATACGACTACTTCTTTATATTTTATAAAAACACTGAAAAGCATAATAGTTTTTTTTTATACAGCAAAATAAAATTTTATGTAAAGTTTGATTGTGCTTAATATACTTTTTTCCAGCAAGTCAAAAAATACCGCCATATTTTACCGAGAGAAGCTACGAGCTACATCGGCTTTTGTTCCTATTGATTTCCAAAAACCCAATCTACTAACGTTTTTCAGTACATTCTTTTACCAATGAAAATTTGTTTGCGATGTTATTAATTTTGCGATTTAGAGTGCCACGGATCGTATGTCCGAGCCAAATTCCCGGCATTTGCGGGAAGTTTTAATTTTCTGCTATAATATGAAGGAATCTGCGGCTGAGGCTCATGGAGTGCGAGGCTGCTTTTAGTGAATGATCGTGCCGAGAGTGGTTTCAACGCTTCAAGAATTGTGAATTTCGCCGGTTTGGTCTTCAGCGCTACCGCAAGCCTCCGTTCTCTCTCCTGCCGTATCTCGTATTTTCCTTAACGACTTTCTTTATCAAACTTCCAACCCCATTCACTCTTACGCGAATAACAGCAGCATTTGCTACATGTACTCTTTTAGTTATAGGGCTAGCCAGTCAGAGATCGCTGGCAAGAGGCAAAATATGAATGATTCACTGAATAGTGATCTTCTATTAATCTCCGAATGGGGTCGTAAAAACAGGGTCGCCTTTAACGCTCCCAGTGGTGATTAAACACACAAAAAAACGACCGCAAATGCTGCTTCATCTGTACTCATGGATGATATAAATATTGAAGAATCGGATGCTCTTGATGTTTTTGAAATGAATATACAGTGTGATGTTCTGTGGACTGAACAAATGTTTCATGTTTCTAAAGAAGGATTTAAGTGCCTCGGGTTTCTGAAACGATGTAAGATGCTCTTCACTCCATCCAACCTCCTTATTATTTATACCACCTACATCCGACCGAAAATGGAATACAACTCTCATGCTAAAAGTCTTTTTTAGGGTCCCTCGACCGTGCGCAGGAGAGGGCGAAAAAACTCATAGGTGACAGTAGGGGATTCAACTTGTTGACTCACTGCAGCATCGACGCATTGTGGGGTGCGATACTCTGTTCTATAATTACTGTAATGGATTTTGCTCTGACGAGATTAGGGATCTTGTTCACGAAACTCGCACATTTTTACGTAGCGCGTGTTCATCTTCCAGAGATCATCAATTTATGGTCAATTGCCCGGGGAATCGTACCACGCATTACAGAGAGAATTCGTTTTTAACCGTACGCTTCGCCTGTGGAATAAGTTACCTACAGACATGTTTCCTATCTGTTATAAAGTTGGAAAATTCAAGTCAAAGTTTCACAAACACTACTCCCTACGGTCAGCCCCTGAGTACTGGTCCAAGATAAAAAAGATGGCGGTGGAAGAGAAAAGGCTTTCAAAGATGCAGAATTGGAGGCATTACTTGATCAAGAATACTTTGAATCATAAATGTATAACGAATTATAAATCTATTACCAGTTTTTTACAATGAAGACCAGAATTATGGAAAAAATGGCGGAAACAAAGTTACACATCTATTAAAATTTTTTCAACACTAATTATACGAAAACTTAAATATTATTTTTTATTAATTCTGTGACTAGTTATTTAAAGTTTAAATGCGCGACAAAACTTCAAGAAGAGTATAAAAAGACGAACAAATCCGGATGCGTGCTGAAATACACGTAGGACTACCCCGGGTGTCCGAAAAAAGAGGATGCTCTCCGGGTAAAAGAGGCAAACCTTAATACCATATTTTTTTTATCTCGGACCAGTACTCAGGGGTTGGCCCCTATATATGCAGTGTATTGTACTGGAACTAGAAAAATAGATTATGAGAAGGAGGAAAGGAGGAGTAATGTTTGTGAACTTAACACACGGAACGACTAAAACAAACGTTACACAGCACTTAAAATGTTGAAATTAAATTAGTTAAAACTGATCAGTGCCCAGTGTATATACCTTCGACACTGCTCCGACTAACAGAAATTAGTTCAATACATGAACATAAAAAATAAATTAATAATAAATAACAAATAGAAAAAAAACAAACGGCAGTAAAAAAAATATATAATAGTAAAAAAAACACGTGCACACATGATGCAAAAGAAAAGTCTACCTATTCCGGTATAATTTGGTTTTTTACATATTAATCATAATCATAAGTACTCGTATAGGTATAGAAAAAACGTACGACAATGAAAAACACGTGCGTACAGAACGAAAGACAAAACATTGCTGCAGTATATAAAAAGAAGTACTATCCACTATATAAAAGGAAATACTATAATTAAGTAATCTACAGTAACAACCGATTAGGAGAAAAACACGAAGCAGGTCTAGTTGTAAATATAATACCACTTTTTGTATTGAGTTTTTATAAATCTTAAATAAATTTCACTCACGTTAACATTTTTGTGTTCGAAAACAAAAACTATTCCTTTCGCTCATGGGAGCTGTAATGGAGCTATACGAGTAGTTGAAACATTATTTCGTTTTATTTCAGTTTGCGTACAATAGTTATTTATGTCTTTCTTACGTCGTTATTATGGATACGTTTTGCTTCGACTATAAAACGCACATGTGGCCAAGAACTATCTAGTAAAAATTTAAAAGAACGTTTTTAAGGATTTGAAATTGCATTTAAATATTTAACAAAGGATTTTATCGAAAGAAAACTATCATAGAAAAGTGATTACATCTATAGTGGAATTATTATAATTAAAAAGGAATATAAAACTATAATGAAACCATTAAGTCGTAAAACATGTAAAGTTCTTTTGAAACGATGTCAAAAAATTAAATTCTTTGCCCTGAGAGTAAAATAATTACGCTGTTGGTGGAAATAAGCATACAAAGACAACAACATATGAGACCAAAGAGAACATTACAAACATGTAAGAAAATAAGTTTTTTAGAAAAACAATTAATTTTTATTTATATAATGAGCAGCCGCTGTTGATCATTGTTTGCTTGTTTGCAGTCGTTTTGCTATTTCAACCTCTTTTCCGTTTTATAACAATTGTATGCAAATGTTACATTTTTCTTTTGTTTTCCCTTTTTAGGTAATTGCTTAAAAATATGTAAATGCATGTTTGTTTGGAAACGTGTATGTGGTCCAATAAATTGTTATTGTTACAAATTCTGCAAGCTACCAACCAAAACAACACAACATAAACAACAATTGATATTCCTTTATATATTTTATATAACAATCAAATTATAGCCGGGAGTTAGAAAATAAAATTAAGCGTTTTACAAACTGGGAAAATCGTTGATAACAAGCACAAACTTAAAAAAACACATGCTGGGAAAATCTTAATTGATATATTTAAAACAAATTTCTTTTGGGGAAATTGCTGTTACAATACATGTGCAAAGGGTGTTTTTATGTAGGTATAAAAGTTTAATTTGGCAACACTTTTTTAACTGGCGGTCATTTTGTCAGCAGTTAAATGATTTATGTTTAGTTTGGTTTGGAATTTCAACTTAAATAGACTGACGCCGGAATAACGCTTATACAAATAAGCGCAAAGCAGAATTGGCGTTGATCCTGATTTTCATAAACGAGAAATTTACTTTTGTTTACATGAAGACGTCAATAGCAGCTGACGTGTTTGGAGTGATGATAATCCTCAAGTGTTTGTTAGGACACTTTATATACAGGAAATCTGCCCGTTCGGTCTGCTGGAAAGAATCATTGATCGCTACACTGAAAACAAAATTTAGTCCATCCGTGCTTAAATCACTCCCAAACGGCACCAAAAGTATGATACGTACGGATTTAGATTAATTAATAACAGTGTGTTTCATTCAGGTATGGATTAATCATGCATTAAATACTTAATTTTAGAAATATATAATGCCAAATCCGTAGTTGAATCAACACGAAAATGAGATTGATTTGACAATTTTGGAACTGATTTAAACCCGAATCTATACTTGAAATAAGCTATTATTTTCGAATAAGAGTCAAGTCTAAGACTATTTACTCTACACTGAAAAAATTTTGTTCAGAAATTCTCTGAATTTTGACATTACTTATATGTATTTTTTCATTATTTTTCAACCATTGTAACTTTTCATAGAAATAATGAAACAAATTTCATTAGATTATTTTAATGAAAACCTTCATAAAAGTAATGAAACCTTTTAACAAGAAACCTGACTTATTTTCGTTAAAAGTATGAAAGACAAATCATATGATTAGTGAAATAATTACTCTAGATCAAAGAATCAATTTTATAAAGCAAAAAGTAACATTTATTTAATGAAATAACTTATTTGTACTAATGTAATATATTCATTAAAAATATGAAACTCCTTCATAAGGTCAATGAAGTTATTTCATTTATCTAATTTTATTATTCATTGAGCACCTGAAAAATTTACATTAAATCAATGAAATAGTTACATTTGTTTAATGAAATAATATCATAAGACACATTATTAAAATATGGTCACAAATGTACGTAATAAGATCAGTGGAATTATTTCATTTATTCATTGATACTTTATTTCATTACACAAACAATACTACTCCTTGCTTTTGTGAAATTGTACCTAATTATGATAAAAGAAAATGTTGAACAAATAGATTTTATTAATTCAAATGGCTTCAATACACTGGTATTTCAATTTTTTAAACTATTATTATGCTGATTTGAGTACATACACATATGTACATAGCACCGACATAAACATATGTCATTGATCTAATGAATTCTATTTCATTGGAATTATGAAACTTACTTTTTAATAAAAAAAACTTGACATTTTTAAACTGTAGCTTAAGATTAATAAATGCCCATTAATATATCTTTCCAAAATTCAAGGAATTTTCAAAAAAATTAAATTTTATTGTAGTCATAAATCCAATGATTTTTTTTAATGAAACTATGAAACTTAATGAAACCATTCTGATGGAACTATTTCATAATATATATGAAGTTTCATGCATATTGTGAAAAGTTTTCATTGGATTAATGAAAAATATTTAATGAAACAGTTTCATTAAATATATGACGCATAATTCTTTCAGTGTATAAGTGACTATAATTTATACATATCAAAAAAATATACAGCTTGTTTTTATACTGTCTAGTAACGAACAAGTAGAATGCAAGTCTTTGAAAAATATTAAATTTGTTTTTTTTTTGCTTTTATTTATGTATTGAATCCTTAAAGTCAACTAACAATAAATATTCAAATCTTAAAAATTAAAAAAAGAAAAAGATGTGCTTTTTCCTTAAGTCCGGCCAGTGCTAGACGAAAAGTTTTATTTTGCGGGAACTGTATCGGAAGAATCACCTATTTAATGTTCTGATGGCGGCAAGAGTATTCCTTCTTCTCAACAGAGTATGGCTGCCAAAATTAAGTATGTTGCGTGCAAGAGAATTTGGGTGCAGTTCCAGCTTACAGTGAAACACACAGATCCTTGTGTACTCGTGAATTTTGTACGTACCATGGAGCTGCAGTAATCGTTCGAAGAATTTTGTTTTGTCTCCTTTGAATTTCGTCAAAGTTTAACGTTGAAGCGGTGCCCTACACTTGAATTCCATAGCACCATACAGGCTTTAGAACTGCATTATATAGCAAAAGTTTGTAAACCAACTTCAATGCAGAATTTCTGACTATAAGCCAATTTAGTTGCGCTACTTTTAGTTTCAACTGAGTGACTTTTGCATCAATATGGGACTTCCATGTTAGCCTATGGTGGAGGTGAATAACAATTCTTTGAAAACGATTCCGGTCAGCAAGTTACAGCCAATACGGTCACCATTGGCAGAGTCCTGATTACGGGCTTTTTCGTTCATTGCTTGAACAACCATATTATTGAAAGAAACGTTTGGTCACCGCACAGTTTAATGTTTCGGACCCGTGAATTTGTCTCACAGATCGTACGACCGTCATTAGAGTGTTTCCTGTGGGGATATGAGAAGCAAGTAGTTTACGCCAATAAACGCGAGACGATTGGCTGTTCAAAGGACAATATTAGCCACGTTATTGCCAGTATACAGCCAAAAATGTTGCAAAAAAATCAACGAAAATTAGACTACGCATATTTAAATTATGATGGCAGAAAAAACTCATATTTGTTTTATTCCATTTGAAAACGTTATACCTATATAAAGACACTCTTTACTTTAAGTCTAAAATGAAAAATTTACCACTGCTAACTCTAAATTTTACGTATTGCGTACTTCCGTCTTTTTTTCATGTATTGCGTTGTAATATAGCTTGTAAATGATTAAATAAACAAGTTTATAGAATGTCATTGCTGAAGCACGATTGAATAAACGAGGTTTAAGATATTTTACTAATAGCGTTTAGTAATGGCACTTGGTGGCTGAATTCTCAACTTCCTTTACTCACGAGTATAGGACACAAAATTCAGACTATAAAAATCTTCGTGACTACCACAAGCAGCGGTAAACTGCACTATTTCAACACAATTTCAATTTTGTATAAAAAGTATAATATTTTTAATATCTTTTTAGAATAGCTCTTATGAAATGCGACATATAGACAGCTACAAGCTGTTTATCGTTTTTTGATTGGTATCAATATTGTAAGCTAGTAAAGTAAAAAACTCAATTGCTTTAATGTTTGCTTTCTATTTTTTTGATATTCAGTCGTAAAGCAGCTCTGGGCTGAAGAACAGCTCACGTGTCATCGTAATTATTTATTAAGTGCGGTCAGACATGTTGCTGTTGGTTGGCCTCTCGCTCTCTCTCTGGTTAACTGTTTGCCTCAACCAACTGTACTAGTTTAGAGTTTTTTTTCTTAGTTTACAGGCATAGAACTGCAATTATGCCTCAGCGTCATCGAAAATTTGGGCCATCGAGTGGAGGTGTTCCGCCAAGGCGCGGCGGCCATTTGGCCTATATTTTGATCCATACATAATTGAACCATACCAATGTTATTATAAAAATATTACAACAGTTCTTAAATAATTTTAGTTTTGTTCAAAATCTACGTCAGCTGTTTAATTTTAACTAGCCTTTATAAAGTATATCAAGTATATGTAAGGGCCAAGAGGACTCCTATTGCTTACAAGATACTTACATACGAGTATATATCTTTATTATAATGATAGTATTATAATGAACCATGAAAAATGCTAATGAAAACTTTTGCTGAATCAGCAAAATTATTTGTTGAAAAAATTAAATTTTTAGACAAAATTTTAATCAATATTTTTTTACAGCATTTTTTTCTATATATGAAAATACGAGTATTATTATACTAAACCTGATATTAGGAAGTATGTACTGAAATCTTCTGAAACAAGTTTTGATTTTAATTTAGATTGAAATAAAATTAAGTAAAAAAATATATTATTATATTAATAAGCACACACACAGGACATATATATATATTTTTTTTTATCTTGGACCAGTACTCAGGGGATGACCCCTACATATGCAGTGCATTGTACTGGAACTAGGAAAATAGGTTATGATGAGAAGGGGGGGAGTAGTGTTCGTGAAGGTTTAACTTTAAGAATAACAACACGAAAGCCTAAAACAAACCTTACTGCGGCATTTAAAGTGTTGGAATCAAATTAGTTAAAACTGATCAGTGCCCAGTGTATATACCTTCGACACGGCTCAGATTAGAAAAATTTAGTCCAACACCTTCCACACTACAAGGTAATGAAGTGCATTGAAAAGAAATTAATATTGAACATATAAAGAAAACACGGACAGCGGTGAAAAAAATAGAAAAACGTGTACATATACTGCTACTTATCCTGGTGCACTTTGATTTCATACGAAATTAATAATGAACATATATACATATGTATATAGAAAATACGGACATCGGTAAAAAAGAGAAAAAAAAAATAAACACGTGTACACAACTTGCTACCTATTCCGGTGCAATTTGATACGAATTTAATTAATGAACATACACATATAGAAAATACCGACAGCAGTAACAAAAGACGTGTGCACAGGATGACAGAAAAAACACTACTCCATATGGAAGGTAGATCGTTACTTCATCTAAAGAAATGTATTTTACTCTTCCGTTGCCAGACTTAAAAAAGTTTAAATCTGTTTTGAAACATCAATTAATCATAGAATTTTACGTGAAGTTATCTAATTTTAATTACTATATTTGCGGAGAACATGTGTTATCAGTAGCTTATTTCGATGGGAAACCAGAAGAAGAAAATGGTGTTCTTATTATATATTTAAATACGTATACGTTATTATTATTCTTTTTTATTAAGTTTTGTGGTACTTCTCAACTAAAGTACATATTTTTTAATAATTATTTGCAAAAACGTAAAAGTTTTGTTGATTTTATACTCGTCGGTATGCTACAAACAGCTGTCTGTTTTTATATATAATAACTCTGCTACTTATAGTATTTTTTCTTTTGCTCTATATGTTGTTATCACGAATGCTGCTTTCAGGTGGAAAGGGAGTTTTTTGAACTCGAATGCCGAATTGGTTTAGATTATTTGGAAAGGGGGACTTGACACATTTCCCCATTTCTGGTTATAATATTTGCTCTAACAATACTCCATCCCAAATACATAGTTTGCAACCGTGTGCCATGGCTCAGTCCTGGCGAATCATTTAACATAGAGAAAAGTGCTTTGGTTAAAACGCTGGTTATAAGTAGGACCCAGTAAATTTTTTTTCATATAAGTTATATGAATATAATAAGACGAATGTTTAATATACGAAAGTATATGATATATATACTAAAGATTAATATTGTAACTTGTAAAGAATTAACAAAGTTGAAATTTCACATATGTAAAAATAATTGTTCACGCATTTTTTCGCTTCTATGCACATAGAAATAAAGAAATTAAATTATCGCATACATGAATGACTTCTGACTTAGTACCAACAAAGTGCATGTCTGATTTCACAAAATGCCTAAAGATGCAAATATAATACATAAATGACATAAAAAATATTAACACTTATGGAAGAGTCTTCATATATGATATTTGATGATGATATTTGTTTATTATATCCATTCAAACATGAAACTGTTCCTAAGATCGGAATTTGTGAGAATATATAAATTATTATTAAATGCGAATAAGACACGTCTAATAAGATTTAACCTCATTGTCAAAATAATTCCAATTTTACTATACACGTTGATGGCACAGAAGTAGAGGAAACCAGTACCATTAAATATCTGTTTAAAGCAAAAAACTTCACAAGCAATAGGGTTTTTACACAAATTTAAAAACACATTCAACACAAAGGCGAAGCTTTAATATACAACTCATTAGTAAAAAGTAATTTGAATTATTTACCTTTAATTTATGGATGTAAGAATAGTTTTGAACTGAAATCGGTACAGCGTATTCAAAATAAAGCGTTGAAATTGGTTTACAATCTGCCTTACACATATCCAACAGCATCATTATTTAAAGATATACAGTACTGGACAATTCAATGGAAACTTTTCTAAAAATTTATTTATTTATTTTTAGAAGTCGAAAATCAAAAATTATTTCTAAAGAAACTTGACAAGTATTTTAGAATTTCATTTTATAGATTCTTTTTGGTATATAAACAAAAAAATAATAACATAAAAATAACGTAGTTCTAAAATTATAAAGAAAAATTAAAAGTATAAAATTTTTGGGGTTCGACAAAACAATGGAAACTTTTACACTTCTGCACGAAAGATGACTAAAGCAAAATGTATTGATGAAAAAACGAGGCAAAATGCATAATAATTTACCGTTATTTTTTAAATTACTCTCTTGCCAGCTTCTTTTTTCAAATATTTTAAACACAAGAATCTTGAATACATAATTAGTAAAAATGGCTAGAGTCAAGATAAGTGAAGATTTAAAAATAAAAATAATAAATGATTTTAATGCTGGATTAAAACAAAAAACTATTTGTGATAAATATTCGATGAATAAATCAGCAATTTCGAAGATTATCAAGAAATTTCGTGAAACGGGTACTGTTAAAACTCTGCATTCAGGAGGAAGACCACGTAAAACTACTCCAAGACAGGATAATTTAATATCAAGAGAGTTCAAAAAAGACCCCCAAATGGCATCAAGAGAGGTTAAAAATGTTCTTGGATTGGATGTTAGCTCTCGAACAATTAGCCGTAGAGCCCGCGAGGCTGGTCTTGGTTGCTTCCGCCCTGCGAAAAAACCTCTGATATCGGAGAAAAACCGTGCTGCTCCTTTAAAATTTGCCAGAGAGCACATAAATTGGTCTAAAGAGAAATGGAACACTGTCCTTTTTTCAGACGAGTCCAAATATAATTTAAGGGGCAATGATGGAAGATCATTTGTAAGGCGGCCAAAGGGAAAGAGACTAGACCCAAAGTACACAAGCAAGACAGTCAAGTTTGGAGGTGGCAATATTATGGTGTGGGGCTGTTTTTCTGGGCAAGGAATGGGCCCAATTCACATTATAAAGGATACAATGACTGGTGTTGGCTACAGATCCATTTTAAACGACATAATGTATCCATATGCAGAGGAGAACATGCCACTAATTTGGAGATTTCAGCATGACAATGATCCAAAACACACCTCTAGGGTTGTAACTGACTGGTTACAATCAAATGAGGTCCGTGTTTTGAAGTGGCCTGCCCAATCCCCGGATCTCAATCCCATAGAAAATCTATGGGAAATTGTAGAAGATATGAACTCGAAATTACACATGGAAGGAAGATTTATCCAATGCAGTTTTGAGTGAATGGCAAAAGGTACCAAAGGATACAATTGACAAATTAATTGGGTCAATGCATCGTCGCTGTGATGCAGTAATTAAAAACAAAGGATACCCAACAAAATATTAATTTTTGATAATAGGCCGAAGGTTTTTATTGGAGTAAATTTTAAGTTTCCATTGTTTTGTCAATACCTCAAAATTTGATACTTTTAATTTTTCTTTATAATTTTAGAACTACGTTATTTTTATGTTATTATTTTTTTGTTTATATATCAAAAAGAATCTATAAAATGAAATTCTAAAATACTTGTGAAGTTTCTTTAGAAATAATTTTTGATTTTCGACTTCTAAAAATAAATAAATAAATTTTTAGAAAAGTTTCCATTGAATTATCCAGTACTGTATGTAAATCAGTGTTGCCCATACCTGCTATATACAAAATGAATTTATTAATCTACGTTTTCAAATGCATCAATAAGATTGGTCATCACACAATTGAATTCCAAAGAAATCAATATCAGATAAATACAATAAACAACAATTGTATTTATCTGCAAGATGTCGATTAGAAATGACTAAACAACGTGTTGAGTCATGAGTTGAACCGTTTGCCTCTGAATTTAAAATCTGAGACTAGAATATCGCTTTTTAAGAAAAACCTTAAGAAATTTTCTTTTGCAATATGTTCAAGAATTTTTTACATAATACTATAAATCTACATGGAAACATTTAAGTAATATTTATTTACTTAACCATTTTCTTTTTATTTTGTTTGTTAGTCTTTTTCATGTTTTTCCTTTTTAATATATGAACAAATTATTTATTTACTAGTTTATTTAAATGTAAGTATTATACAACATTATGTACATTTGCCTACTTGCTTCTATAATGCCTCTCAGGCGCTGAAGCTCAGAATTGTACAGATTGCAAATACAAAAAATAAATGAATAAAAAAAAATTCATCTGTTGCTGCATTCTTTCCAGTAAAAGAAAGAATTATGATCTATGTCCTCCGATGTTCAAAAGTTGTCTGTTATTTTAAGCCCATTCATAAGGCTTTTAAAAATAACAAATTATTTTTATTGTTTCATAAATGGTGGAGTACTTAAAAATTTTCTTCTCAGACGGACATTCTTCAGGAATATTTAATAGGATCCAAGTACAAGCAGTACCTTTCAAAATATAAAATAATTTTGGCGGAGTAAGTCAAAAACTTATTTTTTTGGACGAACATAGCGGTGCAAAATCCAAAAATAATTATATTTCTGGCCGTTGACAAACACTCCCAAAAGAAAATAATAATAGTTTTTTATTTCGTTTTTTTCGTTTTAAATAATTTTAAGATCAGTTCACAAGTGGAGGACTTCAAAAAATCTACATACCGAATTTCATAATTTTAAAAACATGCTTTCATTTTTATAATATTAGTGAGGATTATTGTTAGAAGAGCACATCGTTGTTATATAAATGTTATTAGCTAGTCTCTTATTTAATTGATTTAACATATTTATGGATAAGGTGATATATAGTGTAAACCATATAGAGCTTTGATGTTTTATTCTTCTGCAGTTCCCGTAATATGAGCAATATAAGATAGTTAAGACTTCGTTTCATTTTGTTTTAGTAAATCCAGCCTTTTTAAACAAAATCAAATACAAACATGAATTTACACTTTCCACTTCATGTTAAAATGGTTGAAGCCCCTTTTCTGCATTTCGCAATTACAATGCAAACTGAAAGATAAGTAAGTACTTATGCTCATATGTATTCCACATGCAGAAAACCACTTGAGTTTGGGAAAATTTCAAGAATAACACAAGTGTCATACTAAATAAGAAATAGAAAACCAAATTCTACATGACATTTAACTTATTCAGACTCTATATACGTACATTTCAAAGAGCAACTGTTACAGATAAACATAGTTTAGTTTAACCATCAACTGTACACTTTCTACCAATTAGATAAAAAAAGTTAAAAAAAAGTGATTCAAACGCATTTCGTACGTTTAACAAATTTTGACATATGTTACTATACAAACATAATTAAATAATTTAACCCTTTTTTGCTTCTGCAGCCCACCTTCCCAATGTTGCCATCTTGTAATTATAATTTTTACAAATGTTTTTAATTAGTTAAATACAGCGTATGCAAATTTCTTTAATTGACTTAACTTTCGTTTTCTGTAAAGAGTATGTGTTTAAGTAAATAAATATTGTTTTAATTAGAAAACAAAATTACTCAAGGGCATTTAGAAATACTAAATCGTACTTTAAAGCGTGTTATAATACAAAATTTACAAATGGGATGTCATAAGGATTTTTCGGTACATTTCGAAGCTAACATAGAGGAAAATTTTTGTTTATAAAATAGAATAAACTTTCTAAAGGGCGATATTATAATTGAAAGAATTAATTTCAAAGCGCACATGAAGTGTATGAAGTGAAACATATAATTTTACTTAATTCAACCCAGCTCACTAGAGGTCAGCACTAGAGTGCCATATAAGAGTATGCTTAGCGTAGACAATGTTGCCAGGATATTTTTTGTGAAATTCCTACCATAGTGCATAAAAATCGTCTTTTTCCCTACAATCAAAAAAATATTTCCCTACTTTTTCCTCACGCAATTTTTGATTTATGTTTATTTATTTAGTAACTATACAGTTGTAAAGTAAATTTGCAAAGTATAGGATGCACAGCATGGGCGGGGTGGCAAAGATCATAATGTCCAAGATGGTATTAACTTCTGTAGCTTCGCTGTGACTAACTGTAACCATCTATGCCTTCACATAGGAGGTGTCCACGTGGTTAACAACGAATAACCTATAAAAAAAACTCTAAACCAATACAGTCAGTTGAGGCAAACCGTTAACCAGTGTGAGTGAAACGCAAAACTCTCGAAGACCGAACAACACACACAAGCCTAACCGCACTTAAGAAATATATTGTACAAACAAATATTTTAATAGGATTTTGACGTTTATTGTAAATTCCAACGGAAAAGCTTTCTAATATAATATCGTACTATAAAGTATACTAACGTAGTTAAGTGTAAAAGACATATGACAAAGAATTAGGGTTAAATTGTTTAGAGAATAAGATAAATGCTGAGTTATTCACGATAGTTGACTGGGCTGGGAAAAACTTTTTGTGTCTAAACTCTTCTAAATCAAAAGCTATGTCTTTTTCTCATAGCGGATCAACACCCGCAATATTTATTAGAAATGATCCTTTAACATTTGTTTCGTATCATAAGGTTCTTGGCATATATATCGACACTAAACTCGATTTTTTTCAACATGTAAGTAGTATTGTTGCGCGAGTATCTTTTGTGTAGAAGCGTCTATATAATACGTCAATAATTCTGCCATTGAAAGTTAGAAAACGAATTGCAGTTTTGCTATGTCTTCCTTTGTTTTTATATGGGATACAAGTTTTCTCAGGCACGTCACAACAAAATATCGCAAAACTTAGCCTGTGCTTTCAAAGAGTAGTAAGATTTATACATAATCTTAAATATCGAGATCATGTTTCTGCATATGTTGTGAGTACTATAGGGACGGACTGTGAAAGTTTGATTAAACAGCGCTTAATTATACAATTTTACAAAATAATGAAAGGCAGAATTCCATCTTATATACATGACAGATTTATTTTTGGTAGCTCTTCTAGGACAAATGCATTAATTTGCCCAGTGCACTCAACACTGTATTTGTTGTTAAAGTAGCGAGGATTTGGAACATGCTGCTTCCCGTCTCCGTACGTGATTTCTGCAAAACAGTTTCGCAGTTTAAAGCAATAGCTAAAACATACTTACTCGTATAGCTGGAATACGCTGCTGCAATGCCAGGTATTATTTTGTTTAGCAATTTATACAAAAATATTAAATAAATGTGTTTTATTATATGCGCGAAAATGGGCGGGTAGTTTTAGGCGTATTTTAAACGTTTTTTTATCTTTACAATTAATATTAATGAATACTAAATTTTGTACATCATTGTTGTCTTGTAAAATTCCGAATTTAATTGGCCTTAGTGGCTTAAGAATTCAATATAAAGGGTGTTTTTTTAAGCTAGATAGAACTTTAAATTGTAAAAAGTAACACAAAAAATTAAATTTTGATGAAACATTTTTTTTATTTGTTTCAGTATACTCTGACAAATCATCATGAATAGACTCACGCTTGAACAACGCTACGAAATTGGGCTCTAGAGCAGTTGGCAACTGAACCGTTGTTTTATCGCAAAATTGTGTTCAGCGATGAGGCGCATTTTTGGCTTAACGGGTTTGTTAATAAGCAAAATTGCCGCATATGGAGTGAGACCAATCCACAAGAGACCCTACAGACTCCATTACATCCAGAAAAATGCACTGTTTGGTGCGGTTTTCATGCTGGTGGCATCTCGGACCTTATTTCTTCAAAAATGAGGCCGGAGCTCGCGTTACGGTCAATGGAGATCGTTACCGCACCATGATCAATGATTTTTTGTTTGAAAATATGGATGACATTGATCCGGAGGAGATGTGGTTTCAACAGGATGGCGCTACGTGCCATACGGCGAAAGCAACCATCGACTTACTGAAATCAAAATTTGGCGATAAGTTGATTTCGAGAAATGGACCTGTCAATTGGCCTCCAAGGTCGTGCGATTTGACACCTCTCGATTATTTCCTGTGGGGCCACGTGAAGTCACTGGTTTATGCTGATAAACCAGCAACAATTGACGCCTTGGAGGCCAGCATTGTTCGTGTTGTTTGTGACATACGGCCAGCAGTGCTCGAAAAAGTGGCCCAAAATTGGACGTCCAGAATACGCTTCGTCAAGAACAGCCGCGGTGCCCATATGCCCGAAATCATTTTCAAATGTTAATGTCACGTATTGATCTTTCGAATAAAAAAAAATTTTGATTACAATTTAATTTTTTGTGTTATTTTTTACAATTTCAAGTTCTATCGGGCTTAAAAAAACACCCTATATAAATAAATAAATACAAAATAAATAAATATTTATAAGAATAATTTAATGTGTTCAGCTATATAACTAAATTCTTTTAAGTAGCTACTTGAAACTGATAGATGTTTCTATGGTTGAATAAATAAGAATATCTATAAGAATATACAATGTTAAAATAATTGCAACTTTACAAGTAAACTACAACAGAAAAGAGTTTTATCAATATGCAACGTTATTTTTTTTTTTTTTTCATTATTTCTTTGCAACGGGGTGTATTTATATTTATTTATTTTTGGACCTTTCTACCTGAGAACAACGATATATAGAAAACCATATGTATGGTTATACGCAAAGTATACAAAATTTTGAAATTTCATCTATTTGTTGGTGTTTCTGAGTTTTTCAATGATTCTTGTACGGATGGTTAGTGCTACTTGTTTAACTACTGTGCATATAAATGAATAAAAGTGATAACGACTAATATAATTGTTTTGTTTAATAATGTCTAATATAATTGTTTTTAAATTGTTTCTTGTCAGAAGTTTTCTTGTAGACGAAAACGTAAATATTTTTCTTGCTGTGATAAGTTGAATGTGTAGTCAGAGTAAAGTAAAACAGTTGTTTACAATATAATATATTTATTTGTGCAAAAAGTAATGCGTAGTAACTTGGTTAAACTGTTTTGGTAATTCGATCAAAATGCATCGACATTAAATTTAGACACCAATTTTTTTCATGGTCGGAAAAATTATACTATTTTATTAAATATTCGTAAGAAATTAAAAATCCCTACAATAAGACTAATTATACAAAATTCGTCCTTTTTTCCCATATGTGGAAATAAACAAATAAATCTGTACAAAAAGGGAAAGATCCTTGCGCTTGGCAAGCCTGAGTGTACAAAGGTCAGTCCGCCGTCTTAATGTCCATAACATCCAGTCCACACCTAACTTGAAACGCAGTTAGAACATGAAATTAAAACTTACTGTTTAAATATCTGCCAGTTAAAGGCGGCGAACACGTAGTAATGTTAAAGTTTAACTTCTTATTGTAAAAAAGTAAAGATGGCGAATAACAGCTACAAATAGCAGGCTGTTATACTTTAATGTCAATTTAAGTTATACCAGAGTTTACAAAGGAAATGTTTTGCCAACCAAGCTATAACTTTAACTAAACTTCGACATGAGCGGTCATATTTAAGTTTAACTTGAAGTTAGTACTAAAGTTAGTGTTCATACCCACCAATTAACTATTGGAACGTCGGGCAACAACCAAACGATCAAAAACTAGATCTGAGGCGGATACAGAACGGAGCGCAGTAATAATGAATATTTGTAAATATTATTAATAAAAGCCTGATTTTGAAGTAACTTCAATTAAATTGATTTGATCTCTTTTTTAATCCATTACTTAAACAGTACATTTTGTTGTATTCAACTTATATTTCAGTAGAGTGATAAATATAAGCACGTATGGTACAAGCAACAAATATTCGTAACGTAAAGTTTATTATTAAAAAAGGTTTTTTTTATAAAAGAAGGAATTTAAAAATGATTTTTACATAAACAAGAATAGATAATTCTTCAATTCAAAAGCTCAGTTGCATAGGTTATAGCTTAAAAAAATTAATTTTGCTTATGCACTTGTGAACAAATATATTGTATCGTTATTTAAACTTATTTCAAAACATCAAATATAAATTATTTATGATTGACAAGTTAATTAAAATAGTTGTGGAGGTTTGGCAATTGTGATAAAAATTAAGAACTATTTGCTAAACGAGACACGTGAGGAGTATCTCCAAGCAACAAATATATGCATTGAACATTTTCATGGAAAAATTGTTATTTTCTCGATTTATTCTGCGCTCCAATTCTCAGTAACAGAATACCAATCTTCTCTTTTTGCCAAATCACTTGGAGCTCGATTTTTAGCGGCTGGCAACCATACAGCTAAACACACTTTTTGGGTATCACGTATAATTTCACCGAAAGATGGTGTGCTTTTTGACACTGTGTCTTATACTGTGCTTAGATGTGATTTCAAACGGACACCCTACTTATTGGTCCTCAGACCAACGAAAAATTCCAGATATTATAGATTTTGAAGTTGCAAAAAAGTTTCCCTTTGAATGGATGCAATTGGGTTGTTCGTTAGATTAACAGCAGATCACTCAACCAAGCCATGGGGGATTGGCTCCCAGTTCAAGAGTTAATTGGTTAAAATATGAACAATATTTGAGTACTTATTGCACGGAAAACATTGCCCTGAGAACCTCTGCGGATATTTATGTGTCAATTAACAATTTTTCTAAAGACCTTAAACTAGACGTACAATATGCTACCACTACCATATAAGTTTCAGAAATGCGAACGATAGAAATTATTCGTCAGAAATTGAACACCTTTTGTCAGAAAAAAAGGAGACTTAGAGAAGAGTAGGCAGCTTTGCAAGTCTCCCCAGCATAGAAGGTGGCTACGGGAATGCATTACGCAAGTATGAAATCTGCTGGAAATTCGTAGAATGGCTTCTCTTAAAAATTATCTGTAAAGTCTTGATGGCACTCCTTAATCCGACTATTCTCTATCGAATGCAACAATAGGTTTGAAAATACCTTTACAGGTATACAGAGGCAAGCCACTTTTGCGAACTTCAACTCGGGACTGAAAAGAGGAGAGTGTATGTAAACTATTTGATTAACGTTTTTATTATAAATGATGCAGCAAAATGGAAAGTGTGTGTGATTACTATGCTATTCAAGCCAAGGACGGATCCCACTAAAATAGAGTCATGTAGACTGCCAACAATATCGAAACTGTAATGAAACCCATTAATGGCGAAGTTGTGCCATAAGAACGACTTTTGAGGACAAAAAGTGTTGTTCAGCTCTATTCATTAATGTTTCCCAAGCTTTTGAGAAAGTGTGGCACACGAGTTTAATGCACAAAGTAAAATTGAACTTTGCAGACAAGTTCAATTTTACAAACTTCTGGAAAACTACTTATGTGTTATCAGAGAAGACGATTTTTTAAACCCAACTCAGCCAATTGAGGCAGGAGTTCCCCATGGTAGCATAGTGTAGACCTAGTTTATATTTGATTTACGCCTCCGACATGCCAACGAGATCCGGAATCCAAACTTCAACTTGTGCTAATGACGCAATATTTTTCAGTCTTTATGAAAACCATTAATTAACGAAATTTACAGCAATATATTTCAATATTAAAATAAGGGCTAAAAGCAAAAATCAAAGTTAATGAGCAAAAATAGACTCAGTTCAAGTTTTTCCTTTCTTTAGTTTTTTCTTAAGAGTGATTTTTTACAATACAGATTTGCTGTAATCAATGATTTTTGATTGAAGTAGACAAGAAAAATAATAATCATATCTTTAGCTGGGGAACAACTAGCTGTTTCGTAGTCGCTACACTACTCATCAGCACCCACTGGGATTTGAACTCGGATCATGACGTATCATGAATCTTCAAAATGAACTAATAATAAGTATTCAAATCTTAATACTAAATTTAAAATTAAAAATTTGCTACTTACTTAAGCCTGGCCAATGCCAGACAAAAAGTTTTTTTTTTGCGGGAGTTATTTCGGTAAAATCATCTAATGATGACAACGGTATCCCTTCTTCTAAGTCCAGAGTGGCCGCCAAAATTAAGTATATTGCGCGCAAGAGCGTTCGGATGAAGTTCCAGTTTACTGACATACCTTGTCGCGTGCTTAGAAAATTCCTCTTTTACCAGTGAAACACTCAGATTTTTATGAATTCGTGAATTCAGTAATCGATCGAAGAATTTGGTTTTGCCTCCTTTGAATTTTTGCAATATTTGACGTTGAGGCGGTGCCCCTTAATTGAATTCCGTAGCACCATTTGGGCCTTAGAATTGCATTGTATAACAGAAGTTTGCAATCCAACTTCAATGTCGAGTTTCTGCCCATAAGCCAATTTAGTTGCTCTGCTTTTAGTTTTAACTGAGTGACTTTTGCTTCAATGTGAGACTTCCACGTTAGCCTACGGTCGAGGTGTATACAAAGGTACTTGAATTCATTATGCAGTGGAATAGGTGAATTGTTGATTTGGATAGGCGAACATGTTTTTTTTCGCAGCGTGAATGTAACATGAATACATTATTGTTCATTAACTTTGATTTTCCAAAGTTTTAGCCATTTCTCTAATATTGTATTTTAGCCAATTAACTCTATTGGCAGTTAACGGGAAGCCAATCTCTTGGGGAAACAAAACAGAGATTATAGTGGGTGAGTGATCTGATGACAAATCTAATGAAGGCTCCACTTGCATCCACTCTAAAGGAAAATTTTTTGCATCTCCAAAATCTATAACGTCTGGGATCTTTCGTTGGTCTAACGGCCAATAAGTGGGGTGTCCGCTTGAAACCACATCTAAGCCCATTTTGGAGACGGTGTCTAAAAGCACACGGCCTTTCGAGGTAATTAAACGTGATCCCCAAAAAGTGTGCTTAGCGTTATAGTCGCCAGCTGCTAAAAATCGAGGCCCAAGTGATTTGAAAAAATTTGAGTATTTGAAAAAGTTTGAGTATTGGCTTTCTGTTATTGAATATCGTGGCAGTGAGTAAATCGAGAAAATAACGATTTTTTATGAAAGTATTCAGTGCATATATTTGTAGCTTGGAGATATTACTCACGTGTCTCGTTCATTAAATAGTGCTTAATTCTGCTTTTTATCAAAATTGCCGAGCCTCCGCAAGATCTTCCACGGGGATCTTTAGTATCATATAGTGTGTAGCCATTAATTTTGAAATAACTGTTGGTTGTCAAGCTAGTTTCAGCAATCAGCATTATGTCGATTTGCTTTTCCATAAGGAAGTGCTCAAGTTCATTTTTGTACTGGCGGATGCCGTTTGCGTTCCAGAAACATATTTTTAACCGATTTATTTTTTTAAAATTGCCTGTAAAATAGTGAATTGCTTTTCAGCATTTCCTGCATCATGTTTGTCATGGAAACCGTGAATGTATTTATAGATTGAACAAGAGTCTGCAGAGTTGCCTCAAGATTGCTAAAATTTTGGTCGGAGTTTTCATGCTTGGTCTCCTGATTCAAGTTTGGTTTGTCGGATTTTACCACATTCGCATAAGAAATTTGTTTGGGGGTTTGGCACGTTTATATGGCTGGTTGGCTGACGTACCTGGGGAAAATTGCTTGTAGAAATGGTGTTTGTCTGCTGAGGTGGCATATTTAAAATTGATGGCCTTTTTGTCATTGACCTCTTGAAGTAAGTATAAACAGGGCTACACTATCTTCTTTTCGGTCCCGAATTGAAGTTCGCAAAAGTGGCTTGCCTCCATATATCTGTAAAGATATTTTCAAACCATTGTTGCTTTCCATAGAGAACAGTCGGATTAAGGAGTGCCATCAAGACTTTACAGATAATTTTTAAGGGAAGCCATTCTACGAATTTCAAGCAGATTTCTTAGTTACGTAATGCATTCCCGTAGCCAGCTTCTAAGCTGGGGAGACTTGCGAAGCGAAGTCTGCCTTTTTCTGATAGAAGGTATTCAATTTCTGACGAATAATTTCTATCGTTCGTTTATATGGTTAGTGGTAGCATATTGTACATCTAGTTTAAGGTCTTTAAAAAATCGTTCATTGGAACATCAATATCCTCAGCGGTTGTCAAGGCAATATTTTCTGTGCAATAAGTACTTAAATACATGGACTCATGTAACATTCACATTGTGCAAACAAACATGTTCTACTGTCCAAGTAAACAACTCACCTATTCAGAGAATGAGCCAAGTATTTCATATTACCGACTGAACATGGTATTACACTGTTGATCGAACACTCTCATCAACTCATCCAGCGGAGCTTTTCTCTGCTACATTGACTTTTGCACTCGCAATTATTTATATAGCTACACAGAAACACTGTTGATCGAACACTCTCACCAACTCGTGCAGTGGAGCTTTTCTCTGCAAAAAAGATCTAACATGCAAAGCTGGCGAACAGGAAGCTAGAAGGATCAAATAAAACATGCATTCACAATAGACAGCGAGTTGTAATTGCAATAGCACAAAATTGCAATCTTAACTGCACCTGATTATTCACAACCTATTATTTTATAGTAAAATAATTGAAACTGATTTGAATGAATTTAAAAATATATATTAATTCTAAAATTTCTTGTTGGCCCTTATGTAATTATTTCCTTCTTCAAAAAACCAAAACATACTTCTTTCTGCTCAAGAAAATTACACTCAACATGTGCGTAATTTCCTAAAGTGTTAACAGTGCGGAGCCCTCTTTGACGTATGTACATATGCCTTATGAGACAAGTTCTCATGAATTTTAGCATTCTTAAAGGATATAGTGGTGAAATTCTTTACAATTCAATTTACAAACACTTTCAGTAGCAACATTTCTATTTCCAAGTGCAGGCATAAACTATTTGAAATAAAGTCATAAATAGAGAAAATAAATAGTAAAAAGGACGACACATAAAATAAGGTGGACAGTATTCAGCCTATAATTTTTACTACTAACAATTTACTACGATTTACATTCATGTGCGTAGATTTTTATTCAAAAGGAAATAAAATAAAAGAAATCTCGTAAAGAATGGCATATAAAATAAAAGAGACATAAAATATTTTATGGCAGTTCGCGGGTTATTAAGCACTGTGCTGTAAACATACATTTTCTATTTAAGAGTATCTAGATTATACCAGGCATATGTATGTATGTATGGCTGTGTTCCTGTATAGTTTGCAAACAATCATACATTGAAAACCCATGAAGAATACATGCGAAACAAGGATATTAAAGATTATAAAACCCATTGTTCATGTGAGTAACTAAAAGTAACCCTTAAAAAGAAAAATGTATTAATTTCTTAAAGAAATTTAATACGACAAACCATTTTTCAATTTCTATGTTTATGGAACCTTAACAAGCAAAAAACGAGTTAAAAGAAAAGTATAATTTCATTATAATATTGCCATAAAGAAAATTTGTACGGAGCCGAAATTCATTGCTGATGTTTTTCCTTAAACTTTTGAAAAGAATAACAATTGAACTTTTTTGAGTTTGTATAAATATGTAAATATTTGAGAAAGTAAAATAAAACGTGAAGGTATGTACTCGTATGTAAAGTAAAAACCAAATGCAAAATTTTATTGTTATTTATTGCTTATCTTCAATTAAGTATACCTTTAGAAAGCAATGAACGACTGAGAATTGCATATGTTACAAAAACTTGAATAAGAATTTACAAAATTTTGTTTTAGTAAAATTCTTCTTCAATTTTCAAAAATACTAAGTAAATTATTATTCAATATCTATAATTATACCTACAACTCTTCAGTAAGAGCAAACGAATTTCTTCGTTCCAGTTGTTTTTTAATGTTTAAAAATATGCTAGTTTTTTCTGACTTACAATTTTTCTTATCATTTTCCATTATATAATATTAAATTGTTTATAAAGCTTCCATTGTAAAAATTGCTTCAAATAAATACTATTTACTCCGATAACCGTTCTGTATTTAAATTTAATATCAATTAAATATTTGTTACTTTTAAATAGTTTAAAGTCTTTCAGATCCGGCGTGGACACCTCTGAGACCAGTGGCTGTGCTCTGTAACTTTGGCGAGAAGTTCTCGCGTCGAAAACTTGTGAAACAAATTATTCCATCGTTTCTCGAAAAGTGAGAAAAAACTGCGTCTGTAACTCATGTCGAAAACTACCCAAAGCGATTACGTCGTTACGTTAGAAATGTCTAAAAATATAAAACTATGCCGACATTCAATTATAAAAATGAAAGCGCCAGCCACAATAAGTACCGCCGCTGACCAAAATTTACTAAAAGTTAAGAAATTTTGTTCGACGGCGTCATAATATAACCGCCGTCTATTCTAGAAAATGTATGGTATGGCTCTAACGTTTACATTTTATTTACAAATATATACATACATACTTATGTACAAAGTTTTGTAAAATTAAGAAACAATTGCAATTTATGAAATCTGAAAAAAAAAATATTATAAAAGTATTACAATATACTTTGTTAGGTCAGAAATTAAAATTGTAGAAATTACAAACTTAAGTATTCCCTTAAAACTTGTTGTGTGAAGGGTATAAAAATTAATTAAAAAGTTAAAATAAAAAAAAATCATTCTTAACTCTGTAAATAAATATATTAAACTTAATTTAACAGCAAAATACTTATTTTTTCAGTATTATTAATCATATAAAGATGATTATTGTAATTCGAAATACTATCTCACAGCCTTTTTATTTGCGAGAAATAATGACAGTTGAAAGCGGGTAATTTTTTCGCAAAAGTTTTACAGACACAGTTTTTCTGTAAAATGGCGAGTAATTGTCTTACGTGACAGCTATTACTCACCAAGAAAAGTTATAGATTCAGTTTAGTGAGAAAAGCAGCTGTTTGTTTCAACTTTGTTTTATTTCACACGTTTCAGTCGAAAAGTTTCTCGTGGCGAGATTTACAGAACACAGCCACAGTTAACCGATCTTAATGAATTTTGTATCAAAAATACGAGTATACATATATAAAAAACGAATTTCTTGAACTTATAATCGTTGAGATCATACCCTTCTGAAAGGACCTAATTATGTAAAAATGTAATTACGAATCTAAACGTACAGCAGAAATGGGATATTGCTGATTTGAAAGTGATAGATTATAACCATTTTTGACCACATGCAAGAAACATGAATTTAAAGTACATTTTATATATTTTTTAAGTTTTTAAATAAATGTAATCATAGTACCAACTTTAATTCAAACCGAAGTAGCAAAACTGTACTTACCAATATTTTTTGGTATTAGGAACCAAAGTTAAATTTAAATCTGAAACAAAAAAAAGAAAATATTCCCATTAAAAATGTATTTTTTATTTTATATTTTTATATTTTTTCTTTGATAAATGAATTTAATTTTAACAGCTACAAATCTTGATTTGTTTTTATATATACATAGTTAACAATACTTATTTTAATATAAGCGTCGTCAGGAATATTAAAATTTTTTTTGTAGAAACTTCAAAATGAAATAATGAGCTATATATTTCACTAAAAATCCTTCCCGCCAAAAATATATTGTATTGTGTAAGCATATAACAACACGCTTCCAAAAAAGGCCTTTCTATGAGGCAGATAAAGGAAGTTTATATACACTTATCTAATTTTATTAAATACATTTGATTTTAAGTGCATCAGTTTTCCCTTATCATAAAGCAAGATTTTAAAGTAGCCCCATAGCAGGAAAAAGACATTAAACTTTAAATCATAACTAAAGTTCCTTTACCACACAGCAGGTGTGGAAGTGATGGAATCACACGTTTTGCACAAGCGTGGCGATTTAAAACTTGTTTCTGATTTGACGACAAGGCGATTTGTAAAGTAATTGCCGATTTTGTTGGCTATTTTTGATAAGCCATGAATTTGTTTTGAGAATCGTTAAAATCAATACGAATATACTCGTATGTATATTATATTTTTTGATATAGTATGGTGTATTAAGAACACGTCATTCTGTTACCATATTTAAGTGAATGGACATAAGAATGTACATAAACGATGTATACTCGTATGGCAAAATGTTTTGCTTATGAAAGAAATTTAACGGCAATCAAAAGATAAAATTTTTTATTGTGAGTGAATTTTATTCAAAAATATTAAAAGTTGGCCATGGCTACCAAATAGAGTGTAATAAGAACTCATCGACGCGTTGTTACAAGTATTATATGTATCTCAATAGAACATTTGAACATGTTTTGTAACTACTGCAAATATGTTAAATAAATTTAATTCCCACACAATACACTCGTACTCGATAGCAAAAGACAGTGAAAAATGTATTGGCAATGACGTGATTAGCATTTTAGATATATAATAGAACTGCACCTACATAATTTCATAGCTGTAAAACCATGTGAGGGACAATAATCTCAAAACTTAAAAGTAAAAAAAAAAACTATATACAAGTTTCAGCTTGTATATGACAACAATATATCTAATTTTTCACTGCTATCCTTTCACTGCTTTAAGTAGAAAGTTAATAAGAATTATAAATTTTTTGTCCACTTTTTGTCCACTTTTTGTTCTAAATGAAAATAAAATACATATACATATTTATATTATGGCGACTTTTTTTATTTTTGGCGATTTTCGGCGCTTTTGGGAATTATAAAAAATATGCTTAATAATTTTAAAAATAGATGTGGTACTGTCAAAACTAATAAAATTATTAGGCGGTTAAGGATATTAAATTTGATGAAAATAAATCTGACAATGCTATTGCGCACATTAAAAGTGTTAAGAATTTTAACGACCTTAAATAAGAAAACTACGATCGTAGTTCGTTAAAATATTCAATGAACAACTGACGTTCTTTTAAGACGCATACGTGGAAAATTTTTTTTATTTAATTTAAAACGGAATACAATAAATATACATGTATAATATTTAAAGCTGCAAAGAAACAGGTAATTAATTAACAGATAATATATCAAAACTATTTTACAGAGCTATTTTCATTACATGTACTCGTATATAAGTATGCAAATGTTTGTCTATATATCTTTTATAAAATTATAAACTATGCATTTGATAATGTATTCACGGTTGCCTTATGACGGTTGACGATTTATCGCCATTTTGACGATTTTAGATGCTGATTTGACGGTTTAAGGTCTGTTTTTGACAATTTTTGTAGATCACATTTACAACTACATCCATACATACTTCCCTAAGTTAATTTATGTAGGAAATGAAAATAATATTTATGGATAGAAGGAAACGGTAGTAAATAAATATATACGTAAATATTTTTTTTTTCATTCATTTATTTATTGAATCTTCACAAAGTGAACTAACAATAAGTGTTCAAATCTTAATACTAAATACATAAAATTAATTAAGTCCAGCCAATGCTAGACAAAAATGTTTTATTTTGCCCGAGCAATATCGGTAAAATCACCTATTTAACGTTCTGATGGTGGCAAGGGTATCCCTCCTTCTCAACCGAGGGTGGCCTTCAAAATTAAGTATATTGCGTGCAAGACGATTTGGATGAAGTTCCAATTTACGGATATACCTTGTTGCGTACTTTGAAAATTCGTCTTCTACAAGAGGAACACAGAGATCCTTATGAATTTGTGAGTTTTTTACGTACCATGGAGCTGCGGTAATTGTCCGAAGAATTTTGTTTTGTCGCCTTTGAATTTTCATACGTGAATATGTATGGCACATTGAAATGTTACCTAATATTGCATATGTTAGACATGTATATAAAAGATCACAAGTAATTTAACAAATTTTTATGTAAAAGCGTGTGTACATATTTTGAGGAAACTTAAATTTACAACAAAAGCTTTAGCTCTACAAATCATTACAGTATTATAAGGGAAGAGTGTGTATTTTCTTTTGAAAGGTTAAAATTAAAGAACAGAACAGAGAAAGGGTTTTCTTATTTTATCCTAGATTTTAAAAGGCGAAAAATTTAATCCGAATTAAAGCAACGAAGATATGAAAGTGTCAAAAATTATTCTTCTTTAATTTTTCCTTCTATGACTAAATTTATACCAAAAAAATTTGTCTTATCGTGTTCTTCTGCAAATGTGAGAGTTTGTATCAAGTATTTAATATTATAATGCTTACATAACTATTAAATGTAAGAAATTTCAAAATAACTTTTATTAAATGAAATTTTGCCATATCTAAAAAATGTATTATGTACAAAAATTAATGAATGTGTTCTTATGATTAACTTAATGTTTATACGAGTATATATTTAAATGTTGTAGTTTTTTATTAAGGCAACCATGAACTGTTTTGCTATATTTTGCTTTTTTGAAATACATATGTATATATTTTATTCAAAAACTATTCATTTTAGTAGCTGACGATTTTTTTTACGATTTGCGATAATCATATTGACGACTTCTTCCGCCGTATTTGAGGATTTTAGATTAGATTTATCTAGCATCTACTCATATGTGTGTGATGATCTTTAGCAAAGTTGTTGTGCATGAGTCATGAAGTCGTCTAAAAAATTTTATATGAAATCACTCAAAAAATTGAGTAACTTTCATACAAATCTTCCAGACGAGTTGCTCGTCTGTGTTCTATGAACAGCACATAAATTTTAGTTTTTGAATTTTTTTCTTTAATGAAAAAAAAAAAACAAACGGTTTTTTACGAAAGAGTTCTTCAAATGGGCAGTACTATAAGAGCATTTAAACAAGCGCTTTCTATTAGCTTCGATTAAGCCCTTTAAGGAATATCAAATGTTAATACAAAAATGCAGATATTAAATGATCTTTGAATCTTAGCTTCTTTTATGTGTTAAATTTAGCATTGAAAAGAGTACGTTTTATACCAAATATCTAGTGCATTCCATACAAAATTCATACCTCTTCTCAGCAAGTTTGTAAGCGAGTCTCAAACATTTCTTCCTTACCAGAGTGCTTTTCGCGAGGCAGTATTTTTAGATTTTAAGCTACAAAATTACATTCGTTTAAAAAAACTTCTTCATTTTTGAGAATGAATAAGATAACTCTTTAAAAACTTTCAAAACATGCTTTATCCTTTTTGTTTTATTTTAACAAGAAATAAATTTTTTCTTTAACTGTTTACTGTAGCTTAACAAACAGTCGGCGTACATTAAAATTTGCAATAACGATAACTTTACTTCCACGTTTTTCTTCTCTGCTACTATTCTCAACATAAAAGTTTTAACAAGGATCATATACAAGTACACTTTTATAATGTCGACTTGTTATTCTGGATTTAATTTCTTTAATCTGAACAAAAGAACAACATTAAAAATTTACCCCGAACTAAGAAACAACCTATTGTAATGTTTAATGCCATACCAGCCAGAGGGAAACATGATTTTAGGGCTTAGAAAAAATTAAAAAATTAACATATGAATGCTTGCTTGAGTGAACAAATAAAGTAGGAAAAAGCGTAACGAATACGCAACTATTACAGGGGTAAAGGAATAATTCGCTTACGGTAAAGGTGAAATATTTTTCATTGTTCAAGGAATTTCTTTTTTGTTTCTTAGAGATTGCTTTTAAAGCCTGGTTATCGCAAGCGTTTTTAAAAATTGATAAACATATGATATGTAAAACACTTGAAAAGACGTGCCAGATATTTCCATGCTCATTAATTAAACAAATTAAGGTTTTCGTTTAATATCATGGCATTGTAACTTCGCAAAATTTTTAATTTATAGCTAAGAAAAAAAAAATGTTTGAGTATGAGTATTACAGTTTAAATACTCATAATGTTATATAGTATATTCCTCTAACTTTTAAGACTGTAAAACCCTCGATTTGGTCCAATTATGATGAAGATTTCAATGAATCTTCTTCATTTCTAGTAAAAATGTTTGGTTAAAAAAAATTTCCCGAAATATCTGAAAAATTAACTGAAAGGGAAATTGAATTAGAAGAGGTTTACAAACTCATTAATTAAACAAATTAAGGTTTTCGTTTAATGTCATGGTATTGTAACTTCTCAAAATTTTTATGGCCTTATTCATAAAAAATATTTTATGTTTATTAAACTGTTATTTGACAAATTTCTATGGGAAATTTGTCAAATAACTGTTTAATAAACATACAATATTTTTTATGAATACGGCCGTTAATTTATAGCTAAGAAAAAAAATGTTTAATTGTGAGTATTACAGTTTAAATACTCATAATGTTATATAGTATATTCCTCCAACTTTTAAGACTGTAAAATCATCGATTTGGTCCAATTATAATGAAGATTTCAATGAATCTTCTTCATTCCTAGAAAAAATTTTTTGTTAAAAATCTTTTCCTGAAATATCTGAAAAATTAACTGAAAGAGAAATTGAATTAGCAGAAGTTTATAAAATCTGTTTTGACCGATCGATACTCCTAATAGAAAGTTTTGGGTTTTTTTTTTTTTTTTTTTTTTTTTTTTGTTAAGAGTGATCGAGGGATAGAAGTCAAGTGTGGTAAGTATACGTTGTAGAAAAAATATATAGTTGATATGACAATGTTCTAAAAGCACATACTATTATTCGGTTAAAAGCTGCCGCAGGGTATGATTTCAGTCTGAAATAAACAATACGCTGCTTGCGTCAACACTACAAATGATTACAGTTTACATAACAATGTTGTCACAACAATATTTCAGTTTGCTTTTTCTTAACGTTAAGATTTTTGTGACAATTTGATATTATATTCAAAAATGACAATTCAATGCATTTCAAATAGAACTTTTTTCTAATATTCAAAAACGCGTTGAAAAAAGGCCGAGTCACAAATCCATCGTACGTTCCGTCATCTTTTTCAACTGACAACTAAGTTGGAATACATGTTATCTTAGAGCTTTGTCACATTCCGCAGAACAAAATACAAAAGTTAAACAGCTTTTGAGGCAGGTTGAGTACTTGACTGATTTAAATTGAATTTTTGTATGTTCTGATTTGGCTTTGCGTGTTGTCTAGTTTGTAAAATAGCCGTTAGCAAAGTACTCACAAAGTCAACTTTCTACGTTGTCACATTAATATCTGTTGAGAACGGCCAGGCCCGACGGTCCACGGGTTCTATATGCTCCAACCTTTAAGCAAGTTAGAATGCAAAACGTGCAATAAAAGCTTTAATTTCCAGCACTAAGACACTCAGACAACAAGGATAAACATAGTTTTTGCAGAAATTATAATACTAAATCTTTTATATAACATATATTAAAGAATTGGTGGTCGATGTTTCATCTTAAAAATAATAATAGGTTAGGTTAGGTTAGGTTGTACAGGCCGCCAGTTTCATGAAACCAGCCCACTTGGGTCCTTTTGGTCCCGTTGTGTTGCCTGAGGGAGAAGTGCAGCCCACGAGACTTACACTTCCCCCGACGGTTCAGACTCAAACCAACCCGAAAGCCGGATAAAGGAATCCAGTCCGGTCACTCGGCATTCCGATATATCTGCTAACCCGTGCAGCATCGGTCCGCCTAAATACAGCGCTCTCATAGAACTGAGAGCTGGGCATCGACAGAGGAAATGCTCAACACTTTCCTCCTCGTCCTCATCCCCGCAACTTCTGCAGAAATCACTAAATGGAAGATTTAGCCTCCTAGCATGCGTCCCTATGAGACAATGTCCTGTCAGAACTGCCACCAAGGTACGCAACCTTTGACGGGGAAAACCTTTTAAGACCGCAGTTCTACTACGATCATACGCAGGCCATGTCAGCCTTGCTACTCGGCAGGTGACCTCACCAGACCATCTGTCCTGCGCAGTCCCTACAAGTTGACGCTGCACTTGGTTTTTACAGCTGTTAAGCGGGACTCCAACCATCGTATCAATGTCCCCTCTCTGTAGACGAGCTCCGGCTTTCGCCAGCTCATCCGCCACAATATTTCCGGGCACTCCACTGTGCTCCGGTACCCAGAAAAGCTCCAGGCTCGAATGTCTCGCTATCTCATTAAGAGATATACGGCATTCCTGAACCAACCTGGACGTCGTATAGACACCCACAAGCGCATTTAACGCAGCCTTACTATCAGTACAGATTCGGATATTCACCCCGTATACCTTATAGTACCACAACCAGTTAGCTACTCTCAAAATAGCTGTAATTTCAGCCTGCATTACGCTACACTCATCGTATAGCTTAAAACTGATCCTCCTCTGATACTGGGGCATAAAGATACCACCACCAACTCCCATGTCCGACTTGGATCCATCTGTGAAAATTCCAAGCACGTCCTCTTGGCGACCCATTTGTTTCGCTGCCGAGGCCGTCCTTGATGAGATCACGTCAAATCTCTTGTCGGGCATTAGAGCTGGTGCACAGTAATCAATATACTCCGGGGGGTCCGTTTTTTTTTTTTTTTTTTGTTTTTTTTTTTTTTTTTTTGTTTTTTTTTTAGCTTGGACCAGTACTCAGGGGATGACCCCTACATATGCAGTGCATTGTACCAGAACTAGGAAAATAGGTTATTGTAGTAACGATAGAACAGAGTAACGCACCCCACACTGCGTCGATGCTCCGGTGAGTCAATAGAGTTGGATACCCTACTGTCACCGATAAACCTCTTCGCCCTCTCCTGCACACGGTCGAGTAACCCCAAAATAGACTTTGAGGCACCGGCCCAAACATGAGAGTTGTATTCCATTTTCGGTCGGATGTAGGTGGTATAAATAGTAAGAAGGTCGGATGGAAAACAAGTTCGCAGTTTCCTTACTGCCCTTTCCGCAAGGTATCAGGGATGTAGCTTGAGAGCCCGAAAACTGGTTCGCAGCTCCCTTACTCACATTTCCCTGATGACCACCAACCGGGAACCCGAAATCTTGTTCGCAGCGCCTTTGTTGGTGGAGGGTGGTGGAGTTCGAAGACCCGAGGACTTGCTCGCAGTCATCTTTCCCACAATAGGCACTTGGGCAGCTGTTGCAGCGCTGTCACTAGCACGAGCAGCTCCCAAAAGAAGGGTGTGTGCCGTGAAGGCCCGGGCCAGTGCAGCCTTCGAGGTGTTCGGCTCAAAGTCCATGGACACCTCACTGCCAAGATAGCTATCCGAAGATGCTTTCACGCATTTGGTATCAGCAAAGCTCCGTTCGAATACAGTCTCTTGACCCCCGACTGCAAAGAGAACAGATGGGCACGGATCGCATGACACCCCTGTTTGAGGGTTTGGGTAACCTTTAGTGTGTAGGCCGGCTTAAAAAACCCCTATCCTCTCCTCGGGCTCAACCATTAGAGCCTGAAACAGAACTCCCATGATTAAGCCCTCGAAAGAGAATAGACGTCCAGCATACACTTAAGCCCCCACACCACGCCAAGGTAGTTACCCAGGTGAGGGAAAAATAATAATAGATATTACTTAGATATGGATTGGAGGCTCAGCAGTTCTAATAAAAAATAGAGTTAAGCACTATTTTCTACATGAGACACGTGAGGAGTATCTCCAAGCAACAAATATATGCATTGAGCATCTTAATGGAAAAATAGTTATATCATCAATTTACTCACCGCCCCGATTTTCAATAACAGAAAATCAGTATTCACATTTTTTCAACACACTTGGGCCTCGATTTTTAGCGGCTGGTGACTATAACGCCAAGCACACGTTTTGGGGATCACGTTTAATTTCTCCGAAAGGCCGTGTGCTTTTCGAAACAGTTTCCAAACTGGGCTTAGATGTGATTTCAAGCGGACATCCCACTTATTGGCCCTCAGACCGACGAAAGATCCCAGAGGTTATAGATTTTGGAGTTGCAAAAAATTTTCCTTTAGAAGGGATGCAAGTAGAGTCTTCATTAGATTTGTCATCGGACCACTCACCCACTATAATATCTGTTTCATTCCCCCAGGAGGTTGGCTCCCCTTTTAGTGACTTGACGTTCGCCATCACTAGAGTTAATTGGCTAAAATATAAGAAATATTTGAGTACTCATTGTACAGAAAATATTGCCTTGAGAACCCCTGAGGATGTTGATATATCAATTAAAGATTTTTCTGAAGACCTTAAACTGGCCGTACAACATGCTACCACTACCCATACGAGGTTCAGAAATGAGAACAATAGAACTTATTCCTCTGAAATTGAGCTACTTTTGTCAGAAAAAAGAAGAGTTAGAAGAGAGTGGCAACTTCGAAGGTCTCCCCAGCTTAAAAGCAGGCTACGGGAGTGCATAACTCAATTAAGAAATCAGCTTGAAATCCAAAGAATGGCTTCCCTCAAAAATTATCTAGAAGGTCTTGATGGTAGCCCGCAAACCGACTATTCTCTATGGAAAGCGACAAAAGGTCTGAAAAGACCCGTAATAGGTAAGCCACCTTTGCGAACTTCATCTGGCGACTGGGCAAGAAGTGATTCTGAAAAAGGGATGGTGTATGTTAATTATTTGAAAAACGTTTTTACTGCAAATGATACAGTGGATGATGTAGCTGAATTTCCGCCATATGCTGTTAGACCGCCTGTGCGTTTGAGACTTAGTTTCCAAGATGTCGAAAACGTTATAAATAAAGTAAACTCAAAAAAAGCTCCAGGTTTTGACAAAATTACTGGCAAAATGCTTGTACAGTTACCTCGTGTTGCTAGAAGAATTCTTCTTTTCATTTTTAACGCTATTTTGCGCCTAGAATACTATCCTGCAGAGTGGAAGGTGTCTATGGTTACTATGATACCCAAGCCAGGGAAGGATCCCACTAAAGTAGAGTCATATAGACCAATAAGCCTACTGCCAACAATTTCAAAACTTTTCGAAAAATTGTTAATGGCGAAGTTGACTCCAATACTGAATGATGTAGGATGCATCCCTGATCATCAATTTGGTTTTCGGGCTAACCACAGCACCATTGAACAAACGCATAGACTAGTTAATGTTATAAGAAAGACTTTTGAGGATAAAAAGTATTGCTCAGCTCTATTCATTGATGTTTCCCAAGCTTTTGATAAAGTGTGGCACGAGGGATTAATGTACAAAATAAAGATGAACTTGCCTGCAAACACTCACAAGCTTCTGGAAAGCTATTTATGCGGCCGGAAGTTTGTTATCAGAGAAGGCGACTTTATAAGCCCAACACAGCCAATCGAGGCAGGAGTTCCCCAAGGTAGCATTCTGGGACCCACTTTATATTTAATTTACACTTCTGACATGCCAACCAGATCTGGTATTCACACTTCAACTTTTGCAGATGACACAGCATTCTGCAGCGTACATGAAAACCATCAAGTAGCTTCGCGAAATTTGCAGGAGTATATTTCAATATTAGAGATTTGGTTAAAACTTTGGAAAATTAAAGTTAATGAACAAAAGTGTACTCACGTTACATTCACACTGCGTAGACAAACATGTTCACCTATCCAAATTAACAATTTACCTATTCCGCAGCAAAGTGAAGTCAAGTACCTTGGTATTCATCTCGACCGTAGGTTAACGTGGAAGTCTCACATAGATGCGAAAGTTACTCAGTTAAAGTTAAAAGCAGCGCAACTGAATTGGCTTATGGGCAGAAATTCGACATTGAAGCTGGATTGCAAACTTTTGTTATACAACGCAATACTAAAGCCTATATGGCGCTACGGAATTCAATTATGGGGCACCGCCTCAGCGTCAAACATTGAAAAAATTCAAAGGCGACAAAACAAAATTCTTCGAACAATTACTGCAGCACCATGGTACGTAAAAAACTCCCGAATTCACAAGGATCTGTGTGTTCCACTGGTAAAAGATGAGTTTTCAAAGCATGCGACAAGGTATGTCAGCAAATTGGAACTTCACCCAAACCCTCTCAAACATACTTAATTTCAGTGGTCACACTCGGTTGAAAAGAAGGGATACCGTTGCCACCATCAGAGCGTTAAGTAGGTGATTCTACCGATATAATTGGCGCAAAATAAAACTTTTTGTCTAGCATTGGCTGGACATAGTTAATTTATTATATTTAGTATTAAGATTTGAATACTTATTGTTAGTTCACATTGTGAAGATTCAATAAATAAATAAAAGCTAAAAAAAAAAAAAAAAAAAACTTAGATATTACTTATTTTTTCCAACAGAACCAAATGTCAACCACTAAGAAAGTAAAAGGAATTTAAAATGTTTCTATACAAGAAATATAGTTTGTATTCAGTAGATTTTTAGCAGTGATGTGAAAACAATACAGTAAAAAATCGACTATGACTTCCGTAGTAAAGCTGCTAAAACCTTGTAATTCAAAAACAAGTTCTTCATAGTGACAACATACTGCACCAAAATGGCCAAGATAATTATAATCAACTTTTTAAGTTTTAACTAATTTAATTCCAACATTGTAAATGCTGTAAAGAGTTGTTATTGTTCAAGTTAAACTTCCAAGCACACTATTTCCTGTTTCATCCTATTATAACTTACTTTCCTAGGTCCTATACAATGTACTGCATATGTAGCGGCCATCCCATGAGTACTGGTCCAAGATAAAAAAAAAGCTTGCTGGGCAAGAAAACTCTACAGAAACTAGGACATGTGAGCAACTTTTGTATGAGAACATGAAGAAACTCGAGTCAACTAGAATCACTAGAATCTTAAATATATCACATCATGACTTCCATTTAGTATAAGAGAGAACATGCACTTTCCTACTCAGACTGCAAAAGTTATGTTACAGCAAAAACATGCACAGTTTTAAATATTATTGAAAATGTCAGAAGTGTCAAAATTTCAGATAGTGTAAAGCTTAAGAATTTATCCTAATTCTTTATGCGGTCTGGAGTTCATTAGACTAAAATATAGACGCGGCTCAGCCCTATTGTCTTATATTGCCAAGAGTGGCTAATATAAATGAAATTTCTATTTACGATAACACATTATGTGCTATAGCGTTTAAGCCAAAATATCATATCGAACAAAAATAATACTCTTTTCAGATTTCATGACATTCAGATTTCGTAACGGCTTCCGCCGTTTTTCTTGAAATTCACTGTTTTATTGTAAAAAGCTGGTTATACATTTATGATTCAAAGTATTTTCCATCGCTGGCCACTATATTTCCCATCTTTCGGGCAGCGTACGAATTAAGCGTTGAAAAACTGGTCATCTTTTGTAGCGATTTCCTTCTTCATAAAACCGGAAGTGCTAGTCAGACAGACCGCGTGCCATTGATCAACACCAGTGATAGTCCGAGGGAGCAACGTCTGGAGAATACGGTTGGAGGTAGGACTTCCCATTTTAACGTTTTCAACTTTATCTTTAGCACTTTCGCAACACGGGGTTGAGCATTGTCAAACTGTAAAATTACTTTATCATGTCTCTCATTGTATCGCAGCCGTTTGTCTTTCAACATTTTAATTGTATTCGATAATAATCGAATGTGAATGTTTCAGTAAGTTTGACCACTTAATAATAGCCTAAATCGAACTAGTTCCACCAAATACTGAACATGACCTTGGAATCGTGAATATTTGGTTTTACCGTCGACGTGGAAGCATGGTCGGGATATATACTCAAGATTTTCTGCACTTCAGATTATCGTAATGAACCCATTTTTTGTCCACAGTCACAAGCAAACAAACACCGTTCAACATCTCTCGTCTTCAACTAGTGCAGCGCCGAATTTCCTTGTTTCTGAATCATTCCTATGACTTCAGGCATTTTTGAATGACCCGTTGCGTCACTACCAACGATCCTGCAAATTAATTTTTCGTTTGCCACCTGTCGTGATCAAATAAAGCATCGAATTCTGCATCTTCGAAAACCTTTTCTACCACCATAATGGTCCTCGAAACCTTGAAACCATTCTCGGCATGTTCTTTAACTAATATCGGCCACACTTTAGACATTCGAGAGTATTCGATGAGTCTTAGCTGCAGATTTCTTCATATTAAACCAGAAAATGAAAACCTCTCGCAAATGTCGAGAAGTTGGTTAGCAAGCCAATTGAGAATAACTTTATGATGCAGACACAAATCGACTTATTGTATGAGATCTACTACTTCGACTACCACTTACTGCTATAGCCATCTATTGCTAAGCGGCTAAAACAAAGTTGAACAACTATTATTTCCCCTTTTCCATTCCGAGCTTCAGATCCCATTTTGCACAACATGTAAGAAGATTATTGGATTCACTCACAATTCTGCTGTTAGTGGAACAGAAATCAGGTAGGCAGTATTGTTTAAACTATCCCAAAAATAAATATGACTAAGTAAGAGTGGGAGGTGAATGAATTGCAACTGTGATAATCATCTTTTCTACAGGCGTAGCAATGTATATAATAACAATAAATTTAAAAACCAAGTAAGAATGTAGTATATTCGATTGGACCGGATCTAAAATACCCTTTGCGATAGTCACGTAAACATATAGTAAATATTACGAATTTAAACTAAATATGCTCGGATGTATATGGATCGATATCGGGAAAAAAAATTTTTTTTGCCTTGTATATATATGGACCGATATCGAAATTTTTAGTTTTCTGTCTTTTAGTAACTCTTTCTATAACCAAAACTGCTTTAAAGCAGAAAAAAAGGTTTCATAGCGAAATCGATTTAGGCTAGTTATATATCCGCTATATACAGACCCAAATCGGAAATTTTCACTTTCTGTATCTAAGTTGCCTCCTTTTATTTCCAGAATTGCTTTTAAGTAAAAAAATTGTTTGAAAGAAAAGTCGGTTCAGGCTATATACGAGTGTAGATTATGTACGGACTGATATCGAAAATTTTCAAATTCTGTATTTAACTAACCTTCTTTTATAGTCAGGACTATTTTTAAGCAAAAAACATATTGTTTCATAGACAAATCGGTTTTGCCTATATCTCGGGTATATATGGACCGATAATGGAAATGTTCATTTTATGTATTATAACTCCTTTAATAACCGCAACTGCTTTCAAGCAAAAGATCGGAAAATTTTGATTTGCCTTGTAATCGCCATGCCAAATCATTGTCATGTTTGAAATAAAACAAACAATTTTGCTTTTAAGTTTTCAAACAAAATTGCAAACACATGAATCGATTGAGTAATAGAATGGCAAGAGAAGAAAGTTTCTAAATGTAATGGTTGTTTTAGAAACGGTATTTTAATGGCCGCCAGACGGACGGATACCGCTTAATGGACTTTTCTATCAATGCTGATTTAGAGTATATGTTACAAACGGAATCACAATTTTATACATATGTATATACCCTTAACATTGTTGTGAAGGGTATAAAAATTAATTAAAACAAAGATATTTTAAGTTTTGGTGAGCACGGGTTAGTTGATTCATATTTTTCAAACGACCGCAGTGGTTTGTGAATTCTTGGAAAAATATCATCACGCTGAGATTTCCTATATCTAGGCATAGGTAATTATAGACAGTCACATGAGTCATTACGAATATTGTAATAATAACGTCTTGGGTCGTAGTAAACCCGCATATATTGTGCTCTGAAAGTAATTAACATCAGCACCTGACTTTATGGCCTAATCTGATGGTGGACCAGTTCCACTAGTGAATTATTCACGAATCACCACCGCTCCCGTGTGGCTTGCTAGGCTCACACAGGTAGCAATTTTTGCCATATGTTTGTAGCCATATGAGCAACTTCTTGTTGAATAGTTCGGGCCTTCTAATCCCTCCCGAATGCAATTTCCCAGCAATCAATGGAAGACAAGGCTTAATAAGTTATTAAGCCGAAGACCACTAAGAGCATCAGCCCGTCAGCCATCATCACTGGTTCCTCACAGTACAGTTATCTGCTGTATAGGCAACAGATCCTCAGGTGGTTGTTAGTCCTCGAAAAAAGCCACCCTATACAATTATCAAGGATACTGACATCGCCTTCTTGCGTTTTAGGTTTCAACCACAGCCAAAGTAGGCACCTCAACCATGATCAGCCCGGGTTGAACTGCAAACAGAATCAGCCGGTGGTGATCCCCGTTCTGCCAATTTATATCCTTGGTAAGGGTTTCGGAAGCCAACACAAAATAAGTCATGCGGCTTCCTAGAGTTTTATTTGCTACAACAAACGAGGGACCCCTTTCCCTCTTTACTCGAACAACAGAGTGCCCTTGTTAGGAATCTGCCAAGGCAAAACCTTTTCCCCCGGAGGGGAGGGGGGGGGGGCAACAATTGTGCTGCCGTACTTCGCAACATACTGTTTAGGTAATACTCATATAAATGATCAATTATTTACATAAAACTCAGTTTGAGCATAGAAAGCGCTGCCCAAAATTCTCCGAAAAGACATTGTGAAGATATTCCAGGGCTTAAGAACGCATCATTATCATGGCCCTCCCAAATTTACAGGAAAAACTAACAACATATAATAATATAGTGTCCAATGTTCAATTATACTAACATTATTTTTGTCTCTTTTTTCGTTTTATTGTTCATGGAATAGCTTATTCATAATTTATCACGCAATATTTGTAACACAGATAAAAAAAGTTTAAGCCAGTGATTGCCAAACACATACATTAATACTTATACGCGTGTATTAGCAACAGCAAAAATGTAGATAAAGTTCCCACAAACATTTTTACAGTGTACACGAAAATTTTTGTAACGTACATGTGAAGCCATCGCTACGGCCTTAACTCGCCTTATGGAAAATTAGGGCTTTTACCAGCACTGGTTTTAATATTAAAGCAAATAAAAAGATACGCAACAGCTTGCGTTAATCTGACATGATACTTTAACAGGAGTACTATGTTTTCTATGAAAACTATTGTATAAAAAACGACAAACAAAAAGTGTAAAACTGGCTTTGTTGATTATTATATTAAAGCTATACGGACGAAGAAGCGCAATTAGTGTTAAACATACAACAAAAGAAGAAAATTATGAAAAAGACACGTCTGAAATAATGAAAATGTTGAAAATAAAAGGTGCTCACAAGATTGGCAACTTTTTTTTAATAACTTGATTAAAGATTAAATACGCTGTAGTTGCTACAACTTTAATGAAAACAAAAAATTCAAAGTCTTCATCATACGGATTGAAGGATATGAAAACCCAAAATAATTGTACGCAAAAAAACACCACAAAAAGTTAAACACTTCATGGGCGCTGCAAAGAATTAATGCACTCAGGCATATCGATAATCGTTCATTTAACAGTTTATTCTTGAATAGGACCGACCATTGGCCTGGTTGTGAAGAGAGAAAAGGATAATATAACATACATAATAATGTTTTCCAAAAGAAAATAATTTTTATTTGTTATAATGTGAATATCCGTTACACTCCACTAAAGATGACCAAACTGACGGCTGCTGCAACCACCAAAAATACTCAACGAACACGATTTAAAGGACAGCAAGCCAGCCTGTCCTGCGTTCGGTGGTTTTCTTCAATATCCCATCAATTGAGTAAAACATCAACAATTTCATCATCATAAAACTACCATAACAATAACAATTGTAAAAACATTCAATCAGCGGATAAAAAAGGAAAGTTAACGAAAACATAAAGAGATTTTAATTTTTTGATTATTTGTTGCTACTTTCATCACATACACTCGCGTCTTCCTTCATCTTTTTATTAATGCAGACAACTTACACACATTTTTTTTTCTTTGCTATTTCATAGGAAGGGGATAATAAGCGAACCAATGTGACGTATCAGTTAATAACATTAGAAGGTTTCTATGCATGTTTTTAGTAGAGTAGTACAGATTTGAATAGATTTAAAATAAGTAGCTTTGCAATTGGTCTTACGCAAATTAAGAGAAGCTCTTGGCTCGATGTTGAAGTTTTTTGCACCTTTTTTCAGTTCTTTATTTACTATTTAATATGGCATACACTTTTTTATCTTAAACATAACTTGTCGGATGAGTTTAAGAGTTTTGATTCATTTCTACTTTGCTATATGTTTACGATATTATTATTATGAACACAAACAATTTATATTATCACTACTTTATTCTGAGATCTAAATCATTCACTGGATGGCATAATACTGAAATTTTTTAAACCAACTGATTATGTATTGCGTTGAAATTTAGTACTTTAGTGCTTCTAAGCAGATACAATTAAAACCGAAAATGTGAAAGTCTACTTGAAATTGAGAGCCAACCCACCGCTTACATTCAGCATATATCTGTCCCTCGATTCGTGCAGTTAACTATGTCCTGAATCATTGTTTTCATTGGCTTGCGAAACAAAATTATTTTTCAAGATTTTTTTCATATTTTTACTGGACTTTTATTTAAGTCCACTAACTCTTTTACTGATCCGCATTCAAAGAAGTTATTAACTGATTAAAAAAAACAAATGTCACATAAAATGTCTATACATATGCTAAGAGTAGACGCTTTCGGTCTATTTTGAAAATATTTAGTTTTGATAACAGCATAAATATAATTCATTATTAAATTTTAATAAGATATGTAAGATTTATAGATTTGAGAATTAAGAATTAACTGTGCTTCCGCCAGTTTTTCCCCAAATTCGAGGCTTTATTGTAAAAACTGGTTATACATTTATAATTCAACATCTTGTTGTGTTGGACGTGAGTCTTGATCAAATAATGCCTCTAATTCCGTATCTTCGAAGACATACTCTTTTCCACCACCATGCAGGTCTTCGGCAAACAAAGCGTTGATATCACTTTCAGCACGTTCGTTTACTAATAGCGGGCTCACCATAGTTATCTGAGAGCGTTTGATGAACCTTAGCCGTAGATTTCTTCTTACGGCATATGACGAGAATTAAGTTCGTACGGTAACAAGTCTAATTGAAAATAACTTTATGATGCAGACACAAATCAATTAATATTTGGACGGTGTTATATTTACGAATACCTATGCTTTTTTTAGACATCAGCTACTAACTCATCTATTGCAAAACGGAGGAAGCAGAGTTGTACACCTTATATATCCTCTTCCCTATTCCAAGCTTCAGGTCCAGTTTTGCAACAAATGTGAGAAGATTCCTTGATTTATTCACAATTCCACCATTATTGGAAAAGAAGTGAGTACGCAGCATTGTTTAAAGCACGTTTGCCAAGCCCTATGCGCTTGGTACTCAATTGTTTTTGTAAATGCGCTTAGCTATAGGACTGTGCTCTTTAATATACAAATACTGCGCTCAGCATTAGCAATGAATGATACACAAACAACTTCGTCTTTTATATTTTTTTTCGTTCTTCACCGCACACACACAAAAGCAAAGCAACAAAACTTTCACATGCTTTATTGGTAAACATTGACAACAGCGATTATCAGTGTGAATTTGGTTTTTGTAAATATTTTGCTTTTTACAACAAAAAATATTAAATAAAAATAGTTTTTCCTTAAATGTATTGGTGTTTACTCTTTCATATAGAAGTTGCGGGTACCACTGGTTGAAAGTATTTAGGAATATCCCAAAAATACACAATAAAGCACAACCTCCGTTTAACAAAATCTTTCAGCAGGACAAATAGCATTTTCAGAAGGTGCAGTTGGTGACAGGCATACTCCACTCTGGAAGAGCAGTAAGATTCAATAATACTTCATGAAGTTTTCTTAAGTTACTATATATACCGTAGAGTATTTTTATAGAGGTATACAATTTTGAAATGCAATAAACAAAGCTGCATTCTTTAAATTGGCACAAAATTTACTTTATTCAAAAGATAATCTTATGATACCAAAATGTAAATATGACTTCTGTTTCGGACATAATCTAATCTGGAAGCTCGATTTTCGATGACGTTTTCCACCAGCCCATAAAGAAAATCAAACAGTGGATGTTACGGTATCCCAACATATATTTGAGGATGATCATCACTCGAACAGAACAGAATGATATTCAAAACATATTTGCACAATTTGTAAGCGTTGTTCAGAAATCAGTATATTCATGTTGAAATAACAAACAAAACTGAACAACTGACAAAATAGCTGCAAGTTAAAAAAAGTGTTGCCAATTCAAAGTTTTTTACCTCTATAAAAACCTAGTTGATTTTGACAAGGGTTCCCATATAAAATAAAATCTATTAAAATATATTTTGCGAGTAGATTTTTACGAAATCTAGGAGATTTTTGTAAGTACATTTTTACACAGCTTACAAAATACTACGCTGCAAAAAGCCAAGTATTCTCTAACAGGATAAATTTACTTTGCAAAAGTAAATTTCATGAAAATGAAATGCAAGTCCATTAGATTTCAGTGCGGGGTAAATGAGCTAATAGAGTTCATAGTTCTAACAAGACTAAATTCAGTACACGCTACCCTAATAATCATACATCTAACATTAATATGTTTATGTATGTGCGTGTGCGTGTGCCCATGTTTTGTAAATCAAAATCCCCTTGAGACGTTGTCTTGTTTTGTTAGTAAATCGGTAATCAATGAACTGGTGGTCTCTATTGTTACACAATGAGTAAGAGCCAGTGAAAATAAAAAAGGAAACCCTTGGTCACTTGCTTAGCATAATGCTTTAAATAATACGAAATTATGCGTTTTTTTCCTGTTTTGTTACATATGGGAATTAAATCGTAAAAAACTATAACGCTTAGACTTGATTAAATAATGATGAACTCTAGTGACGACGGCGACGTTCAATTGGGATAAGATGAACTAAGAAATTAATGCCAATGATTTTTTATGTGACTTTCCGTATTGATTTCTATTAAATTGTCCTCATTTTGATAGATTTCCGTTTTATTTTTTTATTATTAACGAAGGAAAACATGTTTGATGGACAGATCTCGACGATAATTAAAGTTAATCATGTGAAAATTGATTACAATTTTTTTACTTTGAAGCAGTAATATTGTTCACTCGTACTTACATTTTCATATTTTTGATATCGTTTTTAGCCAGGATTCTTTAGTGTGTTTGACAGCTCATGGTTGAATGCCAAAAGTGTTATTCAAAAATGCAGCGGCAGGAAATTAAATATTGCAATCTAAATAAAATTCTTTTAATCATTCAGCACTTAACAAGAACGTGAAAGTGTAAAAAATATATTATAATTGCAGATTGTGAAAAACTAAGTTTGAAAGACGTAGCTGTATGAGTGCACTTACATGGTACTCACTTATACGAGTATACATATAATTGTACTTTTAATTATATTTTTGTATTCTCAAAATGTTCTTATATAAGCAAATATTGTAAAATATTCATATTTACATTACATATTTACATTACTTTCATTATTTTTTAAATATAATTGTGTTTTAAACTATTAAATTTGATCAAATGTTAATAATAATAAAAGCATTACAAAAACCTGGCATTCAATTAAGAGTTGTTAACGAATTGCATATTATCTGCAGAATTCCATTTACGCCAAATTTTTGCTACGCATATAACCTGGAATCACCATTTGTGTTAAAAACTGTTTGTCAGTGCAAAGATTGCGAAAAGGTACTCATTGCAATTGTTTCAGCAACTTCATTTTTGTAATAAGGAATTATCTCAGAGGACTTTTGATATCCGTTTTTATGTATGTAGATTTTAAGCTGATCATGATATTTTCCTCCTTGGTGAACTACTAACTGTTTTCACGAGCGGCTCGATTATTAGGGGTATAGCAGGGTAATCGTCTTTTTTCCGGGGAATACCCTTAACCTTAAAGTAAGTAAGTAAGTAAAATAAAAGTCGAATACATATAAATAATTATGCGAAATCAGTTTCTATAATAATTTCCACGTCACATATATGTGACGATGTGTGCGAATGTGTTAGACTATGAAATGATGCATGGAATACGAGTTCGTTTGACTTCGTATAAGTTTGACTCCAATGTCCACTGATTTTGATTGGACATATGTATGCATGTACATATGTATATTTATTCGCAAAACTTACTAAAACACATCAGATAGAAAGTGATTTCAAAAACGGTGTATTATTGATTGCATCTGTTGAAATTCTCTTTTGGACGCAATATGTGATTTGAATGTTCTGCAGTATATTTACTGTTTTTCTTTCTTTTGCTTGTTAGTTTTATGGAACACATATCATTAATTAATTTTTCTAGCTTGTCAAATCTTAGCTTTTCAAAATGTTTTCTCTAACATTAACTCGAATTTAGGTTTTTATATTTTTTTACGTTTTACAAATATCCCTCTCAATATCCTCAGTTAAATCTGTCGCAAGGACAGGATGTTTACCAATAATTAAACGAGTCAAATGAGGTCTGATAAAAAAAAAACCCATTATATTCAAAATTTTCCAACCGCATAACTATCTTGTAATTCTCCTCAGATATAATACACTTATGCCGGCGTTTTTCCAATTCTCGAAACAATTTTTTGAAACGCGTTTTTTGGCATAGCCTCGTAGCAAAACGCTTTCCTTTCATCGGTGTCTTCAGTTTTGGGAAGAGGAAAATGTCAACTCCCGCACAAGCATCGCTGTGTGAGCTGGTGCGTTATCATAGTGCAAAATCCACAATTTTGTGGGTTTCTGACGAACTGCTTCGCGCAAACGCTGTATAATATCAAAGTAGTATTCCTTATTGACGGTACGACCTTGTGGAGAGAATTCGTGATGCACCACGCCATTGCAGTCGAAGAAAACAGTGAGCAAAACCTTCACATTTGACCGAAGCTGACGTGCGTTATTGTTCTTGGCTCTTCTGGACTCTTCCATTGTGATGATTGGGCTTTGATTTCAATGTCGTCGCCATACACCCATGTTTCGTCACCACGATGTTCAACAGCCCCTGAGCGATGTCCATGCGACGCTGGTTTTGTTCAAAACTTACCAATTTTGTAACAATCTTCGCTGCCGCATGTTTCATGCCTAAAACATCCGTAAAAATTGCTTGGCATGAACCGAACGATATGCCAACGTCAGCAGCAACCTCTTTGATAGTGATTAGACGATTATCCAAAATAATTTTCTTCACTGCTTCAATGTTTTCATCGGTTGCTGACGTACTCGGGCGACCAGGACAAGTATCGTCATTGACATCATCTCGGCATTCCTTAAACCGGTTATAACACAATTGAACTTGTGTTTTGCTCATAATAGACTCAACAAACGCCACAGTCAACGTTTCAAATGTCATTGCGTATTTAATTTTATTTTTTACACAAAACTTAATACAGTTTCTTTGATCCATTTTTACGAATAGTAACAAATCGAAGAGCACAACAAAACACGACTATCCTTTTTATACCCTTCACAAAAATGTTAAGAGTATATATAAATTTGTGATTCTGTTTGTAATTTCTACAATTTTCATTTGCGACCCTATAAGGTATACATATATATTCCGAATCAGAATTAGTGGAAAAGTCGATTAAGCGCTGTCCGTCTGTCGGTCGTTGATATACCGTTTCTGAGAAAACCATTAGACATAGAACCTTTTTTCTTTCACCATTCTGTTTTTCCATTGTGCCATGGGTTTGCTATTGAAATTCAGTAATATCGGTTCAGATACAGCTGAGATATATTCAGAATTCCGAAAAAATCCATTATTTTTTGCAATTTGGTATGAACATTTTTGAAAAAAAGGTTGTTTGTTTTGCTTTAAACTTCACACAATTATTAAGCATAGTGTCTAGATTAGGTTAGGTTTGACAGGCTGCCAGCCATTGTAAAGCCAGCCCACTTGGGTGCCGTTATGTTGCCCGGATATGACATGTGTCTCAATAGATTTTTTTTTTTTTAACTTGGACTAGTATTCAGGGGATAACCCCTACATATGCAGTGCATTGTACTGGAACTAGGAAAATAGGTTATGAGGAGGGGGAAAGAGGGAGTAGTGTTTGTGAACATTTGACTTAAACTTTAAACGTTATAACAGACAGGAAACACGTCTGCAAGCAGGTTATTCTACAAGCTAAGCGTACGTCTGAAAAACGAATTCTCTCTGTAATGCGTAGTACGATTCCCCGCGCAATCAACCAGAAATGGATGAGCTCTGGACGATGAACGCGTGCTACGTAAAAATGTGCGCGTTTCGGGAACAAGATCCCTAATCTCGTCGGGGCAAAATCCATTGAGGTAACGATAGAACAGAGTAACGCACCCCACACTGTGACGATACTCCAGTGAATTAATAGAGTTGGAAACCCTACTGTCACCGATGATCTTCTTTGCCCTCTCTTGCACACGGTCGAGTAGCCCCAAAATAGACTTTGAGGCACCGGCCCAAACATGAGAGTTGTATTCCATTTACGGTCGAATGTAGGTGGTATAAATAGTAAGGAGGTTGGATGGAGTGAAGTACATCTTACACCGTTTCAAAAAACCGAGGCACTTGAATGCTTCTTTAGAGATATGAAAAATGTGTTCAGTCCAGCGAACATCGACCCGGTTTTTACGGCCCCATTCGGAGATTAATAGAAGATCGCTATTCAGTGAATCATTCATATATAACCTCTTGGCAGCGATCTCTGATAGGCTGAACTCGTTTGATGAGACCCCATCAATAACAATTCGTATAGTGCAATCTCTGAGAAAGCTCGATATAAACCGAGAGAAGTCATCACCGACACCAAAAGCAGTAAGTTTTGCCAGTAGTGCAACATGCCACACTCTGTCAAACGCTTTTGAGATATCAAGAGCCATATCACTTGTTTAGAAACAATCCGAGGATCGGATAAAGGAGTCCAATCCACTTACATTGCATTCCGATACCTTCGTCAAATCATGCAGCATCGGTTTGCCTAGGTACAATGCCCTTATATAAGAAAGAGCTGGACTCTTCTTCCTCCTCGTCTCTGTAACTTCTACAGAAGTCATTATATGGAAGATTTAATCTCCTTGCCTGCGTCCCTATGTGGCAATGTCGCGTCAGAACTGCCACAGCAGAACGCAACCTTCGTCGGGCCAAGCCCCTAAGGATGATAGTCCATGATAGTCCTCCTGTTATCATATCTGGGCCATGTCAGCCTTGATATTCGACAGGTATCCTCACTAGACCATCTGTCTTGAGCGGTCTGAAAAAGTTGACGCTGTACCTGTTTCTCACAGCTCGCAAGCGGGATTCCAACGATCCCATCAATATCTCTTTGTTGTAGCTGAATACCGGCCTTTGCCAGTTCATCAGCTACTAGATTGCCGGACACTTCACTGTGCCCTCGTACGCAGATAAGCTCCAGGTTCGAATGTCTCGCTATCTTGTTTAGAGATATCCGGCATTCACGAACCAACATGGACTCGTGCTAGTGCATACAACGCAGCCTTACTATCAGTACAAATTCGGATATCATTTCCGTATATCCTGTAGTACCTTAACCAGTTAGCTGCCCTCATAATGGCCGCAATTTCGGCCTGCGCTACGCTACACTCATTTTGCAGCCTGAAACTCAGCCTCCTCTCATACAATGGGATAAAGATAACCCCACCTACTGTCGAGCCCGACTTGGATCCACCTGTAAAAATTTCAAGCACGTCCTCTTGACGATCTGTGCCAGTCATTTCGGAGAACGAGCCTGATAAGATTACATCAAATCTCTTGTCGTGCAGTAGAGCCGGCGAGCAGTAATAAATATTCTCCGGAAGGTTCACTATTCTTCCTAATATTGAGGCATGACCATATGTCGCCTCCTTCCACGTCCCACTTGACCACAACCAGATAGCCGAATTAATGGCTATTTCCTTCACCATGAGATCAGCCGGCAGCCTGTTCAGCATACTGAAAAGTGCTTTCGATAGCGTAGTGCCGAAAGCACCAGTCACCATCAAAGCAGCAGTGCGCATTATCTTTTCTGCGATTTTGCAGTAGGTGGTTTTCTCCAATGACTTCCACCACACGAGCGCCCCATACGTTAGAATGGGCTTAACAACCGTGCTGAAAAGCCCGCAGGAGTTCCTAGGATTCAATCCCCAGGTCTTCCCATAGTGTAAATATAGAAAATGAAAATTTCCGATATCGGTCCATACATACCCGAGATATAGCCTAAACCGGGGTTTTCATGAAAATGTCGTGAAAGCGAACTTAAAATTTGTTTTTGCTTAAAAGCAGTTCTTGTAATAAAATGAGGTTATATAAACATGGAATATGAAAATTTTTGATATTGGTCCATATATACCCGAGATATAGCCTGAACCGATTTTTCCATTTACATCTTTTTTCGCTGAAAAACAATTCTTGTTATAAAAGAAGGTTACTAAAATACAGAAAATAGAAAATTCCGATATCGGTTCATATATAACCGAGATATGAATTAAACAAACTTTTCCATGAAAATGTCCATTAAAGATATCATTTTTGGAATGGTGATTACAAGGCAAAAAAATGTTCTTCCCCGCTGTCGATCCATATATATCCGAGCATATTTAGTCAAATTTGTAATATATACTATTCATATTCGTTACTATCGTAAAGGGTATTTTAGATTCGGCCCAGCCGAATATACCACACTCTTACTTGTTTTATGTTGCTTTTCACCAAAAAGACTTGCACTTACGTTTATTAAATTCATAAATTTTCCAAATAAATAATTAAAAGACAAGTACACAATTTCTGTAGTCTCCCTTTTATTTGTATTTCTGCAAAACTGAAATCAAACTTTAAATGACACTGTCATTACCTTATCAAAGTCATCATCATCGTGAATGTCAACAATAGTGAAAACAAATAAAAATGTCTCATAAATTGAAACAAGTTCGGGGATTCAGTTAGTAGACGAGGAAAAAATTTTAATAACATTTTCAGCTTAAGTATAACGCAAACATTTTAGTTTAGCAAAGCAACCTTTTGCAAATATCAGCATCCAGCAGGAGAGAAGCAACATATTGCCAAAATAGTTATTTCATCTTAACATCGCATAACCATCAGTGTTCATGACTGTGAGATAAGATGACTAAGCAAAGCGTCATGGCTTTGGGCTTAAAATAAAATCTACTAAAACGCTATAAAAACAATCAAGAGCAAATAGTTTGGCCTGTGAGCAAAAAAAAAAATCTGATGACACACAAATTTTTTGTGTTTGCAACAAATGTTTGTGAACAAAGTCTGGAGAAAAGAAATATTTAAATGGAAAAGGTGTTTGTGCAGTCGGGCGAAAGAATGTTTTCTTTATATATTTCTGGTAGGTTAACAACCAACGTCGTTTGATTATTTTGCTTATTACTTCTAGCATAGCGTGAATTTTCTTCTATTATAAATCTTTCTTTGCGATTCTGCAAATTAAATTCACGAAAGCAGGGCAAGTGAATATGTTTGTTAATTTCATGAAATATATACCTATTTCCCCTTATATCAAGAGTCGTACAGCCTATTTATAAGACACGACTCGTTGATAAAAGGCGCTAACTTTCAACTATTTTCAGTTTTTTGGTTTATATATCGCGATATTGACGATTTTTGTTAAAGTCGTAACAGCTGTCAATTTATTTTGGTTTGTAAAACACGACTTGTATCACCATTAGTGTCAAAATGCGGAAAATTAAAAAAACGTGCTCTTCAGCATGTTAAATTTGGTAGGCAAAGTGATTTTCGTGGTCATAAAAGGAACGAGAGCAGAAATTATAAAAATTTGCTAAAGCCTCCACGGAACTTTTTTAATTAAAAATTATTTAAGTTTTAATTTTATATACTGGCTTTTCAATGAAAAATATCGAAAACAGAGTGTAGTAAATTAGATCATTTGAGCAATTATACGGACTAAACAAGTTATGAACTGCACGGAATGAGTTTTGTTTTGAACGGCCATTTTTGAAAAAGGCTTCAATAATCTTAATGCAATGCTCAGTTGTGCACATCTCCATGGTTGAATTTGGCAAACACTAAAACAAAGCAATGTCAGGTTAAGTTTGGCAAAAGCCTTAACTTTATAGTGTGACTCACAACTAACACTGTGCATTATGGTTGGACACAAATGTTCGTTTGTAATGTCTTTTTAAATTCAGCATCTATCTGTGACTCTTTGTACACTCGTTCCTAATAATCATCATTGTGCTTTCTAAAATTTTGTCTGCTTATACGACAGATTCAGACCAAGTGTATAAAATTCAATAATGTTTGTGGCGAAAATTGTGAATTTGAAAAAATAGTCAATACAACAAAAATTTAATAAAAACGAAATATCCTGCGTGGTGTGTGCCTTACAATATATATGCGTCCTTTTAGACGTAAATTAAGTCAATTTTAAAGTTTCATCAAAATTGGTTCGATAGTTTCAAACATTAATTTTACTATCAATTAAATATATTTCTGCTGTTAGTTCTATCAAATTTGGCTGAACAGCTCAGGAGTAGAAACACTGTGGACCTAAATACGCTTTGTCCTAGTTTAAAAGAAGTTACAACCTGTGTCTTTTTTTTAGAGGCAGTTGACTTTCATTATATTGGTTAGATATTTTTGCAGGCAAAAAAATTTACCCGTGATCCCCTTCGGTCAAAGATTTGTCACAATTTAAAGCTGTTGTATTGCTTTTAACGGAAAGGAGACTAATTTCCGTTAATGTCCTGTCAATCCTATTTTTTAAAAAGCGTATTATTTTAGATGTTATTGCTTTCAATTTCATCAAAGCAGGTTGCACAACTCAGGAAAGGAAAAAACTCTCCCCAAGCCCTCTTTGTCATAGCTTTGTAAATATATAGAAACTGTGTGTATTTTTAGACGCCCTTGTATCTATGTTTTGAATTTCACAAAAATGAGTTTAGATAGTTTTGCAGGCAAAAAATTACCCTTGACTTGGTCAGAGTTTTGCAACAATATAAACTTACTTATTCTTTTGGGCTCAAATCTATCTATGTTTCAAATTGCTTCGTTTAGCTTATAAAGCGTAAGAAACGCACGGATTAACTTTTGCATTTAGTTAGTCAGAGTTTTATTTTCCCTTTTTAGTTCCTAAAAATATTGTTTTAATAGAATTCTTCCAACACAGTAAAAAAATTTCCTGAGTTTAGGCGGTTTACTGTCTCTTGACCATACCCTAATTACTTTCATGAATTTTTATATAACCTATATCCATCAGCACATCAGTAGGCTTCACTCTATACTTCGTTGGAACAATTTTTAAAATCAGACCAGTAGTTCCAGAGATTACCTCTTACACACATACAACCTTTTCTCTTTATATATTAGTATAGACATATATGTACATAATTGATATAAAACTTGCATTTAAGAAAACAGGTACAAAGCAATTTTTGCTAGTTTATCAGTTAGCCCACTATAAAACAGCTTTTACGACAAAATGTCGTAAAATGTCGTGTGCGTTTAGAATAGAATGGCTGTTTTAAGGTTGAAAAAATAAATTTGGTATGAAAAATCCAAACAAATAATATACTTTTACATGTTGGCGACAAAAAGATATATGTGTTTAACATATCGCTCCTTTATTGCAACATAGTTATATCTCGAGTAAACAATGCAGAATTATTAAGAGTACTATCATTTATATTGTGTCAAAAATGTATTCAAATTGCTTTTAAAATGTTTCTTTTAGGAGATATTTTGCTAAGACTTGTATGGAAACTAAAAATTTTAAATGCGTTTTTCTCGAAACGAGCTTTTTTGAGATATGACTATGTTGCAATAAAGGAGCGGCATGTACACCTTTGCGTAAGTTGCATGAAACCATCAAATCGCGGTATACAAACCTATTCTTTACGGAGACGTTCATAAATTGACTCGCCGCGAGTGAACTTAGTCTTAGCCTACAAATCGTTGTTACATGTAATCGACATGAAAAACTTGCTTTTGACAAAAGTTAATTAATTTTTGTAGATATTTTGCATGTTTAAGAAAGTTAATTATAAAACTTTTCAAAAGCATTTCTTTGTTGTAAAAGTGGCATGTTTCAAAATCGAGGTGACGATTAAGACTAGGAATAAAAGGTACCTTTACCTGGTAATACAAATATTTTGATCTGCAAAAATGTGTGCAAAATGAAGGAAATCTTTCCGTATAAAAGCAATATGCATTCAATAGGAGGGAAATTCGAATGTACAAATTAGCAAGCGGTCGGTAAGCTTTCATATTTTAAACCATTTCAAAAAACTCTGTATTCTCATCAGATTAGAGGGGTATTTCAAATACACATTGACAGCACTTTGATTGGGGCTACATTTACAAACCCAACTATTGCAAATCAAGAATATTAAATGATGTTTCTTTAATGTTGTCAAATTTCGTTATTTTATTATGCATTTATAATTATACTTTGATTTTACTTATCCCACAAATATACAATGAAAAATACTTACAACACACTTTTCTTCTCTATTTTTACGTACGGTGGGAAGTTCTCAATATTTTGCATTTTGCACCAAATATATATATACCTATATATATATATATATATATATATATATATATATACATATATATATATATATATATATATATATATATATATATATATATATATATATATATATATATATATATATATATATATATATATATATATATATATATATATATATATATATATATATATATATATATATATATATATACTTTGCTCTTTTGACCATGCCTACTTTGACGCCCATGTTTCTAAGTTTTCCTCCCCTTTTACCTATATCAATTTGATGGCAAAACAACTTGTTACTGTAGTACGACGTAACGCTGCAAGCTGTCAAAAGTTAAAAACGGGAATTTTAAAGAAGAGTACACAACATGTGTAGTTGTAGCAGTCACTTCAGTAGTAGTTGAATCGTTGTTTGTCAAAACTATTTATTTTTAAAATGGAAAAGAACCATGTATAAAGTTTTGAATTATTGAAAAGTTTTTGAATTATTTAAAAAATTATATTTTGTATTTCTACATTGTGTTCGCATTTGTTCTTGCAGCACTTCTGCTTACGTCGTGAGCTACAGCTACTACTTCAACTTCTTTATTTTTTTCCAGCCTTAATGCTAGCCATCTATGGTAACTAAACTATCTTCTTATTCATCCATACTCGTACATATGTATATGTATTTTTGATATCTATTGTATCTGCCACTCAGCGTAGAAACCCTATTGGTGCGAAAAATAAGACGTTTTAGAAAAATTAGCAAGCTGTTATCAAAAACGTTTATTTTGTATATTGTTAACAGGAGATTGAACTCTTTGAAAAAGTTAAGTCTTAAAAGTTTTCGAAAGTCAAACTTTAAATAAGGTCTAGTATTTGCTGTCTATATACAATTTACAAATGGAATGAAAGAAAAAGTACTCAAAAAATGTGTAAACAAACAATTCATATTGGGAGGGAGGAATTTGCACAACCATTGAGGGATGGTGTAATTGTCTGTCATGTCGTTCAAAATATTTAGTGCAGCCACTGGCTTAAATTGTAATGATTTTAATGTAATGAAACAATGAATAAAACAAAACGATCTCTTATTGCTCGAAGAGGAGGTTTCAAAGTCAATAATAATGAAAATGCTCTCAAAACGATGATGGCAACGATGATAATAAACACATACATAGTTTGTTGAACAGATTGTGTAGGCGTTTGTCAAACAGAAATTATGAACAGAAAAAAGGGAAATTAAATGAAACAAAAAAGAAAAAAGTAAAACGAAAAAAAAAGTATTATGATAGACCATCATATTTCCCATGATGACAATGACATTGCCAGTATTGGCGAGTGTAATGAATTCTACCAAGTGTTTAACTAACTGACTTGGGTGCTCTAGAGCGTTCATATTAATTGCCAAAAATGAAATTTATTTCATTCATTAATGTTACGGAAATGCCATGCAAAATGTCAAGTAATCAACTACATCCTGCACAAGGTCCTTTTACTTTCCTAACTGACATTTAATTTCAATAGTCAACTGCAGTCAGTCCTTTTAGCTTTTGGTATTAGTGTTATTTAATCATATTCTTGTTGTTTTTATTAAAACTCGTAAATGAGTTGAATATACTCGTGTGTGTAGTTCGACGTGGTTGCTTTTTTTTCTTTCCCATCAATGTCAATGCTATATCATGTCATTTATTTATGGAAGAGACGACAGGCGTGTTGTTTGTGTATTAAATAGCATGAAGTAGGAAACCAAAATGACAGCAGGAATTTCCGTAGTGGTCTGTAAAAATATGAAACAAAAACATAATAAAACAATGAACTTCAATATACTTACTTATATAGAAACTAAAGTTCTGTTGCTATCCATTATCGAGCTATTAAGTAAGGATGGATTGAATTTGTATTCCAGTGTATGTCTTTATAAGGAGCAGCAGGTTATACACTGTTACTAAAATTAAAGTTCAAGGTTAGGAGTTGCTTATTTTTATCAGTTAGAATTTTTAGTGTGTGCTAAGCCCTAAAAGCACCAGATATCTAAGTATTTCAATTTTCTTTAGATATCTCTTTAAAATTTCGTAATCAAAACCATTGCAAAATTCTCCATCGATAAATAATTTTTCTCTCTAACTGGAGCAAAACAAATTAAGTTTAAAAATGTTATGACAACAACAGCTACCAGCAGAACAATAAAAAGGATTTCAGGCGGGAAAACAAATATCCTTACAAAATATTACAAAAACAGAACAATCACACAAATACACTATTGCCTGCAGAAGCCATGTATGAGTATGATTAAATAATAAATGGTTGGACACATGACCAATTTACTACGGACAATGGATAAATGAAAACAAACCAAATAAGAACGGAAAGACACCATAAAAATCAAAACTATTACCGCAACCAATGAACAATTACCAAAACACAAAAACCCAGTTTAACAAAAGTAAAAAAAAATATGTATAAATGTAACAATAGTTTTTGTAATAACAACATCATGGAAGGGCTTCCTTCAATGATAACCGAGAAATATTGTTGATTTGAACAGGCATGTGGCGATTTTTGATTAAATTGTGCAGCATTTGATAAAAAAACTTTGAAATGTTTTGAAGAATGACCACCATTTTTCGAGAGAAGAGTTTCACTTTTTCACAAAATATCTAATCAATTAATTTGAAACATGTGTTCTTATAATTTAACAAATTTTTGCCTTCAGTCGAATTCTTTAAAGGTCCGTACATATCTATATACGTGCATTTGTGTTTGTCTTTGCTTTTTAAAATTTTCAATTGTATTAAATGTTATTGCTTAGTATGAGAAATATTGACCACTTCAATATGTCAACAAGAAACTCAAATTAAATTCAACAACCAACAATTGGAACAGGACACGTTGCTTATGGGTTGGTCGTTTTTCTTGTTTGTTTGTTTGCTTGTTTACTCAATCCTTACAAATGAGTGTTTTTTTTTTTTTGTCTGAGGTCGACCAGAAAATATTATTGAAGTTGCTGTAGTATTTGCTTAAGTATTTAAGATTTATGTCTGAAATTTGGGTAATTTATTGTTACAAATAATTGCGATTTGTGTTCTTTGCTTTTTGTGTCTTTGATTGGAAAATGGATCCTTTGAATGTCTCATGCTGTCCAGCTAGTATTTTGTATGGTTTAAAAGTTTGTTTTATTATAAATTGGTTGGTATGGTTTTGATAGATGTTTGTTGTCGTTTTCTTTGTCTACTGTTTGAAGTGAAGTAATTGAAAAATAGAAATGAACATTTGGAAAAGTTTTTCTATTACAAGCAGTTCGATAAGAAAAACTTCTAAATAAGAGTTTCTTATGTGTGATAATTTTAAAGCGTTTCGATATATAATGTAGAATTAGTTACATCACTGTTGCACGAGTTTCGAGGAACTGTTCGCCGCGTCATTGATGGTCCATATTTTCAATGACAGATATAATTGTGATAATGATAAGATAAAAATTATGACAGATATAATGTCGTTAATGTTCTGAATTAACACATCAATTTAATTTTTCGCGCAGGAGATCCATTGTTTTGTTTCCTGTGAGTCAAGTGGCATCATCCTGTTGGAATTAAGTATCTAACGTCTAGGTCAATGTCCTTAATTTCCGACCATCAGAACTCTGTTATCATGGTGGTTGATTCCCCTAATTGTTGATATAATTGGTCGCTTATGCTGACAAAAAAATGCTGACTGAAAATTAAGTGTACAAAATATAATTCAGTTTTAACGCTCATTTTCGTAGAAGACTTCAAATATCCCTGCGCGCTGCATAATTGCGTACCTCTCCATGGTCTATCACTTATTGTTATTGTTTCATGGAAAGAATAAGGAGATAATTAAAGATATTTTGACGCAAAATAGCTTTCCAATAGAACTTAAAAATAAATTAGTAAAACAATATAGAATTCAAGGGACACACAATAATGTAACCACAATAGAACCAAAAACTTACAAGTCATTTACATATATCCCGGAAATATCAGAAAGGTTGGAAAAATCTAAGATATATAATAAAGAAAAGTATATGATGGCCCATAAGACCTATAAAACATTAAGTACATTGTTCAGTAAATTAAAAGATAAAACAGACAAACTTGAGATATCAAATGTAGTTTATAAAATCCCGTGTGGTGGAAATGATATAGAAAATTGTGATAAGGTTTATATACGAACATCTAAAAACAAACTTAAAACTAGATTAGCTGGGCATAGATCAGATCAGAAATATAGAATGAGGAACTCAACACAAAAGACAGTATTGTACAAGTTCAAATCATTTCCCTAAGTTTGAAGACACAACAATTTTGAATAGAGAGAATAATTATAAACGTAGACTTACACTAGAGATGTTACAAATTATTAACACACCAGAGGATAGGAGAATTAATTTTAAGACAGATATTGAGAATATAGCCCAAACATATAAGTATTTAGTTAAAATTAAGGGTTGTTTGTAAAATGTTGTTATTTGTGTTTGTTGTTGTTTTTAACTATGTACCTATATGAATTTGTAAGAAATTAAAATATTTTCTTACCCAATATATAGAAAAATATGAAAGGAAAAGAAAATATTTTTATTTCAAATTATTTGTTTTTGTTGTTTTAATTTTTCAAATATTCTACAAATTGAAATTAAATAAATATTATTTGGCCTGAAGAAGCTATCCAAAGGAAGGCGAAATATTTATTGCCAGATAACTAAAAACCAAGAAAACTAAAAATTCCAAAAGAGACCTTAAGCTCAAACAATTACACATATTAATATATAAAGAACCAAAAAAAAACCCCTTTGGATCATGATAAGGTTTCCTTCGTTGGCTACATTCAGTTTTAAATCAATTTTTAGAAATTTTTACCGTATAGTATTTTATTTATAATAAAAGAAAGAAAAGGCACAAAAATATACTTATGTGTAACTGCTGAATATTTAAAAATACAAAAGAAATATCAGCAGAACACGAATATAATTAAAAAATAGCTATCAGCTGTTTATTTGAATGTAAAATGAAGACTCGTCTTATAAAAAAGAGTTTTCTTCAATTTTTCAAAATTTGTTTGTATTGAGAGCAAAACTGAAAGAAAACTTGATTGCGTGACTCAAGAAACCAAGGCAAGAAACCAAAACCTAAAAATGTGGTGTTTTGTCATAACAGCTTAAGCCGAATATAAAAATTAGCAAAGGTATATCTGATTAATTGGATATAAATAAAATTTTTGTTTGCCAAAATATTTTTATCGCAATACAAGTAATCACTTTAATTTAGAGCCTGGCCCCTTATGTAGATCAACATCGTTCGCATGCATTTTCAATGACAAACAGCTGATTTCCGCCACATTTAAAGTTTTTAGTACGACAAGTCGATCGGCAATGAGTGCGAGCGATAACGTAATCATCATCATATAAATGTCCGCCTCACTAAAAAATGTCGCGCGAGCACAAATGTCGAAATCAGGGACTTGTGTTGTGATTGTCGACAGAGGCAAAATAAGTTCACAAAAATATCGTTCAAAAAGCGAAAATTCGCCATAGAGCTGCAATAGCACATTTATGTTTGCATGTATAAAAGTGTGTGCAACAAAAACTTGTACCTATATATGCACGTACATACTTATGTGTATAAAAACATATGTATATAATTCTATACATACATAATTACCTATTGCTTTGATAACATATACAGACTTATCTCAGAAATGGCTGCGGGCAATCATGGTTTTGTAAAAATTGAACAAACAAATAAAATGATTTTATAATAATACAATCTAAAACACCAACAGAATAAACACAACCAACACTAAGCGTTTTTGCACTAATATTTTTTAAAATGCGACAACAAACAAATTTTATTTTTGTTAAAATATTTTTTGCAAAATTTATTTGTTGACAATTATTTAATTTAAATTTTTGTTGTTATTTGTAACAAGTTCAACTAGCATAATAGTGCGATATACTAACCTGTTTTAACGCTAAAAAAATTCGTTTAGAGAAATTAACGGTAACTTTGGTGTTTTCCCGATTCTGTAATAGTTTTTAACACTATTTGCCAAGGTTTTAAATCAGCTGTTTTTATAGCCTGACTGATTAGCGTTAACTAAACCCCAATTATTTTTGTGGTGTTTATTTTAACAACAGTGTCGTTAAAATTTATGTTACAATAACTTGAGAGTATTTGGCATACGGGTTGTCGGAAGATCAGCCTACTTTTAGCGCTCCAACAGTTGATCGGCGTGTAACTTATCTAACTTATTAAAAAATAGTTTTACTTACATAAACATAGAATTATTTGCATATTTGTTTGTTTTTTTTTTCTGTTCCTCTTTGTGGTTATCTTTATTTTTAACAAAGCTGCCACATTATTTAAATTTTTTTTAACATGCAACCAGAGGTGTTAAAAATGTTACTGAATCTCATAAGCGTTAGTGCAAACCACAATAGTGCGCGTTATGTTATGCTCTTTTAAAATCGTTGAAAGTTAGTATTGTTACTGCTTCATTTACAGGTTTTTGCGATTTTTATTTTAAAGTTGGCGCTTAATTTGTGGTATAGTTGGTGTGTATATAGTCATTTGACAATGAGTAAATCAATTACGTTGAAAACGTAAAACCAGACCAACAAGCCGCTAGTTTGTAGGGCGCTTATGAGAATGATAGTGAATGATTTGTTGTCACTCGCTTAAATTATCGTCCGACATCGTGGACCAGGCTGTTACTTTAAGAAATTTTTTGTCTTATTCCGACTTAAACGGTTATGATACGAGTATGTAGCCAGAGACATGCTTAGTCTTGTTTTCTTAGTGCAATTTGGTAGTATTTTAAATACATCAAAAGAATTTGCTCAAATTATATTAAAAGTTACTCATTAAATAGCAATTATTTATATTATCCCTAAAGTTTGTCAATAATTAAAGTATTTAAATGTATTAAGTTTCAGCAACTTGTGTAGTAAATAAGAAATCTTTTTAATAAATTACCAAAAATTCTACCAGCATATACAAAATACTCCCTCATTCTTTACGTAAGTTATATATAAATGTTAAATAGTGTCTCTACTTTCCACTTCATTAGAGCCATTGCAGCCATTTCCCAGTAAAGAACGTCACACAGTTTGGCTTCTACTCGTATGAAAATTTCTTCTAGAGATGCGATTATATTGATTAATGAAAGCAATTATGGAATGCGAAAAGTTTTTGTGATTTCATTTATGCTTTCGAAAATACTACACACATTGCAAACATTTCGACCTTAATGATGAACAAATTTTGCACAACGAAGTCGAAAATAAACTTAATTAAACAAGGAGCAGCAGAAAACACAAGGAGTAGTTCGTCCTTTTTTCAGTTTTCTACCAGTTTTTTTTTTTTGTTCGTTTAAGTGTTAGAAACTGATTTAATATTTGTGGTTTCTTTATATCTTAACGTTGGCAGGCTCTTAAAAACTAATGTCCTGGGAGGCGTATGACGCAACACATGTCCTTTAGCAACATGACTGGTTTGTTTTCTAAATCTGCTTGACCAACCCACTCATTCACTCAATCATTTTAATGTGTTTGCTGAGAGTTTTCAGAAGGGTTGTTAAGTGGTTTGAATACATCCTTATAGCCACAAAGTGTGCAGTACAATGTATATGGTACAGTTGTGATATTCAGCTGAGAGGCATTCGACAAGTGTTACTTAGTGTAGCTGTTAGAGCTTGTGTTAAAAAACCAGAAAAATATCAAACTTAAAGTCAAAATAATTAAGTCCGAATGATATGTTCGACTCTTAAGATGTAATTGCTTATAATGCGCAGAGTGAGATTAAAAAAAAATACTATTTTTGTACATTTCAGCCCTTTCAGCTCCATTTTCCAACGATTTTATAAAAAAAAACACAGAAAATAAAACGTTATAGACTCACACCACACCAAAAACAAATAAAAAATTAATACAGATTAAACATATTTCAGAAATGAGGAAGCTTACTAAAGTCCATGTTTTTAAAAACTCTTATAGATGCAGATTTCCTAGGAGTGTAAATTACAAAGTAAATTTCAGTGAAGATAATGCAGGTATGCGAGCAAAAATATGCTTTATGAGAACTTCAATGTACAATCAATTTAAGTTCTCAGGCATGTTCTGGCAAATACAAATTGCTTAAGATTGGCATTTTCGATTTGAAAACGTTAAATAGGTATACTGGGTATTGTACAACGCAAGAAGTATGGTCGTCAATAGGTATTTTGAAGTAAACTGATTGATTTTCTTTAAACGTAACATTTAAAAGAAAATAAAATGATTCGGAACTAAAATTTTGTGTTTTCTTTTTATTTCAATAAATAGTTAAAAGAGTTTTAGATACTTTACATTAATAATACCTGTATTTTTTCAATTTGTTTTCGTTTTGTATCACAACCACAGACATACATATGTACATATGTAAACCACATATTGTATTTCCGAAACGCCAGTAAATACCCGTTCTTTAGAACACCTAATAATAAATTAAATATTTTCAGAATGCTTTGCGGTTTCAGATCATGTGTTTCTCAGGACATTACTATTTAATTACTGGAGCAGTAAAATTGCAATTTAAACTACAAATTGCAGCTTTAAATTTAAAAAAGATTATATATGTACGACCCGAAGTAATAAACGTACTTTTGCCACTAAAAAACGTTTTTTCCAAAAATGTATAATGTGATCAATCTATTCTTGTGATATTAATCTATATTCGAAGACTTGTTTTATGGAATCATCTTCATTTTTTAAAGTTGCCTTTAGATTTTTGAAAGTTAAAGCAAAAATATAAACGAGGAGGACTTGAACATGATGACTTTGATTCTGTTTATATGTAATTGTGTTCCATAGACGTATCCAAGATATGAAAAATTGCCTATTTGACCCTAATGTTTTACTTCTTAGCGGTATTATTGCTTTGCTTCTTCCGAACCGATTGAAACTGAGCCGATTATAAAGTTCCTCAAGTTGACGGGAAACCACTATTTTGTGTTGGAATATCGGAGCTCTAATAAAGAAAAAAATAAATGTAGTTATGACAAATACTTTTTGCAGTTGAACGATTTCAATTTGTCGGAAATAAAAGGTAGTTGATTTAAATAAGATTTTAGTTGTTTCGCCAAATGCGCTGCATTTATCGCAATAGTAAAATTGGATTTGGTTAAATTCAAGAGCAAAATGAGATTTTCATTAAACTAAATGTAATTGTATGCGAAATTGAACTTCAAATACAATTTGTTAAAATCAAATAATTTTTATTTGAGATTAAATGGCAAATATTATTTAAATCAAATGCTAATCGTTGTTGTGTTAAAATAGTTTTATTTAATATTTTTTTTTTTTTTTTTTGTAAAAAGCATAACAATTTACAAAAACAAAATTTACACTGTCGTCAATGTTTGCCATGCGAAAGTGTTGTTGCTTTGCTCTTATGTTTGGGTCTAACCTCAATAAGGGGTGTATGGAAAACAAGGTAAGTAATTTAGTAAGTGTATGTGTAAAATATATACATACATGTGTAAGAAAAAAATCTAGTTACGAAAAATACGTTTCATACTTGTAGCAAATACTTTTTGTAGTCGCAAAATTTGTATTTGTTGTAAGTAAAAAGTAGTTGATCCAAATAATATTGTACTTGTTTTAACCATTTCTTTAATTTTGCTTCAGGAAAATTATATAAGGTGAATGATATTGTCGATGACAGTCCCTTGGCAGTCAATGGATTCGAAGCGAAAAAAATTGGTTAGCAAACAATTTCCCCAATAACATTAAAAAAACATCGGAAAGCTACATCTGCCTTACGAATGAAAGAAAATAAGAAATCACTGTCAGATTTTTTTGAGCGAGTATCCAGACAAAAAAAATTTAACGTTTGAGCAAATTTCAATTCTCGAATTTGTGATGACTGAGCGAATTCTACCAAGCTATATAAAAGACAAACTCAACATGCTATACCCAGAGAAAATGGAAACAGTAAGAGACGCAAGTAAGGTATACCTTGAAAAATTATTTAACATTTATTTTGTCTTATATTTTAGATACTAAGCAGTTCTACTTTTTCAATTTGTTACACGCGCTAATTTGTCCACCTCGTGTAAATAATATTTTAAAGCCGTCCTGAACCGATGCTCAAAATGATATTATTGTAAACTTATTCAACCTAAAATATTCATGATTGGTGTAATGTTAATAAGTTAGCAGAGTTTTATGTTAGATAAATATTTAAACTTATAAAGTAGCAACTCTTCTTCGAGCTGTGAATTTAGTAATTAAAATATGTTTTACTTTCTTTTACTATGTAATTATATTATTATTACCAAGTATATATGAGTAATCGTAATTATAATTATATAAGTATTATTTACCTTTTATTAGAACTTTTTATTTTCATGAAATTATTTTAGTTTAATTTTTATAATTGTATAAATAAAAACAAAATCTAAACATGAAAAACAATTTTTGCACTAGGAACAAGAACAGTTGCATTAAGAAACATAATTATGGTATTTGCAGATTGTATTTGGGATAAATACAATTGCATTTGGTGGAAACATTATTGTATTTGCCAAATTGTATTTGGGGCAAAGACAATTGCATTTGGTGGAAACATTTTTGTATATGCCAAAATGTATTTGGGACAAAGACAATTGCATTTGGTGGAAACAATTTTCTATTTGGAAAAAACACAATTGCATTCAGTAAAACAGTTTTTTCATTTATCAAATTGTATTTGAGGTAACAGCACTTTTGTAGTTGCCGCAAATATAAATTCCTATTGGGAACGATCCGAATGTAAATTCTTTAAACCATTTACCATTACTTCGTTTTTTTCTGTGTACTCTCTCTCTCTCTCATTCGGTCTGAACACCAAAAGTTCGCCTTAAGTAGTGGTTTATTTTATAAAGATTGCCATATGAGAGTAGTCTGATTGTGTAGGCCACAGGGTTTTGAGCATCGAAAAAGTTTTCGCACTAGCGACTAAGATCCAAGGGTCGTGAATGCATGTGTCTTAAACACAAACTTGCATGTATCATAAACATAAAAGAATTGCCGAATATTTAGGGCCATTATCAATGGTACGGACACTTGAGACCAGTGCAGATTTAGGCCACTTGAAAAATATTTGATCAACAAAGAAAATTTGACATTGTGTGAAGCAATGCATTTCGGTTGATATTATATATTATTGTATTACATGTATTCATAACACCTTCAACAACATGAATAGAATATTAGAATATAACAATAGAATATAAGGTCAGTTTTTAAGTAAAAAAATAATTCATTCAATAAAGAAACTGGCTTTAAACACACCAAATAAAACTTGTAGTGTTGAATATAGCCCATAAATTTCCAGGTCGTCGAAACTAACGTTTGGTTTTTGAACTAACTTACGGAAACCTTTATGGATAAACATACGTTTTGATTTGTTCAGGTTAAAGCTCACACCGTTAATGGCTGCCCAATAAGAAATTGTTTTTAGTATGCATTTAATTTATTCTCATAATTTTCTATTCTGCTGCTTATATACATTTGAACATCGTCCGCATATGTTTTTTAATCTTGGACCAGTACTCAGTAACGGCCCCTACATATGCAGCGCATTGGACTGAAACTAGGAAAATAGGATATGATGAGGAGAAAAGAGGGAATAGTGTTCGTGGAGGTTTAACTTTAACAATAACTGTACTGAAGCATTTAAAATGTTGGAATTAAATTAGTGCTCAGTGCATATACCTTGGACACTGCTCAAAATTAGCAAAATTTAGTCCAACATCTTACACACTACAAGGTAATACAATGTATTGCAATTCATCAGCTGATTCGGCAAATCAATGGTGTATATAGAGAAAAGTCAAGTTAAATTTCATCTGAAGGGGCATAAGTACTCTGATCAAAGCTGCGGGAAATGTTGAGCAACTTTCATTTTTTTTAGGTAGAAAAAATTACATAAAATATGACGCATATCTCGTGTTTTGAACAACATTTACGTTTTTATTGCTTTTAAGTAGGTATACTACATTCGTTTTATAAATGTACACATTTTTTTATCAGCCATTCCTTGAAAACTCCGCACGAAATAAAGCCAACTTGCTTTATTTCACAGGTTTCATAAATATTGCCAGATACATTTCATGTGTATTTTCACAAGAAAATACAGTACAACCCTTGCAACATTTTTTAAAAAACTTTCCACGTTATTTTTTACGAGTATGTATTTTAACAGCATTCCACGTGGAATACCAATCACAATACCGGGCTTTAAGCAATATATTTTTTGATACACCAAAAGTTATTTTGACGTATGTTTAAGTCTTTTAAATTTTCCAATTGTATGTATGTATGTAAATTTAGCATGAAAGTATTTATCACATGCGTGTAAAATAGTAATGGAAAAGACAATATAGAATACTTTGATACTAAAGCTCTTTGAATTAATGATAACTTGTGATCCTTTTTACAAGAGAGGCATAAATGATCCCTTAATGCACATAAATGGAGATATAAATATTTCCCAAAAGTATTTGTTTATATTATTTTTGTAATTCACTATGTATAGAATATATAATACCAAAGCTCAGGATTCAACGTTAACGTTACTTTTAGACTATCAAAATGCAATTTCTTTTTTCAGGTACAAAATTGTTCTACTGTTTACAGCTACTCATCGTGTTTATTTAACCCGAGTTTCTATAAAATCATACACTTTCCTACAAGGATATTACTTAGAATTTCCAAAATAAACGTTGCTTGTATAATATTACATTCCTTTTAAAGTTCAACAAATCATGAACTGTTCATCAACAGGTGCGTTTAAAATAGATAATAATGGATACGATTTCCCAGTAGTAAAAAAACTAATTCTACATTAAAACATGAGGAAAAACGTCCGATTTAGTAACAACTCATTTAAGATACCCAGTACCTGTGAATAAATCTTCAAAAGTATTAAATACCTAAGATTGCTTCGCACTGGGAAAAAGAGTGCTTTAGATGAAAGAGAATAAATAATATGCTACACTTGGACAAACAAAAAAACGGCAACACTTTCTTCCTGTTGAAATATAATAAGAACTGAATCAAATTTTATGTTTTTATCTCGTCGGCAGTTGTATTAAAGCTTTCCATTTTTACTATGTATGCACGAGACAAAGAATTTCTGTTAGCTATTTTTAACAGAAATATTCCGCTTTCATTAGAGTATTATATGAGTTGCGCAAAGAGAAGAAAGAAGGAGAATATATTTTATCTGCTCAATGTGAAAACGTTTTTATTTTCCGAAATAAAAGATTCTCTTTTGCACGCCTTTTTTTCTCCCCCATGTGGCGGTAATTTCAAAATGAAAACTAGCCTATCTTGATTCTCAGTCTTCGAAATATGAGGGCGGGTAAATGAGTCCGTTACTGTTTCAATGAAACACAGGTTTTTAATACAGTTATTTTTTTTAGCATTGTCTCCTTCGAGTTCTATACACTTAATTTAACGGTTCTCCAATTTTTTTATCCCTTCCGAAAAATATGATTTGTCGAGGTCATCAAAAATATTTGTGAAATCATCTCACAAATATTTTTCAACCTAGTCATTTCTTCAAGTTCAAGAAATAGTTTCTCGGGACTAGCTCTAGAGAATTGGGTAGATGAGGGAGTAATTTGTAGTCCGATTCTTACATTTTTGTCATGGAAACTGCAGATTTTTGTACCCTTATATTATTGGTGGAAAAAAAATTATTTTTGCCAAATGCGGTTGTTTCTTTTCAATTCCTCATTGAATCGACCCAATAATTTATTTTAATATTAGCAATTGATGTTTTTCTCCTTTTGGCGGTGTTTGATGTGGATTATAGCGCATGCCTTCCAAAAACCGCTCGTTATGACTTTTTTGGCTGACAAATCCACCTTTCCTTCTTTGGCACCGATTCACCACGGGAAACCTACTGTTTCGCTTGCTCTTTGATATCCAGGGTGCTGTAGTGGATCCACGTTTCGTCCTCGGCTCTGAAACGGCTCGAAAACATATACATATTGCTGTTGCTTTTGTGGTCGATTACGAGCAAACGCCGCTTCCATCTTGCGAAAAGCATTCTCATACCTAAGTGATCACTCCAAATTACAACTACTGAGCCATATAAGATGGTTTTGGCTTCCAATCAGAGAATTTGACTGGGCGTCGAGAACGTTCGGCATCTTACGTGCTTGCACGGCCATATCGAAATTCAGTAAACCACCTTCTTACCATGAAAATGGATGATGCGGAGTCCCTATAATATTTATGAGTGATTTCTTCCGCAAGAAACATTGCTTAATGACAACACGAAATGCACTTTTTCCCATCTTTCTTCTGTTCTAAGACGCAGGAAGGGGGTGTTAGTATGCTTGATATTTTTTTGGTGTGTGTTTTCGGGGACTAACAACCTCCCGAGTGTCTGTTGCCTTTACAACAGATACCTCTACTGTGAGGAACCAGTTAAGGGCTGATGCTGCTAGTGGGCTTCGGCCTACCAACATATTAAGCCTTGTCTTCCATTGATTGCTGAGAAATTGCATACAGGAAGGATTAGAAGACCCGAACTCCTCAACAAGAAGTTGCTCATATGGCTACAAACATATGGCAAAAATTGCTGTGCATAGTAAGCCACACGAGGGCGCTGGTGAATCGTGAATAATTCACTCCGTGGAACTAGTCCATCATCAGATAAGGCCGTAAAGGCAGGTGCCGATGTAAATATTTTTCACAACTGTAGGAAATTGCAGTCATACATTTACCTTACCCATAAGAGTTTGTATGTTCAGTTTTATATATATACTCACTCAGGCTTGGTAACCGTACTCGTGCCAAAGGCGGCGTTGCCAGAAGGTTTTGAAAATAATTTTATTTGGGCGATCATGTTTTGCGCATATTTTCTTCCAACATGTTTAGTACAAAATCTTTGAGTGCGTTACTCTGTTCTATTGTTACTACAATGGATTTTGGACAAAAACTACTCCCTCTTTCCCTCTCCTCACAACCTATTTTCCTAGTTCTGGTACAAAGCACTGCATATGTAGGTGTCATCCCCTGGGTACTGGTCCAATATAAAAAAAAAAAATCTTCGAAAATAATACATTTTACGTTAAAAATATAGATTTTTTAAAGAAGCACATCCCTTTCATTTTATGGTCCTTCATTTACAATAATTTTTATTTCTTGATTTTAACTCATAATAAATACATAGTAAAATACGAGTATACTAACATATAACTAATTGTGGAAAGAAATTTGTTTGAACTGAGTTTTCGTTTCAAATTGTTGAAAAAAAAAAACAATCTTAAAATCATCATTCGGTATGCTACTTTCAATCGTCAGAATGATTGTAAATCAATAAATCTGGCAGCCGCGATTTCAGTTAAATAAAAGGTGACACATATACACAATAAAAGAATTTGTCGAGAGAGTTGTTTTTACAAGTTGATTGTGTGACTACGTCATGTATATATGTATTATTACGAAAACCATTAAAACCGAAAACAGAAAATATTTCAAATCGTGCTCTTACTGAGTGCGAGGCACAATAACATTCTTTTTTGTGATCGTTTCTTTTACTCTTAAAAAATGCACAAGACATGAATGTGCTTGCATATATTTTTGATTTATCAAGATTTCGCAAACGAACGACAAGTATATTTATAAGTCCACCGCATCAATTTTTAAGAGTGTTTAAAATACTCAGATGTGGAAATGATAGGGTATGGTTACGGTGCACCGGTGCAGATCTCTAGTTAGAATGTGATAAAATGTGCATACACATGGGAAATATTATTACCAATATTTTTCAGAATAGTTCATATCCACAAATCTTCGTAAAATGTCGACAAAATGTATTTGCTGGTCCAATAAACAATGTTTGTTTATTTTTACGTGTATTAAGTCGTATTCAAGGCAGCTTTATTAGGTAGTGGCAGCATTACAATATATACAACAGCAAAAAACATCATATGGGTTTTGTTCGTAGAAATTACGAAAGATGTCAAAATTTGGTTTTTCTTTTGTTTAAAAAAGCAAGGAAGTTTATTGTTTTTTTCAGAACTTGTAAACAAAATTTGAAAAATTTAGCCAAAGGAAACGAAAGACAGCTTTGCTTATAGCACAACCCTGGTAAGGCAGATTTGCCCGCATATAATAGAACATAATCACTATTTATTTTCCAGTATTTAAAACCAAGGTACTGAGCATCGGTGTTGCCACATTACGAATAATAAGAGAAAAGTGTTTGTGAGTTATTGTCTTCAATATTTTATTGTATGGCCACTATAATAATAACTTCTGCCTAAACATTTTTAGTGGCTTGTAATAGTTATATAAGAGGGTTAAGGCCAGCAAATGGTGAAGGCTATGACTTAACTAGAACCTTATTGTTCCTAAGCCATTTCTTAACCAATTTCTCTTTATGGTGATGAAATCCCAATTTAATTAGCATAATCTACTCTGCATATGGCAGCATCATTGCTTCCCAAATTGTCGCGTACGAGACTATCTAGTGCTTCTTGTATGAGGCAAGGTGCATTAACGTATACACGGTGGCAGCACTACGGCATGTGACAATTTTTTGCTACTGGCAATATAGGAAGCTATTTACGTCAAATGTATTGTTTACATTTTTGAAAATGAATTTAGTGTTGTATTCTGAATTAAACATATATAAATTATTTTGTGAACATATAAATAATTCAAAGAAATATAATTTATAATTATGAAAAGGTGCATTCATAGTTTATAATTGTGAAAATATTTGCAAATATTTTTGATAAACATAAGCTATGTCAGGCACATGCCTGTTTTTGTTGTATTGTTGTAATTTTGCTCTAGTGCTGCCACCGTGTATACGTTAATGCACCTTGGTATGAGGTGTATTGGACCAATTTTAGTATCTGGAAAGCATTGATATGCTCATAACTTTCATGTAAAATCTGTAGGCAAAACTTTTTTTTGTTATGTAGGTACAGTGTCCTTAAGGTTAATCATTTATTTTCTAGCTGTAGATATTTTATAAAAATGTTTGTTGTTAAGGGATGAATGAATGGTTGCTATATTCAAAGTTTTAATTTTGTAAAAGGAAGACTTTTGTCTTTAGCCTTAACTGGTCGGCTGTTTACTTGCTTTTTTTTTTATTTTGATAATCAAATTAATAACCATGACAATAGTTGAAGCTGTTGATTTGGTTGATGGATTTCAAATTTTATTTATGTATATCTCAAATAATTAAAATTAATTGTCAAGAATTAAAACATTTGGCGTTTAAAAGATTTAATAAATATGTTCTTATTTCGCTGCTTTATTTTTTTAATAATAAATAAAATGTTACGCAACAAAAAAGTCTTAGCCAAAAATTTATAAAAAACAGCTTCTCAACCCTTTTTGGATTACAAAAAAGTTTGTTTTCATAAATCTCACATCAAAAGAGTTTTGCTGTATTCTTAAATATTTTTTTTTCAATTACTCAACCAAAATGTGTGTATATATGTATATTTAAGCTGCGCAGAGGATTTCCAACTCTTTTAAATTTTTTTTCTAAAAAAAATCAGTTTTCTTTATTTTCCATTAGACTACTTCCCTCAACACTTTCACTGATTTAGCTTTATAACATTTGCTCAAATATAAAAAAGAACTATTAATTTTAATAAAATTACTGCTTAAAATCACATGCAAGTAAAAAATTATGCTTTTTTTTATCAAGAAAACAGACAATTCACCCCTAAAATTTTTTGCAGCTTTAGAATAACGAAATCCATTTTCTTTATGATGTGATAAAATTTTATTGATGCAATTTGTAGTTTCTATTTTATATTTTGTTATTTCACTGTAAAACATCAGTGCTTTTTCTGGTTAAAAGGATTTAAAAACATTTAAAATGTATTAGAAATGTCATTTTATCACATGTGCTTTTTTCCTGTTTTTCCCCTTTTTGGTGAAAATTGTTATTGCCACACTAGCAAAATACTACTCGTATAGAAGAATTCTATTTAAAGCGAAAATTAATATAATAAATATTAAATTTGTATAAGTGATGTGTAGCAGATTAAAGGGACTTTGAATAAAAGTTTTAAGCTTGAATTTGCAGAAACTTTTCAAGTCAACTTGTTTAGTTCAAAATTATTTTATACCAATTTAATAATTTAGTACTCAATCGTTTTCTTAATCTTGGACCAGTACTCAGGAGATGTCCCCTACATACGTAGTAGTGGAACTAGGAAAGTAGATTAAAAATAGGAAGAAAGAGGGAGTAGTGTTCGTGAGAGTTTAACTTGCACCTGTCAATAACAACACGGAAAGACCAAAACGAACATCACAGAGCTAAACTGTTGACAGAGCTGGGAAGTATTTGAAATACAAATAAGTATTTTGTATCTGTATTTCAAGTACACGACCTGGAAGTATTTAGTATCTTGTATTTCAAATACATAACTTAAAAGTATTTTGTATTTGTTTGACTGTGGTTTACACGTAAAATCGCAAGAAGGGAATTTAGTTTCCCTGGAGGAACCAAGGGAGATGGTTACAGGGAGGAGTTGGTTAAGGGCTGAAGTTCTTAGTGGTGTTGGGAAATTGCCTACAGGAGTGATTAAAGGGCCAGAACTCTTAAGCATGTAGTTTAGTACAAACTTGAAGCAACAAGTTGCGATCTGTGTAAGCCTAAAAAGCCATTCGCGGGCGCAGGCGAATCGTAAATAGTTCACCACGTGGAGTTGGTCCATCATCAGATTAGACAGACAAATCAGGTTCTGATGTAAATCAATTTCACAATTTTTCATAATTAAGTGCACTATTTTAAATTTCAGTCAGGTGAGATGTTTACGGTTTAGTTAAGTCAAATCAAAAAACATGGTTTATAAAGTCCTATTACTCTATGACTTTATTGTTCGAAGCGCAACAACAAGATTTGTATGCTGTCATAAAATATTAGAACACTATACGTTACGAGTATATGACAGCGTTTGAATCCCTCAAATATAAATTTTGTTGTTTTATAAATAAAGAGATTAGTAGTGAAATTCACTAACTTTTAACGATTCTAAAAGAGTATAGCTTAACGCGAGCTATTGTGGTTTTCACTAACGCTTATATGATTCACTAACTTATTTTTAACACCTCTGGTTGTATGTTCAAAAGTTTAAAATAATGGCGCAGCTTTGTTAAAAATAAAGAAAACCACAAATAGGAACAGAAAAAAACAAACAAATTTGCAAATAATTCCATGTTTAGGGTAAGTAAAACTAGTTATAAATTTATTATTTAAAATATTTATATTTGATAAACAAGATAAGTTCACCTCACGGAGAACCCGCCGACCGACAGTTGGAGCGCTAAAACTAGGCTAATCTTCCGATAACTCATATGCCAGTGAAGTTATTCTAAGAGAAATTTGAACGACACTGCTGTTAAAATAAATACCACAAAAATATTTGGTGTTTGTTACCGCTAAACGGCTGATTTAAAACGAAGGTAAATAGTGTTAAAAACTGTTATAGAATCGCGATCTTTGAAAAATTAATGGACAATCTGCTCTCGCTAAGAGAAAGAAACCGCATGCGTTCGTGTTCGCCACATATATAGTTGTTACAACAGACGACAAAGCATCTACTAGTTTAACTTTTTCAGATAAGCCGAAAACACAAGTGTGCATGGATATGTATGTAACCGTGGTTAAACGTCAGCGAAGCCCCAAATCCGTTCAAATATCATCTCAATCGAAAATATGTAAAGATGATAATACCCATACGGCAACGAATAATAATAGATTTGCTTCCTTCAAACTAATGAGCAAACAACACAAAAAAAAAAAAAAAACATTTAAACCACCACCAATATATTTGCGAGAGCCTACTTTTAGTGAGCTGGTAAAACAACGGCGATTGTCGTAATCGGCAAAGACACTTTCAATGTAACGTCGGTTATGCACGGCAGCATCAATGAAACAAAAGTCCCCGTCAACCATGCGGATGATTACCGAAAACTGTATGACGTTCTGGAGAAGGAGAAAATATCGTTTTACACTTATCAGCTAAAAAAAGGTCACCGCGACGATTTTCAGTAACAGAAAGCTAATATGCATATTTTTCCAAATCCCTTGGGCATCGATTTTTAGCTGCTGACGACTATAACGCTAAACACACTTTTTAGGGATCACGTAATTTACCCGAAACGCCGCGTTCTTTTTGAGACCATTTCAAAAATGGGATTAGATGTGATTTCAAGTGGACATCCCACTTATTGGCTGTCAGACCGACGAAAAATCCCAGACGTTATAGATTTCGGAGTTGCAAAAAATTTTCTTTAGAATGGATGCAGGTGGAGCTTTCATTGGATTTGTCATCAGAGTACTCACCCACTATACTTTCTGTTTCGTTCCTCCAAGGTTGGTTCCCCATTTAGTGATTTGGCGTTGACCGTCACTAGAGTCAGTTGAAAATATAAAAAAAATTTTGAGTACTCATTGCACGGAAAACATTGCCTTGAGAACCAACCGCTGAGGATATTGATGTATCAATAAACGGATTTTCTGTAAACCTTAAGATGGCCGTACAACATGCTACCATTAGCCACATATAAGACCCAGAAATGAGAACAATAGAACTTATTCGTTTCAAACTGAGCAACTTCTGCCAGAAAAAAGAAGAGTCAGAAGAGAGTGGCAACTTAGCGGGTCTCCCCAACTTAAAACTAGACTACGGGAATTCAACTGGCGACTGGGGAAGGCAGATTCTGAAAAGAGGATGGTGTATGTTAATCATTTGAGAAATGTTTTTACCACAAATGATTCAGCTGAACTACCGCCATATGCTGTTAAGTTACCTGAGTCTTTGAGACAAGGCATTGATCGTGTAGCTAGAAGAGGCTATTTTACGGCTTCAGTATTATCCTGCACATCGGAAGATGTCTATAATACCCAAGTCAGGGAAGGATCCCACTATTTCAAAACTGTTCGAAAAATTGTTAATGGCGAAGTTGACTCCAATATTGAACAATGAGGGATGTATCCCTAATCATCAATTTGGCTTTCGGGCTAAACATAGCACCATAGAACAAACATACCCACTAGTCAATGTCATAAGACAGACCTTTGAAGGCAAAAAGTATTGTTAAGCACTATTTTTTGATATTTCCCAAGCTTTTGATAAAGTGTGGCACGACGGGTGGATGAAAAAAAATGAAGTTAAACTTGCCTGCAAAGCTTCTGTAAAGCTAATTTATACACCCCCCGCAGCACTTTCACACTGTGCAAACAAACATGTTCGGCTATCCAAATTAACAACTCACACAACGAAGTCAAGTGCCTTGGTATTCTCGACCGTAGGCTAACGTGGAAGCCTCACATTGATGCAAAAGTTACTTAGTTAAAATTAAAAGCAGCAGAGAAACTGAATTGGCTTATGGCCAAAAATTCTACATTAAAGTTAGATTGCAAACTTTTGCTATACAATGCAATACTAAAGCCTATATGGTGCCTCAACTTCTAACATTGAAATAAAAATGCAAATACGACAAAACCACATTCTTTGAACGATTACTACAGCTTCATGGTATGTAAGAAACTCACGAATTCACAAGGATCTGTGTGTTCCGCTGGTAAAAGACGAATTCTCCAAGTACGCGACAAGGTATATCAGTAAACTGGAACTTCACCCAAATCCTCTTGCACGCAACATACTTAATTTTGGCGGCCACTCTCGGTTTTGAAAAGAAGGGAAGCCCTTGCCACCATCAAAACGTTCAATATGTGATTCTATCGATATTATTCGCGCAAAATAAATTTTTTTGTCTAGAATTGGCTGGACTTAACTAACTTTTTATATTTAGTATTAAGATTTGAATACTTATTGCTAGTTCATATATCGGGTGGTTAAATTTCAAGAGCCGATGTTGAATGTGAACCACACCTAAACGCCAAGTTTTTTTCCGAATTTTATTTGACATTTCTCTATTTCAGACTTACTCAATTTGAACCATGGAGAGATACACAATCCAACAACGTGTTAAAGTTATCCAGACTTATTATGAAAATGATGATCAATTTTCGAAGAAAATCATCTTCAGTGATGAGGCACATTTTCACCTCAGTGGATTCGTCAATAAACAGAATTGCCGCATTTGGGCGAATGAGAATCGAAGAGTGACTGTCGAAAAACCAATGCACCCACAAAGAATGACTGTTTGGTGCGGTTTATGTGCTGGCGGCATCATCGAGCCGTATTTTTTCCAAAATGAGGCCGGTCAGGCAGTTACTGTGAATGGTGTTCGCTATCGTGAGATGATAACGAACTTTTTATGGCCCGAATTGGAAGATATGGATGTAGACGATATGTGGTTTCAGCAGGACGGTGCCACTTGCAACACAGCTAACGATACAATTCCTCTTTCTCGCAACAAATTCAATGGCCGTGTTATCTCACGTAATGGCGATTTCAATTGGCCGCCAAGATCATGTGATTTGACACCGTTGGACTTTTTTCTTTGGGGTTATTTGAAAGAAAAGTTGTACTTCGATAAGCCAGCAACAATTCAACAGCTAAAGGATGAGATAATTCGGCACATTAACGGCATAGAACCTCAATTATGTCTCAGGGTCATCGAAAATTTGGACCATCGGATGGAAGTGTGCCGCCGTAGTCGCGGCGCCCATTTGGCCGATATTTTGTTCCATACATAATTGAATAATATCAATATATCATAATAAAATGAAATTACAATAATTTCCTAAATAGTTTGTGTTTTATTCAAAATCAACATCGGCCCTTGAAATTTAACCACCCTTTATTAAAGATTCAATACAATAAATAAATGTATGCAAATATAAATTTGTTAATATCGTTTGGAAAAATTCTCTTAAGAAACGAGGTACGAGGGCCGATTGATATTGAAGCTACCTAAGTAGGAAAATTTTTTATACATTTTTTCATGTTTCGAAACAGGATAAAGTCACTAGGACCTAAATCTAGACAATAAGGTTGACGATTAACCAATTTGAAGTGTACAACTATGCACGGTAATACTTTCCTGTATATGTGGATCCTTTTTCAATATAATCGATGAGCATTATGCCGTGTGCATCCCAAAATTTTGTGGCCATAACTTTGCCAGCGGATTTCATTGTCTTCGCCTTCTTTGAAGCACTTCCACCAGCTTCCACCCAATGTTTGGATTGATTTTTGGTTTCAGGTGTAGTAGTGCACCCACGTTTTACCAAAAGTTATTAATCGACGTCAAAAATCAACATGCTCAAACACTGCTGTGAAGGGGTCTGTCGAACTCGTCTTTGTTCGAAACTGAGCAAACGCGGCACCTATCTTGCCGGTAGCTTTTTCATATGCAAATGTTCATGCAAAATGTTGAACACACGTTCATATGATATATTTACCATTTCAACAATCTCACGTACCTAGACTTAACGATCGTTCATAATGATATCAAGGATTTTCTTGATATTTTCTTCAGCAACCCCCTCTTTGCAGTGCTTGTTCGGCCGCGTTTAAATTCAGCAATCCAATATATTACCATGTAATATGAAGAAGCAGACTAACCGTTTTCCCTTTCAAATAATAATGTTTAATTACTGCATGAAATTCACTTTTTTCCATTTTTCAAGAAACACAACAGTTGCTTACTTCAAACAACTACAACCAATAAATTAATCAATGAATTTGGGTGAAATTTTAATAGATCGGAATTTCCAAAATGTATATTTTTTGTGTTTGGGCTGCTATCTAATGCTTGGTAGCTTCAATATCAATCCGCCCCCGTAGTTAAGTTATTTATAAAGCAAATTTCTGTGTCAAAATATATTTTATGTTTAAATAACAATTGGCTAAAATTAAGTTTTTTTTTTTACATTACGATTGTATTGAAAGGGCAAAATATTTTCATTATATACATATTTCATTTATAGGGAAGGTTCCCTTGATTTTAGCTGGCAATCAAAACTTTAGGAAGCGAACGGCTGACTTTGATTTTGCACAGCTTTCGAAACCTTCACCAAGGTTAATTGGCAGCATTTTCGCAGAATATTCAGTCTATCACGCCATCTTGGCGTTGACTAAAGGTTGGTTCGTTTACCTTGGCTGAAATGTTCTGGTTATGGCTTGGATCTAAAATCGCAGGAAGAAGCACTAGCAACTACTCTTTATGGTCTCCCCCGGGGAACAAGTTTTGCTTTGGCGTATTCCCAACTTAGGCACGCTGTTTTTCGGGGAAAAGAGTAAAGGGGTTCCTCGTTTGTTGTAGCAAATAAAACTCTAGGAAGCCACATGACTTATGTTGTGTTGTCTTCCGAAACCCTTACCAAGGGTATAAATTGGCAGAACGGGGATCAGCATGGCCCCCGGGTGGTTATGCTTGCAATTCAACCCGGGCTGATCATGGTTGAGGTGCCTACCTTGGCTGAAACATTCTGGCTGTGGTTGATATCTAAAACGCAGGCAGGGGGTGTTAGTATCCTTGATAATTGCCTGGCGTGGCTTTTTTCGGGGACTAACAAACACCCGAGGATCTGTTGCCTTTACAACAGATACCTATACTGTGAGGAACCAGTGGTGATAGTTGACGGGCGAATTGGTTTAAGAAAGCCCAAAATCCTCAACAAGAAGTTGCTCATATGGCTACAAACATATGGCATAAATTGCTACCTGTGTGAGCCTAGTCAGCCACACGGGGGCGCTGGTGAATCGTGAATAATTCATTCCGTGGAACTGGTCCATCATCAGATAAGGCCGTAAGGCAGGTGCTGATGTAAATCTTTGTCACAACAGCTCTGTATGGTGACATATGGTGTTTGGTATAAAATTGTCTTTATAACGTAAGCAACTAGATAACAGGAGGTTTCCAAATACAGTGAGACTACTTCCTCGGCGTATCGATGGCATTGCTTACATGCAATATTGGAAAGCAAGATGTTTGTCGACATGGCCGACCGACATGTTCGGAGGTAGTTGCCGCCTTTATAAGCCGTGTTCACTCTATGGTGTTGGCACAGCATGAAGTTAGCCGTAATGCAAGTATTCACTCAATTTTACATCTCATCTTCATAATAGCTGGTAGCACGATTACTAAGCTTATGATACAAAATATTCGTTACTTGATTAGCTGTGTGTCATGTTGCATCGCCCTACTGAAATAAAGATAATCTTGCCATAATATATTTATTATCAAGGCTCTGAATCTTTAAACGGAAAATTAATCTCAAATCAGTGATTCGACAACTGCCCGATAAGTTTAGAAATTTTCGCGTTTTTTAATAAATCTTTGCATTTTCCTGCGGTAAAGCTCATTATTTGCCACGTTTTGAAAATTCCTTTTCAGTACTAAGAACAATAACTTAATTCTATTTATAAATAAATTTATTACTTTGTCATACTTAATGCATTCTTAATTGAAATTTGAAATTTCCCACCACTTATTAGATCAAAATCTTTTGGGCATAAAATCGAACTAATATTTCAACTGTCACTGTGTTTTAAAATATTGCCATGACATATAATCCGAATCAATCAAAATTTAAAGATAGTTAAAACAAAATTCCTACAACAAGGTAGGATCAAATCAAAATCTAATTTGTTAGAAATTATGAAAAAATACACACAGATGAGAACTTCATGATAATGAAGGACAAGAAATAGACTGTTTCTCATTAACTCATTAAAATCATAATTCTTAAATGAGGCGCAAAATAGAACAAAAAAGGAAAAATGCAGACGGCAGGATTCAGAACGCAAAAAATAAAACAATTTCTCATCAAGTCAAGCGAGGGGTGGTAAAGTATTCTTTTTTTGTTGTTATTATTAAGGCCACACAAAAAATTGATGAATCAATTTTTTTCAGTGACAATTGAAAAATCTATGGGCTTTAAAGTGAACCGAACACCAAATCCTGGGATTTGCAATGTTTGCAAACAAAATGGCACACGGCGGAAATTTTCCTTTTTTGTTTTTGCGTAGCGCAACGAGTAAAAGGTTTTTGTTTTTTATCTTCTTTCATTTTAAATTAGCAACGCACGGGTAATAGAAAAAATACATAAATAGATCACGGAAAAAGCAAAAAAACAGCAGCTCGTCACATACACAGACGTGTATGTTTGGTAAAGCGTGTTTTGTTTAACAATTTTTCAATGGGATTTATCAAGACAAAAATAACAACAACAAGGCAATAAGTTGCTTTCAACCAGAGTGATGTCAATAGGATGAAAAAATGTTTGAAAATTTGTGTTTTTTGAAACAGTGTCGTAGAAAAATTTGCAACTCCGTTCAAATGAAGCAGAAATGTTGCCAATTGAGCTTTTTCTCGGATCTTTCCTCACTGCTTAGGGTTCTTCAGTTTGTCATTCCAAACGATACGGTCACATTTACCAATTATTATCAGGACTGTTCAGCAAATTATTTTTTGTGAAAACGATTTGAAATCACAGAAAAGGTTTCTGCACACAAAATACTTTTATTTTTGTGATTTTAAACTGGCAAGCTAATTTTCAATTAATTTGAAACCACATTATAATTTCTGAAGGTACTTTATTATGAATTTCATAATTTATTACATTAAGAAATAGCTTAAAGTGTTTTCTATTGATTATTTAATTAGGAAAAAACTAGATACGCTTATTTAATGGCTGGGTGGCTGACTGGTTAAGGCAGCAGTTCACGATACGTCGTGACCCGAGTTCAAATCCGAATGGGTACTGATGAGTTGTGTAGCGACTACGAAACAGCTAGTTGTCCCCCAGCTAAAGATTTGGTTATTATATTTCTTGTCTTCTTCAGTCAAAAATTATTGATCGCAGCAAATTTGTATTGTAAAAAATCCTTCTTAAAAAAAAAAATTAAGAAAGGAAAAAACTTAAACTATAACCCGTTGTACAAATGTACAAACCAAAAATTAAATTTAAAAAATTATAAAATAGTTCAAAATAAACAAAAATTCAATAATACCGTGTTTCCACTGCAAAGAAAAACACGTGTTTTGAGAAAAACATGTCGAAGTGTTTCCATTATGATATGAAGTGTGTTTAGTTTCGAATTTTCGAAATTGATTTGACGTACATATATTTAGTTTCAGTAAAATATTTTTTTCATAAAAAATTTGTTGTAAAAAAGAAAACTATTATAAAATATAGCAAAAGGAAACCTGAAATGAGTATTTAAACTTTGAAATTTAGAGGAAAAAAACAAGAAAACTGTTTTAGATAATGGAAGCGGTGGGAGACTATCATAAAATGGCCCAGACTGAAAAACATTTAGTCGCTCACTGTATTTGCCAGGACAGACGTTACAAGGTTATACGTTTTTTTACAAAGATGCCTCCGTTTAGTTTCAGAATATAGTGAAGAATTGAAACTGCTCAACTTAAAAAATTTATAATCAAATATGTATTTGAACAAATAAATTCGATTATAAAACAATTAGAAATAAAAAATTTACAGATTATGTAGCAATGCAGATTTTAAGCTAATTTTCTTGTTGATTCCATCATAATGATAATATGGTCTCAATATCATTACCATAGTAAAATCTGCGTACTTTTACACAATTTTTGTGTGATTTCTGGCCTTGGCATGTATAACTCAATTGCGGAATTTGTACAGCTGGTTCCATCAAATGGGAACAGTTCCACGATTCAGTTATCTTAAAGAAGTAAGAAGATTTTTCACAGATCTAATTATTCAGCACTCTAAAAAAAATTTTCTTTGAAGATAATCAAATAAATTGTTGATTGTAAATGTGTGTATATCACCATAACACTTCTTACATGAAGTATCTTTAATCTTAGCTGAGTATTTGGCTTCTGCCATCCATTAGTAGCATATGAATAGAAATATTATTATACATATGTAGTTTTAATTTTGATTTATTAAACGTAGAAAGATTCATGTGGTTGTTGGATTAAGAAGAAACATAAGTTTGAACTTTAATGCAACATAGTAAGCATATAGCACTCAGAGCAGCAACATATTCTACCTGAAAAGCAAAAATGTGTATAAATATGCAAAAGGCTGCACCGGTCATTGCATGGGAATTTTTTTGTTGTTTGTTGAATTAGCTTCTGAATGTGATTCGTTTCTAAAATAGATAGTTGGGATATTCTGACCGGCTGGCGGTTAATAGTAGAACCGCCCAATAGGTACTATATATATAAAAAATCAGGATTTAAACTAACAGCTGCATTAAAAAACTAAATTTTTAATTTAATTTGAAAAAAAACAGTCTTCTATGTAATTGTTTTGTTTACTTGTAGATGGCAAATACAAATTTCGTTTTTTCGAATTTGTCAATCAATTTTAATGGACAGTACAATATTTTATTTATTCAAATCTCAGTGGGTGCTGATGAGTAGTGTAGCGACTACGAAACAGCTAGTTGTCCCCCAGCTAAAGATTTGATTATTATTTTTCTTGTCTTCCTCAATCAAAAATGATTAATTTCCATATTTATATAACCTTGTTTTATTACCAGAACTGATTTTATGCAAAAAAAAAGTTATTTAAGTTCGCTTACGCGGCATTTTCATGAAAATCGACGTTTAGGCTATATCTCGGGTATATATGAACCGATATCAGAAATTTTCATTTTCCATATTTATATAACCCTATTTTATTACCAGAACAGCTTTTAAGCAAAAAAAAAAAGTTGTTTAACTGCTTTTAAGCAAAAAAAGTTGTTTAAAGTTTCATGAAAAACCTGGTTTAGGCTATATCTCGGGTATATATAGACCGATATCTGCAAAAAAAATTTTCATATATCGGTTTAAAGCAAAACAAACAACTTTTTTTTCGCAAATGTTCATAGAAAATTGCAAAAGTTCATGGATTTTTTCTGAATTTTGAGTATGTCTCAGCTATATGGGAACCGATATTACTGAATTTCAATAGCAGATAAGTGGCGCGACGGGGTAATAGAATGGTGAAAAAAAAAGTTTCTATGTCTAACGGTTTTCTCAGAAACAGTATTTCAACAGCGTACAGACGGACATCGCTTAATCGACTTTTCCATTAATTCTGCTTCAGAAAGTATTTACAGAGTCGCAATTAAAAATTGTAGAAATTACAAACGGAATCACAAACTTATATATACCCTTAACATTTTTGTAAAGGGTATAAAAAGGCATATTAATACGAGTTTGAAGATCTTTTGAAGATTTGGAAAATAAAGTGCAGATTTTGCAAAATTTTTCATGAGAAATTCTTGAGCTGGATACACGCGATGCAACACTGTTTACCTGTTGCAAAAAGTCCAAAACCAAGAACTTTTGTGATGTGAAACGTATTCAAGAACATCCGTTCTAATGTATGTATATCACTGTTGGAAATGTACTTTGGGAGAAAAACATTGCTCTCGATTTAGAAGCATTCAAACTCAAAAAATTGTTGTCTGCCTATTCAACTGTAACTCGCAATTCCTAATTTATATTGCTAGCTAAATAACCCAAACCTATACCCTACCATCTGCAGGTATTTGAGTAAAGTCTGCATACGTATAGCATTTGGTGTGCTTTATCTTCTTATAAACGTCATTCATTTACATCATAAATAATATTGGTCCTATGATAGACGCTTGGGGAACTCCTCTTTCAACTACCAGCAAAGACGACTGCACGAACTTCAACTACACGTATTGTTTCCTTATGTTTTATTACATTTTAAACACAGTTTTTTCTCACAGGCAGCTTTTCGCGTTGTCATGAGTGTTACTGCTTGATATATCGCTCCTTTATTGCAACATAGTCTTAACTAAGAAAGCTTGTTTCGAGAAAAACACATTTCAATTTTTTAGTTTGCATACAAGTCTTAGAATTTTTTTTTTATAAAATATCTCCTAAACAAAACACTTTTAAAAGTAATTTGAATAAATTTCTGGCACAATATAAAAGGTAGTACTGTTAACAATTCTGCATTGTTAACTCGAAAAACGCATTTTTTGAGATATATTACTTTCAATAGCATATCTTATTAAATTAATAAAGTGGTTGTGTCTCTTTATAAAATATTGTTATATACATAACCACAAACACCTCAATATTTTAAAGCACTAGTCCCCACAAAGAGAACACTTAATATGTAAATGTATAAGCGCGTTTACCTTTGAAGGCATCCATTGCGTGGTGACAAATTTCGGTGGCCGGCTTGTGAGCAAACTGTTCAACATGCAGACATACAGTGGTCGACATGTACTCGTAATTAAAACATAAATGTGATCTTTCATTCATTGGATGTCTTATATGATCTGTTGCTATTTCAACTAGACTTTTCCACTGCAAAGATAAGTTTGATATCTTTTGCACTTGGTTCTTTCTTTACACTAATTTTTTGTTAAATTTTCTTGAAAAAATAGCCATTATTTAGTGAAAGGCATATTTTTCAAGTGAACACATAATTAAAACATTTTCAATTCTGCTATTTAAATAAAGTTATTCTAATACCAAATTTCGTTTTGTTGCGAAAATTTGTTGATAGGTATGTTTTAATTGATATCCGTAAAATTGTATACCAATATTAGCCACTAGGTATAAGGAAAAAACCAAGTTGCTCCGATGAAGGTAATTATTAGATTAATGATACTCCGAGAAGACGGTGAATGCATTTTCTCAATTACTTATTTGCTCTAGAGGGAAAATGTATAATGCATTGAACCATTTTGAACATTTAGCAGCTCAAATAATGTACCCACTCAGAGCCTCCAAATCACGTAAAACCACAGCCAAAGACGATAGAATAGTGGTAATTGCCTCTAAAGCTGACCGAATTAAAAGCTCTAAGCAGCTAAAAGTTGAATTAAAGTCGTCATATGGTATCGCTTAATGAAAGCGTGGAAGCATCGCACAGAAAAAACAATCGTCTCCAAAAAAAGTCTTAAATCCGGATTGGATTTTGTCAGAAAAAAGTCTAAGAAACTAACGAGTTTTTGGAAAAATATTTTATGGAGTGACGAATCCAAATTTTTCCAGTGGGGATCAAATGGAAAACGCTATGGACGGCGTCTAGTTAACCAACAACAAAATTTCAGATATACCATTTAAACAATAATTTAATTTACTATCAAAAATGTTTTGATTATGTGGCCACCACTGTATGATTTTACACGTTAAAAGACTTACCGATGTTTGGTATATGAATAAATTATTCTAACTTTCACATTACGAGAAAAACATTATGATGAAGATTGTTTGAAAAGTTATATGAAGTTACTTCTTAAGGGAAAATTTATTTTTGAAATTATTATTGTTAACTAATATTCTAATTAAAATTAACTTTATCATCAGTGTTGGTTTCAAAGTAATTATTTGCTTATAACCGCTCTTTCTAAAAATAAAATTTTATGAATACTTGACGAATTAAAATTCTTTTTCTAATATAAATGCAAAAAAAAAAATATATATATAGAATAATGTACAAAATAATTATATTGCAAAAGTAATATTAAAAAAAATGGAAAAAAGGAGAAGAAATGCATTCTCGGTAATATGTCCCTCGCAGATTTTTTGGATACTACTGTAAGACAATATACATACATAACATAAACTACAAACGAAAAAAAAATTTTCCTTCTGTCACAGTAATGAATTGTAGAGGTGGCAAAGACAACTAGCCATAAAAATAGCTTAAGTTTAAGATCTCCTCACAAATGCTTTTAACCGCATTCGATACGCTCCTGGTTTTTTTCTTTGCCACCAATTATTACTGTCGTTTAATGTTTTCAATTCTATGATTAACTCGCCTTATATTGTTTTCAATATTATATTTTAAATTACAATTGACACATTTTTGTGCTTTCTTCTATATGAATTATCTAAGAAAAACAATAGCTCAACGTTTCTCCCCCTTTCTAAAGCAAAACTTCTAACGCTATGATACAGATCGTTAACTATAACACGTTTTTATCTTTTAAATTGATAAATTGGCTGGCTAAGAAATTTCTATATTTACTGGGCACAAATAAATGTACATACTAATAATACGAAAATATGAATAAAAACTAGACAGAACATATCTGTAACTGATACTCAATGAGCTTATGTGTATATATATGTAAGCACATTTTGATTTTATATACATATTTTTAACAACACAATTTAATGGAATTAAATTTGAAAATTTTCTCGACATATATAACATCTTGTTACCCTTAAAATTTTACAAAAAACACACGCTTTCTTGTATGTGCATTTTTATTTTTGTATATAAACATACACCCCTCCAACAAGCATGCAGATACACACGTTTGTGCATAAGTGAAATATAATCGTACCAATTTAAAATATAAAATCAAAACAAATCAATTGGCTTCAAAAAAAAAAAAAAACTTACCCATGAGGTGTTCTAAATTAGATGGATCGGGGTCGTTGCATTTCTTTCGTAAGCGTATACACATGTATGTAAATGTGTATCTACATACGTACATATAAAAAATTATAAGACCAAATATTTACAGATACTGAAAATCCAGCACGTTTTTCAACTTGAAATTATGCTAATATATTACGTTATTGTTATGGATATACTTAAAACATATAGAATATTAACATGTGCAGGATTTATAGGCATAGGTTTGTACACACACACATATACATGTAAATAGATACTTACATACTATGAACAAACATTTTAAAATTTATGGCTATTCGTATTTTAAACTTCCTTAGAATATATTTGTTACCACAATTTTCACAATTTTTCCATTTCATTTCAAAACGCAAACTAATATTTCAAGCAAGTGTAAAACAATAAAAGTTTTATAGCGTATGTGTTTCAAATTTGCACATTTACACTTTTAAAGTTGTTAGTTCTTTGCTTCAATTAAAATGGTCCTTTTGCGTCCTTGTGCATTTTATTACTTTATTTGTGGTGAATTTTTAAATCGAGATAACAATAAGTTTATATCTTTTTTATGCTAATTTTTATAAATTCGTAGCTATAAAAGATATCATCATACATCATTTAGGAACCTCTATGAAGTTTAAGAATTATGAGCCGTTAAGAAGCTCAGTTGTCACAGTGAAATCAATTCTGATTTTAGTTTAGGTCTTTTTAGGACAAAATGTGAGCGTTTATCAGGAACACAAAATAATTTAAATGAGTTAAAGGCAATTTTCAGGTTCGAAATAGGCTATTGCAGGTAATGTTTTTTTTTCTTTTCTTTGGACACAATTTTTAATGACTATAATTATGGTAAGACACGAATTTACATCGTGCTGAAAATCTCACTATTAACTTTCAATAAAATCTGGTTAATCGTAAAGAAAAACTATACATAAAGAAAACTGCACACAATAAATTAATGTAATTCCGTCTTATCAATTTGGTTTCCGTAGAGAACACAACACGGTTCATCCACTGGTAAGAATCAGAAATAACTAAAATCCACAGGAATGGTCCTATTGGATGTTAAAGGTGCTTTTAATTCAGTTTGGCATGAAGGTCTTGTTTTCAAAATGACCCATATTTTTTTTTTTTTTTTTAATAATTCAATTATTTATTGTATCTTTTAAAAGAACTAACAATAAGTATGCAAATTTTAAAACTAAAAATTCATTAATTAATATAGAAAAAAAATTTATTAATAATGAAAAATTTTATTTACTTAGGTCCAGCCAATGCTAGACGAAAATTTTTTTCTTGCGTGTATTTTGTTGGTAAATCACCTCTCCAACGCTTTGATGGTTGCAAGGGTGTCCATCCTTCTCAGTCGAGTGTGGCCACCAAAGTTAAGGATGCTACGTGCGAGAGGATTCGGGTGAGACTCCAGTCTGTTAATGTACCTTATCGCGTGTTTTGAAAATTCATCTTTCACTAAGGGCACACCTAGATTTTTGTGAATTCGAGAGTTTTCAACATACCATGGCGCTGCAGTAATTGTACGGAGAATTTTATTTTGGCGCTTTGGAATATTCTCAATGTTAGATGCAGAGGCGGTACCCCACAATTGAAATCCATAGCTCCATATTGGCTTTAGGATTGCGTTATACAACAAAAGTTTGCAATCTAGCTTCAAGATAGAATTTCTGCCGATGAGCCGATTTAGTTGCACCGCTTTTAATTAATCTGAATGAGACTTCCACGTGAGCCTAAGGTCGAGATGAATACCAAGGTATTTGACTTCACTATGTTGCGGTACAATATGGTTGTTGATTTTAATAGCCAAACAAGTTTTTCTACGTAGTGTGAATGTAACATGGGTACATTTTTGTTCATTTACTTTGAATTTCCAAAATTTCAGCCATTTCTCCAATATAAGAATATGTTCTTGCAAATTTCGTGATGCTAATTTATAGTCTTCATGGACACTGATGAACGCTGTATTATCTGCAAAAGTTGAAGTGGTAATTTTGCAGCTCGTTGGCATATCTGAAGCATAAACCAAATATAAAGTTGGACCCAATATGCTACCCTAGGGAACTCCAGCTTCGATTGGCTGAGCCGAGTTTTTGAAATCACCTTCCTTAACGACGAACTTCCGGTCATATAAGTAGCTCTCTAACAGCTTGTGCGTGTTTGCAGGCAAGTTTAATTTTATTTTATGAGTTAACCCTTTGTGCCACACTTTGTCAAAAGCTTTGGAAACGTTAATGAATAGAGCTGAGCAATTTTTTTTCTTCGAACGCGTTTCTGATAACATTCACCAGCCTGTGTGCCTGTTCTATGGTGCTATGCTTAGCCCTGAAACCGAATTGATGGTTAGGAATGCATCCTACTTCATTCAAGATTGGGGTTAACTTCGTCATTAACAATTTCTCGAACAGTTTTGAAATTGTTGGCAATAGACTTATCGGCCCATATGACTCAACTTTCGTAGGATCCTTTCCTGGTTTGGGTATCATAGTAATGACAGACACCTTCCATTCAGTAGGAAAATACTCCAGACGTAAAATAGCATAAAAACGACGATTCTTTTAGCTACTCACAAGCATTTTGTTGCTAATTTTATCAATACCTGGAGCTTTTCTGCGTTTTAAGTTACGAATAGCACTCTCGACATCTTGAAAATGAAGTCTAAAAGGTAAAGAAGGTCTAACAGCATATGGCGGCATATCAGCTTCATCATTCAGTCCGTCAATGGCAAACACGTTTCTCAAGTGGTTAGCGTACAACATTCCCTTTTCGGAGTCACTTCTGGAGCAGTCCCCAGTTGGAGTACGCAAGGGTGGCTTAGATCTGACGGGTCTCTTTAACCCTCTTGCTGCTTTCCACAAAGAATAATCGGATTGAGGGCTACCATCGAGGCTTTCCAAATATTATATTTCAAACTTTTGTAGTGGTAGCATGTTATACGGCTTTTATAATATTTTGGGAAAAATCATTAATTGACTCAACAATATCCTCTGGAGTTCTCAAGGATATATTTTCCGTACAATGAGTACTTAAATATTTTTTATATTTTAGCCAATTCACTCTGGACTGGAATACACCTATGTCGTTAAATGGGGATCCAATGTCCTGGGGGAAACATATAGAGACAATAGTAGGTGAGTGCTCGGAAGACAAATCCAATAAAGGCTCCACATGCATCCAATCTAAGGGGACGTTTTTTACGATTCCAAAATCAATAACATCTGGGGTCTTTCGCTGGTCAGATGGCCAATAGGTGGGACACCCGCTGCAGATTACATCTAAACCCAATTTTGATATAGTATCAAAAAGCAGACGACCTTTCGGAGAGATTAATCTTGAGCCCCAAAATATGTGTTTAGCATTATAGTCACCAGCAGTTATAAATCGGGATCCAAGAGAAGTAAAAAAAATTTGAGTAATGGTTTTCTGTAACTGAAACCCGAGGCGGGGAATAAATTGATGAAATTACCAATTTACTGTGAATGTGTTCAATACAAATATTTGTTGCTTGAAAATATTCTTCACATGTCTCATTTAGAAAGTAATGCTTAATTCTATTTTTAATTAGAATAGCCGAACCTCCACAAGATCTTCCACGTGGATCTTTAGTGTCAATATGCAATTTCCTTTATCGTTGACAAAAATAGTCCACAGGTTCTTAACTTCTCGTTCCTTTAATGTCCAGATTGGTTCTCATATCTCTACAAGTCACTCTATAAAGGCGGGATGCCCGCAAAGGTCATGCTTATCGCCTATCCTTTATAACATATATACGCTATCAATATTTGCTGATGATACAGCAATGCTTAGCTCTGAAACTATGGCAGCAGATATAATAACAAATCTAAACACATCGTTAATTGATGATTCATCTTATTTCAATAAATGGAAGATCATGCTAAACTATGACAAAACACAAGCATTTATTTTACAAGGAAGCGTAAAGCATGTTTCATCCCACAGACCAATATAGTTTTAAATAACAATACAATACTATAGGAACAAAAAGTAAAATATTTGGTTGTAACAAATAAAGTACACATTTTAACGCGTATTCTGTACCCTGTTATAAATCGTAAATCAAATCTTAACATAAATAATAAAAAATTTATTTTAAGTAAATTTTTCACGCTGTGATGTACTATGTGGTCCCCGTCTGGTTCACTAATGCAAATTACCATATAAAGAAATTACAGGTAGCTCAAAAAAGGCTTTTAAAACTTATATATAATCTACCCTGGATTTTTCCACCACACGTCTACATGAAATTGCAGGTCTAGAGCCAGTACCAGAAAAAAATTCAGAGGTTAACACAAAGTTTTAATATCAGGTGTCAAATTTCTGATTTTTAACACATTAATAAGTTATATTCATCCTAGGGTTTCAATCTAGTCGTACTAAGTTGTGTAAGTAGTTATAAATGAAAATCAAATAGGTTTTTACCAATTTTCTCTTCCAAAAATTATGTATATATGTATGTATATATAATATTGTAAATACTTACTAATAATTAAGATGAAAAAGAAACAATCTTGAACACTTAAATATGCAATAATTAAATTTTCATCTAAATGTACATATTATGGATAAACAAATTGGAATTGAATTGAATAAATGAATTTTCCAAACTACACACATTATATAAAATGTGCCAGATTATGTAAAAACAAGTAAGAGTGTAGTATATTCGGCTGGGCCGAATCTAAAATACCCTTCACGATAGTCACGAATATGTATAGTATATTAAAAATGTGACCTAAATATGCTCGGTTATATATGAACCGATATCGGAATTTTCTATTTTCTGTATTTTAGTAACCTTCTTTTATAACGAGAATTGCTTTTCAGCAAAAAAAAAAACAAAAATTTTTTTAATGGAAAAATCGGTTCAGGCTATATCTCGGGTATATATGGCCCGATATCGAAAATTTTAATTTTCCATATTTATATAACCTTATATCATTACCAGAACTGCTTTTGAGTACAACAAATTGTTTAAGTTCGCTTACGCGATATTTTCATGAAAAACCCGATTTAGGCTATATCTCGGGTATATCTGGACCGATATCAGAAATTTTAATTTTCTCTATTTTCGTAACCTTCTTTTATGACAAGAACTGCTTTTCAGCAAAAAAAAATGTTATTGGAAAAATCGGTTCAGGCTATATCTCGAGTATATATGGACCGATATCGGATATTTTCTTTTTCCATATTTATATAACCTTATTTCATTACCAGAACTGCTTCTGAGCGCAAAAAAGTTGTTTAGTCGGCATTTTCATCAAAAAACCTGTTAGGCTATACACCGGGTATATATATGAACCGATATCGGAAATTTTCATTTTCCATATTTATGTAACCTAATTTCATTAGCAGAGCTGCTTTTGAGCACAAAAAGTTGTTTAAGTTCGCTTACGCTGCATTTTCATGAAAACCCCGGTCTATGCTATATCTCGGGTATATATGGCCCGATATCGAAAATTTTTATTTTTCATATTTATATGACCCTATTTCATTACCAGAACTGCTTTTGAGCACAAAAAAACGGTTTAAGTTCGCTTACGCGATATTTTCATGAAAAACCCGATTTGGGCTATATCTCGGGTGTATATGGACTGACATCGAAAATTTTCATTTTTCATATTTATATAACCCTTTTTCATTACCAGAACTGCTTTGAGCACAAAAAAGTTGTTTAAGTTCGCTTACGCGACATTTTCATGAAAAACCCGATTTGGGCTATATCTCGGGTATATATGGACCGATATCGGAAGTTTTCATTTTTCATATTTATGTAACCTAATTTCACTACCAGAACTGCTTTTGAGCACAAAAAAGTTGTTTAAGTTCGCTTACGCGGCATTTTCATGAAAACCCCGGTCTAGGCTATATCTCGGGTATATATGGACCGATATCGGATATTTTCATTTTCCATATTTATGTAACCTAATTTCATTACCAGAATTGCTTTTGAGCACAAAAAAGTTGTTTAAGTTCGCTTACGCGGCATTTTCATGAAAACCCCGGTCTAGGCTATATCTCGAGTATATATGGACCGATATCGGAAATTTTCATTTTCCGTATTTATGTAACCTAATTTCATTATCAGAACTGCTTTGAGCACAAAAAAGTTGTTTAAGTTCGCTTGCGCGACATTTTTATGAAAAACCTGAGTTGGGCTATATCTCGGGTATATATGGACCGATATCGAAAATTTTCATTTTTCATATTTATATGACCCTATTTCATTACCAGAACTGATTTTGAGAACAAAAAAGTTGTTTAAGTTCGCTTACGCGACATTTTCATGAAAAACCCGATTTGGGCTATATCTCGGGTATATATGGACCGACATGGAAAATTTTTATTTTTCATATTTATATGACCCTATTTCATTACCAGAACTGCTTTTGAGCACAAAAAAGTTGTTTAAGTTCGCTTACGCGACATTTTCATGAAAAACCCGATTTGGGCTATATCTCGGGTATATATGGACCGACATCGGAAATTTTCATTTTCCATATTTATGTAACCTTATATAATTACCAGAACTGCTTTTGAGCAAAAAAAAGTTATTTAGCTTCACCTATGCGACATTTTCATTAAAAATCCGATTTGGGCTATATCTCGGGTATATATGGACCGATATCTGAAAAAAAAATTTTTTGTCTTTTAGTCACCATGCTTAATAAGTGTGTGAAGTTTGAAGCAAAACGAACAACTTTTGTTTTCAAAAATTTTCATACAAAACTGCAAAAAAAAAATGGCTTTTTTCGGAATTTTGAATATATCTCAGCTATACGTGGACCGATATTACTGAATTTCAATAGCAAACCCATGAATCGATGGGGTAAAAGAATGGTGAAAGAAAAAAGTTTCTAAGTCTAATGGTTTTCTCAGAAACGGTATTTCAACAGCGGACAGACGGACAGACGGACATCGCTTAATCGACTTTTCCATTAATTCTGATTCAGAATATATATACTTTATAGGGTCGCAAAAAAAAACTGTAGAAATTACAAACGGAATCACAAACTTATATATACCCTTTACATTTTTGTGAAGGGTATAAAAAAGTTAATCATTCGTTCTATAGATTACCATTGATTCTATCTTTTTGCCCGAAAAAGAACTGGCCACCTTCACATAGCGTTGAAAAAACCGGGAGAAAGAAATTAATGTGTTAAGAAATCAAACACCAATACGTTGCTTCTCAACGACTAAAATTAAACTGTATTTATTGAAATGATATTTTGAGTTCATATGCGCAGATGTAAAAGAATATTAAATTCCGCTATACAAATATTAATCAACAAAAAAATGATTTATAACATTATATTGAGTAACAACAGCATAATAAATGCATATTTATGTAAGTTTACTTGTGAGTTGCTAGGCAATAAAATGACTTAATACAATAAAATTATATAATCCCTTTTTAATTAGGGTGCGAGCTAAAGTATAGTCTTTAAAGGGTTTATCTTCACGAGATGGTAAATAGCAAAAATTTGGGATGAACCATATTATATTGTGTAAGCATTTGAAAGGGGTAAAGAAAAATTAAGGAACACTAAGAAGTTGTGGTTTAAGTGCTTATTCTGTTGCTATCAGGATCATTGGAAGCACAATTTATTTATTTAATTTGTATATAATTGTAGCCTAGCACAACAAGATATATATTTTATAAATGAAAGTGCTAGTGAATAAATCAAACTAATAACATATAATAAATAAGAAATGAACAAAAGTAAACATTATAACTTTTTACAGAAAGCAAAAAGAAATATATGTATATAATAAACACACAGAAAAAAGAGAAAAAGAAAAAAAAATAAGTAAATATAAAAGTACATAAATTATTTGAACAATATTAATAGAGGCACCCATTGTAATGTTACCTTTTCACATCGAAACTGCTGAACCACTTTAGATGAAATTCGGTATCAGACATCTGTATGACTACGAATTAAACGGCATTATTATGCATTTTCTAAAAGGAATATTCAGCTAGCACTTCACTCAAAAAAGTTTTACCTTTACTGAATGTAATTTATGTAAAAAATTATCCGTTAAGCTAAAATTAAAATATGTATATTTCTGTAAGAAAAATTTTTTTTAACTTTTAAAGTATGTTGTTTAAAAAACAACTTAAAAAAAAAAAGAAATGATTATCCGTGCAGTTAAAATATTAAATTCCTTTTTGTTGTCCAAACTAGTTTGGACAAAAACCTTTAATGGTTATGTAGTTTAGGATTTGAATTTTCAATGAATTTGCGCAGCATCAGCTGCAATTGTAAGATAAATTGAATTACGTACGTTCATTACAAAATGATGCGTACAATTGCAGCAATGCTGAAGTTTATTTATTTTATTTTTTATATGTACCTGTTTATACAGGGTGGCCCAGAAAGACCGAAGTGGTGTGAATTCCTTATAACTTTTTTATTATAATTTTTTTTTTCTTTTCTTTTCAGTATTTTGTAAAGAAGACTTGGATAATTTATAATGGAGCAATACACAATTGAACAACGTGCCCAAATTGTTGAAATTTACTTTTCAAATCAACGGTCCATTGTGTTGACTCAGCGTGCATACCGTCGTCAATTTAATGTGCGGGTTGCACCCTCTCAGTCAACAATAAACCGTCTGGTTGCAAATTTTCGAGAACAAGGAGCAGTAAGGAACCTTCCTGGTCCCGGCAGACACCGAACTGTCCACACGGCTGACAATATTCAAGTGGTACAGGAGAGTATTCGGGAGGATCCAGAAACATCAACCAGGAGACGTTCGTCACAACTGGGCCTCTCAAGGACGTCGCTGCAGCAAATTTTGCACACCATAGGATTGTTTCCATACAAAATTCAACTTGTCCAAGAATTGAAACCAGATTACCAGCAACGACGGTGAAAGAATAATTTCTCGTAACAGCAATTTTAATTGGCCTCCGCGTTCCCCGGATTTAACCGCTCCAGACTGTTTTCTTTGGGGCTATTTAAAAGGAAAAGTTTATGTTAATAAGCCTAGGACTATTGAGGAGTTAAAAACCAATATTCGAGAAGAAATTAACAACATACCACCGGAAGTTTTGCGAAAGGTCATGGAAAATGTGTTGGAAAGAGCACATTTGTGCGAAGCAGAATATGGCCACCACTTGTGGGATATCATTTTTAATAACTAATCCAAAAATATTCCCCATAAATTTAATGTATTTAAAAAAAAAAAAAAATTAAAAAAATATCTCTTAAATAAAAAGTTATAAGCAATTCACACCACTTCGGTCTTTCTGGGCCACCCTGTATTTACGCATATTTTATATTTTTCTCTGAACATAATTCCTATAATATGTAAAATTATTATTTTTATCAATATTAATTTGTATATGTTCGTAATTTTATTAATGTTCATGTAACTTAGTTATCGACAAAAGTTATATATGAAATACCCTGTCGCTCGCACTGACAAATATTTCAATGATCAGTAAGCAAGGTTTTTGGTATGGTTCGAAAATTTTAATTCAGTGGCTGTGTTCTGTAACTCTCGCCACGAGAAACTTTTCGACTGAAACGTGTGAAATGAAGCAAAGTTGAAACAAACAGCTGCTTTTCTCACGAAACTGTAGCTATAACTTTTTTTGATGAGTAATAGCTGTAACGTAAGAAAATTACTCGCCATTTTACAGAAAAACTGTGTCTGTAAAACTTTTGCGAAAAAATTACCCGCTTTCAACTGTCATTATTTCTCGCAAATAAAAAAGCTGTGATTGTTTTTTTTTTATTTTAACTTTCTAATTAATTTTTATACCTTTCACACCACAAGTTTCAAGGGAATACTTATTAATGTAATTTCCGACACAATACTTTTATAATGTTTTTTTCAGAATTCGCAAATTGCAATTGTTTTTAATTTTACAAAATTTCGTACATAAGTAAGCATGTAAGTATATATTTGTAAATAAAATGTATACGTTATATCCATAATTCTGCTGTGAAGCAGATTTGGTTAACACAAATTGTGTTTTAGCGCCCAATAAAAGCAACAATTTGTTTATCTTAAATAAGGAAAAATTAGAATTATAAAAGAAATTTTTATATCTAACACTACTGCAAAATATTTCAACTAATTTATTACTAATGTTTAGTGAAACCTCTAATTTTTGACTTAGCATAAAACATCAACAAAATTACAGCGGTAATTATATCACTTAAATTAGCGGAAACTGCAGAATTAGTCATTACATACATACATTTATCACGTAAGTCTACCCGATATCCTAAAGTGCATTCAAACAGTATACTATCAATGCACGACAGTTCATCCCATTCAAAACAGTGATTTAAAGAGAAAAAAAAGACTGCCAAATAATACATATATATTTCTCATTGAAAAAAAATAATTAAAAACTATTTGAATAATCTTTAAAAAAACAAACAAATGCGCGAATTTAATAATTGAGCTGTCCACTTAAAAAAAAATTAAGTTAACGGTAGTTTTAATGAGCTACTAGCTGACCAGGCAAACGTTGTTTTGCCTTCAAATTTTGTTTACATGATACGAATAACTTTAAATTTTTAAATTGCCATTGCCATTGCCAGTGCAAGCCGTATTGGCAACCGCAAATGCTTAAAATGGGATGTTATTTCTTTCGCAAACATTAATACTCATGGTATCAAAACGTTCTCACTTTTAAACTTTCCTTTAAGTACTCTTTTTTTAAAACGTTGATCATCAAATTTTCCACCGGAAGCCAAATAATATTATGGTTACCGATCTGACTTTAACTAATTCTAGCGAGTGGAAAAACTGGCTTGTATAATTGGCGACCTTAACTTGGGAAATAAAGAGAGCCACCAACTTCTATATCATCTATTCGCAAGCAGTTTAACTTTGAATCCGAAAACTCAAATCGACGACATGACGTTCGGTCAACTAAACATGATTTTTGTAAAATGTTTCAGAGTACATTGCTCATGAGCTCAGATTTTGATTCGGTAAAATAACAGAAAAGGACTGGTAATGGAATATTGCCAGCGTATTGGTGGAATAGACGGCGATATTTCAAGATCTAATTCTCCTTATTTTCACAAACTATTAGCCCGATATGAATAATAATAACCTGAACTTACTTTTTTGTTAGCTTCAATATATAGAACGCCGCGTATATGAAATGAATGCATATGGACTCGCGTTCACAGAAAATACATAAATTGTACGTGATACTTTAATTTTTCTTTCGTAAGAAAAATTCGCATGTATCCACCAGACAAACGTCAAACACAGAAACATAATTTATGGCCCATAAAAGTTACATAAAAATATTCGTCGGCTTATATTTATCTCTCATCATTGTTATCACACCGAAGGAAGTCATTTGAAACGTCAAATTGTATTGTCGAATATGAACCAAAAATGTTTGGAACTTGGTGACGTTGCAAAAAACAATGAATGGAATGGATTGGATGGCGATTAAAATTGTATCAATTTCAATTTACGTTAGCAGAACACAGGCTTCCATCTGGAAATGTGGCCATCTCAACATAATTCTACCGTTACATCCATGTAGACTGCTATCAATTTCGCACTCAGAGTTAAAAGCAGCATATTCCACGTCTTGTACAAGACGACGTGGAAGTCGTGTTAATCGTCGCGATGTTCGATTTCTTGGACTTCTATCCGCAGATGACATCGTGCATCGCATTGCAATTGGTTTGAGGTAATCGTTCAGCTTGCGATCTCTATTAAATTTTGATCGAGCAGCTAATGGCATTACCTTTGATTATTGTAATCGTATATTTGTGAAAAATCGAATGGTCGAAACAACGCCTGAAAATATTCAGCTCAGGAGTCCGAATGTGGTTAAATAGATAAGACATTACGATACGTGGTTTGGTATTTTTTCAAGTGACAATAAAAAATCATAATATGCAAAATGGAGGGAATTTTGTTGGTATTTGTATGGGAATATATAGGAAAATCTAAATACAATATCTCTGGAACCACTAAGCCGATTTTGTGGAAACTTCACATAAACCATCTACAGTTCATAGCAAACACACCTTTTGGTCGAAATCGATCGAACCGTTTATCCAATTAGTGGTGACATTGAAGTGTTTACTTATTTTTATATATATAGATCAACAAATATATTCCTTAAGAAGTTTTCCAAAGAAAAACGAAATATTGAATAAAAAGCTTTTAATTATTGTTTTATATAGAAAGGACCTATATATATATATATATATATATATATATATATATATATATATATATATATATATATATATATATATATATATATATATATATATATATATATATATATATATATATATATATATATATATATATATATATATATATATATATATATATATATATATATATATATATATATATATATATATATATATATATATATATATATATATGTATGTATATAAAATAGTCAAAGTTACAAAAGATGATGAAAACATATAAACAACAAGTAAGAGTGTGGTATATTCGGCTGTGCCGAATCTAAAATATCCTTCACGATGTATATATAGTATATATGAAAAAATTGAACTGAATATGCTTGGATATATATGGAGCGATATCGGGGAAAAAATATTTTTGCCTTGTAATCACCATTCCATAAAAAAATCCTTCATGGATATTTTCATGGAAAAGTTTGTTTAAGCTATATCTGGGTTATATATGAACCGATATCGTAATTTTTTATTTACTGTATTTTAGTAACCTTCTTTTATTACCAGAACTGCTTTTGAGCAAAAAAATCTGTTTAAATTCGCTTACGCGACATTTTCATGAAAAACCCGGATTAGGTTATATCTCGGGTATATATGTACCGATATCGGAAATGTTCATTTTCTTTATTTAAATAACCTTGTTTCATTACCACAGCTGCTTTTAAGCAAAAAAAAAAGTTTAAGTTCGCTTACGCGACATTTTCATGACAAAAACCGGTTTAGGCTATATCTCGAGTACATAAGGACCGATATCGGAAATTTTCATTTTCCGTTTTTACATAACCTCATTTTATTACCAGAACTGCTTTTAAGTAAAAAAAAAATTAAGTTCGCTCGCGTGACATTTTCATGAAAACCCCGGTATAGGCTGCATCTCGGGTATATGTGGACCGATATCGAAAATATGCATTTTCTTTATTTAAATAACCTTCTTTTATTACCAGAACTGCTTTTAAACAAAAACAAAAGCTAAAGATTTGATTATTATTTTTCTTGTCTTCTTCAATCAAAATTATTGATCACAGCAGATTTGTATTGTAAAAAATCCTTCTTAAGAAAAAAAAACTTAAGAAAGAAAAAACCTGAACTATAACCCGTTGTACAAATGTACAAACCAAAAATTTAATTTAAAAAATTATAAAAGTTCATCAAAAATTCAATAAATTTATATTTACATCTCTGCGTACGGAGAATATTAAAATACAAAAATATGTATGTTAATAAATAAAAATAAATACCGCTAGTTCTGAGACAGCAAACGCTGTACAAATAATGTGGGCAATTAACAAAATGCATATGTGATTCAATATGAGATATAATATGAGAATATACATAGAAAATAATTAAATGCTCGGTGGCTTAGTGGTTAAAGCAGTAGATCATGATACGTCATGTCCCGAGTTCGAATCCCAGTGGGTGCTGATGAGTAGTGTAGCGACTACGAAACAGCTAGTTGTCCCCCAACTAAAGATTTGATTATTATTTTTCTTGTCTTCTTCAATCAAAATTATTGATCACAGCAGATGTGTATTGTAAAAAATCCTTCTTAAGAAAAAAAAACTTAAGAAAGAAAAAACCTGAACTATAACCCGTTGTACAAATGTACAAACCAAAAATTTAATTTAAAAAACAAAAGCTGTTTAAGTTCGCTCACACGACATTTTCATGTAAAACCCGGTTTAGGGTATATCTCGGGTATATATGGACCGATATCCGAAATTTTCATTCTCCATATTTATATAACCTTGTTTTATTACCAGAACTGATTTTAAGCAAAAAAAGTTGTTTAAGTTACCCGAAATTTTCATGAAAACCATGGTTTAGGCTATATCTCGGATATACATTTGCCGATGTGGGAAATTTTCATTTTCCATATTTATACAACCTCATTTTATTACCAGAACTGCTTTTAAGCAAAAAAAGTTGTTTAAGTTCACTTACCCGACATATTCATGAAAAACCCGGTTTAAGCTATATCTCGGGTTTATATGAACCCATATCTGAAATTTTCATTTTCCATATACACATAACCTTCTTTTTATTACGGGAACTGCTTTTAAGCAAGAAAGTTGTTTAAGTTCGTTTACGCGACATTTTCACGAAAACCCCGGTTTATGCTATATCTCGGGTGTATATGGACCGATATCTGAATTTATTTTTAATTTTTTTTTTTTTTTTGCCCTAGTCACCATGCTTAATAAGTGTATGAAGTTTGAAGCAAAGCAAACAACTTTTGTTTTCAAAAATTTTCATAAATAATTGCGAAAATTAATGGCTTTTTTCGGAATTTTGAATATATCCGATATTTCAATAGCAAACACATGACACGATAGAGTAATAGAGTGGTGAAAGAAAAAAGTTTCTATATCTAATGGTTTTCTCAGAAACGGTATTTCAACGACGAAGAGAGTTTTTTGTAATTGACATCTAAAATTTAACATTGATTTTCTCAAAACAGATTTTTGACACATAGAACGCAATAATTTACGAACGATGATATGGTGCTATTTAATTCAATTATGCGGCACTGGACTCAACATCAAACATTGAAAAAATTCAGAGGCGACAAAACAAAATTCTTCGAACGAATAGTTCAGCTCCATGGTAAAGTTGTGAAAAAGATTTACGTCAGCACCTGCCTTTACGGCCTTATCTGATGGACTAGTTCCACGGAGTGAATTATTCACTATTCACCAGCGCCCCCGTGTGGCTTGCTAGGCTCACACAGGTAGCAATTTTTGCCATATGAGCAACTTCTTGTTAAGGAGCTCGGGCTTTCTATTGCCTCCTGCATGCAATTACCCAGCAATCAATGCAAGACAAGGCTTAATCAGTTGGTAGGCCGAAGCCCACTAGCAGCATCAGCCCTTAAACCAACTCACCCGTCAACCATCACCACTGTTTCCTCACAGTACAGGTATGTGTTGTAAGTCACCGAAAAAAGCCACGCCAAATAATTATCAAGGTTTTAGGTTTCAACCACAGCCAGAACATTTCAGCCAAAGTAGGCACCTCAACCATGATCAGCCCGGGTCGAACCGCAAGCAGAACTACCCGGGGGCCATGATGATCCCCGTTCTGCCAATTTATACCCTTGGTAAGGGTTTCGGAAGCCAACACGACATAAGTCATGCAGCTTCCTAGAGTTATGTTTGCCGCACCAAACGAGGGACCTCTTCCCCTCCTTTCCCTCCTATCCACCAGACAAACGTCAAACACAGAAACATAATTTATGGCCCATAAAAGTTACATAAAAATATTCGTCGGCTTATATTTATCTCTCATCATTGTTATCACACCGAAGGAAGTCATTTGAAACGTCAAATTGTATTGTCGAATATGAACCAAAAATGTTTGGAACTTGGTGACGTTGCAAAAAACAATGAATGGAATGGATTGGATGGCGATTAAAATTGTATCAATTTCAATTTACGTTAGCAGAACACAGGCTTCCATCTGGAAATGTGGCCATCTCAACATAATTCTACCGTTACATCCATGTAGACTGCTATCAATTTCGCACTCAGAGTTAAAAGCAGCATATTCCACGTCTTGTACAAGACGACGTGGAAGTCGTGTTAATCGTCGCGATGTTCGATTTCTTGGACTTCTATCCGCAGATGACATCGTGCATCGCATTGCAATTGGTTTGAGGTAATCGTTCAGCTTGCGATCTCTATTAAATTTTGATCGAGCAGCTAATGGCATTACCTTTGATTATTGTAATCGTATATTTGTGAAAAATCGAATGGTCGAAACAACGCCTGAAAATATTCAGCTCAGGAGTCCGAATGTGGTTAAATAGATAAGACATTACGATACGTGGTTTGGTATTTTTTCAAGTGACAATAAAAAATCATAATATGCAAAATGGAGGGAATTTTGTTGGTATTTGTATGGGAATATATAGGAAAATCTAAATACAATATCTCTGGAACCACTAAGCCGATTTTGTGGAAACTTCACATAAACCATCTACAGTTCATAGCAAACACACCTTTTGGTCGAAATCGATCGAACCGTTTATCCAATTAGTGGTGACATTGAAGTGTTTACTTATTTTTATATATATAGATCAACAAATATATTCCTTAAGAAGTTTTCCAAAGAAAAACGAAATATTGAATAAAAAGCTTTTAATTATTGTTTTATATAGAAAGGACCTATATATATATATATATATATATATATATATATATATATATATATATATATATATATATATATATATATATATATATATATATATATATATATATATATATATATATATATATATATATATATATATATATATATATATATATATATATATATATATATATATATATATATATATATATATATGTATGTATATAAAATAGTCAAAGTTACAAAAGATGATGAAAACATATAAACAACAAGTAAGAGTGTGGTATATTCGGCTGTGCCGAATCTAAAATATCCTTCACGATGTATATATAGTATATATGAAAAAATTGAACTGAATATGCTTGGATATATATGGAGCGATATCGGGGAAAAAATATTTTTGCCTTGTAATCACCATTCCATAAAAAAATCCTTCATGGATATTTTCATGGAAAAGTTTGTTTAAGCTATATCTGGGTTATATATGAACCGATATCGTAATTTTTTATTTACTGTATTTTAGTAACCTTCTTTTATTACCAGAACTGCTTTTGAGCAAAAAAATCTGTTTAAATTCGCTTACGCGACATTTTCATGAAAAACCCGGATTAGGTTATATCTCGGGTATATATGTACCGATATCGGAAATGTTCATTTTCTTTATTTAAATAACCTTGTTTCATTACCACAGCTGCTTTTAAGCAAAAAAAAAAGTTTAAGTTCGCTTACGCGACATTTTCATGACAAAAACCGGTTTAGGCTATATCTCGAGTACATAAGGACCGATATCGGAAATTTTCATTTTCCGTTTTTACATAACCTCATTTTATTACCAGAACTGCTTTTAAGTAAAAAAAAAATTAAGTTCGCTCGCGTGACATTTTCATGAAAACCCCGGTATAGGCTGCATCTCGGGTATATGTGGACCGATATCGAAAATATGCATTTTCTTTATTTAAATAACCTTCTTTTATTACCAGAACTGCTTTTAAACAAAAACAAAAGCTAAAGATTTGATTATTATTTTTCTTGTCTTCTTCAATCAAAATTATTGATCACAGCAGATTTGTATTGTAAAAAATCCTTCTTAAGAAAAAAAAACTTAAGAAAGAAAAAACCTGAACTATAACCCGTTGTACAAATGTACAAACCAAAAATTTAATTTAAAAAATTATAAAAGTTCATCAAAAATTCAATAAATTTATATTTACATCTCTGCGTACGGAGAATATTAAAATACAAAAATATGTATGTTAATAAATAAAAATAAATACCGCTAGTTCTGAGACAGCAAACGCTGTACAAATAATGTGGGCAATTAACAAAATGCATATGTGATTCAATATGAGATATAATATGAGAATATACATAGAAAATAATTAAATGCTCGGTGGCTTAGTGGTTAAAGCAGTAGATCATGATACGTCATGTCCCGAGTTCGAATCCCAGTGGGTGCTGATGAGTAGTGTAGCGACTACGAAACAGCTAGTTGTCCCCCAACTAAAGATTTGATTATTATTTTTCTTGTCTTCTTCAATCAAAATTATTGATCACAGCAGATGTGTATTGTAAAAAATCCTTCTTAAGAAAAAAAAACTTAAGAAAGAAAAAACCTGAACTATAACCCGTTGTACAAATGTACAAACCAAAAATTTAATTTAAAAAACAAAAGCTGTTTAAGTTCGCTCACACGACATTTTCATGTAAAACCCGGTTTAGGGTATATCTCGGGTATATATGGACCGATATCCGAAATTTTCATTCTCCATATTTATATAACCTTGTTTTATTACCAGAACTGATTTTAAGCAAAAAAAGTTGTTTAAGTTACCCGAAATTTTCATGAAAACCATGGTTTAGGCTATATCTCGGATATACATTTGCCGATGTGGGAAATTTTCATTTTCCATATTTATACAACCTCATTTTATTACCAGAACTGCTTTTAAGCAAAAAAAGTTGTTTAAGTTCACTTACCCGACATATTCATGAAAAACCCGGTTTAAGCTATATCTCGGGTTTATATGAACCCATATCTGAAATTTTCATTTTCCATATACACATAACCTTCTTTTTATTACGGGAACTGCTTTTAAGCAAGAAAGTTGTTTAAGTTCGTTTACGCGACATTTTCACGAAAACCCCGGTTTATGCTATATCTCGGGTGTATATGGACCGATATCTGAATTTATTTTTAATTTTTTTTTTTTTTTGCCCTAGTCACCATGCTTAATAAGTGTATGAAGTTTGAAGCAAAGCAAACAACTTTTGTTTTCAAAAATTTTCATAAATAATTGCGAAAATTAATGGCTTTTTTCGGAATTTTGAATATATCCGATATTTCAATAGCAAACACATGACACGATAGAGTAATAGAGTGGTGAAAGAAAAAAGTTTCTATATCTAATGGTTTTCTCAGAAACGGTATTTCAACGACGAAGAGAGTTTTTTGTAATTGACATCTAAAATTTAACATTGATTTTCTCAAAACAGATTTTTGACACATAGAACGCAATAATTTACGAACGATGATATGGTGCTATTTAATTCAATTATGCGGCACTGGACTCAACATCAAACATTGAAAAAATTCAGAGGCGACAAAACAAAATTCTTCGAACGAATAGTTCAGCTCCATGGTAAAGTTGTGAAAAAGATTTACATCAGCACCTGCCTTTACGGCCTTATCTGATGGACTAGTTCCACGGAGTGAATTATTCACTATTCACCAGCGCCCCCGTGTGGCTTGCTAGGCTCACACAGGTAGCAATTTTTGCCATATGAGCAACTTCTTGTTAAGGAGCTCGGGCTTTCTATTGCCTCCTGCATGCAATTACCCAGCAATCAATGCAAGACAAGGCTTAATCAGTTGGTAGGCCGAAGCCCACTAGCAGCATCAGCCCTTAAACCAACTCACCCGTCAACCATCACCACTGTTTCCTCACAGTACAGGTATGTGTTGTAAGTCACCGAAAAAAGCCACGCCAAATAATTATCAAGGTTTTAGGTTTCAACCACAGCCAGAACATTTCAGCCAAAGTAGGCACCTCAACCATGATCAGCCCGGGTCGAACCGCAAGCAGAACTACCCGGGGGCCATGATGATCCCCGTTCTGCCAATTTATACCCTTGGTAAGGGTTTCAGAAGCCAACACGACATAAGTCATGCAGCTTCCTAGAGTTTTGTTTGCCGCACCAAACGAGGGACCTCTTCCCCTCCTTTCCCCGAAAAACAGAGCGCCCAAGTTAGGAATACGCCAAGGCAAAACCTGTTCCCGTTTTATATTGTACTCATATATTGTATGTACATTAGAGTAGTTCTAAAAAAAAAAAATTTTCGTCACCCCCTAGTATTAAAGATAACATAAACACAATTGCAAAATTATTTGTTTATTTTTTTGTCACGTCAACAAACAGCGCTCTTTTAGTATTTAATTCACCGTGTGACCACTTTTAGTCCGATCATAACATTGTATATATATTTTTTTTTATCTTAGACCAGTACTCAGGGGATGACCCCTACATATGCAGTGCATTGTACCGGAACTAGGAAAATAGGGTTTGAGGAGGGGGAAAGAGGGAGTAGTGTTTGTGAACATTTGACTTGAGCTTTCCAACATTAAAACAGACAGGAAACACGTTTGCAGGCAACTTATTCCACAGGCGAAGCGTACGGCTGAAAAACGAATTCTCTCTGTAATGCGTGGTACGATTCCTTGTGCAATCAACCACAAATGGATGAGATCTGAACGATAAACGCGTGCTACGTAAAAATGTGCGAGTTTCGTGAACAAGATCCCTAATCTCGTCAGAGCAAAATCCATTGTAGTAACGATAGAACAGAATAACGCACTCCACACTGCGTCGATGCTCCAGTGAGTCAATAGAGTTGGATACCCTACTGTCACCGATGAGCTTCTCCGCCCTCTCGTGCACACGGACTTTGAGGCACCGGCCCAAACATAAGAGTTGTATTCCATTTTCGGTTGAATGTAGGTGGTAAATAGTATAATATAAAAGTAATAGTGGTAAATAGTAAGGAGGTCGGATGGAGTGAAGTACATCTTACACCGTTTCAAAAACCCAAGGCACTTGAATGCTTCTTTAGAGACGTGAAAAATGTGATCACTCCAGCGAATATCACACTGTATTTTCATTCCAAGAACATCAAAAGCATCCGATGGCTCAATATTTATACCATCCATTAGTACAGGTGTTTTAGTAATGAAAGTCGGTAGCACGGTAGCATTGGGGTTTGTACGAACTAAGTTTTGAAAACTCATGAGTAGAAATTTACGTATTAGTGAAAAACTATCAAAGACGCAAATATTGCCTTTACAGAGCCATGACGATCGATATATAAAACGTTATGATCGGACTGAAAATGACGACACTAAATACTAAAAGGTCGGTATTGGTAGGCGTGAAAAAAAATATAATTCTGAAATTGGTTTTGCATTATCTTTAACCCTGGCTGGCATTCCTTTTATTTTTTGTACAGAATACGAACCACTCTAATATACATACCTACATATTCGTATTTTTTAATTTTATTAATTCCTTTAAATTTTTTTGGGGTTTTATTATAAATATTCCTCTTAGGGAATTTCCAGCTGCGGAAATTTCTATTTTTATAAAAAATTGATAAGCTTAAACCACCAATGAAGACTTAAATATTAATATTTATTAGGGTAGAGGATGTTTATATAGGAATATAATTTTATTTTGTGATTTTAAAAATATATTTTTATATTTTGCTGATCCTAAGAACCTCTGGTGTATTTGGCCCAAATGTATTAGAAACAATAAAAAAGTAAAAAGCGAGTTAAGACCGTTCTACATGGCAACAACGATATTAATTTTTTTTTAATGTTAAATACTTAAAAGCGTACAGCGTCGCCTTAATTTTTTTTGTGATATATAAAAACAAATGTTGATAATATTTGCGTTCAGTAACGATTTTAAACACATTAAACTAAAAATGCAACTTTCAAGCTTTTTCCATTCAATAGTACTTCTTTTGATGGCGTATCAAGTTTATACTATAACACCAGAAAAGCTTTTTACATCGGAAAGTAAAAAAGTGTATTACATTGAAAATGAATATAAAGTGAGTAAAAAATTCATGCTTGACTCGCACAGAAGTTAAACAAACTATCTTTTTTTAATCCAGTACGATTGGTTTGAATCACTGACTAAATGTGCTCGCATGAACATGACCTTATTGACAATTGATGCCAAAACCAAATCGGAGGATATCAATAAATTAATACTAAAGTCATTTGGTAAAATTTTTGTTTATTTGATAAAAAATTATTGTTTTTAAGTACTCGTATTTTGAACACGTTTAGAAAAAAATATCATTCTTTGGGTTGGAGGCTACGCAGTTGGTACAAATCGTTTATTTACTTGGGTAAATACCGGCGAAGAGTTCACTTATACATTTTGGCATGGCGGTAATCCGGACTTTGCTGGTAAAGAAGAGTACTGTGTGCAAATTGGTTGGGGTGCTAACATGCAATGGAACGATAATAAATGTACAAAGAAATATGGTTTCATTTGTGAATTTAAACCACGAGAATGTGGTGATGAGGATGATAATAAGAATTTTAGAAATCAGCATATTATAATACAAAATTATCAAAAAACTTAATGAGGGTTTCTAGTTTTTTTTACTGAAGTAAAATAAAGACCTTCAAATATGTTCACTATATTAAAACAATTTTTAAGCTATATATATATATATATATATATATATATATATATATATATATATATATATATATATATATATATATATATATATATATATATATATATATATATATATATATATATATATATGTATATAATATGGGCTAGAGTTTACATTTCTTGAAGAAAAAATACCATCGCCTCCTTTAAGCAATCATTGTGCAAAAGTATTGTTTACGCCGGTGTTCGCAAGCTTAGTCTCTGAACAAAACTCCATAAGAGACAGGAGTTAAGGCAAGCTTTAATCATGTCAGCTTCCATTCATTTAGCAATTACGGGGCACGTAATATTCGTATAGATACAGATACATGTATGCTTTTATTTCACAGGTAAAGGAACTTTTTAAATTAAAAGTTAGTTAGTTGCTGAATTTGTAATTGGAAAAATACAAATTACTTCGCGATTCCAAGTTTTTGAAATTCAATAGTACTTATCACAAAAATAGTTAATTTGGAAAAATTTATCAAAATTACAAAAATCCAATAAAAACTAAATATTCTGCATGGCGTCTATCTTAAAATATATGTGTGTCCTTTTAGACATAAAATTTATTCAATAGTTCCTTAGATTAATTCCACCATCATCCCCTCGATCCTAGTTTCAAAAACATATATTCTTTTAGACAAACTTATGTATATCTATTTTCGCGTTTATTTTCATCAAAGTAGGTTGAATAACTCAGGAGAAAAAAAACTATCTCAACAAACACTCTTTGTTCTATCTTTAAAGCCGGCGTTTCTTTTTAGAAGCTGTTATATTTATATTCTAAAAGCCATAAAAATGAGTAAGTAGTTTTTCAGGCAAAACAGGCTACCGTTGACCCCTTTCGGTCAAACTTTCAACCAAGTATACGCTCAAGGTGCATTAACGTATACACGGTGGCAGCACTAGAGCAAAATTACAACAATACAACAAAAACAGGCGTGTGGTAAGCTATGTTTATCAAATATATTTTTTAACTTTGTTCACAATTATAAACTATGAATGTACCTTTTCATTATTATAAATTATATTTATTTCAATTATTTATATTTATTTGAATTATTTATATTGTATATGTTTAATTCAGAATAAAATACTAAATTCTCTTTCAAAAATATAAACAATACCTTTGACGTAAATAGCTTACTATATTGCCAGTAGCAAAAAATTGTCACATGCCGTAGCGCTGCCACCTTGTAGATGTTAATGCGCCTTGTATACGCTGTTGTAAAGGAAAAAAATTCTGCTTATATTTAGTCGCTTTGAGTTTTTACACAAACTTACGTATATCTATTTTTGCTTTTAATCTCATTAAAGTAAGTTGAACGGCTCACGAGAAAAAGAAACTGTCTCCCCAAGCACTCTTTGTCATGTATAGAGCATGAGTATTTTTTTTTACGCAATTAGTTCAGATAGGTTTGCAGACAAAAAATTACCAGAGTTTTGCAACAATATAAACTATATGCTATTTTCTTTTATACTCAAATCTACGTATGTAACTAAATCGATATTTGTTCAACCGTTTAGCTTATAAAGTAGCGATGCCCATCCATTGTATTAAAGTGGTAAACAAAAGCAAACACAATCTTACGCTCATTAGTTTAGTCGTCAATGCGTACGGGTGTATGACTTTATTCCTTGTTTTTTCTCTGTATTTTGCGTATTTTTTACTTTTTGTGATATAAAATTTATTAAAAATAATAAAAACTTAAATTCATATATTTATTCTTTACTTTTATTTCAATTTTAATTACATTGTAAGTATATTGTTTGTTTTTTTTTATTTGCGTATTTTTTCTCCCAGTGCAAATTTATTTACACTCAGAGCGCAACTATGAATTTCTCTTTGGGCATCACTATTATAAAGTGTAACGAACGCATAGATTAATTTTCGCATTTGGTCAGAGAATGAGCAGGCGAAGAGATATGTGGATAGGAGGGCAAATAGTGTTCTCATTGCTTTTTAGACGAAGTTACAACTATGTTTTTATTTCAGATATGCATGTTTTTATTTCATAAAAATTAGTTTAGTTTTGCAGAAAAAAATTACCCTTAATCCCACTCATAGTTTTGCAACAATATAAACTTGCTGGATTCCTTTGAATTGAAATCTATCCAGGTTTCAAATTGCATCGATATTATTTCAGCCGTTCAGCATATAAATTGTAACAAATGCATGGATTGACTTTCGCATTTAGACAGACATGCGGAGAGAAATCTGGATGGGAGGGCAAATAGTTTCCTCACGTTGTTTGCGTTTTATTGTTCCTTTCTTGCTTCCTACAACTATTGTTTTAATAGATTTACTTGAAAACAATATCAAGAATTTCCTGAGTTTAAGCGGTTTACCGTCGCTTGACCCAACACTAAGCACTTCAATGGACTTTTATATAGCCCATATCTGTCAGAAGGTTTTATCCTACACCAGAGATTACCTTTAGTAAACATACAAACTTTTCCTCTTTATATATTAGTATGGATAAATAAACTAAAACTAGGTGATATTTGTTAACTTTACTTTTGCCAAATGTATAAACGTATTTTTAGAATATTGTTATATGGCTACAATTAAAGCCGTTGAGGTGAAATTTTCTCTAACACAAAATAAAAACTTTTGCTTTGGAACTAACTTTTATTAAAATAAAAACCTCAGCTTCTTTTTCACTTTGAATTTGGGTTAATATTAAAAATTATATCACGAAAAGTATTGGTTTCTCCGTTGCGCAAAATATCTCTCACTGTATTCTTAAATTCGTGTTCTTTTTGTTTTTCCAAGTCCGTTTGCAATAATTTCTGTACTTTATCTTCACAAGCATGATATCTGCTATATTCACACATAAAACCAAATGAATTTGAACAAACGTGATCATTCCAATCCATCGCACTTGTCCAGCCAACTTGAGCACAATATTCTAGATTGCCAGCAAAATCGGGCTGTCCATATGCCCAATTCGTGTATAAAAATTTTTTACCCGTTGATATCCAAACAAATTGCCTAGGATTGTCACCATTAACACATCCTCCCATCCATAAGGGGACTCGTTTGCCAAATAAATTGTTCAACAGCGCTGTGACATCTTGAGATTTCAATTTTGAGTCAATTGTTATCAAACTCATGTTCATCCTTGCACATTTTGCAAGGGCATCATACCAAGTAAACTGCAACTTGTAATTGAAATTACACCTAGAATTTGTTTTAAAAATTTTTTGCTTAATAATTTCACCTTTTGTTCGCTTTCAATGTAATAGACATTTTGCTGATCCGATGTAAACAAATTTTCGTTACATTTTATATTTTGAAATTTTGTGAGAAAAATTAAAAAAAATACTAAAATATTCATAACTTTATTCATTCCCGTTGAGTTTAAAAATAAGACTGAGAAAAAATAACAGAGATTATTTGATTTTATGTGCTTTTAGTTCCTAGAGGTATAATCAGACAGGGCAAATATGAAACGAAGAAAATGGGAATAATTTATTTCGTTGTGTATTAACATGAATGTCTTGAGTATGTGCTAAAACTAAGAGAAAGTAAACATGCGGTTAATGGTTACCTTATAGAAAGCCATTGCTGGGAAATTTTATATTAAATGAACAAGTCTGATAACAGTGTTACTGAAACAAAATTATGTTTGGTTTATTTTATTTTTTTCCGAAAGAAATGCTTTGATTTTCGCTATCTAAAAATTAAATGAATGAGGATAAAGACTTTTTTAATTTTAATTGGGTGAGTACATTAAATATTTCTCACTCAATAATATATAATTTTTTTTTTGAAAGCGTGCACTGGAAAAACATGAGTATTAGGAAAAATTATTTATTCTTTTATACGTTTTTTCTCAGACAGTTGAAAATCATCGAAATTTCATAATTTTGTTTTAGTAAATTTTCTACAACGAAAAAAAGGTCAAAATGCATTCTCATATAATCCGAGAGAAACATTAGAAAATGTGCGTATACGATCCTCCCTTAAAAAAAAACATATTTACTAAAGCCTTGACCAGCTATGGACTCAAGTGATCGAGTTTTATTAAATCCGGCAGCCTATCTGCTATGGCTTTCTATAAGGTAACCATTACCCAAATGTTTACTCTAAACCACAGGTTCGACTGCGACCAGTATACACTACGGACGTACTGAATTAATTCAAAACAATTAAGAGCATATACGGCTGGGCCGAATCTAAAATACCCTGCCCGATAGGCACGTATATGTATAGTATATACTACAAATTTGAAGTAAATATGCTCGGATATATATGGGCCGATATCGGGGAAAAATGTTTTTGCCTTGTAATTATTATTCCAAAAAATAAATCTTTCATGGAAAAATTGTCTAAACTATATCTCGTTGTTGTTTAGCTTCGATAGTGAATGGACGTATTTGTTTTTTTGATCGCAAAGTAAAAAAAAAGTATAACGGGATTAAGTAAAAACCGTAATAGGTGAACAGAGTGTTTTTGTTTAAAAGAAAAACTTTGTGACATTTTTTAAATACCGTTTTAAATTGTAAATAAAAAATAGAAACAATTAATTGCATGAGTGTGCCTATCAGATGTAATTCTGAAAAAGAGCTTAGCTCCGGTAGAAAAAACCTTTGGATTTCTGAAGAAGAATCGGTGAAAAAATCATTGGAAAATTTCCTGTCTCTAAGAGATAGGAAACGCCCGCGATCGTGTTCGCCAAATATTGTTGTTACAACTGAAGACAAAACATCTTCCAGTTTAATTGTTGATGATAAGCCAAAAACCCAAGTAGGCATGGGCAGGTACATAACCGTGGTTAAAAGGCAGCGAAGCCCCAAATCAGCTCAAATATCATCTCAACCGAAATTTTCTAAAGATGATAATAGGACTTCGGCAACCGGTAGTAATAGGTTTGCTATACTGCAAACAGATGAGCCAACAATATCTAAAAAAAATCTTTAAGCCGCCACCAATATATTTGCGAGAGCCTACCTCTTGTGAGCTGGTAAAAAAACTTATTGCGGCAATCGGCAAAGACACTTTTAACGTAGCATTGGTTAAGCACGGCGGCATTAATGAAACGAAAATCCAGGTAAACAGTGAAAATGAATACCGAAAGTTGTCTGACGTTCTAGAGAAGGAGAAACGATCATTTTACACATATCAGCTTAAAAGTGCCAAAGGTATTCAGGTCGTTATAAAAGGGATTGACCCTTTTGTTGACACGAATGAGGTCAAAACCGGACTAGAAGACAATGGCTTCAAAATTAAAAATGTGGTTAATATTAGAAACTGTGAAAAAATTCCTCAACCCATGTTTAGGGTTGAATTGGAACCTAGAGATGTTCTCCTGAAAAAGAATGAAGTGCATCCAATTTATGACCTCAAATATCTTTTGCATCGTAAGGTTACCGTTGAGGAGCCTCAAAAGCGTCTAGAGCCTGTTCAATGCCTAAACTGCCAAGAATTTGGCCATACTAAGGCCTATTGTAAGCTGCCGGCAGTTTGCGTTGTGTGTGGAGAGCTTCACGGTACATCACAGTGCAAAAAACCTAAGACTGACTCGACCGTTAACAAATGCAGGTAATTGTGGAGGTAACCATATTGCAAACTACAGGGGTTGCCCTGTCTATACTCACTTCAAGAGGACAATGACAAATAGGCCATCAATTTCAAATATGCCACCCCAGCAGTCAAACACCACTTCTACAAACAATTTTCCCCAGGTTCGCCAGTCAACCAGCCATATAAACGTCCAAAACCCCCAAACAAATTTCTTATGCGAATGTGGTAAAATCCGATAAACCAAACTTGAATCAGGAGCCCAAGCCTCAAAACTCCGACCAAAATTTTAGCAATCTTGAGGCAACTCTGCAGACTCTTATTCAATTTATAAATACATTTACGGTTTCCATGACAAACATGATGCAGGAAATGCTGAAAATGCAATCCACTATTTTGCAGGCAATTATAAAAAAATGAATTGGTTAAAAATATGTTTCTGGAACGCAAACGGCATTCGCCAATACAAAAATGAACTCGAGCACTTCCTTATGGAAAAGCAAATCGATATAATGTTGATTGCTGAAACCCATTTGACAACCAACAGTTATTTCAAAATTAATGGGTACGCATTATATGACACTAAAGATCCCCGCGGAAGATCTTGCGGAGGATCGGCAATTCTAATAAAATCCAGCATTAAGCACTATTTAATGAACGAGACACGTGAGGAGTATATCCAAGCAACTAATATATGCTTTGAATTTTTCATGAAAAAATCGTTATTTCCTCGATTTACTCACCGCCCCGATTTTCAATAACAGAAAGCCAATATTCAAATTTTTTCAAATCACTTGGGCCTCGATTTTTAGCGGCTGGCGACTATAACGCTAAACACACTTTTTGGGGATCACGTTTAATTACCTCGAAAGGCCGTGTGCTTTTTGACACCGTTTCCAAAATGGGCTTAGATGTGGTTTCAAGCGACACCTCACTTATTGGCCGACAGACCGACGAAAGATCCCAGACGTTATAGATTTTGGAGTTGCGAAAAATGTTCCTTTAGAGTGGATGCAAGTGGAGCCTGCATTAGATTTGTCATCAGATCACTCTCCCACTATAATCTCTGTTTCGTTCCCCCAAGAGATTGGATCACCATTGACTGTCAATAGAGTTAATTGGTTAAAATACAAAAAAATTTTTGAGCACACATTGTACTGAAAAGTCCACAGAATGGCTTCCATTAAAACATATTTGGAAAGCCTTGATGGTACCCCTCAATCTGATTATTCCTTGTGGAAAGCGACAAAAGGTTTAAAAAGACCCGTAATAGGTAAGCCACCTTTGCGAACTTCAACTGGCGACTGGGCAAGAAGCGATTCTGCAAAGGGGATGTTGTATGTCGATCATTTGAGAAACGTTTTTATTACAAATGATTCAACGAATAATACAGCGGAATTACCGTCATATGCTACTAGACCGCCTGTGCCTTTGAGACATAATTTTCAAGATGTCGAAAATGTTATCGGTAATACAAACCCCAGGAAAGCTCCAGGCATTGATCAAATTACTGGTAAAATGCTTGAGCAGTTACCTCGTGAAGCAAGAAGAGTTCTACTTTTTATTTTTAACGCTATTTTACGCCTTGAGTATTATCCTGCAGAGTGGAAGGTCTCAATGATAACCATGATTCCCAAGCCAGGGAAGGATCTGACAAAGGTAGAATCATATAGACCAATAAGTCTTTTACCAACAATTTCAAAACTATTCGAAAAATTGTTAATGACGAAGTTGAGTCCAATATTGAACAATGTGGGATGCATCCATGATCATCAATTTGGCTTTAGGACTAAACATAGCACCATACAACAAATGCACAGACTAGTCAATGTCATAAGACAAAGCTTTGAGTAGAAAAAGTATTGCTCAGCTCTTTTCATTGATATTTCTCAAGCTTTTGATAAAGTGTGGCACGACGGCTTGATGCACAAAATAAAGCTAAACTTGCCTGCAAATACACACAAGCTTCTGGAAAGCTACTTATATGGGCGGAAGTTTGTTATCAGAGAAGGCGACTTTATAAGCCCAACTCAGCCAATCAAGGCAGGAGTTCCCCAAGGCAGCATACTGGGGCCTACTTTATATTTGATTTACGCGTCTGACATGCCAACCTCTACCTCTGCAGATGACACAGCGTTTTTGAGTGTTCATGAAAACCACCAATTAGCATCACGAAATTTACAGGAATATACTTCAATATTAGAGAAATGGCTAAAACTTTGGAAAATCAAAGTTAATGAACAGAAATGTACTCATGTTACATTCACACTGTGTAGGCAAACATGTCCGCCTATCCAAATTAACAACTCACCTATTCCGCAGCACAATGACGCAAAGTGCCTTGGTATTCACCTGGACCGTAGGCTAACGTGGAAGTCTCACATTGAAGCAAAGGTCACTCAGTTAAAACTAAAAGCAGCGCAGCTAAATTGGCTTATGGGCAGAAATTCGACACTGAAATTAGATTGCAAACTTTTGTTATACAACGCAATACTAAAGCCTATATGGTGCTACGGAATTCAGTTATGGGGCACCGCCTCAGCGTCAAACATTGAAAAAATCCAAAGGCGACAAACAAAATTCTTCAAACGATTACTGCAGCTCCATAGTACGTAAAAAATTCACGAATTCATAAAGATCTGAGTGTTCCGCTGGTAAAAGAGGAATTTTCTAAGTACGCGACAAGGTATGTCAGTAAACTGGAACTTCATTCAAACCCTCTTGCGCGCAATAACTTAATTTTGGCGGCCACGCTCGTCTTAAAAGAAGGGATACCGCTGCCACCATCAGATTGCTCAATAGGTGATTTTACCGAAATAGCTCCCGCATAATAAAACTTTTTGTCTAGCATTGGCCGGACTTAAGAATCACATTTTTTAATTTTAAATTTAGTATTAAGATTTGAATACTTATTGTTAGTTCATTTTGAAGATTCAATAAATAAAAAATGCTTAAAAAAAACTATGTCTCGGTTATATACGAACAGATATCGGAATTTTCTATTTTCTGTATTTTAGTAACCTTCTTTTATAACGGGAATTGCTTTTCAGCAAAAAAAAAAGTATTAATGGAAATATTGGGTCAGGCTATATCTCGGTCAACTTGTATAGACCGATAACGGAAATTTTCATTTTCCATACTTATTTTATCTTTTTTTATTACCAAAACTGCTTTTAAGCAAAAAAAAAAAAAGATGTTTAAGTTCTCTTACGCGACTTTTCCATGAAACAACCATTTTAGGCTATATCTCGGATATATATAGACAGATATCGGAAATTTTCATATTCCATATTTGTGCTACCTCATTTTATTACCAAAACAGCTTTTAAGCGAAAAAAAATTGTTTAAGTTCGCTTACGGGACATTTCCATGAAAAACCCAGTTTATCTCTGGTATACTTATATGGACCAATATCTGAAAATTTTCTTTTTTTTCTCTAGTCAACATGCCTGTAATTTTATGAAGTTTGAAGCAAAACAAACAACTTTATTTTAAATGTATGGCTTTTTTCGCAATTTTGGATAAATCACAGCTATATTTGAACCGATATTACTGAATTTCAATAGCAAACACATGAATTGATGAAGTAATACAATGGTGAAAGAAAAAGTTTCTATATCTAATGGTTTTCTAAGAAACGGTATTTCAACGACCGACAGACGGGCATCGCTTAATCGACTTTTTCATTAATTCTGATTCAGATTATATATACTTTATAGGGTCGCAAATGAAAATTGTAGAAATTACAAACGGAATCACAAACTATTGTATACCCTTAACATTTTTGTGAAGGTATTATAAGAACTAATAATTTTAAGAAAATTCCTGCACAGGTCTTAGAAATGCTAATATATTTTATCAAAACATATAAGATACCAATAGTTAGTAACATTTTGAACTTTAAGCACTCGTGGAAATATTAAGATGATGTAAACCGATTAATGTGGATTTTTGATGTAAACCGATTAAAGTAGATTTTTATAAGTTTTTTAAAAATTTTAAGGACCAGTTCTGCAAGCTCAATAATGAATTTTTATCCATTCAAATCAACTTTCCGATTTTGGTAAATTGTTTACTGATTACCCAAATTTAAATAAAAATGCTTGTGTTCAAACACCTAAACATCGTAAACAATCTACTGCTGAGAATTTGCCAACTATTCCCCGCATTACTGTTTCTTCAGAAACTTTGCCTTTGAGTGGTTTGGAAGTGAACCCCACGGTTTCACAATTAAATTCGAATAACCATATGGTCTCTCCATCGACTTCAATTAATAGTGATAATTAATCTGTAAGCGGTGAATATTCGGACCAACTCTCAACACCAAGCGGATCAACTCATCGTGTAGCTCTCCTCTGTATGCCACCAAGGAAATCAATTTTCGTTACTCCATTCTGTGGTGATACAACACCCAAACAAGTTATCGGTTATATTCACTCAAAACTTCGCTTGAATCAGCCTAATAATATAAGCGTGTTCCAAATAAACTCAGGGCGAGCTTCATTCAAAATAATTGTGCCAGTAAAATATTTCGACAAAATAGCGGATAAAAATGTTTGGCCAAAATATACGTTGGTACGCGAGTTTATTTATAAAGATGATAAACTTGCATGTATTCCAGATGCTGATACTATTGAAACAAAAAACTAAACATAGCGTTAAACCTCAACATACTATACCAGAATGTACGCGGAATGAATACAATACTTACTAACACTTTTATAGACAGTTTTTGTACAGACTTCCATATTGCTGCTCTAACAGAGACCTGGCTTAACAGTAATACCCTCAATTCTGAAATTATGTGTGATAAGTACCGGATTTTTAGACGTGATAGAATTGGCAAACAAGGAGGGGGAGTTTCACTTGCTATTTCAAGTGTATATCCAGCTGAAGAAGTTTTATTAGATAACTCTCAAAATATGGAAATTGTTGCAGTTTTAACTCAAATTTCAAATATGTTCCTATATATTACGTGTTCATATATTCCGCCTAATTTTGATCCACAAGTCTATCTATTGCATGCACAGATGATAAAATCAGTGTCCAGTAAGCTCAAAGTCACAGACCACTCAATGGTCTTAGGCGATTTCAATATTCCGTCTGCATCATGGTTATCTCCAGATGACTCCAAATTTTTGACAGTGGCCGCTCCACATGAATGTACTCAAGAATTTTTTAATTGCTTATCTGAAATAAATATTAAATATTTCTTATTTTTGCAGCAAAAGATCGTTTTATGTTATATAAAAAAAATTAACAGTATTTATTTTCAATATTTCGATAACAATTTGTTATTCATCGTCAGGAAAATTAATTTTTTACAAAAACAAGATCAAATAATTAAATATCAAATATGAAATAAATATTTTTCAGATTAATTGCATACGAAACAGCAATATGAGATTACTTGATCTAGTGTTCGTAAACAATCCATCTTTATATGAGTTGAATAGGACTGGCCCTATTGGCATTCTTGAAGGCCGTCACCATCCCACGCTATTAATTTCTACACCTTTCCCTACGACGAATCCGGTACATAAAATAGTCGAATATTTGTGTTGTAAGCGTACAGATTTTGGTTTGCTTAATCAGTTACTTTACAATTCTAATTGGCCTGAGATTCAAGTGTATAAAATCGATGAAAGTAATTTCGAGCCACTCATAAAACAATTTTAGTCAATTCTTAATGATTGTGTTGCGGCTAGTACTCCAGTAATGAGAAAAGTAGTGAACAATCGCCCTCCTTGGTTTTATAAAGTATTAGCTTATCAAAAAATAAACGTAATCGTCTTCATAAGAAGTTTAAAAAAAGTAATAGTTTGGGGACCGCAGCGCTTATCCAGTTGCAAGTAGTCACTTTCATATTGAAAACAAAAAATGCTATGAAAGGTATATTAGCAATGTGAAAAACAACATTAAAAGCAATCCAAAATTGTTTTTCAACTTTGTAAATGCTAAACGTCGAGTATCATCTTATCCTACAACTATAAAATTCAGTGGTTATACGTATTCTAATGATGATGACATAACTAACACATTTGCTAAAATTTTTGCTTCTATATTTTCTGGAAAAACGTTTAATTGTTCATCATATCCATATGAAATTTCATCAGCGTCGCCAATTTGCCTTTCATCATTAGATATATCAGTTCCGTTGCAAAATCTTAAATGGTATTCCCAGCAGTATTGTACGAAATTAGCTTCGGCACAATTTCGACTTATTTATTTAATGTTTCATTGAAGATCGGAGTATTCCCGGAATGTTGGAAAGATTCATTTATTATTCTCCTACATAAATCTGGTAGCCGAAATAATGCAACAAATTACAGAGTCATTGCAAAATTAAGTGACATTCCAAAATTATTTGAAAAAATCGTAACAAATATGCTTAAACACGAAATATTACCAATAATTTTTGTAAAACAGCATGGTTTTTGTAGAGGTAAATTGACCGCAACAAACTTAATGGAATTAACGTCTTACATCAATGATAGTTTTTATACTAGCCAGCAAACCGATGTAATATATGTATATGGATTTCAGTAAAGCCTTTGACAAGGTAAACCACAAACTATTGGCTAAGAAGCTTAATGCGAATGGATTTACTGTAAACTTCTTTCGTTGGATAGAATCTTATTTGAAAGACCGTAAACAATGGGTAATCTTTAATAACTCAAAATCAAAATACATTGATACTATTTCTGGTGTTCCTCAGGGAAGTCATCTTGGCCCCCTTTATTCCTTATTTTCATTAACGATCTTCCAAACGCTATTGAATTTGGGAACATACTAATGTTTGCTGATGATGTAAGACTTTTCTCCAGCATAACAAATGTAAGCGATGCCACTTTTCTACAAGCTGATTTAAATAGATTATTTAATTGGTGCAAAGTTAACCGCATGGAAATAAATCTAAGTAAATGCAAATCGATGACTTTCACACGATATTCACCTCTTTCAACTAAGTACTTCATTAATGGTACAGAACTTACAACTGTTGACACTACTTTAGATCTTGAAGTTTACTTTGACAAAAACTTTTGCTGTCAAAAAAGCAAACAATATTTTATATTTTATTAAACGCTGGGCGAAGGAGTTTAAAGAACCTTGCATCACCAAAAATCTATTTACTACACTGGTGCTGCTCAGTAATTTGGGATCCGCTTTTATATCAAAAAAGTGGAGTCAGTCCAAAAACAATTCCTGCTGTTCTGTCTTAATCATCTCCATTGGAACCCAACAGTGAATTTACCATCATACCGACTAGCTCTTATTAACCTCCCTAAATTGAAAAGTCGAAGAATTACATCAATTATATTATTCTTTTTAAACTTATTACAAGGAGATCCTGGTTCAATTCATCTTCGCGGGAGAATAAACATCAATATACCTAACAGACAGCTAAGATCTTACGTTCCACTGTATCTTCAATTTCATCGATCAAACTTCTTAAATTTTGATCCTTTCCGTAGAGTTTGTGGCGAAGTAAACAGATTTTATGATCTCATCGACTTATCTGACAATATTCATGTTACTCAGAGAAGACTTCTTTTGTATTTAAATTCTAGTGATTATATTTATAATTGTTTGTAGTTTTCTAATGAAATTTTTGTTATATTAATTCTATTTCCTTTTTATACTGATTTCTCAGCTGATATTAACCATTTAGCTGAAATAAATAAATAAAAAACCTGCTAGAGAAAGCAAAACTTACTTTGTTCACTTGATGTAAGTATATGTAGTGAAGTCACTATAGCATGAAGTAAAAATTTTGCTGGAATGCACTGTTATATCAGGGAATTCATTGCACTGAAAATATTCTCATGTTAAAAGCTAAATTAGCTTCATCCTCAACAACCTCAAATTTATTTGCACTTGTAAACTTATTTTCCTAGACGAATACTATTGCATTGATTATTCTAATGGCGATATCATTTTGTGGTGCCGTAATTTTGTAGCATTAGCGTAACCTTTCCCGGGTTAGTAGAAATCATAGAAAAAATGTTATAACCTGCTTAGTTTTAAACAGAATATCAGTTTTATGAAAGTAAAAGCGCCGAAGAGCGATTACTTGAAAGAAGTAAACTGCAAATGCTTAAAATGGGATGTTATTTCTTTCGCAAACATTAGGACTCATGGTATCAAAACGTCCTCAGCTTTAAACTTTCCTTGAAGTATTCTTTTTTAAAACGTTGATCATCAAATTTTTCATCGGAAGCCAAATGATATTATAAAGACATGGTTGGTTTATACTTCATAATATTATGGTTGCCGATCTGACTTTAACTAATTCTAGCGAGTGGAAAAACTGGCTTGTATAATGGGCGACCTTAACTCGGGAAATAAAGAGAGCCACCAACTTCTATATCATCTATTCGCAAGCAGTTTAACTTTGAATCCGAAAATTCAAATCGACGTCATCACGTTCGGTCAACTAAACATGATTTTTGTCATGTTTGCCATTGCCAGCGTATTGGTGGAATAGACGGCGATATTTCAAGATGTAGTTCTCCTTATTTTCACAAACTATTAGTCCGATATGAATAATAATAACTTGAACTTACTTTCTTGTTAGCTTCAGTATATAGAACGCCGCGTATATGAAATGAATGCATATGGACTCGCCTTCACAGAAAATACATAAATTGTACGTGATACTTTCTTTTTTCGTAAGAAAAATTCGCATGTATCCACCAGACAAACGTGAAATACAGCAACACGATTTATGGCCCATAAAAGTTACATAAAAATATTCGTCGGCTCATATTTATCTTTCATCATTGTTATCACACCGAAGGAAGTCATTTGAAACGTCAAACTGTATTGTCGAATATGAACCAAAAATGTTTGGAACTTGGTGACGTTTCAAAAAAACAATGAATGGCGTGGGTCGGATGGCGATTAAAATTGTATCAATTTCAATTTACGTTAGCAGAACACAGGCCAGTGGTTCCAGCTGAAAATGTGGACATCTCAACGTCATTCTACCGTTACATCCATGTAGACTGCTATCAATTTCGCACTCAGAGCTAAAAGCAGCATATTCCACGTCTTGTACAACACGACGTGGAAGTCGTGTTAATCGCCGCGATGTTCGATTTCTTGGACTTCTATCCGCAGATGTCATCGTGCATCGCATTGCAATTGGTTTGACGTAATCGTTCAGCTTGCGATCTCCATTAAATTTTGATCGAGCAGCTAATGGCATTACCTTTGATTATTGTAATCGTATATTTGTGAAAAATCGAATGGTCGAAACAACGCCTGAAAAGATTCAGCTCAGGAGTCCGAATGTGGTTGTATAGATAAGACATTACGATACGTGGTTTGGTATTTTTTCAAGTGACAATAAAAAATCATAATATGCAAAATGGAGGGAATTTTGTTGATATTTGTATGGGAATATATAGGAAAATGTAAATGCCATATCTCTCGAATCACTGAGCCGATTTTGTGGAAACTTCACATAAACTAACTACAGTTCATCGCCAACGTACCCTTAAATTTTTGGCAAGTTAGTGGTGATATTGAAGTGTACACTTCTTTTTATATATATAGATAAAACTAAATTGTTTTTTTATTTCATTTTATTCTCTGCTTTTCGATACTTTCAAAAAAACAATATGTCGACATAATGCCAGCTGGGAAACATTGAAAACAAGCTGTTTATAATTTTTTTAAATTATAAATAATTATTTAAATTTAAGCCACTATTTTATCAAACTGCCCTCGTTTGTGAAAACATTTTTATATACTTTCTCTTATCAGCAATTTATTGCATTAAAATTAAAATAGTAATTGTATATCACTTATTCATAAAACAAAAAGTCTACAACACAATTTAAATCTTGTTTCTGTGCTTACTACTTTTAAAGATAAATGGAATGTCAGAAGTCATATTTCAGCTATTTTATGCTCTTACATTTAATATAAAAAACCTAAAAGAACCATATCTCTGCAACTATTTTTTCAGGCTTAGTTAAATTTTCCGTGCAAGCTATTTTAGCTCGGGAGTTATCCATTTTTAATAAGTTTTTTGAGTCATGTGAAAACTGAATTATTTAAAAATTAAAATTTTTTAAATTCGGGAAATTTTTCAAACAAACGCCTACTTCATGAAAGGACTGGTCCAGCCCTCTGAAACTGTCTTATCAATGTGGCTCATCCAACCGTCATGTTACACTTTAACAGAAGGTTGGGAAACGTCAATGAATGAAGCTGAACAATACTTTTTGTTTTCGAATGTCTTTCCTATGACTTTTACTAATAGTGTGTTTATTCCATTGTGATATGTTTAGCCCGGAAGCCGAATTGATGGTTGGGAGCGTTCAATATTGGAGCCAACAATTTTTGGAACAGTTTTGAAGTTGTTGGTAGTAGACTTATTGGTCTATATGACTATACTTTACTGGGATCCTTCCCTGGCATGGGTGTCATAGTAATCATAGACACCTTCCACTCCACAGGGTAATACTCAAGACGTAAAATATCGTTAAAAAAAAAAGGAGAATTCGTCTTACTACACGAGGTAACTGCTCAAGCATTTTACCAGTGATTTTATCAATACCTGGAGCTTTCCTGGTGTTTGTGTTACTGATAACTTTTCCGAGGTCATGAAAATTAAATCTCATAGGAATAGGCACAGCATATTGCAACAATTCAGCTGCATCATTTGTAATAAAAACGTTTTTCAAATGATTAACATACGACATCCCCTTTTCGGAATTGGTTCTTGCCTAGTCGCCAGTTGAAGTGCGCAAAGGCGGCATCCCTCTAACGGGTCTTTTCAATTCTTTTGTCGCTTTCCACAAGGCAATGTCAGATTGAGGAGTACCATTAAGGCAAGTATGTGTAAAGAGACGCCATTCTCTGGATTTCAAGCAGATTTTTTAACGGAGCATAATTTTAAGCTGGGCAGACTTACGGAGTTGCCACTCTCTTCTAACTCTTCTTTTTTCTGACAAAACAACATCAGACGAACAAGTTCTATTGTTCTCATTTCTGGATCTTATATGGCTAGTGGTAGCATGATGTACGGCCAGTTTAAGGTTTACAGAAAATTGACATATCAATATACCAGGCGTTCTCAAGGCAATATTTTATAAGTCTTAAGTATAGATGTGAGAAAGAATGGAATAAAGAGTAAGGCAAAAAAAAGAATTATTTGAGTAAATATATGTGTATGTATTTGTGTACAAACATACATGTATAGAAGCATCTTACAATGCAATTTCTTAACGTGACAATGCAAGACTGAAGTTTTAATTAAAATAACAAAAATATAATGATCTGTATATATTGAGAGTAGAATAAAGTGGAACGGACGGAATTGAGCTTATCGAAAATATGAGCAGAATTAAAGTTATTATAAAAATTAATTAATGTTGTTGTTTTTGTAACTTACAATCACATATCGTTGTTGTAGTTGCGCACGAATTCCATATCATGATGTTCCAGTGTTGGGCCCAGCAAGGAATATGATGATGATACCAACAGTAATTGCTAATTTTAAGAGAAACAAAAACCTGGGGATATCAATAGTTGTTAAGTTATTACCAAAAGATATAATTTAAGTTAGGGTTTCCCGCATTAAGAATGTAAGATTATAATTATCAATTTAGGAATACAAAATTAAGTCCACATATTTATGTCCATACTCGTATATCTGAACATACATACACACACATATATATAATAATAACGTACATATTGGATTAAGTTATGGAGATAGAAATAATCACACTTTATAGAAATTTTGTTCAAAATTGTATGAGCACAAATTAGTATTTTTTGTAGTTAGTAATTCATTCAATTAATTTCGCAATTATTGGTTAAGGTTTGATTATTTCAATTTTACATTAAGATTATTTATGTTTACTTATAGAATAATTAGTTAGTATATTTTTATTAAATTAAAATTAGTGCATGAAATAAAATGAGGTTAGACGATTCAAGAATACACTTTGTTCATAGGCGATTTTTTTTAAACTAGTTGGTTATAATTTATGAAAATTATATAATTATTTCAGATGAAATATTTCAAATTGCAGCTGATTGAGGGCTGTTGATAAATTTTCTTTTGTGCAGCAAGTTTCTGATCAGGAATTTTGGCACTCCGTGCTCATCTCTCGTTCTTACATAGATGCTGTGGAAGACAGCCGGACAATTTTACCAAACCCAGTAAACTGGCCTCTCAGGTTTATGCCAAGCATGCGCACTAAGTTTATATTTCTTCGGACAGTTTATGTAAAATTTAAGATAGCGATGGTATGCTAGTCACAACTCATTTTCCTTTTTGGAATTTATTTTAGGATTTTCCGTGATTTAGATTGAGTCTCTTATTTGGTTAAATTTGTTTTACTATCCACAAACTTTAAACTACCACAGGGAAAAAAATTCTTTGTATATTAAACTTTTTTGTGTATCGTATTTCTCTAAAAAAATCACTGCTTGGAAGTCCGATTCCAATTAAAATTCAAAAAATCTTAAGCCGAGCTTTTAGTCAAACGAAATGACGTGGTTTTTATTGTTCAGTAGGCAAAAAAAATTTTACGGAATCAAATTCCTTACCGTATATTATCTGTTTGATATTAGTTATCTATGTACTAAAATGTACTTATGTACATCATAATTATGTACCAACGAGTTAAAAGTTAAAAGAGTTAATCCCTCTGAGAAAAAGGGGGAAAAATGTATCGTGATAGAGCGAACCCACAGTAAATATTATGTAGGGGTAAATATTATGTAGACATGTGTAAAGAATTTTCTTGCCGCCATAAGAAAATCATAACAATACGTTACCATTGTGAAGGGTATTTAAGATTCGGACCAGCCGAATCAAAAAATTACGTCAACCAGCCATTTTTCAAATGCATCAGATAGTTTTCATTTAGTTAAAGCTCTACCAATAATCAATTTTAAACTTTTCGTGTTAAGGTAGTAACTGCGAATAAATTGAATATATACATGAAACAGTATGCATATGCACCAATTTTTAATTCCTAACATGACTGAATGGAAGAAACTAATTAATATATCCTATTTTTGTTCAAAACTAACAACTTTTCCAATTTAGTCTGATATTCGTGCCTTTATGACGACTTACCCATCATCTGCATTTCAATATATGTTATAAATATTTCAATATGCACTACTCCATATTTCAGTCCAACTTTCAGTCCAACTTTCAAAAAAAAAAACATACCATATACACTACAAGAAAATTTTGAAAGTCAGAATAGAAATTATGAAAATGTGTTGTGTTAAAATCAATCGTTTGAATTTTGCTTAGGGACACATATATATATATATACATTAATTAGGTTGGGTCAATTTGCAAAGACCAAAATTTGCAACAATTTGTTTTTCGATAGCTTTTGGCATGAGAAAAAAGAAGTACCACTATGATATATATAAAAATAATTTTTGGGAAATCTATTAAAGCGGTCCTTCTAAAATTTTTAATAAAAATTATAAATTACCAATGCTGTGTGTATGTGTGTTTTTTTTATTTTCTTAAAAATCCCAAAGGACTGTAAACAATTGATAAAAGCAGGTAAAACAGCAAATGCCTGAAATAACAATAAAAACAAAATTTTAGTGATTATGATTGAAAACCATAAACACAACTGACTGCTACACAAAAAAGTCAATTCCCAAGCCAAACTAAATAAAGCAGAAGCAAAGTTCTTTTAGGGTGTTTTAAATGTAAAATAAACACCATCAAACGCTCGTATCACTTAAAGATTAATGAAAATTGGAAAACAGTTTTATAAGTAGGAATATGAACAGTACAATCAAATGCGTTTCCTTTTATTTAAACAATAAAATTTAAATAACAACAGCATAAACAAAAACCAATAAAGGGAATCAATACATTTGGAAAATATTGAAATTTCAGAGCAACTGCGCAAAACTGCCTTGTGAATGGATATGTTCATATATATTATGTGTTCATATATATAGGGTGTTTTTTTAAGCCCGATAGAACTTGAAATTGTAAAAAATAACACAAAAAATTAAATTGTAATCAAAATTTTTTTTTATTCGAAAGATCAATACGTGACATTAACATTTGAAAATGATTTCGGGCATATGGGCACCGCGGCTGTTCTTGACGAAGCGCATTCTGGACGTCCAATTTTGGGCCACTTTTTCGAGCACTGCTGGCCGTATGTCACGAACAACACGAACAATGCTGGCCTCCAAGGCATCAATTGTTGCTGGTTTATCAGCATAAACCAGTGACTTCACGTAGCCCCACAGGAAATAATCGAGAGGTGTCAAATCGCACGACCTTGGAGGCCAATTGACAGGTCCATTTCTCGAAATCAACTTATCGCCAAATTTTGATTTCAGTAAGTCGATGGTTGCGTTCGCGGTATGGCACGTAGCGCCATCCTGTTGAAACCACATCTCCTCCGGATCAATGTCATCCATATTTTCAAACAAAAAATCATTGATCATGGTGCGGTAACGATCTCCATTGACCGTAACGCGAGCTCCGGCCTCATTTTTGAAGAAATAAGGTCCGATGATGCCACCAGCATGAAAACCGTACCAAACAGTGCATTTTTCTGGATGTAATGGAGTCTGTAGGGTCTCTTGTGGATTGGTCTCACTCCATATGCGGCAATTTTGCTTATTAACAAACCCGTTAAGCCAAAAATGCGCCTCATCGCTGAACACAATTTTGCGATAAAATTTTGCGCGAATCGACGACTGATTTTCAAAGTAAATTTGGATAATTTCGTAGCGTTGTTCAAGCGTGAGTCTATTCATGATGATTTGTCAGAGTATACTGAAACAAATAAAAAAAATGTTTCATCAAAATTTAATTTTTTGTGTTACTTTTTACAATTTAAAGTTCTATCTAGCTTAAAAAAACACCCTTTATGTATGGAAGTGGAAATCTTAGTGGTCTGTTGAAGCGTAAAATATTTTATGTCATTATCACAACCTTAACACAGAGACTGAAACTTATGTAAAACAACAGCGTGGGGACAATAATAAAATTGATTGATATACGAGCCAGTAAATTAATGGTCCTTGTTACACAACTGCCACGCAACAAACAATAAACGTAATAAAAGACGGCGCATTATGCCCAAAACAACGTCCATCACATCACCAAATTCACCTTCAATAAAAGGAAATATTTAAATTTCAAACTTCAATTATGCTGTTTTACCGGCTGCTCGTACGCATAAGCATAAGTCTCTCTATCTGCCTGTCATAAGATATTCAAATGATTCCTTTATTCGTTTTTATTTTACAATTAGCTTTCCTGTTGCTACATTTTTATGTTAAGAGTCTAAAGTATTTTTTTTTTTCTAAATTTGATTTCCCGTTGTGTTACCAAGGTACTGAAAATTGATAAAGTGTCGTCGTCGTTGGACAACAAAGAGACTGAGATGATTTTTTGCTAAATGCTTTTCTTTTAACAAATAAAAAAGGTGATTTAAGCTTCGCTGAATCTTTTGTTAGAGTTCCTAATCTTTCCTAAGTAAAGGACCACCGCCGGTGTTTAAAATTTATTTTTATGAAGAACAAAAAAACGGTTGAAATTATATTTAAAATATCAAATAAGTCATAAAAAACGGAAGCTGTTAATGATTTCCTTAAAATGGTAAAGCGTTTGAAAAATTATTGTTTATAGTACAACGTAGAAAAATATTATTTTTGTACATATGTATAAGATTTTTTGTAATATTTGTATAACGATTAAGTATTTTACCCACATTCTAGTTTTATAACTGAAAAGTTAGGCTAGAGCGGATACAAGAAAAACACTATATAAAATTGATTAAAAAAAATAAAAAAGTGCAAACATAAATAGAACAAAGTATTATTTGAGACGTAGGACAGTGGGCGAAAGACTCATCTAGCAGCGTTTAATTAATAGCGCTTAGGATTTTTTTTTAGTTTGTGTAATATTTTTTATCGTAGTTGAAAATAAAGCTTGTAGCGTCTCGTCCACAATTATCTGTGGGCTCCCTATTGAAAGCTAGTAAATTTTTTTTAGTGCATTGTCTATTAATTTTTAAGCAGAGTTATTAAAAAGGAGATAAGCAAATGCATCAACTAATAAATTTTCTTTTTATTTTGTTTAAATTACGCTATTTGTTCTTTATCTGGCACAAAGTTTTAAAACCACTAAATTTAACTAGAAATAGCTAAAGTTATGATCACGTATGCTGAAGTTAATGACATCTATAAAAGTGGGATTCCCTGTCAAATTCATCATTTTGCAAGTTGACTTTGTTTTTTTGAACAAGTGTTATTGAAGAGTGTTAGTTTACAATACAAAATACATTGTTCAAGATCTTCTTTCACAATGTCGAAGAGAACATATTTAAGTGGCTCACAAAAAAGAAAAATAATTGCAAAAAGAAAGAAAACTGCTGAAAAAATTTACATCATTTTTCACGTTCCAAGAAACATACAAGGTTACTGATCTTTTGCCCTCTTCACCTCAAGAAACTTCTCAAATTCAAAAAGAAAAAGAACTAACTTGTGATGACAATGATAATATAATTATGCGAGTTTCAGAGGAAAGAACAGGCAAACTTCCATCAGAAGAAGAACCATCCACCTCCGCATGTTGTGGTTTAATAACTACAAGCATGGAATATATATCTTCTGATCCTGGTATGTACTATGAGGAAATTTTAACGGTACGCGATATTTTTATTCAAAATGGATCCAAATTTTACCAAAATAAAAATTGTGATTTATTCAGAACATCTGTGTTTTTTTTCTGATTTATGCGGCACAACAAAAACTAGATGCTTAACTATAAATAGTTTCACACGTAAATTAATGAATGGCGAGTCTTTAGACAGAAAATGGCTCCTTTATTAATCATCGAAAAAGTCAGTATACTGTTTTTGTTGCCGTTTACTTAATATTACTATTGGTAAAAGATTGGAATTATATAAGTAACTTACTAATGCAGCATGAGAACAGTTTACCATACAGGCAATCAATGATGAATTATATCGGAAGAAGCAAAATTACTGGACTAGTTGACAGCGTTTTGCTATCCCAACATAATACAGAAGTGAATTATTAGTAACATGCATTTAAACGGTTTTTGAAAAAAAGTCCGTTTAGATAGCTTCAATATCAATCCGCCCTCGTATATCAAATATAGAGCATCACACAGACGCAAAATTTTAAACTGGTTTTTTGATTATAGACAAATCAAACATAAATAAAAATGCGAATGCTTGATTGAAATTCTATACATGGCCAATCATACTGTTTACAGTTCTTCGATCTTCCTCTCGTTTTTGCAATAGTTTTCCAGTCTGAAGAACTAGTACGAGTAGCTGGAACACAATAAAACTTACTTTTTTGTACAGGTTGTCCAACACAATTGTGATGCCACTTGTCATAAAGCAAGAGAAACAATCGACATTTTGAAAGAAAATTTCGAAAATTTAATAATATCTCGTACAGGAGAAATAAATTAGTTAGTTTATTAGAATACCAACATAAATAAAAGTCAAAAAAAAATTTTGTTTCCGTTTTTAGTTCCATTTTATTTAAAAAGTAAGTAAGCTGTAAAAATTTCCAAAAAAAAAAAATTGTTCAAAAAAAAAATCTCTTCAGCATCTCATAAAGGATAAATCTTACGGTCTGACAACAATATTCAATAGTAAACAAAGTCAAAAGAAAATACACACAACTTTTCTTTAACTTCCGAACTTATTCGAAGTTGAAGTCAGTCAAACCAAAAACAGTTCAAACATGTCGACTTCAGAAGTTTTAGTAGTGTACACTTTTGGTTTTTGTCTCCAGCTTAGCTGCGACTAAGAGTTGTCAACTACAAAATTTCAAAACGCACTAAAATGGGAGAAAAAACGCATTATTTCGAAAAAAAACGCATTATTTCGAAAAAAAACGCACCAAAAATTTGTTTCTTAATTTTATAAGTTGTTCACAAAGTTGTTAAAAAATTACCAAATACGAGTATTATTAATAACAGCTTAGAGTTCGGCCTCTTACTTAATGTGCTGTTTACAAAACACACGACGAACGACACGTTTAAACATTTTTATGGAAATCGTTAAAAAAAACTGAGTGTTTTTCATAAAAACTTTCTATGCAAGTTTAATGTTATCTTAAAAACAGTTATTTTGTTGTTTTTTTACCAACGTTTTATTATTCAGATAACTTGAAGTTGACAAGACAAATTCTGTGATATTAGTTTTAGGTTAAACTGTGATATTTTCTTTTGACTATTTTTTAAATTATAAAATAAATGCTTATGATGTCAATTTTCGTTTATTATATAATTGCCTGAGTAAGTCGGAGAAAAAGCCGACGAAACATTGAGATAATAAAAAATGTAAAAAAAGAAATTTTAAAGGCCACTATTATGCAATTTAAAAACAAGCATATCTGAAAAACAGCTATGTTAGGCTTGTACTGTAAAAACAATAAAAGGGCAGCAAATTTTAAAAATTAAATATTCGATTTTCTTTAGATATACATATACACATAAACTGAACAGTAAGACTGTTTTACTTTGTGTATATGATTTGGTGCATTTTATACATTATTACTCCGTGTACCCTTACGAGTATACTGGAAGAAAAAGTTATATTGAACTCGATTTGGTGCTACCGAAAATTAAAAAACGTACTTAAATTTGGAAAAAAAAGCACACCGCGCACCGGCAAAGTAATTTTTCGTACAAAAACGCACCGAGTTGACAACGCTGTTGCGACTGTTGAAATCAGAAGTCGAAGCAACAGTTTATGTTTGAATAGCAAAAAATTGAGAAGAAAAAGCACAATCTTGCTACTTTGACTAGAGTTTCTTAAACACTGAATAAAACCGTATCAGGTGATATAAAAAATATATTTTCTATGAAATAATACTTCTTATATTAATATTAATCTATATAGTAAAAACTTTATGAAAATATTGTCAAAATATAAATTACCTCAGATATTTTGTTCAAAAATACCTCTTTTGAATGGGATTAATATAGGATAGGATGGGCGAAATCCGCCGTTCGTCGCAGTTGTGTTCCTAGCATCAATTCAATTTTCGGCTTATTTCAAGTACGGATCCGGGATTATATATATCTAAAAGTAAAGGGTGTTTTTTTAAGCTAGATAGAACTTTAAATTGTAAAAAGTAACACAAAAAATTAAATTTTGATGAAACATTTTTTTTATTTGTTTCAGTATACTCTGACAAATCATCATGAATAGACTCACGCTTGAACAACGCTACGAAATTATCCAAATTTACTTTGAAAATCAGTTGGCAACTGACCCGTTGTTTTATCGCAAAATTGTGTTCAGCGATGAGGCGCATTTTTGGCTTAACGGGTTTGTTAATAAGCAAAATTGCCGCACATGGAGTGAGACCAATCCACAAGAGACCCTACAGACTCCATTACATCCAGAAAAATGCACTGTTTGGTACGGTTTTCATGCTGGTGGCATCATCGGACCTTATTTCTTCAAAAATGAGGCCGGAGCTCGCGTTACGGTCAATGGAGATCGTTACCGCACCATGATCAATGATTTTTTGTTTGAAAATATGGATGACATTGATCCGGAGCAGATGTGGTTTCAACAGGATGGCGCTACGTACCATACGGCGAACGCAACCATCGACTTACTGAAATCAAAATTTGGCGATAAGTTGATTTCGAGAAATGGACCTGTCAATTGGCCTCCAAGGTCGTGCGATTTGACACCTCTCGATTATTTCCTGTGGGGCTACGTGAAGTCACTGGTTTATGCTGATAAACCAGCAACAATTGACGCCTTGGAGGCCAGCATTGTTCGTGTTGTTCGTGACATACGGCCAGCAGTGCTCGAAAAAGTGGCCCAAAATTGGACGTCCAGAATTCGCTTCGTCAAGAACAGCCGCGGTGCCCATATGCCCGAAATCATTTTCAAATGTTAATGTCACGTATTGATCTTTCGAATAAAAAAAAATTTTGATTACAATTTCATTTTTTGTGTTATTTTTTACAATTTCAAGTTCTATCGGGCTTAAAAAAACACCCTATATTTTGTGCTTGAATAATACGTACTTGATTCAAGTAATCCGCACTTGATTTAAGAAAATCCAAACTTGAAGTATTTTTACACCGCTTGGGATGGATTTGAAGTACGGATTGATTGAATTTTCTCTCCAGTCTGAAAATGGTGTAAATAAAGCAACAACACAATATCTTTTACGAAATTTCTTTTTAATTTTTTTGAGTAATAATCATTTAATAATCTTTTTTAAGCAAGTTTGTTTTATTAATTCAATCAAATTATTTAGTTTCTAAATTATTCTTATTTTAATTAGCTAATTTTCATTTCAACTGAATACCACTTGTACACATACAAAATCCTGTACTGCAACTATAAGACTTAGTCTTGTTGTGCAGGAAATATAAATAAATAGTGGAAATGCCCTGCTTTCAGCCAAGGGCTTAAGTTTAAAAACTTTTGGTCACAAGTCAAGCGATTACGGAGGTTTTAAAGTTTACAAGTTTCTTTTCCAATTCTTTATATAATTAAACCCATAGAGAAGATTTACTTTTAAATCCGTTTTTGAGAAGATAGTACTGATTTAAGGATCCGCACAAACAGTGCTTAAGACATTACTAACCCCTAAATCATAATAAATGATAGGACACTTTGAAAACGACATAAAAACTTACGGAAATTTTCGTCATAAATAATATTTTTCACATAAATAATTATTTCCCTTTTTATTATTTTCTTACATAATGTTTTGATTTTTTCAAATATGTATCTTAAAAATCCATAAAGTGGGAAAGCTGTTTTGACAAAACCCCAAATCACGAAGAAAATAAAAGAAAAAGAATATGTTAAACTAATCACCATAGGAAAGGATTTTTATGGCTTTTCATTTCCTTATATAATTGCCTTCGTTTCTGGCAGACATACATATTTTTAATGCTAGAAAAGGGAAACTTTCAGCAGTATAAGTTCTAAATTATAACACAAACCAGTCAACAGGAAAAACTAAAAACGGATATAAGGAACGTTAACGTTAATGGATAAGAGCAAGAACGATGAATGCATAGCTAAAGAGACTAAGGAGATTATGATTTAAGGTAATAAATGGCAATTGATAGACTTGAGATAAACTTTATAAAGAACTGATTTCTAAAAAAAATATATATGTATTTCAACCAAATTAAGTGTATTTCCATCGCAGGACAATACAGGAAATACAATTCTGTTATAAATGGTTTTGGCGTCATTTGAACCAGAGTTTGAAAATAACTGTATAAATCGTTGCATATTATTTTGTTTTGTATTTTGCCGTGAGCAAAACAAATCTAAAACAATGAGAATATAAAGTACAGCAACGTTTTGAAAAAATTGCTTCGTAAAAGTTGCTGAAAATATGCTTATTTTCAATTGTTATAACAATGTCAAATTTTGTGACTAAAAAATATGTTTTGCGGGGGAAGTCTTCTGAAGTAGGTAAAAAACTTGTGAACTGTAATTTACCCGATTTTAAAATGGCGCCAACGACACAGAAGACAAAGAGAAGCCTGGTCAGCCAAAAAAGAGGAATTGGAAACATTCCTCGACAAGATTGTTGGCGAAAACAAGAAGAACTTACATTAATATTGGGAGCCACACAACAAGCCATCTATCTCACTACGTTTAAAAACATTGGGGTTCATTCAAAAGCAAGAAAAGTAGGTCCCTAACTAAAATAAAGCCGAGACACGTTGAAAGGCAATTTTGTATGTCGAAAATTATGCTTGAACGCTGCAACAAGAACCCATTTTTGCATCGTATTGTTACTGGCGATTAAAAATGGTAGGATTTGAAGGGAGTTCTGTATTGTGAGCTGTTGAAATTTGGTCAGACGACCATTCGAGAACTTACACCAAAAACAATTAATTTTTACCTTGCCCCTTCTAACTTCGATCTGTCAAACATCTTCTGTTGAAATATCACCCAAATTCATTGATTAGTTTATTTGTTGTAGTCAATTGAAGTAAGCAAATTTTGCGTTCTTTGAAAAATGAAAAAAAGTTAATTTCATACAGTGATTAAACACTATTATTTGAAAGGGATAACGGTGAGAGACAATAGGAAAGCTCGATAAACATTTCGGTGAGTCTGCTCCTTTAGATTTCATGGTAAAATATTGGATTGCTGAATTTAAACGCGTCGAACACTGCAACAACACCATTAACAGGAAGGCCAAAAGAAAATATCAAGAAAATGAGTCAAGTTACGTCAGATTGTTGAAATGGTGAACGTATCATTAAAATTTCATGAGCATTTGCATATGAAAAAGCTACATACAAAATGGGTGCCGCTCAGTGTCGAACAAAAACGAGTTCGACAGACCTCTTCACAGTGGTGTTTGGACACGATAAAGCGTAATCCTCTTGATTTTTGGCATCGAGACACAGTATTTTGGGATGCACACGGAATATTGCTCATTAATTATTTTGAAAAAGGATCCACAATCACAGGAAAGTATTATCGTGCATTATTGGATCAACTGATTGATGTAATCAAGAAAAAACGACCAGATTAAAAGAAAAAATAAGTGCTGTTTCTTCAAGACACAGCACACAGCATTAGATACGATGCTACGTGAAGTACATTTCAAATTGGTTGTTCATCCACTTTATAGTACAGATTTAGCTCCTAGTGACAAACTTGGAACAATGGCCCGAAACGAACGTGTACATTGAGGGCTTCCCAAAATCGTATTATTCAGATGGTATAAAAGAGTTGGAATAATGTCTTACTAAGTGTGTTGAGCTAAATGAATACTATGTTGAAAAATAAATAGGGTTTAAAAAATATTTCTGTTATTTCTCTGTAAATTCTGTTAAAGCTGACTTGAGTTGTTGTATTAACTTAAGGCAGCTTTACTAGGGTAGTGGTATAAGCTGTCTTTCGTTTCCTTTGCGTAAATTTGTTAAAATTTTGTTTACAAGATACAAATCTACATAATTCTGAAAAAACATATAGATTTCCTTGCTTTAAAAAAAAATTTACAACTTTTTGTAATTTCTACTAATAAAATACATGTAATATTAATTTATTGAATTCTTGTTAAACTTTATAATTTTTAAATTAAATTTCTGGTTTGTACATTTGTACAATGGGTTATAGTTTAAGTTTTTTCCTTTCCTAAGTTTATTCTTAAGAAGGATTTTTTACAATACAAATTTGCTGTGATCAATAATTATTGATTGAAGAAGCCAAGAAAAATAATAATCAAATCTTTAGCTGGGGGCCAACTAGCTGTTTCGTAGTCGCTACACTACTCATCAGCACCCATTGGGATTTGAACTCGGGTCATGACGTATCATGATCTGCTGCTTTAATCACTCAGCCACAGAGCATTTAAAAAAAAAATGAATTTAAAAATACATGTAATGTTTTTTGGTGTTGTGTTTATTGCCTTTAATAGATAGTGGCAGAATTACAATGAATACAACACACAAAAAACATCACAAGTATTTTATTGCTAGAAATTACAAAATTAATCCATGCAACAAGGCCGTACGGTGTATAGGGAATACGACCTTGAAGTTATATGCCGTTTGAGCGAAGCAACGCACAGAATTGTGGAAAAAACAATAATGGATTTTGCACCATAATAACGCACCAGCTCACACATCGATACCTGTGCTTGAGTTTTTGACCAAAAACAAAACCGTTATCATGCCTCAACCAACGTATTCACCGGACTTGGTCCCGCTGACTTTTTTTTATGGAGCAAAATATCGGCCAAATGGCCAACGCGACCTCGGCGGCTAACCTCTATCCGATGGTACAAATTTTCGATGACGCTGAATGATGTTCTATTCCATTAGTGCCGAATTTTCTCATCCTTTAGGTCTTGAATTGTTGCTGTCTTATCGTTGTACATCTTTTCTTTCAAATAACCCCAAATAAAGAAGTACAACGGTGTCAAATCACATGATCTTGGTGGCCAATTGACATCGCCACCACACACGGCCATTGAATATGTCGTACAAAATAGCCATTGTTTCGCTAGTTGTGTAGCAAGTGGCACCGTCCTGTTGAAACCACATATCATCCACATCCATATCTTCCAATTCGGGCCACAAAACGTTCGTTATGATCTCACGATAGTGAATACCATTCACTATCGTGAGCTCATAAGCCACACCAAACAGTCACTCTTTGTGTGTGCATTAGATTTTCGGAAATCACTCTTGGGTTATCATTCGCCCAAATGCTACAATTTCGCTTATTGACGAATCCACTGAGGTGAAAATGTGCCTCATCGCTGAAGATGATTTTGTGCGAAAATTGATCATCCTATGTTGCCATTGCCTGAATAACTATAACGCGTTGCTAGATTATGTATTTTTACAAATTGAACTAGTCTGAAATTTAGAAATGTCAAATAAAATGAAGAAAAAAACTTGACGTGTAGGTGTGGTTCACATTCAACATCGGCCGTTGAAATTTAACCACCCGATATACAAGTATAATGTGCATAGAAAACATATTTTTTCCAGAAATTCAAAGATATATGAATAAATAATAAGAGAACACTATGTAAATAGCATATGGATATATGTATACCACATTCTAAATCACAAACATTCACAGTTATTCTGGAGAGACGAAATTGTCTTTAAAATTACGGTTGTAATTTTTTAATTGAGTTCCGTAGTAAATAAAATCCGTTTTAGAAGAAACTTTTTTTAAACAAAAACATAAAAATATAACATTTAAATATTAAAAACTCCGGTTTATTAAAAAAGTTTTCATTTAAAACCTCGATTGCAGTAGAACCAAACTACGCTGTAAAAATAGAATAAGAACCAATCGAACACCCTAATTGAAATATTCATTGTAACGAGTGATTTTTTTATACCCTTCACAAAAATGTAAAGGGTATATATAAGTTTGTGATTCCGTTTGTAATTTCTACAGTTTTTTTTTGCGACCCTATAAAGTATATATATTCTGAATCAGAATTAATGGAAAAGTCGATTAAGCGATGTCCGTCTGTCCGTCTGTCCGTCTGTCCGTCTGTCCGCTGTTGAAATACCGTTTCTGAGAAAACCATTAGACTTAGAAACTTTTTTCTTTCACCATTCTTTTACCCCATCGATTCATGGGTTTGCTATTGAAATTCAGTAATATCGGTCCACGTATAGCTGAGATATATTCAAAATTCCGAAAAAAGCCATTTTTTTTTTGCAGTTTTGTATGAAAATTTTTGAAAACAAAAGTTGTTCGTTTTGCTTCAAACTTCACACACTTATTAAGCATGGTGACTAAAAGACAAAAAATTTTTTTTTCAGATATCGGTCCATATATACCCGAGATATAGCCCAAATCGGATTTTTAATGAAAATGTCGCATAGGTGAAGCTAAATAACTTTTTTTTGCTCAAAAGCAGTTCTGGTAATTATATAAGGTTACATAAATATGGAAAATGAAAATTTCCGATATCGGTCCATATATACCCGAGATATAGCCTAGACCGGGGTTTTCATGAAAATGCCGCTAAGCGAACCTAAACAACTTTTTGGTGCTCAAAAGCAGTTCTGGTAAGGAAATAGGGTCATATGAATATGAAAAATAAAAATTTCCGATATCGGTCCATATATACCCGAGATATAGCCTAGACCAGGGTTTTCATGAAAATGCCGCGTAAGCGAACTTAAACAACTTTTTTGTGGTCAAAAGCAGTTCTGGTATTGAAATTAGGTTACATAAATATGGAAAATGAAAATTTCCGATATCGGTCCATATATACCCGAGATATAGCCTAGACCGGGGTTTTCATGAAAATGCCGCGTAAGCGAACTTAAACAACTTTTTTGTGCTCAAAAGCAGTTCTGGTATTGAAATTAGGTTACATAAATATGGAAAATGAAAATTTCCGATGTCGGTCCATATATACCCGAGATATAGCCCAAATCGGGGTTTTCATGAAAATGTCGCGTAAGCGAACTTAAACAACTTTTTTGTGCTCAAAAGAAGTTCTGGTAATGAAATAGGGTCATATAAATATGAAAAATGAAAATTTCCGATGTCGGTCCATATATACCCGAGATATAGCCCAAATCGGGTTTTTCATGAAAATGTCGCGTAAGCGAACTTAAACAACTTTTTTGTTCTCAAAATCAGTTCTGGTAATGAAATAGGGTCATATAAATATGAAAAATGAAAATTTTCGATATCGGTCCATATATACCCGAGATATAGCCCAAATCGGGTTTTTCATAAAAATGTCGCGCAAGCGAACTTAAACAACTTTTTTGTGCTCAAAGCAGTTCTGATAATGAAATTAGGTTACATAAATATGGAAAATGAAAATTTCCGATGTCGGTCCATATATACCCGAGATATAGCCTAGACCGGGGTTTTCATGAAAATGCCGCGTAAGCGAACTTAAACAACTTTTTTGTGCTCAAAAGCAGTTCTGGTAATGAAATTAGGTTACATAAATATGAAAAATGAAAATTTCCGATATCGGTCCATATATACCCGAGATATAGCCCAAATCGGGTTTTTCATGAAAATGTCGCGTAAGCGAACTTAAACAACTTTTTTGTGCTCAAAGCAGTTCTGGTAATGAAAAAGGGTTTATAAATATGAAATATGAAAATTTTCGATGTCGGTCCATATACACCCGAGATATAGCCCAAATCGGGGTTTTCATGAAAATATCGCCTGAACCGATTTTTCCAATAACATTTGTTTTTTGCTGAAAAGCAGTTCTTGTCATAAAAGAAGGTTATGAAAATAGAGAAAATTTAAATTTCTGATATCGGTCCAGATATACCCGAGATATAGCCTAAATCAGGTTTTTCATGAAAATATCGCGTAAGCGAACTTAAACAATTTGTTGTACTCAAAAGCAGTTCTGGTAATGATATAAGGTTATATAAATATGGAAAATTAAAATTTTCGATATCGGGCCATATATACCCGAGATATAGCCTGAACCGATTTTTCCATTAAAAAAGCTTTTTTTTTCTCGTTATAAAAGAAGGTTACTAAAATACAGAAAATAGAAAATTCCCATATCGGTTCATATATAACCGAGCATATTAAGGTCACATTTTTAATATACTATACATATTCGTGACTATCGTGAAGGGTATTTTAGACTCGGCCCAGCCGAATATACTACACTCTTACTTGTTGCTATTATCTTTTTGGCAACACTAGTTTTGACAGCTCACGCACGTTTCGTATCTTGTGTTACTATCAAACATCTTCAGTTTTGTCTATAATTTAATCATGAATCGTCTTACAAACGAACAACGCTTGCAAATTATTGAATTTTATTACCAAAATGCGTGCTCTGTTAAGAAAGTTCATCGCGCGCTTCTTCCATTTTATGGTCAGTTTAATCGACCTACTGAGACTTCTATTCGGGCTATTGTAAAAAAATTTCGCACCAAATTTACATTGTTGGACATTAAACCACCAACACGCTTACGTAGAGTGCGAACTGAAGAAAATATCGCAGCCGTATCAGCCAGTGTTGGTGATGACCGTGAATTATCGATTCGGCTCCGTTCGCAGCAATTGGGCCTCTGTTACTCCACTACGTTGAAAATTTTGCGGAAGGATTTGGGTGTGAAGCCTTATAAGATACAGCTGGTGCAAGAATTGAAGCCAAACGACCTACCACAACGCCAAATTTTTGGTGAATGGGCTCTTGGAAAGTTAGATGAAGATCCACTTTTTTATCGAAGAATTGTGTTCAGCGACGAGGCTTATTTTTGGTTGAATGGATACGTGAACAAGCAAAACTGCCGTATTTGGAGTGAAGAGCAGCCAGAAGCATTGCAAGAGCTACCAATGCATCCACAAAAAACAACAGTTTGGTGCGGATTATGGGCTGGCGGCATCATTGGGCCGTATTTCTTCAAAAATGATGCGAATCACAACGTTACTGTGAATGGTGAGCGCTACCGTGCGATGATAACAAACTTTTTTTTGCCCAAAATGGAAGAGCTTGACTTGCATGACATGTGGTTTCAACAAGACAGTGCCACATGCCACACAGCACGCGAAACAATGGACCAATTGAGAGGCGAGTTCGGTGAACAGTTTATTTCACGCTTGGGACCAGTCAATTGGCCGCCCAGATCGTGCGATTTAATGCCTCTAGACTATTTTTTGTGGGGCTATGTTAAGGCTAATTTCTATAGCGACAAACCCGCTTCGATTGACGCACTGGAAGCCAACATTGCCAACATTATTCGGGAGATACCGGCCGAAATGTTGGAAAGAGTATGCTAAAATTGGACGAAGCGGATGGACCATTTGAGGCGCAGCCGCGGCCAACATTTGCATGAAATAATCTTCAAACATTAAATTATATCGACCCAACTATCGATCCAAATAAATATTTCATGCATTTTTCTCAATTTTATGTGTTTTTTTTTAAATTTCCGATAGTTCTTATAAAATCACCCATTATATTGAGAGAATTTTATATATGAATAGAAATCTACAACAGGTTTTTACTGCTCAATAGAAATCTGTCATTGCCTCTGTCCTGTTGACAGAAAAGGAAATTACTTAAAAACACAATTACTTGTATCTGTCTTTTTACTGAACAGGGAATTAAACGATTATTACATTTGTTCGTTTGGATATTTTGTCCACGGAAAACTGTAAATTTTTTGGTTCAATACTACTAATAATTTAAACATCTATAAACGAACGTTCTTTATTTTTATATTATATTTTTTACACTAAGGTAAACTTGAAACTCTGCTTATTACGTTTTTACTTAGAACAACATAATTTGTTTTTTTTTTCAGTGTAAAACAACGCGAGTATGTAAACTTACTTGTTTGTTTTCTGTAAAATAAGTTTTTCGCTTCATTTGTGCATCGTAAACTTTTCCTTTTTTCTCTGAAATTTGCAAACGACATTTTTTTAATTTTAAAATTCAAGACATGTTTGTATGTGGCATTTGATGAACAAGAACATGTATATTTTTTGTATTGTTATTTACCTAACGCGGGTACTTTAAATCCTTTCATTTTTTAACAACTTTAGTTATCTAATGATCAAAGACAAAAATTCGCAAAACAAATAAAAGATAGCAACATACGTTAAACCAAACAAAAACTTCTTTCATTTTGGAAACTCAATAAATTTAAAAAAGCATAAAGAAAATGTGACCTTAATTTGTTTAAATATATGGAAATATAAAAAAATAAGATATTCTTAAAATGGAACCAGAGCAACGACATACGCTACAAAATTTAAATCTAATTTAAAATGTAAAAAACGGCAACGAATTTTTTATGCAACCCCTTCCACTTGCAACCAAATGAATCGCCCATGTACATAAATATGTGTTTGCCTATATGAAAATTTCAATGCAAACACATGTAAACAAGTTTGCCTACACATGTCCTTTATCCTGTTTTCTTTGACTTGCGATTTTTTTACTCTCTTTTCCGTTGTTTATTGCTGTTGTTGTTTGTATGGTTAGAATATTATTTGCAAATTAGCCGCTATAAGAGCACCACCATTGCCATCATCATCGTTTATTTGATCCTTGGTTTGCTTTTTATCCTTTTTAATGTTTATTCATACATGTACATACATATGTACATGGCTGTCAATATGTTATTGCTGCTACTCCCCTCCCGGGCAGAAAACAATGAAAAACCAATAAAGCGTTAAGCCTACCAAACTACAACAACTCAATGCCTTTTCCACATCCTCACGTCCTCATTTCGCAAATACCAAAGTCACACATCACTGCATCTTTAAAGAAAACATAAAGAAGTTGTTTCGCAATCAGTTGATAGAAATCTTTTACCGGTCCTTTAAAGTTTATTTTACATTTGACAGTTTTTTGTCAAAAACATTTTAAAATTGGCCAAAGGGTACAATAACGTTGTCATGATGAAGCTGTTTTTACTTTTCTAAGCATGTTCTTTTGCAAGCAAAAAAGCGAGATTTTTTGTTTACTGGTTGGTCCTTTATTTGATTCAGAAACAAACAACAATAAATTGCGAAGTCTTTTTTAACTTCTTCCTGAAAAACTCAAAAGTATATTAGATATTTAGTTCAATATTAAATGCGTAGGATCAAATGCAAAACAATTTGGCTTCTTATTGCTAAACTTGAATAGTATCGTAATTTTTAAATACTCGTAACTGCTTAAATTTTTCATTTTTCCGTTTTACTACTATTTGCTCAAAATACTATATAATTCTATAAATTTTTCATACTTATATATTAGGGTGGGTAAAATTGTAGGCGACCAAAAAAATGTGAAAAGATACATTGACTTTTCCAAATGTGGTATTATTTCTAAAATATTCATGCATAGAGGCAAAAGAATTGTAATTGTCCGGATTGTAGTCCGTAGTCCAGTAGTGGATGATTTTTTTTATTACAATAATAAATTATGAAATATACAGAAAGAAAAAGCTCGTACTGAATTTAAGAATTTTTTCTTGCTTTTAGAACGAGTCGTACTCAAGAATTTAAGTATGAATAACACACTAGTGTAAAACAATACAAAACGGGATAGTTGAAGAAAACCAATCCTACAATGTCTTAAAATAAGTATAAAGTTCTTGAATCAACTGCAACGCAGTGCAATAAGCCAAAAGCCGACGCAAGTGTTAAGAAATGCAGTAACTGTGGAGGTAACCACACTGCAAATTATAGAGGTTGCCCTGTCTATACTCATTTTAAGCGGTCAATGACAAATAAGCCAGTGATTTGAAATATGCCACCCCAGCAGTCAAACACCATTTCTACAACCAATTTTCCCCAGGTACGCCAGCCAACCAGCCATATACACGTGCAAAACCCCTAACAAATTTCTTATGCGAATGTGGTAAAATCCGATAAACCAAATTTGAATCAGGAGCCCAAGCCTCAAAACTCCGACCAAAATTTTAGCAATCTTGAGGCAACTCTGCAGACTCTTGTTCAATCTATAAATACATTTGCTGTTTCCATGACGAACATGATACAGGAAATGCTGAAAATGCAATCCACTATTTTGCAGGCAATTTTAAAAAAACGAGTTGGTTAAAAATATGTTTCTGGAACGCAAACGGCATCCGCCAAGACAAAAATGAACTTGAGCACTTCCTTATGGAAAAGCAAATCGACATAATGTTGATTGCTGAAACCCATTTGACAACCAACAGTTATTTCGAAATTAATGGGTACGCATTATATGACACTAAAGATCCCCGCGGAAGATCTTGCGGAGGATCGGCAATTCTAATAAAATCCAGAATTAAGCACTATTTAATGAACGAGACACGTGAGGAGTACATCCAAGCAACTAATATATGCTTTGAATATTTTCATGAAAAAATCGTTATTTCCTCGATTTACTCACCGCCCCGATTTTCAATAACAGAAAGCCAATATTCAAATTTTTTCAAATCACTTGGGCCTCGATTTTTAGCGGCTGGCGACTATAACGCTAAACACACTTTTTGGGGATCACGTTTAATTACCTCGAAAGGCCGTGTGCTTTTTGACACCGTTTCCAAAATGGGCTTAGATGTGGTTTCAAGCGGACACCCCACTTATTGGCCGTCAGACCAACGAAAGATTCCAGACGTTATAGATTTTGGAGTTGTGAAAAATTTTCCTTTAGAGTGGAACAAGTGGAGCCTTCATGAGATTTGTCATCAGATCACTCAACCACTATAATCTCTGTTTCGTTCCCCCAAGAGATTGGCTCCCTACTGACCGTCAATACAAAAAAATTTTTGAGTACACATTGTACTGAAAATATCGCCTTGAAAACGCCTGAGGATATTGATGTGTCAATTAACGGTTTTTCTGAAAACCTCAAACTGGCCGTACAGCATGCTACCACTAGTCATATAAGATCCAGAAATGAGAACAATAGAACTTATTCGTCTGAAATTGAGCAACTACTGTCAGAAAAAAGAAGAGTCAGAAGAGAGTGGCAACTTCGCAGGTCTCCCCAGCTTAAGACTAGGCTACGGGAATGCATAACTCAGCTAAGAAATCTGCTCGAAATCCACAGAATGGCTTCCCTTAAAACATGTCTGGAAAGCCTTGATGGTACTCCTCAATTTGATTATTCCTTGTGGAAAGCGACAAAAGGTTTAAAAAGACCCGTAATAGGTAAGCCACCTTTGCGAACTTCAACTGGCGACTGGGCAAGAAGCGATTCTGAAAAGGGGATATTGTATGTCGATCATTTAAGAACGTTTTTATTACAAATGATTCAACGAATAATACAGCGGAATTACCGTCATATGCTACTAGACCGCCTGTGCCTTTGAGACTTAATTTTCAAGATGTCGAAAATGTTATCGGTAATACAAACCCCAGGAAAGCTCCAGGCATTGATCAAATTACTGGTAAAATGCTTGAGCAGTTACCTCGTGAAGCAAGAAGAGTTCTACTTTTCATTTTTAACGCTATTTTACGCCTTGAGTATTATCCTGCAGAGTGGAAGGTCTCAATGATAACCATGATTCCCAAGCCAGGGAAGGATCTGACAAAGGTAGAATCATTTAGACCAATAAGTCTTTTACCAACAATTTCAAAACTATTCGAAAAATTGTTAATGACGAAGTTGAGTCCAATATTGAACAATGTGGGATGTATCCCTGATCATCAATTTGGTTTTCGGGCTAAACATAGCACCATAGAACAAACGCACAATGTCATAAGACAGGCCTTTGAGGAGAAGAAGTATTGCTCAGCTCTATTCATTGATATTTCTCAAGCTTTTGATAAAGTGTGGCACGACGGCTTAATGCACAAAATATATATCTCGACCGTAGGCTAACGTCGAAGTGTCACATTGAAGCAAAAGTCACTCAGTTGAAACTAAAAGCAGCGCAGCTAAATTGGCTTATGGGCAGATATTCTACATTGAAATTAGATTGCAAACTTTTGTTATACCACGCAATACTAAAGCCTATATGGTGCTACGGAATTCAGTTATGGGGCACCGCCTCAGCGTCAAATATTGAAAAAATTCAAAGGCGACAAAACAAAACTCTTCGAACGATTACTGCAGCTCCATAGTACGTAAAAAATTCACGAATTCATAAAGATCTGAGTGTTCCGCTGGTAAAAGTGGAATTTTCTAAGTACGCGACAAGGTATGTCAGTAAACTGGAACTTCATCCAAACCCTCTTGCGCGCAATATACTTAATTTTGGCGGCCACACTCGGCTTAAAAGAAGGGATACCGCTGCCACCATCAGATTGCTCAATATTTGATTTTACCGAAATAGCTCCCGCATAATAAAACTTTTTGTCTAGCATTGGCCGGACTTAAGAATCACATTTTTTAATTTAGTATTAAGATTTGAATACTTATTGTTAGTTCATTTTTAAGATTCAATAAATAAAAAAATGCTTTAAAAAAAAATGAAGTGCAAAATTCTTGAACCGAGTAAAAAAACCAAAGAAAAGACACAAATGCGTTCATGTAAATGAATTGCTGAGAGATAGGAATTAGAGGTTCTCTAAGAAAAAAAATCTGTTTTTGTTTTATGCTAGGAACACAACTGCGACGAGAAACGAATTTCGCCCATCGCGATGAATTCGCTGGCAAATAATCGTTGTATAAATTCGTCTCTTGAAGCACAATACCAACAAACTTTTGTGTAGATAACACTGTTTACATATAAATATTAAGGGGGCCATATTAAGGCATCCTATATAAATCCCATCCGAAAGAGGGATTTTTGAACAAATTATCTTCATAAATTTTTTACTACATGGATTAATATAAATAAAAAAAGTGTGATTTCGTGAAAAAGATTTTTTTTATATAAGAAACCTGGCCACCTGATACGTTTTGTTCGTCGTTCGCTGACGAAACAATTAGAAATAAATCTATTTCAACTTTCGCTGAGTATGACAAATTTCGCCCAACGTCATGATTGTGTGCATAGGTGTATATGAACACCTATGTGTTTCATTTTTGAGAACGAATATTTGCATTATTTGTGAAATATTATGGAGCATTTTTCTTTTTGAATACTCACTAATTTATTTAAAATAATGGAATATCTATATAACTAGTAGGCAAACACGCTTTTTAAAATCCCTTTTGTAGTCTATTACTGCACCGATTTAGAAAAATTGCATATCGATTTAAAGTTCTTTCTGCACTAAAGAGAACAAGCTTAATTTTATTTTGACCGGTTCAGTATTTTAGGAGTGATACGGCTGTTAAATACAAGTAAAACAAGAGCTGTGTGACCAAATATTAGTAAATTTGTGGGTTTTCACAGCTTTATTGGTTTCAACATTGAATTTTATATGACAGTGTATTATTTAATAGAAAAAAATAATATGGTTGATTGCATCGACATAGTTATATGTCTGAAAATATTTTTTAAAGTTTTCCAAGTCTATTATTGATTACGATAACTTATACAGCTAGGAAGAACAAAAACTAGCTGTATACATTTTTTGTTTGCTGTAAATATTAGTAGGTAATAGACTAAATAATAATAGACTCAATTGCTTTTATTTCAAGTACGGATTCGCGATTTAATCAAGTCCAAAATTCTTGAATCAATTTTAAGAATGGTTCGATCTCAGGTTTTCGAATTTATGTCTAAGAGTAATGTTTAGGTTTTGAATCAAGTAATTCGTACTTGATTTAAGAAAATTTGTACTTACCGTACTTTTAAAACAGCTTGGGATTGATTTAAGTACGGGTGATTGAGTTTTCTTTTCAGTGTATTTAATCCATTTTATATGCAATAAAATTAAAAACTGGCCCAAACACGCCCTCAAAAATAAAATTATATCAAAAATAGATTTCTCGGCTCGAAAACACGCAACATGCACGGTTGGCTAATGTAAATACATAATAAGGTTTTTTTTTGGCAAAGTTTATTGGAGTGATCCATAGAATAAAAACTGCGATGTGCCTTCGAACCAACAGAATGTCACCTACCCTATAAGTAAAGCAAATACTTATAGGGTATTTGCTTTACTTATTACATTCGTAACAGTAATCTTATCAGGGAAAAAGTTACATATTTAGGATTTCAACATTTTTGTAGTGAAAATTTATTGAATGTGTGATCTCTAAAATTATTGAATGAATTAATACGGATTTATCGAGAATTAAGGCTTGGGCAGCAGCAAATGGCTTATATTTAAGTCCAGTTAAATCAAAGTGCCATGTAATTGCCAGAAACACCACACATATAACTATTAGAAAGACGAACAACCTTCGCTAACATGGTCTGATCATGTAAACCCTGCTGCAGGAAAAGGGAAACTCATACAGAAATCTTGGACCAGTACTCAGGGGATGACAACTACATATACTGTGTATTGTACTGGAACTATGACAATAGGGTATGAAAAGGAGGAAAGGGGGAGTAATTTTTGTGGACATTTGACTTGAACCTATCAATAACTATAATAACTACTCAGAAAGAGCAAAGCACGTTATCCCTGGACTTAAATTGTTAGCATTAAATTAGTTTAAACTGATCATATTTCTTCGACACTGCTTAGACTAACTAAAATTAGTCCAACCCCTCCCTCACTGCAAGGTAATGAATTACACTGAAAAGAAATTAATAATCCCTTTCCGTCCCCAACTACAATGTGTAAGTAATCTTAGCGTATTTTGGAGAGAAGTTTATATATGATTAACTTGGTTTCTTCCCAGTTTAAGTCTCTAAACCTAAATTGCAATCTCTTTTTGTTCTGAAATAAATTTTTGGGCGATTGTTATTTATTATCACTTTATAATCATTCAGAAAGGTCGGCAGACAATATATGTTAATACCGTTATTTTGTTTAAATTGAAATAAATATAAGAAAGATTTGTTATTATATTGTAATAAATACTTCAAATATTTAAATTAAATGCAACTATTTCAAAACCCGCAAATAATTGTTGTGTTTTTGTTAGCATAATATATGGCATATGTATAGTATGGTTTTCAACTAGCTCAATTTACGGTAATTTCACCAAAAAATATAATTTGGAGAACGAGTCTGATGTGGAAGAGGTTCTTCAATTAGCTTGGGATTTGTCGAATATTGAAGGCGTCAGATCATCAGACGAACTTGAGGATAAATTGCGTGTTCACTCTCCGCACTCCGCCCATGCGAATGAAAGTAGCACTGCTACAGAATTATTCCATACAAATATAGAGTGATTCATCGTGAGGTTTGATCTATAATGTAAAATAGAACATAAATTTGGAAAACAACCGAAAATTGTTATTATCGGCTAAACGAATATTGTATGGCATTTACTGTTTGAAAATAATATCATGTAAATGTTGACTACGACTGTGTCTGAAGTTTTCTAGTCGCTCGAACAACTTCCTCGAGTATGGCGATAGGTATCTCGCAAATAACACGAGTAAAGTTGGCTTCCAAAGCGTCAATCGTATATGAAGACGTCAGACTTTTACCAATAGAGAAATTAATCTAAAGGTATGTATTAATCTAGGTGGCCGATTTACCGTAACAAAACGTAAAACTACATGCTCACCAATATAACTGTTTAACAAGTTCTTTGTGTCATACCCTGTACGCTGTTGAAATCAGAGATGATATCATGAAGATCATGCATGTGTATTTCAAGAAGCATATAGTCCAGTAACATGCTGAGATAAAGGATACCATAGACGGTAACACTCTGAAGTATCCCACACAAAATTTCACGATAAAACATCTGTCTTTCAGTCAGCTTTTTCATAATACAGATGAACAATTTAGAAACGCTCTTCCCATGATGATTTGCCATACGATACTGGAAAAAAAATACGAAGCAGTTTGACATGAGTCATGCGTGATCTGTCAAAAACAGTTAATTGAACATAAAATCTGACGATATATTACACGATATTATCCAGTCTAATAAGGTCAATGTTCAAATACATTTTTATAGTTATTTTTTTAAACATTTTTTTATTTATTGAATCTTCAAAATGAACTAACAATAAGTATTCAAATCTTAATACTAAATTAAAAAATGTAATTCTTAAGTCTGGCCAATGCTAGACAAAAAGTTTTATTATGCGGGAGCTATTTCGGTAAAATCAAATATTGAGCAATCTGATGGTGGCAGCGGTATCCCTTCTTTTAAACCGAGTGTGGCCGCCAAAATTAAGTATATTGCGCGCAAGAGTGTTTGGATGAAGTTCCAGTTTACTGACATACCTTGTCGCGTACTTAGAAAATTCCTCTTTTACCAGCGGAACACTCAGATCGTTATGAATTTGTGAATTTTTTACGTACTATGGAGCTGCAGTAATCGTTCGAAGAGTTTTGTTTTGTCGCCTTTGAATTTTTTCAATATTTGACGCTGAGGCGGTACCCCATAATTGAATTCCGTAGCACCATATGGGCTTTAGAATTCCATTGTATAACAGAAGCTTGCAATCCAACTTCAGTGTCGAGCTTCTGCCCATAAGTTAGTTGCGCAGCTTTAAGTTTTAACTGAGTGACTTTTGCTTCAATGTGACACTTCGACGTTAGCCTACGGTCGAGATATATACCAAGGTACTTGACTTCACTGTGCTGCGGAATAAGTGAGTTGTTTATTTGGATAGGCGCACATGTTTGCTTACGCAGAGTGAATGTGACATTAGTACATTTCTGTTCATTAACTTTGATTTTTCAAAGTTTTAGCCATTTCTCTAATATTGAGATGTATCCCTGTAAATTTCGTGAAACTAATTGTTGGTTTTCATGAACGCTCAAAAACGCTGTGTCATCTGCAAAGGTAGAAGTGTGGATTCCGGATGTAGTTGGCATGTCGGAGGCGTAAATCAAATATAAAGTAGGCCCTAGTATGCTGCCTTGGGGAACTCCTGCCTTGATTGGCTGAGTTGGGCTTATAAAGTCGCCTTCTCTGATAACAAACTTCCGCCCATATAAGTAGCTTTCCAGAAGCTTGTGTGTATTTGCAGGCAAGTTTAACTTTATTTTGTGCATTAAGCCGTCGTGCCACACTTTATCAAAAGCTTGAGAAATATCAATGAATAGAGCTGAGCAATACTTCTTCTCCTCAAAGGCCTGTCTTATGACATTGACTAGTCTGTGCGTTTGTTCTATGGTGCTATGTTTAGCCCGAAAACCAAATTGATGATCAGGGATACATCCCACATTGTTCAATATTGGACTCAACTTCGTCATTAACAATTTTTCGAATAGTTTTGAAATTGTTGGTAAAAGACTTATTGGTCTATATGATTCTACCTTTGTCAGATCCTTCCCTGGCTTGGGAATCATGGTTATCATTGAGACCTTCCACTCTGCAGGATAATACTCAAGGCGTAAAATAGCGTTAAAAATGAAAAGTAGAACTCTTCTTGCTTCACGAGGTAACTGCTCAAGCATTTTACCAGTAATTTGATCAATGCCTGGAGCTTTCCTGGGGTTTGTATTACCGATAACATTTTCGACATCTTGAAAATTAAGTCTCAAAGGCACAGGCGGTCTAGTAGCATATGACGGTAATTCCGCTATATTATTCGTTGAATCATTTGTAATAAAAACGTTCTTAAATGATCGACATACAATATCCCCTTTTCAGAATCGCTTCTTGCCCAGTCGCCAGTTGAAGTTCGCAAAGGTGGCTTACCTATTACGGGTCTTTTTAAACCTTTTGTCGCTTTCCACAAGGAATAATCAAATTGAGGAGTACCATCAAGGCTTTCCAGACATGTTTTAAGGGAAGCCATTCTGTGGATTTCGAGCAGATTTCTTAGCTGAGTTATGCATTCCCGTAGCCTAGTCTTAAGCTGGGGAGACCTGCGAAGTTGCCACTCTCTTCTGACTCTTCTTTTTTCTGACAGTAGTTGCTCAATTTCAGACGAATAAGTTCTATTGTTCTCATTTCTGGATCTTATATGACTAGTGGTAGCATGCTGTACGGCCAGTTTGAGGTTTTCAGAAAAACCGTTAATTGACACATCAACATCCTCAGGCGTTTTCAAGGCGATATTTTCAGTAGGGTCAGTAGGGAGCCAATCTCTTGGGGGAACGAAACAGAGATTATAGTGGGTGAGTGATATGATGACAAATCTCATGAAGGCTCCACTTGTTCCACTCTAAAGGAAAATTTTTCACAACTCCAAAATCTATAAAGTCTGGAATCTTTCGTTGGTCTGACGGCCAATAAGTGGGGTAAACCACATCTAAGCCCATTTTGGTAATTAAACGTGATCCCCAAAAAGTGTGTTTAGCGTTATAGTCGCCAGCCGCTAAAAATCGAGGGCCAAGTGATTTGAAAAAATGTGATTTGAAAAAATGTGAATATAACGATTTTATCATGAAAATGTTCAATACATATGTTTGTTGCTTGGAGATACTCCTCACATGTCTCGTTTAGCAAATAGTGCTTAATTCTAGTTTTTATCAAAATTGCCGGGCTTCCGCAAGATCTTCCACGGGGATCTTTAGTATAATATAGTGTGTGGCCATTAATTTTGAAATAGCTGTTAGTTGTCAAATGGGTTTCAGCAATCAACATTATGTCGATTTGCTTTTCCATAAGGAAGTGCTCAAGTTCATTTTTGTGTTGGCGGATGCCGTTTGCGTTCCAGAAACATATTTTTAACCAACTCGTTTTTTTAAAATTGCCTGCAAAATAGTGGATTGCATTTTCAGCATTTCCTGTATCATGTCCGTCATGGAAACAGCAATAGATTGAACAAGAGTCTGCAGAGTTGCCTCAAGATTGCTAAAATTTTGGTCGGAGTTTTGAGGCTTGGGCTCCTGATTCAAATTTGGTTTATCGGATTTTACCACATTCGCATAAGAAATTTGTTAGGGGTTTTGCACGTGTATATGGCTGGTTGGCTGGCGTACCTGGGGAAAATTGGTTGTAGAAATGGTGTTTGACTGCTGGGGTGGCATATTTCAAATCACTGGCTTATTTGTCATTGACCTCTCTCCCCGGGGAACAGGTTTTGCCTTGGCGTATTCCTAACTTAGGCGCTCTGTTTTTCTCGGAAAAGAGGGGAAGGGAAGTCACATGACTTGTGTTGTGTTGGCTTCCGAAACCCTTACCAAGGGTATAAATTGGCAGAACGGGGATCAGCATGGCCCCCGGGAAGTTCTGCTTGCGGTTCGACCCGGGCTGATCATGGTTGAGGTGCCTACCTTGGCTGAAACGTTCTGGCTGTGGTTGAAACCTAAAACGCAGGAAGGGAGTGTTTGTATCCTTGATAATTGTTTGGTGATGACTTTTTTCGAGGGCTAACAATCTCCCGAGGATCTGTTGCCTATACAACAGATACGTGTACTGTAAGTTCAAGGGCTGATGCTCTTAATGGGCTTCGGCCTACCAACTCATTAAGCCTTGTCCTCCATTGATTGCTAGGAAATTGCATACATGAGGGATTAGAAAGCCCGAACTCCTCAACAAGAAGTTGTTCATATGACCGCAATCATATGACAAGAATTGCTACCTGTGTGAGCCTAGCAAGCCACACGGGGGCGGTGGTGAATCGTGAAAAATTCACTCCGTGGAATTGGTCCACCATCAGGTTAGGCCGTCAAGGCAGGTACTGATGTAAATCATTTTCACAGTTGTCATTGACCTCTTGAAGTGAGTGTAGACAGGGCAACCCCTAAAGTTTGCAGTATGGTTACCACCACAGTTACTGCATTTTTTAACGCTCGCTTCAGTCTTAGGTTTTTTGCACTGTGATGTACCGTGAAGTTCACCACACACAACGCAAACTGCGGGCAACTTATAATAGGCCTTAGTATGGCCAAATTCTTGGCAGTTTAGGCATTGAACGGGCCCTAAACGCTTATGAGGCTCCTCAACAGTAACCTTACGATGCAAAAGATATTTAAGGTTGCAAATTGGATGCACTTCATTCTTTTTTAACACAACATCTCTTGGTTTCAATTCAACCCTAAACATGGGTTGAGGAATTTTTTCACGGTTTCTGATGTTTACTACATTTTTAATTTTAAAGCCATTTTCTTCTAATCCGATTTTGACATCATTTGTATCTACAAAAGGGTCAATCCCTTTTATAACGACCTGAATACCTTTGGCACTTTTAAGCTGATGTGTGTAAAACGATCGTTTCTCCTTCTCCAGAACGTCAGACAATTTTCGGTATTCATTCTCGTGGTTGACCTGGATTTTGGTTTCATTGATGCTGCCGTGCTTGACCGATGTTACATTAAAAGTGTCTTTGCCGATTGCCGTAATAAGTTGTTTTACCAACTCACTAGAGGTAGGCTATCGCAAATATATTGGTGACAGCTTAAAGATTGTTTTAGGTATTGCTGGTTCATCAGTCTGAAGGATAGCAAACCTATTACTATCCATTGTCGTGGTGGTCTTATCATCTTTGGGTATTTTGGAATGGGATGACATTTGAGCGGACTTGGGGCTTCGCTGCTGTTTAACCACGGTTACATACCTGTACATGCCTACTTGTGTTTTTGGCTTATCTGCAATAACTGAACTGGTAGATGGTTTGTCGTCTGTTGTAACAACATATGTGGCGAACACGAGCGCGTGCGGTTTCTTTCTCTTAGCGACAATAGATTTTACAATGATTTTTTCAAAGACTCTTCCTCAGAAATCCAAGGTCTTTTTTGTGTGGAGCTGAGCTTTTTCTCAGAATTACATCTGATAGGTACACTCATGCAGTTTTTATTTAATTTTATTTTCACTTTAAAATATATAACGGTAAATGTCACGAAGTTTTTTTTTAGTATAAAATCACTCTTTTTCAATTATTCCCGTTATTAATTATTCCGCTTTAATTTTAAACACTCCGATCAAAAACAACACGTCCGTTCACTATCGAAGCTAAACTCCGACGATTTATAGTTATTATTAAAAGTGAATTAGCACATACTGAATGTGCCATTAAAATCCACCAATTTTGAATTGCTTGGGACGGAAATGGATATAAAGAAAACACGGCACGTACACATCTAATAGTGTTTCACATTCGGGGTTCGATCTCTTATTTGTGATTCCCGGCTCAATATTGATTTAATCATCATGATTTGCCATACAGAATTTTCAGAGCAAATCAGTTTTGTAAAATCCATTATCATCTGCAAGTTTAGTAACAAATTATCGCCAGCTCATTGAACTAGATCTTAAAAAATATAAACAAAGAAAAAACAAAAAATTAATGTGTGCAAAAAAAGAACGACATTGAATATATAAATAGAGAAACAAAAAAACCGCGCTATATATTTGCACAAAAAATATAATGAGCTTCAGACATAAACAAGATTAATCATTATCTGAACACCAAAGTTCGCAGTCGTAATTCGGAGCCAAACAAGTGCTTCATATTATCCTCTAAACATGGTATTATTATACCAGCATGAAATATTTTCTGTCTGGCTCATGATGTCGTTTCTTAAACGTTCGTCATTATTTTTAAGGTTATTTTTAGGTCATTTGCCTTGTCTCGCTCCGATATAGCCGTTAGTTGAATAATAGTTAACTATAAGTCACTTATTTTTAATATATAACATTAGCGAATGGTGGTCCAACCCCAATGCAAGATGTTATTGTTGAGTCACATTAATTTCAAAGTTGTTGCCCATCTTTATATGACATTTCTTTGCTTCGGTATTTAAAAATTCTGCTGTGGGGAGAGCCACAATTGAGTGCATTTCGTGCACTTCGTGATCTTTTTGGTCAGCATAATCGACCAAATCTGTTCCCAATCGGGAAAATAGTGTTTTAATTTCACCAAACCAGGTCGGTAAGAAATGTGAAAGCAGCTGTACAAGCTCGACCTGTGGCTGATGGCGTCATCGGTCCATATTTCTTCGAAAATGTGTGCCAAACACACAACTCTGTATCACTAGGATAAAAGCTTATCTTAGTGATTAATCATTGAAATAATAAAAACAAAATTGTTAAACATACAGCCAATAAAAAATTAACTGTTCAAAATTGTTTTATTTTTTTTTTGCGGTTGAACTTGCATAGCAACCCAACAAACATTAAGATAGAGATCTCGGAAAGCCAACCTCAAACCAAATCGCCTATCATAAAAATAAATATAAAAAATAACACAATAAAATGGATATTTGGCCAGTCCAGGGTTTATATGGTCCTGATTTAGTCATTGTTACCATCACCCTTCCCCTTCCTTTTAAATAGAAATCTTTGTAACGTTGACAATGTCGGATTGATTACTGCTAAATATAAAGTGTCGAAGGTATGTATGTACACTGGGTACTTTACAGCTCAAAACGGTACCAATTAATCCTGGCCTCGTCTGCATTGCAAGATACGACATTTAACACTTGATATTCCGGCGTAATGACAGGTAATTTAAAAATTGTGTATTGCAATATACGTGGGCTGAGAACGAATTTCTTTTCGGTATATGCTCACACTTATTCTCCAGCGGCCAGATGTTTTCGCCCAGGTATGTGAAACCCAGGTATTTGAGAAAGCTGATCCGCAGGATTTTCAGATACTTATCGTATCAACTCCTATCGCGCTTTAATTTCCATCGGACCCTTGTAATTTACGCTCGCAATGAAGTTATGTTCCAGTGCCGGTAACCAATAAGCATGCATGATGCCGAATTTACCTGTGTTTGGGTTAAATTCACAATCAGGTCACACTTTTTGCATTTCGGATTTCTGTACAGAAGTCCAAATGCGGGAAGAGATACTACCTTTTCTGGTTTCGATACCCTCTCTGATTCCATATCGGAGATCCTGGGTTTCCGAGCACTGAAATCGTTATTGCTGGTGATTTCAATATTCACAACTCATCCTGGCTTCGTCATTCGAGTCATACAACTGAGCCAAAGCATATTCAATGTGTTGAGGGGCACCATTCGAACACACTTGACCTATTCCTGACTTCACACCCTGAAAAGTCAGCGTCAGTGCACCTCTCGGCAATTCGGATCATTACACCATTCCTGCCTCCTTTTCGGTCTCTGAACTTCATAACGTTTCAAAATCAGCTATGAAACGGTTAAAATTTGTTCACGAAAAGGCTCGTTAGGCTGAGCTCAACCAATTTTATGAGCATTTTAATTGGAAACTTTGCTTTCTAGATAATGGCATAAATGCTTTAACAAAAATGGTCGAAAATATGATATTGCTAGGGATGAAAACATTCATCCCCTCCAAGCAGATTTCGATTAAACCAAGAGTGAAATCTTGGTTTAATCAGACGAGCAAAAATGCAGTCAGATCCAGAGATGAAGCATTCAGCAATTGGCGTTTAAACAAAAACGCAGATACTGATTTGCTACGCAAAAAGGCAAGATTTTCGTGTGCCAGAGTACTTAATCGTGAAAAATTTCTTTACGAACAGTGCCTTAGTGCCAAAGTCCTTACAATTCCTGCTAGCCGGAAAGTAGTCAACCATTTCCCAGACTCGTAAGAGTATCTGTTACTATGCCAAAGATATTTTTCCGAGCTCGAGCAGTTAAAAGGGTTTTCACGACCTCACCATAAATAAGACTCCTGGACCGGATTGCGATCCAGCACTGGTCATGAAGCAGTGTTCTTCTACGCTTGCGCGTCCATTGGTACGCCTCTTCAGCATACTTTACCATGTTGGTGAGTTCCCGTCATGCTGGAAGGTTGCTAATGTAATGGCAATCCCCAAAAAGGACGAGGCAAATAACCCTGAAAATTACCGCCCAATTGCAATTTGCTCTGCACTTTCCACAGTAATGGAAAGTATGGTAAACTGCCACCTGAGTGTCTAGAGTCGCATAAATTACTTTGTGACCGTCAGTATGGATTTCGTCTACTGGTGATCTTATGGCATATCTTTCAGAAAAATGGTGCCACTCAATCCATCATTTCGGTGAAAGTAAGATGGGGACTCTGCATATTTCCAAAGGGTTTGACAGAGTGTGGCATGCTGCACTACTTACTGCGGCAAAACTTACTGCTTTTGTTGTCGGTGATGACTTCTCTCGGTTTATATTGAGCTTTCTCAAAGACCGCACGATACGAGTTGTTATAGATGGGATCAAACGAGTTCAAGATTAATTCAGGGGTGCCGCAAAGCTCCGTTTTTTCTCCTACCCTATTTCTTATTTTCCTCAACGACTTTCTCTATCAAACTTGCAACCCTATCCACTCTTTCGCGGATAATAGCAGCATTTGCCATTCGTACTCTTTTACTTATAGGCCCAGTCTAACAAGAGGCTAAACACTGAATAGTGATCTTCTATTAATACCCGAATGGGGTCGTAAAAACAGGGTCTCCTTTAACGCTCGTAAAACCCAATGCTGTTTATAACAACCACACACAAACGACCGCAGATGCTGCTTCATCTGTACTCATGGATGGTATATATATTGAGTAATCGGATGCTGTCGATGTTCTCGGAATGAAGATACAACGTGACGTTCGCTGGACTGAACACATTTTTCTTGTCTCTAACGAAACGGCGTATGTTTAGGCCAGTGCCTCAAAGTCTACCTTGGGGCTACTCGATCGTGTATAAGAGAGGGCGAAGCTTATTGGTGACAGGCTATTGACTCAGTGGAGCATCGACGCAGTGTGGGGAGCGTTACTCTGTTCTGTCATTACTACAATGGATTTTACTCTGACGAGATTAGGGATATTGTTCCCGAAACTCGCACATTTTTGCGTAGCACGCGTTCATCGTCCAGAGCACATCCGTTTGTTGTCGATTACCAGGGGAATCGTACTACGCTTTACAGAGAGAATTCGTTTTTCTGCCGTACGCTTCGCCTGTTGAATAAGTTGCCTGCAGACGTGTTTCCTATCTGTTATAACGTTGAAAAGTTCGCGTCAAATGTCCTCAAACACTACTCCTTCTTTTCTTCTCCTCACAACCTATTTTCCTAGTTCTGGTACAATGCACTGCATATGTAGTACTGGGCCAAGATAAAACAATTCTCTCTAAGGGCCATTTATTTCTACAATTACACGCAAAGAAACGGCAATTTGAAATATGGTCGCAACAACCTTAGTATATATTCTATAACATCGTTCTGTAATCAGCATTATTATAGTGTGTTTCTCTACAAATATTTTACTGTGTGTATTTCTGTAATTCTATTGCTAACATCTATATATTTCAAGATGTGGTTATATATAATAATAACAATTGTTAAATTTTTTAAAAACAACGATAGCTCTTGTCACACCCAATGCTAAAATAATTGTTTTTATCATATGTAATGATAAGCTGATTCAGATGCAACAAAAGTGAGTTTACAACATAAACTTACTATTGTCAACATGAACGATATTTTCATTCTAGTCGTTGATATACAATATTCTTTCAGTTTGGTTTTATCTTTGGAAACAAAAAAATTTTTTATGTGTTATCAATTTAAAAAAAATATATACATATGTATTTGTCAGCTATATTGAAAAAAAGAAGAAAAAGAAGAGAAAGCCAGAACTTGTCGAAGAAATACATATGGCGTATTCGGAATAATAAAAAGGTAAGTTTAATATTAAGATGTAAATATAAATATGTATGGTGAATCCAAGAATACATGCAATCATATTAATATGATTAAAGATGTGTGTTAAAATTGCAATCGAAGACAAAATACTTAATAGCTATTTTTCTTTCATTACAGCTAATGGATATTTCAACCTCCAAGAAGAAACTTGAACTTTAGTTCCGTTAAGATGCAACCCGATTATTTTTTCTAATTATTTGTACTTATTTTTTGTAATAAGTATTATAAAATTTTATTATATGGTGTCTCATTTTTGTAGCTAATTATTATATGTATATATTTGTGCTAATTAAAAGAAATATATGTTTCAACAATATTACAATAAAGCTATTTACGACACTAATATGGTTCCATATTTATGATATTGAGATGGTTATACGAGTATATGAGAAAATTATGAATGTTTAGTTTAAAAAATGCTATGGTTACTTATTACTAAACCAATTTTAAACCCAAATATAGTCTGGTTACCTATAATATGATTTTTTTACAATACTATGGTGTGCCATCTGAATGACGTTTTAAATATAACAATATAGTTTTATTAGGTACAACCATATAATTCAACAATAGTATGTTGCCCTTAGAATATTGTTGTATCAACCATATATTTTTTTCTACATGTAATATTAAAAAAAAATCTATTTTTGGAATTTTTATTTTCATATGCTCTGGGGATTCAATTCGAATTCAAGTAACTCTTTATATATGAAAATATTTGTCTTGCTATGAACACAAAATTCAGCTATTGCCACACACAGGTTGATGCTATTTTACATATCAACAAATATCATCAAATTTGTTGACTTTTAGATTTTACAAGCTTACCATGAAACCGTGACATTATGTTGACGGGTCTCATTATTCGGCCAATTTTCATTGATTTAAAGTAAAATATATAAACTTCTAAAAACCAAGCAAGAAATGATTTGGTAACACAGATATTGTCAATATTATGATATTTTCCTTTTTTTATGTCCTTTAAAAAATTATTATTTTTCTTATACAGACTTCTTTAAAATATAATTAAGAACCATTTGTTTATTCATTACAACAAACTTTCCTTTGAAGTAATTCTTTAATGTCCTCGGTAATAACTAGCAAAAAAACAAAAGACACAAATTCCAATTACGAGTATCAACCAGAGTGTCACGCAAAAAGGAAATTTTTTAATGTTGATATCAATTAATTGAAAATAAAAGCAATCAACTGACCATTTGCCTTTCAAAGAAACCCTTTCAAAAAAAGAAATCCAACATCAAAAGCAGCAATGCTTCTCTTTTTTAAAATAATTATTAAGCTTTAATTGAAATTTTTGTGTTTCAAATTTGTCAAATCACTGAGTGGAAATTTTGTTACTTGATGTAATTTTTTCAATTGTCAACTACATATTTGTCACGCCTTTTATGAGTGTGCATTTTTCACTGACCATCTGCTGTGAAATTGTGTATTAAAATATAATAAATTGTTTTATTGAAAATAAAATATTAAAATGAACTGGTGGTAGGTACTCGCTTCAAGTTGCTGCTGGTCAAGCTAAAAATTATTACACATGACTTAACAAAAATGAAACATCGGTATTTAAAGAAAGCAAAAGAGTTAAATGTAGAGGTGAAAAGTTTAACAGATGTATGGTATTTTAGGTTTTACAAGAGATTTATTTCATTGAAAATTAGCTATTGTTAACAGATTTTTATCAAATGCTAACCAAAGTTTGGAACAGAAATGAGATTATAATACAAAAAAAAAACTGATTAAGATTTAAACAAGAGTGTAGTATATTCGGCTGGGCCGAATCTAAAATACCCTTCACGATAGTCACGAATATGTATAGTATATTAAAAATGTGGCCTGAATATGCTCGGTTATATATGAACCGATATCGGAATTTTCTGTTTTCTGTATTTTAGTAACATTCTTTTATAAAAATAAAAAAAATTTTAATAAAAAAATAGGTTCAGGCGATATCTCGGGTATATATGGACCGATATCGAAAATTTTAATTTTCCACATTTATATAACCTTATTTCATTACCAGAACTGCTTTTGAGCACAAAAAATTGTTTAAGTTCGGTTTAGGCTATATCTCGGGAATATATGGACCGATATCGGAAATTTTAATTTTCACTATTTTCGTAACCTTCTCTTATAACAAGAACTGCTTTTCAGAAAAAAAATGTTATTGGAAAAATCGGTTCAGGCTATATCTCGGGTATATATGGACCGATATCGGATATTTTCTTTTTCCATATTTATATAACCTTATTTCATTACCAGAACTGCTTTTGAGCAAAAAAAAGTTGTTTAAATTCGCTTACTCGACATTTTCATCAAAAAACCGGTTAGGCTATATATCGGGTATATATGGGCCGATATCGAAAATTTTAATTTTCCATATTTATATAACCTTATTTTATTACCAGAACTGCTTTAAGGTGAAAAAAGTTGTTTAAGTTCGCTTACGCGACATTTTCATGAAAAACCCGGTTTGGGCTATATCTCGGGTATATATGGACCGATATCGGAAATTTTCATTTTCCATACCTATATAACCTTATTTTACTATTAGAACTGCTTTTAAGCAAAAAAAGTTGTTTAAGTTCGCTTACGCCGCGTATTCATGAAAAACCCGGTTTAGGCTATATCTCGGTATATATGGACCGTTATCGAAAACTTTCATTTTCCATATTTATATCACCTTATTTTATTACCAGAACTGCTTTGAGGCGAAAAAATTGTTTAAGTTCGCTTACGCGGCATTTTCATGAAAACCCCGGTTTAGGCTATATCTCGGGTATATATGGACCGATATCGGAAATTTTTATCTTCCATATTTATATAACCTCATCTTATTACCAGAACTGTTTTTAATCAAAAAAAGTTGAAAAGAAATTTTTATTTTCCATATTTATGTAACCTAATTTTATTACCAGAACTGCTTTTGAGCAAAAAAAAATTATTTAGCTTCGCCTATGCGACATTTTTATTAAAAATCCGATTTGGGCTATATCTCGGGTATATATGGACCGATATCTGAAAAAAAAAATTTTTGCTTTTAAGTCACTATGCTTAATAAGTGTGTGAAGATTGAAGCAAAACGAACAACTTTTGTTTTCAAAAATTTTCATACAAAACTGCAAAAAAATGGCTTTTTTCGGAATTTTGAATATATCTCAGCTATACGTGGACTGATATTACTGAATTTCAATAGCAAACCCATGAATCGATGGGGTAAAAAAATGGTGAAAGAAAAAAGTTTCTAAGTCTAATGGTTTTCTCAGAAACGGTATTTCAACAGCGGACAGACGGACAGACGGACATCGCTTAATCGACTTTTCCATTAATTCTGATTCAGAATATATATACTTTATAGGGTCGCAGAAAAAAACTGTAGAAATTACAAACGGAATCACAAACTTATATATACCCTTTACATTTTTGTGAAGGGTATAAAAAGGGAAATTTTGGCGATTGTGTTTAAATAAATTGCACGATAGTTTTGATAAATGAAAGTGGCTGCGCAGAATTCGGTCATAATTAACGTAGAAAATGAAGGAAAAAGGATTGTATTAGCTGATGTTTTAAGATTCGGAAAAAGGGAAATAATAATCACAGTCTACATTTCATAAGCTGTGCCGCCTCACTGCTGAGTTCAAAAGTTTTGACATCTAGCGCATATCTAACACCCACATTGGTTAAACAAAACGCTAGACAACAGTATCATAAGAATAGTTTTAAAATCAATGCCAGTTTTATGATATAGATTGCCTGAGACCCACTAACTTAGAGAAAAATTAGACAGTGAAACCAGTATGTACGCTGCCTGCCACTTGAATAAGGCATCACATTTTTAAATTTAATTAGATAAAAAAAATTTTTGAAGAAAAAATAATTTTTTGAAGAACCAAATTTCAAGCTGTTGACTTTAGACAGTTTATCAATGAGAGTGAGACACAAAACTCTCAAAGGCCAGATATAACGACCAGGGTTGTCACTCAAAAATTTTCAATGCGACTAAACTTGGATCTAAAACTTACCAAAATCCTTACGAAAAAAACAATTTTTTAATATTGAAAAATATATGTATATGTATAAAGTATAATTTTTATTCCATAAGTTTTTAAATTGTAGAATGAATAACAATAATGTAACGAAAATAAAGGATGTCACAGCATACAAAAACTTCACTTAATAATGCTTATCTACTCATGCGTAAAATGGAATTACTATTCACTATTCCCAATATGTAACATGCTAACAATATGCTATGTTATGAAAACAAATAGTAAAAATTAATCGCCAATCGTTGCCTCAAATGCTTTGTTTTTCTTTTATACACATGTCGCTCCTTTATAGCAACATAGTCATATCTCAAAAAATGTGCTTCTTGAGCTAACATTGCAGAGTTACTAAGACTTGTATGGAAAATAAAAATTTTAAAATGCGTTTTTTTCGAAACAAGCCTTTTTAAGATATTTTTTTTTAATATCTTTATTTAAATTCGCAATCTATCTTAGCCTAAGATAATAAGCAAACTAGCAAGTTTGCTTGTTATCAATACATACAATAATATACAATAATTTTACATTGATAATTGTCCTCCTGTTAGTACAACCATAAGTTAATAATCATTACGATTAAATGACAATTGATGTATAGTTTTGACATGCACATAAGTATAATATATTTATTACTACAATTATATTAAGATTTGATTTTTTAAGATATGACTATGTTAAAACAAAGGACCGTTATGTACATATATACATAATAATTATTTGGTTAATTACTCACAACTCTCTCTCTTTTTGCTGACCTCACAATAAGCTCATCATTATTTTTCATAAGTTCTTTACGAAGCATTATACTCTTAATTGTATATATTTCAAGTTTATTAATCATCTTTGTTTTAAGCAAAAAAGTATTGAAAAATTACGCTCACTAGCTCCAGAACTACGTGGAAGTAACCCAGCGGCCAAAGTTTCGCTTACAGAAGCGGTGATCCGATGAATACTTGTAAGTCAGTAATGCACACCATCTCATATACGAATCTAGTATACATTTTCATATACATTGCCACATTTGTAGAGTGAACGCCTACCACCTGCACAGAAAGTAAGCGAGATAGTGAGGTGTTCATTCAACAAAAGCTCATTACTTCCTAACATCAAAAATTTATTATTACCTTGCAGTGTGAAAGGCGTTGGACTGAATTTTGTTAGTCTGAGTAGTGTCGAAGGTATAAACACTGGGTACTGGTCAGTTTAACTAATTTAATTCCAACATTTTAAATGCTGTAGTAGAGTTTGTTTTGGTCTTTCGTGTTATTGTTGTTAAAGTTAAACGTACAGAAACACTACTCCCTCTTTCCTCCTAGTTCCAGTACAATACAATGCTCTGCATGTGTATGTCTTAATTGCGGTCAGACTTGTTGTCGTTGTCAGCGTTGCCATTGTGGTCTTTTCCACCCAATTTGGTCGGACATCATTCGTTTGGTCGGCTAATTCTTATATTGGTATTTTGCAGAAAATACAACCCCCTTAATTTTAACATTTTCCAACCTTGTTGGTTGTGACCCTGATACCATTATTACACAGTGGAATTTGTTGCGCTTAACAGAAATGAATCTTTCCGCAGACTTAAATATTGGAACCAAATTAATCCCAGTACTCCGGGTAATCCCATGAGTACTGGTCCAAGATTAAAATACAATCTCGCATACTTTGTAAGTCGGCAGTAGGCAGCTCCAATACAATCTCGCTTACTTTGTAAGTAGGTCGAAGACGTACTGCGCACTTCAGTTTTTTGGGAATATTCCAAGAAATAAATTTGTTTTGTTTTTTGTTTACCGCACTCTTTTATTTTTTCACTAAATGTTTTATCGTTTTTGACCACTTTTATAGTGTTTTCTAGGCACTTTTACCTGATTTTGTTAATTAAAATTTTTGCAAAGTAGTCTGACAAAGACGGCGAACGTTAGATTTACAACGTTAGATTTACAACTAAAAAATAAAATACATATGTATATATAACTGTGATACAAAAGATGAACGTAATTAATTTCTGGGAACTCCATATACTACTTGTAAGTCAGCATTAATTGATTACAAAGTGTTGCACACATCATTGAAGAGAAGTAATGTGGTAGGCAGTGTTCGCCGCTGGGAAATTATATATAAAGTTAGCAAGATCTCCAACGCTTTTTTGACTTTTTCCGGATTTAATAGAATTAATTTGGTTCCAATATTTAAGTCTGCGGAAAGATTCATTTCTGTTAAGCGCAACAAATTCCACTGTGTAATAATGGTATCATACATAAGGTGTTATTTATAGAGGTATGTAATAGCTCTGAAATAAATGGGTTAAAAAAAATCAATTTTTTAAATTGAGATGAAATATACTTTATTCCAAAGTTAGTCTGCTTAATTTAAATATGATTTCTGGCTTACAACTTGGCCGTAGTTTAATCTAGAGGTTAAAATTTAGATGACTTTTTCCACCAGAACTTAAAGCACGAAAAACCGTCAGTTTTTCTGAAAGTAACACTTGAGGATTATCATCACTCCAAATACAAAAGTGAGCCACACGCTATATTAACCATTACTCGTGATTAGACTTATTGCGTTCAAACAAAACCATTAATTTGATAGTAAATTTACACAATTTTGAAGCACGTTTCGATAATGGGGCGAATAGTAAATCTCCCGGGGAGTATTAATTGTTGTTCACCGACTCTAATGTCCAATAAGATATTTCACGTTATCTTGTCAGGAACGGTCATCGAAGCGGTCCAAAGATGACACCAAGAGGGCGTGTTTGAGATCTTTAAGAATGGATCCACTAAAGGTTATGGGGAGAATATCCGAATCTGTACTGATAGTAAAGCGGCGATAACTGCGCTTGCATGCGTTCTTCTGACATCAAATTTGATTCACGAACGGTGGATATTTCTTAATGAGATATAACTATTCACAATTCACTACTGCCTTCTTGTGGCATGCTAGGCTTACACAGATCGCTACTTTTTGCCATAAGTTTGTAGCCATATAGATAAACTAATCCCTCCTGTATGCAATTTCTCAGCTGTCAATCGAAGACAAGGCTTAATTAGTTGGTAGGCCTAGGTCCATTAAGAGCAACAGCTCTTAACAAACCCACCCGTCTAAACATCAACACTGGTTCCTAACATTAAAGCACCTCGGCGGGTTATTAGCCCCCAAAATCCAGCATGCACCAAAGTTATCAAGGAAACTAATTCCTCTTCCTGCGGATTTTTTTTTTATCAAAGATAGGTACCTCAACCATGATCAGCACCGATATGGTCTGCAAGGCCTAATTCCCTTTCTTTGTTAGTGGAGTAAAGTATCCGCAAGTATTGTAGCAGACGAACTGGCAAATGTCAAGGTCGGGTTGCATCAAGGAGACACGAGCAGGATAGTAGGGGTAGGAGGAATAGTTCATTGAGGTTGGCTGTTAGATAGCGATGTTAACAAAGCCTATGTATGATTTTACGAGGACTGTGGTCCTGAGGGATTTTCACCAGCAAAGATCCTAAACTTTTGTGGTGCTTTCGATAAGATATTTTTTTTATTTACAATCCGCTTGTCAAAAGTAAAATTGTTTTTACAGCTGTAACTCATGGAAGGATTTAATTTAAACTAATATTTTTTAAAGTTTGATTTAATTTTTCATTACATAGACCAAATACTAATAGAACGAGCCTCATACATGTACATATGCATTTATGTATGTCACTTAAAAATTCCAATTCAATTCCTTCTGTCGTTTCTATTTAATCTTTATCCATAATAAATGGTTTGAAATTTTCCACCCAAATGTATGTAAAATTGACTTGGTTTTTAAGTATTGTAATATGCAACATGTTTCCAGATAAATAAAAGTATATGATAACCCCTCTGTTTGCCCTCTTCAAAAGCAATACATATGTATTACAGATAAAAGGTTAATGGTTAAAAAAGTTAAACCACATGATATGACACCAAAATCTTCAATAAAGCCAACGTTAACAAAGTAAGCGTAGCGTATATATTGTACGAGTACGTATATATGTTAAAAATGAAATTTTAAACAATGAAAAATGGAATTTTTAAATTTAAACCCCCAAAAATACATCATTAAATCTACTTATGTAAAAATAATCGTATGCATACGAGTTTAAGGATGTGTAAAGGGAGTTTCGTAGTTGTATGGATTACAAACGCACGGGTTAAATATGAGATCTGTCAAAAATTGAGTTTGTCACACTTCATCACAACATCAATCAAAACGAAAATTAGGAAATATGTACATACATATGTATTTTATTTTATTTTATTTTTTCGATGACGTGTGATTACAAAACCTTGAAGTAGCTTTAAAGCAGCAACAGTTCGTAAATCTTATTTAAACAGTTTTTAGCTATACATGTGATATTGATAAACGAGGGTTGTTTATTAGGTTTTTGCTTGATTTTTTAAAAACATTAGCTACAAAAATATACAGTTGCTTTACAGACTTTTAACTATATTTATTCTTGAGCAAACTTGTCAATTTTATAATAATTTAAAACTAAATGAATTTCTAGTTGAAACTTCAAACTCCGTTTTGATTTCAATTAATAATAATTCCCCTAAATCTGAAATATTGTTTATTGCAGAACCATAAATTTCAAGCAAATTAAAGAAAAAAAATTAACGTAAGGTTATTGCCAGGTAGTAAGTTGCTCACTATTTTAACATGTATTAATATGTTTAAATTTTTATCTTTCTTATTGCCGTAAAACATATTCCGACTACTTTAGAGACTAAAGTGAAAGTGATGTTCAAATAAAGTCCTAATAATCTCGGTTATTCGTATATTTAAATGTCTTCATTCTAACTATTACTTCTTACATAAAAATCCATTTCAGTTACTGTTTTTATTTCTTGTAATATGTTATTTTTGAAAGTGGTATAAGTCCATGTGGAGCTAAAAAATTGTTTATTTGTACAAATAATTTTAGGAATTACTATATCACATTACAATTGAAAAGGTGTAAAGTGCAAATAAAATCACTCGAATTGATTACAGTTAGTCAATATTTTTAAATCGATTCAAAGCCTTAAATATCTTAACAACGAAAAAATGGACTTACACCATTTTCAAAAAAACCAGTTCAATTGTTAAATTTCCAACTAGCCGTACCCGCGGCGTTACCCAACCAAAATTAGGTTTTGACTCAATACTCGTATGTGAGTAAAAGTGAAAATCAGCACACATATTTTTAGAAGGATAACAGATTAATTTGTTTTACGAGTATTTATTGTTTAAAGTATATATGTATGTATATAAATTAACTTGCATTTACCTATAAATGGTTTATATATTATAAATTTTTGATTTGGTACATAAATGAATAGAATTAGTTATGTGATGAAAATACACTAAATTTACATGTGGTGTAGAGCTTTCTGGTATACAATGTTCGATGTTGTATTATTTTGCTATCATAATATATATTGTTTGCTTGGATTGCCAACACGTGATGAGCCATCATATAGTGGTCCATGAAACAAACATAGGTTTCTCAAATCGACTTCTACCAAAGAAAGAGTTTGTTGCTCTCGGTTATTAAGAGCTATTGCCGTTGACCAATGACGTTTTTATTGGAAATCGTAATCGTTTAAAATGTATTGGTAGACCTGTCGAAATCATTGGAAATCGGTTGCAGATCCGATGATAATTGTGGCTACAATTATATTATATTTTAGATTTGTAAGAGATTTGTTGTAAGCTGTAACTTTTATTGTTTCATTTAATATAATCGCAATTGATTTAGAGTTTACATTTCTTGAAGGAAAAATACCATCGCCGATTTTAAGCAATTGTTGTGGGAAGTTATTGTTCAGGTCGCTGTTCAGTTTAGTCTCTGAACAAAACTCCATATGGGACAGCACTTAAGGCAAGCTTTAATTATGTCGGCTCCCACTCATTCAGCAACTACGGGGAGCGTATTATTATTGTATATACAGATGTATGTAATTTCACAGTTAAAGATACTTTTTACATTAAAAGTTGTCAAGTTCCCTCGGTCAAACCGACTGCATTAGCTTCTTTCATAAGAAGTAGCGGATGGCTAGTAAATCAGCAAGTAATGCCACATTAAGCAGTTTCCCACCTCTCCTCACCATTCCCTCTTCCTCACTCCTTCTATATCGCTATAACCTTTTATTTTTCCTCTATCATAACCTAATTCTTTTCAGGCAATCACAAAAAGGAACGACCTACAGGACCCAAGTGGGCTGCAGTATCCGGGCAGCCTGCCTACCTAACCTTTAACTTTAATTGCTGAAATTACAATGGAAAACATACAAATTACTTTGATTAATAAATTTGCGATTCAGACTCATTCACATTGGGTTCCTTAAAGCTGTGCAAGTTTTTAAAACTCAGTAGTTCTTATGACAAGAATATAGATTAATATATAAGATTATACATTAATATATAAAAAATTTATCAAAATAAAAACTAAATATTCTACATGGCTTATATCTTAAAATATGTGTGTGGCCTTTCAAACATAAACTAAGCTAATGTTAGTTTCATCAATATTTGTTGGATAGTGCCGGAGATTAATTCTACCATCTACTCGATTCTAGTTTCAAAAACGTATATTTATGTAGGCAAACTTATGTTCTTATATCTATTTTTACGTTTATTCTCATCAAAGTTGGTTGAAACTCACTCATAGCTCAGGAGAAAAAGAAACTGTCTCCCCCGCACTATTTGTCATAGCTCTGAAAATGAATAAAGTCTGTGTGTTTTTCTACGCAATAAGTTTTAGACAGGTTTGCAGACAAAAAAATTACCATTAACCTCATGATCATAGTTTTGCAGCAACATAAACTATATGCTATATTCTTTTATGCTCAAATGTTTCAACTTTTTTTTTATTCAGCCGTTTAGCTTATAAAGTGTAAAAAACGCACGGATTAATTTTCGTAGTTGGTCAGAGGACCGGCAGGCGGAGAAACACGTGAGTTGGAGACAGTTTTGCAGAAAAAAATTACTCTTGACCGCACTAGGTCATAGTTTTGCTACAATATAAACGTGCTGGATTCGTTTGTACTCAAATCTATGTAGGTTTCAAATTGCTTCGATATTGGTTCAGCTGTTTAGCATATAAATTGTAACAAATGCGTGGATTTGCTTTTGCTGTTGGTCAGGGGACAGACATGCGGAGAGAAACACGCATTGGAGGGCAAGCAGTTTCCTTACGTTGCAACGCGTTGTTTGGGTTTTATGTTTTGTTTTTTGGTTCCTAAAACTATTGTTTTAATAGATTTCTTCGAAAACAATATTAAAATTTCGTGAGTTTAGGCGGTTTACCGTCGCTCGACCTTACAATAAGCACTTTAATGGACTTTTATATAGTATATGTCCGTCAGGAGGCTTCACTCTACACTTTGTTAAAAAAATTTTAAAAATCGGACCAGTAGTTCTAGAGATTACCTTTTGCAAACATAAAAACCTTTCCTCTTTATATATTAGTATAGATAAGTTTTATAAAAATTTTAATATTTGTTCTTTCATTTCATACGTTTCGAAACGGGCACACTTTAACTGAACGTTAAAGCGACGTGTCTGTTTTTATAGGTATGTGTGTCCATTGAAAATCACAATTTAGTGAAAATTATAAATAAAGCTAATACTCGTAAACTCTGATTATTTTATACAGAAATTAACACATAGCATTTTGTAAGAATTAGAAAAATTAGTTTTGAAAGAATAATATAAATAACAAATATCAACCGAATACAACGAGAAACGTTATTCGAATAAAAAAATTTGTTTAGTATAAGTAATCCTATCAATTTCATTAATACACTACATATTATATATTGATTATTTATTAAAAAGGTAAATCCAGAAAATGTATGTGAAAAATTATTTTATGTAACAATAGTAGTTCATTTTTTTTCGGTTTCGGGTGAATATTATCATTTTCATGCATCACTAATTAAAAATTACAACTGAATTTAACGACATTGCCAGAGTAAAACAATTAAACTCCTTACTACATTTAATAGTTAACGAGCTGATTTTACATAAACTTTTTCAACAAAAACTTATGTAAGTTTTATTTTTGCATATGACCGAATTCGGAAAAAGAAACCTTACTGCTGCCACGTCCGATTATCCGTTTGGTATTAGATTTTTGCTGTAGTGCCCTACACAAAGGGGAAAAAAGGAATCAACTTCCTCTTAAAACTAAAGAGTGCCCCCTACAACTGTATAAAGGCTGGACCAACCATAATGCACGATGGTAATTGTGAGTCACACCTTAACGTCAAGTTATTCTCAACTTATTTTGTGGTTTCTTTATTTCAGTTTTTAATAAATTGAATTGTGAAGCGGAACACAATTAAAAAGCTTGTTAAAATTACTGAATTCTTTTACGAAAATGGGCGTTCATGTTAACACGTATTTCGTTGACGTCGTGGTTTTTTGGTCATCATAATAGACCACATTTGGGAGAAATGTGCGCAGATCTGTAGGAAACACGAAAGCTCCTGAGCATCCTAGCCTACTTCGTTCTCCCGAAAACATTTCTTTTGTTCGAGATAGTTTGGCAAAAAACCCGTCAACCTCGACTTGCTGGCGTGCCCAACAATTCATCATCTCACTAACATCACTGATGCGAATTTTGAATGAAGATTTAAATTTTTTTGTTTGGGCTGGTGCCCCAAAGTCTATGTTGGGGTTGCTCGACCGTGTGCTGGACAGGGCGAAGAAGCTTATCGGTGACAGTACGGTGTCCAACTCTATTGACTAACTGGAGCATCGTGCGCAGGTGCGTTACTCTGTTCTATCGTTACTACAATGGATATTTCGCTACTAATCTCTGACGAGATTAGGGATCTTGTTCCTGAAACTCGCACATTTCCACGTAACACGCGTTATTCGACCAGAGCTCATCCATTTGAGGTCGATTGCCCGGGGAATCGTACAACGCATCACATCGTTATTTAGCCGTACGCTTCGCCCATGGAATAAGTTGCCCACAGACATGTTTCCTGTCTGTTATGATGTCGGAAAGTGCAAGTCAAATGTTCACAAACACTGATAGCATCTAATGGAATCAAATACAAGTAGTTTTTCCGTGATTGCTTAATAAATGTCAAATTGAATGATAATACAATATTTTGTACAGAAAACAAATGTCATCATAAAAAAATATTTTAAAATGTGTTAGTATGATCCATGGTTATGAAATAAAGAAAGCGTTAAGTAGAAATTAGAGTAGCAAGCAAAATAAAAGTTACTAGTATTAAATTAAGATAATACTTACTTATTTCTTATTTTTGCAGCTAAAGATCGTTTCGGTTTTATATAAAACAGTATTTATTTTCGATAACAATTTTTTATCATCGTCAGGAAAATTAAATTAACAAATTGTTATCGAAATATCGAAAATAAATACTGTTAAATTTTTTATATAAAATCAAAACGATCATTAGCTGTAATAATAAGAAATAATTACTTAAACAACATCAAATAATTAAATATTAAAGATAATCCTTACTAATATTATAAATGTGAAAGTAGCTGTCTGTCTGTCTGCTAACTAAACCGTTGAACCGGTTTTAATAAAAGTCGGTTAGCAAATACCTTTAAGTCCAAGAATCATTATGGTATAGTTTATTCTGAAATTTCAGTCACAAAAAGAGAAAAATTACAGTTTAAAAAAAATTGTTTTCAATATTTTCGCAATTTGAACCGATCTTTTCTTTCGAGAGGGTTTCTAAATAAAATGGCAATAAAAAATTATTTGGTCATCGGACAAAAAACTGTCCGTCTGTTATTTATGAACCGTTTTCCAATACTCTTTGTTACTTCAAAAGGGTGCGTCAATGTCTTAAAATACAAAAAAAAAAAAGTTAATGTTCGGACTGGCGAAATGTCCATCCCAAAGATTAATTTTTGAGTAACTCTTCCATTTACAATACTCTTTCTTCTTTAAAAAGTGTGTATCAACCGCCTAAAAATAAAAAAATATTTTTGGTTTTCGGACTAACGAAATATTTGCGTTAAAATTTGATTTTTGATTACGAAGTATGAACATATTTGCATGTTTTCGCGCTTAAACTGAACTAATTTAGATGAAATTCGATTTGCAGATATCTTTAAGATCGAGAATTAGGATAGAATAGCTTTTATTCTGAAATTTCAGCCACAAATGAAAAACGGGGTGCAAAATTACCGTTCAAAAAATAATTTCTAAAATAACCCCGCCGTTTACTAACCGATGTTTTCTTTTGAAAAAATTTGTTAGCCCACTGAAAATTAAAAACAAAAACATCCGACCGAAAAATAAATTTCTGATTAACTCAACCATTTAAAAACCAATTTTCAATATTCTTTCTTTGCAACGGTCTGAAAAAGTTTCCGGACATCAGGCCAACGAAACCGAAAACTAACAGCCAGTTCGCCGATGTCGAAAGGAAAAGTTTATTCGCACTCTAGGCGAACGAAAATTGATTTGGGCTTTTTCTAACTTTATTCCACGCGAACGATGTGTCAAAATTCAATTAAAATACATAAGTTCATGCGAACGAACAATAGTGACATAGACAAACCAAAATTTATTCGAATGTGAGTGACTAGCGAACCCAAGTTTTAATATTTTTTCTTCTTTTAAGAGTTCAATAAAAAATTTGTTGGTCACCGAACTCCTAAAATGTCCGTCACTTTTTATTCTTTCAAAAGAGTTTCTCAAAGAAATAAAAAAAATTTGGGCATGGCACATACAAAAAATTAATTTTTGAATAACTCTGATTTTAAAAACTCATTAATTGTTTGAAAGATACAGCTTGCACTTTGATCCCATAGCATATTTTTGAAGAAAATGTCCGTGCGAAAAACCCAATACATGATTTATGGACTGGCTGAAAATACAAAAATATTTGTGTATAGGACGAAATAACTTGAACACTACTTTTCCTATTGGAAATCGGACAAACATTTTGCTCGTTCAGACTATGCCGTAATTCATGTATGCGATGATTTAATTTCATTGTTCGTGTGTAACCAAACACTGGTCTGCAATATTACCAAGAATAGTCAATGAGCGAATTCTGCAACAATGTAAATTATTGGTTTGGGATGAAAGTTCGATGGCCTACTGAGAGACGTTAGATCCAGGGCTGCCATTTTTAATTATGTTAATCAAAATTGGTAATATTTTTTTCCAACGTGGATGTGCGAATATTTTTTTCATTTTGGTTAATTTTCCCCGAAATAATAAACTTATGATATTATTTATATATCATTTGTGGAACTCTCAAATCAGGTTTTTAAGTTTTTAATATTGTTATTTACAAACTTTTTTAACACAACGCTGTCATTACGTCACCGTGATCAGCTCTGAGTTATAAAACAAATGTTCTAACATTCGCGTAAGTGATATCATTGGCGATAACCTCTTCCAACTAAAACCTATCTTTGATTATTTGCTGTGTTTTTAGCTGGAAATTTCACTATACGAAGGCTGATCAAAAAATTGAATTTTTTCAAAAAGTATTTATGTATTCATCAATAAATATATTGTCCCGTTCAAAGTAATCCCCCTCAGATATAATACACTTAAGCCAGTGTTTTTTTCCAATCCTCGAAACACTTCAGAAACGCGCTTTTTGGTATCGCCAACAGCTCCTCTTTCGATTTTTCTTTTATCTCCTCAATCGTATCAAAGCGCTTTTTTCATCGGTATCTTCAGTTTTGGGAAGAGGAAAAGGTCAGCGGGGGCCAAGTCCGGTGAATACGGTGCTTGAGGCATGATAACAGTTTTATTTTTGGCCAAAAACTCACGCACAAGCATCGATATGTAAGCAGATGCGTTATCATAGTGCAAAATTTTTTATTGTTGTTTTCCGCAATTCTGTACATTTCTGACGAATTGCGTCACGCAAACGGCGCATAACTTCAGGGCAGTATTCCTTATTGACCGTACGATCTTGTAGCAAGAATTCATGATGCACCACGCCATTGTCGTTGACGATGTTCTTTTAACAATTCTGCATTGTTAACTCGAAAAGCTCATTTTTTGAGATATGACTATGTTTTTTTTTTTTATATTGGACCAGTACTCAGGGGATGACCCCTACATATGCAGTGCATTGTACCAGAACTAGGAAAATAGGTTGTGAGGAGGGGGAAACACTGCAATACAGGAGCGATATAAGCCCTTTTATTTTAGCAGAACACATTTAAAATATCTTGACATAATAACACCTAATAAAGTTTTAAGTAGTTCAGAACTTTTTTAGAACCCTTGTCACGTTTTCCGTATTTAACCGAAATAAAGTTTTACAGTTTAATTTAATAAAAACCAAATTTCGTAATAGTGTTGATTTTAAAACTATCAACAATATTAAACAATCAAACGATCAAATCAAGCTTTCGGACCTGGTCTTCTACAAATTGGAGAATATGGCAAGAGCCCTGCAATATCATCCAAGACTCAGATATATATTTCGTATGTATATATATGAAGTGAGACAAACAATATGTATTGATTAGTATTTAAAATATATCCTGCAGGCTTGGAAAATTTTTGCACATTGGCTTAACGCAAAAAATTATTTTTAGAAAAATTTAAAAAAATTCAGGAAAAATTACTACCAAACGGGTGTTAAAAGATGTGGGAAAAATCAAAGTCAAACAGTGTGAAAAATTTATTTAAAATATTAAATTCCGAAAATCGCATCCAAGCCCACTGTGCAAAATGTTTTTCTATTTTTTATTAGATAGTAGACAGAAAAAGAAAAACAATGCAAAATTATTCTGTTTGGACTAATATTGAAAAGGTTATGAGTATTTATTCAGACACGGCTTTCTCATAATTCGGCTTTTTCAAAACGCGATATCTCAGAAATCAGAAGCTAACAAAATCTGAAAATTTGCTGAAATGTGCTGTTCAATAGGGACATCAATAACAAATAAAGCAAATCAAAAAAAATGTCTCCGAACTGTCCGATTTGACTTGGATTGCCCAATATACATATAAGAGCACCTTGTTCATTAAACAGCTCCAATAGTGTTTTAGATAAGCTCATAAAACAAAATTTACGTCCGGACTCAATCTGCTTATATGCTGTTCACACATATGCTTTTAATTAAAATTTTGCAATTAACGTCTTAATTGATTTCAATCACCCATACAAAATTTTAATTAACTTAATTGCCAATTAACGATTAATTGTTTTAATATTTAGTAAAATTAAATATACAACCCTGTGACAACCGTGTTTAGTTAGCACAATAACCCAATGAACACACTTTGTTCAAATTTGATAACTCAAATGCAAACAAAAGATGGCGCGTCAACAAGAAGAAACAGCTTTAATAGGTAGTAGCAGAATTACAACAAATATCAATATGTATTTTGTTGGTAGAATTTACGAACAGTTGTCAAAATTTTGTTTGAAAAGGCAAGGAAGTCTATGTGCTTTTGACAAATTGACGCAAAGGAAACGAAAGACAGCTGTGCTTATACCACTACCGTATTAAAACTGCCTTGAGAAGAAATATTCACAATTAAAATGTAAACAACATTTCTGTCAGCTGTTGTCAAACGTTAATTGTTTTAGCAATAGTATGTATGAACACTTAAAAAATTTTTAATTAACTGATAATTGAATTAATTAAAAAGTGTAAGTATGAACAGCATATTATACTTCCTTTTTAATTTTACAATTTCCTCAACGACTCTCGCATATAAAATCAACGCATGCAGATTTGTTTCGCAACAATACCGACTTTTATGAATTGTGATGCTGTGAAAATAGTTAAGCAACATTTTAAATCTTTTTTTGAGCGGATGAAACCCTTTGGGAGTTTTGCCCATTCAGAGTTAAGAGAGGGGTTTCTTGATACAATGATTTCTTGGCGAGATAATGCGTATCATTTGCAAAATTCGTAGTTTTTTATGAATTCATTTTTTAAAAATGATTAAGATTTGCATACGTTTCGCGAGAAAATTGCATGTAATTTACGCCTTTTGCTGGCAAATATGTCACCTAAACATAACTGCCAGGAAACTGTTTTAAACAAAATATCTATCGTTTATGTTTTTTTTAACATGATTTGTTGCAAAAGCTGGTGGTTGTTAAGAAATGTTTGGGGATGATTATTGAAAATTTCGAGGCCATGCGAATTTCATACTAAATTCCTTTTTTACTCGTATGCTGCTGTTTTGTAACAATGTGTGAAAATACCTAAAACAGTTTGCATGTTGTTCGAAAACTGTTTTCCACGCACACTTGCAATTATACACAAACAAACATACGTAATACGCGTGCACATGTAGTATATACAAACATACATACATATGTATTTATTTCTTTTTAAGTATGAATAATAAAAAATGAATGAGAATCTATTCTCTTGATCACACGGCATGTGTCAATAGCAGTCGTGTGTGGTTTCATTATCCTTACAATCCTGTTGAATCAATACAACAAATATGGTAAGCGTGTCCGTCGTTCCATATACTTACATTCATACTTCACGATGAGTGTGGGTTCATCTTCTAAGGTCCCTGAGGTGTCTACTTTTATCGTTAACACGATATAAATAATATATTTGGGAAAGGATCTCCTGATGTTTTTAAGTTATAAATAAAAATTAATTTTTGAACAAAAGGTAACAGTTTTTTGATTAATGATTTGTTTTCGACAAAAATTACAAAATTTATTATATTTTGCTCTAAATGACACACGCCAATGTAATTATTTAAGCAATCATGATTTTTTAATTTTTTTCAAGTGCTTGCTTATAGATATTGTGCAACTGAATGAGAAAACAATAAACTCGAATTCGTATCTGTAGAGGTCGCGTGATTTGGAATACAAAACACAAAAAGTGCACACTGGTACCAAATGTATAAAAAATGTGACTAACCTGAAAAGAAAAAAGAGTAATAGTTAGTTTAGAGTTTAACATGAAAATCATAATTTCATATTAAATGTAATTATACTAAATACAATTTGTTAAAAAGAGTTTTTCTTAAAATATTATTCTCAAGCTTTAAAGTAAATTGGAAATATATCTGTATAAAATTGTGTTATTATATAAAACTGCGTATTATATCTTTAATTATAATTTACTCTACTGTAAATGAGTTACCGTTTGCATTTTTGCAGTTATATTGTTGCCCTCTATCAGTTTCAAGATGGTTATGTGCAATTTTTTAAAAACAGCAATAGCTTTTATCAAACCACAACCAAAATATTTGTTTTCATCATATGTTCGTCAACTCACATAGAGGGTGTCATAGAACGTAACGTTCGAAAGCGGGTGACTGGATGGATTGTACCCATCATGAGAAAAACTAGAAAAAAATCTATCCCATGAAGTTTGAAAATTATGCGCATTTAAGAAAAACCTAAAAGTTTAGTCAAACTGTAACCATTTTTCGGGTATTTTGATTAATTTTTATTTATAAATTTTACCGTAACCCTAATTAACATTTCTGGAACTACAATAAAAAACAAAAAAAACACACAATTGCCCCAAACTATTTAGAATTAATAATCTTAAACTATAAATTTAAAACTTCAAAAATTTGTCGAATTTGAAAGGCCCTCCTGTAAAAAAATGTGCTACAGTGCCTTTAGTGACATTAAAAGTTGGCGCATTTAATCCTGATTGTAAAATGGTACATTACTTCTTAGTTTCTTACTAAAAAAAAAAAAAAAAACTATTTTTGCTACCCCGTTTTACTCAATTCAAATGTTTTTTTATCCGCAAGAGCTGTTGGTAGATTCTTAATTTTACGGCAAAAGGATGAGGGAGATGGATGGTGGACATGATTGCCTGTTACTATTGTCACAGCCACTAAAAACTCGTATTGTTGTGATCAACCATACTATGTTGCATTTAATCATATTGATATAGCTATATATGACTTTTAAAACAAAAATATTTTTGTTTTATTGCAGCTAACAAATTCTTCAACCAGAAAGAGAAAATTCGTACTTTAATCCCGTTTATATGTATCGCGATTATTCTTTTTCTAATTATTATTATTTTTTGTGAATTTTATATATACATATCAGAATATATAATACGCCATCTTTTTATTGTAATTTTTTTTTATTTATTATATGTATGTGTGTACTAGGGTGACCGCAAAAAATCAATGTCGGAATCTTGTTAGTCTTAACCCCACAAAACGAATCCCCTTTCCAGATATTGGGATAGCCAAAATTTGAGCCCGATTAAACGACGGTAACACGTGCCGCTCGTCGCTCAAAATTTGAAAAAAACCAAAAAGTTGACGTATTGAGCCATAACTCGGGAACAGTAAATAATAAAAACACGCACGATATCACAAAAGATAGCTTATTTTGTTCTTCAAAATTTATGTTATGAACAAAATTGTTGTAACTCTGAGTCAAACCGAGTTACGGCAGCCTTTAGCTCCGAAAACGTGACCTGGTGCCACCAGGAGCATACTTCATATATTATGTTATTATGTGATAAATTTTGAATTTTTTTGGTATATTTTTAAGTTTAAAGTAGAAATGTAATAAAAAACGCAAATAATACAGTTAAATTCAAGAACATTTTTATTTTAACATATAAAAATCAGGGATATATTCGATAATAATTCATAGTTATCCAAAGTGGTAGCTCTGGATATCTCCAAAGCGTTTGACAGAGTGTGGCATGCTGCACTACTGGCAAAACTTACTGCTTTTGGTGTCGGTAATGACTTTTCGCGATTTATATCGAGCTTTCTTAGAGACCGCACTATACGAGTTGTTATAGATGGGGTCTCATCAAACGAGTTCAAGATTAATTCAGGGGTACCGCAAGGCTCCGTTCTCTCTCCTACCCTATTTCTTATCTTCCTCAACGACCTGATCAAACTTCCAATCCTATCCACTCTTTTGCAGATGACAGCAGCATTTGCTATTCATACTCTTTTAGTTATAGGCCCAGCCTATCAGACATCGCTGCCAAGAGGCTAAATATTAATGATTCACTGAATAGTGATCTTCTATTAATCTCCGAACGGGGTCGCAAAAACAGGGTCGACTTCAACGCTCGTAAGACCCGGTGCTGTTTATTAACGCACAAACTAACGACCGCTAATGCTGCTTCATCTGTACTCATGGATGGTATAAATATTGAGGAATCGGGTGCTCTTGATGTTCTTGGAATGAAAGTACAGTGTGATGTTCGCTGGAATGATCACATTTTTCACGTCTCTAAAGAAGCATTCAAGTGCCTCGGTTTTTTGAAACGGTGTAAGATGTACTTCACTCCATCCGACCTCCTTACTATTTATACCACCTACATCCGACCGAAAATGGAATACAACTCTCATGTTTGGGCCGGTGCCCCAAAGTCTGTTTTGGGGTTACTCGACCGTGTGCAGGAGAGGGCGAAGAAGCTTATCGGTAACAGTAGGGTATCCAACTCTATTTTTATATTAAATTGGAAAATAAGAATAACACACACTCTGTCAAACGCTTTGAAGATATCCAGAGCTACCAAATGTTGAGCGACGAGCGGCACGTGTTACCGTCGTTTAATCGGGTTCAAATTTTGGTTATCCCAATATCTTGAAAGCGGATTCGTTTTGTGGGGTTAAGACGAACAAGATTCCGACATTTTTTTTGCTCCATATAAGTTGCGGTCACTCTAGTGTGTACTTATGTTAAGTGTGAAAAACTTTGGTTCTATTACAAGAAAGCAATTTAAGACATGATAGATATGGTTGTTTAATAAAGGTAATATGGTTTTTTTGTTACTAAAATGAGTTTTTTAAAATGTCTGTTCGAAAATCGAATAAACCGGTTAACTTGGAATTTTAAAATTAAATGTTATATATTTGTATCTATTTTAATTCCAAATATGCTCATAACTGAGTTACTTTAATGAGAGTGTAAAGTAAGAATTTAATTCACAGTTATGTAATCGATTGTGTAATGATAAATATGACACTGTGACAGACTGGGTTCAAGATACTAATAGCAATGAATGTGGGCAAAATTCTGAAAATTAACTAAGTCTCAGTTTACACCCATCAGTAGTGCAATTCACTAACTTTTAACGATTTTAAAACAGCATAACTTAACGCGAGCTATTGTGGTTTGCACTAACGTTTATGTGATTCACTAACTTATTCTTAGCACCTTTGTAGTGCGATTCACTATGCTTTTTAAGCCCCAATTATTTCGGTTAAAATTATTAACCACAAAATTAACCTTTTTCCTATTCACAAGTACTTTAAACACCATATGCTGGGGTTTAAAGTCAGCTGTTTGAGCCAGCTGTTGCATTTAACCACATAAATAGGTGTTAATTAACACCCCAATATTTGGTGAGTTTAAAATGGTGTTGATTTTACATTTCATTTCATTTTACATATTCATTTCATTTAATTTATGTAAATTAACTAATAAAAAACAAAAAAAGTTAGTAAACAACAAAGTAAAATCTTGAATATAATATTTTTGTATAAAACAATAATTAAAAATTTTTTATTCAATATGTATTTCGTTTTCCTTTAGAAAACTTCTTAAGGAAAGTATTTGTTGATCGATTATAAAATCAAAAATGTTTTGATAGGCAATAAAATAACATTCTTTTTATGTTAAATGTAATTATGTATGTATGTGTTAAAGCTCTTCATGTTATTTTATTTCCTATCACAAAAAAAATGTAAATATTGTTTTATATAGAAAAGATCTCGAGCTCATATATTATTTTCAAGATTTTTATATATATGTACGTATAGAAAAAGGTCAAAGTTACAAAAGATGAAGAAAACATATAAACAAAAGGAGATTCAGTACAATAGCTAATAAAAATGAAATGGAGAGTTGCCACGTTATAACAATCTGAACGTGAAGAAAAATAAAACCCTTTACGGTGGCTAAATATAGTTAGTGAATAACGTAGGGGTTAGTGCAAGCAACAAAATGTGTGGTTAAAGTTAACACTTCTAATTGGGGTGTAAAGTTAGTGAATCGCACTACTGGTTGTATGTTAAAAAAATTTTAAATAATCTGGCAGCTTTGTTAAACATAAAGAAAACCACAAAGAGGAACAGAAAAAAAACAAACAAATTTGCAAATAATTCCATGTTTAGAGTAAGTAAAACTATTTATATGTTTATTATTTAAAATATTTTTTGATAAATAAGATAAGTTCTTCTCAGGGAGAACACGCCGACCGACTGTTGGAGTCTTCCGACAATTCGTATGCCAAATACCGTGAAGTTATTCTAGTAGAAAATTTAACGACATTGTTGTTAAGATAAACACCACAAAAATAATTGGTGTTTAGTTAACGCTAATCAGTCAGGCTATAAAAACAGCTGATTTAAAACGAAGACAAATAGTGTTAAAAACTGTTATAGAATCGCAAAAACTCCAACGCTAGTGTTAATTTCTCTAAACGAATTTTATTAGCGTTAAAACAGGTTAGTGAATTGCACTACAGGTTTTCTTGATCAATTCTGCTTCAATTTGCTTTTGAACTTGCATTTATGTTCACACACAAAAGCTTTATGTCGTCAAGTTTAAGTTCTTTTGCCTTTAAGTTTTCGTATTTTTTGGCATTTCATTTTAAACTTGACGGTACCGTCAAGTCTGCACCCTTTTCCATTCTCTTTTCCCCGTTCTCTCATAAACTCAAGACATGGCGAGTCAAACTTGATGTGCGTAAACTGGCACTAAACAATTCTACTAATTGCATGCGAAAAACAAAAGTTCTATTTAAATTAATTGCAGAGAAAACATTTTGATACGTTAATATTTAAAAAACTATTTTGAAAGATGAAATGAAGAGTAATTTAGAGTAATTTACTATTAAATACGTACTAAGTATACATATGTACTATATTTTTCACCTCTATAGTACGTTTTGCGACACATACGTACATACATATGAGCAATCAAAAACAGTGAAATATAACCCTGAGTATGTTGAACTCAAGTTGCTTGCATCTTTTCATACTAGGGCTGGTAAAAAAGTAAACGTTATTTTAAATTCATCATGATTCGTCATGACCTGAGTTCAAATCCCAGTGGGTGCTGAGTAATGTAGCGACTACGAAATAGCTAGTTGTCCCCCAGCTAAAGATTTGAATATTACATTTCTTGTCCTCTTCAATCAAAAATTATTGATCACTGCAAATTTGTATTTTGGTTTGTACAAATGTACAAACCAAAAAGTCTAAATTAAAAATTATAAAGTAAAAAAAAAATCAATAAATTAATGTTTGAATTTTTGTTCTCTGCTTTTCGACGCTTTCAAAAAACAAATCGTAGCAACCAACGGTTGTTCATTTCTTTTAAAGGTGTAAACAACTGTTAGAGACGTGTATAAATGAAAAAGCTTATTTTTTGTGTTTTGACAAATATTATTAGAGCATTTTTCTTTTTAAATTCTCATCAATTTATTGAGATTGTTGGGATATAAAGTTGAATGTTTGAGAATATCTTTCCAAGGTCTACTGATGAGTATGGTAGCACCTGTGAAATGTCGACACATAGATAGCTGGGAAACATAGAAAACAAGCTATTTAATTTTTTATTGAAAAAATTATATTAAAAAAACAAATTGTAATAAGTAGGCATCTGCAAATCGATTACAGATGAATCCTAAAAAATCTAAATGACTGGTGATTCATAAAAAAAACTATACATCCTCGTATAGAAGTTTATATTAGGTGTGTTCCACGAGATCTCGGTCTAGTTCAGACTAATGAGAGTAAACAGCAAATTACTCTCTAAATTTGCAAATTTTACCCAAAACTGCTGGAACGCAAAAAACTACAATTGTACATCTTGCAATATTAGTACTGCTTACTTTTTAGATTAAAGTATATTTTAGTGATTTTAGACGCTTAAAACATATAATAAAAGATTTGCATTATTGGCAACAGCTGTAAAATTAAAAGCAATGTAAAAGTTTCAGTACATTTTTATAGCACATATTTATTAAATGAACAGTCATATAACTATTGCATGTTCTCCTTACAACTTCCTAAGGATATTTTTAGTTTGGGCAACCTTCCATTTTGCTTTAAACTAATTTTTAAACAAAAACTTTTTTCAATTTGCAAATTTTCTGATTATATTTTCAGTTTCATATGTATGTAAACATAAAACAGCTTATTATTAAATTCTAGTCCGAAGTTACCCAAAGAAAAATTTCGGGCTAATTTGTGCAGGAAATGAAAAATATTACTCTCTCATTTTCTCTCAAAATTGCACAAAAATTGTTACGTGGAACGCTTTTGGACTAGTTCGGACTGTTTCGTTATTCACGTGGAACACACCTATTGCTGTCAATGGACAAAAAATTTAAGTAGTAAACTCTGCAAAAAATTTAGGAGTTATTTCTAATAATAATTTAACATGGACTGTGGTGCCTAAATCGTATGTAAGATTGAGGACAGTTCAATGTTTTACAGTTGTGAAGTAAGAATGTTACTTGCTAAAACTTACTTGATACCATGTAATATACGAGTATATGGTTGCGAATTGCTTTCTAGTTGTGATAGGGCTTATATTTTTTCACAATTTGTTTTTTAGGCTTAGAGAATAATTATATTTCCGTTCATTAAGACAATAATTGTTTTTAAATTTCGTTTTAGAGAGATATATTAAACATGGCGCTAAGGTAATTTAACTCTCTTTCAGTTCTTCTGGACATAAGTAAAATTTCTAAATATTGCTTTATGTAGTAAGCTAAAAAATAGTCATGAAATTCATATTATTTTTCCTTTTTGGATCCACGAATTCCTTTGTAGGCCCGTATTCAATTTATTAACTAAATTGTTGACTGATTGAAAGTATGTTGTATTTAAATATGAAAAACTTTTACCATAAAATTATGGTATATTTGATAATTCCCACATCAATGTTGTTGTTATAAAAATTATTTCAACTGAAACGAAATACATAATTAATAGACACCAATTGGATTAATGTTTTGGAAAGAAAACTTTAATCGAATTTGAGCACAAGTTCAGCAAATCGAGTTATAGATAGCACATAATTATTTAAGGTGACGTCATGTCACATGCAGGCTTCGCAATATACAATAGACCGTCTTAAAAAAAAAAACGTTAATATCAACTTAAAAAATTCGAATCAACTGGAAATACATAAGTGTGAATAACATCAACATACTAACAATTTTAAATAATTTTTGCAAATTGATTTAACCTTCTCATTCAGAAGAAAGAAAAATCATAATCAAGTGAACACTGAAAGTTCCCATTCAAATTGACAAGTGTAAAAATAAAAACGTCGGTGTTGTGTACGAAACGACACCACTTCTGACATAATAATACACTCAGACCTTAAAAAATGCTACAAACTTCAATTATAAATAAGAATAAAATGTTAAGCACAATAAAAATCGCAACACTTTTAAACACCGGATGGTTGCTATTTGAGTGGGAGTTTAAAAAATAACAACTTGTAAGACACCCTCTTTTTGCACTTTAACTTTTTCTTTTAAATACAAATAAGAAGTTGTCAACATATGCTTTTACTACGACAGCAGATCATCATTTGTGCTATGGCATCATCACCATTTTCTTTTTTATGTATGTATGTAAGTAGGAAGCAACAACATTTGCCTGTCAAAAAAATAAATCGTTTATTTTGCAAAAACTGAAATCTCAAAAAAAAGGAAACATATCTTAGTTAAGAGAAAGTGTAGCTCGTATTAAGGCGCCAAAACTTAAGTGTTGATATGTCATCAACATCATTATCCTGGGAAACTTTTTTCTTGCAACATTTATGACAACAAACGCTGACAAAAGGCGCGCTCCTTACTCCATCTTTTCAAATTCCAATTTAAAAATTAATGATGTTTCCAGCGACGGCAAAATCGACTTGGCGGTATTTTGGGAAATTCAACACATGTGTGACTTTCTACTTCCGTAAGCCGTTTTCGTGTAACTTCTAGCATTATAAATGATGTAAAAATATTTTGCAAATCGACAATTGAAAGTAAATTGCAGTTTCCCTCATATTTGGAAAAACGATAAGATTCATATATTTTATTAAAATCTTTTCAGTTACGGTATAATTTTTAAAATATCCGAGATTTTATATTTTGTTTAGATTGTAAAGTAATATGTATGTTTGTGAAAAAAATTAATTGTAATTAGAATTTTCGCATGATGCGAATGGATGCACACCGCTTCAAAAAGAATAACAAAATACAAAAAAGTGCTTGGCAACCAATATAAATAACGGCACTAGATCTGACAAAAAGCTGTAGTTAGTGATACACCATACGACAGCTTTCGGTCAAAATTGGCGGAAGTATCGTAACTCCTCCTTTCACTGCAATTGAAATTTCTTCCGTATTGAAAAATGAAAATGTGTTTTGGCTCAAAAGAGAGCAAAAGCACCAACAACATTAAAATATTTCTAACACATGAGTATACTTCTGAAAATTTGGATCCAAAAATTAAGCTACTTTCGGGAATTCTTGACCACATTCTGTTTTCAATGCTAGTAGAATTGACAAAAGTATTTTTCAATGCTATCAAAATTTTCTTCACATTGAAGAACTTTTAAAAAATGCATTTCGGATTGAAGGAGAGTAGAAGAACCAACCAATACAATAGAGTTTTGAACACATGCCTATATTTCAGGAAAAAAATGTATTTTATATAAAAAAATAACAGCCGCTCGAGGTATATTTCGGGCCCAGAAAATTAGCCGTAAATAAGCGAACTGTCGTACAGGACGCAAGGTAGAAAAAAACTAAATTTTAGATCGCTCTTGTCCGGCGCTTAAAAACGTCACCAGCTCTAGTTAATGAATGCTTAAATAATGAAATTACTAGCCGATTTAAGGCTTAGAAATCAATTATTTTTATTTTCAACAACTATCCTGCTTATAAACAAAATTAACAGGATTATTAAATTATAGTTACTCAATAATTTGTTATTGGATTTCCAGATAAATAAAAATTTCCAAGTAAACAAATGAAAGTTAATAAAAGGAAAGATGAGAAAGTAAATAAATACATTAAAACGGTTGAAAATCATAATTAACAGAATAGTTTTAGAATATTAGAAGTACACTACAAAACGATATCCAGCATCTAATTTCAAGCAATCACATACACTATTCTTTACACAATGGGATGCCAATAACCGAATTATTAAGCATCTTTTGACTGACATTTTGAGTGCATAGCTGCAAAATAAGCTCGGATAAGAATTAAAAGAGTACTGTATGACTATACGGCATCCAACTAATTCAAGTTCTGCAACATCCTTTACTGCTTCAGAAGTTTTTGAAACGTCAAATGACTCCAATGTCACAAATATGACTACTTGAAAACAGGACTTTTACTAGATCAGGAACAACAAACAGAAATGCATTGTATGTAATTTTGTGCATTACGAAATAACGTATTAAAAAATCTATATTGAAAGGCATTCCAATAGATACAAACGCAAGAAAGCCCTGCATGGCAAGACTGTGGTTCATGAAATTGAGTACAGACATTTATTCGACAGCAAGGAACGCCACAAAATTCGTTAATCAACGATAATTCTTCATTACACCCATTCTGTATTATTTATATTATTTTTGCCAGGATAAATATGACATTTTATTTTAGGCCAGGATAAATGTGACATTTTAAATTATCTGAGCCTTGGAAAATATTACAGAATTCATGTGGTATGTATTCCACGATTTGTATAAGAGCAGATCCGAATACGCTTCACAGCGCAACTGAATTCATATTTGAAGTAAAAAGTATTTTTTTCCATGCATTTACAGTGAAAACGCTTCCACGAAAGCATATATTTCCGCTGCTTCAGTATCTCTAGCGATAACATGTAGAGCCTGACTGAAATCATCAGTCAATGGTACCACCGTTCCTTATTTTATATAGTACGATCTAAAGCTTCAACGACTCTTTTGTAGGCCATTCATGCCAAACTTACATTGCTGTAGCATGCAAGTTTGGGTCTGTAATATTACCATTCTGGGTAATATTACGGACCAGTGTTTGGTTACACATGAAAAATTAAATTAAATCATCGCATACATGAAAAGAAGATAAAATAGTTTCCAAGTTATTTCATACATGTCCAATTTTTTTTGTATTTTTAGCTAGTTCATAAATCATTTAAAAGGAATATATAACGTGTTGGCTTTTTCGAACGAACATTTTCTTAAAACATGTGTAATCGGATCAAAAGCATAACCTTTCAAAAAAAATAAAAAAGTGTTTTGAAAATCGATTCATATTACTTAAATTTTTTTTCAAATGGACATTTTGTCTGCCCAATGTTCAAAAACTTTTTCCCAGTGTGCTTACAAACTCTTTTAAAGGAAGAAATAATATTGAAAACCGGTTCATTAATATGAGTACCGAAGTACGAGAAAATAAAAAATTTATTTTTTGAACACACATTTAATCTGTCCGTCGCCAAACTTTTATAAATTTTCAGCCCATTGTCAAACTCTTTCAAAAGAAGCATCAGTTCGTAAATGGCGGGTCTTTTCAAACGGGGATTTGGAACTCCTTTTCTCACCTCTGTGGCTGAAATTTCAGAATAAAAACTATCTTATGTTGATTTTGGGTCTTCAAAATAGCTGCTAACCGAATTTCATTTAAATTAGCGCAGCGGTTTAGGCGGCAGAAGTTAAAAATATGTTCATACTCCGTTCTCAAAAATTAGTTTTCCGGCCGGACATTTCGTCAGTCCGAAGTCCAAAAATATTTTTCGGTTTTAGGCCGTTGACACGTCCTTTTGTAAGAAGAAAGAGTACTTGTATTAAAACTTGATTCATGAATAGCAGATTTTAAAAAATTTTACATTTCGGGAGGACAGTTTTTCTATCCGATGTCCAAAAAAAAATTTTTGTTGGCAGATTTTTTAGAAACCCAATCGAAAGAAAAGACCGGTTCATAAATTGCGGAAATATTAAAAACAATTTTTTGGACGGTCATTTTGCACCTTTTTAACCCTTTTGTGGCCCAAATTTCAAAATAAAAACTATCCTATAACAACTGTTGGACCTGCATACCGAATTTCATTAAAATCGGTTGAGCGGGTTAGGCGTGGAAAGGTAACAGAGAGACAGACAGAGTGTCAAAATGCGCTGGTTACCAGAAAACATATCATTAAAAGAAAGGCAACGAATTCATACCTTGAGATACCCAGGAGAAAAATTACAAAAAACGTGGAATAAAACGTAGACGCAGTAGAAGAAGTAGTAGTTGCCGTAAAGATCATGAGGATTTCATTGTTTTTATGCATTTATAGAGTTTGGCAGCAGCTTATGTTCCTCAAGACCTGTAGAAAAATTATTTTCCTCAACAGCTTTTATTCATTCCCCAACAAGAGATTGTTTGTTGGATGACTCATTAAAATATTTTGTTTTTATTAAAGGAAATACTTGTTTTACCGAATGAATCTTTTATTTACTATCTATCAAATCCTAAATATTAGCTTCGTTCCTTTAGTTTCCCAAATTGCGAGTTTATGTACATATGTCATGCGTGTATATCTACATGTAAAATGTATATAGTATTAAATGCATGTAATAAAAAAAAAAATAAAACATTTTTTATATAATATTACCCAACGTTATTTCTAGTATTTGAATATATAGATAAGTATATATGCAGTTGTAAGTATAAACATATATATTGTCGCCTAAAACGGAAAAGAGCGTAACTGATAATACAACTATCGAAAAATTCTAATAGGCTTTACATATTTTTCCGGTTACGTCCTTTTAAGTTTTAGGTGACAATATACAACTTATTTTAAGCGCATATGTAAAATAATATATGTTTCTAAAACCAGAGAAGTATATTCTTATGAGATCGAAATACGAAAAAAGTATTTGTATTTTTAGTTATTTGAAACACACGGCTCGAAAGTATTTTGTATTTGAAACACACAACTTATAATTATTTAAAATACCTTCGAATTCCTTATTTCAATTTATCATGAAACAAATGAAAAATTATGATTTTCATAATGCCAAATTGTGGTCGTTCGTTTATCCCTTATCAAATCGTTAACATGAATTCTACCAATTCTTTTAGCGTATTTAAATTTTACAAATCCAATTAGGCAAAACGGCTGCAAGTAAAATTTTCATGGAATAGCAATTAATAATAATTTTACGCACAATAAACACGTAAAAATTTTGTATAAATTTTCCAAGCAAAAAAAGATCAACAATTCACACTTACACATGCCCTTACATACATACATATATGTATGTACGTAATAAATGTAAATGTGTTAACTAGAAATAAGGGAATAGTCGTCTCATTATTTCATTACATCATACGGCATTGCGGCGAATAGAAAAAAAAACAGGAATAGACATCAAACACCACTTTAAACAAATGGTTCCATTTTTTCTCGTTTTGGTTGAAAGATAAAAACCATTTTAACACCACATCAAAAGCTGATGAAACAAAATCTTCATATGAATGAGTGCGTATGTCAAAATTTACCAATGCTCTAATTAATCTTGACGAAATATACCTATACAAAGAAAATTTGAAAAAAGTAGTGTTTCAAGAACTTACAGTGTATTGCAGAATGTTTGTTAAGGACAGAATATAATATTAATGAACTGAGAATATCTTTGTGGCATTTAATACCCGAAATTTGTTTTGCTCCTCCCTGTATATATGGTCGTAAGAGCAGTTATTTTTTTCTGAAAATTGAAATTAATGAGTACCAGTTTAAGCAAAACAGTGAATAGAAGTGTAAGTGTGAGGTGACACATTTGAAGAGAAAATTAGATTGAACAATACCGAAGGAAAAATCCACCCTCATTATATAAAAATTAAGTTCTTTTTTTACGATATATAAGGTTTCATTGTGTTCAAAGTAAATTAAAGATGAAAATATAATTGGAAGTTTTAATCCAAAAAATTAAGCTTATGCTGAGAAAAAATCTTAATCTAAGAAAAACATGCACATAATAATAAAACAAATGAAGGAAAGCGAAGTATCGAAATAAATTCAAAACAGAAGTGTAGAAAGAAACCTAAAAAGTGCTTTCACTCGCATTCTAATATCTGCTCACCCGCCTGTAATAATAGTTCACAGCAACAAATATCAGTATGCAGATATTTTGAAGTCGGAGAATCAACATATGATGGTTTTTATTCTAAAAGCTACCCTTTGTGAAAAGCGGGCAAAATGACCGTTAAAATTTGTTTTTTTAATATTTACACAATTTTAAACCGACTTTTTCATATGAGAGGGTGTCTGACGAGTCCTCCAAAAAAATGTTTTTGGGCATTGGGCAGACAAACTGTCCTAGAAATAAATTTTTTAGAAACTCCGGCTTTTATGCGCTGCTTTTTAATACTAATAATTCGTTCAAAGTGGTGCGTCAGCGGCCTATAAATAAAAACTAAAATGTTTTTGAGTACGCATGGAACAATAATATACAGATAGTGTTTTAAATGCAAAAACTTATTAAGAAAAATTATTTGTAATATAAAACACACATTTGTTTTGTTATTTTGTTTATTTTCTTTGACAGCAACAATAAGAAACTGTGTTGTTTTCTTATTGTTGGCTTGTTGTAGTTTCACCTTTACCTAACATATTATTGTACCATGTTAGTACGAAGTATGAACATATTTTTAGCTTTATACGCTAAACAAATTGAGTTGAAATTCGGTTTTCATATATTTTAAAGTCCGAGAATCAACATATCCCACGTTGATATTCTGAAATTTCATCCACAAAAAGGAGAAAAAGGCTGCAAAATAAGGGTTAAAAATAATTTATTAAATTAAATTTTTGGTTTGTACATTTGTACAACGGGTTATAGTTCAGGTTTTTTCTTTCTTAAGTTTTTTTCTTTAGAAAGATTTTTTACAATACAAATAATCAAATCTTTAGCTGGGGGACAACTAGCTGTTTCGTAGTCGCTACACTACTCATCAGCACCCACTGGGATTCGAACTCGGGACATGACGTATCATGATCTACTGCTTTAACCACTAAGCCACCGAGCATTTAATTATTTTCTATCTATATTCATCTCATATTGAATCACATATGCATTTTGTTAATTGCCCACATTGTTTGTACAGCGTTTGCTGTCTCTAAACTAGCGGTATTTATTTTATTTATTAACATACATATTTTTGTATTTTAATATTCTCCGTACCCAGAGATGTAAATATACATTTATTGAATTTTTGATGAACTTTTTATAATTTATTAAATTAAATTTTTGGTTTGTACATTTGTACAACGGGTTATAGTTCAGGTTTTTTCTTTCTTAAGTTTTTTTCTTTAGAAAGATTTTTTACAATACAAATCTGCTGTGATCAATAATCTTGATTGAAGAAGACAAGAAAAATAATAATCAAATCTTTAGCTGGGGGACAACTAAAGCAGTAGATCATGATACGTCATGTCCCGAGTTCGAATCCCAGTGGGTGCTGATGAGAGTAGTGTAGCGACTACGAAACAGCTAGTTGTCCCCCAGCTAAAGATTTGATTATTATTTTTCTTGTCTTCTTCAATCAAGATTATTGATCACAGCAGATTTGTATTGTAAAAAATCTTTCTAAAGAAAAAAACTTAAGAAAGAAAAAACCTGAACTATAACCCGTTGTACAAATGTACAAACCAAAAATTTAGGTTAAAAATAATTTCAAAAATAATACCGCCATTTACGAACCGATGATTTCTTTTGAAATAATTTGTTAACTCTCTGAAAATTAAAAAAAAAATGGACAACAGACAGACCTATCTGCCCGAAAAATATTTTTTTAGATACTCCGGCATTTATGAACCGGTTTTCAACATACTTTTAAAAAAGTTTGTAAACGGACCGGAATATATGAAACAAGGTTTTTAGACATCCTATAAATACAACGACCGTCCGAAAAATTAATTTCTGATTAACTCAACCATTTATAATTAAATTTTCAATATTCTTTCTTCTCCTATAAGAGTTTGTCAGCAGGCTGAAAACAAGTTTCTAAGCATCGGACCGCCGAAACATTCGTCCGAAAAATAAGTGTTTGCTATATTTCGTATTAATAAACCAATTTTCAATATTGTTTCTTCTTTTAAAATTTTGGCGATGACCTGACATTAAACAAGTAAGAATGTGGTATATTCGGCTGGGCCGAATCTAAAATACCCTTCACGATAGTCACGTATATGTATAGTATATTTAACATTTTGAACAAAATATGCTCGGTTATATATGAACCGATATCAGAATTTTCTATTTTCTGTATTTTAGTAACCTTCTTTTATAACATGGATTGCTTTTCAGCAAAAAAAAAAAAATTTAATGGAAAAATCGGTTCAGGCTATATCTCGGGTATATATGGACCGATCTCGGAAATTTTCATTGATCGTAATTGGGGATTCACTGACGTTTAACCACGGTTACATAGCTGTCCATGTCTACAAGTGTGAGAGCCATTATTTCACTTGCAATTGAAGAATCCGCAAAAGCGTTTTTAGAGGCAAAAACAACAATATATTTGCTATGCCTAAGAATTTGCATATATTCTAATCATTATGTGACCCACATGATGTCATACAACATAAAGCTGAAAACATACATAATTCACATACAAATAATGTGCACGAATTTTTTATGCAAAATTCCTAGCAAATCAAGTGCTTTTATTATTGTTGTTGCGTTCTTATTGCTTCGCAAGCACGTGTGTTATATTTGGGACTGGAGTGATCATTAAAGAATAACTCGAATATTCTTGATCATTGGAAAAAGTAATAAAGAAGTAAAAATAGCGGGAGATGTTCGACAGAGTTTAATTTTAAACGTAGTGAAAGGTAGTCCTAAGTCAGAAAAGTAAATTAGCCTAGTACATTAATACACTGTGGTATTAAGTGTAAATAAAGTTGTGAAGTATTTTAGTACTGTTCCTTGATTGGAATATACACTAACTCCAGTCTAGTCCAGGAATGCCGGACATCTTTAAACAAGATGGCAAGACATTCTAACCTAACCCCAAAATGGGTACGTAGACGCGGGTACAATAACGGCAACAACATCGCTGACGACATAGCCAAAACGAGACAACTCTAGAGGATAGGGATATCGATCTCTTCTACAGACAATCCTTATCAGCGTGCTGGAAGAGGATACACCTCCACACGCTGGAATATGCTCAAGAAAAGTTGTTCACAGAGTCCACATTCTTTATTTCAAGCAACGTGTGGCCGTATATCAACTTAAAGAGAACAAAGGATATCTTAAAACTACCTAGATCTAACTTGAGAGTTACAGTAGCAGTTATCACTGTACATTGCCCGTTTGGAACCTATGCCAGGAGACTTACCCTACAACAAAGTTGTCAAGACGAATATTATTGTCTAATGCTTCACTTCCTGCGAACATGCCCGACATTGGAGCACCACTGCCTAAGGTATATAGGCGAGCAGAGCTTCACTAGCTTATCATGTCTGGCAGCGGTGAACCTGAGCACGCTAGCCTTATTCACAGGGAGTAGCGGATGGCTAGTAGGATAGCATGTAACGCCGCACATAACAGTTTCCCACCTTTTCCCCTCCTAATTGTATCCCTATACCACTATACCCCAATAGCTTCTCTTTTCACCTCTATCCTTTAACCTCTCTGTTTTACATGTAAACACAAAGGGCCCAAGTGAGCTGGAGAACCTACGCATACTGGAGAATCCAGCGGTCTGCCTATATAAACTGACCTAACAATCCGATAAAACAGATCAACTTCTTCTCTATTCCATTGTGCCTTGGGATCCCGTAGGATACTAATTTCCATAAAAAGCATTCTTGGATACACGAGAGCACTTTGGACACTTTCCATTGCAGCATCAAAACCTTTGTATATATTTTTTTTTTTCTAGAAACTTTTCTTTCTGTGTTCCCGTACTTTTGGTAAAAAGAAATCAACTCTCTTTAAAGGAAACTAATCCTTTTCTCATGCACTCGAAATTCAGCCAAAAAGCAAAGAAACAAACTTAATACTTTTTTGACTTAGTGGTATCTTGCTTTTGTTTGCATTGAATACTATAGTCGCTTCTCTCCAATTCTCTAAAACTCCTAACTAGGGAAATACCTCTCCTATAATTTAGCTCCATAAGCTAAAAACTCGATTTGAAGCAAATCATTAATTTTTGTATAAAAAAGTTACATAAGTTACTATCAGGATTTCCTCAGTGTACACCATTGGCAGGAACACCCGTCCAGCACTCTTTGCTGAACATTCCCTTCAGTTACGATGCCTTACAAACTCGCAGAATATGCTTTATTCGTAAATGTTCTACCTAGTTGGTGACCAAAACGAAAATTGAAATTAATTTGTACGGTGGCTGTTTTTGAAAAGCAACCAACGTTTAGCACAAATTAACACATAAAACTGGCAGATAAAAGGTGAAATTATGTATAAATTATTGTGTTTATTTTCCATTTTTCCTGCAAAAACGAAAAGACTAAATGTCTATCAGGATTATATGATTTTTTTTTATTCTTTTGTTTTATACTCTTACATTAAAAAAAAAAATTCTCTAACACAAAAAATTATTCAGCACAGGGGAGAGGCATCTAGCAGAGATGTTGTGAGGGTGTGAAGTATTGCACAATACTCGTATTATGCCAGATATTTGATATGGTCAGGTTGTCAGAAAAAAAAGAAAAAAATTGGAATTGGTTGGTGTTGACATTTCTTTTGTTAAGATCTTAACAAAAACACAATTTTGATTTAATTTAAGGCCCTTGAATGCACACTTCCTCCATTCAGTTCTGTTGCTAACCTTTCAATGAAAACTAATTACTTATGCATTTATTTTAAACCTTGCACACATTTCTTTCCAGGCAAAAAAAAATAAGGAATGGATAAGTGACAGTTATGCCTGCAGAAATATATGCCTTAGAAGTGGTTGTACAATTTATTTGACAAATATTAAATTATGTGGAAATTTTCCTTTTTCTTATAAAATTTTTCACCCAAAAATTAGGAAATTTCTTTATAATTACAACGTTTTTTTTTCTCTCTCTTATTTCGTTCCAAAATTTATTGTTGACTTTTCAAAAACACATTTTGGTTAAATATTCCATTTTTAGGTTCAGTTTTCGTAACTTCATTTACATTTTACCTACTACTGCGTAAACAACATCTCATGATATGATAGACATTTGTGTCTCTGGAGTATATCACTTGTTTGCCGATATCATTATTTTTTGTTTTATTTTCTTATTTATTTAAGTATTATATTTCCAATACTCCAATCAGTATGGATGGTTACGAAAAGTACTCCTTAATGACTAATGCGGGTTGTAAATCAATCTAGATTGCTCGTGTTTTGTTTGGTCTTTCTTTACTTTTCACTTTTTCTCTTCAATTCAACAATTTGTCTTGATTATATTAATAATTTGTATGGAAATAGCTGAAGTCAATGAGTATCCTTCAATGTATATCGAATAATAGCAGGCAAAAGTAAAAAATATTAGTTCATATTGAATGTCAATTTGTTTTGTTGATGTTTTATATGGATAACCAATATTTTTTTTCAATTATTTATGGAAGGCATCTGTTGTTTGTAAAAGGATGCGGAAATATGAAACTCACAGCCATGAAATAAAAAGAATATAATTCAAATTTTTTAATCAATCTAGTTTACTTTAAATGAACAAAAACATTATACTTAATGTGCAGCTGATGGACGACTGTTAACAATATACATACGAGTAGTTAAATTGTACACAAAATTTGTGTGCTCTCATTGCCTGTGTGGTAAGAGGGTTTTAAGTTTTTCAGAAGTTTCAATTCGTTGCACTGAGGTACATCTTATCTAATGTTGAAAAGCATTTGGAAAAAAATAGAACATTGGTTTAGCTAAAACAAAAAAAAAAAAAACAAACCAGGTATTTCCTATTTAATGAATAAGCGTATTTTATTTATTATACTATCTTCAAAATGAACTAACAATACAACAATAATAATAAGTATTTAAATCTTAATACTAAATATAAAAGCAAAAAAATAATAGAAATGTGCTTTTTATTTAAGTCCGGCCAATGCTAGACAAAAAGTTTTATTATGCGGGAGCTAATTATATCGGTAAAATTACCTCTAGAACCTTCTGATGGTCGCCAGAATTAAGTATATTGCACGCAAGAGGGTTTTGGTGAACTTCCAGTTTACTGACATACATTATTGCGTACTTAGAAAATTCCTCTTTTACCAGCGGAACACTCAGATCTTTATGAATTCGTGAATTTTTTACGCACCATGGAGCTGCAGTTCGAAGAATTTTGCTTTGTCGCCTTTAAATTTTTTCAATGTTTGACGCTGAGGCGGTGGCCCATAATTGAATTCCGTAGCACCATATGGGCTTTAGAATTGCATTGTATAACCAAAGTTTACAACCCAACTTTAATGTCGAGTTTCTGCCCATAAGCCAATTTAGTTGCGCTGCTTTTAGTTTCAACTGAGTGACTTTTGCTTCAATGTGAGACTTCCTACGGTCGAGGTGTATACCAAGGTACTTGACTTCATTGTGCTGCGGTATAGATGAGTTGTTAATTTGGAAAGGCACATATGTTTTTTTTTCGCAGCGTGAATGTAGCATGAGCAATACTTCTTGTCCTCAAATGTCAGTCTTATGACATTCACTACCCTCTGCGTTTGTTTTATGGTGCTGTGTTTAGCTCGAAAACTAAATTGATGATCAGGGATGTATCCCACATTATTCAGTATTGGAGTCAACTTCGCCATTAACTATTTTTTGAAATCGTTAGTAAAAGACTTATTGGTCTATATGATTCTACCTTAGCCGAAACCTTCCCTGGCTTGGGTATCATAGTAATCATAGACACCTTCCACTATGCAGGATAATACTGAAGCCATAAAATAGCGTTAAAACTAAAAAAGTAAAACTCGTCTAGCTACACGAAATAACTGTACAAGCATTTAACCAGTAATTTGATCAATGCCTGGAGTCTTTGAGACCTAATTTTCAAGATGTCGAAAACGTTAACGGTAACGTAAACCCCAGGAAAAATCCAAGCATTGATCAAATTACTGACAAAATGCTTGAACAGTTACCTCGTGTAGCTAGAACAGTTCTACATTTTATTTTCAACGCTATTTTACGCCTTCAGCATTATCCTGCAGAGTGGAAGGTGTCTAGGATTGCTATGATACCCAAGCCAAGGAAGCATTCGACTAAGGTAGAATCATATAGACCAATAAGTTTTTACCAACAATTTCAAAAATATCCGAAAAATTGTTAATGGAAAAATTGACTCCAATATTGAACGATGTGGGATGCATCCCGGATCATCCACTTGACTTTCGGGCTGAACACCATAGAACAAACGTTCAGACTAGTCAATGTCATAAGACAGACCTTTGTAGTCAAAAAGTATTGTCCAGCGCTATTCATTGATATTTCACAAGCTTTTAATAAAGTGTGGCACGACGATTTGATGCACAAAATAAAGTTAAACTTACCTGCAAACGCTTACAAACTTTTGAAAATCTACTTATATGGGCGGAAATTTGTTATTAGTGAAGGCGATTTTATAATCGAGGCAGAGAGCTACATTACATTTGATTTACGCCTCTGACATACCAACGACATCCGGTATCCATACTTCAACTTTTGGAGACGAAACAACATTCTTGAGCGTTCATGAAAACCATCAATTAGCTTCATGAAATTTACAGTATATTGAAAAATACGAATATATTTCAATATAAGAGAAATGGCTAAAACTTTGGAAAATCAACGCTAATGAACAAAAAATGTACTCGCGTTACATTCACACTGCGTAAATAAACATGATCTGCTATCCAAATTAACAATTCACCTATTCCGCAGGAGCTCAGTGCTAAAAATTTAGCCAATCTGGACTTATTTATTAATATTAAAGACTTGAGTTCGCAATATATGTTTTACTAACGCATATATGTATGTAGTAGTCATATAAAACAAAAACAAATTTGACAACAAATAGAGAAATTTCTTAATTTACAGCCAGTTCGCCGATGTCGAAAGGATAAGTTCATTCGTATTCTAGGCGAAAGAAAATTGATTTGGATTTTTCTAAATTTATTTTATGCGAACGATTCAATTCAATTAAAATACATAAGTTCATGCGAACGAATAATAGTGACATAGACAAACCTAAATTGATTCGAATGTGAGTGACTAGTTTTCGTTCGCATACATTTTCATTCGATATTGCCGAACAGGCTGTTGGTTTTTTTAATTAAAACTGTGTAAAATTCCAAGGCAGCTTTAATAGGGTAGTGGTATAAGCACAGCTGTCTTTCTTTTCCGTTGTCCAAATTTGTCAAAATTTTGTTTAGAAGATACATAATTCTGAAAAAATACATACAGCCTGTTCTACGATATCGAATGAAAATGTATGCGAAAGAAAGTTAGTCACTCACATTCGTATCAATTTGGGTTTGTCTATGTCACTATTGTTCATTCGCATGAACTAATGTATTTTAATTGAAGTGTCAACTTCGCTCGCATAGAATAAAGTTAGAAAAACCCAAATCAATTTTCTTTCGCCTAGAGTGCGAATGAACTTATCCTTTCGACATCGGCGAACTGGCTGATAGACTTTCTTGCTTTATCAAACAAAAGTAAAACCAAATGTTGACAATTTTTCCAAAATTCTGCCAACAAAATACATGTGATGTTTTTTGGTGTTGTATTTATTGTAATTCTGCCACTACCTGTTTAAAGCTGCCTTGTAAAATTCTTTCAATTTTTTATATAAAAAAAAAGAAAACATATTAAATTTTAACTGTGACTAATTTGGTTTCCTTTTACAAGTGCAATTTTGCAAATTTAATCAGTTCACTTCAATATACACATGCGAGTTAAAGAGACAAATTTTAAGCCATATGCGTTTTCCAGAACACCTGTTTGGCGTTTTGAAATCGAAAATGCTAAATTTAAACGATTTGCGTTTCTCAGAACACTCCTGAAAATGTTATTAAAAATTTTAATTTTAAAAATTTATTTTTAAAAAATTCCTATATACAAAAAATTTATACACAAAGAAAAATTCTTAACAATATTCGCAGAGATTTTACTGTTTAACTTAATTTACGTTTATTATCTTAAACAAAAAACGGCAAGAATGCCGTGATTCATTGTCCTAGACAACTGTACGATTCATTCTCAGAAAAATGTTAAAGAAGTCTGACCAAATAAACTGTTTGAGAAAAGTCTAGGAAATTTTTTAACCAATGTTTTACCGTTTACATCGGCTTATTGTTTAAAAATTATGAAAACACTAATAAAATTAATTTAAAAATAAATTTAATTCTTAGCTATTCATATCGAGTTATATAACTCGCTCGAAGATCCAGCAGAGCTTTCCGTATTAGCAAACGTAGCTTTGACAAGCTTACCTTAAGAATATTATCCATTAGTTTTGTACCTAGAAGTTATAATTTTTTTATAGATAAAAATAAGCAGTATATGTCCAGGTACTACCAACTCAAGACTTCCTTTTAAGATCAAGGGCTTATGACTATGAGCCTTATTTTAAAATCCACAAACCTCTATTTATGAAAATTTAATTTCATATTTTCAAAAAAGTTTTCATGCCATTTTCTATAAAGAGTTAATAGAAAGTTTATTTTTAGATGGGAAACAAACTTTTTAAAAAATGCTGTTCGATTTATTTCCGATAATAAACTCATTCGAATTCAGTTTAAGAAACATTAAAAGCTCATAATAGGCACACGAAAACCAAAATGAAGGGATTTATGAAGCTTTAATACCGCCTTTTGCGGAATAGTTTTTGTGAAGAATAAAGTACAAGTACTCGTAGGCATTGTAGAAATGGATATAGGTTCAGGTTTCAAGTTCCTGCAAAATGTAACTTTTAAATTAACCCAAATTCAACACCACTTAATAGAACCGATTATCTAATGTCATAAAGTAATAAATAATTTGCCATGTATTTTTAATGTAAATGTTATACGATTTTAAATTGTTCATAAATCGCATAATAAATATGATAAATCGGCTGTAAAGTTTGTTTTTAATAAAAAATTATATCGTTACACTTGAATAAAATGCCCAAGTATTAATCTGCTTAAGGATACACCCTCTTTGGAAACCACCCCATCCAACTTTTGCATCAAAATAATCATAAACATCTACTTTGTAGAAAGAGCCATAATTTGTTGCTGCTCTTGTTAAGAAATATTTACATTGTTTGAAAAACAGAAATAGGAACGCCTTAGAAAACGTAATTTTAAAGTAAAATACTTTAGTCATACATTTATTTATAGGGTATATAATTTGTAGATGCAAACACTTTTCATAATATGTTTTTACTTCTTTGAAATTAGATTTTAAGAATTAGAAAATTGTGAAATTTTATTTAGATAAATTGATATCCATGATTTCCCGCCACATAATCTTGTTCAAAATATGTGGTGGTTATAGGAAATTCATTGAAGGAATACACTATTAGATTTATTGGTTTTTGGACATTTGTACCAAACATCTGCTAGAGTGTAACAGAAAGTATCCCAAAAACAGTTTTAACATGTTACTACGTATTACTTTTTGTTCAAATAAGAATATTATATTGTATGTTGTTGGTTTGTTTATCCAGACAAATTATTTATGGTTTCTTGCGCATGATTTCCCGTTGGATGGCGTAGTTTAACCCATGCAAGGTTAAACTACGTCATCTAGGGCTGAGTTTGTATTGAAAAGTTTTATTTGTGATATTGGAAGATGACTATGAATGTCATAATCTGTATTCTGTTGAATTTGAAGAAACTATATGTAGATATAATGGATAGAATATAGATATAATGGATAGAAAAAATTTTCAACCAATCGACCAAGGCGAACTCATAACAGGTGAAATTGACAGATGTCAATGATATAATTAAAACAAATTTGAAAAAAAATTAAACCCAGTTTTTAAATTATGTATTGTATCTTGAGCGCCAGATATCATCCAGAATTCTCTCCAATCTGGCTGGCCATTTTCACATTTTCAAGCTGTATCATCTGAGACTTTAGTTTTCACTAAATAATTAACAGTTTCACGAAATAATTAAAAGTTTGTCTTTTCTTGTAAATTTTTTTATTATATATTTTTTTTAATTCCTTTTTGTGTTTATAATTATTTTTCCCTTGACATTTAAAAAAAGATTTATTTCTTGTAGTGTTGTATTTATTGCTCTTGCATTTACCTGGTATAAATTCGCCTTGCAATCGACAAAATATTGAACTCTCAGATTTATTTTTTTAACGAGACATAAAATTGACCATTTACTCGTATTTATGAAAAACAGAAATTTTTGTTGAACTCCCTTAGCTTAGAAGCTTTAAAGTTCCAAGGCAAAAATGCAAATAAGTCTAAATAAAGTGCATAACGTACGAATAGGGCAGCAAATACTTTTTATATGATCATTTAGAATAAAAAATAGATCAAAACTAAACACTTTGATTATGGATTTTTAATAAAATAATGTAATCGTATACCTATGGTATACAAAGATGGACAACTGCCGCCTGCTCAAAAATTTATATTATTAAAAAATTAATCACAATTTAGAACCATTAAATTCTGTTGGGAGCAAAACATTGCATCTTCAAGAACTTTTGCTTCCAGTAATGCATCGAATGTTACTCTGATATGTGTATATATGGGAGATATTTAACGACAGAAAATTTCAAAAGGGCAGACATTTGGAATTGAAAAAATTCCTTTATTCTTTTTCATGACTGTTTAAATACAAAACTGACGAACTTTAAACTACTTAATATAATTTTAACACAGAAAGGTAGTTCAAATAAAATTTAATTAAGAAATATAAAAATAATATAACAAACATATATTTTTCTGAAATGATATTACAAAGAATATATTATAGCTTTTAGTAATGCTTAAATTAACCAATCTACCAACAAAAAGTAAATAGCTCATCGAGAGCAAAAATAAGTATTACTGTGACGAAACTGGTAGTGATTCCTTTCGTCTTATACCTTACAAAACTGCTTCCAGCTAGTATTATTTTTTACTGGTTTCTAAGTTAAAGATTCTGATGAAAATTTTCTCTGTTTCGTGAACTCAAATTAGTCTTCGGTAAAAAACAATTTAAAAAGTCTGAGAAGTCGATATAGTTATTTCCTATGTGAGATTTGGCAATTCTGCAGTAAAAACCATTTTGACATTTCTTATTTATAGATCAATAATTTTGTGCTGAAATTTATAAAATGTAGTATTTATAAAAAATTTATTATAAAAGCTATGCGAGAAGTGTATTTAGAAGCTTAAAGTGTAAAATATGTGTTTAAAAACTCGAAGTAAATTGTAAAAATGGCGTGCGCAGTGGTCAAATTCAAGCAAAACGATGGAAAAAATTAGAAATTGTGCTAAAGGCTAATTTTGTGGGTGTTTTCAACAAATCTTACTATAGCTATGTCGTTTTACAGTTTTGCAAAAACAGTAAACAGCAAAGAAAGCGCGTTGGATAATTCGGTCATTATATTTTAAACAGAACAATTTAAAAGAGATTTGCAATATGAAATGGGTGTGTTAGAATGAAGTATTTTGGATCACGTTGGCAGTACGAGTACTTTGTTTAATAATTACGCATAGGCTTTAGTAATAGATCAACTCTTAAAATGCAACCGGAAGCAGTTGCGACTATAGATGTTAGTGCTATCAGCACTGAAATGGATACACTACAATGTGAGGACCAAACGAGAAAACGCCAACACTGATTCAAATGTAGGCAGTTTGCAACTTTACATAAAAATTTACTGAGAAACACATTTGCTTGAAGCAACAAATAATGTAAAAGGAAGTGAATAAGTGAAAAGATTTTTTTTTAGATGTTGTATGTACTATAGAATAAAATCAAAATTAATCAAAATACAAATAACAGAAAAAGAAAATTTTGTAAAATAACAATCAAACCGTATAATCTAAGTTTTATATACTTCTAGAATATTTAATTTGTTCATATTGTAAAAAATAATTAATAAATAAAAATGAAATTAACATGTTTAAATGGAAAATAGAAAATTGCCCCACTATTGTGTTTCTACAACTTTAAAATATCAGACAATTTCGTGACGTCATTTGACCCACCTACGCAGAACTATTAATTTCTGTGTTCGAGTTGCCGTAACCTTGTTTTCTATCATTCTTGGTTTCTTGTTATATTTTGTTTAAGACAAACAACCCTTTGTTAGGAATACAGTATTAGATTTATGGTTTTTGTAGACTTGTACGTCGGGTTTTAGTTTTTCCTTTCTTAAGTTTTCTCTAGAAGTTCTTTTAACAATACAAAATTGCTGTGATCAATAGTTTTTGATTGAAGAAAACAAGACAAATAATCAAACCTTTAGCTGGGGGGCAACTAGTTGTTTCATAGTCGCGCTACAGTACTCATCAGCATCCATTTTCGGATTTGAACTCGGGTCATGACGCATCATGTTCGGCTGCCTTAACAACTCAGCCACCTCGCAATTGAGGTATTCTCACTGTATATTCATGTCATATTGAATCACGATGTACAAATGTAAAAAAGCATCAATAAATTAATATGAATACGGTATTGTTTTTAAGAAAATAATAAAAAAACAGTAAAAATTATATACATTATCCTGTACAAACAACTGGGATTATAACAATTGTATATACATATGTGATCAATATGCGGCAAACATTAACATTCATACGTTAATTAAAGAGCTCGGTGGCTGGTTTGTTAAACGGCCGTATTAAAAAGACATCATGTTCACATGAATCCGAGTTCGAATCCCAGTGCTGATGAGTAGTGTAGCGACAACGAATCAGCTAGTTGTTGTCCCCCAGCTATTGGTATTCAATTATTTTTTCTGCTCATCTTTAGTCTCACTGTTTCACAGCAATTATTGTTATAATTAAAAAAAATCCCTCTTCTTAACTGAAGCTGGACTCGAACTCACAACTAATTAGTTAATATCGTAATATGTAATAACCTAAAGTTTGCTTATTAATGATTTATACATATAAGTACATGATTGTTTATATTTGATGATGTTTATTACAATTTGAAAACTTAGTTCATTATTAGTGAATTAATAGTTATAATAATGATCTATCCATTTTTAGATTTAAAAATTTAAAGTTAAATAAAACACACATAGAAATAGAAAACTTTATGTAATTTTGCCAGTTCTAAATTGAATTATGTTTAGTTTGGTTTGGCATATCAACATGAATAGACTGACTGACGCCTGAACAACACTTACAAATCCTGCAAATATATTTTGAAAATCATGGCTCTATTCGAAATACGTATCGGACACGTCGTATTCCATTTTACGGCTTCTGACTTCTTTGTTTCTTCAATAAACAAAAGTGCCGTATTTCGAGTGATGATAGCAGGTATATGTTAACACACATTTATATTTATTTTATGGGCTGGTGGAATCATAAGCCCGAAACGATTGACCACAATAGTCGCCGCATTTTGTCGATATACGGCCCCAAATGTTGAAAAAAGTCGTTGAAAATTGGATTTCCAGATTATACCACGTCCAAGCCAACCATAGCGGTCATACGCCAGTAGTTATATTTAAATAATAGTGCCAGAAGATTATCTTTTGAATAAAGTAAACTTCCTGCCAATTTACAAGATGCATCCTTGTTTTGTTACATTTCAAAGTTATACACCTCTGTAAGAACCACCTATTATTTCATTCACGTAACCCCACAAAAAAAACTGAAGGTGTCAAATTATATGATTTTGGTATCCAATTGATATCGTGGAACGGATGAATTCTATCTACTAAATCCAAGTTCGGTAAAGTTGCGTGGTGCATCGTCTTGTTGAAACCACATATTGTGCAGTTCATAATTTTCAATTACAAGCAAAGCACAGTGGGTTCTCATAAGGCTATAGTGATCTCAATTGACAGTAGCAGTTCTGCCAGCGTTAACTTTGGAATTATGCGACCTGAGGCCATAATCCTCACCAAACAGTAATTTCTTCCGTATGCAATGGCTCTAATCCTTGGTCTTCTGAAACGTGCATGCTTGTTTACAAAATATTTGCTTGTTGACATAGTCACCGCATGAGAAACAAGTCTGATCGCTGAAAAATGTTTTGTTAGACAAATCAGCATTGAGAGTCTGGTACTTTAGCTCCCAATCATCATTTCTAGAGAGTTGTTAGTGCTCAGCCGGCTTTGATTGCTGCGTGGATTAGAAGTGCAAATCTAAATCCAAAATACGCCATAAGGAGTCGGGAAATATGCTCAATTGCTCAGAATACCATGGAGCTCGGGATACCCACTAACAAAAGCTTAAAAACAATTAAACTCGAAAATATTTTACAGGCTTATTTGCAATTTTTGTCTATAGATAAAATATCCTTACAGACTGTTTAACAATATAACAACATATATAAAAATAAAATACAATATTATGAACTTAAAAGAACGATATAAAGCCGTTGGTCCACGTACTTAGTGCTCCATACAATTAGTATTATTTATTATGGGATATAAAGTTGAATGTTTTAGAATATCTATCAAAAAATTCCAAAGTCTACGAATGATTAGGGTAGCTCCTATGAAATATCAACATATAGACAGCTGTGAAACATAAAAAACAAGCTGTTTATAATTTTTTGATTGGTATCAATGTTAGAAGCTAATATAGTGAATAAAACTCAATTGTTTATTAATTTATTTATAAATCTAATAAAACAATAGAAGTTTAACGAATTCGACAAAAGTAAACAACGTTGGAAAAAAATATATAAAAAATTATTTAAATATCATCTGACCATATTGAATCCCGAAGGTAACCCCTTTTTAAACAAACATATTTATGTCTTTTCAGTTAGATCAGTTATTATTTTTGGCTGCTACAATAACAGTGTTCAGAAGATCTTGTTTGAATGTACGTATATAAAAGGAAATTATTCCAAAACAATTATTCTTTATGCGCATTTCCATTGCAGAATACTCGTATAACCATAAATAATGTAAAATATAACACAAAACTGTAAACTAACGCATATCAGTGCAGTAATGTGATTTTTTCTTAACTCTCATTGAAAGACCCTTTTTTCAATGAAATTAAGTACCAAACAAGAAACATTAACTCGGCATTAAATTTGTGACATTTATTGTAAAAATATGTGCTAGTATGTGTGTTTTTGGCATGTGGGAGGATTTCTTCCTTTAAACACTATATAAAGTCTAATAAACAATATATATTTTTTAAAATGTAAGATTAAAATTTACGCTTTTTAAAGTGAATGAGGAAAAATTTTAAACAAAAATTTATTAGAATTGAATTTAAATTACCTCATTATAGAGCATCAAGTTATTAAAAACATATTTAAGTTGTGTGCAAATAATGGCAGATTTTCAAGAGTTTAAAGAACAATCTTAAACATTAAGTAATAAAAAGGAAGAATATGCGTTCCATAATCCAAATAATATTTTCAGTTCGTAAAATATTAAAAATGAAAATCAAGGTTAATATTTTATCATAACTTTAGCCACCTTTTTATTTGCGAAAGACATTAACATTTATATAAAATTACGCGTTTCCTTATATTTTTAACATTATTGAAGGATGCTTGAGTTGTGCGTGGAAAAAATTCCACACCCTTGAATGTTTATTGAATTGTAACTATTTCTGCCAGCAATATTAATTCAACTGTATTAAGAGCAGCAGGAATTTCGTTGTCGAAGACGGTGGTAGTGGTTGAAATAGGTTTCACAGTACATAACAGTATGTATATGTGTATTACATACTTTTGCTCATAACATAACTGTTGTCGGATCTACAAATAGTTTTTTGTAGTATCCATGCACTCGTATTACGTGTTTACCAAAATGTATGCGATCGAATATTTTTGATAAAAAAACAGATGTGGATTTGATTTACATTTGCAACTTGGACCAACTCCAAGGGTGAAACGATCAAAAGCTCAACACCGGTCGAATTAAGTTTGTGGGGCACACGCTTATGAGCATTTATATGCTCGACTTGGACACATCACAAACAACTTTGCCCGAGAGTTTGGATTTTCTAGTTCTCATTTTAAGCACTTTTCTAGACAATCGAAGAAGTCATGGTACCGGATTTGGCAGGAGTATCAATCTGTATAGTTTTTTACTATACAGGTATCTGTTGAACCTATTGGATCCACGAAAACAGCCAAGCACTTTTATCAGGGCTCAGCAACGTCTTACCTTTCGGTTTGAGGTCTAAGCAATAACTAAAACTTTTTAGCCAAAACAGCCACTTCAACCTATAATCAACGCAAGGATAAATTGATAGACTGAATGTCTTGAAGGCAAACTAATTTCTGTTTTGCAAACAAGTTTTTTATTATTTAGGATCAGTACACAGGCGATGACCTCTTCATATGCACTGCATTTTACTAGAACTAGGTAAATAGGTAGTAGTGTTTGTGGACATTTGACTTGAATTTTCAAACGTTTTAACTGGCAGGCAATTTGTTCCACAGGCTAAACGTAAGGCTGAAAAATGAATTCTCTCTGTAATGTGTTGTACGATTCCCTGGGAAGTCAACCACATATGTAAGAGCTCTGGACAATGAACGCGTATTACGTAAAATTATGCGGGGTCCGGAAACAAGGTCCTTAATCTCGTCCATTGTAGTAACGATAGAACAGAGCAACGCACCCTATAATGCGGCGATGCTCCAATGTGTGAATAGAGTTGGATACCTTATTGTCACCGATAAGCTCCTTCGCTCTCTCTTGCATACGGTCCACTAATCCCAAAATTTAAAGCACCGACCCAAACATGAGAGTTGTATTGTATTTTCGGCCGGACATAGGTGGTATAAATAGTAAGGAAATCGGATGGATATATATATATATATATATATATATATATATATATATATATATATATATATATATATATATATATATATATATATATATATATATATATATATATATATATATATATATATATATATATATATATATATATATATATATATATATATATATATATATATATATATATAACCGTTCTTTTCAATTTCAAAAAGTAAAGTAATCCCTCTCAGATGTAATACGCTTACGCCAGTTTTTTTCCCATCCTTGGAACACTTCTGAAACAGGCTTTTTGGTATCGCCAATAGCTCCTTTATTTCCTCTATCATAGCAAAACGGTCTCCTTAAATTTGGAACGAGGAAAAGGTCAGCGGGGGCCAAGTCCGGTGAATACAGCACCAATTAATACGGGCCTCGTCAGCATTGCAATTTTCAACGTTTGTTTCTTGGTTTTTCAGTGGAATGACAGATAATTTTAAAATTGTTTATTGTAACATACGTGGGCTGAGAGCGAATTTTTTTTCGGTATATGCTCACACTTGTCTCCATCGGCCGCATATTTTAGCCTTGTGTGAAACCCAGGTGTCTGTGAATGCTGATCCACAGGATTTTCACATACCTGGGTATCAACTCCTATCCCTTTTCAATCTTCATCGGGGTCTTGTAATTTACGTTCGCAATGAAGTTGTGTTCCAATGCCAGCAACCATTAGGCATGCATGATGCCGAATTTACCTGTCTTTGGGTTAAATTCAAAATCAGGTCACACTTTTTGCATTTCGGGTTTCTATATAGAAGTCCAAATGCAGGGAGGGATATTACCATTTCTGGTTTCGATGCCCTCTCTGCCTCCATTTCGAAGATCCTAGAGAGTTGTCCGAGCAGTGAAATTGTTGTTGCTGGTGATTTCAATGTTCACAACTCATCCTGGCTTCGTCATTCGAGTCATACAACTCCAGAAGGCCAATATGTTGAGTTATTCGCTGCGCACAACCACCTAGCGCAATTAGTGAATGAGCCAACGCATATTCCATGTGTTGAAGGGCACCATTCAAACACACTTGACCTATTCCTGACTTCACACCCTGAAAAGTATGAAATCAAAGTTAGTGCACCTCTCGGCAATTCGGATCATTGCACCATTTCTGCCACCTTTTCGATCTCTGAACTTCGTAACGTTTCGAAATCAGCTACAAAACGTTCAATATTTATTTACGAAAAGGCGCGTTGGGCTGAGCTCAACCAATTTTATGAGCATTTTAATTGGAAACTTTGTTTTCTAGATAATGATATAAATGCTTCTGCAAAAATGGTCGAGAATATGATATTGCTAGGGATGAAAACATTCATCCCCTCCAAGCAAATTTCGATTAAACCAAGAATGAAGTCTTGGTTTAATCAGACGTGCAAAAACGCAGTCAGATCCAGAGAGGAAGCGTTCAGTAACTGGCGTTTAAACAAAACCCCAGACACTGATTTGCTACGCAAAAAGGCAAGATCTTCGTGTGCCAAGGTACTTAGGCGTGAAAAGTCTCTTCACGAACAGCGCCTTCGTGCCAAGGTCCTTACAGCTCCCCGGGGCAGTAAGACCTTTTGGTCTTTCGTTAAGAGAGTAAAGAATAGTGCTAGTTCGTCAATCCCAACTCTCTTAAAGAATGACCAAGCATTCACCGACCCGGTTGACAAGGCTAACCTGCTGGCTGAAATTTTTGTAAGCAATTCTTACTTGCTGGAAAGCAGTCAACCACTTCCCGAGCTCGAAAGAGTATCTGCAACTATGCCAAAGATATTTTTCCGGGCTCGAGCAGTTAAAAGGGTTTTGGCCGATCTCGACATAAACAAGACTCCTGGACCGGATGGCATTCCAGCACTGGTCTTGAAACAGTGTTATTCTACGCTTGCGCGTCCATTAGCACGCCTATTCAGCAAACTTTACCATAATGGTGAGTTCCCATCGTGCTGGAAGGTTGCTAATGTAACGCCAATCCCCAAAAAGGGTGAGGCAAATAACCCTGAAAATTACCGCCCAATTGCTCTGCACTTTCCAAGGTAATGGAAAGTATGGTCAATTACCACCTTGTGAGGTATCTAGAGTCGCACAAACTACTTTGCGATCGTCAATATGGGTTTCGTAAGAGTCGCTCTACTGGAGATCTTTCGGCATATCTCTCTGAGAAATGGTGCCAATCAATCCATCATTTTGGCGAAAGCAAAGTGGTAGCTCTGGATATCTCCAAAGCGTTTGACAGAGTGTGGCATGCTGCACTACTGGCAAAACTTACTGCTTTTGGTGTCGGTAATGACTTTTCGCGATTTATATCGAGCTTTCTTAGAGACCGCACTATACGAGTTGTTATAGATGGGGTCTCATCAAACGAGTTCAAGATTAATTCAGGGGTACCGCAAGGCTCCGTTCTCTCTCCTACCCTATTTCTTATCTTCCTCAACGACCTGCTCTATCAAACTTCCAATCCTATCCACTCTTTTGCAGATCACAGCAGCATTTCCTAGTCATACTCTTTCACTTATAGGCCCAGCCTATCAGAGATCGCTGCCAAGAGGCTAAATATGAATGATTCACTGAACAGTGATCTTCTATTAATCTCCGAATGGGGTCGCAAAAACAGGGTCGACTTCAATGCTCGTAAGACCCAGTGCTGTTTATTAACTGTACTGTATTAACTGTATTAACTGTATAATCTGTACTCATGGATGGTATAAATATTGAGGAATCGGGTGCTCTTGATGTTCTTGGAATGAAAGTACAGTGTGATGTTCGGTGGAATGATCACATTTTTCATATCTCTAAAGAAGCATTCAAGTGCCTTGGATTTTTGAAACGGTGTAAGATGTACTTCACTCCATCCGATCTCCTTACTATTTATACCACCTATATCCGACCGAAAATGGAATACAACTCTCATGTTTGGGCCGGTGCCCCAAAGTCTATTTTGGGGTTACTCGACCGTGTGCAGGAGAAGGCGAAGAAGCTTATCGGTGACAGTAGGGTATCCAACTCTATTGACTCACTGGAGCATCGACGCAGTGTGGGGTGCGTTACTCTGTTCTATCGTTACTACAATGGATTTTACTCTGACGAGATTAGGGATCTCGTTCCTGAAACTCGCACATTTTTACGTAACACGCGTTCATCGTCCAGAGCTCATCCATTTGTGGTCGATTGTCCGGGGAATCGTACTACGCATTTCAGAGAGAATTCGTTTTTCAGCCGCACGCTTCGTCTGTGGAATAAGTTGCCTGCAGACGTGTTTCCTATCTGTTATAACGTTGGAAAGTTCAAGTCAAATGTTCACAAGCACTACTCCCTCTTTCCCCCTTCTCATAACCTATTTTCCTAGTTCCGGTACAATGCACTGCATATGTAGGGGTCACCCCCTGAGTACTGGTCCAAGACAAAAAAAAAAAAAATACGGTGGTTGAGGCATGATAACGGTTTTTTTTGGCCAAAAACTCGCGCACAAGCACCGATGTGTGGGCTAGTTCCTTATCGTGGTGCAAAATCCATGATTGTTTTCCACATTTCTGTGCGTCTCTGACGAATTTTTTCGCGCAAACATAACTTCAAGGTAGTATTCCTTGTTGACCGTACGACCTTGTGGAGAGAATTCAAGATGCACCACGCCTTTGCAGTTGAAGAAAACCGTGAGCAAAACCTTCACATTTGGTCGAACTTGACGTGTTTGTTTAGGTATTGGCTCTTCTGGACCTTTCATTGGGATGATTGTGCTTTGGTTTCAATATCATAGCCATACACCCATGATTCGTCACCGGTTATGACCTTTTTGAGGAAATCTGGATTGCCGTTGACGATGTTCACTAGCTCCTGAGCGATGTCCATGCGAATTTAGTAAAAAAAAATTGAAGAGCACACCAAAGCACGACTAACCTTTTTATCTGTCAAAAACAAACGCTCAATCCAAAATAAAAGAAAAATGCATACGTAACTCACGAAATTTTAAAATAATGGTTATTATTCTTTTATCACACCTCGTCTTTTTATCTTGGACCAATACTCAGGGATTGACCTACATATGCAGTGCATTGTACTGGAAGTAGGAAACTGGGTATGTGGAGTGGTGAAGAGAAAGAAGTGTTTGCAGACATTTGACTTGAATCTTCCAACGTTACATGTAACAGGAACTATGTCTGCGTTCAACTTGTTCAGCAGACGAATCGTACGATTTAAAACCGAGCTCTCTCTTTCTCTAACTCTCTCTCTTTCTGTCTCTCTCTCTCTATCTCTCTCTCTCTCTCTCTCTCTGTAATATGATGTGCGATTCGCTAGGCAATCAACCACAAACGGCTGGACGATGAACTAGTGTTGATTAAAAATACGAGTATATGGGTTTCAGAAACAGGATCCTTTATCTCGTCAGATTGCTCAATATTTATACCATGTATGAGTATAGATGAAAAATCATTTACGGTCATAAGTTTGAACAGTAGGTCTTACGGATGTTGAAGGCGGCTCAATTTTTTTGTTTATTTTTTTTTCAAATCAATTTTTACTTCCTGGCTAAAAACTAGTGATTGAAACAACGGCTGTTAAGTCCATCGGAGTCCTTTTCTTAATGTTAAGGAGAAAATATTATTAGCTTTTATAGGAGTATAAACATTTAAGTAAACAATAAAAGTAAGAAAAATACTTTTTCTTAGCTACAGGGCAACTCATTTTTTCGCTGTCGCTGCAATATTCGGAACCCATCCGTCCCCGAATTCGGAAAGCAATTTTCGTTTTACCGTTTTACTCAAGAAAAGCAGATACGTGTAATAGATAAATTTCCTCTTAAATTCAAGTTGTGTTTAACTTCTTGCGCACTATTAAAAATTGGTCGATATGATAAATAAAATTTTTAACTAGAGATTTTTAGTTATTCGAAGAAACATTTCTGACTTCTTTTGTATTTTTTAGAACTGCAATTTAGGTAATTTTTCAGGCCAATAAAATAATATTTTTTCTTGTTTTTAGTTTTATATGGTGAAAGTTTTTTGAAAACGCTTTTTAGAGTGTCATTTTTATGTAATAACGAATATTTTCTCATGTTCTGAAAAAAAATCACTCTCATCTTTTTTCAGTAAAAGTATTGTAAAAGAATTTTCATTTCAATGAAAATCTTAGCTTGCGGCTAAAAGATTTCAATCACAATATTGGCGTGAAAAGGGGAAAATTCTTTTAAAACTGAAATTTACGCACTGCAGCCAGACATACATACACACGTACATGCATTGTTTGGAAATTACGTTTTCAAATTAAACTCCTACTGTTTCTTATAACAACATAAGACACTACAAGCAGCATCTTAACAAAACAATAAATGATTTGTTAAAATAGCGAATTTAGACAACTTGAAATATTGACAGATTTTCAAGTACAACAACAATAAGAACAAAACAAGCAATGCTTCATCATAAATCAACCCCTCCTTTTGGTATTCATTCAATGAACAATACAATACATCAGATTTAAAAGCGCGTAATATATTTTAGAATGTGTTATTTAAGATTCGAACAGATTTAAAATCTTTTTTAATTCGGATTTTTGTAAATTCAATAGTAGCCGTCGGAATAGGAAATGAACAAGTTACAGATTAGAAGAGTGTGAAAAAGTTGGTTTTTAAATGTTAATTTCATTTTTTTTATAAACGTCATGTACGGCGGTGTCATCAGGCTTAGAGCTTTATATAGCCTTTCATGAATTTAATGCATAAATTATTTTCAAATTATGTTTTCTTTTTGCCATAATCCATATTGATTGTATTAAAAATACTGGAAGCCAACCTTAGGCAGAAAAAAAACCAATTTTTTATGTCCTAGAAGTTTAAATTTTAATCAGTATTGTTTGTTATTTATGAAGCTTTTTTTATGTTGCGCGTACTTAAGCTGTCAATTATTTTGCTATAATTTCCTTATTATGATTTGCGTTTCATTAGATTTTTGACAGAAGACAAGAATTTTAATAATTTTTCGATAAATCACAAGATTATTATTGTCGATACTTTAGGTAATCTAATTTAAATATTTATTCTAAAGGTTTTTATAAAATTGGGAAAATGTAAATAACACAATTTGCGTAATTCGTTTGAATAATGTAGACAAGTTCTAAATTCTATAAACTTAAAATTCGCTTATAGTCCACTACTTCAAATGCACGCTTTTTGTGGACTATAAGGCGAATTGGACTATAGTTAGATTTTTATATAAGCCATTTTTTGGCTTATAAATGAATTATAATAATTTTTTTTACTATATATAATCTGAAAGCAAATATTTCAATGCTCTCATTGACAAAAAAAAACACCATTTAACATTGCAAACATGTGTGAAAAATTAAATATGTACATATAAAAAAGTGCTATATTTTTGCGCTCCGTTTTTGTCTAGGAAAATTTTTATTAATTTTTTTTGGAATATATCTTTAATAACTTGCATGAAATTAAGTTTTTTCACACCGCATCTAGGCGGAATACTCGTATAAGCGAAAATTGACTATAGCGCTAATGGACTATGTAACAAATATTTTGCAGGTATTTTATTTATTGATGCCAAAAAAATTGCACATTTTGGACTAAATCGCTAATTCTACTATAAGCGGTGTGGCTTATAAACGAATTTTACTGTACAAAGGATGTTTAAATTTTAAGTGCACATAGATTATTTAGGAAGTATTGTCATTTGTTTGTAACGTCGCTGTGACTAACTATAACGACCTATGCCTTCACGTAGAAAGTTGCAGCGTGGATAACCGTGAAATAACTGTAAACCAATATAGTTAGTTGAGGCAAACCGTTAACCAGTGCGAGTGAGACGCAAAACTCTCGAAGACCGAACAACAAAAGCAACAAGCCTGACCGCACTTAAGGAATAAATTCAGCCCAGAGCTGCTTTACGACTGACTGCAACTACAAATTATGTTTTTATTATTTGCATTCTTGGTATGTCGTTTTATTATTGTTTGTTGCTGTTCACAAGCATATGTGTCAATGTGTATATGCGTAAGAATTATATTTGTACATTTGTGTCAATAATTATGAATGACTAGAATGATCGTGATGATTGTAAAAGATGATAATGAAGTATAAATACCAGGCAGGTCGGTGGCGACGAGTCAGTTTATTGTTAAGCTTTGTACAAGACTTTTGTGCCATAAGTCAAAGAGTAACAATTCTAGTGTTTTGGTACACAGTGGTATCAAGTGTGAATTATTTAAGTACTGTATAACGAACAAGTGCGTGAGTCATTGTATCATTTGCCACTGAAGAATCCGCAAAAACTTTTTTGAGATTTATGACATTTTATTTTTATATTCGAAAAGAAATTTGTCAAATGAAAAATATGTACTTACTAGCAGAAAACAGGCAGGTTTCAGTAGCCTGTTTCGAAGCGAAACTAAAAATAAAGCAAAATGTTTTATTATTAAATTATGACTTCGTATGTATGCGTTTTTTGTTGTTAGGGTTCATGGTACAGGGTGGCTGATGAAAACGTCTTGAACTGCATTTTTGTGTCCGACGAGGCACATTTTGATTTAAACGGCAATGTTAACAAACAAAATTGTCGAATATGGAGTAATTCTAACCCACAGATACTCAATCAGATGCAATTACATCCACTTCGCATCACAGTGTGGTGTGCAGTTACTACAAGGTTCATTGGCGGGCCTTACTTTTTCTAAGAAAACTGTCTTACTGTTATGGTCAATAGCGACCGTTACTAAAGATGTTGAAAGAGATTTTCTTTCCAGGACTGCGCCGAAAGAGAATCCCTTTCTACATTGTTTGGTTTTAACAAGATGGGGCAACTTGTAACATAGACACGCCTGTTATGACAGAATTGAGGCAAAAATTTTCCAATAAACTGATTTCAAGAAACTCCACATTCCGTTGGCCTTCCAGGTCTCCTGACCTCAGTGTATCTGATTTTTTTTTGTAGGGTTATTTCAAACAAGAAGTTTACAAAAAAAAACCCAACAAATTTGGATGATTTAAAGCAATCCATTCGAACGGAAATTAAGACAGTTCCCGCTGCAACACTCCAGGCAGTAATGAATAACTTTTTGATAAGACGTCGTAGGTGTGTCAACGAGGGTGGAGCCCATTTGAATTCAATTATTTTCAAAGCTTAAATTTTTTTGTTTGTGTGATAAATTCAATTAAATAATTTTCAAATGAATTTGTAAAAAAAATAAATTACATAAACTTTACAAAAAGTTATTTGAGTTTCTCAATGTAGCAAAATTGATCAGCCACCCTGTATATATTAACATTTAAAGTAGTACTATTTAAATTCAATAAATTTGGGTATACAACGGTTTTTGTTTTACATAGTAATTGTCTTCAAAAACGTAAAGGTTTTGCTGGATTGAATTATTCCTCTATTCCCCTAGAATTTCGTCCACTGTACTCTATCGCAAAAGTCTTATGCCTATGATAGACGATGCTACAAATCGTACAAGTATGAAATTAGTAACGTGTACCATGCTGTCGTACTTGTGAAGTATACTTTGTAGTACGAAAAACAAAAAGTTTGATTTTCGTGGGCAGAGCTTTCATGAAAATAAATATCGTGTATCATGCTGTAGTACAGCGAAATTTGTTATATGAAGAGCAGATTTCATGTGTTGGATATTTTGTTTGAAATATAAAAACTATTTAAGTTCTTTTAAATTCTTCCAGCTAAAGATCGTTGTTTTATTGATTTTATATATTTCGCTAATAATTTGTTAAATAACATTTAATTTACAGCCAGTTCGCCGATGTCGAAATGATAAGTTCGCATTCGCATTCTAGGCGAAAGAAAATTGATTTGGGGTTTTTCTAACTTTATTCTATGCGAACGAAGTGTCAAAATTCAATTAAAATACATAAGTTCATGCGAACGAACAATAGTGACATAGACGAACTCAAATTTATTCGAATGTGAGTGACTAGCTTTCTTTCGCATGCATTTTCATTCGATATCATCGAACAGGTTGATAATGTATTGGTTTTTTTTCGCACGGACAATTTTTTCAAAAATATATAATGGGAGCAAGCCGTACCTTTCAAACAATAAAAGGGGTTTTAAAATTTCTACATAAATGATAGAGTTATTCAAAAACTAATTTTTTGGACAGACATTTTGTATGTGCGATGTTCGATTTTTTTTTTATTTCTTTGACAAAATATTTCCAAATAATAAAATGTTCATATTAGGGAGATAATCAAAAATTTTTTTCTGGACGAACATTTTGGCTATCCGATGTCCAAAAACTTTATTTCTAGTCAGTTTAAAAACTCTTAAACGAAGAAAGAGTATTGCAAATCGGTTTATAAATGTCGGGGTAACTAAAAAATGTATTTTTCGGAAGGAAATTTCATCCGTCCGGTGCCAAATTTATTGTTTTTTAATTGAGCCCGTTGACAAACTCTTTCAAAAGAAAACACCGGTTTGTATTACAAATTATGTTTTAAATGGTCATTTTGTATTCCCTTAGTACTGAAATTTCAGAATAAAAATTATCCTATGTTTGATTATAAATAAAGTAAACTCAAAAAAAGCTCCAGGTTTTGATAAAATTACTGGCAAAATGCTTGTACAGTCACCTCTTGTTGCTAGAAGAATTCTTCTTTTTTTTTAACGCTATTTTACGCCTAGAATACTATCCTGCAGAGTGGAAGGTGTCTATGGTTACTATGATACCTAAGCCAGGCAAAGATCCCACTAAAGTAGAGTCATATAGACCAATAAGTCTACTGCCAACAATTTCAAAACTTTTCGAAAAATTGTTAATGGCGAAGTTGACTCCGATATTGAATGATGCAGGATGCATCCCTGATCATCAATTTGGTTTTCGGGCTAAACACAGCACCATAGAACAAACGCATAGACTAGTTATTGTTACAGGAAAGACTTTTGAGGACAAAAAGTATTGCTCAGCTCTATTCATTGATGTTTTCCAAGCTTTTGATAAAGTGTGGCACGAGGGATTAATGCACAAAATAAAGTTGAACTTGCCTGCAAACAATCACAAGCTTCTGGAAAGCTACTTATGTGGCCGGAAGTTTGTTATCAGAGGAGGTGACTTTATAAGCCTATCTCAGCCAATCGAGGCAGGAGCTCCCCAAGGTAGCATTCTGAGACCCACTTTATATTTAATTTACACTTCTGACATGAAACCAGATCTGGTATTCACACTTCAACTTTTGCAGATGACACAGCATTCTGCAGCGTACATGAAAACCATCAAGTAGCTTCGCGAAATTTGCAGGAGTATATTTCAATATTAGAGATGTGGTTAAAACTTTGGAAAATTAAAGTTAATGAACAAAAGTGTACTCACGTTACATTCACACTGCGTAGACAAACATGTTCAGCTATCCAAGTTAACAATTCACCTATTCCGCAGCAAAATGAAGTCAAGTATCTTGGTATTCATCTCGACCGTAGGTTGACGTGGAAGTCTCACATTGACGCAAAAGTCACTCAGTTAAAATTAAAAGCAGCGCAATTAAATTGGCTTATGGGCAGAAACTCTACATTAAAATTAGATTGCAAACTTTTGTTATAAAACGCAATACTAAAGCCTATATGGCGCTACGGAATTCAGTTATGGGGCACCGCCTCAGCATCAAATATTCAAAAAATTCAAAGGCTACAAAACAAAATTCTTCGAACAATTGCTGTAGCTCCACGGTACGTAAAAAACTCCCGAATTCACAAGGATCTGTGTGTTCCACTGGTAAAAGATGAGTTTTCAAAGCATGCGACACGAACATTTTTTTTTTTTTTTTTAGCTTGGACCAGCACTCAGGGGATGACCTCTACATATGCAGCGCATTGTACCAGAACTAGGAAAATAGGTTGTGAGGAGGGGGAAAGAGGGAGTAGTGTTTGTGAACATTTGACTTGAACTTTCCAACGTTATAACAGATAGGAAACACACACAGACGAAGCGTACGGCTGAAAAACGAATTCTCTCTGTAATGCGTAGTGCGATTCCCCGGGCAATCGACCACAAATGGACGAGCTCTAGACGATGAGCGCGTGCTACGTAAAAATGTGCGCGTTTCAGGAACAAGATCTCTAATCTCGTCAGAGCAAAATCCATTGTACACTGAAAGAATTATGCGTAATATATTTAATGAAACTGTTTCATTAAATATTTTTCCTTAATCCAATGAAAACTTTTCACAATATGCATGAAACTTCTTATATATTATGAAATAGTTCCATCAGAATGGTTTCATTAAGTTTCATAGTTTCATTAAAAAAATCATTGGATTTATGACTACAACAAAATTAAATTTTTTCTTTAATTCTTTGAATTTTGGTAAGATATATTAATGGGCATTTATTAATGGGCATTTAAAAATCTAAGCTACAGTTTAAAAAATTTCAAGTTTTTTTTATGAGTTTCATAATTCCAATGAAATAGAATTCATTAGATCAATGACAAATAAATTTCTGGCTACCGAACTTGGGTATAGCTATGTACAGACGGTTGTCAGATGTTACAATATTGTAAGATCTGGCAACATGCTGACAATGTAGTGACAATGAAAAATTGTCCCGCAGAAGTAAATTGTGTGTTCAGACGATCGTAAGAAAATCTTACAATTTCATTGTCAGACTATGGCCTGACAAATAATTCATCTGACAACAAAAATTGTCAGTCCACACGGTTGTCAGATTGTTAGATGAAAAAAATTGCCAGACATTTTGTAAGGCATTGCCACTTATGTATATCAACAACTATCTGCTTGGCAGTGTTGCCCATCAAACTTTTTTCTGACAATGATGCCATTGTCAGGTGCATTAATTTTACACATCTGACAATTACAACTGAGCTTACAATACCAGCCAATTATCCGACGAAGAGTGTTCTCACGATTGTCAGATGCCTGACAACATTATAGTCTTACAATTGACTGACAATGGTTTTTCTCACAACGTTGTAAGTTAAAAATTGGCAGTTCACACGATTGTAATACATTTTCAGACAATTTTACTGGCAATATTGTAAGATCTGACAACCGTGTGTACGTAGCTTATGTATGTACATATATGTATGGACTCAAATCAGCATAATGATAGTTTAAAAAATTTAAATACCAGTGTATTGAAGTCATTTGAATTATTAAAATCTGTTTTATTTGTTGAATACTTGTTCAACATTTTCTTTTATCATAATTAGGTACAATTTCACAAAAGCAAGGAATAGTATTGTTTGTGTAATGAAGTAAAGTATCAATGAATAAATGAAATAATTCCATTGATCTATTACATACATTTGCGAACTTATTTTATTAATGTGTGTTATAATATTATTTCATTAAACAAATGTAACTATTTCAATGATTTAATGTAAATTTTTCAGGTGCTCAATGAATAATAAAATTAGATAAATGAAATAACTTCATTGACCTTATGAAGGAGTTTTATATTTTTAATGAATATATTACATTAGTACAAAGAATTTATTTCATTAAATAAATGTTACTTTTTCATTAATTTGATGTACAGTTTTCACGTACTTTATGAAATTAATTATTTGATCTAGAGAAATTATTTCACTAATCATATGATTTGTCTTTCATACTTTTAATGAAAATAAGTCATGTTTCTTATTAAATTGTTTCATTACTTTTATGAAGGTTTTCATTGAAATAATCCAATGCAATTTGTTTCATTATTTCTATGAAAAGTTACAATGGTATGAAAAAATTCATAAAAGTAATGTCAAAATTCAGAGAATTTCTGAAAAAAAATTTTCAGTGTAGTAACGATAGAACAGAGTAACGTACCCCACACTGCGTCGATGCTCCAGTGAGTCAATAGAGTTGGATACCCTACTGTCACCGATAAACTTCTTCGCCCTCTCCTGCACACGGTCGAGTAACCCCAAAATAGACTTTGAGGCACCGGCCCAAACATGAGAGTTGTATTCCATTTTCGGTCAGATGTAGGTAGTATAAATAGTAAGTAGATCGGATGGAGTGAAGTACGTACATCTTACATCGTTTCAAAAAACCGAGGCACTTGAATGCTTCTCTGGAGACATGAAAAATGTGTTCTGTCCAGCGAACGTCACACTGTATCTTCATTCCAAGAACATCAAGAGCATCCGATTCCTCAATATTTATACCATCCATGAGTACAGATGAAGCAGCATTTGCGGTCGTTTGTTTGTGCGTTAATAAGCAACACTGGTCTTACGAGCGTTAAAGGCGACCTTGTTTTTACGACCCCATTCGGAGATTAATAGAAGATTACTATTCAGTGAATCATTCATATTTAGGCTCTTGGCAGCGATCTCCGATAGGCTGGGCCTATAACTAAAAAAGTACGAGGGGCAAATGCTGCTGTCATCCGCGAAAGAGTAGATAGGGTTGGAAGTTTGATAGAGAAGGTCGTTGAGAAAAATAAGAAATAGGGTAGGAGAAAGAACGGAAAGGAGCGGTACCCCTGAATTAATCTTGAACTCGTTTGATGAGATCCCATCTATAACAACTCGTATAGTGCGGTCTCTGAGAAAGCTCGACATAAACCGAGAGAAGTCATCACCGACACCAAAAGCAGTGAGTTTTGCCAGTAGTGCACCATGCCACACTCTGTCAAACGCTTTGGAAATATCCAGAGCCACCACCTTACTTTCACCGAAATGATGGATTGAGTGGCACCATTTCTCTGACAGATATGCCATAAGATCGCCAGTAGAACGACCCTTGCGAAATCCATATTGGCGGTCACAAAGTAATTTATGTGAGTCTAGATATTTCATAAGGTGATAGTTGACCATACTTTCTATCACTTTGGAAAGCGAGCAAATTGCAATTGGACGGTAGTTTTCGGGGATTGGCGTTACATTAGCAACCTTCCAGCACGATGGAAACTCACCGACATGATAAAGTATGCTGAAGAGGTGTGTTAATGGACACGCAAGCGTAGAAGAACACTGCTTCAAGATCAGTGCTGGAATGCCATCCGATCCAGGAGTCTTTTTTCGTCGAGGTCTGCCAAAACCCTTTTAACTGCTCGAGCCCGGAAAAATATCTTTGGCATAGTACAGATACTCTTTCGAGCTCGGGAAGTAGTTGACTGCTATCCGGCAAGTAAGACTTGCTTGCAAAAATTTCAGCCAACGTTAGCTTTGTCAATCGGGTCGGTGAATGCTTGGTCATTATTTAAGAGAGTTGGAATTGATGAACTAGCACTGTTCTTTACTCTCTTAACGAAAGACCAGAAGGTCTTACTGCCCCGGGGAGCTGTAAGGACCTTGGCACGAAGGCGCTGTTCGTGGAGAAACTTTTCACGCCTATGTACTTTGGCATACGAATATATATATACAAATGCGTGTGTGTGTGTACTGAAAATCCATTTTTTACAATTCAATACTCCTTTTCATAGTCCTTAAGTCAGTCAGTTATTGCGTCTTTATTATTTTAAAAAGATTCATTTTACAAAACGATACATAGTCCGCTACAAAGGTAAAATAAAGGATTGAAAAAAGAATATCAACGTTTAATTTCAGGTTATTCGTATAAATAACAAACACATATGTATATACATATTAAGTGGGTTTTCAGAATTCAATTCAAGCTTTCTAAAGAAAGGAAAATTATTTGCAATTTTTTATCAACATGAAATTATTTGGCATGTCGCAATGTGATTTAAATGTTTTACGTTACAATTTATGAATTCCTCTTCTGTTAAACATATAAATGGCATAAGTATTAATGGGTAGAGAATAATAATAATAGAACTTTTACACACGTGGGGTGATTTTAGAGAAGCGTCAATGATGGGAAAATATATACGCAATTTTAAGGAAAATTTTATGGAAATATTTTACTTATTTTTCCATTAGAATAACTCTTAATCCAAACTTACAAAAGACATAAATGAATACAACATAAAATGTGTACAAACATTAGACTATTATAGTTTATTTATTACAATTCAATTGACATTTTCGAAAATAAGAGCACGTGGCTACAGTTGTCTCTAATTAAAGGGTTAAGGGTGTTATAGAGGATCAAGCCATACCAATTCATAAAAAAAAATCTAATAAATTGTTTTGCCTTTTGACAGTAGCAATTAGCAAAATCAGATATTTTGGTTACAATTCTTTACAATGATTTGAGGAAAAGTTAAGGGAGTTTTTACAGCAGTACACAAAAAGAGAAAGATCGTACTAAATTTAATTAATTGTACTAGCTTTTAGTACGAGTCGTACTCAAAAATTTAAGTACGAATAACACACAAGTGTGCTTAAAATAAGCCGATATTGTGTTTAAAAAACCAATCCTTAAAATAAGTGTAAAATTCTTCAATAAGTATAAAATTTAAGACACTTTTGCTTCTCGCGTTTTTTCCAATGAACTGTTAAATTTTTAATCCCTTCACAAAAATGTTAAGAATATATATAAGTTTGTGATTCCGTTTGTAATTTCTACGGTTTTTTTTTTTTTTTTGCGACCCTATAAAGTATATATATTCTGATTCAGAATTAATGGAAAAGTCGATTAAGCGATGTCCGTCTGTCGGTCGTTGAAATACCGTTTCTGAGAAAACCATTAGACATAGAAATTTTTTCTTTCACCATTCTATTAATTCATATTGCCATGTGTTTGCTATTGAAATTCAGTAATATCGGTTCACGTATAGCTGAGATATATTCACGTATAGCTGAGATATTTCCGATACCGCTCCATATATACCCGAGATATAGCCCAAATCAGGTTTTTCATGAAAATGTCGCGTAAGCGAACTTAAACAACTTTTTTGTGCTCAAAAGCAGTTCTGGTAATGAACTAAGGTTATATAAATATGGAGAATGAAAATTTCCGATATCGGTCCATATATACCCGAAACAACTTTTTTTACTCAAAACCAGTTTTGGTAATGAAATAAGGTTATATAAATATGGAAAACGAAAATTTCCGATATCGCTCCATATATACCCGAGATATAGCCCAAATCAGGTTTTTCATGAAAATGTCGCGTAAGCGAACTTAAACAACTTTTTTGTGCTCAAAAGCAGTTGTGGTAGTGAACTAAGGTTATATAAATATAGAAAATGAAAATTTCCGATATCGGTCCATATATACCCCAGATATATCCTAAACCGGGTTTGTCATGAAAACGCCAGGTAAGCGAACTTAAACAACGTTTTTTCATTAAAAGCAGTTCTGGTAATAAAATAAGGTTAGATAAATATGGAAAATGAAAATTTCCGATATCGGTCCATATATACCCGAGTTATAGCCTAAACCGATTTTTCCATTAACATTTTTTTTTTTTTTTTTTTTTTTTTTGCTGAAAAGCAAGTCTTGTTATAAAAGAAGGTTACTAAAATACAGAAAATAGAAAATTCCGATATCGGTTCATATATACACGTGCATATTTTGTTCACATTTTTAAATATACTATACATATCCGTGACTATCGTGAAGGGTATTTTAGAACCAGCCGAATATACTACACTCTTGTTTTTCTTTTGTTTACAAACTTTTTCGCGCCATTTTAATCTGAAGAATTTTTTGTATGATTTAGTGCAATTTCAAGAAATTTGTGTGAAGTTAAAAGTGAAAAACTAATATAATCGGTGATTTTAATTACGAACAATTATAAAAGTTTATATTTAACGTTTATATAAAATTTTTTAAAGCTGAACAATCTTAGGCGAATTTAGATTTTGACATTCACGATATGTTTTACAATAACAAAATACATAGTACTGAATTCGCCTTTTCGCTTGCATTCACCTGTATAAATTCGCCTTCGGAAATACAAAAACAAACTGTATATATTTTTGATTGGTATAAATATTAGTAGCTAATAGAGTAAATAATAATAGACTGGATTGTTCTTATTTCAAATACGAATTCGGGAATGAATTAACTCTAAAATTCTTGAGTCAATGGGATTTTATGATTGCTTCGATGTCAGGTTTTCGCAAATCAATCTCTTTTTTGGCTATTTAAGTATGGATTCGAAATTAAATATGTGTAAAAGTATTTAAGTATGGATTCGAAATTAAATATGTGTAAAAGTAAATATTTAGTGCTAGAATAATACGTTCTTAAATCAAGTAATACCTACTTGTTGTAGGAAAATCCGTACTTATCATACTTTTGACACCGCTTGGGATTAATTTAAGTATGCATAAATTGAAACTAGGAACAAAACAAAGCAACGATGATTTTTTTTTTCATTGATATGAAATTTACTTTATTCAAAAGATAATCTTCCGGTATTGTAATTTAAATATGACATCCGGATGAGAGCCGAAAGGGCTGGCTCGGACGTAAATATAATCTGGAGCTCTGATTTTCGATTACTTTTTTATATGCGGTCATCAATGGGCAATAACGCGGCAAATGTTGTCCTCTAAGTACTCAATTGTTTCGGGCTTATCAGCATAAACTACTAACTTAACATGTATTTACAGAAAATAATCTATCGACATTAACTCACACAATCTTCGAAGCCAATTCACGGGTCCGAAACGTGACAACTCAATTGTGGCATAAGCTGTATGACATGTGGCGCCGGCTTGTTGAAACCACAGCTCCTGCACATAATTTTTCTTCAAAAGTCATAAGTCATGGCTCTGGAGCGGTCACCATTGACTGTACTGTTCTGACCAACATCATTTTTAAAGAAGTGCGGACCAATTATTCCGCCTCGACATACTCGTACACTTGAGGAATGTCATCACTCCAAATACGGCAGTTTTGTTTATTGATGTAAATATATATTCAAACAGAAGTGAGCTTCATCGCAAGCAAAATTATATTCGGTTATGGAAATCGGGATCAACCAAAAATACTTTTTGTAATATTTTATGGAAAATTTTAAAATTTAGCAACTGATAATTTACAAAGAAAGATTGAAAAATGCCCAGGACTTCAACAAGAAATAGATAAAAAAAAATTAGAGTTTTCAACTTCACTATTACATATTTTGCAACTATTCTTCACTATTGCATATTTTGTTACAATTTTAAGTTTCTTATATATGTAAATATTTACACAATATAGATAGAAATTTCCGGTATTTGATCGGCTGTCCTGATATTGCGATTAGTTTTCAACGCGGAGTGCTGTCAACACATTTGAAATTTTCCGTCTGAAAAAAATTAATGTTACTCAACGTTTTCAACAAAGTACTTACTGATAAATAACATAACTTTACATTATGCGCACAAAAGAATTTCTATTACAACTGAGTAAATAAAAAATTTCAAATTTAATCTTTATATCGGGTGGTTAAACATCAAGTTTTTTTTCTACATTTCTCCATTTGAGAGTAACTTAATTTGAAAAATGGAAAGATACAACATCGAATAACGCATTAAGTTATTCAGTCTTATGATGAAAATGGGCGTTCCAATCAAAATGCATATCGTGCACTCCGGTAAATTTAATCGTGCAAATGTGCGTACAATCGGAAAAATTGCACAACTATGTGTGCCACTTGCCACACAGCTGACGAAACAATGGCTCTTCTGCGTAACAAATTCAATAGCCGTATTTTCTCAAGTGGTGATGTTAATTCTCCGGCAATATCATGTGATTTGGCAACGTTGGATATCTTTCTTTGAGTTTATGTGGAAGAAAAGATGTACGTCGATAAGCCAGCAACAATTCAAGAGCTCAATGATGATATAATTCGGCACATTAACGGCATAGAACCTCAATTATGCCTCAGCGTCATCGAAAGTTTACCGAGGTCACGACGTTCAATTAGCCGATATTTTATTCCATATATATAATATGTTAAAATATTATATTATCATAATAAAAAGAAACGACAATAATTCATAACTAATTTGTGTTTTATTCCAAATCAATATCGGCCCTTAAAATTTAACAACCCTTTATTATTGATATGAGCCTTGATTAAGTCATATTGAAGTCTTCTGTATGGAAAAACCAGCAATTATACCTTTGCAATCACACAACTTTTGTTTTCATCAGGGTATAAAAATTAACATTTCATACTATGTTGTTTCGTACTTTGCCGTGACTAAATGAAATGCAAAGAGAGCGAACTAGTAGTTAATTTATTTTTGCATTTAATTATTAACTTAAACAATTAAAAACTCTTATCAGCAAAAACATGGTAATTGCGATTGTTAAAAATTTTAACGGTTCGTTTGGCAAAGATAATGCCGTGTAAAATCGTTGCCAACCGAACCATTTTCTAGCTAAAGTTACCATGTAGAAAAAGTTCATTTTAATTTGAATTTTTAAATTTAACAAAGCTTTACAGCCTTATTCAAAAAAAAAAACTTACTAAGCGTTTACTTATCGTTATTAAGCAGAATTTCCTAAAGAATAAGGATCGTATCCGAAAAAAATTCTTACTTGAGTTTTAACGCATACGTTAGTTATCAAACAGTACGTTATCTTTTAAATATAGTAAAGAATTTAATTGCTTTATTCTGGCAATGACTTTATGTTCAGTTGTTATTTCTTGAATAGTGATGTATGAAAACTAATATTCGAAAACTTAAAAACAAATTAAAAAATAAAAAATTATTATTATTACATAAATTAACACTTTTTTGACAATTATTTCCTGGATTTAGCTTTTTAATAAATAATGAATATATAATGTGTAATGTATTAATGAAATTGAGAAAATTTAATAGGATTTCTTATACGACAAATATTTTTATTATTCGAATAACGTTTTTAGTTGTATTCGTTCGATTGAAAGCGCATCACTAACATATTTATTATTTATGTTTCGCTTTCAAAATTAATATTTTCAATTCATACGATATGTAACGGTTTAGTTTATTTATCTAGCAATCATAATATATTGCTTTTGTTAGAATTTTTGTGAAATTGGGAATTTTAAGAAAAATCAATACCAACAAATTAAATGTCATTTTAACGTGCAGTTAAAGTGGACTATTTCAATTTTAAATGTATGGTAAGTAAATAAATGTTTTTGGGTACGTTAGGAAAATTTTCCCAACAATTGCTTATCAAGCTTTATTAAATTTTTTGCATACGGCCGTAATACTTTAAATAACCAATACTTTCAAAAACCAATATTTGTTTAATATACTGATATTAACTCAGTCTCAAATGTTGAAATTTTAATATTCTTTAAACCTACTTTTTGTCATAATTCCTCTTATTGGTTTTTGTCCACAATATAATTTTTGAGGACAAAATCCTATTTGGTATGGATATTTTTTGGAACTTATGTGGCATACTGTTACCAGCTCAAAATTGCTTAAATCACAAGGTGAGTCAAAAAAACTATAAACTTAAAAAAATTTTGACTCGCGTGGTTTTGGAGACTTTTTTTATATAATTACTGTTTTTTTATTTTTCATACAAATTTTTTTTATTCTTTCTCCACTCGTTTCGTTTTATGGTAACACCACGAAATTCTAGTTTCTACATTGTGGAAACTTTTTTGCAACACCATTGCAATTAACATTATTATAAAATTGGCAGTACTGTAAAGAATACAGCACTGCCAACCAAAAACCGATATACATATTTTTTCTGAAGATGAAGCTGCCAGCTTAAGAAAGCGATTTAAGCCTGAAATTAAATTTAACGGAAAGAGTATAAATTGTAAGAAGAGTTACCAACTTAAAGTTCAAGTTACGCGTTGTTCAAGTTAGACTTTAAAAAACTGCAGTATCTTGCGTTTATTTTTGATTCGACTTCTGTTTGTGCCTCCAAAAAACGACAGTTTTATTCAAAGCAAAATTACAAAACGATTAACAGACAATTGTAGCAGCAATTGTTTTAAAAATTTTCTTTTCTTCTGAACGGTATCGCAAGTAGAAGTACAAATTTTTGTATTTGCAAGTTGCAAACAGCCGCTGGAAGTCATTTGACTATACTTTTAGAAAAATGTGGCTTGTAACAAACTTCTAGATTCATTTGGGATATCAACGTATGTACGTCGTTCCACTAAGGGGGCTGGAGATATTATTTTGAAAATACAAAAATACTCATTTTAAATGAAATATATACTTACATATATATATATGGACCGATGTCGGGTAAAAACTTTTTTTCCTTGCCAAAAGGGTAATCTTTCATGGAAATTATCATTGAAAAATCGGTACCTATAGGCTATATCTCGGTTATATATAGACCGACACCGGAAATTTTCACTTTTTGGTTCATTAACTTTGATTTTCCAAAAATTTTGCCATTTCTCTAATATTGAAATATATTCCTGTAAATTTCGTGAAGCTAATTGGTGGTCTTCATGAACACTGCAAAATGCTGTGTCATCTGCATGTTTGGCATGTCAGAAGCGTAAATCAAATATAAAGTGGGTCCCAGAATTCTACCTTGGGGAACTCCTGCCTCGATTGACTGAATTGGGCTTACAAAGTCGCCTTCTCTGATAACAAATTTACGGCCACATAAATAGCTTTCTAGAAGCTTGTGAGTGTTTGCAGGAAAGTTCAACTTTATTTTGTGCATTAATCCCTCGTGCCACACTTTATCAAAAGCTTGGGAAATATCAATGAATTGAGCTGAGTAATACTTTTTGTCCTCAAAAATCTTTCTTATAAAATTAACTACTCTATGCGTTTGTTCTATGGTGCTGTGCTTTGCCCGAAAGCTGAGTTGATTACACTTTCCACTCTACAGGATAACACTCTAGGCGCAAAATAGCGTTACAAATAAAAAGCAGAATTCTTCTAGCCACACGAGGTAACTGTACAAGCATTTGCCAGTAATTTTATCAAAACCTGAAGCTTTTCCGGAGTTTACTTTATTTATAACGTTTTCGACCTCTTGAAAACTAAGTCTCAAAGCACAGGCGGTCTAACAGCATATGGCGGAAATTCAGAAAATTCGTTAATCGACACATCAATATCCTGAGACGTTCTCAAGGCGATATTTTCAGAACAATGTGTACTCGAAAATTTTTTGTATTTTAGCCAATTAACTCTATTGACGGTCAACGGGAAGCTAATCTCTTGAGGGAACGAAACAGAGATTATAGTGGGTGAGTGATCTGATGACAAATCTAATGAAGGCTCCACTTTCATCCACTCTAAAGGAAAATTTTTCGCAACTCCAAAATCTATAACATCTGGGATCTTTTGTCGGTCTGACGACAATAAGTGTGGTGTCCGCTTGAAACCACATCTAAGCCCATTTTGGAAGCGGTGTCAAAAAGCACACGGCCTGTGTTTAACGTTAGAGTCGCCAGCCGATAAAAATCGCAGCCCAAGTGATTTGATAAAATGTGAATATTGATTTTCTGTTATAGAAAACCGGGGTGGAGAATAAATCGAGGAAATAACAATTTTATCATGAAAATGTTCAATACATATGTTTGTTGCTTGGCGATACTCCTCACATGCCTCGTTTAGCAAATAGTGTTTAATTCTAGCTTTTATCAAAATTGCTGAGCCTCCACAAGATCTGCCACGGGGATCTTTAGTATTATATAGTGTGTAACCATTAATTGTGAAATAACTGTTGCTTGTCAAGTGAATTTCAGCAATCGGCATTATGTCAATTTGCTTTTCCATAAGGAAGTGCTCAAGTTCATTTTTATGTTGGCGGATGCCGTTTGCGTTCCAGAAACATATTTTTAACCAACTCATTTGTTTAAAATTGCCTGTAAAATAGTGGATTGCAATTTCAGCATTTCCTGCATCATGTTAGTCATAGAAACCGTAAATATGTTAATGGATTGAACAAGAGTCTGCAGAATTGCCTCAAAATTGTTAAAGTTTTGATCGGAATTTTGGGGCTTGGGCTCCTGATTCAAAATTTTAATTTAACTTAATACTTTCATTGTCACTTGGCAGCAATAACCCACTGGCAATATCATACATAGCGGTGAGTTTGCTCAATGGAATTTTTCTTTAGATGAGATTATCAGTATTAGTATCTCTAGCCAAGGCAAAAGACTCTAAAACTGTACAAACATTAATGAGGAACGCTTTTTCGAAATGCAAACTCTGCTCCTGTCAGTTGACTCCTGTCTAAATCTGAGTAAGCTGCGTCATTTAGTTTGTGTTTGGCCGTCGTATATAGTTGGCTACGGCGCGTTTTGAAGAGAAAATGGAAAAAAATTCGTGGGCTCATTAAGCATTATTTTTCACGAAAAATCATCACACAAACCAAGGCTAAGCATAGTAAATATTATGAGGACTATGCACCATCTATCTCGTTATCAAAGAGCGGAAGATGCTAAATGTTGTGGACGTCCAGTCTGCAACAATTGAAAAAATTCACGATTGATCACTTGGGTATGTCCCAAGACCTCGTTTGCTCGCAACCGAACACAAACACAACCGTGTGGCAATTTCACAGAAATGTTTGGCATTGGTCAACCGCAATATAGACGAGTTTTTGCGTCGATTAGTAACCGTGGACGAAACCTGGATCCAGTACAACACACCGGATACCAAGCAGCAGTCAAATCAATGGGTTTAACGGAGAGAATTGCCCCAGAAAAAGACAAAAGTGGGTTTATCAACCAATAAATTTAAGTCGACCGCTTGTTTAGGTCGATTCGGTGGAGAAAAACGACTGTATTTAGCTAGGAAAAAGTTCAGATTTCATGGCATAAACCCATGAATTTGGATACAAATTGCCCTTTCGTAAGCCTTATTCTCCAGATGTAGCCCCGAATGACTTTTTTCACAAACTTCAGGAAATGGCTCTGCGGAAATCAGTGAAATTCCTGTTTTGAAGACCTTGAGAAATCATATTTTTCGGAAGCAATTAAAAACTTAAAGAAATATTCTAGTAAGTGTATAAAGCTCAATGAAGACTGTGTTGAAAAATAAGATAACTCTATTTAAAAACCTCAGTTTCTTTCAAAAGTCACGGCCTTATCGATGTGCATATATACGTATGTAGGGTTTTTTAATTTATCTTTATATAAAAAGGTTTTCATTCATCAAATAAATGGTTTTATAATATATTCAAAAAAGTTTTGTTTAATATCAAAATAAAATTTCACGGCTTCGTCTCATCCGGCTCAGCCATGGTGTGTAGACAAAACAACAACCCTACTTGTATATATGTGTAACTGTTTTTGCCTTCCTAAATAATTTGCATACATAATATTTGCCATGAAATCAAAATATTTCGTATCAAATTTAGTTATACCAAATATCTTATTTTGCGCTAAAAATCTTCAAACCGCTTTTGACATCCCAAAAACCTTAAAATATAATATAAATCTTCATATATGGCAACACTGATTACTGCTGATTACAATTAAATTAGTTGTGTTCATTTACTAAAAACTTTTACAAATTTGTAATAAATGATGAAACAGAACTAGGGCATGACGTTTTTCTCCATACAATATGGCATAAAATAACGCCAGAGAATGCGGTCGTAAAATAGAATCTATTTTATTTTGGCAGCGATTTTTCTTATGCTCTCACTTTGAAGCAAAAAAGCTTTCAACAATATTACCACACTTTTAGTAAATTTCATACATTTTGTAAACAAAACCAAAGCTTCAAAAGCTTTACTGCGAGGAAAAATAAAAATAAAAGAAAAAGCTTTTTTTACCTAACAAAAAAGAAGATTAAATGACAGTTTGTGAAGTTGCAGCCGTCGTTTCAATTATGTGCCTGTTTTCTCTGAGAGTCGTTTTTGCTTGAAGTTGCGGACGTATTCTGTTTCATCATTAATTGTTACTAGAAAGCGTTCATTAACCCAAAAAATTTGCAACGAGAGAGCGGCAAAAGAGCGTAAAAAATTGAGAGCCATAAAAATTCTTGCAAGTTTTTACAAGTAAAATTTTTACTTGCAATAATTATTCAAACAGCTGTTTTGCTTTTGTGTTTACAAAACAGTATTTCTAAATTAAGTTAAAAATTAAAATATTTTGGAAAATTTAAGAAATTGTAATTGTATGTAAACTTTTAAGCCGATTAAAAGTATTAAAAAGATTACAAATGTATTTTTGTAATCTTTTTAATAAAATAAGAAGTCTAAGGGAAATAAACTAAGCAACACAGTATCTGGCACATCAGTGGCAAAGGATGTTCCGGCAAATTTACTTGCTTGAATGTGTTTAAAGCTTCTAGGGAAGCAATTAAATTCACACTTGGATCCTACCATTTATAATTATATTAACATTTATCTAATTTTAACCTCTAAAATATTTCTGTTTTTTGTGTCTTTATTTTTTACAAACCAGATGTTATTTTTAGTATTGTAAATATTATGAGTACCTAGTTACTCGGTACTTTACACTTTGAAATTATGCTATGCTAGCCAGGCAGTTATAACGTATAAATACAGGTTTCAATTCAATTGTGAATTGAGTCTTTAAATTGAATTGGTTCTTGGCAACACACTTCATAAACTGAATTAAAAGATTTTCATCCAACTATCATTTTCAAAGAAATTAAACACCATTTTAAAAATATTTAACATTTTCTTTACAAAAAATTACAAATATAAATTTGGACAATCATTTATTAAATTTTTGTTGAACTTTATAATTTTTAAATAAAATTTTTGGTTTGTACATTTGCAAGTTTTTTCCTTTCTTAAGTTTTTTGGACATAAGATTAGGAGACTTGAACATACAAAGCACAATCGAATTGAGAGACTTACTAGCCAACTTGATAAAAAATCAAAATGGTTTGATTTTTCTTCAACCAACTCGACAACTTCCAAACGAATCAATTTAAACGTCTTGATTTGTACAACAACCAACTCAGTAGCCAATTGAGTTTATCACAAAGGGAACTATCTTTCAGAACCCAAGTGAGCTGGAGAATCCAGGTACTTTTTTGAGAATCCAGCGGCCTGCCTACCTAACCAATTGAGTTGAAACGTGTATGGGGTAAGCGCCCCTAATTAAAAATAGATATTTTATTCAAAAGTAGCTAATCACCCCTGTATTTAGCGTATTTCGACTATGTCTAGTACTAGATTAAATAAAATTGTAAAATTTTTCTTTATTCTATTACAAGCCGTACTCAAAAAACTCCAGCCACGACAATGCTGAATATAAATGACCACAACCACGCTCTTTTTATAACAATATACATATGTATAATTTGTCCAAAAAATATAAGAGTAGTTATTAAGTACTCATATATACCTATACATAACAACACTACTATAACTTGCAAATTTTAGCTAGAAAAGTGTTCATTTACTTTTTCACATTTTTGAGAGTAAATTTGCAAAATTTCTTGTTACACTCTCGTTACTAGTTTTTACTAGTAAAGTAGATGAACACACCTATTATCATGTCCAGAATTAAAGTAAATATTAGTCAAGAGCTTTACGTTAGTTTTGCTTGAGCGGTTATTATTAGCGGGCGTTTAAAACTGTTGTATTTAATTAATAAAAAAGTAAAGAAAATATGAAAAGTGACTGGAAAAGTCTCACATTATTTGCTTTTACATATTTAGCAAGTATTCAGCCATCAGGAGCAAAAAATATTTTGGCATTTTTACCTACATTCAGTCCTTCACATTTGATCATTGAAATGGCTGTAGTCAAAGCAATGGCCGAACGTAAACATAATGTTACTGTTGTTTCGGTATTACCTTTAAAATCTGAATGGCTGCATCCCAATATGACAAATATACAGTTGGATAAAGGTTCCGTGGATATAGATTTTGCCATTAACATTACAAAAATGAAAGGCTTTCAAAAGTTTCGAAATTCCATGTACATGATGCAAACGATAACTACCCAGATGTCAGCAATTTTAGATGATGCAAAATTTCAAGGATTACTGAATAATCCGGGCAATAAATATGATTTAATATTGTATGGGTACTTGTTTGCTGACTACTTCTTTGGCATAGCGGAGCACTTTGATTGTCCGGTGGCCTTGGTATGGCCAAATATACCAGTGGCATCCATTTTAAATTTAATTGGCAATCCATTGGCAGCATCATATGCAGTATCGACAATTTTAAATACTGTAAGTGATGATTCAATTGGTTTTAAATTTAGACTAAAAAACGTTTTATCAATTGGCGCCGAATTGTTCCTTTTGGGTATTCAAGATAGAGAAATGCGGAATATTTATGAGTAAGTAGAATAAAAATTGTTCTAAAAAAGGAGGAAAGTAATATCTTTTAATCCTCTTTAAATTTTTACAGTTTAAAAGTAAGTGTCAGCTTATGAAAGCATGCAAATTAACTGATCGATAAAAATTAAAAGAACTCATATTATTCCACACACAAGCTTTTGTGTTGTGTGCCTCGATGGCTGATTTGGTAGAGTACTCGACCAACAGTCTCGAGGTCGCAGGTTCGATTCCTGCCACAGACCCTGGGTGTTACTGCAGACAAGCAAAAAAGCTTCGCAGTTTTTGTGTTTGTTTAAAAAAAAAAAAAAAAAAAAAAAAAATACTGCCCCGCGCAAAGCAGGTTGGTAGGGGTGAAACATTTGATGTTCGCTTACAAATCTACTGAAATGAGGTGTTTGACATGAAAAGTTCTTGAATTCTAAAAATTTGCTAATTTAAGGAAATTGATCGTACGTGCTCATTTATGTCATAATTGTTACAACTTATATATAAAATCGTGATTGTATATTTTTATCCGGCAGTCTATAATTATGCTACAATAGATCATTCATTAGATTGGATAGTTCGTTATAACAAGTTTAATAAGATAACAAGTGTTGGCAAAACTACTTGTTATTTCCTTAACAAAAACAGTAATTAAAAAAAATTTATTTTTATTATGTGAAAAATAAAATGTTGATACCTTAACAATCTGATAAAACATTTTATATTTCTGTTAACTCATTGAACGCTAACGGGAATCTTGTGTAATTAAGTTGATTAGGAGAGATAAGAAAACATGTATAACTGAGCAAATTAATTAAGCAAGTTGAAAGATAAAACACGGAAAGCGTGTTTTATTATAACAGATCAAGTCGAGTTTTAAAAAATGTGTCTACTTTGATTAATTGAATGAATAATAGCAAGAACTACTTGTCAAAATTATTATTATTTTTTTTTTTATTAATGAAATTTCGTTTTAGTTTTAATTTATTTTCATTTGTTCTCAAATGCAGATAGTTAATGAAATTTTCGTTAAAACCTCTTTTTAGCCGTCCCCAGCAGCAATGCCAGAACAAAGGTTTACTTTAATCTTGAAGATTTTTCATACAAAATAAGATTTAATTTAATCTTGAAGATTTTTCGTGCAAAATAAGATTTCAAAATGAAGATTTTTGAGATTTACTATTCTAATAAAAAGCGTGTTAGTTATTTTCAAACATCCACTAAATTTTGACTTGCATACATTCTCGTATAAGGTTGTCTCAGATTAAAAGCGTACTTTTTGATTTTAACATAAATCAAGTATTTCTGTGATATTTATTTGGTACATAGTATACATACATATATTGTATATGTAGAGCTGTATTTAAAAGATCATATCGCTCCTTTATTGCAACATAGTAATATCTCAAAAAATTAGCTTTTCGAGCTAACAATGTAGAATTGTTAATAGTGCTACCTTTTATATTGTGCCAAAATTTGATTTAAATTACCAAACAATTAAGTTTTTTACTCGCTATTTAAGCTTCTAACATTTATACCAGTAAAAAAAATTATAAATAGCTTGTTTTCTATGTTTCCCAGCTATCTATATGTCGACATTTCATAGGAACTACCCTAATCATCAGTAGACTTTGGAAATTTTTGAAAGATATTCTCAAACATTCAACTTTATATCCCAACAATCCAAAAAAATTGCTGAGAATTTAAAAAGAAAAATGCTCTAATAATATCCGTCGAAACACAAAAAACAAGCTTTTCTATTTATAAACGTCTCTAACATTTCTTTACACCTTTCAAACAAATGAACAACCGTTGGTTGCTACGATTTGCTTTTTGAAAGTATCGAAAAGCAGAGAACAAAAATTCAAACAATTAAGTTTTTTATTCGCTATTTAAGCTTCTAACATTTATACCAGTAAAAAATTATAAATAAAGTTGAATGTTTGAGAATATCTTTCAAAAATTTCCAAAGTCTACTGATAATTAGGATAGTTCCTATGAAATGTCGACATATAGATAGCTGGGAAACATAGAAAACAAGCTATTTATAATTTTTTACTGGTATTTAAATTACCTTTAAACTGTCTCCTTTAGGAGATATTTTCTAAACATTTTTTCTAAGACTTGTATGGAAACTAAAAATTTTAAATGTGTTTATCTCGCAACATGCTTTTTTGCGTTATGACTATGTTGCAATAAAAGAGCGATATGTACAAACAAAAAAATTTCAAAAAGTTATAAGATAATAATTATACAAATTTTTATACAAAAGCGTGTGATTATATATTACACTGTATTTAGACATGCGGGTAATCTCATGCAAGTGCGGTATAAGTATTATCAACGAAAATTTCTTCGAAAAACTCGAATCTCTTGCAATTGTCTTTTCTGTCTACACATGCGAGTGAGAGTTCATTTTAAATTTGTCGTCAGCACGTGAACTTCAAACAATTCGTTCCCTTCACATATTTTGTTTCTATGTTCTTCACATGAGAATATTTTTAGGAAATGGTTGGCATTAATTTTTATTATCATTATGTTATTGATATTAACGCTTTATAATTTAAACATTTCCATCTATAGTATTAATTTTAATAAATTAACATACAATTTAACAAACAAACTAGCTAAAACTTAAGTTTTAATTATGTAATGATCCATTTGATTTGCTTAAAATTATTTACACAGTAACGCTGCTTGCTTGTTTGACATTTAATTGCATGGAAGTGCCAAAACTTCACTCGCAAGCAAATTTAGCTGCAAGTTGACTTCTGAGTGCGAAAAATTTGAATATGGTAGTAAAAAAATGGGAGTGTATTAATTTTTTTTTTTGTATTTTTATATGATAAATTTTTAAGTAATTGTTGCTTAAAACGTTTTTGCTGTTTGACCTATTCGTAAATTGTTTCATTTATTTATTTATAATTTATAACAAAATATTTTTATAAGGATTTTAAATCAGAAAATATGAAATTAACGTTAATTTAACACAACTCTGTAATTAATGGTGAGTGTATTAAGTTTTTCGAACTCTTACTCGCATGTCTAAGCACTAGGTAAAGTAAACCTAAAGCTGGAACCCAAATTTTTAATTTTATAAATCCTTACTGTATTATAAAAGAAGAAAGTGTATTTGTTCTGAAAATTAAAAAATCCAAAAGCATGGTTTCTGCCCAAGGAGTTTTCATATTTCATTTTAGATTTCGAAAGTCGAGATATTAAGCCGAATTAAAGCAACGAAGTCTATATGGGAAAATTTTGTTTTACGACATAAATACGAAAATGCTTGATTTTTGGAATAAAGAATCCGTTTTGATTTTTTACAAATTTGTCCATACTCGTATATTGCAGTTTATAGCAAAAATATTAGTCTTATCGTGCTCTTCTGCAAATGTGGGAGTTTGCATCTAGGTACATGAACCTTAACAAAACTAAAGTGAGAAATTAGTTAAAGAAACCATTTTCAGAAGACATGTTATATACCTAGTAAAAACCGCTTAGATTTTTTGTAAATGTGGATGTTTTGACTTAGATATGCCCGATTTAATAGAAGTGTTTAATACTTTAATGCGTACATAACTATTAAATATACTATAAGAAAGGAACTTTCAAAATACATTTTATTAAATGAAAACGTGTTGTGTACAAAAATTAAAGAATGTGTTCTTATGATATTACCTTCATGTTTGTACCTTAAACGCTGTAGTATTTTATTGCAGGCAACCATGAATTGTTTTGCTACATATTGCTCTATTGAAGTACATTATTTAAAAACCAAATAAGTGTTTTATTTAAAAACAATTAATTTTAGTTGACGATTTGCGATTATCATGTTGACGGTTTTGACGATTTTTTTCGCCAAGTTTGACGATTTTATACTAGATATATCTGGCATCTATGTGGTCAAGTAACAAAAATTACATTTTATTTTACAGTTTGAATTGATAAAAGAGCTTTATGTGAGAAATAAATTCAGTGAGAATATTCATAATTGGGCTGTATACATATACTTAAATATTTATTACTATTTTTGTAACAATCCCCATTCCAAACTGATACAAATTTATATGAAAAATGCTAATTATTATTTGTTGTTACTTTTTTCAATTGTAGACAATATTTTCCAGCAACTAAATATTCCAGTTATCACATAGCTAAAAAACGCACAGCCTTGGTTTTGGTTAGTCACCATTTTAGCGAGAAACCCATAAGACCGTTGGTGCCAGCTCTTATCGAAATTGGTGGAATACATATCAATGATCCTCCAAAGAACTTAACAAAGGTACGTAATAGAAATCAAATTATATTCAGTAAAAATTTAAATTTTCTTAAATTTCAGGATATTGAAAACTTTATACATTCCGCAGAACATGGCGTTATTTTCTTCAGTTTGGGCACGAATATTAAGCAGCATCACTTACAGCCTCATGCTTTGAACAAAATCTACAATGTCCTTGCCAAATTGCCGCAAAAAGTATTGTGGAAAGTTGACGATGAGACAAAAGTACCGGGCAATTCATCAAATATTTTATACCGCAAATGGTTACCACAATCCGATATTTTAGGGCATTCAAATATAAAACTATTTTTTGGTCACGGCGGTAAAGGTGGTATTACGGAAGCTAGTTATTTTGGTGTACCCATAGTGGGCATGCCAATATTTGCTGATCAGCCCATGAACATGGATGAGGTTGTAAGGAAAGGATATGGCCTCAGTATAGATCATTCAGAAACACTTTCAGAAGAAATAATTTTGAAAACGGTGTCTGAAGTCTTGAAAAATCCTTTTTATGCAAATAACGTTAAACGATTTTCTTTGCTGTATCGTGATCGTCCATTAAAAGCAAAAGAAAATGCTGTTTATTGGCTGGAATATTTGTTAAGATATGAAGGAGCGCCTCATATGCAAAGCCCTTTAAAGAAAATGTCATTTGTTGAAGCTATGAATTTAGATGTTTTAGCATTTATTTTAGTTATATTATTTAGTGTTGTTAAAATATTTAAATTGTTGTTGAAAATTATTTGCAAGATGTGTGCTAAACTATTTCGTAAGAAGTTTAAAGGGGAATAAAAATGAAAAAAGTTTTTGAAGTGCACATGCGTATGGAAAAATGAGGTAGGTATAAGCAACCTGTAGGTATAGCGAGAGCAAAAAACGATATCTTTGCGAAACCAATTCCAATTTTGACTACAATTCACCAGTAATCAGGTACCTTCAGTTGTAATGTCAATTGTGGAATCTATATAGCCCAGTCGTAATGAGGTTCTTTTAGTATTTAGAAACATATTTTCTTGCAACTTTGAATTGATTTAAGTTCACATTAATTTAGCTTAAACAAAAGTGGTTTTTATAATTGAAGAAACAGTTTTGCCATTAGTAATCGATTACTGTTTATATTGGTGACGGCATTATATTGAGGTCTTGCAAACAGTGCTCAGTCCACAGTACTATTTAGTAGATACATACATACGAGTATTAGGTAACAATGAGGGCTTTAAGAGTAGATTGGCCCGCATTGACTTTTTGTTTTTGTCAACGGACTTGTGAGCGTTGACAGGAGAAAATTGTGTTTAAGTCTTGACAAACTAAAGGCTGTGAATTTACTCGTATATTGCATAAGAAATTAGTGTGTAAAGGTAAGATTACATGATTGGCCCACATAGACCAATTTGACCCAATTTTTATTGTGCCGAATGGGTGCCCAATAACAAAATTGTCCCAATCAAATACGCTATAATACCGAAAGATTCAATTTCACAAAAAATGTTAAGAAAACTTCAATACGACGAAAAGTTGGCAAAAAGTAAAACTAGAAATTATTTATTTATTTAATTACACAGTCGCTACAGTAATCAAAATAGAACATTTGTACATCATTTTGCGTTTTTTATAAATTAAAAATAACATTGTTTTTTTTATGAGGGAAAAGCACGGGTACACACAGGAAAAATTTCGTTCTAAAATTGTCCGCGGCGTTCACAATTTGAGAACGAAGTGTTGACAATTCAAGAACGTTCCGTTGTCAAATCGAGAAGGAAAAGTAAAAAACCAGATGGTGTCAAATCAAGAACACATTGATGTCTTCTTTGGTCTCATTGTTTCACAACAATTATTGATATAATTAAAAATAATCCTTCTTCTTGACTGAAGTTGGACTCGAACTCACAACTACTTAGTTAATATCGTACATATGTATGTAACTAAAAGTTCACTTATTAATGATTTACAAAGTGTATATCAAGGCAGCTTTATACACGTAGTAGCAGAATTATATATAGAATAAATACAACACCAACAAACATCAACATGTATTTTTTGATAGAATTTACGAATAGTAAAGAACTAGAACTATTCGTAAATGGTTGGTTTGGTTCTATCAACAAAATACATGTTGATGTTTGTTGGTGTTGTATTTATTGTAATTCTGCCACTACCTGTATAAAGCTCCCTTGGTGTATATATTACATCTGTTTTGTATTCATATACGGATCCGTAAGTCTGTGGTCAGACAGAACGATTTTAATTGCCGAACTTTTTAGCAATTTTCTTTTGGAATTGCTTTCTTGTCCACACACAAAAACTTTTTTCGGCAATTCTTGAGCAATTCTCTACCTTTTGCTTTTGCCATTTACATTGTATATGCACATACACATACACACATGAGAGAAAAGTAAGGAATTGCTGAGAATTGCCGAGTACCGGCAATTCTTTTTCCCTTCTTATTCCCCTCACCGAAAGCTTCTATAAAGTCAAGAATTGCCCAACTAAAGTTGCTGTGTGTGACCATACACTAATGGGTAAGAACGAATCGTTTTCAAAATGAGAACGGAACGTTCTCAAAACAAGAACAGTTCGTTATCAAATTGAGAACGAAGCGTTGTCAAAACGATAACGGGACGTTGCCTAAACCAGAATAGAACGTTGTCAAAATAAGATCGCTTCGTTGTAAAACTAAGAACGAACCGTTGTCAAAACGAGAACGCTTCGTTACAAAAAAGTGAACGAAGCGGGGTCAAGCCAAGAACATTTGTTGACCAATTTTAAACGAGTTGTTCTTCAAATGTTGACAACTTTCGTTTGTCAAAGTAAGAACAAACGTGTTTAACTCACATTTGTCAACGAATGGTATAATTTTTGATACCAAATGTTTTTCATATATGTATGTGAGACAATTTTCTCTTATATAATTAATTTCTTCTGATGTTACGAGTAAATAATTCTTGTATTCCTTAGCTGAATTTAAAATTCAGAGCTATAATTTATTACATTTAATAGTAGTAAAAAGCCTGATCTTACAATGGCTTCATTCACCGTAAGCAAGAAATTATTTAAATAAATATATATTTTCAAAATTGTTTGATTTAAAATTTTTTACGAAAAAACTTTTGTAGTAAAAAATAGTTGATCATGTATGTAATCAGAGTGAAATTTAAGGTTTAATTGATAGCTATTGGACTTATGAATATCTAGAACAGACAATTATTTGCGACACAGTTCATTGTAAATCATTTGAGCATTCAGTATAACAACAAATCATTAGATAAAATAGGAATACCAGATTTAAAATACAAAGAATGTAAAAATAGCCAACTATTTCACCACATGATTTTAAAATCGCCGGTCGCCGAACCAAACATTTAGTCGCCATAGTAAATAAAAATTCGCCACGTTTGGCGAGATCTGACAACTTATATAATAAACACCACATATGATTGAACCAATATCCATATTTATTTTGCGATATTTGGAAGAGAAATATCGTTAAAATCTACACATTATTTAAATTTGATAACTAAGCATTGTTTTTTAAGAACGCTTTCGGACGTGTTATCTGTTATCACAATAACTTAAAAAAACTATTTGTTAATTTCTAAAGTATAATAATAGTTCTTAGAAATGTGTCTTACAAATGTTAGGCTCAGTTTTTGAGTTCGCATTTAAATGTTGTTTAGTTTAAGTTCCATTTAAATACAAAAACCAGTTGTTCACTACAAATTTGGACCAAACTTAAATGCCCAAACTTCATTAAAGTTTTATTTGAGTTTTTCTCATAGTCCATATCGCTCCTTTATTGAAACATAGTCATAACTAAAAAAAACTAGTTTCGGGAAAAAGGCATTTCAAATTTTTAGTTTGCATACAAGTCTTAAATTTTTTTTTTAGAAAATATCTCTTAAAGGAAACAGTTTAAAGGTAATTTGAATAAATTTTTGGCACAATATAAAAGAATAGTACTGTTAAGAATTCTACATTGTTAAATCGAAAAGCTCATTTTTTTAGATATGACTATGTAGCAATGAAGCAATGTGTGCTAGCATTTGTGTTAGTGCAAAAAAGGTAATCAAAACACACATACGACCTATTGCCTGCAGAAGATATTTGAGAATTAGTTGCTAATTTTGCACTAAACAATAACACAATATAATAATTAATTAAAAATAACATCGCATGAAATAAAATTATTAAATTTTTCTATGCCATGAATAAATTTAATATTTTTCTTTAAGAATTTTTCTATTCTTCCACTAACAAACTGCTGTTCTATGGAACACTTTCCATAATGTTTAGAATTGAAGTAAAGCTTTCACATTTTCATCGTATTTAACTAAACTTGCATTTAAATAAAACTTAGATTTAAATGAATATTAACTAATTTTGTATTTAAGTACGCAGTCAAAAACTGTGCCTTACTCTCATCATTTTATTAACAATATTTGTTGCCCGTGTAGAAGCAAGTAAAAGTAATTAACCGATAATATTAGTTTTAAAAAATATATATAATTATTTTCTTCGAAATGTTTTATTTTTTTAAGTTTAATTTATTTTTTCTTAGCTTTTTAAATTATTCAAATTAATAAAGTGTTTCAATTCTTAAAGTTAATAAAGCTTATTTATTTATTATAATTTCTAAATTTTTCCAAAAAGTTTGTTCTACTTTAACCTCTCGCTGTTGCAGCAACATTTGCCGCCTGTTGAGCGATACCAAGTCCTTGAATAGTGGCATCACGTGTATGCTGACCAACACGTTCCTTAAAATTGCAAGAAATTAAAACAAAATAAATAAAATCTAGAAGACATTAGTTTTATTAACTTACAATTTTCTTGCCAATTTTTTTCAACCAACCCGCTTGGCTGTGTCCGGAAAAAACAGCGAAAATAAAAGCAACCAAAACCAAAACTTTATTAAAATTCATTGTCTTAAGGCTTCTTATAATTATTATTTTTTTGATAAATTCTTTTAGCACTATGAATTCAAACTGGTACGGATTGTTGTCAAAATATTTCATTTTATATGATTTTAAAAAGTTAACAACAGTTGTGTGCGCAAAGAAAAGGGGATTTTTTCATATCATTCAAAACATCCATTCATAATGTGCATGAATACATTTATGGTATTCACTTTAGGTGAAGTATGCTTTGTTTTCTTCCGTCTATTTTTTCTAGGAATTGTGAATCAATTCGATTCTGAGTTATTCCAAAGTACACATTCACTTAAACTCATGTACGTCATAATGTAAGCAACAACTTTGATCCACATGAAAAAGTTAAAAATGCACTCAAATTAAGTTCCCCACATACTACATACTTGCATATATGTATGTATGTATGTGTGTGTGTGTATGTATGCATGTATGTATGTACTTGTTTACTAAAATGAAATTAAAGTTAAATATTTGATTCTTTAAGTTCTAGTCTAAATACAATACTAAAAAGTGTAACGAAATTCACACTTTTGCCTATGTTTTCAATGACTCTGAAATATAATTAACGCTCAATGTCGTCAATTAGCCGAATTATTTCATCCTTTAACTCTTGAATCGTTCTTGCCTTATTGACGTGCACTTTCTCTTTGCAATATCTCCAAATAAAGAACTCCAGCGGTGTCACATCACATGGTCGTGGCGGCCACAATGTAAGATAACGCGGCCATTGAATTGCTCGTTTCCTTGGATGTGTAGGAAATGTCACCATCCTGTTCTAATCACATATCGTCCAGGGCCATACCCTCAATATCTGACCAAAAGAAGTGTACAATTGTTGAGCTCGATAACGAGTCGATGTTGACAGCTCCTCTGCCGCACTATCGCGAACAGCAGCAAAATTTTCAAGAGAATGAACTAGCTAAGCATCCACAGATGTTTTGTCATTTCTTACAGTAACGGTTTGCTAAAATTTGAGCACAATTTTACCTATTGCGGACATCTTTACTCGATTATGACTAAAAGTCACGAAGTGCATGAAATGTCAAATCAATCCTCGTATCTTGTGTATTTTTTGTAAGATTGTGTATTTTTTTGTAAGATTAAGCGTTGTCATTGTTGGTCTTTTTCGACCAAATTTGGCCGGATAATATTCGTTTGGTCTTTTGTGTTTTCCGGTGTATGGTCCCACTCAAACCCTTGTGGAACCCAACCAAAAAGTCCAATCGAGATAAGTGGCATATAGTTGAAAAGGTAATTGAATGCCTTTTCCGTCGAATTTCTATATGACAAGAAATGGCTGAGTTATGACACCAAAATCAAAATTTGCCTATTTTTTACGTTTGTATCAAAATTTTTCATTTTTATTTCGTTTTTTTTTTTCTACGTTGTAGTAAAAATCTGGAATTTTTTATTTTTTTACCAAATAGTTTATTTAATTACCAACATTTTACCTTTCCAGTAATATGTCATTTATCTCGATCGGGCTTTTTGGTTGAGCTCCACAAGGGTTTGAGTGGTACCTTACACCGAAAGACACAAAGTACCGTTATCTTAAAAACGGTATTTAGAAAAAAAATTACAGCGTTTTTCGTATTCAGGAGGTCCGAATTAACTTATCTAGGCATGTGGCGTTCTTGGCATTTTTCCAAATTTAAAATTTGTAAAGCAGTGTAATGATGTGAGCAAAGAGAGAGACTTGTGAGTAATTAACCACATAATTACTTACGTATCAAGAATAATAAAACTAGAGATTACGCCATGCGTAGGATTTCCCGTTAGATGTCGTAGTTTAACCTATGCAAGAGTAGATATTTAAAAGTCATGTAGGGCTGTTTTTGTATTGTTTCATGACGTCATTTGACCAACATGAACAGAAGATTTCAGTTTTATGTGAGAGTTGTCGTAATCATGTATTCTATCATTCTTGCTTATGTACTACATGGGCTGAAAAGTTCCGGGCCTAACACATTGATGGCGCTAGTTTCATTGCATTCATCTTTTTTCCCGTTAATAATAATCTTCAAAAGACAGCTGTTAAAATTTCATGATATTCTGTTCTTTAGTTATTGAGTTAAGAGTGATGCTACTTTTGTTATTTTCAAAACAATGGATCAAAAACAATTTCCTGTTTTAATTTTCCTCTGCTTTTTGCTGGGAAAAAATACCGTTCAAGCGAAGCAATGGTTTGAAAAGTGTTATGGGGACTCTGCTCCATGGGAAACAACAATAAAACATTGGTTTGCTGACTTCAAACGTGGTCGTAGAGACACCGAAGATGCAGAACGTAATGAACGTCCAAATGAGGCGGTAACACCAGAAAACATAAAAAATCGAAAAATGCAGTTGCGTGAATTAGCTGACATCATAAAGATATCAAAAGAATGTGTTGGCTTTATATTGCATGAGCATTTGGCTATGACAAAGCTCTGTTCAAAGTGGGTGCCGCATTTGCTCACTGTTGACCAAAAACGGGAACGTATTGATGATTCTGAGCAGTGTTTAACCATGTTTAAACGTAACAAACCGGAATTTTTGCGTCGATATGTGACAATGGATAAAACATGGATCCAAGACATCACTCCGGAATGAAAAGGATCGTCATCTGAGCGGACAACAACTGGTGAACTTCGTCTAATGCGCCCGAAACCACAACAATCGACTGGAAAGGTTATGGCCTCGGTATTTTGTGATGTGCGTGGTGTAATATTTATCGACTATCTTGAGAAAGGAAATACCATTAACAGTGAATATTACATAGCGTTGTTGGGCCGTTTGAAGGCCGAAATTGCAAAGAAACGACCACATATGACACAGAAAAACATTTTGTTTCATCAAGACAACGCACCGTGCTACAGGCTAATCAAAACAATTGCAAAACTACATGTATTTAGCTTCGTATTGCTCCCACATCCACCGCATTAGCCAGATTTGGCTCCCAGCGACTACTGGCTGTTTGTAGACCTGAAAAAATGCTCGCCGGTAAGAAATTTCGCACGAATGAAGAGGTTATCGCTGAAACTGAGGCCTATTTAGAGGCAAGAGATAAGAGAGGCCGAAATTGCAAAGAAACGACCACATATGACACAGAAAAACATTTTGTTTCATCAAGACAACGCACCGTGCTACAGGCTAATCAAAACAATTGCAAAACTACATGTATTTAGCTTCGTATTGCTCCCACATCCACCGCATTCGCCAGATTTGGCTCCCAGCGACTACTGGCTGTTTGTAGACCTGAAAAAATGCTCGCCGGTAAGAAATTTCGCACGAATGAAGAGGTTATCGCTGAAACTGAGGCCTATTTAGAGGCAAGAGATAAATCGTTCTACAAACGTTCTAATTAAATGTTAGAGAAGCTCTGGAATTATTGCGTTGCTCTTCATGGAGATTACGTTGATAAATAAAGCTCATTTTTAACCAGAGAACTTTACTAGGCCTGCGACTTTTCTGCCCATGTATTATATATGTATACATATGTATCAATACAAAACAAAAAAAGTATTTGAAGCAACGCATGGCGACTATTTGTTTTTATAACATACACTATATATGTATATATACATTGTGAGTACCTATGAAACTAATGTTACATATGGAGAAAGGTCTATAGTAATTCTAGTTTCCGCACGTATAAGCGATATTAAATGAATTTTTTGTATGTATTTTATACCAGGGGTATCCAAAAGTTCTATATGGAAGATCAAACACCAATCAGGGCTGGGCAAAATACTCAGCTTATGTATTTCAAATACAAGACACAAAATACTTCCCAGCTGTGTATTTCAAATACAAAATACTTTCATGTTGTGTATTTCAAATACAAAATACTTTCAAGCTGCGTTTACAATTAAAAAATACAAATACTTTTTTTGTATTTCGATCTCATAAGAATATACCTCTTGGTTTTAGACACATATTTTATTTTACATATGCACGTAAACTAAATTGTATATTGTGACCTAAAACTTTAAAAGATGTAACTGGCAAAATATTGAAAGCCTATTAAAATTTGTAGATAGTTGTAATATTGATAAAAACACCTCATTTTATAAAAAATTACGGATTAGAAAATTTTTGTCAGTTACGCTCTTTTGCGTGTTTGGCGACAATATATATGTTCATACTTCCAACTGCACATATACTTATCTACATATTCAAATACTAGAAATAAAGTTGTGTAATATTATATAAAATATGTTTATTTTTTTTTTATTATTACATATAAACTAATACATTTAACATGTATATTCATATGATTGTTCTAAACTCGCAAGCTGGGAAATTAAAGGAACACACCTAATATTTAGGATTTGATAGATAATAGATAAAAGATTCATTCGGTAAAACAAGTATTTCCTTTAATAAAAACAAGACATTTAAATGTGTCATCCTACTGAGGAAAATAATATTTCTAGAAAGCCTGAAGAACATAAGCTTCTGTGAAATTCTATAATTGCATAAAAACAATAAAATCTTCATCATCTTTACTGCAACTACTACTTCTTCTATTGCATCCACGTTTGGTTTCACGTTTTTTGTAATTTTTCTCCAGGGGCTTGAGTTCGTTGCCTCTCTTTTGATGGGATGCTTTTTGGTAACTAGCACATTTTGAAACTAGGGTGGAAACATGACGTCAATATCGTCTATTTGCATCAAGTATCAGCATTAGAACTCATTAAATCTCCTTTCGAAGCTCTCTATTAATTTTGTTAATATACAACTGAAATGACTCAAATTATTATATATTAATTTAGGCAAAAATTTTCCATAATAACAATTATTTGTGTGTAGCTTCTAGCAATTTCAGCTTTTGTGTGAAACAACTTATTTCGAATTTATTATAATAAATAAATGTATTTTCTAAAAATTTATCTTTGGGCCACATGTATTTGAAATACTAAATACTTTCAGGTCGTGTATTTGAAATACGTATTTAAAATACAAATACGTATTTTGTATAAATACAAAATACGTATTTGTATTTTAAATACGTATTTCAAATACAAGTATTTCAAATACTGCCCAGCCCTGGCACCAATACATTGAATGAAAAACTAATTTTATTTAATAAACAAAGCGGCGAAAGTGTTGTTGCTGTGCACTTGTGTGTGTGTGTATACAGGCATGTATATATTAAAGCGCACAGCCTATAGCTAAGTGCTTTTACAAAAACAAATGAGCATCAAGAGCATAGTGTGCTTGAAATATCCAAGCACATTACCTATGAGAATATGTTTTTCAATATTAAAAAGTTGGTCTTTTCGGAATAATTTTGGTAGATCTTAGACCCATGTTTGGTCGGATTGAAAATTTTTGTGTGGCAACCTATTTATTTCTATTTAACTATACAGTTCCAAAGTAAATTTGCGAAGTATAGTATGCACAGCATGCCCCAAATGGTATTAACAGTACGTTTGTAGCGTCGCTGTGACTAACTATAACGACCTATGCCTTCACATAGAAATTACAGTGTGGTTAACAACGAAATCCCTCTAAAAATCTGTAATCCAATACAGTTAGTTGAGGCAAACCGTTAACCAGTGCCAGTCAGACGCAAAACTCTCGAAGACCGAACAATAAAAAAAACTAGCCTGACTACACTTAAGAAATAATTGCAATAACGCGAGAGCTGTTCCTTAGCCCAGAGCTGCTTTACGACTCGTTAAGTATTTTTTATTTTCATAAATAACTGTTTTCTTGATAACACATACATGACGTAGACACCAACGTTGTTAACTCGGTGGGTATCGCATCTTTTTCGGTGCTTTTTAAAATTTTGTGTGCGAAAAACCCCTAAGTCGGTTTATAAGACACGACTTTTTGTGCTATATATCAAAAAAATTTCATTCAAATGTGCGGAATTTTTACATACCTATCGTTATACAGAGCACAATAATATAGAACACGAAGTAATGATATATACAGTACACCAAATCATATGCACAAAGTAAAACAGTCGTACTGTTTATTTAATTTTATATAAGAATGTTGAACGTGACATTCGTATGTGTTGAAAGCCAAAATGCAGAAAAACTAAAAGTAGTTTCAAATTCGGCTTAGTGTAAAATTGTAGCTAATAGGGGACACTGTAATTTTTAAAAAAAATTTAAAATAAGTAGTGGGTTAAACGTGACAAAACTGGAAGCAGTTTTCGCGTCCGCACTTAAAAAGGAGTATTTCGTCTTGCAATTAATTTCAGAGTTTTACCTGGCAATAATGTTACTGTAAAATGTAATGCTTTGACTAAAAATTCTCGTGTTTGTATACTTTGCTTACCTATATTTTCGGTCGATACGTGACATGTCGAACGTGATATTTTTTTCTCAATAATTCGAGCATTAAAATATTACTATATTTTTACCAAATTTATTCATAAAAAAATAGATATTATGCATATACTTAAAGTATAACATATTATTTTGTGAATATGCAGTTCTCGTTGCTTTTATTTTATCCCAGCTTTTGGAAACTTGCAAAAAATTATTGTCAGAAATGAGAAATTGCATTTGTGCAAATTCGCATTTCATCTCATTTGAAAAAATTTTGGCTAAATTGATTTAGTTAATAAAATTTTAATATTTCTGTATTACACTATCGTAAAAAAATTTATTTTTAATAACTTTTAATTTTTTGGCCGTGGTGGACCTTTCTCTGAATTTGCCCATACACTAAGAGAAAAAACTTCATTCCATGTATGAATTTCGTTATTAAATTAATGATTTTTATCATTAATAACGAGCTAATGAAGCAATTCATGTCATTAATGAAAAAAGTTTCACTGTATTATGAATTATGAAATATTAAGCAGAATGAACATATTTCATTAAATTTATGAAGTTTATTCTAAATGCAATGAAAATATATCATTAATATCCTGACACATATTCATTGCAATAATGAAACCTTTTCATTAGAGATATGAAAATAAATCGTTGGTTTAATGTGTTTTGTTCACTAATTCTATGGCAAAACTTCATTATTATTATGAACACTTTTCATATATCTATGAAACAAAATTACTGATTTTGTTTCATAGATATTTAAAGAGAGTGAGAAGTAGCAGGCGCACAAATTATGTAAGTACATGTGTAGGTGTACGGACATAACAATGCGTTTATTGCTTAAACTTAAGCTCACTACTTTAAAATTAAAAAAAGAATGAATTTGCCATGTCAACGAGTAAGAAATGAATGAAGAATGTTCATGTTATTCATTATGCCATGTCATAGGATTTTACATTATATACAAAAATTGTATAAATAATTGTTGTGATATGAATATGATTTAACAAATATTACTTAACGTGGTTATATATTTAAATGCAATATATGTATAATGACATCTGATATTGTTAAATCTCGTGTATCAAAATATATGCGAAAAATGAAATTTCATAAAATAAATGTAAAGTTCTTCATCCATCAAAATGAAATAAATTTTGAAGAGAGCGAATTCATTCAGGGAATGAAATTTTTCATTCCATTAATGAAAAAATCATTTATACAATGAAAAATGATCAATGAAAGAGTTTCATAGCCAGAACGAATAACTTTTCTCTTAGTGTATGTGATCTCTTTTTTACAATACAAACAGTAATGTTTTTATTGTGAAGGGTTTATAATTAAGTTTTTAATATAAAAATATTATACTTGCTATAAAATTATGTATGTGGTGTCCATAGAGCACGGGCGTAAATGGGAAAATTCTACGCTTTTATTAATTTTGAGCCTCTGTTACCAATAATTGATCATATTTTAGCAATTTTGTGAACAACTTATAAAAGCAATCAACTTGTGAAAACAACACTCGCGACAAAATCTTTTGTTGTGCATATGCGTCACCTTTTATTTAACATTAACTGAAATCGCGGCTGCCAGATTTAACGATTTACAACCATTTTGTCGATTTTGAAAGTAGCCTACTGAACGATATTTTTTGAGATTGTTTTTGATGTATGCAAATTGTTTATATGTATGCAAATATGCATTTATTGTGGTTATGGGTTAAAACCAAGAGATAAAAATTATTATAAATGAATGAACATAATATAAAAGAAATTTGATGGAGATGTGCTTAATAAAAAAACCCTTATTTTTAAGGTAAAAGTTATTGTTTTTACCAATTTTGTGCTAAAAATGTTCAAATGAAATATGTGTATATATTTTCTTCAAAACACGATCGTCAAAACATGATTTTTTTCAAGGTGAGGTTTCGAAGAAAAGTAAAAACTAAACGAAAGTTCTTCAAACTTAATGTATTTGGATGAAAGTATAATGTAATGATTACAATTAGAAAAATGATTCAAATATCAATAATAACATCAGTTCAAATGATATTAATTTTACTTAAGCCCAGTTTTTAACTTCGTATTTCAATACAAAATTAGTTAATTTTCATTTTAATTTAGTATGTTTTTAATGCAAATTCAGTTTCTCATGTGTAAGCAATTTATCTTATATAAATGCGATGAATGTATAACAGCTTCACTTAAATACCAAATATTATGGAAAGTATTTCATAGAACAGCTGTTTGTTATTAAAAGAATAGAAAAATTCTTCAAGAAAAATATTAAATTCATCAATGGCACAGAAAAACTTAATAATTGCATTTCATGTTATTCTGAACGCGGCTATCAATTACGGCAGTAACTTTGTCGAAGTTGAGAATTATAATAAACAAACAACAAATGATTTGAATCGAGTATTATTATATTGGGTTTTATTATAGAATTCTAACTTCAACAGGCTGGTTGGTGGTTTGTCCTCTTCAATTAATTGTGGCGTGCTCGCCAGAAAATCTAGAATGGCTGCGGAAATCAAATGCTTATTAATAAAAAATAAATCAAATTGGGTAGCGCTGAAACAGCGTTGATAACAAGACCCCAGGAACAACCAAACGAATTTAACTCGTTACACATGTGATGTTATTTTTAATTAAATATCATATTGTGTTGTTGTTTAGTACAAAATTAATGACTGATTTTAAAATATCTTCAATTCATATGTGTATTTTGTTTACCTTTTTGCACTAATACAAAAGCAAGCACACAAAATCATTGGAAGATTGGCATTTAAGTTTGATTCAAATTTGTAGTGAAAAATTAATTTTCGTATTTAAATGGAACTTAAAGCTAAATGACATTTAAATACGAACTCAAAAAGTGGGCTTTAAAAACTTTCTTGAAACACAGTTCTACTTCTTCAGACTTATTAATAAAACAAACCACATTTATATTTGCAATTTGGGTATAAATTATTCGACTAGTTTGCTTTCAGATATTATACGTGTGTATAAACAAACATATATATACTTTTTAGAAACAAAGATTTCATTATAATATATATGTTAGAGTGCATACGTACAAGAGCTATTCAATCGTTCTCAACAAAAAGTTACATGTTTGAGAAAAGAGTCAAAAAGGGTATTTAAAAAACGTCATAAAAAGTCTCATAGACACCAAAAAAGCGTCAAATTGCCACTTAAATATCAAAAAGGCAACGCTGCACCGCATACAAACTTTATTGGGTATGCTCTAATTTATAGACGCAAGCTCTAACGAGTAGAAAATATACATGTGCAAACAATATGTGGTAGTCAATAAAACAGCAACTCGATTTTAGGTTTATATATAGGTTGATCTTAGATCATTAAAAATACACCGCTTGCAGATCTCTGCTACTGACTACATCAATCACAGGTATTCCCGGTTTTGTAATTTACTTCAATGAACAAATAAAACTAGCGCATGATAAATTACTCAAAGAATAATTTCAGAGCGTTCAATCCATTGACATCAAGATCGAATTTCTAGACAGTTCTGATATAACAGAGTTCTAGTTTGTAAGATTTTACTGGGCATACGTACATATAACAACGCATATGTAAGAAAAATATGTGAACAAGATCACAATTGTATAATAGGGTATTACAAATGTGCCCTTTGGTGTAAATGTGCTATAAATAAGGTCTGCTAAAAAAATAATCGTTATTTTCAAATTTCTTGAGTTACGGGTGTTCGACTTTCGCATTTTTTTTCTGTTATGTAGGTGCACATGCCTGTTATATACATATGTTGGCAATATCAGTTATTTTAGATTGTTAGTTTATTTTTGACAGTTAAAAAGGTTAGTCCTCTTTTGGTGTGCTCTTCAATTTTTTACTGTTCGAAAAAATGGACGAAAGAAACTGTATTAAGTTTAGCGTAAAAAATTAAATTAAATGCACAAGGACATTTGAAATGTTGACTGTGGCATTCAGCGGAAGGCCGAGAAGATGTCAATGACGATGCTCGTCCTGTTCGCCCGAGCACGTCAACAACCGATAAAAACATTGAAGCAGTGAAGAAAATGATTTTGAATAATCGCCGAATCACTATAAGAGAGGTTACTCATGATGTTAGCATATTGTTCGGCTCACGCCAAGCAATTTTTAGAGATGTTTTAGGCATGAAACATGCGTCAGCGAAGATTGTTTCAAAATTGCTAAATTTTGAGCAAAAACAACGCCGCATGGACAGCGCTCAGGAACTTTTGAACATCGTCAACGACGATCCAGATTTCCAAAAAATCATAACTAGTGACGAATCATGGGTGTATGGCTATGACAGTGAAACCAAAGACCAATCACCTCAATAGAAGCGTCCAGAAGAGCCAAGACCAAAAAAAGCCGACTGTTTTCTTCGACTGCAATGGTATGATGCATCATTCTTGCAACAAAGTCATACGGCCAATAACGAATACTACCTTAAAGTTATACGCCGTTTGCGCGAAACAATTCGTCAGAAACGCACGGAATTGTCGAAAAAAACAATAATGAATGTTGCATCATGGTAACGGACCAGCTCTCATATCGATGTTTGTGCGTGAGTTTTTGGCCAAACACAAAACCGTTATCATGCATCAACCACCGTATTAACCGGACTTGGCCCCCGCTGACTTTTTCCTCTTTCCAAAACTGAAGACACCGATGAAAGGAAAGCGTGTTGCTACGATTGAGAAGATAAAAGAAAAATCGAAATAGGGGCGATACCAAAAAGCGCTTTTCAGAAATGTTTCGAGAATTGAAAAAAAAACGCCGGCATAAGTGTTTTATATCTGAGGGGGATTGCTTTGAAGGAGACAAGATAGTTAGTGATGAATAAATAAATACTTTTTGAAAAACGGTTATTTTTTGATCACACCTCGTACATATGCATGCGTCTGTACAGTCGAGATCTACAAATCAACTTTTGTTTAAGTAGGTTAAAATAAAGAGTAAAACTTTTTGAAAACTTTTGCACAATATAAATAATAAATGTATATTCATTCATTCACGTCAAAACTTAGCTATATATACTGATTCTTTGAAAAATATCCATTAAAACTGAAATGAAACCTCTATAGGCATTGCGTTTTTCTTTAGACATGCAAGCAATAAAATCGCTCGCAACCAAAGTTTTGCATGTGAGACCACAACTTGCAGAAGTATGAATATTCTAGTAATGTAAAAAAAAATTACAATGTATTTGGTTCTTTGCTCTTGCAACTGCACGTGTATACACTGAGTTAATTAGGTTATTTTATACATACAATGCATTTTCTTTTCATCTACTCTGCCTTTTATTTGCATATTGTCATATTTGTGATTTCGCTTATGGTTTTTAGTTTTTCAATGTTAACATACGTAACGAGAATTTTTTTTTTTTTTTTTTTTTTTTGATTCATACACTTGCGTTATAAAAATCAATTCACACAAACACATCTCATATACATACATATAAATAAAAAAAATATAAAAAATTGTCAAGTGAATACCCTTTGAAATAGTAAACCCATAAAGAATAATTTTACATCTGTGCATATGTGAATCCCCATTTAAAAACTCACAGATAAGGGATAAACAATGAATGATTATAAAAGCGGTTTCAAAACTCAGAAGAACATCAGTTTGCAATCGCACAAGAAACATAATCTACATTTATTTGATAAATTGAAATTATTTTTAAATTAAAAAAGAAACAACAACAACAATGAATTTCTATAAGTTACTCATCTTTGTTGCCTTTATCTTCGCTGTTCTTGCTGGACAAAGTCAAGCGGGTTGGTTGAAAAAAATTGGCAAGAAAATTGTAAGTCTTTCATTAAGTAATTTTTAATTTTCAATTAAAAAGCTAACTTCTTTTAAACCCTATTAAACATTTTTAGGAACGTGTTGGTCAACATACTCGTGATGCTACCATCCAAACTCTTGGTATCGCTCAACAAGCTGCAAATGTGGCTGCCACAGCGAGAGGTTGAGTACATATTGTTTTGTTGAAATACATTTTATGAATCAACAAATCGAATCACCAGACTGCATATTTTAAGACGTATACATAAGTAGTAAAACTATATACATATTTACTAATTTCCCCTTTTGTAAAATCAAAAAGTAAAAACAGTAGTAAACAAATGAATTATTAAGAAAACAGAAAAAAAAACTTAAAACTAAAAAAAAATTATTTCTTTCCTGTATATTAGAGAAGAAAACAAAGCTGACACTACTTGGATCATTTTGTTAGTAGAAATTACGAAATGTCAAAACTTTGTCTCTCTTTTGTTTGAAAAATGCAACAAAGTCTATGTATTTTTTCAAAATTATGTAGCTTGTAACAAATTTTTGAATTTACGGAACGGAAACAAGAGACAGGGGTGCTTATAGTTACCATTACTTGGTAAAGCTGCCTCGAAAGAAAATCATAATTTAAAAATTCAACTTATAAAAAAAACTTTTGAAAGACGTCTCTCGATTTTAATAGCATCAAAAACCAAACAAAAGTATCAAAACAAACCACATGATCGGCTTCAAACAAAAGTAGGAGTATAGTATATTCTGCTGGGCCGAATCTAACGATAGTCACGTTAATATATAGTATATATTAAAAACTTGAACTACATATGCTTAAATATATGGACCGACATCAGGGAAAAAATATTTTTGCCTTGTAATCGCCATGCCGATATCGGAAGTATTTATTTTCTGTATTTTAGTAACCTCCTTTTATTACCAGAACTGATTTTAAACAAACCAATTTTAATTTTTCATGGAAAATTTAGCCTATATTTCGGGTATATATGGATCGATATGGGAATTTTTCATTTTGTGTATTTTAGTAACCTACTTTTATAACCAGATCTGCTTTTAAGCAAAGCAAAAAAATGGAAAAACGGTTTATGTTATATGTTATGTATATATGGATCTATGTATATCGAAAATTTTCATTTTCTGTATTTTAGTAGCCTTGTTTTATAATCAGAACTGATTTTAAGCAAAAAACGTGTTTTCATGGAAAAATCGGTTTAGGCTATATCTCCGGTATATATGGACCGTAATTTTCTGTATTTTGATAACCTCCTTTTATTACTGGAACTGGTTTTACGCAAAACAAGAATGTAGTTTATTCGGCTGGGCCGAATCTAAAATACCCTTCACGATAGTCACGTAAATAATAGTACATATTGCAAATTTCAACTAAATATGCTCGAATATATCTATATGGACCGATATCGGGGAAAAAATTTTTGCCTTGTAATCACCATGCCAAAAAGCTAATCTCTTTCATGGAAAAATCTGTTTAGGCTATATCTCGGGTATCTATAGACCGATATCGGAAATTTTCATATTCTGTATCCTTTTATTACCAGAATAGCTTTTAAGCTAAAAAAAATTGGTTTAAGTTCGCTTACGCGACATTTTCATGGAATAATCGTATGCAAACGGACAGAACAAGATGGTAATGACAATACTCGTATAAAAGACGTACGAATGGAAATTGGAAACAATTCGTTAAATTTTCGGAACCGCGTTCAACAAAATTAGCCTATACGAGCATAGCAATAGAAACTCATGTTAGAACTTTATATTTTATAATAGATACTGGTGCTGAGTTCAGGTTAGTTAACCCAGATGTATGCAACCCTATGGAAACGTTAATGTGAAAATACAAGCTTTAGGAAAAGAAAGAATACTAACAGAATTATCTCGTTTTCTGTCATTTAAAGAATTTAATGTTGAAAATGAGCTGTGTGAATTCTTGGAAATGAAATTTAATGATAAATTTGATGACTTGATTGGACATAATATAACGTTATTGAGATATTTAGTAATGAAAATTAGCCGCATCAAAAAAAGAAATAAAGTGAATAGATTAGAAAGAAATAAAGTGAATAGATTAGTTAAAAGTAACAGGCATTCTATAATGAAAATGAGCCACTTTCTTTTACCCATGAAATTAAAAATAATATTTACACAACGACGGATGCACCAATTTATTCGAAATTATACAGATATCCTGAGGTTCACAGAGCAGAAGTGGATAGGCAGATAGAGCAGATGTTAGAACAGGGAATAATTAGGGAATCGAATAGTCCACGCAACAATCCGATATAAATAGTGCCGAAAAAGTTAGATAAGTCAAAAGAGCAAAAAATGGAGAATAGTAATAGATTATAGAAAGATCAATAGCGTCACAACTGAAATTCGGTACCCGATGCCTAATATGGAAGACATACTTGACAAACTTGGTAGGTGCCAATATTTCTCCATGTTAGATCTCGCTACAGGTTATCACTAAATTGAAAAGCATCCGAATGACAGGCCACTATGAATTCTTACGTATGCCACTTGGTCTACGGAATTCAGCGAATGATAAATAGTGTACTTAAAGAGTTTATAGGTAAGATTTGTGGCATCTTAGTTTTCTCGACTAGCATTGAGGAGCATATAGAGTCATTAAATAAAATATTTCAGAAGCTTATAAAATCGAATTTAAAATTACAAACTATAAAATATTCGTTTTTTAGAAGGGAAGCTAATTTTTTGGGTAATATAACCGCAGAAGAAGTTAAAATTAACCCATCAAAAGTGCAAGCTATAGATAAAATCGCATTGCCAAAAACACAAAACGAACTAAAAAGGTTTTTAGGAGTCACAGGATTTTATAGGAGGTTTATCAAGGACTACTCGAAAGTTACACACAAGCTTACAAAATATTTAAAGAAGAATGTTAGGGTTAATACTAAGGATGTTGATTATATAGAAGCTTTTCGTAAATTAAAGATGATATTAAAAACGGACCCTATTTTAATTCGCCCTAATTTTTCAAAAAAGTTCACGCTTTTAACAAATGCTAGTAACTATGCTATAGGCTCAGCTTTAATGCAAGAGAACAAAGTTGTAGCTTATGCAAGTAGGATACTCAAGAAAGACTTGCTTGCGGTTATATGGGCTGTAAAACATTTTAAACATTATTTGTGTGGTCGTAAATTTACAATCAAGACTGATCGCAAGCCTCTTGTTTGGCTAAGTAATATTAAGGAACCCAATATGAAAATAAAAAGATGGAAAGTGATGTTAGGAGACTCTGATTTTGATATTGAAAGAAAAAAAAAACACAATTGCTGATGCTTTGAGTAGACTCACAGTTACTTAGCGCAAGGATGAGAATGAAGACATTTTTAGTGAAGGTTTTACAGTCAATTTAAATTAAGTTTTTGATGAAAATCATATAAACAGTACATAGTGCGGAAACTGACAGTTCAGATTTCATAATAATAACAGAAAAACCGATGAATCTTTTCAAATTACAAGTTAGTTTAGCACAATCGAACAAGGAGGAAATAATTTCAAACATACTTTTTTAGAAAATGATACGACACACATTTAAAATTACGGATGGTAGTGATTTATTGAAAATTATGGGATAAAATATCCCACAAAGATGTTTAGTTGCAGTATTTAGTGAAGATGATAGTTTATTTTAAAAATATTAAACTTTTATCGTGATTATTTAGTTCAGATTTCATAAGAATAACAGAAAAACCGATGAATCTTTTCAAATTACAACTTATTTTAGCACAATCGAACAAGGAAGAATGCAGGATTTATTGAAAATTATGGGATAAAATATCCCACAAAGAAGTTTAGTTGCAGTATTTAGTGAAGATGATAGTTTATTTAAAAAATGTTAAAACTTTTATCGTGATTATTTTGTACGGAATAGAAACTTAAAAATTGTAAGATCTAAAATAATGTTAAAGATAGAGATAGGAAATTATTAAAAACGAACATTTAAAAACAAGCATCGTGGATTAAACCAAGTATTTTTCCAGATTAAGCAGAATTTTTACTATTCAGGACTACAAAAACAAATCCATCAATATTCCTATTGACAGTTGCCAAATAATCAATTTAGCAAAGTTTGATAGAAGACCTATAAAGCAAAATACTTCTGTATCATTCTTAACTTTTCTAAAAATTGTTCTGTTTTTGGTTACTTTCGTTCATCTACATTTGTTTGTTTACCATATGTTTTTCATATTACCAAACTTTACTGTAAAAAAGTTTTCCAGTAAAAATTTGTACGTACTTAGTAAAAGAACCGTCGCTTTATTCTTTTTTTGTGTTCTCATTAACTGCAACTTGGGTAAACGAATAGCATTCAGAAAAATGCAGTAAAACAACGTAAAAATTTGTACAAAATTTGGGCAAGCGACAGACATAGTATGTAATTATATTTATTTATAAATTCATACATATGCATCGTAAAATATACTACACGCCGTTTGATTACTGCGTGACTATTTGAATAAAAAATTTTTCTCGGAAAATAAGCGTTTTTTTTTCAACGTAATTTCCTTTTAAATCCATACCCTTGAAATTTTACTAGTCTACTATTTTTCGAATTTCCCAAGCGGGCCACCATGAGTAACATTGCTTTCAATGACGTAAATTAACAAATTATTATTATTATTATTTCTTTCATAAACACAATACCGTGTCATTGCTAAACTAGCATCTCCATAAAAATACACATACATGGTCTGATTAAAAAATAACCGTTATTTTCAAATTTCGCGAGCTACGTATGTACGATTTTCGCATTTTTTTTCTGTTATGTTGGTACACATATCTGTTATATACGTTGACAACGTCAGCCATTTCGGATTGCCAGTTTATTTTTGACAGATAAAAAGGTTAGTCGTATTTTGCTGTACTCTTCGGTTTTTACTAAATTTACAAAACTTTGAGCAAAAACAACGTCGCATGGACATCGCTAAGGAGCTGTTGAACATCGTCAACGAAGATCCAGATTTCCTCAGAAAGATTATAACTGGTGACGAACCATGATTATCTCAATGGAAGCATAGAGAAGCGCCAAGACCGAAAAAGCCACTTAAAGTTCACTTAAATGTGAAGGTTTTGCTCACTGTTTACTTCGACTGCAATGGCGTGGTGCATCATGAACTCTTGCCACAAGGTAGTACGGTCAATAAGGAATACTACCTTAAAGTTATGCGTCGTTTGCGCGAAGCAATTCCTCCGAAACGCACAGAATTGTGGAAAACACATTATGGATTTTGCACCATGGTAACGCACCAGCTCTTACATCGTTGCTTCTGCGTGAGTTTTTGACCAAAAACAAAACTGTTATCATACCTTAACCACCGTATTCACAGGACTTGGCCCCCGCTGACTTTTTCCTATTCCCAAAACTGAAGACGCCGTAGAAAGAAAAGCGTGTTGCTACGATTGAGGAGATAAAAGATAAATCGAAACAGGGGCTGTTGGCGATACTAAAAAGCGATTTTCAGAAGTGTTTCAAGGATTTGAAACAACGCTGGCATACATTTATTATATTTGAGGGTGATTTCTTTGAAGGGGACAAGATAGTTATTGATGAATAAACAAATACTTTTTGAAAAAACTTAAAATAACGGTTACTTTTTGATCAGACCTCGTATAGTACTATCTGTATGGAAACTATTCTTCACGAAGAGTTTGTTATCATCTAAAACTAATATAATTATACCTGTCGTAAATTAGTAGCTTATTTCCGTTATTTCAAATTTATTGTAGTGGGCATCACCCATTGTGAATTGTTTGGTTTGTCTATTTGACATGTTTGATCTTTACTTACTTTGACATTATATTGTAAATTTGCCGCCTTTGTAGTCTAACGACATTGTACTCTTTGTTGGCAAAGTGTTGAGCTGCAACCGCGGTAAGTATATTTTTTGAATTGTTTAATTTATATTAACATTAATTATTTTATTAGAAATAAAACTCACTGAATTACTGTTTTATTGTATTTGGACGAACCAAGGAGTTATTATTTTCAAGCTCAACAACAGCTTTGCGACAAATTCTTTTATTTCGCGTTGAAAGTGCCCGTTTGTGTGAAGACAGATTACATCAGCCAATTGCCAGTATACGCCAAGATGGAGCGTGAGCGAGAATTTACTAGAAGAAGCCCTAGATTTGCGAACCAGGAAAAAGAAACAAATAAGGATGTGTTGTCTTCTACACAAACACAGTGTCCAACGGATGATGCCAGCAATTCAGCCGAAAATAATAAGATGAAAACTACAGACATGCAATCACATATGAGAATGCCAGTATGCAAGCCAGCAGAGGCTGACGCAATCAGCACCAAAGTAACCAACGCCAGCCAGGCTAACGTGAGTCCATCGTATACCATTGAAACACCGGTAAGTACACCTGTATTACAACAAATGCTGGATATGCAGCGTAAAATAGAGGAACTTGAGGGAATGCTGAAAAGTTCATTGGATTTGAAAAATCAACGAAATTTAGCAGAGAATAATCATGCATCTACGTCGCAGTCAGCGTCAGCAAGCCAACATGCAACAGCAAGCCGGCAACGGCCGTTTTTAGGAGAATTTGAATTTCAGTCATTTATTAATGGCAATGCTGCAGCAAGTCAACGACAATTATACAATTCAAATGCTTGTGGCAACTTTAATTTAGACACATCGGACGAAAGTAATACTCGTCAGAATTTGTATGGTAACTTTCAGCAAAATAATACGCATAGTAACAATGGTATGACAAATACTATTGGACCTAGCAACCGAGAGCAGATAAATATGCCAAGCGTTATGAATGCCAATCAGAATTTTTGTATGCCTAGGAAATTACAGGATTTGCCTCAATTTAGTGGTGAGCCAGAATTGTGGCCAATGTTTTCAGTTTCTTATCAACAGTCATCAAGGGAATATGCATATACAAACTTTGAAAACTGTCAGCGATTGCAAAAGAGTCTTAAAGGTGTAGCTTTTGATACAGTGAAATCTTTACTGATACATCCAGATAATGTTTCCGTTGTTATGGAACAATTGGAGTTTCGTTTTGGTCGCCCTGAACAGTTGGTAGCCAGCCAACTGAGGGTTATAAAGGAAGTAACCCCGATGTCAGAGTCAGCCATAGGGAAGATTATATCATTTGCAACTGTGGTCAGAAATTTGTCAGTTTTTTTACAGTCAGCTGGTGCTCAACAGCATTTAGCCAATCCTAGCCTTATAGATGAGTTAGTGTCAAAATTGCCAATGAGTAGAAAAATTGAGTGGGCAAAATATGCTGCTGGAATTAAACCATATCCGACAGTTGTTGATTTTAGCAACTGGTTAAATGAAACAGCAAATATATTGTGCATGATTTCTGATAGTCGATTTGATCAGCCGGATACAAAACGTAAAATGGTTTTACACACCACTACTTCTTCAGGGATTGGAACTGATAAATGTTTTCATTGTAACAAAGACCATAGAATTTATAAATGCGAACTGTTTTTAAACAAAAGTGTAGATGACAGATGGTCGGAGGTAAAACGCCTAAAGTTATGTTTTTCATGTTTAGGTAAAGGGCATTCCAGTCGTGAATGCAAGGTCAAACGCGAATGTTCATATTCTGATTGCAAGAAGATGCACAACAGACTTCTACATGCGCCACAGGAGCGAAATTTGAAATTACAACAACGTCCAACCGCCAATCAGCCTGTTCTGAATTGTGTTAGCAGAAAATTATTTTCAAAGGTTTTATTTAAAATCGTACCCATTAAACTTTATGGCCCAAAGGCAACAGTTGCAACATACGCTATTATTGATGACGCATCAGCAGTTAGTTTAATGAACAAATCATTGATGTTTAAGCTAGGACTAAATGGTAGGTCGAGTCATATTGAATTGGGTTGGCTTCGAGATGGTTCAGTAAAGGAAAAAACGACTGTTGTTAATGTTATGATAAGTGACAATATGGATGGCGAACAATATTTACTAAAGGAAGTACACGCTGTTAACAATTTAAGTTTGCCAGTACAGAGCCTAGATATAGGTGATATGAAACAAATCGATTCCAATTTTAATACGCTGCCTATTAATAAATACTCCAATGCTGTACCAGAAGTACTCATAGGTCTTAACAATGCCCATTTGGGGGTGGCTACTGAAGTAGTAGAGCTGTTTGAAAAGGGTCCTTATGCTACAAATACAAAATTAGGTTGGATTGTTTATGGTCCAACGGCAAATGGAGGTAAAAGTACTTCAGCCACATGTCTACATGTGCGCGCAATTGATGAGCAGTCTTTGGACGAATTGGCTGTTGAATATTTTTCAACTGAAAGTTTTGGTGTTCGTGCAGCACCCGTTGTTGAAAGTGATGATGATATACGCGCAAGAAAAATTCTGGAGATGACTCAGTATATCGATGGACGGTTTTATACAGGGTTGCTCTGGAGAAATGATGACCTGCAATTACCAGATAGTTTGCCCATGGCCTTGAAAAGATTAACGAACATCGAAAAGAAAATGAATCGTGATGGTGAATTTGCCTCTAGGTATAAAAATGCCATTAGAAATTATATTGAGAAGGGTTACGCCAAAAAACTGTCGCCAATAGAATTAAGTGAAAATAAACCAAGAACCTGGTACCTACCTTATTTTGCAGTAGTAAATCCGAATAAACCAAAGAAGCTGCGTTTAGTCTTTGACGCAGCAGCTACCGTAGGTAATGTGTCGTTGAATTCATTTCTTCTCAAAGGACCGCAGGAATATCAACCGTTACCGTCAGTTTTGTTTAACTTTAGAATCGGTTGTATTGCAGTATGTGCCGATATACGCGAAATGTTTCATCAAGTTTTTGTACGGGCTGAAGATCGATGTGCACAGAGATTTTTGTGGCGAGATGGTTGCTATGACCGACCACCTGATGTATATGAAATGCAAGTGATGACTTTTGGAGCTGCCTGCTCACCCTGCATCGCTCAATACGTGAAGGTAGAAAATGCAAAAAGACACACGCAACATGATCCTCGTGCAATTAGAGCGATTTTAGAAAATCATTATGTCGACGATTATGTCGATAGTTTTGGATCAATTGAAGAAGCAATACATGTTTCAAAGCAGGTTCAGGAAATTCACAGCGATGCAGGGTTCGAATTGTGTGGTTTTATATCGAATTCAGAAGAAGTCGTTAATTCGTTGAATGGCAACCAGAGCATTACGAAAGTTGCACTATCAACTGAAAGAGTTTTGGGAATGTACTGGTATCCTGAAAATGATACATTTCGTTTTAAATTACAATTTCACAAAGTTGATGAGTACGTTGTCACAGGTCGAAGAGTTCCTACCAAGAGGGAACTATTGAGTATTATTATGTCTATTTTTGATCCCTTAGGACTAATTGGTCATTTGACAATTACTGCCAAACTAATTATGAGGGCAGTTTGGAAATGCAATCTCGGTTGGGACGACAGTTTGCCCGATCATCTTAACACTGCCTGGCTTAAATGGAAAAAAGATTTGGATGAGACAACAAGAATTGAAATACCCAGAAGCTACTTCTTCAATAGCCGCCATCATAATCTAGAGCTGCATGTGTTCGTTGATGCAAGCGAGAGCGCCTTCGCTGCAGTAGCTTATTGGAGGTTCACCCGTGCTGATGAAAAAGCAAATGTTTCATTTATATGTTCCAAGAGTCGATACGCGCCTATGCGCCAATTATCTGTGCCAAGAATGGAATTACAAGCTGCAGTCTTGGGTGTACGATTAATGCAAACAATACAGAAGGAGCATCAACTTGAAATAGTGAATTGTGTTTTATGGAGTGATTCATCTACTGTTATAAAGTGGATTCGGTCACCTAACCGCCGTTATAGGCAATTTGTTGCGCATAGAATTAATGAAATTTTGAATGTTACTAATATGAATAATTGGAGATGGCTGCCGACCCACCAAAATATAGCTGATGAAGCCACGAGACAACGCCATAATATTGGGATCAGTTCTGGATGTAGATGGTTTACTGGGCCACAGTTTTTGAAAGAAGACCCAATAAACTGGCCGAAAGATATTCAGCAGAATCAATTTAATTGCGAAGAAGAGGAGGAGATTATAACCGAATTTTCCTTATTGGCAGTGGAACAAGAACTTTATGATATTAAACGTTTTTCTTCATATCTAAAACTGTTAAGAACAATGGCCTGGGTTGTACGATTCATTAATGTAAAATGTAAACGCAAAAATTTTGGGAGTAAATCTCTCTCCGCCGATGAGTTGAACCATGCTGAGAATATCATCATTCGTCATACTCAATTTCAATCATTTTTTGAAGACATTCGGCAACTTGAAAAAGGGAAATATCTTCCAAAGAAATCGCCATTATATGGGTTAATGCCTTACAAGGATGCAAATGATATTTTGAGAGTAAATAGTCGTTTGAATTTAGCTTCATGGCTCCCATATAACACTAGACATTCGATTATACTGCCGCCCGACCATGGAGTAACGTTTTTGATAGTTCGGAGATTCCATGAAAGAATGGCGCACCAGAACCACGAAGCAACAATTTCTGAAATAAGACAACGGTTTTGGATACCTAGAGTCCGTCAAGTTTTAAGAAAGGTTGTTAATGCTTGCATGAAATGTAGGATAGATAAAACCAAGCCTGTAGCGCCTTTGATGGGCCAGTTACCGATAGACCGTGTAACGCCTTATGTTAGACCATTCTCGAATACCGGTTTAGATTATTTTGGTCCTATCTACATTACGAACGGCCGCAAACAGGAAAAGAGATGGATTGCATTATTTACCTGTCTAAGCATACGCGCCGTGCATTTGGAAATTGCGTTCGATTTGTCTACAGATGCATGTATCTTGGCTATTCGGAATTTCATCAACAGACGAGGGATACCAATTAGAATAAGAAGCGATAATGGGAAAAATTTTATTGGCTTAAATGGTGATCTTAAACAGTTTTCTGAAGTTTTTGATTGTGACCGTATAAACGACGAATTATCATCGAAAAATATACAGTGGATATTTAATTGTCCTTTAAACCCATCAGAAGGCGGTATTTGGGAGCGTATGGTACAGTGTGTGAAAAGGGCTTTGAAGCAAACAATGCATGATGTAGCGCCGCGTGAACATACGATGCATAGTTTTTTGATAGAGGCCGAAAATATTGTGAACTCTCGGCCACTGACTCATGTTCCAGTTTCATCGTATGATGAAGATCCAATTACACCTAATCATTTTTTATTGGGAACGGCTAACACTGCTCAGACACCGTCCGTAGATCTTATTCCTTCACATCCCAGAGTACTGCGCAAACAATGGAGAATATCTCGCCAATTGAGAGACCACTTCTGGAAGAGGTGGATAACAGAATATCTACCAACGTTAACACGCCGTGAAAAATGGTGTCAACCCTCGCGAGGCTTGATGGTTGGTGATTTGGTGCTGATATGCGATATTAATGTTCCCAGAAAACAATGGCAAAAGGGCATTGTACAACGTGTGATTCCTGGTGAGGATGGTATCATTAGAAGAGCTGAAGTCCGAACCTCAAGTGGAAACCTGATGCGACCAGCAAGTAAGATTGCACTCCTGGATGTAGCTGGTGAATCCGATTGATTCACGGGGGAGGGGATGTCGTAAATTAGTAGCTTATTTCCGTTATTTCAAATTTATTGTAGTGGGCATCACCCATTGTGAATTGTTTGGTTTGTCTATTTGACATGTTTGATCTTTACTTACTTTGACATTATATTGTAAATTTGCCGCCTTTGTAGTTTAACGACATTGTACTCTTTGTTGGCAAAGTGTTGAGCTGCAACCGCGGTAAGTATATTTTTTGAATTGTTTAATTTATATTAACATTAATTATTTTATTAGAAATAAAACTCACTGAATTACTGTTTTATTGTATTTGGACGAACCAAGGAGTTATTATTTTCAAGCTCAACAACAGCTTTGCGACAATACCTTTCTTTTATAACAGAAAATATTCCTGTATTCCAAAACATACAAAATAGTGTTCGATATTTATTGCATCTTGTAAAATACAACGTATGTAGAAATTTGTTTTAGAATATTTTTATTCTCCGAAATGCACGATGTTAATTTGAAATTTATTTTTTTCAGTTTTTGACAAACTGAACCATGGAGAGGCACACAATTGAGAAGCGCGTTAAGATTTTTGAAGCGTTGAATGAGCGGACAAATCAAAATGCATTTCGTGCTCTTCGTGAGGCACACTTTCACCTCAGTGGATTTGTTAACACGAAGAATCGTTTCAATTTGGCATATGATAACCCACGAATGATAATTGAAAAGCCGATGCACCTACAAACGCTGATTTTTTGATCCGATTCATAGGCTGGTGGTATCATCGGGCCGTACTTCTTCGAAAATGAGGCCGGCCCAGCAGTTATTGTGAATGGTGTTCGCTATCACGAGATTATAATGGACTTATTGTGGCTAGAAATTGAGGACATGAATCAGGACCATATGGAAAAAACACAATAGAAACTGTAGTTACCAGTACGTAACGTTATTAATACAATTGCTTATGGAATCGTATTAGAATAACTTGAAAAACTGAAATTCGGTTAAAATGCGAGTTAGAGGCTTTCTACACGACACAACGGTATAGCACCTATTTTCAATAAAGGGGTAATATCTATTATCAAAACAAGTTTTTTTTTATTATATAAAAATTTTATATTTTATTATATAATAGCTTATGAACTTATTACTACACATTTTTAGTTTTTATTAATACAGTGGAAAAATTTTTTTAAATAGGTTTAATTACTAATGAACATGTCTCAAGATACGCAGTCGGCGAGCTCATCTCGAATTGTTTTTTTTACTCGTAGAAGATTCTAGGCTTGAATTAAAGTTAACCACTGGATGTGATATTCACATTTGATGTCTGTTGAGCGATACCAAGAATTTGGTTGGTGGCCTCACAGGTATGTTAACCAACACGTTTCTAAATATAATCGAAACTACGAAAAATCATTTTAAAAATTTTGAAATCCAATAAGAATCTTACAATTTTCTTTAACCAACAGAGAAAACGACAAAGACTAGTACTTTTCATTTTGTGTACAAACTTAAAGACTTTAATATATTTATTCTGCACGTGATTTCAAACTGTTAATATTAAAAGTTTAAGATTATATTTTCATACTAAAAGTCTCTTTTTAACGTCATTCTTTTTTAATTTCTTATCAGTGCGAATAAAAACGGGGGACTCACATCTTCACAGATGTGTAATTGGCTTATATTCTTGTTCATTTTTAATTAGTTTTTATATATTCGGAGTAATTGCTTATCAGAAAACATAAAAAAGCCCCATATATTAATGACTTATATTGCGTGATCACGAATTTCATTTTCTATAATATCATAATTTTTTGTGATTTTAATTATAATAATTTTCTGAAATAATACCAGCGGTAACTTGGTAATAAACGTAATTATCAATATCATAGTAATATTTATTTACGAAAAGGCGCGTTGGGCTGAGTTCAATCAATTTTATGAGCATTTTAATTGGAAACTTTTCTTTCTAGATAACGACATAAATGCTTCAGCAAAAATGGTCGAGAATATTATATTGCTAGGGATGAAATCATTCATCCCATCCAAGCAGATTTCAGTTAAACCAAGAGTGAAATCCTGGTTTAATCAGACGTGCAAAAACGCAGTCAGATCCAGAGAGGAAGCATTCAGTAATTGGCGTTTAAACAAAAACCCAGAGACTGATTTGCTACGCAAAAAGGCAAGATCTTCGTGTGCCAAGGTACTTAGGCGTGGAAAGTTTCTTCACGAACAGCGTCTTCGTGCCAAGCTCCTTACAGCTCCCCGGGGCAGTAAGACCTTTTGGTCATTCGTTAAGAGGGTAAAGAACAATACTAGTTCATCAATCCCAACTCTCTTAAAGAATGACCAAGCATTCACCGACCCGGTTGACAAAGCTAACCTGTTGGCTGAAATTTTTGCAAGCAACTCCTGCTTGCCGGAAAGCAGTCAACCACTTCCCGAGCTCGAAATAGTATCTGTAACTATGCCAAAGATATTCTTCCGGGCACGAGCAGTTAAAAGGGGTTTGGCAGACCTCGACATAAACAAAACTCCTGGACCGGATGGCACACCAGCACTGGTCTTGAAGCAGTGTTCTTCTCCGCTTACGCGTCCATTAGCACGCCTCTTCAGCATACTTTACCATTTTGGTGAGTTTCCATCAAGCTGGAAGGTTGCTAATGTAACACCAATACCCAAAAAGGGTGAAGCAAACAACCCTGAAAGTTACCACCCAATTGCAATTTGCTCTGCACTCTCCAAAGTAATGGAGAGCATGGTTAACCATCACCTTATGGGATATCTAGAGTCGCATAAACTACTTTGTGATCGTCAATATGGATTTCGTAAGGGTCGTTCTACTGGCGATCTTATGGCATATCTCTCAGAGAAATGGTGCCACTCAATCCATCATTTCGGTGAAAGTAAGGTGGTGGCTCTGGATATTTCAAAAGCATTTGACAGAGTGTGGCATGGTGCACTACTGGCAAAACTTACTGCTTTTGGTGTCGGTGATGACTTCTCTCGGTTTATATCGAGCTTTCTCAGAGACCGCACTATACGAGTTGTTATAGATGGGGTCTCATCAAACGAGTTCAAGATTAATTCAGGGGTTCCGCAAGGCTCCGTTCTTTCTCCTACCCTATTCCTTATTTTTCTAAATGATATTCTCTACCAAACTTCCAACCCTATCCACTCTTTCGCAGATGACAGCAGCATTTGCCACTCGTACTCTTTTAGCTATAGGCCCAGCTTATCCGAGATCGCTGCCAAGAGGCTAAATATGAATGATTCACTGAATAGTGACCTTCTATTAATCTCCGAATGGGGTCGTAAAAACAGGGTCACCTTTAACGCTCGTAAGACCCAATGTTGCTTATTAACACACAAGCAAACGACCGCAAATGCTACTTCATCTGTACTCATGGATGGTATAAATATTGAGGAATCGGATGCTCTTGATGTTCTTGGAATGAAGATACAGTGTGATGTTCGCTGGACTGAACACATTTTTCATGTCTCCAAAGAAGCATTCAAGTGTCTTGGTTTTTTGAAACGGTGTAAGATGTACTTCACTCCATCCGACCTCCTTACTATTTATACCACCTACATCCGACGGAAAATGGAATACAACTCTCATGTTTAGGCCGGTGCCTCAAAGTCTATTTTGGGATTACTCGACCGTGTGCAGGAGAGGGCGAAGAAGTTCATCGGTGACAGTAGGGTATCCAACTCTATTTTTTTTTTTTTGGACCAGTACTCAGGGGAAGACCCCTACATATGCAGTGCATTGTACCAGAACTAGGAAATTGGGGGATTGCTGTAAAGGGACGAGATAGTTATTGATGAATAAATAAATACTTTTTGAAATACTTTACTTTTTTGTAATGAAAATTGAATAAAAGAATTTGAGTAATACTTGGATTTGCTAAAACTTAAAATAAGGTGATAGAAATGGGTTTAATCATGTCTACAAAATTAAAAATGTAAATCAAAATTTAGTGGCACTGTGAAAAAAGGAGTCAAAAAAAAGGGTATTTTTAAGAAAAAAGGTTAAGTTTTAATTGTGACAAAAAATAAATGAAAAATTAATAACTATCAATCATAAAAAGTATTTACGTAAGAAAATATAAGAATAATTATCAATAAAAACTAAGCAAAACTTCTTAAAAAAAAAAAAAATAATAAATATATAATGTAATGATTACAATTAGAAAAATTATCCAAATACAGGGTGTCTGGTAGCAGATTTATAATTTCAAGTTTAAATAAAAAACGTAATAATTGGCACAAACTTTTATAACGAGCGTTGAACGATAGAATGGAAATGCGGTTTGAATTTTTTAAAGTGTAAATTTGGTTCAATTGAGCTAATTTCTCGACGAATATATTCCTTTAAAGACACAAACGATTGGGGATTGTTATTATAAACCCTCTCTTTAAAATATCCCCATAAAAAAAATCCTTAGAAGTTACATCAGACTACCTTGGTGACCATGAGAGGACTACAATGTCGAAAAGTTTCAAGTCACACGTCCAGAAACACTATTTAGATTTCTTATTCTTCATAACCTATTTTCCTAGTGGCGGTATAATGCACTGAATATGTAAGGGTCATCACCTGATAACTGATTCAATAAAAATAAAAAAACATTATCAAAGATACAAACAACCATTTTCGGTTATAAAAGAAAGGTTTAATTAGATTATTGCCATTAGATCGTGGCAGAATAGTTTTCATATGGCTAACTCTGTATGTTGTTGTGACGTTAGTTTTTCAATGTCAAAATTTTACAACTGGTTAACGGTTTGCCTCAACTAGCTGTATTGGATTACAGTTTTTAGAGGTATTTAGTTGTTAACCACGCTGCAACTTTCTATGTGAAGGCATAGGTCGTTATAGTTAGTCACGGCGACGCTACAAACGTACTGTTAATACCATCTTGGGATTATGTTCTGCGTCACCTCGCCCATGCTGTGCATCCTATACTTTGCAAATTTACATTGCAACTGTATAGTTAAATAGAAATATTCAGCACAAAATAAAAAACCCCCCACACTCATATCATTATCTTTAAAATTCTTAAATGGACTCTCTCACTCTTCAGTAAATCCCCACCCATCTAAACAGAAAAAGAACCTGATTAAATCTCTTTGAAATGAAAAAGCATTTGAGATAAAAGGCAATTTAAAGCTGCAAAGAACAACAGTTACTAAACGGTTTTGGCATATTAAACATTGAAAATAAGAAACAAATAATATTAAACATGCATTTCCGCAATGTGTTCCTTTTTGTTGCTTTGATCTTGGCTGTTTTTGCAGGACAAAGTGAAGCGGGTTGGTTGAAAAAAATTGGCAAGAAAATTGTAAGTCCTCCAATAAGTTTAATCTTATCTATTAAGTATTTAACTATAAATTTTAAAAACAATTTTTGAATTATCAGGAACGTGTTGGTCAACATACCCGTGATGCCACTATTCAAGGACTCGGCATTGCTCAGCAGGCAGCAAATGTTGCTGCAACAGCCAGAGGTTAAAACAGGATACAAAAATAATGCCATCAATAATCTTAGATATTATGGTAAAGAAATAAAGCTCTTTAATTAAATTTAATAATTCAAGAAATAAATATTTAAGTTAAACTAAGAAAAATAAATGAAAATTACTGTATTAAAAATGTAGGGTTCAACCCGTTAATTAGATTTAATTAGCGCCTTAGGAGATACTATAAAAATGAATCCAAAAAATTACAGTGGAACTACGATGTAACGAACTTTGTGGATCCTAAATAGTTTTAGCGAAGTTTTCCATACAAAAATTCACTACATCACAAAGTAGTAGACAGTGTTTTGTCTGCCATCCTGTGCATGTTCTGTTTTGTTTGCTGTCATCTGTGTGTTCTATATAAACTACCATACATAAGTATGTGGATTATAAATTCCTTTTGAATGTTCTTGCTATATTTATTTTTTATATATACATTTTTTATTTGCGATCTATCTTACAATTATAAGCAAATTTGATGAAATTAAAATAGTTCTTGCTATGTGATTGTGTAAGTTAAAAAAAAAATTAAAAATTACATCGATTGGTTGCATGAAGTGATTAGTGTTTTGTCTTCATTCCATGCGTACACGTGTTTTTTTACTATCGTAGTGTTTTCTTTATATGTTTATTATTAATTTCTTTTGAATGTTCTTGATTTCGGTTCATTACCCCGCAGTGTAATCGGCGTTGGACTCATTTTTGTTAGTCTGAGCAGTGTCGAAGGTATATGCACTGGGAACTGATCAGTTTTAACTAATTTAATTCTAACACTTTAAATGCTGTGTTAGGCTTTATTTTGCTCTTTCCTTGTTGTTATTGATAGGTTTAAACCCAACATCCACAAACACTACTTCGTCTTTCCTTCTCATACCTAATAATCTATTTTCGTAGTTCCAGTAGAATTCCCATGTGTAGGGTCATCTCCCCTAAGTTCTGATACAAGATAAAAAAAAGTTATATAGATGTTAAAAATGACTTTTAAAAAAGGTATAAGTCAGCTGATGGAGAATTATTATTTATTTATATAATTTAAAATTATGTTAAACAGCCATTTGTATTGTATACTAATATCTGAATATGAACAACCCCCAAAATTAAAGTGTTTTCGTTTGCACAAAAATTCCTGAGTAAAATAGCCTTAAGTTTATATTAATGCAAAATTTTTGACCACATATGTATTCTCGTGTTCAAAACAATGAACAATGTGCTGTTTCCATGTAACAAGTGTACCCTCAAACAAACAGTACACAGGCAAACACGTTAGAAAATTAGTTTTTATAATGTACTTATTAAATAGCATGATCGCAGACAATTAAATTCGTGTTTTGGTTTCCCATTCGTGATTCGCATCGCAAACATGGTTGAATCAACTAATTTCGCCATACAACCTTTGGGAACAAAATATCCTGTTTCAGTTTGAAACTACCAACCAAACACGAAGAATGACATTATCTTCTCTAATATTGATAACAAATTATCGATAGTTTATCTGAACTATTTCTGAAGAAAAATGAAAAGCCATAATGATACTTACTTTATTTCAACTTTTCTTAATCTAAGATTTATAGAGTGAAATAGTCAATAATATAAAGAGACGATTATTTAAGTTTCAACAAAATAACTGATGTATGTGCACATAAATACGACATATTTAAACAAGGCGATAATAACTTGCAATTTTGTTCAAAAATAAACTTTTTCGTGTATTTTGTTGAAATAAATCAGTGAAAAACTATTATAAAAAACCCAAAAGTATATGGGTAAAAACGTCTTAATTATTTATTGAAGTGAAACATTGGTGTCGTCTATAATTTTTAATTTATAATTTGGCAAACACATTTATATGGTAAAATATATATTTTTTTTTTGCTTTTGTTTTTGCGTTTTGTTTGCTATTTTTTAACATTTAAAGATGCGTCATTATTATACGCCTGAAAAAATCGTTTAGCTGAGAAAAAAATCTCTACGTTCAGACTTAAACTAAAAAGTTAACAGAACAGTGGCATTTTAAGCTGCAAACATCACTCTTAGGCAACTATTTTTTGGATTTTTTTTTTACTCTTTCCACTTTTTATCGATAGCATGTTGAAAAAAATTAAACATTCTTATGTGATGTTTCCACAACACAAACAAGACACTTGTCAATAAATTTTATATGAAAAGCACTCAGTTTTTTGAGTGATTTCTATACAAATTTTTCAAACAAGTGGCTTGCTTGTGTTGTGTAAATAATACATTAAAAGTGTTCTTATATTTTATTAAAAGTGAATAAAAACAAATTTAAACAAAACGGTTAGAGTATTTGTATTTTGTATTTGTAACTATACTCGTACAGATGCAAATAAATTTGCAAAGTATAGAATGCACAGCATGGGCGGAGTAAAGAAGATCTTATGTCCACGATGGTATTAACAGTATTTTTTTTTTGCGGCGCTGTGACTAACTGTACTGACCTATGCACTGTAACTAATACAGTTAGTTGAGTTAGACAGTTAACCAATGAGAGTGAGACGCAAAACTCTGGAAGGCCAAACAACAACGGCAAGCCAGACTGCAGTTAAGAAATAAGTACAATGACGCGAGAGGTGTTCTCCAGCCCTGTAGTGCAATTCACTAACTTTTAACGATTTTTAAAGAGTATAACTTAACGCGAGCTATTGTGGTTTGCACTAACGCTTATGTGATTCACTAACTTATTTGTAACACCTCTGGTTGTATGTTAAAAAAATTTGAAATAATGTGGCAGCTTTGTTAAAAATAAAGAAAACCACAAAGAGGAACAGAAAAAAACAAACAAATTTGAAAATAATTCCATGTTTAGGGCAAGTAAAACTGATTATAAGTTTATTATTTAAAACATTTTTTGATAAATAAGATAAGTGCTTCTAACGGAGAACACTCCGACCGATTGTTGGAGGCTGATCTTCCGACAACTCGTATTCCAAATACTGTGAAGTTATTCTAGTAGAAATTTTAACGACATTGGTGTTAAGATAAACACCACAAAAATAATTGGTGTTTAGTTAACGCTAATTAGTCAGGCTATAAAAGCAGCTGATTTAAAACGAAGACAAATAGTGTTAAAAACCGTTATAGAACGAGTTTTATTAGCGTTAAAACAGGATAGTGAATTGCACTACTGAGCTGGTTTACGACTGAACGTTTAGAGTAATAAAATTTTGTGGTAATAAATATTTTTTAATAAATTGTAATATTTATTCTCCGGCGCTTCATATTTTTTCGTTTGGGTATGACAAACCCGGCACAAATTGGCGATAATACATGACATTCGTAGTTGCCAATTACAAATGTGAATTTTTTCAGCAGTGTTGGTGCCAGAAATTTTTGTCGTAAAATCTTCATTTGGCAAAAAAAAATTTTTTGGTTTAGAACAAAAATCCCAAAATCTTTTAATTTGTTATGTTGAATTCAAAATAATATTTGTTAATTATTACAAAAAGATAATTGTTCCATCATAGTAAAAAGAAAAATTTAATGCTAAGAACACAACTGCGACGAACGGCGAATTTCGCCCATCGTGACAATTTCGCCTTGTGAAGCACAATAACAACGAAGTTTTGTGTATGCGAGTGTATCATTGTTTACATTCCGCGCAAAAAAAAATTTAAATGAATACAAAAATTTTAAATTTTGTGAAAATAATGAATATTATGTTTTTTTGTGGTGCAAGCGTTTTTGGTTGTGGGTAAAACCTTACGAAGAAGGTGGTGGGTACTGCCATTAAACATCAACATAAATAACCCTGGATTCCAAGGCATCGGATGTGCAGAAATGATGTTCACGGATAAAGAACACTTCTATAAAGAAACCAGGAAAACAATTTTTCAGCAAATTTCAATTTATTATTTTCAAAACAAATTGTTTCCTTCGTATAAAGTTTCCTTTTAATTAAACAGCTGATAGGGTGCCCATATGAAATGATATTGATGAGGCGATCATATAAGTACTAAGGCCATACTGGGACCTAATTGAGGTTCTATGCACTTAATGTGCCGAATTATCTCATCCTTTAGCTCCCCCTCGGAAAACAGATTTTGCCTTTATGATGCAGACACAAATCGACTAATATTTCGATGTGGCTATGTTTAGAAATACCTAAGCTTATTGTTTAACAACTCCAACCAATTTATTTCGACAATTACTTATTACTAGAGCCATCTATTGCAAAACGGCGTTAGCAAGTTTGTACTCGTATTCCTAGTATTTATATTTTGTTTTTTATTTAATTTCTGTTTTGTTCTCAATTTAATTTTATGTAACTAATGATAGATCGTAAGCAACCTTCGTGATTATCCACGAATATGCGGCTCCTGATAAAAAAATTATTGACCAGGATAGCCTCAGTTATTGTTTTAATGAACTGCTTCAATTCAGTCGATCTCCTTAGTTTAATTTTCTACAGCTCTTGCTTAACATAACTCGATAAAAGAAAGCTTAGTGGAGTCATATCAACTGAACTTGACAGGCTGGGAAAAGTCGATCTCCTTAGTTTAATTTTCTACAGCTCTTGCTTAACATAACTCGATAAAAGAAAGCTTAGTGGAGTCATATCAACTGAACTTGACAGGCTGGGAAAAGTGTAACTGAGAGTTTTCTACACGTTGAGTTGCTCCACCTTGATGGAATCAAATGCACTTAAAACGCCTACGTCTTTGGCAGAGTTCAAAATAAAAAGTGTTCATCCAACATCTTTAAAAAACGGCATAAAGTTATAACATTTTGTTCTGTTGAGCGATTTTTGTACACTACCTACATACGTAGGAAGTGTACAAAAGTTTTGCAATCAAGAAGTATAAAATTAAGTACCACTTTGTGAAAGAAGTCAAACTTCTTTAAAATATCTTTCGCATTATAAACTAAGCCTCAGAAATCTTAATTTTGCTTTCAAAGTCGTAAAAATTAGTTTAAATCTTTATTCTGATAACTCTGTTCGCCACCATTTTAACTCGAAGTATAATTAGATCGCGTTTTGAAAATACTGCGTAACTCTTGTTTTATAAAAACTTAAAACAAGTTTTTTTTCTGAATTCTTTGATCAAATGAGAACTGAAGAAACGGGCCATAATTGTCCGTCTACAAGTGTATATGTCAAGCATCTACTTATGCCTGACATACGCTACGCAAGTTCAGTGTTTAAGTCTAGCACTGTACAGTGCGTTTACATAGTGTGTGGAGGTATTTGCTCTGTTTACGCAGTGAAGTGAGCAAAAATTTTAACGATTTGGTATCTCAAGTTTTTTTTTTTTTTTTTTTTTTTTTTTTTTTTTTTTTTTTAACTTGGACCAGTACTCAAGGGATGACCCCTACATATGCAGTGCATTGTACCAGAACTAGGAAAATAGCTTATGAGGAGGGGAAAAGAGGGAGTAGTGTTTGTGAACATTTGACTTGAGCCTTCCAACGTTATAACATACAGGAAACACGTCTGCAGGCAACTTGTTCCACAGACGAAGTGTAATGCCAAAAAACGAATTCTCTCTGTAATGCGTAGTACGGGCAATCAACCACAAATGGATAAGCTCTGGACGATGAACAAGTGCTACGTAAAAATGTGCGCGTTTCGGGAACAAGATCCCTAATCTCGTCAGAGCAAAATCCATTGTAGTAACGATAGAACAGAGTAACGCACCCCACACTGCGTCGATGCTCCAGTGAGTCAATAGAGTTGGATACCCTACTGTCACCGATGAGCTTCTTCGACCTCTCCTGCACACGGTCGAGTAACCCCAAAATAGACTTTGAGGCACCGGCCCAAACATGAGAGTTGTATTGCATTTTCAATCGGATGTAGGTGGTATAAATAGTAAGGAGATCGGATGGCGTGAAGTACATCTTACACCGTTTCAAAAAACCTAGGCACTTGAATGCTTCTCAAGTTTTTGATCGACCAAATTTGAAAATCTGAGCAGTGAATTTGTGTAGTGTGTGTTGAAGACGTTCAGTTGTGTGACGTGTTTTAAAGTGGAAACAATAAGAATTGAGTGTAGAAATAATATTGTGGTCCGACAAAGAGTCGCTGTCACTATGGCACATTAAAAGTATTTACTATAGCAATAGTCATAAAAGCCTACGAAAAGTTCATTCTAAAATGCTAACAAAAATTTTCAGATGTAAAGAAATGGTTGTTGAAAAAATTAGAACTCTTAGGGCCAGTAATCGTGCATCATGAAATCTTACCACAAGGTCGTACGGTCAATAAGGAATACTACATCGTTTGTTCATCAGAAATGCACAGAATTGTGGAAAAAACAATCATGGATTTTGTACCGTGATAACGCACCAGCTCACACATCGATGATTGTGCGTGAGTTTATGGCCAAAAACAAAACCGTTATCACGCTTCAATCACCATATTCACCAGGCTTGTCTCCCGCTGACTTTTTCCTCTTCCGAAATCTAAAGACACCGATGAAAGGAAAACGTTTTGCTGCGATTGAGGAGATAAAAGGAAAATCGAAACAGGAGTTTCGAGGTTTGGAAAAAACGCTGGCATAAGTGTATTTTATCTGAGGGGGATTACTTTGAAGGGGGCAAGATAGTTATTGATGAATAAATAAATACTTTTTGAAAAAATTTAAAATAACGGTTATTTTTTATCAGCCCTCGTATTATGTAGAAAATATCGTAACTTCAGTTGCAAAAATGGGAAAAATTTAATAGTGACTTTATCGTTCACGTTAAATAACGTGAAACTATCGGGAACCTTATCGTTAGGTTGTAATAATGTTGCAGTGCTTCAGCAATCCAATATTTTACCATGTAATCTGACAGAGCAGACTAACTGAAATGTTTTTCTTTTGCCTCTTTCGCCGTTTTCCCTTTTATATAATAGTGTTTAATGACTTCACGAAAATCATTTTTTCCCATTTTTCAAGAAACACAAAAGTTGCTTGCTTCAAACGACTACAACAAATAAACTAATCGCTGAATTTGGGTGAAATTTTAACAGCTGAAGTTTGACAGATCGCAATTGCAAAAAAAAAATTTGTGCTGCCATCTAGTGCTAGGTAGCTTCAATATTAATCCGCCCTCGCAATTTTTAAAATCGCTTCTAGATGTAAATTGCAATGCTTTCAATATTTTCTGGTCAAATTTTTACGATTAATACTCATGTACAATTTTTACATCGTTTGTGCACAAATATTGATAAAAATTACAAAAATGCGGCATATAATATTAATCCTGTAGATTTACATTTCTCTCTTGTTGGAGAACTTCTCTAAAATGGGGACCAGGTTGATATGATATGCTTACTACAACCCGCATAAAATTTTACTGATTTGATATTTTGGATTTTTATATAAAATATGTATGTATTTTTCTTTGTGAAACCCATTCAATAAAAAGTCCCTATTGATTACAAATTGGCGAGAATTGTATAATTTTATTTTCTCAATTGCTTTCGCTTGAGTTACTGATCTATCTCAACATTAGTCGCTGTCGTACAAAAACATACAAATTTAATTAAAACTCACGTATTGCAATTGATTGTTTTAAAGTGACGCAGTATCAAACGACACATGTTTATTAACTTTTTTATTTTTATATGAGTGACAAATAAATGGTATTCACAGCAAACAGAAAATAGCAAAAAAAAAAAAATATAGAAATTTAAGTCAAAGAGTATATGCTCCGTTTTAATTGAACTAGTTACTAATCAGACCATTTGTAATTTAGAAATGCTCTATATCACATAGTTTTGATATGGCACAAAATTCAGTTGCTGAAATTTGCATCTTTGTGGATATTATTACAATATCGCCTTTATTGAGCTCAATATTCCATAAATTTGTGATTCTTTGTAAATATTTAAGTATACATCTTTAATGGCGGCAAAAATTTTGTGGTAGAAATTACAGATTTGTGGTAAATGAAATCTAATTAAATATAAATATGTGATTTAACATGAAATCTTTTGTATATAGTGAAAAAAAAAATAGAATCACGAAATAAAAAATCTGCTCATAGAAGTACGTTTGAGGCACGTTTGTTGATAAATAACTCGAATGTACTTTTCTTCATCCGAAAATGAGGAAAAAACACGTCATCGTTCATTTTTGCGATAGTTTGACAAAAATTCAAATTTTTAGGGATTTTTCTTCTTGATTCTTGTCTTTTCAATAATACAACACGGCAACGCTTCCTTTTATTTAAAATATTTTTAATCAATATACCTAATGTTTTTATTTCTTTTGCCATCTAATTCGAAGGCAGCCTTCAAAAGAATAGCACAAGATTTCTGGAGATCCATTTAAATACACTTGAAATTAAAAACTTTTACTGCAGGAACCAGGCTTTTTGCCCCCATTTTGAATTTGTCTTCTATTTACAAACTAGAGTTACCGAGTTCATCACAAGAACATATATTTGGGGAAACGATGAAGTTTTATTTTTATAAATATTATTTTAATAATCTAATGCTTTATAAATAACGAAATTGTTGTTTTTTGCATATTTCAAGAAATAAATCTTAATAAAACAAATGAGAAGCTAAAATTTGTAATTCTATTTCGCTATAATCCAGTTAATTTGTCTTAAATTCTTGGCATGGTAACATTGTTTATCATCTTGACATTCAGTGGCATGCAAATGCCAAATTTTCAATCGCATGTAAATTTTGTTGCCACTGGAGCTGCCATTGCGAAAAATGTGGGTGTGTTAGTGAAAATTTGTGAATGTATTGAGTTTTTCGAACTGACAGTGGCATGTGTAAACTCTAAGTTACCTACTGCCTCATTATTTAGCTTTATTTTTATACCATTCACAAAGCTGTAAATATAAGTTTGTGATTCCGTTTGTAATTTCTGCAATTTTCATTTCCGACGCTATAAAGTATATATAGTCTGAATGAGTATTGATAGAAAAGTCTATTAACCGATTTTCGTCTCTCCGCCTTTGAAATATCATTAGACTTAGAAACTTTTTTTCTTTCACCATTCTGCTACTCCATCGATTCATGGGTGTTCTATTAAAATTCAGTAAAATCGGTTCACATATAGCTCAGATATATCAAAAAATCTGTATTTGTATAAAACTTTTTGAAAAAAAATTTTTTTCTTTTGTTTCAAACTTGACACAATTATTTAGCATGTAGATCAAAAGGTAAAAAAAGAAAATTTCGCGATAATTTGCCGAAATTTAGACTAAACCGATTTTTCCATGAAAATGCTTAAAAGCAGTTCTGGTAATAAAAGGAGGTTACTAAAATGCAGAAAATGAAAATTTCCGATATCGGTCCATATATACACGAGCTATAACCTAAACCGATTTTTCCATGAAAGATTACCTTTTCGGCATGGCGATTACAAGGCAAAAACATTTTTTCCCCAATATCGGTTCATATACATACATATATATATATATATATATCTGAGCACATTTAGTTTGAATTTGTAATATATATATTACTATATATATTCATGACTTTTGTGAAGGGTATTTTAGATTCGGCCCAGCCGAATATACTACACTCTTAATTGTTTTTATTAGTTTTACCTAATTTAATTCCAACACTTTAACTGCTGAAATTACGTTTGTTTTGGGTTTTCCGTGTAGTTATTGATAGATTCAAGTCAAGCGTCACAAACTTACTCCCTCTTTCCTCCTACTCATGAACTATTTTTCTAGTTCCAGTACAATGTACTGCGTATCCCATGAGTACACTAGTCTAACATAAAAATAAATTACATTATGTTGATTAGATAACAAAATTAAATTATTACATTTTATGAAAATTGGAAAAATTCTTTTTGAAAGAATAATATAAATAAGAAATATGCGATGCACTTTTAATCAAACCAATACAACGAAAAACGTTATTCGAATAAAAATTTTTTTCAAATATAAGTATTCCTGTTGATTTGTCTTAATTTCATTAATATACTACACAAGGAAGCTTTACCAGGTATCATCATCGTTAGAAATTACGAAATGTGAAAATTTCGTTTCTCTTTTACTTGAAAAAGCAACGAAGTCTACGAGGTGTTTTTTTAGAATTAAGTACCTTGAAAATAAAATTTTGACAAATTTACGGAACCGAAACAAAACACAGCTATGCTTATACCACTACTTAGTAAAACTGCTTTGATACTACATATTATATATCCCAATTCAGCTTTACAGGATAGTGGCTGTCTTTCGTTTCCTTTACGTAAATGTGTCAAAAACACTGACTTCACTACTTTTTCAAACAAAACGCTGCCAACTTTTCGTAATTTCTACCAAAAAAATACATGTGATGTTCTTTGGTGTTGTACTATTGTAATTCTGCTACTATTTATTAAAGCTGCTTTGATATATCAATTATTTATTAAAAACGTAAATCCAGTAAATGTTTGTCAAAAATGTATTATTTTATGTTATAATAAAAATGCTTAATTTTTTTTTTTTTTTTTCGGGTTAAGATAATATTCATTTTCATTCATGACTAATCAAAACATTATTACTAAACACAACGCCATTGCCAGAATAAAACAATTAAATCCCTTACTAGATTTACAGTCTAATTTATAAAAATATCTTAATTTAAGGATAATACTTACATTAGTTATTCAACAGTTTTCACCTTTAACCAGTAAGAAAAATATAATATTGTTTTTTTCTTTGAAAATAGAATGTAAAAAATTGTCGAAAATAATTTTTTTATTTTTGAAAGGGTTTGTGAACAGGCTGAACACATAAAAAAATTCAGGATATGCAGAAAATATGAATTTTGAAATACTTTATTTATCCAAAAGAACTTTTTATGTAAAAACAGAATTCGTAAAAGTTTAAAATTTCTGCAGTTGTTAACAACTCTGAAAGATAATTTAAAAATTTGCGTAAAAATAAAATATAACTTGAAACAAAATGGGAATGGGATGAGATCAATTGGAAATAAATGTTGGCATTACAAAATCTTCAAGAAATCTTCAAGTGAGCGATTTTTTTATACCAATTTGAAATTGGCGATTTTAGAACGCTGTCTAACAAGGAAGAATCAATCTAAAATTGGTCAAATATTGTTTATTTATTTTTATTATCCTGGAAAGTTGTAGTATCTGCTATTTTTTGAATCGAAGAAGTAATTTTTGAGTTTTATTTTACCTAAAACTAACACTACACGGCGCTGTCATACCCGAGGTACTATTTCTTATAGATTTTCATAGAAAAAACGGTGTATTTACTGTTTCAGACATAATATTTGAATCCTTAAAGAATTTCTACAAACAACAAGGCAATAAAGTTGAGTAACACACAAATTGAAATCCAGAAAGAAATTTGGCGTTTACCTGAGGTTCATATTCAACATCGGCCGTTAAAATTTAACGACCCGAAAGAAATAGCACCATTTCTTTGACAGCGCGATATATAAAACCGATAGCTCACTTTATATACATTGCCTGAAAGAGCGAATAGATCGATTCTCGCGCTAGAAATTTTGCGGCGCCTTTTGAGTAATGATAAGTATATCTACACAATTTTGTATGTATGTATGTATGTATGTATGTATGTATGTATGTATGTATGTATGTATGTATATATTTGTTACACTTACCGATAGTATCAATTGAATTTATAAAGTTCGTTTTATTTTATTTTCATCTCAAAAATTCTCTAAATTTGCGAACAAAATGTTTTTATAATTATAAATTTCAACTTATTAAAGGTTTAGAGAAGGGTAGAGGGTACAATAAATTTTTGGAGATTATCAATCGTTAATAAAAGCTGGGGGCTAATTCTGTCATTCGTGATCGAAATTACAATCGAGTAGAAAATAATTTCGATATCGAGTAAATTTCTCATGATGTGACTCGTTACGTAACGAGACGAGTTATCACTTCAGTGTTGCAAAATACTAACAAAATGTGTTTTATAACACTACCGAAAGTTGTATGTATTTGCATACTTGTTGCACATTAAAAACTAAATAAACACACATACGTTCACAATAACAATTCATTTAAATCAGTCATGTATGCGTGTTTGTACATTAAAAAGTAAGTAAATAGAAATAACAATTCAATATATATGTATGTAAAAACAACAATTTAACTATGTAGTTATAAGCATATGTATGTATGTATATATGAATTTCTAAAAAAACAAAAATAAATTTTTGAATATAATAACATGTGACTTCAAATATAAGTTTTTGTGTTCTTAGCAATACCCCTATTTATATACTTATATATTCTTAATTTAATTTAACTACTGTTGCTATTCAAAACGAATTTTTAATTTACATTTCTTTTGTATTTTTCTGTTTGGCTGGTTTTCGATAGTACTTTTGCTTACGAGTAAAAAGTTGCACGGTTGCATTCGAATGGTTACTTGCTATCGAATGCCATCATTAGAAATTTCGAAACCTTTTACTCTATACCGAATGAGATAATCCCAAAAGTGTAAAAACTCACTCGTAGGCGAATGACAGAATTAGCCTACTGAATAGTGCTATTAAGTGTTTCTAAATAATGTTTTTTCGATTTCTTCTTATTAACTCTTAATAACGCAGTCAAAATTTTTTATAAATTAGACTGTTAGAACCTAATGTACCGTTTTTGCATAAACTTTGTAACAAATGTATGGTAGTGTCAATGTGTTTTGCAATTAACGTATGCGTTAAGACACTAGTAAGGTTTCTGTTTTTTGTATATGACCCTAAGTATGAAATTTTTATAATAGTAACATTTTTATAAAGGTTAACATTTCCTCCACCTCCTCACAACCTAGTTTTGCGGGTATCAATAGCCAAAAAGTATCAAAAAATACTCGAAACGTATCAAAGTACCATCTCTGGGTTAAGCTGCCTTATCATGTACACTAACAGCGCGCGCAATCTAAATTATTGCGTACAGCACAACGTAATTTAAGGCTTTATTTTACGCTGTAGTAACTTAAATAAGAGCGCTAACCAATCCATACCAATACCATCAACAATAATGCTCACTAACTTTGTGTAATAATAATCACTAAATAGAAATAACAAATAGTGTTAAAGTTGTTATATCAGTATGAAAGCACCTAAAGTGTAAAACTAACTTTACTGATGAGTCGTAAAGCAGCTCTCGCGTCATCGTAATTATTTCTTAAGTGCGGTCAAGCTTGTCGTTGTTGTTTGGCCTTCGAGAGTTTCGCGTCTCACTCTCACTGGCTAACTGTCTACCTCAACTAACTGTATTAGTTTAAAGTTTTTTTGAGGTATTTCATTGTTAACCACGCGGCAACTTCCTATGCAAAGGCGTGGGTCGGTACAGTTAGTCATAGCGCTGCAAAATATATTGTTAACACCATCGTGGGAATACGGTCTTCGTTACTCCGCCCATGCTTTGCATCCTATAACTTGCAAATTTATTTGCAACTGTATAGTTATAAATACAATACAATAACTTTACTGATACAGAGTAAAGTTTACGGTCTTACGCTCTGTCAAAAATTAACTTTTCAATTGAAAAGCGTTGGCACCGCGCTATTTGGGTTGGTCTTATATATTTTGTATGTGCATGAAGACGCGCTAATTTAGGGTGGATTGACACGCTAATTTAGAATGGGTTGTAAATATATGCATTAGGGGGCTCGATTAGGAAGGACCAAAATTTTTCGATACCATCAACTTTCGATAGATTTTGTCTTGAGAGAAAGTAAACAAATTTAAATTTGGATGCCTCAAAAAATAAATTTTTTCAATATCGATTGCTTAATCGACTCACCCTACTAATATGCCTGGTTACGTTCGAAGCCCACAAATTTTTGAAATTTGTGTATTTGGGAGCTTTGCAATGGTTTTTACATGGATTGTTTTTTTTTTTTTTTTTTTGTTTTAACTTGGACCAGTACCCAGGGCATGATCTCTACATATGCAAGGCACTGTACCACAACTAGGAAAGTAGGTTGTGAGGAGGGGGAAAGAGGGAGTAGTGTTTTTGAACATTTGACTTGAACTTTCCAACCTTATAACAGATAGGAAGCACGTTTACAGGCAACTTATTCCACAGGCGAAGCGTACGGCTAAAAATGAGTTCTCTCTGTAATGCGTAGTACGATTCCCCAATCTACCACAAATGGATAAGCTCTGGACGATGAACACATGCTACGTAAAAATGTGCGAGTTTCGAGAACAAGATCCCTATTCTCGTCAGAGAAAACTCAATTGTAGTAACAATAGAACACTGCGTCGATACTCCAGTGAGTCAACAGAGTTGGATAACCTACTGCCACCGATAGCTTCTTAGCTCTCTCATGCCCACGGCCGAGTAACCCCAAAATAACCTTTGAGCCCCGGCTCAAACATAAGAGTTGTATTCCACGTTACTGTTATTTGCATATATACAGCGAATACCAATGAAAGTGCTAATGAAAAGTTTTAATTTTCAATCTCTAATTTGACGGAGATTTCCTTTTTCTGATAACTTTTAAATCATCAACAGAAAAACCAGAAGCCATAAAATTTCCACATTAAACAAAAAACTAGATCACCTTTAAGGTCGATTTTTCTTATCTTTTCAATTCAATCTTTATAAATTCATGCATATACTTATTTATGTAAGTATAAATGAATACGAGTATATAAAGCAGTACACTTTTATTTAACTAACACTCACGTTCTGACTTTGGCTAAGCTTAGAACGTTTTGTAAAAGTATTATACAATGCCTGTGCAAAAATTTGCTTTCTTCTGTTTCCTGTTTATGATTGGTGTTTGGGGGCTTACCACAGCCAATTGGTTGGATGATAAAGATGAAGACAAGGTAATTTTAGACAATGTTTCTAAATAATTTAATATCATTAATTAAAAAACAACAAATATTTAATTTTAGCTCAGTGTCACAAATAATGCTGCTGTAAGTGCTCTTGGCTCTACTATGTATACTTTTGGACCAATTTTTGGTGCTTTACTTGGCAGTTTAGGACAAAAAAAAAAAGATAATTAAATGGGTTTAAGGTTTAAAATTTTTTGTTATCTGCCTTTACATATTTACAATCTTACATCTAATAAGGTACACAGTTATGAGATTTTATTTAAAAAGTACTATAACAATTAGAACAAATAATTGAATAAAGAAACTAATAATAAAACATGCATGAGCAAAATGTTTCACCAAAACCCTTTAACTGACTTTGAAAGTATTATAATGATATTTCATAAAGCAATTACTAGAAAGATTCTATTATTTTTCAACAAAAGAATCTCATTGGCTGGATTGTAAATTTCTTACTGCTTCAAGTTTAGACAATCGGCATTTTTCATTAAATGACAGTATCAGATCATTGCTGCACGTCTCCATTCGCAATATTTATTTTCGAACACAAGCAATAACGTCGAATAACAGCAAAAATATGTTCATGTTCAAGCTTATGTTCTTAGGTGTGGAACACGTATTGTGTATTGGAGATAAATTTAAAAATTTTGTCCCGAAAGGTTTCGTTACTACGACATACTTACATGTCCAATATACTAATAACAATAATAAAATAATGTAAATTTGGAAGCAAATAAAACTTATTGTTTTAAAATACTAAATTTACTTTGTTTATTATAAATTTAAACTATCATGTTTGCAATAAATAAATAAAAATATAACAACATTTTTTCATTTATATTATATTTATAATAAAATAAATACTCACTTGATACATAATCAAATAGACATGTTTATCTTTTTATACCATTCACAAAAATGTAAAGGGTATATATAAGTTTGTGATTCCGTTTGTAATTTCTACAGTTTTTTTTTTTTTGCGACCCTATAAAGTATATATATTCTGATTCAGAATTAATGGATGTCCGTCTGTCGGTCGTTGAAATACCGTTTCTGACTATCGTGAAGGGTATTTTAGATTCGGCCCAGCCGAATATACTACACTCTTACTTGTTTTTGCTTTATTTGTCTAACTTATACTATCATTGCTTATTGTTTGCAAGCATGTGTATGTGCGAAAGAAACACATTTGTACCTTATGAACGACTAGAAAATTCATGTCGTTTGTAGGAACTGATAAAGACGTATAAATATTAGGCAAGTCGGCAGCAACTAGTCAGTTTATTTTTAAACTTTGTGTAAAACAGTCAGAAAGTAAGCAAATCTAGCGTTTTAGTACATAGTAGTACTAAGTGTAAATAAAGTTGTGAATTATTTAATTATGAACAAGTGTGAGTGTCATTATATCATTTACAATTGAAGAATCTGCAAAAGCGTTTTTAGGGGCAAAAACGTAGCAATATATACCGTCACTGTAATTTTTAAGCAAGTAATTTTTCAGCATGTTGTTAAAATTACTTTCTGGAAACTTTCACAAAAAAGTACTCGAACCGAAAATTAGTAAAAATTCGTAAGCTTTAGTAAACAGCTGATAAAATTACATCCATATCTAACAGCGCACATTCGGGCAATTGCAGATTGACTAGCCAAAAGTTAAGTTTGTCAAACATAATTTTGTCAGCTCTCTCATAAAATTATGGCATAAAAAAAATAGAACACACTCTATTTTAAACTTTCTTAGATGACTTTGCCCATGTTTTTTACAGACGCAGTGTTTTTGAGGTAACAGACGGCATGTAGGCATTTTAAATTGTGAAAACTTACATCTACGTTGCTAAAAACATTTGCTAATAACAATAAATTGTTTTTCAAAGGTCCATAACTCGGAAACTATACGTTCCCGCCAATTTTCCCACTTTACATTTTCTTATTTTCCAATTTTCTGCCCCCTATATTTTTATTCAATTTGAAGTAGTGTACTTTAACTGGACTGAAACCAAATATTTTCTTATATACTTCTTACTTATCCCTTTCTAACGTGTACACTGCTACTGTTTTATCAAACGATCCCGAAGCTAGTCGTCTACCGTCATAGCTCCAGCCTAAAGAATGCTGTTTGTAGGTTTAAAATCATACCTTAGATGTATTTTAAGTTTTCTTTATCAAATAAAAAATAATTTTGAAAAAAAGCCGCAGAGTTTCAACCACTTTCAAAGACTGTCATATGCCGAAGCACGACGTTGTAGACGTTAGATTGTATTTAGTACTATTTGTAGATTTGGCATCACTACGGTAAATAGCTGCCAGATGTATGAATACAAGTTACCACAATAAAACTATTGAAACCAATTTTAATGAGAATATAACTTTTCTTTTTATATCCTCCACAAAAATGTAAAGGATATATATAAGTTTGTGATTCCGTTTGTAATTTCTACAATTTTCATTTCCGACCCTTTTTTTTATATTGGACCAGTACTGAAGGGATGACCCCTACATGTGCAGTGCATTGTACCAGAACTAGGAAAATAGGTTGTGAGGAGGGGGAAAGAGGGAGTAGTGTTTGTGAACATTTGACTTGAACTTTCAACGTTATAACAGACAGGAAACACGTCTGCAGGCAACTTATTCCATAGAAGAAGAGTACGGCTGAAACACGAATTCTCTCTGTAATGTGTAGTACGATTCCCCGGGCAATCGACCACAAATGGGTGAGCTCTAGACGATGAACGCGTGCTACGTAAAAATGTGCGTGTTTCGGGAACAAGATCCCTAATCTCATCAGAGCAAAATCCATTGTAGTATCGATAGAACAGAGTAACGCATCCCACACTGCGTCGATGCTCCAGTGAGTCAATAGGGTTAGATACCCTACTGTCACCGATGAGCTTCTTCGACCTCTCCTGCACACGGTCGAGTAACCCCAAAATAGACTTTGAGACACCGGCCCAAACATGAGAGTTGTATTCCATTTTCGGTCGGATGTAGGTGGTATAAATAGTAAGGAGATCGGATGGCGTGAAGTACATCTTACACCGTTTCAAAAAACCGAGGCACTTGAATGCTTCTTTAGAGACATGAAAAATATGATCAGTCCAGCGAACATCACACTGTATCTTCATTCCAAGAACATCAAGAGCATCCTATTCTTCAATATTTATACCATCCATGAGTACAGATGAAGCAGCATTTGCGGTCGTTTGTTTGTGCGTCAATAAGCAACACTGACTCTTACGAGCATTAAAGGCGACCCAGTTTTTACGACCCCATTCAGAGATTAATCGAAGATCACTATTCAGTGAATCATTCATATTTAGTCTCTTGGCAGCGATCTCTGATAGGCTGGGCCTATAACTAAAAGAGTACGAGTGACAAATGCTGCTGTCATCCGCAAAAGAGTGGATAGGGTTGGAAGTTTTGTAGAGAAGGTCGTTGAGGAAAATAAGAAATAGGGTAGGAGAAGGAACGGAGCCTTGCGGTGCCCCTGAATCAATCTTGAACTCGTTTGATGAGACCCCATCTATAACAACTCGTATAGTGCGGTCTCTGAGAAAGCTCAATATAAACCGAGAGAAGTCATCACCGACACCAAAAGCAGTAAGTTTTGCCAAGAGTGCACCATGCCACACTCTGTCAAACGCTTTTGAAATATCAAGAGCCACCACCCTACTTTCACCGAAATGATGGATTGAGTGGCACCATTTCTCTGAGAGATATGCCATAAGATCGCCAGTTGAACGACCCTTACGAAATCCATATTGACGATCACAAAGTAGTTTATGCGACTCCAGATACCTCATAAGGTGATGGTTAACCATGTTTTCCATTACTTTGGAGAGTGTAGAGCAAATTGCAATTGGGCGGTAATTTTCGGGGTAATTTGCCATACTCTTTTTGGGTATTGGTGTTACATTAGCAACCTTCCAGCACGATGGAAACTCACCGGCATGGTAAAGTATGCTGAAGAGGCGTGCTAATGGACGCGCAAGCGTAGAAGAACACTGCTTCAAAACCAGTGCTGGAATGCCATCCGGTCCAGGAGTTTTGTTTATATCGAGGTCTTCCAAAACCTTTTTAACTGCTCGCGCCCGGAAAAATATCTTCGGCATAGTTACAGATACTCTTTCGAGCTCGGGAAGTGGCTGACTGCTTTCCGGCAAGCAGGAATTGCTTGCAAAGATTTCAGCCAACAGGTTAGCTTTGTCAACCGGGTCTGTGAATGCTTGGTCATTCTTTAAAAGAGTTGGAATTGATGAACTATCACTGTTCTTTACTCGCTTAACGAAAGACCAAAAGGTCTTACTGCCCCGAGGAGCTGCAAAGACCTTTGCACGAAGGCGCTGTTCGTGGAGAAACTTTTCACGCCTAAGTACCTTGGCACACGAAGATCTTGCCTTTTTGCGTTGCAAATCAGTGTCTGGGGTTTTGTTTAAACGCCAGTTACTGAATGCTTCCTCTCTGGATTTGCACGTCTGATTAAACCAAGATTTTGCTTTTGGTTTAATCGAAATCTGCTTGGAGGGGATGAATGTTTTCATCCCTAGCAATATCATGTTCTCGACCATTTTTGCTGAAGCATTTATGTCATTGTCTAGAAAGCAGAGTTTCCAATTAAAATGCCCATAGAATTGGTTGAGCTCGGCCCAACGAGCCTTTTCGTAGATAAATTTTGATCGTTTCGTAGCTGATTTCGAAACGTTGCGAAGCTTAGAGACCGAAAAGGAGGCAGAAATGGTGCAATGATCCGAATTGCCGAGAGCTGCACTAACTTTGACTTCGTACTTTTCAGGGTAAGAAGTCATGAATAGGTCAAGTGTGTTTGAATGGTGCCCTTCAACATATGGAATATGCGTTGGATCATTCACTAATTGCGCTAGGTGGTTGTGCGCGGCGAATAACTCAACATATTGGCCTTCTGGAGTTGTATGACTCGAATGACGGAGCCAGGATGAACAGGTTGTGAACATTGAAATCACCAGCAACAACGATTTCACTGCTCGGACAATCCTCCAGGATCTTCGATAAAGAGTCGGAAAGGGCATCGAAACCAGAAAAGGTGGTATCCCTTCCCGCGTTTGGACTTCTGTAAAGAAACCCGAAGTGCAAGAAGTGTGACCTGATTTTGAATTTTACCCAAAGACAGGAAAATTCGGCATCATGCATGCTTAATGGTTGCTGGCATTGGAACACAACTTCATTGCGAATGTAAATTACAAGGCCCCGATGGAAGTTAAAGAGGGATAGGAATTGATACCCAGGTATATGAAAATCCTGTGGATCAGCATTCTCAGATACCTGGGTTTCACATAGGGCGAAAATATCCGGCCGATGGAGACACGTGTGAGCATAGACGGAAAAGAAGTTCGTTCTCAGCCCACGTATGTTGCAAAAGTCTATTCTAAAGTTTCCCGCCATTGCGATAGAAAGATCATGTACAAATGCTAATTCTGCTGTGCTGGTGAGGCCGAAGTTAACTTAATTGTTCATTCGACTGTATAGTATCCAGTGTATATACCTACGACACTATACAGTCAACAACAGTTAACCCCATATCACCAACATTGCAAAATAACTATTTGTTTTTTTTTTTTATTTTTATTTTATTTTTAAAAGGTATGTTGCAGGAATATGAAACAATGCCTGTATAAGAGCCATAAAAGCCCTGATCTGGCCATTTATCTATATTATTTAGATTAAAAAATGAATTATTATTATTTTTATTATTATTTTATTGTTATTGTTGTTGTAGGTGTTTTTTATTTTTTTTGTTTTTATTTTTTTTTTTTTTTTATTTTAATTTTATTTTTTTTTTTTTTTTCTGTGTGTTGATCCGTCTGGTTTGTTGGGTATCAGCATGTACGTATGTAAAATTGCTTGTATTTGTTAATTGTAAGGTTTATTGCATTTGTTGTTGGTAGTCCTATTTATATTTATATTGTTGTTTTTGAGATGCATGTTTTTAAGAGTTTTATGTTATTTTTGTTTATTTTATTTGTTTTTTTTTATAAATAATATACATATTCTGAATCAGAATTAATAGAAAAGTCGACTAAGAGTGTCCGTCTGACACCCGTTGAAATACCGTTTCTGAGAAAACTATTATACCATGATCAGACGGTAATATGAACCTCTCTGAACCACTATTGCGATACTAGATGTTCAGACGGTTGTTTTTTTGCTTCACACTGATGTTTACATATTTTGTGCAAACGTTTCATTAATTCTTTTTTCAATTTTTATTTAAATCTTTATGTAAGTATAAAATTTTTGCATTTTCAATGTGTTTATTTTGTTTTTACTTTGTTTGGATTTTTTTGCAGCTAGTTCAGATAAACTAGCGATAATTTATTATCAAATTTGGAAATGATAATAGTTTTTGCATGGTTCGCAACAAGATTCAAAATGAACCAAGTTGGTTCGCTTATAAAATTTTGTATGGCGAATCATGTTGGTTCAATCAAGATTGGGCCGCAAACCACGAATGAGAGCGCGAACCTCGAAAATAAGCCTTCGTGTGAACATGCTATTAGACTTAGAAACCTTTTTCTTTCACCATTCTATTACCCCATCAATTCATGGGTTTGCTACTGAAATTCAGTGATATCGGTTTACATATAAATAAAATAGCCATTTTTTGCCATTTTGTATGAAAATTTTTGAAAAAAAAAATTGTTCTACTTCAAACTTGATACAATTATTTGGCGTGGCGATTAAAAGGCAAAAAATTTTTCTCCGATGTCGGTCGATAATACCTGAGATATACCCTAAACCGATTTTTTAATTGATTTTAAATTCGCGTAAGCAAATTTAAATATTTTTTTTTTTTAATTAAAAATTTTTTGGTTTGTACATACTTATGTACATCGGGTTTTAGTTCACAGCAAATTTGTATTGTAAAAAATCCTTCTTAAGAAAAAAACTTAAAAAAGAAATAGTTTGAACTAAAACCCGAAGTACATATCGCTCCTTTATTGCTACATAGTCATATCTCAAAAAATGAACTTTTCAAGTTAACAATGCAGAATTGTTAACAGTACTACAGTATTGTGCCAAAATTTTATTTAAATTACTTTTAAATTGTTTCCTTTAGGAGATATTTTCTAAAAAATTTTTCTAAGACTTGTATGAAAACTAAAATTTTGAAATGTGTTTTTCTCGAAACAAGCTTTTTTGCGTTATGACTATGTTGCAATAAAGAAGCGATATGTACAAACAAAAAAAAAAAATTTAATTTAAAAATTATAAAGTTCAACAAAAATTTAGCAAATTAATAATTTGTTTTGCTTAAAAGCAGTAATTGTTATACAAGGAAGTTACCAAAACACAGAAAATGAAAATGTCCGATATCGGTCCCTATATACTCAAGATATAGCCTAAACCGATTTATTTATGAAAACAACATTTTTTGCTTAAAAGCAGTTCTGGTAATAAAAGGAGGTAACTAAAATACTGAAAATTAAAATTTCGGATATCGGTCCATATATACCTGAGATATAGCCTAAACCGATTTTCCATGAAAATTTGTATGAAAGAGATTAGCTTTTTGGCATGGTGATTACAAGGCAAAAATTTTTTCCCCCGGTATCGGCCCATATACATATATCTGAGCATATTTAGTTCAAATTTGTAATATATGCAAAGGACCATAAGCAAAAAAAAAAATCTTCACTTGAGAATTAACGTATACAAAACACATTGGGCCATATCCAAAAAAAATTTTTACTTGAGTTTTAACGTATACGTTAGTTACCAAACACATTAACACTACCACATATTTTTGGTTTGTACATTTGTACAACGGGTTATAGTTCAGGTTTTTTCTTTCTCAAGTTTTTTTCTTAAGAAAGATTTTTTACAATACAAATCTGCTGTGATCAATAATTTTGATTGAAGAAGACAAGAAAAATAATAATCAAATCTTTAGCTGGGGGACAACTAGCTGTTTCGTAGTCGCTACACTACTCATCAGCACCCACTGGGATTCGAACTCGGGACATGACGTATCATGATCTACTGCTTTAACCACTAAGCCACCGAGCATTTAATTATTTTCTATCTATATTAATCTCATATTGAATCACATATGCATTTTGTTAATTGCCCACATTGTTTGTACAGCGTTTGCTGTCTCAGAACTAGCGGTATTTATTTTATTTATTAACATACATATTTTTGTATTTTATTATTCTCCGTACCCAGAGATGTAAATATAAATGTATTGAATTTTTTGATGAACTTTTACAATTTTTTTAAATTAAATTTTTTGGTTTGTACATTTGTACAACGGGTTATAGTTCAGGTTTTTTCTTTCTCAAGTTTTTTTCTTAAGAAAGATTTTTTACAATACAAATCTGCTGTGATCAATAATTGGGCCATATCCAAAAAAAAAAATTTTACTTGAGTTTTAACGTATACGTTAGTTACCAAACACATTAACACTACCACATATTTGTTAAAAAAGTCTATGCAAAAACAGTACATTAACTATTAAATGTAGTAAGGAATTTAATTGTTTTATTCTGGCAGTGCCGTTATGTTCAGTTGTAATATTTTGAATAGTGATGCATGAAAACTAATGTTCGAAAATCGAAAAACAACTTAAAAAAATAAAAAATTATTATTATTACATAAAATAACACATTTTTGACAAACATTTCCTGAATTTACCTTTTTAATAAATATTGACCGTATAATATATAGTATATTAATAAAGTTGTAGTATATTAATGAAATTGCGAAAGTGATTACTTACTAGAAATATTTTTATTATTCGAATACCGTTTTTTGTTGTATTCGTTTGATTGAATGTGCATCACTAACATATTTGTTAGTCATATACCTCTTTCAAAATTAATAATTTGAATTCATATATGTACATTGTACTGTTTTGATTTCTTAACCTAATGAAAATAATATATAGTTTTGTAAAGAATTTTCTTTTCAAGAGAAATGGAATCAAAAAACTTAAATGTAATTTTAACGTACAGGTAAAGTGTGCCCATTTCAACAATAAAATATTTAAAGTTAACGTTAGCTTCCCAAACAGATGGTAAGCTAACAACTTTTTTTGCATATAACGTTAGGAAATTTTTCTTAACAATTGCTTACCAAGCTTTGTTAAGTTTTTTTTGCATACGGCCGATTAACACTACCATACATTTGTTAAAAAAAAGTTAACACAAAAACAGTACGTTAACTTTTATATGTAGTAAGGAATTTGATTGTTTTATTCTGGCAATGACATTATGTTCAGTTGTAATTTTTTTACCTAGTGTCTACAACTGCGATTAACTCTGACATAATATCTGAGAAAACGTCGGTAGAATGAGAGAGCGAATTTCTCTATGTCCATCTTCATATCTAACCAGGAGTATACGTATTGTTGTTAATCTTATAAGAATTCATAATTCATTGAAAGCCGAGAAGAAAACACATCTTGGCGATCAATAGAATATTGTATAAATTTTGTATATGTGCACATTTTTAACAAAATCAATTGCTTATAGTATATAATAATATTTATTTAATACGTAAAAACAAATTATTTTCAATTTATAAGGGCCTTTTTAAAGATATTTTGCAAAACTAAAAATCGGTAAAATTCCAATGGCGTCTTTTTGTAAACAAACGCATACACATCCACTTTTTTGACAGCTCTTATTATAAGATCGTTGCCAAGAGATTTCTCATAAGAACGCTCTCATAAAAATTATTATACAACTGCGATAACACAGATTTTAAGTCTACACGTAATAGAATTCTCTCTGCGATTGAATTTGGCGTTCTCATCTCAGATATTATCGCAGGTGTGGACACAAAGTTTATAGTGATGAAATAAAATGAATATTATATTAACCCGAAAACCAAATTAAAAATAAAGTATTTTTATTATTATTATTACATAAAATAATGCATTTTGGACAAACATTTCCTGGATTTATCATTTAAATAAATGATGAATATATAATGGGCTATAACTATAACCAAACACTAAAGTCGGTTCTTTTTAAAAAGAAGTTAAATTTTAGCATCTGCTTCTAACTTTTTTTCAACTATAGTCAAAATTAAAGTTGTTTTTAAGTTGAACTGTTTCTAAATGGGTGACAAGTCAAATTCATTAAATATTTGCATACAATCTAGTATAATATATAACCGAGTAGCATCTCTGATCAGCCGACAGGCAAAATTAAAAAAACGAAAACAAAATGATGAAACAGAACTAGGGCATGACGTTTTTCTCCATACAATATGGCATAAAATAACGCCAGAGAATGCGGTCGTAAAATAGCATCTATTTTATTTCGGCAGCGATTTTTCTTATGCTCTCACTTTGAAGCAGAAAAGCTTTCAACAATATTACCACACTTTTAGTAAATTTCATACATTTTGTAAACAAAACCAAAGCTTCAAAAGCTTTACTGTGAGGAAAAATTAAAATAAAAGAAAAAGCTTTTTTTACCTAACAAAAAAGAAGATTAAATGACAGTTTGTGAAGTTACAGCCGTCGTTTCAATTATGTGCCTGTTTTCTCTGAGAGTCGATTTTGCTTGAAGTTGCGGACGTATTCTGTTTCATCATAAACGGTAAAAAAAATTTTAATAAAAATTAAAAAACAAAGAAGTTTTTAAAAACTATTATAATTTAGTTACAATGGAAAAGTTGTTCTGTGTGTTATAAATTATTTTAACTCTATAAATTTGCGCTTTTATTGACAGGGTTAACATAAAAAGGAACAAGAGACTAACTGGAGCACCTCATCCAGCGGCATGTTCAAAAAGGTCAAACCTTTGCTTATAAATTTTGGGTCTGCTTTCCACCCGAAAATCATCAATTATGGCGAAGTCGACCTAACTGTACATATTTTATTTTTTAATGTTTATTTTATACCAATTTTTTCTTAATTTTCACAAAACCAATTTCTTTATTTAGAGTTATGTTAATTTACTTAAAACCAGCTTTTTCTGTGTTTAACATTAGAACCGGCTTTTAAAAGTAAAGTAAGCGTTTTTGTTTATAGTAGACGAAAAATGTACTCTTTGTTTAACTTTATATTTTTTAAACTACACTTTTTTAATGACTACAGTTATAGCCCAATATGTAGTATATTAACTAAAATGAGAAAAATTAATAAGATTACTTATATTAGAAGAATTTTTATTACTCGAATACAATTTTTCGTTGTATTCGTTTGATTGAAAGTGCCTCACTAATATATTTCTTATTTTTATTACTAATTCAAAATTGATATTTTCAATTTGTATGTGTTAGGTTATTTATTTAATAAGCATAAAACATTGCTTGTATTAAAAATTTTCACAAATTGTGCCTTTTAGGAGAAATAAAAATCAAGAAGTAAAATGACATTTTAATGTGCAGTAGAAGTCTACCCAATTCAACTTTAAACGAATGGTATGCTCACAATTGTTTTTGCATTAACGAGTAATGCTAAGAAAGCTTTGTTAAGTTTTTTTGTATATTTTATAAACTTATGTGACTATCGCGACGGGTATTTTAGATTTTGTCCACCCGAATATACTACACTCTTACTTGTTTTATTTAAAAATTGTGCATACATTTCTCAAGCAAATGTGTTATGTAAAATAATAGAAATCAATAGATACACACAAGGCGAATTCATAACAGGTGAAATTGACAGCGCATCTGATAACTTTTTTTAATTTTAATCTGTTTCAGATGCCAATGGTATAATTAAAACATAGTTGGAAAAAAATTTTAAAACAATTTTTTTTTAATTTTGTATTGTATCCTGAGCACCAGATATCATCCAGAATCCTCCTCCCCAATCTGGCTGAAAATTTTCACCTTTCAAGCTCTATGATCTGGGACTTTAAGTTTTACGAAATAATTAAAGGTTCTACGAAATAATTAAGTTTTTCTTTTATCGCAAATTTTTTTTAATAGTAATTTGAAAAGCAAAATTAAAACAATTTTTTAAATTTTGTATTGTATCTTGAGCGCCAGATATCATCCAGAATCCTCCCCAATCTGGCTGGCCATTTACACCTTTCGAAGCTCCATGATTTGAGACTTTAATTTTCACGATATAATTAAAAATTTCACGAATATTTAAGTTTTTCTTTTGTTGTAAATTTTTTATTATATATTTTTTGAATTCCTTCTTGTGTTTATATTTTTCCTTTGACATTTGAAAAAGATTTATTTTCTGTAGTGTTGTATTTATTGCTCTTGCATATACCTGTGGCTGTGTTCTGTAAAGCTCGCCACGTGAAACTTTTCGACTAAAACGTGTGAAATGAAACAAAGTTGAAACAAGCTACTGCTTTTCTCACTAAACTGCAGCTATAACAATTTTTGGTGAGTAATAGCTGTCACGTAAGGAAATTACTCGCCATTTTATAGAAAAACTGTGTCTATAAAACTTTTGCGAAAAAATTTCCCACTTTCAACAGTCATTATTTCCCGCAAATAAAAAGGCTGTGAGATAGTATTTCAAATAACAATAATCATCATGAAATGAATAATAAATAATGCTGAAAAAATTAAGTTTTTGCTGTTAGATTAAGATTGATATGTATATTTACACAGTTTATACCCTTCACACAACAAGTTTTAAGGGAATATTTATATAATTTTGAAATTTCTACAATTTTAATATCCGACCCAACAAAGTATATTGTAACACTTTCATGTTTTTTTTCAGAATTCACAAATTGCAATTGTTTTTTAATGTTACAAAATTTTGTGCATAAGTATTTATGTATGTATTTGTAAATAAAATGTAAACGTTAGAACCACACCATACATTTTCTAGAATAGCCGGCGATTATAAATGACGCCGTCAAACAAAATTTCTTAACTTTAGTAATTTTTGGTCGGCGGCGGTACTAATTGTGGCTGGCGCTTTCAATTTTAAAATTGCATGTCGGCATCGTTTTATATTTTCAGACATTTCTAACGTAACGACGTAATCGCTTTAGATAGCTTTCGACATGAGTTAGGGCTGATTTATACGGTTATTTAAAGCCATGTCTTTTTTTATAATACTCTTTTAAAGCTTCTACCAAAATCACGTTACATTTTTACTATGATTTTTAAGTCTTGTCGTTTTTTCAATTGTTGTCGTTAAAAAAAATCGTTTATCTCATGGTACAATAATATATAGGTAGTGTCGCAACTGTGGCCGACATTTTTTTTTTCTGTGATGATAACTATCAAAAGTGCACACATACACACACAGTTTTTATTATTGTTTACAAATTGAAAAACTTTTTGAAAAAAAAAATGTTCCAATAATAATTTTCAAACGCAAAAACAGCTTCAAACACAACAGACAGCTTTTTCTTGATCTTTATTTATATATTTAATTTATTTTACGACTTTTAAATGCAAAAACTTATTGAAAAATTATTTGTAAAATAAAGACACGAATAAAAATATACGTTTGTTTTTTTATTTTCTTTTGTGTGCTTTGACAGTCATAATCATAAAGCAACAATAAAAAGCCATGTTGTTTTTTATTGTTGGCTTGTTGTAGTTCCGCTTTTACCTGTTATATTATTGTACCATGATTGTACCATGATAAGACGATTTAAAAAATAACAAACTAGTCAAAAAGAAAGTAGAGAAAATAACTTGAAAAACGGAAAACATGGCTTTTTTTAATTTTCAAAAATTTTCAGTACAAAAGAAAAAACATGCATTTTAGACATGGCTTAAATCATCGTGAAAATTGGCTCAATGGCATATTAACAATATATAACAGAAAATAACATATAAAATAATTGCATTGATAAAAAAATATTGAGTAAAAGTATTTATAAAATGAAATATTTATAAAAAATTATATGTAAATAGCTTGTTTTCTATGTTTCCCTGCTATCTATATAAAACAAGCTATTTATAATTTTTTATTGGTATAAATGAAATAGCGAATAAAAAACTTAATTGATAAAATATTTATAAAATAAAAAAACAATGTGTAAATAAAATTGAAGTTAAGCAACAATATTACTATTGAGATTTACGAAAAATATTGGAATAGTTTCTTTTTAAGAAGTAGGGAGTTGCAGGTTTCCCTAATATTGGGGAGTATAACATTCCACAGACATATTGCTGTTACGAAGAATTGTCTATTTTAAATTAATGAATTATGCCTTATTTGTAAAATGGTTTTTGTTCCTGTAGAACGACGGAAACTGAGTTGGCTGAATAGGTAGTTTGGTTCACGAGTGGTTATTATTTTGTGCAAAAGTATCAACGTTCTTATTTTCAAAAGGTTGTCGAAGTCGACTCCATAGATTCTCTTTGAGTAAGGGCTCATATGTAAATAGCTTCTGTGTGTTTTAAGCCCGAAAACATACCTCGTTATGTTATTGAATGCCACATAAGTCTTGCTTTGTTTCTGGCATCACAGTTTAAAAAAATTTCGCATGCGTAAGTCGGTATAAGGCACGTTTTTGCGAATAATAATCTTATTTTATATGGTGTGCAATGTTGTGTAGGCCACAAAGTGCGTAAAATTTAAAACGTCTTTCCACAAATATTTGTTATATGGTCGGACCATGTGAGCATATCGTTGAATATAGCTGCTAAATTTGGCATGTTCCGTACAATTTCTATTCTCTGATTGTTGACAGAGATTTTGGGCGTTTCAACTGCTCTATGCGATCTTTTATGTCGAAGAATACATTTAGATTTTCTTGGGTTCAAACTTAGACCATTTACAGAAGCCCAACGTGAAACTCTTCTTAAATCCTCATTTAATTTTTCTTCAATGTTACCATGTGTATCGCTTATGTACAATTGGACGTCATCCGCATACATTCTAATTCGGCTATGTTTTTTAGTTCGTCTGGTAAATCGTTGGCATAAATTGAGAAAAGAAGTAGCCCAAGAATAGAGCCTTTGGGTACGCCTCTGACCAAAGGGAGAAAGGTTGATATTGATGTTGGGCTTATTTCGACACACTGTTCTCTTCCATGTACTTAGGTATGAGATTGGTAGGCGTTAAAGAAAACCGCATTAATGTTTTAAGCTTTAGTTTCAATATAATGTGGTCTACTGTGTAAAAAGCCTTTGAATGGTCTAATAATGCGAACAATGCTTTATGCTCATTATAAATTTCCTTTCTGACTTCCTCGGCGGCATCAATTAGAGAAGTGACACAACTATGATTGGCATGAAAACCAGATTGTTTACTGGAAAGCAGTTTACTGTCATTCAGATAATTTGTTATATGCCCGTGGAGCAATTTCTCAAAGGCTTGTGATAAGAAATGTAGAATTGCGATTGGCCTATATTCGCCAGAAGATTTCGGTACTGGAAATACTTTAGCCTTTTCGGATACACGCTTGTGGTTATAATATTATTAAAAGTGTATGTTATGTTTGGCAACAGGAATGGAAGTAGGAGTTTAAAGAATTTCGGCTGAATACCATCAAGCCCTGTCGCATTTGATTTTATATTTATGCAGCTAAGAAAAACATCATTTAGATGAACACATTGAAAACTAAATTGCCCTTCAGACGCAATACTATTGCTTTCTCTATCTTTTATTTCATACAATTTACATTGTATATGCACATACACACATGAGAGAAAAATAAGGAACTGCTGAGTACCGGCAATTCTTTTTCCCTTCTTATTCCCCTCACCGAAAGCTTCTATAAAGTTAAGAATTGCCCAACTAAAGTTGCTGTGTCTGAACTGGCACTCAGCTCTACAAGGTGGCATATTCGTAGCAGCATAATGACTTTTTGTCACTGTCAAAATCCATGACCTCTAACTTTTGTTTATGTATTTTATACAGTTTCTTATATTCCATGTAAGAGTTTGACAGTATAATCATACCACAAGATATTCCTTGTTACAATATATTTAGTGTCACCTTGGAAACTATTTGGTTTTATGGTATTTTATTAGAAAAGATCCGATATTTTTCAGGTGACAGATCGCTATAAGCTTACATTTTCCTAAAATCTTAATTAATTTGACCCACATATTGTTATTTAAAATCAATCTTGTCTAAATAAATTGAGCCACGTAATGTTATTTATTTCTTTTCCAAAATATTTGTTTCTTAATAAGTGGAAAAACCCCATAACTCAAAAACCATAGTTTCAAATAAAAAAAACACATTTTACATTTTTAATTTACATACTCGTCTTAGAAAATATGTATGTTTACAAAATAGCTCCTAAAGGTTTGAATGAGTTTATGGAACACTACAAAGGATAGTATTGTTAACAAATTTGCATTGTTGACTCGAAATAATTATGTTTATATATTCAATTATGACGTCGTTTGAGTAAATCAGCGATATTTAGTAAATTTGTACAACAAAAGTTTTTAGTTATATAATCAGCTTAACATTTTTCTGAACTTAGATGAAAAATAGTGAAGGAGGTATTTGTCTAAATGCGTACTTTTTTAAACAATATTTTGACATATTAAATTAAAATATTACCACATGTATGCAAAATAAAGCACATATGTCGGCTACAGCCGGCTTTTAGCCGCCGCCGACCTTTTTTTGCCCAGTCGCCGCCGCCGACAACTATGCGACGAATTGAACCTCTGGTTCTATAAGTCCCAATTTTCACGAGGCAACTTTAGTTGCGCAATTCTTGAGTTTGTGGACAAATAAGAGAGGAAAGAGTGGGGAGTGTAAAAATGAGTACAGACTTGCTTGTACTCGGAAAGTCGTTTTGTGCTATCATTCGTAATATCAGAAATTTTACATTTTCTTTCATTTCTGTTTCTTTTATGTATTGATATGTTGTCCGTGATAAAGTAATATTGGCGCGAAATTGTGATATTTTAATTCATTTGAAAAAAAAATTTAATATTGTGGACAAATTAAAAAAATAGACAGCAGTATTAATTTAGAAGAAGTGAAAATTAAATGGAAAAATTTGAGAATGCAGTACATGAAAGGTTAAGAAAGTGTAAGCAATAGAAAACGAAAATTGCTCAAGTAAAATTGGTGTGTCTGAACATAAGAGCAAGTTGAAAAGAAAATTTGATAAGAATTGCGCAACTAAAATTGCCTCGTGAAAATTGGGACTAACTATACAAACGGCCATACGTTAAGGTACGTTAAGTTTTTCTAAGATCAACGTTCGCATAACGAGGCCTTAACAGACAAACAATTTTTTGTTCTTTTAAGAACAGACGACACTAAATCTAGCATAACATGTATACGTATACACAGCATTGTGTATGTATTCGTATTTTCGTATACATTTGATTGCTTGGCTTGTATTGGTTTGTTCTGCTTCTGCCGGCATAAAGCTGGTTGAAAGAATTGTGTCGACGAAATATCACTTAACTGCACGTCTCCATTCGCAATATTTACGTAGCGTCTCCACATAGCAATTTTTATTGCTAAGCTCACCTAGCGTCACCACATAGCAATATTTATTGCGGCAATTGTCAAATTTGATTGCGTCCATAAAATTTGCGATGTGTAGACCGCAAATTGCTGTAGGTAGCAATCTATTGCGCAATGCTTGCTCTACTGATTGCTTGAGCAATTATTGCCAAGCAATGAGCTGTCAGTTGTTGTAATTTGGTATACAAATATAACAAACACAGTACTGTGCATACAACAAACACAGTGTTGTTCATATAACTTCTCACGTTGAATTTTGTTAGTATTTGTGATGAAGCAGTAATACGTTTACGCCACCTAGAGCAATTAGCAATCGCTATACTGTTATTCTGCCGACGTTTTTGCTTGAGCTTAGCAATAAAAATTGCTTTGTGGAGACGCTAGGTCAAGAAAAAACGTCGGCAAAACAACAGTATAGCGATTGCTAATTGCTGTAGGTGGCGTAAACGTATTACTGCTTCATCACAAATACTAACAAAACTCAACGTGAGGAGTTGTATGAACAAAACTGTATTTGTTGTATGCTCAGCACTGTGTTTGCTATATTTTTATACCAAATTACAACAACTGACAACTCATTGCTTGGCAATAATTGCTCAAGCAATACTAGAGCAATCATTGCGCAATAGATTGATATCTATAGCAATTTGCGGTCTACACATCGCAAATTCTATGGACGCAATCAATTTTGACAATTGCCGTAATAAATATTGCCATGTGGAGACGCTAGGTTATTTTCGAACATAGACAATAACGTCGGCAGAATAACAGCAAAAATATGTTTATGTTCAAGCTTATGTTCTTAGGTGTGGAACACGTATTGTGTATTGGACATAAATTTAAAAATTTCGTCCCGAATGGTTTCGTTAGTACGAACGCGTAAAGATGTACTTACATGTCCAATATACTAATAACAATATACTAATAACAATAATGTTAATTTGGAAACAAATAAAACTTATTGTTTTAAAATATTAAATTTACTTTATTTATTAAAAATTTAAACTATCATGTTTGCAATAAATAAATAAAAGTATAACAACATTTTTTAATTTATATTATATTTATAGTAAAATAAATATTCACTTGATACATAACCAAATACACATGTTTAGACAACAACAAATGTTGAAGAAAATACAACTTAATTTGCCAGCTTATGTTGAACATTATTTCTTCTAAAAAAAAGTGTTAACAACTATTTCGCAATATATTTGCAAATAAATGTTTTTGTGGTCCATACGTGGACATATGGTGGTGGCAATAGAATTTGACAGCTGAGAACATAATTATTTCCAAGTTTATTGCGCATTGAGACCCCCAAGTAAGGACTGAAAGTATTTATACAAGTATAAATACTTTCATTCGATTTTGTGAGATAAAAGTCTAAACACATTTCTTGCGACAGGCTAAAAGTCTAACGTAAATTAGATTTTGCATTCAAACCAAAAAATTTGAGTAGAAAAGAAAACAGCTGTTCATATTTTTTTATTAATTCAGCAGAGAGATGTGCCAACACAAAACTTTACACGGCGGCAGGTGAGTTCTTCGTCGTAAGCGGTAGACGTGCCGGCATTTGAAAATCTTTAGCAGCTAATATAATAATTATGTAAAACAGATCCAAATTGAAAAGCACCAAAATATATTATGTTCTGCATATAGCATGAGCAAAATATATTTATATACGACAGCTAAATCCCAAACTTCGAGCTTTCTTATAACGACAAAAAATACTATCGGTAACGGCACGCCATTGGCTAATAAATAGTCGGCTAGTAAATCTTTTTACAGCTGGTTTCCTAAAAAACACAACCCTGATCCAATGAAAAGTATTATCGTTTTGAAAAATTTCAAACAACAAAAAAAGTCGTATTATTTTTCGTATGTATGACGAATTACATTCAGACTATCAGACTTGCACGTATTATTTGAATTTTTGACAAGTATTAATACACAGTATAATAGTCTGAACTGGGCTTTATACCCAAGATTCGTGCAAACATTTTTGTTCGTTTGCTAGTTTGTACAAATATTTGAAGCATGTTTGCATGAACATCAAAAACTTTTGACTTTCGTACAAACATTGTGAATTTGTGTGTAAATTTTGTCATTTCAATTAAATTTTTGCAGAGTGAGGTGGTTAAAGAAGAAGCATGCAGAGTGAATCGACAAATGTTTTTTTTTTTTTGTAATGATGCTTAGAATGGCATAAAAGTTTATTTCTATTGTAGAAATTAAAAAAATAAAGATTAAAAACAGAATATCAAGGAATAGAGAACAAAACAATTTGTATCTTGTAAAGTTCATACGGCGATCAATTTGCCGCAACACATTGTCTCTCCGTCCGTCTACTCTCATTGAAAATAAAGAAAAAGTGATTAGTTTGTATTTGTATGTGAGATTTAATTACATTTGTTGTATTTGTATGGTTTGGGTGCAAGCGGAAAGCGTGTGCTTGGCAAGCAGTTTGCGTAGTTTATATACGCTACATTTACACATGCAATTAGTGGCATGCAAATTTTGTATACGTATTATCAACGAAACAAAATTCGAAATACTCGAATCTCTTGATACTCGCTTTTCAGTTTACACATGCCATTGTAATTTCATATTTAAAATGTCCTCGAAGCGTATGCTTCAAGCAATTTGTTTACTTCTCGAATTTTACCTCCATTTTGAATTTGTCTTCTCTTTACAAAATAGAGCTACCGAGTTCACCATATTTGGGGAAACGATTACCGTCTACTTTCACTATTTCGAATAAAAATTCTCATTCGCATAAAAACATTCGAAACAAAAACAAAATTTTAAAATTTGTTTTTGTTTTAAATGTATTTATGCGAATGAAAATATTTATTCGAAATAGAGGAAGTGGCAGTAAAATTTATTTTTATTAAAATTATTTTAATAATCTAATACTTTATAATTAACGAAACTGTTTTTTTTCTGCGTATTTCAAGAAACAATTTTTAAATAATAATACATATGACAAGCTAATATTTGTAATTACATTTTGCTGTAATGCAGTTAATTTGCATTAAGTTCTTGCCAGGGTAATATTGTTTATCATCTTGACATTCAGTGGCATGCAAATGCCAAATTTTCACGTGCATGCAAAATTTGCTGCCACTGGAGCTGCTGTCTAAGTCAGCCCTTTAGTAATAAAATGGTAATGGATTGTCCGCTTTTTGGGCTTGGAAATTGAAAGACAGACATCTTTCAAATTCTGCTTTAAACTTGCTGAAACCTTTTAGAGTTGCGAAATTAACGGACAGAAAGATATTTTTCGTTTTTCTTTTCTTTCTTTTTTGTTGTTGTTGTTTTTTAAGCACAGCTAGTGTGTTTATATGAAGTTGATGTTGATATGAGAATAATAATATGAAGCAACAAAATGAAAAAATGCGAAGAGAGGCAACTTCAAACGAAAAATGTCTTAAAAAGTCCAGTACAGTAGAGCTTTACCACACACTCTTCCTCTTAAATACATCGTAAACAAACTACGTCTGTCTGCCCATCAATTTCTCAACTGTGAAAGTGGACATTGGGTTTTTTGCACTTTTGTGTGTAAACATTGGTTGTTTCGTGTATTCCCAACACAAGAACTCGCTGAAAACCTATAAATACAACCCTTACTAGCAACTACAGCTAACTTCGTGCCAAATGAAAATCAACGAGTAGAGGAAATTACTGTTCATCGCTTCTATTCAACTTCCTTTTTGCCAAAATAATTGACCAAGGTTGGTGTAATTTTTGTGTCACGTACTTGAAAAAGTGGAAGAATTCTATTCATTTTCCATCGAAATGATTAAATGTGTGTGAACAAATAAAGTAAAATAGTTTTTGCAGTCATAAACTTTAAAGTTAAGTGCTTTAATGACTAGAACATATTAAGATGATAAACGATTAAAATCGAAAGCAGCCGGTTGAACTGGTGCGAATTGTTTAGACAGATAAAATGAGTGTATTTGTTAAGTGAGGGTTTTCTTTTAAGATGGGAAATGAACTGCTTTCGTTAAACAAAAATTAGTGTTGATTGATAATCCTTAGTCCATTTATTCATTTTAGATGATTGGTTCCAAGATAATTAAGCCAGGCGGTGCTGAGCCCGACGATTTTGAAAAATCTATAGCTCAAGCTTTCTTGGAATTGGAGGCAAACAGTGATCTCAAGCCATTGTTGAGAGATTTGCACATCACCCGTGCCCGAGAAATTGAATTTGGCAACAAAAAGGTGGGTTGAATACCAAATTTTTTGCTAAAACCCATACTAATATACCTACCGACATGCTGCTTCTTAGGCTGTTATCATCTACGTGCCAATTCCACAACAGAAAACTTTCCAAAAGATCCAAATTATTTTGGTTCGTGAATTGGAGAAAAAATTTTCTGGCAAACATGTCGTTGTCATTGGCGAACGTAAAATCTTGCCCAAGCCTACACGTAAGGCCAGAAATCCTTTGAAACAAAAGCGTCCACGATCCCGCACATTAACCGCTGTTTATGATGCCATCTTGGAAGATTTAGTTTTCCCAGCTGAAATTGTTGGCAAGCGCATTCGCGTCAAATTAGATGGATCACAATTGATAAAGGTCCATTTGGATAAGAATCAACAAACCACCATTGAACACAAAGTAAGTAAAATTCAGTATTTTATGTTAATGAGGGCTGTATATTGAATTTTAGAATATGTACAAGAAAAATAAATTCAGTAGGTGTGGTGTTCAAATTGTCCACACGTCGTCCGCCTATTTGCCTCCCAAACGTGATGTTATTTTAATGTTGTGGGACTTCCTACAAAGCGGTAAATTAAAAAGCTTATGAATTAAAAAGATTTTTTTTAACCGTTGAAAAGAAATTTAATTTCTAAAGCTAATAAGCTTCAGAGCTATCTCGTAAATTTATACCTTAATACCATTCGAATCGTTCTTGTGTTTTTTGTTGATTGTTTTTTCCAAAATCAATGATTGTCAAAAGGAACGTAAATTAATTTTCGAGTAACAGTTCGTTATTATTCAATCTTCAAACTAAGATTAAATATATTCCATTTGTTGCTTACAATTATTTAAAAAGAGAAAAGAGGGTCCTTATATCTGCTTAATTCTAATGTCATATCTAATTTTTAATATGTGTAAAATAACGGTAGAAAGAACGTAACATTTAGAATTGGTTACATGTTTCTTTTTTATAGGAAACATTTTTTAATTTTAAAGTTGACAAATTTCTATCTAGGTTTGTGGTATTAATTTAATAAAATCTGTATTTAGTTCTACGTTTTAAGGAGAAAGACAACAAACCTTGATATCTAATTTTAATATATTTGTCCAACTGCAGTAGAACGTGTTATACATTGTTCTTTAAAGATACTGTTTGAAATATACGACATCTAATTTTAAACTTGTCAAAGTTTGATTATTAAACAGCGTAGTTTTGTTTTTAGTTTAGGAATTATTAGTTCAGTTTTATTTTATCGTTCTTGTGTTTTTTGCTGATTGTTTTTTCCAAAATCAGTGATTGTCAAAAGGAACGTAAATTAATTTTCAAGTAACAGTTCGTTATTATTTAATCTTCAAACTAAGAATAAATATATTCCATTTGTTGCTTACAGTATTAAAAAAAGCAATGAGGGTCCTTATATCTAAGGTCGCCAATTTTAAGCAATATGCGTTTTCCAGAACACCTTTTTGGCGATTTCAAATCGCAAAAACATATTTCTTGCGTTATACGTTTCTCAGAACACCCATTTGGCGTTTTCAAATGGAAAACGTTAAATTTAAGCGATTTGCGTTTCTCAGAAAATGCATGTATAATAAAATCGAAAACGACGTTTTGTAATGTTTTTACATATGTATGTATATAAATCAATATCATAGGTTCACGAATTTCTTTAAAAATAATTTCAATTTCGATTATTTTCGGTTTTTATTGCATATCTGTTGATATATTATAGTTATTATATATACGTTTATTAAAAAACCAAATTTTAAATTTTCTTTATTACAGGTTGATACTTTTACCTCGGTCTACAAGAAGCTTACCGGCCGTGATGTCACTTTTGAATTCCCTGATAATTATTTGACAATGTAAATTGTGAAAATAAATGTTAATTTTTATAGTGAACATTTTTGTTTAACGCTGTTTGTAATGAGCTTCCAACTAAACAAGGACAAAATTAAAGCATTATGAAACATCAGGATTAAAAATACAAAATGAAAATATTTTGCTATTTTCTTAACGTTCATTTATAAAAGTTTCTGAAATGCAGAAATAAATATAAAACAAATCGTACACGTTGGTTTATCAAATATTTTTTCATAAAAAGTTTACCGTGTCTATTTTACGACTGCCCATGGTACAATAATATAACAGGTAAAAGCGGTCGTAAAATAAATTAAATATATAAATAAAGATCAAGAAAAAGCTGTCTGTTGTGTTTGAAGCTGTTTTTGCGTTTGAAAATTATTATTGGAACATTTTTTTTTTTTCAAAAAGTTTTTCAATTTGTAAACAATAATAAAAACTGTGTGTGTATGTGTGCACTTTTTATAGTTATCATCACAGAAAAAAAAATGTCGGCCATAGTTGCGACATTACCTATATATTATTGTACCATGCGACTGCCAAATATGAATTATCAAGACTAATGTTTACCAAGATAGCGGCAAAACAAAGTCGTTACCTTCCCGGAGGACATCCGTTATTAATACATTTGATATTACGTATAGTCTAGTCGAAGCAAGAATTTTTGGAACTTAAACGGTCAAGAAAAGTTTAAATTATAAGGAGAAAGGGACAGAATTAAAATTAATAATAGTTAGATTAATATGGTGCAAACATCTACAACTTTTCGTATAAAGAAAGGGAAAAAATTTATAAAGTTAACAGTTACTACAAAAAGCTAAAAAGTCGATTTTGCATTAAAATATGTCACACATTTAAAACTTAAATTTAAGTCGGTGGAGTGTCATACTACTAATTTACATTATTACAATTTGCATGTATTTTCTTCAATATATATCAAACTAGAGTTTTTCAAAAGACTAGTAACTCTGTTCAAATGTTGGAAAATTTATAATGTACAAGTTTAAAAAATTTGTGCAAAATAATGAATCTTGATTGTTTTGAAAAAGGGGAGTAGGTATATAAAAATTTTATATTAATATCAGACCCTGAGAAATTTTTAATACTTACGCCAATGGCGATATACCTATGTGTATGTTTGTTACCACAAAACCATCTTTGTTGTTCATACTTATAATTAAACTTTAGAAATACGACTTAAGGCAGCTATCCTACGCTCGCATAGTATAATTCAGTATAAAAATTAAGACGAATTACAAATTTGTTTGCAACTGTATAGTTCCATAAATAATTAGGTACTTTGTATATTGTGTTGAATAGAGTGTTAGTGGAGCAATATACATACATACACTGTGGGACATCCAGTCAAACACTGATCGTCCCCTGTTGATGTGGAGGTGTATGTTGGTGGCTGGGGTTGGTAAAATAAATGAAACTAAGGATGTAATAAGGAGGCAACGACCTGAAGCATAAGCCTCAGAAAGCGTGCAATTGGCTGCATTAAAATTGTCCAAAAATCATTAGGACTTGCACGGTGTCTAGATTTCAGTGTTATCGAACAAATTTAGGTAGAATTAAAAACAGTAGTTAATAAAAAATAGTCACATAGAATTAAGTAGATGGGAGAATATTGAATTTGAATTTTTCGAAAAATTTGCTAAAAGCATACCTCGGATTTTCCTCGAACAAAGCTATTATTGTTCTTTCTGTTATTTTTATGCAAATAATAACATTTTTCGGTCTCCCTATTTGAACGTTAAGCTGGGCTGCATGCTTTTTTATCACTGCCTGATTTTATTTCATTTATTCCAATACTTTTTGTCCACACACATATCATTTCAAAAGAAATTTCGAGCGAATTTACACGAAAAATTTTCACATTTCTCATGAAAGTATTTTCAATTATTGATATATAGCAACAAAAACACAGTGCAAACATAATAGTGGAAAATTGATGTTAGGTTTTAACGTATTTAATTTAAGTTTATTCTGAAATGAATATTTTTCTAATGAAAAAGAAAAGTAAGTGGTTTCACGTGCACTGAAGTCATGTGTATGTGCTATTGATGTTGTTACAAATCTTTACATCTTAGATTTTTTTTTTTCATTTTGAAAGTAATGCCACGACCTGCTCGATCAAATGTAGGTCAGCGTGCACGTTCTACCAATAATAAATTACTTCAAATTAGATCACAAACTGATCGATTATCTCAAAACCAATCGCAATGATATGCAAGATCTCAAAATACCTCTGCGGATCCACAAAATCCAGTATCGCGATAATTAAGACGACTTGCAAATTGTGTGGTACGAGACATGGAATATGCTGCTCTTAATTATGACCTCGAAATTAATGGCAGTCTACGTGGAGTGACACCTTTTGGTGCGACAAGAACGAGATAGAAGATATTATAAGCATTAATTTTTTCTAAAAAGTTACCTTATATCACGGATTATTTAACGTATATACATATGTATTTATCTGTGATATTTGCAATTAATTGAACAGAAACAAAGAAAATAAATGGGACGTCTTGACGATGATTAGCATAATCTTGTGAAATTGCTTGCAAATTGGCGATGTCAAATTCGGCGACTTTACTTTCCAACATGATGTCACCTATACAACCGAGAATTACCCACGTTGCCACTTCACAATCTGCAACTTAATGTTAATCATAGTGTTACGAAATATAAAATGGCATTCACCAATTGCCATGACTTACGTTCGGTACTACGACACAGTAGATTTATTCATTTGTAATACTTTAGCTTAAGATTCGGTGAATTTAATGCATCTTCGAAGCTGTCCCTTTTGTGGAAACACATAAGGAAACTTAAACTGACTACGAACGTATGAACAAGTATTTTGAAAGAAATTACTCTATATTGGCAATCGTAACTTCCTCTTCGACATTTCTACCGATTGTATTCAATTTCCTGACGCTTTCTACCATTTGACCGAATCAAGCTGTAAGCTCATCCCCAATCTGTTTTCTAACATTTCTGAGTTTTCGAATTCAATGCTAAATTGATTGCGAATTGATGAAGCAGAAATCGGTGGCTTTCTTTATTTCCCAAGATGACAATCCAGTTTTTAAGCTCGCTGGAATTACCCGGATTACTACCGCACAATCTTTTTTTTTTCTCATTCATTTATTTATTGAATCTTCACAAAGTGAACTAACAATAAGTATTCAAATCTTAAAATTAAATACATAAAATTAATTAAGTCCAGCCAATGCTAGACAAAAATGTTTTATTTTGCACGGTCAATATCGGTGAAATCGCCTATTTAACGTTCTGATGGTGGCAAGGCTGTCCCTCCTTCTCAACCGAGAGTGTCCTTCGAAATTAAGTATATTGCGTGCAAGACGATTTGGATGAAGTTCCAATTTACTGATATACCTTGTCGCGTATTTTGAAAATTCGTCTTTTACAAGAGGAACACAGAGATCCTTATGAATTAGTGAGTTTTTTACGTACCATGGAGCTGCGGTAATTGTTCGAAGAATTTTGTTTTGTCGCCTTTGAATTTTTTCAACGTTTGAAGCGGAGGCGGTGCCCCATAGTTGAATTCCATAACACCATATAGGCTTTAGAATAGCGTTGTATAATAAAAGTTTGCAATCCAGCTTCAATGTCGAGTTTCTGCCCATAAGCCAATTCAGTTGAGCTGCTTTTAACTTTAACTGAGTAACTTTCGCATCTTTGTGAGGCTTCCACGTTAACCTACGGTCCAGGTGAATACCAAGGTACTTGACTTCATTTTGCTGCGGAATAGGTGAATTGTTGATTTGGATGGCTGAACATGTTTGTTTACGCAGCGTGAATGTAACGTGAGTACACTTTTGTTCATTAACTTTAATTTTCCAAAGTTTTAACCACATCTCTAATATTGAAATATACTCCTGCAAATTTCGCGAAGCTACTTGATGGCTTTCATGTACGCTGCAGAATGGCTGTATCGTCTGCAAAAGTTGAAGTGTGGATTCCGGGTGTCGTTGGCATGTCAGAGGCGTAAATCAAATATAAAGTAGGCCCCAGTATGCTGCCTTGGGGAACTCCTGCCTCGATTGGCTGAGTTGGGCTTATAAAGTCGCCTTCTCTGATAACAAACTTCTGCCCACATAAGTAGCTTTCCAGAAGCTTGTGTGTATTTGCAGGCAAGTTCAAATTTATTTTGTGTATCAAGCCCTCGTGCCACACTTTATCAAAAGCTTGAGAAATGTCAATGAATAGAGCTGAGCAATACTTCTTCTCAAAGGTCTGTCTTATGACATTGACCAGTCTGTGCGTTTGTTCTATGGTGCTGTGTTTAGCCCGAAAGCCAAATTGATGATCAGGGATGCATCCCACAGTGTTCAACATTGGACTCAACTTTGCCATTAACAATTTTTCGAACAGTTTTGAAATTGTTGGCAGTAGACTTATTGGTCTGTATGACTCTACCTTAGTGGGATCCTTCCCTGGTTTGGGTATCATAGTAATCATGGACACCTTCCACCCTGCAGGATAATACTCGAGACGTAAAATAGCGTTAAAAATAAAAAGAAGAATTCTACGAGCTACACGAGGTAGCTGCTCAAGCATTTTACCAGTAATTTGATCAATACCTGGCGCTTTCCTGGGGTTTGTGTTACGAATAACATTTTCAACATCTTGAAAACTAAGTCTCAGCGGCATAGGCGGTCTAACAGCGTATGACGGTAGCTCAGCTGAATTATTCGCTGTATCATTTGTGGTAAAAACATTTCTCAAATGATCGACATACAACATTCCCTTTTCAGAATCGCTTCTTGCCCAATCTCCAGTTGAAGTTCGCAGAGGTGGCTTACCTACTACGGGTCTTTTCAGACCTTTTGTCGCTTTCCATAGAGAATAGTCGGTTTGAGGGGTACCATCAAGGCCTTCCAGATAATTTTTAAGGGAAGCCATTCTTTGGATTTCGAGCAGATTTCTTAACTGAGCTATGCACTCTCGTAGCCTGCTTTTAAGCTGGGGAGACCTGCGAAGTTGCCACTCTCTTCTAACTCTTCTTTTTTCTGTTAGAAGTTGTTCAATTTCAAACCAATATGTTCTGTTGCTCACATTTCTGGATCTTGTATGGCTAGTGGTGGCATGTTGTACGGCTAGATTAATCGTTAATCAACACATCAATCTGCAACTTAAAATCAGATCAGTAATCATAATATTACGAAGTATTAACTAACCACATAGCTGTAGTAACACTCGACTTCCGGTGAAAAAACTGATGAACAACGTTATAAAAGCCAGAATAATTAAATAGAATTAATACTTAAATGAAATCCGATGTTTCTACGTTTTTCTCCCCTTTAACTTTATCAATGTAAATAAAATTGAAGGCAAAATAACGTTTGCCGGGTCAGCTAGTTTAATTATAAAAATTTTGTTTTTCTTTTTTTTTTTATCATTTTTGCCGTTAATTCGAAAATAAATTGAAACTAATACGCACTTAAGGCACTATCTAGAAGTCTCGTTATGAGTATAGAAAAATAGCAAAAGCCGCTTTGATTAAATTTTCACGTTCTTTTTTGAGTCATCTTTTGAAGCCTTTTTATTTACTTTTTAAAATTTAGAAAGACAGGCTTTATAATTTTTAAACATGAAGTATTTTATTTTCTTTTTTTTAAACATGTGCGATTACTCCAAAAATTCAATTCCATTGTTTTATTTCCTTATTTTCTTCTATGCATTTAATTCGATAAAATTTCACTCTGCTTTCGTTTTCAATAAAAGAGCGTGTTTTAAAGTACTGTTATAAATGTATTTTTTTTTTTATTAAAGTACTAAAATTGCTCGAACTTCTTGGTTCGTAGTCATTATAGGGAAAGTTTACCAAAGTAGTTTTTCTAATAATACGATAACTGGGGGGTTATAGCATATTTACACTTACTCACATCTTTCATCATTTTGGCAAGATGTTAACATCTTCCTATATAAAGTCTATATGAAAAAAACTCAACATCTTTACAAGATGTTGGTTTCTCATTTTGCTAGACTCAACATCTTTCCATTATTTTAGTGTCATCACTAAAAAAGGTTAAAGAAATTGTCAAAAATTCATACCATCACTAGAAAACTTTTACAATGATCGGGAGCGAAAAATGTAAGTAAATTTTAATTTAATTAAAAATAATATATAATTAAAAATAATACATACAATACATATATTTATAGTAAAAAAGAAAAAAAAACCGTGTTGTATGGTCTGCTGCTGACGGGAGTATGCTAATAGACCTTTGCAAGAAATATTCCAGAATTGCGGAGTGAGAGGAAAAATTCGCATATTTTCCAGAAAATGGCAGTGAAGTTGCAAGATCCATTCGTAAGCTGTCTTTGAAAAACTCTGGATTGGTAGTCTTGGAATATCCTTTTTTAAAAAATTACCATTTAGATTCTAAGTTGTTATTATTTATATATATGAGTTAAAATCTTAATAATTTATTTAAAATTCAAACAAATGCACGTTGCGCATAAAGCCAGATTTTCTAATAATTCTGAAAATTGAAGCAGTAATTGTTTTTGCTCTCTAAGAGCTATAATTAATCCAATAAATGTATAATCTTTTAATTCCATTTTATTTAATGTTTTTTGTTTGCTCAAACACGTAAAGTAATACTTGACAGATGAAAGATGTTGAAAATGTAATGTAAACAGCTTTTTTCAATTTTCAACATCTTCCACACACATCTCCAAGATGTGAGTAGGTGTAAATACGCTATTACTCTATTGCGATGCGATAGACAAATCAGGAGGATGCGAAAGACAATGAGGAGGGGGGAAGAGGGAGTAGTGTTTGTGAACATTTGACTTGAACTTTCCAACGTTATAACACAGGCGAAGTGTACGGTTGAAAAATGAATTCTCTCTGTAATGCGTAGTACGATTCCCCGGGTAATCGACCACAAATGGATGAGCTTTGGACGATGAACGCAAATCTCGTTAGAGCATAATCCATTGTAGTAACGATAGGACAGAGTAACGCACCCCACACTGCGTCGATGCTCCAGTGAGTCAAGAGAGTTGGATACCCTACTGTCACCGATGAGTTTCTTTGCCCTCTTCTGAACACGGTCGAGTAACCCCAAATTTGATGATTTTGTTATGCAGTTTTCAATATTCTAGCTAGGAAACATCTTCAACATACAAATTCGATGAATTTGCTTTCGATATGACTATCCCATTTGTTTATAACTGAATGAGTAAAGGATTGTAGAACTTACATACCTAACCGTGTTGAGTAAAAGGAATCATAACTAATTGTCAGTACCTAGAGCTTTTTGGCTCGCACCTTAGTAAACTGATTGCAGCACAAAGCTATCGAATTGCTGAGCGATAGTTGAGATTTAGTTTTTTAAGTACGAAACAACTTTCCTACGCGTTGAACTTTCCGAATACTCTAGGGTATTTGGTACCTATATTGAAACTTGCAAATTACCATTATTTAAATACGTATTTGTTAATTAAACGCCAAATCAAACTTTTTAAACTCATCAATTATCTTCGCTTAATCCCCATGGAGTTTATGCTATCAAATTTTAAAGCCGCTCTTTGTTTAGTTATTTCATTTTATTTTGATAAGAAACAAGAATTTTATAAATAGACTTATCAGTACCTGTCATCTCTTTAGATTTTGTTGAACGCGGCAATATCAACGCTTTGAACAAAATCTTCATTTTTCTCAATTTCTTCCGTCAACCAATCGATCGAGACTTTATCATCTTCTACAACGCAGCTAATGCTTAACTTCTTAATTCCAAAGGCTACAGGAACCAACTTTGAAGCTCCCCACAATAAACCATCTGCAGAAATTTTTCGAATTGCATTCTCCATTTCCTTCAAATCAGTTTCATCATCCCAGGGTTTAATATCAAGTACTAAACTGGATTTAGCTATCAAAGCGGGTTTCTTAGATTTTTTAGCAGCGTATGCAGCAAGCCTTTCTTTTCTTATACGTTCTGCTTCTTCTGATTCTGCATCACTGTCTGAGCCAAACAAATCTACTTCATCATCGTCATCTACAGCCACAACAGCTTTCGCAGGCTCCTGCTTTTTGAATGCTGTTTCTAAAGTCACAACTCGTTTCTGCAAATCTGAAGAGATACTGTTCAGTCTTTCAACAAGATTTTTTAGTTTAGAATTCTCTTCCTCTAGATGTTGAACCCGTTCTATTATATTAGATGAAAGTATTGTTGCTTCACTACAAGCAATGCCGTTCATCTGTTGCAAAGAATTTTGAATGTGTTCCCGAGCCTTGGCAATTTCCGAAACCAACAAACTTTGTTTGCTCTTTGTTGTTTCCTGACTAAGCAATTCATAGTATTGCTTCTCAGCTTTGGAATAGCGAGACTTTTCCCAATATTTTTCTCCAACAACCATTGCCATTTAATTTAAATAAGCCCAAAATGCTATAAAATGTATCGTTGGCACAGGCACAGAACAGGTTATGTCAGAATTGTTGGTTAATTTTTAGTGCACACTTTAACGAGGTTGCCGTACTATTTTGACAATTTTCACAAGCCAAATTGACGTTGAATGGTAGCCACGTTCACAAAGTAGAATACTCTGTAGCCAAATCCTTGTTACATTTTACACACGTAGCAAGGTGCATACAACAATACAACAAAAACAGACATCTGGTAAGCTATGTTTATCAAAAGTATTTGTAACTATTTTCACAATTATAAACTATGAATTTACCTCTTCATAATTATAAATTATATTTATTTGAATTATTTTTATGTCCATAAAATAATTTGTATATGTTTAATTCAGAATAAAACACTAAATTCACTTTCAAAAATGTAAACAATACATTTGACGTAAATAGCTTCCTATATTGCCAGTAGCAAAAAATTGTCACATGCCGTAGTGCTGCCACCATGTATACATTAATGCACCTTGACACGTAGTTTGAAAGTTTGGTAAATTAACCCTTTCCGGCCCCATCTACACAAATTTGTAGGTAAATTTATCGTATATTCAAAAGACGATAATTTAAAATTGAGTGGCTTTTTCGTACAATAATAGATCTCATAATTTTATTTGATGCCTCTTTTTTGCTCTGAAATATGATTTTGCCCAGTTTTTTTTTAGTATTTGTGTGTATGAGCTCGAGCAAGGTGAACATGTTTCGGAGTACGGGAGGCACTCCGAGTAAGTATAATTTTTTTATGAAGGTTTCATAATTTATTTGTAAAATATTTTAATTACATGAAAATATTTGAAAATGCACATACAATTATGTTATTTTTCCTTAGCACAATATGTGCCTACACATATGTGTAGTATGGGATTCTACTGAGCCAATTTGTCGCTATTACAGCAAAAAAGTATAATTTTGGACAATAATTCTGATGCAGAAGAATTTTTTCAATTATTTTGCGATTTGCCAAATCTTGAAGAGGAGAGTTCATATGTTGAGTTTGAGGATGAAATACATGTTCAGTCTCCACCCTCGGATAGCTCGAACACAGAATTAAGCGAAACACATAATGCTGAGACCAATAGTGTCATTGAACAAACGAAGGCAAATAATGCTAAGACCAATAGTACAGTTGAGCAAACGAAGCCATGATTATGGAAAAGGGGAATGTTTAACCCTATAAATAATATACTACATGATATATTCCACCAGCCAACAGACGCTCTTCTGCCAGTTAAATACTTTGAACGGTATTTCACTGATGATCATTTTCAGCAAGCGGCACAGTACACAAATATGTACCACCTTATAACATTTGGGACTGACCTAAAGACTGATGCATCCGAAATTAAACAATTATTCGATGTTCACTTATATTTTGGTTACGTTAAACTTTCTCGCTTGCGAATGTACTGGGAGCAAAAATATAGTATGTGAAAAGATGGCGAGATATCGATTGTATCTTTTGCGCAATGTCTACATTTTGTTGATACGGCTGAAACTTCAGAAGAAGCGCGATCAAATTATTTATAGAAGCTCGATGCCTTGCCATTCACAGGAATTTCGGCACCTTTTCCATTGATGAGTAGATGATACTATTTCCTGGAAGATTGCACTTTGAGCTTCGCCAATATGTTCGCAATAAGCCCCGCCAAGTTGGACTTACAAATTTAGTAAGGACTTCGTCATCTAGTACCATCTATAATGGATTATAATGGAAAAATCAAGTAATATATTAATATTAATCGATTTTTCAGGGGTTGTTGTCGTTTTTTACTATTGAAAGAAAAGTGTTACGAAATCCATATCATTTACACCACCATTTTTTGATTTCTTTTTCACAAAAACAATTTATGCATGTGAGTTTGACAAGCCAATTTTATCAGTGACTGAATACACCAACATTAAAGTGTATATTTTTGTTGCCCAGTGTAATTTTTGTTGCAGCATAGTACTTTTAAGTACTTTTTGAACAAAATCACGGTTCCATCACTTGGTACTGAGTAGATTTAAGGAGATTGCGTCGAAATCTACTTATAAAGGCCCTGATTCACTATCCTACACGATCGTACGATTTATTTACAGGAAACTGTTTCAAAAGTCTGGCCGACTTGAAAAAATCGTTTCAAAATGGCGTTGTAGGCCACACTATTACACAAGTATGATTGAAATAATTTATATATACTATAAAACAATTAAAAACTCTTATTAACATAATAATTTTACATTACTTAAATATTTTTCTTGAGGCACCAACAATATTCCTTTTAAGGCCATGTTACACTATCATACACGATCGTGCGATCTACAAAATAAAGCATGTGTGCTGAAAAAGTACTAAAAATGCAACCGTACAACAGACATTTTGACAAATCGTGCGATTTGAAAAATTTTATGAAACTTTTCAAAACATTATGGTTTCTGTGCGATCAGTGTGATATATATTGTGAAAAATATAAGAATATTGTATATATAGCAATATTATATCATATTATTGTTTTGATAATATATATTTAGAAAACCATATCATGATATGAACTGTTAAAAAACGTAAACAAAACGACAAAATATTAAATTTTTGAAGAATTCCAGAAAAAGTTGAATAAAAAAGTCATAAAATCATTAACATATTTATGAAAAATTGTTTATTATTCTTTTTGTTGTTGGAATATATAAATTTGTTTAAGAAAAATACAACATTTAATGATGTTTACTGCATGGTTGCTTAAAAATTATGAAATATTATATTTGCGAAAATACTTGGTGCCATGCTGGATATGAAAGAAAATATAATTTGTTTTTTCTCATTAATCTGCTGCCATTCTCTCTCATATCATAACAGAGTTAATATCAGTTGTAGACACTGTGTATGGAAGCAATTTTTGCGGTTTATTTGGCCCTTAACCTAGTGTTTAGACCACAGATATAACGTTTAGACATGCCAGTAAGAGTTCGAAAAACTCAATAGACTCACATTTTTTACTAGCAATTTCTCATTTTTCGCACTCGCAGCTAAATTTGCTTGCGAGTGACTTTTTGGCACTTCCATATAATTAAATGGCAAACAAACAAACAGTGTAACGGTGTAAATAATTTTGAGCAAATCAACTGGATCATAACAAAATTAAAACTTAAGTTTTAACTAGGTTGCTTCTTATATTGTATGTTAATTTATTAAAATTAATACTATAGATGGAAATGTTTAAATTATAAAGCATTAATATCAATAAAATAATGATAATAAAATTTAATGCTAACTATTTCCTAAAAATATTTTTGTTGAAAATCCATCTGATAGCCTATTTACACCAAAGCGAAATCTGCTCATTCGAGATTTCAAGCCAAATCTAGTAGATTTTGAGAAGATTTCCCATACAAAATGAAATATACTTTATGAGTAGATTTCGACGAAATCTCATGAAATCTACTCAATACTAAGCGATGCAACTGTGATTTCTTGCAAAAAGTACTTAAAAATACTACGCTGCAACCAAAATTGCACTATAATGTGGTGTATGCAGTCTCTGGGCACAAAAAATATACACTTTAATGCTGGTGTATTCAGTCTCTGATAATATTGTATTGTCAAACCCGCATGCATAAATTATTTTTGAGCAAATGAAATCTTGCTAGATGTCAGAAAACGGTGGTGTAAACGATATAGATTTCAAATCAAATCTACTAGATTTTGAGTTGGTGTAAATTAAAAATCAGATTGTAAGCACTTTATTTCATGGATGCACAATTAAAAGAAATATACTTTAACGATTGAATAAACAGCAAGAAAATTTTTATCTTTAAGAAATCGACAATCGGCAGTAAAATTAACAGCTGATTTTGATCGACTACGAATATCGTTAAGAAAATGTTACAGAATAGCAAATTCGATAAAATATCGTTATAATTATTTTAATGATTCGATTATCGTTATATAAGTTACAGAATCGCACTACAGGAGATTTCATCGAAATCTACTCATAAAGTAGATTTCATTTTGTATGGGAAATCTCCTCAAAATCTACTAGATTTGGCTTGAAATCTCGAATGAGCAGATTTCGCTTTGGTGTAAATAGGCTATAAAACTTCTTTTGCCAAATAATAAAACAATAAAACTATAAAGGAAGTTGATACTGTTTTTATATTCGTGGGATTTCGCTGTTGTCTGAAGTGAACTGGATATTTGATTTATTTAATAGGTTACGGGCCCAGTCTATGCCTAGTTGCTGTACTGTAATTCAATTGATACTATAACAATATAGAGAATGGATAAAGTTGAAAGAAATATTAAGCCATTTGGTGGTGAAAAGTATTTCACATGGAAATTCCGGGTAAAAGCCCTTTTGAGTGAAATAGGTGCGTAGAAGGTGGTTGAAGAAAATTCCGAGAAGAAGACAGAATAGGAAATAAGATTGGAACGAAGTGCAAAGAATACAATAATTGAATACTTAAGCACCTCTTTTTCTTGGATTTGCAACGAGTGAATGCACGCCAAAGCAAATATTTGAAAATTTAGATGCAATCTATGAAAAAAAAAGTTTAGCCACACAACTCCGTCCGCAAGCAGTTGCTGTCTTTGAAACTCAAAGGAGACACTTCGTTGCTGCCATTTTAACATCTTTGATGATTTTGTCACTGAGTTACTTGCGAAAATTTCAGAATCAAATAAGATTTAAATCAAAGGATAAAGCTAAGTGTTTTCATTGTGGCAAGGCTGGACATATGAAAAAGGAAAGAAGGAGAGAGAGAACAATGACAATGGGAGGTGTGTTCCACGAGATCTCGGACTAGTTCGGACTAATGAGGGTAAAAAGCAAATTACTCTCTAAATTTGCAAATTTTACCCAAAACTGCTAGAACGCCAAAAACCACAATTGTATATGTTGTAATACTAGTGCTGCTTACTTTTTAGATTATAGTATATTTTCGTGATTTTAGACGCTTATAATAGGTGTGTTCATTTACTTTACTAGTAAAAATTAGCAACGAGAGAGTAACAAGAAAATTTTCAAAATTACTCTCAAAAATGTGAAAAAGTAAATGAACACTTTACTAGCAAAAATTTGCAAGTTAGAGTAGTGTTGTTGTGTATAGATATATAGGGTGTTTTTTTAAGCTCGATAGAACTTGAAATTGTAAAAAATAACACAAAAAATTAAATTGTAATCAAAATTTTTTTTATTCGAAAGATCAATACGTGACATTAACATTTGGAAATGATTTCGGGCATATGGGCACCGCGGCTGTTCTTGACGAAGCGCATTCTGGACGTCCAATTTTGGGCCACTTTTTCGAGCACTGCTGGCCGTATGTCACGAACAACACGAACAATGCTGGCCTCCAAGGCGTCAATTGTTGCTGGTTTATCAGCATAAACCAGTGACTTCACGTAGCCCCACAGGAAATAATCGAGAGGTGTCAAATCGCACGACCTTGGAGGCCAATTGACAGGTCCATTTCTCGAAATCAACTTATCGCCAAATTTTGATTTCAGTTGGTTCAGATGGTTGCGTTCGCCGTATGGCACGTAGCGCCATCCTGTTGAAACCACATCTCCTCCGGATCAATGTCATCCATATTTTCAAACAAAAAATCATTGATCATGGTGCGGTAACGATCTCCATTGACCGTAACGCGAGCTCCGGCCTCATTTTTGAAGAAATAAGGTCCGATGATGCCACCAGCATGAAAACCGCACCAAACAGTGCATTTTTCTGGATGTAATGGAGTCTGTAGGGTCTCTTGTGGATTGGTCTCACTCCATATGCGGCAATTTTGCTTATTAACAAACCCGTTAAGCCAAAAATGCGCCTCATCGCTGAACACAATTTTGCGATAAAACAACGGGTCTGATTTTCAAAGTAAATTTGGATAATTTCGTAGCGTTGTTCAAGCGTGAGTCTATTCATGATGATTTGTCAGAGTATACTGAAACAAATAAAAAAAATGTTTCATCAAAGTTTAATTTTTTGTGTTACTTTTTACAATTTAAAGTTTTATCTAGCTTAAAAAAACACCCTATATATAAGTACTTAATAACTACCATTATATCCTTTGGACAAATTATACATATATGTATGTTATTATAAAAATAATGTGATTATGGTCATTTATATTCAGCATTGTCTTGATTGGTGTTTGTCGAGTACATCTTGTAATAGAATAATGAAAAGTTTTACAATTTTATTTAATCTAGGACTAGGCATTTTGGAAATATACTAAGCACTATAAGGGTGATTAGCTACTTTTGAATAAAATATCTATTTTTAAATAGCATCCCATACACGTTTCAATTCAATTCGTAGCTGAGTCGGATGTTGTGCAAATCAAGAAGTAGTTTTTTTTTTGCAAGGAGACCGTTAATAATTTTTTAAATTGTCTTTAATTTCATTAAATCCGATAGTTGAATGAAAATCTTCTATTCAGTTTATGAAGTGTGTGGCCAAGAATCAATTCAATTGAAATACTCAACAATTGAATTGAAACGTGTATGGGCTGCTTTATACGTTATAACAGCCTGCATACACATATCATTTTTATTTCAAATTAATTTCAGATTGTAAAGTACCGAATAGCTAGGTACTCATAATATTTACGATACTAAAAATAATAGTTGGTCTGTAAAAATTAAAGAAACAAAAACATTTCAGAGGTTAAAACTCCAAAAATATTAATATAATTAAAAATGGAAGGTGTCTAAGTGTATATTTAATTGCTTCCCTAAAAGTTTTAAACATATTCAAGCAAGTAAATTTGCCGCAACATCCTTTGCCATTGAAGTGCCAGCTACTGTGTTGCTTAGTTCATTGCCACTAGACGTCTTATTTTACCTCTGTTGTTCCTGAGTTACACAAAAATAAATTTGTTATCTTTTTAATACTTATACTCGTTTTAAAAGTTTACATACACTTACAATTTCTTAAATTTTTCAAAATATTTTTTTTTTAACTTAATTTAGAAATATTGTTTTGTAAACACAAACGCAAAACAGCTGTTTGAATAATTATTGCAAATAAAAATTTTACTTGCAAAAACTTGCAAGAATTTTTCTGTCTCTCAATTTTGTACGCTTTTTTGACGCTCTCTCGTTGCAAATTTTTTGGGTTAATGAACGCTTTCTAGTAAAAATTGTTACAAATTTGTGAAAATTTTTAGTAAATGAACACACCTAATATATAACATCATATAAACAAAAGATTTGCATTATTGGCAACAGCTGTAAAACTAAAAGCAATGTAAAATTTGCAATAGATTTTTATTGTACATATTTTTAAAATTAAAATCCAAATAATAATTGCATGTGCTGTTTACAGCTTCACAATGTTATTTTTAGTTTGCGCAACCTTCCATTTTGCTTTTAACTTATTTTTAAACAAAAACTTTTTTCCAATTTGCAAATTTTCTGATTACATTTCAATTTCATACGTAAACATAAAATAGCTGATTACTCAATTCTAGTCCGAACTTACCCAAAGAAAAAGTTCAGGCTAAATTGTACAGCAAATGAAAATAACTACTCTCCTATTTTCTCTCAAAATTGCACAAAAATTGTTACGTGGAACGCTTTTGGACTAGTTCGGACTGTTTCGTTATTCACGTGGAACACACCTGGAGAAAACAACAAGCGTGCACAAATGGCAACAGGGCAGTCTGAACAATAGAGTCAGGGTTTGATTCATGATGACACGAACAAGTACAAAGGAAGAAACAATTTCTTTTCTGCTGGACTCTGGGGTATCTGATCATATAATTAATGATGAAAACTTATTCAGTAATGTTGCTGTTTTAGTATCACCAATTAAAATTTCTGTAGAAAATGTGATCAATTCATTTATGCGACAAAGAGGGACACAATGGAATTGTGTTGTGATTCATATGCGCAAATTAGTTTGAAGGATGTGCTGTTCGGCCCGGATATTCCCCAAAATCTAATTTCAGCAAAAATAATGCAGGATTCTGGTCTTATTGTTGTATTTTATCCAGGAGGTGTAACTGTAAGTAGAAATAATAAACTTGTGATAGAGGGACAATATTTTGATAATGTTCCCGTTGTACGATTTGTGATACCAGGAAGGGTATATTATGCATCAAGGGCGAATAGGATAGGTAGTTATACTTTGTGGCATGAGAGGTTAGAGCACATAAGTAAGGGAAAATTTTTAGAGATTAACAAGTAAGAGTGTAGTATATTCGGCTGGGCCGAATCTAAAATACCCTTCACGATAGTCACGAATATGTATAGTATATTAAAAATGTGACCTAAATATGCTCGGTTATATATGAACCGATATCGGAATTTTCTATTTTCTGTATTTTAGTAACCTTCTTTTATAACAAGAATTGCTTTTCAGCAAAAAAAAATAAAAAATTTTTTTAATGAAAAAATCGGTTCAGGCTATATCTCGGGTATATATGGACCGATATTGGAAATTTTCATTTTCCATACTTATATAACCTTATTTGATTACCAGAACTGCTTTTAAGCAAAAAAAAGTTGTTTAAGTTCGCTTACGCGGTATTTTCATGAAAACCACGTTCCAGGCTATATCTGCGGTATATATGGACCGATATCGGAAATTTTCATTTTTCATATTTATATAACCTTATTTTATTACCAGAACTGCTTTTGAGCACAAAAAAGCTGTTTAAGTTCGCTTACGCGGCATTTTCATGAAAACCCTGGTCTAGGCAATATCTCGGGTATATATGGACCGATATCGGAAATTTTTATCTTCCACATTTATATAACCTCATCTTATTACCAGAACTGTTTTTAAGCAAAAAAAATTTTTGTTTAAGTTCGCTTACGCGACATTTTCATGAAAAACCCGGTTTGCGCTATATCTCGGGTATATATAGACCGATATCGGAAATTTTCATTTTCCATACTTATATAACCTTACTTGATTACCAGAACTGCTTTTAAGCAAAAAAAGTTGTTTAAGTTCGCTGACGCGGCATTTTCATGAAAAACCCGTTCTAGGCTATATCTCGGGTATATATGGACCGGTATTGGAAATTTTCATTTTCCATACTTATATAACCTTATTTGATTACCAGAACTGCTTTTAAGCAAAAAAAGTTGTTTAAGTTCGCTTACGCGGTATTTTCATGAAAACCACGTTCCAGGCTATATCTGCGGTATATATGGACCGATATCGGAAATTTTCATTTTTCATATTTATATAACCTTATTTTATTACCAGAACTGCTTTCAAGCAAAAAAAAGTTGTTTAATTTCGCTGACGCGGCATTTTCATGAAAAACCCGTTCTAGGCTTTATCTCGGGTATATATGGACCGATATTGGAAATTTTCATTTTCCATATTTAGGTAACCTAATTTCATTACCAGAACTGCTTTTGAGCACAAAAAAGTTGTTTAAGTTCGCTTACGCGGCATTTTCATGAAAACCCCGGTCTAGGCTATATCTCGGGTATATATGGACCGATATCGAAAATTTTCATTTTTCATATTTATATGACCCTATTTCATTACCAGAACTGCTTTTGAGTACAAAAAAGTTGTTTAAGTTCGCTTACGCGACATTTTCATGAAAACCCCGATTTGAGCTATGTCTCGGGTATATATGGACCGATATCGAAAATTTTCATTTTTCATATTTATATGACCCTACTTCATTACCAGAACTGCTTTTGAGCACAAAAAAGTTGTTTAAGTTCGCTTACGCGACATTTTCATGAAAAACCCGATTTGGGCTATATCTCGGGTATATATGGACCGATATCGGAAATTTTCATTTTTTATATTTATGTAACCTAATTTCATTACCAGAACTGCTTTTGAGCACAAAAAAGTTGTTTAAGTTCGCTTACGCGGCATTTTCATGAAAAACCCGGTTTGGGCTATATCTCGGGTATATATGGACCGATATCGGAAATTTTAATTTTCCATATTTATGTAACCTAATTTCATTACCAGAACTGCTTTTGAGCACAAAAAAGTTGTTTAAGTTCGCTTACGCGGCATTTTCATGAAAACCCCGGTCTAGGCTATATCTCGGGTATATATGGACCGATATCGAAAATTTTCATTTTTCATATTTATATGACCCTACTTCATTACTAGAACTGCTTTTGAGCACAAAAAAGTTGTTTAAGTTCGCTTACGCGACATTTTCATGAAAAACCCGGTTTGGGTTATATCTCGGGTATATATGGACCGATATCGGAAATTTTCATTTTCCATATTTATGTAACCTAATTTTATTACCAGAACTGCTTTTGAGCAAAAAAAAAGCTATTTAGCTTCGCCTATGCGACATTTTCATTAAAATCCGATTTGGGCTATATCTCGGGTATATATGGACCGATATCTGAAAAAAAAATTTTTTGCCTCTTAGTCACCATGCTTAATAAGTGTGTGAAGTTTGAAGGAAAACGAACAACTTTTGTTTTCAAAAATTTTCATACAAAACTTCAAAAAAAAATGGCTTTTTTCGGAATTTTGAATATATCTGAGCTATACGTGGACCGATATTACTGAATTTCAATAGCAAACCCATGAATCGATGGGGTAAAATAATGGTGAAAGAAAAAAGTTTCTAAGTCTAATGGTTTTCTCTGAAACGGTATTTCAACAGCGGACAGACGGACATCGCTTAATCGACTTTTCCATTAATTCTGATTCAGAATATATATACTTTATAGGGTCGCAAAAAAAAACTGTAGAAATTACAAACGGAATCACAAACTTATATATACCCTTAACATTTTTGTGAAGGGTATAAAAATGGGATCTATGTTCGAAAATATTGATATACTTGGGAATGTACAACCAAATGATGAGTTATGTGAGGCCTGCATAAAGGGGAAACAAGCAAGACTTAGTTTCCATAGATTCAAGAATAAGGATCACATTAATAGGGCATTATTTGTTGTACATTCAGATGTATGTGGCCCAATATCACCCGCAACATTAGACGGGAGAAATTACTATTTGTTTTTATAGACCAGTATACACATTACTGTAGTACATATTATTAACTTATAAGAAGTCTGAGGTTTTTTAAGTTTTCAAGGATTTCATTGCAAAGAGTGAAACATATTTTGATTTGAAAGTTGTAAATTTTTACATTGATAACGGCAGGGAATATTTGTCAAATGAGATGAGAGAACTTTGGGTTGAAAAAGGTATCAGTTACCATTTGACAGTTCCACATACTCCACAATTGAATGGTATGTCCGAAAAGATGATTAGATATATAACAGAAAAAGCTCGCGCTTTGGTTATAGGGGCGAAATTACAGCAATATTTCTGGGATGAAGCTGTACTTACAGCCACATATTTGAAAAATAGAAGCCCAAGTAATGCTTTAAAGGATTTTGTTTTTTTTATTAGCTTTTATTTATTTATTGAATCTTCACAATGTGAACTAACAATAAGTATTCAAATCTTAATACTAAATACAATAAATTAACTAAGTCCAGCCAATGCTAGACAAAAAGTTTTATTATGCGCATATTATATCGTTAAAATCACGCTCTGATGGTGGCAACGGTATCCCTTCTTCTCAACCGAGTGTGACCACTAAAATTAAGTATGTTTCGTGCAAGAGGGTTTGGGTGAAGAGGTGTTGCCCCATAACTGAATTCCGTAGCACCATATAGGCTTTAGTATTGCGTTGTATAGCAAAAGTTTGCAATCTAATTTCAATGCAGAATTTATGCCCACAAGCCAATTTAGTTGCGCTGCTTTTAATTTCAACTGAGTGACTTTCGCGTCAATGTGAGACTTCCACGTTAACCTGCAGTCGAGACGAATACCAAGGTACTTGACTTCATTTTGCTGTGGAATAGGTGAATTGTTAATTTGGATAGCTGAACATGTTTGTTTACGCAGTGTGAATGTAACGTGAGTACACTTTTGTTCATTAACTTTAATTTTCCAAAGTTTTTACCACATCTCTAATATTGAAATATACTCCTGCAAATTTCGCGAATCTACTTGATGGTTTTCATGTACGCTGCAAAATGCTGTGTCATCTGCAAAAGTTGAAGTGTGAATACCAGGTTGACCTGTCAGAAGCGTAAATTAAATATAAAGTGGGTCCCAGAAGGATTTTGTGAAAACACCATATGAAATGTGGCACAATAGGAGGCCAAATTTGAAATATCTGAAAGTCTTCGGTTCGACAATACATGTCCATATCTAAGTTAGAAAAGGGAAATTTGGTGAGAAATCATGGAAGGGTATACTGGTTGGATATGAACCGAATGGTTATAAAGTTTTTAATGTGGAAACTGGAAGGTTTGCAATTGCAAGATATGTTGTTCTTCATGAAGAAACTATGATTAATGCTAGAACTGTGAATGAAACTGAACATATCATGTTTCAAAATGAGAAACTTGAAGGTTTATCTGACACCAGCAGGAATGGTGATCATTTTAAAATAAGCGATATTCCTGAAACCTCTCAAAATGAGAAATATGATTCTTGATCAGATGCACAGCCAAGTGAAATGGTAGATTATAAGAAGATAGTCGGTTCAGATAAAATTGGTGAAACAACATCTAGTTCTAAAAATGAGGAATTTGATTCGCAGTTATATATTAGAAAAAGCAATAGATTAAAAGGTAAACCAAAGGCATCTTATAGGGATATTTTGAATAATTATGTTTTGTCTGCTCAATCTTTCATAATAAATAGGATAGATAGGAAACAATGGGAAGAAGCTATTAAAGGGGCGTTAGTTTCTCATTTATTGAATGGAACATTGTCGCTTGTTCAAATGCCAAACGATGGATTGTAAATGGGTATTTACAATAAAACATGATGAACTAGGTAGGCCGATTAGGTACAAAGCTAAGCTTGTAGCACGTGGTTTTACACAGGAGTACCTCGCTGACTACGATGGTACTTATGCCCCAGTAGATAGAATGAAAGTACCTCAGGGCTTAGCTTGTGGTAGCAATCAGGTTTGCAGATTGAGAAAGTCAATTTATGGCCTCAAGCAGGCTGCTAAATGTTGGTTTGACATATTTGAGCAATCATTAAAGGGTATAGGCTTTGACAATTCACCTGTAGACCGCTGCATTTACATTCTTGACAAAGTTAACAATTTGGAGAACATATACGTTTTGTTGTATGTGGACGATTTAGTCATATCAACCGCGAATATTCAAACTTTAAATAGCTTCAAATCATATCTGATGGGTAAGTTTGGGAATTAAATTGATAGAAAGAGCACAACGGGTTATTTATTTAAAATGTTCGGAACTAACCTGATATGTTGGAATACAAGGAAACAGACTCGGTGGCTGCCTCATCAACAGAGGCAGAATATATGGCTTTGTTTGAGGCAGTTAGGGAAGCACTTTGGCTGAAATCACTGTTGAAAAGTTTTGTTATTGAATTGAAAGAACCGATCAGATTATATGATGATAATCAGGGTTGTATAAGCATTGCGAATAACCCATCCTGTCAGAAACGTTCTAAACATATAGACATAAAATAATATTTTTCAAGGGAACAAGTAGAACAAGTCTGTCAAGTTCACCTAGTAATGAATTCGTCTCGGATTTACCTTATCAAAGTGTTCAGTTCGGCGCCATTTTGTGTATTTTTGTTCGTAATGGCCAACTTCATGGCGAACATCGATGCTCAGCCATGTGCTCGAGCAATTAGTGAATGAGCCAACGCATATTCCATGTGTTGAAGGGCACCATTCAAACACACTTGACCTATTCCTGACTTCACACCCTGAAAAGTATGAAGTCAGAGTTAGTGCACCTCTCGGCAATTCGGATCATTGCACCATTTCTGCCTCCTTTTCGATCTCGGGATTTCGTAACGTTTCAAAATCAGCTACGAAACGTTCAATATTTATTTACGAAAAGGCGCGTTGGGCTGAGCTCAACCAATTTTATGAGCATTTTAATTGGAAACTTTGTTTTCTAGATAACGACATAAATGCTTCAGCAAAAATGCTCGAGAACATGATATTGCTAGGGATGAAAACATTCATCCCCTCCAAGCAGATTTCGATTAAACCAAAACCAAAATCTTGGTTTAATCAGACGTGCAAAAACGCAGTCAGATCCAGAGAGGAAGCATTCAGTAACTGGCGTTTAAACAAAACACCAGACACTGAGTTGCTACGCAAAAAGGCAAGATCTTCGCGTGCCAAGGTACTTAGGCGTGAAAAGTTTCTTCACGAACAGCGCCTTAGAGCCAAGGTCCTTGCAGCTCCTCGGGGCAGTAAGACCTTTTGGTCTTTCGTTAAGAGAGTAAAGAACAGTGCTAGTTCCAAGAACATCAAGGGCATCCGATTCCTCAGTATTTATACCATCCAAGAGCACAGCTGAAGCAGCATTTGCGGCCGTTTGTTTGTTAATAAACAACACTGGGTCTGACGGGCGTTAAAGGCGACCCTGTTTTTACGACCCCATAGATAGAAGATCACTATTCAGTGTATTATTCATATTTAGCCTTTTAGCAGCGACCTCTGATAGGCTGGGTCTATAACTAAAAGAGTACGAGAGAGAACGGAGCCTTATATATATATATATATATATATATATATATATATATATATATATATATATATATATATATATATATATATATATATATATATATATATATATATATATATATATATATATATATATATATATATATATATATATATATATATATATATATATATATATATATATATATATATATATATATATATATGCCACTCTCTTCTGATTCTTCTTTTTTGTGACATTTCAGACCAATAAGTTCTATTGTTCTCATTTCTTTTTTTATATGACTAATGGTAGCATGCAGTACGTCCAGTTTGAGGTTTTAAGAAAAATCGTTAATTGACACATCAATATCCTCAGGGGTTCTCAAAGCAATATTTTCCTAATATTTTCTTATATTTTAGGCAATTGACTTTAGTGACGGTCAACGCCAATTCACTAAACGGGGAACGAAACGGAGATTATAGTATTGTCTAATGAAGGCTCCACTTGCGTTCATTCTAAGTGAACATTTTTTTGACGGCCAATAAGTGGGCTGTCTACTTAAAACCACATCTAAGGCCATTTTGGAAATAGTGTCATAGAGCACACGGCCTTTCGCGTTTTGAAAAAAATGTGAATACTGATTTTCTGTTACTGAAAGTCTGGGCAGTGAGTAAATCGAGGAAATAACGATTTTTCCATGGAAATGTTCACTGCATATATTAGTTGTTTGCAGATACTCCTCACGTGTCTCGTTCAGTAAATAGCGCTTAATTCTGTTTTTTATTAGAATTGATGAGCCTCCATAAAATCTTCCAAGGGGATCTTTAGTGTCACATAGCGAGTGGTGGTCGTTGTTTAGCTTCGATAGTGAACGGGCGTGTTCGTTTTTTGATCTCAAAGTAAAAAAAAAAAAAATAAATAAAACGGGATTAACTAAAAACCGTAGGAGTGTTTTTGTTTAAAAGAAAAACTTTGTGACATTTTTTAAATACCGTTTTAAATTGTAAATAAAAAATAGAAACAATTAATTGCATTTTACACATATCAGCTTAAAAGTGCCAAAGGTATTCAGGTCGTTATAAAAGGTATTGACCCTTTTGTTGACACGAATGAGGTCAAAACCGGACTAGAAGACAATGGCTTCAAAATTAAAAATGTGGTTAATATTAGAAACCGTGAAAAAATTCCTCAACCCATGTTTAGGGTTGAATTGGAACCTAGAGATGTTCACCTGAAAAAGAATGAAGTGCATCCAATTTATAACTTCAAATATCTTTTGCATCGTAAGGTTACCGTTGAGGAGCCTCATAAGCGTTTAGGGCCCGTTCAATGCCTAAACTGCCAAGAATTTGGTCATACTAAGACCTATTGTAAGCTGCCGGCAGTTTGCGTTGTGTGGAGAACTTCACAGTACATCACAGTGCAAAAAACCTAAGACTGACTCGAGCGTTAAAAAATGCAGTAATTGCGGAGGTAACCATTCTGCAAACTACAGGGGTTGCCCTGTCTATACTCACTTCAAGAGGTCAATGACAAATAGGCCATCAGTTTTAAATATGCCACCCCAGCAGTCAAAAACCACTTCCTCAAACAATTTTCCCCAGGTACGCCAGTCAACCAGCCATGTAAACTTGCAAAACCCCCAACAAATTTCTTATGCGAATGTGGTAAAATTCTATAAACCAAATTTGAATCACGAATCCAAGCCTCAAAACTCCGACCAAAATTTTAGCAATCTTGAGGCAACTCTGTAGACTCTTGTTCAATCCATAAACATATTTACGGTTTCTATGACTAACATGATGCAGGAAATGCTGAAAATGCAATCCACTATTTTGCAGGCAATTTAAAAAAAATGAGTTGGTTAAAAATATGTTTCTGGAACGCAAACGGCATCCGCCAACACAAAAATGAACTTGAGCACTTCCTTATGGAAAAGCAAATCGATATAATGTTGATTGCTGAAACCCATTTGACTACCAACAGTTTTTTCAAAATTAATGGGTACGCATTATATGACACTGATCGGCAATTCTAATAAAATCCAGAATTAAGCACTATTTAATGAACGAGACACGTAAGGAGTATCTCCAAGCAACTAACATATGCATTGAATATTTTCATAAAAAATCGTTATTTCTTCGTATTCGATCATATTTTCCTTTAGAGTGGATGCAAGTGGAGTCTTCATTAGATTTGTCATCAGATCACTCTCCCACTATAATCTCTGTTTCGTTCCCCCAAGAGATTGGCTCACCGTTGACTGTCAATAGAGTTAATTGGTTAAAATACAAAAAAATTTTTGAGCACAGATTGTACTGAAAATATCGCTTTGAGAACGCCTGAGGATATTGATGTGTCAATTAACGATTTTTCTGAAAACCTCAAACTGGCCCTACAGCATGCTACCACTAGTCATATAAGATACAGAGATGAGAACAATAGAACTTATTCATCTGAAATTGAGCAACTTCTGTCAGAAAAAAGAAGAGTCAGAAGAGAGTAACAACTTCGTAGGTCGCCCCAGCTTAAAACTAGGCTACGGGAATGCATAACTCAGCTAAGAAATCTGCTTGAAGTCCACAGAATGGCTACCCTTAAAACATATTTGGAAAGCCTTGATCGTACCCCTCAATTTGATTATTCCTTGTGGAAAGCGTCAAAAGGTTTAAAAAGATCCGTAATAGGTAAGCCACCTTTGCGAAATTCAACTGGCGACTGGACAAGAAGCGATTCTGAAAAGGGAATGTTGTATATCGATCATTTGAGAAACGTTTTTATTAGAAATTGATTCAAACAATCATACAGCGGAATTACCACCATATGTTGTTAGACCTCGTGTGTCTTTGAGATTTAATTTTCAAGATGTCGAAAACGTTATCGGTAATACAAACCCCAGGAAAGCTCCAGGCATTGATCAAATTACTGGTAAAATGCTTGAACAGTTACCTCGTGTAGCTAGAAGAGTTCTACTTTTTATTTTTAACGCCATTTTACGGCTTGAGTATTATCCTGCAGAGTGGAAGGTCTCAATGATTATTATGATACCCAAGCCAGGGAAGGATCTGACTAAGGTAAAAGACTTATTGGTCATATAGACCAATAAGTCTTTTACCAAAAATTTCAATACTATTCGAAAAATTGTTAATGGCGAAGTTGAGTCCAAAATTGAACAATGTGGGATGCATCCCTGATCATCAATTTGGCTTTCGGGCTAAACATCCACACTTCTACCTTTGCAGATGACACAGCGTTTTTGAGTGTTCATGAAAACCATGAATTAGCATCACGAAATTTACAGGAATATTAGAGAAATGGCCAAAACTTTGGAAAATCAAAGTTAATGAACAGAAATGTACTCATGTTACATTCACACTGTGTAGGCAAACATGTCCGCCTATCCAAATTAACAACTCACCTATTCCGCAGCACAATGACGCAAAGTGCATTGGTATTCACCTTTACCGTAGGCTAACGTGGAAGTCTCACATTGAAGCAAAGGTCACTCAGTTAAAACTAAAAGCAGCGCAGCTAAATTGGCTTATGGGCAGAAATTCTACATTGAAATTAGATTGCAAACTTTTGTTATACAACGAAATACTAAGGCCTATATGGTGCTACGGAATTCAGTTATGGGGCACCGCCCCAGCGTCAAACATTAAAAAAATCCAAAGGCGACAAAACAAAATTCTTCGAACGATTACTGCAGCTCCATGGTATGTAAAAAATTCACGAATTCATAAAGATCTGAGTGTTCCGCTGGTAAAAGAGGAGTTTTCTAAGTACGCGACAAGGTATGTCAGTAAACTGGAACTTCATCTAAACCCTCTTGCGCGCAATATACTTAATTTTGGCGGCCACACTCGGCTTAAAAGAAGGGATACCGCTGCCACCATCAGATTGCTCAATAGGTGATTATACCGAAATAACTCCCGCATAATAAAACCTTTTGTCTAGCATTGGCCGGACTTAAGAATCACATTTTTTAAATTTAGTATTGAAGATTCAAGAAATAAAAAATGCTTAAAAAAATATAGTATGTAGCCATTAGTTTTGCAATAACTGTAGATTATCAAATTAGTTTCGGCAATCATTGATTGATTTTCTATAAGGAAGTGCTCAATATAGTAAGCCATTTAAGACAAATGTATTGCTTATATTTTTGAAAGTGAATTTAGTGGTTTATTCTGCATTTTATGTTTATTTATCTGAATTTTATGTTTATATTTTTGAAAGTGAATTTAGTGGTTTATTCTGAATTAAACACTTAAAAATTATATTGCGAACATAAAAATAATTCAAATAAAAATATTTATAATTATGAAAAATTACTTTCATAGTTTATAATTGTAAAAAAAAGTTACAAACATTTTTGACAAGCATAGATTACTACATGCCTGTTTTTGCTGCATTGCTGTAATTTTGCTCTAGTGCTGCCACCTTATAGACGTTAATGTAACCTGCTTAAGGCCCTGTTAGTCCCAATTTTCACGAGGCAACTTTAGTTGCGCAATTCTTAAGTTTGTGGACAAATATGTGAGGAAAGAGCGGGGAGTGTAAAAATGAGTACAGACTTGCTTGTACTCGGAAAGTCGTTTTGTGCTATCATTCGTAATGTCAGAAATTTTACCTTTTCTTTCATTTGTGTTTCTTTTATGTTGTCTGAGATGAAAGTAATTTTGGCGCGAAATTGTGATATGTTAATTCATTTGAAAAATTTTTGTTTTTAATATTGTGGACAACTTCAACAAATATACAGCAGTATTAATTTAGAAGAAGTGAAAATTAAATGGAAAAGTTTGAGAATGCAGTACATGCAAAATTAAGAAAGTGTAAGCAATAGAAAACGAAAGTTGCTCAAGTAAAATTGCTGTGTCTGAACATAAAAGCAATTTTAAAAGAAAAATTGATAAGAATTGCGCAACTAAAATTGCCTCGTGAAAATCGAGAATTACACTATCCTACTGGATCGTGCGATCTACTACATAAAACATGTGTGCTGAAAAAGTACTTAAAATGCAACTGAGTGACACAGTTTTTGACAAATCGTGTGATTTGAAAAATTTTATGAAAATTTTCTAAACATTATGGTTTCTGTGCAATCAGTGTGGTAGATATTGTGAAAAATATGAGAATATTGATGGCGCCTCGAGAAAAAAATTTACATAAAGTAAAATTACTATAGCGATAAAAGTTTTTAATTATTTTATTGTGTATATAAATTATTGCAATCATACTTATATAATAGTGTGGCCTACACCGCCATTTGGAATCGATTTTGTAAAGTCAGCCAGACTTTTAAAACATTTTCCTATGAATGAATCGTACAATCGTGTAGGATAGTGAATCAGTGCGTAAAACTAAACGTTAAATTGCGGTGCACCTTACGCATTAATTTATGTTGGTCTGTTACAACAAAGAAATATTTACATTTATTTATAACATTTTAAATCAGACTAAAGGGCCTATCTTACACGATCGTGCGTTTTACTAAATAAAAATATGAAATATATCACCATACTATCAATAGAAGCAGAAAAAAGATAACCCATATATTTTTATATGTATGTATAAACTTATTTTTTTCGTTCGTTGTGCCACTACCAATTACTACTTTTCTCTTTATCAAGTTTTATCAGAATTGTGGATTTTCAAGAGTCAATTAAATTCATAAAAAACAATTTTAGTCTTCGAAGTTCCGAAACTTAAAATGCAAGTGTTCTATCCGATTCAATCATGAGTCATAAATAGTACTTGAAAAATCAAATGTTTGCACACCTGCAAATTGTAATAGATAAAAAAGTATGTAAGTATGTATGTATATCATATATTTAGACATTTTTTAACTTTTAAATAAAAAACACTTCAAATAGAATTGGATGTCGGAGATTTTATTATTATTAATGGACAATAACAGACGAGAACAATTGTTAGTCCGAACAATTTTTTGTTCTTTTAAGAACAGACGAGACTAACTAATCCGGCATAACATGTGTGCGTATACACTAATAGGCTGCAAGAATACATTCCTTTGTTTGTATGTACAATTAAAATACAATATTCATTCAAATATTGAATGCTTTAAGAGAGATTAACAAAGTATAAAGCTGGATTCACCCATTGTTTCCGAAAAAAAATTTTTTTATATGTAGTTTGACGTCTCTCTTCTTGGGAGAGAGAAAATAGTTTTTACGAACAACTCCCAAATTGAATTGGTTTAATTTTGGGCCAGTTTACCAATCTCGACAGCATGCTTGCGTTCGCAATCTAAGCGAAAGAAAATTGATTTGGGTTCGTCTAATTTTTTTCTATGCGAACAATGTGTCAAAACTCAATCAAAATACATAGAATGCGAACGAATAACAGTGAGATGACAAACCCAAATTGATTCGAATGTGAGTGACTAGCTTTCTTTCGCATTCATTTTCTTTCGAAATTGGTAAACTGGCTGTTTATATTTTGTCCGGACAAAATTGAACTGAGATGCCAATAGGTTACATTTTGTCATACAAAATTGTATTGAGTTGTCCCATCGAATAAAACATTTACATAGTAGTTTTATTTTGATGAAATTTCGATTGTGGCTGGCATTTGATATATGTACATAGTTTTAATAGTTATTAAAAATAAGTAATAATTTTAATATGGAAATAAATGAATTGATTGCCCGAAAACTTATTGAAGAAATTAAAAAGCCAGGAAGAGAGTAAAAATAACCCATTGCTCTTCTTTGCTTTAAAAGTCTTTTCACTGCAGCTCTTTTTAATTTTTTTTTATGTTTATGTACTTGGCTAATAATAATGCTTTATGTATTTCAATGGCCATAAGCAAAAGCAGTTTTCTTTTTTCAATTATTAACACACAATATTTACTAATAATTGAGAATATGTAAAATACATAAAAGGAAAACTAAACCAAAATAATAACAAGCAGTACTACCACTTTGTAAAACTAATAGATTTTGTTTACATATGGCAGCTTTTATTTTCCTGAACATTTTTTTGCAATGGGTGAATCGTGCTGCAGAAAACTCTGAGTAAAAAAATATTTATCCGGACAAAAATTTTGTTCGGAAACAATGGGTGAATCCAGCTTAACGAGAAAAAACAGAAAAGAGAATGAATTACGTTTTATAGTTGGTCGTAATAAATAGATTCTGTCTTATACTCTTTCTAATTCAAATATAAGGTGTGTTCCACGTGAATAACAAAACAGTCCAAACTAGTCCAAAAGCGTTCCACGTAACAATTTTTGTGCAATTTTGAGAGAAAATGAGAGAGTAATTCTTTTCATTTCCTGTACAAATTAGCCCGAACTTTTTCTTTGGGTAAGCTCGGACTCGGAGAATTGAGTCATCAGCTGTTTTATGTTTACATATGTACATATGAAACTGAAAATTTGCAAATTAGGAAAAGTTTTTGTTTAAAAATTAGTAAAAAGCAAAATGGAAGGTTGCCCAAACTAAAAACGTCGTGAAGTTGTAAACAGGACATGCAATTGTTATTTTTCTTTTCATTTTGTAGATATGTATTACAAAAATCTATTGAAAAGTTTCCATTGCTTTTAATTTTACAGCTGTTGCCAATAATGCAAATATTTTGTTTATATGATGGTATGCGTTTTAAACTTCTAAAATCGCTAATATATACTTTAATCTAAAAAGTAAACAGCACTTGTATTGCGAGATGTACAATTGTGGGTTTTTGCGTTCCAGCAGTTTTGGGTAAACTTTCCAAATTTAGAGAGTAATTTGCTTTTTACTCTCATAAGTCCGAACTAGTCCGAGATCTCGCGGAACACACCTATATATTTTCTGTTATTTGTAAGAGCAAAAGCACGCAAATACAATATAACTGTTTGATAGATTGCAAGAAATATCGAATGAATGAATGAATAAAACGATTATACATAATTCGAATGCACATTACATTCATAGTTTGCTTTTAAGAAATGTGCGCAATTTTATATTGGAGTTGGTAAAAGAACTTTGATGGTATGTTATGCACACACTTACATACATACATACATACATGCCTACATACATACGTAAGTATAAATGCATACATATTTATTTATTTTATTATATATTTTTACATGTCTCAGAAATATGTATACATATATAGATACATATGTATAAATACAATCGAATGCTACTTCGATTCATTCGAATGATAATATATTTGAAACTTTTTCTTATTGTTTTCGTTTTATTTGAATGTGGTTGTGTTTGTTTCTCCACGAGTTGAGTTTTCACCCTTATTGTGTTTGGCGTTTTTTTGGCGAAAGACGAGCGTTTTTGAAAATTGGTACCGTGATTGGCGAAAAACGCCAGTGAATACGACAAATTTCAAATCTATTACAAAACGCCATTAAAACGCTACCGTGCTTGGCGTATTTGTCTTTAAAAAAAGGTCAAATATCCCTATATTAAATAGGGAAAATTTTTTTTTTTTTTTATCTTTGACCAGTACTCAGGGGATGACCCCTACATATGCAGCGCATTGTACTGGAACTGGGAAAACAGGGTATGATGAGGAGGAAAGAGGGAGTAGTGTTCGCGAAATGTTAACGATAACAACACGAAAGACTGAAACAAACTCTATTGTAGCATTTAAAATGTTGGAATTAAATTAGTTAAAACGTAGATATATGTTAGAAATGTTACAAATAACTAATGTACCGTTAGAAAAAAGAATGAACTTTAAAAAGGATGCAGGCGGATTGGCCCAAAATTATAGACATTTAATATACAAGAGAAAAACAGGAGTTAAAAACGTATAAATAGGTTTTTATTTTAGATTATTTAAAAAATTTTTCATTTCTTTCTTTTTTTATAAAAAAAAATTTATATTTAACTCGGACAAAATTTACTTAAATGTTTGTTATTAAAAAAGGTTATATCTTCGTCTTTAAATGATCTGGTAAAAATGGTCCATCACTTTAAAAACACCATTTTAAAGTCGACGGAAAAAAGCAAAAAAAGATTTAAAAATCTCTACTTTCGCAACATATACGAATCAAATTTTGAATCTTTTAACTACATTTCGGTCCACTTTACAAAAGAACATCTTATTTATAATTTTCATGAAGATAATGGTTCATTTGCAAAAAAAAATTTTTTATCACAAAAATTGCGTGAGTTACATATGTTCGAGTTTCACATTTTTTTGCTGTTATGTTAGTACACATGTCTGTTATATATGTTGGCAGTATCAGCCATTTCGGATTGTCAGTTTGTTTGCTAGATAAAAGGGTTAGTCGTGCGTTGGTATGCGCTTCGATTTGTTTTTCTAAATTTACAAAATTTTGAGCAAAAACAACGTGGCATGAACATCGCTCAGTAACTGTTGAATATCGTCAACGACGGTCCAGATTGCCTCAAAAAAGTTTGGTAACGAATCATTGTGTGTATGGCTATGCCATTGAAACCATCCCAATGGAAGCGTCCAGAAGAGCCAAGACCGAAAAAGTACGTAAAGTTCGGTCAAATGTGAAAGTTTTGCTCTGGAAATATATTGAAATCCTATTAAACTTTGTGGATAGTTGTATTATTGATAATAACACCTCATTTAATAAAAATTACGGATTAGAAAATTTTTGTTAGTTACGCTGTTTTGAGTTTTAGGCGACAATATATGTATATGTTCGTACTTACATACTTACATACTTATCTACGTATTCAAATACTAGAAATAAAGTTGTGTAATATTATATTAAAAATATTTTATTGTTTTTATTATATACATTTAGTATTATATACATTTTACGTATGGCATACGTATGTATATTGATTGTAACAAAGTCATATTCGAGTTAACAATGCAAAATTGTTAACAGTATTACCTTTTATATTGTGCCAAAAATTTATTTAAACTTCTTTTAAACTGTTTCCTTTATGATATATGTATATTCTAAAACAATTTTCAAAAACTTGTATGGAAACTAAAAATTTGAAATGAGTTTTTTCGAAACAAGCTTTATTTAATTATGACTATGTTGTAATAAAGGAGCGATATGATTGTTTTAAACTCGCGAGCTGGGAAACTAAAGGAACAAAGGTAATATTTAGGATTTGATAGATAGTAAATAAAAAATTCATTCAGGGAAACAAGTATTTCCTTTAATAAAAACAAGATATTTTAATGAGTCATCCGACGAACAATCTCTTGTTGGCGAATGAATAAAACCTGTTGAGGAAAATAATATTTCTACAGGCTCTGAGGAACATAAGCTGCTGCCAAACTCTATAAAAGCATAAAAACAATAAAATCCTCATGATCTTTACTGCAACTACTACTTCTTCTGCTGCATCCACGTTTGGTTTCACGTTTTTTTGTAATTTTTCTCCAAGGTATCTATAACAAAGTTTTGAATTCGTTGCCTCTCTTTTAATGAGATGCTTTCTGGTAACGAGCGCATTTTAAAATATAACTAGGGTGGAAACATGGCGCCAATATGGCTCTATTTGTTCAGTTGTCAGCATTTTTTAAAGGTTTTATTTATTGAATCTTGGTAATGTGAACTAACAATAAGTATTCAAATCTTAATACTAAATACAGCAAGTAAGTGCAGTATATTCGGCTGGGCCAAATCTAAAATACCCTTCCCGATAGTCTCGTATATGTATATATTTAAAAATGTAACCTAAATATGTTCGGTTGTATATGAACCGATATCGGAATTTTCTATTTTCTGTATTTTAGTAACCTTCTTTTATAACGTGAATTGCTTTTCAGCAAAAAAAAAAAAAAAAATGTTAATGGAAAAATCGGTTTAGGCTATATCTTAGGTATATATGGACCGATATCGGAAATTTTCATTTTCCATATATATATAATTTTATTTCATTACCAAAAAACTTTTAGCAAAAAAAGTTGTTTACGTTCGCTTAATCGGCATTTTAATGAAAACCCCGGTCTAGGCTATATTTTGGGTATATATGGATCGATATCGGAAATTTTCATTTTGCATATTTATTTAACCTTATTTCATTACCAGAACTGCTTTTGAGCACAAAAAAGTTGTTTAAGTTCGCTTACCCGACATTTTCATGAAAACCCCGATTTAGGGTATATCTCGGGTACATACGGACCGATATCGGAAATTTTAATTTTCCGTATTTAAATTACCTTTTTTCATTTCCAAAACTGCTTTTGAGCAAAAAAAGTTGTTTAAGTTCGCCTACGCGACATTTTCAAGAAAAACCAGGTCTAGGCTATATCTCGGGTATCTATGGACCGATATCGGAAATTTTTATTTTACATATTTATATAACCTTATTTCATTACCAAAAAACTTTAAGCAAAAAAAGTTGTTTAAGTTTGCTTACGCGACATTTTCATGAAAACCCCGATTTGGGCTATATCTCGGGTATATATGGACCGATATTGGAAATTTCCGTTTTCCATATTTATATAACCTTATTTTATGACGAGAACTGCTTTTGAGCACAAAAATTTTTTTTAAGTTCGCTTACGCGACATTTTCATGAAAAACCCGGTTTAGGCTATATCTCGGGTACATATGGACCGATATCGGAAAATTTCATTTTCCACATTTATATAACCTTATTTCATAACCAAAACTGCTTTTGAGCAAAAAAAAGTTGTTTCAGTTCGCTTATGCGACATTTTCATGAAAAACACGATTTGGGCTATATCTCGGGTATATTGACCGATATCTGAAAAAAAAATTTGTGTTTTAGTCACCATGCTTAATGAGTGTGTGAAGTTTGAAGCAAACCAAACAATTTTTTTTTCAAACATTTCCATACAAAATTGCAAAAAAATGGCTTTTTTCGGAATTTTGAATATCGGAATTTTGAATATATACGTGGACCGATATTACTGAATTTCAATAGCAAACCCATGAATCGATGAGGTAAAAGAATGGTGAAAGAAAAAAGTTTCTAAGTCTAATGGTTTTCTCAGAAACGGTATTTCAACAGCGGACAGACGGGCATCGCTTAATCGACTTTTCCATTAATTCTGAATCAGAATATATATACTTTATAGGGTCGCAAAAAAAAACTGTAGAAATTACAAACGGAATCACAAACTTATATATGCCCTTTACATTTTTGTGAAGGGTATAAAAATATCAAAGTATATATAAACAGTGAGACAAACATAAGCGTTACAAACAGAGGGACATGTATATATTTAACAATATACTACTACACTATAAGTCAATTTAATTGCGCTGCTTTTAATTTCAACTGAGTGGCTTTTTCATCAATGTGAGACTACCACGTCAGGCTACGGTCGAGGTGAATACCAAGGTACTTGACTTCATTATGCTGCGGAATAGGTGAGCTGTTGATTTGGATAGGTGAACGTTTTTTTTCGCAGCGTGAATGTAACATGGGAACATTTTTGTTCATTAACTTTGATTTTCCAAAATTTTTGCCATTTCTCTAATATTGAAATATATTCCTGTAAATTACGTGAAGTTAATTGATGGTTTTCATGAACGCTGCAGAATGCTGTGTCATCTGCGCAAGTTGCAGTGTGAATACCAGGCATGTCAGAAGCGTAAATCATATACAAAGTGGGTCCCAAAATGGGGAACTCCTGCCTCGATTGACTGAGTTTTCAATCGAGGTGACATCTTAACTCGTGAGTATAAGATGCCACATCGACGTTAAATGACAATGGTTGCCATATAGATTAATATTAAACAGAATGTCTGGTGACAATATGTAATATTCTATATTATAGTTTTAATTCCATATCGTATGTATGTATATTATGTTAATTATGACAAAAATATGGGTATATTAAAATAAACCAATTTGCGATATTAGTGTGGTTGTTGACAAAAGTAGTTTGTTAGCATAATAAATGTTGAGTATGTTAACTTTAATTAATATAATTTTTTTTTTATATTGGACCAGTACTCAGGGGATGACCCCTACATATGCAGTGCATTGTACCAGAACTAGGAAAATAGGTTGTGAGGAGGGGGAAAGAGGGAGTAGTGTTTGTGAACATTTGACTTGAACCTTCCAACGTTATAACAGACAGGAAACACGTCTGCAGGCAACTTATTCCACAGACGAAGCGTACGGCAGAAAAACGAATTCTCTCTGTAATGCGTAGTACGATTCCCCGGGCAATCGACCACAAATGGATGAGCTCTGGACAATGAACGTGTGCTACGTAAAAATGTGCGAGTTTCAGGAACAAGATCCCTAATCTCGTCAGAGTAAAATCCATTGTAGTAACGATAGAACAGAGTAACGCACCCCACATTGCGTCGATGCTTTAGTGAGCCAATAGAGATGGATACCCTACTGTCACCGATAAGCTTTTTCGCCCTCTCCTGCACACGGTCGAGTAACGCCAAAATAGACTTTGAGGCACCGGCCCAAACAATACAAAGTTGTATTCCATTTTCGGCCGGGTGTAGGTGGTATAAATAGTAAGGAGGTCGGATGGAGTGAAGTACATCTTATACCGTTTCAACAAACCAAGGCACTTGAATGCTTCTTTGGAGACATGAAAAATGTGTTCAGTCCAGCGAACATCACGTTGTATCTTCATTCCAAGAACATCAAGAGCATCCGATTCCTCAATATTTGTACCATCCATGAGTACAGATGAAGCAGCACTTGCGGTCGTTTGTTTATGTGTTAATAAGCAACATTGGGTCTTACGAGCGTTAAATGCGACCCTATTTTTACGACCCCACTCGGAGATTAATAGAAGATCACTATTCACTGAATCATTCATATTTAGCCTCTTAGCAGCGATCTCTGATAGGCTGGGTCTATAACTAAAAAAGTACGAGTGGCAAATGCTGCTGTCATCCGCGAAAGAGTGGATAGGGTTGGAAGTTTGATAGAGAAGGTCATTCAGGAAAATAAGAAATAGAGTAGGAGAGAGAACGGGGACTTGTGGTACCCCTGAATTAATCTTGAACTCGTTTGATGAGACCCCATCTATAACAACTCGTATAGTGCGGTCTCGGAGAAAGCTCGATATAAATCGAGAAAAGCCATCACCGACACCAAAAGCACTAAGTTTCGCCAGTACTGCAGCATGCCACACTCTGTCAAACGCTTTGGAGACATCCAGAGCTACCACCTTACTTTCGCCAAAATGATGGATTGACTGGTACTATTTCTCAGAGAGATATGCCAGAAGATCTCCAGTAGAACGACTCTTACGAAATCCATATTGACGATCACAAAGTAATTTATGCGACTGTAGATACCTTACAAGATGGTAATTGACCATACTTTCCATTGCTTTGAAAAGCGCAGAGCAAATTGCAATTGGGCGGTAATTTTCAGGGTTATTTGCCTCACCCTTTTTGGGAATTGGCGTTACATTAGCAACTTTCCAGCATGATGGGAACTCACGAGCATGGTAAAGTATGCTGAAGAGGCGTGCTAATGAGCGCTTAAGCGTAGAAGAGCACTGCTTCAAGACCAGTGCTGGAATACCATCCGGTACAGGAGTTTTAGTTATGTCGAGGTCTGTCAAAACCCTTTTAACTGCTCGAGCCCGGAAGAATATCTTTGGCATAGTTACAGATACTCTTTCAAGCCCGGGAAGTGTTGACTGCTTTCCGGCAAGTATGAACTGCTTGCAAAAATTTTAGCCAACAGGTTAGCCTTGTCAACCAGGTCGGCGAATACCTGGTCATTCATTAAGAGCGTTGGAATTGATGCACTAGCATTGTTCTTTACTCTTTTAACGAATGACCAAAAGGTGTTACTGCCCCGGGGAGCAGAAGACGCTGTTCGTGAAGAGACTTTTCACACCGAAGTACCTTGGCACACGAACTCCTTGCTTTTTTGCTTACTCGTACTATTATAACAATGTTGAACAAATATAGAGTTATTTTTACAACACTATTGTCAGTTATATCAATGGCGCTTTATTTATAACAACAATATAGTATTATCAGCAACAACCATATAATATATAGCGTAGAATATTGTCATACACATTTTTTCTACATGTACATACTTACGTATATATTTAGGGAGTCGTGCTTAATTTCTCCTTTCTTTTTTTTCTTATCTATGTATATGTATTATAAAAGTTAATACATTAAAAGTGCAAGATGGATTAAATTTTTTGGAATATTTAAAAGAATGATTGCAATCTTGAATCACAATGTTTAAGTGTTCAAAGAACAAAAAGGTAATGCCCGCACACATACATACATACGAGTATAAAAGCTGAAGAATTAATTTCATGACGTAAGCATGTTTATCACTGGCAGATAGACATATGGCCAACAAGGTGTTTGTGACTCTTATTTTACTTTTACGAGCTAAAGTTTTAATTTATATGTAAATTGTGTTTCAACAATGAGGACTCCTTAGGAGAGAAAATCGAAGTATTGGAAAAAAGGAAAATATATTAAATTAATTACATTAAATGGTACTAAAATTTAAATAAGCTTAATTGTAAATATTCCCAGGAAAAATTTCCCTTTCGGCGCATTTTTTCATGCCAATTTGAAAACACTGTTTTAATAAAATTTATAAATTTTCTGCTGGTATATTCCAAGGCAGCTTTATACAGGTAGCGACAGAATTACAATAAATACAACACCAACAAACATCAACATGTATTTTGTTAGTAGAATTTACGAATAGTTGTCAAAATTTTGACTAATTTATAATAGATCATTTTTTTTATTTTACTTTTTTTAATAAAATTATTTATTGTATCTTTTAAAAGAACTAACAATAAGTATGCAAATCTTAAAACTAAAAAATTCATTAATTAATATAGAAAAAAAAATTAATTAATATTGAAAAATTTTATTTACTTAGGTCCAACCAATACTAGACGAAAAGTTGTTTCTTGCGTGTATTTTGTTGGTAAATCACCTTTCCAAGATGTCCATCCTTCTTAGTCGAGGGTGGCCACCAAAGTGCGAGAGGATTCGGGTGAGACTCCAGTCTGTTAATGTACGTTATCGCGTGCTTTGAAAATTCATCTTTCACTAAGGGTACACCTAGATCTTTGTGAATTAGAGAGTTTCTAACATACCATGGAGCTGCAGTAATTGTACGAAGAATTTTATTCTGGCGCTTTTGAATTTTCTCAATGTTAGATATGACAATGCATCTAATATTTGTTTAATATTAAGTGCTGTCCACATTGACATGAGAACACTAACAGGAACAGCAAAATACTGTTACTGTCAGGTGTACACTGCAAATGGTATTGTTTTTTTGCCGTCTTCACACTGCTGTTAATACGTCTGTTTTAAAAGCTCTGTCTTAACAGAAAATGACATTTCAATATGAGAAAAGTAAAAATAATTTTAAAATAAAAGAAATTTTCGAAAAAAAGTTTGAATTTATATTTTAGATTGCAAATTTTGCAATAAAAATATTTTTTTTTTCACAAACTATAAAAAAAGACATAAAAAGTGATGATGTGCCTTTACTGGCGGAGTTAAAATAATGAAAAATCGAGGCATACGTGTACTCCACCATGTGAATATCGGGCCGTCAAAGGGTTGTTTTAACAGTATTTCCTTACAGATTTTCCTGTCTAGTGTAGACGGGCAGTTAACGGCAACAAATATTTTTTTGTTTCTTTTAGTACAAATTTTAAATATTTTGTTTCCACCTTTTTTTCAAAATTAAGATAAACAAGTAAAAGTGTAGTATATTCGGCTGGGCCGAATCTAAAATACTCTTCACGATAGGCACGTATATGTATAGTATATTAAAAATGCGACCTCAATATGCTCGGTTATATAGGGTGTTTTTTTAAGCTAGATAGAACTTTAAATTGTAAAAAGTAACACAAAAAATTAAATTTTGATGAAACATTTTTTTTATTTGTTTCAGTATACTCTGACAAATCATCATGAATAGACTCACGCTTGAACAACGCTACGAAATTATCCAAATTTACTTTGAAAATCAGACCCGTTGTTTTATCGCAAAATTGTGTTCAGCGATGAGGCGCATTTTTGGCTTAACGGGTTTGTTAATAAGCAAAATTGCCGCATATGGAGTGAGACCAATCCACAAGAGACCCTACAGACTCCATTACATCCAGAAAAATGCACTGTTTGGTGCGGTTTTCATGCTGGTGGCATCATCGGACCTTATTTCTTCAAAAATGAGGCCGGAGCTCGCGTTACGGTCAATGGAGATCGTTACCGCACCATGATCAATGATTTTTTGTTTGAAAATATGGATGACATTGATCCGGAGGAGATGTGGTTTCAACAGGATGGCGCTACGTGCCATACGGCGAACGCAACCATCGACTTACTGAAATCAAAATTTGGCGATAAGTTGATTTCGAGAAATGGACCTGTCAATTGGCCTCCAAGGTCGTGCGATTTGACACCTCTCGATTATTTCCTGTGGGGCTACGTGAAGTCACTGGTTTAATGCTGATAAACCAGCAACACTTGACGCCTTGGAGGCCAGCATTGTTCGTGTTGTTCGTGACATACGGCCAGCAGTGCTCGAAAAAGTGGCCCAAAATTGGACGTCCAGAATGCGCTTCGTCAAGAACAGCCGCGGTGCCCATATGCCCGAAATCATTTTCAAATGTTAATGTCACGTATTGATCTTTCGAATAAAAAAAAATTTTGATTACAATTTAATTTTTTGTGTTATTTTTTACAATTTCAAGTTCTATCGGGCTTAAAAAAACACCCTATATATGAACCGATATCGGAAATTTTCATTTTCTATATATATATATATATATATATATATATATATATATATATATATATATATATATATATATATATATATATATATATATATATATATATATATATATATATATATATATATATATATATATATATATATATATATATATAACCTTATTTCATTACCAGAACTGCTTTTGAGCACAAAAAAGTTCTTTCAATTCGCTTACTCGGCATTTTCATAAAAAAAACCGGTTAGGCCATATATCGGGTATATATGGACCGATATCGCGCATTTTCATTTTCCATACTTATCTAACCTTATTTCATTACCAGAACTGCTTCTAAGCAAAAAAAGTTGATTAAGTTCGCTTACGCCACGTGTTCATGAAAAACCCGGTTTAGGCTAAATTTTGGGTCTATATGGACTGATATCGGAAATATTGGTTTTCCATATTTACATAACCTTATCTTATTACCAGAACTGTTTTTTAGCAAAAAAGTTGTTTAAGTTCGCTTACTCACTCTGTGACTCTCCAACCGCACAGTCGTATAATTAAACAGTGAACAAAAAAAAAAAAAAACAAACAAACAAACAAACAAAAAAATCATTGTGCTCACTAATTTTTAAACTTACATATAAACAATAATATATTGTAATAAATTAAAAAACAATAACAAATTATTTTAAAAAACAACGGGAAAATAAATTCCTCACATTTCAGTAACTAAACAATAAAATCAATTTCAATAAAACAAGTGCGGTGGCAGTGCATTGTTATTGTTGTAATTGTGCGTGAAGATTACCTACCCAGTAGGAAAAAAATATACATTAAAGTTTTTGTTTTCTGTATGAGTAATCCCATCAGAAATAATTCTGAAAAAGAGCCTAGCGCCACCAGCAAAAATATATGGACTTCTGAAGAAGAATCTATAAGGCAATCATTGGACAATTTTCTTTCTACAAGAGATAAAATCCGCTCCTGTTCCGGCTCGCCTAACATAGATGTTACAACAGAAGATAAAAGATCTTCTACTCTAACTAATGCCAATAAACAAAAAACGCAAGTAGGCATGGATAGGTATATCACCATCACCAAGCGTCAGCGAAGCCCTAAATCTGCTCAAATTGCATCCAAATCAAAAATTTCTAAAGATGCCAAATCCGCTAGACCAACCAATCAAAACAGATTTTCTATTCTACAAACGGATGAGCCAACAGCATCGTCAAAAAAAAATCGTTTAAGCCACCACCAATTTATTTAAGAGAATCTGCCTCCAATGAACTGGTAAGAAAAATTGTTTCAGCAATCGGAGAAAATACATTTAACGTTACCTTCATCAAGCACGGCAATATTAACGAAACTAAAATTCAGGTTAACCATGAAAATGACTACCGAAAACTGTCTAACGAATTTGAAAAAGAAAAAAAAGCTTTTTATACTTATCAGCTTAAAAGCGCTAAAGGTCTTCAAGTCGTAATAAAAGGGATTGACCCTTGCGTAGACATTGATGAAGTTAAGACCGGTTTGACAGACAAGGGATTCAAAGTAAAAAATGTGTTAAACATCAGAAATCGTGAAAAGATCCCTCAACCCATGTTTAGGGTTAAATTAGAGCCAGGAGATGTGACTTTAAAGAAGAATGAAGTTCATCCAATATATAGCATAAAATACCTTTTACATCGAAAAATAACCGTAGAGGAACCGCATAAGCGCTTAGGACCCGTACAGTGCCACAACTGCCAAGAATTTGGCCATACTAAAGCGTACTGCAAGTTGCCTACAGTTTGTGTGATTTGTGTTTGGAGAACTCCATGGTACAGCACAATGCAATAAGCCGAAATTCGACCCAAAAATAAAAAAATGCAGTAATTGCGGTGAAAACCACACAGCTAATTATAGAGGTTGCTCCGTCTACACCCACCTCAAGCGCTCAATGAACAACAAACCAATAATTGCTTCTAAGCCACCACAGCAGACTCAAACTTTTTCTAATAATTCTTTTCCTCCGACACGACAGTCAACCACAGACATAACCGTTCAAAATCAAAATCAAATTTCTTATGCTAATGTAGTTAAGTCTAATTTCGCAAACCCGAATCAGGAATCTAGGTCTCGACCGCCCGATCAAAATTTCAGCAACTTTGAGGCAACAATACAGACCCTTATTCAAACTATAAACACTTTTACGTCGTCTATGATGACGATGATGCAGAAAATGGTGAAAATGCAATCCACCATTTTGCAGGTTATTTCGAAAAAATGATTTGGTTAAAAATATGTTTCTGGAACGCGAACGGCATCCGCCAACACAAAAATGACCTCGAATACTTCCTGATGGATAAGCAGATCGATATAATGATGATTGCAGAAACTCACTTGACGTCAACAAGCATCTTCAAAATTAACGGCTACGTACTATACGATACTAAAGACCCCCGTGGAAGAGCTTGTGGGGGCTCTGCAATCTTGATAAAATCTAGGATAAAGCATTTTTTGTTGAACGACACATGCGAGGACTATCTTCAAGCAACTAATATCTGTGTGGAAAATGTTCATTACAAATTGGTTATCTCATCGATTTATTCGCCGCCTCGATTTTCAGTGACGGAATCACAATACTCAAGTTTTTTCAACTCATTAGGACCTCGTTTTATAGCAGCTGGAGATTACAACGCAAAACATACTTTTTGGGGCTCACGTTTAATCACCCCGAAGGGCCGAGTGCTTTTTGATACAATTTCTAAAATGGGCTTAGACGTAATATCAAGCGGGCATCCCACTTACTGGCCGACTGACCGGCGAAAGATTCCTGATGTGATTGATTTTGGAGTGGTAAAGGGGTTCCCTGTGGAACGGATGCAAGCTGAGCCTTTGTTAGACTTGTCATCGGATCATTCACCTACTATTATTTCAGTGCGTTTTCCCCAGGAGACTTGGTCTCCGATTAACAATTTGCATAGGACTGTCACCCGAGTGAATTGGCTAAAATATAAAAAATTTTTGAGCACCCATTGCACTGAGAATATTGTTTTAAGAACACCTGAAGATATTAATGCGTCACTAAGCAACTTTAGCGAAAACCTTAAACAAGCCGCTGAACTTGCTTCTAGAGTTTATTTAACACGCAGAAACCTTCAAAATAGAACATATTCTTCAGAAATCGAGCAACTTGTGTTAGAAAAAAGACGACTTCGACGAGAGTGGCAACTTCGCAGGTCTCCGCAGCTAAAAACAAGGCTACGTGAGTGCACAAATAAACTAAGAAGTTTGCTTGGAAACCAAAAAACGGCTTCTCTACAAACGTATTTAGAAAGTCTGGATGGTACTCCTCAGTCCGACTATTCTTTATGGCGGGCGACTAAGGGTTTAAAAAGGCCAGTTAGAGGTAAGCCACCCTTGCGAGAACCGTCTGGTGACTGGGCTAGAGATGACTCGGAAAAGGGTAATTTATTTGTTAACCATTTGAAAAACGTTTTTACCACAAATAGGTCTGACAATGCAAATGAGTTGCCACCTATTGTTAGTAGACCTCCTGTGCCTTTAAGATTCAATTTCCAAGAAATTGAAAATGCTATTGGCAATCTAAACCTTAAAAAAGCTCCAGGTATGGATAAAATTAGCAACAAAATGCTCGTAGAGCTGCCTCGTGTAGCTAAAAGAATTGTTCTTTTTATTTTTAATGCTATTTTACGACTTGAGTATTACCCTGCAGAGTGGAAGGTGTCCATGATAACAATGGTTCCTAAGCCAGGGAAGGATCACACGAAAGTAGAATCATACCGTCCAATAAGTCTACTGTCAACAATATCAAAACTTTTCGAAAAATTGCTAAAGGCGAAGTTGGATCCAATGCTTCATAAGGTTACATGTATTCCTGATCACCAATTTGGTTTTAGAGCGAAACATTGCACCATTGAGCATACACACAGGTTAGTTAACGTCATAAGAAAGGCATTTGAAGATAAAAAATATTGCTCTGCCTTATTCATCGACGTCTCACAGGCTTTTGATAAAGTGTGGCACGATGGCTTAATGCATAAAATAAAGTTTAACTTACCTGCAAACATACATAACCTTTTGGAAAGCTATTTATATTGTCGCCAATTTATAGTAAAAGAAGGCGATTTCATAAGCCCCGCTCAGTCTATTGAAGCAGGAGTTCCCCAATGCAGCATATTAGGGCCTATCTTATATTTGATCTACGCATCTGACATGCCAACAAGCACCAACGTTAACACTTCAACATTTGCAGATGATACAGCAGTCCTTAGCATACATAGTAACCACCAGCAAGCATCAATAAATTTACAGGAACATATCGACAAACTAGAGAAATGGCTGAAGCTTTGGAAAATCAAGGTTAATGAACAAAAGTGTGCCCATGTTACATTCGCACTGCGTCTAGGAACATGCTCACCCATTACTATTAACAATAAAGTAATACCTCAACACAGTGAAGTCAAATACCTCGGAATTCATCTTGACCGTAGACTAACATGGAAGTCGCACATCGAGGCAAAAGTAACGCAGATGAAATTGAAAGCAGTGCAAATTAACTGGCTACTAGGCAGAAATTCGACCTTGAAGCTTGATTGTAAACTTTTGCTGTACAACTCGATTCTAAAGCCAATATGGTGCTATGGGATTCAATTATGGGGCACAGCCTCGGCATCCAACATTGAGAAAATTCAAAGAAGTCAAAATAGAATTCTCCGTAGAATTACAGATGCTCCATGGTACGTTAAAAACTCACGAATCCACGCAGATCTGAACGTACCTTTTGTGAAATCTGAATTTGTGAAGTACGCGACAAGGTATATTAACAAACTTGAATTCTATCCAAATCCTCTTGCAGCTAATATTCTTAATTTTGGTGGTCATACCCGTCTGAGAAGGAGGGATACTTTGGCTACCATTAGAGCTCTAAACAGATGACTGAATTCTGAAATAATATTCGCATAAAAATAAATTTTCGTCCAGCACTGGCAGGACTTTAATCATAATTTTTTTTTAGTATTAAGATTTGAATACTTATTGTCATTACATTTTTTTATGTAGATTCAATAAATAAAATAATGAAGTTAAAAAAAAAAAAAAAAAAAAAGTTCGCTAACGCGACATTTTCATGAGAAACCCGGTTTGGGCTATACTCGGGTATATATGGACCGATATCGAAAATTTTCATTTTCCATACTTATATAACCTTACTTTATTACCGGAACTGCGTTTGAGCAAAAAAAGTTGTTTAAATTCATTTACGCGACATTTTCATGAAAACCGCGGTTTCGGCTATATCTGGGGTATATATGAACCGATATTGGAAATTTTAATTTTCCATATTTATATAACCTTACTTTATTACCGGAACTGCGTTTGAGCAAAAGAGGTTGTTTAAGTTTACTTACGGGACATTTTCATGAAAAAACCGGTTCATGGTATATCTGGGGTATATATGGACCGCTATCGGAAATTTTCATTTTCCATATTTATATAACCTTACTTTATTACCGGAACTGCCTTTGAGCAAAAAAAGTTGTTTAAGTTTACTTACGGGACATTTTCATGAAACACCCGATTTAGGCTATATCTCTGGTATATATGGACCGATATCGGGCATTTTCATTTTCCATATTTATCCAACCTTATTTTATTACCAGAAATGCTTTTAATGAAAAAAACGTTGTTTAAGTTCGCTTACACGGCATTTTCATGAATACCCCGGCTTAGGCTATATCTCGGGTGTATATGGACCGATATCGGAAATTTTCATTTTCCATACTTATATAACCTTATTTTATTACCAGAACTGCTTTTAAGCAAAAAAAAGTTGTTTAAGTTCGCTTGCGCCGCATGTTCATGAAAAACCCGGTTTAGGCTATATCTCGGGTATATATGGACCGATATCGGAAATTTTCATTTTCCATACTTATATAAACTTATTTTATTACCAGCACTGCTTTTAAGCAAAACAAATTTGTTTAAGTTCGCTTATGTGGCATTTTCATGAAAAACTCGGTTTAGGCTATGTCTCGGGTATATATGGACCGATATCGGAAATTTTCATTTTCCATATTTATATAACCTTATTTTATTACCAGAATTTCTTTTAAGAAAAAAAAAGTTGTTTAGCTTCGCCTATACGACATTTTCATTAAAAATCCGATTTGGGCTATATCTCGGGTATATATGGACCGATATCTGAAAATTGCCTTTAAGTCACCATGCTTAATAAGTGTGTGAAGTTTGAAGCAAAACAAACAACTTTTGTTTTCAAAAATTTTCATACAAAATTGCAAAAAAAATGGATTTTTTCGGAATTTTGAATATATTTCAGATATATGTGGACCGATATTACTGAATTTCAATAGCAAACCCATGAATCGTTGGGGTAAAAGAATGGTAAAAGAAAAAAGTTTCTAAGTCTAATGGTTTTCTCAGAAACGGTATTTCAACAGCGGACAGACGGACATCGCTTAATCGACTTTTCCATTAATTCTGATTCAGAATATATATACTTTATAGCGTCGCAAAAAAAAACTGTAGAAATTACAAACGGAATCACAAACTTATATATACCCTTAACATTTTTGTGAAGGGTATAAAAAAAAAATATTAATTAAGTGATATCTTTAGCCTGCGTATGCGACTTAAAGTTTCTGCAATTTTGATAAAAATCACTCTTACTATTTTGTTATTAAAAATAAATACACTTTCACAACAAATTGCTTCACTACAGTTTTATTTGAGAAAAATATTACGTTTTAAAAGTAATTTAATTATCCTTTTACATTAAAATCTTTTTTGTTCTTGAATCTCGGCATACATTTTCTGGATTCAAGTTTTGTCCTCTCGATTTCCTATTACATAAGGACATGAATTCTTCTGTCACTATTTTTACAGTGCGTTCTACAGCTTGCGTATGACATGGTAGTTTTAAAAAGTCATATTTTTCCATATATAGTTTTAATAAATACGTTTAACTCTTCATTAGTGATATTATGGTAGTTATTCGAACTAAAATCTACTTTCGGTACATGAAATATGAAACGATATTTTATTTGATCGCCAATATGGTTTCATTAAACTAATTAAACAATTATTTTGTATTTACGGGTAATTATATATTTTATTTATTTATAAGTTTTGATGAGCAAAACTGGTTTGCTCGAATCAATGCTTGTTTGATAATTGTTCTTAAAACTAAAATTACATTTACTTATATACTACTTATGAGAAATTCTAGACGACTCATTTATATTAGTTATTATATTATTAAAGTTAAAGGCTTGGGAAACTAATTTGCTACCTACGTTTAGGGGTAAGCTGATCGGACGTCACATGTGGTTCAAGGCCATAATTTGTTTTGCGCGATTCAAATGTTTTAGCATTATAGCAGTGCATCACACATGCATACATACTTTCCTTTCCTGGTTCCTGTAGTAGTGATGATGATACACTCATCAGCAATATGTTTTTAGATTTCTTCGCAACAACATACTCCAAGAGCACATTCGATTACAATTCTACTTATCAGTTTAATTTAAAAAATTCATCTGGCATAACTTTTCCATTCATTGACAGTGAAACCGTTCTTTCAAATTTAAGATCACTTAAATCTTCTTATTATCCTGGTCCGTATGGAGTTCCTAGCTGTATTCTCAAATATTGTGCAGAGTCCTTGTATAATCCACTTTTGATAATCTATAACAAGTCTGTTGATCTATGTTACCTTCCTCCTGAATGGAAAAAATTGTTCATTATCCCTTTGTTTAAATATGGAAGCAAGTTTGACATATCAAACTACAGAGGAATTGCTAAGCTAAATGCTATTCCAAAACTGCTGGAAAAAATTTTGACTAGTTGTCTATCTCACCAAATATCTTCATTGATATCAACGTATCAACATTGCTTTTGTAAGTCACGTTCCACCACTACTAACATCTTGGAGTTTACTACTATCGTAAATGATGGATTTTTAAATAGCAAGCAAACGGATGTAATTTACACGGATTTTAGTAAAGCATTTGACAAAGTAAACCACGATCTGTTGTTACACAAGCTTTCGTTAATGGGATTTAGCAGTTCAACCCTTAAATGGACTCGTTCATATCTGTCCAACAGAACCCAACAAGTCAAGTTTAGAAACGTTTTATCGATAAATTTGGATGTTCCTTCTGGTGTTCCCCAAGGAAGCCGTCTTGGCCCGTTGTTATTTACCCTTTTTATTAATGATCTGCCCTCTGTTGTCTTGCACTCAAGAATTTTAATGTATGCTGATGATGTTAAACTATTTAAACACCTAAATAACCCCAAAGACCAACTTCTATGTACTTCAAGCCGATATCAATAAACTTGTGGAATAGTGCAAACTTAATTTTATGTACCTTAACATAAAAAAATGTAAACAAATGTCATTTTATCGAAGCAACTACTCAAATTATTCTTATCACATTAATGGAATAATGCTTGAAAAAGTTAACACTATTACCGATTTGGGATTCATCCTTGATCATAAGCTGGATTTTCGAGATCACATTGCGCTAACTGTTAATAAGGCTTGTGGAGTTCTTGGATTTATGAAACGATGGTCTAAAGAATTTTCAGACCCTTACATTACAAAGCAACTTTATATTTCCTTGATTCGCCCTATTCTTGAATATGGATCAATTATATGGGATCCTTACTTCACCATTTACATAAATAGTATTGAATCTATCCAAAAACAATTTCTTATTTTCTGTCTACGGGGTCTTGGATGGAACTCGTATGTGCTGTCATCATATGAAAGTAGGCTTGGACTGATTAAATTACCAACTTTGAAAAGTCGTCGAACCATGCTTAGTATCTCTTTCCTCCTTGGATTGATTCGCGGTGAAGTTGATTCAAAGTTTCTGCTGAGCAAAATAAATTTCTGTGTACCAACAAGAGCAACCCGTAACTATCAACTAATAAGTCTAGATTATCACAGGACCGTCTATGCTAACAATGATCCCTTTCCTCGCATATGTGAAATATTCAACAAATTTTATCATATTATCGATATCTCTGAATCTAATGATGTTCTAAAACGAAAAATAATTTTGTACTTAAATACGTAATTGTACTCCTTTATATTTTTTCTTTAGTCTGTAAGGACTTATAGTCTATAGACTTAAATAAATAAATAAATAAATACTTTCATAAGCCCATATCATTCGCACCTCAAGTTTATTTTCAAGTGATAGCACTTAATAGGCGCACTGTCCCGACAACGATCCGTGACTACAGGAAATGTCAAATAACGAGGGTTAAGAATTTAAAATGCAACTTAATATTCTTTTAGTTATTTCTTATACATGCCTTTAATAGGATGCATTCTTGTTATGGCTAAAAGAGTGAATTTATGTCGTGATCATGCTACAAAAGGAACTGGAACAGAGGAAGCAGTGATAAATGTAGTTGAGTAAAGGTCTTGATGAAGGTTACGATGGAGTGGCAGGTATATTTTTTTGATTTGACAACAGCATTCGAACTGGTTAAAAATGACATTCTATGAGCGAAACTTCTTTGTATCGGATTGTCTCAAAATGCAATAAATTTACTTAAGGAAACCACATATTGGATATAAATTGTGGAGTACCAGAGGGAAGTGTGCTTGGTCCAAAACTAAAAATTTATGTTGATAATTTAAAAAATGGACACTTATTTAGTTATGCAGATAACATATGTCTTTTTTATAAATATAAATATGATAACGTTTTGAAAACACACATCGAGCAAGACGCTGCAATTTCGTCCGAGTTTTTGAGGCTCAATAGACTTATGCTTAATGCAAATAAATCAAAATTTATAAGATTCGACTCCCTGGATGACGTGAAGAGCCTATGATGGCAATTTAATATGTGAATTGGAAAATGTTAAGTACCTCGGCATAAATCTTAGTAGTAACCTTTTATGGGATGACCATATTAGTAAACTAAAAGCCAAAATTTCAGCGGGAATTGGTATACTTTACAAATTTAGAAATAAACTAAACGTAAGGACAAAAGTCTTGATATACCAATCTATTGTTCATTCCCACCTTACTTATGTTCCGGTAGTTTATGGACATTAAATGAGTACTAGCTTAAAAAGTTTACAGGCAGCACAGAATAAGGCATTAAAACTTGTGTTTAATTTACCCATAAAATTTTCTACGATAGATATACATATATCGCAGCTATGCAAAAACTATATTTCCTATTAGAGGAACAACAAGTACTATTGTACGTTTTCAAGTTCTTAAAAGGATTTGGATTACACACTACTATGTTCCATCAGAACTCCCCAATTACACAGAGGACTTCTAGACAGCATTGATTTATAGATCACCAGAACATTTAACAAATTCTTCTTTGTTATCAACCTTTAAAAATAGACTAAAAACACATCTTTTAGAAAATGTAGAAATACTTCTTGCATCACCGTATTATTATTATTATTGCATTAAGTATTATTTATACTATTATTTAATTTGTTGGTGAAATATGTAAAACCTTAGATTTTTTATTTTTTTGAGTTCAAATTAGTTATATAACATTGTTCCCATTTAGCCTCTATAAAGCCTACTTGGCGCTGAGGCAAAACTATAAATATTGTTTTTGAAACTAAGAAACATGAAGAGTTTCGAGCTTCTAGAATTCTCTTTGCTGCGAGCTCTCTCACTTTTTTATTTTCGCCCGACAACATTGACAGGAGCAAATTTTCTGAATGGGCAAAATAGGCGTTGTGTTGAGTTGCGGGATCTATTATTTGTTTATACTCTGCTGACAGATATCGAGAACATTTAACCAATTTCCAAGAATTTTAGACCCATCTTTGCAAGCTGGCTTTGGTTTTTATTTGAAACAGACTGGGGCGTAAACTTTAACGCAATGTTCAGCTAAAACTTTTAGATTTTTCGATGGATTTGATGTGGAAACCATATTGCGTGTGACATTTTCCCTGGGGATCTGTTAGCTAAATAATAGGGACATTGTCTAGTAATAACATACAAGTATTTTTGGTTTGAAATTAGGTCTTCCATCTTTACTTTCGGAAGTTCACTTGATGTCTTTTCATATATAACGATTGAAAAGTTTTCACAATTTCTTAATAAATTACCAATAGAGCCAGTATGAGAAGACGGGCCTGTGATAGCACCATTTCAGAAAAGAAGTCTACAGTACAGGTAATGAGTGGAGAAGACTAATATGTTAAACTTTGAGGTCAATGCACGGGCTATTACATTAAAAATAATTATGCAATATTTTACAGGTTGTTATTGACGAAGTAAGACAGCTTTTTTTACTATTAGAAGTAGATTTGAAGAATAAAAATTTTTTGACCCAGCCTAATGTACAACAATAAAGATATGGATTTTAATGGCTGTTGAAACAAATATCGTGACAATGGTGAAACATATAAAGAGGTCGAAGAGATCTGGAAAAATTTCGCGGATAATTTTGTCCGTAAGTCAGTAAAAAAGAAGATTGAATGTTACCGTAAGTTGCTGAATATGAAAATGTCTGAGAACCAGTCTATATCCCAATTTTTGATCGATTTTGATGTTTGTGTTTCGAATTGTACCGAAATAAGAATTCAAATTGATGAAGATTTATTTGCTGTTGTTATTTACGCTGGATGCTATACCTGATCGTTTTTCAGATATTAAAGCTGTGTCTTAAAATCAAGATTGTAAGGGATTGCTGACAAAGACGAACATTATTTAAGCAGTTCTTCATTCAAAACAAAATTTAATAAAAAGACAAAGGAGGTCAAAGGTCAAAAACAAATATATTTATAAATGGTTCCGATGTGGAACAAAAGGTCATAAAGCCAAAGATAGTAGGTAGTAAATGTGTTGAAGAAAATATAGAATAGATTTTTAAACGAGGTCTCTATAACATCGATAGAAACAAATTGATAGCGTCAGAAAATCTTTACTTTGTAAAATTTTTTAATTTTTATTTTGGACCAGTACTCAGGGGATGACCCCTACATATGCAGTGCATTGTACCAGAACTAGGAAAATAGGTTGTGAGGAGGGGGAAGGAGGGAGTAGCATTTGTGAACATTTGACTTGAACTTTCCAACGTTATAACAGACAGGAAACACTTCTGCAGGCAACTTGTTCCACAGACGAAGCGTACGACTGAAAAACGAATTCTCTCTGTAATGCGTAGTACGATTCCCCGGGCAATCGACCACAAATGGACGATGAAAGCGTACTACGTAAATATGTGCGAGTTTCTGGAACAAGATCCCTAATCTCGTCAGAGTAAAATCCATTGTAGTAACGATAGAACAGAGTAACGCACCCCACACTGCGTCGATGCTCCAGTGAGTCAATAGAGTTGGATACCCTACTGTCACCGATGAGCTTCTTTGCCGTCTTCTGCACACGGTCGAGTAACCTAAAAATAGACTTTGAGGCACCGGCCCAAACATGAGAGTTGTATTCCATTTTCGGTCGGATATAGGTGGTATAAATAGTAAGGAGATCGGATGGAGTGAAATACATCTTGCACCGTGGCACTTGAATGCTTCTTTAGAGACATGAAAAATGAGTTCAGTCCAGCGAACATCACACTGTATCTTCATTCCAAGAACATCAAGAGCATCGATTCCTCAATATTTACATATAACATCCATGAGTACAGATGAAGCAGCATTTGCGGTCGTTTGTTTGTGTGTTAATAAACAACATTGGGTCTTACGAGCGTTAAATGGGACCCTGTTTTTACGACTCCATTCGGAGATTAATAGAAGATCACTATTCAGTGAATCATTCATATTAAGCCTCTTGGCAGCGATCTCTGATAGGCTGGGTCTATAACTAAAAGAGTACGAGTGGAAAATGCTGCTGTCATACGCGAAAGAATGGATAGGGTTGAAAGTTTGATAGAGAAGGTCGTTGAAGAAAATAAGAAATAGGGTAGGAGAAATAACGGAGCTTTGCGGTACCCCTGAATTAATCTTAAACTCGAATAGTGCGGTCTCTGAGAAATCCATATTGACGATCACAAAGTAGTTTATGTGACTCCACATAAGGTGATAGTTAAGCATGCTTTCCATTACTTTGGAAAGTGCAGGGTTATTTGCCTTTTTGGATATTGGTGTTATACTGGGTGGCCCAGAAAGACCGAAGTGGTGTGAATTCCTTATAACTTTGTTATTATAATTTTTTTTTCTTTTCTTTTCAGTATTTTGTAAAGAAGACTTGGATAATTTATAATGGAGCAATACACAATTGAACAACGTGCCCAAATTGTTGAAATTTACTTTTCAAATCAACGGTCCATTGTGTTGACTCAGCGTGCATACCGTCGTCAATTTAATGTGCGGGTTGCACCCTCTCAGTCAACAATAAACCGTCTGGTTGCAAATTTTCGAGAACAAGGAGCAGTAAGGAACCTTCCTGGTCCCGGCAGACACCGAACTGTCCACACGGCTGACAATATTCAAGTGGTACAGGAGAGAATTCGGGAGGATCCAGAAACATCAACCAGGAGACGTTCGTCACAACTGGGCCTCTCAAGGACGTCGCTGCAGCGAATTTTGCACACCATAGGATTGTTTCCATACAAAATTCAACTTGTCCAAGAATTGAAACCAACAGATTACCAGCAACGACTTGACTATGCAATTTATTTCCAGCAAAAAGCACAAGAGAATCCAAATTTTATTCATAACTTAATAATGAGTGACGAAGCCCATTTTCAATTAAATGGGTTCGTTAACAAGCAAAACTGTAGGATATGGGCTACGGAAAACCCGAGAGTACTTCATCAACGACAATTGCACCCAGTTAAGTGTACCGTTTGGTGCGGTGTTTCTTCAGAAAGGATCATTGGCCCATTTTTTTTTGAAAATGAACAAGGTGTCGCCATTTCCGTCAATGGTGATCGATATCGGGCCATGTTGCAAAATTTTGTAAGGCCAGCCGTGGAAAACCATCCGCAAATATGGTTCCAACAGGATGGAGCCACAGCGCACACTGCGAGGGCCACAATGACTCTTTTACGCGACATCTTTGGTGAAAGAATAATTTCTCGTAACAGCAATTTTAATTGGCCTCCGCGTTCCCCGGATTTAACCGCTCCAGACTGTTTTCTTTGGGGCTATTTAAAAGGAAAAGTTTATGTTAATAAGCCTAGGACTATTGAGGAGTTAAAAACCAATATTCGAGAAGAAATTAACAACATACCACCGGAAGTTTTGCGAAAGGTCATGGAAAATGTGTTGGAAAGAGCACATTTGTGCGAAGCAGAATATGGCCACCACTTGCGGGATATCATTTTTAATAACTAATCCAAAAATATTCCCCATAAATTTAATGTATTTAAAAAAAAAAAAATTAAAAAAATATCTCTTAAATAAAAAGTTATAAGCAATTCACACCACTTCGGTCTTTCTGGGCCACCCTGTATTAGCAACTTTCCAGCATGATGGGAGCTCACGAGCATGGTAAAGTGTGCTGAAGAGGCGTGCTAATGAGCGCGCAAGCGTAGAAGAGCACTGCTTCAAGACCAGTGCTGGAATGCCATCCGGTCCAGGAGTCTTGTTTATGTCGAGGTCTGCCAATACTCTTTTAACTGCTCGCGCCCGGAAGATTATCTTTGGCATAGTTACAGATACTCTTTCGAGCTCGGGAAGTGATTGACTGCTTTCCGGCAAGCAGGAATTGCTTGCAAAAATTCCAGCCAACAGGTTAACTTTGCTTGGTCATCCTTTAACAGAGTTGGAACCGATGAACTAGCACTGTTCTTTACTCTATTAACGAAAGACCAAAAAGTCTTACTGCCCCGTGGAGCTGCAAGGACCTTGGCACGAAGGCACTGTTCGTGAAGAAACTTTTCACGCCTAAGTACCTTGGCACACGAAGATCTTGCCTTTTTGCGTAGCAAATCAGTATCTGGGGTTTTGTTTAAACGCCGGTTACTGAATGCAGTTAAACGCCGGTTACTGAACGCAGTTAGATACAGAGTATCTAACTGCGTTTTTGCACGTCTGACCAAGACTTCACTCTTGGTTTAATCGAAATTTGCTTGAAGGGAATGAATGTTTTTATCCCTAGCAATATCATATTCTCGACCATTTTTGCAAAAGCATTTATGTCATTATCTAGAAAGCAAAGTTTCCAATTAAAATGCGCATAAAATTGGTTGAGCTCAGCCCAACGAGCCTTTTCGTAAATAAATTTTGACCATTTCGTAGCCGATTTCGAAACGTTACGAAGTTCAGAGACCGAAAAGGAGGCAGTAATAGTGCAATGATTCGAATTGCCGAGAGGTGCACTAACTCTGACTTTATACTTTTCAGGGCGTGAAGTCAAGAATAGATCAAGTGTGTTTGAATGGTGCCCTTCAACACATGGAATATGCGTTGGCTCATTCACTAATTGTGCTAAGTGGTTGTGCGCAGCGAATAACTCAACATATTTGCCTTCTGGAGTTGTATGACTCGAATGGCGAAACCAGGATGAGTTGTGAACATTGAAATCACCAGCAACAACGATTTCACTGCTCGGACAACTCTCCAGGGTCTTCGATATGGAGTCGGAGAGGGCATCGAAACCAGCAAAGGTAATATCCCTCCCCGCATTTGGACTTCTGTATAGAAACCCGAAATGCAAAAATTGTGACCTGATTTTGAGTTTAACCCAAAGGCAGGCAAATTCGGCATCATGCATGCCTAATGGTTCTGGCATTGGAACACAACTTCATTGCGAACAACATTTGAAAGAAATGCTACATTATTTTGAAACACAGTTGTGGCATATGAGATACAGTCATATTAATTAAAACCAAATGGAAGAATTGAAAAACAATAAAATGGTGAATGGATTATCTAAAATCAACGATTTTAGATAATCCACTAAACGACTGATTGTATTCGAGGGTAACAGACACGTTTACCTTTCTCCAAGAAAAATCAACTTCTGCAATTCTAGCTCTTATTCACACTGATCTTTGTGGTCCGATGAGGACTGAATATCTTGACGGCAGTTTATATTTTGTTACGTTTATAGATGATTTTTCTCGAAAAGTTTTCGTTTATTTTATTAGATGAAAGAGTCAATATTTAGAAAAATTCATCGAATTTAAAGAAATGGTGGAAAAGCAAACGGGAAATAAAATCAAAATGTAAAAGCGCAATAATGGTGCGGAATTAATTAGTGAGAGTAGGTTTACCTGAGAGCTTGTGGTCTGAATTGGTATATACATCCACTTATATTAGAAATCGATGTCGAACGAAGCTAAATGGTACAAAAACACCCGAAGAATTATGAACGGGGAGGAAACCTGTCATTAAACATTTCAGAAACATTGGTTGTATTTAATTTTTGTTAGATAAGACACTCAAAAGATCGAAGTGGGATGCTAGAAGTAATAAACATATTCTTGTGGGATATTCTAAAGAATTAAAAGCTTACAGGTTGTGGAAAGCAGGAACAAAACAAATTGTTATAAGTAGAGATGTAAAATGTAGAGAAACTAAAATGTACAGCTCTACGAAAGAAAATGAAAATTCAGATTTTTATGAATTTTTACCAAGAGAAGAAACGTAACACAACTATGTATTCATGATCCAATAAAGTTGGCAACTGAAACTAATGAAGTACCAATTGAAGAACAATTTTAAAAAAATAATGGTCGGGAAAGATCATCAAATAATTCAATTAAAAGTAGATTGCAATTACGAAAAAATAAAGATATAACGCAAACAGTAAAAGAGAGCATATTAGATCCTAGAACTGTGTCAGCAGCGAAATCATATGATTACCAAGAAGAGTGGGTAGAGTAATGAAAGATGAATACAGATCATTAGTTAAGAATAATACTTGGACTTGGACAGACGTGCCCATTGGACGAAAAGTCATAGGTTGCAAATGGGTATTTAAATCGAAAATCTTGTTGGATGGAAGTACTGAAAGGTATTAACGAATATCGAGCGTACAATGTAAATGTAAAAACTTATTATTTTTTATTAAATTTATAATGATACCGCAATTGTGAACAATCTTGATTATATAAAAAATATTTGCATGCAAGCCTCTTACGGAGTATATATCGTCGGTGTTAGATAGGAAGATTCTAACTTGCATTTTTTCAAATTGAGCTTTTTAGTGATTCTAAAATATTTGACACAAATACAACACATTAAAGGGCCAAATAAATTATGCAAACCGTTTGGCAAAATTATAATGATACCTCAATTTTGGACAATATTGAGTATATTTAAAAATATTTGCATGTAAGCCTCTTATAGAGTAAGTATCGTCAGTCTCAGATAGGAAGGTCCTAGTAGCATTTTTCCCGAATTTGGCCTTTTTAGGTGTTCCAATACATTTCACACAAATACAATTCATTACAAAGATTTACAGCGTGTTTATAAAAACCCAAATAATCTACACAAATCGTTTGGCAAACACACGCTTTTTAACACAAATTAATCACTTTTTTTGATTTCAATACCTCTATTTCTTCAGATTCTGTTACTATAATCTTTTTTCATTTTGTACAAAGAAAGCAAACTTTTAGACAATTCAAACAAGAAATTTTTTTTGATTCTTATTCTGTGCTTCTTCTTCCACCAGTTCGCTATGCAAAATTTTCATTAAGATGACAAAATTTAGCGCTAAAAAAAGAATTCAAAATATTAAAAGCAAATCTAAAATTTGGCATGTTTACCAGGCAGTTTGTGTAGTTTATTTGGACATTAGGACACCAATCTTCTATTAAAAATGCGCTAACTTTGCAAAATTTTTATTTCTTTGGTTTACACTTAGGTCGCGACTATAGGCGGTTTTCGTTAAAAGACGTAACTGCTGCCAATTTGATTTGGTTTGTATAGCGCGACTTTACTCATGAAAAGCGTCACAATTGGGCGAATGAAAATGTATACCCGCCAAAAGAAAATATATACAAAACAGTGTTTTGACAATAATTAATAAAAAAAAGGAGGAACAGAAATTTCAACAGGGCGTTTGAATATTTTTCCGAAATAAGCGAAAATCGATTTTTAGACGATTTTAAGGACTTTTTCCCATTTCTGGTTTAGCTGGTAAGGCCTAATATATATATATATATATATATATATATATATATATATATATATATATATATATATATATATATATATATATATATATATATATATATATATATATATATATATATATATATATATATATATATATATATATATATATATATATATATATATATATATATATATATATATATATAAATAAATAAATAAATATATATATATGTATATATATACAGGGCTGGGCAAAATACACACTTTATGTATTTCAAATACAAGATACAAAATACTTTCCAGTAGTGTATTTCAAATACATACAAGATACACAATACTTTCAAGTTGTGTATTTCAATACAAAATAGAACTACAATATACAAATTCATTTGTGTAATTTGGCACTTAAACTAAGTTGTATATTGTCACCTAAAACCCACAAAGACGTAACTGACAAGATATTGAAAGCCTATTAAAATTAATGGATAATTTTATGAATAATAATTTTGGACTAGAAAATTTTTGACAGCTACGCTCTTTTGCATTTTAGGCGACAGTATATATGTTCATACTTACAACTGCATATTTATCTATGTATTCGAATATTAGAATAAAGTTGTCTAATATTATATAAAAATTTAAAATTTTTTTATTATATACATTTAATACATATACATACATTTTACATATATACATGTACGGTATAAGTATGTATATTCTTATGATTATTCTAAACTTGCTAGGAAATCAAAGGAACAAACCTAATATTTAGCATTTGATAGACAACAAGTATTTACTTTAATAAAAACTAGATATTTCAATGAGTCATCCGACAAACAACAATCTTTCTACAGGTCCTGAGGAGCACAAGCTGCTGTCAAATTCTATAAATGCATTTTTGATATCTGGATAGTTTCCCATCATTTAGAAAACTGATCAACTCAAGTTCCAAATTTGATTTACAAGATTGATCACTGTATTGTCAAAAACAATAAGTAGAGATGTAAAATGTAGAGAAACTAAAATGTACAGCTCTACGAAAGAAAATGAAAATTCAGATTTTTATGAATTTTTACCAAGAGAAGAAACGTAACACAACTATGTATTCATGATCCAATAAAGTTGGCAACTGAAACTAATGAAGTACCAATTGAAGAACAATTTTAAAAAAATAATGGTCGGGAAAGATCATCAAATAATTCAATTAAAAGTAGATTGCAATTACGAAAAAATAAAGATATAACGCAAACAGTAAAAGAGAGCATATTAGATCCTAGAACTGTGTCAGCAGCGAAATCATATGATTACCAAGAAGAGTGGGTAGAGTAATGAAAGATGAATACAGATCATTAGTTAAGAATAATACTTGGACTTGGACAGACGTGCCCATTGGACGAAAAGTCATAGGTTGCAAATGGGTATTTAAATCGAAAATCTTGTTGGATGGAAGTACTGAAAGGTATTAACGAATATCGAGCGTACAATGTAAATGTAAAAACTTATTATTTTTTATTAAATTTATAATGATACCGCAATTGTGGACAATCTTGATTATATAAAAAATATTTGCATGCAAGCCTCTTACGGAGTATATATCGTCGGTGTTAGATAGGAAGATTCTAACTTGCATTTTTTCCGAAATTGAGCTTTTTAGTGATTCTAAAATATTTGACACAAATACAACACATTAAAGGGCCAAATAAATTATGCAAACCGTTTGGCAAAATTATAATGATACCTCAATTTTGGACAATATTGAGTATATTTAAAAATATTTGCATGTAAGCCTCTTATAGAGTAAGTATCGTCAGTCTCAGATAGGAAGGTCCTAGTAGCATTTTTCCCGAATTTGGCCTTTTTAGGTGTTCCAATACATTTCACACAAATACAATTCATTACAAAGATTTACAGCGTGTTTATAAAAACCCAAATAATCTACACAAATCGTTTGGCAAACACACGCTTTTTAACACAAATTAATCACTTTTTTTGATTTCAATACCTCTATTTCTTCAGATTCTGTTACTATAATCTTTTTTCATTTTGTACAAAGAAAGCAAACTTTTAGACAATTCAAACAAGAAATTTTTTTTGATTCTTATTCTGTGCTTCTTCTTCCACCAGTTCGCTATGCAAAATTTTCATTAAGATGACAAAATTTAGCGCTAAAAAAAGAATTCAAAATATTAAAAGCAAATCTAAAATTTGGCATGTTTACCAGGCAGTTTGTGTAGTTTATTTGGACATTAGGACACCAATCTTCTATTAAAAATGCGCTAACTTTGCAAAATTTTTATTTCTTTGGTTTACACTTAGGTCGCGACTATAGGCGGTTTTCGTTAAAAGACGTAACTGCTGCCAATTTGATTTGGTTTGTATAGCGCGACTTTACTCATGAAAAGCGTCACAATTGGGCGAATGAAAATGTATACCCGCCAAAAGAAAATATATACAAAACAGTGTTTTGACAATAATTAATAAAAAAAAGGAGGAACAGAAATTTCAACAGGGCGTTTGAATATTTTTCCGAAATAAGCGAAAATCGATTTTTAGACGATTTTAAGGACTTTTTCCCATTTCTGGTTTAGCTGGTAAGGCCTAATATATATATATATATATATATATATATATATATATATATATATATATATATATATATATATATATATATATATATATATATATATATATATATATATATATATATATATATATATATATATATATATATATATATATATATATATATATATATATATATATATATATATATATATATATATATATATATATATATATATATATATATATATATATATATATATATATATATATATATATATATATATATATATATATATAAATAAATAAATAAATATATATATATGTATATATATACAGGGCTGGGCAAAATACACACTTTATGTATTTCAAATACAAGATACAAAATACTTTCCAGTAGTGTATTTCAAATACATACAAGATACACAATACTTTCAAGTTGTGTATTTCAATACAAAATAGAACTACAATATACAAATTCATTTGTGTAATTTGGCACTTAAACTAAGTTGTATATTGTCACCTAAAACCCACAAAGACGTAACTGACAAGATATTGAAAGCCTATTAAAATTAATGGATAATTTTATGAATAATAATTTTGGACTAGAAAATTTTTGACAGCTACGCTCTTTTGCATTTTAGGCGACAGTATATATGTTCATACTTACAACTGCATATTTATCTATGTATTCGAATATTAGAATAAAGTTGTCTAATATTATATAAAAATTTAAAATTTTTTTATTATATACATTTAATACATATACATACATTTTACATATATACATGTACGGTATAAGTATGTATATTCTTATGATTATTCTAAACTTGCTAGGAAATCAAAGGAACAAACCTAATATTTAGCATTTGATAGACAACAAGTATTTACTTTAATAAAAACTAGATATTTCAATGAGTCATCCGACAAACAACAATCTTTCTACAGGTCCTGAGGAGCACAAGCTGCTGTCAAATTCTATAAATGCATTTTTGATATCTGGATAGTTTCCCATCATTTAGAAAACTGATCAACTCAAGTTCCAAATTTGATTTACAAGATTGATCACTGTATTGTCAAAAACAACAATAAAATCTTCACCATCTTTACCTCAACTACTACTTATTCTTCTGCATCCAGCCATGGTTTCACGTTTTTTGTAATTTTTCTCCAAGATATCTATTGCAAGATTTTAAATTTTTTGCCTCTTTTACTGAAATGCTCTCTTTTGAAACTACATTTGGAAACATGACACCAATATGGCTCTATTTGCTTCAGGTGTCAGCATGAGAAACTTATTAAATCTTGTTTCCAAGCTCTCCATTAATTTTGTTAAAATACAACTTAAATGCCTCAAAGTATTATATTGCAGTGGATCTAATCTGGTTCTCGCAGCCTAAAGTTTCAAAAAAAAAAAAAAAATTATTTCCCTCTATATTATCCAAAGCGTGAGAAAAAAGCAGGTGGCGAATGTGTGAAAATTCTTACTGATATCACCTGATTAGTGTAAAATGTATTTGCTCTGGACAAAACAAATGAAAGCTGAATTGCAGTATTGCAAAATGGTAAACATTTTAATGGTCGTAGTTTCTAGCGGTTTTAGCTTTTGTGTGAAATAACTTATTTTCAATTTATCATAATAAATAAATGTATATTGTAAAAATGAATTTTTGAGCCACATGTATTTGAAATACAGATACAAAATACGTATTTGTATTTCAAATACTGCCCAGCCCTGTATATATATATATATATATATATATATATATATATATATATATATATATATATATATATATATATATATATATATATATATATATATATATATATATATATATATATATATATATATATATATATATATATATATATATATATATATATATATATATATATATATATATATATATATATATATATTTGCACGAAACAATCCAGTTGCGTTATAAATGATGCTTTTTATAGAGGTATATATCTTTCAAATAGATTAATCAAATATTTATTTTTTCGATAGACACAAAATTTAATTTATTCAAAATATAATCTACAGGTATTATAATTTAATTTCTGGCATATAACCGTCACGGCTGGCTTGGGCGAAGTCTCATCTGAAAATCAAATTTTAGACTACTTCTTCTAACATTCGTAGCCGTATCTCGGCAGTAGCGCGGCAAATGTTGCCTCCAAGTGGTCAATCTTTTCGGCGTAATGTAGCGATTTCACATATCTTGACACTAATGGCGTTAAATGGCAAGATCTCAATAAAAGTGCGCGTCTTCGCTAAACAAAATTCTCCATTTAAAATCGGATTCAATGTCAATCTTGTTTTGGACCCATTCACCGACGCGTTGATAAATCATTAGGCCATATACTACAACTAACGTTTCAAATTAGTTGAAAGTTATATGTATGAACAAAAATAGCGAACTCCATCAACGGGCATTGTTGGATTTTTACCGGACGCGTGAACGTTTTTCTTGTGAAAACTAGACCTACTTATTAAAAGCGTTCTAATTTCATTTTAGGATGTGACAGAATATTTTTAGTTTTGTTTATATATTGTGTTGTTTTTATTTTCTTATATCAATCAGATATAATAACCAGAAATTAACTTACTCGATTAAGTGTTTTTATACCCTTCACAAAAATGTAAAGGGTATATATAAGTTTGTGATTCCGTTTGTAATTTCTACAGTTTTTTTTGCGACCCTATAAAGTATATATATTCTGAATCAGAATTAATGGAAAAGTCGATTAAGCGATGTCCGTCTGTCCGTCTGTCCGCTGTTGAAATACCGTTTCTGAGAAAACCATTAGACTTAGAAACTTTTTTCTTTCACCATTCTTTTACCCCATCGATTCATGGGTTTGCTATTGAAATTCAGTAATATCGGTCCACGTATAGCTGAGATATATTCAAAATTCCGAAAAAAGCCATTTTTTTTGCAGTTTTGTATGAAAATTTTTGAAAACAAAAGTTGTTCGTTTTGCTTCAAACTTCACACACTTATTAAGCATGGTAACTAAAAGACAAAAAATTTTTTTTTCAGATATCGGTCCATATATACCCGAGATATAGCCCAAATCGGATTTTAATGAAAATGTCGCATAGGCGAAGCTAAAGAACTTTTTTTTGCTCAAAAGCAGTTCTGGTAATAAAATTAGGTTACATAAATATGGAAAATGAAAATTTCCGATATCGGTCCATATATACCCGAGATATAGCCCAAACCGGGTTTTTCATGAAAATGTCGCGTAAGCGAACTTAAACAACTTTTTTGTGCTCAAAAGCAGTTCTGGTAATGAAATTAGGTTACATAAATATGAAAAACGAAAATTTTCGTTGTCGGTCCATATATACCCGAGATATAGCCCAAATCGGGTTTTTCATGAAAATGTCGCGTAAGCGAACTTAAACAACGTTTTTGTGCTCAAAAGCAGTTCTGGTAATGAAATTAGGTTACCTAAATATGGAAAATGAAAATTTCCGATATCGGTCCATATGTACCCGAGATATAGCCCAAATCGGGTTTTTCATGAAAATGTCGCGTAAGCGAACTTAAACAATTTGTTGTGCTCAAAAGCAGTTCTGGTAATGAAATAAGGTTATATAAATATGGAAAATTAAAATTTTCGATATCGGTCCATATATACCCGAGATATAGCCTAGACCGGGGTTTTCATGAAAATGCCGCGTAAGCGAACTTAAACAACTTTTTTGTGCTCAAAAGCAGTTCTGGTAATGAAATTAGGTTACATAAATATGGAAAATGCAAATTTCCGATATCCGTCCATATATACCCGAGATATAGCCTAGACAAGGGTTTTCATGAAAATGCCGCGTAAGCGAACTTAAACAACTTTTTTTGCTTAAAAGCAGTTCTGGTAATCAAATAAGGTTATATAAGTATGGAAAATGAAAATTTCCGATATCGGTCCATATATACCCGAGATATAGCCCAAACCGTGTTTTTCATGAAAATGCCGCGCAAGCAAACTTAAACAATTTTTTCGCCTTAAAGCAGTTCTGATAATGAAATAAAATTACATAAATATGAAAAATGAAAATTTCCGATATCGGTCCATATATACCCGAGATATAGCCTAAACCGGGTTTTTCATGAATACGCGGCGTAAGCGAACTAAAACAACTTTTTTTGCTTAAAAGCAGTTCTAATAGCAAAATAAGGTTATATAGGTATGGAAAATGAAAATTTCCGATATCGGTCCATTTATACCCGAGATATAGCCCAAACCGGGTTTGTCATGAAAATGTCGCGTAAGCGAACTTAAACAAAAATTTTTTTTGCTTAAAAACAGTTCTGGTAATAAGATGAGGTTATATAAATGTGGAAGATAAAAATTTCCGATATCGGTCCATATATACCTGAGATATAGCCTAGACCAGGGTTTTCATGAAAATGCCGCGTAAGCGAACTTAAACAGCTTTTTTGTGCTCAAAAGCAGTTCTGGTAATGAAATTAGGTTACCTAAATATGGAAAATGAAAATTTCCGATATCGGTCCATATGTACCCGAGATATAGCCCAAATCGGGTTTTTCATGAAAATGTCGCGTAAGCGAACTTAAACAATTTGTTGTGCTCAAAAGCAGTTCTGGTAATGAAATAAGGTTATATAAATATGGAAAATTAAAATTTTCGATATCGGTCCATATATACCCGAGATATAGCCTGAACCGATTTATTCATTAAAATGGTTTTTTTTTTTTGCTGAAAAGCAATTCTTGTTATAAAAGAAGGTTACTAAAATACAGAAAATAGAAAATTCCGATATCGGTTCATATATAACCGAGCTTATTCAGGCCACATTTTTAATATACTATACATATTCGTGACTATCGTGAAGGGTATTTTAGATTCGGCCCAGCCGAATATACTACACTCTTACTTGTTTATCATAGCCTTAATTACCTTTCATACTTCATGCACGACATTTAAATAATTTGTGTTTTATCCACAATAAAAAAAACTGCCAATACGAGTATTAAAAGCAAAACACGGTCAGCAAGTCATTGGTCAATTAATGTCCTTCTGTCTAGAAATAATCGCAACACTATACAAAATGACAGTTTAAAAACAAACATCCAGTTAGCGATTTATTTGGTACGAAATGGACAAGAATGACTAAGCCTTGGCACAGTGGACCGTTTTGCAAGCAAATTGTCTTAAATAATTTAATATTTAAGGAAAGAAAATGGATTAAAAACTTACTGGTTTATTTATATTAATTTTTCATGTTTATTAAGCTGTTATTGCCTTGATTTCTTATACAAATTGTTGGGATTTCGCAAATAAAAATCAATTGATTTTAAAAACAGCATGTCACGAAGTATCTTGAAGCGTTGACACCACTATTGGCACGTTCTTTCACTAATAGCGGCCAGCCGTAGCTATTGAAGAGAATTTGGCTCGTAAACTGACATATTTACTCGAGCATAACTTTACGATACACGAACCGACTAATATTTCAATGGAGTTATGTTTACAAATACCTAAGCTTATTGTATGACATCTACGATCTATGCATTTCGACTACCACTTACTGCTACAGCTATCTATTGCAAAACGGCCGAAGCAAAGCTACACACCTAATAAGTTAAAAAGCTTAATTGAGTATTTTCTCAAAAAAGAATTGTAGAGGCCAGTGATGCCAGAAATTTTTGTCGAAAATTCTTAATTTTCCAAAAAAAAAAAAAATCTTAATTATAGAAAAAAAATCTTTTTCCGAGTTTCATGATTTTTGAACGTTAACCCTCTATAACTCAGTAGCTTTAAATTACCTAGCTTTCACAGATTCACTTAGACGTTTAAATTTAAAAACACACATATATATTTTAAAAATTTAAAATTTTTTTCTTAAAAAGAAAAAATTCTATAAAAAGGGAGTGTAGCCCACGGGCAACAATGAGCTTCAGAGCTACAAAATAAACGTAACAAAAATGTAAAAAACATAACGTAAAAATTCAAGTTACAAAGTAGTGATAAATTAAATTGTTAAGACTAACAGCCAGGTCGCCGATGTCGGAAGGATAATTTGATTCGCATTCAGGGCTAAAGAAATTTGATTTGGGTTTTTTCTAACTTTATTCTATGCGAACGAGGTGTCAATTCAATTAAAATACATAAGTTCGTGCAAACGAATAATAGTGACATAAACAAGCCCAAATTGATTCGAATGTGAGTGACTAGCTTTCTTTCGCATACTTACGTTTTCATTCGATATCGTCGAACAGGATGTAAGTATTTATTTTAATTCGAATGGAAGTTTTTGAAACAAAGCTACGTCGCACTTCTCACATATAGTGTGAGTGAAACCAGTACATTTTGGATATTTGCATCGGTTTTTTTCCTCCCGTGAGGCCAGTGACCGACTAGATTCTGGCGGACCGCTTGTGGAGGTACGTTTTTCGCAGGTCCTCTTTGCTTTTTAGCTTGGATTTCATTTTCCAAATGCCGACGAATAGAAAGGGTTGGCTTTGTTCCCATCTTACACAAAGTTTCACCAACTTCCAAACGAAGATTTGACGAGGATATAGAGCAACTAAGAATTATACATTGCGAGATCCAAATAATGATAAAACATTCGCACCTGCCAACGCTTGCTTCTCAGTTTTATCTTATAAGTACCCATTATGGTGTCAATAAAGTCTACACCGCCCTTGTGTTGGTTATAATCACCAACAACATATGGTCGCGGGATTGATACATATCTGGAACTTTTTCTATCATATCTTCGCATTTCAGATACGGGATTTTGACCTGCAAAGGTGGACTCCAATGTCACAATTTTGTTGTCCTTCCATGCAATTGTGGACACGTCTATGCCACCGGGATTAGCAACCTACTCTTCGGAATAGCAGCGATTTTTTTTAAGAGGTCTTTTTCAGAAGAAAATTTGCAGTCAGGAATTCTATTTCTTCTGATAGTACCTAGCCCTAAAATATCTTCTTTAGCTAGAAATTCTAAAAGACTTAGTGACGTAAAGTAGTTGTCGAAGTATAACCTGCAATTTTGGTGTCGTGAAATCATACGGGAAAATCGTACTACTACATTGGATGAGTTCCTAGATCTGTTTCTTCAGCACTGACATTTTATTTTCCAGTTTATATCTCCGCCTTGTAAGCAAATCCGGAAATACCACTCAAAACATATAATTTATACCACCCCTTGTGAGGGTTCTTGGGGTTGTATCTTTTCAGCACATTTCAGGTTATCATGGAACATGTTTGCTCATCCAGATGGAACATATTTGTTCACCAAAGTTGCGTTTCTAATAGAATTTTGGAGTACGATTCATTTAAAGCCTCAACAACTGGGCGAAATTTAAAGATTCTATCGATAACAGGATTGTTTCTTGGAGAACATTTACTATTGTCGTTAAAGTGCAGGTACTGTCTTATTTTTTTCGAATTTATTAACAGACATGGCATGTTGAATAAGCGGAATACCAAGGACGGATTTCCAATGGTTTGTCACTCTAGGCAAATGAATAAATGACATAATGTGTACCATGCTAATAAATTGTTGGACTTCCAATTCAGATACATTAAAAGTATTGTTGAGATCTTTCTGTACCACATAGAGATTTGTTTCTTCAGTAACTTTCTTTATAAGCCCCTTTGGAAGTTAATAAAAAAAAGAATTCAACAGGCGTTTCCAGATCTAATATATATTCAATAATTCGTTGCCACTGAAGGCGATTTGTTGTGAATTGAGCTCAAGATTAATTTTTTCCGTTGTAGCGATATTTTTTCAAACTTTGGTCGTTTTTCAGGTGGGTTTGACGAACTTGGAAGGCTTCCACTGGATGGAGTTGGTTCATCGTCAAAATTTGAATTTAGACAATCACCTTCTAAGTTATTCGGTACATCAGTTTTATCTTGCAAGAACTCAACAAATCCTTCGAAGTCCGGACCAGCCAAATTATCATCATCTAAGTCAATACCATCTTCACTTTCTTCAGGTGCCACAAGTATGCCAGCGATTTCGTCGCTTACATGATATCGTTTATCCATTCTACACAAATAAAAAATTACACTTGTAATATTTTTTCTTCTGCTACGATCACAAGAGTATTTTTTTTAATATTACCTGCCGCACTCTTTGAAAGATTTCAACTCACTAATGAAATTGAGTATTTAAAAGAGAGCGAAGCAATAAAGATAACTGTTTTTACTTTATGCAAAAAAACAGAATGTCTACAATAGTTTACATCACTGATAATGCTTAGTAACTGCAGCTTTTTGAATTTATGTGAGATGACTAGCATGTTGCTGTGGAACCTATTGTTGATTCAGTTTGCATCTAAAGGGCAACATAGTGTAAGAAAATAAAATAAAGTTTTGTAATTAAAAATTCGTTTCTTAAATCCCGAAAAGTCTTACCCCCCGTCTAGATTAGCAATAAATATGTTAACATTTATTGCAGCAAACGTCAAAATTGTGTTATTCCCAGTGAAGACAGCTTATTGCTAATGGTTGCAATTATTGCTGCAATAATTGTCAATGAGTTTTCGTTAACAATTATTGCAGCCACAAAACGTCAAAATTTATTATCATTTGAGTTTAATATTAAAGAATGTTTGAAACATTCTGCTTGCGAATAATTTTAGTAAATTTTTCTTTTGCAAAAATTATTAATTTAATTCTTATTACTCAAAATAAAGTGTTTTCTTTTAATGGATTGGTGCATTGAGGGTGTTTGCAAAGTAATCACGCTGTACAAGCAGTTTTCTTGTCTTTAGGACTTTAAAGGTCCAGATAAAACAAAATTTTAAGTTATTTTGCAAATTTTCGGTTTTTTTTTTTTAATTATAAGTTGTCATACATACGTGTTCCCAAACCTTTGACATAAGCAAAGCAATAAGCAATTTTTTACTGTTGTTCTGCCGGCATTATTGCTTTATTGCGAAGATATTTATTGCTATAAGATATTTCTCTTAAAAGTAACTTGAGAGAAATATCTGCAAATCTTATTTTGCTCACAAAATCTTTAAAATTAAGGTAAAAGCTTCATTCTGACAACGCTGGTAAAAACACTTGTGTGTGAGAAATGCTTTTTTTTATATCCTTCACAAAAATGTAAAGGGTATATATAAGTTTGTGATTCCGTTTGTAATTTGTACAGTTTTTATTTGCGACCCTATAAAGTGTATATATTCTGAATCAGAATTAATGGAAAATTCGATTAATCGATGTCCGTCTGTCCCGCTGTCGAAATATCGTTTCTGAGAAAACCATTAGACCTTTTTTCTTTCACCATTCTTTTACCCCATTGATTCATGGTTTACTATTGAAATTCAATAATATCGGTTCACGTATAACTGAGATATATTCAAAATGCCGAAAAAAGCCATTTTTTTGCAATTTTGTATGAAAATTTTTGACAAAAAAAAAATTTTTTGTTTTGCTTCAAACTTCACACACTCATTAAACATGATGACTGAAAGATATCAAATATCGGTCCATATATACCCGAGATATATCTTAGAACGGGTTTTTCATGAAAATGCCGCGTAAGCGAACTTAAGCAAATTTTTTTGCTTAAAAGCAGTACTGGTAATAAAATAAGGTTATATAAATATGGAAAATGAAAATTTCCGAAATATAGCCCAAATCGGGTTTTTCATGAAAATGTCGCATAAGCGAAGTTAAGCAACTTTTTTTTGCTTAAAGCAGTTCTGGTAATAATATAAGGTTATATAAATATAGAAAATTAAAATTTCCAATATCGGTCCACATATACCCGAGATATAGCTTAGACCGGGTTTTTCATGAAAATGTTGCGTAAGCGAACTAAAACAACGTTTTTTGCTCAAAAGCAGTTTTGGTAATGAAATAAGGTTATATAAATATAGAAAATTAAAATTTCCAATATCGGTCCACATATACCCGAGATATAGCTTAGACCGGGTTTTTCATGAAAATATTGCGTAAGCGAACTTAAACAACTTTTTTTGCTCAAAAGCAGTTTTGGTAATGAAATAAGGTTATATAAATATGGAATATGAAAATTTCAGATATCGGTCCAAATATACCCCAGATATAGCCAAGAACGCGTAAGCGAACTTAAAAAATTTTTAATTTATTGAATTTTTGTTGAACTTTTATAATTTTTTAAATTAAATTTTTGGTTTGTACATTTGTACAACGGATTATAGTTCAGGTTTTTTCCTTTCTTAAGTTTTTTTCTTAAGAAGGATTTTTTACAATACAAATCTGCTGTGATCAATAATTTTGATTGAAGAAGGCAAGAAAAATAATAATCAAATCTTTAGCTGGGGGACATCTAGCTGTTTCGTAGTCGCTACACTACTCATCAGCACCCACTGGGATTTGGGAGCGGTTAAAGCAGCATATCATGATACGTCATGACCCGAGTTCAAATCCCAATGGGTGCTGATGAGTAATGTAGCGACTACGAAACAGCTAGATGTATTGCCTCTTGAAGAGGCAATGTATTACACCCAACAGATTTCAATGGTTCTAAATTGTGATTTATTGTTTAATAATATAAATTTTAGAGCAGGCGGCAGTTCTCCATCTTTGTATACCATAGATATACAATATAGTTTTCTACAAAAGTAATTACAAAACGACAAACTATTTATCTAACTACTTTTCATAATACTTTTATAAGAGAAAATTTTCACGGTTGCATTATTTTATTAAAAAGCGATAATCAAAATGCTTAATTTTGGTCTATTTTTTATTCTAAATGATCATATAAAAAGTACTTGATTTCCTTTTCATACGTTATGCATTATATTTAGGCTTATTACATACAAAAAAGATATTTACATTTTTACCTTGGAGCTTTGAAGCGTTTAAACTAAGGAAGTCCAACAAAAATACATCTGACAGTTCAATATATTGTCGATTGGTTGAAAATTTTTTATCCATTATATCTACATAATTTTATAGTTTTTTCAAATTTAACTAAACACAGATTATGACATTCATATTCATCTTCCAAATGTAAAATATACTAATTTGTTTATTTATTAATTTATTTACAAATTTATTATAATTTAAACCACAATGAACTATATTTAGTAAAGCACTAGCAACTGGGGCTATCGGCAACAAAATACAGATTATTCATATTTATCTTCCAAATGTAAAATATACTAATTTTGGATCGTCAATATCATACACAAATAAAATTTTTCAATTCAAACACAGCCTTAGATGATTTAGTTTAGTGGCGTAATCTGTATTTTTATCATTCTTGGTTTTCCCACAATTCCCTAGTCTCATGTGAAAAATTTTCTCGATGTAAGAAATACAGAACCAAGGCACAGGTTTATTATATTATTTTCTTCGATTTGAAAAACGCTTAAAAAAATTAAATAGTTTAAAAAACTTACTTTGAACATTTCCGATAACTTTTTCGAAATCCTACTGTATTAGATTAAATAACTATTTTTTCTAAATGCCCCCATTACAACTTTACATTGCAGTGCAATATCTCCCTCAATGTAAAATGAACTTGATAAATTGTAAATGATTTATTTTATTGTCTCATTGTTTCGTATCTTCTCGCATAAATATTAATATATTTATGTACATACATATGTACATATATGTATGTAAATTAAATTGAAAAATTTTTGTATATAACATTGTTAACGTGAGGCTTAAGAGATGCTGAATACTTTTATTATGACATCATTCAAAAATTAATATAAAAATGTAATGAAGTACAGGTTTTTGGCCATATTCATAAAAAACTAAAATGTATATATTTGAAGTCTATATTTTTAAATACCTTGAATAGGTAGATATTATTTATTCAAATAGTTTCAAGCCCATTGTTGGAACTTACAAACACATATGTTGATATCATGTACATGTATACTTACATAGATACATATACAATATGTTTATAGTTAAAGTGTTTTTGCGTTAAAAATTCATTAACCTTAGAAAATCAACCGTAAACATGCTACTCGTAAAATCAGGAAAAAGTTGCTAAAAAACAATTTATTATACTCAGTTAAAAACAACATGTTCTAATTTATTAATGAGTCTTGAAGAAAGGTGGTCTATTTGATGGCGGTTGATAATGTTAACCAAAAGCCATTTAAGTAGAATAAATGTCAATTTAATAACCTTGAACTTCATTGAATCAATCAATCAAGTAACTTTTATTACAGTTATAAGTTTTCAAAACTTCAACATACAAACAGTCAGAAAAGAATTCACTTTAATTATTGTCCAAGAATTAAAGTAGTGTCATTTTAATGAAAACAGTATGTAAGTAAAAATAGGTACTTATTCGTATGCATGAATGCTTGTAATTACCACAAATGTACAGAGAAATATTTTGTTTGGCCTATAAAAGAGGTCTGTCTACTAACATGGCGCCAACGAAGTTTAAGATATTAACATACACATTTTGAATACCAAATACGAGTGAAGTTATCGACTACTCAGTCTACAAATAAAAAATTTTATTCTGAAACATCAACAACATTAAAAAATTGCTGGTTAACTAAAGATCTTGCAGTTCAAAAAATATTAATGTGCTTACATCTGTGGTCACAAGATATAACATCCTAATGCGATTGCCATACGTCTGAGAAAAAAGAAACATTGCGAAAACAAAACAGTAAATCTTAAAATTTATATACACATCACATCACACGAATGGGTGAAGTTTTTTGTAACAACTAGTTTAAGCTAGCTGCTGTACTTTTTTTAAGGTTTCACAGTTGGTCATGTGAAGTGAAATAGTATATTTTGACGAAAGTTGTTAATTAAAATGCCATTAATTTATTAGATCAGAAAAGAAGATATAAATTTTCATTGCAAACTAAATATGTGAATCTGTAAAATTTAAAACTATTTATATTTTTATATTGATTGAACTCCTTATCACCTCTGATTTTATTATGCCTTCGCAATTCGCAATTAACTATAACTATTCTTTAACAAACGCATAAATCTATGCAGGTAGTATGTTATGTGTAGTTTAGGATGTTTAACAAAAAATAAAAATATACCAAAATTAATTCATTACGTGTAATTGGTGCGTTTTGTAAATATGACAGTACCATACCTATATAAATCAAAATGATTTTTCTTTATTTTAAAAGCTAATTCAGTTAGAGAAATAGGAGTTTGGAGAGTAAGTATACAAAACTCATTTATTTTTTTAGTTAAGCTAAAGATCCATACCACGCGTTAACGCATGCGACAAGTTTAACATCACAAAGCATAGAACGCATAGACGCGTACGACACAAAAACTAGATTTACTCTCTACTTTTGCACGCTCATAAGCGTAATAAAAACTGTCAGTTAATTTTGATAGCCGCAAATCACAATTCATTTTATTTTTTCAAAGTTATAATATTTGTGCCGTGGATTGTTATTTTCTGTTTTTGTGTTAAAAAAAACGTTTTTATTTAATAAATACTTCGAACACAACAGAAAACTTATCGACTTATGGACCTTCAGGTTTAAGACTTTTATGTTTGTTATTGTGAAATAATAAAAACCGTGAAAGCCCACATACATACAAATGTGTTCTTTAATGGCACTTCAGACTATCACATTTTGTATTAAGACTTGCCAAAAATTTAAATAATTCGTGCAGGTGTGATAGTGTGAAAAATTTGCTTTTGCGCTGAACTTTCCTATTCGGTTTTTTTTTTGTCATACATACGTGTTCCCATACCTTTGACATAAGCAAAGCAATAAGCAATTTTGTACTGTTGTCCTGCTGGCGTTATTGCTTTATTGCTAAGATATTTATTGCTATTCTAGACGGGGGGGTTAGAAATTTATTTAAACAATAAGATTTTTCATTCGATCACGGTTGCATTTTTACAAAAGCAAAGAAATAAGATATTAAACCCAGACGTTGACCAAATTGGTTGTGTTTTCTCTACATATATTTTTCATTTTACTTCAGGTGTGAAAACAAAATGTCATACTACGTTAGATTTTTTTTTGACAGTCGAAGTAGTAATCATTAGATTTATGTCTCGCAAAATCAAATCAAAATCTTAAGACTTGTATGATAGATTATTATTAAAGAACGAGTAAGTGTTTGCTTCAATTGTTCAATTATTTTTTCAAGTTAAGATTGAAAGCAACTCCAATTTAACTCTTTGCGCTCAACTATTCACGATTGGTCTCCTGAAAGTTCTCGAATTACTCGTAGTTTTCATCTTTTTACCTACAGCACTATTAGCAAGCATTTTAAATGAAATATTAAAACGACGTGGAAAGTGGTATGCATGCCATAATATAATTTTAAATTCCTTTTTTTTAATTTAATATTAACAATTAACAACAGAGTTATTTTATTTACTAGTTATTTCAAATGCTCGATTTATCAAACATCTACATACATATGTAATATGTATATTTTTTGATATAAATAATTTGTTCATAAATTAAGTTCGTGTTGTAAAATGTATAATAGTAAAAACAATTAAATAAAAAAATCCCCCGCTTTATCTAATAAAACTGTTAAGTAATCTGTAATACAGAAATTAAAAAATTACAATATTTCTATGAAAAAATGTATGTTAAATGTGGCTAGTAAACATTTACTATGTGTTGATTATATCTGTTCGGGAATATAACGGCAGAACTGATGTAAAATTTTTATAAAATTAAATTACACTGCCTATACTGAAAGCCCCTATAACAGCAAGTAGAGGTGTCAAATGTTCAAATTTATCTGCATTTAGAAGTTTTGAAATGTTTTGTGAAAAAAATACGAATTTCTGTAAACGTTAGTTTTTACATTGTAACGTTATATTAAAAAATATTTCCTGTCAATGAACGGTTATTTGACAAACTTTGTGCAGAAATTTGTCAAAACTGTAATAAACATAAAATATATTTTATGAAGTAAGTGTTTACTCTCAATTTTTTCATCGTGTTTCTAATATCATAATTTTACTTAATTTGCAGTTAATGGTAAGCCGCCACTAAATAGTTTTGCACAGCATATAATTCAGGTAGCAGAAGTTTTTTCAAAATAAAAACATTTCATATCAGATGATTGTACATAACCAAATAGATCATGTCCTAATATATACTATGTCAAGATTTTACTCATGAGTTTTACAGAAGCAATGTTTTAAAACTAAAGGCCTAACCATAATGTGCATAGATTCGCTTAAGCTTACACCAAAATTAAACGAAAGGCGTGTCAAATGCATATTTTAATCTAAAACGAGTTTTAGTTGGCCATAATGTACTTATAAGAACTTAATGATTTTAAACCCATTGTTGCACAACTTCATAAGCTTGTATCTTTTCTGAGTAGGTTTTATAAAAAAGTACTTAAAATAACAACAAAGTATTTGTATGCAATAATTTCCAAACAAAAAGCTAAAAAAATTTTGTAGTAATTTGTTTAATTAAAAATTGAAAGAAAGCTAAAACACATTTCTATTAAATTAAATACAAATGTGTTCGTTTCAATTATTCTTTATTTTAATAATTTTTGTAAACATACACAGAAACTTCTGAAAACAAATGATTCCGTACAGAAGATGCGTTCAGTTTCGTACTTTGCTTAAGCAACTGACATTAGACGAAACTTAACGAAAAGTTTCATTATGTACATTATAGTTATAGCAGGGTACCGACTACAAAAGCTCAAAATTAAAATACACGTTTTCTTATGGGAATGATTCGGTGTTGAAGTCGTCATACTCCCATCGGACGGGTCCCCTGGTATATATATATATATATATATATATATATATATATATATATATATATATATATATATATATATATATATATATATATATATATATATATATATATATATATATATATATATATATATATATATATATATATATATATATATATATATATATATATATATATATATATATATATATATATATATATATATATATATATATATATATATATATATATATATATATATATATATATATATATATATATATATATATATATATATATATATATATATTTTTTTTTTTTTGTTAAGCGTTTTTATTTATTGAATCTTCAAACTAAATATAAAAATAAAAGAATAAATAAAAAAAAGATAAAATGTGCGTTTTACTTACGTCCAGCTAATGCTAGACAAAAAGTTCTATTATGCGGGAGCAATATCGGTATTGAACGTTCTGATGGTAGCAACGGTATCCCTTCTTCTCAACCGACTGTGGCCGCCAAAGTTAAGTACATTACGCGCAAGAGGGTTTGGATGAAGTCCCAGTTTACTGACATACCTTGTCGCGTACTTAGAAAACTCCTCTTTTACCAGCGGAACACTCAGATCTTTATGAATTCGTGAATTTTTTACATACCATAAAGCTACAGTAATCGTTCGAAGAATTTTGTTTTGTCGCCTTTGAATTTTTTCAATGTTTGACGCTGAGGCGGTGCCCCAGAACTGAATTCCGTAGCACCATATAGGCTTTAGTATTGCGTTGTATAACAAAAGTTTGCAAACTAATTTCAATGTAGGATTTCTGCCCATAAGCCAATTTAGCTGCGCTGCTTTTAGTTTTAACTGAGTGACCTTTGCTTCAATGTGAGACTTCCACGTTAGCCTACGGTCCAGGTGAATACCAAGGTACTTTACTTCATTGTGCTGCGAAATAAGTGAGTTGTTAATTTGGATATGCGCACATGTTTGCTTACGCAGTGTGAATGTAACGTGAGTACATTTTTGAAGACATCCGAAACCCCGGATCCGGACGTCGCTACTGCCGTTGAGGCAGATTGCAAAAGGCAACGGTCCGCAAAAGAAACACCCAACCTGAAAAAAAAGAAGAAAGGGGTCCATGGTCATCAATAGACCTTACAGTGAGGATGCAAAAAACCCACAGAATAGGGCTGTTGTTGACCGAAGCAATTCTGACAGAGCAATCACCCGGGAAAAGTGGGAGTTGATCAGCCAGAGGTTGCTGGACAACTTTCTAAAGCCGCTGGAATGTAACACCGCTCCTTTACCGCAGTTCACTGATGCAGGGTGGCCAAGTCAAACTGATCTCATGTGTTGATGACAAATCGGTCAGCGCTATGAAAGAGGTTATAGTATCACTAGGGGAAGTGTGACCCGGAGCACAGCTGGAGTTGATCTTGGTCATCGACATCCCTCGTCGGCCAAGAGCGGCTGCAGTTGTTCCTGCGGAGCCACATGATCCTGATGCGATTCTCAGGATCCTTCAGGTCACGAATCTTGACCTCCTGTCGTTTGTTGCATTTTTTTTTTATACTTCAAATGCTGTTAACACAGGAAAATGATTATCAAACAATTTCAAACACTTTCTTTCATTACACACGCATACGTATTTCAATTTGGATCTTGTTTGCATGAATATGCTTCTCCCTAACAGGGCATAACTAAATCATGCATGTTAGCCTTGACTCAAACTCGAACATGTTGTAAAATTTTTTAAGTTCAAAGCCAAAATTTAATTAGAGTGAGAGCTTTATTATTATATATGTGTATGTATGTTTTTTATAAGTTTTTTTTTCTCTGATCATTGTACGATGAGTACGTAAAATTCTGCCAAGATTTCCAAGCGCATATACAGTGGAATTAGGGATTGTTGTTGTCTCGCGACGTTCAGTTTTTTCCTAATTTTTCCTCTCATCACTTAGACTTGTTGTTTCATTTACAACCAGAGATGGAGATGATGGTCTAGGTAAATTGGCCCGTAAAAAAATTGTGCACATGTGTACATACCTAGATATGTAAAGATTCAATAGACCTTTAATGAAACTATATGAGAAGTGTGCAACTTGGAATAGTAACTTGTTTTATTGTAACTTTTGCATAATTTTTAGTAAAACCAATCAATTGGAATTTAAATATAAATTACACTTGATTATTATCAAATGCATTTTTCCCATCCCTGTCGCTCTTTATGTCTCTTTTGCCATGCACAGCTTGGGTTTACAGTGATGCCCGATTCGTTTTGTTTTTTTTTTGTGCTCAATTTAGTGTCTAAATTTGCCAAAATCACCGAACCATTTTTTTATTGTGATTATTTTTTGTAAATAGTAAAAATAATTTTTCCATATAAATCTTACAATTCCTTGCTTATGTTTTAGCCATCCTACCATTTCGGCTTTTGAAATTAGTAAGAAATGGCATTGCTTCTCGTTCCATCCTTTGATCGAATATACGAACATAAGCAAGGACGTTAAACTAGAATGATCTTGGCACAATATAGACATTCAACGGTCATATGCACTTCATTTCAAATATATGAATAACAGGATAAAGACAATATGTTGCTTCTATATAACAGATAATAAACCCATGACTCTTTGGGAAATAACCAGCAAAATTTAGAATCACTACATTTGGCAACCCTACTTTGTTTTGAGTTTTGAGAATATTAATTGGTAACGGGATAATTCCAGGAATAATTGAGTTGTGTAGGTTAATAAAATTTTGTTTCGAAAAGAAAGGAGATTCTGATTCGGATTTTTTGAAGTGACACATGAACGCGGTTGAGACGGAAAAAAAAACAAGCAAGAATTTTTCCACATGCTTCAATTTTTTTTGTACACACGTGTAATTTGTAAAGGTTAACCTAATAAAACTAAAAACAATTAATTAACAGAAAATAAAACGTATACAATTGGTGAAAATTGATTATGTGTACTTAGTTTTTGTACACATACATACGTACAATTGCAAACAAACAAAAAATTTTTAAGACAAAACAATTTCTTTTATAATTGAATGCTAAACATTTGAAGGCAGTTTTATCATCTTTAGCCGACAGCAATCGATTTTAAAGAGTGTGCCGTACTTAAGGGCTGCGTGTAACAAGGAAGCCAGAGACGCGCGGTGCTACCAGCGCTACATATATATAATTATCAATCTAAATTACGTCATTTTGAAAGTTAAAAAGTTAAATTAAAACACCATACATATGTATAACGTAATTATATAGCCCAGAGAAGCAGTTTCTTTGCAGATCTCTCAGAACAAATAAAAGAGCCAAACGTTATTAAGAGAGAGTCATAACTACGTAAGAGATAATAACGAACACTGTAAGCGGCAGAAGAAGAAAAAAGGAAAAATTTATAAAATAATTCATATTAAATTTTCCCCTTATTTTTTTTCAATAATTGAACCAGTTGATTCTATTTTCATTTTGTGTATGTTAGTATTGCTATAAAGCAAGTAGTGTTTTTAAGATATCCGAAAAAAAATTAAATTTATAAATAAGTTACATATTAATATATGTATACATACATAAATATTAGTGTGCAACATTTTCTTTCTCTTAGTTTAGCATTCTATTACATTCCGCTGTAATAACATTATTATTAACATTATTTACAGTTTAATATAATAACGTAAAATTTTCCTAGTGTACATCCTTTCTTTTATTACCTGCTTAACATTACATTTTGGTTTCGAAACCATTGCTTTATATGATTTTCATTAATGCCATCTATTATTATAATTGATTAAAGAATTTTCTAAAATATATCTGAATCAAGTTGTAAACATAAATAAATTAGTAATTTCGTATTGTAAGAAACTAACAATTAAAACGATCGAAAAGGAAAAGAAGCAAAACAAATATATTGAGATATTGATTAGACTCAAGTATTACGAAAACAAATTTCAATTAAATCAAGCATTTCAGCTATTTCGATTATCACAAAAAAATTCATGCGAGTCAACCTGCGAAGATTGCTGGGCCCAACAATTTCTGCAACCAAATTCTTGACTTCGTCGGAAACGTGAGTAAGACTTTTATTATTCTTAATTCTTATACTTACCCTGCAAATTTATGTATTTGTTTCTTTTTTTTTTTGTTTACTATATAAGTACATATGTATTTGCAATTTAATTATATTTCAATTCGTTGATTTTGTATAATTTTGTATATACGAAAAAAAAAAAAAAAATTTTTACAATTTTTTTTTAGAATAGTGAACCCAAAACCCGTAACAAGAAATCAAAGAAAGAATTGAATTGTTGTTTTTATATTTATATCAAATTTGTAAACATTTGTCTACAATGAAAATAAATCTTAGTCTGAATTTGAAAGGAAATTAAGATGCAGTTTTAAATTTTAAATGGGAAATGATGATCCGATCTAATAACGAACGTCCGTAAGTTACAATTTTTTTTTTCATAACATCTGAATTGTTATTTAATAATGTTTTGAAACAATGTTTTATTTATATTCTACTTTTGGTTCTAGAAATGGCATGAAGGTAGAATTTATATGTTTGCGTGCTTAGATATCGGGTTAAGAACCACGTAACCACAACTCCATAATAGCTAGTCGGGAGATAACATCATTGATGCCCTTTTAACCACGTTCTGATAGAGCCTTACTATTGAATAAAAGTTTTTTTTTGTTTGGCTAAGCCGGTGCGTAACATATATGGCGCCCAACGAAAAGGCCAAAGGCCAGTAAAAATCAATATTAATCAGCATTTTTGTTTTTTTCGATCAGCAAGAGTTTATTGAGTCAGACTAAATTTACTTCATCAGCTCCTTTCTACTTAAGTCTAGGTCTCAATCGGATTTACATGCCAAGAGTCTAAATGCGATTTAGGAAGGCTGGTGAAAAGAAGTTTATGTTGTAAAGTTATTGTTCTCTACTGGGTTGTCTTAATGCTGAAGTTTTATTTTTGGCAATAATTGCACCGAGTTGAAACTCTAACAGTTGTTGATTATTCAAGTCCATTAAAAATTCAGCTTTACAGATTTTTTTTTATGTCGCGGAATAATAAGTTTCTGTGTTAACTTTGCACAAAGACTCATAATATCATATTGCTTTCAAAATTGGTTTTTGGTTATTTACTTCAGAATATTTTTATTTACATGTTTAAATTGCGGACATCGGATTGGTTACGGTCATCATTTCCCAAATTTGTTTATAAAAATAATTTCCACTTCCATTTTCTTTTATTTTTGTTGCAGGTTCAATAATTATTGTTCTTAATTTTATTATTCTTATATATTTTTTTATTATTATAGTATTCTTAACTTTATTAACGATTTATATTGAGAGAAAAAAAAAAACTTTTTTTTTGCTATGAGTACTAGAAACTCCTCTAGAGGCGCGCAAGGTACTATCCCAAAAAGGGGTGACCGAGGCACGTCAGCATCTCGTAATAACATCTCTATAGAGCTTCAGAGCGATACAGGTATGCATAGATCTAGGGTAGTACATTCGCCAGCTAATGGATCTGAAGCAGCGCAAGGGTTGCTTCACACAAGTTTGGGTCAGGGTGTAGGTATAGATAAAACAAATTTATCTGCCGAACAGGTATCATTTTCAGGCCTAGGGAATCTACCACATAATAGATCAATGGATCCTAATGTAGACGCATTTACACCGCGCTCTAATCGATCCAATATTAATCACACGTTAGCTACCATCAATAGGGCAGACCCTGAGGTGGCAAATTCCTTTAATACCCTAATTAATTTAATGGAGGAAACTATGAGGAACACCCACGAGGAATTTCGTAAGGAATTGACAGGTATTAAGGAGAGCATAACCCAAATTGGTGGCCCCCGTGCTACAGCTTCAAACCAAATACCGGAAAGCTTCCAAAACTTTAATTTTCCACACTCCAATCGTCAACCCGAACACAGCAGACCTATTTTTAACGAAAATGTCAAAATCGAAAAATGGAAAATAAGCTACGACGGTTCAGCCTCAGTAACCGATTTCTTGTTTAAGGTTGAGACGCTTTGTGCTCGCTCTAGGTGTTCTGATGAACATATGTTATCTAATTTTCATGTATTGCTGCAGGGCCGTGCTGAACAATGGTATTGGCTTTATGCAAAGCAAAATCGCAATATCTCTTATCCTGATTTACGAAACTCTCTTATTAAAGAATTTGGGCATGTTGAGTCAGATCATGATATCTTATTAAAAATTTCGTTGCGAAGACAACATTTTAAAGAAAGTTATGATGATTTTCACACCGCGATAGTAACACTGAATTCGAGACTTATGAGTCCTTTACCTGACGTAACCCTAATTGATATTATGTTGAAAAATTTACAACCAAACTTAAGATTTTTGCTGTTTAATAGCAATGCAAGGAACTTGAGTGATTTTCGAGATATAGCGCGAAAAGCAGAACATACTCTGCGAGATTCAAAACATCAAAATTTTAATTTATCATCTTCTAAGAATGTAAGCGAATTTGAAAGAGCCCCAGATGAAATAACCGAATGCATAGATCCGCAGATCGAAGCTATTCAGGTAACGAATCGAAGGGCCAAGTACGATTATTCTGGCGTAAAATGTTGGAATTGTATGAAGTTTGGCCATTCTTACATCTATTGCTCCGAGGAGATTAAGGCACCATTCTGTTTTAAATGTGGTGAAGTGGGCACTTTAACACCGAACTGCCCAAACAAACATTGACACCAGGGAAACCGGAAAGTGGGCGAACTGGCAAGCGGGGACACTCGTCCACCACCTCACCCCCCGAGTTCGGAATAAAATGTAATAACGCAGAAATATCCACCTTTCACAAACATGTTTTTAAATCCAATCCCAATTACACGCTGGAAAAATTCACGCAAACCCCAGATTCGTTTTATTCAGTTTTTAGTACACATTCCACAAATATTTCAAAAGTTGATAGTAGCATACAAACAGATAACATTATTTATGATATCAACAGCAAGAAAGAAAATAGAAAACCAACGCTTAAAATTATGAAGTGTCGTTTACGTTTTAGAAAACGAAAATTTTTTCGTAAACTGTTAGAGTCAACAATAATAAATGGGGCCGATGAAAGACCTTTCGCCAAGGTCAAAGTCTTGCAGGATTCATTAATCGGCTTGCTCGATTCTGGAGCGAATATATCGGTGCTAGGTAAAGACTGTTTAGAGTTTCTCAAGAAAAACCAAATATCACATACGCCAATTAGCTCGTCAGTTCGTACAGCTAATGGAGCGAAGCAAACCGTAATAGGATTCTGCCATATGCCAATATTTTTTAAAGGGGTGACAAAAGAAATTCTATTTTATTTAGTTCCTTCGTTGAGCCAACACGCTTACTTTGGAACGAATTTTTGGAGAGAATTCGCGCTTGCGCCCGACATAGTTCCAATTAATAACGTTTCAGAAATAACATCGGATTCAGTCGAACAGAAAAATTTTCATAGGCTTACCAGCGAACAAAAACTAGCATTGGAAAAGATAATCTTAGAATTCCCAGCATTTGAAAAATTGGGTCTGGGGTGTACAGATTTATTGCAACACCATATCGATACGGGAGAAGCGGTCCCTATTAAGTGTAGACACTACCCGTTATCGCCCCCTAGACAAGAAGAAGCATTCAAGGAAATAGATAGACTCTTAAGTATGGGTGTTATAGAGGAGTCCAATTCACCTTGGTGCTCCCCAGCTGTTCTTGTTCGTAAACCGGGAAAAGTGCGCCTATGCATTGACTCTAGAAAGCTAAACCAAGTGACAAAAAAGGACTCATATCCGTTACCCCATATCAATGGTTTACTAAGCCGCCTAAAAGACACGTATTTTATCAGCGGGATGATTTGAAAGATGCCTTTTTACAAATCCGGCTGACAGATTCATCGAAAGAAAAAACCGCTTTCGTGATACCCGGAAAACCATACGAACATAAGCAAGGACGTTAAACTAGAATGATCTTGGCACAATATAGACATTCAACGGTCATATGCACTTCATTTCAAATATATGAATAACAGGATAAAGACAATATGTTGCTTCTATATAACAGATAATAAACCCATGACTCTTTGGGAAATAACCAGCAAAATTTAGAATCACTACATTTGGCAACCCTACTTTGTTTTGAGTTTTGAGAATATTAATTGGTAACGGGATAATTCCAGGAATAATTGAGTTGTGTAGGTTAATAAAATTTTGTTTCGAAAAGAAAGGAGATTCTGATTCGGATTTTTTGAAGTGACACATGAACGCGGTTGAGACGGAAAAAAAAAACAAGCAAGAATTTTTCCACATGCTTCAATTTTTTTTGTACACACGTGTAATTTGTAAAGGTTAACCTAATAAAACTAAAAACAATTAATTAACAGAAAATAAAACGTATACAATTGGTGAAAATTGATTATGTGTACTTAGTTTTTGTACACATACATACGTACAATTGCAAACAAACAAAAAATTTTTAAGACAAAACAATTTCTTTTATAATTGAATGCTAAACATTTGAAGGCAGTTTTATCATCTTTAGCCGACAGCAATCGATTTTAAAGAGTGTGCCGTACTTAAGGGCTGCGTGTAACAAGGAAGCCAGAGACGCGCGGTGCTACCAGCGCTACATATATATAATTATCAATCTAAATTACGTCATTTTGAAAGTTAAAAAGTTAAATTAAAACACCATACATATGTATAACGTAATTATATAGCCCAGAGAAGCAGTTTCTTTGCAGATCTCTCAGAACAAATAAAAGAGCCAAACGTTATTAAGAGAGAGTCATAACTACGTAAGAGATAATAACGAACACTGTAAGCGGCAGAAGAAGAAAAAAGGAAAAATTTATAAAATAATTCATATTAAATTTTCCCCTTATTTTTTTTCAATAATTGAACCAGTTGATTCTATTTTCATTTTGTGTATGTTAGTATTGCTATAAAGCAAGTAGTGTTTTTAAGATATCCGAAAAAAAATTAAATTTATAAATAAGTTACATATTAATATATGTATACATACATAAATATTAGTGTGCAACATTTTCTTTCTCTTAGTTTAGCATTCTATTACATTCCGCTGTAATAACATTATTATTAACATTATTTACAGTTTAATATAATAACGTAAAATTTTCCTAGTGTACATCCTTTCTTTTATTACCTGCTTAACATTACATTTTGGTTTCGAAACCATTGCTTTATATGATTTTCATTAATGCCATCTATTATTATAATTGATTAAAGAATTTTCTAAAATATATCTGAATCAAGTTGTAAACATAAATAAATTAGTAATTTCGTATTGTAAGAAACTAACAATTAAAACGATCGAAAAGGAAAAGAAGCAAAACAAATATATTGAGATATTGATTAGACTCAAGTATTACGAAAACAAATTTCAATTAAATCAAGCATTTCAGCTATTTCGATTATCACAAAAAAATTCATGCGAGTCAACCTGCGAAGATTGCTGGGCCCAACAATTTCTGCAACCAAATTCTTGACTTCGTCGGAAACGTGAGTAAGACTTTTATTATTCTTAATTCTTATACTTACCCTGCAAATTTATGTATTTGTTTCTTTTTTTTTTGTTTACTATATAAGTACATATGTATTTGCAATTTAATTATATTTCAATTCGTTGATTTTGTATAATTTTGTATATACGAAAAAAAAAAAAAAAATTTTTACAATTTTTTTTTAGAATAGTGAACCCAAAACCCGTAACAAGAAATCAAAGAAAGAATTGAATTGTTGTTTTTATATTTATATCAAATTTGTAAACATTTGTCTACAATGAAAATAAATCTTAGTCTGAATTTGAAAGGAAATTAAGATGCAGTTTTAAATTTTAAATGGGAAATGATGATCCGATCTAATAACGAACGTCCGTAAGTTACAATTTTTTTTTTCATAACATCTGAATTGTTATTTAATAATGTTTTGAAACAATGTTTTATTTATATTCTACTTTTGGTTCTAGAAATGGCATGAAGGTTGAATTTATATGTTTGCGTGCTTAGATATCGGGTTAAGAACCACGTAACCACAACTCCATAATAGCTAGTCGGGAGATAACATCATTGATGCCCTTTTAACCACGTTCTGATAGAGCCTTACTATTGAATAAAAGTTTTTTTTTGTTTGGCTAAGCCGGTGCGTAACATATATGGCGCCCAACGAAAAGGCCAAAGGCCAGTAAAAATCAATATTAATCAGCATTTTTGTTTTTTTCGATCAGCAAGAGTTTATTGAGTCAGACTAAATTTACTTCATCAGCTCCTTTCTACTTAAGTCTAGGTCTCAATCGGATTTACATGCCAAGAGTCTAAATGCGATTTAGGAAGGCTGGTGAAAAGAAGTTTATGTTGTAAAGTTATTGTTCTCTACTGGGTTGTCTTAATGCTGAAGTTTTATTTTTGGCAATAATTGCACCGAGTTGAAACTCTAACAGTTGTTGATTATTCAAGTCCATTAAAAATTCAGCTTTACAGATTTTTTTTTATGTCGCGGAATAATAAGTTTCTGTGTTAACTTTGCACAAAGACTCATAATATCATATTGCTTTCAAAATTGGTTTTTGGTTATTTACTTCAGAATATTTTTATTTACATGTTTAAATTGCGGACATCGGATTGGTTACGGTCATCATTTCCCAAATTTGTTTATAAAAATAATTTCCACTTCCATTTTCTTTTATTTTTGTTGCAGGTTCAATAATTATTGTTCTTAATTTTATTATTCTTATATATTTTTTTATTATTATAGTATTCTTAACTTTATTAACGATTTATATTGAGAGAAAAAAAAAAACTTTTTTTTTGCTATGAGTACTAGAAACTCCTCTAGAGGCGCGCAAGGTACTATCCCAAAAAGGGGTGACCGAGGCACGTCAGCATCTCGTAATAACATCTCTATAGAGCTTCAGAGCGATACAGGTATGCATAGATCTAGGGTAGTACATTCGCCAGCTAATGGATCTGAAGCAGCGCAAGGGTTGCTTCACACAAGTTTGGGTCAGGGTGTAGGTATAGATAAAACAAATTTATCTGCCGAACAGGTATCATTTTCAGGCCTAGGGAATCTACCACATAATAGATCAATGGATCCTAATGTAGACGCATTTACACCGCGCTCTAATCGATCCAATATTAATCACACGTTAGCTACCATCAATAGGGCAGACCCTGAGGTGGCAAATTCCTTTAATACCCTAATTAATTTAATGGAGGAAACTATGAGGAACACCCACGAGGAATTTCGTAAGGAATTGACAGGTATTAAGGAGAGCATAACCCAAATTGGTGGCCCCCGTGCTACAGCTTCAAACCAAATACCGGAAAGCTTCCAAAACTTTAATTTTCCACACTCCAATCGTCAACCCGAACACAGCAGACCTATTTTTAACGAAAATGTCAAAATCGAAAAATGGAAAATAAGCTACGACGGTTCAGCCTCAGTAACCGATTTCTTGTTTAAGGTTGAGACGCTTTGTGCTCGCTCTAGGTGTTCTGATGAACATATGTTATCTAATTTTCATGTATTGCTGCAGGGCCGTGCTGAACAATGGTATTGGCTTTATGCAAAGCAAAATCGCAATATCTCTTATCCTGATTTACGAAACTCTCTTATTAAAGAATTTGGGCATGTTGAGTCAGATCATGATATCTTATTAAAAATTTCGTTGCGAAGACAACATTTTAAAGAAAGTTATGATGATTTTCACACCGCGATAGTAACACTGAATTCGAGACTTATGAGTCCTTTACCTGACGTAACCCTAATTGATATTATGTTGAAAAATTTACAACCAAACTTAAGATTTTTGCTGTTTAATAGCAATGCAAGGAACTTGAGTGATTTTCGAGATATAGCGCGAAAAGCAGAACATACTCTGCGAGATTCAAAACATCAAAATTTTAATTTATCATCTTCTAAGAATGTAAGCGAATTTGAAAGAGCCCCAGATGAAATAACCGAATGCATAGATCCGCAGATCGAAGCTATTCAGGTAACGAATCGAAGGGCCAAGTACGATTATTCTGGCGTAAAATGTTGGAATTGTATGAAGTTTGGCCATTCTTACATCTATTGCTCCGAGGAGATTAAGGCACCATTCTGTTTTAAATGTGGTGAAGTGGGCACTTTAACACCGAACTGCCCAAACAAACATTGACACCAGGGAAACCGGAAAGTGGGCGAACTGGCAAGCGGGGACACTCGTCCACCACCTCACCCCCCGAGTTCGGAATAAAATGTAATAACGCAGAAATATCCACCTTTCACAAACATGTTTTTAAATCCAATCCCAATTACACGCTGGAAAAATTCACGCAAACCCCAGATTCGTTTTATTCAGTTTTTAGTACACATTCCACAAATATTTCAAAAGTTGATAGTAGCATACAAACAGATAACATTATTTATGATATCAACAGCAAGAAAGAAAATAGAAAACCAACGCTTAAAATTATGAAGTGTCGTTTACGTTTTAGAAAACGAAAATTTTTTCGTAAACTGTTAGAGTCAACAATAATAAATGGGGCCGATGAAAGACCTTTCGCCAAGGTCAAAGTCTTGCAGGATTCATTAATCGGCTTGCTCGATTCTGGAGCGAATATATCGGTGCTAGGTAAAGACTGTTTAGAGTTTCTCAAGAAAAACCAAATATCACATACGCCAATTAGCTCGTCAGTTCGTACAGCTAATGGAGCGAAGCAAACCGTAATAGGATTCTGCCATATGCCAATATTTTTTAAAGGGGTGACAAAAGAAATTCTATTTTATTTAGTTCCTTCGTTGAGCCAACACGCTTACTTTGGAACGAATTTTTGGAGAGAATTCGCGCTTGCGCCCGACATAGTTCCAATTAATAACGTTTCAGAAATAACATCGGATTCAGTCGAACAGAAAAATTTTCATAGGCTTACCAGCGAACAAAAACTAGCATTGGAAAAGATAATCTTAGAATTCCCAGCATTTGAAAAATTGGGTCTGGGGTGTACAGATTTATTGCAACACCATATCGATACGGGAGAAGCGGTCCCTATTAAGTGTAGACACTACCCGTTATCGCCCCCTAGACAAGAAGAAGCATTCAAGGAAATAGATAGACTCTTAAGTATGGGTGTTATAGAGGAGTCCAATTCACCTTGGTGCTCCCCAGCTGTTCTTGTTCGTAAACCGGGAAAAGTGCGCCTATGCATTGACTCTAGAAAGCTAAACCAAGTGACAAAAAAGGACTCATATCCGTTACCCCATATCAATGGTTTACTAAGCCGCCTAAAAGACACGTATTTTATCAGCGGGATGATTTGAAAGATGCCTTTTTACAAATCCGGCTGACAGATTCATCGAAAGAAAAAACCGCTTTCGTGATACCCGGAAAACCATTATATCAATATAAATTCATGCCGTTTGGACTATGTAATGGCCCCCAGACCATGAGCCGTTTAATGGATAGGGTTATTCCATCTCGGTTACGTGAGAACGTTTTTGTATACCTAGACGATTTACTTGTTTGTAGCGCAGATTTTTCGTCACACATGGAGCTTTTATCACAGGTAGCATGTTGCTTAAGAGCGGCAAAGCTCACTATTAACGTAAGTAAAAGCAAGTTTTGCCAAAAAGAAATTCGATACCTTGGCTATATAGTTGGTAACGGTTCCTTGAAGGTGGATCCTGCTAAGGTCGAATCCATTAGCAATTTTCCTTTACCTGGAACGCCCAAGCAGGTCCGTAGATTTGTGGAAATGGCAAACTGGTACAGGGCATTCATCAGCAATTTTGCCGATCTCGCAGGACCCTTAACAGACTGTTTAAAAAAATCAAAGGGGAAGTTTTTCCTTACAGACGAAGCTAAATTGTCGTTTGAAAAACTTAAATTTGCACTGTCCTCCGCCCCAGTGTTAGCACAGCCAGATTTTAGTAAAGAATTTATAATTCAATGTGATGCATCTAGTGTTGGGGTTGGTGGAGTATTGTTTCAATATGACGAGAAAGGAAATGAACATCCTATCGCTTATGTTTCGCAAAAGTTGAACAAGGCCCAAAAAAATTATACGGTTACGGAACTGGAATGCCTAGCAGCAATTGTAAGCGTTAATAGGTTCAGACGATACGTTGAAGGCCTTCAGTTCCGCATAATAACAGACCATTCTTCTCTGAGATGGTTAATGTCACAGAAGGATTTAAGTGGAAGATTGGCACGTTGGAGCCTGAAACTTCAGCGGTACGACTTTAAAATTGAACATCGCAAGGGAACCTTAAACACGGTGCCAGATTGTTTATCCAGAGTCGATATAGATGAAGTAAATCTTATACAATCACCAGTCGAAGTTGACCTTTCGTCACCTGAATTTGATGAGAGCGAATACCAGAAACTCAGAGAAGGTATATGTGAAAATAATGATGCATTGCCTGATTTATGCACAAATGGAAAACAAATTTTAAAACGGGTAAAATTTAGAGTTGGCGCAGAAGATGAAGAAGATGCCATCTGGCGTATTTGGATACCAAAAACATTAACCAAATCAGTAATGGATCAAGCGCATGATTCACCCATTTCAAATCACGGCGGTTTTCTTAAAACGCTATCCAGAATTCGCCAAAAGTATTTTTGGCCAACCATGGCAAAAGATGTAAGAACATATATTGACAATTGCGATACATGTAAATGTTTAAAACCATCTAATCAAATTACGAAACCACAGATGGGTGCGCAATTTATAACCAACCGACCTTTCGAAAGGTTATATTGTGATTTCCTTGGCCCATATCCGTGTACCAAAGCTGGAAATTCCGTTATATTCGTGTGCCTAGACCACATGACCAAATTTTTGTTTTTAAAATGCATGCGAAAGGCAACATCATCAAATATAATATCGTTTTTTGAATCGGAACTATTCCCATGTTTTGGCGTTCCAAGATGCATTCATAGTGATTATGCTAAACAATTTGTTTCCAAAGAACTAAAAGAGTTTTTGCAGGCGTATGATATTGCACACATAACAACCGGTTTCTATGCTCCACACTCGAATGCATCAGAGCGATCCAACCGTGAAGTTCTAACAAAAATAAGATATTTCTTGAAAGACAAAAAAGAACATCGTAGCTGGGACAAATGTATTCCCCAAATCTTGGCCACATTAAGAAGCGACTACCACTCTGCCATTCAATGCTCACCCTACTACGCGACCTTTGGTCAGAACATGGTTCAGCATGGCTCTTCATACAGAATTTTAGACAAAATTGGTTGCCAGACTGGAGATCTCGTTATATTGCCTAGTGACAAACTCGCGAAATTACGGGAGAAAATCCGGACAAACTTAACCGCTGCCCACTATAAGGCAAGCAAATCCTACAACCTCCGAAGTAGACCAATCAAATATCAGACGGGTCAGATTGTATTCAGAAAAAACCATGTTTTAAGTAACATGTCGAAACACATCAACAGGAAATTTATGCCAAAATATATTAAATGTAGGGTAAAAGGTATAGTAGGTAGCAACTTATATGAAATAGAGGATTTAGAGGGAAAATACGTTGGCAAATTTCATGCGTCAGATTTAAAACCCTAGATTTCGCCCGGCTAGATTAGCGTAAAGAGAGTATGGTCGTGGGTCGAGCCACACCTACATTAGTAAAAACACAAAAAAAAAAACTTTTTAGTAAAATGGTAATGAAAAAAAAAAAAAAAAAATCAATAGTAGCTCTTCCTTTTTCAAATGTAAATTTGAGCTAAATTTTCCTTTGAAGAAGGTTTGTTGCATTTTTTTTTATACTTCAAGTGCTGTTAACACAGGAAAATGATTATCAAACAATTTCAAACACTTTCTTTCATTACACACGCATACGTATTTCAATTTGGATCTTGTTTGCATGAATATGCTTCTCCCCAACAGGGCATAACTAAATCATGCACGTTAGCCTTGACTCAAACTCGAACATGTCGTAAAATTTTTTAAGTTCAAAGCCAAAATTTAATTAGAGTGAGAGCTTTATTATTATATATGTGTATGTATGTTTTTTATAAGTTTTTTTTTCTCTGATCATTGTACGATGAGTACGTAAAATTCTGCCAAGATTTCCAAGCGCATATACAGTGGAATTAGGGATTGTTGTTGTCTCGCGACGTTCAGTTTTTTCCTAATTTTTCCTCTCATCACTTAGACTTGTTGTTTCATTTACAACCAGAGATGGAGATGATGGTCTAGGTAAATTGGCCCGTAAAAAAATTGTGCACATGTGTACATACCTAGATATATAAAGATTCAATAGACCTTTAATGAAACTATATGAGAAGTGTGCAACTTGGAATAGTAACTTGTTTTATTGTAACTTTTGCATAATTTTTAGTAAAACCAATCAATTGGAATTTAAATATAAATTACACTTGATTATTATCAAATGCATTTTTCCCATCCCTGTCGCTCTTTATGTCTCTTTTGCCATGCACAGCTTGGGTTTACAGTGATGCCCGATTCGTTTTGTTTTTTTTGTGCTCAATTTAGTGTCTAAATTTGCCAAAATCATCGAACCATTTTTTATTGTGATTATTTTTTGTAAATAGTAAAAATAATTTTTCCATATAAATCTTACAACTCCTTGCTTATGTTTTAGCCATCCTACCATTTCGGCTTTTGAAATTAGTAAGAAATGGCATTGCTTCTCGTTCCATCCTTTGATCGAATATACGAACATAAGCAAGGACGTTAAACTAGAATGATCTTGGCACAATATAGACATTCAACGGTCATATGCACTTCATTTCAAATATATGAATAACAGGATAAAGACAATATGTTGCTTCTATATAACAGATAATAAACCCATGACTCTTTGGGAAATAACCAGCAAAATTTAGAATCACTACATTTGGCAACCCTACTTTGTTTTGAGTTTTGAGAATATTAATTGGTAACGGGATAATTCCAGGAAAATTGAGTTGTGTAGGTTAATAAAATTTTGCTTCGAAAAGAAAGGAGATTCTGATTCGGATTTTTTGAAGTGACACATGAACGCGGTTGAGACGGAAAAAAAAAAAACAAGCAAGAATTTTTCCACATGCTTCAATTTTTTTTGTACACACGTGTAATTTGTAAAGGTTAACCTAATAAAACTAAAAACAATTAATTAACAGAAAATAAAACGTATACAATTGGTGAAAATTGATTATGTGTACTTAGTTTTTGTACACATACATACGTACAATTGCAAACAAACAAAAAATTTTTAAGACAAAACAATTTCTTTTATAATTGAATGCTAAACATTTGAAGGCAGTTTTATCATCTTTAGCCGACAGCAATCGATTTTAAAGAGTGTGCCGTACTTAAGGGCTGCGTGTAACAAGGAAGCCAGAGACGCGCGGTGCTACCAGCGCTACATATATATAATTATCAATCTAAATTACGTCATTTTGAAAGTTAAAAAGTTAAATTAAAACACCATACATATGTATAACGTAATTATATAGCCCAGAGAAGCAGTTTCTTTGCAGATCTCTCAGAACAAATAAAAGAGCCAAACGTTATTAAGAGAGAGTCATAACTACGTAAGAGATAATAACGAACACTGTAAGCGGCAGAAGAAGAAAAAAGGAAAAATTTATAAAATAATTCATATTAAATTTTCCCCTTATTTTTTTTCAATAATTGAACCAGTTGATTCTATTTTCATTTTGTGTATGTTAGTATTGCTATAAAGCAAGTAGTGTTTTTAAGATATCCGAAAAAAAATTAAATTTATAAATAAGTTACATATTAATATATGTATACATACATAAATATTAGTGTGCAACATTTTCTTTCTCTTAGTTTAGCATTCTATTACATTCCGCTGTAATAACATTATTATTAACATTATTTACAGTTTAATATAATAACGTAAAATTTTCCTAGTGTACATCCTTTCTTTTATTACCTGCTTAACATTACATTTTGGTTTCGAAACCATTGCTTTATATGATTTTCATTAATGCCATCTATTATTATAATTGATTAAAGAATTTTCTAAAATATATCTGAATCAAGTTGTAAACATAAATAAATTAGTAATTTCGTATTGTAAGAAACTAACAATTAAAACGATCGAAAAGGAAAAGAAGCAAAACAAATATATTGAGATATTGATTAGACTCAAGTATTACGAAAACAAATTTCAATTAAATCAAGCATTTCAGCTATTTCGATTATCACAAAAAAATTCATGCGAGTCAACCTGCGAAGATTGCTGGGCCCAACAATTTCTGCAACCAAATTCTTGACTTCGTCGGAAACGTGAGTAAGACTTTTATTATTCTTAATTCTTATACTTACCCTGCAAATTTATGTATTTGTTTCTTTTTTTTTTGTTTACTATATAAGTACATATGTATTTGCAATTTAATTATATTTCAATTCGTTGATTTTGTATAATTTTGTATATACGAAAAAAAAAAAAAAAATTTTTACAATTTTTTTTTAGAATAGTGAACCCAAAACCCGTAACAAGAAATCAAAGAAAGAATTGAATTGTTGTTTTTATATTTATATCAAATTTGTAAACATTTGTCTACAATGAAAATAAATCTTAGTCTGAATTTGAAAGGAAATTAAGATGCAGTTTTAAATTTTAAATGGGAAATGATGATCCGATCTAATAACGAACGTCCGTAAGTTACAATTTTTTTTTTCATAACATCTGAATTGTTATTTAATAATGTTTTGAAACAATGTTTTATTTATATTCTACTTTTGGTTCTAGAAATGGCATGAAGGTTGAATTTATATGTTTGCGTGCTTAGATATCGGGTTAAGAACCACGTAACCACAACTCCATAATAGCTAGTCGGGAGATAACATCATTGATGCCCTTTTAACCACGTTCTGATAGAGCCTTACTATTGAATAAAAGTTTTTTTTTGTTTGGCTAAGCCGGTGCGTAACATATATGGCGCCCAACGAAAAGGCCAAAGGCCAGTAAAAATCAATATTAATCAGCATTTTTGTTTTTTTCGATCAGCAAGAGTTTATTGAGTCAGACTAAATTTACTTCATCAGCTCCTTTCTACTTAAGTCTAGGTCTCAATCGGATTTACATGCCAAGAGTCTAAATGCGATTTAGGAAGGCTGGTGAAAAGAAGTTTATGTTGTAAAGTTATTGTTCTCTACTGGGTTGTCTTAATGCTGAAGTTTTATTTTTGGCAATAATTGCACCGAGTTGAAACTCTAACAGTTGTTGATTATTCAAGTCCATTAAAAATTCAGCTTTACAGATTTTTTTTTATGTCGCGGAATAATAAGTTTCTGTGTTAACTTTGCACAAAGACTCATAATATCATATTGCTTTCAAAATTTGTTTTTGGTTATTTACTTCAGAATATTTTTATTTACATGTTTAAATTGCGGACATCGGATTGGTTACGGTCATCATTTCCCAAATTTGTTTATAAAAATAATTTCCACTTCCATTTTCTTTTATTTTTGTTGCAGGTTCAATAATTATTGTTCTTAATTTTATTATTCTTATATATTTTTTTATTATTATAGTATTCTTAACTTTATTAACGATTTATATTGAGAGAAAAAAAAAACTTTTTTTTTGCTATGAGTACTAGAAACTCCTCTAGAGGCGCGCAAGGTACTATCCCAAAAAGGGGTGACCGAGGCACGTCAGCATCTCGTAATAACATCTCTATAGAGCTTCAGAGCGATACAGGTATGCATAGATCTAGGGTAGTACATTCGCCAGCTAATGGATCTGAAGCAGCGCAAGGGTTGCTTCACACAAGTTTGGGTCAGGGTGTAGGTATAGATAAAACAAATTTATCTGCCGAACAGGTATCATTTTCAGGCCTAGGGAATCTACCACATAATAGATCAATGGATCCTAATGTAGACGCATTTACACCGCGCTCTAATCGATCCAATATTAATCACACGTTAGCTACCATCAATAGGGCAGACCCTGAGGTGGCAAATTCCTTTAATACCCTAATTAATTTAATGGAGGAAACTATGAGGAACACCCACGAGGAATTTCGTAAGGAATTGACAGGTATTAAGGAGAGCATAACCCAAATTGGTGGCCCCCGTGCTACAGCTTCAAACCAAATACCGGAAAGCTTCCAAAACTTTAATTTTCCACACTCCAATCGTCAACCCGAACACAGCAGACCTATTTTTAACGAAAATGTCAAAATCGAAAAATGGAAAATAAGCTACGACGGTTCAGCCTCAGTAACCGATTTCTTGTTTAAGGTTGAGACGCTTTGTGCTCGCTCTAGGTGTTCTGATGAACATATGTTATCTAATTTTCATGTATTGCTGCAGGGCCGTGCTGAACAATGGTATTGGCTTTATGCAAAGCAAAATCGCAATATCTCTTATCCTGATTTACGAAACTCTCTTATTAAAGAATTTGGGCATGTTGAGTCAGATCATGATATCTTATTAAAAATTTCGTTGCGAAGACAACATTTTAAAGAAAGTTATGATGATTTTCACACCGCGATAGTAACACTGAATTCGAGACTTATGAGTCCTTTACCTGACGTAACCCTAATTGATATTATGTTGAAAAATTTACAACCAAACTTAAGATTTTTGCTGTTTAATAGCAATGCAAGGAACTTGAGTGATTTTCGAGATATAGCGCGAAAAGCAGAACATACTCTGCGAGATTCAAAACATCAAAATTTTAATTTATCATCTTCTAAGAATGTAAGCGAATTTGAAAGAGCCCCAGATGAAATAACCGAATGCATAGATCCGCAGATCGAAGCTATTCAGGTAACGAATCGAAGGGCCAAGTACGATTATTCTGGCGTAAAATGTTGGAATTGTATGAAGTTTGGCCATTCTTACATCTATTGCTCCGAGGAGATTAAGGCACCATTCTGTTTTAAATGTGGTGAAGTGGGCACTTTAACACCGAACTGCCCAAACAAACATTGACACCAGGGAAACCGGAAAGTGGGCGAACTGGCAAGCGGGGACACTCGTCCACCACCTCACCCCCCGAGTTCGGAATAAAATGTAATAACGCAGAAATATCCACCTTTCACAAACATGTTTTTAAATCCAATCCCAATTACACGCTGGAAAAATTCACGCAAACCCCAGATTCGTTTTATTCAGTTTTTAGTACACATTCCACAAATATTTCAAAAGTTGATAGTAGCATACAAACAGATAACATTATTTATGATATCAACAGCAAGAAAGAAAATAGAAAACCAACGCTTAAAATTATGAAGTGTCGTTTACGTTTTAGAAAACGAAAATTTTTTCGTAAACTGTTAGAGTCAACAATAATAAATGGGGCCGATGAAAGACCTTTCGCCAAGGTCAAAGTCTTGCAGGATTCATTAATCGGCTTGCTCGATTCTGGAGCGAATATATCGGTGCTAGGTAAAGACTGTTTAGAGTTTCTCAAGAAAAACCAAATATCACATACGCCAATTAGCTCGTCAGTTCGTACAGCTAATGGAGCGAAGCAAACCGTAATAGGATTCTGCCATATGCCAATATTTTTTAAAGGGGTGACAAAAGAAATTCTATTTTATTTAGTTCCTTCGTTGAGCCAACACGCTTACTTTGGAACGAATTTTTGGAGAGAATTCGCGCTTGCGCCCGACATAGTTCCAATTAATAACGTTTCAGAAATAACATCGGATTCAGTCGAACAGAAAAATTTTCATAGGCTTACCAGCGAACAAAAACTAGCATTGGAAAAGATAATCTTAGAATTCCCAGCATTTGAAAAATTGGGTCTGGGGTGTACAGATTTATTGCAACACCATATCGATACGGGAGAAGCGGTCCCTATTAAGTGTAGACACTACCCGTTATCGCCCCCTAGACAAGAAGAAGCATTCAAGGAAATAGATAGACTCTTAAGTATGGGTGTTATAGAGGAGTCCAATTCACCTTGGTGCTCCCCAGCTGTTCTTGTTCGTAAACCGGGAAAAGTGCGCCTATGCATTGACTCTAGAAAGCTAAACCAAGTGACAAAAAAGGACTCATATCCGTTACCCCATATCAATGGTTTACTAAGCCGCCTAAAAGACACGTATTTTATCAGCGGGATTGATTTGAAAGATGCCTTTTTACAAATCCGGCTGACAGATTCATCGAAAGAAAAAACCGCTTTCGTGATACCCGGAAAACCATTATATCAATATAAATTCATGCCGTTTGGACTATGTAATGGCCCCCAGACCATGAGCCGTTTAATGGATAGGGTTATTCCATCTCGGTTACGTGAGAACGTTTTTGTATACCTAGACGATTTACTTGTTTGTAGCGCAGATTTTTCGTCACACATGGAGCTTTTATCACAGGTAGCATGTTGCTTAAGAGCGGCAAAGCTCACTATTAACGTAAGTAAAAGCAAGTTTTGCCAAAAAGAAATTCGATACCTTGGCTATATAGTTGGTAACGGTTCCTTGAAGGTGGATCCTGCTAAGGTCGAATCCATTAGCAATTTTCCTTTACCTGGAACGCCCAAGCAGGTCCGTAGATTTGTGGAAATGGCAAACTGGTACAGGGCATTCATCAGCAATTTTGCCGATCTCGCAGGACCCTTAACAGACTGTTTAAAAAAATCAAAGGGGAAGTTTTTCCTTACAGACGAAGCTAAATTGTCGTTTGAAAAACTTAAATTTGCACTGTCCTCCGCCCCAGTGTTAGCACAGCCAGATTTTAGTAAAGAATTTATAATTCAATGTGATGCATCTAGTGTTGGGGTTGGTGGAGTATTGTTTCAATATGACGAGAAAGGAAATGAACATTCTATCGCTTATGTTTCGCAAAAGTTGAACAAGGCCCAAAAAAATTATACGGTTACGGAACTGGAATGCCTAGCAGCAATTGTAAGCGTTAATAGGTTCAGACGATACGTTGAAGGCCTTCAGTTCCGCATAATAACAGACCATTCTTCTCTGAGATGGTTAATGTCACAGAAGGATTTAAGTGGAAGATTGGCACGTTGGAGCCTGAAACTTCAGCGGTACGACTTTAAAATTGAACATCGCAAGGGAACCTTAAACACGGTGCCAGATTGTTTATCCAGAGTCGATATAGATGAAGTAAATCTTATACAATCACCAGTCGAAGTTGACCTTTCGTCACCTGAATTTGATGAGAGCGAATACCAGAAACTCAGAGAAGGTATATGTGAAAATAATGATGCATTGCCTGATTTATGCACAAATGGAAAACAAATTTTAAAACGGGTAAAATTTAGAGTTGGCGCAGAAGATGAAGAAGATGCCATCTGGCGTATTTGGATACCAAAAACATTAACCAAATCAGTAATGGATCAAGCGCATGATTCACCCATTTCAAATCACGGCGGTTTTCTTAAAACGCTATCCAGAATTCGCCAAAAGTATTTTTGGCCAACCATGGCAAAAGATGTAAGAACATATATTGACAATTGCGATACATGTAAATGTTTAAAACCATCTAATCAAATTACGAAACCACAGATGGGTGCGCAATTTATAACCAACCGACCTTTCGAAAGGTTATATTGTGATTTCCTTGGCCCATATCCGTGTACCAAAGCTGGAAATTCCGTTATATTCGTGTGCCTAGACCACATGACCAAATTTTTGTTTTTAAAATGCATGCGAAAGGCAACATCATCAAATATAATATCGTTTTTTGAATCGGAACTATTCCCATGTTTTGGCGTTCCAAGATGCATTCATAGTGATTATGCTAAACAATTTGTTTCCAAAGAACTAAAAGAGTTTTTGCAGGCGTATGATATTGCACACATAACAACCGGTTTCTATGCTCCACACTCGAATGCATCAGAGCGATCCAACCGTGAAGTTCTAACAAAAATAAGATATTTCTTGAAAGACAAAAAAGAACATCGTAGCTGGGACAAATGTATTCCCCAAATCTTGGCCACATTAAGAAGCGACTACCACTCTGCCATTCAATGCTCACCCTACTACGCGACCTTTGGTCAGAACATGGTTCAGCATGGCTCTTCATACAGAATTTTAGACAAAATTGGTTGCCAGACTGGAGATCTCGTTATATTGCCTAGTGACAAACTCGCGAAATTACGGGAGAAAATCCGGACAAACTTAACCGCTGCCCACTATAAGGCAAGCAAATCCTACAACCTCCGAAGTAGACCAATCAAATATCAGACGGGTCAGATTGTATTCAGAAAAAACCATGTTTTAAGTAACATGTCGAAACACATCAACAGGAAATTTATGCCAAAATATATTAAATGTAGGGTAAAAGGTATAGTAGGTAGCAACTATATGAAATAGAGGATTTAGAGGGAAAATACGTTGGCAAATTTCATGCGTCAGATTTAAAACCCTAGATTTCGCCCGGCTAGATTAGCGTAAAGAGAGTATGGTCGTGGGTCGAGCCACACCTACATTAGGAAAAACACAAAAAAAAAAACTTTTTAGTAAAATGGTAATGAAAAAAAAAAAAAAAAAAATCAATAGTAGCTCTTCCTTTTTCAAATGTAAATTTGAGCTAAATTTTCCTTTGAAGAAGGTTTGTTGCATTTTTTTTTATACTTCAAGTGCTGTTAACACAGGAAAATGATTATCAAACAATTTCAAACACTTTCTTTCATTACACACGCATACGTATTTCAATTTGGATCTTGTTTGCATGAATATGCTTCTCCCCAACAGGGCATAACTAAATCATGCACGTTAGCCTTGACTCAAACTCGAACATGTCGTAAAATTTTTTAAGTTCAAAGCCAAAATTTAATTAGAGTGAGAGCTTTATTATTATATATGTGTATGTATGTTTTTTATAAGTTTTTTTTTCTCTGATCATTGTACGATGAGTACGTAAAATTCTGCCAAGATTTCCAAGCGCATATACAGTGGAATTAGGGATTGTTGTTGTCTCGCGACGTTCAGTTTTTTCCTAATTTTTCCTCTCATCACTTAGACTTGTTGTTTCATTTACAACCAGAGATGGAGATGATGGTCTAGGTAAATTGGCCCGTAAAAAAATTGTGCACATGTGTACATACCTAGATATGTAAAGATTCAATAGACCTTTAATGAAACTATATGAGAAGTGTGCAACTTGGAATAGTAACTTGTTTTATTGTAACTTTTGCATAATTTTTAGTAAAACCAATCAATTGGAATTTAAATATAAATTACACTTGATTATTATCAAATGCATTTTTCCCATCCCTGTCGCTCTTTATGTCTCTTTTGCCATGCACAGCTTGGGTTTACAGTGATGCCCGATTCGTTTTGTTTTTTTTGTGCTCAATTTAGTGTCTAAATTTGCCAAAATCATCGAACCATTTTTTTATTGTGATTATTTTTTGTAAATAGTAAAAATAATTTTTCCATATAAATCTTACAACTCCTTGCTTATGTTTTAGCCATCCTACCATTTCGGCTTTTGAAATTAGTAAGAAATGGCATTGCTTCTCGTTCCATCCTTTGATCGAATATACGAACATAAGCAAGGACGTTAAACTAGAATGATCTTGGCACAATATAGACATTCAACGGTCATATGCACTTCATTTCAAATATATGAATAACAGGATAAAGACAATATGTTGCTTCTATATAACAGATAATAAACCCATGACTCTTTGGGAAATAACCAGCAAAATTTAGAATCACTACATTTGGCAACCCTACTTTGTTTTGAGTTTTGAGAATATTAATTGGTAACGGGATAATTCCAGGAATAATTGAGTTGTGTAGGTTAATAAAATTTTGCTTCGAAAAGAAAGGAGATTCTGATTCGGATTTTTTGAAGTGACACATGAACGCGGTTGAGACGGAAAAAAAAACAAGCAAGAATTTTTCCACATGCTTCAATTTTTTTTGTACACACGTGTAATTTGTAAAGGTTAACCTAATAAAACTAAAAACAATTAATTAACAGAAAATAAAACGTATACAATTGGTGAAAATTGATTATGTGTACTTAGTTTTTGTACACATACATACGTACAATTGCAAACAAACAAAAAATTTTTAAGACAAAACAATTTCTTTTATAATTGAATGCTAAACATTTGAAGGCAGTTTTATCATCTTTAGCCGACAGCAATCGATTTTAAAGAGTGTGCCGTACTTAAGGGCTGCGTGTAACAAGGAAGCCAGAGACGCGCGGTGCTACCAGCGCTACATATATATAATTATCAATCTAAATTACGTCATTTTGAAAGTTAAAAAGTTAAATTAAAACACCATACATATGTATAACGTAATTATATAGCCCAGAGAAGCAGTTTCTTTGCAGATCTCTCAGAACAAATAAAAGAGCCAAACGTTATTAAGAGAGAGTCATAACTACGTAAGAGATAATAACGAACACTGTAAGCGGCAGAAGAAGAAAAAAGGAAAAATTTATAAAATAATTCATATTAAATTTTCCCCTTATTTTTTTTCAATAATTGAACCAGTTGATTCTATTTTCATTTTGTGTATGTTAGTATTGCTATAAAGCAAGTAGTGTTTTTAAGATATCCGAAAAAAAATTAAATTTATAAATAAGTTACATATTAATATATGTATACATACATAAATATTAGTGTGCAACATTTTCTTTCTCTTAGTTTAGCATTCTATTACATTCCGCTGTAATAACATTATTATTAACATTATTTACAGTTTAATATAATAACGTAAAATTTTCCTAGTGTACATCCTTTCTTTTATTACCTGCTTAACATTACATTTTGGTTTCGAAACCATTGCTTTATATGATTTTCATTAATGCCATCTATTATTATAATTGATTAAAGAATTTTCTAAAATATATCTGAATCAAGTTGTAAACATAAATAAATTAGTAATTTCGTATTGTAAGAAACTAACAATTAAAACGATCGAAAAGGAAAAGAAGCAAAACAAATATATTGAGATATTGATTAGACTCAAGTATTACGAAAACAAATTTCAATTAAATCAAGCATTTCAGCTATTTCGATTATCACAAAAAAATTCATGCGAGTCAACCTGCGAAGATTGCTGGGCCCAACAATTTCTGCAACCAAATTCTTGACTTCGTCGGAAACGTGAGTAAGACTTTTATTATTCTTAATTCTTATACTTACCCTGCAAATTTATGTATTTGTTTCTTTTTTTTTTGTTTACTATATAAGTACATATGTATTTGCAATTTAATTATATTTCAATTCGTTGATTTTGTATAATTTTGTATATACGAAAAAAAAAAAAAAATTTTTACAAAAAAAAAAAAATTTTTACAATTTTTTTTTAGAATAGTGAACCCAAAACCCGTAACAAGAAATCAAAGAAAGAATTGAATTGTTGTTTTTATATTTATATCAAATTTGTAAACATTTGTCTACAATGAAAATAAATCTTAGTCTGAATTTGAAAGGAAATTAAGATGCAGTTTTAAATTTTAAATGGGAAATGATGATCCGATCTAATAACGAACGTCCGTAAGTTACAATTTTTTTTTTCATAACATCTGAATTGTTATTTAATAATGTTTTGAAACAATGTTTTATTTATATTCTACTTTTGGTTCTAGAAATGGCATGAAGGTAGAATTTATATGTTTGCGTGCTTAGATATCGGGTTAAGAACCACGTAACCACAACTCCATAATAGCTAGTCGGGAGATAACATCATTGATGCCCTTTTAACCACGTTCTGATAGAGCCTTACTATTGAATAAAAGTTTTTTTTTGTTTGGCTAAGCCGGTGCGTAACACGTTACGTCTCTGTCGTTACTCCGAGACATGGTATTCTATGGATACATGGTATTCTATGTACTTCTATGTTTACACAGATGGGTCCAGAAGGGGGGATAGGGTTGGGGGAGGCGTATATATAGAAGAATTTAACACTAAAATATCCTTCAGATTATCAGATGGATGCAGTGTTCTTCAGGCTGAAATATCGGCTATAAATAAAGCGGTCAGATGGCTGACGTTTTACAAGATATTCGGTAGGGATATCATGATAGTTACGGACAGCAAAGCCGCCAACAACTCCCTGATTGGAATATACACTAATTCTAGTCTAGTCCAGGAATGCCGGGCATTTTTAAATAAGATGGCGAGACATTCTAATATAAAACTCTAAAATGGGTACGTGGACATGGGTCCAACAATGGCAACAACATCGCTGACGACTTAGCCAAAAAGGGGCAGCCCTAGAGGATAGGGAGATAGACCCCTTTTGTGGACAAACATTATCAGCGTGTTGGAAAGAATAAAACTCCACACGCTGGAACGTGCACAAGAAAAGTGGCTCACAGAGCCCACATGCCTTATATCAAGGAACCTGTGGCCGCATATTAACTCTAGCAGAACGTGGGAGCTATTAAAACTGCCCAGATCTCAACTAAGAGTGACTGTAGCAGTCATCACTGGAAACCATGCCAGGAGACTAGACCTTGTCTGGCCTGGGTCAAACCGATCGCACTGGCCTCTTTCATAAAAAGCAGCGGATGGCTAGTATAGCAGCATGTAACGCTACACTAAGAGGTTCCCGTCTTCCTTTCTTTTCCATCCCCGCCCATCCACTCCACTCACATTGATTTTAAGATGACGTTTGTGTTTTTAATTATTGTTTGTTTATATGAACATTATTATGTAAAAATTTTCATTTCAATCTAAAAAGTTGTTTATTAATCACAGATACACTTCTTTTGATAAAAAGAATTGGTTAAAAGCATTGTTATTTGAAACATTGGATATTTTTAGTTTTGTGTGTTTATTATTGGCCTAAGAAGTTATCCATTTAAGATTCTTGATAAGCAATTACGCTTTACATACTTTACTTTCATTTATTACTATGATTTTGTTCATTACTTCACGTAGGTATAGAATGTGATGTACATTAGCCATGTGTAAAAAATTAAATAATAATAAAAAAAGCTCGTTATTCATATTTTTTCCTATGCGTAAGCAAAAACAATCAAAGTAAGTAAATCTTTGTCGACTCATTATTTTTTGTTATTCAATTGAAAGACAATATGGAGTTAACATTTATTCATGTTTTAGCATTGATCTTCATAAAAAAGAACGCAAAATGTTTATTTACATCACTACGTGTGAACTAATAACAGTTTTTAATGAAACACTATGATGCAGATGAGAATTGTAAATGGAAAATATTTTTTTAAGCGATTTTTGTTTATTGAATCTTCGAAAATGCATTAACAATAAGTATTCAAATCTTAATACTAAATATAGAAATAAGAATAATAAAAAAAGTGCTTTTTACTTAAGTCCAGCCAATGCTAGACAAAAAGTTTTATTATGCGGGAGCAACATCGGTAAAATCACCTATTAGACGTTCTGATGGTGGCAACGGTATCCCTTCTTCTCAACCGAGTGTGGCCGCCAAAATTATGTATATTACGCACAAGAGAGTTTGGATGAAGTTCCAGTTTACTGACATACCTTGTCGCGTACTTAGAAAACTCCTCTTTTACCAGCGAAACACTTAGATCTTTATGAATTCGTGAATTTTTTACATACCATGGAGCTGCAGTAATCATTCGAAGAATTTGGTTTTGTCACCTTTGAATGCTACTATATTGCCTTACTCCGAATACATATCTTGCAACATTATTGTATGCCTCATTTAATCTCCTTTTGCTTCCAGTATCACAGCTTGCAAACAGCTCACATCCTTACATCAGCGTTGGCAACAAATAACTTTCAGCAAGCAGAAGACGAATATGCTTAGGTGTTAATGATTGCGACATCCATAGATTTTTTATCACTGATAGATAAAATGTTTCGGCAATTTGATTTTATATTATCCGACTAATTAACATTTTTTTTTTGTCATTCATTTATTTATTGAATCTTCAAAATATGAACTAACAATAAGTATTCAAATCTTAATACTAAATATAAAAGTTATTTAAGTCCCGCCACTGCTAGACAAAAGAGTTTCATTTCGCGCGAATAATATCGGTAGAATCACCTATTTAACGTTCTGATGGTGGCCAGGGTATCCCTTCTTCTCAACCGAGAGTGGCCGCCAAAATTAAGTATGTTGCGTGCAAGAGGATTTGGGTGAAGTTCCAGTTTACTGATATACCTTGTGGCATACTTAGAGAACTCGTCAGTTACCAGCGGAACACACAGATCCTTGTGAATTCGTGAGTTTCTTACGTACCATGGCGCTGCAGTAATCGTACGAACAATTTGGTTTTGTCGTCTTTGAATTTTTTCAATGTTAGATGTTGAGGCGGTTCCCCATAATTGAACACCGTAGCACCATATACTTTAAAATTGCGTTATATAACAAAAGTTTGCAGTCCAACTTCAGTGCCGAATTTCTGCCCATAAGCCAATTTAGTTGCGTGCTTTTAATTTCAACTGAGTGACTTTCGCATCAATGTGAGGCTTCCACGTTAGCCTGCGGTCGAGGATTTAACTTCATTATGCTGCGGAATAGGTGTATTGTTAATTTGGAGAGCGGAACATGTTTGCTTACGCAGTGTGAATGTAACGTGAGTACATTTTTGTTCATTAACTTTTATTTTCCAAAGTTTCAACCATTTCTCTAATATTGAAATATACTGCTGCAAATTTCGTGAAGCTTCTTGAGGGTTTTCATGTACGCTGCAGAATGCTGTGTCATCTGCAAAAGTTGAAGTATGGATTCCGGATCTCGTTGGCATGTCAGATGCGTAAATCAAATATAGAGTGGGTCCTAGAATGCTACCTTGGGGAACTCCTGCTCCGATTGACTGTGAGAGACTTGTAAAGTCACCTTCTTTGATAACAAATTTTCGGTCGCATAAGTAGCTTTTCAGAAGCTTGTGAGTGTTTGCAGGCAAGTTCAACTTTATTTTGTGCATCAGTCCGTCGTGCCACACCTTATCAAAAGCTTGGGAAATGTCGATGAATAGAGCTGAACAGTACTTTTTGTCCTTAAAAGTCTGTCTTATGACATTGACTAGCCTATGTGTTTGTTCTATGGTGTTATGTTTAGTCCGAAAGCCAAATTGATGATCAGGGATACATCCCACATCATTAAGTATTGGAGACAACTTCGCCATTAAGAATTTTTCGAACAGTTTTGAAATTGTTGGTAGTAGACTTATTGGTCTATATGACTCTACTTTAGTCGGATCCTTCCCTGGCTTGGGTATCATAGTAATCATAGAGACCTTCCACTCTGCAGGATAATACTCAAGGCGTAAAATAGCGTTAAAAATAAAAAGTAGAACTCTTCTAGCTACACAAGGTAACTGTTCAAGCATTTTACCAGTAATTTGATCTATACCTGGAGCTTTCCTGGGGTTTGTATTACCGATAACGTTTTCGACATCTTGAAAATTAAATCTCAAAGACACAGGAGGTCTAACAACATATGGTGGTAATTCCGCTGTATTATTCTCTGAATCATTTGTGATAAAAACGTTTCGCAAATGATCGACATACACCATCCCTTTTTCTGATTCGCTTCGTGCCCAGTCGCCAGTTGAAGTTCGCAAAAGTGGCTTACCTATTACGGGTCTTTTCAGACCTTTTGTCGCTTTCCACAGAGAATAGTCAGATTGCGGAGTACCATCCAAGCTTTCCAAATATGTTTTAAGGGAAGATATTCTCTGGATTTCAAGCAGATTTCTTAGCTGAGTTACGCATTCCCGTAGCCTAGTTTTAAGCTGGGGAGACCTGCGAGTTTGTCACTCTCTTCTAACTCTTCTTTTTTCTGACAGAAATTGCTCAATTTCAGCCGAATAAGTTCTATTGTTCTCATTTCTGGATCTTATATGACTAGTGGTAGCATGCTGTACGGCCAGTTTAAGGTTTTCAGAAAAATCGTTAATTGACGCATCAATATCCTGAGGTGTTCTCAAGGCGATATTTCACTACAATGTGTACTCAAAAATTTTTTGTATTTTAGCCAATTAACTCTATTGACGGTCAACGCGGAGCCAATCTCTTGGGGGAACGAAACAGAGATTATAGTGGGTGAGTGATCTGATGACAAATCTAATGAAGGCTCCACTTGCATCCACTCTAAAGGAAAATTTTTCGCAACTCCAAAATCTATAACGTCTGAGATCTTTCGTCGGTCTGTCGGCAAATAAATGGGGTGTCCGCTTGAAACCACATCTAAGCCCATTTTGGAAACGGTATCAAAAAGCACACGGCCTTTCGAGGTAATTAAACGTGATCCCCAAAAAGTGTGTTTTGCGTTATAGTCGCCGGCCGCTAAAAATCGAGGACCAAGTGATTTGAAAAAATTTTAATATTGGCTTTCTGTTATTGAAAATCGTGGTGGTGAGTAAATCGAGGATATAACGATTTTTTCATGAAAATAATCAAGGCATATATTTGTAGCTTGGAGATATTCCTCACGTGTCCCGTTCATTAGATAATGCTTAATTCTAGTCTTCATCAAAATTGCCGAACCGCCGCAAGATCCTCCACGGGGATTTTTTGTGTCATATAATGTGTAGCCATTAATTTTGAAATAACTGTTGGTTGTCAAATGGGTTTCAGCAATCATCATTATATCGATCTGCTTTTCCATAAGGAAGTGCTCAAGTTCATTTTTATGTTGGCGAATGCCGTTTGCGTTCCATAAACATATTTTTAACCAATTCATTTTGTTAAAATTGCCTGCAAAATGGTGGATTGCATTTTCAGCATTTCACAGAAAAAAATAGATGAGATTTTTTTTCAATCAAGTTATGTTATTAATAAAAAAACCATCAATTTAATAAAATTTGCATTGACTTAATTAAATTATTATTAATAATGAATTTTTGGAAATATCTCTTAATAAAATACAAGCAATAAAAAGTTTTCCGAATTATAGACTGTTATTCAATAAATAAATTTAAAAGCTTGTCATATAACAGTGAAGATTTGTTGTTTCTTTAAAAATTTTTTTTTGTTAAGTATATTTTACACATTAACAACAATTTTTTTCAACTCAATAATTTTTGCTTTTAAGTGAAAAAGCTATTTCTACTTTATAATTTGAATTATCAATCCGGCAAAAAACCTTTTTCACAGGAAATTTGATAAAAATAGTGCAATTTTTTTTTATCAATTTGGCATCTATTTTTTTCTGTGTTCCTGCATCATGTTTGTCATGGAAACCGTAAATGTATTTATAGATTGAACAAGAGTCTGCAGAGTTGCCTCAAGATTGCTAAAATGTTGGTCGGAGTTTTGAGGCTTGGGCTCCTGATTCAACTTTGGTTTATCGGATTTTACCACATTCGCATAAGAAATTTGTTGGGGGTTTTGCACGTGTATATGGCTGGTTGGCTGGCGTACCTGGGGAAAATTGGTTATAGAAATGGTGTTTGACTGCTGGGGTGGCATATTTAAAATCAATGGCTTATTTGTCATTGACCGCTTAAAGTGATTGTAGACAGGACAGCCTCTGTAATTTGCAGTATGATTACCTCTACAGTTACTGCACTTTTTAACACTTGCGTCGGCCTTTTGCTTATTGCACTGAGTAGTGCCGTGAAGTTCGCCACATACAACGCAAACTGCGGGCAACTTACAATAGGCCTTTGTATGGCCAAATTCGTGGCAGTTTAGGCATTGAACGGGTCCTAGACGCTTATGTGGCTCCTCAACGGTAACCTTACGATGCAAAAGAAATTTAAGGTTATAAATTGGATGAATTTCACCTTTTTTCAGGACAACATCCCTGGGTTCTAGTTCAACCCTAAACATGGGTTGAGGGATCTTTTCACGGTTCCTGATGTTTACTACGGTTTTTATTTTAAAACCTTTATCTTCCAATCCGGTTTTGACGTCATCAATATCTACGCAAGGGTCAATACCTTTAATAACGACCTGAAGACCTTTAGCACTTTTAAGCTGGTAAGTGTAAAATGATCTTTTCTGTTTTTCTAACACATCAGACAATTTTCGGTAATCGTTTTCATGGTTTACCTGAATTTTAGTTTCACTGATGCTGCCGTGCTTCACTGATGTGACGTTGAAAGTATCTTTACCGATTGCCGTAATAAGTTGTTTCACCAGTTCACTAGAAGTCGGCTCTCTCAAATATATTGGTGGAGGCTTATATGTTTTTTTGGATGTTAATATCTTTGTTAAAAACAACACCAAGATATTTAGCATTTCGACAATTTTTATAACTGCGTTATTAAAATGGATTGGTGATAGATTTATATCGATGTTTTTTGGCTTCCCAATTATTAAAGCAACAAATCTTTTTGGATTTATTCTTAAGCCATTAGCAGATGCCCAAAAGTAAATTTGACTAAGATCTTAATTTATTAGGTCGATACAATTTGTTGCATTTGAAATATTACAACTTATAAACAATTGCACATCATCAGCACACATATGTATTTGGCAATGTTTTATCTGATCAGGAAGGTCGTTAGCATAAATCTAGTATAAAAGTGGCCCAAGAGATGTTATACACCTCTTGGAATAGAGCTGCTTCTTGATATATCGGTCACTTAAATAAGACGACATGAGTTTTATTGCGGTTGAAGAAAAATTACACATATGTTTCAATTTAAGGCACAGAATAGAATGGTGGACAGTATGCCTTAGAGTGGTCAAGCAAGATAAGAAAAGACATCATTCGACGTTTGAGAATTTGGCGTCTTATATCCTTAGACACATCAATCAGGGAAGTAATGCCACTATGCTTTGGCCTAAAACCTGATTGCCGCTCATTTAACAATGAACTTTGATGTAAGTAGCTACTTATTTGCGTGTGTATTAACTTTTCAAAAGCTTTCGAAAGAAAAAGTAGAATTGAAATAGGTCGATAGCTTTTGTCAGGTTTTTTAATTGGAACAATTTTGGCATGTTTCCACGAAGACGGGAACGTATATGTTGTTACTATTGTATTAATAGATGCATTAAAGAAATAAGCATGTACGGGAGTGTAATTTTTTAAAATTTTGGATGCCAGCTGTCACATCCAACTGCGTTTGATTTGATTTGATGGAGTGACTCAAAAACATCTGTTGTAAATGATATAAAATTTAACTCATGTCTTTGATGCTGATTCTGACTAATATTGTTGTGAAAACTATTATTAATTTGTGGCATTATAATATTTGCAAATTGCTGATTCAGTTGGTTTACGTCAATTGGGTGTTCTTCTACATTATTGCGACTCACTAGGCCCATCCTACGAATTTCAATCCATTTTTTTTTTCGAGAAACAACCGAGGTATGGAATTTTTCTTCATAAAATGACCTCTTAACCATTCTTATTTTCATGTTAACGGAAGATCTAGCAGATTTAAAAATATTGAAAAGCTTTGATCTTTTAAATCGTTTCCATCTCGCATATGCTTGATTTCTCTTCTCTATCAGCAACCTAACCTCAGCATTACCCCAAGGTTTATTGTTTAGAATGACTCTGGACTTTAAAGGCACGTATTTATCATAAAGGTATTTTAGTTTTTCGTGTAGAAAGTTTAACTGCTCATTGACATCAGGCGTGGAGAAAACCTAGTTCTAATTTACATGTGACATTTCTGTGGCAAGAGAGTTATACTCCACATTTCGAAAATCCCTATAATGGATTATTTGCTATTTTATAATATTTGTGATGTTGAAGTCATAGGAGAAAAACAATAAATCATGACGTGAAAACATAGATGCAGATTCTTGATAAAATTTTAGTAGACGTGGTTTGTTGTTCACAAAACAAAGATCTAGTAAAGTACTTGACGTAGATGTAAAATGAGTTGGTGATACTTTATTAACCAAATCAAGTCTAATGGAGTCCATATCTTCTTCCAAATTATTGTCTTCAAGTACATTCGAATTAAAATCACCGGTTAGGATAATGTTATCATATCCAAGAGATGACAGCTAATCTTTTCTAGCAGAGAGTCCATATTAATGTTTTTATTAGGTCTATATATAGTCCCGATTAAGAGCTTTTCAGTAGTGTTCATAACTTCCACTAATAGATATTCTACGTTGTCGCCATCCCCATTTTTAAGTTTTTCTTTACAATTGATACTAGATTTTATATATGCTGCTACACCGCCAACATTCGTGGATCTGTTAGATCTAAGGAGATGTTAACCGCTTAAACTGTATATGCGACTATCAACATCTGGGTGAAACCAGGTCTCTGAGATACATATCACATCTATATTAGAGTTTTCAAAAATAAATTGAAATTCATCCATTTTGTTATTCAAGCTGTGTGCATTTATGTGGCAAATTTTGAGCCCCGAAGTATTTTTGGTAAGGATTTTGACCAAGGCACACAAATTTTCTCTTGAGCCAGCCCACGTATTAAATGATTTTTACATTACTGAAATCAATATTTTGAGCAATGTAAGTAGGTTTTACATTTTCATTGGGTATAATAATTTTATAAGTAAAAAATAAAGTTCTCTTAAATAATGCTGTAACTTTAAAGGCAATAGCTAAATTTCTAAAAAAGTTTGTAATATAAAAAAAAAAAAAATTGTTTATAAAAAAATCAATTCTTAATCAGGAAAATGATTCTGATGTATAACAACCATATCATTAGAAGGAAAAAACTGATCCAGCTTGTGTAATTCATCCATTCTCATCCAACAACAACAACTCCACGGAACGTAAACACTGCTGACAGTACCTTTTCTTTCTTTAGCCTATGCGCACGAAGAAAAATTTTATGGTTTTCTGGTGATAAATTTTCATTCACATAAAATGGAGGTGAACTATTAAAACCAATTAAATTCAATCGAAGGCAGTCTTTAGTTTCTCTAATATATTTTTTTTTATAGTTTTAAGAACATAGTTTTTGCCATATGGTGTGTTAAATTTAATTATTATTGCAGCATCAGTTATTTGATTAACTTCTTGTTTGTTACGTATATAGTTATTGTTTTTGTTTACTTGTACTCGAAATATTTCTTTTATATCAGGAGGATTTAGTCTTATTACGGCCTTATTTATAAAAAAATGTTCGTGTTTAATAAGCTCTTATTACACAAATTTTGTATGGAAATTAGTTCAATAAAAGCTTAATAAACTTGATTTTTTTTTTTTATAAATAAGGCAGTTATATTATTTTACATATTTGATTATATATGTCAAACAGATTTTCGTTATTGCTCTGCGGAATTCCAGTTATACGTAGATCATGTGACACTATAGAGTTTTCTTGTTTTTTTACATATCTTTTTAAACAGGCAATTTCTTGTTTTAGTTCTTTATTTTCATTATCTTGTCCGTGTCTTTTATTTCTTGCACTACTTTTTCAAGAGATGATACTCTTTCAGATAGATTCCCAGCAGTCCACAAGTTATTACAATTTGCACAGCATCCGATTGTTTTGCTTAACATGGTTATTTCGATTTTTTCTGTTGACACAATCGCTTACAATCGGATGATTTGCAAATTGTAATAACCTGTGGACTGCTGGCATATTATTAGTTCCTTTTTTCTTTGCTTCTTATGTACAATTAATTTAACAATATGAGTAGAAAAAAATACTAATTTGAATCGGATGCTAATTGTTTGTTGTGCTTAACATATTTATTTTGATTTTTTCTGTTGACACAATCGCTTACAATCGGAGGCTTTGCAAATTGTAATAACTTGTGGACTGCTGGGTACATAAGAAGCAAAGAAGAAAACAAATGCTAATAATACAGTTTTGAACTTATCCAATATTTGCTTACAATGTATACAGAGTTGGATGCAACTTACGGCCTAGGCCATCGCTGTGTAAATGTAAGTAGGAATTGTATACAGACTTCGGATGGGTCGCGCGTACATTGTCAATGCTCTTAGATCGAAGATGTATGTGACAAAAAGTTCACTGGGATAGTTTTGAACTTATCCAATCTTCGCTTACAATGTATACAGTGTTGGATGCATCTTACGACCTAGGCCATCGCTGTGTAAATGTAAGCAGGAATTGTATACAGACTTCGGATGGGTCACGCTACCATTAACGTAATAACTTGTGGACTGCTGGGTGGGTAGTTAAACTCACTCATCGAGATATTTAATCGTTTATCAATCTCACTCAACATACGTTTTTCATTTCTCAACGTGCGTTAAAAGTTGCTCAACTTGACGGAGAAGTACGGAATGTGATAAAGCTCATACGACTACATGTATTTCAATTTAGTTGTCAGTTGATAAAAGGCATGCGGCGGATTCGATGTGCCTCGGCTTTAAATGACTTTTTCATCGTAAAGTTGAGAAGCCGCATAAGCGTTTAAGGCCCATTTAATGCCTAAACTGCCAAGAGCTCGGGTATATATCGGTCCATATATACCCGAAATATAACCTGAACCGATTTTTCCATATACAATTTTTTTGGTAGGAGCAGTTCCGGCTATCAAAGACGGTTACTAAAATACAGAAAATAAAAAATTCCGATATCGATCTATATAAACCCAATATATAGCCTAAACCGATATTTTCATGATTTTTTTTTGCATAAAATCAGTTGTAGTAATATAAGGAGGTTACCAAATAGAGAAAATGAAGATTTCCGATATCGGTCCATACATCCGATTTTTCATGGAAAATATTTTTTTTTTGCTTAAAAGCAGTTTTGATTATGAAAGAAGGTTTCTAAAATGCAGAAAATGAACATTTCCGATATCATTTCAAAACAGATTTTTCACCGATATCGGTTCATATATGTATGTATATCTGAGCATATTTAGTTCGAATTTGTTATATATACTATCAGTCTAATAACTTACCGATAGTATCAATTGAATTTATAAAGTTCGTTTTATTTATATATATATATATATATATATATATATATATATATATATATATATATATATATATATATATATATATATATATATATATATATATATATATATATATATATATATATATATATATATATATATATATATATATATATATATATATATATATATATATATATATATATATATATATATATATATATATATATATATATATATATATATATATATATATATAATATATATATAAACTGGAAGTTGTCCCACTTAATGCCTAAACTGCCAAGAGCTTGGCTACACTAAGGCTTATTGTAAATTGCCCGCAGTTAGTCTTGTGTGCCGAAAACTTCGCATTACAACACAGTGCAAAAAGTCACAGATTGACCCGAGTGTCATATATTGCAAACTACAGGGGTTACCTTTCTATACTGACTTCAAATAGGGCAGCAATTTGAATTATGCAACTACAGCAGTTAAATGTAACTTCTAAAAATAATATTTTACAGTTTATTATGCTAATGTGGTTAAATCCATCAGGAGCCCAAGTCTCAAAATTCCGATCCAAATTTTAGCAATCTTGAGGTAACTCTGCAGACTGTTGTTCAATCTATAAAAACGTTTATCCATGACAACCATGATGCAGGAAATGCTGAAAATGCAATCCACTATTTTGCAGGTAATTTTCAGCAAATTATTTGTTTCAAAATATGTTTCTGGAACGCGAACGACATCCACCAACACAAAAATTAATTTGACTTCGGAAATTTTGCTAATAACCAGTATTTATTAAACGCGACACGTAAGGAGTATATCCAAGCAATAAATGCATATAGCATTGAATATTTTCATGAAAAAATTGTTATATCCTCGCTTTACTCACTGTCACGAAACCACAATATTCACACACAATATTCACATTTTTTTCAAATCAAATGGGCCTCAAGTTTTAGCGGCTGGCAACTGTAACACTCATCCACTGTAATCTCTGTTTCGTGTCACTAAGAAATTGGCTCCCTTTAACTAAGACATTTGTTGACCTTCCCTAGAGTTAATTGGCTGAAATATAAAAAATATATGAGAACTCATTGTACGGAAAATATTGCTTTGAAAACGCATGCAGATACGGTGGGTCAATTAAATAAATTTTCTGAAAATCATAAACTAGCCATACAATATGCTAACACTAACCACATAAGATTCAGAAATTTAAACAAGACCACTTACTCTTCTGAAATCTAACAGCTTCTGTCAGAAAAAAGTACAGTCAGAAGAGAGTGGCAACTTCGCAGGTTAGCCCAGCTTAAAATTAGGCTACGGGAATGCATATATCAGTTAAGAAACGTTGGTGCTACTCCTCAATTTGATTATTCCTTGAGGAAAGTGACAAAAGGTTTAAAAAGACCCATCATAGGCCATCTTTGCGAACTTCAACTGGGGTTGGGCTAGCACAGATTCTGAAAAGGGGATGGTGTATGTTAACTACTTGAGAAACGTTTTTATTGCACATGATGCAGCGATTGATGCAGCTGAATTCCCGCCTTATGCTGTTAGATCGCCTGTGTCTTTGAGACTTAAAAAACGGTGTCAGTAACATAAAACCCAGGAAAGCTGCAGGAATTGACAAAATCACTGGTAACATGCTTGAGCAGTTACCTCGTGTAGCTAGAAGAATTCCTTTCGTTATTTTTACCACTATTTTACGTCTACAGTATTATCCTACGGAGTGATACCCAAGCCGGGGAAGGATCCCTCGAAAGTAGAAGCACAGCACCATAAAACAAACACACAGACTAGTAAATGTCAAAAGAAAGACTTTCGAAGACAAAAAGTATTGTTCAACTTTATTCATTGACGTTTCCCAAACTTTTGATAAAATGTGGGACGACGGTTTGATGCACAAAATAAAGTTAAACTTGCCTACAAACACTCAAAAGCTTCTGGAAAGCTACTTATGCGGCCGAAAATTTGTCATCAAAGAAGCCGATTTTATGAGCCCCTCACAGCCAATCGAAGCAGGAGTTCCCCAAGGTAACATACTGGCACCTTCTTTATCTCTAACATGCCAATTAAGAATTAAGGAATTCAACTTTTGGGGAACCGCCTCTACGTCAAATATTGAAAAAATTCAAAGGCGACAAAACCAAATTCCTTGATTAATGACTGCAGCTCCATACTACGTAAAAAAATCAAGAATTCATCTGCATGTTCCGCTGGTAAAAGACGAGTTTTCTAAGTGCGCAACAAGATATATCAGTAAACTGGAACTTCACCCAAATCTTCTTGCACGCAAAATACTTAATTTTGGCGGCCATACCCGATTGAGAAAAAGAGATACCTTTGTCAGGATCAGAGCGTTAAATAAGTGATTTTACCGATATAGTTCCCGCAAAATTAAACTTTTTGTCATTGTGGCATTGGCCAGGCTCACGTAAAAATCACATCTTTTTTTCAATTTTTTAGTTTTAAGATTTGAATACTTATTGTTAGTTCTCTTTGAAGATTCAATAAATAAAACAAATGTAAAAAAAGTTTTCAAGTAAGACTAATATCATTTATGCTGATATCATTAATAATACTTGCATTGTTTTCCTAATTGTATTCGTTACCTCATACAATATCTTCATTCAAATACATTAAACTTTAAAGAATTTTTGTTTAATTTTTATATTATACTATTTTTATTTACGAGTACTTTTATTTGATCAACATTGAAATAAATATTTATATATTTTTGTTTTTAAAGATACTGTGCAAACAGTGCACAGTCATAAAGCCAATAATTGAAGTGCAGCATGCACTTACCCAGTAAGCATATTCTATGGTCGAAAGTCATCGCAACCATTAGTTGTTAATACATTTTACCACTTGTGAAAGCACCAATTGTAGTTATATAAAATAAATCCTAATAAAAGGAGAAATGCGTTTAAAACATTTTAAGGGCCGATGTTGAATGTGAACCACACATAAGCGTCAAGATTTTTTCTGTATTTCATTTGACATATCTCAATTTCAGACTAATTCAATTTAAACCATGGAAAAATACACAATCGAGGTCCGAATGGTGACAAGAAAAGGAACAGTAGATAATCCATTTTCGAAGAGAATCATCTTCAGTAATAAGGCACATTTTCACCTCAGTAGATTTGTCAATAAGCAGAATTGATGCATTTGGGCGAATGATAATTCAAGAGTAATTGTCGGAAAACCAATGCACCCAAAAAGAGTGACTGTTTGGTGCGGTTTATGGGCTGGCGGCATCATCAACCTGATTTTTTTCCAAAATAAGGCCGTTCATGCAGTTACTGTGAATGGTGTTCTTCTATCGTGAAATAATAACGAACTTACCACACAGCTGTGTTAGCTTACGTGGTGACGATGCCAATTGTTGGACTTATTTCTTTAGGGTTATTTAAAGCCAGCAACAATTCAAGAGCTAAAGGATGCGATAATTCGGCAGATTAACGGCATAAAACCTCAAATATGCCTCAGCGTCATGGAAAATTTGCACCATCGAATGGAGGTAGTCGGCGGCTGTTTAGCCACTACATGGTTTAGCACATAGATGATGCCAGTTTTATTGCAGTCACCCTTTTTTCTGATAACAATAACCTTTAAAAGACAGTTTTTAAAATTGCATACTATTCTATTCATTAGTTTGTGAGTTATTGTGCTAAAAGTGCTAACTTTTGTTATTTTCAAAGCAATGATCAAAAACAATTTCGTATTTTAATTTCACACTGCTTCTTGATGGGAAAAAGTACCGTTCAGGCGAAACATTAGCTTGAAAAGTGTTATGGGGACTCCGCTCCCCATAACAAACGACTTCAAACGTGGTCGTAGAGACACCGATGATACAGAACGAAGTGGGCGTTCAAATGAGACGGTAACACCAGAAAACATAAAAATCCACAAAATCGTTTTGAGTGATCGAAAAGTGAAGTTGCGTGAGTTAGCTGACATCGTAAAGATATCAAAAGAACGTGTTGGCTTTATATTGCATGAACATTTGACTATGAGAAAGCTCTGTTCAAAGCGATACATGTCGATGATTCTGAACATGTTTAAACGTAACAAACAGGAATTTTTCCATCGATATAATAGCGCAGTTACACCAACTCAAAATCTAGTAGATTTGAATTGAAATCGTTTACACCACCGTTTTTTGACATCTAGCAAGATTTCATTTGCTCAAAAATAATTTATGCATGTGGGTTTGACAATACAATATTATCAGAGACTAAATACACCAGCATTAAGCATTAAACACATTCGAGACAGCAGGCTACAAGCTACAAAAGCTCAAAATTAAAATACACGTGTTCTTATGATTTTGAAGACAGCAAGCAACATGGCTGCAGGTTGTTGTCCATGCTGATTTTGCCGTTGTAGTTCAATTAAACTAATTTCTATTTTTGCTGGCTACAAAAGCTTTGTTAGTGATGTCAATGTGTCAACCGAATACAAATAAATTAGTACTTTGAAAAGAAATTTAGAAATTGTATTCATAAAAAAGTTAAACAGCTTTAGCAATAATTTTTAGGACAAATACAACAAAACTGTATTCATACAAAAATTTTATCTATTTTTTTTAAATGTTCTGTTAAGCACTTTTTAAGTTAACCGTTTTAAAAGCTGATTCTACCCATTTTTAAAACAAGTTTCAGGCGATGTTTGTGTTTTTATATATTATTTCTTTATACAAGTATATTATGTATAGCAAAAAGTCTTATTTAAATCTAAAAATTTGTTAATTTATCATATACTCATATGTGTTGTTTTTGGTAAAAAGAATTGGCAAAAAGTATTGTTATTTATAATGTCGGATAATTTAAGTTCTGTGCACTTATAAAAGGGAAATGTGGCCCAAGAGTAAAAGCAATAATTTTTATATTTTATGGTATGTATTACATATTGTAATTGATTGCAGCAATTATTGTTATAATGGGTGATTTTATAAGAACTATCGGAAATTTAAAAAAAAAAAACACATAAAATTCAGAAAAATGCATGAAATATTTATTTGGATCGATAGTTGGGGCGATATAATTTAATGTTTGAAGATTATTTCATGCAAATGTTGGCCGCGGCTGCGCCTCAAATGGTCCATCCGCTTAGTCCAATTTTGACATACTCTTTCCAACATTTCGGCCGTTATCTCACGAATAATGTTGGCAATGTTGGCTTCCAGTGCATCAATCGAAGCGGGCTTGTCGCTATAGACATTAGCCTTAACATAGCCCCACAAAAAATAGTCTAGAGGCGTTAAATCGCACGATCTGGGCGGCCAAGTGACTGGTCCCAAGCGTGAAATAAACTGTTCACCGAACTCGCTTCTCAATTGGTCCATTGTTTCGCGTGCTGTGTGGCATGTGGCACCATCTTGTTGAAACCACATGTCATGCAAGTCAAGCTCTTCCATTTTGGGCAAAAATGGAAGAGCTTGACTCTTCCATTTTTGCCCATTCACAGTAACGTTGTGATTCGCATCATCTTTGAAGAAATATGGCCCAATGATGCCGCCAGCCCATAATCCGCACCAAACGGTTGTTTTTTGTGAATGCATTGGTAGCTCTTGCAATGCTTCTGGCTGCTCTTCACTCCAAATACGGCAGTTTTGCTTGTTCACGTATCCATTCAACCAGAAATGAGCCTCGTCGCTGAACACAATTCTTCGATAAAAAAGTGGATCTTCATCTAACTTTTCAAGAGCCCATTCACCAAAAATTTGGCATTGTGGTAGGTCGTTTGGCTTCAATTCTTGCACCAGCTGTATCTTATAAGGCTTCGCACCCAAATCTTTCCGCAAAATTTTCCATGTAGTGGAGTAACAGAGGCCCAATTGCTGCGAACGGCGCCGAATCGGTAATTCACGGTCATCACCAACACTGGCCGATACGGCTGCGATATTTTCTTCAGTTCGCACTCTACGTAAGCGTGTTGGTGGTTTAATGTCCAACAATGTAAATTTGGTGTGAAATTTTTTTACAATAGCCCGAATAGAAGCCTCAGTAGGTCGATTAAACTGACCATAAAATGGAAGAAGCGCGCGATGAACTTTCTTAACAGAGCACGCATTTTGGTAATAAAATTCAATAATTTGCAAGCGTTGTTCGTTTGTAAGACGATTCATGATTAAATTATAGACCAAACTGAAGATGTTTGACAGTGACACAAGATACAAAACGTGCGTGAGCTGTCAAAACTAGTGTTGCCAAAAAGATAATAGCAAAAAAATCACTCGTTAATTGGAAAATAAAAATCCTGCTTGGTGAAAGCCAGATTTGAACTTTCTTAGCCAGAAAACAATGAACCATTTAGATATAAGAGAATAACTTCAAATTTAGTTGTTAACTAAAATACATATGAACAAATTTTCATACCTGAAAAAATCAACATGATAGTTTTCCGTGTATAAAAACTGATTTTCATAACCTGAAATTTCGTATAGAGCGCACTGCGCTTTATTTGCATTTTCCGTAAACCGAAACAAAAATTCATGTTCTTACATGTATTGCAAATTATTACAGATGTTTGTTAGTGTTCTATATATTTCTTTCTGTTATTATAATATTATTAAAACAACAACCATTTATGGATGCACACACGTCTTATTTTATATGTATATGAAAGTGTATATTTCTAAATTGAAAATGTTTAATAATAATTCTTACCAAAAAATTATTTCCGTATATTGGTTTATAAATTACGGAGTTATATTTAAATTACTTGAGCCTTTAAATAGTTCATTGCATTTTCTTTCTTGCTTCTTCCTCTTCACAACCTAGTTCATAGCTTTAGAAACAGCTAAAACAAAATTCTAAGCGGCACCATTGAACTGCAAACAAAGCAGCTGTTTATATTTCAGAAGTTTTATTTTAATTGTGGATTTTGATTGTGATTTACAAATATTTAATTTTTTAATATTTATACATATATATTATTACATCGAATACTAAGTAGCTCAAACTATTTTAGCCATAGCTACTATAGAATTATCTAAATTTCCCTCAGCCATATTATAAGCACAAAAAGCTTTTTAATATTTGTAAGGAGAATAAGAAAACAATATCAGCTGTTTATTATGTAGCTGCCGCCTTCAATATAATTAAGTAGCTGGCTACAGGCTACATTTGTAGCCAGCGGCATTTGTAGTCGTGTGTTCGTGTAGCCTGCTGTGTCGAATGTGTTTAATGCTTTAAAGTGTATATTTTTTGTGCCCAGAGACTGCATACACCACATTATAGTGCAATTTTTGTTGCAGAGTAGTATTTTTAAGTACTTTTTGCAAGAAATCACAGTTGCATCGCTTCGTACTGAGTAGATTTCAGGAGATTTCGTCGAAATCTACTTATAAAGTAGATTTCATTTTGTATGGGAAATCTTCTCAAAATATACTAGATTTGGCTTGAAATTTCGAATGAGCAGATTTCGCTTTGGTGTAAATAGACTATAAGACAATGGATGAAACATGGCTCCATAACTTCCCGCCGGAACCGAAACGATTGTTATCTGAGTGGACAGCAACGGGTGAACCTCGCCGCCCGAAAGCATAACAGTCGGCTGGAAAGGTTACGGCCTCGGTATTTTGGGATGTGCATGATGCAATATTCGTCGACTATCTTAAAAAGGAAATACCATTAACAGTGAATCTTATACGACATTGTTGGAGCATTGGAAGTCCGAAATCACCAGATTTAGCTCCCAACGACTACTGCAGACCTGAAAAAAATACTCGCCGGTAAGAAAGTTCGCACGAATGAAGATAAATCGTTCTGTAAAAGTGACATTGAAATGTAGATAGGGCCTCATCAAACGAGTTCAAGATTAATTCAGGGGTACCGCAAGGCTCCGTTCTTTCTCCTACCCTATTCCTTATTTTTCTTAACGACCCTCTTTATCAAATTTCACACCCTATACACTCTTTCGCGGATGACAGCCGCATTTGCTACTCGTACTCTTTTAGGCTTTTAGGCCTAGCCTGTCAGAGATCGCTGCCAAGAAGCTAAATATGAATGATTCATTGAACAGTGATCTTTTATTAATCTCCGAGTCGTAAAATCTCGGGTCGTAAAAACAGAATCGCCTTCAACGCTCGTAAGACCCAATGCTGTTTATTAACACACAAACATACGACCGCAAGTGCTGCTTCATATGTATTCATGGATGGTGTAAATATTGAGGAATCGGATGCTCTTGATGTTCTGGGAATGAAAATACAGTGTGATGTTTGCTGGAATGATCACATTTTTCATGTCTCTAAAGAAGCATTCAAGTGCCTCGGGTTTTCGCAACGGTGTGAAATATGTTGAATGCAAACGTGTTTGCTGTCTGTTATAATGTTGGAAAGTTCAAGTCAAATGTTCAGTCACTCTGTGATTCTTCAACCGCACGGTCGTGTTTTTAAAAAGTGAAAAAAAAAAAAACAAACCAAAAAAATCATTGTGCTAACATATTTTTAAACTTACATATAAAAACAATAACATATTGTATTAAATTGTAAAAACAATAACAAATTATTTTAAAAAAAACAACGGGAAAATAAATTCTTTACATTTCATTAACTAAACAATAAAATCAATTGCAATAAAACAAGTGCGGTGGCAGTGCATTGTTGTTGTTATTGTGCGTGAAGATTACCTACCCAGTGGGAAAAAAACTATACTCTAAAGTTTTGCTTTCTTGCAAAACCGAAAAACTTTATGACAATTATTTTTATATACTTTTAAATTAAAAAAATATAAATAAACAAAAAATTGCATGAGTGTACCTAGTAGATGCAATTCTGAGAGGGAGCTTAGCTCCACTACAAAAAACCTCTGGATTTCTGAAGAGGAATCATTGAAAAAATCATTGGACAATCTCCTGTCTCTAAGAGATAAAAAACGCACGCGTTCGTGTTCGCCAAACATTGTTGTTACAACAGAAGACCAACCATCTACCAGTTCAGTTATTGCAGATAAGCCGAAAACACAAGTAGGCATGGACAGGTATGTAACCGTGGTTAAACGTCAGCGAAGCCCGAAATCCGCTCAGATGTCATCACAACCAAAACAACTTATTACGGTAAAACAACTTATTACGGTAATCGGTAAGGACAATTTCAAAGTGACATCAGTTAAGCGCGGAAACATCAATGAAACAAAAATTCAGGTAAACCATGAAAATGATTACCGAAAATTGTCTGACGTGTTGGAAAAGGAGAAAAGATCTTTTTACACTTATCAGCTTAAAAGTGCTAAAGGTATTCAGGTCGTTATAAAAGGTATTGACCCATGTGTAGCCACGGATGATGTTAAGATTGGTTTGGAGGACAAAGGGTTTAAAATCAAAAGTGTAGTGAACATCAGGAACCGTGAGAAGATCCCTCAACCCTTGTTTAGGGTTGAACTGGAACCAAGAGATATTGTCCTGAAACGGAATGAAACTCACCCAATTTATACCCTCAAATTTCTCTTGCACCGTAAAGTTACCGTAGAGGAACCTCATAAGCGTTTAGGTCCCGTTCAATGCCTAAACTGCCAGGAATTTGGCCATACAAAGGCCTATTGTAAACTGCCCGCAGTTTGTGTTGTGTGTGGAGATCTACACGGCACTTCACAGTGCAAAAAACCAAAGACTGACTCGAGCGCTAAAAAATGCAGTAACTGTGGAGGTAACCACACTGCAAATTACAGGGGCTATCCTGTTTACACTCATTTTAAACAATCAATGACAAATAAGTCATTAATTACCTTCAAGCAGCCCCCAGCAGTCAAACATTATTTCTGCAAACACCTTTTCCCAGATAGGCCAGTCAACCAGCCAAATAATTATGCAAAACCCCAAACAAGTTTCATATGCTAATGTGGTCAAAACCGATATACAAAACTTGAATCAGGAGGCCGTGCCCCAAAATTCCGATCAAAATTTTAAAAATCTTGAGGCAACTCTGCAGACTCTTGTTCAATCCATAAACACATTTACAGTTTCTATGACTAACATGATGCAGGAAATGCTGAAAATGCAATCCACCACTTTGCAGGCAATTTTAAAAAAATGAGCTGGAACGCATTCGCCAACACAAAAATGAACTTGAGCACTTCCTTATGGAAAAGCAAATCGACATAATGCTGATTGCTGAAACCCATTTGACAACTAACAGTTTTTTCAAAATTAATGGTTACACGCTGTATGATACTAAAGATCCCCGTGGCAGATCTTGCGGAGGCTCAGCAATTTTGATAAAAACTAGAATTAAGCACTATTTGCTAAACGAGACATGTGAGGAGTATCTTCAAGCAACAAACATATGTATTAAACATTTTCATCATAAAATTGTTATTTCATCGATTTATTCCCCACCCCGGTTTTCAGTAACAGAAAATCAATATACAAATTTTTTCAATTCACTTGGGCCTCGATTTTTAGCGGCTGGCGACTATAACGCAAAACACACTTTTTGGGGATCACGTTTAATTACCTCGAAAGGCCGTGTGCTTTTTGATACCGTTTCCAAAATGGGCTTAGATGTGGTTTCAAGCGGACACCCCATTTATTGGCCGTCAGACCGACGAAAGATCCCAGATGTTATAGATTTTGGAGTTGCGAAAAATTTTCCTCTAGAGTGGATGCAAGTGGAGCCTTCATTAGATTTGTCATCAGATCACTCACCCACTATAATCTCTGTTTCGTTTCCCCAAGAGATTGGGTCCCCGTTGGCCGTCAATAGAGTTAATTGGCTAAAATACAAAAAATTTTTGAGTACACATTGTACTGAAAATATCGCCTTGAGAACGCCTGAGGATATTGATGTGTCTATTAATGATTTTTCTGAAAACCTCAAAATGGCCGTACAGCATGCTACCACTAGTCATATAAGATCCAGAAATGAGAACAATAGAACTTATTCGTCTGAAATTGAGCAACTTCTGTCAGAAGTCAGAAAAGAAGAAGAAAAGATAGAAGAGAGTGGCGAACTCGCAGGTCTCCCCAGCTTAAAACTAGGCTACGGGAATGCGTAACTCGACTAAGAAATCTGCTTGAAATCCAGAGAATATCTTCCCTTAAAACATATTTAGAAAGCCTGGATGGTACTCCGCAATCTGACTATTTTCTGTGGAAAGCGACAAAAGGTCTGAAAAGACCCGTAATAGGTAAGCCACCTTTGCGAACTTCAACTGGCGACTGGGCAAGAAGTGACTCAGAAAAGGGGATGGTGTATGTTAACCATTTGAGAAATGTTTTTATTACAAATGATATACCAAATGATGCATCTGAATTAGACCGCCTGTGTCTTTGCGATTCACATTTCAAGATGTAGAACAAGGTATCAGTAACATAAGCCCCAGGAAAGCTCCAGGTATTGATCAAATTACTGGCAAAATGCTTGAACAGTTACCTCGTGTAGCTAGAAGAGTTCTACTTTTTATTTTACGCCTTGAGTATTATACTGCAGAGTGGAAGGTCTCTATGATTACTATGATACCCAAGCCAGGGAAGGATCCGACCAAGGTAGAATCATATAGACCAATAAGTCTACTACCAACAATTTTAAAACTATTCGAAAAATTGTTAATGGTTAAGTTGAGTCCACCATTGAACAATGTGGGATGCATCCCTGATCATCAATTTGGGTTTCGGGCTAAACATAGCACCATAGAACAAACACACAGACTAGTCAATGTCATAAGACAGACCTTTGAGGAGAAGAAGTATTGTTCAGCTCTATTCATTGAAATTTCTCAAGCTTTTGATAAAGTGTGGCACGACGGCTTGATGCACAAAATAAAGTTGAACTTGCCTACAAATACTCACAAGCTTCTGGAAAGCTACTTATATGGGCGGAAATTTGTTATCAGAGAAGGTGATTTTATAAGCCCAACTCAACCTATCGAGGCAGGAGTTCCCCAAGGTAGCATACTTGGGCCTACTTTATACTTGATTTATGCCTCTGACATGCCAACGACATCCACACTTCAACTTTTGCAGATGACACAGCGTTTTTGAGCATTCATGAAAACCACCAATTAGCTTCACGAAATTTACAGGAATTTATTTCAATATTGGAAAAATGGCTGAAGCTTTGGAAAATCAGGGTTAATGAACAAAAATGTACTCACGTTACACACTGCGTAAGCAAACATGTTCGGCTATACAAATTAACAATACACCTATGCCGCAGCAAAATAAAGTCAAGTACCTTGGTATTCATCTGGACCGTAGGCTAACGTGGAAGTCTCACTTTGAAGCAAAAGTCACTCAGTTGAAAGTAAAAGCAGCGCAGCTAAATTGGCTTATGGGCAGAAACTCGACTTTGAAGTTGGATTGCAAACTTCTGCTATACAATACAATTCTAAAACCTATATGGTGCTACGGAATTCAATTATGGGGCACCGCCTCAGCGTCAAATATTGAACAAATTCAAAGGCGACAAAACCAAGTTCTTCGAACGGTTACAGCGGTTCCATGGTACGTAAAAAATTCACGAATTCATAAAGATCTGAGTGTTCTGCTGGTAAAAGAGGAATTTTCTAAGTACGCGACAAGGTATGTCAGTAAACTGGAACTTTATCCAAACCCTTGTAGTAACGATCGTTTTGGCTAAACAATGTAAATGGAAATATTGGGCAAATATGGAGATTGCCAGACTGCAAACTTTGCTGACGTGCTTGCTTTTCGCTCTGGCTATAAGCTCGCCGTTTTGGGGTGGTGTTCTTGTTTGTCAGTCTTGGTGATGCCAATCGTCACAACAAAAAAAAAAAATCACGTCAGACTTATTATGATCTAGACTTTACTTCATAAATTCAAAAAAACTCAAAATTAATTGGGGCCCGAAAGTGAAATGATACGATAGGAAAAACTTATGAAAGTTTTAGTGCATTTAAACTTCCTTAAATAAACTCGCTGACACCACTACCCACTTACCTTCCTCCACAACAGAGTTACTGGCAGATGTTGCGCCAGATTCGGCTGCCCACCCTCATGGAATCCGTTCTGGATTCCACCATGATGGCTTAGAGGCCGCATTATTATTTAAGCCATCCCTAAAAGATAACTTACCCTTTACCTCACCTTCCTATAACCAACCTGTGACTTGTTTAAAGACACGTCATGTTAAAAATATAAAAAAAAAAATGAAGGGAATTCCTTAAATATGGTGGTACATTTTTTTATTATTTACTTCAAAAAATTCAAGAACAAATTGCTTTAGTATGAAAGAGCGCGTAAAATGTATGAAATAGAGCGCGTAAATGTATGAAATAAGATAAAAATGGAAAAAGAAAATGTTATTGGAAGGAAAAAAAAAAAAAGAAAGTTATTCCTTAGATGGAGTTTTAAAATACAAAAGTTATGAATTTCACATATAATTTAAACACAAAATGAAATCTTATGCTTGAAATTTTACAATAAGATAACAAAAAAAACCTAGTTTTGCTGGAAATTAACTTGCCGCGCGTTCAGTTGTTTGGTCCGGGTCGAAATGGGTTAATATATTAATATATATATATATATATACTATTCCGCTCTGTTTATTTTGTTTGATCTAGAGCAAACACCTCCACATCGGGCAATTGGCCGTCGAATTACGCGAAACAAATATAGAAAACTGACTCCTAATATGAGCTCAATTTAGGGCCCTACAGCTCTACTACGAGCAATAATTTTTATCAGAACTTATGCGAGATGGTGTTTTCCCTAATTTCCCTTTTTTTTTATCAAGAATAATACATATATATAGGTATATTTATTTAATCAAATGTACTTCATTTTTCGTTAGTTGGTCGTCAGTCGCGTCGTCAGTCTTTGGCAAGATACCTGGTACTCCGGGTTTTGGCTTCCAGGTTTGGTAAAGTTGATTGGCAGGAATGAGTTCCCCTGGCTGTAATGAGGCTGGTAGCTGGTACTTTTCGCTTCACTTCTGGCTGTGTTGGATGTTGCTGGCCGGTTGATATTTAGACTTCAATTTCTGGCTGTGTTGGATGTAATGGGGCTGGTAGGTGAGTATTTTTTTGCTTCACTTCTGGCTGTGTTGGATGTTGCTGGCTTTGCTGGTCAGTTTGTATTTCACTTTACGTTTTTACTGTTTATTTTAACGTTTCAGTTTTCAGATTTAAGTTTATTTTAAGTTTTTGTTTTTAGGTTGTAAACTTCGTTTGAGTTTTTGCTTTAAGTTTCTTTTAAGTTTTAGCTTTAAGTTTGCTTTAAGTTTTTGGTTTAAGTTTGTTTAAACTTTTGAATATTTTAACTTTAAACTTAAGTCTCTTTTACTTTTTACGTTTTTAATTCTTTTAACTTTTAAGTATTTTTAGATTTAATTTTAAGTCTCTTAAAATGACAATAAATAATTCTATTCAAACAAAAACCTCCATGCGTTTTCTTCGCCGGTTCTCAAACGAAAAAGAAACGTTATCTAACTTCTACATCACACCAAACCTCGGTGAAGCCTTCCACAAAACTTTTTTCTCCTGTTAGGTCCCCATTTTCTTACAAACTCCGTTGTATTTTCCAAAACTTTTTCTTAACAAAAAAAACAAACATACATTTTACTCGTTTTCATTTGCTTTCCCTTTTTACTGCTGTTAAATGTCAACAGAGAACATCTGTTTGCCGCCAATAAACTGTTTTACCTTCTGTTACAAACATATGTTTACCGCCAACACAAATTTTTCTAACAGCTGTTAACTACAGGGTGCACTCGACACCCTCTTGCGCGTAATATACTTAATTTTGGCGGCCACAGTAGGTTGAGAAGAAGGGATACTGTTGCCACCATCAGAACGATCAATAGGTGATTCTACCGATATTGCTCCCGCATAATAGAACTTTTTGTCTAGCATGTTTAACAGGTGTCTGTATTTGCTTTTCTACGAGGAAATTGTCGCTCTTTTTCCATGTTAAAACATGAACTTCTTTCATCAAATTTTGTGTGCACCTATAAATCGGACTGAAGTGTTTTGAAGATGGTTTCGTAAAACTAATTCAAATCAGAATCCTTTTTCAATGTTAATGAGTGACAATTCTGGAGCCGAATTATCGCATACATACGTGAGCGAGCGTGCTTTCGTTCGAATACAGTTTTGTATTACGCATAGAAATTTTTAAAATAATGTGACAGATTTTTGTGTACTTTGTAATAATAAAAAAACGGCATGTATTTGTAACCACAAGAACAAAAAAAAAAAAGCAACCGACTGCTGCGTAAATAAATTCCACCATCCGATTTCATTACTAATACAAGCAATTTACATACATACATACCAATAATATTAAGCATTTTGAAGGCCATACATCTAAAGCACTACATACTAAGATAGCAGCTGGCAGTATTTTTATCGCGGTTTTCAGCACACAGTTGACAATGACTATTTGATGCGGTTATGCCAAAGCTTAGTAAATTTTTGGCGAAGTAAGGAAGCTCAGTCATTTATTGATCCCTTGCATCATTTTGCTTGCCGTTTTTTTATGTTAATATTGATCCTAAAAATATTTTCTTTATTATATATACACTGTTTATTTGCTCTTAATTTCATTTATGTACATACATTTTTTTAACTTTTGTGTAGTTTAACAACAAAGAACTTTTTTCGATTGCTGATACTCGATTATATATACAATATCGTATGCGCTATTCTCAACTGGGATGCCACAAGAATCTTGAGTATTTTGTGGTAGTTTAACTTATGTAGGTATCTTTTCACTTTTTTAAATTATTTAAATTTGTTTTTTTTTTGTACTTCACTTTGTACAAACATAAACTACTTTTTAGTATAAAAGTAAACAAAGCAAAAACTTGTCAGTAGCGCTATTGATGCCACCTAGTAAAATACGCATTGAAATGAGATCAATTTTATCTCTCATATTCTGATATTATGTACATACATCAGCCGAATACTATCTATACAACCATACGCCATTATGTAGGGTGTAGTAGTTATCAAATATAAACAAAGCAAACAACCACCCATTTATTTGCTCCAAATATTGGCCAAAACATTTCGTCTGTACATCTGACTCACAAATAAATGTGTCGGGAAAATTACTTGTTGTGTAGATGTGTCGTTTTGTTTTGTTCTCAGTTTACATGTGGATTAGTGTTTGTCATTAAATTTTTTTGTTTTGCCTGTGTGACAGACCAACCGACAGACATTTGCTAATAGTTTTGCTCCAAACACATGGTTGTTGTTAGTAGTTAAAAAAAAAACGATAACAATATAAAATCAAGAAAAATAATTTGTAATAGAAAAACGTCAAAATTCTAAAACCGGCAGTAAATGGAGAGAACTCGTTAAGTAAAGACGCTTCAACGCTTCGGAAAAAGTGTAAACTTATAAAATATGAAACGTTTTTGATTTTAATTAAAAAAATATATACGACAAATTGAATAGAATAAATATAAAAGTGTTCAAGTCAAGTGTAAATTAACGTTGATATTTTTATGGTAATTGTTTCAATTGAAAATTATGCATAAATTTAAAACAACTTTACAGCAAAATTAATTAATGTAATAAAAATTCATATATATATATATATATATATATATATATATATATATATATATATATATATATATATATATATATATATATATATATATATATATATATATATATATATATATATATATATATATATATATATATTTATATATATAAATATATATATATGTATATATATATATATATATATATATATATATATATATATATATATATATATATATATATATATATATATATATAAAAATAACGGTCGTTTGAAAAATGCAGAGTTAAATGCATACTTTTAGGACATTATTCGAAGGTCAATAAACGGGTGTGGTCAGTAAGATAAACAAAACTGTTGACTATATATTTTAAAGTAAATTTTTTAATATATGTTTCTATAGATTTGTGTGTAAAATAATGAAAACGAAAATAAGTACACATTGTTTCCAAATTAGAGCAATTTCTTAATAAAAAATTCGAAATGAAAATAATAATAACAATCGTGAAAATATATTGCAATGAAATGTGGATGACAATGTTTAAAATTAAAGTTTTTAATCTTTTTAATCTAAAAATGTACTAGTGAAGTTTATAAATTTGGGTTTGAAAGAAGAAAACTAAATTTTGCTTCACATTCCCCAGTTTTTGTGCAGTAGACACGTTTTGGAAATATTATTTTTAAAACGGATTTTTTTAAAGAAAATAACCTTTTTTAAAAAGGTATAAACTTCTATAGTTTATCATTATAAACTAACATCAGCAATATATCAAATCTTTTGCAAATACGTTATAAACGTTTTATAATAGAACGTTTTATTCGTTTAAGAACTTAAAGATATATATACAATTTATAACGCAAAGTAAGTGAACATTTTATATTAAGAAGTTCTGGAATACGACTAAAGCTTTTATAAGCTGACGTAATTGTTTCTTTAGAACGGATTTCTAAGTTGGCATCTGTAGAAACAAATCAACAGCAAAACAAATCGTTAACAGACAAGCTGCAGCTGCAGCATTAACTGATTTTTCATTAACATTATTAGTGCGAAATATTTATACTATACACAATTGCAGTAGTTTTAAATAGAGTTGATCCCTCTATTATTCCATTTTCGACATTTTCAATCTCTATCAGTATTGTCAGTAGATTTTTTAAAAATAAATTTGTACACTTCAAAACATATTTGTTAAAAATATAACTTAAATTCTGCTGAATTAGCAAAAATTTAGTTAGAGCAGTAGTAACCCATCGTAAGGCAAGCAACACATACAAATATTTAAATTAACATCCTGAAAGAGTGTTAATTTGAATAAAATATTCGTTGATTTTACTAAATTTTGTTAATAAAATTCACCTTGTAAATTTAAATAAAATTTTTCTAAATTCAACTAGAATATTTTATTCCACCTAAAAGTATTTTTACATTTAACTAAATATATGCGTTATTGAATAAACGTCTGTAAAAATGAAGTGAAGAAATTTTACTATTTTATTTCAGTTAAATGGAATGAAAATAGTTGAAAATTCAAGTAAATTTGAATAAAATATTTTGTAGGTTGTAAATAACCTACATTTTTACAAGTCTTTACCCCCAGTATTTATGTAAATTTTTGGTTCAGTGTAGCTACTTTTTATAGGCACTAGTTTAATGTGTTTTGTTATATATAAATAAATTTTTTAAGTGGTATTCTAATTCAAACTGTCACCTGTATTTTGTGACTGAATAAGTAAAAATATCATAACTTTATAACATGTAATTTTTATTGTGACAGTATTATTGAACAATATTGTTTTTTTGTTCATAAAAGTACATACAAAATTTAGCTTATTCAATTCGCATTCGACAGCTAGAAAAAATATATTTATTTTGGTAGTGAAAATTTGAGTTTGTAAATGATTTTAGTACATTTACAAACATTTTTTAAATTGGAGTTTGCTGATACATAACAGAAATATTTAGCTGTTGTAGTTAGCGTTTTACCGCTACTTAAAAATCTCTATTTTGTTCTTAAATTTTGCTAACAGCTGAGTGGATAAAAAATACTTTCCACGCGGTTCCAAAATACCGCGCTATATTTAATACAAAACGCCATATTTTATTCGCTAATAGTTCACCTTATTAGAACTACGACGAAGTCTTGCTCTGAGTAGCTATACACAAAAAGTTTGATTTTCATTAATATAGTATGTTTATTTCGTTCACCTTTTGAAATATGTATGTATATAATTTTAAGAATTTTAACACATTTAAATGAAATAAAAATATTGTTTTCTAAAACTTATATCATTTGTGTTTATAATCTACCACGGCTATAAAGAGCTTGGGCAGCTTCACCCGCAACAAGCGTGATTGAGTTTTGATCACAAAGTAGCTTTACATAAGAAAGAAAATATCAGAATTTAAAAATTTTGGAAAACCTAGGGGTTTTAATGCCTTACCTTTTGATTTAATTTAATTTTTGTTGACGTTTAAGTTGTTATTGCGAATAGGTTTGCTCACTAAACAGCATTAATTTTATAATGTTACTCAATATTATAAACGTTTTCTACTTTCATAACTCAATTAAATTTTTGCATGAAATATTGAGCTCAGTAGAGGCGTTTATTGCAGTAATCTTAATAGAGGTGCCTATATAAATATAAGTTTCGTTTTCCGAAAAATACATAAGCATGTACATGTAGGTATATATAGTTGGTCTCATGTAGTAAGACTCTTGCAAATGAGACCTTATATACTTCATGGGTTAGATTTTCTTTTATTGGTCATTATTAAAAAAACCATCTCAGTATTCTTGAAATAATAAGTAATTGTTTGAAATACTAAGTAATTGTTACAATTTTTAATGTTGCTTATATAGTATATTGGACCAAAATGCACCAATATCCAATTATGATAAAGATTTTTCTTCATAGTCGGAAAAATTATATTCTTATGTTCACGATTCTTGTAAATTCGAAAAATGTCTACAATATGCCTAATCATACAAAATCCGTAATTTTTCCATTCATGCAGAAATAAAATAACTGTAAAAATGAAAAGTGTCTACACATGGCAACACTGATTTCTTGTAAATTAGGTAACAGAAAACAAATGTAAAAATGCGCACGAATCAATTAGTCCTTTTATGCGAAAAAGTAACGGATACTATGTTTTAGAAATTCGGTGGTCATCATGAATAAGACCAATTTTCCGTATTAGAAAGCTTCATCATTCAAGAAAACAGTGATAGTTATTAAATGTTTTAAGGGAGAATTTTTATTTAGCAAATTTCAAACTGTAGAGTGTAGCATTTGAAATTTTGACTTACGATTTCTTAATCCACTGGTTAGATTAATTATAGGGGTTTCTTTCTACATCACGAATATTTCAAAAACGCCTTATATGCAAGAAATTTTCTCAATTCCTTAAACTATGCACTATTTTATATATTGAATAGATGCGGAAGGTAAATTCCTTCCTTTCTTTTAAAGCCACTTCTACGTTTAATAAATAAAATTTTACCAAGCATGTACTCGTATCAAAACAACTTTAATAATTTTTGACGTTTTTTCGTACCATAATTTAAAAATGCTTTCAAATAAATGTTTGCCTGTCAGTATGGCGTATGCCATTTTGGCTTTAAACAAAACAAATGAATAAATCTTATGCGTATATTAGACGCGTAGTTGGCATCTTAATGTTTAAATGTATTTGTCTAAATAAATCAAATAGTCTAAATAAATCAACATTAAAACAAAAACTTTAAGAAAACGAAATAAGAGAGATCATTCTAAAATTTGTAAATAAACAAAACTTTGATGCCATATTACGAGTAACATGCGCTAAAATAAATAGTACTTTATGTTGCCTAAAACATTGCATTTTTTTTAATGAGTTGGTTTTCTTATTCAACATATTCTTTTTATCTTGGACCAGTAGTCAGGGGATGACCCCTGTATATGCAGTGCATTGTACCGGAGCTAGCAAAATATATAATAGGTTGTGCAGAGGGGAGAAAAGGGAGTAGTGTTTATGAAAGTTTATAATTATATCATTTAGCTATAAAATTTAAATATCTTTTGTGGTATAATGCAAATTCGATTAATATTATGTGTTTGTCAAGTAAAAGAAAAATCATATTATTTTGGTAATTTGTTTGTACGTTTGGTAACTTTTTGAAAATTTTGGTTGTAAAAATTTTTTAGTCATGACAGCACTGCTAGTAAATCCAAAATAGACTTGATGCACCGGCCCAAACATGAGAGTTGTATTCCATTTTCGGTCCGTATACACCTCGAACGTAGGCTAACGTGGAAGTCTCACATTGAGGAGACCGGATGGAGTGAAGTACATCTTACACCGCTTCAAAAGCCCGAGGCACTTGAATGCTTCTTTAGAGACATGAAAAATGTGCTCAGTCCAACGAACATCACACTGAATTTTCATTCCAAGAACATCAAGAGCATTTGGTTTCTCATTATCCATCCATGCGTACAGATGAAACAGCATTTGCGGTCGTTTGTTTGTCTGTTAATAAACACGACCCCATTCGGAGATTAAAATAAGATCATTATTCAGTGAGTTATTCATAGTCTGCCTTTTAACACCGATCTCTAATAGACGGGGCGCAAAGGTGCCAGAAATTTATGTCGAAAAATCTTCATATGTCAAATATAAAATCTTAGTTTAAGAAAAAAAATCTTAAAATATTTTTTAGTTGTAAACGCAAAAATAATTTTTGTTTTAAAAGGATGGCTGTTTAAAATAAAATACAAACAAAAATGTTAAATAAAAATTGAAATCAAACAATTTTCCTTGTGTAAAATTAAAAGTACATTCGTATGTAATAAAGGGCGAAATATATAATTTACACAAATTGCCTGACAAGCATGCCATAATTTTAAGTTTGTGCAAACATTTTGCGTTGTTTATGGGAAAATTTTTAATTTTTGAGCAAATATGGTGATGTTTGTCAAACCGCTTGTGTTATTTTGCGCTTAGTTCTGTAATTTCAGTGAAAATTTTGAAGAGTACAGTAGCAACAGAAACACACAAAATATATAAAAAAAGCTGTGTTGTTAGAATATACAGAATTTTAGAAAGTCTGCCTTCTTTGAGGAAAAAAAAGTCAGGTCTATAGCCATATGGTCTCAAGAAATAGAGGCTATAACATTTTTGCATCTAAGTTAAAAAAGAAATATCTTGAGATCAACAAAGAAATGACAAAAAACACCATTTATATTTTGTGGCAGTCAAAGTTACCGCAACACAATCGCCCTCTACTGCCATTGAAACAAACAAAAAAGTAATTAATTTGTATTTATATGAATTACGATTGCATCATAAATATATATAAAATAAAGCGGCTAGATGGCTGCAGTTTTACAAGATATTCGGTAGGGATATCATGATAGTAACGGACAGCAAGGCCGCCAGCAACTCCCTGATTGGAATATACACTAGTTCTAGCCAAGTCCAGGCATGCCGGACATCTTTAAATAAGACATTCTAACATAACCCTATAATAAGTACGTGGACTTGGGTCCAACAATGGCAACAACATCGCTGATGACTTAGCCAAAAAAGGGATATAGACCCCACGCTGGAACGTGCCTAAGAAAAGTGGCTCACAGAGCCCACATGCCTTATGTAAAGGAACATGTGGCCGCATATTAACACTAAGAGAACGTGGGAGCTATTAAAACTACCCAGATCTCAACTAAGAGTGACTGTAGCAGTCATCACTGGACATTGCCCATTTGGGAACCATGCCAGGAGACTAGGCCTACTCCATAACGAATTATGTAGGAGTTACCAAGACGAAGAGGAGACGATCCTTCATCTCCTCGGCACATGCCCGGCATCTTTCATAAGAAGCAGTGGTTGGCTAGTTTAGCAGAATGTAACGCTACACTAAGAGGTTCCCGCCTTTCCTTTCCATCCTCGCCTATCCATTCCACTCACACTATATTCCAATAACTTCTTTTCTTAACTCCACTATCCCAATTTTCAGGCAATCATAAAGGGAACGACTCCAGGACCCAGCCTAGACTATTCCGGGGTATCCAGCGGCCTACCTACCTAACCTATGATTGCATCGTTTGAGTGCAAACGGAAAGTGCGTGTTTGACAAACAGTGTTCGTAGTTAATTTTTTTTATTTTGGACTAGTACTCGGAGCACGTCCCGTACTTATGGAGAACATTATACTGGAACTAGGAAAACAGATTATGAGGAGGAGGAAAGAGGGAGTAGTGTTTGTGGACATTTGACTTGAACCCATTAATAACAACACTGCAAAACCAAAACAAACTTAGCTAAAACAGTTCAGTGCCCAGTGTATATACACATATATAGTATGATAGTTAAGCATAGTTAAGCACATATGTATGTAGTGTACAAAAGATTTGGAACCAAACGGTAAACAATTATTTTAAGTATAATTTTATGAAAATTATTTTGTAAATAATTTGCTTTAAGCCTCAAAAATCTTAATTTTGAGAAAAAGATCTTCTAATCTTATTTTACTTGAAAATTCTTCAAAATTAAGGTAAAATCTTCATACTGGCAGCGCTGACTGGGCCTATAATTGAATGAGTACGAATGACAAATACTGCTGTCATCTGCAAAAGAGTGGATAGGGTTTGAAGTTTAGTAGAACAAGTAAGAGTGTAGTATATTCGGCTGGGCCGAATCTAAAATACCCTTCACGATAGTCACGAATATGTATACTATATTAAAAATGTGACCTAAATATGCTCGGTTATATATGAACCGATATCGGAATTTTCTATTTTCTGTATTTTAGTAACCTTCTTTTATAACGAGAATTGCTTTTCAGCAAAAAAAAAATTTTTTTAATGTAAAAAACGGTTCAGGCTATATCTCGGGTATATATGGACCGATATCGAAAATTTTTATTTTCCACATAATCTTATATCATTACCAGAACTGCTTTTGAGCACAACAAATTGTTTAAGTTCGCTTACGCGATATTTTCATGAAAAACCCGATTTAGGCTATATCTCGGGTATATATGGACCGATATCAGAAATTTTAATTTTCGTAACCTTCTTTTATAACAAGAACTGCTTTTCAGCAAAAAAAAAAATGTTATTGGAAAAATCGGTTCAGGCTATATCTCGAGTATATATGGACCGATGTCAGATATTTTCTTTTTCCATATATATATAACCTTATTTTATTACCAGAACTGCTTTAAGGTGAAAAAAGTTGTTTAAGTTCGCTTACGCGACATTTTCATGAAAAACCCGGTTTGCGCTATATCTCGGGTATATATGGACCGATATCGGAAATTTTAATTTTCCATACTTATATAACCTTATTTGATTACCAGAACTGCTTTTAAGCAAAAAAAGTTGTTTACGTTCGCTTACGCGGCATTTTCATGAAAACCACGTTCCAGGCTATATCTGCGGTATATATGGACCGATATCGGAAATTTTCATTTTTCATATTTATATAACCTTATTTTATTACCAAAACCGCTTTTAAGCAAAAAAAGTTGTTTAGTTTCGCTGACGCGGCATTTTCATGAAAAACCCGTTCTAGGCTATATCTCGGGTATATATGGACCAATATTGGAAGTTTTCATTTTTCATATTTATATAACTTCATTTCATTACTAGAACTGCTTTTGAGCACAAAAATGTTGTTTTAGTTTGCTTACGCGACAGTTTTATGTAAAACCCGGTCTAGGCTATATCTCGGGTATATATGGACCGACATCGAAAATTTTCATTTTTCATGTTTATATGACCCTATTTCATTACCAGAACTGTTTTTAAGCAAAAAACTATGTTTAAGTTCACTTACGCGACATTTTCATTAAAACCGCAGTTTAGGCTATATCTCGGGTATATATGGACCGATATCGGAAATTTTCGTTTTTCATATTTATGTAATCTTATTTCATTATCAGAACTGCTTTTGAGCAAAAAAAAGTTGTTTAAGATTGCTTACGCGACATTTTCATGAAAAACCCGATTTGGGCTATATCTCGAGTACATATGGACCGATATCGGAAATTTTCATTTTCCATATTTAGGTAACCTAATTTCATTACCAGAACTGCTTTTGAGCACAAAAAAGTTGTTTAAGTTCGCTTACGCGACATTTTCATGAAAACCCCGGTCTAGGCTATATCTCGGGTATATATGGACCGACATCGAAAATTTTCATTTTCCATATTTATGTAACCTAATTTCATTACCAAAACTGCTTTTGAGCACAAAAAAGTTGTTTAAGTTCCCTTACGCGACATTTTCATGAAAAACCCGGTTTGGGCTATATCTCGGGTATATATTGACCGATATCGGAAATTTTCATATTTATGTAATCTAATTTCATTACCAGAACTTCTTTTGAGCACAAAAAAGTTGTTTAAGTTCGCTTACGCGACATTTTCTTGAAAACCCCGATTTGGGCTATATCTCGGGTATATATGGACCGACATCGAAAATTTTCATTTTTCATATTTATATGACCCTATTTCATTATCAGAACTGCTTTTGAGCACAAAAAAGTTGTTTAAGTTCGCTTACGCGGCATATTCATGAAAATACCGGTCTAGGCTATATCTCGGGTATATATGGCCCGATATCGAAAATTTTTATTTTTCATATTTATATGACACTATTTCATTACCAGAACTGCTTTTGAGCACAAAAAAGTTGTTTAAGTTCGCTTACGCGACATTTTCATGAAAAACCCGATTTGGGCTATATCTCGGGTATATATTGACCGATATCGGAAATTTTCATTTTCCATATTTATGTAACCTAAATTCATTACCAGAACTGCTTTTGAGCACAAAAAAGTTGTTTAAGTTCGCTTACGCGACATTTTCATGAAAAACCCGGTTTGGGCTATATCTCGGGTATATATGGACCGATATCGGAAATTTTCATTTTCCATATTTATGTAACCTAATTTCATTACCAGAACTGCTTTTGAGCACAAAAAAGTTGTTTAAGTTCGCTTACGCGACATTTTCATGAAAAACCCGGTTTGGGCTATATCTCGGGTATATATGGACCGATATCGGAAATTTTCATTTTCCATATTTATGTAACCTAATTTCATTACCAAAACTGCTTTTGAGCACAAAAAAATTGTTTAAGTTCGCTTACGCAGCATTTTCATGAAAACCCCGGTCTAAGCTATATCTCGGATATATATGGACCGATATCGAAAATTTTCATTTTTCATATTTATGTGACCCTATTTAATTACCAGAACTGCTTTTGAGCACAAAAAAATTGTTTAAGTACGCTTACGCGGCATTTTCATGAAAACCCCGGTCTAGGCTATATCTCGGGTATATATGGACCGATATCGGAAATTTTCATTTTTCATATTTATATGACCCTATTTTATTACCAGAACTGCTTTTGAGCACAAAAAAGTTGTTTAAGTTCGCCTATGCGACATTTTCATTAAAAATTCGATTTGGGCTATATCTCGGGTATATATGGACCGATATCTGAAAAAAAAATTTTTTGCTTTTTAGTCACCATGCTTAATAAGTGTGTGAAGTTTGAAGCAAAACGAACAACTTTTGTTTTCAAAAATTTTCATACAAATCTGCAAAAAAAAATGGCTTTTTTCGGAATTTTGAATATATCTCAGCTATACGTGGACCGATATTACTGAATTTCAATAGCAAACCCATGAATCGATGGGGTAAAAGAATGGTGAAAGAAAAAAGTTTCTAAGTCTAATGGTTTTCTCAGAAACGGTATTTCAACAGCGGACAGACGGACAGACGGACATCGCTTAATCGACTTTTCCATTAATTCTGATTCAGAATATATATACTTTATAGGGTCGCAAAAAAAAACTGTAGAAATTACAAACGGAATCACAAACTTATATATACCCTTTACATTTTTGTGAAGGGTATAATAATAGAACTTAATTGTTTCCACGTTTCAAAATTTAATTACACATATATTATGTTTCAAGCATATCTTAAAGCACTTATTTTGTTAGCGCTTAATTTCTCTTGTTGTTGATTCATTGGTAATATTATTTTGGTTACAATATTGTTTAGTTAGTTTATAATTGTTATTTATGAGTATTAAATCAATATTAATTCATTTGATATGAGATTGTTAAATATCAATGTAATTTATATTTTTTGTGCTTCTAGTCTTTTATTGATATTAATCAATTTATAAAAATTGATTTTTTTTATTGTTACTTTTGTGTACCATTTCTGAATTAAATTAATCAAATTTTAATTGATTCATATGTATTTAGAATAACCAGAGCTTTGGATTAATTGAAAGTATTAATTAATCGGTAAAATAATTAGCCACAATTATTGTTAATGGATTGCTAAATATAATTTTATTTTTACAAAGAATTTCGTTTAAAGGAGAACAAAAAAACCAAATTAAATGTGATTGTTTTTTGATATCACATCTTGTAGCTCAAAAACACACAGCGGTTTCGTTTACATTATTTGACTGCTTCAGCAATAGTTACTACATTTGTCCAAACATATTTTTAATAATTCAAAAAATTTCTAATTTGTTGTCAATCCGATCATTACGCATTATTAAATAAATTAGCAGCCACGTGTTTGTAAACATGACATTATTTGTAACGAGTTATTGGCGTATGCATTAGCATTTTGTGAGATTTTGAAGGTGCGTGGCTAATGAAAATAAGTGTATTTTTATACATTAAAACACGGTTTGTTTTAAGGAAACCGTTTAACAGAACTATTCAAATAAAAAGTTTGCTTGTGTCCCACTGTTTTTGGAATCTAGCAAAGTTGCAGCATAGACATACTTATGTGATACATACAGGATGTAAAGGGTAATTAAATTTTAAAGGACGATGTTGATTTTGAATAAAACACAAATTACTTATGAATAACTGTAATTTCTTTTTGTTATTATAATATTGATATGGTTCAATTATGTATGGAACAAAATGTCGGCCAAATGGCCGCCGAGACTTCAGCGGCACACCTCCATCCGATGGTCCAAATTTTTGATGACACTGAGGCATAATTGAGGTTCTATACCGTTAATGTGCACCTTTTCTTTCTTTTTCGCAAATTTTTTTTTAGCTTTTATTTATTTATTGGATCTTCATAATGTGCACTAACAATAAGTTTTCAAATCTTAATACTAAATACAAACAAGTAAGTGTGTAGTATATTCGGCTGTGCCGAATCTAAAATACCCTTCACGATAGTCACGTATATGTATAGTATATTTAAAAATGTGACCTAAAAATGCTCGGTTATATATGAACCGATATCGGAATTTTCTATTTTCTGCATTTTAGTAACCTTCTTTTATAACAAGAATTGCTTTTCAGAGAAAAAAAAAAAACAATGTTAATGGAAAAATCGGTTCAGGCTATATCTCGGGTATATATGGACCGATATCGAAAATTTTCATTTTCCATATTTATATAACCTTATTTCATTACCAAAAAACTTTTGAGCAAAAAAAGTTGTTTACGTTCGCATACGCGGCATTTTATGAAAAACCCGGTCTAGGCTATATAACGGGTATATATGAACCAATATCGGAATTTTCTATTTTCTGTATTTTAGTAACCTTCTTTTATAACGAAAATTGCTTTTCAACAAAATAAAATCTTATTGGAAAAATCGGTTCAGGCTATATCTCGGGTATATATGGACCGATATCGGAAATTTTCATTTTCCATATTTATATAACCTTACTTTATTACCGGAACTGCCTTTGATAAAAAAAAGTTTTTTTTTTGTCTTTTTTTTTCACCGTTGTCCGTGTTTTCTTTATATGTTCAATATTAATATTATTTTCAATGAATTTCATTACCTTGTAGTGTGGAAGGTGTTGGACTAAATTTTGCTAATCTGAACAGTGTCGAAGGTATAAACACTGGGCACTGATCAGTTTTAACTAATTTAATTCCAACATTTTAAATGCTGCAATAGAGTTTGTTTCAGTCTTTCGTGTTGTTATCGTTAACATTTCGCGAACACTACCCCCTCTTTCCACATCATCATACCCTATTTTCCCAGTTCCAGTACAATGCGCTGCATATGTAGGGGTCATTCCCTGAGTACTGGTCCCAGATAAACAAAAAAAAAACCCCCGTTCTAGGCTATATCTCGGGTATATATGGACCGCTATCGGAAATTTGTATTTTCCATATTTATATAACCTAAGTTTATTACCAGAACTACTTTTAAGCAAAAAAAGTTGTTTAGCTTCGCCTATCCATCATTTTCATTAAAAGTCCGATTAGGGCTATATCTAGGGTATATATGGACCGATATCGGAAATTTTCATTTTCCATATTTATATAACCTAATATTATTACCAGAACTACTTATAAGCAAAAAAAGTTGTTTAAGTTTGCTTACGTCGCATGTTCATGAAAAACTCGGTTTAGGCTATGTCTCGGGTATATATGAACCGATATCAGGAATTTTCATTTTTCATATTTATATAACCTTATTTTATTACCAGAACTACTTTTAAGCAAAAAAAAAGTTGTTTAGCTTAGCCTATGCGGCATTTTCATTACAAATCCGATTTGGGCTATATCCCGGCTATATATGGACCGATATCTGAAAAAAAAATTTTTTTTGCCGTTTAGTCACCATGCTTAATAAGTGTGTGAAGTTTGAAGCAAAACAAACAATTTTTGTTTCCAAAAATTTTCATACAAAATTGCAAAAAATATGGCTTTTTTCGGAGTTTTGAATATATTTCAACTATACGTGGACCGATATTACTGAATTTCAATAGCAAACCCATGAATCGATGGGGTAAAAGAATGGTGAAAGGAAAAAGTTTCTAAGTCTAATGGTTTTCTCAGAAACGGTATTTCAACAGCGGACAGACGGACATCGCTTAATCGACTTTTCCATTAATTCTGATTCAGAATATATATACTTTACAGGGTCGCAAATTATAACTGTAGAAATTACAAACGGAATCACAAACTTATATATACCCTTTACATTTTTGTGAATGGTAAAAAAATTAACTAAAGCTATGTACATACGGTTGTCAGATGTTACAATATTGTAAGATCTGGCAACATGCTGACAATGTAGTGACAATGAATAATTGTCTCGCAGAAGTAAATTGTGTGTTCAGACGATCGTAAGAAAACCTTACAATTTCATTGTCAGACTAAGGTCTGACAAATAATTCATCTGACAACAAAAATTGTCAGTTCACACGGTTGTCAGATTGTTAGATGAAAAAAATTGCCAGACATGTTATAAGGCATTGCCACTTACGTATATCAACAACCATCTGTTTGGCAGTGTTGCCCATCAGACCTGTTTCTGATGGGCAATGATGCCATTTTCAGGTGCATTAATTTTATACATCTGACAATTAAAACTGAGCTTACAATACCAGCCAATTATCTGGCAATGCCGCCGAAGAGTGCTCTCACGATTGTCAGATGTCTGACAACATTGTCGTCTTACAAGCGATTCTGAAAAGGGGATGGTGTACGTTGATCATTTGAGAAATGTTTTTACGACAAATGATTCAGCGGATGCTGCAGCAGAATTTTCGCCGTATGCTGTTAGACAGCCTGTGTCTTTGAGACTTAACTTTCAAGATGTCGAAAACGTTATCAATAACATAAACCCCAGGAAAGCTCGAGGTATTGATCAAATTAGTGGTAAAATACTTGAACAGTTACCTTGTGTAGCTAGAAGAGTTCTACCTTTTATTTTTAACGCTATTTTACGTCTTGAGTATTATCCTGAGTGGAAGGTCTCTATGATTACTATGATACCCAAGCCAGGGAATGATCCCACTAAAATAGAATCATATAGACCAATAAGTCTACTACCAACAATTTCAAAATTGTTCAAAAGATTGTTAATCGCGAAGTTGTCTTTAATAGTGAATAATGTGGGATGTATCCCTAATCATCAATTTGGCTGTCGGGCTAATTGTTAATCGCGAAGTTGTCTTTAATAGTGAATAATGTGGGATGTATCCCTAATCATCAATTTGGCTGTCGGGCTAAACATAACACCATAGAACAAACACATAGACTAGTCAATGTCATAAGACAGATTTTTGAAGACAAAAAGTATTGCTCAGCTCTATTCATCGACATTTCCCAAGCTTTTGATAAAGTGTGGCACGACGGGTTGATGCACAAAATAAAGTTAAACTTGCCTGTAAATACTCACAAGCTTTTGGAAAGCTACTTATATGGGCGGAAAGTTGTTATCAGAGAAGGCGATTTTATAAGCCCAACTCAGCCAATCGAGGCAGTTGTTCCCCAAGGCAGCATACTGGGGCCTACTTTATACTTGATTTACGCCTCTGACATGCCAACGAGAGCCGGAATCCCCACTTCAACTTTTGCAGATGACACAGCTTTTTGCAGCGTTCATGAAAAGCATCAAGAAGCTTCACGAAATTTGCGGCAGTATATTTCAATATTAGAGAAATGGTTGAAACTTTGGAAAATAAAAGTTAATGAACAAAAATGTAATCACTTTACATTCACACTGCGTAAGCAAAAATGTTCGGCTATCCAAATTAACAATACCCCTATTCCGCAGCATAATGAAGTTAAATACCTTGGTATTTACATCGACCGTAGGTTAACGTGGATGCCTCACATTGATGCGAAAGTCACTCAGTTGAAATTAAAAGCAGCGCAACTAAATTGGCTTATAGGCAGAAAATCGACTTTGAAGTTGGATTGCAAACTTTTGTTATATAACGCAATTTTAAAACCTATATGGTGCTACGTAATTCAATTATGGGGAACCGCCCATTGAAAAAATCCAAAGACGACAAAACCAAATTCTTCGTACGATTACTGCAGCTCCATGGTACGTAAGAAACTCACGAATTCACAAGGATCTGTGTGTTCCGCTGGTAAGAGACGAATTTTTTAAGTATGCGACAAGGTATATCAGAAAACTAGAACTTCACCCAAATCCACTTGCACGTAACATACTTAATTTTGGCGGCCACTCTCGGTTGAGAAGAATGGATACCCTTGCCACCATCAGAACGTTAAATAGGTATTATTCGCGCAAAATGAAACTTTTTTGTCTAGCAGTGGCTGGACTTAAATAACTTTTATATTTAGTATTAAGATTTGAATAGTTCATAATTTGAAGATTCAATAAATAAATGAATGAAAAAAAAAAAACAATTTATTGACAATGGTTTTTCTGACAACGTTGTAAACTAAAAATTGGCAGTTCACACGATTGTAATACATTTTCAAACAGCTTTACTGGCATTATTGTAAGATCTGACAACCGTGTATACGTAGCTTAAGGGCAGCCAATGTAAGACAAAAAGTTTTATTTTTTAATTACCTTGTAACGGTAAAATCACATATTTAACGTTCTGATGGTGGCAAAATTGATTTCTGTCATCGTTGTCGTATAACACAACACAATTTAATTCTAACTATTTTCAGTTTGCTAGTTATCTTATTACCTACACGAAAAGTTATATCGACGATACTAAAAGGTTTAAAATAACTATTATGTTATAACGTTTAACAGCATTTTGCAACCTTAAAACCAACAAAACTTTTAATTAAAAGCTTTAGTTATAACAGAAGCAATCTTAAAATATAACCTCTCTTTGGCATTTTTGGCGTCCATGAAGTTGAGGCATGCTTGTATAAATAAGTCGGATATATTCAGCGCATATTTTCTAAAACAAATAGTATTTCCAGTTAAGCAATAAATAAATTTAATTGTCTCCCTATTATCATCCAGCTATATTTTGATTTCAGCTAACTCACTTATCACGCTGCTCTGCGAAGAATCGCAAATATGACATTTAAATTCGCGAGAAGTTTTCCTATCTTCCTTTTATAAATTTTCGTACAGCTTAAATGGAAAGTCTTTTTACATACATCGCATTCCAATACGTCGTCGTTTTCCAACACTTCTGTTTTGCATTTTTTATTATATTATTTTATATTATTTTATTCAAACAATTAAGTTTTTTATTCGCTATTTAAGGTTCTAACATTTATACCAGTAAAAAATTATAAATAGCCTGCTTTCTATGTTTCCCAGCTATCTATATGTCGACATTTCATAGGAACTACCCTAATCATCAGTAGACTTTGGAAATTTTTGAAAGATATTCTCAAACATTCAACTTTATATCCCAACAATCCAAATAAATTGCCGAGAATTTAAAAGAAAAATGCTCTAATAATATCCGTCAAAACACAAAAAACAAGCTTTTCTATTTATAAACGTCTCTAACATTTCTTTACACCTTTCAAACAAATGAACAACCGTTGGTTGCTACGATTTGCTTTTTGAAAGTATCGAAAAGCAGAGAACAAAAATTAAAACAATTAAGTTTTTTATTCGCTATTTAAGCTTCTAATATTTATACCAGTAAAAAAGTATTTTATTCTAATTTATTTATTTTATTCTTATTTAAACTCTTTCTCCTGCTTGGAGGCATTTCTTTTTATACCCTTCACAAAAATGTAAAGAGTATACATATATAAGTTTGTGACTCCGTTTGTAATTTCTACAATTTTAATTTCCGACCGTATAAAGTATACATGTGTATTCATAATCAGCATTGATAGAAAAACCGATTAAGCGATGTCCATCCGTTCGTCCGTCAGTCGGCCGTTAAAATACCGTTTCTGAGAAAACCATTAGACGTAGAAAATTTTTTCTTGCACCATTCTTTTACCCCATCGATTCATTCAGTAATATCGGTTCACATATAGCTGAGATATATCCAAAATTCCGAAATAAGCTATTTTTTGCAATTTTGTATGAACAATTTTGAAAAAAAAGTTGTTTGATTTGCTTCAAACTTCACACAATTATCAAGCATGGTGACTAAAAGCAAAAAAAAAAAAAAAAAATGTGTCCAAACATCGGTCCATATAAACCGGCTTTTTAATGAAAACGTCGCGTAAGCGAACTTTAACAACTTTTTTAGTTTAAAATCAGTTCTGGTAATAAAACAAGGTATATAAATGTGGAAAATTTCCGATATCGGTCCATATATACCCGAGCTATAACCTAGAACGGGTTTTTTCATGAAAATGTCGCGTAAGCGATCTGGAAAAATTTTTTGCTTAAAAGCAGTTTTGGTAATAAAATAGAGTTATACAAATAGGGAAAATGAGCTTTTCCGATATCGATCCATATATACCCGAGATATAGCCTAAGCCGGGGTTAACAATTTTGTGAAAATTTTCGATATCGATCCATATCTGCCCGAGACACGAGTTCTGTATAAACGAATTTTTCAACGAAAAAATTTTTTTTTTTTTGCTTAATTTTTCAACCAAAAAAAAATTTTTTTTTTGCTCTTAAAGGCAGTACTGTCTCTGTTTCTTGTTTTTGATGTGAAAATCTTTAAAAATATTTCCACGAAAAAATGGAAAACTTAGTAAGTTAATGACAAAGGTTGGTATTTTTATTTTTTTCGTTAAATGAGATTTTAGAACTATGTACATACATAGTCTAGATGACACACTTCTTTCCGTAAACATAAAAATAATTTTAAATTTCTTCAGTTTCGCTTTGAAAATCAACCCCACATTTATTTGAAATGTGTGGACGGACGCCTTTCGTCTTATCTAAAAAAAACATATTGAACACTAAATAGAAATATATTTTTTAAAATTGTAATATTACTGATATTGTTTCATGTGAGCAGATAAGGGCCTTTTAAATGCAACTGAACATTTTTTAATTATTTTTTTTTTTGTGGAATTTTTTATATTGTTTTCACGGCTGAATTCTTAAAATAATATAGCAGGTAACATTTGTATTAATTCAACACATATCACCTTCTAAATCTTAAAAAATTCCTACATACTTTTTGAGATATGGGGAAAAGTGCTGTTTTATTGGGGTTTGAAAAAATAGCTGAGGAAAAAATATAGCCTTTATATATAGCTGAGGAAAAAATATAACCTTTTAGGTATTGCAAAGCACAAAATTTAGCTAAGTTGGTAGCCGTGAAAGTTAGGTTAGGTTTAACAAGCTGAAAGCCATTGAAAAGCCAGCTACTTGGGTTCAATTTGGTCCCGTTGTGTTGCCTGAGTGTGATATGTAGGTATCTCGGCAGATCTACATATCACTGGCTCAGTTCAGAAGACTCACACTTCAATACTTCTGCCAAATCATCGAAACAGCTGGACATTCTAATTTGTCCAAAATGTGCAACTTTTTGCCATCAATAAATAAAATGCCTGCAAAATATTTTTTACATAGTCTATTAGCGCTATAGTCCATTTTCGCTTATATTCCAGCGGTGTGAAAAAACCTAATTTCATGCAAGTTATTAAAGATATAATCCAAAATGCAAATTTAATAAAAATTTTCCTACACAAAAGTGGAGCACAAAGATGCAACACTGTTTTATATGTACATATTTCATTTTGACACATGTTTGCAATATTAAATGTGTTTTTTTTTGTCAATGAGAGCATTGAAATATCTGCTTTCAGATTTTTTATAGTCAAAATAAATTATTATATGCAAATTCATATATAAGCCAAAAAGTGGCTTATATAAAAATCTAACTATAGTCCAATTCGCCTTATAGTCAACAAAAAGCGTGCATTTAAAGCAGTGGACTATAAGCGAATTTTACTGTATATGTATAATATTTAATAAGAATAAAATGATACTTTTGCCAGTCTCTGACACATAGCTATTTATATAGTTCCGATAGGAATATGGCAGCGCCATTAAGTTTCCATATATTACGGAAAGCTCTCTAGTATTTTTAAATAAAAATGATTGATTTATGAATGACACAAAACAGTTTATTAATTGTTGGCATATATTGCTTTTTTTAACTTTTAAAATTTACAAATTTATTACAAAGTGCATGCAAAAGTTTATAAATACATATTCATAAAAGTGTATACCTATGTATATACACATCCATACAAATGTATGTACGTGTGTCACTCATAATCGCTGATAATTCGGGTAAGTGTAAATAGAACGTAGATGTGTATGTAAATGCGTAATTAATTCAACTTTGTGTTAAAATAGCAACGTTGTCATTATTGAAAATTCACTGAATCAAAGCACATAACTTGTTATTGTTAACGAACACTACTCCCTCTTTCCTTCTCATTGTAACCTAAGTTTCTAGTTCCAGTACAATGCACTGCATATGTAGGGGTTATCCCCTGAGTACTGGTCCAAGATAAAAAAAAAAACTTATATATTAGAAAATGGTACTAAATCAAAATTTTATGGTGTGATACATAAAAAAAATTTCTAATATTTCTAATATTATATGATGATGGGTTGGTATCATTCGTCTAGCTCGAGTTCAATCCTGGCTAAAGCCAAGAAATATTTTTATTTATATACTGAGTTCGAATCCTAGTGGGTGCTGATGAACAGTGTAGAAATATTTTTATTTATAATTATAACAATAATTGCCGCGATCAATAACTCTTGATCAAAGAAGACAGGAAAAAATAATTGAATACACTAAAAAAGCTGGGGGACAGCTAGCTGTTTCACAGTCGCTACACTGTTCATCAGCACCCACTAGGATTCGAACTCAGTACCATGTAAACATGATGTATTTTTAATACGGCTGCTTAACCAACTCAGCCACTAAGCCCTTATTTATTTTTCGTCTATATTTGTCTCATATTGATCACATATGCAATTTGTTATAATCCCAGTTATTTGTACTGCAGTTTGCTGTCACTGAACAACCAGTTATTTTTTATTATTTATCAACGTACGTATGTATGTTGACAGTCTCTGTGCTGTGAGATATATATGTATGTATTAATGTTAAATAGTCGAACTTTTATTTTTAATATTTCTAATATTATATGATGATGGGTTGGTATCATTCGTCTAGCTCGAGTTCAATCCTGGCTAAAGCCAAGAAATATTTTTATGCGACTAGTTGTACAACATGACGATGTTGGTTATTAAATTGCAAAGTGTATGGGATCGTCGTATGAAGTTGTGTCTCGGTTGTACGAAAGATTAAAAAGATTTGATTTTTTGGGTAGTTGTATCGATTGGTTGTAAAATTTAGGAGCATGTTGTACAACTTCATTTTGATTTGCTATTATTTTATATATACAATCGTTGCATCTGCGGTGATCTTTACTCAAGAAAATTTTTTAAGAAATGAAATTGTTAGTTAATGTCGCACAGTTTGTGCGCAAAACACACAACTCGGCAAGCCAACGAGTTGTAGCAACGGTCGCATAGTCTATGGTATGGGTAATAAAGTGGTAAACAAAAGCAAACACAATCTTACGCTCATTGGTTTAGCCGTCAATGAGACAGCGACGAATGAACATGAGCACTGGTGTATGAATTTGTTCCTTGTTTTTCCTGTATTTTGCGTATTTTTTACTTTTTGTGATATAAAATTTATTAAAAATACTAAAAACATAAATTCATATATTTATTTTTTACTTAAATTTTAATTAAATTGTAAGTAAAACGATTTATTTGATTTGCGAATTTTTTCTCCCAGTGCAAATTTATTTACACTCAGAGCGTAACTATGGATTTCTCTTTGGGCATCGCTAGTGTACAGTATGCTAATGTGTGTGTGTTGTTGTTGTTCGTGGTTTTTTTCTTTGTATTAAGCACAAATATTTAAGACGCAATATGCAGTGTTGTCAACTCCGTGCGTTTCGCACCGTTTTTGGTGCTTTTTAAAATTATTTGTGCGAAAAATTCTTTAGTCGGTGCGGAGTGCGCTTTTATTACATATTCGGGCGCTTTTAAAATTTCGGTGGCACAAAATCAAATTTGTTTTTATGTAAGAAAATGGTTTAATCAAGTGTCTAAAATTTTTACGTGTCATTTTGCGTGAAAAGCGTACCGTGTTATATGCACAAAGTAAGACAATCTTGCTGTTATTTGTTATACACACTGTCGAAAGCAAAAAAAAACATTTCGTTTTATAAAATTTACTGCTTTTAGGGAGTGTTTTGCTATTAATCGGGCAAGCCAAGTTTGTTAAATATTGTGATAAATGCAGTCTCTGATTTTGTTACGGTTTTGGTAATTAAGAAATGACCAAATTATTAAATAAATTATAAAGTTTTTGCAAAACGTTTACATTAAATATTGATTATGGCAAGCTTCATCTTCTATATATTATAATTCTGGCAAATTTTTCGTTTATTTCAATAAACCTTTTTATAGACACCCCTTACGAAAACTCATGTGAAATGTACACTGTGTTTGGTAGAATCAAACGTTGATTGGTTGAATCTAACGTTCAAGACTTATAGTGCGATTCTGTAGCTTTTAGTGATCCGATAATTGTAAATTCTTTCGACAGTAATGGTTGTATGCTCTGCAATATAATTTTGAAGACGGGAAACAACTGTATTTTTGTGTCCCTGATAATAGGCAATAAAAGTACCAGCTGATTTCGGTTGACAGCAAATATAAATAAATGATATTGCTTAATAATAAATTTCATAAAATATCATTATAATTATTGTAAAGATAACATTACCTTAATAAAACTAACAAAGTCGTACTAGAGGCCAAGTTTGACAAACACGAATTCTAGCTATTGAATGAATTTGATGGCATGCTATCAGGCAGTTATATCAGACCCAGTTTAATTGTATAATAGGTAGTCGTTTAAAAGGCTGTTTCATTATTGTGTTTTTAATATAAAAATGTAATTTTATAATACAAAATAGGTTTTTGAAAATGAAATGAAAAAATTCTAAATTCGGGGCGTTTTCGTTGAAAAAAGCGCTTTTTTCTCCATTTTGGTGCGTTTTGAAATTTCAGAGTTGACAACGCTAGCAATATGCTCAAATGCCAGTGTGCTTGCTATGAGTCATCGTTTATTTGCTTTATTGTGATGTTTTGTTTTGCATTTTGCTGTGGAACAGAATTCAAGTACAGTCAAGCACTGCCGTGAAGTCGTTTCAAAACTATAAAGTGTTTGTTCTGTTTCTAAATGTTCTGTAGTTTGTTTGTTTGGTTTTGAAATACAGTGCTTGGAACTACTACACAGTAGTGAACAGTATTCTTTAGAACATTCTGTGCAGCCCTTGATCTAATCTTTAATCTAAAAATTTTTACGGGAAATTTTTGCGGTAAAAATTTGTAGGTACTTAAGCTGGATTCAACTATTGATTTCCGCACAAAATTTTTTACTGAAAGTTTTCTGCAGCACGATTCACCCATTGCAAAAAAATGTTCCGGGAAATCAGAGCTGCCATATGTAAACAAAATCTATTAGTTTTGCAAGGTAGTACAGCTTGTTATTATTTTGTTTTATTTTCCTGGCGTATTTTACATATTATCAATTATTAGTAAATATTTTGTGATAATAATGGAAAAGAGAAAACTGCTTTTGCTTAGGCTATTGAAATACATAAAGCATTATTATTAGCCAAGTACATATAAATATAAAAAGAAAGAGTTGCAGTGAAAAGACTTTTAAAGCAAAGAAGAACAATGGGTTATTTTTACACATTATATCGTACATACACTCTATTCCTGGCTTTTTTATTTCTTCAATAAGTTTTTGGGCTATTAATTCATTCATTTCCATATTATTATTACTTATTTTTTAATAACTATTAAAACTATCTACATATATAAAATGGCAGCCACAATTGGAATTTCATCAGAATAAAATTACTATGTAAATTTTTTATTCGATGGGGCAACTCAATACAATTTTGTATGAAAAAATATATCCTATTGGCATCTCAGTTCAATTTTGTCCGGACAAAATATAAAATTAAACCAATTCAAGTTGAGAGTTGTTCGTAAAAAATATTGTCCGGACAAAAATTTTGTTCGGAAACAATGGGAATTTATGCTCTTTTTTATGTTCTCATTTAAAGCAGCTTAAGTAAACAAACAAGTGTTGCCAGAATGAAGATTTTATCTTGTGCAAAATTAAGCATACATCTAGTTTTCACACTGATTAACATCAGAGATCTGTAACGGGTGCCTTTTTTTTAATGATCTAAGTACACCCGATTTGAGTTCAGTAACCTTGTTTGATAAAAGTCACTGAATAGAAATAATAAACTGACAAAGTCGCTAAATTAGTCTGAAAGCACCAAATGTGTGATTACTAATGGCCGCAAAAAATGAGTAACATTTGTTTTGAAGCGAACTTTATTGAGAGACAGTAAAGCTTTCTTTGTTAAGCATTAAACACATTCGAGACAGCAGGCTACATGAATACACGACTACAAATGCCGCTGGCTACAAATGTAGCTTGCAGCCAAATACTTAATTATATTGAAAGCGGCAGCTACATAGTAAACCGCTGATATTGTTTTCTTTAGCTCCTTACAATTATTAAAAAGCTTTTTGTGAACACAAAATGGTTGAGGGATATTTAGAAAATTCTATAGTAGCTAATGCTAAAACAGTGCGAGCTACCTAGTATTCGTCGTAATAATATATATAAATATTAAAAAATTATGTATTTGCAAATCACAATAAAAATCCACAATTACAATTAAAACTTCTGAAATATAATCAGCAGCTTTTTTGCATTTCAAAGGTGCCACTTATAATTTTTTTGAGCTGTTTCTAAAGCTATCATCTAGGTTGTGAAGAGTAAGAAAAAAGGAAGAAAATGCAATGAACTATTTAAAGACTAAAGCAATTTAAATATAACTCCATAAAACAAGAAGAATTATTATTAAACATTTTCAATTTAGAAATATACATTTTTATACATAAAAAAAAGACGTGTGTGTGTATCCAAAATTTGTTATTGTTTCAATTTGCAATAAATGTAAGAACATGAATTTTGGTTTCGGTTTACGGAAAATGCAAATAAAGCGCAGTGCGCTACTTTATACGAAATTTCAGGTTATAAAAATCAGTTTTTATACACGGAAAACTATCATGTTGATTTTTGAAGGTATGAAAATTTATATATGTGTATTTTATTTATTTAATATCTACATGGTTCATTGTTTTCTGGCTAATAAAGTTCAAATCTGGCTTTCACCAAGCAGGATTTTTATTTTCCAATTATAACAATAATTGCCGCGATCCACTACAATATGTAATACATACCAGAAAATATAAAATTGATTGCTTTTACTCTTGGGCCACATTTCCTTTTTATAAGCACACAGAACTAAAATTATCCGACATTTTAAATAACAATACTTTTTGCCAATTCTTTTTACCAAAAACAGTGCATACGAGTATAAGATGAATAAACAAATTTTTTAGATTTAAATAAGTAAGACTTTTTGCTATATAATATACTCGTATAAAGAAAAAATATCTAAAAACACAAACATCGTCCGAAACTTGCCTTAAAAATGGGTGGGATCAGCTTTTAAAACGGTTAACTTAAAAAGTGCTTAACAGAACATTTATAAAAATAAATAAAATTCTTGTATTAATACAGGTTTGTTGTATTTGCCCTAAAAATTTCTATAGCTGTTTACCTTTTTTATGAATACAATTTGTAAATTTCTTTTCAAAGCATTTTTGTAATAATTTATTTGTATTCGCTTGATACATTGACATCACTAATAAAGTTTTTGTAGCCAACAAAAATAGAAATTAGTTTAATTGGACTACAACGACAAAGCCAGCATGGACAACAACCTGTAGCCGTGTTGCCTAGCTGTTTTCAAAATAATCATTCTCATAAGAACACGTGTATTTTAATTTTGAGCTTTTGTAGTCGGTAGCCTGCTGTCTCGAATGTGTTTAATGCTACATGCTTGCGAACAATAAGCAAATCACAACAAGAAACAGTAATAAAACGAAATACCCAGAATGCAGGAATAACAACATCATCATTTGTAGTTGATTTACTGGGAATTTTACGAACTTTAAATCATGTATGTTTGTTTGTGTATTATATTTTTAGTTTTATCTGCAAATCATGTATGTTTATTTGTTTGTGTATTATGTTTTTATTTTTATCTTGTTTGTGTGAATGTGTTGTAGATTTATAACAATTAGATCAAAAGCTGCACACTGGGTTAGATGTGATAAAAATTCTTAAGAATATGACAATGATGACAAGCCGACAACAACCCTGTATGAGTTACGTCATTCAGTTGTTATTGTAAAAAATAGTCAAAAAAAAAAAAAAACAATTCGAAATCTCTAGTTTTGTTTAGTAATATTTAAAATCTAAATACGTGTATATGTATCAATAAAAATGTTTTTTAGGTCTGATTGGGCCTGGTTTTTAATTAGTCATAAAAATCTTGCAAGCTGGGTCCCTAATATGAAACATTTTGTATAAGATCATTAAATACGAGTAGAAAAAGGTCATTAAATATTTTAGTTGTTTCAGGAGTTAAGTTTTGTTCAGACGGTTGTCAGAAAAATTTACAGAAAATTTCTAATAATCATGTGAACTTACAATTTTTGTATGACAATTTTGCCAGAAAAAATATTGTCAGTATATTATTAGACACCTGACAAACGTGTAAACACTTATTTGTCATTGTTAAATCTTTATCAAATCATTGTCAGACGTTGTTAGCTTAATTCATATTGTTTTGAATATCTGGCAATGCAATCATTCTCAGGCTATAAGACAAAGCAATTGAAAATTGCGAAACGAAAAGTAAATTTAATTTTCTGCAAAAGTCTCTTTAAAAATACAAGTATGATTTTTGATTGCGATTGCCTATAGACGTCAAGAAACTCTCCATCTGTATACAATATTTTTCATGACGCCATTGCCAGATAATTGTCTTGTAGCCTGCTGTCTCGAATGTGTTTAAAGCATTACGCTCTGTCAAAATTGGATTTTCCAATTGCAAAGCACTGACGCCGCGCTATTTGAGTTGGTCTCATACATTTTGTATGTAAATAAAGATATTTGCCCAAAAATCTTTGTCGGCTTCCCTTGGTTTAGAAGTTTCAAGGTAAAAATTAAAATATCTAATAAACCTATGCGAAATGTATACCATGGGAATGAGCTATCATAAACCTTTTCTATGATCATCAGTGTGCGTATTTTAGCACATTTGGTGCTAGATTTATCTCTCATTTGTACGAAATTTACTCAAAAAGTAAAATTAAACATTTAATAATAAAAAAATACAAATTTGTTGGAGTAAACGCAACTAAAGATCATATTAGTGCGATTGTATTAATATTAAACAAGTATGAGTTTAGTATATTCGGCTGGGCTGAATCTAAAATACTCTTCACGCTAGTCACGTAAATATAAAGTATATAGAATAAATAAATAAATATATATATATATATATATATATATATATATATATATATATATATATATATATATATATATATATATATATATATATATATATATATATATATATATATATATATATATATATATATATATATATATATATATATATATATATATAGGGTGTTTTTTTAAGCTAGATAGAACTTTAAATTGTAAAAAGTAACACAAAAAATTAAATTTTGATGAAACATTTTTTTTATTTGTTTCAGTATACTCTGACAAATCATCATGAATAGACTCACGCTTGAACAACGCTACGAAATTATCCAAATTTACTTTGAAAATCAGTCGTCGATTCGCGCGTTGTTTTATCGCAAAATTGTGTTCAGCGATGAGGCGCATTTTTGGCTTAACGGGTTTGTTAATAAGCAAAATTGCCGCATATGGAGTGAGACCAATCCACAAGAGACCCTACAGACTCCATTACATCCAGAAAAATGCACTGTTTGGTGCGGTTTTCATGCTGGTGGCATCATCGGACCTTATTTCTTCAAAAATGAGGCCGGAGCTCGCGTTACGGTCAATGGAGATCGTTACCGCACCATGATCAATGATTTTTTGTTTGAAAATATGGATGACATTGATCCGGAGGAGATGTGGTTTCAACAGGATGGCGCTACGTGCCATACGGCGAACGCAACCATCGACTTACTGAAATCAAAATTTGGCGATAAGTTGATTTCGAGAAATGGACCTGTCAATTGGCCTCCAAGGTCGTGCGATTTGACACCTCTCGATTATTTCCTGTGGGGCTACGTGAACTCACTGGTTTATGCTGATAAACCAGCAACAATTGACGCCTTGGAGGCCAGCATTGTTCGTATTGTTCGTGACATACGGCCAGCAGTGCTCGAAAAAGTGGCCCAAAATTGGACGTCCAGAATGCGCTTCGTCAAGAACAGCCGCGGTGCCCATATGCCCGAAATCATTTTCAAATGTTAATGTCACGTATTGATCTTTCGAATGAAAAAAAATTTTGATTACAATTTATTTTTTTGTGTTATTTTTTACAATTTCAAGTTCTATCGGGCTTAAAAAAACACCCTATATATTCAAAAAGCAAATCGTAGCAATCAACGGTTGTTCATTTGGTTGAAAGGTGTAAAGAAATGTTAGAGACGTTTATAAATAGAAAAGCTTGTTTTTTGTGTTTTGACGGATATTATTAGAGCATTTTTCTTTTTAAATTCTCAGCAATTTATTTGGATTGTTGGGATATAAAGTTGAATGTTTGAGAATATCTTTCAAAAATTTCCAAAGTCTACTGATGATTAGGGTAGTTCCTATGAAATGTCGACATATAGATAGCTGGGAAACATAGAAAACAAGCTATTTATAATTTTTTACTGGTATAAATGTTAGAAGCTTAAATAGCGAATAAAAAACTTAATTGTTTTCAGTTATTTACAATCAAAAAAATACAGAATGATCTGCTGACGGTCGATAATGGACTTATTATTATATACATAGATAACTGTGCATTATTATAATAATGAACTTATATTATATATATATATATATATATATATATATATATATATATATATATATATATATATATATATATATATATATATATATATATATATATATATATATATATATATATATATATATATATATATATATATATATATATATATATATATATATAATATAAGTTCATTATTATAATAATGCACAGTTATCTATGTATATAATAATAAGTCCATTATTACATTATGTGTAATAATGCCTCTCGTAAGATTATAATTTATCTTATTTTTTTTACTTGATAATTAGTACTCTTTATTCAGAGATTATTAACGCTCTTCATAATTTATACTCTTTAGAAACTTTTATATTTTACTCTTTCTAAATAACTTTTTTTTTTTTTTTTTTTTAACTTTATTATTTTATTTATTGAATCTACATAAAAAAATGTAATGACAATAAGTATTCAAATCTTAATACTAAAAAAAATTTTAATTAAAGTCCTGCCAGTGCTGGACAAAAATTTATTTTTATGCGAATATTATTTCAGAATTCAGTAATCTGTTTAGAGCTCTAATGGTAGCCAAAGTATCCCTCCTTCTCAGACGGGTATGACCACAAAAGTTAAGGATATTAACTGCAAGTGGATTTGGATGGATTTCAAGTTTGTTAATATATCTTGTCGCGTACTTCACAAATTCAGATTTCACAGAAGGTACGTTCAGATCTGCGTGGATTCGTGAGTTTTTAACGTACCATGGAGCATTTGTAATTCTACGGAGAAATCTATTTTGACTTCTTTGAATTTTCAATGTTAGATGCAGAGGCTGTGCCCCATAATTGAATCCCATAGCACCATATTGGGTTTAGAATCGCGTTGTACAACAAAAGTTTACAATCAAGCTTCAAAGTCGAATTTCTGTCTATAAGCCAGTTAATTTGCACTGCTTTCAATTTCATTTGCGTTACTTTTGCCTCGATGTGCGTCTTCCATGTTAGTCTACGGTCAAGATGAATACCGAGGTATTTGACTTCACTGTGTTGAGGTATTACTTTATTGTTAATAGTAATGGGTGAGCATGTTCCTAGACGCAGTGCGAATGTAACATGGGCACACTTTTGTTCATTAACCTTGATTTTCCAAAGCTTGAGCCATTTCTCTAGTTTGTCGATATGTTCCTGTAAGTTTATTGATGCTTGCTGGTGGTTACTATGTATGCTAAGGAATGCTGTATCATCTGCAAATGTTGAAGTGTGAATGTTGGTGCTTGTCGGCATGTCAGATGCGTAGATCAAATATAAGATAGGCCCTAATATGCTGCCTTGGGGAACTCCAGCTTCAATAGGCTGGGCGGGGCTTATGAAATCGCCTTCTTTTATTATAAATTGGCGACAATATAAATAGCTTTCCAAAAGGTTATGTATGTTTGCAGGTAAGTTAAACTTTATTTTATGCATTAGTCCATCGTGCCACACTTTATCAAAAGCCTGTGAGACGTCGATGAATAAGGCAGAGCAATATTTTTTATCTTCAAATGCCTTTCTTATGACGTTAACTAACCTGTGTGTTTGCTCAATGGTGCCATGTTTCGCTCTAAAACCAAATTGGTGATCAGGAATACATTCAACCTTATTTTTTGGATCCAACTTCGCCTTTAGCAATTTTTCGAAAAGTTTTGATATTGTTGACAATAGACTTATTGGACGGTATGATTCTACTTTCGTGTGATCCTTCCCTGGCTTAGGAACCATTGTTATCATGGACACCTTCCACTCTGCAGGGTAATACTCAAGCCGTAAAATAGCATTAAAAATAAAAAGAACAATTCTTTTAGCTACACGAGGCAGCTCTACGAGCATTTTGTTGCTGATTTTATCCATACCTGGAGCTTTTTTAAGGTTTAGATTGCCAATAGCATTTTCAATTTCTTGGAAATTGAATCTTAAAGGCACAGGAGGCCTACTAACGATAGGTGGCAACTCATTTGCATTGTCAGACCTATTTGTGGTAAAAACGTTTTTCAAATGGTTAACAAATAAATTACCCTTTTCCGAGTCATCTCTAGCCCAGTCACCAGACGGTTCTCGCAAGGGCGGCTTACCTCTAACTGGCCTTTTTAAACCTTTAGTCGCCCGCCATAAAGAATAGTCGCACTGAGGAGTACCATCCAGACTTTCTAGATACGTTTGTAGAGAAGCCGTTTTTTGGGTTGCAAGCAAATTTCTTAACTGACTTGTGCACTCACGTAGCCTTGTTTTTAGTTGCGGAGATCTGCGAAGTTGCCACTCTCGTCGAACTCTTCTTTTTTCTAACACAAGTTGCTCGATTTCTGAAGAATATGTTCTATTTTGAAGGTTTCTGCGTGTTAAATAAACGTTAGAACCAAGTGCAGCGGCTTGTTTAAGGTTTTCGCTAAAGTTGCTTAGTGACGCATTAATATCTTCAGGTGTTCTTAAAACAATATTCTCAGTGCAATGGGTACTCAAAAATTTTTTATATTTCAGCCAATTCACTCGGGTGACAGTCCTATGCAAATTGTTAATCGGGGACCAAGTCTCCTGGGGAAAACGAACTGAAATAATAGTTGGTGAATGATCCGATGACAAGTCTAACGAAGGCTCAGCTTGCATCCATTCTACAGGGATCCCCTTTACCACTCCAAAATCAATCACATCAGGAATCTTTCGCCGGTCAGTCGGCCAGTAAGTGGGATGTCCGCTTGATATTACGTCTAAGCCCATTTTAGAAATTGTATCAAAAAGCACTCGACCCTTCGGTGTGATTAAACGTGAGCCCCAAAAAGTGTGTTTTGCGTTGTAATCTCCAGCTGCTATAAAACGAGGTCCTAATGAGTTGAAAAAACTTGAATATTGTGATTCCGTCACTGAAAATCGAGGCGGCGAATAAATCGATGAAATAACCAATTTGTAATGAAAATTTTCCACACAGATATTAGTTGCTTGAAGATAGTCCTCGCATGCGTCGTTCAACAAAAAATGCTTTATCCTAGATTTTATCAAGATTGCAGAGCCCCCACAAGCTCTTCCACGGGGGTCTTTAGTATCGTATAGTACGTAGCCGTTGATTTTGAAGAAGCTTGTTGACGTCAAGTGAGATTCTGCAATCATCATTATATCGATCTGCTTATCCATCAGGAAGTATTCGAGTTCATTTTTGTGTTGGCGGATGCCGTTCGCGTTCCAGAAACATATTTTTAACCAAATCATTTTTTCGAAATAACCTGCAAAATGGTGGATTGAATTTTCACCATTTCCTGCATCATCGTCATCATAGACGACGTAAAAGTGTTTATAGTTTGAATTAGGGTCTGTATTGTTGCCTCAAGGTTACTAAAATTTTGATCGGGCGGTTGAGATCTAGATTCCTGATTCGGGTTTGCGAATGTAGACTTAACTACATTAGCATAAGAAATTTGTTTTTGATTTTGAACGGTTATGTCTGCGGTTGACTGTCGTGTCGGAGGAAAAGAGTTATTAGAAAAAGTTTGAGTCTGCTGTGGTGGCTTAGAAGCAATTATTGGTTTGTTGTTCATTGAGCGCTTGAGGTGGGTGTAGACGGAGCAACCTCTATAATTAGCTGTATGGTTTTCACCGCAATTACTGCATTTTTTAATTTTTGGGTAGAATTTCGGCTTATTGCATTGTGCTGTACCATGGAATTCTCCACACACAACACAAACTGTAGGCAACTTGCAATAGGTCCTAGTATGGCCAAATTCTTGGCAGTTATGGCACTCCTAAGCGCTTATGCGGTTCCTCTACGGTTATTTTACGATGTAAAAGGTATTTTATATTATATATAGGATGAACTTCATTCTTCCTTAAAGTCACATCTCCTGGCTCTAATTCAACCCTAAACATGGGTTGAGGGATCTTTTCACGATTTCTGATGTTTAAAACATTTTTTACTTTGAATCCCTTGTCTGTCAAACCGGTCTTAACTTCATCAATGTCTACGCAAGGGTCAATCCCTTTTATTACGACTTGAAGACCTTTAGCGCTTTTAAGCTGATAAGTATAAAAAGCTTTTTTTTCCTTTTCAAATTCGTCAGACAGTTTTCGGTAGTCATTTTCATGGTTAACCTGAATTTTAGTTTCGTTAATATTGCCGTGCTTGATGGAGGTAACGTTAAATGTATTTTCTCCGATTGCTGAAACAATTTTTCTTACCAGTTCATTGGAGGCAGATTCTCTTAAATAAATTGGTGGTGGTTTAAACGATTTTTTTGACGATGCTGTTGGCTCATCCGTTTGAAGAATGGAAAATCTGTTTTGATCTGTTGGTCTAGCGGTGTCGGCATCTTTAGAGATTTTAGATTTGGATGCAATTTGAGCAGATTTAGGGCTTCGCTGACGTTTGGTGATGGTGATATACCTATCCATGCCTACTTGCGTTTTTTGTTTATTGGCATTAGTTAGAGTAGAAGATCTTTTATCTTCTGTTGTAACATCTATGTTAGGCGAGCCGGAACAGGAGCGGATTTTATCTCTTGTAGAAAGAAAATTGTCCAATGATTGCCTTATAGATTCTTCTTCAGAAGTCCATATATTTTTGCTGGTGGCGCTAGGCTCTTTTTCAGAATTATTTCTGATGGGATTACTCATACAGAAAACAAAACTTTAATGAATAGTTTTTTTTCCTACTGGGTAGGTAATCTTCACGCACAATTACAACAATAACAATGCACTGCCACCGCACTTGTTTTATTGAAATTGATTTTATTGTTTAGTTACTGAAATGTGATGAATTTATTTTCCCGTTGTTTTTTAAAATAATTTGTTCTTGTTTTTACAATTTAATACAATATATTATTGTTTTTGTATGTAAGTTTAAAAATATGTAAGCACAATGATTATTTGGTTTGTTTTTTTTTATTTTTGTTCACTTTTTTAAAAACACGACCGTGCGGTTGAAGAATCACAGAGTGAATGAAAATCTTTCTAAATAACTGAATTGAATTTTATTCTACTCTTTAATTACGGTTATATTTTTTCTCTTTCTGTTTTACTGAATTTAATTTTATTGTAGTGACTATAAGTCTAAGCTCAGACACAGCGATTTTTAATTGTCGAACTTTTGAGCAATTTTGTTTTGGAATTGCTTTCTTGTCCACACACAAATACTTTTTTCGGCAATTCTTGAGCTTTCTCTACCTTTTATTTCATACAATTTACATTATATATGCACACACACATACACACATGAGAGAACAGTATGGAATTGCTGAGAATTGCCGAGTACCAGCAATTCTTTCTCGCTTCTTATTCCCCTCACCGAAAGCTTCTATAAAGTCAAGAATTGCCCAACTAAAGTTGCTGTGTGTGCCTGACACTAACGAAGAGATCGCAAGGCAAGAGTTAAGCTAACCCATACACGTTTTAGTGAATTGACTCTCTCAATGCACTAATACTAAGGCAAAGCATAATAGTACTACCACACTAAAGTGCAATTACAGTGGTAGATTCCCCAAACCAAGTCTTCTGGCAATGGCTGTCGTAGTGTGCAGAGAGCTACTGCAAGTGCGCAGTGGCTTCGGTCGCAGCTGCACTCAGACAACCATGCCAGGCTCAGTAGTATTGGGCACAGGAATACTACTGGTTTTTATAGCCATAAGTCCCAGGCACCGTAGTATTAGTGTACAGGGTAGCTACTGGTTTGGAACAGCCATAGCACCCAGAGAAATAGAGCTACTAATACACTAACATCTCTTAAAATACTCAGCATTTGTGCACGCTCGAATGAAGAGCTGGATCTTTGGATTTCTGGCTGCGAAACCGAGCAGATCATTCTGTTTTTTTTTTTTGATTATAAATAACTTGAATTAAAATATTACTCTAGAAAATAAAACGTTTATAAGCAAAAATAAATTGGGTTTATTCCTTTAATAAAATATCCTGCCCTGGCTGGACTACCCCGGATTATTCGTTATAAATGGCGCCCGAGCAAGGACTACAAAATTGAAAGAATTGTGAAAGAAGGAAACTAAATAAATACTCGTATACAGATTAACTCCTGGAAAAATCTATAACGTTTAAAAGAAAACTGAGTAAAGCACCATCATGAGTCGTGCATTCATTAACTATGTGAAGAAAGATTTGTTGTTAGCGAGTCTGAAGGAACTGGGGCTGGAGGAAGAAGGCCCGGTTGATGAATTAAGAGCTCGCTTACGCAGTTTTATGGAAAGAGGTAATATTTCTAAGGAACATGCAAATGTAATTGATAATCTGAGAGCTAGAGTAGAATCAACGCTATCGGAAAAGGAATTAAAGGTTCCGAGCTCTCGTGTGTCTCGCGCCTCGTCCCCTGCGCTATCTGACAGTGGGGATGTGAATTATTCAGAGGTATGCGATAAAGTTAGAAAATGGTGAATAAAATTCGATGGAACGCATTGATGACTTAGCCACGTGTTATGCAATTTCTAAAAACACTTTGCTTAATTTTATGCCTGCACATTTAAAAGCTGATGCCCTGTCATGGTACCGTACAACGATTTTGTAGCAGATTTTAAGTTGTTCTTTTTGCCTTTACGATTTTTTGATAATCTTGAAGATGATATTAGGAATCGGAAACACCGGGAGTCCGAAAACTTTGTAGACTATGTAACAGCGTTGCAATCCTTAATGCGGTTAACAAAACTATCAGCTCAGGACCAACTTGAAAGGATTTACAATTTAGCCAGGCAGAATATAAAATGTATGTAAAAAGCCGAGATTTTTCTAAATTACGTGAGCTTATCGTGTTGGCAAAAGAATTCGAAGGTATCCGTGCGGCAGAAGTTTCTCATAAGAAAATATTATAACGAGTGCAAACCGTAGTTGCTTCCAATAACAATTCTAATGTATTTTATGGCTGCGGTGAACCTGGTCACCATCGGCGGGTCTGCTCTAACGACCAAATTTTGTTTTGCTGGCAGTGCGGTAAACGTGGTATTAAGACGGTTGACTGCTACAGACGCGTAGAGGGAAACTTCCGGAGAGGTTCTTTACCCAGGGAAGAAGAAGAGGGCCTCTAAGACGGAACGTTTTCCCTATTGTTTTAAACCTAGATAATGACCTTCGCTTACGGACCTGGCTTACGATTAAAGATAAACAATTCATGGCGGTCATGGATACTGGCGCCACGCACTCCTGCATTAATATGTTGGTAGTTCAAGAGTTACAGATCCCCATAACAGCACCAGATTTTAGCACTCTACGCTTGGCTGACGAGTCTAAGATTAAAGTTGAAGGATCAGTAAATGTCTGGTTCATCTTAAATGGTATTGTATATTGTCAGAATTTTTTGGTATTAAAAAATAGTTTCGACTTAATCATAATTGGAAATAATTTTTTGGTAGAAACGGGGTTTGAACTTCACATTAAACCTCGGGATAAACAGCGCAATAGCAGAGAGGGGAGCAAAAGTAACTCTGGGCAAATAAGTTCTCTTCATGTTAGTCAACCCGAAAATAATGGTTCCAAAACTGATTCTGTACAGCAGCACGCCCAAGCTTTTCTAGAAACTGAGCTATATCGCTTTGAAGCTATACAGGGCCGCTCAAACGTAACAGAGCATTTCATCACTATGAAGCATTCTCGTCCTTTGCGGCAACGTTACTATCCCCGAAATCCGGCTAAGCAGAAGGTTATTAATCAACAAATTGATGGACTGTTAAAAAAAGGACGAATAGAGCCGTCTAAAAGCCCGTATAGCTCCCCCATTGTATTAGCACGCAAAAATAATAACGAATGGCGGTTATGTGTAGATTTCCGTCAGATTAATGAAAATTCAATTCGTGATGCGTATCCCATACCTCAGATAAATGCAATTCTCGAAAAGCTTAGAAATAGTAAGTTTTTTAGCACAATCGATTTGCGGAATGGCTATTGGCAAAAGAGTAAGCCTTACACAGCCTTTACGGTTCCCGGCCGGGGTCTTTTCCAATGGCGGGTTATGCCCTTCGGTCTTCACTCGGCTCCAGCAACATTTTAACGAGCTCTTGATACGGTAATCGATGCTGATGTTGACAAGTTTGCTTTTGCTTATCTCGACGACATTGTTGTCTTAGGTAGCTCACTGGAGGAACACCTCAGGAATTTGAAACTAGTTTTAGATTGCCTATACGCAGCCAAACTTAGGATAAACAAAGAAAAATGTACATTTGCAGAAAGAAAGATAAGGTATTTAGGTCACGTGATCAGTGAACATGGTATACACACTGATCCTGAAAAGGTGAATGCCGTTAGAGCTATACCTGAGCCTGCTACATTAAAAGAGTTACGGTCGTTTCTGAACACAGCTGCACGGTATCGACGATTTATACCAAACTTTTCAACGATTTCAAGCCCATTAAATCAACTTTTGAAGAAAAGAAGGAAATGGGAATAGGGTGCAGAGCAAAAAGCAGCGTTTGAGAAGATAAAACAAAGGCTAACTAAGGCACCAGCTCTGACATGTCCGGATTTCACCCGTACCTTTATTTTACAAACAGACGCAAGTGATGTGGGACTCGGGGTTGTACTAACTCAAAACTTGGAAGATGGAGAAGAGGTGATTTCTTATGCAAGTCGCACCCTGACAGAACCCGAAAAAATTACACCGTGACGGAAAAGGAGTGCCTTGCCATAATCTGGGGTATAGACTTATAAAAATTCAGTAAAAAAGAAAGAGAAAAAATATAACCGTAATTAAAGAGTACAATAAGATTCAATTCAGTTATTTAGAAAGAGTAAAATATAAAAGTTTCTAAAGAGTATAAATTATGAAGAGCGTTAATAATCTCTGAATAAAGAGTACTAATTATCAAGTAAAAAAATAACATAATTTATAATCTTACGAGAGGCATTATTACACATAATGTAAAAATGGAAAATCGGTTTAGGCTGTATCTCGAGTGTATATGGACCGATCTCGGAAATTTTGATTTTCGTTATTTATAGAACTGCTGTTAAGCATAAAAAGGGGGCTTAAGTTCGCTTACGCAACATTTTCATGCAAAAATTGGGTTTATTTTCTGTATTTAAGTAACCTCTTTTAATTACTAGAACTGCTTTTGAGCAAAAAAATTATTTATGTAGGTTCGCTTACGCAACATTTTCATTGACAGGTCGGTTTGGGCTATATCTCGGGTATATATGTACCGATATGGGAAATTTTCATTTTTCGTATTTAAAAAACTCCTTAGATTACCAGAATTAATTTTAAGTAAAAAAAAGTTCTTTATTTTCATGAAAAAATCGGTATAGGCTATATCTCGGGTCTTTCCTGTTGTTATCGTTAATATTTCGCGAACACTACTCGCTCTTTCCTCATCATCATACCCTATTTTCCCAGTTCCAGTACAATGCGCTGCATATGTAGGGGCCATCCCCTGAGCACTGGTCCCAGATAAAAAAAATATATATATATGGACCGATATAAGAAATTTTTGTTTTACATGTTTAAGTAACCTTATTTTATTACCAGAACTGCTTTTAAGCAAAAAAAAAAAAAAAAAAATTAACTTTGTGCCACACTTTCATTAAAAAATCGGGTATACATATACATATATTGACCGATATCGGGGGAATTTTTTTTTCTTTCAATAGCCTTGTCAAATAATCGTGTCAAGTTAGAAGCAGAAAAAACCTTTTTTTTTAATTTCATACAAAATTGGAAAAAATATGATTTTTTCGGAATTTTTACTATATTTCAGTTATGTATATGTTAACCGGTTTTACTGAATTTCAATAGAAAACCCATGAATCGATGGAGTAATAGAATGGTGAAAGAAAAAATTTCTAAATTTAATGGATTTCCCAGAAACGGTATATCAACGGCGGACAGCCGGACACCGCTGAATCGAATTCTCTATCAATGCTGATACTGAACTGAAAATTGTAGAAATTACAAACGGAATGACCAACTTATATATACCCTTTACATTTTTGTGAACGGTATAAAAATGAATGATATGAATACTGTAAAATGCAATTTTATTTCTTTGCTGAATAAATAATTAAAGTATGTAGTGTTATTCGATTATTGTATTGTCATCTAGTCTGAAAGCACATAATATCTATAGACTCAAATATATAAATGTTTTATAACTTGACACAAACAAAAAATATTACCCAAACGATTATAGCCCATTTATTGAAAACTGTTTTATGTTAGAGCCAACTTTTATTTGATTAAAGCTTAGTAAAAGAATAACAGATTTTATTAGGGTTTTCTTACTTTTTAAACCAAACGATTACTATGGCCCCCTATAAACATGTTTTTTAAAAATTATTTTTAGGTACATATATTTGCTGGAAAGAAAAAAACGCATCAGCACGATGCAATAGAAAAAACAAAAACGTTCTTATCTTATTTAAACAATTAAACGTGTAATTCTTATCGTGCTCGTAGTAACATTACGATATTGACGCCACTTAAAAAACAGAAATATATATGTATGTACGAGTATGTGTTCGAAAATAAATATCTGTTAAAGTAAAACTTAAATATGTGGAATACGGAAGAGGTGTAACAGCTCTTTCTAGAATCTAGATCTCTTCTATATCGCATATTAAATTTTATTATAGTTGTTAACATGAATTTTAAAGGTTCAAGTATTTGGTTTTATAATTGCATGTTATTGAAGTGAACGCGCCATTCAAACATCAACTGATTATTTGAAGCAAAATACAAAATCAGTGAATATTTATTAACCCTCTATAACATTAGGTATACCACAGGCAACATACTGGTTATCTCACATAAATTCAAAAAGTTTCAGTTACCAAGCATCATCAGGTGATGTAAACTATTGTAGACATTGCGTTTTTTGCATAAAGTAAAAAACAGTTATGTTTGTTGCTTCTCTTTCTTTTAAATACTCAATTTCATTAGTGAGTTGAAATCTTTCAAAGAGCGCGGGAGTCAATATTAAAAAAAAATAGTCTTGTGATTGCAACTTGGTTTTTTTTTTTTTAATCTGTAAGGTAAGCTTCTAAACATCAGTTGTTTCTATAAAACTTTGTAAATTTTATAGTTATTTGTGCACAACGTGTAATTTAAAGTTTGTATCCTGTGAGCAACATTATGTGAAAACGGGAACAAACAAAGAAGAGAAATGAATAGGAGTGTAATTTTTTACTTTTTTAGAATGTCTAAACGATATCATCTAAGTGACGACGAAATCGCTGGCATACTCCTGGCACCTGAAGAAAGTGAAGATGGTATTGACTTAGATGATGATAGTTTGGCTGATCCGGACTTTGATCCAGATTTCGAAGAATTTGTTGAAGAGTTCTTGGAAGATGAAACTGATGTACCGAATAACATAGAAGGTGATTGTCTAAATTCAAATTCTGACGAAGAACCAACATCATCCAGTGGAAGCCTTCCAAGTTCGTCAAACCCACCTGAAAAACGACCAAAGCCTGAAAAAAGATCGCTACAATGGAAAAAAAATTAATCTTGAGCTTAACACACAACAACTCGCCTTCAGCGGCAACGAATTATTGAATTCGAATATATTAGATACGGAAACGCCCGCCCAGTTCTTTTTTTATTTATTTCCAAAGGAGCTTATAAAGAAAGTTACTGAAGAAACAAATCTCTATGTGGTACAGGAAAATCCCAACAATACTTTTAGTGTATCTGAATTGGAAATCTAACAATTTATTGGTATGGTGTACATTATGTCACTTATCCATTTGCCTAGAGTAACAAACCATTGGAATTCCGTCCTTGGTACTCCGCTTATTCAACAGACCATGTCTGTTAATAAATTCGAAAAGATAAGACAGTATCTGCACTTTAACGACAATAGTAAATGTCTTCCAAGAAACCATCCTGACACCGATAGAATTTTTAAAATTCGCCCAGTTGTTGAGGCTTTAAATGAATCGTACTCCAAAGTTCTGTTAGAAACGCGACTTTGCGTAGATGAGCAAATATGTTCCACGAAAGCCCGAAATATGCTGAAAAGATACAACCCCAAGAAACCTCACAAGTGGGGCTATAAATTATATGTTTTGAGTGGTGTTTCCGGATTTGCTTACAAGACGGAGATAGAAACTGGAAAAGAAAATATTGTCAAGGCGGAAGAAACAGATCTAGGAGCTTCGTCCAATGTAGTAGTGCGATTATCCCGTATGATTCCACGGCACCAAAATTACAGGTTATACTTTGACAACTACTTTACGTCACTAAATCTTTTAGAATTCCTAGCTAAAGAAGGTATTTTAGGGCTAGGTACTATCAGAAGAAATAGAATTCCTGACTGCAAATTTTCTTCTGAAAAAGAACTCTTAAAAAAAGATCGCGGCTATTCCGAAGAGTACGTTGCTAATGTCGGTGGCATAGACGTGTCTACAGTTGTATGGAAGGACAACAAAATTGTGACATTGGCGTCCACCTTTGCAGGTCAAAATCCCGTAACTGAAGTCCGAAGATATGATAGAAAAAGTTCCAGATATGTATCAATCCCGCGACCAAATGTTGTTAGTGAGTATAACCAACACATGGGAGGTGTAGACCTTATTGACAGCATAATGGGTACCTATAAGATAAAACTGAGAAGCAAACGTTGGCAGGTGCGAATGTTTTATCATTATTTGGATCTCACAATGTCTAATTCTTGGTTGCTCTATAAACGAGTATGCAAATTCAAAAATCTGCCAGTAAAGGCCGTCCTATCCTCGTCAAATTTTCGTTTGGAAGTTGGTGAAACTTTGTGTAAGATGGGAACAAAGCCAACCATTTCTACTCGTCGGCATTTGGAAGATGAGATCCAAGCTAAAAAGCAAAGAGGACCTGCGAAACACGTGCCTCCACAAGCTGTCCGCCAGGACCAAGTTGGTCACTGGCCTCGATGGAATGAAAAAAAAAAATCGATGCAAATATCCAAAATGTACTGGATTTACTCACACAGTATGTGAGAAGTGCAACGTGGCCTTGTGCTATACTAAAAACAAAAATTGTTTCAAAAACTTCCATTCGAATTAAAATAAATGCTTAGTCTTAACAATTTAATTTATCACTACTTTGTAACTTGAATTTTTACGTTATGTTTTTAAATTTTTGTTAAGTTTATTTTTTGACTTTTACACTCCTTTTTTATAGAATTCTTCCTTTTAAATAAAAAAAATTTGAATTTTTAAAATATATGTGTATTTTTAAATTTAAACGTCCAAGTGAATCTGTGAAAAATAGGTAATTTAGAGGTATTGAGTTATAGAGGGTTAAAAACGGAAAATTCAAATTCAACACGATTGTGGGAATTACTCAGCAATGTTGGAAATAAATATGGGCGGAATAATTATTCCCTTCACAAAAATTAAAGGGTATATATAAGTTTGTGATTCCGTTTGTAATTTCTACAATTTTCATTTGCGACCCTCTAAAGTTTACATATATTCTGAATCAGAATTAGTAGAAAAGTAGATTAAGCAATGTCCGTACGTCGATCACTGAAATACCGTTTCTGAGAAAACCATTAGACTTAGAAACTTTTTTCTTTCACTATTCTCTTACCACAACAATTCATTGGTTTGCTATAGAAATCGGTTCACATATATCTGAGATATATCCAAAATTCCGAAAAAAATTAATTATTTTTTTTGCAATTTTGTAAACATTTGAAAAATATTGTTTGTTTTGCTTCGAACTTCATGGCAAAAAAAAAAAAAAAATTCACGAAATCGGTCCAAATATATGTATATCCGAGATATAGCCTAAGCAACTGTTTTTGCTTGAAATCAGTTTTGGTAATAAACAGAGGTTACTTAAATACAGGAAATGAAAATGCTCGATATCGATCCATATATACCCGAGATATAGCCTAAACCGATTTTTTCATGAATATATCACGTAAGCCAACTTAAGATTTTTTTTTTGCTTAAAATCAGTTCTGGTAATAAAAGGAGGTTACTAAAATACAGAAAATGAAAAATTCCGATATCGGTCCATATACACCCGAGATATAGCCTAAACAGATTTTTTCTTGAATATGTCGCGAAAGCGAATTTAAACCACTTTTTTTGCCTTAAATCAGTGCTGGTAAAAAAACGAGGATACTAAAATAGAGAAAATGAATATTTTTGATATCGGTCCATATATACCCGAGATATAGCCTAAGCCGATGTTTTCATGAAAATTTCACGTAAGCGAACTTAAATTTTTTTTGATTAAAATCAGTTATGGTATTAAAAGCAAGTTACTAAAATGTAGAAAATAAAAATTTCCGATATCGGTCCGTATATGTATATCCGAGATATAACTAAAACCGATTTTTCAGAAATATGTCGCGTAAGCGAACTTTACAATTTTTTTTCTGTTCTGGTAATAAAAAGTGGTTACTAAAATACAGAAAATTAAGAATTCCAATATCGCTGCATATATTCGTATACTCGAGATATAGCCTAAGCTATATCTCGGGTAAAAAAAGTTCTGGTAATATAAGGAGGTTACCAAATAGAGAAAATAAATATACCCGAGATATAGCATAAACTGATTTTTTTTTGCTTAAAAGCGGTTCTTGTTATAAATGAATGTTAATAAAATTTAGCAAATGGAAAATTCCGGTATCGGTTTATATATAACCGAGTTATAGCCTAAACCGATTTATACGTGAAAGATTTCCTTTCTGGATTGGTGATTACAGAGCAAAAATATTTTTTCCCTGATATCGGTCCATATATATACGAGCATATTTAGTTCAAATTTTTAATATATACTTTATATATTTGATTATCGTTAAGGGTATTTAAGATTCGGCCCAACTGAATATACTACATTCTTACTTCTTTATTTTGAAAATTATTGGTAGAAAATTATGTAAGTCAAGACCAGAGTTGCCAGAATAACTGCTAAATCGCAAAAACGTTCCCACGGTTAAAAAAGTGCTAGTTTTTGTAACATTGGGCCATAGCAATAGTCATAGTCTAATAGCATAGCATGCATGTTCACACGGAAACTTAAGTTCGTGTTTCGCGCTGTCACGCGCGATTCGCATCCTAATCGCGATTAGATCAACCTTTTTCACTGTACACAATTTTGAGAGAGAAAAATCTTGCTTCAGTTTGAAACTACTAGCCAAACACTAAGAATTTATAGGCATCTCCAATTTTAATAAAAAGTTAATGCTAATTTATCGTTACTAGTTCTAAAAAATACGGGGGGAAAAAACAATTGATGTGTGTGAATAAAAAGAGCAACATTGAAAATGTAAAAAGTGTATATTTCCAAATAGATTTAAATCAATAAGAGAAAAAGATATAGTAAATTATAAAATCCAGCGCTATATGTTTGCACAAAACATGTAAACGGCAAGGTGAAAGTAATTGTCGGAACAAGTTTCGCCATTGTAATGCGGAGAGCGAAACAAGTGTTACATATTACTGGCTGAATATGGTATAAAGACGATTCTTGTTAAAAAACATCTAAAATTTTAGCATCTGTTATTAAATTTATATAAATGCCACTTGAATGCTCGTATTTACGTGATAACAAACACTTTATTAATAGTATATATTAATAGTATTTAACAAGTGTAAGATCAGACGAGATTTTAGTTGTTCAACTTTTTTTTATATATAATTTTCTGATTTTACTTATGATGGTTACCATTAATCTTGTCTTGTTTTGACTTGACGTTGAGTTCTGGGACACACTATATTGTGCATCTCAGCATAAACAAGTATTTTTATGTTTTATACTCATTATTTATTTATTTTTGTGATTAATATTCACATGTAAATGAATTTTTAAGTGATATTAAATTAACTTTTTACATTATTATATAATTTTAATTATACAAACACCGCCTGACTCACGATTAATAATGTTCGTTAATTTAAAACCAACAAATGTGTTCCTTCTAAAGTTTTATAATTTTATAATGCATATATACATGTATGCTTATAGCATGTTCACACGAAGGCGTATATTCGAGGTTCGCTCTCTCATTCGTGATTCGCGGACTAATCTTGATTGAACCTACATGATTCGCTTTACAAAATTTTCTGAGCGAACCTACTCGGTTCATTTTGAATCTTGTGGCGAACCAAGCAAAAACTACGATCATCTCCAAATTTGTTAATAAATTATCACTAGTTTATCTGAACTAGTTGCAAAAAAATGTAAACAAAGAAAAAGAAAAGATAATTAATTAAATAAAAGTTATATACAAATAAATTTTGTGAAAATAACTAATAAAGCGAGCAACTTGACTAACATCTATATAAATGTGTATGTAGCTATGTTTACTAACTTCCACTTCAGTTGTAGAGTTGCAAAACAATCGATAGTACTATCGATAGTTTTATTTTTAGCTAACTATCGATTCTTTTTGTTCGATAGTGATACTATCGACAATTTTTGAAAGTATATACGAAGCCGGTTACATGAGTCGGCATAACGTTTCTGGCCACTTATTCAGACAGGTTCTTAGCTGCCTTTAAATTTTTATAGTTACAGCGTAATTTACAAATGAAAATAAGTTATATAAATAATACTATATATCAAAGTAAAGTGTACTCGTATTATATAATTTATTACTTTTATCTCAAACAAACAGAGTTTTTTTATGAAACATTTTAGCTAAACATACCAACTTTATGTGACGGCTGCGGCTAAATCTCGACTGCAACCTAAAACACGTTGTCCTCTTTGCATACAGGTGGCTCTGTAGCTTAAAGTGTTTAGCAAAAATGAAAAGAAATGTTTTTAAAAGCTATTTATTTTTATCATAAAATAACATAACATGAATATTCTATATATCTATGCACAAAAAGTTAACTATTTTGCGAAAGTGGAGAAGTTTTTGCAATCATCAAATGGTATGTTTTGAATAACTGTCTTTTATTTAAATTAAAACTACTCGTATATACATATAAATGGTGTGAAAAAAACTTAAAGAGATTAAGTTATTCATCTAACCAACTAACACCTATATAAATATGTATGTAGCTATGCTTACTAACTTCCACAAAATTCAAAACTATAAGTCTTTCAATGTTATGAAAGAAAAAAGTGTTTTTTCCGATTTTTCTGAGTTTCTAAATTCATTGTAGAGTTCGAAAGACGGAAAATTTAATCCAAATTAAAGCAACGAAGCCTAAATTTTAATGATACAGATACAAAACTGCTAATTTTTTGGAATAAAATATCAAAAATGATTCTGCACTAATTGTCCTATTTTGTCTATATTTACAGCAAAAATATTAGTTTTGCTGTATTTTTCCGCAAATGTGAAAAGAGTCTAAATCCAGGTACATAAACCTTAAGAAAACCAAAGTGAGAAGCTAGATGAAGAAATCATTTTAGAAGAAATGTTATACTCTAAAGATTACTTTGCAATTTGCCCAAAGTGTTTAGTACAATAATACATACATAACTCTTAAATATGGCATATATAGGGAACTTTAAAAATTCCCACTATTAAACTAACAGGCATGATCTGAGAAACACAGTTCTGGAAAACGCATATCGCTTAAAATTGGCGACTTCAACTCGCATGTGTATATTGAAGTGAACTGATTGAATTTACAAAAACTTAACTTGCAAAAGGCAATAAAATTATTCACAATTAAAATTTAATATGTTTTCTTTTTATTTCAATAAAAAATCAGTCGTAAAGCAGCTCTGGGCTGAAGAACAGCTGTCGCGTCATCGTAATTATTTCTTAAGTGCGGTCAGGCTTGTGTTTGTTGTTCGGTCGTCGAGAGTTTTGCGTCTCACCCGTACTGGTTAACGGTTTGCCTCAACTAACTGTATTGGTTTACAGTTTTTTTTAGAGGTTATTCATTGTTAACCACGTGGAAACTTCCTATGTGAAGGCATAGGTTGTCTTGGCTTTAGTACTGTTAATACAGTCTTGGGAATTATGGTCTTTGTCACCCCGCCCATGCTGTGCATCCTATACTTTGCAAATTTACTTTGCAACTGTATAATTACTAAATAAATAAAATAAATCAATAAAAAGTTTAAAGAATTTTACACATTTTCAATTAAAAAAACTAAATTAAAAATTTTGTCTATTTGTTGCCAATTTTATGTTATTTATATAACTACCACGTGCATATATACGTATGTAAAACACATGTAGTATTTTTTCGTAAAAACTCCGAAACGCCAGTAAAACGCGCGTTCCTTAGAACACCTAAAAATCAATTAAGCGTTTTTCAGAACGTGGCTATAAATCTTATTTTACAAAGTGTGTTATATACTAAATTACCTATGAAATTAACCTCATGTTTTTACGAGTATATCTTTGTTGTTATAGCTTTAAATGCTGTAGTTTTTTTATTGAAGGCAGCCATGAATTTTTTTTGTTACATTTTACCCTGTTAAAATACATATTTTATGTAAAAATTATTCATTTTACTTGATGACGATTTGCGATAGTCAGATTGACCAATTTTTCTCCCGAATTTGACGATTTTAAACTAGATTTATCTGGCATTTATGGTCGTCAATGATACATACCACAGAGTACAATGATACAGCGACGAATGAACATGCGCAATAGTGTATGAATTCATTCCTTCGTTTTTTTTCTGTGTATTTTGCGTATTTTTTACTATTTTTCATATAAAATTTATTAGGAATACTAAAAACAGTGCATACATACATATTTACATTCAGAGCGCAACTATGGATTTCTCGTTGAGCATCACTAATTCAAGTGATGAAATACTAATAGTTTCCAAAACCCAGTAGTAAACAAAAAAATTAATAATTGCTTGTAAATTGACTGAAATTTTTACGTTGAATTAAAGTAATTATAGTATTAATAATAACATTTTTATTAGTCACTAAAAAATTTAAGAGCCTGGCGCGTACATAATTAAAATACATATATGTGTTGTGGGTGTTTGTAGGAAATAATGTTTAGATTCGTTGTTGCTATATACGAGGGTTGATAAAAAAATAATCGTTATTTAAAATTTTTTTCAAAAAGTATTTATTCATCAACAACTATATTGTCCCTTTTAAAGTAATCTCCCTTAGATATAATACACTCATGCTAGCGTTTTTTCCAATCCTCGAAAACCTTTTGAAACGCGCTATGTGATATCGCCAACAACAGTCCGTATTTTCTGTATGTGTACGTTCATTAATTAAATACGTATAAAAGCAAATTGCACCGGAATAGATAGCAAGTTGTTTATACGTGTTTATTTTTGTTGTTTTTCTCTCTTTTTTGTGCCGTTGTCCGTATTACCTATATATGTATGTTCATTATTAATTTCGTATGAAATCAAACTGAACCGGAATAGGTAGCAATATGTGTACACGTGTTTCTTTTTTTGTATTTTTTGTCCGTGTTTTCTTTATATGTTCAATATTAATTTATTTTTAATGCATTTCATTACCTCGTAGTGTAGAAGGTGTTGGACTAAATTTTGCTAATCTGAGCAGTGCCGAAGGTATGTACACTGGGCACTGATCAGTTTTAACCAATTTAATTCCAACATTTTTTATGCTGCAATAGGGGTTGTTTTAGTTTTTCGTGTTGTTATTGTTAAAGTTAAACCTCCACTAACACTACTCTCTCTTTCCTCCTCATCATAACCTATTTTCCTAGTTACAGTACAATGCGCTGCAATGCTGAGTACTGGTCTCAGATAAAAATAAAATGATCGCCAACAGCTACTGTTTCGATTTTTTTTATCTCCTCATAATTTAATTTCTTTAGTTTCTTCGATGCGGTAATGTGCGTCGTTCTAATAACCTTTTGTTTTTTCTAATTGAAATATAAAATCAAATAAATTATCTTAACGAAGTAACTGAATAGGGAGTGGTATATGTTAGAAAATGATTACTTGATTGGTATATCTTTTTCATTACATGCAGGTGTTCTCTTATCATAAATTTTTTTATTGGGTTCTACGGAAATTCAATCATTTGTTTCCTAAAAGGTATATCAGATTATTGTTAATACAGTTAAACTTCGATACAACGAATCTGTAGGGGATCTAAATATGTATACTTAGTTATAGCTACTGATTTGTTGAACGTACGTATGAATCTTTGGAATTTTAGTACAATGAATTTTGAAGAAATATTAAAGGAAATTGTTATGGCTACGGTTTGTTTTTATCCAAGTCGTATTTATAAACACCACCATATGGTTAATAGCAATGTACAACAGCAAAACATCCTTAAATAAATGGAGGTGGACAATACATCTGTTTTTGGCTCTTCTCTGTCATCTAGGGATGTTTTTTACAGGCCTGGTTAATTATATCCGCAAAATTAGTCTACTATTATATATTTCTCCCTAACTCGAGAACTGTTTCACCGATTTTAATGAATAAGATGCCATAAGATGCGTTACAAAATTTTGTAAAAGGCAATAGTACTATATTTTTTCTGTGTTACCATTTAGTAGTTATTGAGAAATTCAAAACGGAAAACACATGCAACATTTGGTGTTTTTTGTTTTGGCGTTGCTTTTTGTTTTCATGTGTTGAATTTTCCTTGAAGCTGTAGATATTAAGAATAAATTAAGCTATAGACCGAAAAACATCCATTGTCAAATATTGATTTTAATCAATGCTGATTTTATTCTCGCAGTGCTGATGCTGATGGCGTCCTTAAGAAAAAAACATACGATCTAATCACTCCTCCAACGTGAACAGCGCATCACACAGTAGCCGTGAGTGTATGTAAAGCAGAGTTGCCAGAATGAAGATTTTACCTTAATTTTTAAGATTTATCACGTAATATAAAATTTTAAAGTTTGTGAGGCTTAGTGTGTCTAATTTTCAAATATCCAACGAAGTTTGATACTGGGAACGAAGTTTGATACTTGGAATCTCTTAGTTACAAATCTAAGGGCATAGTTGGTAGTTCATTACCTTGCAGTGTGGCAGATGTTGGACCAATTTTTGTTAATCTAAGCAGTGTCGAAGGTATATACGCTTGGCACTAATCCGCTTTAACTAATTTAATTCCAACATTTTAAAGGCTGTGATAACGTTTGTTTGGTCCGTCCGCGTTGTTACTAATAGGTTCAAGTCAAACGTTCACAAACACTACTCCAACTGCCTTCCTCCTCATAATCTATTTTCTTAGTTCCAAAGCAATGCTCTACTTATGTAGGTGCCAACCCCCAAGTACTGGTCCAGAATAAAAACAAAGAAGTAAACTATGCACTCAAATGGCACAACAATAATTCATACAAATAAATTAATCGCTTTTCTTTGTTTTCAACGACAGTAGACAGCGATTATGCTGCTGCCTTGTGAAGACCTCAAGATATAAATTGCTTTTATTGTCATCTGTTTTACCTTCTCTGTAAAAATTTTATAGCCTCTATTTCTTGTCAACTTTAAAATTTCAAAACGTACCAAAATGGAGAAAAAATTGCGTTATTGCAACAAAAACGCACCGAATTTTAAACCACACGCTATCTTGTATTTTAAGAAGAACAATATTTTCATATTAAAAATACAAACAATTAAGTTTTTTATTCACTATTTTTAGCTTCTACCATTTATACCAACAAAAATTATAAATAGCTTGTTTTCTATGTTTCCCAGCTATCTATATGTCGACATTTCATAGGAACTACCCTAATCATCAGTAGACTTTGGAAATTTATGAAAGATATTGTCAAACATTCAACTTTATATCCCAGCAATATAAATAAATTGCTGAGAATTTAAAAGAAAAATGCTCTAATAATATCTGTCAAAACACAAAAAACAAGCCTTTTCATTTATTCACCTCTCTAACATTTCTTTACACCTTTCAAACAAAGAACAAAAATTCAAACAATTAAGTTTTTTATTCACTATTTTTAGCTTCTACCATTTATACCAACAAAAATTATAAATAGCTTGTTTTCTATGTTTCCCAGCTATCTATATGTCGACATTTCATAGGAACTACCCTAATCATCAGTAGACTTTGGAAATTTATGAAAGATATTGTCAAACATTCAACTTTATATCCCAGCAATATAAATAAATTGCTGAGAATTTAAAAGAAAAATGCTCTAATAATATCTGTCAAAACACAAAAAACAAGCCTTTTCATTTATTCACCTCTCTAACATTTCTTTACACCTTTCAAACAAATGAACAACCGTTGGTTGCTACGATTTGCTTTTTGAAAGTATTGAAAAGCAGAGAACAAAAATTCAAACAATTAAGTTTTTTATTCACTATTTTTAGCTTCTACCATTTATACCAACAAAAATTATAAATAGCTTGTTTTCTATGTTTCCCAGCTATCTATATGTCGACATTTCATAGGAACTACCCTAATCATCAGTAGACTTTGGAAATTTATGAAAGATATTCTCAAACATTCAACTTTATATCCCAGCAATATAAATAAATTGCTGAGAATTTGAAAGAAAAATGCTCTAATAATATCTATCAAAACACAAAAAACAAGCCTTTTCATTTATTCACCTCTCTAACATTTCTTTACACCTTTCAAACAAATGAACAACCGTTGGTTGCTACGATTTGCTTTTTGAAAGTATTGAAAAGCAGAGAACAAAAATTCAAACAATTAAGTTTTTTATTCACTATTTTTAGCTTCTACCATTTATACCAACAAAAATTATAAATAGCTTGTTTTCTATGTTTCCCAGCTATCTATATGTTGACATTTCATAGGAACTACCCTAATCATCAGTAGACTTTGAAAGGTGTAAAGAAATGTTAGAGAGGTGAATAAATGAAAAGGCTTGTTTTTTGTGTTTTGACAGATATTATTAGAGCATTTTTCTTTTAAATTCTCAGCAATTTATTTATATTGCTGGGATATAAAGTTGAATATTTGAGAATATCTTTCATAAATTTCCAAAGTCTACTGATGATTAGGGTAGTTCCTATGAAATGTCGACATATAGATAGCTGGGAAACATAGAAAGCAAGCTATTTATAATTTTTGTTGGTATAAATGGTAGAAGCTAAAAATAGTGAATAAAAAACTTAATTGTTTGAATTTTTGTTCTCTGCTTTTCAATACTTTCAAAAAGCAAATCGTAGCAACCAACGGTTGTTCATTTGTTTGAAAGGTGTAAAGAAATGTTAGAGAGGTGAATAAATGAAAAGGCTTGTTTTTTGTGTTTTGACAGATATTATTAGAGCATTTTTCTTTTAAATTCTCAGCAATTTATTTATATTGCTGGGATATAAAGTTGAATGTTTGAGAATATCTTTCATAAATTTCCAAAGTCTACTGATGATTAGGGTAGTTCCTATGAAATGTCGACATATAGATAGCTGGGAAACATAGAAAACAAGCTATTTATAATTTTTGTTGGCATATTAAAAATATATTAAAAAAAAAAAATTCGTTCAATAGCTAGAATTCGTGTTTGTCAAAATTGACTTCTAGTACGACTCTGTTAGGTTTATTAAGATAATGTTACCTTTACAATAATTATAGCGGTATGTTATTAAATTTATTATCCAGGAATATTACTTTATTAAATTTGCTGTTGACCAAAACTAGCTTTTACTTTTACGGCCTTTTATCAGGGACACAAAAATACAGCTGCTTACTGTCGTCAAAATTTTACTGCAGGATCATACAACTATTGCTGTCAAAAGAGTTTACGATTATAGGATCGTTAAAAGTTACAGAGTCGCACAACAAGTCTTCAAATTCGATTAATAGAAATTCTATCACACACAGTGTTATAGAATTTCATCTGTGTTTTCGTAAGCGGTGTTTTGAAAAGAATTTATTGAAATATACGAAAATTTGCCATAATTATTATAACAAACAAAATATGAAGTTTACCATAATCAATATTTAATGCAAACATTTTGGAAACTTTTTATTATAATTTATTTAATAGTTTGGTGATTTTTCAATTACCAAAACAGTTACGAATTCACGCACCATGAACTTCACTGTTAAGAGACTGCCTTTATTGTAATATTTGACAAACTTGGTTTGATCGTTTAATAGCAAAACTCTTTCTAAAAGCAGCAAATTTTATACAACGAAATGTGTATTTTTTTATTTTAAGAGTGTGTATAATATACAACAACAAGATTTTATTACTTTGTGCATATATGCGTTTTCTACGTAAAATGAAACGTAAAAATTTTGGTCACTTGAATAAACTTTTTTCTTACATTAAAAGAAAAAGTTGAGTTCAATTTGATTTTGTGCCAACGAAATTCAAAAAAACACACCGAAAATTTAAAAAAAGCGCACCCTGCACCGACTAAAGAATTTTTCGCACAAATAATTTTAAAAAGCACCAAAAACGGTGCGAAACGCACCGAGTTGACAGCACTGCCTTTGCTTTTAATTTTTCCACAAAGAAGGCTTGATTTATTTTGTGTGCTTCTTCTTCTTCACTCTGGAAACATTTCACTGAAATGTTAAAATATAGCGCTAAGAACGGTCTGACAAATATGCTTCAAATATTTGTGTAAACAAGCAAACATTTCCATAAACAATGCAAAATATTTACACAAACGTAAAATTGCCAATCAGGAAGGCACTTTTAAAGAAGGAAATTTGTTTGAATTGAGTTTTTACTTACATTTTTTGTTCTTATCTTTAGCTATATTATTTTTGCGTTTAGACATAAAAACATTTTAAGTTTTTTTTTCCCAATATTAATATTTTATATTTGATAAATGAAGATTTTTCGACAAAAATTTATCAGTATATACGTGCACACATACTCGTATATCGAAAGCTCCTGACATGGATCGGTGTCGGATATGCAATTGCACTGCAATTTGCTGAAAGATATTTTTGGGAAATTCATTAAAACGGTAATTCAGTCAAAATTGTAATTACCAATTACGTATATTTCTGTTTTACTTAAAAAAAAAACAAATAACTGTAAAGAATTGATAACAGTAGGTGAAACAACAAATGCCTAAAATAACAATAATACAGTATACCAATAAAGACCAAATTTAAGTGATTATGATCGAAAACCATACACACGACTGATTGCTACTAGTAAAGTCAATTCCCTAGCCAAGCTAAATAAACCAGAAGCAGAGTTACTTTTGGGGTGCTTTATATGTAAAATAAATACCATAAGAGATTAATGAAAAATGTAAAACAGCACAATGTTAAATAGCGTAAACATAAACCAATTCCGGCATTTGAAAAGTATTGATATTTAAGAGCAACTTTTCATGCAACTGTACAAGACCTGCGAATACATACCCACGCATATACGAGGGCTGATAAAAAAAATAGCCGTTGTTTTAAATTTTTTCAAAAGTATTTATTTATCAATAAAGTAATTCAGCACAGATATAAAACACTAATGAAAACGTTTTTTCCAATCCTCGAAACACTTCTGAAATGCGCTTTTTGGTATCGCCAACAGTTCATGTTTTGCTTTTTCTTTTATCTCCGCAATCGAAGCAAAAAGCCTTGCTTTCATCGGTGTCTTCAGTTTTGGGAAAAGGAAAAAATCAGCGGAGCCAAGTACGGTGGTTGAAGTATGATAACGGTTTTGTTTTTGGTGAAAAACTCACGCACAAGCATCGATGTGTGAGCTGGTGCGTTATCATGGTGCAAAATCCGTAATTGGTTTTTCCACAATTCTGTGCGTTTCTGATGAATTGCTTCGCGTAAACGGCGCATAACATCAAGGTAGTATTCCTTATTGACCATACGACCTTGTGGCAAGAATTCATGATGTACCACGACATTGCAGTGGAAGAAAACAGTGAGCAAACCTTTACATTTGACCGAACTTGACATGTGTTTTTCGGTCTTGGCTCTTCTGCGATGATTGGTTTCAATGTTATAGCCATACATCCACGATTCGTCACCAGTTATTACCTTTTTCAGGAAATTTGGATCGCCGTTGACGATGTTCAACAGCTCCTGAACGATGTCCATGTGACATTGTGTTTGCTCACAATTTAGGAAAAATACGAAGAGCACACCAACATACGGCTAACCTTTTTATCTATCAAAAACAAGCTGACAATCCGAAATCACTGATATTGCTAACATATATAACAGACATGTGTACCAACATAACAGAAAAAAGGAGAGAATCGAACATACGTATCTCACGAAATTTGAAAAGGACGGTTATTGATAAGACCATGTATGTATGTGTGTGCCTAGGTGCGTAGAAGTGGAAATCTTAGCGGTCTCTTGAAGCGTAAAGTATTGTACGTCATTATCACAACCTTAACACAGAAATTCAAACTTATGTAAAACAACAGCGTGATAAAATTGATTGATATACGAGCCAGTAAATTAATGGTCCTTGTTAAGGTAAGATCACACGATTGCCGCAAATAGACCAATCTGAACCAATTTTTATTGTGTCAGATTGGTGCCCAATAACAAAATTGTCCCAATCAAATACTCTGCAATCACATGATTGCCCAATTTTTCACAAATTTGATTGCCGCAAGATTGTGAAAAACTATTTTGTGGCAATAATTGACACATCCCAGTCACACGATTGATCTAACATGCGGCAACACCAACAATCAGGTGTTTTAGTTTCCAGCAAATAAAAACATTTAGTTTTATTTTAATTAAACTAAAACTGTTATATTTAGTAAAAGATAAAAATCTTGTTTTCTATAAAAAAGAAAAAAATTTCTTTTTAATAAAACGGCAACATAATGTAATTTTGATTTTGTTAAATAAGAGTTTAATTTTCTTATTGAAACATTTTTATAAAAAATATATTTTAAAAATTCAGGTACTTTTTAATACTATTTAAATAAATATTAAATTAAAAAACTGTTTTTTTAAATTCGATACAAATTTTGCCGCTTTAAAAAAAGCGTAGAAAAATTTTAGAATACATTTGGTAAAAAAATAATATTGTACTTCAAGCACTTCACAGACATATCGCTCCTTTATTGCAACATAGTCATATCTGAAAAAAGCTCGTTTCGAGAAAAACGCATTTAAAATTTTTAGTTTCTATACAAGTCTTAGCAAAATTTTTTAGATAATATCTCCTAAAGGAAACAGTTTAAAGGTAATTTAAATAAATTTTTGCCGCAATATAAATGATTGTACTGTTAATAATTCTGCATTGTTAACTCGAAAAGCTCATTTTTTGAGATATGACTATGTTGCAATAAAGGAGCGATATGTATCACATAGCAACTTTGATATTAAACAAAATTAAATTAGTCCAAATTACAAAAGTCATCGTGCTTATCGTCTCCGGAAGATGAAACATTTTTTAATTTAGGGATGCTTATTGGCTCATCATCCGCTTGGTATACTTCAACATCTATTGTTGATATTGAGCATGAACTTTTTGCCAAGTCATGGCGATTATAAAACTGCATTGTAGTCCAATGCGGCCAATGTGGTTTAGTGTTGTCTGCACCCTGACCAGACTTTGTGCTCATCTTCTTCTTAACGTTTTGGAACGCCGTTTTCAAATTTGCCCATTTGCCTTTGCAGTCGTGGATTGTATGTCCGTAACACTTTTCATGGATTTTGAACCATGCTTGCTCCCGTTTGTACCTGTCTTTGTAATCTGAGCACGAATATTGCCAAACGCAAGGATGCTCTTCAATGCTCAATATGAGACAATGAATTTCTTCGTATGTCCATGGAGCAATAACACTTGGCTTCTTCCTTTTTTTTGGCACAGGTGTTGTTGGAGTATGGTAAAAGTCTTCCTGAAATTCCATAGTACAACTGCAACTACATGCACATATGTAGATACATAAAAATAATAAAAACTTTATGGGTGTATAGAAATATACATACTTGCAAAAACAAATGGCACAATGAAGAATGAAAAAGTTGCTGGTGGGTATGCAAAACTTACTAGCCGGTAGGAACACAATATATGAAAAATTGTACCTACATATAAATATAATTTGAAACAAATATGATAAAGATTAAAAGGATAACTTTTATACTCACGAAAATAAATGAAGCCTCGCAAAAAATTAAAATGTTGGCGCGTATTTTATATGCACCTTGATTCGCGTAAAGGAACACAATGAATGTTACAATTGTACCTATGTAAATACAAATAAATATAATTAAAAAAATATAATTATGATTAAAAGGATAGCTTTTCTACTCACAAAACTAATTCAAAGCACGCAAAAAAGTATGAAAATGTATTGGAAACTTTGATTGCCGCTAAACAACACAATAAATATTGGCACACTTTTGACATTTTTATTGGCGCGCGGTTGTATTAAAAGAGGTCACACGGTTGCCGCATCAGGGTTGCATTTGATTGGTTAAAATAAGAACAATATTGGCCGCGATTGCCGCATGAACCAATTAATTGTGCAATCACACGATTGGGGTATAAAAAAGTATAAAAATCGTGTGATCTTAGCTTTACACTGCTGCCACGCAACAAATAATAAATGTAATAAAAAAAACGTCCATCACATCACCAAACTCACTTGTAATAAAAGAAAATATTTAAATTTAAAACTTTCATTGTGCTATTTTACCGGCTATTGGTAGGACCACCGCTATAGTTTAAAATTTATTTTTATGAAGAACAAATAAAACTTTTCAAATTGTATTTAAAATATAAAATAAAAACTAAAAAAAAAATGGTAAAACGTTTCAAATATTTCTGTTTATAGTACAAGGTAGAAAAATATAATTTTTTTTGCATATAAGTCTTTTGTAATATCTGTATAACAATTAAACATTTTATCATATTCCAGTTTTATAACTGGCAAATTAGGCTAGATAACTATGAACAATGGCAACAACATAAAAAACCGTTTACTCTTATTGTTTTTTCTAGGTCGTTTTAATAACTTTTTTGCTTCACATCCTTCTCTACACTCCAACTTGTAACCTTCTCCCTCTCACAATTATATACGATGTGCCTTTCAACACCCACAAATGAATCAGATGGTAGTAATACCTCCAAAGCGTGTTCTTCTAGTCCGTGTCCTTCAACCAGTTCTAATGAAGTTGTATCTGCGTGTAGTTCAAACATAAGACGGCAGACTCAAATAGATTGTAGAGTCAGTACTAACAGTATTAAGCAACGCAGTTCTGCTGCAACAGCACAAAAATTTGAGGCTCAAAACGTCACAAAAACCAAAGATTTAGTCGATAATTTAGGTTATGATGAAGAGAATGCTGTCTACAAAGAAATTGAAGCAACCAAAGAGATGATGCAGCAAAAGCGAACAGAGCTACCAGAGGCTGAAATAGAATTTCAAGCAAAAATACGATGGTTGGATTTAATAGCACAACTGTTCTTACACTTGGGAGCAGTTTATGGTTTCTATTTGCTCTTTTCAGCCAAGTTTTATACATTCTTATGGGGTGAGTAAATATAATTTTGTATGCTAAGCAAAAATAATCTGCTAATATGATAATATATTACAATGCAACAAAGCTTAATATTTTTAATTTCTTTTGAACGAATTTGAATACCAATAGTGCTTAAGTGTAAAAACACAGCAAACATCAGCAGCAAGAGAATAACCCTACAAAAAGTGACGTTGAGTTTACCGGACATTTGACCGACATTGTTAATAAATATTAAACATGTGACACACTCATAGAAATCCCGTTGTTACTCTGATGTGCTTTAATGTAATGCCCAATGTCCTCATTTTTGACTCCATGACACTTTTCATCGCTGTGATGTCAACCATAACATCAATTGCTCTAATTATCATTAGCGACAATTATGACAATGCAAAAATGGCATACTGCCATTTCAATAATGACGTGAAATGTCTTACTGATATCATAGGAATGCTTTATTAGAATACTTTTGATGTGAGCAAGTGATATGGCGCACTATATATTCAAAAAAATTTCCTGATGAAGACCCACAAAGGGGTGTCAAAATATTGAAGATTAAAAATTACTTTTTACAGGAACCAGAGACCTCAAGCTCTATTAAATCAAGAATTATGTAAAAAAAAGTCGAAAAAATCAAGATACGCTTAAGAAAGCAATTTATCTTATTTCATACTCATTACTCTTTGTTCAAATAAGTGTATTAATTATATTGTATGCTGTTGTTAAAACTATAAAAATATTCATTGGCAAAACTTACAGCTTTTGGTGTCGGTGATTACTTTTCTCGGTTTATATCCATCCATCTTTATCAGAGACCGCACTATACGATTTGTTATAGATGGGGTCTCCTCAAACGAGCTCAAGATTAATTCAGGGGTACCACAAGGCTCCATTCTTTCTCCTACCCTATTTCTTATTTTCTTCAACGACCTTCTCTATCAAATTTCCAACCATATCCACTCTTTCGCGGATGACAGCAGCATTTGCCATTCGTACTCTTTTAGTTATAGGCGTAGCCTATCAGAGATCGCTGACAAGAGGCTAAATATGAACAATTCTTATTTTCTTCAACGACCTTCTCTACTATCAAATTTTCAACCGTATCCACTCTTACGCGGATGACAGCAGCATTTGTCACTCGTACTCTTTTAGTTATAGGCGTAGCCTATCAGAGATCGCTGCCAAGAGGCTAAATATGAATAATCACTGAAGCGATCTTCTATTAATCTCCGAATGGGATCGTAAAAACAGAGTCGCTTTTAACGCCTGTAAGACCCAATGCTGTTTGTTAACACACAAACAAACGACCGCAAGTGCTGCTTTATCTGTACTTATAGATGGTATAAATATTAAGGAATCGGATGCTCTTGATGTTGTGGGAATGAATATACAGTGTGATATTCGCTGGAATGATACTATTTTTCATGTCTCTAAAGAAGCATTCAAGTGCCTCGGGTTTTTGAAACTTCATCCGATTTCCTAACTATTTATACCACTTATATCCGACCGATAATAGAATACAACTCTCAAAGTCTGTTTTGGGGTTACTCGTCCGTGTGCAAGAGAGGGCGAAGAAGCTTATCGGTGACAGTACGGTATCCAACTCTATTGACTCACTGGAGCATCCACGCAGTGTAGAGTGCGTTACTCTGTTCTATCGTTACTACAATGGATTTTGTTCCAACGGGATTAGGAATCTGATGATGTTTGTAGGCACACAAGCGTAGAAACATGCATATACACTCGCATACGTAGTTTATTAATGCACGTGGTATTTTTCCCCACTTTTTTATGTTTAAGTTATGACAAGAAGTATACTTCAGCATTTTATTGCCTATTTCCTTCTCATACGAAGTAAAACAATTATGTTAGACTCATATGCAAGTGCTTATCTATTTATGCAAAAAACTACAATTAGCAACTATACAAGAAACATTGGATAACTCTTAAACAATTCAGGTAGATCAAATTTCAAAAATGTGTATGCTTTGAGTGTATCTGTGTATATCATTCAAAATTTTCCCTCAAATTCCTAATCTTTATATACTCACGCATATGGTCTGCGAGATAAGCTTATAGCACTTTAACTTTTTTCTTATGAACGACCTGTATTAGACCGGCGTGAATATTGGTATACCAATATTGGCCAAATTACATTTTGAACGTTTTAATATAATTTCATTAGTTCTCAGATAGTTTCACAGCATGTATTTACAACTTTTTCCACCTCCTCTCCTCAAAATTGAAGTAGTGTTTTGTCTTCCATCCTGTGTACAAGAGTTTATTTTATTGTTCATTTTTATTCGTATTTTTTTATATGTTCATTATTAATTTCTTGTACTTCATTGCCTTGCAGTGTGGGGAGTGCTGGATATACACTGTGCACTGATCAGTTTTAACTAATTTAATTCCAATATTTTAAATGCTATAATAGGGTTTGTTTTGGTCTTTCCGAGTTGTTATTGTTCAAGTCAATCGTCCGGAAACACTACTCCTTCTTTCCTCCTCCTTATAATCTATTTTTCTAGCTCCAGTACATTGCATATGTAGGGGTACTAGTACTGGTCCAAAATAAAAAGTTCTGAAATAAACCTAATTCTATTAATAGTAATGAAAAATATGTACATTTCTATATATATTTGTTCAAATGGTGAAGAAAATAAAAGAAGTTCAGAACTCAACACACATTATAGAATTGACAGAAGTTACCATAGTTAGAAATAAAAAAATTGTTGTATCAGGTAATAGACAAGTTATTTTCAGAAAGTCTCTCACTTGGGCTCTGTACTCTTCGTTTAGCTTTTTTAATGCCAATTTCACAAGAATCCCAAGCATATCCGTCTATCGGCCTTCGAAATACCGTTTCTGAGAAAACCATTAGACATAGAAACTTTATTACTATATTACTATGTCGATCATAGGTTTGATATTGAAATTCAGTAACATCGGTTCACATAAATATATCCAAAATTCCGAAAAAATCTATTTTTTTTGCAATTTTGTATGAAAACTGAAAAAAAATTGTTTGTTTTGCTTCATACTTCACACAACTACTAAACATGGCAACTAAAAGGCAAAAAAAAATTTTTTCATGACATCGGTCCACATATACCCGAGATATAGCCTAACCGAATATGTCCCATAAGCGAACTTAAACAAATTTTTTTGCTTAAACGCTGTTCTGGTAATAAAATAAAGTCATATAAATATGGAAAATGAAAATTTCCGATATCGGTCTACATATACCCTAGATACACCATAAACCGATTTTTATTGGAAGTGTCGCGTAAGCGAATTTAAACAACCTTTTTGCACAAAAGCAGTTCTGTAGGTTACTAAAATACAAAAAATTAAAATTTTTGATATCGATCCCGATATAGCCTAAACCGATTTTTCCATGAAAATGTCGCGTATGCGAACTTAAGAATTTTTTTTGTTTAAAAGCAGTTTTGGTTGTAAAAAAAGGTTACTAAAATACGGAAAATGAAAATTTCGATATTGGTCCATATATACCCGAGATATAGCCTAAACCAATTTTTTCATGAAAATGTCATGTAAATAACTTTTTTTTTGCTCAATATAAGGAGGTTACTAAAATACGAAAAATGAAAACTTCTAATATCGGTCCATATGAACCGTTTGTAGCGTGAAAAATATCGGTTTATATATACCCGAAATATAGTCTAAACCGATTTTTTCATGAAAATGTCGCGTAAACAAACTTAAAGCAGTTGTGATAATAAAAGAAGGTTACTAAAATACAGAAATTTAAAATTTCCTATATGGATTCATACATATCAGAGCATATTTAGTTTAAATTTGTAATATATACTATATATTTACAAGACTATCGCGAAGGGTATTTTAGATTCGGCCCAGCTGAATATACCATACTCTTACTTGTCTTTTTATATATAATGTATCAATGAAGCACGAAATAAATTCGTAAGTGAACCCATGTATTTTAATATTGTAATAATTATCTTTGTGGACAAATATTTTGTTTGGAAATTATACAGTAAAATAGAATTAGATTTAGTATAATTTTCTACACTAACATATCTTTCCTATCCGATGTATTATACTCGTATGTACGTATGTGTAAATGTACATATGTTTTCAGGCAGTAATTTATTATTGCTCTGTGAAGAATCGAAAATCACATGTTTCAAACAATTATTTCTTTAACAATTTCATACAAATACACCTCCTCACAAAGTATTAATGGAATAGTTTAACAAGTAGCCGCGTTACAAGCAATTGTAAAAAATTACATGCTGATTTTACATTATGATTTTTTCCTACTTCTTCAAAGTTGCAATTATGTTAGTTAGGGCCTATCTACATACATGTGACCAATAAAATAAATTTCCGATTTGCTTTCTCTGGTCGTATTTAATGGTAGCATGTGACAATTTAATAAACTGTCTAATAAAATGATTTTTATACATCAAATAAATTCTTGTATGCTATTTGCATGTGATAAATTTATACGTCAACAAAAGTTCTTAATTGAAAACCATTAAATTAAAAACTATCAATAAATATGCAACTTTTTAAAGTTTCATTATTCTTTTTATTCATGTTTAAATTGCCAATTCTTATGTGATAGATGCGAACATTGTTGATATTTTTAATTATCAGTTCTCACTCAGACACAGAAAAAAACTTTTCAAATTATGAACAAAACGCAAAGTGGTTTTTATTTTGTATTTGTATCCATATTAAATTATTTACTAAAAAATAGCAAAAAGTATAATTTCTTCTTAGCAGTATCTAAAGATAAAAATATGTACCTTGCTGCAGATTTTTGATGTCAAAAACGTTTGAAACTTTTTTCACAATAATAAATTATGAAAGTACTTCTTCACAATTATAAATTGTTTTTATTTAAATTAATTTTAAAAATTATAAACAGCTTGTTTCCTATGTCTCCTGGTTGTCTATATATCGACATTTCATAGGAGCTACCCTTATCATCAGTGGACTTGGAAACTTTTGAGAGACATTCTCCAACATTCAACTTTATATACCAATATTTTAAACAAACTATTAAGAACTTAACAAATAAGAGTGTAGTATATTCGACTGGACCGAATCTAAAATATCATTCACGATAGTTACGTATATATAATATATAGTATATATTACAAATTTGAGCTAAATATGCTCTGGTAAATATGGATCGATATGAGAAATTTTCAAATTCTGTATTTTAGTAACTTCTTTTTATTACCACAACTGCTTTTAAGCAAAAAAAAGATGTTTAAGTGCGCTTACGCGATATTTTCATAAAAAATAGGTTTAGGCTATATCTGGGGTATATATGGACCGATATAGGAAATTTTCATTTGATGTATTCATATAAACTTCTTTTATTACCACCAGTGCTTTTAAGAAAAAAATTTATTTTTCATGAAAAAATCGATTTAGACTATATCTCGGGTATAATAAACCAATATAGGAAATTTTCATTTTCAGTATTAAAGTAACCGCCTGTTATAATCAGAGCTGCTTTTAAGCAAAAACAGTTAACTTCTCATATGCGACATTTTCATTAAAAACCCGGTTTAGCCTATATCTCGGGTATATATGGACCGATATCCGGATTTTTTTTTGCCTTGTTGTCGCCATGTTTAATAATTGTGTGAAGGTTGAAGCGAAACAAACAACTTTTTTTTCAAAAATTGTCATATAAAATCGCAAAAAATTGGATTTTTTCGGAATTTTGAATATATCTCAGCTATACCTGAACCGATATTACTGAATTTCAATATCAAACCCATGAGTCGATGGGGTAAAAGAATGGTGAAAGAAACAAGTTTCTAAGTCTAATGGTTTTCTCAGAAACGGTACTTCAACGGCGGACAGACGGACATAGCTTAATCAATTTCTCCATTAATTTTGATTCAGAATATATACACTTCATAGGAAATGAAAATTGTAGAAATTACAAACGGAATCAAAAACTTATACATACCCTTTACACATTTGTGAAAGGTATAAAAAGTAATAGAAGTTCACATCTACATACATACGTATATACACAAATACAAGCATCATATAATAAAGTGAATAAACTCAGTTGGTTAAAAACTGACCATTTACTAGTTTATATTCGTATTTTTTTCTTGACCGGACAGCACACTTGAATGTACATGTCAAAATTGTATACATTAATGCATATACATTAAGAAAATCAGCGCACAATTTTTGGATTTTGATTCGTTGGAGCCTCTTAATTTGTGGAGCATAGTGAAAAAATGCTTGAGGCAAAAGTTAGGTCGGTAGAATGGAGGTAAATGGCTTCGCATCGGGCTCAAAGTTAGGGCAAAGCGGCAGAAAATCCGCAAAAAGCTTCATAACTGTCTCTGAGCCACTCTTAGGGGGGTAAAATGTTATGATATATTTCACTCTACATTTCTCGTGAATATTCTACGCCTTAACTGCCCTTCTTATGGGCGCTCCTATTCAAAATGTATAGGAGCGCCCTTAATAATATTTTTCTAAACCAAACATTTTTGTCCAACATACCCAGCTTATATCTTCAATCCTTAGGGTGGTCCCTATAAAAAAAAACTTAATTAAAATTTTTTTTTTTTTTAATTAAAATGTTGTATGTATTTAAATAGTAATATCTTGAATTCTTTTATTAATTTTGCCCCTCTTTCAGCAGCATCGTTAACAACCAGCGTGTAATCTGTGCAATATTTCTTTTGCATTCGGCTAGTTACCGAGTTCTTCCCTAGATTGTCGTCTGCACTGTCTTCGGTATTTCAATATTTTTATTCTTAACTCCACGAATTGCCTTCTTTATTTTATCGTTGGCGTCATAGGCGACAATGATCCAAAACACACAAATCGCTAGCGGCCTGCACATTGTCGCGATCTGAACACCATAGAAAACCTGTAGGAAGTTGCAGATCAGGAAGTTAAAAGAAAAAATCTGTAGAATTTACAAATGTTGGAAGAGATTATTAAACTATAATGGGAAAATGTGCCCCCTAATGCGTTAATATCTCTTGTCGAATCCATTTCATTCAAATTGAAAGTAATAAATACTAAAGTAGAAAATAATGGCTATGTCACAAAAGAATTACGAGTAATGACATTTAACTAAATTGTTGAACTGCAAGGGGTTGCGAAATTTCATCTCGAAAAATTTATGCCCGGTTTTTTTCCCCAATTGGCTGGCCTATTAAACCTATACACGTTTTTAAAAACAATTAAATTTGTAGAAAACTGACATAAGTTATGAGACTATTGCAGATTGAATGTTATACAACAAAGAGCATATACTTGTACACAGAATGTCATTTTCTAAGATACAGAAACTTCTCGAACATATTTTATACCCTTCACAAAAATGTTAAGGGTATATATAAGTTTGTGATTCCGTTTGTAATTTTTACAGTTTTCATTTGCGACTCATAAAGTATATATATTCTGAATCAGAACTAATGGAAAAGTCTGTCTGCCCGTCTGTCGGTCGTTGAAATACTGTTTCTGAGAAAACCATTAGATATAGAAACTTTCACCATTCTATTACCCCATCGTGCCACTTGTTTGCTATTGAAATTCAGTAACATCAGTTCACATATAACTGAGATATATTCAAAATTCCGAAAATTTCCACTTATTTTTGCAATTTTGTATGAAAATTTTTGAAAAAAGTAGTTTGTTTTGCTTAAAACTTCACACAATTATTAAAGATGGTGACTAAAAAATGTCGCGGAACAGAAATTGAACGACTCTTTTTTGCTTAAAAACAGTTCTAGTAATAAAATAATTTAAATGAAAATTTCCGATATCGTTAAACCGGGGTTTTCATGAAAATGTTGCGTAAGCGAACTTAAACAACTTTCTTGCCTAAACCGATTTTTACAAAAAAAAATAATTTTTTTGCTTAAAAGCAGTTTTTATTAAAAAGGAGATTACTAAAACACAGAAAATTAAAATTTCCGATATCAGTGCATACATATAAAAAGGTTACTAATATACAGAACATGAAAATTTTCGATATCGGTCCATATATACCCAAGATATAGTCTAAACCGATTTTTTAATGAAAACTATTTTTTAAATTAAACAATTTATTTTTTCTTAAAAGCAGTTCTCGTTATAAAAGGAGGTTGCTAAAATACAGAAAATGACAATTTCTGATATCGGTCCTTATATATACCCGAGATATAGCCTAAACCGATTTTGTATGAAAATGTCGCGTAAGCGAACTTAAACAACGTTTTTTTTTTTGCCTAAAAACAGTTCTCGTAATATAAGGAGATTACCGAATACAGAAAGTGAAAATTTCCGATATCGGTCCGTATATACCCGATATAGTATCAACCGATTTTTCCATGGATTTTTTTTTTGCTTCAAAGAAATTCTGGTTATAAAAGAAGGTTCCTTAAACAGAAAATGAATAATTCGGATATCGGTCCATATATAACCGAGATATAGCCTAAACCGATTTTTTCTGAGAAATGCCGCATAAGTGAACTTTTTTTTGTTTAAAAGTAGTTCTGGTAATATAAGAAGGTTACCAAATAGAGAAAATTAAAATTTCCGTTATCGGTCTATACATACCAGAGATATAGCCTAAACATATTGTTATATGAAAAATTTTTTTTTATTTAAAGGCAGTTCTGGTTATAAAAAAAGGTTACTAAAATATACGAAATAAAAATTTCCGATATCGGTCCATATACATATGTACATCCTAGATATAGCGTAAACCGCTTTTTCAAGAATAAAATTTTTTTTTGCTTAAAAGCAGTTGTGATTATAAAAGGAAGTTAGTAAAATACAGAAAATGCAAATATCTGACATCGGTCCGTATACTTATATCTACACCCGAGATATAGCCTGATTCGATTGTTCCATGAAAAATTTGTTGTTGCTTTTTCGGATTATAAAACGAAGTTATTAAAATACAGATAATGACAATTTTCGATATCGGTCCATATATACCCAAGATATAGCCTAAACCGATTTTTCCGTTACCATTTTTTTTTTTTTGCTGAAAAGCAATTTCCGTTATAAAAGAAGGTTACTTAAAAAAGAAAATGGAAAATTCCGATATCGACCCATATGTAACCGAGATATGGCTTAAACAAACTTTTCTATGAAAATGTCAATGAAAGATTTCTTTTTTGGAAATAGTGATTACAAGGCAAAAATATTTTTTCATCGATATCGGTCCATATATATCCGAGCGTATCTAGATCGTCCCAGCCGGATATACCACACTCTTACATGTTTATTCTAAAATACATATTAAACACTAAATTCTTGCTATTTAATACAAAACCTTATTCGCAAGCATAACATCTTTTGCTGGATGAGTTAAACACGAGTACGAGTTTGAACTTAGCCCCAACGGCGTTTTCGTTTGTGTCATAGATTTTATTTTTTGCACTCGAATACTCTATTGTATAAATGAGCTTTTTAACTAAATTAAATAAGAATTTTATTTAATAGCTGTTTGAGTAGATGCACATATATTTGCAATAAATTATATTAAGGTAATTAAAAATTTTATATACAATTAAAATTTGATATTGATGGTCTATAATATTCAAACCTCGTTATTTGTAGCTTTCTTTAGTAGAAAGTTTAAAAAAAGTTATTTTTTCAAGGTTTTGTTGAATTTTTATTATAAATGTATATCTTTGTTACAAAATGAATATTTGCAAATTAATAACTCTCTATATAAAATAAAAATACATTGATGCATAAGAAATAAACATACATTAGTTTGCAACAACTCTGCAAAACCGATATCAAAATTCACTTAAAGAGCTATATATTTATTTAACAATTATTTATTAACTCTATTTTCAATAATTAAAATGAAAAAATAATTACAACTTTTATTAAATTGAAAATAATAAATTACATTTAATACAATTTTGATAGGCAGTTTCCTATAAGCCCATTTTAAGTAATAATATAGTACATTTTGTGTAAGTGAGCCGTTTTTTAATTACTTCAAAAATACTCATACACTGTGGTATCTATCCTATTAACTTCCAAACTTGTTTAATTCTTAGTTTAAGTTCTGTTATATAATACATATATTTATTTTGCGCATTGTTTGCGTAAATTTTACGCGCCATGTATCCCCTCAAGTTTGCCATTGTGTGTAAATCCGGACTGCAAGCCGGCTTTTCCTGTTGGCATTTCCTAATGGCCAGTAGAAAATATTTTCAAACATTCTGTTGTAACTAAAGCTTTAAAATAGTGAAATTAATATCTTTAAACTTAACCATTAATATCTTCTAGCTAGAAATACGAGTAGGGACGCTGAATTCGCTTGGTTGACAATGCTGCAAAATTGGATTTTCCGATTGCAAATTTTTAGCGCAGTGCTATTTGGGTTGGTCTCATACATTATGTATTTTTTTGTTTTATTTTTAATTATTTATTGTATCTTCTCTAAAAGAACTAACAATGAGTATCCAAATCTTAAAACTAAAAATCGATTAATTAATATGGAAAAAAAAATATTAATATTGAAAAATACTATTTACTTAGGTCTAGCCAATGGCTAGACGAAAAGTTGCTTTTTGCGTGTATTATATTGGTGAATCACTTTTTCAACGTTGCAAGGGTATCCATCCTTCTCAGTCGAGTGTGACCGCAAAAGTTAAGGATGCCACGTGCGAGAGGATTCGGGTGATACTTAAGTCTGTTAATGTACCTTATCGCGTATTTTGAATATTCATCTTTCAGGTAGGGTACACCTAGATCTTTGTGAATGCGTGAGTTTTTTATATACCATGGAGTTGTAGTAATTGTACGGAGAATATTATTGTGGCTCTTTTGTATTAGCTCAATGTTGGATGCAGAGGTGGTACCCCACAATTGAGTTCCATAGCTCCATATTGGCTTTAGGATTGTGTTTTACAACAAAAGTTTGCAATCTAACTTCAAGGTAGAATTTTTACCAATGAGACAATTTAGTTTCACCGCCTTTAATTTATATATATATATATATATATATATATATATATATATATATATATATATATATATATATATATATATATATATATATATATATATATATATATATATATATATATATATATATATATATATATATATATATATATATATATATATATATATATATATATATATATATATATATATATATATATATATATATATATATATATATATATATATATATATATATATATATATATATATATATATATATATATATATATATATATATATATATATATATATATATATATATATATATATATATATATATATATATATATATATATATATATATATATAGCATGCGCTTATAGAAATATATTATTGAATATTCTTTTTGTTTATTGATTCCAATTTTCGCTGCTAAAAACCATGAATAATTTTTTAAAAAAGGTTTTAAGAATTGTTTATTTATATTTCGCTCGCAATTTTTTTCAGGAAAAAAGAATTGCTATAAAATTATTTCTACCAATCAAAAAATATATGTATAAAGCTTGTTTTTATGTGTATTTATCAGCATTTCATATGAGCTGCCCTGGTTAGGTTGAACAGGCTGTGAAACCAAGTGGGCTGATTATTTCTTGATCCCGTTGTGTGAGGAGCTACCCTAGTCAGCAGTAGACTTGGAGGCTTCTTATAAATATTTTTAAATATTTCATTATATATCCTGTTATTTAACATAACGCAATGAGAACTTAAAAAAAAATATTCTAATAATTATCAAACACAAAAACCAAGCGCATTTTCCTCTTTAATGATATATTTTCAGTTCTGCTACATCAAGCGTATTTTCAATATTCCTATATTTAAGCAGACTTTCAAATTTATATTCTAATCCAGGTGGAACACTTTTATCCTCTAAAATGCTTTTAATCCTAATAATATTTTTTGTATGGAACTTCTCATCACTTATTGCAAGAACCCTTCCAACACAATTTCTAGCAGTATTTGTATTTATATTTCCGCTATACTTTGAAAAATAATAAATTTTTTCCCCTGATTCTGTTGGGTTTTGATACCAATCAATCGCCGATTTATTATACCTCCTAATTATCAATGTAGGCAAATACTGTAGCCTTAAATCATTTTTCTTAATGCTAGCAATTAAACTAATTCACACTTTGAAACTGCTGATATTTTTACAGCTTTGAATAGTTTTAATTCTAGTATTAAGTTTACTATAGAAAGGATGACGGGTAAATACAAGGATATACTTTCATATCATTTGAACTCTACACTAAGGCTTATAGATGGATGGTTGTCTGGATGTGAATTCACAGAAAACGGAACTTGTACTCTCGGAGATGTAACACTTGATTATTTGCTTTACTAATCATTTATTCTTTCAGGATATTAATTTATATATAGGGTGTTTTTTTAAGCCCGATAGAACTTGAAATTGTAAAAAATAACACAAAAAATTAAATTGTAATCAAAATTTTTTTTTTATTCGAAAGATCAATACGTGACATTAACATTTGAAAATGATTTCTGGCATATGGGCACCGCGGCTGTTCTTGACGAAGCGCATTCTGGACGTCCAATTTTGGGCCACTTTTTCGAGCACTGCTGGCCGTATGTCACGAACAACACGAACAATGCTGGCCTCCAAGGCGTCAATTGTTGCTGGTTTATCAGCATAAACCAATGACTTCACGTAGCCCCACAGGAAATAATCGAGAGGTGTCAAATCGCACGACCTTGGAGGCCAATTGACAGGTCCATTTCTCGAAATCAACTTATCGCCAAATTTTGATTTCAGTAAGTCGATGGTTGCGTTCGCCGTATGGCACGTAGCGCCATCCTGTTGAAACCACATCTCCTCCGGATCAATGTCATCCATATTTTCAAACAAAAAATCATTGATCATGGTGGTCTCCATTGACCGTAACGCGAGCTCCGGCCTCATTTTTGAAGAAATAAGGTCCGATGATGCCACCAGCATGAAAACCGCACCAAACAGTGCATTTTTCTGGATGTAATGGAGTCTGTAGGGTCTCTCGTGGATTTTTTATTTATTGAATCTTCAAAATGAACTAACAATAAGTATTCAAATCTTAATACTAAATTTAAAATTAAAAAATGTAATTCTTAAGTCCGGCCAATGCTAGACAAAAAAGTTTTATTATGCGGGAGCTATTTCGGTAAAATCACCTATTGAGCAATCTGATGGTGGCAGCGGTATCCCTTCTTTTAAGCCGAGTGTGGCCGCCAAAATTAAGTATATTGCGAGCAAGAGGGTTTGGATGAAGTTCCAGTTTACTGACATACCTTGTCGCGTACTTGGAAAATTCCTCTTTTACCAGCGGAACACTCAGATCGTTATGAATTCGTGAATTTTTTACGTACCATGGAGCTGCAGTAATCGTTCGTAGAATTTTGTTTTGTCGCCTTTGGATTTTTTCAATGTTTGACGCTGAGGCGGTGCCCCATAACTGAATTCCGTAGCACCATATAGGCTTTAGTATTGCGTTGTATAACAAAAGTTTGCAATCTAATTTCAGTGTCGAATTTCTGCCCATAAGCCAATTTAGCTGCGCTGCTTTTAGTTTTAACTGAGTGACCTTTGCTTCAATGTGAGACTTCCATGTTAGCCTACGGTCCAGGTGAATACCAAGGTACTTGACTTCGTTGTGCTGCGGAATAGGTGAGTTGTTAATTTGGATAGGCGGACATGTTTGCCTACACAGTGTGAATGTAACATGAGTACATTTCTGTTCATTAGCTTTGATTTTCCAAAGTTTTAGCCATTTCTCTAATATTGAAGTATATTCTTGTAAATTTCGTTATGCTAAATGGTGGTTTTCATGAACACTCAAAAACGCTGTGTCATCTGCAAAGGTAGAAGTGTGGATTCCAGATGTCGTTGGCATGTCAGAGGCGTAAATCAAATATAAAGTAGGCCCCAGTATGCTGCCTTGGGGAACTCCTGCCTTGATTGCCTGAATTGGGCTAATAAAGTCGCCTTCTCTGATAACAAACTTCCGCCCGTATAAGTAGCTTTCCAGAAGCTTGTGTGTATTTGCAGGCAAATTTAGCTTTATTTTGTGCATCAAGCCGTCGTGCCACACTTTATCAAACGCTTGAGAAATATCAATGAAAAGAGCTGAGCAGTACTTCTTCGCCTCAAAGGTTTGTCTTATGACATTGACTAGTCTGTGCGTTTGTTCTATGGTGCTATGCTTAGCCCGAAAGCCAAATTGATGATCAGGGATGCATCCCACATTGTTCAATATTGGACTCAACTTCGCCATTAACAATTTTTCGAATAGTTTTGAAATTGTTGGTAAAAGACTTATTGGTCTATATGATTCTACCTTAGTCAGATCCTTCCCTGGCTTGGGTATCATAGTAATCATTGAGACCTTCCACTCTGCAGGATAATACTCAAGGCGTAAAATGGCGTTAAAAATAAAAAGTAGAACCCTTCTAGCTACACGAGGTAACTGTTCAAGCATTTTACCAGTAATTTGATCAATGCCTGGAGCTTTCCTGGGGTTTGTATTACCGATAACGTTTTCGACGTCTTGAAAATTAAATCTCAAAGACACAGGAGGTCTAACAACATATGGTGGTAATTCCGCTGTATTATTCTCTGAATCATTTGTGATAAAAACGTTTCGCAAATGATCGACATATAACATTCCCTTTTCAGAATCGCTTCTTGCCCAGTCGCCAGTTGAATTTCGCAAAGGTGGCTTACCTATTACGGGTCTTTTTAAACCTTTTGTCGCTTTCCACAAGGAATAATGAGATTGAGGGGTACCATCAAGACTTTCCAGATATGTTTTAAGGGAAGCCATTCTGTGGATTTCGAGCAGATTTCTTAGCTGAGTTATACATTCCCGTAGCCTAGCTTTAAGCTGGGGCGACCTGCGAAGTTGCCACTCTCTTCTGACTCTTCTTTTTTCTGACAGAAGTTGCTCAATTTCAGATGAATAAGTTCTATTGCTCTCATTTCTAGGTCTTAAATGACTAGTGGTAGCATGCTGTACGGCCAGTTTGAGGTTTTCAGAAAAATTGTTAATTGACACATCAATATCCTCAGGCGTTCTCAAGGCGATATTTTCAGTACAATGTGTGCTCAAAAATTTTTTGTACTTTAACCAATTAACTCTATTGACAGTCAACGGTGAGCCAATCTCTTGGGGGAACGAAACAGAGATTATAGTGGGAGAGTGATCTGATGACAAATCTAATGAAGGCTCCACTTGCATCCACTCTAAAGGAAAATTTTTCGCAACTCCAAAATCTATAACGTCTGGGATCTTTCGTCGGTCTGTCGGCCAATAAGTGGGGTGTCCGCTTGAAACCACATCTAAGCCCATTTTGGAAACGGTGTCAAAAAGCACACGGCCTTTCGAGGTAATTAAGCGTGATCCCCAAAAGGTGTGCTTAGCGTTATAGTCGCCAGCCGCTAAAAATCGAGGCCCAAGTGATTTGAAAAAATTTGAATATTGGCTTTCTGTTATTGAAAATCGGGGCGGTGAGTAAATCGAGGAAATAACGATTTTTTCATGAAAAATTCAAAGCATATATTAGTTGCTTGGATATACTCCTCACGTGTCTCGTTCATTAAATAGTGCTTAATTCTGGATTTTATTAGAATTGCCGATCCTCCGCAAGATCTTCCGCGGGGATCTTTAGTGTCATATAATGCGTACCCATTAATTTTGAAATAACTGTTGGTTGTCAAATGGGTTTCAGCAATCAACATTATATCGATTTGCTTTTCCATAAGGAAGTGCTCAAGTTCATTTTTTTGTTGGCGAATGCCGTTTGCGTTCCAGAAACATATTTTCAACCAATTCATTTTTTTAAAATTGCCTGCAAAATAGTGGATTGCATTTTCAGCATTTCCTGCATCATGTTCGTCATGGAAACCGTAAATGTATTTATAGATTGAACAAGAGTCTGCAGAGTTGCCTCAAGATTGCTAAAATTTTGGTCGGAGTTTTGAGGCTTGGGCTCCTGATTCAAGTTTGGTCTATCGGATTTTACCACATTCGCATAAGAAATTTGTTGGGGGTTTTGCACGTGTATATGGCTGGTTGGCTGGCGTACCTGGGGAAAATTGCTTGTAGAAATGGTGTTTGTCTGCTGGGGTGGCATATTTAAAATTGATGGCCTATTTGTCATTGATCTCTTGAAGTGAGTATAGACAGGACAACCCCTGTAGTTTGCAGTGTGGTTACCTCCACAATTACTGCATTTTTTAACGCTCGCGTCAGTCTTAGGTTTTTTGCACTCTCGTGGATTGGTCTCACTCCATATGCGGCAATTTTGCTTATTAACAAACCCGTTAAGCCAAAAATGCGCCACATCGCTGAATCGTCTATAAGTTGCGCGAATCGACGACTGATTTTCAAAGTAAATTTGGATAATTTCGTAGCGTTGTTCAAGCGTGAGTCTATTCATGATGATTTGTCAGAGTATACTGAAACAAATAAAAAAAATGTTTCATCAAAATTTAATTTTTTGTGTTACTTTTTACAATTTAAAGTTCTATCTAGCTTAAAAAAACACCCTTTACTTACTTGTATGTGCTGTTTACTTTACGACGCGTTACTACTGTTTTAACTTAATTTTTACTGATTCAACAAAATTTTGCCTACATTTTTAACACATGTTTTTGCAATGTATAAGTTTATATTTTTTCTTTTTATGACTTTTTGTTTTATTGCTTTTCACTCTTTTTTATAAAAAACAAAATTATTTTACTTTCAGTTGTTCTAACCATATGGGCTTCAGGCATTGGCATCACAGCTGGAGCTCATCGTCTGTGGTCCCACAAATCATACAATGCGTCTTTACCTCTGCGCGTTTTACTTATTTTTTTATTTACCGTTGCTGGTCAAGTAAGCCAAATAATATTAAAATGTTTTTGTCCCAAAAACTTTATACATTTTTTGTATTTTTCAAGCGTGACGCCTATACCTGGGCTTTGGATCATAGAATTCATCATAAATTCTCTGAAACCGATGCTGATCCTCACAATGCCAAACGAGGCTTTTTCTTTGCTCATGTTGGCTGGCTGTTTCTTACAGCCCATCCTAAGGTTGAGGAAAAGCGTAAAGTAATTGATATGTCGGATTTGGAAAAAGACGGTGTTGTGATGTTTCAACGCAAATGGTTCATTCCTTTGTTTGCCACCTGTTCGATTGCTTTACCCGTTTTGGTTCCCTGGTACTATTGGAATGAATGTTTATGGAAATCTTTTTGGATTAATTTTAACATGCGCTTCACCTGTACGCTGAACGTGGCTTTTTTTGTCAACAGCGTAGCTCATATGTGGGGCAGAAAACCGTATGACAAGTAAGCTTTATTTTATATCTTTATTTTATATTTATGCAAATAGAACAACGGATTCCCGATATATGCTCTTTTTATATTATATTTTACAGAAATATAAGTCCTGCCGAGAGCCCTATTGTTTCCTTTTTGGCTTTAGGTGAAGGTTGGCATAACTATCATCATGTATTTCCTTGGGATTATAAAACTGGCGAGTTCGGAAATTATAAACTAAATGTTACAACTGGCTTTATTGATCTTTGTGCTAGATTAGGTTTGGCTAAAGGAAGTAAGTTATAAACACTAGCGGTTATAATTGATACAAATCAAAAAATTATAAATAGCTTGTTTTATGTTTCCTAGCTGTCTATACGTCGACTCTAATCATCAGTAGATTTAGAAACTTTTGAAAGATATTGCCAAACAGTCAACTTTACATCCCAATAATCTAAATAAATTATTGAGAACTTGAAAAGAAAAATGCCTTAACCATACCCGTCTACTGATGATTACGGTAGCTCCTATGATACCCTAGCTAGCATAGGAAACAAAAAATAAGCTATTTATAATTTTTTGAGAAGTAAGTTATTTTGAAATTTTTTTTGTTTTCGGTAAACACATTTTAAACTTATACAGTTTTCACTCATTTCAATGCGAAAAGAACAATATCCTGTTCGTTAGAAATTTTAAATAGCAGAAAGAAAGAAATGCCGGAAAAAGTAGAAATTAACTTAAGTGTATAGAAAAAAAATTGTGGTCAAAAAACCTATAAAAGTTTTGTCTGACAAAATATTTTGTTCAACTAAATAATTTATATTTTTGCAGCTTTAGCTCTTTTATGTTTTTGTTATAAAATGTAACGGATTTATACCCTTAAAAAAATGTAAAGTCTATATATAGGGTGTTTTTTTAAGCCCGATAGAACTTGAAATTGTAAAAAATAACACAAAAAATTAAATTGTAATCAAAATTTTTTTTTATTCGAAAGATCAATACGTGACATTAACATTTGAAAATGAAATGGACGTCCAATTTTGGGCCACTTTTTCGAGCACTGCTGGCCGTATGTCACGAACAACACGAACAATGCTGGCCTCCAAGGCGTCAATTGTTGCTGGTTTATCAGCATAAACCAGTGACTTCACGTAGCCCCACAGGAAATAATCGAGAGGTGTCAAATCGCACGACCTTGGAGGCCAATGGACAGGTCCATTTCTCGAAATCAACTTATCGCCAAATTTTGATTTCAGTAAGTCGATGGTTGCGTTCGCCGTATGGCACGTAGCGCCATCCTGTTGAAACCACATCTCCTCCGGATCAATGTCATCCATATTTTCAAACAAAAAATCATTGATCATGGTGCGGTAACGATCTCCATTGACCGTAACGCGAGCTCCGGCCTCATTTTTGAAGAAATAAGGTCCGATGATGCCACCAGCATGAAAACCGCACCAAACAGTGCATTTTTCTGGATGTAATGGAGTCTGTAGGGTCTCTCGTGGATTGGTCTCACTCCATATGCGGCAATTTTGCTTATTAACAAACCCGTTAAGCCAAAAATGCGCCTCATCGCTGAACACAATTTTGCGATAAAACAACGGGTCAGTTGCCAACTGCTCTAGAGCCCAATCGGCGAAAGAACGACGCATACAATGGTCTCGTGGCTTCAATTCAATGATTTGTCAGAGTATACTGAAACAAATAAAAAAAAATGTTTCATCAAAATTTAATTTTTTGTGTTACTTTTTACAATTTAAAGTTCTATCTAGCTTAAAAAAACACCCTTTATAAGTTTTTGATTCCGTTTATAATTACTACAATTTTCATTTCCGACCGTAAAAAATATACATATACAGACTCAGCATTGATAGAAAATTCGATTAAGCGATGTTCATCTGTTCGCCGTTGAAATACCGTTTCTGAGAAAACCATTAGACTTAGAAACTTTTTTCTTTCACCATTCTTTTATCCCATCGATTCATGGGTGTGCTATTAAAATTCAGTAAAATCGGTTAACATATAGCTGAGATATATCCGAAATTCGGAAAAAATCCATTCTTTTTTGAAATTTGGTATGAAAATTATTGAAAAAAAAAATTGTTTGTGTTGCTTCAAACTTCAGAAATTATTAAACACGGCCATTAAAAGGAAAAAAAAGATCCCCTAAAAATTAGCCTAAACCGATTTTTTCATGAAATAGTCGCGTAAGAACTTAAACAACTTTTTTGCTTAAAAGCAGTTGTGGTAATAAAAAGTGGTTACTAAAATACAGAAAATGAAAATATCTGATATCGGTCTATATATACTCGAGATAAAGCCTAAACCGATTTTTCATTGAAATAAATTTTTTTTTGCTTAAAAGCAGTTGTGGCAATACAAAGAGGCTACTAAAACACAAAAAGTGGAAATTTCCGATGTCGATCCATATATCGTAAAGGGTATTTTAGATTCGGCCCAGCCGAATATAGTACACTCATACTTGTTTTTTCAAAAATTGCCAAAAATAATGGCTTTTTTCGGATTTTTGGATATATGTATCTCAGTTATATGTGAACCGATTTTACTAAATTGCAATATCAAATCCATGAACCGATGGATTAAAAGAATGGTGAAAGAAAAAGGTTTATAAGTTTAATGGTTGTCTCAGAAACGGCATTTCAACGGCCGACAGACGGACATCATTTAATAGAGTTTTCTATCAATGCTGATTCATAATATGTATACTTTATATGGTCGGAAATGAAAATTGTGGAAATTATCAAAATTAATCTCAAAAATTGGAAAAAGTAAATGAACACTTTACTAGATAAAATTTGCAAGTTAGAGTAGTGTTGTAATGTATAGGTATACATGTGTACTTAATAGTTACCCTTATATATTTTGGACAAATTACACATACGAGTATATGTATATTATTATAAAAATAATGTGATTATTGTCATTTGTATTCAACATTAGTCGTGACTGGAAAGTTTTACAATATTATTTAACTAGTAAAATGATAAAATATCTGTTTTCAATTAGTTTATATTTTAGAACAACCTGAGATTAATTTCAAAAAGTAAAGTACCGAGTAGCTAGGTACTCACAGTATTTACAATACTAGAAATAACAGCTGCTCTGTAAAAATAAAAAAATAGAAAACAAAAACATGTCAAAGGTTAAAATTAGATAAATAGTATAATAATTAAAAATGGAAGGATCTATGTGTCAATTTAATTGTTCTCCTAAAAGTTTTAAACACATCCGAGCGAGTAAATTTGCCGGAACCTCCTTTGCCACTGATGCTGCCGGATTGTGTGTTGATTAGTTCATTTCCATTAGACATCTTATTTTACTTCTGTTGTTAATAAGTCACACAAAAATAAATTTTTAATCTTTTTATTACTTTTTTTCGTTTTGAAAGTTTACATACGTTTACAATTTCTTAAATATTTGTTTTTTTAACTTAGTTTAAAAATATTGTTTTGTAAACACAAAGCAGCGGTTTGAATAATTATTGCATGTAAAAATTTTACTTGTAAAAACTTGCAACAATTTTTCTGCCTCTCAATTTCTTCCGCTCTTTTGACGCTCTCTCGTTGCAAAACAAAATTGTTGTTGTTAATGAACGCTTTCTAGTAGCAATTGTTACAAATTTGTAAATGAACACAACTAATGTATACAGCAGTCCCAGTTTACATTGTGCAACTTTTTCCGTCACAATTTTAGTCGTTTTTTTTGTTTTAATTTCATTGCGTTTATATTGTGAAATTTGTATTGCAGCAATTTTTTTTTGATGTATACATATATGTATAATAGGGTGGGACACTGTTTTATCAGAAAAAATTTTTGTTTTACATTAATACAAATTGTTAAAAAAAGTTTAAAAAATTACATTTTGAGCCCGCGCTGGAGCTCCTAAAAATTATGCAATGTTGAAAACAGAAAAACTTTTTTTTTAATTTTTAAATATTTGACTTATAATTAAATAATAATTAATTATCAATAAGCTAAAAATATTTATTTATTTAGAATCCCATGCAGACAACAATACAACATATTTACGCTATCAGAAGTCGATGAGAAAAAATAACTTTTTGACGCACCCTAATGTACGAGTGTAACATGTATAAAAAAATGCCAAAAGAAAATTTCAAAAAAATAACGAATTGCACGAGTACAGACCTATGTATATCCTTTCAATTCCTCTTTCCCTTCTCACCACCAAGAGAAGAATTATAGCAGCAAAAGTTATACAATGTAAACTGAGACTAATAAAGTAAATAGTTGTAATGATAGAGTTTTATTAAATCTCCTATTCAGTTTATTTCAAGTACGGATTCGGGATTAAATATGTCTAAAATTAAGTATTTAGTGTTTGAATAATCCGAACTTGAATCAAGCGCACTGTACTGAATTTGAGAAAATCCGTACTTACCATACTTTTGACGGCGCTTGGGATTGATTTAAGTACGGATGGATTGAATTTTTTTTAAGTGTATATTTTTTCTGTTTTGCATTGCTATGATTGCTATGATTACTTGATATAGTTATATTTTGATACAAACACATTTTCCTGTTCGAGGTTATTAATAATATGGTAATCTCTTTTAGTTTAAAATCTGACTTAGTAGGAGAACATGGGAAATAATTTTCCTTTTTGAAACTTTTCAACTGAATATTAGATTTCACATGATATTAAATTCCGGAGGTAAAAAAACAAATAAAAAGCTTCGAATTAAGAAACTTTTACCACCATTGTGGGTGTAAAAAAAATAATTAAAAAAATGTTTTATATCAGTTAAAAAATCAAAGCTAATTTATTAGTTTCACTAAGTTTATTTAAAGAAAAACAGTTTTTCTCCATATTATTTTTAACTATATTTCCGTATTGTCTTTATTTTTCAGGAAAATTTGTCTCACCCGACATGATCAAAAGACGCGCCTTAAAGTGTGGTGATGGAACTCGATATTTTTGCGATGAATATGCGCACAAGGATCAAGTCTGGGGGTATGGTGATAAAGATTTACCACCTGAAGATTTACAAGAGCTTACAAAAATGAATTCCTAATTTCAGTTCTATTGTTTTTAAAAATTTAGTCATTATTTTAGTTTAAGTTGTGTAGCTTTTATAAGTGTTTGTTTAATAAAATACATTGAGTACGAAAGAATAGTATACATTCCTAAAGTTTTAATATATACGAATATTTAATTAAATGAAATTGTAAAAAAAAACTTTAGAATATTTTTTGATAATCAAGGTTTATTTATTGCAAATAAATATAATTTAAAGTGGAACTTGTTAAATTATATGCACGAGACTAAAATAATTAAAACGCAAGAAAATTTTTTGAATTAACTTCCCAGTTCTTGCTTAAGTTCTTTATGGTATAAAATAATTTATTTTTTTGTTTGATTCGTTCAATGCTAAAATAATATTTTAAATTTCAGTTCTTTATTTCACCTGAAAGTGGCCTGGTTGTGTGCTATTTTTAAAGCGCAACAGCGAAAGTGTTAAGTGCTAAAAGTGAAATTGAACAAATATCCTGTCTCAAAGGTACTTGAAATGCAATATTGTGAAATAAAAAACTGTTGTTATATAATTAATTAAAGAACAACAAAAAGAAAACAGAATTTATGTTTTACATGATTGGTGTAATATAAAAATCCTGCCAAAATTTACCATTTATGTGTTTCTCTAAGTTCCATTGAATTTTAAATTTGAATGTAAATACGGGGAAATAAATATTCAATTTTACAAATATTAATGTATGTATATGCGGCAACTGATAAATATTGATATAAGACTAGAAATGATGCAATTATATACATAGATCAGCCTATTACGCTATAAAAGCTATGACAAAGTTTTTATAATTTTATACTTTGTGCTTTTTGTTGAAAAGTTATAAATTTGATTTACAATTTAAAACAATTTTATTAAATTTTAAACAATTTTATTAAAAGTTTTTAACCAAAAGCTCACTATTTTGATAATAATTTCGTTTCCTTAAAAAAATTAATCCAAGAACATTTTTTGAAGGGTATTTTACAAGTTTTGACAGGTTTTAAAAGTAAGATCAATAGGTTCTAAGCCTCCAGATTTTTTTCTTCTTAAAATTGGAACATTCGTCAATTTATCGTTGGAAAATGGGTCGATAATTACTTATGTACGCCGTATGAAAGATAATTTAACATCGAATTCTGGTAAGAGGCAGCCGTACTTTAACCGAGGGTTTTTAAAACGTGTTAATCTTTTGCTATATTTTTTGTGATTGATATATTACTTGTTAGAAATGGATAAACCTTTATATATACTATATGTATATATTAGAGAGGTAAGTGGGGCTCTCATATCGTCATATGAAAGACAATTTAATATCGATTTCTGGCCGAGGGTTTTTAAAACGAGATAATCTTTTACTAGATTTTTTGTGATTGATATATAACTAATGACATCTGTTCGAAAACCAGATGACGGGAAAGAAAATTGTCACATCTCTGGGCTTTGGGATTTTTCCGAATACATGATATACATATATTTCAATTAAAAGCAAAGTATAACATTTATGCGAAACAAGACTGAGTGAAAAGTATATTACCATTTGTTTTAATTTTTTATGTAATTCGTAAACTACATGAACTTAAGAAGTAGCGTCAGAAAGTAAATGCAAAAGAATTATTCAACAATATAAATTCTAGTTCAGAGTTCGATTGATTACATATACGCATGCATAAATAGCTTTTTATTACTTTTTCTTTTGTTTTAGAAAACAAATTTTTCAATTCTCTAATACATAACAATGAACACAATCCAACAACCACAGAAAGCAAATGGTTCTGAAACAATGAATACTGAAAAGACCACAGATAAAATTAAAAGCTTAAAACGTGAAACCAATTGGCCGTCGGTGCTATTTTATATACATTTACATATACTTGGACTCTATGGAATATTGGCGGCTTTTACAACTGCCTCTTGGCTCACGATAATTTTCAGTAAGCGCAACAAGTTATTCTTTATACTTATGTAAATTAAAATATATTGATTAACGTGTATTAACATTAAAATTTCAGCTTTATTTTTGTCAGTATTGGGTATTTTAGGCGCTACTGCTGGAGCTCACAGATTATGGGCCCATAGTACTTACACTGCTTCAACCACACTAAAGATTTTTTTAATGTTGTGTCAAACTTTGGCAGGCCAAGTAAGTTGATAATGGTTTGTAAACTCGCTAACATAAATCTAATAAAACAAGTTTACGTTATACAACACTTTATATAAGTGAAGACAAACACCTTTTAATACAGTGCTGTTTGCTAATGAAGACTGACTGTGAATAATAACTGTTAACGAAAGAATTTGGATAAGCTTTTGTATATAAGTACATACTAATAGGCAGCATGAATAAATTCATTTGTTTATATACACAATATTCATTCACATATTGCATATTTTAAGAGAGTTTAGCGGAGTTAAAAGATTGAAACCAGAAGAAAGATAAGTATTATTTTTTTCTTGGACCAGTACTCAGGGAATGACCCCTACATATGCAGTGCATTGTACTGGAACTAGGAAAATAGATTATATGGGGGGAAACAGAGAAAGTACTGTTTGTGGAAGATGGACTTGCACCTATCAATAACAACACAGAAAGACCAAAACAAACAGCACTGCATTTAAAGCGTTGGAATTAAACTCTTTACATCTGATCAGTGTATATACATACATATGTATGTATCTTCGACATTGCTCACACAAACAAAATTAGTCCAACAGCTCCCTCACTGCAAGTATAATGAAAAAAAGTATATTTCTATAATAAAAAATAAAAAAAAAAAAACATGTAAGCCATGGAAGGCAAAACCCTACCTATTTCTGCTTGGTTCTTATTCCGTACATAGCAAGAACAATGAAAAGAAATTAATAATGAACATACCTATATAGAAAACATGGACAACAGTAAAAAACACGAGTACCCAGGACGGAAGAAAAACACTACAGCATTTTGAAGTTGATCGTTCATGTACTCTTGTATATTCAAATATGTATTAATTTCTTCCATTTGTAAAATGCAAACACGTGTAAATACACCTTTACAATTTGGCAATACAAAAAATATCAAATGCATGAATGAATAAAGATTCGAATGTATATTTAAATTGTCAACGGAATAAAACCGCAATATGTTAAACTGAAGGTGATAAAAGAAATTTGATGCTTTATAAAATAGGCATAAAATTTTAACTTTCTAATCAAATTTTACCTATTTTTTTAAAATGAAAAACTGATAAATAAATTGCTAATAGAATACTATATGCATAAGTATGAATACATATAAATAGGTACTACTTAAATTCATTCGAATAATAACATATTTGAAACCTTATTATTAGTTTTATTTGAATGTGGTTGCGTTTTTCGCAACAAGTAGAGTTATGTTATTATATCACTCATTTGTCTTTTGTATTTATTCATTTGATTTTGTTAAAACAATATGAGTCACTTCGTGCGAAATTTTATTCATTCAGAAGCTTTTGTGGTACGACGATTTATTTCTTCAAAAAGAGTATTCAAATACTTGGAGCGTAGTCATGCAGACGCTTAGTACCTTCATATTTATTCTATATTTTCTTATATATCAGAAGTTTTCCTTGCTATTCAAGATATGTATATTTTGCTACCCTATATGGATTTTACTGTTGCGTTTAATATACATAGATTAATACAATATCATGTTTTTGCTTTTGCATTATGTAAATTAAACAATTTTATAATGTATTTCTAAGCAGCTTTACCAACAATATGATTTTTTAAATTTAAGGGTTCCATTTACCACTGGGTAAGAGCTCATCGTTTGCATCATGAAAAGTTTCGTAAACCAGAAGACCCTTTCTTCAGTAATCGTGATTTTATGTCGGCACAAGTTTATGCTCAAGTTTTGAAGTACAACGAGGAGCAGGAAGCCTTGCTGGAAAAAGTTGATATGAGCGATTTAGAAGACGATGGTGTAGTCATGTTTCAGAAAAGGTGAGAATAGAGACGTTAAACAAACGACTAAATTACATTTTTATACGTATACTATTAAATTCTTCAGATTTTATTGGATTCTGTACTTGATTCTACATGTGTTAATTCCCATCAATTCACCTTTGGAGTATTGGGGTGATTCCTTGTCATCTTCCATTGTTGTGGCATTTTCGTTGCGTTACATGATTGTGTTAAATCTCTGCTGGCTTATTAATTCTGCTCATTTTATTTGGGGATTGGACAAAAGTTTCAAAGCTTCCGATTCAAACAGTGTTTTCTTTATCACAAAAAGTTATTGGCCACAGTATCATTATATGCTACCAAATGATTATCAAAGTGGTGAATATGGAAATTATGCCACCGGCTGCATAACCGCTATGATAAGAGTATTTGCTGCCTTGGATATGGCCACAAATTTGCGTACAATTAGTTCAACTGCTGTTCGCAATGGCTTAACCGAAGCTGTTGAAACTGGACGTCCTATAGTCGATTGTATTAATAAGTTTGCCAAAAAAGAAGAAGAAACAATGCCAAAAAATCATTTCCTCAACAGAGAGAAATTTATGTAAATACCAAATTTATTTTCTTTAAAATAAAATCATGTTTAGTGTGTTAATGTTTTTAAATATTTTTTTATTCGGCTGTTTCACAAAAATCAGCATGCCACGTGGAAAGTGTAACCTCAATTAAGGCGTAAAGTGCACCGTAATTTAACGCTTTGATTTTACGCTGTAGTGAATAACTTAAGAGCGTTAGTGTTGTGCCATGAACAGTACTGCTTACTAATTTTGCTTAGTAAAAATCACTAAATAGAAATAATAAAAAGTGACAAAATCGCTAAATTAGTCTGAAAATACCTAAAGTGGATTACCAAAGGCCGAAAACATGAGTAACATTTGTTTTGAAGATAACTTTACTGAGAGATCGTAAAGCTAGTTTTCTTGTGCTCTGTCAAAATTGGATTATCCAATTGCAAAGCTTCGACGACACGCTATTTGGGTTGGTCTCATACGAGTACATTTTGTACGTGCACGAGGATTTTTGACAGATAAAATAATAATAATTGAAATTAGTAATTTTAATAATCCTCCCCCTAACACTTAAAAAAATAAATAAATAATTCCCCTAATATATATATATATATATATATATATATATATATATATATATATATATATATATATATATATATATATATATATATATATATATATATATATATATATATATATATATATATATATATATATATATATATATATATATATATATATATATATATATATATATATATATATATATATATATATATATATATATATATATATATATATATATATATATATATATATATATATATATATATATATATATATATATATATATATATATATATATATATATATATATATATATATATATATATATGAATGTTTGAGAATACCTTTCAAAAATTTCCAAAGTCTACGGATGATTAGGGTAGTTCCTATGAAATGTCGACATATAGATAGCTGGGAAACATAGAAACAAGCTATTTATAATTTTTTATTGGTATAAATTATTCAATATATTTATTTTTACATTTTAAGTATTTAAGGCTTTCACAATAAAAAATTAATGATGGGTACTGCTTCCTTTATTTGATATTACCTCAAAAATTCGGTTTGGAAGAGAGTTGTAAAGTTTCTCAATAACTGACAGCGGAATTTTGGTCCAGGCTTCTTTAATTCCTTCAACCAAGGTCTCTTTTGTCTCGTATTGTCTGCCTGCTCGTATACCTTTCGAGAAAGTAATCCCCATACATTTTCTATAATGTATACGGAGGTCAATCCAAAATTTTAACGTCCTGTCCACGAAACCACTCTTTTACTACCCTGGCAGTATGGATCGGGGCATTATCATGTTGGAATTCCCATGGCACAGGTCCAAATAAATTAGAAAAATGTGGAAAAGCCTTTTCAAGCACTGCTTTGTAGTGATTAGCGTTCATTTTGGAGGAAAGAAATTGGAGCTCAATTGTACCATAATAAGAGATCGCTCCCCATACCATCACACTGCCCTGAAAGCTATGCAAACGACTAAGATAACATTCGTCTTTTCTTAAATCTTGAAAATAATAGTTGTATCCATCTGGCCCCTCTAAATTAAACTTTTTTTCATCGGAAAAGACAATACGATGCCATTCGCTTTTGTAGCCCATATATTTCCGTGCGAATTGGAGTCCTTCTTCTTTATGTGTAGTATTAGGTGGTGTTTTTATACCCTTCACAAAAATGTTAAGGGTTTATATAAGTTTGTGATTCCGTTTGTAATTTCTACAGTTTTTTTTGCGACGCTATAAAGTATGTATATTCTGATTCCGAATTAATGGAAAAGTCGATTATGCGATGTCCGTCTGTCAGTCGTTGAAATACCGTTTCTGAGAAAACCATTAGTCATAAAAATTTTTTTCTTTCACCCTTCTATTATTCCATATTGCCATGTGTTTGCTATTGAAATTCAGTAATATCCGTTCACGTATAGCTAAGATATATTCAAAATTCCGATAAAAGCCATGAATTTTTGCAATTTTGTATGGAATTTTTTTTTTTTTAACTTTATTATTTTATTTATTGAATCTACATAAAAAAATGTAATGACAATAAGTATTCAAATCTTAATACTAAAAAAAAAATTTTAATTAAAGTCCTGCCAGTGCTGGAAAAAAATTTATTTTTATGCGAATATTATTTCAGAATTCAGTCATCTGTTTAGAGATCTAATGGTAGCCAAAATATCCCTTCTTCTCAGACGGGTATGACCACCAAAATTAAGGATATTAACTGCAAGTGGATTTGGATGGATTTCAAGTTTGTTAATATATCTTGTCGCGTACTTCACAAATTCAGATTTCACAAAAGGCACGTTCAGATCCGCGTGGATTCGTGAGTTTTTAACGTACCATGGAGCAGTTGTAATTCTACGGAGAATTCTATTTTGACTTCTTTGAATTTTTTCAATGTTAGATGCAGAGGCTGTGCCCCATAATTGAATCCCATAGCACCATATTGGCTTTAGAATCGAGTTGTACAGCAAAAGTTTACAATCAAGCTTCAAAGTCGAATTTCTGTCTATTAGCCAGTTAATTTGCACTGCTTTCAATTTCATTTGCGTTACTTTTGCCTCGATGTGCGTCTTCCATGTTAGTCTACGGTCAAGATGAATACCGAGGTATAAGACTTCACTGTGTTGAGGTATTACTTTATTGTTAATAGTAATGGGTGAGCATGTTCCTAGACGCAGTGCGAATGTAACATGGGCACACTTTTGCTATTAACCTTGATTTTCCAAAGCTTGAGCCATTTCTCTAGTTTGTCGATATGTTCCTGTAAGTTTATTGATGCTTGCTGGTGGTTACTATTTATGCTAAGGAAAGCTGTATCATCTGCAAATGTTGAAGTGTGAATGTTGGTGCTTGTCGGCATGTCAGATGCGTAGATCAAATAAAAGATAGGCTCTAATATGCTGCCTTGGGGAACTCCAGCTTCAATAGACTGAGCGGGGCTTATGAAATCGCCTTCTTTTACTATAAATTGGCGACAATATAAATAGCTTTCCAAAAGGTTATGTATGTTTGCAGGTAAGTTAAACTTTATTTTATGCATTAAGCCATCGTGCCACACTTTATCAAAAGCCTGTGAGACGTCGATGAATAAGGCAGAGCAATATTTTTTATCTTCAAATGCCTTTCTTATGACGTTAACTAACCTGTGTGTTTGCTCAATGGTGCCATGTTTCGCTCTAAAACCAAATTGCTGATCAGGAATACATTCAACCTTATGAAGCATTGGATCCAACTTCGCCTTTAGCAATTTTTCGAAAAGTTTTGAAATTGTTGACAATAGACTTATTGGACGGTATGATTCTACTTTCATGTCATCCTTCCCTGGCTTAGGAACCATTGTTATCATGGACACCTTCCACTCTGCAGGGTAATACTCAAGCCGTAAAATAGCATTAAAAATAAAAAGAACAATTCTTTTAGCTACACGAGGCAGCTCTACGAGCATTTTGTTGCTGATTTTATCCATACCTGGAGCTTTTTTAAGGTTTAGATTACCAATAGCATTTTCAACTTCTTCAAAATTGAATCTTAAAGGCACAGGAGGTCTACTAACAATAGGCGGCAACTCATTTGCATTATCAGACCTATTTGTGGTAAAAACGTTTTTCAAATGGATAACAAATAAATTACCCTTTTCCGAGTCATCTCTAGCCCAGTCACCAGATGGTTCTCGCAAGGGCGGCTTACCTCTAACTGGCCTTTTTAAACCTTTAGTCGCCCGCCATAAAGAATAGTCGGACTGAGGAGTACCATCCAGACTTTCTAGATACGTTTGTAGAGAAGCCGTTTTTTGGGTTGCAAGCAAATTTCTTAGCTGATTTGTGCACTCACGTAGCCTTGTTTTTAGTTGCGGAGACCTACGAAGTTGCCACTCTCGTCTAACTCTTCTTTTTTCTAACACAAGTTGCTCGATTTCTGAAGAATATGTTCTATTTTGAAGGATTCTAGAACTAAGTTCAGCGGCTTGTTTAAGGTTTTCGCTAAAGTTGCTTAGTGACGAATTAATATCTTCAGGTGTTCTTAAAACAATATTCTCAGTGCAATGGGTACTCAAAAATTTTTTATATTTTAGCCAATTCACTCGGGTGACAGTCCTATGCAAATTGTTAATCGGGGACCAAGTCTCCTGGGGAAAACGCACTGAAATAACAATAGGTGAATGATCCGATGACAAGTCTAACGAAGGCTCAGCTTGCATCCATTCTACAGGGAACCCCTTTACCACTCCAAAATCAATCACATCAGGGATCTTTCGCCGGTCAGTCGGCCAGTAAGTGGGATGTCCGCTTGATATTACGTCTAAGCCCATTTTAGAAATTGTATCAAAAAGCACTCGACCCTTCGGGGTGATTAAACGTGAGCCCCAAAAAGTGTGTTTTGCGTTGTAATCTCCAGCTGCTATAAAACGAGGTCCTAATGAGTTGAAAAAACTTGAATATTGTGATTCCGTCACTGAAAATCGAGGCGGCGAATAAATCGATGAGATAACCAATTTGTAATGAACATTTTCCACACAGATATTAGTTGCTTGAAGATAGTCCTCGCATGTGTCGTTCAACAAAAAATGCTTTATCCTAGATTTTATCTAGATTGCAGAGCCCCCACAAGCTCTTCCACGGGGGTCTTTAGTATCGTATAGTACGTAGCCGTTAATTTTGAAGAAGCTTGTTGACGTCAAGTGAGTTTCTGCAATCATCATTATATCGATCTGCTTATCCATCAGGAAGTATTCGAGGTCATTTTTGTGTTGGCGGATGCCGTTCGCGTTCCAGAAACATATTTTTAACCAAATCATTTTTTCGAAATAACCTGCAAAATGGTGGATTGCATTTTCACCATTTACTGCATCATCGTCATCATAGACGACGTAAAAATGTTTATAGTTTGAATAAGGGTCTGTATTGTTGCCTCAAGGTTGCTGAAATTTTGATCGGGCGGTCGAGACCTAGATTCCTGATTCGGGTTTGCGAAATTAGACTTAACTACATTAGCATAAGAAATTTGATTTTGATTTTGAACGGTTATGTCTGTGGTTGACTGTCGTGTCGGAGGAAAAGAATTATTAGAAAAAGTTTGAGTCTGCTGTGGTGGCTTAGAAGCAATTATTGGTTTGTTGTTCATTGAGCGCTTGAGGTGGGTGTAGACGGGGCAACCTCTATAATTAGCTGTGTGGTTTTCACCGCAATTACTGCATTTTTTTATTTTTGGGTCGAATTTCGGCTTATTGCATTGTGCTGTACCATGGAGTTCTCCACACACAAATCACACAAACTGTAGGCAACTTGCAGTACGCTTTAGTATGGCCAAATTCTTGGCAGTTGTGGCACTGTACGGGTCCTAAGCGCTTATGCGGTTCCTCTACGGTTATTTTTCGATGTAAAAGGTATTTTATGCTATATATTGGATGAACTTCATTCTTCTTTAAAGTCACATCTCCTGGCTCTAATTCAACCCTAAACATGGGTTGAGGGATCTTTTCACGATTTCTGATGTTTAACACATTTTTTACTTTGAATCCCTTGTCTGTCAAACCGGTCTTAACTTCATCAATGTCTACGCAAGGGTCAATCCCTTTTATTACGACTTGAAGACCTTTAGCGCTTTTAAGCTGATAAGTATAAAAAGCTTTTTTTTCTTTTTCAAATTCGTCAGACAGTTTTCGGTAGTCATTTTCATGGTTAACCTGAATTTTAGTTTCGTTAATATTGCCGTGCTTGATGAAGGTAACGTTAAATGTATTTTCTCCGATTGCTGAAACAATTTTTCTTACCAGTTCATTGGAGGCAGATTCTCTTAAATAAATTGGTGGTGGCTTAAACGATTTTTTTGACGATGCTGTTGGCTCATCCGTTTGAAGAATGGAAAATCTGTTTTGATCTGTTGGTCTAGCGGTTTCGGCACCTTTAAAAATTTTTGATTTGGATGCAATTTGAGCAGATTTAGGGCTTCGCTGACGTTTAGTGATGGTGATATACCTATCCATGCCTACTTGCGTTTTTGGTTTATTGGCATTTATTAGAGCAGAATATCTTTTATCTTCTGTAGTAACATCTATGTTAGGCGGATTTTATCTCTTGTAGAAAGAAAATTGTCCAATGATTGCTTTATAGACTCTTCTTCAGAAGTCCATATACTTTTGCTGGTGGAGCTAAGCTCTTTTTCAAAATTATTTCTGATGGGATCACTCATACAGAAAACAAAACTTTAATGTATACTTTTTTCCTACTGGGTAGGTAATCTTCACGCACAATAACAACAATAACAATGCACTGCCACCGCACTTGTTTTAGTGAAATTGATTTTATTGTTTAGTTAATGAAATGTAAGGAATTTATTTTCCCGTTGTTTTTTTAAAATAATTTGTTATTGTTTTTACAATTTAATACAATATATTATTGTTTTTATATGTAAGTTTAAAAATATGTAAGCACAATGATTATTTGGTTTGTTTTTTTTTTTGTTCACTTTTTTTGTTCACTTTTTAAAAACACGACCGTGCGGTTGAAGAATCACAGAGTGAATCGTATGGATATTTTTGAAAAAAAAGTTGTTTGTTTTGCTTCACACTTCACACAATTATTAAGTATGGTGACTATAAGGCAAAAAAACACCGATCATATATTGGTCCATATATACCCGAGGTATAGCCTAGACCGGGTTTTTCACGAAAATGTCACGTAAGTGAACTGAAACAACTTTTTTTGCTCAAAACCAGTTTTGATAATGAAATAAGGATATATAAAGATGGAAAATGAAAATTTCCTATATCGGTCCATATATACCTGAGATATACCCTATCCGATTTTTCCGTTCATATATATTTTTTTTGCTGAAAAGCAATTCTCGTTATAAAAGAGGGTTACTAAAATACGGAAAATAGAAAATTCCGGTATCGGTTCATATATAACCGAGATATAGCTTAAACAAACTTTTCCTTGAAAATGTCCATGAAAGGTTTCGTTTTTGGAATGGTGATTACAAGGCAAAAATATCTTTTTCCCGATATCGGTTCATATATATATCCGAGCATATTGAAAATCGATTCAATAATGGTGGAATTATTAAAAATATGATTTTCAGAGGCATATTTTACATGTTTTTTTTCTCCCTTATGAGGTAACTTTCAAAATAAAAACTATCCTGTGTTCCTGACATCAAAATATCTACATATCAAATTTCACATAAATTGGTTCAGCGGCTTGCGAGTGAAGATATAATAAGTAGACACATAGTTATTTTCACATTTATAATATTGGTAACGATCAAGAAAAAGAGGATCTCTTCTATATGTCTGAGAGTAGGCTGCCGGGGAGCAGGTTTTGTCTTGGCGTACACCAAACCAGGGTACTTTGCTTTCTAGAGCATAGGGGAGAAGAAGTTCTTCGTTTGTTATAGCCAATAAAAGAAGCCACATGAATTATGTTGTGTTGGACTTCCGAAACTCTTACCAAATGTTAAAATTGGCAGAACGGGTATCAGCAGAGCCCTGAGCAGGCTCTGGCTTGCAGACAATCTCGGTGCTGATAATAGTTGAAGTGCTGCCTTGATTGAAACGATCTGACTGTGGTTTAAACCTAAAATTGAAGGAAGGGGAATGAGTTTCCCTGAAAACGTTTGTGCATGCCGCTTTTCGGAGGCCAACCCCCTAAGTACTGCTGTCTTGCAACAGATACTTGTACTGTAAAGAACCAGGGGTGATGTTTAGGGTGAGTTGATTAAGGTCTGGTATTCTTAATGGAACTCAAAGGGTTTGTCTATATTTTTTTATTTTTATAATTCAATTATTTATTGTATCTTCTAAAAGAACTAACAATAAGTATGTAAATCTTAAAAATAAAAATTCATTAATTAATATAGAAAAAAAAAATTAATATTGACAAATTTTATTTACTTAGGTCCAGCCAATGCTAGACGAAAAACTGTTTCTTGCGTGTATTTTGTTGGTAAATTACCTTTCCAACGATCTGATGGTTGCAAGGGTGTTCATCCTTCTCAGTCGAGTGTGGCCACCAAAGTTAAGGATGCCACGTGCGAGAGGATTCGGGTGAGACTTAAGTCAGTTAATGTACCTTATCGCGTATTTTGAAAATTCATCTTTTACTAAGGATACACCTAGATCTTTGTGAATGCGAGCGTTTTTAACATACCATGGAGCTGCAGTAATTATACGGAGAATTTTATTCTGGCGCCTTTGAATTTTCTCAATGTTAGATGCGGAGGCGGTACCCCACAATTGAATTCCATAGCTCCATATTGGCTTTAGGATTGCGTTATACAACAAAAGTTTGCAATCTAACTTCAAGATAGAATTTCTGCCGATGAGCCAATTTAGTTGCACCGCTTTTAATTTCATCTGGGTGACTTTAGCGTCAATGTGAGACTTCCAGGTTAGCCTATGGTCGAGATGAATACCAAGGTATTTGACTTCACTGTGCTGCGAAACAATATAGTTGTTGATTTTAATAGCCGAACAAGTTTTTCTACGCAGTGTGAATGTAACATGGGTACATTTTTGTTCATTTACTTTGATTTTCCAAAGTTTCAGCCATTTCTCCAATATAAGAATATGTTCTTGCAAATTTTGTGATGCTAATTTATAGTCTTCATGGACACTGATGAATGCTGTATCATCTGCAAAAGTTGAAGTGTGAATTTTGCAGCTCTTTGGAATGTCTGAAGCATAAATCAAATATAAAGTTGGACCCAATATGCTACCCTGGGGAACTCCAGCTTTGATTGGCTGAGACGAGCTTTTGAAATCACCTTCCTTAACGATGAATTTCCGGTCATATAAGTAGCTCTCTAACAGCTTGTGCGTGTTTGCAGGCAAGTTTAATTTTATTTTATGAGTTAAGCTTTTGTGCCACACTTTGTCAAAAGCTTTGGAAACGTCTATAAATAGAGCTGAGCAATATTTTTTATCTTCGAACGCATTTCTGATAACATTCACCAGCTTGTGTGTCTGTTCTATGGTGCTATGCTTAGCCCTAAAACCGAATTGATGGTTAGGAATACATCCTACTTCATTCAAGATTGGGGTCAACCTCATCATTAAGCTATGTACACACGGTTGTCAGATGTTACAATATTGCCAGTAAAATTGTTTGAAAATGTATTACAATCGTGTGATCTGCCAATCTTTAACTTAGAACCTTGTCAGAAAAACCATTGTCAATCAATTGTAAGACGATAATGTTGTCAGGCATGTGACAATCGTGAGAACACTCTTCGTCGGATAATTGGCTGGTATTGTAAGCTCAGTTGTAATTGTCAGATGTATAAAATTAATGCACCTGACAATGGCATCATTATCAGAAAAAAGTTTGATGGGCAACACTGCCAAGCAGATAGCTGTTGATATACATAAGTGGCAATGCCTTACAAAATGTCTGGCAATTTTTTTCATCTAACAATCTGACAACCGTGTGAACTGACAATTTTTGTTGTCAGGTGAATTATTTGCCAGACCAAAGTCTGACAATGAAATTGTAAGATTTTCTTACGATCGTCTGAACACACAATTTACTTCTGCGGGACAATTTTTCATTGTCACTACATTGTCAGCATATTGCCAGATCTTACAATATTGTAACATCTGACAACCGTGTGTACATAGCTTTAGCAATTTCTCGAACAGTTTTGAAATTGTTGGCAATAGACTTATCGGTCTATATGACTCAACTTTTGTAGGATCCTTTCCTGGTTTGGGTATCATAGTAATGACAGACACCTTCCACTCAGTAGGAAAGTACTCGAGACGTAAAATAGCATTAAAAATAAAAAGGACGAGTCTTCTAGCTACTCGGGGTAACTGCACAAGCATTTTGTTGGTAATTTTATCAATACCTGGAGCTTTTCTGGGGTTTAAGTTACTAATAGCATTATCGACATCTTGAAAACGAAGTCTAAAAGGTACGGGAGGTCTAACGGCATTTGGCGGTATATCAGCTTCATCATTCAGTCCGTCAATGGCAAACACGTTTCTCAAGTGGTTAGCGTACAGCATTCCCTTTTCGGAGTCAGTTCTGGCTCAGTCCCCAGTTGGAGTATGCAAGGGTGGCTTAGATCTAACGGGTCTCTTTAACCCTCTTGCTGCTTTCCACAAAGAATAATCGGATTGAGGACTACCATCGAGGCTTTCCAAATAGGTTGTGCGGGAAGTAACTCTTTGGACTTCAAGCAAATTTCTTAGTTGACTTACGCATTCTCGAAGCCTAGCTTTAAGCTGGGGAGACCTGCGAAGTTGCCATTCTCTTCTGATTCTTCTTTTTTCTGAGACAAGGTGTTCGATTTCAGAAGAACAAGTTCTGCTATATTTCTAAAATTTGTAGTGGTACCATGTTGCACGGCTTTTATAATATTTTGGGAAAAATCATTAATTGACTCATCAATATCCTCTGGAGTTCTCAAAGATATATTTTCCGTACAATGAGTATTTAAATATTTTTTATATTTTAGCCAATTCACTCTAGACTGGAATACACCTACATATGTCGTTAAATGGGGATCCAATGTTCTGGGGGAAACATATAGAGACCATAGTAGGTGAGTGATCGGAGGACAAATCCAATAAAGGCTCTACATGCATCCATTCTAAGGGGACGTTTTTTTACGATTCCAAAGTCAATAACATCTGGCATCTTTCGCTGGTCAGATGGCCAATAGGTGGGACACCCGCTGGAGATTACATCTAAACCCAATTTTGATATAGTATCAAAAAGCACGCGACCTTTCGGGGAGATTAATCTTGAGCCTCAAAATGTGTGTTTAGCATTATAGTCACCAGCAGCTATAAATCGGGATCCAAGAGAAGTAAAAAAATTTGAGTAATGGTTTTCTGTAACTGAAAGCCGAGGCGGGGAATAAATTTATGAAATTACCAAGTTACTGTGAATGTGTTCAATACAAATATTTGTTGCTTGAAAATATTCTTCACATGTCTCATTTAACAAGTAATGTTTAATTCTATTTTTAATTAGAATAGCCGAACCTCCACAAGATCTTCCACGTAGATCTTTAGTGTCATATAGTATATAGCCATTTATCCTGAAATAGTTTCTTGACGTCAGGTGAGTTTCAGCAATCAACATAACATCGAGTTGCCTTTCCCTCAGGAAGTGTTCAAGTTCATTTTTATGTTGGCGTATGCCGTTTGCGTTCCAGAAACATATTTTTAAATAAATCATTTTTTTAAAATAGCCTGTAAAATAGTTGATTACATTTTTAGCATTTCCTGCATCATGATGGTCATAGTAGCCGTAAAAGTGTTTATTGATTGAACCAAAATCTGCAATGTGGTTTCAAGGTTGCTAAAATATGGGTCGGGCTGTTGAGACTTGAACTTCTGATTCGCGTGTGGTATATTAGTCTTAACCACATTGGCATAAGAAACTTGGTTAGAGCTTGGAACATTTATTTGGGTTGTTGACTGACCTGCTAGAGGAAAATTGTTGCTTGAAATGAATTGCGATTGCTGGGACGGCTTGGGAGGAGTTAATAATTTATTTGGCATTGAGCGTTTGAAGTGGGTATAAACGGGGCAACCCCCGTAATTAGCAGTAGGATTGCCTCCACAATTACTACATTTTTTTACATTTGTGTCAGTTTTTGATTTGGTGCACTGTGATGTGCCATGGAGATCACCACACACAACACAGACAGTGGGCAATTTACAATATGTCTTAGTGTGGCCATACTCCTGGCAGTTCATGCACTGAACAGGTCCTGAGCGCTTATGAGGCTCCTCTACAGTAACTTTCCGGTGTAGAAGGTATTTAACATCATATATTGGATGAACCTCATTCTTCTTTAAGGTGACATCTCCAGGTTCTAATTCCACCCTAAACATGGGCTGAGGTATCTTTTCTCGGTTTCTTATGTTAAAAACATTCTTAATTTTAAACCCTTTCTCCTCCAAACCAGTTTTAACGTCATTAGGATCTACGCCAGAATCAATGCCTTTAACAACAACTTGTAGGCCTTTCGCACTTTTAAGCTGATAGGTGTAAAAAGCTCTATTTTCTTTCTCCAAGTCGTCCGTCAATTTGCGGTAATCATTTTCAGGAATTACCTGAATTTTTGTTTCTTTAATATTTCCATGCTGCACAGATATTACGCTAAAGGTATTTTGCACCTATTAAGGTAATAAGTTTGCTTACCAGTTCCTTAGATGTAGGCTCTCTCAAATAAATTGGTGGAGGTTTAAATGATTTTTTTGAAGTTGTTGGCTCATCCGTTTGGAGAATAGCAAACCTATTATTATCAGAAGGCTTACCGGGATCCTCATCTTTAGGTATTTTAGGCTTTGATGATAATTGGGCAGATTTAGGGCTTCGTTGCCGTTTCACAACGGTGATGTATTTATCCATGCCTACTTGGGTTTTCGGCTTATTGGCGCTAGTTGAACTAGAAGATGTTTTTTCTTCAGATGTTGCAAATATATTTGACGAACACGAACGCGTGCGGTTTCTTTCTCTTGTAGAAAGAAGATTTTCTAACAATTTTTGTAAAGATTCCTCTTCAGCAATCCAAATGTTTCTACTAGTTGAGCTAAGCTCTTTCTCAGAATTGCATCTGCTAGGTACACTCATGCAGTTTTTTTTGTTTGTTTTATTAACAAATAAAAAATTAATTCAAAAAATAAAAAATGTCACAAAATATTTATTTCATATAAGGTCACTCTTTTTACCTATTACGGTTTTTTTTATTACTTTCCGAACAAAAACTAACACGACCGCTCAAGAAAACAAAACTTTAATGTATAGTTTTTTTCCAACTGGGTAGGTAATCTTCACTCACAATAACAATGCACTGCCACCGCACTTGTTTTATTGACATTGATTTTATTGTTTAGTTACTGAAATGTGAGGAATTTATTTTCCCGTTGTTTTTTTAAATAATTTGTTATTGTGTTTACAATTTAATACAATATATTATTGATTTTATATGTATGTAAGTTTAAAAGTATGTGAGCCCAAAGATTTTTTTTTTTTTTTTTTGTTCGCTTTTTAATAATACGACGGTTGGAGAATCACAGAGTTTGTCTATATGGCTACATACATATGGCAAAAAGTTGCGACTTTTGTGAGCCTAGTGAGCCACACGGGGACGCTGATGAATCTTGAATAATTCACTCCGCTGAGTTGATCCATCATTAAAAAGCTCATCACGGCAGGTGCTGATGTAAATCAATGACACATCCTATCTGAGAGCACACCCCCGGCGATCAGGTATTGTCATGGCAGAAAACTGAGTACTCTAACGTACTCAGTTTTCTGCGGTTATTGTAGCAAATTATATTAGGAACTAGAAGGGGAGGACAGACAAAAAGTTGCGAACTGTGTGAGCAGATAAGACCACCAAGCCAGGTGCAGAATTTTTTTTATCTCGTACCTGTGCTCAGGGGATAACCTTTACATATGCAGTGCGTTGTACCAGAACTAGGAAAATCGGTTGTGAGGAGGGGAAAGAGGAAGCAGTATTTGTGGGCATGGACTTGGACTTTCGTGCATCGTTATCTTAAAGTTTCGCACAAATATTATTATTTCTACAACAAGCAAAAGTGTTACGCTGATTTGAAAGTAACAAAACACACTTACTTGAATTTCAAGAACTTCTTTGTAATGATTTGAAGCTGAAGGTTATGTTATCAAAAAATATCATTTGTTCCCACTTGTTCTATGAACAATATGAGAAGAGTTTCCGTATTTGTTTATTGTGTTTGATAAATAAGAAAACGTGTTGATTTTTAAAAATTTGTTATCTTATTTTTATTGCGTTTGCTTTTTGAGTAACAATTAAACAAAGTTGCATAAAAGTAGCGAAAGTGAATCAACTCAATCACTTAATGAACAGCCGGTTATTTTCTTATTTTAAATAATATTGATAATTTAGATCATGTTGGCAATATAAATTTTTTTTGGTATTGCAGAATAGACAAAGTAAGATTTTATATAGAAAAATCATATACTTTAAGCTAAGAAACATATAAAGTATTGGTAACTTACGGTCTTTAAAGCTGAATTTCCGAGTTTTTTTGCTAGGTGTTGTTTTTAATATACATACCTATAAAAATGTTATTGCAACAAATTTCAAACATTTTCTGTCAAATCTAAAAAGTTTCAAAACATATAATTTTCTAAATTTCTTCCAAGGCTGCCTTGTTTACTTCAAACACATCATGTTGCAATCTATTAAGATAATCTAATTTTAGTTCAATTATAATGTAAATATACTACAACTAGCATCATATGGCAGTGTTCCAAAAGGCAGAAGCTTGTTCATATTAAGATCTTGCTAGCGTTTGTCCGTTTAAAGACCAGGCGGAGTTGGTACTAAAATTACTCTGAATATTGATCGGCAACGATTCAGTTGAGCGAGTTTTTTCCGGCAATGAACTTAATAAAAAATTAGAAACTGTTCAATTCTCTGTTATGAATTAATATACATTTTTAAACTAATGAATTTCGTTATGACGTTTTTGGCGCATCTCTAGGACTGGTAAAAGTATTTTATTCTTAAAGCATTTACATAAAAAAAAACTTGTCACACAGCAACAAAGAAGATTTAGGGCCATTATTACAACTAGCCGGTAAGGTTGGCGTTAGTTAAAAGTATCATCAGTAGAAGTGAGCGATAAACTGACCGTTAACCATATTTCATTATTACAACGTGCCTGTAAAATTAAATTGATCTATTTTAAAGTATGACAATAAAACACAAGGAGATAAAAATTGTATTGACAATTAAACTTCACTTTGATTGCAATTCATTGAGGGAAAATGTGGCAACTTCAAATATAATGCCTGTGGTTAAAAGCTGCCAGTAACTTATCGCTTAGTTTTAGGTTAAATGAAGTTGTGATAATGAAATGCGATTTATCCGGCCAGTAAACTCCTGCTTTTGACTAACGCCAAGTTGTAATAAAAGGCCTTAGACGTCTAACTTTTTTATTTTTAGAACTAATTTATAAGATTTGCAATAAATTTCTTCCGTTCAAGAATTCAATTTAAATTTGATATTGAATTTATCGCCCAAAAAACAGATTTTCCTGAAGAAGTCTTGCAAAGGAATACGAAATATTGAAAAATACATTAAAAAATTTTTAAAAAACAAAAAGGACCTTGAACGGAAGAAATTTATAGCAAATATTAAATTAAATAAAGGTCAAAGCAAATATGATCAAGAATACTAATTTATAAGAAAAGTTAATTAAATATATACTCATATACCTTAATATACAATATACATATGTACGAGTATGTACAAAATAACAGATTTAGAGTGTAATTGAAGTATTCGTAGATTGCTACTAAAAGTAGTTGACATTGAAGTAGTACTATTTTTATTAGCGATTTTCAGGGATAATATACACATATTGGTTTTGCAAAATTTGGGAATGCATATTTTCAAATTGTTCATACGACTTGAAAGAAATGTGGTAGTCCTGTTGATAAAGTTGTTTACTGATGGATTGACCATCATACGAGTATGCTAATACAGAATAAATTAGCAAAGTATAGTATGCACAGCATAGGCGAAGACCCAAATGCCGAAGTTTATAATGAAATACCTCAAAAAACTATAAAACGATACGATACGTAAGTCAACAACAATAAGCCTGACTGCACTTACGAAATAATTACAACAACGCTTTCTTCTGCCCAGTAGTGCGATTCACTATGCATTTTAAACCCCAATTATTTCGGTTAAAATTATTAACCACAAAATTAATATTTTTCCTATTCACAAGTACTTTCAACACCATATGATGGGATTTAAAGTCAGCTGTTAAATTTAACCACATAAATAGGTGTTAATTAACACTCCAATTTTTTGTGGGTTTAAAAAAAGTGTTGATTTATATTGTTTACATATTCATTTGATTTAATTTATGTAATAAAATATTTGTCTAATAAAAAAACAATAAAAGTGTTTCCTAACTTTTATAATAATTAATAAATCTTGAAAGTAATATTTTTATATAAAACAATTATTAAAAATTTTTTATTCAATATGTATTTCGTTTTCCTTTAGAAAACTTCTGAAGGAAAGTATTTGTTGCGTGGCTGGTTGCCACGACTTGAGTCTGTGTTCTAAGCTAGAATGAACTTCCACAATAAAACCCGACAGTTAATATTAACATATAAATTTATTAAAACAATCTAATTATTTAGGCTGTTTGTTAACTGTTTGGAAACCGTATCTGCGCTGTGTGCGCGTTGTATGGGCTTTTTGCGGGTTTATTCTTTAGTCTTTTGCTCGAGTTCTCAACACAGACTGACTTTGTAACTAAGCAAGATAATTTGTCAGACCCAAACCGTTAACGTTCAGCCATCTTTTTTATAAAAGTAGTATATAACCATAAATACATTTAAAGTTACAAATATATATGCAACTAACTACAATAAATACATATACAGTTAAAAGAGATAAAATAAATGTTTAGTACAAATCGAACTTCTCATTTCTGGGTTGCCACCTCCACAACATCCCCACCCCCGTGAGCCGATACAGGTAGTGAGGCCTCACCACTAGATTCACACACGTCCAACACCGCTAACTTGGAAACTGGTCTTTTTAAGAAACCACTGCTAGTTCGTACATTTGCCGAACGAACAATACCATCTTTTCCTTTAAAGAGCTCAACGACTCTACCGCGACACCACGATGACCTGGGTAGATTTGGGTCACATACAAAAACAAGGCTGTCCAAGCATATGGATTTCGTAGGCAAGCACCATTTTACACGGCGGGTAAGCTCAGGCAGATATTCTCGGAGCCACTGCCGCCACCAACCGTTTTTTAGATTTTGAGCTATTCGCCACTGCTTACGCAAACAATTAAGTTTTGGATCATATGACGCTGGTGTTTGCGTAGAATTAGTGCATCCGAGTAAAAAATGGTTCGGTGTTAATGGTTCCGGTTCATCTGGCATAACCGGCAAATGAGTGAGTGGGCGAGAGTTCACAATATTTTCTGCCTCAAGCAACAAACACCACAAAGTTTCGATGCGAGGAGCCTGCTCCTTCAACATTACATATAGGGCCTTTTTTATAGATTGGACTAGACGTTCCCAGGCACCACCTTCACTGGGATTTGCAGGCGTATTAAATATCCACTTCACTCCCAGTGGGGCTAAGTGTGTTATTATGCGGTCGTGATCGAAAAAATCGTTTGCTACCTTTAGCTCTTTTGCCACACCAACGAAATTCGTGCCGTTGTCGCTGCGAATTTGTACGGGCACCCCACGCCGATTTATAAAATTTCGTAAACAAATGATAAAAGCATCGGTAGACAGATCAGTCGCTAGCTCAAGGTGAACTGCTCGTACGGAAAGGCACGTGAAAAGGGCGACCCAACGTTTTTCGTGTCTTCGGCGAATTGTAACAACCAGCGGCCCGAAAAAATCGACTCCCGTGTATGAGAAAGGCCGAACAAATGGCGTGACCCTGTCAATTGGCAAAATGCTCATCTGTGGCTGGAACGGCTTAGCTTTCCTTAACTTGCAAAATTGACATCTGTATTCAACTTTTTTAAGAACTTCTCGTATTGACGGTATCCAAAACCGACGACGTATTTCATTTATTACAGTCGCTCTATTTATATGGCAAAAGCGACTATGGTACCAGCTTACAAGCAACTGCGTAATTCTATGCTTTTTGGGCAAAATAATGGGCTGGCATGATTCCACAGATTTAAAAACAGCATTCTGTATCCGACCACTAGCTCGTATGAGACCTTCGGCATCTATATAAGGATTGAGTTGTATCAGTTCGCTAGATTTTGAAATTGTACTTTTTCGTTCAAGAGCAGCATAATCATTGATAAATGCAGTTCTTTGGGCGTAACCGGAAAGCCACTTTTCGGCTTTCTCTTCCTCCTCATTGGAAAGTTCCCCCTTTTTCAAATCTTCATGTCTCGTCTTCCGCAAGAGATTAGCAATATAGCGTAGAACCCAACTTATACATCGCTTGAGTCTACGGTAATTCGAAAAATGATTAATAACTTTCTCAATTGTACTCACTTGTTTAACCACTATGATTTTCCTATTAGCTCTTAGCTCATCATTGCATTGGTCAGAAACTTGGTTCACTTCAGCGTCATTTGGCCATTGATCTTGTGGTTTTAGCAGAAACGGCGGACCTGTTATCCATATTCTTTTAGGATCATATCGTGGAGGAAATTTTGACCTTGTTCCATCATCAGCTGGATTATGCTTGCCTGGACACCAATGCCATTCTGCAGCGCTGCTACTCTCCAGTATTTCTGCAACTCTATTAGCCACGTACTGTTTATACTTTGTATGGTCACCTCGAATCCATCTAATTGTTGTTATTGAATCGCTCCAAAAAAATACTTTTCAACTTGAACATTATGACACTGCGTAATTGAATTTTTTAGTCTTACGGCCATTGTTGCCGCTTGCAGCTCAAGTTTTGGTACTGTATGATATCGCGTAGGAGCACAACTAGTTTTTGCACAAACAAATGACAATTGGACTTGATTCTCGATTTCGGCTCTCCAATACGCTACCACGGCCAATGCTTCCTCGCTAGAGTCGGCAAATAAATGTAATTGTATTTCTCTTACCTCAAAAAACTTAAAGTAGCACCGTGGCACTTTCAGTTCTTGAACTTGTGGCAGTTCTTTTAACCACATCCTCCACCGTTCCCATATAGTTTTTGGTAACTCTTGGTCCCACAGCAATCCTAACTTCCAAGTTGATTGCATTAATAATTTAACCGATATCATAAAATTTCCCAAAAAACCAAATGGATCAAAAACGGACATAACTACGCTTAACATTTCGCGTTTTGTAGGAACCTTTTCCATTCGCAATATTGATTGTGGAACACGATGCAGTTTCAAACTGAATGTAAACACGTCGAAATTTGTAGACCAATTCATTCCAAGAACACGTTCGCTATCCCTTTCCAAATTTATCGACTTTTGAGGGCAAACTGCATTCCCGAAATGTTTATTCACAAGCTCTGAATTGGATACAATATTTCTCATTTCGAAGCCGGCATGCTTGTGTATCTCAATAATTTCTTTAGTGACCTTAACAGCTTCCTCTTCAGTATTAAAACAATCGACATAGTCGTCGACGTAATGTCGTTCTATAATGCCTTTAACAGCTCTGGGGCAGCTCTTTTCAAACTGTTTTGCATTTGTGTTTTTAACAAACTGGGCTATCGTCGGAGAACATGATGCACCAAATATTAGTCTCTGCATTACATAAACCTCAACAGGTTTACTTGGATCACCATCCCTCCACAGAAATCTCAGGCAAGATTGGTCCTCTTCTGCTACAACAATCTGGTGAAACATTTCGGCAATATCTCCACAGACAGCAAATGGGGCCTGGCGAAATTTAAATAAAATGGCTATAAGCGGTTGATTGTCTGGGCCAGCCATAAGAGCTTTGTTGAGGGACATATTACAAATTTCTGCCGCTGCATCGAAAACTAACCGTATTCCATTTTTGTTTGGGTTATGTATTGCAAAATGGGGCAAATAAAAAGATTTGAGCGATGGTTTATCTCTTTCACATAAACTCAACCGACGCGCGTATTTTTTGTCTATGTAACTATTTATTTTCTCTTTGTACTGTTGAGCATAGCTTGAATCACGGGCCATTTTTCTTTCTACACCCTGAAGTCGCTTATATGCCATATCGAAACTTTCTGGAAACCCTTTGAAATTATCTTTCCACAATAGTGGCGTTACGAAACGGTCCCCAACCTTTTTCGTTGATTTATTTAAAATATCCAGCGCTCTCGAATCGTCTTTAGAAATTTTAATTTTATTACTGAGTTTGACACCAAATGTTTCTAAGCCGAAATAGGAAGTCAACAATTTTTCTAATTTTTCGTTCTCGTCCGCTCTTTTTAAGTGCAAAGAATGTCGCTGTTGATTATTTCCGCCTTTGTTGTCTAGACCATACGCCATCCAGCCTAGACGAGTCTTTACGGCGGCAGGACCGACAATAGTGGACATATGTAATACTTCTAGCGGCACTATTAAAAAGGCGTGTGCCAAACTTATTATCATTTTGGGCTGAACGTGTTCATAATTCACGATTGGCAAATTTCTTATATGCTCATTTTCGTAGCTACTGCGGCAAAAGCTTTGATAAGGAAGTGATAAATTATTTGATGTAAATACCTTTGAAATTTTATATTTTTCGGCTCCTTGGTGTACCCCACTAATTGTTACATCAACTATTTCGCACGGTTCCGAGTTAACACTTTGCGTAAACCATTGCACTTCTAGTTTGGTCCTTTCACCAGAAATTCCAATCTCTTGAGCAGCTTTTGCGTCGAGGATAGTTGTATCAGAACCATCATCAACAAATGCGTGAATTGTAATATCTTTTGATGGCCCATATAACTTTACAGGAATAATTTTAAACAACACGCTTGTTCCATTGTGGCCCAAGTCGTTTAAATGACAGATTCTATTGGCATTATGTGTTTTATTTGTAGACGATAATGGCACTAAATTGTTGTCCAACTTATCCTGCGAAGTAGCTTCTTTTTGTTGATCATGAAGAAGGTGATGATGCCGTTTGCTACAACCGTTCACGCTACATTTCTTTTTTACGACACACTTAATTGATCTATGACCAGCCTTGAGACACGAAAAACATAACCTTAAACTCTTTACTTTCTTCCAACGACTATCTACCGGCATTTTGAGAAAGGTGTGACATTGCTCCATGGAATCACAGCGATCTTTACACAAAATACATTGTTGTGAGCCAACGCTCACGTTCACCCTTCTGCGGCCTCCTGATGTTGCAGGTTTTGTTTGTGGCTTTCTGGTTGCGTCTGCACCGATACGTGTTGTTGACATTGAATCGGTGACAGTACTAGCGATTTGTCGCAGTGCATTCAACCATTGACTAAATCTAACTATTGTTGGTGCTGCGTCAAGGCTAAGGCACTTTTCAGCCCACTGCATTTGAAGCCCAACTGGCAGCTTAACAACAAGCTCATTTAGTAACATCGGGTTCGACAAATGGTGTGCACCTTTGGCATTCTGAAGGAACGTCGACATATTTGTTATTTTGTTGGCAAAAACAATAAGGCTTTCTAAATCGCCTTCAGCGACAGGCCAAATGGTTCGAACCTTCTCAATCTGACTTTTAATTAGCTGCTCGGGTCTTCCATAATTTTGCTCCAATGTTTCTATAATTGCAGCTACATTGGCAGAATTCGATAATAGAGCTTCCACTGTGTCTCTAGCCCGACCAACCAAAGCGTCCCGAATTCGCATAATATTATGCAAATTAGAATATTGAAATTCTCTAGTTGTGCTCTCAAATGCTTCAAAAAATGTTTGCCATTCTTCTGGCTGACCTGAAAAAGACGGAAGTGGGTAAATTTTCTTATTTTGAACATTTTGGACTTCCCTATCTCTATTTAAATAATGTTCTCTAGGCGGTAATGAGTTATTATTCGGCATTTGCCTGGTAGCGAAGTCCGGTGTTCTATTCGACTGTTGCGTACCGGCAGCCGAAGATACATATGGCATGGCAGCAGAACAATGTGTGGCGACAGGTTGTTGCTGTTTAGCTACAGAATACTGCATGGCAGCAGAACGTTGCATGACAGCAGGATATTGCGTGGCAGCAATATTTTCTACAACAGCGACATGTTGCACGGCAGCAGGATTTTGCGCGGCAGCAGGGTATGGCATGGCAGCAGCATATTGCACGGCAGCAGAATTTTGCACGGCAGCAGGATAATGCACGGCAGCAGAGTTTTGCACGGCAGCAGGTAATTGCATGGCAGCAGTATATTGCACGGCAGCAATGTCTTGCGCAACAGCGGCATGTTGCACAGCAGCAGGATATTGCCCATCACCACCACGTTGCACGGCAGCAGAATTTTGCACGGCAGCAGGCAATTGCATGGCAGCAGTATATTGCACGGCAGCAATGTCTTGCGCAACAGCGGCATGTTGCACAGCAGCAGGATATTGCCCATCACCACCACGTTGCACGGCAGCAGAATTTTGCACGGCAGCAGGTAATTGCATGGCAGCAGTATATTGCACGGCAGCAATGTCTTGCGCAACAGCGGCATGTTGCACAGCAGCAGGATATTGCCCATCACCACCACGTTGCACGGCAGCAGAATATTGCGTGGTGGCCAAATTTTGAATGGCAGTAGAATTTTGCTTAACAGCAGCAATTTGCGTGGCAGCAGAGCTTTGCTTAAAGGCACCAATTTGCGTGGCGGCAGAATATGGCATGGCAGCAGAAATAGGCAGTGTAGCGGAGGAATTAATTTTTCGTTTTTCAGCAATTTCGTTGGCGGTATAAATATTAACCGATGGTGATGTTAAAGTCGATGCCAGTAGTGCTGACGGCGGTAAAGATGTTGTCGATGATGACGGCGGCACATTTGTTGTCGGCAATACTGTTGAAGGCATAATTGTTGTCGATAATGGCGGTACCTCTACCGATGGCACGGCGGGCGGCAATTGAATCGACTGGGAACTAAATTGGTCTTTAATTTCCTTTATGTTCTTTTGCACCTGCTCATTATTTGACATTATTAATGCCTGCATTTCTTTCAGCTGCCTGTTAAATTCAACTTGCATGTCGTTGATTTTCTTACCGATATCTTTAGACTGCACTTCTGAATCTTTATCGTTATGGCGGTCAACTTTTATTGAATTCCCAGGCAATTCTTCCCCGGTTTTCTCTGCAATTTGTTCCTTTCGTGGCGGTGTGCGTTTTATACCTCCCATATCTATTTCAAAGCAGCTTAACTTGATTGGAGGTACTCCTTTGTTTTTTCTCTCACTGCTTCTTGGAGTAGTCTGAGACATTTAGCCGGCGTGGACAAATTTCACAAATAACACGTACACTCAACGACAGCAACCGTCTGGGCACTAGAGAATACGATGCTACACAGAACAACGATGCAAATAAAGAATAAAGATGTTGCGTGGCTGGTTGCCACGACTTGAGTCTGTGTTCTAAGCTAGAATGAACTTCCACAATAAAACCCGACAGTTAATATTAACATATAAATTTATTAAAACAATCTAATTATTTAGGCTGTTTGTTAACTGTTTGGAAACCGTATCTGCGCTGTGTGCGCGTTGTATGGGCTTTTTGCGGGTTTATTCTTTAGTCTTTTGCTCGAGTTCTCAACACAGACTGACTTTGTAACTAAGCAAGATAATTTGTCAGACCCAAACCGTTAACGTTCAGCCATCTTTTTTATAAAAGTAGTATATAACCATAAATACATTTAAAGTTACAAATATATATGCAACTAACTACAATAAATACATATACAGTTAAAAGAGATAAAATAAATGTTTAGTACAAATCGAACTTCTCATTTCTGGGTTGCCACCTCCACAACAGTATTTGTTGATTGACTATAAAACCAATAATATTTTGATAGACAATAAAATAACATTTTGTTTAAATGTAATTATGTATGTATGTGCTCTTGATGATATTTTATTTCCTATCACAAATATGTTTCTGATTTTATAATTAATCAACAAATAGGTACATTCCTTAAAAAGTTTTCTAAAGCAAAACGACATATTCAATAAAAAACTTTTAATTATTGTTTTATATAGAAAGGACCTCGAGCTCATATATTATTTTTAAAATTTTTATACATATGTATGTATATAAAAAGGTCAAAGGTACAAAAGATAAAGAAAACTTATAAACAAAAAGAGATTCAGTACAATAGCTAATAAAAATTAAATGGAGAGTTGCCACGTTATAACAATCTGAACGTGAAGAAAAATAAAACCCTTTACGGTGGCTATACATAGTTAGTGAATAACGTAGGGGTTAGTGCAAACAACAAAATGTGTGGTTAAATTTAACTCTTCTAACTGGGGTGTAAAGTTAGTGAATTGCATTACAGAGCTGCTTTAAGCCTGAGTTATCAAAGTAAAAAGTAACTTTATTTCTTAAAACTCATTCACTCTGTGATTCTTCAACCGCGCGGTCAAACAAACCAAAAAATCATTGTGCTAACATATTTTTAAACTTACATATAAAAACAATAATATATTGTATTAAATTGTAAAAACAATAACAAATTATTTAAAAAAAACAACGGGAAAATAAATTCCTTACATTTCATTAACTAAACAATAAAATCAATTTCAATAAAACAAGTGCGGTGGCAGTGCATTGTTGTTGTTATTATTGTGCGTGAAGATTAACTACCCAGTGGGAAAAAAACTATACACTAAAGTTTTGTTTGCTTGCAAAACCGCAATAAGTGGAAGAGCAAATTTATACAAAAGAAAAACTTTGTGACAATTATTTTTACATACTTTTAAATTAAAAAATATATAAATAAAAAAACAAAAATTGCATGAGTGTACCTATTAGATGCAATTCTGTGAGGGAGTTTAGCTCCACTAGAAAAAACCTCTGGATCTCTGAGGAAGAATCACTTAAAAAATCATTGGATAATCTTCTGTCTCTAAGAGATAAAAAACGCACGCGTTCGTGTTCGCCAAACATTGCTGTTACAACAGATGACATACCATCTTCCAGTTTAGCTATTGTTGATAAACCGAAAACTCAAGTGGGTATGGATAGGTATATATCCGTGGTTAAACGTCAGCGAAGCCCTAAATCCGCGCAAATATCATCGCAACCAAAAATGTCTAAGGGCGATATTACCTCTGCGACAACGGATAGTAATAGGTTTGCTATCCTTCAGACTGACGAGCCAACTGCATCAAAAAAAACATTTAAACCGCCACCAATATACTTGAGAGAACCTACATCTAATGAGTTGGTAAAAGCACTTATTTCGGCAATTGGTAAAGACACCTTCAACGTAACATCAGTGAAGCACGGACAAATAAGTGAAACAAAAATCCAAGTCAACTGCGAAAATGATTACCGAAAACTTTCTGCCGCTCTGGAAAAAGAGAAAAGATCTTTTTATACTTATCAACTTAAAAGTGCTAAAGGCCTTCAGGTTGTTATTAAAGGTATTGACCCTTGCGTAGATATTGATGACGTTAAAACCGGATTGGAAGATAAAGGTTTTAAAATAAAACCGTAGTAAATATCAGGAACCGTGAAAAGATCCCTCAACCCATGTTTAGTGTTGAACTAGAACCCAGGGATGTTGTCCTGAAAAAAGGTGAAATTCATCCTATTTATAACCTTAAATTTCTTCTGCATCGTAAGGTTACCGTTGAGGAGCCACATAAGCGTTCAGGACCCGTTCAGTGCCTAAACTGCCAAGAATTTGGCCACACAAAGGCTTACTGTAAGTTGCCCGCTGTTTGTGTTGTATGTGGCGAACTTCACGGCACAACTCAGTGCAATAAGCCAAAGGCCGACGCAAGTGTTAAAAAATGCAGTAACTGTGGAGGTAACCACACTGCAAATTATAGAGGTTGCCCTGTCTATACTCATTTTAAGCGGTCAATGACAAATAAGCCATTGATTTTAAATATGCCACCCCAGCAGTCAAACACCATTTCAACAACCAATTTTCCCCAGGTACGCCAGCCAACCAGCCATATACACGTGCAAAACCCCCAACAAATTTCTTATGCGAATGTGGTAAAATCCGATAAACCAAATTTGAATCAGGAGCCCAAGCCTCAAAACTCCGACCAAAATTTTAGCAATCTTGAGGCAACTCTGCAGACTCTTGTTCAACCTATAAATACATTTACGGTGTCCATGACAAACATGATGCAGGAAATGCTGAAAATGCAATCCACCATTTTGCAGGCAATTTTAACAAAATGAATTGGTTTAAAATATGTTTCTGGAACGCAAACGGCATTCGCCAACATAAAAATTGACAAACTTGAGCACTTCCTTATGGAAAAGCAGATCGATATAATGATGATTGCTGAAACCCATTTGACAACCAACAGTTATTTCAAAATTAATGGCTACACATTATATGACACAAAAGATCCCCGTGGAAGATCTTGCGGCGGTTCGGCAATTTTGATAAAGACCAGAATTAAGCATTATCTAATGAACGGGACACGTGAGGAATATCTTCAAGCTACAAATATATGCCTTGATTATTTTCATGAAAAAATCGTTATATCCTCGATTTACTCACCACCACGATTTTCAATAACAGAAAGCCAATATTCAAATTTTTTCAAATCGCTTGGTTCTCGATTTTTAGCGGCCGGCGACTATAACGCTAAACACACTTTTTGGGGATCACGTTTAATTACCTCGAAAGGCCGTGTGCTTTTTGACACCGTTTCCAAAATGGGCTTAGATGTGGTTTCAAGCGGACACCCCACTTATTGGCCGTCAGACCGACGAAAGATGCCTGATGTTATAGATTTTGGAGTTGCGAAAAATTTTCCTTTAGAGTGGATGCAAGTGGAGCCTTCATTGGATTTGTCATCAGATCACTCACCCACTATAATCTCTGTTTCGTTCCCCCAAGAGATTGGCTCCCCGTTGACCGTCAATAGAGTTAATTGGCTAAAATACAAAAAATTTTTGAGTACACATTGTAGTGAAAATATCGCCTTGAGAACACCTGAGGATATTGATGCGTCAATTAACGATTTTTCTAAAAACCTCAAACTGGCCGTACAGCATGCTACCACTAGTCATATAAGACACAGAAATGAGAACAATAGAACTTATTCGGCTGAAATTGAACAACTTCTGTCAGAAAAAAGAAGAGTTAGAAGAGAGTGGCAAACTCGCAGGTCTCCCCAGCTTAAAACTAGGCTACGGGAATGCGTAACTCGACTAAGAAATCTGCTTGAAATCCAGAGAATATCTTCCCTTAAAACATATTTGGAAAGCTTGGATGGTACACCGCAATCTGACTATTCTCTGTGGAAAGCGACAAAAGGTCTGAAAAGACCCGTAATAGGTAAGCCACCTTTGCGAACTTCAACTGGCGACTGGGCACGAAGCGATTCCGAAAAGGGGATGGTGTACGTTGATCATTTGAGAAATGTTTTTACGACAAATGATTCAGCGGATGCTGCAGCAGAATTTCCGCCGTATGCTGTTAGACAGCCTGTGTCTTTGAGACTTAACTTTCAAGATGTCGAAAACGTTATCAATAACATAAACCCCAGGAAAGCTCCAGGTATAGATCAAATTACTGGTAAAATGCTTGAACAGTTACCTCGTGTAGCTAGAAGAGTTCTACTTTTTATTTTTAACGCTATTTTACGCCTTGAGTATTATCCTGCAGAGTGGAAGGTCTCTATGATTACTATGATACCCAAGCCAGGGAAGGATCCGACTAAAGTAGAGTCATATAGACCAATAAGTCTACTACCAACAATTTCAAAACTGTTCGAAAAATTGTTAATGGCGAAGTTGTCTCCAATACTTAATGATGTGGGATGTATCCCTGATCATCAATTTGGCTTTCGGGCTAAACATAACACCATAGAACAAACACATAGGCTAGTCAATGTCATAAGACAGACTTTTGAAGACAAAAAGTACTGTTCAGCTCTATTCATCGACATTTCCCAAGCTTTTGATAAAGTGTGGCACGACGGACTGATGCACAAAATAAAGTTGAACTTGCCTGCAAATACTCACAAGCTTCTGGAAAGCTACTTATACGACCGGAAATTTGTTATCAAAGAAGGTGATTTTACAAGTCTCTCACAGTCAATTGGAGCAGGAGTTCCCCAAGGTAGCATTCTAGGACCCACTCTATATTTAATTTACGCATCTAACATGCCAACGAGATCCGGAATCCATACTTCAACTTTTGCAGATGACACAGCTTTTTTTAGCGTTCATGAAAACCATCAAGAAGCTTCACGAAATTTGCAGCAGTATATTTCAATATTAGAGAAATGGTTGAAACTTTGGAAAATAAAAGTTAATGAACAAAAATGTACTCACGTTACATTCACACTGCGTAAGCAAACATGTTCGGCTCTCCAAATTAACAATACACCTATTCCGCAGCATAATGAAGTTAAATACCTTGGTATTTACCTCGACCGTAGGCTAACGTGGAAGCCTCACATTGATGCGAAAGTCACTCAGTTGAAATTAAAAGCAGCGCAACTAAATTGGCTTATGGGCAGATATTCGACATTGAAGTTGGACTGCAAACTTTTGTTATATAACGCAATTTTAAAGCCTATATGGTGCTACGGAGTTCAATTATGGGGAACCGCCTCAACATCTAACATTGAACAAATTCAAAGACGACAAAACCAAATTCTTCGTACGATTACTGCAGCTCCATGGTACGTAACAAACTCACGAATTCACAAGGATCTGTGTGTTCCGCTGGTAACTGACGTGTTCTCTAAGTATGCCACAAGGTATATCAGTAAACTGGAACTTCACCCAAATCCTCTTGCACGCAACATACTTAATTTTGGCGGCCACTCTCGGTTGAGAAGAAGGGATACCCTTGCCACCATCAGAACGTTAAATAGGTGATTCTACCGATATTATTCGCGCGAAATGAAACTCTTTTGTCTAGCAGTGGCTGGACTTAAATAACTTTTGTATTTAGTATTAAGATTTGAATACTTATTGTTAGTTCATATTTTGAAGATTCAATAAATAAATGAATGACAAAAGAAAAAAAAAAACTTGAAAAGTAAAACCAAATGTTATTCGCCGGCGTAAGAAATATAAATATGTATGTCTATTGCAGAGTATAGCTTATATCGAATTTCGTCCGACGTCATTATTGTGTGTATTTACACTCACATATATATACATATATATTATATTTGACGATGATTTGATTCTCGACCAAAAATTGGTCGTCTGCCCGAGCTTTGTTGCCGACTTTAAATAACTGTATGATAATAATAGGTATGCTCCTCAAGATCTTGTTGGGCAAGTTTGAACTGATGAGAGTAGAAAAAAATTACGCCCAAATTTTGGTAATTTTAGTCAAACCTGCTGGAACGCAAAAAATGATATTGTACGTGTTGAAATACTACTTATTAAGTTAAATATTTTTTAGTGATTTGAGACGCTTAAAACGCATAACATCGTAAAAGCAAAACACTTGCATCATTTGCAACAGCTGTAAAATTAAAAGCAAAACTACTTTTTGAAAATTATTTTGTATTTGTAAATATAAAGTAATAGGATGCACAGCATGGGTGGAGTAACGAAGACCTTATGCCCACGATGGTATTAGCCCTGACCCACTGTACCGACCTATGCCTTCGCATAGGAAGTTGCCGCGTGGTTAACAACGAAATACCTAAAAAAATAAACTAATACAGTTAGTTGAGGTAGACAGTTAACCAACGAGAGTGAGACGCAAAACTCTCGAAGGCCAAACAACAACGACAAGAATGACCGCACTTAAGAAATAATTACGATGACGCGAAAGCTGTTCTCCAGCCCAGAGCAGCTTAACGACTCTGAAAGATATTTATAAATGAAAAGAAAATGAAAAGAATACTTTCTCTCAAAATTGCACAAAACATGTCACGTAAACGCTTTTGTACAACTTTGTATTAGGTCGGACCATTATTCACGTGGAATTTATAAGGTTGACGAAAGTTTTTATTTACAATATATTGGTAAACTAATTATTTATTTTCTTATTTAATTCCGTATATTTAGCCCAGTTGAAAATGAAATTCTTATTCCCCTCACCGGAAGCTTCTAATGGGTGATTTTATAAGAACTATCGGAAATTTAAAAAAAAACACATAAAATTCAGAAAAATGCATGAAATATTTATTTGGATCGATAGTTGGTTCGATATAATTTAATGTTTGAAGATTATTTCATGCAAATGTTGGCCGCGGCTGCGCCTCAAATGGTCCATCCGCTTAGTCCAATTTTGGCATACTCTTTCCAACATTTCGGCCGGTATCTCACGAATAATGTTGGCAATGTTGGCTTCCAGTGCGTCAATCGAAGCGGGCTTGTCGCTATAGACAGTAGCCTTAACATAGCCCGATAAAAAATAGTCTAGAGGCGTTAAATCGCACGATCTGGGCGGCCAATTGACTGGTCCCAAGCGTGATATAAACTGTTCACCGAACTCACCTCTCAATTGGTCCATTGTTTCGCGTGCTGTGTGGCATGTGGCAACGTCTTGTTGAAACCACATGATGCAAGTAAAGCTCTTTCATTTTGGGCAAAAAAAAGTTTGTTATCATCGCACGGTAGCGCTCACCATTCACAGTAACGTTGTGATTCGCATCATCTTTGAAGAAATGCGGCCCAATGATGCCGCCAGCCCATAACCAGCACCAAACGGTTGTTTTTTGTGGATGCATTGGTAGCTCTTGCAATGCTTCTGGCTGCTCTTCACTCCAAATACGGCAGTTTTGCTTGTTCACGTATCCATTCAACCAGAAATGAGCCTCGTCGCTGAACACAATTCTTCGATAAAAAAGTGGATCTTCATCTAACTTTTCAAGAGCCCATTCACCAAAAATTTGGCGTTGTGGTAGGTCGTTTGGCTGCAATTCTTGCACCAGCTGTATCTTATAAGGCTTCACACCCAAATTCTTCCGCAAAATTTTCCACGTAGTGGAGTAACAGAGGCCCAATTGCTGCGAACGGCACCGAATCGATAATTCACGGTCATCACCAACGTTTAATGTCCAACAATGTAAATTTGGTGCGAAATTTTTTTACAATAGCCCGAATAGAAGCCTAAGTAGGTCGATTAAACTGACCATAAAATGGATGAAGCGCGCGATGAACTTTCTTAACAGAGCACGCATTTTGGTAATAAAATTCGATAATTTGCAAGCGTTGTTCGTTTGTAAGACGATTCATGATTAAATTATAGACCAAACTGAAGATGTTTGACAGTGACACAAGATACAAAACGTGCGTGAGCTGTCAAAACTACTGTTGCCAAAAAGATAATGGCAAAAAAATCACTCGTTATAAAGTCAAGTATTGCGTAACTAAAGTTGCTGTGCCTGACCTAATACTTACCAATGCTTTTTTATCTGGCAGCCATTTTGTCAGATGTTAAGATGTTTGTTTTAGTTCAGTTTGGTCTGGCATTTCAACCGAATAGACTGACTCTTGAACGACGCAAATATAATAATTTACTTTGAAAATCATAGTTCTATTAGCGATGAAGTGTAATTTTGTTTGAATGTGCTAGTATAAGTCGATAAGCGTGTAACGATTGACTACTTGAAGGACAGCATTCACCGCTTTATTGGCGATATATGGTCACAAATGTTAAAAAGAGTTATCGAAAATTTAACTTTCAGATTATCCTACGTCGAAGCCAGCCGAGGAGGTCGTATCCCAGAAGTCGTATAAGAATTTAAGTGCCAGAAGATTATCTTTCGAATAAATTAAATTTTATGTCAATTTAATAAATTAATCTTTTGGTTATTCTATTTAAAAATTTTATACTTCTATAGATATCACCCTTTAATAGTATCATGCTAAGGCGCTCTTGCTGTTCAATTATAGCCCCATTCACATAAAGAGGCTAACGGTATAATATTTTGGTGTTAATTAACCTGTTTGCGTTTTGGAAACCTAATTTTTTGTTTGGCAAAGTTGTCGTATGTATACAATATATGTATGTATTTTAAAATGGGTTAAGATAAACAATATTGAAAATGACAGTTCAGCAGAAAATTGCATTTAATAAAAGAAACTGGCTTCATATTAAAGAATTCATTTTTGAATAAAACACTTTAGTCATCAGCTTCGAACCAAAGCAAAATGAAAGAAAGTAGACGCATGTTTGATTAAAAGTATTATATCAGAGCCACGAGATCTTCTTAAGATAATAATAATAATAAATAAATATATTGCGGATTGTAAATTTATAATATCTCAAAGTGCATAAGTATATACATTAATCCATAAAAATTTTATTCATAAAAAAGGAAGAATAGTATGTACATATGGTGAAGCACAAACTTCAAACAAAATATTTTTTTAAAATTTAATATATAAATGTTTCATAAATTTAAGAGTTAATTATATATCATAAATATAGTATTACAACATTGAAAGTATATGTTTTCAAAATTGAGAATTAATTAAAGAAAAAATATTTAAAATAATAAAAATATATATATATATATATATATATATATATATATATATATATATATATATATATATATATATATATATATATATATATATATATATACATATATATATATATATATATATATATATATATATACATATATATATATATATATATATATATATATATATATATATATATATATATATATATATATATATATATATATAAACAATAAACCAATAATTCTGCTTATATGTCACAAAATTAAAAAAAAAAACAAAAAATAAATACAAATTTTTCTAAAATCATAATTAACTAAACTCAACCATTTAGTTTGGAAAAGGTGAATCGTGATTATTGTGGAAATATTCATCCGTTTTGTAATTAAAATAAACATAGGTAAATATTTACATATATATGGATGTATTTACATACATATAATCGTACATATAATTGCAAAATTTCAATTCAAAATTAAATAGCTTATAATTAAATTAAAACCTAATTTTAACAATATTAAATTTATAATAATTACATCTCAAAGCAAATTTTTCAATTGGTTTTTCGGTTCCATAATGGAACATTCAAAATGTTTGTTTACGATGACATTTTGGAAATAAAGTCGCATTTGCTTGCATAAACAATCAAGCAACCTGGTGGCGTTTTTTAAACGACTTTTTCATATTGATATTTTCATCTGCGGTTCGTCCTAAGAAAGCAGGTCTCAATAATGAAAATATCTTTAATGAATGTTCAATATAACGGCACAGATAAGCAGAAACTTGCAGACATTATTATTGATGAAAGTAATGGAAATTGTCTGTTATGGGTCATCTCAAAGCAGTATTCTACACTGAAAGAAAACTCAAATCAACCAATCCCAAGCGGTGTCACAAATGCGGTAAGTACGGATTTTCTTAAATCAAGTACGGATAATTCAAGCACTAAATTTTAAACGTATTAATCCCGAATCCGTACTTGAAATAAGCCGCAAATGAGATTGATTTAAGAAAACTTGACATTGAATCAACCTTAAAATGCGATTGATTCAATAATGTTAGAGTTGGTTCAATCCCAAATACGTACTTGAAATAAAAACAATCGAGCCTATGATTATTCACTCCATTAGCTACTAATATCTATACCAATCAAAAATATATACAGCTTGTTTTTGTGTTTCCTAGCTGTATATGTGTCGAGATTTCATAGAAGTTATACTAAACAACAGTAGACTTGGAAAACTTTAAAAATATATTTTAAAAGATTTAACTAAATATTCCAAATAATACTACAGAAGTAAAACAAATAAAGCTTATTTTCTTAGAGAGTTCTGGGACAAATTCTATGAAACATTTGACAAGAGTTATCCTAATCAACTGTAAACTTAGACAACTTTAATACATGCTTTCAAACATTAATAATGCACTCGCATATAAAACCCAATGTTGAAACCAATAAAACCTCAAAAATGTTATTTTCTCATATTTGTTCACACTGCGTTTGTTAATGAGAATTCAAAAGGAAAAATACTCAAATAATATTTCACAACCAGAAAAAAACAGCTGTTTTTTCTTAGAAACCCTTTTATTTCCATCTCTCAGCAATTTATTCACATATATGTATTTGTGGCTTTGTTTTGGGTTTTTACTCGGTTCAAGAGCTCTGTACTTGATTCAAGAGTTTTGTACTTATTTTAAGTCATCGCGGGATTGGGTTTCTTGAACAATCCCGTTTTTTGACTTATTTTACGTACACTAACACATAAGTGTACTTAAAATAATAATAATTACAATAAATAGTACTTAAACTTTTGAGTACGACTCGTACTGAAAGCAAATAAAAGATACTTAAATTTAGTACGAGATTTTTATTTCAGTGTGCTGGAATTTGGCTGATACAATTCTCCGTCAGTGGTTGAGGGGAAAATATAACACATTATTACTCGTATATATAAAAACCAAACACATTTTAAATATGAAAATATCAATATAAGAAAGTCTTTAAAAACGCCACCGGGTTACATGATTATTTATGGAAGCAAATGTAAGTTTATTTTTAAAATGTCATCGATAAGAACATGTGTTCATGTGTTCCAATTTTCAATACATACTAAGGAACAAAAGACGAAATATCAGCTGCGTATGAATGATTACGAGTATTGATGGATAAAATTACTAAACAACAACTATTCTCTTCATGCCCATTACTCCGCGATTTAAAAGGCACATAACAGCACAAAATAAAACGAAAGTGACTTTTGTCAGAGGCCAATACAGACGACAGTGGTATTATTTGCTAGTCACACTTACATATTTTGTATATTGTGTACTAATTTATGAATGTAACCAAATGCAAAAATACCACGTTTTAAGTAATATTTATATTCAATATTTGCAATAAATTCCTGAAGCTCAAGATCCTTTTGGGGGTTTTTTTTTAACTTTTTAATGTATTTTTCAATATTTTGTCGGAAATTTATTTGTGTGTTATAAATTCAACAAAATAATTGAGCTGAAGGAATTTATTGCGAATATTGAATTAAATAAAGGTCAAAGCGACTAGGGTCAAGAGTAAGATTTATATTAAAACTTTTGTATAGAATAGTTTCTAGTTTATAATAAAGCAAAATTTGTTGTCTTAATTGGCCATCAAAATAATACTGTTACGTTTTTGCCTCTAAAAACGTTTTTGCGGATTCTTCAATTGTAAATGAAATTCTTATTCACACACTTGTTCGTTATACAGTTTTAAATAATTTTCAACTTTATTTACACTTGATATCACTGAGTACCAAAACACAGCTACTTTCTGACTTATGACTGGCTTGCATAAAGCTTAAAAATCAACTGCCTCGTTGCCGCTGGCCTGCCAGCTATTTATACGTCTTATCGCCTTTTACAATCGCCACGATCTTTCTAGTTATTCATAGTTGTAGATTCAAATGTAATAAAAATATAATTTTTATGCATATACACATATACTCACATCCTTGCGAGCAATAAGTAAGTGACAATAACAAACAATATTAAAACGAAATACTAAGAATGCAAGAATCAAAACAACATCATTTGTAGTTGATTTATTTTGAATTTTACATACTTTAAATCAAACATGCCCAGACCTATGCGCTTGGTACTCAATTGTTTTTGTAAATGCGCTGTGCTCTTTAATACACAAATAGTGCGCTCAGCATTACCAATGAAAAATACACAAACAACTTCGTCTTTCAAATTTTTTTTCGTTCTTCACCGCACACACACAAAAGCAAAGCAACAACACTTTCGCATGCTTTTGTAAATTGTTTTGCTTTTTACAACAAAATATATTAAATAAAAGTAATTTTTCCTTAAATGTATTGGTGTTTACTCTTCCATATAGAACTTTTGGGCATTACTGGTTTATGTATTATATTTTTATCTTGTTTATGTGAATGTGTTGTACATTTGTAACGAGCAGATCAATATATGAACACTGGGTTAGATAAAAATTCTTAACAATATATTTGTTCCTTCTGTTGTCCAACGGATTTTTTAAAAGACCATATAACGTGAAGAATACAAATAAGTGAAATGTACAGAGTTATTATGCTTGTTAGTTATCTCTTTTCCGTCGTGTTTCATCTCTGTTCTACTTTGTGCTTAACACCAATGTTTAACTACCAGTGTGACCACATCCAATAATATTTCAAAACTAAATCAGCTGTAAAATTATGCTGAAAAATGCAGAAAAAATCCTAAACTATCAGAAAATGCTAAAAATTTGATTACATTATTTCTTTGGTATTTAGTTAATATATCTTTATAAATTATTTGTTTTTCATAATTCTTTCTTATAAACACTTATTTCACATCATTTCAATTAAGGAACTAGTTTAAAAAAGCCAGTAAAATATTTATGGAACGACGTTTTTTAAAACCGTAAAACAAATGTATATTTCATCCAGAATATGAGTGCATGAGTGTAAGTAAGTATGTACAGTCATAATAAGTTTTCAAACAAAAGGTATCATTAAACTCACTATTACATGCTATTTATACTCACAAGCAAACTTAAATTACTAACAAAAAATCGAACAAACAAGAATCATTTTTTTTAATTTAATTAGTATTTAAATAGAAGTTATATAACATATCGAAGAAATAAATATTCTTCAAATATTCAGCTTCTGAAGATTTGTTCGAGATGTGATAATATGTAAATGTTCTTTTCGCATTTTTTTAATGGAATCAATCGTTTTTTATTATAAAATTTTCATAAACATATATTCAGCTTTTTCAAAACAAACCCAATATAAAATAGCGAATTCATAGTCTTTATAATTCTATTTCGAATTTTCGTTTTTATGAGATTCATGCCGCTAAAAGCTTTCCGCATTGCAAAATTGGAATCTGAATGCAATTTGAATTAATACATAGTTATATTGGTACACTTCTATGTATAAATCAACTGTTAAATTTATATTTAATCGTTCGTGTAATCGTATTTTCTGCCACTGAACCATCAGTTCAAAGTTGTAATTTCTTCTACAGTGAAATCATCAATTTTTCCTTTAAAATATTCCTTTAATTTGCATTTTTTAGTTTTAATTTAATATATGAAAATATTTTGGCAATCGTTGGCTAATTTTACATATTAACTGACCTATAAAATCTGCAACAACTACAAATAACGATAGGCCTATTATGAACGAATTCGTTCATAATAGGCCTATTGTCAAAAACAAAGTGAAAAAATTAAAGCGCGTTATAATGTAATCTTCGGCAGTACTATCGAGTTAACATTTCCATCTTCTTTCACATAAACATTTAGATGCCAGGTGCTAATTTTCATTCGCGCTAATGGCGAATGAATATTTTTTAATTAAATAATGCTGACATACTTATGTAGTTGAAAAATGCTAGAAAAAATTCTAACCGCTAAGTGTAAAATTCAGCTAATTCAGAAACAAAATGCTAAATTTATCCCCAAAAAGGTCAAAATGGCTATGCTGGAAGCTATATTTATGTCACGAATATTTTTTTCTCCGTACTTTAATTCATATTTTTAATCAAACGTCACTTTTTCTTCTCTCTGCTTCCGTCTGCTTGACGGTAAGACTGCTCTCAACGAACTAAAAATGAAACATATCAAAAAAATTTTAAAGTTTTGGAAACCAAAAAGTAATCGCGAAAGAGTGAAAGGTGGAAACATGATACGTTCATGTTCCGTCGTCTATGTGTTGCATTATAAAGGAAATTGAGTAAAATATGTTTTTGTGCTTGTTTTTTTTTGTGTATATCAACTTCGGATAAACAGGTTGCGAAAAATTTGGCAGTCTAGCTTTAGGAGTCTAGCTTCGATAGTGAAGAGACGTGTTTGTTTTTAATCGGAGTGTTATAAAATAAAACCGGAATAAGTGAAGAGTGAATTTATATAAAAAATAACTTTGTGACATTTTTAAAAATATTGTTAAAGCGCAAATAAACTTTAAAAAGGTAAACACTGCATGAATGTACATATCAGATGTAATTCTGAGAAATAGCTTAGCTCCACTAGTAAAAACCATTGGATTTCTGAGGAGAAATCGTTAAAAAGATCATTGTATAATCTTCTGTTTCTAATAGATAGGAACCACCAGCGCTCGCGTTCACCACATATAGTTGTTACAACAGAAGACAAACCATCTTTCAGTTCAATTGTTGCAGATAAGCCGAAAACACAAATAGGCATGGACAGGTACGTAACCGTGGTTAAACATCAGCGAAGCCCCAATTCCTCTCATATATCATCTCAATCGAAAATATCTAAAGATGACAATACCAATACGGTAACGGAAAGTAATACATTTGATATTCTTCAGACTGATGAGCCAACTACATACAAAAAAAAAGAAAAAAAAAAAAAAAAAAGAAAAAAACGCCACCAATATATTTGAGATAGCGAGTAGGTCAGCACTTATCACTACAATCAGTAAGGACACCTTCAACGTAACATCAGTTCAGCATGGAAACATAAATGAAATAAAAATCCAGGTCAACCAGTTAGCCCCCGAAAAAAGCCATGCTTCAACAATTAGCGGAGATACTAACTCCTCTTACAGCTTTTTTAGGTTTTAACCAAAACTAAAACGTTCCAGCCAAAGTAGGCACCTCAACTTAGACTAGCCTGGGTTGAAATGCAAGCAGAACCACCCGGGGTATGCTGATCCCCGTTCTGCCAATTTATACCCTTGGTAAGGGGTAAGGAAGCTAAGCCTTGCAGAAAAGCCTTGATGGTACTCCTCAATCTGACTAACCGTTGCGGAAAGCGGCAAAAGCATTGAAAAGACCTGTTAGAGGTAAGCCACCTTTGCGAACTTCAACTGGCGACTGGACAAGAGCCGATTCTGAAAAGGCTGTATGTTAATCACTTGAGAATCGGAATCATTTTTATAATAAATGATGCAACTCAACTACCGCCACTTAGTTTTCAAGTTTTCAGGTATTGATAAAATTACTGGTAAAAATGGTTCGCCTATCCAAATTAACAACTCACCTACTCCGCAGCACAATGAAGTAAATAACCTTGATATTCACCTCGACCGTAGGCAATACATAACTAAAACAATTGTTAATAAAAACTTTTTTGTTTTTTTTTCAAGTTTCATTAAATTATTCCATTGATATCCAGCAAAGAAAAAAACACAAAAAAGTTATAAGCTGTGCTATCAATTGCACCTGTTATGAATTCGCCTTTGTCTACTGTTTAAAGGTTTTTCGTAGTGTTGATTAAAGTCATCCAAAATTGCTCTGTTCTTTTACATTGATGTTTGTCTCCTCTAGCATTTTCATACCCTGGAAACAACTAGGTAGGTAGCCAATGAACTGGAAGTACTATCATTCAGAACATTCCACAATTCTCTTTGCAACAGCAAGAAGTCCATACTAAGTTCCCACAAAGCTATTTCGTAAGAGTGTTATTTACATTTTTTTAATGTTGATTATTTTAAATAATAAAAACCTCGAAACCGGGACCAGAACCTGTTGTTATAACGACATTTTATTTAATAATAAACTTCGATGTTCGCCGGTATTTACAAAGCTGTTATATACATGCGTATTTTGCAAGATAATAAGAACATATTAATTTAGTTTATTTATTCTTTATTTTTATTATTCAAACATTAATTCACAAAAAAAAAAACCTAAAACACATAATGGCTTTTCTGTAGAGTGGAAAATAGTTTTAATTATTAAACATAAAAATAAAAAAAATTTTAATTTAAAACAAGAAATTCCAGTTGACTTGAATAAATATACATAAAATTTCATATCCAACTGAACTGAGGTGTATTTTAATTTCATTAGGCTTCTTCACCATCTTGAGTAAATGGCTTTACTTCATACGAAAGTGGCTAAATGGCAGAGTATATTTCTACTTTATATTAACAAAATATACATAGAGACGCTTGCTATAGTTTTGCACATATACAACATACTCTGACGTGAGTCCGTGTATTTTGTATACCATGACCGTTTTCAAGTGACATTAACGTACGACGGATGAAGTTGTCACAATGATGCTGATGGATATATAATCAAGCAAGCAACACTTAAAACTAAAAGAATACATATGCAAAATCTATCCATACCTGCCGCAGTACTCAACTTACGTCAAAAGTTGCTCAACTTTCGTACTTTACGTTGACATATACGTGGGGAATGTGATAAAGCTCATTAGATAACATGTATTTAAACTTAGTTGTGAGTTGCAAAAAGACATTTCTTTTCAAATGTATTTCTGTTGCACTTACGCATGATACAAAAAACAAGGTAGCCGCTTCGCTACAACAATACAACAATAATAAAAACAACAGGTATTTTGTTTGTGTAAAATGGCGAATTCACACTTAAGCTGTCAAAAGTAGTTGATAAAGAACATGTACAAAAATTTAAATGGCGCCGAAAAATGTAAACAAAACTTGACACAGAGAGTGCCGCCATATTAACCGAATTCGCCTGAATTCGCCGATGCATCCACCTAATAATTAATTCGCCTTGCACTTACGAGTATGTATAATATTCTATTTGTCGCAATTGTTTTTAAATTGTTCGGGTAGTCGTTGTTTAGCTTCGATAGTAAACGGACGTATTTGTTTTTGATCGCAAAGTAAAAAAATAAAACGGAAATAAGTAAAAACCGTAATAGGTGAACAGAGTGATTTTAATTAAAAGAAAAACTTTGTGACATTTTCTTTATTACCGTTTTAAATTTGTAAATAAAAAAATAGAAACAATTAATTGCATGAGTGTACCTATCAGATGTAATTCTAAAAAAGAGCTTAGCTCCGGTAGAAAAAACTGTTGGATTTCTGAGGAAGAATCTGTGAAAATATCATTGGAAAATTTCCTGTCTCTTAGAGATAGGAAACGCCCGCGATCGTGTTCGCCAAATATTGTTGTTACAACTGAAGACAAACCATCCTCCTGTTTAATTGTTGCTAATAAGCTGAAAACACAAGTAGGCATGGACAGGTACATAACCGTGGTTAAAAGGCAGCGAAGCCCCAAATCAGCTCAAATATCATCTCAATCAAAAATTTGTAAAGATGATAATAGGACTTCGGCAACGGATGGTAATAGATTTGCTATACTTCAAACAGATGAGCCAACAACATCTAAGAAAACATTTAAACCGCCACCAATTTATTTGAGAGAGCCTACTTTAATGAGCTGGTAAAACAATTTATTACGGCAATCTGCAAAGACACCTTCAACGTTACATCAGTAAAGCATGGCAGCATCATCGAAACGAAAATTCAGATAAACAGTGAAAATGAGTACCGAAAGTTGTCTGACGTTCTGGAGAAGGAGAAAAGATCTTTTTACACCTATCAACTTAAAAGTGCTAAAGGACTTCAGGTAGTTATTAAAGGTGTTGACCCTTGTGTAGATTAAGACTGGACTGGAAGAAAAAGGACTTAAAATAAAAAATGTTGTTAATATTAGGAACCGTGCAAAGATTCCTCAACCCATGTTTAGGGCTGAACTAGAACCCAGGGATGTTTTCCTAAAAAAAGGTGAAATTCATACAATTTATAACCTTAAATTTCTTTTGCATCGTATGGTTACCGTTGAGGAGCCACATAAGCGTCTAGGACCCGTTCAATGCCTAAACTGCCACGAATTTGGCCATACAAAGGCCTATTGTAAGTTGCCCGCAGTTTGCGTTGTATGTGGCGAACTTCACGGCACTACTCAGTGCAATAAGCAAAAGGCCAACGCAAGTGTTAAAAAGTGCAGTAACTGTAGAGGTAATCATACTGCAAATTACAGAGGCTGTCCTGTCTACAATCACTTTAAGCGGTCAATGACAAATAGGTCATCAATCCCCATTAGCCAGCCCCAGCAATCAAATATCATTTCTAAAAGTAGTTTTCCCAGATGAGTCAGTCAGCCAGCCACATAATCGTGCAAACCCCCAAAGAAGTTTCTTATGCAAATGTGGTAAAATCCGATAAACCAAACTTGAATCAGGAGCCCAAGCCCCAAAAATCCGATCCAAATTTTAGCAATCTTAAGGCAACTCTGCAGACTCTAGTTCAATCCATAAATACATTTACGGTTTCCATGACAACCATGATGCAGGAAATACAATCCACTATTTTGCAGGCAATTTTAAACAAATGAATTGGTTTAAAATATGTTTCTGGAACGCAAACGGCATCCGCCAACACAAAAATGAACTTGAGCACTTCCTTATGGAAAAGCAAATCGATATAATGTTGATTGCTGAAACCCATTTGACTACCAACAGTTTTTTCAAAATTAATGGCATGTACGACACAAAAGATCCCCGTGGAAGATCTTGCGGAGGATCGGCAATTCTAATCAAATCCAGAATTAAGCACTTTTTAATGAACGAGACATGTGAGGAGTATCTCCAAGCAACTAATATATGCATCGAATATTTGCATAAAAAAAATCGTTATTTCCTCGATCTACTCACCGCCAGGATTTTCAATAACAGAAAGCCAATATTCAAATTTTTTCAAATCACTTGGTCCTCGATTTTTAGCGGCTGGCGACTATAACGCTAAGCACACTTTTTGGGGATCATGTTTAATTACCCCAAAAGGCCGCGTGCTTTTTGACACCGTTTCCAAAATGGGCTTAGGTGTGATTTCAAGTGGACAGCCCACTTATTGGCCGTCAGACCAACGCAAGATCCCAGACGTTAGATTTTGGAGTAACAAAAAATTCTCCCTCAGAATGGATGCAAGTCGAGCCTTCATTAGATTTGTCATCAGATCACTCATCAACTATAGTTTTTGTTTCGTTCCCCAAGGGGTTGGTTCCCCGTTTTGTGACTTGGCGTTGACCGTCTCTCGAGTTAATCGGTTAAAGTATAAAAAATATTTGAGTACTCATTGTACGGAAAACATTGCCTTGAGAACGCCTGAGGATATTGATATATCGATTAACGAATTTTCTGAACACCTTAATCTAGCCATACAACATGCTACTACCAGCCATATAAGATCCAGAAATGTGAGCAATAGAACTTATTCATCTGAAATTAATCAACTTCTGTCAGAGAAAAGAAGAGTTAGAAGAGAGTGGCAACTTCGCAGGTCTCCCAGCTTAAAACTAGGCTACGGGAATGCATAACTCAGTTAAGAAATCTGCTTGAATCCCAAAGAATGGCTTCCCTCAAAAATTATCTGGAAGGTCTTGATGGTACTCCTCAGTCCGATTATTCGCTATGGAAAGCGACAAAAGGTCTGAAAAGACCCGTAATAGGTAAGCCACCTTTGCGAACTTCAACTAGCGACTGGGCACGAAGCGATTCTGAAAATGGGATGTTGTATGTTAACCATTTGAGAAATGTTTTTACCACAAATGATACAGCGAATGATTCAGCTAAACTAGCGTCATGAAAATGTTATTTGTAACACAAACCCCAGGAAAGCTCCAGGTATTGATAAAATTACTAGTAAAATGCTTGAGTAGCTACCTCGTGTAGCTAGAAGAACTCTTCATTTTATTTTTGACGTTATTTTACGTCTCGAGTATTATCCTGCAGAGTGGAACGTGTCCATGATTACTATGATGCCCAAACCAGGGAAGGATCCCACTAAAGTAGAATCATACAGACCAATAAGTCTACTGCCAAAAATTTCAAAACTGTTCGAAAAATTGTTAATGGTTAAGTTGAGTCCAATATTGAACAATGTGGGATGCATCCCTGATCATCAATTTGGCTTTCGGGCTAAACATAGCACCATAGAACAAACGCACAGAATAGTCAATGTCATAAGACAGACCTTTGATGAGAAGAAGTATTGCTCAGCTCTATTCATTGATATTTCTCAAGCTTTTGATAAAGTGTGGCACGAGGGCTTGATGCACAAAATAAAGTTAAACTTGCCTGCAAAAGCTCACAAGCTTTTGGAAAGCTACTTATGCGGCCGGAAGTTTGTTATCAGAGAAGGACATTTTATAAGCGACTTACAGCCAATCGAGGCAGGAGCTCCCCAAGGTAGCATTCTAGGACCTACTTTATATTTGATTTACGCCTCATACATGCCAACCAGATCCGGAATCCACACTTCAATTTTTGCGGATGACACAGCATTCTGCAGCGTACATGAAAACCATCAAGTACCTTCGCGAAATTTGCAGGAGTATATATCAATATTAGAGATATGGTTAAAACGTTAGAAAATTAAAGTTAATGAACAAAAGTGTACTCACGTTACATTCACACTGTGTAAACAAACATGTTCAGGTATCCAAATTAACAATTCACCTATTCCGCAGCAAAATGAACTCAAGTACCTTGGTATTCATCTCGACCGTAGGTTAACGTGGAAGTTTCACTTTGATGCGAAAGTTACTCAGTTAAAGTTAAAAGCAGCGCAACTAAATTGGCTTATGGGCAGAAATTCGACATTGAAACTGGATTGCAAACTTTTATTATACAACGCAATTCTAAAGCCTATATGGTGCTATGGAATTCAATTATGGGGCACCGCCTCAACTTCTAACATTGAGAAAATTCAAAGGCGACAAAATCAAATTCTTCGAACGATTACTGCAGCTCCATGGTACGTAAAAAACTCACGAATTCATAAGGATCCTGTGAGTTCCTCTTGTAAAAGACGAATTTTCAATGTACGCGACTAGATATATCAGTAAACTGGAACTTCACCCAAATCCCCTTACACGCAATATACTTAATTTTGGCGGCCACACTCGGTTGAGGATAAGAGATACCCTTGCCACCATCAGAATGTTAAATAGATGATTTCATCGATATTGTTCGTAGCCTTAAATAACTTATTATAGTATTAAGATTTGAATAATTATTGTTAGTTCATATCTTGGAGATTCAATAAGTAAGTGAATGGAAAAGAAACTTTATATTCTCTGTTATAATGTTGTTGAAAATAAAAATCAAACAAAATTTAATTGAAGATATAAGAAGCAATATTGTGTATTTAAACATTTTTTTTCCTAGCTATCTATATATCGACGAAAGCTGCTTTTTCTGAAATCCGCTAACTTACTTTCTTTGTTTGTGCTACAAAACTACTGTCAGACTGGTCAAAATATAGTCAATGCTATTTCCTATATCTTTTTAAGTTATTGACTTGGGAGGACCTGCATACTGAGAAGAGTAAAATATTCCTGCACATTTGACATGCAATGTGTTCAATAAAATATCCATAACTCATTTATTGTAAATTCTAATAAGGTTGTTTTATTTCTATATTTCCCTTTCCTGTTTCCAATTGGGGGTTTATTTTGAATAAAGGAATAAAAACCATTCTTTTATTCTGTTTCATTGGCTCGGGCAAGCACATATTAATTGCTTCTTCTTCACCAGCGCTCTCATTCTCACAAATGAGTTCATCATTTGGTCCATAGGTCACTGGTTCATATCCCGTTGGAAGGAATAAACGATGAGCTCAATTGTGGGAATTGTGCACATAGTTTCCTTTATTCAATATAACGGTCCTACACCATACCACGAAAAACAACCCCACACCATTATACTGCCACCACCGTGCTTAAAAGTTTTGGTGGTGAAGCGAGGCTTATATTCGTACCTTTCGGGCATCTTACCTATGTTTTGCCATTGTTTCCAATTAAACAAATTTTTTACTCGTTGGACTACAAGATATATTGCCACTTTTGTCCATGTATTGGACCGTTCGAAAAATTATGATGACTTGTAATAGCAATTCTATTTTGACGATGTCTTTTAGTGAGTAGTGGAACCTTGGCTCTTCTTCCTAAAGACATCGTTTTCTTCTAAACGTCTTCTAGCAGCCCTGACTGAGATTTCGAGTCCTGGATCTATTTTGATGGTTTCCGCGGATTTAAAACGGTTACGAGACAAAGCAAATTTTATAATGTTATCAAATTTTGAGGTAGTTTTTCTTTTTGAGCATTGGAAACAAAATTCTGAGTTCTTCCAAGAGTTTTTGCTATCATTTGCTTTGTGGTAATTAGTAATCGCACTTTCAGGTCGTAGCAAAAATTTTTTTGGAAAACTAAGATATAAAAAACTAGAAATACCTATGATATAATGCTTTGTATTCAATAAGCTTAATAAGGAAATAGACCTTTCCTTTAAGTTTAATGGAACCAAAATAAAAAATTAGATATACTACAAAACATTTGAACTGCATATTGCTTTTGAAAGATTGTTTAAAAGATGCAATCAAGAACCACTTTTTGAGTAACTTGCTTTTTAATACGTATTACGTATACATATGTATTATATTTTTCACCTGAGTCCTATTAAGTACGTTTTTCGACTGTACATATATTAAAATCAGTGATCACCTTGCAATGCCCTGGAGGGTATTGGGAATTACTTTGCTTTTATTCAAATGTTACTTTAACCATCAGAATCAAATATTATATTGTTAACAAATTTGTTTCTAACTATTTTATTAAAAACCCGGTTAACCGTGCTTTTTTTTGTAAAATTTTTACCGAAAACTGGGATTTTCAAATTGCCACTATTCGAGAACAGGTTTTAGAAAAAAGTCGCATAATCTATCACTCTAATTGATAGCAATAAAAAAATTATAAACAGCTTGTTTTCTATGTTTCCTAGCTATCTATATGTCGACATTTCATAGGAGATATCCTAATCATTAGGAGACTTGGAAACCTTTAAAAGATATTCTTGAACATTCAACTTTATATCCCAATATTCTAAATAAGTTATTGAGAATACAGAAAGAACATTTTTTTAATAAGACCTGTCAAAATACAAATAAACATATGTCGACATATAGACAGCTAGGAAACATAGAAAACAAATTGTTTATAATTTTTTGAGGTGTATAAAGGGTTATAAAACAGTCTTTAATTTTTATCTTGGTTCAATTAGTGCAAAAGTAGGGCATGAAATTATAAAAAAAAATTACAGGCTCTTACAAAAATACTTTACTGATCACTTACCGTTAATTTTTGATTTGATTGCTAAAAGGCATCTCGCTCTATGATTATTCTGAAAAAGATATATATTTTAAAATTTTATTAATGAAAAGTATTAAATATTAGACAAATTAGTAAAAGCTTATCAGTGATTGTGAATATTTAAGTGAATATAAGAAATTAAGAATTTGTATTAAACCTAATTATAATTTGCATATATATATTGCACTTGCAATAACTTCACTGTACCTGATGTCCGTAAACCATATGCGCGACGTAAGAATTTCAAACATAATTTAGATCTTGCTAGAAAATGTGACTAAATAGAATAGATAAACGTAGTGCTCAAAAAACAAAGGAACATTTACAGATGAAAAAGCGAAAGAAACAAAAAATATGGCCACAACCAGCTATACCGTTGCGGTACAAAACAGTCTTTTTTGAAATCCATGACATGATTTATGTAATTTTTTTAAATCTAAAAAATTCTGACCATTGTTCTATTAATAACATGTTAAAACTTTTAGATTATTTTCAAACTGCTTCCTAATTTGAAGAAATATTGTAATTTCCGGCTTTAAAGGCTTTAAACAATGAATTTAACTAACACAGATAAGTTTTGGTTTGAGGTTAGAAATATAAAAAATTTGTAAATTCTATGAAAATGTTTTTTTTCCAATTTATATATATAATTCGTTTGATATATAGTCTGCTAATAATGAGTTTGCACATTGGCAACAAACATGGTTTAGTTAAAACTATTAATAAATTCAAGACATTTTTTAATATACAAAAAATTTTTTATTATATAAATTGATTAATGTGATTTTTAGTTAAAGATATCGTATTGAAAAAAAAAAAAAAACTGTAAAATTTTTAAAACAAACAAGTAAGAGTGTAGTATATTTGGCTGGGTCGAATCAAAATACACTTCACAATAGTATTTTATTTTTGTTTTTTTTCACCGTTGTCTGTGTTTTCTTTATATGTTAAATATTAATTTTTTTTCAATGCATTCCATTACCTTGTAGTGTGGAAGGTGTTGGACAAAATTTTGCTAATCTGAGCAGTGTCGAAGGTATATACGTTGGGCACTGATCAGTTTTAGCTAGTTTAATTCCAACATTTTATATGCTGCAATAGAGTTTGTTTTAGTTTTTCGTGTTGTTAAACCTCTACGACCCTCTTTCCTCCTCATCATAACCTATTTTCCTAGTTCCAGTACAATGCGCTGCATATAGTCACGTAAATATATTGTATATTACAAATATGAACTAAATATGCTGTTTTAATTTATAATATGATAATTAATGAAATTTTTAGATATAAACTAAAGTAATTTCCATACTTTGGCAATAAGAAGCATTAACGTAGTGAAAATATTATTTCAAAGGTATGTATAAAAATGTATACATATGCGTAGCCTTTTTTTAGATGATTGTTTTGCAATCGCGACATTTTTATTTCGGCTATAAATGCACCGATAGCACAAATTTTCACGTTTTGTATTTTAACTTCTTCCATTACCAGAACTGATTTTAAGCAAAAAATAAATTGTTTCTAATATTATATGATGATGGGTTGGTATCATTCGTCTAGCTCGAGTTCAATCCCGGCTAAAGCCAAGAAATATTTTTATTTATAATTATAACAATAATTGCCGCGATCAATAACTCTTGATCAAAGAAGACAGGAAAAAATAATTGAATACACTAAAGCTGGGGGACAACTAGCTGTTTCACAGTCGCTACACTGCTTATCAGCACCCACTAGGATTCGAACTCAGTACCATGTAAACATGATGTATTTTTAATACGGCTGCTTAACCAACTCAGCCACTGAGCCCTTATTTATTTTTTCGTCTATATTTGTCTCATATTGATCACATATGCCAATGATACCAACCCATCATCATATAATATTAGAAATATTAAAAATAAAGTTCGATTATTTAACATTAATACGAAAAATAAATTGTTTTAATTCACTTACGCGACATTTTCATTAAAAAATCGGTTAAGGCTATCTCTCGGATATATATGGACCGATAAAAACTATATAAAATTTTTTTCAAAACTTTTCATACAAAATTGCCAAAAAATGGCTTCGGAATCTCAGCTATACATTTTATCAAAACAATGGCCCAAAACCCAATCTCAAACCTATATACAATTTATGAGTGTTATTGAAAAAAAAAAGAAACAGCTCGATATACGTGGCATCGCTTGAAACCACAATATCAGAAGAATGGCAGCAAATATCAACGGATTTAAAACTTGTCCGCTGAAACCAAAACTGCAAGAAAAATTTTATGCAACGAGTTTATTGAGTGTGCAAATCATTGCTTTTGAAATACTCTTAAGGTAGTAGCTTCATAAAACAAAAACACATTTATATTTGCAATCTTGGTATAGTTATAATTACATGGTGGAATTTTTTTACATATAAATGTATGTACATATGATACAGCTCTATAATTGGTAATAAAATTTTCTCTTGCACTTCATTCTTCTCGCTCTGTTGCTATTAAATTAAGAGATCAGAACTTGTTTTATTAAATTTTTATTGAACCTTATAATTTTTAAATTAGATGTTTGGTTTTTGTACATTTGTACATCAGATCTTAGTTTAAGTTTTTCCTTTCTTAAGTTTTTCTTAAGAAGAATTTTTATTTTACAATACAAATTTGATGTGATCAAAAATTTTTGATTGAAGAAGATAAGAAAAATAATAATTAAACCTTTAGCTGGAGGGCAATTAGCTGTTTCGTAGTCGTAGATGCGTAGTCGTATCAGCACCTATTTTCGGATTAGAACTCGGGTCATGGCGTCTAACAGACTGCTGCCTGAACCACTCAGCCAGCGAGCCATTGAGTTATTCTCTGTCTATATAAATGTGTATTGTGTCGTCAGTAAGCCTGAATAGGGATAAAGCAAAGATGATATGAAATTTACTTTATTCATAATTTAAATATGATTTCTGGCATATGACCGCCACTGCTGGCTCGGACATAGTCTAACATGGAGGTCCACTTTGCGAAGACTTTTTCTACAATTTTGTTCCTGCCGTATCCATCCAAAAAAACGTGAGCCGCATGTTATGTTGATCGTAAAATGGACATAGTATTGTGTGATAAGTTTGTGGAAAAAATCGTAATAAACAAAATAAATTTGGTAAAAATAGTTTTTAGTTAAAAATTTATATCTTTTATGCTATTACTATTATTAAATATATTTGAATTATTTTCTAATTGTAATGGTTATATTATACTTCAATTCAAATACACCTACATATATTTGGAACGTTTTTGTTCAGTTTTTTTATGAGAATTAACTTTATATTTTCTTACGGACAAAATTTTTATAATTAGCTGTGATATTTTTTTTTCCTTTTTATCATAAGTAAAATAAGTATTATAATATATATTTTTTGCTTAAAAATACACAATTTGTGACACCTATTTCTGAAATACACTTTTGTGAGTATTTTTGAAAATTTCCAACAGCAATGCTGGCTTTAAGTAACTGCATTATATATTTCTGTGCATATATTGTACACTAAAATAGCTGGTTAATACCCCATTTTCACGGGAATTTTGTAAATTCTAAAGAAGATTTCAGGTGTTCACGTTTTTTTCTAGTTCCTGTTACACTTTCTTTCATGTGTCTATCCTTGTCTCTCCCATGCAGATCCTTGAATAAGCTTAAATAGTAGATACAATTAAAATGCAAAGAACAATAAGTCTCCATGCGCTGAAAGCATTATGCCAGAAATAATTATACTCAAAGTATAGAATATACCTAAAAACTATTTTTTTTAATTTTCATTTAAATTTAAGTAGTTTTTCAATCTGAAATGAATACTTTTATTTAAATGCGATAAAAGAAATGGCAACGCTAAATGGAATATGTTCCATACAACAATTCTTTATTGTTCGAAGAACAGAAGCATTCTAAAAAAAATTCTAAATGTATTACCGAAAAAAAATTAATTAAAAACATTCATGTGTTGTTAGTTTGATTTAAATTTTTTTTCGTGCTATTGTTTAGTTTTCGCACGAAATTACTAAATTAATTTCAAAATATCTTTTAAAGGCAAAAGTTCACAGGGAGAAGTTTTACTATCCACGATGAATAAACAATAATCATGTTTGTAATGGGTGATTTTATAAGAACTATTGGAAATTAAAAAAAAAACACATAAAATTCAGAAAAATGCATGAAATATTTATTTGGATCGATAGTTGGGTCGATATAATTTAATGTTTGAAGATTATTTCATGCAAATGTTGGCCGCGGCTGCGCCTCAAATGGTCCATCTGCTTAGTGCAATTTTGGCATACTCTTTCCAACATTTCGGCCGGTATCTCACGAATAATGTTGGCAATGTTGGCTTCCAGTGCGTCAATCGAAGCGGGCTTGTCGCTATAGACATTAGCCTTAACATAGCCCCACAAAAAATAGTCTAGAGGCGTTAAATCGCACGATCTGGGCGGCCAATTGACTGGTCCCAAGCGTGAAATAAACTGTTCACTGAGCTTGCCTCTCAATTGGTCCATTGTTTCGCGTGCTGTGTGGCATGTGGCACCGTCTTGTTGAAACCACATGTCATGCAAGTCAAGCTCTTCCATTTTGGGCAAAAAAAAGTTTGTTATCATCGCACGATAGCGCTCACCATTCACAGTAACGTTGTGATTCGCATCATCTTTGAAGAAATACGGCTCAATGATGCTGCCAGCCCATAATCCGCACCAAACGGTTGTTTTTTGTGGATGCATTGGTAGCTCTTTCAATACTTCTGGCTGCTCTTCACTCCAAATACGGCAGTTTTGCTTGTTCACGTATCCATTCAACCAGAAATGAGCCTCGTCGCTGAACACAATTTTGGTAATAAAATGCAATAATTTGCAAGCGTTGTTCGTTTGTAAGACGATTCATGATTAAATTATAGACCAAACTGAAGATGTTTGACAGTGACACAAGATACAAAACGTGCGTGAGCTGTCAAAACTAGTGTTGCCAAAAAGATAATAGCAAAAAAATCACTCGTTATAATACAACATTCAATATATTATCACTGATACGATTATACTGGACTTGAAGGCTTTTCAATAAGAAAAAGACAATCAGACAATTCCTGCATTATTATTTATGAGTGTAAACCACTACATAAAATCATACGTACTGATTTGTGCATTTATTTTTAAATACTTTATCTTTATCCTAATTTTTCGACCTTTTTCTTAAATTAAGATGAAATAATCTTCAAGCTTGAGGTCTTTTTTATAAAATTTTTTTTTTTTTTTTTTTTTTAAAAATGTGTTTATTTGATTCAATATTTCGTCTTCCTTCGGAAGACTTCTTCAGGAATATTTTTGATTTTTTTGTTTATAAATTATTTGAAAGGAAATGAAAATAATATTAACATACATACATAAATACATTCAACATAAAGTGTCACAAAAAATTAAAATACACAAAAACCATTTTTAACATAATTAGACAATATGATAGCAGAAATAGATCAGATGTTAGTGTAGAAACAAAAATTTATAAATCGTTAGCGTATGTACCTGGAATGTCTGAAAGGTTACAGAATTCTAGTATATTTGATAAAAGAAGATATAAAATGGCACACAAGATTTATAAAACAGTTGGAGGATTATTTAGTAAAACAAAAGATAGAATTAGTAAGCTAGATAAGTCGAATTTAGTGTACAAAATACCTTGTAGCGGTAATGATAGTGAACAATGTGACAAGGTATATATAGGAACAACGAAGAATAAATTGAAGACTAGATTAGCAGGACATAAGACAGATCAGAAATATAGAAATATTAATTCGTCTCAGAAGACTGCTTTGTCTATTCATTGTCGGGATTTAAATCATAACCCAGATTTTAATAGTGTTTCCATATTGAATACAGAAAATAATTATAGGAAACGTTATATGTTTGAGATGCTGCAGATAATTAATGTACCATTAGCAAATAGAATTAATTTTAGAAAAGATACTGAAAGTTTAGCTCAGAATTATAGGCATCTAATTTATAAAAATAAAGTAATAAATTAGCATATTAAGAAATCTATTATTATGTTAATTACATTATGTTAAAAATGGTTTTTGTGTATTTTAATTTTTTGTGACACTTTATGTTGAATGTATTTATGTATGTATGTTAATATTATTTTCATTTCCTTTCAAATAATTTATAAATAAACAAGTAAGAGTGTAGTATATTCGGCTGGGCCGAATCTAAAATACCCTTCACGATAGTCACGAATATGTATAGTATATTAAAAATGTGACCTGAATATGCTCGGTTATATATGAACCGATATCGGAATTTTCTATTTTCTGTATTTTAGTAACCTTCTTTTATAACAAGAATTGCTTTTCAGCAAAAAAAAAAAATTTTTTTTAATGAAAAAATCGGTTCAGGCTATATCTCGGGTATATATGGACCGATATCGAAAATTTTAATTTTCCAAATTTATATAACCTTATTTCATTACCAGAACTGCTTTTGAGCACAACAAATTGTTTAAGTTCGCTTACGCGACATTTTCATGAAAAACCCGATTTGGGCTATATCTCGGGTACATATGGACCGATATCGGAAATTTTCATTTTTCATATTTATGTAACCTAATTTCATTACCAGAACTGCTTTTGAGCACAAAAAAGTTGTTTAAGTTCGCTTACGCGACATTTTCATGAAAAACCCGGTTTGGGCTATATCTCGGGTATATATGGACCGATATCGGAAATTTTTATCTTCCACATTTATATAATCTCATCTTATTACCAGAACTGTTTTTAAGCAAAAAAAAATTGTTGTTTAAGTTCGCTTACGCGACATTTTCATGAAAAACCCGGTTTGGGCTATATCTCGGGTATATATGGACCGATATCGGAAATTTTCATTTTCCATACCTATATAACCTTATTTTGCTATTAGAACTGCTTTTAAGCAAAAAAAAAGTTGTTTTAGTTCGCTTACGCCGCGTATTCATGAAAAACCCGGTTTAGGCTATATCTCGGATATGTATGGACCGATATCGAAAACTTTCATTTTCCATATTTATATCACCTTATTTTATTACCAGAACTGCTTTAAGGCGAAAAAATTGTTTAAGTTCGCTTACGCGGCATTTTCATGAAAAACACGGTTTGGGCTATATCTCGGGTATATATGGACCGATATCGGAAATTTTCATTTTTCATATTTATATGACACTATTTCATTACCAGAACTGCTTTTGAGCACAAAAAAGTTGTTTAAGTTCGCTTACATGGCATTTTCATGAAAACCCCGGTCTAGGCTATATCTCTTGTATATATGGACCGATATCGGAAATTTTCATTTTCCATATTTATGTAACCCAATTTCATTACCAGAACTGCTTTTGAGCACAAAAAAGTTGTTTAAGTTCGCTTACGCGGCATTTTCATGAAAAACCCGATTTGGGCTATATCTCGGGTATATATGGACCGATATCGAAAATTTTCATTTTTCATATTTATATGACCCTATTTCATTTCCAGAACTGCTTTTGAGCACAAAAAAGTTGTTTAAAATCGCTTACGCGGCATTTTCATGAAAAACCCGATTTGGGCTATATCTCGGGTATATATGGACCGATATCGGAAATTTTCATTTTTCATATTTATGTAACCTAATTTCATTACCAGAACTGCTTTTGAGCACAAAAAAGTTGTTTAAGTTCGCTTACGCGACATTTTCATGAAAAACCCGGTTTGGGCTATATCTCGGGTATATATGGACCGATATCGGAAATTTTCATTTTCCATATTTATGTAACCTAATTTCATTACCAGAACTGCTTTTGAGCACAAAAAAGTTGTTTAAGTTCGCTTACGCGGCATTTTCATGAAAACCGCGGTCTAGGCTATATCTCGGGTATATATGGACCGATATCGAAAATTTTCATTTTTCATATTTATATGACCCTACTTCATTACCAGAACTGCTTTTGAGCACAAAAAAGTTGTTTAAGTTCGCTTACGCGACATTTTCATGAAAAACCCGATTTGGGCTATATCTCGGGTATATATGGACCGATATCTGAAATTTTCATTTTTCATATATATGTAACCTAATTTCATTACCAGAACTGCTTTTGAGCACAAAAAAGTTGTTTAAGTTCGCTTACGCGACATTTTCATGAAAAACCCGGTTTGGGCTATATCTCGGGTATATATGGACCGATATCGGAAATTTTCATTTTCCATATTTATATAACCTCATTTTATTACCAGAACTGCTTTTGAGCAAAAAAAAAGTTATTTAGCTTCGCCTATGCGACATTTTCATTAAAATCCGATTTGGGCTATATCTCGGGTATATATGGACCGATATCTGAAAAAAAATTTTTTTGTCGTTTAGTCACCATGCTTAATAAGTGTGTGAAGTTTGAAGCAAAACGAACGACTTTTGTTTTCAAAAATTTTCATACAAAACTGCAAAAAAAAATGGCTTTTTTCGGAATTTTGAATATATCTCAGCTATACGTGGACCGATATTACTGAATTTCAATAGCAAACCCATGAATCGATGGGGTAAAAGAATGGTGAAAGAAAAAAGTTTCTAAGTCTAATGGTTTTCTCAGAAACGGTATTTCAACAGCGGACAGACGGACAGACGGACAGACGGACAGACGGACAGACGGACAGACGGACATCGCTTAATCGACTTTTCCATTAATTCTGATTCAGAATATATATACTTTATAGGGTCGCAAAAAAAAACTTTAGAAATTACAAACGGAATCACAAACTTATATATACCCTTACATTTTTGTGAAGGGTATAAAAAATCAAAAATATTCCTGAAGAAGTCTTCCGAAGGAAGACGAAATATTGAATCAAATAAACACATTTTTAAAAAAAAAAAATTTTATAAAAAAGACCTCAAGCTTGAAGATTATTTCATCTTAAATTAAATACTTTATAACTTTTTATTCATTCATAGCCATACATATTTGTGTATGTACAATACGTATATTTATTTCGTGCTAAACTTGCATATCAGAGAACTTCAACATCATGGATTTTCTTGAATTTATTCGGCAGAAATTTTTTTGTTTATTTTAAAGAATAACGAAAAGTTCAATGATGGTTATAAATCATATTCATTCCGCTGCACACATCAAATTAACAAAACTATTTTATGAACAAGTTCGCACAGGCAAGACTAGGGCTTGTAGTAAATTCATCGTGTTTGGAAAATCTTATTCTCATTAACTCATACAACATGTTTGAACCGAAAGTCTGAGTGGCTGATATACCAACGCCGAAATACACATGCAAATATTACAGGCAGTAAAAGTTTTATTTTAAGCCACTGTACCTCAATGTTTATCAAAATTTTGAGTGTTGACTGGAAAAGGCAAGTGCACGAGTTGACAAGTTTGATTAGACCAGCGATGTGCTTTACCACATAAACACACTTGCGATTATGTGTGAAGCAGATAAAAAACTTTGTTCACGTTTAAAAAAGGTGGAAATGTTTTTTGAATCACTTTTCGTTTATCACTTGTTGTGACAACGCCACGCGTGCAAAATGTTTAAACAAAGTTAAGAAAGCGTATTCTTTTTCTGATGGTAATGCACAATGCATTATATGTTATTATACCCTTCACAAAAATGTTAAGGGTATTTATAAGTTTGTGATTCCGTTTGTAATATCTACAGTTCTGAATCAGAAATAATGGAAAAGTCGATTAAGCGATGTCCGTCTGTCGGTCGTTGAAATACCGTTTCTGAGAAAACCATTAGACATAGAAACTTTTTTCTTTCACCATTCTATTACTCCATATTGCCATGTGTTTGCTATTGAAATTCAGTAATATCAGTCCACGTATAGCTGAGATATATTCAAAATTCCGAAAAAAGCCATGAATTTTTGAAATTTTGTATGGAAATTTTTGACAAAAAAATTTGTTTGTTTTGCTTCAAACTTCACACACTCATTAAGCAAGGTGACTAAAAGGCAAAAAATTTTTTCCAGATATACCCGAGATATAGCCCAAATCGGGTTTTTCATAAAAATGGCTCGTAAGCGAACTAAAACAACTTTTTTTGCTTAAAAGCGGTTCTGGTAATAAAATAAGGTTATATAAATATCGAAAATGAAAATGTACTACACTCTTACTTGTTGTGTTTTACATTTACCAAGTCATTTTTTTAGCTCACATATCATGGGGAATACGGAAATTTTAAAATGTATGAACTTTAAGTAAGTTTCATTTTCTTCAATACTAATAATGTTAATGTTATCAATTGTATTATTATCCCTGGTAACATCAGCAATAGTAGTGATAGTAATAGTAATACTAGTAGTAACAGTAAAGTCGCTAAGAAAATCATCTTTCACTGTTGCATTAGCCGTTTAGTCTTGATTAGCGCACAAACAAACCTATTAATAAACATACGTTTAAATTTTATAATAAATAACATAATATTGCGTATGCAAAACATGCGAGTAGTAGCTACAAGCCTTTCCACTCAAAACATAGATAAAATTGAAAAATACTTGCTATCCAGCCCTGCTCTATGATAATGGGATGTATACGTATTTGCTTGCTGCATACTCAGAATTTGTTTTTTTTCCTTGCTTCCCTATAACGCGTTATAGGCATAATAGCACATCTGCGGATTAGACCTATGATAAAAATGAGCAAGTGTCAACATGCATGTAGTTCGAGTGCCTTCAAATGACCGACGTATAAGAAAGTTCGAGCAAATTTGATTATTTCATTCATTCCTACTTTAAAGAGGAGTATTTTTATGAGTCAGCGGATGTGAAAACCATCAGAACCAATAATGAAGCATATATCGCTCCTTTATTGCAACATAGTCATAACTAGAAAAAGCTTGTTTCGACATAAACACATTTCAAATTTTAAGTTTGCATACAAGTCTTAGAAAATTTTGTAGAAAATATCTCCTAAAAGAAACAGTTCAAAAGTAATTTAAATAAATTTTTGGCACAACATAAAATATAATACTGTTATAATTCTGCATTGTCAACTCGAAAAGCAAATTTTTTGGGCAAGTCTGATCATTCGAAAATAAAAGACAAGTTTTTTGTACCTTTGTTATTGTTGAACGATTTTTTAATCAACAAGTGAAGTTCACTGTTACATATATCAGGTTTCTTCTATTCAAAGCTTCAAATGAAGCCATTAATATATGAAATGGTTTTGTTGACGACACCTTTTGTTAATTTTTGCTTAACGATAATTGACATAAATTATCAACACACTGTAAAATACGCGCAATTATTTACCAATCAAATTGCTTCGCAAATATTTGAACGCACATTATTAAGATTGCGAGAAAAAAACTATTTTAAATGTGTATTAAAATATATAAAGTGAAAAAACCTCTGTTTATTTGTTGACTTTAATTATAAATTCTAGGTGAGAAGAAACACTTAAAGGCATTTCAAATTATCACACTTCGTAGTAATACTTTTGAAAATTCAATATATATATATATATATATATATATATATATATATATATATATATATATATATATATATATATATATATATATATATATATATATATATATATATATATATATATATATATATATATATATATATATATATATATATATATATATATATATATATATATATATATATATATATATATATATATATATATATATATATATATATATATATATATATATATATATATATATATATATATACGACGGCGGGTCAATCAGAATTGTGACATCAATATTATGTAAATCATCATCAGTAATGTGAAAACTGACATCAATCTCAATAACCAAAGTCATCTGAGAATTTTGTTAGATATTGAGTATCATCAATGCTACAACCGTGGTGACATCAATTCAATGATACATTTTATTAATAATTATAAGACATTTATGATTTTAAAAAATTATATATGGTACTAAATTATAGTTAAAATATGATTATATTGATGACAGTCAGTCATCAAAAGTATTAGTACATTTTGAATGCTCATTCATTTCTTGAATGTGGTAAAATATAAAGCTACATATTTGAACGTGTTTTTGAAATCATTAAATTTTATCGAAGTTTAAGTTTAGTTGATGATAGCGTGCCATGGTACTGATGATATTTTGTCATAAGATTTGCTAATTATTATATTAACCACATCACATCAATGCTATTCCAATAAAGCTTTACCATGATGTCAGTACGACATGAAATAATTCGCTAATGATAATTAGAACAACTGATTTAATGGTTGACTTTATAGCGATGCTAGGTGTCATGGTGCCACAAATGGAGATATTTGACATCTCATTGATGTTAAAATACATCTCATTTATGAAGAGGTTTCTATGAGTGTATACAAAAATCTGTATTTATGTATATCTGTAATAACTTACTATACATCGTGTTTTACTAATTTTTGCAAACTGATCATTTATTTATTATAGCAAAAAGTAACACGAACGCACAGTATATAAGCTTCCTTTTAGAAATGTTTTTGTTTTTTTTTTTGTTACACTATTTTTGTAAACAAATACAAGTAGCATTGCCATACAATTTAAAATTTTTTACAGTTACTTAATTGAAAGATGGTGAAATGCATATCACTGACCATTAGTTATAAATGGTATCTGTTAAGCAACCCGGCAGTTAGGTAATAATTTTTTAATGTTAACTTAATTTTAGATTGTGATCATGTTCCTTAGATTGGTTTCAACGAAGACACATTAAAAAAAATAAATACTTATTTTATATACTAGGGTGATCGATTATTAGATTTTTTTTCTAAAGCCGAATTTCAAATAAAATATACCGGGGTTCGGTTAAAAATTAAAGAAAAGACTGGTTAAAAGGGTTTTAAAATTATTAAAAACAAATTTATTAGTAAAATAGTGCTGAAAAAAACAAAATAATTAACAGCATGAAAAATGATCTTACGAGCTATATAATGAATCTCTTTATACATACAAGAAAACTATATCCTATAAATTTTTGTTACCCAAAAGCTTTAAATACTTTAATACTTATGCGATAAATTTGTCAATAACATCAATTTCTATGATAATTCCCACGCCACGTATAAGAAACATTGAGTGACGAATGCGTTACACTTATGAAAATACGCAAATAACATATGTGTGTTGAATGTACTCAGAATTTGATTCCACATATGTATGCTTCTGTTTAGATATATAAGCCCGATTCACGATCTTGTGCATTTGTGGTTGCATATTTCTGCAATTGCAAAAGTGACATTTTTTGGTGTATTTTGTTAGTGTAAAGCAAGAATATACTCCATTATTTTGCAAATGCAATGATGCAAGGCCATTTGCACAAGATTGTGAATAGGGCAATAGCCTAAAACGTACTATACTCAAGTGAAGAATATAATATACTCGTATGTATACACTACAACGCAATTAATAGCAAACTACTTTAAAAGTCGTGTAGTATTGATTGTTTCTTCAAAATAATATTTTAAAAGCAATACTTAGTTGAAATGTTTAGCACTATATTTATTATTTCTCTTACTTATATGAAACTTCATATTGAAATTTACCTTTTCCTTAAAATACTTATTGGTCTTATAGAATACAACGCATTAAGTGATTTTTGTGTTATAGTTTTTCATATCTAACCTTTCTAGCATATTTTGTCTACTATTATTATGAAGAGAGCTTTTTGTGATTTGCATACATTTAATAAAATTACTTAGTTCATTTTCTATAATTTGCCCACAATCAGCGCTATTAATTAAATTAACCAAAACTGTCACCGTGTCATCTATGTATTTAATAGGCAAACACGTTTTTTAAAATCCACTTTGTAGCCTTACTACTGCACCGATTTAAAAAAATTATATATCGTCTTAAAGTTCCGTCTGCTCAGAAGTGAACGAGCTTAATTAATTTTGAACCGTTCAATATTTTAGAAGTAATATGGCTATTAATTTGTTACTAACACTAAGAAACAAAATATGTGTTTGTGATTGACGTAGATACAAGTAAAACAAAAACAGTGTGACCAAATATTAGTAAATAACATATTTTTGCATTTTCACAGTTTTATTGGTTTCAACCAATGATTCACATTAGTATTTATCAATACACAAACGACTATATACTCGTAACTGTGAATTAAATTCCCACTCTACACTCTCATTCAGTTCTTCAGTTAGTAATTAAAATAGTAATTAAAATAGAATTCGAAAAACAGTAATTTTTTTAACTCGGTTTTATTAAAACAAAAAAATCCGATAAAAACCGGTCGAATAATGACGGCTTGATTACCTTATTAATATGTAATCATTAAATAAACACGGTAAATCAATCTTAAATAAATATTGTTTCATGGACGAATGCGATTCCCAAAATATCAATTCTTTCCTTAGAATGTCTAAATTAAATGAGATATTTAAATTTTCAATATGTAAAAGCGATATTGTTTAATATTAAACATAAAGTACTTTTTAAATCTTTTTTTATAAATCTTATTGACACGTCGACGAGACAATACAAAAGATACTTACCCTAAAAAAGGCAGTTTTTTTGTGTGGAAAACCGTACAAATTGATCATGTATATGGAAAATTAAAGTTCATTCTATGGCACATATGGTGTATAAACATCAAATATATGTACATGTAAGTATATATATGAATATGTAAATAGAATTTAGATCTAAAACTGCAATTTTTAAATAAATATTTTACCAGCTATTAACTACACTTTCTAATGCGTTTAACAAATCACAAATAGTGTTAATTTTTAATCTTAACCTAGTGTTGTATTAATTGTTAAATAAATATTATTCTTATATAAAAGGGGTTAATTGATAATTAAACTTTAAAATACTGAATAAAATGTTAATGAGAAGCTAGCGAAATTTGCTTTAACATCAAGATCATAATACAGAATATTAAAACATTTCGTTAATAAAATAATATTTGGTTAGTTAAGTTTATAATTATGTATGTGTTTCACTTAAATTGCCAACTTGTTAATAAGCTGCAATACATTCAACACTATTGACAATTTTACGTTCGATTAATGATGATGATGCCGGGATGTTCAGAAGTTTTACGTTTTGTCAGATTTCAAAGCACTAATTAAGTTAGGCTAGAACGTAGTAATTTTCTGTCTCACAAAACGAAGATCTTGAAACATGTATTGTCATGACTATCTGAAATGCCCTTAACTAATAACATACACAGTAAAAAATTTTGGTTTAATTTTCAAAGCTGGTGTGTATATATAACATATGATAAAAAAGTTTTAAACTTAAGCATTATTTTATGTTTAATATTTCCGGTTTTAAATTTTAACTATTTTGGCATAAATTGCATTTTAATACATGTATAATGTAAGTCACTAAGTTTTAAAATTAAACCACGACTTTCTATTGTGCATCTGAAAAAAGGATAACATTTATGTCATCCTTTGCAAAATAGCACACAATCTTTTTGTTATGATAATCATTTGATTATAAAAATTATTGAAATTATTCGCGTAAATTTTAATTTGAATTTTTTGGTTGAAAATCATTTCAGTAAAACTAAGTACCAGTTCACGAACAAGGCAGCTGTTCTTAGTAAAAAAAATGTATTTTCGAATAAGGATACATTTTTTCTAGCATCTGTGAACTAACAATACTCGTAAGTATTGAAATCTTAATGCTATACACAAAAATTAACTAAGTCCACCCAAAGCTAGACAAAAAGTTTTATTTTGTGCGAGTGTAACCGCCAAAATGAATTATGTTGCTTGCAAGTGGATTTGGGTGCAGTTTCCTGATATATCTTACCGTATACTTTGAAAATTTGTCTTTACTAACGGAACATACATATCCTTGTGAATTCGTGAGATTTTATGTACCATGGCTACAGTAATCGTTCGAAGAATTTTTTGTTGCCGCCTTTGAATTTTTTCAATGTTTGACGTTGAGACGGTGTCCCATAATTGGATTCCATAGCACCATATAGGCTTTAGAATTGCAAAAAACTAAAATTTGTAATATATAAATACATATTATATACATTAAGCAATGTAAAGACCTATGAAAAGAAAAATGCTTGTTTTTTGTATTTGAAAGTATCACTAGAACATTTTTCTTTAAGTCTGGATTTTCATTTAAGTCAGCATTGTGGCAACATTGGTTGGAATAGTTTGCATTACCTATAGTGAGGAGATTTATTGCTGTAATTTCGACGAGGGTCAGTCTTGTCAAAATTAGTGTTCTTACTGGCTTCTTAAAAAATGAATATTTACTACTATTGTTGTGCAAAGCAGAGTTTAAATTTGTTGTACGAGGGCTTCGATGTTTGTAATGAACTATTTTCTAGTCCTCATCAGATGCAATATATCGAAGTTTAAATGTACACAAAAATGAAAAACTTAGTTTTCATGAGTTATTAGCTCGCACCACATTACACAGCAGCAAGCTAGTACAATATGAATGTGGTAATCAATAGTGACATACGAGAGTGGAATAATGACATAACAGAATATATACAGTGTAGTTATTAATTTCTCTCTACATTCTCTTTTAATTTGTATTGCAATTGCAATACTCCGAACTTTTTATTTTCCACAAAGACAGTATTTAGTTGTACATTCAAAAATATTTTTTCTTTTGAACTCATTTTCTTTTGTTAGAAGAAAAGTCCAAATTTTACTATATGGCTTAAATAACTTTTAGGACAGCACAAATATTTTTAAACGTATATGTGCAAATTTATATTAAACAAGTAAGAGTGTGGTATATTCGGCTGGGACGAATCTAAAATACCCTTCACGATAGTCACGTATATGTATAGTATATATCACAAATTTGAACTGAATATGCTCGGTAATATATGAATCGGTATAGGAATTTTCTATTTTCTGTATTTTAGAAACCTTCTTTTATAACGAGAATTGCTCTTCAGCACAAAAAAAAAAAAATATGTTAATGGAAAATCGGTTCAGGCTATATCGCGGGTATATATGGACCGATATCGGAACTTTTCATTTTCCATATTTATATAACCTTGTTTTATTACAGAACTGCTTTTAAGCAAAAAAAAATTTGGTTTAAGCTCGCTTACGCGACATTATCATGAAAAACCCGGCTTAGGCTATATTTCGGGTATATATGGACCGATATCCAAAATATTTATTTTCCATATTTATGTAACCTTCTTACATTATTTATGTAACCTTCTTACATTGTTTTCATGAAAAACACGGTTTAGGCTATATCTCGGGTAAATATGGACCGATATCGGAAATTTTCATTTTTCATATTTATATAACCTCATTTTATTACTAGAACCGTTTTTATGTAGAAAAAATATTTTAAGTTCGCTCACGCGACATTTTCATGAAAACCCCGGTTTAGGCTATATCGCAGATATATGTGGGCCGACATCTGCTTTTTTTGCCTTTTAATCGCCATTATTCTTAATAATTATGGGAAGTTTGAACAACAAACAATTTTTTTCAAAAATTCTCATACAAAATTGCAAAAAATAATGACTCTTTTCGGAATTTTGGATATATCTCAGCTATATGTGAACTGATTTTGCTGAACTTTAATAGCAAATGGGGTAAAAGAATGGTGAAAGAAAAAAGTTTCTAAATCTAATGGTTTTCTCAGAAACGGTATTTCAACGACCGACAGACGGACATTTTCTATTAGTTCTGTTTCAGAATATATATACTTTTTAGGGTCACAAATGAAAATTGTAGACATTACGAACGGAATCACAAACTAATATATACCCTTTACATTTTTGTTAAGGTTATAAAAATATAGATTGAAATGCGAGCTTTTCAAATATATTCAAAATTATTCCAAAATATGGTGAGATTGCCCTATTCTTTTACAACGTGGACATATGTAATATTCTGCCAAGTTAGTTAAAATAATACTAAAATACGAAACTCTTTATAAAATGAAATAATGGAAAGCATTCTTTATTATGTAGACTAATTAAAATTAAATATTTCAAACTTCATTGATATTGTAATTAAATTCAATTTATTGGAATTCTTCAATTCAGATATTTACTCCTAAAATTTTCAGAGCTTTCAATACATCACAGCGTATTTGTTTTTTAATACCATATAATAAGTACGTATGTATATAAATGTAATTAATTAAAAACTGAATTCTTTAATAAAGTTGTATATTTTTTGCTCATGTACAAATTTGAGACAATAAGCCTGCATTAAAAATGTGTTATATTAAAAAAAAAAGTTTAAATACACTAAAATTTTGGCACTTTTATAAGTCTGATTTTTATGACGCTATTTTTTTAAAACTAAAATGACGATATTTTCAAAAATTATCGGGATATTGATGATTTCGTCCATATTTTTTCTGGCAGCCCTGACCTCAACTAAACCTCCAGAAAGTTCGGAATCTTTCCTGTTTGTCCTAAACGGGACAAACTACTTTTCTACCTTGAAGATGGATGGTGTAGAGATCCCATAATATTTACCAAGCTTGGTCTAGGTATGAATGATGTTTTTTTTTCGTAAAAATAATGTCTAATGAGCACACGAAATTCGTTTCAAAACTAAGTGATGAAGCTTGTTCAAATTTATACAGGAGTGTACTAAGAGTTGCCTGTTGATAGAAGAAATTAATAGGCCGAAAATTAAGAAAGGTAGAGACTTATTATAGTTCTCACTACCCTTTCTTCACAAAAGAACGAGTAAGTTGGTATTATAATCATAAAAGTTTCTTATAGTCAAGTAGTATTTTGAGGTGCAGCTGTTTAATTGATTAAGGCTAAATAAATTGTTTGTTTTGATACTTTAATACTTTCTTTGAGTTGCGACCCTTTTCATGAAATAGTTTTGTTTTATGACTGTTTTGACAAAATTGTTTTAATGTCACTTTATAATATTAATATTTTATTATTTCGCATTTGGATAACAGAGCATTGTATTTGTGATCAGGTAGAAATTTGTCCTAACAGGAACTGCAGAGCAAATATTTCGTTGTAAAGGAGAAGGACAAATAAAACTCTCCTTGCAGAAAGGACAACATCGTTTAATTTTTTACAAAGCCGAAGATTATTTGACACTTTTTTTTTTTTTTTTTTTCACAATGTGAACTAACAATAAGTATTCAAATCTTATTACTAAATACAATAAATTAACTAAGTCCAGCCAATGCTAGACAAAAAGTTTTATTATGCGCATATTATATCGGTAAAATCACCTACTTAACGCTCTGATGGTGGCAACGGTGTCCCTTCTCCTCAACCGAGTGTGACCACTAAAATTAAGTATGTTTCGTGCAAGAGGGTTTGGGTGAAGCTTCAATTTGCTGATATACCTTGTCGCATGCTTTGAAAACTCATCTTTTACGAGTGGAACACACAGATCCTTGTGAATTCGGGAGTTTTTTACGTACCATGGAGCTGCAGTAATTGTTCGAAGAATTTTGTTTTGTCGCCTTTGAATTTTTTCAATGTTTGACGCTGAGGCGGTTCCCCATAATTGAATTCCGTAGCGCCATATAGGCTTTAGTATTGCGTTGTATAACAAAAGTTTGCAATCTAATTTCAATGTAGAATTTCTGCCCATAAGCCAATTTAATTGCGCTGCTTTTAATTTTAGCTGAGTGACTTTCGCGTCAATGTGAGGCTTCCACGTTAACCTACGGTCGAGATGAATACCAAGGTACTTGACTTCATTTTGCTGCGTAATAGGTGAATTGTTAATTTGGATAGCTGAACATGTTTGTCTACGCAGTGTGAATGTAACGTGAGTTTTTGTTCATTAACTTTAATTTTCCAAAGTTTTAACCATATCTCTAATATTGAAATATACTCCTGCAAATTTCGCGAAGCTGCTAGATGGTTTTCATGTACGCTGCAGAATGCTGTGTCATCTGCAAAAGTTGAAGTGTGAATACCACATCTGGTTGGCATGTCAGAAGTGTAAATTAAATATAGAGTAGGCCCCAGAATGCTACCTTGGGGAACTCCTGCCTCGATTGGCTGAGTTGGGCTTACAAAGTCGCCTTCTCTGATGACAAATTTACGGCCACATAAATAGCTTTCCAGAAGCTTGTGAGTGTTTGCAGGCAAGTTCAACTTTATTTTGTGCATTAATCCCTCGTGCCACACTTTATCAAAAGCTTGGGAAACATCAATGAATAGAGCTGAGCAATACGTTTTGTCCTCAAAAGTCTTTCTTATAACATTAACTAGTCTATGCGTTTGTTCTATGGTGCTGTGTTTAGCCCGAAAACCAAATTGATGATCCGGGATGCATCCTACATCATTCAATATTGGAGTCAACTTCGCCATTAACAGTTTTTCGAAAAGTTTTGAAATTGTTGGCAGTAGACTTATTGGTCTATATGACTCTACTTTAGTGGGATCCTTCCCTGGCTTGGGTATCATAGTAACCATAGACACCTTCCACTCTGCAGGATAGTATTCTAGGCGCAAAATAGCGTTAAAAATGAAAAGAAGAATTCTTCTAGCAACACGAGGTTACTGTACAAGCATTTTGCCAGTAATTTTGTCAAAACCTGGAGCTTTTTTTGAGTTTACTTTATTTATAACGTTTTCGACATCTTGAAAACTAAGTCTCAAAGGCACAGGCGGTCTAACAGCATATGGCGGAAATTCAGCAACATCATCCACTGTATCATTTGCAGTAAAAACGTTTTTCAAATGATTAACATACACCATCCCTTTTTCAGAATCACTTCTTGCCCAGTCGCCAGATGAAGTTCGCAATGGTGGCTTACCTATTACGGGTCTTTTCAGACCTTTTGTCGCTTTCCATAGAGAATAGTCGGTTTGCGGGCTACCATCAAGACCTTCTAGATAGTTTTTGAGGGAAGCCATTCTTTGGATTTCAAGCAGACACTTTTCGTATAAAAAGATATTGGAAAAACCTAAGTATGAAATTTTTATAATAATACTTCAACAATTTGATAAGGAATTACTTTATTATAATTAATAAGGATATTTTAAACCTCATACTCCTAGCAGTTGTTTACCTTCATTTTGCTTTTAAAAAGCTGATTAGAGAGAAACAAGAAAATGATAGTAAATATAAAAATTGATTGTATATACCCTATTCCATTATCAAGCAAAGGGTTCCTATATTTCTCTCAATAAAAAACAAAAAAAAAATACTTAGAAGCTCCTCATTAATAATAATAAAGAGAGAATAAAGTTACCTGTAATTTTTTATATTACGTAAATGGTGTAACAAATCAGTCAGTTATTTTAATAAAAAAAATCCAGTCAGATATATAAGTTATACAATTTTTAAGTTCACTTTTTATTTTATGTGCAATTAAAATACATTATGTGCATACATACATATGTATGTATATCTTAATATGTGATAAAATTAAATTCATAATTTACTTCAAAAAGAAAAAAAGTAATAACTCAAATTGAAAAAAACAACTTAATAAATGGTATGTACTTTTGATGAAGGGCCGATCCCACTTTCATAGTAAACGTCTTATATATATGCATGTAATAGTATACATTCATATACATATGTATGTATAAATAAACACACGTGCATGTACACATACATAAATTACTTAATTCCAGTCTACAAGTTACTTTTATAGTGAACCCAAATTAAGCAGTAAAATTAATAATTATCTGTTTTATTACCTTAAAAGCAATTGCAGTAAATTTGGACATTTTTATTCGATTTCTATGATAAATTTAAAAATTTGAATATGTCGTTTGTTTCATGAAGAAAGGCACTAAATAACATAATCTTATAATTTCTTATAAGTCCTTTAATTATGAAACTATTATGCTAAATCTTTTTTGCAAGGTGTGTTTGTGTGAATTGTATTAAAAGTCCTGCGGGCAAGTCAGTTAGCTTATAATGAATTTTAAATTAATTTTTTACACCTGATGTTTCACGCTTAGATTATTTTCAAAAAACATGTCGATGCCCTAGGATGTAATCAATTGCTCGATTTTGCATTACTTTTCAACTACCTAAAATATAGTTTCCTAAAAGTTAGTTTATAACTAACTTGTGTTTGATTTTCTATTTTAATTTTCCTAGGAGTAAAATTAAGGATTAAATTAAAAAAATTTTATAATACACACTGCAAAGCTCTTTGCTTGTCATTGGCAGGTATCGGCACTCTGACCTCGAGTCTGCCAACTGACCAATGAGGCACTCATGAATGAAGAGTTTTATAGAGAAACAAAATGAAACCAACGCATAAAAGTGAACCAAAAGAAATAAAACAAGTAAGAGTGTAGTATATTTGGCTGGGCCGAATATAAAATACCCTTCACGATAGTATATATTACAATTTTGAACTAAATATGTTCGGATATATATTGACCGACAACGCGGAAAAATATTTCTGCCTTGTAATCACCATTCCAAAAAGGAAATGTTTCATGGAAAAAGCGATTTAGGCTATATAGGAACCTATATCAGAATTTTCCATTTTCTATATTTTAATAGCCTTCTTTTATAACGAGAACTGATTTTAAGCAAAAAAAAAAAAAAAAATTCATGGAAAAATCGGTTTAGACTGTATCTTGGGTATATATGGACCGATATCGGAAATTTTCATTTTTCATATTTAGATAACCTTATTTTATTACCAGACTTTAAGCAAAACAATTTATTGAAGTTTACTTATGCGACATTTTCATGAAAAATCCGGTTTAGGCTATATCTTGGGTATATATGCACCGATATCGGGGAAACATTTTTTTTGCCTTTTAATCACCCTTTCCTCCTTCTCATAATCTATTTTCCTAGTTCCAGTACAGTGCACTGCATATGTAGGGGCTATCCCCTGAATTAAAAAAAAAGATAACCAAAAAAAAGAAAAAAATGTTTAATATTTGTGTGAAGTTTGAAGCAAAACAAACAATTTTTTTTTCAAAAAATTTCATACAAAATTGCAAAAAATAATGGTTTTTTTCGGAATTTTGGATATATCTCAGCTATATGTGAACCGATTTTACGGAATTTCAATATCAAGCCAATGAATTGATTGGGTAAAAGAATGGTAGAAGAAAAAATTGTTTTCTCACAAACGGTATTTCAACGGCGGACAGACGGACATCGCTTAATCGAATTTTCTATCAATGATGATTCTGAATATGCATAATTTATAGGGTCGGAAATGAAAATTGTAGAAATTAAAAACGTAATGATGATTCATCCTGAAAAACATTATCTATGTTAAATCATACGAGTATATGAGAGATGCTGAATGTTCCTTTCGATCATGAAGTTTTTAAATAATTGTCCAAAACTACATAGATCAACCGACTTGATTTTATCTGCTAGGCGTCCGCATATATGTGAGTCCTAGCATGCAATAAAATTGATATTCATATGTGAATTTTTATTTAGCTTGTACGTAAAAAAGTTATATTTTGTATAAGAAGTGCCACAAATTGTGTAGCTTATGAGAAATAACTGGGCTGTTTGATCACAATTTCTAAATCATTAATTTATTTAACTTTTTTGTTCTTTTTTCACACAAGATAGTTTTTATAAAAATTTCTTATTCTTTATCCCAGTGTTTTTCTTCTGATTATGCTTTGCTTTAAAAAACAGCTGAATATATTCACAAAAGAAGTAATCGTAAAATATTTGCTACAGAAAAGAACGTCACAGAAAAGATATACAAAGTAAAAACTAACGAGGCCTTTGCAAGCGTTGCTTAATATTATCAGAGCACGCAAAATCGGAACAGAAAAAAGTAATTGAATTTGTGCATTATAGCACATACGGGTTTAATAAAAAATCTTAGTTCATTTGCGACGCGTGCAAATCCCTTTTTTTCTATTAAACCCGTACATGCTACAATCTATTTGCGACTCCTGCAAATAATTATTCTCCGCTAGTTTGCGACTCAGGCAAACCCCCCCTATTTGGTGAAACTTCATATATTTATTATCAGTGCGAACCACTCGGACTCCTGACAACACTATAGTAGAACCTAAAAGGTAACCCAAAGTCTCTTTTATTGTTTATTTTCCCCAAACCCGCGTATAATTTCTACACCTTGAGTTAATTATACCCACAATTCTGCTTTGGGTAAAGCAGAATTGTTTACCGCAAAATTGCTGTTCCAGACTAAGGAAATCAGACAAATTTGTTCACTATATATGATGTACAAAACAGTACAGATCAATCATACGAGACTAAGATTTATAACCTTCTACTTATATAGAAAGCTTCTTAAAATAGGCATATGTAAGTAATTTTATTTTATTCATATATAATATGTAATACTAAGCCCATAAGTCATACACATATGTATTAAAAATCCCTGCAAAAGTATGAAAAATCATTTGAGGAGACTTTTAGGGATTTATTGTCTTTTAAAGATCATACAAAAATATTTTTGGGTGGCTACCCATAATTATAAAAAAAATTTTATTCTACGAAAGTGCTTCTTATCTTCACTTCAAAATTTGTTACAGGGGTTTATTATTAGGCATTAAAAATTATTTTTGTATTTGTATCATTGGCAAGGTAACCATCTGTAGGGTCGGAGATGACTGTGGTCACAACTGAATTATCTTTTATTTCCTGGACTTACATTTCTTAAAAGCACCTGCTGAAAGTAAAAGATCATGTGATGGCGAGCTAAAAGGATTAAGCGAATTTGTATCTTTTATGGATGATGGACTGCATCCTCGATACTACAAACAGTATCATTTGACTTTGATTTCGATTTTGCGAAATTCCTGAGCACAACTAGTGAAAATATCTAACAGGTAAAATTAGTAGACAAGAATAAACTGCCTATAAAATATGTTGCTTATAGTGAATCCACTGTTTCACTTAAAACAATCTAAGTAGGGTAGGAGTGTATATATGTTGAATGAAAAATACTTCGCCAAATTTGAGCTGCTGCAGTTGGAAGTCATCGTTCACATCACTGTTGAGATAGGATCTCATGTTTCTTCGCAAGTTCAGTCTCTGAACAAAACTCTATAAACTGGAGGAGGCAAGCTAGTTCCTTTTACAACCACAGAAATTACCAGCAACCACAAAAGTTACTCCACGCATAATTTCGCTAGAGTTCCTAACGTTCTTCAACACTCAGCCCACACCTTCGATATAAGATCTGAAACTCATTTCCCACTCGTCCCAAACTATCAATGTGGTGCTTTCTATAAATATTATTATTTTACAGTTAAAGGAACTTTTCAAATTAAAAGTTGTTTAATTTTGCCTTCAAATATATGTATGTCATTTTAGAAGCAATTTTTAAGTTGGTTTAAATTGGTTAGTTTCGAAGATGAATTCCACCAACCACTCGATTCTAGTTTGAAAAAAGTATATTATTTTAGACATTCCTATGTATATCTATTTTTGCTATTAATTTCATCAAAGTTTGTTGATCAGCTCAGGATAAGAAGAAACTATCTTCCCAAACACCCTTCGTTCTAGTTTAAAAGAAATTATAGCCTGCGCATCTTTTCAGACGTAGTTAACTTTCATAATAATGAGTTAGATATTTTTGCAGACAAAAATTTTACCCGTGATCCCCTTCTGTCAAAGATTTGCAACAATTTAAAGCTGTTGTATTACTTTGAACGTAAAGGATAGAAATTTCCGTTTGCCGCACAGTTGATCCTAGTTTCAGAAAATATATTATTATCTATGTATTTTAGCTTTCAATCTTCATCAAAGTTTCACAGCTCAGGAGAAAAAGAAACTGTCTCCCCAAGCGGTTAGCTTTGAAAATGTATAAAGATTGTGTGGGGACGGACATGCAGAGAGACACGCGGATTGAAAGCAAAATGCCGTCTTCTTGTTGATTGAGTTTTATTGCAAATATTGGTTAATTTTTTCTTTTTTGATTCCTAAAACTATTAATAGATTTCTCGAAACAATAAGAAACTTAAGTCGTAAAGCAGCTTTGAGCTGGGGAATAGCTCTCGCGTCATCGTAATTATTTCTTAGGTGCGGTCAGGTTTGTCGTTGTTGCTTGGCCTTCGCGAGTTTTGCGTCTCTCTCAACTAACTGTATTAGTTTACAGTTTTTTTGATGTATTTTATTGTTAGCCATGCGGCAACTTCCTATGCGAAGGCATAGGTCGGTACACTTCACAGCGCCGCAAAAAATTATTGTTAATACCATCGTGGGCATAAGGTCTACGTCACTCCGCCCATGCTGTGCATCCTATATTTTGCAAACTTATTTGCAACTCTATAGTTACAAATATAAACACAACATACAAACAAGAAACTTTGCCTGAGTTTTGGTGGTATGCCATCTCTTGACCCTACCCTAAGTACTTTAATGGATTTTCATACAGCCTCTGTTCGTCAGAAGGCTTCATTCTACACTCTGTTGAAAAAATTTGTTAAATCGGATCAGTAGTTCCTCTTACAAAAAAATAAGATTTTTGAGTTAACAATGTAGAATAAAATGTAAAAACAGCAGTCATAAAACAGCTCACGATTGAAAAACAGCTCCTGCGTCATCGTAACTATGTCCTAAGTGCGGTCAGGCTTGTAATTGTTGTTTGGCCTTCGCAAGTTTTAGGTCCCGCTCTCACTGGATAGTTGGTTTGCTTCAACTGACCATATCGTTCTTTAGTTCTTTTTTCGAAATATTGACGTTATAGTTAGTCACAGCGACGCTCAAAATCAACTGTTATACGGCATATGGTCTCCGTTATCCTGCTGAGGCTGTGCATTCTATGCTTTGCATATTTACTTATCAGTTGTATACTTAAATATATAAAGAAATCGCAATAAAAATTGATTCAAACAGTCTTTCTAAAATTCTTTTATGCTTAGACGAAAAATTAAACTGCGGTTTTCTCGAAACAAGTTGTTTTGAGTTATGGCGGTGTTGCGATAAATGAGCGATATATTTCTATGCATAATAACTTCAAATTAATGATAAAAACTACTATGTAGGTATAAATTCTAAATTTAATGCCGTATCAAGCTTTCATTGGGTCAGTAACTCCGAGTGTACATTTTTATATTTGCTTCGGAATAACATCGATATACTCGTATTAAATAAAAAGCGCCTTTTGCAAAGTAAGTTGGCTACACAAGGTGGCTACACAAGGTGACTAAGATCAGTTGCGTAAGATGGTATTAACTATATCTTTGTATTGGTAATACTTTTGTAGTGTTGATGCTAACGGTAACTGACCTATCTCTTCACAAAGGAAGTACCAGCTTGGTTAAAATCGGAAGTCACATAAGAAACATAAAACAATACAGCTAGTTTGGGCATATTACATATTAGAAGAAAAAACAAGTAAGCCTGCCTGCACTTAGGACTTAAAGCTGATTTGGGAATAAAAAAAAACTAATGTTCGAATTGCTTTTACATTATCTTTAATCCTAGAGAGTGACTGACACAATTTTTTTTTTTTTGTAATATACTACCTTAGTTATAGATATGCTGTTTTGTATATGAACCCCTTATTTGAGAAAATTTTATGCAAAATCAATTAACATAAAATATTTTTTATAAATAAGGCCATTAACATGTAAAAGTTTTAAGTTTTAGAAAACCTTGAAAAAAACAATATCAATAACAAGTTTAAAATACAAACTATATACTCATATGTACATATACACAAATTTTAGCAATTATTTTGATTGTTAAAGCGCTATACATAATAAATTCTCAGATCATAAAACGGTTTCACTGCATACAACTGAATATGTGTATTTTCCATAAATTATTTTTAAAATGGATTTAAAATTCTTTATGTATGTAAGATTTATTTTGCAAATACTAAATTTTATTTTGTCAACGCAACCTTCCAACTCAGTGTGGTTCCCAAAAAGTTTTGTTTATTTTTTGTGGTCAAGTAAATAAACTTCTGATTGGAATTTGTTTTTTATTTTCTAATTTCAATATTTCAAGGTTACCAATTATAAAATAATTCTACGCTTCCAAAAATCATTTGAATATCTTCAAATGGAAACGCAATTTCACAACTGATAGAGTAATTATTTTATTGAATTAAATCTAAAGAAAACCTGTAAAATATGAAAAAGTCGATAATCAGATCACGAACAACGTTATGAAATACCACGAAATTGATAGCCAATTCCTTTTTAAGGTTGGAATAAAAACAATCAGTATACAAACATTAAATGGCTATTTTAAAATTGTATTAATAAATAATATTATCGACTTAAGCCATTCAGAGAACGTTCTGCGTTAACCTTCTCAAGTCAATACAAAGAACAAATATTTTTTCTAAGATAAACTTCTATCATACAATTGAGTATATTTAATTTATTATCTTCTAATATTAATAATAATCATTCTATTTTCCATGTTTTCTACCTATCTATATGTCGGCATTTCATAGAAGCTATCCTAATAATCAGTAGACTTGGATACGTTTGAAAGTTATTCTCAAACATTCAACTTGATATCCCAACATTTTAAAAAAATTATTCAGAATTTAAAAAAAAAATTTCTAATAATACACTTCAAAACATAAAAAAAACTTTTTTTACACACTACTTCTACTTTTCTAGAACTTTCTACTTTTGACAGCATAAACATCTTGTTTCTGTGTCTCGAACAAAAAAGTCGTAAGAAATAAGATTTCTTAAACCGTGTGATTTTTTAATTACCCACATTGTTTGTACAGCGTTTGCTGTCTCAGAACTAGTGATATTTCTTTTTAGTTATTAACATACATATTTTTGTATTTTAATATTTTCTCCGTACCCGGAGATGTAAATTTTAATTTATTGAATTTTTTTTGAACTTTATAATTTTAAATAAAATGGTGGCTGAGTGATTAAAGCGGCAGATCATGATACGTCATGACCTGAGTTCAAATCCCAGTGGGATCACAGCAAATTTGTATTGTAAAAAAATCCTTCTTAAGAATAAACTTAAGAAAGAAAAAAACTTGAACTATAACCCGTTGCACAAATGTGAAAACCAAAAATTAAATTAAAAAAAATTATTACAACTGAAATTACAATAATTTGAGCAGAAAATATGGCAGCTTTAAGTTAACTTTGAAATTTACCGTGAGGATAAACTTGCTGTTAGGTTGCAAGTAAATTTTACAGGTTAATGTTAACTTGTAATATCAAAAAAAAAAAAAAAAAAAAAAAAAAATCTATCTGTAAGATAAACTAACTACTATTAACTATTCCTCAGTTGTAATATTGGCCCTTGGTGACCGTAGATTTCATAAAACGAATGAAAGCATTATTATAAATTATTGGATGATAATAGATTTCCAAATGAACTCAAGTTAATAAGATAATACAACATAAGTTCAGATAATGTTAATTTTTGTGAACCAGTTATATAACAATCTTTAGCCTACGCATGTTAGAAAGACTAGAGTGCTCAAGTATTTTAATCATCGACCAGATTTTGGATCTATTTTAAATAGATTCAAAATCTGGACTAAACTGATTATAATCGTTCATTTATGTATGTTAGAAATGTTGCAAAGTACCGGTAATGATTAGTTTTAAATAAGATATATACACATTACCTCAAAATTATAGACATTTAATATATAAGAGTCAAAACTGGGCTTGAAATGTAGGACTTTCCCTGAGATTATTTAAAAGCTTTTTCATTTGTTTTTTAAAAATATTATATTGAATGTTCATTTATAGCAGTTGTTAAAAATAGATTTCGAGAGAATTTAAAACCATACAAGACTAGTTTTATCAACTCATGCAATCTATGTATGTCATAGGCATTACTCTTAGTCCCTACTACAACATACTATTTTAAGTACCCAGAATTGTCAAAATGACGATAAATCGTCAAATATGGCAACCGTGACCGTAACTATCTTCTCTGCTAACTTTGATTTAAAATACCATACTAACTTAATAGCATGTAGCAGTCATATTTTTCCATACTGTTACCGTAATTATAACCTTGATTCAAAATGATGGTTTCAGTTTTTTGATTTTGCTGTCATTCATTTGTTCAATATTTAATTCGTTGACTAATTAGATTTACATACTTATGTGTGTGACAAACACTCTACCGAAACAAAATTAATGATATATACATAGTTAGATATGTCTGCACATATATTTCCATATGTTTACATGTATATACAAATATATACGAGGTTCGTCCAATAAATAAAGCCAATTTTCAAATAACTTGGCAAACTTTTTTGTGACAAGTTGGTCACAAAACAAGAAATAATTACGTTTGAAGTAATTTAATTTTATAATTTAAATACAAATCAGATATAATCGTGTAAGTATAAGGCGTATTTTTTCTCACTTCTACATATGTTTTGGAGGCATAAGTTTTTTTTTATAATCATGTGTATAGAAATACTTATTTTTGATCCGGTCTTGGATTTGCTCTCTTTATCTCGTGATGTTGATATATACGACTATATATCGATGATATGTTGCTTACACCGTCCCAACAACTGCGATTCCCTCTGATATAATATCATTACTGACTTACACTTGTAAGTCAGTAATGCACACCATCTCATATATTAACCCAACATACATTTTCAAACACATTGCCGCATTTGTAGAATGAAGTGAATTGTTCACCCAACAAAAGTTCAAATTCATAACTTCCTAGCATACATTGTAAGTTAGCAGAAGGCAGCTCAAATACAATTTCGCATACTTTGTAAGTCGGCAATAGACAGCTCGAATACAATCTCGCTTACTTTGCAAGTAGTCAAAAACGTACACAGTTTTTCGGGAGTATTGCATTAAATTAATTTGTTCTATTTTCAGTTTACTACTTTCTTTCCTTTCTTCACTATATATTTTATATACATATATATATATATATATATATATATATATATATATATATATATATATATATATATATATATATATATATATATATATATATATATATATATATATATATATATATATATATATATATATATATATATATATATATATATATATATATATATATATATATATATATATATATATATATATATATATATATATATATATATATATATATATATATATATATATATATATATATATATATATATATATATATATATATATATATATATATATATATATATATATATATATATATATATATATATATATATATATATATATATATATATATATATATATATATATATATATATATATATATATATATATATATATATATATATATATATATATATATATATATATATATATATAGATGCGTGATACAAAAGCTGAATGAAATTAATTTTTAGAAACTCTATATACTACTAACGTATACTTTATAAGTTAGCATTCATTGAACATACATCATTGAAGAGATGTAATGTGGTAGGTAGCGGATATTATAGCGAAGAAGTTATGAGTTCCATGTAAAAAAAACGTAATTAAATTTTCTCACAACGCGCATTTGACGAAGTTTACTCTAAGGTTAGCAGTACAGTTCAAAACTTTTAGCCTTTGAAAAATGGCAAGCGTTTAGCTTTAAGATTTATTGTAATTTTAACTATAATAAATATGTAAATATAGCAAATAAAAATAAATGCTTGTCAAAAATACAGGGCGCATTAAAAAGTTCATAATTAGCCGACTTTCTTGCGCGAAGGTGTCAATATATTTGTTTTTGTTACTTGCTCTAGAACCTTACCTTACCTTTTTTTTCTGGCAGATGTCTACAGCGTGCCGAATACTTATTCGTTTTATTTGTTTTCCATATGCACAATTGACGTAGGAAAAACAGAAACAAAAAACTTTTTTTGAAATTGTTTTTTAAATTCTCTGCTGTAACAAAAATCGCATACAAAATTGCTTCCATCTACGGAAAAAAGCTGATTTTAAGAGCTATTTAGTTTTATGTTTTTTCGTTCATATTATTTTTTTATGGATATTAAAACCCACGATGGCAATTGTAAATAAAACAAAAAGTTTTCAGAGAATAATCTTAATATTTTTTATTATGATCTATAGCAATTGTGTGTGATGATCCATATTTTCAATGACTCTAGGACATTTTGATGATTGATTTGTTGATGTTCAACGTGTGGAATAATCTCAACCTCTTGAATTGCTTATTGCTTGACTTATTGACGTACACCAAATAGTCACTAATTATGTATGCATGGGCTTTTCAACAATCACTCCTGGATACTCATTGGCCCAAATGCATGAAATTTGCATGAATTTCTCTGGATTGTGGACATGTGCGAAATGTGTTTTGATTTGAACACCCATTTTCGTAAAAGGTTTCAGCAAGTCGCTGATCAATTACATATCTCGCCATGGCGGAAATTGTCAAACACTGAAACTAAAGAGTAAAGAAATCTCAAATTAAGTTTAAAAACAACACGTGCGTTGTGGTTAGACTATCCTTTATTAAAAAATAAAACTTAAATGCAAAAAACCGTTTGTTATACTTTATTCTAAATTTTTCTAATTTATTTTGACATCTTCTTGTAGTTTTTTTATTTTTTTATTTTTTAATTGCAATTTCGAAAGATTGTACACATTAAATATTGTGCGAAAATTTCATTGATAATCTAAGAAATTTTATTATTTTATACATAGAATTTAAGCATTTTACTAATTTTGCTTTGCATTATTTTTTTGTTTATTATGTTGTATAAACTACCACAAAACAAAGTATTTCAGTTCAGTATTATATTTTTTATGCACTGAGTGCTGAACAATTGTATTGAAAGAAAGAAATGTATATCAGTGAACAAAGCTAAACGAAAAGCACTCACGAACACAACTCTACTACGACTTACACACAATACAATATAATATAATTCAATTAAAAACAATAAAATTCTATATACAATAATACAATATAATATTATTGAATTAAACATGTTTTTTAAACACATAAAAATTAGATTTTGCTTTGAATGTACCTCGTACATATTATTTTTCCGAATAAGTAATCAAAAGCATTAACAAAATATTGTTAGTGATCTTGTTAGTACTTTTATTTAACCAAATTTGCTATTGTTTTGACTTAGACTTAAATAATAAAGTAGGGTACTAATAACTAAGTTAGACAAAGGTGTACATGGGCCATTTTTCTTATAATGGCATTCAATTAACAAAATTGTTGCTCTCAATGCTCTGATGAAAGAAATAAGAAATATTTTTTTTCTTCAGAGCATTACAAATACCTTTCGAAGTTAGATACATATGTATGTACAAGAACTGGGTGTTAAGATACCAACAAATCTACATTAACATAGGTACACAAGTTAAAAACATTGCAAACCATCCAAATATGAATGAATGGCATTCACATATGTACGTTCGTTCGTACCTGTTTGTTCCAGCATTAGTTTTGTCTATTTTTTTTATGTTAAATATCCACAGATTTAACTAACTTTCTGTTTATCATAGACATTACGAAAAGAGAAAGCATCATTTGTTTACCAACATTTCTATTTTCTATTAATACATACTAGAGCTGTGTTCGTGATCAAATTCTTATTCACTATCGAACAAGCCCACAAAAAAGTAATCAGGTATGTTTATTTACATCACTTGTATTTCATGCACGGGATTAGAAAACAAAATTATAAGTAGCATAAAAATAGAAGCTTACGAAGAAGTTTTCGAAATTTTCATTTGCAATTGAAGAATCCGCAAAAGTGTTTTTAAAAGCAAAAACGTAACAACATTAAAAAAAAAAAGAAATAAAACAATGAAAATGAATACCGAAAATTGTCTGACGTTCTGGAGAAGGAGAAGAGGTCTTTTTAGATTTATCAGCTTAAAAGTGCTAAAGGTCTTCATGCCATTATGAAAGGTATTGATGCTTGCGTAGATACTGATGGTGTCAAAACTGGATTGGAACACAAAGGCTTTAAAATTAAAAACGTAATACACATCAGGATCCTTGAAACAATCCCTCAATCCATGTTTATGGTTAAAGTATATAGTTGGGGACACTGTGCTTAAAAAAAATGAAATTTAACCAATTTATGACGTTTCCGGATCCGTTCAGTGCCTAAACTGCGAAGAATTCGGCCACACTAAGGCTTACTGTAAGTTGGCCGCAGTTGTGTTGTGTTTGGCGAACTTCACGGTACATCTCAGCGCAAGAAAACACCAGCTACATAAACTTGCAAAGCTTTAAACAAATTTTTTTATGCTAATGTGGTTAAATCTGATATACAAAACTTGAACCTGGAGCTGAAATCTCAAAACTCTGATCAAAATTTTAGCAATCTTGCAAAGGAAACAAGAAGAGTCAGAAGAGAGTGGTAACTCTGCAGGTCTCTCCAGCTTAAAACTAGCCTACGGGAATGTACAAGTCAATTGACAAATCTGCTTGAAATCGAGAAATTGACTTCCCTTAAAACCTATTTGGAAAGTCTTGATAGTACTTCTCAATCTGAATATAACTTGTGGAAAGCGACAAAAGGACTAAAAAGACCCATTATAAGTAAACTACCTTTGCAAACTTCAACTGGAGACTTGGCAAGAACTGGTTCTCAGAAGGGGTTGGTGTATGTTAATCATTTGAGAAACGTTTTTATTACAAATGATATAGCAAACAATGCAGCTGAACTACCGCCATATGCTGTTAGACTACCTGTGTCTTTAAGATTTAGTTTTCAAGACGTAGAAAACGGTATCAGTAACACAAACTCCAGACAAGATCCAGGTATTGATAAAATCACTGGTAAAATGCTTGAGTGGTTACCTCGTTTGGCAAGAAGTGTTCTTGCCTCACAAGCCTGCAAGTTTAACTTAGCAAGCTTCAGGAAAGCAACTTCTATTGCCGGAAATTTGTTATCAGAGAAGGCAGTTGTATAAACTACGCTCAGCCAACCGAAGCATGCGTCCCCCAAGATAGCATTATGACACCTATTTTATATTTGATTTACGCCTCTGACATACCAACAATATCCAAAATCTACACTTCAACTTTTGCAGATTACACAGCATTCTGTAGCGTTTATGAAAACCATCAATTAGCTTCACGAAATTTACAGGAATATATTTCAATATTAGAGAAAGGGCTAAAACTTTACAATCTCAGATTGGTGCAAATGTCACTCAGTTGAAACTTAAAACAGCGCAACTAAATTGGCTTATGGGCAGAAATTCCACCTTGAAGTTGGATTGCAAACTTTTGTAATACAACACAATTCTAAAGCGCATATGATGCTACGAAATTAATCTATGGGGCACCACTTCAAAATCAAACATTCAAAAAAATTCAAAGGCGATAAAACCAACTTCTTCAAAAAAATGCTGCAGCAAAAAAATCAAGAATTCATAAGAATCTGTGTTTTCCATTAGTAAAGGACGAATTGTAAAAGTACACGACAAGTTATATTAGGAAAGTGGAACTTCACCCAAATCCTCTTACACGCAACATACTTAATTTTGGCGGCAACACTCGGTTGAGAACATTAAATAAGTGATTTTACCGATAAAGTTCTCGCAAAATAAAACTTTTCGTCTAGTATTGGCCGGACTTAGTAAAAGGCATATCTTTTTGATTTTTTATGTTTAGTAATAAGATTTGAGTACCTATTGTTAGGTCATTTTGAAGATTCAATAAATAAAAAATGCTTTAAAAAAATCTATCACGCAAATTTTCTGCTGATAAGGTATTACGCACAACATTTTTTCCAACACTCTTTCACGGGCTTAAAATCTTGTGCTCGTCTCTAATATAAATATACTAGCACATGTGAACTTACCAGTAAGTATAGTCTGGTCGTTTGCCTTTTGATTCGACCGAAATTAACCTTCGGCCAATTTTGGTATTAATCAAATGTAGAATGTCATCTACAAGTTTTTCAACTATTTTATATGTTTTTTATAAATTAAAAAAAAAAAAAAGAAATGTAAATCCAAATCAAGTAAAACGTTTCATTAAATTTTTTAGCCCTGATGTTAAACTTGTATAAAACTAATCTGAAGAGAATTCAAAATACTCGTACTTCGTTATAGTCATTGACTCGTGGTACAACATACATATGTATATATGTATGTGTGTGTCAGTGAAGTCTTGGAATAGCGAAATTTGAAGAATATCGAAAGAAATGTCTTTAAGTATAGTTTTTTTTATCCAAGCTCTATTTTAAACGGAAATTCTAGTAAAAATCACTTTTCATGTATAAATAAAAAATGCACTAATTTTGATAATTTAGGTCAAAACAGTAAATAATTTTTTAACGAATTCCATAAGTATTTGCGCTTTTTTTATATTCAGTTTACATAATACTAGTAAGGGACACGTATAGAAAATTTATATGAAATGCTCAAAATTTTTGGAATGCACCTTTTATTCGTCCTCCAAAAATGGCAATTTCAAAATATTTATATTGACAATGGCACTTTACCACTTTTATTTAAATTTTATTTTGTCTTCTTTGTACAGAAGTTTTGGAATGATTACTTTGCGTTATAAGTAGAGGCTTAATTTATGCTTTTGCCAACACATTTAGACTTGGTTGTTTTGAAATCGGAGCTTTACCGGTTTTGCTTATTTCTTCCTTTTTCTGATTTCGTTGTAGACAAGGTTTTAAAAAAATACGTTGCAAAAGGAGTTCTTTCAAGGGACTCAGTAACATTCGTTCAATTGAGCTTTTCGTATAACATATATCGTTATACCGAAGTTTCACTGTAGCTCACTCATAATTAAAGTAACATTCCTTACCGAACATTTCTTTAAAATTGTAACCAATAAATATGTAGTGTATTTAGTTAAACACACTGCCGTTCTTAAGATTACGTTTTTTTTTTTCATAAATAAAGATTCATTAGAAAAAGCAGATAAGGAAAAAATATATAATATTAATTTGCATACGTATTGGTAATTTATTTCTAAAATTAACTCAGGCTCCAAAAATTCTGCGAAATAACTGAATTTTAAATAATAATTTTAAAAAATAACTTGTTTTTATGTTGCCTAGTTATCTATATGTCGACATTTCATAGGAGCTACTCTAATAATCAAAAAAAATTTGAAAAACATTTTCAAATATTTAGCTATATATCTATATATATTGGATAAAACAGTGAGAATATAAAAAGAAAACTGTTCTAATAAATACTTTGAAAACACATAAACAGTATTTTCTTTAATAAAAAAATTGTTTCTTTTTATTGATATCAATCAGTATTAGTAGCTAGTAAAGTTAATGAACTCAATTGTTTGATTAATAATTTGTTTTGTAAGTCGAAAGCAACACAGTATTGGTTGCTATTAAGAACAATATTTCCGAACAATTTAGTATAAAAAAAAATCAATTCTTATGTCAACCTTGAATCTCCTGGTTGACAATCACATAATGTGTCTGCTCGGCAGTTGAATAGACGTGTATGTATATATGCACATAAATGAGTTTTCTTATTATAATTAAGCTCTCGATCAATCAACAAATTTGTATGCAAAACAAAAAACCAGCAGAAAAATTGTATATTTAAAAAAAATTAGTTAATCAAGTTTGTCAAAATAAAAAAAAATTAAATTGGCTATTTCATTTAATAAATGTAACGTTCGAAACTATGAGAGGGAGTTGATGTAACGACTACGAAATATTTAGTTTTCCCTCAGCTAAACACGGAAAAAATTCTACAATTGTAAAAATAACATCAATAACTTTTGTTTGTTTTGCCTTGGACTAAGAGATAACCCCTGTATATGAAGTGCATTGCACCGGAACTAGGAAATTAGGTTTCGAGGAGGAGAAAATAGAGAGTAGTGATTGTGAACGTTTGATTTTAACTGCCATTACGATAGAAGCTCAAGAATAATGAACCGTACATCTTAAAAATTGCAAAATAATTATATTCGAGATCTTAATGCTACACTTATTCTGGTACGAGTTAATTATTTGCGATCACAACAAATACGTCCGTTTGTGATCGCAGCTATACTAGTGTGTTTTTTCCAATAAATATTTTTGCTGATTCCAAAAAAGTTTTCCTTCATGTAATCTTGATCAGCTTTTGTGGACTGTTGTAAAATTTCCTAATGTAGATTATTTTCCGATCATAGATAGCTACTTCTTCTTTTCTCTGCTTACGTTCAATTTTGATAAAAGTTTTATTATAATCGATTAACGACTTTCACAGGTTGGTACACAAACAAAAACTCTTTTGTGAAGTCTATAAATAGTTGTCTTATCTTTTCTTTTATTTAAAATTATTAATCACAACAACAGGTTATAAGAAAACACAACAAAACTTATTTGGTTTTTGTTTGACTATCAACTTCAAATAAAACAAAAATTTATCTGAACTCAGCTTATTGAAATTGAATTTGAAATTAACAGACGTTGTATACTATATGTATGTAAATGAACAAAACCAACTTATCTTAGATGCCATTTTAGCCATCCCGCTCTATGTGAACTTTGAACATTTTTACGCTAATTCGCATTTTCAAACTTTATACATAGAATCTAAGAATGACAAGAGTTCTCTTTTCGGCGTTTGGTTAGTTGTCCCACTCAACCAAATTCATCTCTTTTTTTTTAATCTTAAAAAAGCTTAAGACTTTTCGGTTACGTTTAGCATATTATTATTTAGTTCTGGATATGCGAGTATTGTATATTAGTTTTTAGAGATTATTGACATTTACAAATGTTGTAACGGGAATTTGAACACAAATTATCAATATACATGTGTATAATAGTAAATTGTTTAGGGAATTCTCGCATATATGCTAATAAAATCTTTGTAATACCAAGTTCTGCTATATAACAGCAGGAATTTATCTGTCAAAACTCCCTTCGGCGAGCAGATTTTGCCCGTTCAATTTTGATAAAAGTTTTATTATAATCGATTAACGACTTTCATAGGTCGGTACCAAACAAAAATTCTTTTGTGAAGTCTATAAATAGTTGTCGTATCTTTTTTTTATTTAAAATTATTAATCACAACAACAGGTTATAAGAAAACACAACAAAACTTATTTGGTTTTTGTTTGACTACCAACTTCAAATATAAAAAAAATTTATCTGAACTGAGCTTATTGAAATTGAATTTGAAATTAACAGACGTTGTATACTATATGTGTGTAAATGAACAAAACCAACTTATCTTAGATGTCATTTTAGCCATCCCGCTCTATGTGAACTTTGAACTTTTTTACGCTAATTCGCATTTTATCAAATTATCAATACACATGTGTATAATAGTAAATTGTTTAGGGAATTCTCGCATATATGTTAATAAAATCTTTGTAATACCAAGTTCTGCTATGTAACAGCAGGGATTTATCTGTCAAAACGCCCCTCGGCGAACAGATTTTGCCATGGAATACACCAAACTAGGGCACCCGGCTTTATGGGTGGGGAGCATTGACGGAAAGCAATCCCTCCTTGATAACACTCAATTGGCAAAATGGGGATCAGCAAAGTAAAGGAAGGTTCTATTTACAGGGCATCTCGGTGCCTACCATGGCTGCAAAATTCTGGGTGATGTAAAATCGAATGTTTAATTATTTGATTTTGTTAAGTAAATATTTCTAATTTTTGCAGCTAAAGATCGTTTTATTTAATATAAAAAATATAATAGTATTTATTTTCAATATTTCAAAAACAATTTTTTATCATCGTCAGGAAAATCAATAACAAATTGTTATCGAAATATTGAAAATAAATACTGTTGAATTTTTTATATGAAAAATTCAACAAATAAGAAATATTTACTTAACAAAATCAAAGAATTAAATATCAAACAAAATATAACTACTAGCGGTATTTATTTTTATTTATTACAATACAAATTTTTGTATTTTAATATTCTCCGTACCCAGAAATGTAAATATTAATTTGTTAAATTTTTGTTGAACTTTTTTATAATTTTTTAAATTAAAAATTTTTTGGTTTGTACATACTTATGTACATCAAGTTTTCCGTTTCTTAAAATACAAAAATATTTTTTTTTGCCATTCATTTATTTATTGAATCTTCACAAAGTGAACTAACAATAAGTATTCAAATCTTAACACTAAATACATAAAATTAATTAAGTCCAGCCAATACTAGAGAAACATTTTTTATTTTGCACGGCCAGTATCGGTAAAATCACCTATGTAACATTCTGATGGTGGCAAGGGTATCCCTCCTTCTCAACCGAGAGTGAGTGGCCTTCAAAATTAAGTATATTGCGTGCAAGAGGATTTGGGTGAAGCTCCAATTTACTGATATACCTTGTTGCGTACTTTGAAAATTCGTCTTTTACAAGAGGAACACAGAGATCCTTATGAATTCGGGAGTTTTTTACGTACCATGGAGCTGCAGTAATCATCCGAAGAATTTGATTTTGTCGCCTTTGAATTTTCTCAATGTTAGAAGTGGAGGCGGTGCCCCATAATTGAATTCCATAGCACCATATAGGCTTTAAAATTGCGTTGTATAATAAAAGTTTGCAATCCAGCTTCAATGTAGAATTTCTGCCCATAAGCCAATTTAGTTGCGCTGCTTTTAACTTTAACTGAGTAACTTTCGCATCAATGTGAGACTTCCACGTTAACCTACGGTCGAGATGAATACCAAAGTACTTGACTTCATTTTGCTGCGGAATAGGTGAATTGTTAGCTGAACATGTTTGTTTACGCAATGTAAATGTAACGTGAGTACATTTTTCTCATTAACTTTAATTTTCCAAAGTTCTAACCATTTCTCTAATATTGAAATATACCCCTGCAAATTTCGCGAAGCTACTTGGTGGTTTTCATGTACGCTGCAGAATGCTGTGTCATCTGCAAAAGTTGAAGTGTGGATTCCGGCTCTCGTTGGCATGTCAGAGGCGTAAATCAAGTATAAAGTAGGCGCCAGTATGCTGCCTTGGGAAACTCCTGCCTCGATGGTTGAGTTGGGCTTATAAAGTCGCCTTCTCTGATAACAAACTTCCGCTTATATAAGTAGCTTTCCAGAAACTTGTGTGTATTTGCAGGCAAGTTTAACTTTATTTTGTGCATCAAGCCCTCGGGCCACATTTTATTAAAAGCTTGAGAAATGGCAATGAATAGAGCTGAGCAATACTTCTTCTCCTCAAAGGTCTGTCTTATGACATTGACTAGTCTGTGCGTTTGTTCTATGGTGCTGTGTTCAGCCCGAAAGCCAAATTGATGATCAGGGATGCATCCCACATTGTTCAACATTGGACTCAACTTTGCCATTAACAATTTTTCGAACAGTTTTGAAATTGTTGGCAGTAGACTTATGGTCTGAATGTTTCTACTTTAGTGGGATCCTTCCCTGGTTTGGGTATCATAGTAATCATAGACACCTTCCACTCTGCAGGATAATACTCGAGACGTAAAATAGCGTTAAAAATAAAAAGAAGAATTCTTCTAGCTACACGAGGTAGCTGCTCAATCATTTTACCAGTAGTTTTATCAATATCTGGAGCTTTCCTGGGGTTTGTGTTACGAATAACATTTTCAACATCTTGAAAACTAAGTCTCAACGGCATAGGCGGTCTAACAGCGTATGACGGTAGTTCAGCTGAATTATTCGCTGTATCATTTGTGGTAAAAACATTTCTCAAATGATTAACATACAACATTCCCTTTTCAGAATCGCTTCTTGCCCAATCTCCAGTTGAAGTTCGCAAAGGTGGCTTAGCTATTACGGGTCTTTTCAGACCTTTTGTCGCTTTCCATAGAGAATAGTCGGATTGAGAGGTACCATCAAGACCTTCCAGATAATTTTTAAGGGAAGCCATTCTTCGGATTTCAAGCAGATTTCTTAACTGAGTTATGCACTCTCGTAGCCTGCATTTAAGCTGGGGAGACCTGCGAAGTTGCCACTCTCTTCTGACTCTTCTTTTTTCTGTTAGAAGTTGTCCAATTTCAAACGAATATGTTCTATTGCTCACATTCTTGGATCTTAATCTATAACGTCTGGGATCTTTCGTCGGTCTGTCGGCCAATAAGTGGGGTGTCCGCTTGAAACCACATCTAAGCCAATTTTGGAAACGGTGTCAAAAAGCCCACGGCCTTTCAAGGTAATTAAACGTGATCCCCAAAATGTGTGCTTAGCGTTATAGTCGCCAGCCGCTAAAAATCGGGGCCCAAGTAATTTCAAAAAATTTGAATATTGGCTTTCTGTTATTGAAAATCGGGACTGTGAGTAAATCGAGGAAATAACGATTTTTTTATGAAAATATTCAATGCATATGTTAGTTGCTTGGAGATACTCCTCACGTGTCTCGTTCATTAAATAGTGCTTAATTCTGGATTTTATTAGAATTGCCGATCCTCCGCAAGATTTTCCACGGGGATCTTTAGTGTCATATAATGCGTACCCATTAATTTTGAAAAAACTGTTGGTAGTCAAATGGGTTTCAGCAATCAACATTATATCGATTTGCTTTTCCATAAGGAAGTGCTCAAGTTCATTTTTGTGTTGGCGGATGCCGTTTGCGTTCCAGAAACATATTTTAAACCAATTCATTTGCAAAATAGTGGATTGCATTTTCAGTATTTCCTGCATCATGTTCGTCATGGAAACCGTGAATGTATTTATGGACTGAACTAGAGTCTGCAGAGTTGCCTCAAGATTGCTAAAATTTTGGTCGGAGTTTTGAGGCTTGGGCTCCTGATTCAAGTTTGGTTTATCGGTTTTTACCACATTCACATAAGAAATTTGTTGGGGGTTTTGCACGTTTATATAGCTGGTTGACTGGTGTACCTGGGGAAAATTGCTTGTAGAAATGGTGTTTGTCTGCTGGGGTGGCATATTTAAAATTGATGGCCTATTTGTCATTAACCTCTTGAGGTGAGTATAGACAGGACAACCCCTGTAGTTTGCAGAAATCCAAAGGTTTTTTCTACCAGAGCTGAGCTCTTTTTCAGAATTACATCTGATAGGTACACTCATGCAATGAATTGCTTTTATTTTTTATTTACAATTTAAAACGGTAATAAAAAAATGTCACAAAGTTTTTCTTTTAAACAAAAACACTCTTTTCACCTATTACGGTTTTTACTTAATCCCATTTTATTTTTTTACTTTTTTTTTTTTTTAACTTTATTATTTTATTTATTGAATCTACATAAAAAAATGTAATGACAATAAGTATTCAAATCTTAATACTAAAAAAAATTTTAATTAAAGTCCTGCCAGTGCTGGACAAAAATTTATTTTTATGCGAATATTATTTCAGAATTCAGTCATCTGTTTAGAGCTCTAATGGTAGCCAAAGTATCCCTCCTTCTCAGACGGGTATGACCACCAAAGTTAAGGATATTAACTGCAAGATGATTTGGATGGACTTCAAGTTTGTTAATATACCTTGTCGCGTACTTCACAAATTCAGATTTCACAAAAGGTACGTTCAGATCTGCGTGGATTCGTGAGTTTTTAACGTACCATGGAGCATTTGTAATTCTACGGAGAATTCTATTTTGACTTCTTTGAATTTTTTCAATGTTAGATGCAGAGGCTGTGCCCCATAATTGAATCCCATAGCACCATATTGGCTTTAGAATCGCGTTGTACAGCAAAAGTTTACAATCAAGCTTCAAAGTCGAATTTCTGTCTATTAGCCAGTTAATTTGCACTGCTTTCAATTTCATTTGCGTTACTTTTGCCTCGATGTGCGTCTTCCATGTTAGTCTACGGTCAAGATGAATACCGAGGTATTTGACTTCACTGTGTTGAGGTATTACTTTATTGTTAATAGTAATGGGTGAGCATGTTCCTAGACGCAGTGCGAATGTAACATGGGCACACTTTCGTTCATTAACCTTGATTTTCCAAAGCTTGAGCCATTTCTCTAGTTTGTCGATATGTTCCTGTAAGTTTATTGATGCTTGCTGGTGGTTACTATGTATGCTAAGGAATGCTGTATCATCTGCAAATGTTGAAGTGTGAATGTTGGTGCTTGTCGGCATGTCAGATGCGTAGATCAAATATAAGATAGGCCCTAATATGCTGCCTTGGGGAACTCCAGCTTCAATAGGCTGGGCGGGGCTTATGAAATCGCCTTCTTTTATTATAAATTGGCGACAATATAAATAGCTTTTCAAAAGGTTATGTATGTTTGCAGGTAAGTTAAACTTTATTTTATGCATTAGTCCATCGTGCCACACTTTATCAAAAGCCTGTGAGACGTCGATGAATAAGGCAGAGCAATATTTTTTATCTTCAAATGCCTTTCTTATGACGTTAACTAACCTGTGTGTTTGCTCAATGGTGCCATGTTTCGCTCTAAAACCAAATTGGTGATCAGGAATACATTCAACCTTATGAAGCATTGGATCCAACTTCGCCTTTAGCAATTTTTCGAAAAGTTTTGATATTGTTGACAATAGACTTATTGGACGGTATGATTCTACTTTCGTGTGATCCTTCCCTGGCTTAGGAACCATTGTTATCATGGACACCTTCCACTCTGCAGGGTAATACTCAAGCCGTAAAATAGCATTAAAAATAAAAAGAACAATTCTTTTAGCTACACGAGGCAGCTCTACGAGCATTTTGTTGCTGATTTTATCCATACCTGGAGCTTTTTTAAGGTTTAGATAGCATTTTCAATTTCTTGGAAATTGAATCTTAAAGGCACAGGAGGTCTACTAACGATAGGTGGCAACTCATTTGCATTGTCAGACCTATTTGTGGTAAAAACGTTTTTCAAATGGTTAACAAATAAATTACCCTTTTCCGAGTCATCTCTAGCCCAGTCACCAGACGGTTCTCGCAAGGGCGGCTTACCTCTAACTGGCCTTTTTAAACCTTTAGTCGCCCGCCATAAAGAATAGTCGCACTGAGACTTTCTAGATACGTTTGTAGAGAAGCCGTTTTTTGGGTTGCAAGCAAATTTCTTAACTGACTTGTACACTCACGTAGCCTTGTTTTTAGTTGCGGAGATCTGCGAAGTTGCCACTCTCGTCGAACTCTTCTTTTTTCTAACACAAGTTGCTCGATTTCTGAAGAATATGTTCTATTTTGAAGGTTTCTGCGTGTTAAATAAACGCTAGAACCAAGTGCAGCGGCTTGTTTAAGGTTTTCGCTAAAGTTGCTTAGTGACGCATTAATATCTTCAGGTGTTCTTAAAACAATATTCTCAGTGCAATGGGTACTCAAAAATTTTTTATATTTCAGCCAATTCACTCGGGTGACAGTCCTATGCAAATTGTTAATCGGGGACCAAGTCTCCTGGGGAAAACGAACTGAAATAATAGTTGGTGAATGATCCGATGACAAGTCTAACGAAGGCTCAGCTTGCATCCATTCTACTGGGATCCCCTTTACCACTCCAAAACCAATCACATCAGGAATCTTTCGCCGGTCAGTCGGCCAGTAAGTGGGATGTCCGCTTGATATTACGTCTAAGCCCATTTTAGAAATTGTATCAAAAAGCACTCGACCTTTCGGTGTGATTAAACGTGAGCCCCAAAAAGTGTGTTTTGCGTTGTAGTCTCCAGCTGCTATAAAACGAGGTCCTAATGAGTTGCAAAAACTTGAATATTGTGATTCCGTCACTGAAAATCGAGGCGGCGAATAAATCGATGAAATAACCAATTTGTAATGAAAATTTTCCACACAGATATTAGTTGCTTGAAGATAGTCCTCGCATGCGTCGTTCAACAAAAAATGCTTTATCCTAGATTTTATCAAGATTGCAGAGCCCCCACAAGCTCTTCCACGGGGGTCTTTAGTATCGTATAGTACGTAGCCGTTGATTTTGAAGAAGCTTGTTGACGTCAAGTGAGTTTCTGCAATCATCATTATATCAATCTGCTTATCCATCAGGAAGTATTCGAGTTCATTTTTGTGTTGGCGGATGCCGTTCGCGTTCCAGAAACATATTTTTAACCAAATCATTTTTTCGAAATAACCTGCAAAATGGTGGATTGAATTTTCACCATTTCCTGCATCATCGTCATCATAGACGACGTAAAAGTGTTTATAGTTTGAATTAGGGTCTGTATTGTTGCCTCAAGGTTACTAAAATTTTGATCGGGCGGTTGAGATCTAGATTCCTGATTCGGGTTTGCGAATGTAGACTTAACTACATTAGCATAAGAAATTTGTTTTTGATTTTGAACGGTTATGTGTGCGGTTGACTGTCGTGTCGGAGGAAAAGAGTTATTAGAAAAAGTTTGAGTCTGCTGTGGTGGCTTAGAAGCAATTATTGGTTTGTTGTTCATTGAGCGCTTGAGGTGGGTGTAGACGGAGCAACCTCTATAATTAGCTGTATGGTTTTCACCGCAATTACTGCATTTTTTAATTTTTGGGTCGAATTTCGGCTTATTGCATTGTGCTGTACCATGGAATTCTCCACACACAACACAAACTGTAGGCAACTTGCAATAGGTCCTAGTATGGCCAAATTCTTGGCAGTTATGGCACTGTACGGGTCCTAAGCGCTTATGCGGTTCCTCTACGGTTATTTTACGATGTAAAAGGTATTTTATATTATATATAGGATGAACTTCATTCTTCCTTAAAGTCACATCTCCTGGCTCTAATTCAACCCTAAACATGGGTTGAGGGATCTTTTCACGATTTCTGATGTTTAAAACATTTTTTACTTTGAATCCCTTGTCTGTCAAGCCGGTCTTAACTTCATCAATGTCTACGCAAGGGTCAATCCCTTTTATTACGACTTGAAGACCTTTAGCGCTTTTAAGCTGATAAGTATAAAAAGCTTTTTTTTCCTTTTCAAATTCGTCAGACAATTTTCGGTAGTCATTTTCATGGTTAACCTGAATTTTAGTTTCGTTAATATTGCCGTGCTTGATGGAGGTAACGTTAAATGTATTTTCTCCGATTGCTGAAACAATTTTTCTTACCAGTTCATTGGAGGCAGATTCTCTTAAAAAAATTGGTGGTGGTTTAAACGATTTTTTTGACGATGCTGTTGGCTCATCCGTTTGAAGAATGGAAAATCTGTTTTGATCTGTTGGTCTAGCGGTGTCGGCATCTTTAGAGATTTTAGATTTGGATGCAATTTGAGCAGATTTAGGGCTTCGCTGACGTTTGGTGATGGTGATATACCTATCCATGCCTACTTGCGTTTTTTGTTTATTGGCATTAGTTAGAGTAGAAGATCTTTTATCTTCTGTTGTAACATCTATGTTAGGCGAGCCGGAACAGGAGCGGATTTTATCTCTTGTAGAAAGAAAATTGTCCAATGATTGCCTTATAGATTCTTCTTCAGAAGTCCATATATTTTTGCTGGTGGCGCTAGGCTCTTTTTCAGAATTATTTCTGATGGGATTACTCATACAGAAAACAAAAACTTTAATGTATATTTTTTTCCTACTGGGTAGGTAATCTTCACGCACAATTACAACAATAACAATGCACTGCCACCGCACTTGTTTTATTGAAATTGATTTTATTGTTTAGTTACTGAAATGTGATGAATTTATTTTCCCGTTGTTTTTTAAAATAATTTGTTCTTCTTTTTAAATACAATTTAATACAATATATTATTGTTTTTGTATGTAAGTTTAAAAATATGTAAGCACAATGATTATTTGGTTTGTTTTTTTTTTGTTCACTTGTTTAAAAACACGACCGTGCGGTTGAAGAATCACAGAGTGAATCAATTTTTTTACTTTGCGATCAAAAAACAAACACGTCGAGTAACCCCAAAATAGACTTTGAGGTATCAGCCCAGACATGAGAATTGAATTTCATTTTCGGTGGTATAAATAGTAAGGAGATCAGATGAAGTGAAGTACATCTTACACCATTTCAAAAATCCGAGGCACTTTAATACTTCTTTAGAGACATGAAAAATGTGTTCACGCCAGCAAATATCGCACTATATTTCCATGCCTAGAATGTCAAGAGCATCCGGTTCCTCAATGTTTATACCACCCATGAGCACAGATAAAGCAGCATTTGTGGTTGTATGTTTGTGTGTTAATAAACAACACTGGGTCTTACGAGCGTTTTTACGACATTACTCGGAGATTAATAGAGGATTGCTATTCAGTGAATCATTCATATTAGTCTTCTTGGCAGCGATCTCTGATAGGCTGGGCGTATAACTAAAAGAGTACTAGTGGTGAATGCCGCTGTTATCCGCAAAAGAGTGAATAGGGTTGGTAGTTTGAAATAGAAAGTCGTTGAGGAAAATAAGAAATAGGGTAGGAGAAAGAACGGAGCTTTGCGGTACCCCTGAATTAATCTTGTTTGCTGAACCCCCATTTGTGGCAACTAGTATAGTGCGGTCTCTGAGAAAGCGTGATATAAACTGGGAAAAGTCGCCACCGACACAAAATGCAAAATGTAAGTTTTGCCAGTAGTGCAGCACTTCACACTCTGTCAAATGCTTAAGAAATATCTAGAGCGACCACTTTACTTTCACCGAAATGAAGGATTGAGTAGCACCATTTTTCCAAGAAATATGCAAATAGATAGCCAGTAGAGCGATCTTTACGAAATCCATATTGACGATCACAAAGCAGTTTGTAGGATGCTAGATACCTCAAAAGGAGGAAATTAACCATTGGATTGGATTGGCGTTACATTATCAACCTTTCAGCACGATGGGAACTTACCAACGTGGTAAAGTATGCTGAAGAGGCGTGCTAATGGACGCGCAAGCATAGCAGAACACTGCTTCAAGACTATCCGGTCCAGGAGTCTTATTTATGTCCAGGTCGGCCAAAACCCTTTTAACTGGAAAAATATCTTTGACGTAGTTACAGACACTCTTTTGAGTTCGGGAAGTGGTTGACTATCCGGCAAATAAGAATTGCTGGCAAAAATTTCAGCCAGCAGGTTAGCCCTGTCAATCGCGTCGGTGAATGCTTGGTCATTCTTTAAAAGAGTTAGGATTGATGAACTCTTAACAAATGACCAAAAAGTCTTACTGCCCCGGGGTAGTATGTACATATGTATTTGTTATATAAAAAGAGGCCATTGCAAATCTACCGAATATTAGTCAATCAAAATATGTATTAAAAAACACTTATAAACAGAAAATAGATTGCTTTTATGTATTCACAATATACAATTAGTGATTTCTTTTGTCTAAAATGTGCAGCTAGGTATCTTCAACAAAATTCATAAAAGCTTCTACTGATCGCAAGGAAGCGTTTTCTCCTCGGCTGTCCATGATTTATGAGATTTTGTAAAATTGATAGAACATGCGTTTAAGCTGGTTATATTATAATTAGAAAAAAAGTTTTCTCTAGGTTGTCACTCATAAAGATACTTTAATTACGAGCATACTTGTAATTAAAACAAAAACGTAAAAATATAATATTTAAAGATTAAAAACCCGGTTAACGTTGTTAAAAACAACACATTTATTCGATACACCAGAAATAAAAATGTTTAAAAAACCGGTTACAGAAAACGAAAAAAACCAATTGAATAATAATCACCCTTAAGTAAACTATAATTAATACGATAATGTGCCGTTTACACAACGTTATGGAGTATATATTGATGTTGCAGTAATATATTTCAAACTGCTTTATCTTCGCCTGTGGGTTTCCAGCAAATCTTGGAAGTTCGTAATATATCTACCTGTATTATTTATTTAAATCAGCGTGCTATCAGTTGTTGTTTTTAGTGTTCTTACTGTTTTCCGTTGAAGAGGGATTTCTCGCCAGAGGGTAAAGCTAATTTGATAAAGTTGATTTGTTAGCCCTTGTCATGACATCTTCCTTATTTAATGTGTCTTTTAAATTGTTTTTTTTTTTAAGTTTATTCAGGGTTTCTGGTAGAAGATTTATATTTTCAAACTTAAATAAAAAACGTAATAATTGACATAAAGTTTAATTAAGTGCATTGACGACAGAATAGAGAAGCGGATTTTATTTTTAAAGAGTTTGTCATGCAGATATCTTCCGTCGTATTAAAACACTATTTGAAAGGGAACCTTGTGTGCTACACCATAATCTGCATTAAACTTGGTTTAACTGACCTGATTTTTCGACGAATATTTTCCTTTACGAATATTTTCTTTCAGGTAACTGTATAAACAAAATCCATGGGAGTTAAATCAGGTGTCCTCAAAGCTGCTGATCAGTTTTTATGGGCAATTTTTTCGAAGCAAATTCATCATACAAGGAATAAGCTCGCGGGTTTGGCAAAAGGAATTCTGTAATCATGGGTTCTTGTCGTGGAATATTCATAGCCGAAGCAGTTGCGCGGAGTATCTGCACCCACGAACGAATTAAATTAACACTTGGTCTACCGCATATTCGCCAAATACCGAGGTTTGAACAAGATTGTCGACAGGCAATTACGTAAGAAATATTACTATTAAAAAATGTATCCACAGCGAACGGGCGAAGCTATCTCGTCACTGACAAATCTGCACAATCGATAATTTAAAGTGGTTTTTGAAATATTCGCATTTAAAAAAATTAATTCGACACCAGACAGCCTGCACAAGTATAACCGTTGTGCCTCAACCCTTCAAGTATGTTAAGCACGAACTTTTTTTAAATCAAGTACGGTGCGCTTGATTCAAGTACGGATTATTGAAGCACTAATTACTTGGTTTTAGGCATATTTAATCCCGAGTACGTAGTTGAAATAAACCGAAAATGAGAGTAATTTGGGAAAAATCGAGATCGACCTAGTCTTAAAATGCGATTGATTCAAGAACTTTAGAGTTGATTGAATCCCGAATCCGTTTTAGAAATAGTCTGAATAGTGGATTTAATAAGACTATTATTATTTTCATAGAATAATTGAGTCTAACATTATATACTCTTTTAGATACCATAATATATACAAACCAAAAAAAATGTATATAGCTTGTTTTTTATGTTTCCTTGGTGTCATATGTCGACATTTCATAGAAGTCATCTTACTAATCAATATACTTGGAAAACTTTTATAAAAAAACTTTAAATATTTACAAACATATAGTTATGTATAGATTCCATTATTTTAAATAAATTAATGAGACTTCAAAAAGAAAGTTCAACGTTTCATATATATATATATATATATATATATATATATATATATATATATATATATATATATATATATATATATATATATATATATATATATATATATATATATATATATATATATATATATATATATATATATATATATATATATATATATATATATATATATATATATATATATATATATATATATATATATATATATATATATATATATATATATATATATATATATATATATATATATATATATATATATATGTAATAACAAGACCGAGTCTTGATACGAGTCAAATAATATTTTGAGATGACAAAAAATACAAGTCTCTTGAAGAAACGTTTTAAAGAGAATCCAAGAATTAAAACAGGCATGTTTACACACTCGCAAGTTTTCAAAGTCGCCAGGCTTGAAAACGCTAAATTTATTTTTATGTCTTCTGTGACTCACGAGTTTTGCTTGCGAGTTGACATAATTTGAATGCTAAAAACACATATTTTACCAAAGCAATTAAATTAAAATATAAATTGAAACTGCCAGCAGCATTCATATTATGCATTTAGGGTTAAAAATTTAATGTAAAAATGTGAAAGAAACACACAATGAGTTATGAGAACATTTTTTTAAATTGCATGTATTTAGCTAAAAATTCTATAAAAAATCGTCTAGTTTTTGTTCTAGTACAAAGAAAACAAATTTAATTTAATACATACGTCATTTTATTTGTTTAAGGTTTAGTTTAGTGTTAATTCACCAGTTCACTTTGGTACACTCTTGTGATTTGAACTCGCCTTTTTTGCGAGTTCAAGTCACAATCACAAGTGTCATGCGAGTGTCAGAACATGCCCGAAAGAAAATGATTGAATATTATAAAATCTATATATACCTATACTATTAAAATTCCCAAAATTCAAAAACTTAAAGAACAAAGAATAATTAAAGAAATCTGAAATAAAAAATACATAGGTATTTACATGCTGCTACAGGAATACCAAAGAGCACGTTGATAAAGAGAGAAAAAAATATTGTTGATTTCTTTTTTGGCTCGTGATCACGCACGCTTGCTCAAGCTATAGTCATTGTATTTTCCCATCTCTACTTTTAATGAAACAAACAAAACTAAATTGTTATAAAAACTAGATTTTCTTAAAATAGAAGAAACAATCACGTTTTGTTCTGCATCAATTTTTTACAGACAACGTATTTCTATGAGTAGGAGGAAATATTATGCAAATAAGATTTTTTCCAGTAGAACTTAGCCAAATTAATGCAAAAAACCAAAACAGCGTTTTAAAAAAATTGCCGCTTAAGGGCACTTCAGACTATCCTATTTTGTATTAAAAATTCAAATAATACGTGCAAGTGCGATAGTGTGAATGTAAACTGTTATGAAAATCAGAAATAATACGGTAAGAGATTTGACATACCATAACACTTAACCATTTTTAGCAATTTGCATAAACAATAAGATTGTCATTGGATCAGGGTGCATTTTTTACAAAAGCAAATAAATAAAATATTATACCCAGACGTTGACCTAATTTGGTGTTTATTCTCTACATATATTTTTCATTTTGCTTTAGGTGTGATGGTGTAAAGACAATATGCAATAGTACGTTAGGTTTTTTGACAGTAGAAGCAAATATCATTAGATGTCTGTCTCACAAAATCCAATCAAAATCTTAAGACTTGTATGATAGTCAGATACGCCCTTTGTGTTAGAGAAGATTTTTACGTTTGGAAAGAGTCCAAACAATATTTTTAGGAAGTGAGCTCTGAACTTTATGTTAAGCTTTAGTTTGTTTTTTATAATGCGAATGATTTAAAGAAAGGTTTTACCGAAGGCCAGAAAATATTTTTTGCTTTTGATTTGCATTAATTAGAAAATGTTTAAGATATACCAAAACCTATATAAATTATTCATATATTAGTTTTTTTCCAGAACTCAAGTGTATGTATGTCTTGACTTAAATGTTCACACATATTGTACTTACATACATACATACGCACATACATACATAGGTATTTACATGCATACATATCCTGCAGGAAATGTCAATATTGAAATTGTAGTGACTTACTAGTTCAAGTGACTTATAATACCCCACACAATAATTGAAAATGCGCTATTAAAATTGCCTCTATGTAGTTCTTTTGTGACCATATTTAGACATTGAAACCAGTGATTCACTACTCGTAGTACATTTTAGTAATTTTGTAATCACTTTTGGTAATTTTGTGAAATATGTCTCGATTATGCAGGTGCATATGTATTTTATTCACTTTTGGAGTTTTATTACAAATAATTGAAAAATCAATTTTTTTTTTTTCGTCAACGGAAAATCAAAGAAAAATGTAGACACTTTATGGACAATGTCCAACAATCACCAAAACAATAAGCAAAAGTTGTGACGTGGACACATTTGAGCTTGGCTTTGGTAAACGTCTGAAATGGATTATTTTTGACGAGATACATTTTACATGAATTTGTTTCTTAAAAAGAAAATAGAAAAGAATAGTTCTAGAAATGAACTTTTTGGCCTCAAAATAAAATCTAAAGCAAAGAACGAATTCTAAGTGCGCAACTGCGTCTTTGGTATGCTAGAAAAGAAGTCAGTATTGTCTTGATTCTGGTCAAAATAAGTGCATACAAAGGGATTTTTTGTATAAGTACAGAAGTTTGAAATGGAATCAAATAAGGATGGATTTTATCCTAATATTCTTCGATCTTCTTATATATTTAATAATTTTTATTTTTGCGGCTTAAGATCTTTAATGTTTTTTATAAAAAGTAACGATTTTTTATTTTATTTTCGATATTTCTATAGCAATTTGAGTTTGAAAAAATTTTGTCAAATATTCTTACTCGTACATGCAGAAAATTCCACACATAGAATTTTTTGTATGTAAGAATTTTTTACAACACTTTTTCAAATAATTTTTTATAACATATTAATTTACCTGAGGATGATAACAAACTGATATCGAAATACCGAAAATAAAATAAAAATATTTTACTTTTTGTAAAAAAATAAAAGATATTAAGCTGCAAAAATATAAATTATTTAAGGATAGATTTTTTAAATTGACATGAAATGTACTTTATTCGAAATATAGTCTTGTAGCATTATAAATTATATATGATTTCTGACATATGAACGTCACGGTCGGCTTTGACGTAGTCTGATCTAGGGTATACACTTGGGACTATCATAATTCTAAATACAGCAGTTTTCTTTATTGACTTATCCATTGGAACAAAATTAAGCTTTATCGCTAAATTCGGAATCAACGGAAATCTTGTTTTAGGTCACTCGCTAAATTTAAAAGCGTTGTTCAGGCGTCATTCTATTCATGTTGAAATGCCAAACTAAACCTAAATCACATGACAGATGCCAGAATTGCCTTCTATTAAAAACAAGTGTTGCCAACTTAAAGTTTTATAATCCAATAAAAATACGACTTTTATTATGTATCTCTTGAAAACTGTGTTTTGGCTAGTACGTCAAAACAGAACTAGGATAAAATAAATTATAGTTATGAGGTTTTTTCTTTGATATTTTAAAAATATATAGGATAGGCTTCACTGATACAAAAGTATTACAGTGATCGATTGCAATAACAAATAATTTATGGATCTCCTTTGGATTCATTATATAGAAGTTTAACTGTACAAGCAAAACAATATTCATGTATTATGGCCTAGCAGTTAAACTGATTGACAAATAATCGTACCTAATTAAAATTCAGTATTTGACTATTTATCTCGAAGCATTTGGTCCTCATCATATGGTGTTGTTTAATAATTTAGGCTTTGCATAAATTTACATACATACGTGTATATTTACATGCTTGTGTATTATTGTAGTCATTTTTTATGCACGTATGCTGTATTTGTGTGCATTATGGTGAATAACAAATATTCGTATTTTGAACATTTGTTTCTTTTTGTTTGATGCACATACATAAGTATGTGTTTCTATTGATACACAAACCATTTTGCTGAATAAAAAGTGTGAGTGAACCCGAATTGAATTTTCCGATCTACACACAAAAACTACTGCAAACGAAACTATGTGTAATATTCGAAGCGAAAGTAAAAATACAGTAATGGAAAGGAGTGCATTAAACTTATCTAACATAACTTTAACCTTTTAGTCAGCAAAAGAAAAATTATACGTACCCAGTTAACAGAATACAACCCAGATGATGGTACTGTCAATGATGAAGGATATGACAACATATCATTTGAAACTGCAGTAAATTATACAGGCAAATATGAAACAGGTTGCCTTATGTTATCACCATAGGTTTCATACCCACAAAATTTTGTGATCTAAGAACTAATACGTGCTCTGAGTTGAATAACGCAAACTGGTTGTACTTATAGGAAAGATTTGTAAAAACAACCTTATATGTACTATAACGTGCTGCAATGAGTGAACGAGCAAGCTCATTCGCGACGAGCCATTTCATAGACGAGTACATAAAGAATTGGGTTTGTAAAACGCGACTTGATCGTGTCACGCAACTTACGTAAATTTATGTACATATATGTCAAACATATATGATATATTTTTGTTGCCAATATACAAAAAATAGTATTTGTTTATGTATTTCATACCAAAAATATTTATTCAACCTAAATAACGCAACCATATTCTAGACACAGTTACATACAATATATGTATATGTACATACGATACATATGAATATACGACATATATGTATATATAAATAAAACAAAACGTGTTGTGGAAAAGCTTGCTTTGTAGTTGTCTGATTAAAAAATACGAATAAGCAAGCAAAAATTTTATTTTTTTTACATGCATGTTTTATGTATATTCATATGTATATAAACACATTTATGCATAAAATTTATATGCATAAAAAAATTTTTTTTACGTCTATGTCACAAACATTTGAGAGAATCTTAAAACGTCCTGTTGAAAAAGCTGTTCCTATTTTTCTATTTTTTAAGCTTTTTATTATAATTTCTTATTATTTTTAACACTTTTTCTACACGATTTCTTCTAACGACTATGTTTTTTCATTTGGCTTATTTTTACAATTATGGTGAGAAAGGTCGTGTCTTACAAACCAAACTAAATTGACAGATGTCTTTTAAGACAAATCATCAATAGTCACGGCTTGTAAACCAAAAAAAGATTAAAAGTTGCAATGTTAGCGTTTTTTATTGACGAGTCGTGTCTTATAAACAGGCTGTAAGAAAATACGAAAAGTAACGTTTTGACACAGTAAATAAGCACCAACACAGTCAAGAAAGAAAGTGGCTGTAATAGCGGACATATTATCTACAATACGAGTATGCACCATCGTATATAGAATTAAAGTGTAATGGATATCTCACTCTGCCTAATCTTATCCAATTAAAACACAGTCATTAATTTCAGATTTTTAAAAATAATTATTTATTCTGCAAAATTAAAATTAATTTTTTTTTACATAAAAAAAGTTTTCAGTTTTTGAAGTGCAACTGAACACAATTTTAAGCCAAGTTATCCAATTCGCCTCAAACACTAGAAAATTGTAGCCTGTACGATAGCTACTTTCAGAGATATAGCGATTTTAAAATACGAAACATTCTCTTGTATGTTGCTGTTGACATAAAGATTTATGCTGACATGTAATATAAGAACAACTTTGGTGTTTAGTAATAGCATCATGTTAAATATAAATCTTTTAACAGCCTAGTTTACTAAGTCTTGCAGTTTGTTCAGGTCAAGTAATAAAATTTAATAGTACTATATACAGAGTGTCCGCCGGCAAGGTATACTACTCGCAGTAATTCCATTGTAATCCTGGTGTATGCGATGTGGCACCGTCTTATTGATACCACATATTAATCAAGCCGAAAACATGCAGTTGTGGCTTTAAAAAGTTTTCAATCATATCACAATATCACCAATATTCACAGTTACCATTACGCCGTTTTCATTTCCAAAGAAGTAAGGTATGGATTCCTCCTGACCAAATTGCATACCAGACTGTCACTTTTAATGAATACAAAAGTCACTGATGAATAATTTGAGGAGTTTCCATTGTCCATAATCGCCTATTCTGTTTATTCACACATCCATTCAAATAAAAATATGGATCGTCACTCATCATGATTTTTTCATGAAAATCGATGTTTGATTTTGATAAAATGTTTTAACGATTAAAACAATTTGGTTTACCGAATATTTTTCGATAACAAATTTGCCACATGTTTACTTCACCACTGGGGGTGGCGTTTACATAGAGGAATTTAACACTAAAATATCCTTCAGACTAGCAGGCGGATGCAGTGTACGGCCGAAATATCGGCTATAAATAAAGCGGCCAGATGGCTGATGTACCACAAAATATTCGGAAAGGATATCATGATAGTAACGGACAGCAAGACCGTCATCAACTCCCTGACTGGAATATACACTAATTCTAGTCTTGTCCAGAAATGCCGGATATCTTTAAATAAGATGGCGAGATATTCTAACCTAACCCTAAAATGGGTACGTGGACATGGGTCCAACAATGGCAACAACATTGCTGACGAATTAGCCAAAAAAGGGACAGCCCTAGAGCATAGGGATATAGACCCCTTTTGCGGAACACCCATATCAGCGTGTTGGAAAAGAATAAAACTCCACTCGCTAGAACATGCCCAAGAAAAGTGGCTCACAAAACCCACATGCCTTATATCAAGGAATCTGTGGCCACACATTAACTCCAAGAGAACAGGGGAGCTATTAAAACTCCCAAGATCTCTCCTAAGAATGACGGTAGCAGTCATCACTGGACATTGCCCGTTGGAAACCATGTCAGGAGACTGGGTCTACCATATAATGACTTCTGTAGAAGCTGCCAAGAAGAGGAGGAGGAGACGATCCTTCATCTCCTCGGTACATGTCCGGCATTGGAGCACCATCGTCTAAGATGCTTAGGCGAGCGGAGCTTCAGTAGCCTTTCATGTCTGGCCTCGGTCAAACCGACTGCGTTAGCTTCTTTCATAAGAAGCAGCGGATATCTAGTAAATTAGCAAGTAATGCCACACTAAGCAGTTTCCCACCTCTCCTTTCCCTCTTCCTCACTCCTTCTATACCCCTATAACATTTGATTTAATTTTTCCTCTATCGTAACCTAACTTTTTCAGGCAATCACAAAGGGACCTAGTGGACTGGAGTATCCGGGTACTTTCTGGAGAATCCAGCGACCTGCCTAACCTAACTTACTTCGCCACTGCTAAATATGAACTATCAAGACAAATGTTTACCCAAATGGCGGCAAAACAGCATACCTTCACAACGTATATCCTATACATGCGTTTTAGTATTCACAACAAAAGAACTTACTCCAAAAGCTTACAATATGTTATGTACATTGCGGTTCACTTATTTAAAGGCATTAAAAATTCCATATTCAGAAGTCTGTGCCTATTCCAATTTTTAACCGACCAAAACTTGTGTTTCATTGTTATGCTTTTAATACAAAAATATAGTACTTTTTAATTTATTGAATTTTTGTTGAACTTTATATTTTTAAAATTAAATTTCTGGTTTGTACATTTGCACATCGGGATAAGTTGTTTCTTAAGAAGGATTTTTTATCAATACAAATTTGCTGTAATCAATAATTTTTGATCGAAGAAGACAAGAAAAATAATAATCAAATCTTTAGCTGGGGGACAACTAGCTGTCAACTATCTGACAACTAGCCAAAAATCTAATTTATAATACTTTTTATTCAAAATGGAAATAAAAAATAAATGATGGTGCGTTTTTGTTGAAATAACGTACTTTTGTCCCATTTTGGTGCGTTTTGAAATTTCAAATTTGACAACTCTGCTAACCAAGGGGGAAAAAATGTAGTTCTTGCATGTTACAATTTTTTTTATTAGTACACGAACTACAAGAAAACGTTTTTAAATTTGGCTTGCATATGGTGTTGAAAACAAGATGATATGAATTTTGATATATTCTCAACAAATCTCTGAAAATCTATTTACTTAGTTTTTAATGCCAAGTGGATTTTTTTAATACGGGTACTCATTTAAAATATGACGCCATTTATTTTTTGAGGTGTAACTGATTGACTTCAAAAAAGTTGCGTTTTTATTGGTTAATGTAGTAACTGATCGATCAGTTATTCCATTGTGATATTAAAAACCGCTTAAAACTTGCATACATATATAAATAAATTGTATGATAATAAACGTTTTATAGAAACTTTATTTTTTGGTAAATTTTGTAAAGATGTAATACTTTTAAGATGTTTTTGTAACACCCAATTGGTAACCAACCCACTTACACGACGAGTGTGTTCAAATATTATGGAACACGTGATGGTGTGCGAATAATATATATACATACATACATATGTATGTGTATTCATAAAATTAAAGTAACACCAAATGTTGGTGGCTCAATCTTGGCCTTAAAGTATTTTTTTCAAGTTTTCGATTTTCAATTTAAAACAAAAACAACAACAGAAAACAAAACAAACAATACATAATCAGTCGACAGCAAACGCTTACAAACAGCAACATATAGTTATACATACATTTATACCATGTAGACAAAACAAAAGAATACAAAAATTGAGGCTGAATACAGATGAACGAACAGACCCTAAAACAAACCAACTGTATAGAAATAGAGTCTCAGTCATCAGTCAGAGTCATCTTTAAGCGTTCAAGTTGTGTAGCAAATGATAGAAATGAAATTTAAGTTTAAAACTTCGATCATTTCTTAACAAAACCTCAAACAGTAACGGTCATTAGACAAAACGAAACGGATGTAACAAAAGAAAAAATTTTTTTATTTTTTTGAGTTAAAGTTTGAAGAAAATTAACAATAGATAATGAAAATTGTTTTATATAAAAGAAAACTTAATTTTCGTAAAAATATATGTCAATGAAAATACACCAAAAATTCAATAAAGTGTTAAAACATATTGTTCGAATAAAAATTTTATAAGAAAAGCAAATGTATTAAAAAAAGTGTCAATTGCATAAATAAAAAGCTTGCTAAAAGTAAATGTCTAAAATTTAAAAATATTAAGAAGCAATAATTTTGCTTGGTTTGCAATTTGCAATTTTAAATTTGAGTATTTAATTTTCTAGTTTTAATACACATACATACGTACATATATTTACATACATATGTACTTATGTATATGTAAATGTAAACGTTTAAATAATTTATGGACATATAAATAATGTTGTGTTAATTAATTCTTTTCCATCATTTTCCTGCTTGCTGCCGCTCTCTGCAGAATCACTGAAATTGTATAAGTCGTCGAAATCAACAAAGTAATTTTTTTGTACCAATATGGGTCATTTATCAACATCGGACCGAGTCACTACTACAAGTTGTGCCGAAACCAACTCAACAACACAGCCTACAGTATTTAAACAGCGTTTAGCAAATGGCAAAACATCAACATCTGCTGCAAACGGCTTTCCCACCGCGAATGGTCAGCCTTTAGTATCGGCCGCCGATGGCGAAGTAAAAGTTATACAGAATAAATATCATGTCAATTTGGAGACATACACACGCAACTTTAAGGGCGACAATGTGTTCGGAATACAATTTAAAGCTCCACTCAAGTGGCATAATGTCATTTTGATCTCTGCTGCACACATAGCATTTTTTTTCTGCTTTGCCATCTATCCTTTGGATAAATTAAAAGTAGCGACGGTACTGTGGGGTAAGTGAAATAATGTTTTATTTTATTTTAACTTTAAGTCAGCAAAAATAGAATTTCGGAAGAATTCAGGTGTTTTCAGTGAACTTTATTTTTCAATGGACAACAATGTTTTAATACAGGGTCAGCCAAATATCACCATGGGGTGGGTTTAACAATTGAATAATTTTTTCGTTTACATGTATTTTGTTTTTTCAAATTATAATATACCAAGGCAGCTTTAATACGGTAGTATTATAAGCACAGATGTCTTTCATTTCCTTTGCGTAAATTTGTGAAAAACACATAGAATTCCTTGCTTTTTCAAACAAAATGTTGACAACTATTCGTAAATTCTACCAACAAAATACATGTTGATGTTTTTTGGTGTTGTATGTCTTGCAATTCTGCCACTACCTATTAAAGCTGTATTGGGCTCAACGGTCTAATATATAAACTTTATACGTTTGGTGTTCCAGTTTATATGCAGAAAATTATACAAAGTTTTCTATCCGGGAGGTCATTTGTGATGATATATTGCTGCCGGGGTATCACAAGGATCAGTACTCTCGTCAACATTGTACTTATTGTATATATCAGATTCGAAAGTACTAAGGGATCAATCTTCAGCGTTATATGCAGATGACACCGCGATACTAACTAAAGGAAAAATTTCAAATATAATAGTAAAAAAACACAAAAGTACTTTTCCAGATGGAAAATCGAGCCAAATGCAGCAAAGACTCAGGCTATAATATTTCATTTTAATAAATCATCTAAACGAATACCCACAATCCCCTTGGCTCTTAATGGAGCAAAAATTTCCCTGCAGATACCATTAAATATTTAGGAGTTTTACTAGATAAAAAACTTATTTTTAAGCATCATATTCTTGATATATGCGACCAAGCTTCATGCTGCTGCAGGTCTTTACTTTACTCAACCTATATTCAAAACTATATTGCAAAAATTAGATGTGGAATGTGCATACAACCAATTATGGGACATGTCGAAAAGATGTGCTATAACATAAGTATATCAAAAAACTTCAGATGACACAAAATAAACACCTAAAAATCATATGTAACTTACCAAACCGATATTCAACCAACAGACGACATAGTAACCTCAAACAACCATTGTTTACATCACTAGTTCGTAATCTTACACAAAGATTTAAAAATCAGAACAGATTTTCAAATTTTGATTTAATAATATATTTGTAATATTAATCGGCTATGTCACAGAATTCGCTTCCGTTCAGAAATGGAATTGAATCGGGTTTTGAATTCCTCAAAAAACGAAAACTTAAAACTTTTTCAGATTGAAATCAATTCTATAAGACAATACTAGTTACATTCTTGCAATTAGAAATGATTTCCTTCCGAAAAGTTTTTTGGTTTTTCGTTGTTTGAAGAAGTAAAAAGAATTCAATTCCGCTTCCGAACGGAATTAAGCTCTGTGTCATGGTTGAATATGTTCTTCAACTTCATAATGAATTTGAATGAAGCATTAATTTAAGCAATCTTCTTGATAAACTTTACAAGGTTTTTGCCTATCGTTTTCCTTGTACATTGTAAAAAAAAAAAGTTTATAGTTGTAGTTGGAATTATGCTTCAACCTGTATTTATAAAATAACCAGTTGTATCGCTACGAATAAAAACATTAATTATTTGTAGAATAACTGAAACACAAAGATATGGCCGAAATTTCCTATAAAGAACTAACAAAAAGTTTTTTCCGCGATATTTATGCGACTCGATAATTTTAAAATTTTTCGGAGTACTTTCAGATGGATAAAACCAAAAAACTAAGAATATACAATAAGACTGGTCAAAAAATTTTCGTCAACTTTTAATATTAAAACAACCATCAATTATAATAGATATTGGGTGTATTCATAGTCAGTTATACAGTAAAATTTAAAGCTACGAAAGTCAACATTTTTAAGAGTCGACTGTTCGTAAATAACTTTAACTACAACCAGCTAAGCCTATTTTTATACTGTTCAAGAAAAAAAAAAGAAGCAGTTTTTTTGACTGCACTTTAAATAGAAGTTTGTAGACTACCTATATGTATTTTGATGCGCCTAATTCAAATCTATTTTCAGTTTTTCACCATTACGTAGAAATTTTTTTTACAGGCCTGCTTAATTTTACCCCCAAAATTAGTCGGGTACTTTTATGTACATGGAATTCAATAAATCAAACGCCCAAAGTATTTGCAAAACTTGACTTAATGCCTCTTTTTATTTGTCTCTTAACGCTTCGTAAATATCCAGAAATTTATGGCGAAAACAATTTTTCATGAAATAAATCAACATTTGTCAGTCAACATTTAGAGAACTTACATATACATACGATACGAGTATATTTTTAAGGAAATATAAATAAAATAAACTGTTCAAGTTTGCCATATTCTAATGTCGGATTAGGAATTGTAAAACACATTAAGCAAATATAAAAGTAGATACCCATATAAAATCAATTAAACTCAAAGTACATTTTTTCCGGCTATGAATACAAAAAATATAGCGACACCTATCCAAGTTATCCATGCTGGAATTTTTTAGGTTCCTTGAGCCAAAAAATAGGTTTTATTATAAAAATAGTTGCTGTGATCAATAGATCTTGATGAAAGAAGACAGGAAAAAATAATTGAATACTAATCTGGAGGACAACTAACTGTTTCGTAGCCGCTAATCTTCGAACTCGGGATCATGTAAACATGATGTTTGGCAAGATTCGAATTTAGAGAGCGATTATAAAGAAAGAACAATAAATTTAATGTTTGCTATGGCGAAGCTTGTTGGAAAAGAGGCACAGTATTGGTACTCTGTAGTATTTCGTCAGCAAATTTAGTCTTGTATTGCGTTCAAGCAAAAGTTAAAAATAGATTGAATATAAAGATAAAATTACACAGTAGTAGTAAAGAGAACGAAAAAAGATGGACAGAATTAAATTCTATTTTGTTGAATAAATGCATTTTGGTGTAAAATTTTCAGTGTTTGTTTTATCAAATTTTATCTATTATGAGTAGTTTGCTCAAGAGATCCTAGTCCGAAATTAAAATCAGTTCTAACACAGCTGGAACGATAACTTAGACAAAAAACGTAATATTTATGGTATTTGGAATAAATGTTGACATAGAGAATTTTTAATATGGCTCTATTATTTCCAACATACATAAACTTAAGAAATGGCTTATGCAGTCAAAAATTACTTTCAATTTTTAAAAAGAGCGACAAACTCCCTTACTAGGAAAATTATTGCTTTAAATTAATTAAACAACTTTATGGGAGGGGTTAAAAAATACGAGTTTATCTAAGCAGTCTTCTTTTCAGTTATAAGTATTTTATATTTTCTTCATCACTGAAGTGATGATTTATTTATCAGTTTCTTTTTTTTTCACAAAACTTTTACACTGTTTCTAAGTAGAAAAAGAAGGACCTCTATTCTTTACATGCTTATTTTTATTCTTGTTTTGCAGGTTAATAATTTTCTATAAATGTTTAAACAATTTGTGACCTAGCAGTCAGTTTTGTTTCGTTCGATTAGAATTATTTACAATAAATTAAACATTTTACAAAGATTTTCGACGTCCTTTTTTATGATACAGATTTATCAAGGTCTTCTGTTTCTTCATCCTCTACCGAAATTCGTTGGGAGAAGTTTGTTTTTCTTGCGTTTAATTGGTATCAGATTATTTATTTCCGAAATTTTATTTTATTTTGTCGGTATTGTGATAGATTTGTTCTCTTCGGTTGCCTTTCGCATCTAAAAGTTTTGTTAACCCAAAATGGTGCTTTTCCAGGGTCGTTTAGTAGTAATTAATACATATTTAAATTTGAAAGGGTCATAAAATATATTTGGGGGTTTTCCATGACAAGTTAGTCGCAGAATAAATTAATTGTCGTACGATAATTTCCAACTTGTGGTTGGAAAAGAATAGAAACTGAAATAATTTTATTATCGAAAAGACATTGAAAACAGTTTCAATTCATCGTCTCAATTGTTTAAATTGTGAAAACAAAAGCTTAAACTAGTAATAAGCCATGCAAAAGTGTAAGTTAACAACAGAGTACATATTTATCTACATACACACATATGTATATACATACATATGTATACATATAAATTATATAAATTTAGTTAATTCTGCAGAAAAAAAAACATGAATAAAATAAAATATAAAAGCATTTCTTAATCGGGTTTTAACCATTAGCATTTTTATACCCTTCATATAAAGGGTACATACATATATGTATGTTTGTAATTTCCTCAATTTTCATTTCCAACCCTGTAAAGTATATGTATATATATATATATATATATATATATATATATATATATATATATATATATATATATATATATATATATATATATATATATATATATATATATATATATATATATATATATATATATATATATATATATATATATATATATATATATATATATATATATATATATATATATATATATATATATATACATATATCGCAATTTAAACAAAATGTAATAGATTTACGACCATATATTTGCTTAAAGTGCGAACACAAGAAGGACTTGCTTAACGCTTTTATGTTATTGTAATACTATTCGTTGGATATCGTATGCCATGATATGAAACTGAATAATTTCGATTAATTCGCTATTGAACAAATGAACAACCGAATAAAAAACTTAATTGTTTGAATTTTTGTTCTCTGCTTTTCGATACTTTCAAAAAGCAAATCGTAGCAACCAACGGTTGTTCATTTGTTTGAAAGGTGTAAAGAAATGTTAGAGACGTTTATAAATAGAAAAGCTTGTTTTTTGTGTTTTGACTGATATTATTAGAGCATTTTGCTTTTTAAATTCTCAGCAATTTATTTGGATTGTTGGGATATAAAGTTGAATGTTTGAGAATATCTTTCAAAAATTTCCAAAATCTACTGATGATTAGAGTAGTCGACATATAGATAGCTAGGAAACATGGTAAACAAGCTCTTTATAATTTTTTATTGTGAAATGTATTTTAGATTAGGCCCAGCCGAAAATACTACACTCTTACTTGTTATTTGTATATTTCTTTACTGCCTGTCTACATTAAGACATGAAAAGACGTTACGACTTACAGTTAAAACATGCCGTTGACAGCCCGATTGTCACATGGTGGAGTACACGTATGTGTTGTTTGTATTTTTCGTTATATTAACTCCGTCAACAAAAGCGCATTATCGCTTTTTATGTTCTTTTTTGTTGTTCATGGGAAAAATGTATTTTTATTGCAAAATTTGCTATCTAAAATAAGATTTTGAACTTTTTTTTTTTGGCAATTTTTATTATATTAAAATGTTATTTTCTGTTAAGGCAGAGCTTTTAAAACAGACGTCTTAACAGCCGTGTCAAGCTGGCAAAAAGACAGTTAAAGTGCTTTCTTTTCTGACGAAAATTGTTACACCTATGCAACATATAGTGTTCCAACACGTTTTTTTTTTGTAAAAAATTTGATCATGTTCTTTTCAAAACATTTTTCACATAAAGCTGGCTAAAAATGTAGCATGTCCTATACTATACTTCGAGTAAGGTAGAGATACTGCCCCTTTTACATCTTTGTTTCATACGCGTTTTTGCAAATATGAGATTCTTTTGTTATTGCAGATGAGTAAACGGTGCTGCCTAATGATAGGTTTTATTTGATAAAAATAGTGACTAAAACGTGTGTTTGTTTAGAGTAGTCATTATATATTTCAAACGCTAAGCGTATATTATTATTAAAAGACTTTTTGTTAACATTTTTGATTCTTTTGTGTAATTAACAAATGTATAACTTTTTAAGAGTGAAGGTAATCGGCAATACTTTTTATCAGAAAAGAAAATACCATTAGATTTGAAGTGTACACCTGCCACAAACAGTATTTTGTTGATCCTGTTAGTGTTCTCATGTCAGGTGTGGACAGCACTTTATTTATCGAAAACAAGACATCAAAGTAACGACATTTTATAGAGCACATATTGACGATGGTTTAAATGAAGCCTAATTTCAAAGTAATTTTTATTTTTTTGTATATACACAAGAATTTTTGACATTTTTTAAAATAATAATTTTTTATAACATTTTAATTTTTCTGAGAATGATAACAAACCTTTGTCGAAATATTGAAATTAAAAGTCTTAAGTATGTTGAGTCAGAATTGCTGAAAAAAATGTGAAGAAGTTAAAATTGAGTAAAGATTTGCTTGTTATAGAAGAGTCGTTTTGTGCTGTGATTCTTAACTAATATAAAAGAAAAACCAAAAAGTTACCAATTTATCAAAAAAATTATGTACTTTCTTTGTGAATACACATATTAAAACAAATAAGAAACACATAACATATGCATACATAAGTGTATGCGTATACATGTGTAGTATATAAGCAAAATAAAACGAAAATTGCTCAAGTAAACTTGATTTGTCTGAACATGAAAGCAACTTGAAAATTTGTAATGCTATTTCAACCTTCTTTGAAGGTGGGCCCTAATTTGCTAATGAAATTAACAATTAAACCCGGAACACAAAATTTCATCGTTTTTATTAAGCAATTTAAATACGGAGGAATATTTTATAATTGCTTTTAACACGTCTTGTCACAAAAACTACGTATTCGATATATTTTATTATTATAACATTTTTACTATTAATGAGCATATTTTAATAATTTTTATTTTAAGTAAACAAAATGCTTCTTTATTTTTACGCAAAATTTGCAAAGAGCTTCACTTAAAGGTAGGAAGAACAACAGTGATGTCCAGAATGGATACTAAACGAAGGAAGAAATTGGGTAGGCATATGGTCTCATTATATTTTAATTAATATTGCATAATCTATGTATAAACACCCCACCATATAAGTATTTGCCGAAAAAAAATGAATATGTATGATCAAAAGTAAGGCAAAACGAATAACATCTTATGACAATCAACCTTATTTTTCAGTTCAATGACAGATGTCATTGTTACTTTTACTCTGGCATTTTCAATGTGTTTCCAAAAATAAAAGAAATTTTTAGCCTCCTCATTTATTGCACTCTTATGTTTTAGATAGATTTTTTATGGACTTTATCAATTTATGAACAAATAAAAAATATGTTCTTCAATTTAGTTGGCTTTAGAGATTGTGAGAAGTCTGGCTATTCTAAATTTTATGTAACTCAAATAAAAGCAAGCTTTTTAAAAAAGAATATAAAAAAAATATGTAAAATGTCCAGCTAAAACAATCTATACGTTGTATAAATTTCAAACTTTTTAATGAACTCCATATCAATGCCAATTTTGAAGGGTCCTTTTAGGTACGTGCTTGGTAAAATGGAGAAAACAATGTTTAAAATTTTGATTTCATCTATGTATATAATTAGCGGACAAACACTTATTAAGAAAACTTAATCGCCTTTAGGCTAGTAAACACAACTTTTTTTCCAGTATAAGAAAATAATTTTTGTACTACGTATCAGTAATATAATCAATACCATTCGTCTAGCTCAAGTTCAATCCTGGCTAATGCCAAGAAATATTTTTATTTTTCTTTAATTATAACAATAAATATTTCTTGGCTTTAGCGAGGATTGAACTTAAGCTAGACGAATGATAGCAACCCATCATATAATATTAGTAATACATATTTGAGTTTCTTTATCACACTTTGTATTAAGACTTGTCAAAAAATCAAATAATACGTGCATGTGTGATAGTGTGAAAGTAAAACGTTATGAAAATGAGAAATAATACGGTAAAAGATTTGACATCCCATAACACTTCACCATTTTTAGAAATTTGTTTAAACAATAAGATTTTTCATTGGATCAGTGTTGCATTTTTTGCAAAAGCAAATAATAAAAATATTAAAACCAGACGTTAAGTAAATTGGCTGTTTATTTTCAGGTCATATTCCTTCTTTTACTTTAGGTGTGATAGTGTGAAAACAAAATGTAATGGTACGTTAGATTTTTTGACAGTCGCAAAAAATATCTTTAGATTTTTGTCCCACAAAATCCAATCAAAATCTTAAGACTTGTATGATAGTCTGAAACGCCCTTTAGCAATTATATATTAAACGAAAATGGACATCATGAAGCACTTATTTAATAATTTAAAAAATAGTCAAAAGAAAATATTTCAGTTTAACCTAAAACTAATATCACAGAACTTGTCTTGTCAACTTCAAGTTATCTGAACAATAACAAGTAAGAGTGTAGTATATTCGGCTGGGCCGAATCTAAAATACCCTTCACGATAGTCACGAATATGTATAGTATGTTAAAAATGTAGCCTGAATATGCTCGGTTATATATGAACCGATATCGGAATTTTCTATTTTCTGTATTTTAGTAATCTTCTTTTATAACAAGAATTGCTTTTCAGCAAAAAAATAAAAAATTTTTTTAATGAAAAAATCGGTTCAGGCTATATCTCGGGTATATATGGACCGATATCGAAAATTTTAATTTTCCATATTTATATAACCTTATTTCATTACCAGAACTGCTTTTGAGCACAACAAATTGTTTAAGTTCGCTTACGCGACATTTTCATGAAAAACCCGTTCTAGGCTATATCTCGGGTATATATGGACCGATATTGGAAATTTTCGTTTTTCATATTTATATAACTTCATTTCATTACTAGAACTGCTTTTGAGCACAAAAATGTTGTTTTAGTTTGCTTACGCGACACTTTTATGAAAAACCCGGTCTAGGCTATATCTCGGGTATATATGGCCCGATATCGAAAACTTTCATTTCCCATATTTATATCACCTTATTTGATTACCAGAACTGCTTTTAAGCAAAAAAAGTTGTTTAAGTTCGCTTACGCTTCATTTTCATGAAAACTACGTTCCAGGCTATATCTGCGGTATATATGAACCGATATCGGAAATTTTCATTTTCCATATTTATGTAATCTTATTTGATTACCAGAACTGCTTTTAAGCAAAAAAAGTTGTTTAAGTTCGCTTACGCGATATTTTCATGAAAAACGCGATTTGGGCCATATCTCGGGTACATATGGACCGATATCGGAAATTTTCATTTTCCATATTTAGGTAACCTAATTTCATTACCTGAACTGCTTTTGAGCACAAAAAAGTTGTTTAAGTTCGCTTACGCGGCATTTTCATGAAAACCCCGGTCTAGGCTATATCTCGGGTATATATGGACCGATATCGAAAATTTTCATTTTTCATATTTATATGACCCTATTTCATTACCAGAACTGCTTTTGAGCACAAAAAAGTTGTTTAAGTTCGCCTATGCGACATTTTCATTAAAAATTCGATTTGGGCTATATCTCGGGTATATATGGACCGATATCTGAAAAAAAAATTTTTTGCCTTTAAGTTACCATGCTTAATAAGTGTGTGAAGTTTGAAGCAAAACGAAAAACTTTTGTTTTCAAAAATTTTCATACAAAACTGCAAAAAAAATGGCTTTTTTCGGAATTTTGAATATATCTCAGCTATACGTTGACCGATATTACTGAATTTCAATAGCAAACCCATGAATCCATGGGGTAAAAAAATGGTGAAAGAAAAAAGTTTCTAAGTCTAATGGTTTTCTCAGAAACGGTATTTCAACAGCGGACAGACGGACAGACGGACATCGCTTAATCGACTTTTCCATTAATTCTGATTCAGAATATATATACTTTATAGGGTCGCAGGAAAAAACTGTAGAAATTAAAAACGGAATCACAAACTTATATATATCCTTTACATTTTTGTGAAGGGTATAAAAAGTTGGTCATAAGACAAAAACTTAATGGTTTTTATCGTGTTTTTAATATAAAAATATAATTTTTATAAAAACATTTATGTGGGGTCCATTGTGCACGGTCGAGCAACTTGCCTAGAAAATTTGTATGAAAAACACTTAGTTTTTTAATGATTTTCATTAAAATCTTAAAACGTGTCGTTCGTCGTGTGTTCTGTAAACAGCACATTAAGTAAAAGGGTGAAATCTAAGCTTTTATTAATAACACTCGTATTTGGCAATTTTTTAGCAACTTTGTGAACAAATTATAAAATTAAAAAAAAAAATTTTTTGGTGCGTTTTTTTCGAAATAACGCATTTTTTCCACCATTTTGGTGCGTTTTGAAAGTTGACAACGCTGATATCAATGTTGTAGGCCTATGTATGCATTCACAGCGAAAACTTCCTAATGTGTTGCACTTACTACATACTTTCTAATATCATAGTATTTACCGCCTGCATTGCTAAGATGTAGTTAAGTAATGACTTGTTCTTGGCAAATATAAGTACAATTACAATAATTACAATGAGAATTATATAATAGAATTTGAGTAGTTCTTGGATTTGTTAAAACCTAAAGATACATAATGAAAAATGTAATAAATCAATATATGCTTTTCTAAAATTTTGCTGTTCTATCAATTTTACTATATGTACGTGTCGTTTGCTTTGTTGTCATTACGACTTACATGTGTAAAAGTGCTGTGGACATTACATATGCGCTAACAGGCACGTTGAAATGTATTAATTATAAATTTTTCAAAATATAAATCACAGTGCTAAAAACTAGTTCCGTACTTAGTTCCATGACGTTAAAGTTTATAATTTTAATGGAAAAAGTTTTTAAGAAAAATATTGAATATAAGTCGAACTTTTATCAAAGAGATCTTTCTGACAATGCACACGCACAGAAAATGTATTTTCCAAGAGATATTGTTTGTAAGAATGCAGTTATAAAGGTGCCATTTAAACATGCCTTTTCTTATATTATATTCTTTTCTTTTATTATTTTCTTATGTTATACAAAGTTATTCATTACACTAAATACATTTATATAAAACATCCAGTTTGATAGTTTTTATCGGCACGAACTTCGGCAATTAGCTTTTTTAATGACATTTCGAAATAGTTAAAATAATGACTTAAAATAATAAAGAAGAAGTAGTGAAGAGTATGTTTATTAACATTTTATCACATTACTTTGCAATTTACGCTGGAATGGTACATAAAAGTGTAAAACGGGAATGTTATGGCTTTTTGGTTTGCTTGCTATAGTTAAAGATTACTATAAAAATTGTATATTCTTGCTTTTCAGCTATTTCCGTTTGTGGAAAACAGATAGAAACTTATACTTCTATATTTTTTCTCCACGTTTTTTATTTTATTTATAAAAAACAAAAAATCCATTTCTAGCTTTTAAAAAACTTGAAATTCAACTTATAACAAATTCATTTTGGCTTTTGTTCAGATCTAATGTGTAATATATGAGCTGCAACACTATCGATAGTTTTAATCCTAGTGAACTATCCATGTTTTTCGGACATTAGTATTGCTATCCACGGAAAAGTAATTTACAAAGAAAGCTTATTAAACTCGACAGAAACTTTAAAATAAGTCTTTCATCAAGCGTATTTCGCCATCTGAAGGCAAATCACAGAAATTATGATATACGAGTACTCATAGTATCATGAGCCCATTTTACCTACGCTTGCAGTTTTTTTGGTTAGTTAAGTGCTATAGCTTAACCAATAGTAAAGATACAGATTTTGATACACATTGGTTGTACTAATAATTCACTATTAGATTTTGTATTCAAATAATGTTAATCAAGAGCCTAACTTCTCGTAATGATAAACAAAAAGTTTTAATAAATTAAAGCTTAAACCTTAAAATTGACCCTTTCTGTGTTTATACACCATTATTCGTTGAAATTGAAAACATTCAAAATGAAATCGAAAATTTATACCAGTAAAAAATTATAAATAGCTTGTTTTCTATGTTTCCCAGCTATCTATATGTCGAAATTTCATAGGAACTACCCTAATCATCAGTAGACTTTGGAAATTTTTGAAAGATATTCTCAAACATTCAACTTTATATCCCAACAATCCAAATAAATTGCTGAAAGGTGTAAAGTAATGTTAGAGACGTTTATAAATAGAAAAGCTTGTTTTTTGTGTTTTGACGGATATTATTAGAGCATTTTTCTTTTTTAATTCTCAGCAATTTATTTGGATTGTTGGGATATAAAGTTGAATGTTTGAGAATATCTTTCAAAAATTTCCAAAGTCTACTGATGATTAGGGTAGTTCCTATGAAATGTCGACATATAGATAGCTGGGAAACATAGAAAACAAGCTATTTATAATTTTTTACTGGTATAAAAGTTAGAAGCTTAAATACCGAATAAAAAACTTAATTGTTTGAAATCGAAAATTTTAATTTGAAATTGAAAAAATTCCAAATGTATGTAATTGTACTATAGGTAGGAATTTTATATTAAGATAGTTCTAAATAAAGTTTGAAATTTTAGTTTTTAATTGAAGAAATTAAATTACTCGTATATAGTTCTGTTGAATTAATAAGTCCATAAGGATTGAAGATTTGGGTTGGAATTGAGTTGTTTTAAATATCTACAGGAATATTTTTTTACGCCTTGTCTGCCTTTATTTTAGAATCCCCATTATCAAATTAAACATAAAGTTTAATTTGATAAAATAATAAGTTCATCAAATTAATCAAGTATATAATAGAAATCAATTTTTAAACGTTTAGTTTTAAAAAAGAAGAAAGGATTGAGAAACATATTTGAATCGTCAAGAAATTTTTTCGAAATTCGCAAATAATCACATTTCATCAGCATTTCAAAGATATGTATTTTTTGTTACTATTTTAGTTGCAGTTGTACTTTATATAACAGCGTGATTTTCAAGAAGAAACAATTATAAATTTGCCCATAAAACATTTTCAAACGCGATCATTTTCTATCACACCTTCTAAATACGATTGAGTTTCATCACATACCTGAATGAATTTGAAATGTATTTCATTTATTATATTTTTTTCCAATGGTTTAAAGTATTATTACGAAATTTGCTATTTGGTTTTTGTTCAATAAAAATTTGGTTATCTTTTATTGGATGAATATTAAAATATTAGCTTGTGTTTTAGAACTCGATACTATCTATAATTTTAAAATAGACTGTTTAAACTAACGAATATGCCAACTATGTATAGCTTTACCGTTCTATATCATATCTGTATCAGCTGACTTAAACCTCTTTAAAAAATAGTTTTTCAGCCCGAAGCTGAAAAATTGAAAACGAATGAGAATTTTATATTTGGCTTTTTTTCCGCGTCAATAAAATAATTATATTTTTCTAACGAACATTATTCGACTGTTTAAAAAAATTAATTCAAAATTCAGTGAAAGTAAAATAAGTTTCATATATTAGCCTATTGTAATAGATTTTCAAATTTTTAATATTTGTTAAGATGTATTAAAAAAAATACAGCAATTTATTGTTAATTACATCAGATTTTTCGGTAATTAGGCAACGATATGATTTAAGCGAATTCATGCAATAACATTGTTTAAAACCTCATTAAAAATTTAAAATAGAGGAAAAAATAATTCATAACAGAAATAAAAAGAAAGTAATAGTAACTGCTCAAAAAATTTAACAGACATTTTTGTTGTGTATGTTAACAAACAGCAATGTATAACAAAACAACAACTCCAGCAAACGGTTGCATTCATACCTAAGATTGACAGCTGTTTATGTAAATTTGACTGCATTAGAGCAAGATCAGACAAGGCGATTTTCATTGCCCAATTTTTTCACAAATATCTTTTGAACGGCAACTCTTGTGTTTTTTCGAGCTCTTATTTTTTGCAATTTGCATAGTATATGTACATACACATACATACATGAGTGAAAAATATAGAACTGCTGAGTACGGGCAATTCTACTCCCCTCTCCCAACTAAAATTACTGCCTTTGACCTGGCACTTACTGCAACGTTGGGCAAGGTTTCAATTTCTTATACCTTACCATTTTGCCACATTTTAAGTGTCAAATTTTATACTACAGTGAGATTTTACTTCATTATTATTTATTGAAGCAAAAATAACATGGTGTTTTATTGCTCAAATTGTATAGAAATTATGTACCTACAAATACACACCTACGCACCTTACTTGCATATAACTTTTTTTATCTTGGACCAGTACTTAGGTGATGATCCCTACATATGACATACACATAAACAGCTTTTGACACCTGATGTTCTTCAAGTCGAAAAAAGCAGAATATTTGCTATTTCTCTTACATCTGCTAAAATGAATTCGCCTTGTATTTGAACATATTATCAATTTGAAACACTTGTTTTGCTTCAGAATCACGATTGCGAGCATTGGTGTTCAGGCAATGATTATTCTTGCTTCAAACGTTTACCGTGGTTTCTTTATGTTTCATTATTTCTTTTTTCCCATTTTAATTTAAATCTATATGTTCAACCTTTTTCTCTTTTTCACATACTGTTTTTCCTTTGTTTATATATTTTTGAGAGCCACTTTTTTATTTTTTTTTTTCTTGGAACAGTACTACGAGTAGGAGGGGAAAGAGTGAGCAGTGTTTGTGAACAATTGACTTAAACTTTCCAACGTTATAACAGAAAGCACATATGTTTGCAGGCAATTTATTCCACAGCCGAAGCGCACGGCTGAAAAATGAATTCTCTCTGTAATGCGTAGTACGATTCCCTGGGCAATCGACCCCAAATGGATGAGCTCTGGACGATGCACGTAAACTAACGATAATTTGTAATCAAACTTGGAGGTGAAACTGTATTTTACATGGTTCGCAACAAGATTAAAATGGACCTACATAATCGCTCTCAAAGTTTTGTATAGCGAATCAAGTTTAGAGTGCAAATCACGAATAAGAGAGCGAATGTAAGTCTTCGTGTGAACATGCTATAATGATGAAGTAACATCTCACAGCATAGCTTTTCACGAGTATAAGGGTACAACCATAAATAAATATGTATGGGTTCCACTGTAATGCTGACTGTGTTTAAAGACCAAATTTGCAAAGACCTTATGCCCACGATGGTATTAACAGTAATTTGTTGCGGCGCTGTGACTAACTGTACCGACCTATGCATTCGCATAGGAAGTTGCCGCGTGGTTAGCAACGAAATACCTCAAAAAACTGTAAACCTAATACAGTTAGTTGATGTAGACAGTTAGCCAATGAAAGTAAGACGCAAAACTCTCAAAGGCCAAACAACAACGTCAAGTCTGGCCGCACTTAAAAAATAATTACGGTGAAGCGAGAGCTGTTCCCCAGCCCAGAGCTGCTTTACGACTGAGGAGTGAAATAGTTAATGGTAAAAAGAGACAATCATATAAGTTAGTAAGTAACTTAAATAAAAGATAAGGTGCATTAACGTCTACACGGTGGCAGCACTAGAGTTAAATTACAATAAAAACAAGCACGCAGTATGTTATGCTTGGCAAATATATTTGTAACTTTTTTCACAAAAGTATCTTTTCATAATTATAAATTATTTTTATTTGAATTATTTTTATGTTCACAAAATAATTTTAAAATGTTTAATTCAGCATAAAACACTAAATTCACTTTCAAAAATGCAAACAATACACTTGACGTAAAGAATAAAGTCGCTAAATTTGTCTGAAAACACCTAAGTTGTGATTAATAACTGCCGCAAAAATTTAGTAACATTCGTTTTGAAATGAACTTTACTGAGGGATAGTAGAGCTTTGTGTATTACGTTTTCCAATTGCAAAGCGTTGACGCCGCGCTATTTGGGTTGGTCTCATAAATTTTGTATGTACATGAGCATTTTTGACAGATAAATTACGCTTAATTTAGGCTCCATAGTTACAAAAAAAGCTTTTGTGCACATAAACTTGACATTTGATCAACAGAATAGCAATACATACAATTTTATTCAATAACGTGTTTATTCGCATATTTTCTTGAAATAAGTTAATTATTTATAATTATTACAAATATGGCAAAAGTATAGGGTCAAAGCTTTAAATATTAAAGTGAATCCATGTTTTTTTCTATAATTTTTAAAACGGTTTACATTTTGGCAAACATATTTAAATTGTAAAATAATTTTTGTTTTTGTTTTTGTGTTTGTTTTTTTTTTTGAATTTTTTTTTTTTTGCACTTCCCACTTTTTATCGATAAGATGTTAAAATACATACATACACTTTTGGATTTTTTCAATATCTATACATATCTATTTCAATTGTGATATATCTATGTTCTTCTCCAAAGTCTTAAAAAGACATAGAAAAGTAAGTATCATTACGGCTTACGCTTAGGGATTAGAGTATCAGAAAACTAAGAAGGTGCTCTAATTTCGGAAAAATTGGAAAGACAATGGGAATGTTATATTAAAGGCAAATAAACGCAAAATGTAATTAAGCATGGAGAACTTATCCTTGAATTACTCTACTATATTTCCATTTAATAATTTCAGTATTCTAAAACAAAAAATATATACAAAACCATAAACTTTTTATAAGCAATTTATAAAAGTGGAAAAGTACAAAATATTTATATTGCCAATTTTCAAATTACTGTTTAATTTAAATTTAAATCATTTAATTTGTCGCTTAATGATGAGAAAATTTTTAATTTATTTTTATTGTCTAATATTCAAATTGTTTTATGCCGCCAGAAACAAAAAGGAAATACTAAAAACAAAAATAAAATGGCACAAAGATACTTAACAACTTAAAGATTTGTTTCAGACATTTTATGAGCCACCTATGTACATATATGTATATTTCGAAATTGAATGTAAAACTATTAAAAATTAAATGTTTTTTCTTCTTTTTAATGCTAAACGAACAAATGAAGCGAGAGATATGGCATGTTAGAAAAATATTAGGCAAGACGAATATGTACGTATGTATATATGCACACGTTTATAAGTTGGTTATAAGCAGTAAGTGTATGTCAATTTAAAAAAAAAAATTTTTTGCTGAAGTAATTGTCTTACAAAAAAATAAATAAAAAATTAAAACAATTTAAGTACGGAGTACTAAGCACAATGACTGGTACATACTTCAAAACACAAAATGCTTAAGGTGTGAAATTATTACAAAAATTGTGTTCCACAAAATAAATGGCAAAAATAAACAAAACAGAAAAGAAAACCGCCATTAATGTTGTGTTAATTCATAAAAAGTATTTTGCCTTATTTTTTCTTAGTCATTTCTATTTGCATGACAAGTTAAAAATTTCTTAAAAAATACAATTTTTTGTTGGTTTTATTTCAATATTTCAGTTTAAGTTCATTCTCTTTTTTACATACTCGTATTTCTGCTGTTGTTGTGTTGTTTATTTACACATTCGTTAAATTATTATGCAACTGTCTTATAGTTTTTTCATATTTTGATTTCGTTTATTACTTTTGAATCGGTACACAAATTTTGCAGGGCGAAAGGGTTTGCTTAGCACCACCAATCACCAAAAAAATCATACTTTTACAGATTTTTTAGCTGAGGGGAAAATTATTAACCAGTTTTTATTTTGAAATTATAATTTGGACGTAAGACCAGGAGATAAATATTTTGAAATGTGTATTTCAATTTAAATAATTTATTTGCGAAACTAAATTGATGTAAAGAAAAAAGTTAATTGCTTCAGTATTCTGTGTTTGTTAAATAGATAATAAACTATGATTTCTTATATTTGAGTTATATAAAAAATGCTATGTTAAAAATTATATTCTCGTAATCAACTAATTAAAATAAAATATTGCGCTGTTTTACTCACGCGTACTAATTGCTGCGACGATGAAAAAAATTATGTTTAGTTTACAAAAGACTGACGTGGGACTTATTAAAAAAAATTGTTAGCACTAAAAAAATTTAGCGCTTTTCATACCAATTTTCTAGAAGAGCCGCTCGTCTGAGTTCTGTAAACAGCGCATTAAATATATAATTACACTGTTCAACAAAAAAAATTTTTTTTTGGCTGACCTTTATAGCTAAGCGGCAACAAACGGAAACCAACTCTTTTGTTGATTAAAAATTCAGAATGTTTACGAGACGAGTTGATTGTACTCAGCATTGAACTCTCTTGCTTGATTTTTGTTGACTGCAAATTTTAGTTAATCAATCAAAAATATGATTTTTGGTGATCACTGGCACGAACAAAAAAAAAAAATTGTCAAAAAGAATCACAAAAACCGTATATTGAAATAAATGTGTTACTAAAAGGGTGCTTCAAGAAAACAAGGTCACGTTTCTTATTTAAAAAACGAACATTTATACTTCAATTTTAATTAAAAAGAGTGAAGTGTTAATAACAATTAATCATAAAAGTATTTACGTAAGAAAATATAAAATAAATTATTAATAAAAACTAAACAAAAACTCTTCAAAAGTTAATGTATTTGAATAAAAATATATTGTAACGATTATAATTCAAATATAATTGTGGTAACTCAAAAGCATAGTAATTTGCTTTAACCAAACTACTTTTAAAATATTGTTTGTGTCAATACTACCGCTTCAGCTTTATAAGTTACACACAGCGTGGCCATTTTGGCACTTTTGCGGCTAAATTTAGCTGCAAACTTTTCATTTTTTCCATCATTTTCAACTGTATATTTAAAATTTTTTAGCATGATTTAATGTAAAATTTTGTAAAATTCGGATGCAGACGCGGTTTCAGCTTTGCCCGTGGATGAACTGGAACTTGCTAAAGTTAATTTTGTTTAAACTTAAATTGTTAACTAAACGTCGAAAACATAAGAGTGTAAAGATTCGCGATATTTTTAAAAACATTAGCAGAGTAATTAAGATTGCTTGTAATCCCGAACGAGAGAATTTTTATTACAACAATTTAAAAAAGGTGGGAGGAGATTCAAGAAAAATTTGGAAATTTTAAAGTAACGTATTTGGAAGATCTCTGAGCAAAATACGTACTTTAGCAACATCAACAGGGGAGCAGATTTTAGATGCCAGTATTAAAGCTAATTTATTTACCCTAATAAGTATTTCACGTAGACTGCATGTCTTGATGATAGCTTTAATCAACTAAGAACGTTGAGAAGAAGGTTCTGCTATTTTTTACTCTTGTCAGTAAATTATACGCGTACGTACGTTGAAGAAATATTAAAAGGCTTAACCGTTAATAAGTCTATAGGCAATGACGGTATTTCAGCAAAATTTTTGATTAAATATAAGGAGCTTCTGGTACCGATAATAGTTAACATTTTTAATGAAATTGTCAGATCAGATGTTTCCGGATTGCCTTAAGATAAGTAAATTAGTACCAATTCCTAATAATCAGAATGATTCTAGTGTTAACAATTAACATCCTGTTTCTCTTCTTTCAACTGTGGTCAAAATTATTGAAAAGAGAACACACCAGCTGCTTTTGGAGCTCATGGAAAATAATGACCTTTTTTTTAAACACCAATTTGGCTCTAAAATGGGTTGTGGAACTCGTGACGCGGTTGTGAATGTTGTCAATCGCTTTCAATTATATTTCTAATGGTCTGGACCAAGAGTCGAATGGGGTAGCTGGACTGTTTATGGATTTATCAAAAGCTTTTGATCTTGTTGATCATAGAATAATGTTAGCTAAACTCAACTACCATGATCATGCAGTTCAGCTACCGTGACCCGGTTGACATGGCTAACCTGCTGGCTGAAACTTTACACTATACGAGTTGTTATAGATGAGGTCTCAGCAAAGTTCAAGATTAATTCAGGGGCACCGCAAGGCTCTGTTCTTTCTCCTATCCTATTTCTTATTTTCCTCAAAGACCTTCTATGCCAAACTTCCAGCTCTATTCACTCTCTCGCGGATGACAGCAGCACTTTCCATTCGTACTCTTTCAGTTATAGACCCAGCCTATCCAAGAGGCGAAATATGAATGACTCACTGAATAATGATCTTCTATTAATCTCTAAATGGGGTCGTTAAAAACATGGTCGCTTCTAACGCTCGCTAGACCCAGTATTGTTTATTAACACACAAACATACGACCGCAAGTGCTGCTTCATCTGTACTCATGGATGGTATATACATTGAGGAATCGGACACTCTTGATGTTCTTTTAAAACGGTGTAAGATGTACTTACTTCACTCCATCCGATCTTCTTACTAATTATATCATCTATATCCAACGGCGAATGGAATACAACTCTCATGTTCGGGCCGGTTCCTCAAAGTCTATTTTGGGATTACTCGACCGTGTGCAGGGCGAAGAAGCTTATCGTTGACAGTAGGGTATCCAACTCTATTAACTCACTGGAGTATCGACGCAGTGTAGAATGTGTTACCCTGCTCTATCGTTACTGCAATGGATTTTGCTGACGGGATAAGGAATCTTCTACCCGAAACTCGCATATTTATACGTAACACACGTGAATCGTCCAGAGCTTATACATTTGTTGTCGATTACCCGGGGAATCGTGCAACGCATTACAGAGAGAATTCGTTTTTCAGCCGTACACTTCCCTTATGGAATAAGTTGTCTACTTGTTTCCTCAATTGCTCAATTGTTTTGGGTTCATTGTCGTCAGCTCATAATACAAAACACCCTTTAGATCCTACGAAATACACAAAATTATCTTGGCGTCATGGATAGGTGGCGTCGTCGTTGATTTGGCTGTTTGGCCGGGCTTTGTATATGACTTTTTGCGCTTGGAGTTATCGTAATGTATCCATTTTTCATCATCAGTAACGATGCAAAAATAACTTATTTTTTTAGCCTTCAATCATCATTTCTGACATGCAAAATCGTCGACGCAAGTCCTTCAACGCCTATTGGTTTCATTTGGGTCCGAATTTCCTTGTTTTTGAATGAATTCCAATGCTTTTAAAATTAGGGAAACGGCTTGTATGACTCCCAATGATAATGCAAGTTTTACTTTACTTTTGAGTTAATAATAAAAATTATGTTATCATGTTTGCTATACAGTAGCCATTAAGTTTTCTTTGCAGCAAATTTGGCAAAATTTCTTTGTAAGTTCTAATTCAAGGAAAAATGTCGCAGATTCAAATAATTATTGGCTAAAAGTTTTTTCACGAAGAAAACACACATATTTTTTTTTAATTTTGTTTTTCAGCAAATATTTGCTTTGTTTCCGCTAAAAAAAAACTGTTGCTACAATTTGTTTTAATAAAAATATGAAGACAAATATTCGATGTGTAACTGAAATCTCTTTGCCCCCATTCAACAGAGTAATTGAATCCATGCGAAACCTCATGTATGTTTTATTTAATAGAGTTCAACACAATTTCTATTCCAAATAAATATTTTATTTTGCTTGAAATAATTATTAAAAGCTGTATAACGATTGAAACAACGTCCTAAAAAGGAACAATTTAAATAACTGGAATAGAGCACGAAATGAAACTCAGTTAAAATTTTAAATAATTTTTATTCTATTTATTTTATTACAGAAAAAAACTATCTTAATATGTGTAATTGTTCGAGCTTAAGGTCTTTTTTGGAATTTTTAGTTTTTTTTTTGTTTTTAATTATCTGACAATATTTCGCTTTCCTTTGGCCAAATAATATTAAATAATAAGCGTAAAAAAAAACTATAGTAAAAAATAAAACTTTTGCCTGAAGAAATAATTTGTATGTATACAATCACTCTTATTCTGTTTAGCGTCATCAACATGAAACATTGACGATTGTTGTAGACCGGTTCTATCAATAAGCGTTGATTAACTTTTAGTGTGCCGTAACGCGATGATATCGACGGCATCCATTTAAATTGACTTTGATTTTATCGTCAGTCTTAAAACGTTTGAAAATGAAAACATTATTGTATTCAAAATCATTGATTTATAAAAATCAAATCTTTCGTTCTTTTGAGTGCGTGTAGGCAGCCGTGAATGAAAATGGCACATTCTCACTTTTTTTCATTACTTTCCTATTTTTGGTCTAAAAATTAATACTTTCCGCCGCTCGGGTATTATCAAATATCTTTTTAACAATTTATCTTGCACCATTTTGTTGGATGTACTCCTTCGATGATGATAACGGCTTTCGTATAAAGAAATTGAGCTATGAGCCTGAACAATATGTGGTTCCAACAGGATGGTATCATTTGCACATATCCAACGAAACAATGGCAAATTTTTTTTTTTGCGCGCGATACTTAATGGCCGCACTATCTCACTATGTGACGATGTTCATTGTAACCCACGATCTTTGACGCCGTTGGACTTCTTTCTTTGGGTATATTTAAAAAAAAGTGACCCTCAATAAGCGAATAATAATTCAAGATGAGACAATTCGGCACATTGAACCTAAATTATCTCAGTCATTAAAAAAAATGAACCATCGGGTAGAGGTATACCGTAGCGATCAGTTGGATGATATTTTGTTACAAATAATTATCATTTGATTTGCTCGTTAAAAGCAATGTTTGCTAAATGGAATGTTCGTTAAACAGGAGAATTACTCCATCTCTATATACTATTTTGTTAAAAAAAAAAATTAGTTTAAATTATGTGAATGATAATCTGAACTTCTATCTTTTAGTGTGTATGCGTACGTTAAAGTATAATTTGTACAAAAACATTTTTTGTAGTTTTGTTTACTTCTTTAATTTAGGAGTTTTTTGATCAGATAATTTCTGACGATGATAAGGGCGATCAAACGCGAAAGTGATAACTAATAAGCATAAAAGCTCTGCTCATTTCACTTATTTCTGTTCTCCGCGCTTTGTGCTTTTATTCGTAAACAATCCGTTGGATAATCAGTAAAAACTGGCTTGACAATTAAGACAAAAAACTTTGGTTTATTACAAAATAAAAACTCTTTTGTACACATGTTTTTGTCCCAGTTCCACTTTAAACGTGTTATTTTCGTGTTCATTTACATTAAAAAATTAGTGCACAATATAATTACAACATTGATGTCTCTTTAACACAGTTAACTTCCATCTGGTATTGTCATTTGACAGCAGTCACTTTTAGCAACTCTGTTATACTTACCCCGATTTATACTAATGCGTACATATGTATAGATAAAAGCGCTAAATAATTCCGCTCATTCTGCTTAAATCCTTATGCTGATTTTATCCTTTATTTCAGCATATTTCAGTTAGTTAATTAACTTCATCATTATCTACTCAAAATTGTCTAATTTCGGAACAGCTGTCAGAACTTATCAATTAGGTTAACACAAAATAATACAAAATCTCTAACTCGTTACTTGTTACTCTTAACTTGAGTAAAGCTTTGGATTCGCTGGATCAGGAACTGCTGTGTCATAAGCTTTACAAAGAATTTAAATTTAGTCAAACAACTATCACGTAACTAGTTTCCTTTTTGAAGAAAATAATGCGGTATGTCGAAGTAAAGTCGCTACAGTTATCACTATAGGCACTTTATATTTATAATAAATTTATTTTTCGTAGTTATTCATGGACAGTTGTCTTGATTCACCTAGTACACTAAACTCTGTCTATGACCCGATCACTGGTTGTTAAAGTGGTGAGGATTTGCAACGATTTACTTCTCTACGTTGCAGTTAAAACTGTTTCACAGTTCAAACTAATGATTTAAAAAATACCTGTAGGCAGAACGTGCCATTGCGATATCAGATTTTATTTTTAGTTATAGGTATAAGATATCTGATTAAATGAATGTGTTGGATTATTTGTGCTTAAATAGTTGGGTAGTTTTCAAACGCATAGACTCTTCACGACTTCACATCAGCAAATGCTGCAACCAGAAATTATGAACGTGTAGTCCACTATTGAATTATTTTGAACACGGCAACAACATAAATTGGATATGGTCACCTTAGAGTTTTTAGCTTTATAAAATTCCGTTGCTTTACAGAATGAGCTCTGCTTATATCAAACTCTCATGAGAAAAATTCTCCGCTTTAAGAAAAAGGTGTTAAAAAGAGCAATTAAGTAATTTTTTTGCCACCCTTAATTCAGGACTTTAAAGCTGAAAATATAATCGTATATCTCTTCTGACCTTTAGGGATTTTGTGTCATGGTGTCCTTTAGCGGAATACAATGCGCACTTTGCATACGCGAATACTATCGCAACAACGATTCTGCGGCCTAAACGCAAATTTTATTATAATTTTAATATTCGCGACATGAACCTTTCTCCAACGATTGAGCAGAAGACCGAGATGACCGGTTCATCATTATCAAAATAATGATCCGGGCGTCTTAAAACATCGGGGAACCTGAAAACGTAGAGCGAGTACGAGCATCTGTTTGAGAACAACCCAACCTCTTTGTGCCTCGATCATCTCTAAATCGCATTTTACAATAAAACAAGGCAATATTCCATACCAAATGATTCGTTGGCTGCAGTTCGTCAAATTTTTAGCCAGAAAATCATATCGAAAAGAGGTAACATTAACAAGTCACCGCGTAGCTCCGATTTGTCTCCAATGGACTTATTCTATTGAAAATATCTAAAAAGCAAAGTTTTTATTAAAACCCGACGACTATTACCGAACTAAAGAAAAATACTCTCAAGGTAATGCAATGAAAATTTCCGGTCTAGGATTTATCAGTGCCAGAGTGGACTAGAATCACATTTAAGTGATATAATTTTCAAAAAAATAAAACGTTAATTGCGTAATACAAAGCAGTTATATAAATATTATGCTTATTTTTTGCTGATCATTTCAAACGTTAAGACTTATGGTCTTATTATGGTCTCTCTTATGGTTATAAGATTAAGAATTCCTGTTCTGACTATAAGTACGTATGCACTATTTAAGAGTAGCACAAATAAATATGTATAAAACATCATTAAAATTTTGTTGTTTTTATTTTATATTGGAAAGTAAAATAATTTCAAGAGCTGAATTGTTTTACATATTTCTTACACACTGATCACACTATTTTTATTTTGTAGTCAACAAAAATAAAAATTAGTTTAATTCAACTAAGGCAGTGGACAACAACCTGCAATCGTGTTGTCTTGCTGTTTTCAAAATAAACGTTCGCATTCAAATGCCTGCCTTTTAACTATATTTAACATATTGTCTGCTGGCTTCAATATATATAATGCTTGTATCATGTAAAATTCTAAATTTAGTTGACCTCAAAGATTTACAAATTCAACAAGTTCATAAAAAAAAAAAATAAATAATTAATTGTTCCTTTTAAGGAAATTTAAAACTATTTATTGTTCTAGCTGAATCGCTGTGAATTTATAAAAAATAAATAAAATTTTTATCTATTTAAAATACGAATATTATTTTTCTTATTTAAAAATATCTTAAAACATTCATTTTAATGCGTTAATTGAGTCATCGAGCAAACACTGAAAATATATCCTGCAAAACGTGATATTTTCCTAGAAAAATAGTTTAAGCTTCTGCTCATGAGTAAACTTGTTTTATAGTACTAAAAGTTGGGCAAACCCAGGTTTCCACAAAACATTGCAGCAAAATTACACAAATTATAACGAAGAGACTCTAAAAATGTTGTAAAACCCATCAATATTTTAATTCATTATTTTTGCTTCATTTTATCATTATAAATTTTGCGCGAAACAGCAAGTGAAATCAACCGAAAATAACAGACAAAGCAAAGATAAAAACTTAAAAAAAAAAATAATAAACTCAAAGCTCTGCAGCATTTGAACAGAAAAAAATTGCGTCAGAGTGGTCGAAACATTGAAGTTCGTCAGACGCTTAAAATCTGACATTGGACTGCAGACATGATGTCGACGTCTTGGTTACCGATGCTGGCAGCAAATCAAAACAGCTGATCCCTGGATGAAAAAACTACATACTCGTGTGTACGTTCATAAAATGTTTGAACTCAAATTAAGATTGATTTATTTGAGTTGATATAAAAGAAATTGAAAAAATTTTCTTTACTTTGTATATTATTTTTAGTGACTGAAGTTTTTGTATTTCTGTTTTGAAGGTTAACACTATTAAATTACTATACAAAAAGAGAAATTATTGAAGAAGGCTTTAAAAAGAGAGATCACACCATAAATGCGCACATTTGCAGCCCATCAACAGAAGACGATTTTGTGGGCTCAACTTACAAATTGCTTCTGTCTTAATGATCTTGATCGGAATCAAGATGTGTTTTATATATACATACATAAATGCATACATACATAAGGACATATTCAGTCATCTTTGATTTATTTAATACAAGGTGGTACAAAAGTCATCAGTCTTTCAGAAGATGATATAATTTTTGTAAATGGCGTTAAATATCAGTTCTGCTTTGTTATTTATAAAGTAGTTAGATAAAAAATTCCAGGTAATTTTTTGAACTTTGAGTAAACTTTCATTACAAATTAACATCAGCGATGAGGCCCATATTTCTGGACACGCGAATAAGGATTAATATTACTACTTACTGAGCAACGAAAATTCTCTTATAAAATACAAATTCCATTACACCTGTCTAAAGTTACTGTATGGAGGCATCATCGCTTATTATGTTCGACCAGTGCTACAGAATTGCTACTTTCCTCATTTGAACGAAATAAGACAGGAGAACATGTGCTTTCAAAAAGATGGAGCAACATTGCATTCTGTACGACGCACAGTTTGAGAGCTCAAAGAACGTCGAGGGATAATAACTTTTGCATCACCTTGTATACAAAAAGTTTATTACTTTAAATTGGCAGGTATTTAAAAAATTGCTAAAATAGTTTATTGAAAACGTAAAAAATTACAATGTTCAACAATTGCTCATAAATATTTATTGCACGTCGTTGTTGTCAGACAAATTACAAGTTAAAGGTATTTTTACAGTTTAATTTATTTTTTAAGTTAAAAAAAAATTTGTTGCAACAGGAATTAAGCATACAAATTGCTATTTGTGGCAAGAAGCTGAACATAAAAAATGCATATTTCTTTGATTTGTTGTTAAGTGATAAGTTCTTTTTTAAAATGCATTTTTAGTAGATATCTTTTAGAAAATTAAGTTGTTTGTTTTAAACAAAAAAATAAAAAAAATAACACACACGTGTGAAAAAACTATAGGAATTGATTTCTGATTATATAATGTGTAACATAATTTATTTCCTCTTTCAATATGTTTATCTTATTCGCATTTTGTTATAAACCATTAGGTCTAAACATTAAAATAATTCATATTCGGATATTAAATACACACATTAAAAAATTAACATTGAATTAAAATTAAAATAAACCGGTTTACTACTTTGTTTCTGAAATTTATTTTTTGCTTGAAAAAAATTTCAAAATTATTGAAAACTTTATTTGAAGGCTGTTAATGTTGTTCTTATATATACATGCTCATTCATGCTTACCTATGCTACATTATACTAAAACAATGTAAAGATAAAACATTTGGTTAAGGATATTTTTGAGGTGAAGAAATAAGTAGTAGTGCTATTTAAAATACCCCACGTCGAAAGTATTTTCATTAAGGGTATCCGAGCTTTGATAGTTGTTAGCGGTAATTTTTGCTGAAGATTCATATATATATATATATATATATATATATATATATATATATATATATATATATATATATATATATATATATATATATATATATATATATATGTATATATATATATATATATATATATATATATATATATATATATATATATATATATATATATATATATATAGAATTACCGTAAAATTCATCCACCCTAATAAATCATCTCCGGCAACGAGCACCACTCTTGAATGCTGAACATAAACGAAGAAAATTGTTGAATTTGCGACAATATCTACTAGATAATAAAAATTATCCAGGAAAACGCAATGTTTTGTGCGGATTATACACTACAGACACCCGTTAGTTCCTTTTTCTTTGGGAACGTCGGCAACCGCTTGTACAATAGATCGATTATAGATAATGTCTGTTGGCATGAATTAGATAATATGGACATCAACGATATATGGGTCCAGTTGTGAAATTGATTTACATCAGCACTTGCCTTTACGGTCTAATCTGATGATGGACCAGCACCACAGGGTTTATTATTAACGATTCATCAGCACTCCCGTGGATTGCTAGGCTCACACAGGTCGCAGCTTTTCGCTATAAGTTTGTATCCCTATAGATGAACCCCTTGCTTAAGAGTTCGGGCCTTTAAATCCCCCTGCAAGGCGGAATCTCCTGGGGGGCTTTGATGATCCCTGTTCTGCCCATTTTAATCCGCGGTACGGGTTTCGATAGTCCAACACAACATAAATCGTTACACAATATAAATCGTGGCTTCCTAGAGTTTTGTTTGCTGCAACAAACGAGGGACTCCTTCCCATTTTTGTCCCAGAAAACAGAGTGCCCTGGTTTGGTCTACGCCAAGGCAAATTGGACAGTACTAACTGTCACGCAGCTTTTGATAAACTCTGCTTAATTAGCCTATGCACAACAAAGTTTATAATATTTTTCTATGCCCAGTCTTATTAATTACACTCTTGTTAATATTAGATTAAAAAAAAGCTTCAAGGCAGTAAAAACACACTATACCTATATTAGCTTAAATTTTTGGACGGTTGCAACTAAACTTAAAGAAAGCTTGAATTGTATGTCGATAAGATTCAAATTGCCTACATATAATAAAATTAGACAATTGTACTTTTTTATTGCACATTTTACATCTACGAGTACGTTCTGATTTTTTACTCAGACAACTGCTTAGTTGAATTTTTTGCCCAGTTTTCCCTTCGGCAATCACTCATGCTGGTCAATTTATTATGAAAGGAAGGACATCAAAAAGCTGCTAAATATATATACTGCAATCTGGCTGCACTAAACATTTCACTACTAATCTTTCTCGATGTGCTTGTGTACAAAAGCAGGCAGCCTCGCAATCTAAATTCTTGACCTCGACCGAAGGCAGAAAAGATATAGACAATGAGACCGTTTTCCTACATATCTAGAGAAGGGCTTAGCTAATTTAGAAGCTTGTAATACACAAGATATGTACTAAGCGAATCTGCCTTTTGATATATATCGGAGAAAAATTCTTTAAAAACGGCTAATGAAAATTTTCATCTTTCAGAAAATCAAATCTCATTCAGTTTTACCTGGTAGATTTTCTGCGTGTAAATATTTTCTGGTTGCCTCGTAAGCATTTACCAAAAAACTATATTTTAGTTAAAGCGACAACACCTTTTATTCGACTTAAGTGTTTTGCAAGCAGGAAAGAAAAAAATATTTTCTTTGAGTTGAAAAAAAAAATCGTAATAGCTATGCCAGAAAACGAATCATTAATCATTAACAGCAGACAAAAACTTATTTTCAAGTGCTATCTGTATGTCTAAAGAAATAAGAAACAATAATGTGTGCAATTCACTGTTGAGTTTACTTTTAATAACAAACACTAATGATTTTACCATTAAATTTTAACAAATTTAATTCCTTTAAAAACGTCTATAGTCAGTCGGTCAAACAAAGCAAAACTATATTTGAATAAAAAGTTGATAGACTGAATATATTAAGAATATTAATTATGATTTATTATTCGAACTTTTTTATTACAACTTTTTTTTGTGTTTTTTTTTTGTTTTGGCTCAAATCCATGTTTTTCTTTTTTTAAGTTAAGAAGGATTTATATTCCATTTTATTGCTATAAAGAATAATTTTGATTATAGAATACTAATAATTAAATTTTATTTACGTTAATAAATCATCTTTTCTATTAGTTGTTCTGAACTCAAGAATGACACGTAAACACCACAAGAAATATTTCCAAATGTGTACAAACGGCAACCGCCCTTTCCTCAAGTTCAGTCAGAAGGAATGGGGGTGCCATCTTCAATAGGTACCAACATAGCAGCGCAGGGAAAATTTTATTACGATCAACTTTTACTTTCATGCCACCAGTGGCATGGACGATCGTTTCACGGCTAGACAAATCAATAACAAATTAATCAATTATTCTCCTTAACTTGTTTTGCTCGTATATAATATTTTTTTATTTTTGATTTTTTTAATCTGGAACAGAACTTAGGGGATGGGAACTAGGAAGAGGAAAGAGAGATTAGTGTTTGTGGAGGTTTAACTTTAACAATAACAACACGAAAGACTGCAAAAAACTCTATTACAGCATTTAAAATGTTGGAATTAAATTACTTAAAACAGAAAAGGTTTTTTCTTTCTTTCTTCTAATTTTCCCTTCACACCAAGTGATAATACAAATTGTTTGTGTTCATAATAATAACATCGTAAACATATAACAAAGTGGAAAAGGAGTCAAAACTCTTAAACTCTTTAGACAAATTATGTTTAAGATAAAAAAAAGTGTATGTAGTAAATAAATAATTAAATTGCATTGAAATTAGTTAAAACTGATCAATGCCCAGTGCCGACACTGCTCAGACTAGCAAATTTAGTCCAACACCTTCCACACTATGAAGGTAATCAAATGCATTAAAAAGAAATTAATAATCAACATACATATATAGAGAAAACACGGCCAACGGTGAAAAAATAAAAAAAAAACTTGTACACATTTTGCTACCTATTCCGATGAACTTTGGTTTCATACGAAATTAATAATGAACATATATATAAAATACGGACAACGGTGAAAAACGAGAAAAGAATAAATAAAAATAAGAACGGAATAGGTAGTAAGCTAATAATATTTTTTAGCAATAAAACATAAGCTTTTGAAGTTTGTATTTTTGGGAAAACTGCGGCTTAACATATATTTTTCGTTTATTGGTAAAGTATTGTCATAATGTTTTTTTTTCTTCTTTGAAAGCACTTAGATTTAATTCGTCAACGTCCACGACTATGCCCAAAACTCAGTTCAAGTGGAATTATGTTCTTCAGCTTAATATAAAATAAAATAATAAAATACTTAATCTAACGATCTTCTTCCAGAAAAACAGTTTGTTTAAATCATATTAAAATAATATAGACAAAACAATCCAATTGCGTGAACCGGATATTGAGAAAGAACACAAGAAAAGTAGTCATAGACTTCAGATGTGGATGCTACTAGCTGTTTCGTAGTCGGTACACTACACATCTGCACTCAATCGGTCTGGAAATCGATTCAGCCACCGGGACTATACAAAGCTTTAAGGGCCCTGGAGACGATCAAAAAACACATCAACGTTCTAAGTGTGTGCGTGTAGTCGTGCTTTTTCGGGGACACCTATAGGTTGTCGGCTCTGATTGATGAAATCAAAACCTTTTGATATTTTATTTTGACGTGTAATTATTTTGATAGTCTCAAGTTGTGATTGACGACAGAAAATGTCAGCTTTGTTATCGAAACGGACAACAATAAGTAAAATAAAAAACTACATCTATATATACATATATTAATTATTGAATTTTATTTTGTTTATATGTACACATATATACTATATAAGCATTTTTTACTACTTTTCACATATTAATACTTTTACATAGCTTTTTTCTTCTTTTTATGTTTATTTTTTTCTTAACAACACAACACAAGATAGCAACAATTCATCATCCGATGATGATTGACGGTAAATGGTAATGACGATTTTATTTGTACGTCTCATTTTAAATGACAAAAACACTACACTCACACATATGCACTGATTGACATGTTTTTTTATCGTCTCCAGGGCACTTTACAATATTGAATGGCTTTCAAAAATAGGATAAAGATATCAGATATAATTATGCTAAATATTCCAGCAAAAAAGTTACTTATGAACTTAATAGGATTATAGATTCATAGCCTCTTTTTAAGCATTTATTTATTTATTAAATCTTCAAAATGAACTAAACAATAAGTAAATACTAAACATACAAAATAAAAAAGATGTGCGTTTTATTTAACTCCGGCCAATTCTAAACGAAAAATTTTTTTTGCGTTAACTATTTAACGCTCTGATGGTGGCAAAAGTACCCCTTCTTCTCAACCGATTGTCTCCGCCAAAATTAATATGCTGCGTGTAAGAGGGTTTGGGAGTAGTTCCAGTTTACTGCAGAATTTGGTTTTGTCGCCTTTAAATTTTTTCAATTGCAAGAGAAAATTCCAAAAAAGTTTCCAAGTTATTTAGAATTAATTGGTCTCTTAAACTGAATCATTAGTTTTTTTTTTTTTTTTTTAATTTAGTTTTTTGAAAGAGCTGACACAATTGCTTGAATACCGGCTGTGCTGTTAACTCATTGGCTAGCTAGATCTTGGAATATGCTCTTTAGAAAGCGTATTCCCAGGCCGAACCGATCTATTTATAATTTGATTAAATATTTCAGATAAAACTGATTTCAAATTATGTAATATTTTGCAGTTGAGTTTATGAATATTTCTAGATCGGTATTTTCTCATTTAAATTTACATAGGTATTTTGCTATTTACATATTAATACAATAAAATTATAAAACTGTTTTAAACGTGCAAATAAATGTGCGTGCAAGAAACCAGATTAATTTATAATTCCTGATATATTAGTTTAATGTTAGAAGCACTAATATCACATTATTGTACATATAATACGTATTAACTTTAAATTTAGATAAAATACAATTAATTCTCGAAAAATTTAATACGTTTTAATGAAGACATAAATTCTTGCTGATATTGTTTACTTTTCGTCGAAGTCCGAAAAAACACAATCTATTTACTTTCCCATTTAGCTACAAGTTTATGAATTTGTGGCTTTTGTTAAGAGTTTTATCAATTAAAAACAGAAATAAAAATAAATAAACATAATAAAAAGCAAGAGTAAATATTGCCTATTGATAAGTACTCATACTTTTATATACATTTTTCATATCAAAACTTTAGACAAACTATCATTTTATCCGTATTTGATATTTTTGAAAGAAGTGGTAATAAATATTTGCTAGGGCCATGAATTAAATTAATTAAAAACTCAATAAGAGTGATAAATACTTTATAATGAAAAACAACAACGTGCCAATTGACATGTGTATGTATGTGGTCGAGAAATCAAATAAAATTGTAATAATAAATCGTCATCATAGTTAAACTTTTAATAACTTTAATATACTTTGCGTATTAAAATCACACAATTTAAACTAAACTCATACGTTCTTAAAATATAATTGATTATGGAATGATAATCAATGTACGAGTATGTATATACAGACAGTATATATCTTACAGCTGGGTCACTTAGTATATGGATTTACTCCTATGTTAATCTTAGAGTTACTTATGGAATCTTCCGCATGGACGAAACCCTTAAAACCTGTCATAAATTACACAAGAACTTAAAAATTTTGAGAAGTACGTCACAAAATCAAATTATTGTGAACAATAGATTGCAAATTAATTTGTTTTAATGAATAGCCAAAAAAGATATTTAAATTTTTATGAAGTTATATGGAAAGACGTGCATTCACACAATTGTTTATATGGGGTAAATTTTTAATTTTGTGTAATGAAAATAAATATACATACATATGTATTTATGTGACGAAGTTACAGTTTACGTATAGCACACCTAGCGTAGCATAACTTGCAAAACAATTTGTTGAACTTTATAATTTACAGCCTGTTCGACGATATCGAATGAAAATGAATGCGAAAGAAAGCTAGTCACTCACATTCGAATAAATTTGGGTTTGTCTATGTCACTATTGTTCGTTCGCATGAACTTATGGATTTTAATTGAAGTTTGACACATCGTTCGCATAGAATAAAGTTAGAAAAAACCCAAATCAATTTTCTTTCGCCTTAAATGCGAATGAACTTATCCTTTCGACATCGGCGAACTGCCTGATAAAGTTCAACAAAAATTTAACAAATTAATATTTACATCTCTGGGTACGGAGAATAATAAAATACAAAAATATGTATGTTAATAAATAAAAAATAAATACCGCTAGTTCTGAGACAGCATACGCTGTACAAACAATGTGAATATGTGATTCAATATGCGATGAATATAGACAGAGAATAATTAAATGCTCGGTGGCTGAGTGGTTAAAGCAGCAGATCATGATACGTCATGACCTGAGTTCAAATCCCAGTGGGTGCTGATGAGTTCTGTAGCGACTACGAAACAGGTAGTTGTCCCCCAGCTAAAGATTTGATTATTATTTTTCTTGTCTTCTTCAATCAATAATTATTGATCACATCAAATTTGTATTGTAAAAAATCCTTCTTAAGAAAGGAACTAAAGGAACTAAAACCCGATGTACATATGTACAAACCAAAAAATTGTTAATGTATATATTATTGTTTGGATTGCCAATCCGCGATAAGCCAACATATACATATGTTTTTTTCCCATGACATATAATAGTCTCTTCTAATATTGTGTTTCAGGAATTAGTAACCGCTAAAAATGTATTGATAAACTTGTCGAAATCATTGAACTTCCATTATTTCTGATCTAAAGTTTAAGGAACATTTGCAAGCTGGATTGCTGCAGGCCCGGTGATGATTATGCCCACAATTAGGTCCTGAGCGTTATTGCACTGCACATGTTTGGAGAGCTTAAACTTTTTAAAAGCACGATACCAGCATTAAACAGAAACTCACGTAATAGCAAGCTAAAAGGTTTAAAAGGCTAATAGACTGCATTCTCTATATTGCAAATAATACCAACTTTCTTATATATCTTACCGTCTGTTCAATTGAATTGAATTCAAAACTTGACTTGGATGTGGTGTCACAGCTCGCTATCATTCGTAAAACATGTAGAATATATTATTCTAAAAGCGTATGCAATGCTTGACTTTATTAAAAGAAATTGCTCTGAGTTTTTCGATGTATACACTTTGGAATATGCTGCTAACGTTTGGAGTCCTAATGTTTTCTACCTTTTGTCGCGTATTGAGAGACTTCAACGCTTATTTATTACATTTGCTACCCTACCTCTGTCATATCTAGCTAGTATGGCTTATGAATCTAAATGCTTGTTTATTGGATTATATTCTTTGGAATTACGACGTAAAGTACAATCTGGTTTGTTTATTTTTGATATTATCAATGGTAATATTGATTGCCCTGACCTATTATCAGCTGTTCTATTTTGTATTCCCCTGAGGAATCGTAGATTTCCAAAACTTTTTGACGTGCCGTTTCCTCGCACTAATCACGCATTTATCGGAGTTCTAACTCGTTGTCTCACCTATCTTAATGGCGTAACCGACAATATGCAGAAACAATCCAAATCTTTTATTGAATTTAGCACTGAAAAAAAAAAAATATTTTAAATTGCTGCTTCTTAATATGTGGAAATAACGTGTTTTTCTATTTTTATATGTTTAATTCTAAGTTATTATTACTATTATTATTTTTCTTTCTTTCTACTTTGTCTTTCGTTGTCTGTAAGGATCTTTATTCTCATCCATAGACTGGAACTAAATAAATAAATATCTTGAATTGACCAAGAATTTTTCGTGTCTTGGTGCCACTATTGGACTTGAGCATAGTCAATAAAAACTTATCAGATACATTTTCTAGGCAAGAATAAGTTACATAAAAATACGTTGAAAACTGCAAACTATTTGGCCTAATGTTTCATTTAAAACAATCTAAATAGGGTTAGGGCTTACATATATTGAAAGAAAAATACCTACGCTGAATTAAAGAAGTTGTTGATGGAAGGCATTGTTCACATTGGGCTCTGATGTTTGTTCCAGTATATATTCCAGAGTATAACTGAGCAATATCAATGGTAGAAAATTTTGGTACATAGGCATCTATGTTGCATATTGCGTTCTAATTTTTGAATGTATACAAGTAAAAAAAAAGCGAAATAACAAGTTTTACGTGAAATTTACACAAAAACCTTTGTATCAAATAGTTTTGATTTTATACTAAACCAAAATATGTTGTGTCAATTGCCAAGCAAAATGGTACAATTACTTTTACTGCTATCTTGCGGGTTTTTTGAACCAGGAAAAATATTTATTTTTATTGTTTACGAATAAGAACACAAAGTGCAGAGAACGAAATGCACAAAGTTTTTATGATTATTAGTTATTTCTTTTCCGTTGTGTTTCATTTCTGTTCTACTTTGTGGTTTGTTCGCAAGTTCAGTCTCTGAACAAAACTATGAAAGGGGGAGCATTTAACTATATCTGCCCTCGTTTCTTTCTTTTTACTACGGAAGTATTTGATAAAAATCACCAGCAAACATAAAAAGTAAATTCACCCATAAATGCCCTAGATAATCTCCTCCAACATGCAGTTCACAGCTTTCGCAGGATTTGTGACACATTGGATATTCAAACTATCAGTTTTTTCTAAAATTTTACGAAAAATAATATTATTGAATACGAGTACATAGCATACAGAAAAAATTTATTATTTCACAGATAAAAAAGCTTGTTAAATGAAAAGTTATTTAAGCTTTTTATTTTATTTGTTTTTTTTTTATTTTTTATTTAGGACCGTACTGGTCGGGGGATATGCAGTGCATTGTACCAGAACTAGGAAAATAGTCTGTGAGGAGGGGGAAGGAGGGAGTAGTGGTTGTGAACATTTGACTTCAACTTCCATACGTTATAACAGACAGGAAACATATCTGTGGGCAACTTATTCTACAGGCGAAGCGTGCGGCTGAAAAATGAACTCTCTCTGTAATTCGTTGTACGATTCCCTGGGAAATCGACCACAAATGGATGATTTCTAGACGACGAACGCATGCTTCGTAAAAATGTGCGAGTTTTGGGAACAAGATCCCTAATCTCGTCAGAGCAAAATCCTTTGTAGTAACGATAGAACCTAAGATTACCACTAAGCTTCTTCGCCCTTTCTTGCACGCGGTCGAGTAACCGCAAAATAGATTTTGAGGAACCAGCCCAAACATGAGAGTTGTGTTCCATTTTCGGTAGTATATAGGTGGTATAGGAGATTGGATGGAGTGAAGTACATCTACACCGTTTCAAAAACCACAGTCACTTGAACGCTTCTGTAGAGACATGAAAAATGTGTTGACTACAGCGGAAATCATAGTTCCATGAGTTCCATGAGTACAGATGGAGCAGCAATCGCGGCAGTTTATTTGTGTGTTAATAAACAACATTGGGTCTTACGGGCGTAAAAGGCGACCCTGTTTTTACAACCGCATTTGGAGGTTAATAGAAGATCACTATTCAGCGAATCATTCATATTTAGCATTTTGGCAGCGATCTCTGGTAGGCTGGGCCTATAACTGAAAGAGAACGAGTGGCAAATGCTGCTGTCGTCCGCGAAAGAGTGGATAAGGTTGGATATTTGATAAAGAAAGTCGTTGAGGAAAATAATACATAGGATAGCAGAAAGAACGAAGCCTTGCGGTACCGCTGAATTATCTTGAACTCATTTGATTTTATAATGGGGACTTTGAATTTATCCAATTTTTTAGCAAATTATCCAATAGCGTGTCGACCCACACATGTTGGGTTCCTTACAAATGCTCAAGCCGTTGGATTTCCACAGTGTTTAAAAGTTGTCAATATGAAATAAATCATCAAGATGGACAAAAACCAGAAAAACTAAATATCCTGTATGGCGAAAAGCCTTAACATACATCTCTGTCTTTTAGAAGTACATCGATCCAATTTTAAATTTCATCAAAATAGGTACTATAATTTTGGAGAGATATTTTCTTCTACCATTTAGTCGATCCTGTTCATGGACAATATGTATAATTTTACGTTTTAAAATTCATGAAAGCTGGATAGCTCCGGAGAAGAAAAAATTGATTTCACAAGCCCTGTATGTAGTAGTCTTTATATCTATATTTTGAATTTTATAAAAATCAAGTAGATAGTTTGGCAGACGAAAAAATTATCCAACCCACTTTTGGTAATATTTTTGCAACAGAACTATGAATGTTTTAAATTTCATTAGGCGTACCAAACGCATAGAGTTACTCTTGCAGACAGGGAATGGAGGGCAAATAGCGTTCTCACGTTGATTGGGTTTATTTTATTTATTCTTTTGATTCCTGAAAATATTGTTTTAATAATCTTAACCTTACCCTAAGAAGGTTGCACTCTACATTTTGTTGAAAAAAATTTGGAAATCGGAGCATACTCTGTTTAATATTATTATGTATAAGTATATATAACATAGCGTTAAATATATACATAAATGTTCACATATTCTTTTTTTATTTGAAAAGAGAAATAAATGATATATTTTTAAATGAAACTATTTGTTAATATATTTTAGTTTTAATGCAATTCAAAACAAATAGGTTTCCTAGTAAGCTTAAAATTCATTTAAGGTTAAACAATTATTAAAATCTAAAACTAAAATACAAAAGATAACACCCATACATACGTATACATATGTGCATCTCTTTCGAACAAAAAAATCAACAACCCTTTTATTAATGTTATTATATATTTCTGTTACAAGATCTTTTGTTATTTCAAAGCTTTACCTTTCATTTAATCTTATCAGCCCGGATCTTATATACAGAAGTAAACGAAAGATGCACACACATTTTTAAGTCATGCCGCTGAATTCTAATTTAATTTCTGCATTACTCTTTATTTAACAAATATTTTGTGAACATTCAACTGAGATTAAAGAAGATCTAAATGAGTTTAAAAAGAGCTAACAAATAAACCAAAAGCTAAATCAAAACTATAACACTATATAAACGAATATACCTATATAAGCTAACTTAAATAAATAAGATAACGCTGATTTCAACTTTCTCTTACTATTCAATATAAGTAGATTATCATCTCTATTTTAAAATACGAATATCCCAATGGGTAAAAAAAGCCATATTCCTCAAATACACCAAAATACTTATTTATTTTCAGGTGAAATAGTCGCACATATTTACATATATGTTAATAAAATAATAGAAGTGTTCCAAATGTGTGTATGATCTGCAATCTCCTTTTTATCAATAGTTTGGTGAACGTGCCGTTAACTTAAAACATAAAAGTAACGTTGACTCCTTTGAAAACTTACTGAAATGGATACCAAAATGGAGAAATCAACGCCCTCCTACTTATAATTCGAGTGGAACCAACACGTTTTATAGCCTAAAGGAATATCCGCTGGTACAATTTTGTTATTATTTTCTGTATTGAATATAATAGTTTTATAACGGTTATAATGAAATTATACTAAGAGAATACGGAAAACGGAATATTTGTTTTATATATGTGTATTTATATATTTTATATATATTTTGTACTATTTAGCGAAAACCGATGTCAGAATTTTTTATTTTTCCTGCGTTGAATATTGTAAATTAAAAACAAACGCTTCATATTACTCCATTAATTGAAGATCAATATTAATCTATCGAATATATGACACATACGTGTACACATACGAGTACTTAGTTCAAGTAAATTTTGGATTGTTTTCAAGATGTAAAGCCACAAACCATTTCGTACGTTGTGTATTGAGTTTGGAAACTTAAAACGACAAATGTACGGAAATTTTACAGCAAATATTACAAAAACAATAAAACGAATTAATAACAAATAATTAAAGATTTACTAATGAATTTGAGTGCCGATTTTTAAGCAATGTTTATCTAAATGGCTTAATCTTAATTTCATTTTCTTATAAATTCTCCAAAAAGCTTAAATTCCAATAAAAAAATATCTAAATAATGTATAGAAATTCAGCTACACGTTTTAACTATTGGTGCTTATGGTATCCAAGGTTTTGTTAGGTATGTATGTATACTCGTATAGATATACGTATATATGTATGTAAGTGCTTAAAAATAAACTTGTTTAATCACTCGTATTGACTTGTAAATAAATTTTATGCTAAAATGTATTTATTTGTTTGTTTGGTTTGTGCGGAGTGGTTTACGAAATTTGAAGGGATGGGTTAGTTTTTTAATAAATAGACAGTTTTTGTATTAATTAATAAAAACTTGATTTCAAAAAATTCTTTCAATATATTTCACGTTATCTATAATTTATTCGACAGAAACTAGTAAATGATATTTTAAAGTTGTTAGTAGATGTGTTCTTTATGATGGGTCCTTCACACACGAAAAAATCTGTTCTGACAAAAAATGGCAGAAATACGGAAAAATTCGTACGTTCGTGTAATGCACCCTATACACGTTTCAACTCAGTTGGCAACTGAGTCGGTTGTTGTCCAAATCAAGGCGTGTATGGATTTGGCAGTTGTTGAGTTGGTTGAAGAAAAATTAAAATGTTTTGATTTTTCAAGTTGACTAGCAAGTCTTTCAATTCGATTGTATTGTGTGTGTTCGAGTCTCATGATCAGGTCTCAAAATTTATATTGCTAGTGTTTTTGCAAAGAGAATGTTACATATTTTTAAAATTGTCTATAATTTCATTGAATTTAATAGTTGAATGAAAATCTTTTAATTCAGTTTATGAAGTGTGTGGGCAATAATCAATTCAGTTCAAAGACTCAATTCGCAATTGAATTGAAACGTGTCTGGGCCGCTTAAACGTATTCATGCTATGCCAGAAGAATTGCTCTCATGCAAGACGTTATCCTTATTATGTAGACAGATATTTCTCCTACCCTATTTTTAATTTTCCTTAACGACCTTCTATGTCAAATCTCCAACCCTATTCACGCTCGTACTCTTTCAGATATAGGCTCAGCTTAACGGAGTTCGTTTCCAAAATGCAAAATATGAATGACTCACTAAATAGTAATCTTCTATTAATCTCCCAATGTTCCAATGTGTTAATAACACACAAACAAACGACCGCAAATTCGGCTCCATTTGTACTCATGGATGGTATAAATATTGAAGAATCGTATGTTCTTAATGTTCTTGGAATGAAGATGCAGTGTGATGTTCGCTGGAGTGAACATATTTTTCATGTCTTTAAAGAAGCATTAAAGAACCTCGGGTTATTGAAACAGTGTAAGATCTCCTTACTATTTCTGCCACCTACACGCAGAGAAAAATCATTTTGAAATATTGTTGCGTCAATACTATTAATTTTTCTGTAATAATACATTTTTGTGAGGTAAACAGTTTTAAATATAGCATATTTCCCCGTGAATATGTTTTTTTCATCTTTTTTTGTAATTCTATCATTACTGTCTATACTGTTGATATATGGTCGTATGGAACAATACTATTTACACAAATTATATAATTACAACAATAGTTTTTAAGCATAGAGTAATACAATTTGATTGCAAACTTATAAAAAAAGATAATAGCAAAAAAATCACTCGTTACTTAGTTCACTTATTTACCTGCAACAGAAGTATATTTGCAGAATAATTGTATTATTGTTGTTATTAACAACATTTTTATTCTTCCATTTGCAATGACGTCAATGCACTGACTAGAATAAATAAGGTTTTCAGTTTTTTCTGTTGTAAAATTTGGGGAAGATATATCATGATAAAGAACTATAAAATTAAAAAGTGAAGTGCTAAAGCGTTTACGCAGAAAAACAAAAGAAATAAAAGAACATCACCTAGAGTGTAGGTAAGGAATCCATGTGCAATTAATAAAAATATATTATTTTCTGCATATAGAATTAAGAACAATCAAGTAGCAAAATATGGATAAAGTTGTCATCAATTCAGCTCCAAATATCGGGAAGAATAACATCTTATTTGTTTTTCATATGAGTATCCATATTTATAGATATTTATTTTTCATATGTGTAAATATTTATACACATACATACATATAATTTAATAAATAAAATAAAGAACCATTTTTAATAAAAATGGATAACTATCTTATAGTATTGTTAAACCGCATAATAATATTCTTTTATGAAACGTCCTTTTCACGATAATAATGTTGATTATAAAAGTACCATTATTTAACGGGATAATAGAATAGTTGTAGAAATATTAACAGACTATTACAAGACATTACCATGATTACAAGCAGTATTAGTCTTTTAGGCCTTTTTAAATTATAATGTTGGACATAAATATATAATATTGTTATACCTAACCATAGTATGTTGCCCCTAGAATATTGTCATATCAACCATGTATTTTTTTGCACATGCATATCCGTCCGAAAATGGAATACAACTCTCATTCTTGGACCGGTGCCTCAAAGTCTGTTTTGGGGTTACTCGACCGTGTGCAGGAGAGGGCGAAGAAGGGTATCCAACTCTATTGAATCACTGGAGCACCGACGCAGTGTAGGGTGCGTTACTCTGTTCTATCTTTACTATAATGGATTTTGCTCTAACGAAATTAGGGATCTTGTACCCGAAACTCGCACATTTATACGTAACACGCGTGAATCGTCCAGAGCGCATACATTTGTGGGTGATTGCGCGGGGAATCGTACAACGCATTACAGAGACAATTCGTTTTTCAGCTGTACGCCTCGCCTGTGGAATAAGCTGCCTGCAGATGTGTTTCCTATCTGATATAACGTTCGAAATTTCAAGTCAAGAGTTCACAAACAATACTCCCTCTTTCCCCATCCTCATAACCTATTTTCCTAGTTCTGGTACAACGCACTGCATATGTAGGGGTCATCCCCTGAGTACTTGTCCAAGATTAAGGAAAAAATATTGATCTGGCAAATTTTATCCTACCCTCGCACAATAAAAACAAAACTCTAAGAATACACATGTTTCTTATCAGCTACTTTTGGCAACTTAAGATTTGAATTTTTCACTTGCACAAACAAAATACGTATTGTTGTTTTTTAGTATTCTATTGTTGTAGCGAAGCGTATACCTTGTTCAAGACAAGAACAAATTATATAATTCAAGATTACGGCAACCCTCACACAAAATTGAAATCTTCTGCGCATGTTCCACCAATGGCGTCAAGCAATGTATTTCTGTTTACTTTCAGTTCAAACTTAAAAAACAGCGTTTAAACATATGACGGTAAGACATTTACATCATATTTCTAGTGTAGAATTAAACTACTTTTTATTTTACGTTTCATAATATTCATCGTTATTATTCTAAAATACATTCTACATGTAAAATATTTTTTATTGTGTAATGCCCTTTGCTTCCGATAAATGATTGTGCAAATAGTCACTTGCAGTTAATAGTTTTTCTCTTAAATTTTCCTTTAGCAAATTTTTAACCTGCAATATGTATGCAAAAGCCCACTGCTTTTATCTTCGCTTGTTGCCGTTTCAAAAACTCTTAAACTTAAAATATATTGTTAATCGCCCAGTTCAAAATTCCGCCCTCTTGAACATTAATTGTCTTACTTCAGTTGTAAAACTTTTAATCAAAGTATTCTTTATACTGCCTCTTTTGGAAATCTCTAAAAGGATACTAGGTACAAAAAAGTTAATATTTTTAATATTATTCGCAAAACTAAAAACCATTTTCCTTAGAATTGCTCCTCTATTTGTTGCTGCTATTTTTCGTACAGTTTTTATTTATTTTTTCTCTTTTAATACAGTTGCCAACTTTGCATAATTTTCCTCATATACACAAAATGTTATTGATATATTGTTGGCTAATGCTATTGATGATATTGATCGTAATGAAAATGACGTTCAAGATTTAATTTTATATTTATATAAGTTTTGAAAATACTTAGTAAATTTATTCTCTGTAAAGATCTTAATCTATAAATATAAAACAAGTTAAGTATACATAAAAAATAAATTGTAACAAGTATACGCCAAAATTCTACATAAAAATATTTCCTTTCTTCGCTAATAATATTTCTTTTTATGATATAGGGCATCTCTTAAAATGACCCAAAAACGTCATCTAAATGAAAACCATGCGCAAGACGTAATCTTGCATTCTATCATTTTTGGATTACTTAGTGTCCACACCTGCGATAAAATATAAGAGAACGTCAAATTCAATCGCAGAGAGAATCCTGTTACGTGTAGACATTTAATATATATATGTATATATATATATATATATATATATATATATATATATATATATATATATATATATATATATATATATATATATATATATATATATATATATATATATATATATATATATATATATATATATATATATATATATATATATATATATATATATATATATATATATATATATATATATATATATATATATATATATATATATATGTGTGTGTGTGTGTTTACACACACCATTACAATTTCATTTTTAAAATGCCGTCGAAGCCTATACTTCAAACAATTTGTTTTCTTTTCGAATTTGGCCATCATTTTGATTTTTCTTCTCTTTACAAAATAGAGTTACCGAGTTCGTCACATGAACACATATTTAGGGAAACGATTAAAATTTATTTTTATTAATATTATTTTAATAACTTATTGCTTTATAATTATTAACGAACATGTTACTTTAATGCGTATTTCAAGAAATAAATCTTAATACTACATATGAGAAGCTAAAATTTGTAACTACATTTTGCTATAATCTTGTTAATTTGCATTGAGCTCTTGGCAGGGTAACATTGTTTAACATCTTGACACACAGTGACATGCAAATGCCAACTTTGCACTCGCATGTAAAATTTGCTGCCATAGCGAAAAATGTGAGGGTATTAGTAAAAAATTATGAATGTATTGAGTTTTTCGAACTGGCATTAGCATGCGTAAACTCTTAGTTAGAGTAAGATCAGAAAGGGCGATTTTAATTAGCAAGCTCGTTAGCAATTTTCTTTTGGAATTGCTTTCTTGTCCACACAAAAACCTTTTTCGGCAATTCTTGAGCTTTCTCTACTTTTTTATTTCATACAATTTACATTCTATATGCACATACACATACACACATGGGAGAAAAGTAAGGAATTGCTGAGAATTGCCGAGAACCGGCAATTCTTTTTCCTTTCTTATTCCCCTCACCGAAAGCTTCTATAAAGTCACGAATTGCCCAACGAAAGTTGCTGTGTCTGACCTGCACTTACTTAAAATCAGTGTTATCGCAGTCTTATGGTGTTTTCTCTTCTGATAAAAATGTTACACCTATGCTACATATAGTGGTTCAACACGTTCTTTTCTAAAAAATTTGATACACTGCTAAAGGGTATCATGTTCTTTTCAAAACATGTTGCTCTTAAAACTGGCAAAACATGTAGCATGTCCTACACTGTACTTCGAGTAAGCTGGAGATACTGCCCTTTTTACATCTTTGTTTCATACGTGTTTATGCAAACATGAAATTCTTTTGTTATTGTAGATGAGTAAACGGTGCTGATGATGATAGCTTTTATAAGATAAAAATAGTGATTAAAACGTTGGTATGTTATAAGTAGTCATGATATATTTGAATCGCTAAGTGTACATTATTATTAAATGGCACTTTGTTAGCATTTTTGGTTCTTTTGTGCTAATAACACATGTACAACTTTTTAAGGGTGATGGTAATCGGAGAAAAATGATAAACATTTAAAGGGCAGCATTTTTTATCAGAAAACACCATTATAATAGTTTTTATGAGAAATCTCATGGCAATAATCTTATTATAAGAGCTGTCAAAAGAGCGACTGTGTATGTGTTTGTTTACCAAAAGACACCATTACAATTTTACCGATTATTAAGTTCGCAGAATATATTTTAAAAATCCCTTTTAATTGAAAAACATCCTTTTGGGAAGCTAACTAACGTTAGCTTTAAATATTTTAAAATTGAAATGGGCACACTTTACCTGTACGTAAAAATGACATATAAGTTTTTTGTTTCCATTTCTCTTGAAAAGCACTATTCACTGAAAATTCTTTACAAAACTAATATATTATTTTTATTACATAAAGAAATTAAAACATTACAATGTGTATGAGTTAAAAATATTAATTTTGAAAGAGCAACATGAACAACAAATATGTTAGCGATGCACTTTCAATCAAACGAACACAACGAAAAACGGTATTCGAATAATAAAAATATTTCTAGTAAGTAATCCTTTTCTCAATTTCATTAATATACTACAATTTCATTAATATATTACATATTATATATTCATTATTTATTGAATGGCAAAAAAAAAAATTATTTATTAAAAGGGTTTATCCAGGAAATGTTTATCAAAAATGTGCTATTTTATGTAATAATAATAATTTTTTTTTATTTGCTTTTCGATTTTCGAATATTAGTTTTCATGCATCACTATTAAAAAAATTACAACTGCACATAACGGCACTGCCAGAATAAAACAATTACATATCTTACTACATTTAATAGGGCATTTACATCTACCCAAAATCTGGTAAATTTGAATGAAAATCTTAAACCAAATCTTAATCGTTTACACTTCCGTTTTTTGACATCTAACAAGATTTCATTTTTATAAAATCATTTTTTGCGAAGGGTTGGACAGTAGAAACTATATCTTAATGAATTCATCTTGTAAAAGTATAGTAAAATCAACTAGATTTGATTCGAAATCCCGAAAGTAGTAGATTTGGCTTAGGTGTAAATGGCCTATAATACTTAGCGTACTGTTTTTGTATAAACTTTTTTACCTTTAAGTGTTAGTGTGTTTGGTAGCTAACGTATACGTTAAAACTGAAGTAAGATTTTTTTTTTGATATGGCCTTAAATATATACAATAAGTGATTATTTTTGTACAAAATGTACACATAGACAAATATAAGATTCTATTGTAAAGCGTAATTACAAAGAAGCAAGATCATCAGCAATCCAATGGGAATAATATCTACCTTTGTAGGGATCATAATTTCATTGAAATTCATATACAATTGCAATGTGCAGCACAGTATATCTAAATAAAGTATAGAGATACATATTCATGTACATATGCCTAGTAATAGAAGTATATTATTGCTCTTTGTAATGTTTAATTGATGGTTTTAGATGATAAAACTACATTTCAGTTCTAAGAATAACGGCTCTCTTGTTTTATTGTATTTTTCATCTGCCTTTTTTGTTATACGAGTAACATAAAAAATGTGTAATAATAAGAAAATATTCACCCTTATTGTGTTTGGCGTTTTAATGGCGAAAGACGGGCGTTTTTGAAAAATGCTACCGTGGTTGGCGAAAAACGCCAGTGAATACGACAAATGTCAAATCTATTACAAAACGCCATTAAAATGCTACCGTGCTTGGCGTATTTGTCTTTCAAAAGGGAGCAAATTTGTCGTCAACGTATTTGCTCACGACAGATATCTTAAATTTGATAAAGTAAAAAATTATCAAAACTAAAAATATGAATTCTACTTTCTCTATTTTCTACATATGATTGCTGTTACATTTGCTCATTAGAAATATTTATTTATTTATTTAAAAAAATAAACAGTAAATCGGCGGGACACACCGTTTGCGAAAATTTAATTTAAATTGGTCCACTATCCTGTTCCGTATAGGGTTGTACAAAGGCCTGGACTGATTTTAAACATATGTGAACAAACATTTATAATACAATATTTTCTAACATATTTTTTGTTAGAATGCAAAAATATTTTCACTGCTGTCTCAGCTGGTTTTCATAGAATTAGTTTAATGTTTGCTTTTTCACTTTATATTCAGAGGATGAGTAAAATGCGACACAACATTTTTATAAAACTTATTTGCACAAATTAAATGAACAATATCAAAAAAATATTACTATTTTTATTCTCTTTTTTATTTATAAACATTTAGTGCCAATTAATTCTTTAACAGGATGCTTCATAATCATTTAGTTTAGCATAATCTTTTACATTATGATTCATTTACAAAATTTTGCTTGTCGAAAATTTTAGACGGTAAGATAAGAGTGTAAATGCGACAGCTACTACGAGAGCTGTCGCTTTACGCCTACGCCAAACACAATAAGGATGATTTTCTATTTTAGGTACTTTCTTTGAAAACGTTGAGGATACTTCTTTATATGCCCTGAAAAAATTATATGTGTGGAAATCACGTATTATGCTTTTTGAATTTTCTAATCGATTTCATCGATGCTTATTTACGCATGTCCACTCGTGGTCTCATTTTATTTGTTTATAAAATATTAGAAAATAATATTTCCTAAATTATAGACACTAAGAGGACACGGTTACAAGATCTTAGACTCAAAAAATCTGATGTGGCAAATTTATTTATAATTTATGAAATAGTAGTACAAAAGTCACGTTCTTTTAAAAAAGTTGCGATTATACTTATGTATTCAGGAGTTGGATTCGAAATTAGATATATTGGGGTTGTTAAGTTTAAATGTTCACATGAACCATTTTCTTATATATTTTTTTTAGCTTTTATTTATTTATTAAATCTTAACAATGTGAACTAACAATAAGTATTCAAACGTTAATATTAAATAAAAAAATTTTTAACTAAGTCCAGCCAATGCTAAACAAAAAGTTTTATTTTGTGCGAATTATATCGGTAAAATCACCTATTTAACGTTCTGATGGTGACAAGGCTATTCCTTCTTCTCAACCGAGACCGCCAAAATTAAATGTGTTGCGTGCAAAGGGATGTGGGTTCCAACTTAATGATATACCTTGCCCAGCTTACTGATATGCCTTTGAAAATTCGTCTTTTACTAACGGAACACATATGTAGATCCTTGTGAATTCGTGGATTCTTAAATATTTGTCATATATAAATGCTGGTAATAACAGAATCGGGACAACAATACTATTGTGCCTTTTTGTGTTGATTTGAGGTAATTTGGGTTGATATTTCTAAATTGCTGCTGATCAGGCAGGCGAAAGTTATTTTTGTCGGTGTGAATAATGTCGTCAGTTGCAACTCAACAGCCGCAACTAATAGAGTTGAATTCATCAGCTCTTTTGAGAGAGTGCTCTTCTTAGTTCAGCTCTTTTTACTAAAATACTCGTATGTCATTGCGTCACATCACAATCAAGCGGCTTGTCAAGAAATTTTACATATGTACAGGGTGGTTGATCATTTTTGCTACATTAAGAAACTCAAATAACTTTTTGTAAAGTTTATGTAATTTAGAAATTCATTTGAAAAATAATAATTGAATTCAAATGGCCTCCACCTTCGGTGACACATGTGCGACATCTTACCAAAAAGTTATTCATTACTACCTGAAGTGGTGCAGTGGGAATTGCCTCAGTTACCGTTCGAATTGATTGCTTTAAATTATTCGAATTTGTTTGTTGAAATCAATGCGCCTATTTTCACTTTGACGGAAAAATCGGACTCTAAAGCATGAAAGCGTTGCTCTATCCAAATTCATTGTCCTAATTCTCTATTTTACTCGTAGATCAATATAAATAAGATCAATATATGAAATACAATAAAATGGAACAGGTTAGGTACACAGAAAATAAGTTATTACGTGTTTTTTTTTTTTTTTTTTTTTTTTTTTTTTTTTTTTTTTTTTTTTTTTTTTTTTTTTTGTAGCAGCTTTCATCAGCCACCCTGTGTGTCAAAAAAGTCTAACGAAATACGTGTTGTTTTGTTTTATTTTTTGTTACCAAAATTTATTAAAATTCTTCAGCACACCGATTTGGTGTAAATGGAAATGTAGCTGTGTAACAAAACTTTATTTTAAATTTCTTTTTAACTTTTCACAGAAATGAAAGTTCGAAAAAACTAAACTTTAATTTATTCTTGTCAATAAGTGCCTAGAACTGAATTTTTAAATAATTATGCTGCTATTAACATTTAGAAAAACTTAAAAAACGGCACATTCAAACATTTTGATTCGAATAAAGAACTGAAGAAAAGAAAACGGTTTAAACAAATTCGCATCGTAGGATGTAAAGTTGGCTACAAAATAAGAACAAGTTTGTTACCCTCGTATTAAAATATTTGTAGTTTAAACTTTTTGCAGAAACTTAATAATGGATGGCCATTGGATTAAAATCATTTGGCTTGTATATAAAAAAAACAATGTTGATATTGATAGAGACGACCATAAAATATTAAAGAAAACTAAAGACAATCGATTCATTAGCATATGAAAATAATTAATAACAAAAAAGTGTGCTAAAAGAATTTTTTCTTATATTTCTTCTTTACTTTTTCGTTTTAGCTTTCTTTATGGGTGGCGTAGCCGGTTTTGGTATCACTGGTGGCGCTCATAGATTTTGGACTCATCGCTCTTATAAAGCAAATTTACCAATGCGTATTATTTTAATGATATGTTTCTCAGCAGCTGGCCAGGTAAGTTTTAATATGCTAGGAATACAAAGGAGTGGAGTGAACGACGGATTTTTGGCCCCGAAGATTCGTCGTCAGAAATAAAACACATTTGTGAATACGACACACAATCATGGCGAGGTCCAAATCACGATATATGAGTCGATCTCTGCAATATTTACCAAGCAACAATGCGTAGTTTTAGTTTTCAAGTGCTTCTTTCATTAAACAAATTAATTAATTTTTATATCAGTAGTCGATTTGTTTTATAGCATTTGAAATAAATATGTATATGAACTATTTAACTATAGAAATTGTTTTCATTTCCGCTTTTGTTAATGTTTCGTCTTTTAAATGTTACTTTTTTAATATGATCATACTGTTATTCACAATTCAGACAATGAAAGTCTTTAAGCTAACCGGATTACGGGGAGACTAGCTTGTGTTCGAAAATCGTTTTACTTCCCTACAGCGCAGTCTAAATTAGCGCATCAAGCGTAATTTATCAGTCAAAGGCAGTGTGACCAGATCCAAAAAATTCTTGGACCTAAATTGGCACCAAAATAGTGCAAAAAAATTTATGTGCTAAAACATAGTGCGAAAATTTAAATGTCTTAATTTTAAGAAAATATGTTCTTTGATAGTTCACAGTTTTATCATTTATGCCTTAGAAATATTTATTTCCATTGAAGAAAACAAAATTTCTTGAAACAATAAATTATTTTTGAAACATAAAATGTTTTAAAAATAAAACAACAGTCCTTTAATTATATATCACATCCACATTCATACGTTGCCATTGATGTTCTAAAATTGTTATATTATCTACCGTATAGTTTGGCATTTCTTCCTTAAAATATTCGTGTAACTTACACTTACCTTCTTTTAACATATTTTCTATAGAAAAAAATTATATTTGTTAACCTAGCATTTACAAATGCAAGTGCAAGTTCGAAAAAGTCAATACATTCAAACTTTTTTAACTTTACATTCAAATGTCGGAAAAATTGTCGAATGTGTCGTAAGTTACTTTTGTGTTTGCACAAGCAAGTGCAAAGTCATTTTTTAAATGTCGTCACTGCGTAAAAGTCTGTTAAAAATTGTGTGTGTAAATGCAGTGTAAACTTAGAAAATTTTTTGGCGAATGTTGTCGTAACTGATACAACAATCCTTTTCAGGATAAAGTCATTTTTTAAATGTCATTTTTTAAATGTCGTCACTGCGTAAAAGTCTGTTAAAAATTGTGTGTTTAAATGCAGTGTAAACTTAGAAAATTTTTTGGCGAATGTTGTCGTAACTGATACAACAATCCTTTTCAGGATAAATCCTTTTTACTTTTAAGAAAGTTTTCAAAATTATAATTAAAATTCGGCTTTGGTACAAAGAAATCTTCTAAGCATTAATTTAAGAGATCAACATGGCCTTTATTAAAAACAATTTGGTAACACAGATCTTTTAAAAGATTGCTAAATGAACAATTCAAAGGTGCTATGTGCCAAATCGAAAATTTTGTCGCTAAATCATTAAAAGAAGTGCTAAATCTAGCACCGAAAGTGTTAAAATAAATATACTGGCGTCATGCACATGCAAAATGTTCAGACCAACCCAAATAGTCCGGCGTCAACGCATTGTAATTAGAAACAGGGTTGTCAGATTGTTTTGCACCTCCAGCGCCAAACTGGCCATCAAAATTCGCCAAAAGTAGCCAAAATATGTTTTGTATGATCTTCACAACACAATAAATCCCTAAAAGTCTCTTTAAATGCTTTTAATAGTTTTGTAATCCTATATAATTTTTTTTCTTTTAATTTTTTGAATTCGTATGTATTATAAACAATATTCAATATTGGCACAATGGGCCATTTTTACATATTATAAATAAATAAAATAAAATATATAAATAAATAAAATTACATACATAAGAGTGTTTTAAAAAGCTTTCTAAGCAAGTAGCTAAGAGTACATATCTAGAAGATTATAAATCTCAGTCTCGTCATTTTGTACTGTACTGTTGTACATCATATATAACATTAGCATTGCATTTTTTAAACATGTTTTCAAGAAGTTTATTTTCCACTTTATCTTGCGAACGTGTTTTGGTATAATTCATTTTGGTAAATACTCTTTCGACGCAAGCGGTGCTATTTGGAATAACCAACGTAATGAAACAATCAAAGATAATACCTTATAATGAAACGCTGTGTCTTTGTAGTTATAAACGTTAGACCAAAAATCAAATAAATTCGTAGGTATTTTTTAATTGAGACATTCTCTCCAATTAATATGCACAACTTTGCCCATTGAATCACATACTCATCTGCTGAATCTTTGTGCTCATAAAGGTTTTGAGCGAATTATGAATCATGGAAAACTTTGCTTGGATTAGCGGATTACCGCATTTTGCAGTTGAATATTCTTTAAAAACTTTAAATAACTTTATATTTTGAGGTTTTTTTAAGCATATTTTATTTATTGAATTTTCAAAATGAACTAACAATAAGTATTCAAATCTTAATACTAAATTTAAAGTTAAAAAATGTGATTTAAAATTAAAAAAATTGATTGTTACTTAAGAACGGCCAATGCTAGACAAAAAGTTTTATTATGCGGGAGCTATTTCGGTAAAATCACCTATTGAGCAATCTGATGGTGGCAACGGCATCCCTTCTTCTCAACCTAATGTGGCCGCCAAAATTAAGTATATTACGCACAAGAGGGTTTGGATGAAGTTCCAGTTTACTGACATACCTTGTCGCTTACTTATAAAATTCCTCTTTTACCAGCGGAACACTCAGATCTTTATGAATTCGTAAATTTTTTACATACCATGGAGCTGTAGTAATCATTCGAAGAATTTTGTTTTGTCGCCTTTGGATTTTTTCAATGTTTGACGCTGAGGCGGTGCCTCATAACTGAATTCCGTAGCACCATATAGGCTTTAGTATTGCGTTGTATAACAAAAGTTTGCAATCTAATATCAATGTAGAATTTCGGCCCATAAGCCAATTTAGCTGCGCTGCTTTTAGTTTTAACTGAGTGACCTTTGCTTCAATGTGAGACTTCCACGTTAGCCTACGTCAAGATGAATACCAAGGTACTTGACTTCATTGTGCTGCAAAATAGGTGAGTTGTTAATTTGGATAGGCGGCCATGTTTGCTTACACAGTGTGAATGTGACATGAGTACATTTCTGTTCATTAACTTTGATTTTCCAAAGTTTTAGCCATTTCTCCAATATTGAAGTATATTCCTGTAAATTTCGTGATACTAAATGAACATTCAAAAACGCTGTGTCATCTGCAAAGGTAGAAGTGTGGATTCCCGATGTAGTTGGCATGTCAGAGGCGTAAATCAAATATAAAGTAGGCCCTAGTATGCTGCCTTGGGGAACTCCTGCCTTGATTGGCTGAGTTGGGCTTATAAAGTCGCCTTCTCTGATAACAAACTTCCGCCCATATAAATAGCTTTCCAGAAGCTTGTGTGTATTTGCAGGCAAGTTTAACTTTATTTTGTGCATTAAGCCGTCGTGCCACACTTTATCAAAAGCTTCAGAAATATCAATGAATAGAGCTGAGCAATACATCTTCTCCTCAAAGGTCTGTCTTATGACATTGACTTTTCTGGGGTTTGTATTACCGATAACGTTTTCGACATCTTGAAAACTAAATCTCAAAGACACAGGAGGTCTAACAACATATGGTGGTAGATCCGCTGTATTATTCTCTGAATCATTTGTAATAAAAACGTTTCTCAAATGATCGACATACAGCATTCCCTTTTCAGAATCGCTTCGTGCCCAGTCGCCAGTTGAAGTTCGCAAAGGTGGCTTACCTATTACGTGTCTTCTTAAACCTTTTGTCGCTTTTCACAAGGAATAATCAGATTGAGGGGTGCCATCAAGGCTTTCCAGATATGTTTTAAGGGAAGCTATTCTATGGACTTCAAGCAGATTTCTTAGCTGAGTTATGCATTCCCGTAGCCTAGTTTTAAGCTGGGGAGACTTGCGAAGTTGCCACTCTCTTCTGACTCTTCTTTTTTCTGGCAGAAGTTGCTCAATTTCGGACGAATAAGTTCTATTATTCTCATTTCTAGATCTTACATGACGAGTGGTAGCATGCTGTACGGCCAGTTTGAGGTTTTCAGGCGTTCTCAAGGCGATATTTTCAGTACAATGTGTACTCAAAATTTTTTTGTATTTTAGTTAATCCACTATATTGACGGTCAACGGTGAGCCAATCTCTTGGAGAAATGAAACAGAGATCCACTCTAAAGCAAAATTTTTCGCAACTCCAAAATCTATAACGTCTGGGATCTTTCGTCGGTCTGTCGGCCAATAAGTGGGGTGTCCGCTTGAAACCACATCTAAGCCAATTTTGGAAACGGTGTCAAAAAGCCCACGGCCTTTCAAGGTAATTAAACGTGATCCCCAAAATGTGTGCTTAGCGTTATAGTCGCCAGCCGCTAAAAGTCGAGGCCCAAGTGATTTGAAAAAATGTGAATACTGATTTTCTGTTACTGAAAATCGTGGTGGTGAGTAAATCGAGGATATAACGATTTTTTCATGAAAATGTTCAATACATATGTTTGTTGCTTGGAGATACTCCTCACGTGTCTCGTTCATTAAATAGTGCTTAATGCTAGTTTTTATCAAAATTGCTGAGCCTCCGCAAGATCTTCCACGCGGATCTTTAGTATCATATAATGTGTAGCCATTAATTTTGAAATAACTGTTGGTTGTTAAATGGGTTTCAGCAATCAACATTGTATCGATTTGCTTTTGCATAAGAAAGTGCTCAAGTTCATTTTTGTGTTGGCGGATGCCGTTTGCGTTGCAGAAACATATTTTTAACCAACTCATTTTTTTTAAATTGCCTGCAAAATAGTGGATTGCATATTCAGCATTTCCTGCATCATGTTTGTCATGGAAACCGTAAATGTATTTATAGATTGAACAAGAGTCTGCAGAGTTGCCTCAAGATTGCTAAAATTTTGGTCGGAGTTTTGAGGCTTGGGCTCCTGATTCAAGTTTGGATTATCGGATTTTACCACATTCGCATAAGAAATTTGTTGGGGGTTTTGCAGGTTTATATGGCTGGTTGACTGGCATACCTGGCGAAAATTGTTTGTAGAAGTGGTGTTTGACTGCTGGGGTGGCATATTAAAAATTGATGGCCTATTTGTCATTGACCTCTTGAGGTGAGTATAGATAGGGCAACCCCTGTAGTTTGCAGCATGGTTACCTCCACAATTACTGCATTTTTTAACGCTCGAGTCAGTCTTAGGTTTTTTGCACTGTGATGTGCCGTGAAGTTCTCCACACAAAACGCAAACTACGGGCAACTTACAATAGGCCTTAGTATGGCCAAATTATTGGCAGTTTAGGCATTGAACGGGCCCTAAACGCTTTTATTAATATGTACATAATAATAGTTTGAGTAAAACATATGAAAAAGATTGCTTAAATACAAAACGTATAGTTTTAAACGCGCTTTAGTTATTAATTCATTAACAAAAATCTCATTCACGTTGCAAATTAAGAAGAAACTTGCACCTTTGTTCATCTAACTATCAATTAAACAAAAAAAGCAAAAATAAATCAAGATGAAAACCCGGTAATAAAATGCTGCTAAAGTTTATTGAATACTTTTCAACTTTAACGTGACAATGACAATTTCTTTCTTAGTTTATACGAATCATGGAGATTTTGTATTCACAAAATAAATAAATTATATATGCATATATTTTTTTATACACAAAGTTGCATCACATGTTTTATCACTCTTGAATGATTGATAAATATTTGGAAAAAAAACTATTTACGTCATGTTATTTTAAATAATTATATTTTTTGAATTTAAATATTGTTTAAGTATAGTATTAAGCACAGTCATTTAAACTAAAAATTATTACCCAACTTTAACTAATTTATTCGGTAGTTTCATTTTTTATTGCTTAATATTTTTGCACATTTGTTTACTTTTAGAACTCTTTATATGACTGGGTACGTGATCATCGTGTTCATCATAAATATTCCGAAACCGATGCTGATCCACATAACTCAAATCGTGGCTTCTTCTTCTCTCATGTTGGCTGGTTGATGATGTACAAACATCCTGAAGTTTTGCGTCGTGGTCGTCAAATTGATATGGGTGATATTTTAGCGGATCCTGTTATACGTTTTCATGAGAAATATTTCATACCGTTGAAATTGATGTTTTGTTTTCTATTGCCCACTGCCATACCGATTTATTTCTGGAATGAACAGTTTCAATGTGCTTTCATGACGCAGTGTATATTCCGTTATATATCCTCATTAAATTTTACGTGGTCAGTGAACAGTGCTGCTCATATGTGGGGTACACGCCCATTTGATAAGTAAGTTGTTATCGCTATAATGCACTATAATAAATACATTACCAAAAAAACATCAGAGTTATGACAAAATTTACGCTCTCTTTTGTTTTCAAAAAGAAGAAAGACTTTGCAGCTTGCAAAGACGATTTTGACATTTTTCTGATACCGAAATACTTTTGCTGCTTGGTACAACTGTCTTGATCATTTTCTCATACATTTTCCATTGCATATATGTGACGCTATCTCTTCCTCTATTTCAGGCGCATAAATCCCAGTGAAAATGTCTATGTTTCGGTCATAGCAATGGGTGAAGGCTGGCATAATTATCATCATGTTTTCCCTTGGGACTACAAAGCAGCTGAATTGGGGAAATACCTTTTCAATTTCACGACTATGGTTTTAGACGGTTTTGCCAAAATCGGTTGGTGCTGGGATATGAAGCAACCTTCTAAGGAATTAGTAAAACGTACATTGGAGAAATACGGTGATGGCACCCACCCTTCCTTACACAATATGCCACATACAGATGGTAATATGAATTGTCACATTCCCGAAGTTCCTGATCCTGAATTCGAATCTGTGCATGATGACGAAGAAGCCGAATCGTCTTCCACCGAAAGCACTAAGCTAGACGAAAATGAAAATTTGACTAAAGCAAAAGTTTAAAAGAGGTAGAAAGTTATTGGAATATAAGAAAAAAATTATTGCACGATTTGCGTTGGTCAAAGACCACACGACAGGAAAATTAATGAAGAGTGAGAATATGAGAAAGTGAGAGAATGAAAACAAATAAATGCAAAATTTTCACGGGAAGTTGTTCATTTAATTTTTAACAGAAAGTCATATTTTTTACTATTTAAAACATCAGGGGGTTTTACAACATTATTTTAATATATAATTTTAAATAGTTGTTAAGGTCGAGTTTAATGAAATAAACAGTTGAATTTATATCCAACTTTTTACACAACTACAACTAAGTGCAATCAAAACTGAAGTAATTGTAACTTTTTAAAAGTTTTTTTCTGTAAGTTCTTTTTAAGTTAAAATTTTTTGAAAGACATCAAAGAGTTTTATGTACTATTAAGCCACAGACATATGTATTTTAAATTTTTATTACAAATTTTTTTTTTGGGATATGTAATTTTGACACACACACAAACATTCACATGCACCAAGTATAATTTTATTTCAAATGTTTGTATTGTTAAAAGCTACACAATTATAAAACAAAAAATAAAGTAATTAAAAAAAGTTAATCCGTTATTTTTATTTTGCGGAATAAATTGATTTTTGTATACAAAGTTGATTAGTTATCATTAATTGTAATCGCGAAATTGATTGTTTAATTCCAAGATATACATTTTCATATTTGTGAGCAGTACATGTGTATCGTATAATCTAATCTGGAAAACTGCTGCGCCAAAAATGTTTCCTATTGTAAAAGAAAATCAAAGGTAATAACTCAATTAATGAATTCTTCAAAAAAAGGTAAATAAACATGCATCTATTCTTATTTTCCTATTGTAAAAGAAAATCAAAGCTAATAACTCAATTAATGAATTCTTCAAAAGAAGGTAAATAAACATGCATCTATATTATTGCAGCGATCGATTAAAAGAAGGCAAATTTCGAATTGTATTAATTTACAGGAGAAGGAGAACACCGCTATTTTTTGGTTATTTTAACCAAAATTGGTAATTTTTTTTCAATGTGGAGATGCGAATATATATTTCATTTTGGTTAATTTTTCCCAAAATAATAACATGACATTTTTTATTTTTCATACTTTCAAATCAGTTATTTTTTAATTTTTAATATATTAATATTTTACAAATTTCATTTGGACAATGCTGTCATTACCTCACTTTAATACTAAATGATCAGCTCTGAGGTAATAAATAAATCTGTTGTGATATTCGCGTATGTGATATCATTTTGCTAGAACACACGAAAACAATTTTTAGTCCGAACAATTTTTTTTTGTGTTTTCATCACACGAGAAACATGTATACGTATACACAACATTGTGTACGTATTAGTGTTTTTGTATCCCTGTGGTACATGCAGAAACTATTGCCAAATGTAGCTAGCGAAGTGATAGGTGTGTTCTGTCTATGCACTAAAATCGCTAACGAAAGCATATGCCACTCGGCTAAATATCACTTTCTTCACTCCATTCGCCAACAAGCTGCAGAACAATTGTTCTCGTCTGAGATTTAACATGGGCGACAATCTCTTCCAACTAATAAATATTTTATTTAGCTACGAAGTGCAAATATCTTTTGTAATACAATGCAAATTAAAAAATAAACTTACATATGTTTTCAAGAAACACAAAATTATTTAAATTTGGTTATTTATTCGCACATTTGGTAACTTTTTAAAAAATTTGGTTGTAAATATTTTTTTGTTTTAGCAGCACTGACTACACTACTACTGCACATAAATAAAACGTAATTTTGCAAAAGATCATCATGCGCCATCTTATCCATTGATTTTTATGTTAGAATCAAAACAGTTGTGGTGAAATTTTGTGGGAGATATGTTTTAAAAATTATCTGTATATGTACGATTAATTAATTAATCTTAAGAGAGGCATTGCATAAAAAAGAACAATAATAAGGGGAAGATTTGTATCGTATCTCTAATCTTATACGAACAAATAAAAACTAGTTTTAAGCAAGATAAAAGATTTTCTATTTTATTTTATGAAAAAATCCAAGCGTTCTCCAAGTTCGGACAAAGTTGCAAAAAAAGCTAGAATAAATAACCAACAAACACAATTTTTTATCTTTATAACTCTTAAGACTAGAAATGCTAAAAATACATTTTTAGAGCTGTAATCCTGTCTTAAAAATATCAAAGAGCGGCTCTAATATAAATAGGAAGTTTTGTTTTCAAAGAGGTTTACTTAAGATTATTTAATTAAAAAATGTACAGTGATCATAATGTACTAATATTTTATAACAGCATTAAAAACCTTATTGTTGTGCCTCGAACAAAAGTAATAGGACACATAAAGTAATAGGACTTTTTAAACTGTGCTTTTTAAAATGGCACACTAATTATGACAGCATTCTCACAGCAGTATTATTATTTTAATGCCATTATGACATGACTTTATGACCACCGCAATTATCTATTGGAAATCTAATAATAAAAGTTTTGGACTATCGACGAAGGAATTTTTTAGTCGTAGAAAATCTTTGGCATGGGAGAAACTGATTCTTTTGCCTGATTTTTCGACATGACGAAAGACGCTTATATTATTCGGTGAATTAAAAATTTCGGCAATGAATTTTCTTTTCTACATATTTTGTAAATAAATCTTTGAAAAATCAATTAATCCTAAATAAATTGGGAATTTCTTTTGGAATTTTCTCTTGCCATTCCTGAGGTACACACGGTCTTAGTTGTGTATCTAGTTTACGATATTACAAGCTGTTTGCCCGTCTACCACTTATGCCCAAAAAGCAAATAAAAATTATATATTTGTTTTGTTTTGTATAAAAATTATTTATTATGGTACTGTACGTCCTGCAAAGCCACACTTCGTTCTGTCATATCACTTACCACTTGTAAATGTTGAAATTTGTCTTTATGTACTGAAATTATTAGTTGGCTTCCTAAATTGTTGGATGTGGTTTTTAAAGCAACTGATATATTGCAAACTTTAAATAAAAAATATATATAAGTCTGACATACAAATACTCATTGTACGAGTATGCTTAAATTTATTTAAATTTTTAACGACCTTTTATATATGTAGTTGTGGTAATTAAAGAAAGTTACTAAACTACAAAAAATGCAAATGTCCAATATCGCTCCATATATACTCCTTATGAAAGAATCGACTGCGTTAGCTTCTTTCATAAGGACTAACAGATGGCTAGTACATCAGCAAGTAACACCACATTAAGCAGTTTCCCACCTTTGCTTTCCTTCTCCCTCACTCCCACTATATCCCTCTAACTTTTCAAGCAATCACAAAGGGAACGATCTTCAGGACCCAAATGAGCTGGAGAATCCGGGTACTTTTTGGAGAATCCAGCGGCCTGCCTACCTAACCTAACCATACGCATAAACCGAAATATAACATAAACCGATTGTTGGATTTCATAAATTAAGATTTTCTACTGGGTCTTAATTGATATATTTTGTTCATATTAGCTTAAGCATAATCAATGCATTAAAAATTTGCTTATGCTGCAGCAGAAAATATACAATAACATCATATATGTGTGTACTAAGATTAACAGCATGATACAAAAAAAATTAGTTCGCGACATTCGCTTCAATTATGTGTAAAAAAAATTAATAATTGCATATTATTGTATTACCACTTGTCGTTAACAGAACAAACCAATAAAATGCAACAACAAATTGATGGATTTACTGTTTAACGCAGCAAGTAATAATAACTCGTTTTTTGCATTTAGTCTGTATTAATTCTGTTTTTTATATATATAAAAATAAAGGTAAACTTCAAAACTTGTAAAAAAGAGCAAGATAATGAAATGAAAATAACGCGCAAGCGAACTTAAACAACTTTTTTTTTTTGCTTAAAAGCAGTTCTGATTATAAAACGAGATTACTAAAATACAGAAAATTAAAATTTCCGATATCAGTCTATATATACCAGAGATATAGCATAACCGATGTTATAATAAAAATGTCACGTAGGCGATCTTAAACCATATTTTTTTTTTTTTTGTTTAAAAGTAGTTCTGGTTATAAAAGGAGGTTACTTAAATACAGAAAATTAAAATTTCCCATATCGGTCCATATATACCCGAGATATAGTCTAAGCCGACTTTTCCAAGAATTTTTTTTTTGCTTAAAATTCAAATTTTCAATACCGGTCCATATAGTCTAAACCGATATAGTCTAAAAAAAAGGAGGTTACTAAAATGCAGAAAATAGAAATTTCTAAAATCGGTCCATATATACCCGAGATATAGTCTAAACAGATTTTTCCATGAAAATTTTTTTTGCTTAAAAGCAGTTCTGGTAATAAAAGGAGGTTACTAAAATACAGAAAATTAATATTTCCGATATCGATCCTTATACCCGAGCATATTTAGTTTAAATTTGTAAATCACATATTTACGTGACTATTGCGAATGGAATTTAAGATTAGGTCCAGCCGAATATTCTACACTTTTACTTGTTGATATTAGTGTGGCAACTTCGCAGGTCTCCGCAGCTAAAAACAAGGCTACGTGAGTGCACAAATCAACTAAGAAGTTTGCTTGGAAACCAAAAAACGGCTTCTCTACAAACGTATTTAGAAAGTCTGGATGGTACCCCTCAGTCCGACTATTCTTTATGGCGGGCGACTAAGGGTTTAAAAAGGCCAGTTAGAGGTAAGCCGCCCTTGCGAGAACCGTCTGGTGACTGGGCTAGAGATGACTCGGAAAAGGGTAATTTATTTGTTAACCATTTGAAAAACGTTTTTACCACAAATAGGTCTGACAATGCAAATGAGTTGCCACCTATTGTTAGTAGACCTCTTGTGTCTTTAAGATTCAATTTCCAAGAAATTGAAAATGCTATTGGCAATCTAAACCTTAAAAAAGCTCCAGGTATGGATAAAATCAGCAACAAAATGCTCGTAGAGCTGCCTCGTGTAGCTAAAAGAATTGTTCTTTTTATTTTTAATGCTATTTTACGACTTGAGTATTACCCTGCAGAGTGGAAGGTGTCCATGATAACAATGGTTCCTAAGCCAGGGAAGGATCACACGAAAGTAGAATCATACCGTCCAATAAGTCTACTGTCAACAATATCAAAACTTTTCGAAAAATTGCTAAAGGCGAAGTTGGATCCAATGCTTCATAAGGTTGAATGTATTCCTGATCACCAATTTGGTTTTAGAGCGAAACATGGCACCATTGAGCAAACACACAGGTTAGTTAACGTCATAAGAAAGGCATTTGAAGATAAAAAATATTGCTCTGCCTTATTCATCGACGTCTCACAGGCTTTTGATAAAGTGTGGCACGATGGCTTAATGCATAAAATAAAGTTTAACTTACCTGCAAACATACATAACCTTTTGGAAAGCTATTTATATTGTCGCCAATTTATAGTAAAAGAAGGCGATTTCATAAGCCCCGCTCAGTCTATTGAAGCAGGAGTTCCCCAAGGCAGCATATTAGGGCCTATCTTATATTTGATCTACGCATCTGACATGCCAACAAGCACCAACGTTCACACTTCAACATTTGCAGATGATACAGCATTCCTTAGCATACATAGTAACCACCAGCAAGCATCAATAAATTTACAGGAACATATCGACAAACTAGAGAAATGGCTGAAGCTTTGGAAAATCAAGGTTAATGAACAAAAGTGTGCCCATGTTACATTCGCACTGCGTCTAGGAACATGCTCACCCATTGCTATTAACAATAAAGTAATACCTCAACACAGTGAAGTCAAATACCTCGAAATTCATCTTGACCGTAGACTAACATGGAAGTCGCACATCGAGGCAAAAGTAACGCAGATGAAATTGAAAGCAGTGCAAATTAACTGGCTACTAGGCAGAAATTCGACCTTGAAGCTTGATTGTAAACTTTTGCTGTACAACTCGATTCTAAAGCCAATATGGTGCTATGGGATTCAATTATGGGGCACAGCCTCGGCATCCAACATTGAGAAAATTCAAAGAAGTCAAAATAGAATTCTCCGTAGAATTACAGATGCTCCATGGTACGTTAAAAACTCACGAATCCACGCAGATCTGAACGTACCTTTTGTGAAATCTGAATTTGTGAAGTACGCGACAAGGTATATTAACAAACTTGAATTCCATCCAAATCCTCTTGCAGCTAATATTCTTAATTTTGGTGGTCATACCCGTCTGAGAAGGAGGGATACATTGGCTACCATTAGAGCTCTAAACAGATGACTGAATTCTGAAATAATATTCGCATAAAAATAAATTTTCGTCCAGCACTGGCAGGACTTTAATCATAATTTTTTTTTTAGTATTAAGATTTGAATACTTATTGTCATTAAATTTTTTTTATGTAGATTCAATAAATAAAATAATGAAGTTAAAAAAAAAAAAAAAAAAAAGATATTAGTACTCATAAAAAATATATTACAGGCTTATTGGACAATTTTTTATACGAAGTATGTCCTATAAAATATAATAAACATAAAATATTTTAAATTATTTTTATCTAGTATTTATGAACTATTAAACTAAATAAATGTTTTAACAGGTGATCCTTTCTTGTATAAAATATATATTTTATCTGACGAGACAGATAGCCTGTTAATAAAATATCGATAAATATTGATATAAAAGATTTTTATTATTATTATACAATAAAGACCGCGAGTTAATTTCGTGAATCAAAACTGCAATTAAAGTGACGTGCAGAACAATCATTTTCCTTTCGAGGCCTACAAATTGTTAGTGAAGTATCAATGAAAATATCAATAAAAATTTCTATTTTTTACTAGCTCGAAATAGTATCTGTAACTGTGCCAAATATATTCTTCCGGGCGCGAGCAGTTAAAAGGGTTTGGCAGACTTCGACATAAACAAGACTCCTAGACCGGAAGGCATTCCAGCACTTCTATTCCATTATCACGCCTCTTCAGCATACTTTACCATTACCAATACCAAAGAGGGTGAGGCAAATGACCTTGAAAATTACCGCCCCATTGCAATTTGCTCTGCACTCTCCAAAGTAAGGGAAAGCATGGTTAACCATCACCTTATGAGGTATCTAGAGTCGCATAAACTACTTTGTGATCGTCAATATGAATTTCGTAAGGGTCGTTCTGCTGGCGATCTTATGGCATATCTCTCAGAGAAATGGTGCCACTCAATCCATAATTTCGGTGAAAGTAGGGTGGTGGCTCTGGATATTTCAAATGCGTTTGAAAGAGTGTAGCATGGTGCACTACTGGCAAAACTTACTGCATTTGGTGTCGGTGATGATTTCTCTCGGTTTATATCGAGCTTTCTCAGAGACCGCACTATACGAGTTGTTATAGATGGGGTCTCATTAAACGAGTTCAAGATAAATTCAGGGGTACCGCAAGGCTCCGTCCTTTCTCCTACCCTATTTCTAATTTTCCTTAACAACCTTCTCTAACAAATTTCCAACCCTATCCAGTCTTTCGCGGATGACAGCAGTATTTGTCACTCGTACTCTTTTAGTTATAGGTCCAGCCTATCAGAGATCACTGCCAAGAGGCTAAATATGAATGATTCACTGAATAGTGATCTTCTATTAATCTCCGAATGGGGTCGTAAAAACAGGGTCGCCTTTAATGCTCGTACCCAGTGTTTCTTATTGACGCACAAACAAACGACCGCAAATGCTGCTTTATCTGTACTATGGATGATATAAATATTGAAGAATCGGATGCTCTTGATGTTCTTGGAATGAAGATACAGTGTGATGTTCGCTGGACTGATCACATTTTGCATGTCTCTAAAGAATTCTCGGTTTTTTGAAACGGTGTTAGATGTACTTCACTCCATCTGACCTCCTTACTATTTATACCACCTACATCCGACCGAAAATGGAATACAACTCTCATGTTTGGGCCGCTGCCTCAAAGTCTATTTTGGGGTTACTCGACCGTGTGCAGGAGAGAGCGAAGAAGCTCATCAGTGACAGTAGGGTATCCAACTCTATTGATTCACTGGAGCATAGACGCAGTGTGGGGTGCATTACTCTGTTCTATCGTTACTACAAGAGATTTTGCTCTGACGAGATTAGGGATCTTGTTCCCGAAACGCGCAAATTTTTACGTAGCACACGCTCATCGTCAGAGAGCGTGTGCACAGAGAGAATTCGTTTTTCAACCGTACGCTTCGTCCGTGGAACAAGTTGCCTGCAGACGTGTTTTCTGTCTGTAATAATGTTGGAAGGTTCATGTCAAATGTTTACAAACGCTACTCCATCTTTTCCCCTCCTCACAACCTATTTTCCTAGTTCTGGTACAATACACTGCATATGTACTGGTTATCCCCTGAGTAATGCTCCAATTAAAAAAAGAGCTCCCATACATAAATCCTTAATTTTTCATTATAGAAGTAAGTACCCAGTTCAAACTTGCGGAAAATAGTGAGCAACATTCATTATTCTCCACGGAAAATATGACTTATAGAATGCAATGCCTATCTCCCGTTTTGCACAAGTTTTACGCTTCCATACTTTTTAAGTATTAGAGGGCTGTTCAAGCACAAGAAAAATATCTTAACAACACATCGTAAGTACTATCCACGGCCTTCTTTCACATTTCAAAACAAAAACTTCATTGCCGAAATGTTCTATATTCATAAACGAATACTGTCTTAAAATCGTTTAGAACAAAGAGAACCAAAAACAAGTAGACTAACTAAAGTAGAATAAAATGGAAGTGGAACTTCAAGCACAGCGTTGCCTTTTTGATACTAAAGTGTCAATTTGAACCTTTTTTGATGTCTATGAGACTTTTTATGACACTTTTTTTGAATTACCCTTTTTGACTCTACTTTCAAACATGGAACTCTTTGTTGAGAATAATGAATTTCTCCCATGCTATTATCTTACAAATTTGCAGCACTTAACCTTTTGAGGAGTGTTTTTTTAATATTGCACAATACCAAATACGCAAGAGCTAGTGCAGTACTATTTTGTGATTAAACTTTAGCCAATATTAACGAAATCATAAAAAATTTTTTTGCCCCATCTGATCCATCCACATGAAAATATTGTATGCCGAGAGTTGCACCTGCTGTATATATAGTAGATTTTCAGCCACAAATAGTTCTAAGTCGTATGGGTTACAATTGCTTTCTCGTTGTAGATCTTGCTCAGACCATCATCATTGCCTGCTTGATTAGGGCAATTTATAACAACTTCCGAGAATGTGTTGTTGTTTATTTGGAAAAATTTTTCTTCTATTAGAATCAGTGCCTAATTCTCTTTCGATATGAGCTTCATATGTATTTCAAAGTTAATTTGTTTCGGATGGATAGCAAGTTACCAATATGATAGCAAATAATACTCTTCTGGCTGCAGATGATTATATGTGGATACGTTGCGAGTCGTTTTCTAATAAATTTAGCTTTTGTACGTTAGAATTTGAGCATATAGCAACGTTTCCATGTATCGAAAAAGGAAGCTTACGTTGTAGCTGGTGCCATTGCAGCCCTTGTTGCACATTAACTTCCGTAAAATATGCTGTTTTTTAAGCATTTATTTATTAATTGAATCTTCAAAAAGGTAACTAACAATAATTATTCAAATCTTAATACTAAACAAAAAATATAAATTTTTGAGGTGAGCAGATAAATGCCGCTCAAGAATTTGGGAATCCTAAAACTCGCCAAACAGCTTCATTGTTGCTAATGTATCGGGCCATTTAATACCGTTTCTGAGAAAACCATTAGACTTAGAAACTTTTTTCTTTCACCATTCTTTTATCCCATCGATTCATAGGTTTGCTATTGAAATTCAGTAATATCCGTTCACATATAGCTGAGATATATCCAAAATTCCGAAAAACCCCATTTTTTTTTGCAATTTTATATGGAATTATTTGAAAAAAAAATTGTTTGTTTTGCTTCAAACTTCACACATTTATTAAGCATGGTGACTTAAAGGCAAAAAAAAAAACAAATTTTTATGCTCAAAAGCAGTTTTGGTAAGAAAATAAGGTTATATACTAAAAATTTTCTATATCGGTCCATATACACCCGAGATATAGCCTAAACCGGGTTTTTCATGAAAATGTCGCGTAAGCGAACTTAAACAACTTTTTTGTGCTCAAAAGCAGTTCTGGTAATAAAATCAATATGGAAAATGGAAATTTCACGTATCGGTCCATATATACCCGAGATATAGCCCAGATCAAGTTTTTCATGAAAATGCTTAAACAACTTTTTAGATTCGGCCCAGCCGAATATACTACACTCTTACTTGTTTTTATATTAATTTACATTGGCTTTTGATGTCTATTCGTATTGTCTATTTCAAAATAGCAAATTTTTGTAAGAAAATATTAATTTTATTTGCAGTTTGATATTGCAAATAATATTTATTATTAGTTTTTTTATTTCTCCTTTACATTGGCTTATAATAAAATTTTTTTCTTTTACCATATTTGCATGTGTAGTTCAGCGTATGCAATTCAACTAAATTTGATCGATTTATTCGACTCATGTTTAACAATAAAAAACAAACAAAAGACAAGCCTTTTTCGCAAATCAAACTTGTCCATCATCCTTGCATTGTTTGGACACGACGAATCTACTGCAAGCCCTTGTCTTCTCTGTGCGAATTTGTTCATAAAATGCTTTTGTTAATTTTGCTCATAATCAGAATTTGATGTGTTCAGCAGAATGAATATGATTTTTAATCATCACTGAATTTTTCGTTATTCTTTAAAATCAACAAAAAATTGTGTGGTGAATAAAATCAAGAAAAACCATGATTTTGAATTTCTCTTATATAATATATATACGTATATATGTTACGACGGATAAATTAGTCTCGTGTGTGATGAAAAGATCTCAAATTGAGGCTATTGCATGGTGATGCCCAATGGTGTACAATCCATTCATTAATTGCAAAAACAACAAATGGATTTTTAGAAAATCCAAACAAGAATTTACCATCAGAATAACAACATGATACAGAACAATATCTTTATATATTTATTTTCTTTGGTTAAATGTTTGAAAGTATTTTCCAAATGTTTTCAACTGATGATGAGAGTAGTTTCTATGACACGTCGACACATACATATGTCTTGCTTATACGTAAAAGTTATTTGCAAATAAAAGCTATTTGTAAATAGGTAACTCGCATTTTATACAGCCGAAGAAGATTCACCAGTTAACTTGTTAAAATTTGGAGAAATGACAAAATGTGAAATAAAAACAATTATTCCAACTATTTTTTCAGCAATTTAATGCACTTCTTTCAATTTTGTTTTTCTTATTATTGACATTTACAATAACGCCTGATGTTTAAAATTAAACCGAAACTTTTATAGAAGATGGCAACTTTATTTATAAATAAGTGGTATTCAAGACAAACTTTAATGAGTTAGTAGCTCACAATAAAAAAACTATACGGCAATATTTTACGTTCTTATTTCCAAATAAGTCGTACGTAGAAACGAGATTTAGATAGCTACGAAACACAGACAACAAGCAGTATATATTTTTTGATTCTATAAGAAATTGTTAATATGTAAAAAAAAAGATATCTTTTTATATAAAATAAAATAATGCCTCAATTTTGGGCACCCTATAGTAGCAAGTTATGATATACTTTTGTTCGGTTTTGGCATCTCTCCGAAAATTCTAAAATCGAATTTTATTTGACTCAAACGTCACTTATTTCTTCTCTGTATAACCTGTGGTCTTATTGTTCATTTTTCTAAAACAGTTACCCAATAACTACGGTTATTAGAGATGAAGTTCTTCACATTTATTACAAGACACCTACATACATACATGTGAACGTCATATTTCTAAATCCGTTGGCAAAGCTGTTATATGCATACTCGTATGTACTAATGTTTATTTTCTTATGAGTAACACAAATTTTTGGCTTGAACATTTTAATGCTGTTTTCTTTTCTATTTCACTATTCGTATTATTTTGGAACGCACACAAACCTCACGTAGACCAAAACAGGAAAGAAGTGAAGTGAGAGTGGCTCTATTCAAAGAAAACTGAATGGTGCAAAACTTCATTAGTAGATTTAGCTCACAGTCAAACAGTTATGCTACGTGCAAAATTCATGTGCGCCAAGCAACAAAATCTAATTTGGCATCTGTTGTTTTCAACTAGAAAATAATTCTTCCTTCTCCATCACTTTACTCTCCCTGCCAAAGACCACCAAAAACCAGAAGATACATACAGTAAGTCCTTGATAATGTCCGGATTGGCGAATAAGTTTTGGGAAAAAATTTTTTTTTGTAAAATTGTTTTTTGAAAAAAGTATTGAATGAGGGAGGCTAAATATTAATTAATAGGTATAATATGTACTATACAATATATATTTCTTCGACATTATTGTTGAATTTTAATTTAAGCTGTGTTGTGTGGACTTTTCTGTGATATTATTCTTAAGAAATTATGTCCTTACATATACAATAAAAGCGTCCCTGAGGAAGTTGGGATTATCAAACGAAACAAACGATGGTAAAAACGAAATAAAACAAATACGTAGTTTTATTTAAGAGATAAAGCATAAATAAAAATTTATTAATATAATTTAATAAAATAATAACATTTAAAAATAGTTTAAAAACAAAATTATATTTTATGTATATAACTATGTATCTATTTATAAACTAATATACATGTACCGCAAAATGTACTTATAATAGAAACTTGAAATGAGTTTTAATACAAAAATTAAAAAAATAATTAAATAAATCCATTTCAAATACATACGTATAATATTTTTAATGAATCTGAATATATGTAAGTATTTTAATTTATTTTGGACCAGAATTCAGGGGATGGCCCCTATATAGAAGTGCATTACACTGGAACTAGGAAAATTGTTTATGATGAGGAGTAGTGTTTGTGGAGGTTTAAGTTTAACAATAACAACACGAAAGGTTAAACAAATTCTATTACAGCATTTGAAATGTTGGAATTAAATTAGGTAAAACTGATCAATACGGCAAGCAAAAAATAATCACCTGAGCTGTCAAGTTCACCTTGTAATGAATTCGCCTTGCTCCTGTCGCCAAACCAAAAATTTAGTCGCCATAGTAGATACAAATTCGCAAGGTTTGGCGAGAAATCGTCATATCTGACAACCCTGCATCGACCTGACAATGAATTCGCTTTGATACAGCATATTAAAGCATTTACATATATAAATAATTATAAGTATATAAATAAGTGTCTATTATAATGTATCACAAAATGTGTTACTCAGATAAGGAATACAATGCAAATAGCACGTATTTAAAAACAAATTACTTAGGATTTTATCTTATAGATAATTTTTTTTTATTATTACAAGCTAACATTAACCTGAAAAGCAAGTTTATCCTTATCCAGCAAGTTTATCCTTATGACAGCGAAGTTTAAGCATTTGACACTGCCATATTTTCTGCTGAAAGTATGGTAACTTGTGTTGCAAAAATTAAAAAATTTAATGGTGTCTTTACCGTTCACGTTAACCAATGTTCATATTAACTATTAGGAATTTTATAGATAGGTTGTAATAATGGTTATTAAAAAGTTTTGAATTATTGACTGTATCAGTTAAAGTAATTTTTTGAAAACAATATGCATTTAAATTGTCCTAAAGTACATTCAAATGAATTTGTTCCTTTGATTTTAAAAAACTTGACATATCAAAATAATTTTTCACTTAACCTGCTTGCTGGAAAACGAAGTATCAAGTAAATTTTCTGGCTTCATTAAAACCAAAAAACACGATCGAGCTGTAACCGTTCTATCACTCTCTGAATTACTAAACAATTTTCAATGTATACATGATTTTCTTCCGCCCGTTTAATGGATTCTCATCTTTGTGTGTGTGATGTTTTCATCTTTCTCATTTTCCGTTTCGCACAGATTTGAATTCTTATTGTCGCTTTCATTTATTTTATTTATGTATGTATATCCAACGTACGGGCTACCAAGGACTCACTGTATGCAAATATACATGAATAAAAACCAGCTCAACTTGGAACGAAAATTGTTAAGAAACGTGCAAATTTCACGTAGACCAAACAAAAACAAACTTCTTGTCCTATTTTGAAAGCTTAATTTAAAAAAACAAAATACAAAATTATCCTTTATCTTCAACCGTATAATTTATGCCCAAGCCTAGGAAGTAGAACTTCATATTCTTGTGCAACACAATTGATAACCTTGAATATACTTTTGTTGTGCTATGACAAATAGGGAGTTTATGAACCTCTTTTTTAAGTTGAAGATGATCAATGCTTATTGTATAATATGTAAAATTCTTGAAGTTGTTTATGCAAGTGGAATATCGACGGCACTTTACTTTGCTCTAAAGTAGTTAACAGTGATGATTTAAGTTTTTTCTTTGTAATTCTCACAAAATACTCAAACACACTATCTGCATATAGACATGTAGCTATGGATATGTATACAGTGCACTGTGAAAGGCACATGAATACGTGATTATGTATGTAAATATTTTTCATAAGAAGGGTATTCAAATAAATATGAGATTTGTTGAATTAAGTACAAAAAAGACAGGCTTCATTCAGTAAGTTCACTAATAGAATTATAGAATAGACAAATGTCTCGAGTTTCTTTAAAAACATTGTTACGTCAACTTTATTATAAATTCTATTAATATGTAATCATATTGTTAAATACTAGTTAGATGTTTAATTTCGGTCAAACATGTTCTTATTGATATTTTTCTTTTATAATTATCTATTATTATTCTGTAGAAGCTTAAAAGTTTTATCCAAAATAAGCAAGTTTCACTTCAATCAATTAAAAATGATTTGATAACAATAAAAAATGTATTTGAGATAAGTCCATAGATTACTCAAATATATTGTTTTCTCGTTGGATAACTTCTTCAGAAACAAAACTAAAGCTACGTATACACGGTTGTCAGATCTTACAATACTGCCAGTAAAATTGTCTGAAAATGTATTACAATCATGTGAACTGCCAATTTTTAACTTACAACGTTGTCAGAAAAACCATTGTCAATCAATTGTAAGACGACAATGTTGTCAGGCATCTGACAATCGTGAGAACACTCTTCGTCGCCATTGCCAGATAATTGGCTGGTATTGTAGGCTCAGTTTTAATTGTCAGATGTATAAAATTAATGCACTTGACAATGGCATCATTGTCAGAAAAAAACTTGATAGGCAAAACTGCTAAACAGTTGGTTGTTGATATACATAAGTGGCATTGCCTTACAACATGTCTGGCAATTTTTTTCATCTAACAATCTGACAACCGTGTGAACTGACAATTTTTGTTGTCTGATGAATTATTTGTCAGACCATACATAGTCTGACAATGAAATTGTAAGATTCTCTTACGATCGTCTGAACACACAATTTACTTCTGCGGGACAATTTTTTTTTTGTCAGCATGTTGCCAGATCTTACAATATTGTAACATCTGACAACCGTGTGTACATAGCTTAAGTTATCCATATCTTTCCTAAAATTAATTCTATTTCCTACGGCTACACTGTTGTCGTCCACCACCTTGTAATACGAAGGCGGATTGATATCGAAGCGAGCTGTCAAACGACAGCTGTTAAAATTTTACCGAAATTCATTGATTACTTTATTTGTTGTAGTCGTTTGAAGTAAACAAATGTTGAGTTTCTTGAAAAAAGTGAAATTCGTGAAGTGATTATACATTATTATTTCAAAGGGAAAACGGCGAAAGATACAAAAGAAAAGCTCGATAAACATTACGGTGATTCTGCTCCGTCAGATTACATGGTAAAATATTGTAGTGCTAAATTTAAACGCGGCGAGCAAGCACTGCAACAATACCATTAACAGGAAGGCCAAAAGGGATGGTTACTGATGAAAATATCAAGAAAACCCTCTATATCGTTATGAATGATCGCCGAGTTAACTTACGTGAGATTGTTGAAATGGTTCACATATCACATGAACGTTGTGTTCAATATTTTGCCTGAATCTTTGCATATGAAAAAGCTATCGGCAAGATGGGTGTCAAAACAAACAAGTTCGTCAGACCACTTGACAGCGGTGTTTGGACATGATAAAGCAAAATCATGTTGACTTTTGGTGTCGATTAATAGCTGAAACGTGGGCCAATACACACCTGAAACCAATTCAATCGACACAATAGGTGGAAGCCGGTGGAAATGCTCCGGAGAAGGCGAAGACAGTGAAATCGGCTGGCAAAGTTATGGCCACTGTGTTTTGGGATGCACACGGAATATTGCTCATCGACTATCTTGAAAAAGAATCACAAGAAAGTATTACCGTGTATTATTGGATCAATTGATTGATGCAATCAAGAGAAAACTACCACATTTAAAGAAAACAAGTAAGAGTGTAGTATATTAGTCTGGGCCAAATCTAAAATACCCTTCACGATAGTCACGTATATGTATAGTGTATTTAAAATGTGACCTAAATATGCTCGGTTATATATGAACCGATATCGAAATTTTCTATTTTCTCTATTTAAATAACCTTCTTTTATAACGAGCATTGCTTTTGAGCAAAAAAAAAAAAAATTAATGGAAAAATGGGTTCAGGCTTTATCTCCGATATCGGAAATTTTCATTTTCCATATTTATATAACCTCATTTCATTACCAGAACTGCTTTTGAGCACAAAAAAGTTGTTTAAGTTCACTTACGCGACATTGTCATGAAAAACCCGGCTTAGGCTATATCTCAGGTATATACGGACCGATAACAGAGATTTTCATTTTGCATATTTATACAACCATATTTCATTACCAGAACTGCTTTTAAGCAAAAAAAAAAAGTTGTTTAAGTTCGCTTACGCGAAATTTTCATATAAAACCCGGTTTAGACTATATCTCGGGTATATATGGACCGATATCGAAAATTTTCATTTTTCGTATTTATATAAACTTATTTCTTTACCAGAACTTCTTTTGAGCACAAAAAAGTTGTTTAAGTTCGCTTACGCGACATTTTCATGAAAACCCCGATTTGGGTATATAAGAACCGATATCTGAAAAAAACGTTGTTGCGTTCTAGTCACCATGCTTAATGAGTGTGTGAAGTTTGAAGCAAAACAAACAATTTTTTTTTTCAAAAATTTCTATACAAAACTGCAAAAAAATGGCTTTTTTGGGAATTTTGGATATATCTCAGCTATATGTGAACCGATAATTCAGTAATATCGGTAATAGCAAACCCATGAATCGATGGGGCAAAAGAATGGTGAAAGAAAAAAGTTTCTAAGTCTAATGGTTTTCTCAGAAACGGTATTTCAACGGCGGACTGACGGGCGGACAAGCGGACATCTCTTAATCGACTTTTCAATTAATTCTGATTCAGAATATATATACTTTATAGGGTCGCAAAAAAAACTGTAGAAATTATAAACGGAATCACAAACTTATATATACCCTTTACATTTTTGTGAAGGGTATAAAAAAGTGCCCTTTCTTCTTTTGTTTGTGTTTGACAGCCATTACATAGTGTCCACAACTGCAATAATATCTAAAATGAGAACGTCAAATTCAATCGCAGAGAGAATTATGATACATGATGGCTTAAAAATAGTCTTATCGCTCTCGTATACTAATATGAGAAATTTCATAAGAATAAGCTTATAATGCGAGCTGTCAAAAAAGTGGCTGTGTATGTATTTCTTTACAAAAATGCGCAATTGCAATCTTATCGATTATGCAAAATTTATGTTAAAAAGCACTATTAAACGTAAAATAATTTGCTTTTATGCATTAAATACATACATTAAGTGATCACATTTTTACAAAATGTGCACATTCACAAAACTCACATAAGTTTCTATCGGTCGATAAGAAGTGTTTTCTTCCCGACTTTCAATGAGTTATGAATTTTTATAAATACGTATAACTAATTATACGATATTGAGATGGACAAATGGTTCCGAACAAAGTTAACTCTCTTTCGCGCTCTCTCTCTCTCTCTCTCTCTCTCTCTCTCTCTCTCTCTCTTTCAAAAGGAGCAACGGCAAACTACATATAAAAAAAAATGTTTCAGAACAAAAATTTTGTTCCGAAACCATGGGCCAGGAAACTAGCTTAAGCTGGTTTCCTAGTAAATTACATATTACATAATAAAAATATTTGTACATAAAAAAGCTATCCGCTAGATAGATGTTGCGAGTACTCAAACTCACCACTTCAAATGAACGTTAGGCGATGTTCAACCGCAACCCGAATGAGTTTTTGAACCGCTATATAACTGAAGACGAAACATGGATGCATTACAATTATCTAGAAAAGAGTAGAACAATCACAGGCGAATATTATTCACAGCTTTTAGATAAATTCGATATTGATTGAAAGCAAAACCGACCACACGTCAAGAAAAAATTGATGTTTCATCAATACAATGCACAAGGAAACTAATAAAAGGAAATACGTTTTAATTTATTGAATTTCTATTGAACTTTATAATTTTTTAATTAGATTTTTGGTTTTTTGTACATTTGTACATTCGAACACTGGTTTAGGAATACAGTATTAGATTTGTGGTTTTTGTACATCGGGTTTTAGTTCAAGATTTTCCTTTCCTAAGTTTTCTTAAGACGGATTTTTTTACAATACAAATTTGCTGTGACCAATAATTTTTTATTGAAGAATACAAGAAAAACAATAATCAAACTTTTAGCTGGAGAACAACTAGATATTTCGTAGTCGCTACACTACTCATCACCATCCATTTTCGGATTTAACCTTAACCACTCAGCCACGGAGCCATTGAATTCTTCTCTGCCTATATTCATCTCATATTGAACCACATATGCATTTTTGTTAATTACCCGCATTGTTTGTAAAAATAAGAAAATAAGTTTTAATTTTCTTTTAAAAACATTGTAAAATGTTCAAAAATTTCTTTGTATACTGAACAGACAGAAATATATTTCATTTTCAACGTTAAATTACATTACATCAACGCGATAGAATGAAACTTAAACTTCCGTAAAGTTTTCCAGAGAAACTTAAAAGTTATCACGTAATCAAGCGGCAATTACTCTACTTTCATAAATATGAGCTTATGTGCATATGTCCATGGTCTGATCAAAAAATAACCATTATTATCAAATTTCGTGGGTTACGTATGTTCGATTTTCAATTTTTTTTTTTTTTTTTGTGTTGGTAAACATGTCTGTTATAATGTTGGCAATATCAGCCATTTCGGATTGTCAGTTTGTTTTTGACACATAAAAAAGTTAGTCGTGTTTTGGTGTGCTCTTCTATTTTTTACAAAATTTACTAAATATTGGCAAAAACAACGTCGCATGGACATCGCTCAGGAGCTGTTGAACATTGTCAACGACGATCCAGATTTCCTCAAAAATGGATCTTTGGCTATGACATCGAAACCAAAGTCCAATCATCCCAATGGAAGCGTCCAGAAGAGCCAAGACCGAAAAAAGCACGTCAAGTTTGGTAAAATGTGAAGGTTTTGCTCACTGTTTTCTTCGACAGCAATGGCGTAGTGCAATAAGGAATACTGCCTTGAAATCATGCGTCGGTTGCGCAAAGCAATTCGTCAGAAACGCAAAGAATTGTGGAAAAAACAATCATGGATTTTGACCATTATAACGCACCAGCTCACACATCGATGCTTGTTCGTGAGTTTTTGGCCAAAGACAAAACCATTATCATGCCTCAACCACCGTATTCACCGGACGGAAATCAGCACCGCTGATTTTTTTCCTCTTCCCAAAACTGAAGACACCGATGAAAGGAAAGCCTTTTGCTACGATTAAGGAGATAAAAGGAAAATCGAAACAGGTGATATTGGCGATACCAAAAAGCTCGTTTCAGAAATGTTTCGAGGATTGGAAAACACGCTGGCATGCATAAGTGTATCTGAGGGGCGTACTTTGAAGGGGACAATATAGTCATTGATGAATAAATAAATACTTTTTGAAAAACCTGAAAATTACGGTTATTTTTTTTATCAGCCCTCGTATATTCATAATTCATATATTCATAATTAACTTACAATATAAGTATGTACAGATCATATGTATATACGAGTATAACATTTGGAATATCTTTACGTACTATATAGAGGTCACTAAGAAATACTTGACCTTGAAAATTTAACTTAATGTATACGAAAACGTGTTCATGTGTAAATTACATCTATTTGTTTAAACAAATTAATAAACGTATAATAATTATATGTATGGAAATGACTGCATATACGGAAATTTAAATATTTGTTGGCAGCGTAGCTTAAAAAATATTTTTAAACATCATATCTACTCATAGTAGATGTTTTGAAAGAGGCTTAATTTTGTTTGAACATTTCATTGTATAAAAATTCTGTAAATACAGAAGTGTGTTTTAATACTTGCAATGGTCCCAGAACTCAACGTCAACAACCAAGACGACAAGATTTATTGTAACCACCATGCGAAAAATCAGAAAAAAAAAATGCAAGGGCTTGTGCGCATAAAAAGGATTTGAAATGAGTAGAATGTTTTTTGCTAGATTTTTTTCTGATTTTTCTTATAACCGTTACAGGATTACCCTGTTTCGACTTAACGTTGAGGTCTGGGATACTCTGTATATACGTATAAATATGTGCAACAAAAAATATTTTTCAGCTTCTGCCATCTGAATATCTTGATTTCAAGTGATTTTCGAAACTTGCCGAAGTAACCCCATTACTGAGAAACCTTTTAACGTTTATGTTTATTATTATTTCTTAAAAAAAGGAAATTATACCGGAATAGGTAGAGTTTTGTTTTGCATTATGTGTGCACAAGTTTTTTTTCTATTATTTTATTTTTTTTACTGCCTTTCCTTTCCTTTTTATGTTCCTCCTATGTATTTTATTACCCTACGGTGTACGCGTTGTTGAACTAATGTTTGTTAGTCTGAGAAGTGTCGAAGGTATATACACTGGGTACTGTTTAGTTTTTAATTCTATTTCAACATTTTAAATGCTGTTAAGTTCCCAAACGGTACTCCCCCTTTCCTCCTTCTCCTAATCTATTTTTCTAGTTCCAGTACAATGTACTGCATATGTAGAGGCTATCCCCTAAGTACTGCTCCAAGATAAAAAAAGAAAAAAGAAAAAAAAAAACGTGGCTACCTTTTAAGTTTTGGCTTGTAGACGTAGAGTTTAAGTATAGTGCAAAAGCTTCAACTCGTAATTATACCATGTTTTAAATAACACTTGCGAAAGGAAATATTTTAACGTTTTTGCAAAAAGAATAGGACCAAGCGTATGCAAGCAGAAGTATTACAAGCAATGGCATTTCGGCCATTGTTCTATTAAACTTCATAGAGCTTAACTCGTTTCTGAAAATTAAGATATCGTCAAAGTTCAAAATAAAAAACAAAAAAAAAAAGCATAAGAAATGTGAAATAAGATTAGATTATTTTATAGAATGCTTAGATGGTGTGCCAAAAATACTTATTATGTAGTTATTTTTTTAACAAACACAAAAACTGCGAACCTGTTTGGATTTCTGTAGTAACAGCCAGAGTCTGTGGTAGGAATCGAACCTGTGAAGCAGCCATCGAGGTGCCCTATACAAGTTATAACATAACGCAAAATATCAAAACTCCAAAAACAGCTTTTATTACAATAGTTTTAATTTGTTCACATATAAGAAATGTTAATCGAGTTAACTACTTCACTAGCACTCACAGACAATTTCCACTACTTTAAACTTTTTTTTTTTTTATCTGGGACCAGTACTCAGAGGATGACCCCTACATATGCAGCGCATTGTACTGGAACTAGGAAAATAGCCTATGATGAGGAAAAAAGAGGGAGTAGTGTTCGCGGAGTGTTAACAATAGCAACACGAAAGACTAAAACAAACGCTATTGCAGCATTTAAAATATTGGAATTAAGTTAGTTAAACTTTAAACTTTCTAATATATGGCGATTCTTCAATAAAAATGACTGCGATTCTCTCCTTAGTTGTGTCGTTGTCGCGTATATCCACTGAAGAAATTTTCATTATTGGCTTAGAAATTGCGCATTGAGATCGATCAAATTTGTAAGGATGAATCATAGATTAAATATCAATATGAAAAAATTGCTCAAAAATCTCCATCGGGCTATAAAGTGTATGGTGTCAAATTTATATTTTTAATAAATACGATAATTTAAAAACTTAATATGTGTAATTGTTTGAGCTTAAGGTCTCTTTTGGAATTTTTAGTTTTTTTGGTTTTTAGTTATCTGGCAATATTTCGCTTTCCTTTGGATAGCTTCTTCAGGCCAAAATAATATTTATTTAATTTCAATTTGTAGAATATTTGAAAAACTAAAACAACAAAAATAACAAAAACAAATAATTTGAAATAAAAATATTTTCTTTTCCTTTCATATTTTTCTACATATTGGGTAAGATAATATTTTAATTTCTTACAAATTCATATAGGTACATAGTTAAAAACAACAACAAACACAAATAGCAACATTTTACAAACAACCCTTAATTTTAACTAAATACTTATATGTTTAGGCTATATTCTCAATATCTGTCTTAAAATTAATTCTCCTATCCTCTGGTATGTTAATAATTTGTAACATCTCTAGTGTAAGTCTACGTTTATAATTATTCTCTCTATTCAAAATTGTTGTGTCTTCAAACTTAGGGAAATGATTTCAACCTGTACAATGTGCAGTGAATGCTGTCTTTTGTGTTGAGTTCCTCATTCTATATTTCTGATCTGATCTATGCCCAGCTAATCTAGTTTTAAGTTTGTTTTTAGATGTTCCTATATAAACCTTATCACAATTTTCTATATCATTTCCACCACACGGGATTTTATAAACTACATTTGATATCTCAAGTTTGTCTGTTTTATCTTTTAATTTACTGAACAATGTACTTGATGTTTTATACGTCTTATGGGCTATCATATACTTTTCTTTATTATATATCTTAGATTTTTCCAACCTTTCTGATATTTCCGGGATATATGTAAATGACTTGTAAGTTTTTGGTTCTATTGTGGTTACATTATTGTGTGTCCCTTGAATTCTATATTGTTTTAATAATTTATTTGTAAGTTCTATTGGAAAGCTATTTTGCGTCAAAATATCTTTAATTATCTCCTTATTCTTTCCATGAAATTGTCTATACCAATCCAATAATAAATTTCATGGAAAGAATAAGGAGATAATTAAAGATATTTTGACGCAAAATAGCTTTCCAATAGATTGGTATCAGAAACCTATATCATCAGGAAGGATTATAAACTATTTTTCAAAACACCCTAGAAGAATAATTTTGAACACAGCTAAAAATATGATAAATAGAGTTTTAACAATAAGTGATAGACAATTTCATGGAAAGAATAAGGAGATAATTAAAGATATTTTGACGCAAAATAGCTTTCCAATAGAACTTACAAATAAATTATTAAAACAATATAGAATTCAAGGGACACACAATAATGTAACCACAATAGAACCAAAAACTTACAAGTCATTTACATATATCCCGGAAATATCAGAAAGGTTGGAAAAATCTAAGATATGTAATAAAGAAAAGTATATGATGGCTCATAAGATGTATAAAACATTAAGTACATTGTTCAGTAAATTAAAAGATAAAACAGACAAACTTGAGATATCAAATGTAGTTTATAAAATCCCGTGCGGTGGAAATGATATAGAAAATTGTGATAAGGTTTATATAGGAACATCTAAAAACAAACTTAAAACTAGATTAGCTGGGCATAGATCAGATCAGAAATATAGAATGAGGAACTCAACACAAAAGACAGCATTGACTGCACATTGTACAGGTTCAAATCATTTCCCTAAGTTTGAAGACACAACAATTTTGAATAGAGAGAATAATTATAAACGAAGACTTACACTAGAGATGTTACAAATTATTAACATACCAGAGGATAGGAGAATTAATTTTAAGACAGATATTGAGAATATAGCCCAAACATATAAGCATTTAGATAAAATTTAGGGTTGTTTGTAAAATGTTGTTATTTGTGTTTGTTGTTGTTTTTAACTATGTACCTATATGAATTTGTAAGAAATTAAAATATTTTCTTACCCAATATGTAGAAAAATATGAAAGGAAAAGAAAATATTTTTATTTCAAATTATTTGTTTTTGATGTTTTTGTTGTTTTAATTTTTCAAATATTCTACAAATTGAAATTAAATAAATATTATTTGGCCTGAAGAAGCTATCCAAAGGAAAGCAAAATATTGCCAGATAACTAAAAACCAAAAAAATCTAAGAATTCCAAAAGAGACCTTAAGCTCAAATAATTACACATATTAAGAAAGAAAAAACGGTCGAAATAAAGAAATAATAAGCATTATTTAAAAACATAATAAACGGTTTGGGCGGAGGATAGCACCGTTTCAATTATTGATTGTGCGGATTTGTCAGTCATTGTAAATCCTATCAACAAAGCAAAACTGCTGTTACTGGTCTCAATGAATGTGGGAAATGTCAAAAACCATTGCTTTGCGCCACGGTAACTATTTGGTGTATCTTATTCGCGCATGAGATAATTGGACCATTTTTTCGAAAATTCTCAAAAAAAAACATGGCGCCGTTTTGAAAAGTGTGTTCAATTGGACGGAAGACATCCGATGACACATATTTTATTCCACAAAACAACTTAGTACCATGTCCAGACGGTAATAGCATGGACACATGGATCACACGGACACTTAAATTCGTGTTTCGCTCTCCCATTTGCACCCCAAACTTGATTGAATCAGCCTGTTTCGATATACAAAATTTTAAGAGCGAAATATATTGTTTCAGTTTGAAAATAATGGCCAAACACGAAGAATTTACTGTATTATCTAATTTTAAGAACAAATTATGGCTAGTTTATCTAAACTAGCTCTCAAAAATATGCAAACAAAAAAAAAAGTTAATGTGTGTAAAGTCAATAGGAAAACATGTCAAAAGTGGATATTTACATGTATATTTAAATAAAAATTGATAAAAAGAAATAGTGACAAAGAAAAAGCCGCATTAAAAGTTTGCGCGCCAGCATCAAAGTGAAACAATGTCAACCGTCTGAACACCTAGTTTTACAATCGTAATTCAGAGAGTGAAACAAGTGTGTCATGCATATTATCGTCTGAACATGATATAGTATGAAACACTTGTTTCACTCTCTGAATTACGATTGCGAAAGGTTTATTGCGGTTCTTACTGTTTCATTACTTCTATTTTAAATTTTTATTTGAAATTATATGTAAATATTAGGGTGATTGAGCGGCTATTATTCGACCGGTTTTTATCGGTTTTTTTTTTGGTTATACTGCAACCGGTTTTTTAATGTCTATTTTTCGAATCTCGAATAACCCAGGATTTTTAACACGGTTAGCCGGGTTTTAATATTTAAATGTTATGCTTTTACGTTTTTATTACAATTACAGATATGCTCGTAATATGCCATCCAAGGAGAAACCGTTTCTTTGCGATCATTAGGGGCTTTTGTGGATTTTGTTGAAGAAGAAAATCACTAATTGTATGTTGATTAATGCATAAGAATGAACTACTTTCCCTTTATAAGCTTTTTCAACACATATTTTACATAACTAATATTCGGCAGAATTGCAATGGCCTCTTTTTATATAACAAATAAATACATACATAGTTTTTTAACTGCCCTTGTTATAAGATTGTACTGATGAGATTTATCATAACACCGCTTTCAGATAAATTATTATAACACAATAGCTTGATGACTGATCAAATTCACTCTGCTATTGATATTAAAGTTCTAATTTTTTATAGTATGTTACATGTAGATGCAATCAGCGCAACCTAAATTAGAGCGTAAAGCGCCATATATAGTGTGAAGCAGAATGATAAGGTAATTTAGCTGTATTTCCGAAGCTGCGAAAGTACAAAGAGTATTGCATTACACACCTTTATCAAATTTTTATTTTTATAAAAATTATTTTTTCAGATAAAAATAAAATTGAATCTTGATGGCCCAGACGGCTTTAGAGATTATTGGCGAGATTTGAGAAAGGAACCTCAAAATTTTCGCACCGCTTTTGATGCTTTTAAAATTTTTGTGCGAAAAATTCCTTTATCGGTGCGTGATAAGCCTTTTTGCAAACTTCAGTGCGTTTTTTAATTTTTGGTGGCAATAAATCAACTTCAACATAACATTTTGTTTCAGTAGAAGAAAATACTTTTTGTACTATATGTACATCAGTAATACATTCGATACCATTTCATTCCAATGTGCACAATTTGTACATTTCATTTTACAGAGCACAATAAGAATACGGAGTAATGATATATGAAATCATGTACACAAAGTAATATAGTCTTGCTGTTTATTTTATTTATATTATCTAAGGAAAAAGTAATTTTCCAAATTTGCGGTCCATTTTATTTTCCTTTTTTTTAACTTCACAAAAACAACTGTTTTCTTTCATATATTTTATATATTGCAAATAATATTTATTTTCTCAACGTTCCTTCGGTTTCCTCAAGATAATTTTTACTATCAATATTTTACTTTTCTAAAAAGTGGAACTTCACCCAAATCCACTTGCACGTAACATACTTAACTTTGGTGGCCACTCTCGGTTGAGAAGAATGGATACCCTTGCCACCATCAGAACGTTAAATAGGTGATTCTACCGATATTATTCGCGCAAAATAAAACATTTTTGTCTAGCAGTGGCTGGACTTAAATAACTTTTATATTTAGTATTAAGGTTTGAATACTTATTGTTAGTTCATATTTTGAAGATTCAATAAATAAATTAATGAAAAAAAAATTTTACTTTTCTTTACATCACTGAACAATTATAAAATAAATGAAAATGGACTTCACGATATATACGTATATTTTATAATTTAAAAAATAGTCCAAAAAATATGTATCACAGTTCAACTTTCAATTTCAACTGAACAGTAAAAAGTTGGTCATAAAATAAAAACATGATTGTTTTTATTGTGTTTTCAGTATAAAAATACTATACTTTGTATAAAAATATATAGGTATATGGTGTCGATAGAGCACGGTCGACTTGCCTAGAAAATTTGTATGAAGAACGCTCAATTTTTATAATGATTTTCATACAAATTTGCAAACGTGTCGTTCGTCTGTGTTCGGCAAACAGCACATTATGTAAAAAGTCAAATTTTAAACTTTGTTAATTTTGATGAATTTTGTGAACAACTTATAAAATTAGCAAACAAAAATTTGTTGTTGTGCGTTTTCTTTTCGAAATAACGCGAGAGATAAACGGCGTGAACATTGCTGTTCATGGCACATATTTACTAGTAATTTGCTCACTTCAGCGTAAAAGATTGATGAGACAATGAGTACAATTCAGAAAATGGATTACTGTTAGTCATAGAAAAAATATTTTGGAAAACTAAAAATATTATTTAATGCTTTGTATTCAATAAGCTTAACCAGCACGACAAGGTCAATTCAAAGTCAAGTTTAATATAAACAAAAGAAAAAACTGGATATATTACAAAACATTTGAACTTTATATTGTTTTTGAAAAATTATTTAAAAAATGAAAACCATAATACACGACCTTTTGGGTTAATTGATTTTAAATACGTATTAACGTTCCACACGTATGAACTTGTTGAAGAAAAATAGCTCACACATCCCACATGCCTTATATCAAGGAACCTGTGGCCGCATATTAAATTTAAGAGAACAAAAAAGTTCATAAAACTGCCCAGATCTCAATTCAGGGTCGCTGTAGCAGTCATCACTGGACATGGCCCATTTGGGAACCATGCCAGGAGACTAGGCTTACCTTATAACAACTTCTGCAGAAGTTGCCAAGGCGAGGAACATGAGGAGACGATCCTTCACCTCCCATGCATTGGAGCATCACAGTCTAAGATATTTAGGCGAGTGGAGGTTAAACAGCCTATCATGTCTGGCCTCGGGCAATCCGACCGCGCTAGCCTCTTTCATAGGGAGCAGCGGATAGCTAACACAACACCAAGTAACGTCACTAAGCGGTTTCCACCTTTCCATTCCTCTCCTCCACTCCCACTATATCCCTCTAACTTCTATTCTTCACTTCACTCTCTCACTTTTCATGCAATCACAAAGGGAACGACTTCAGTACCCAAGTGAGTGAGTATCCAGCGGCCTGCCTACCTAACCTACATATATAGTCGTATTATATTCTTGACCTGAGTCCTATCAAGCATGCTTTGCGACGTTATATCAAAATCCTCGATTACTACGCAATTCCTTCAAAGGTAATCGCCCTTATACATTTATATACTGAGTGTTCCTCTTTGTAGGGACCACTGATCTAAACATATGCATGCGTATGTATAATATGCTTTACTTTGTTTTTTCAAATATTACTTATGGTTAAATTCAATTGTTATTTTATTAAGTAATTTATTTCTTTTATATTAATACCCGGTTAACAGATATTTTCTGCGACGAAAACCGGGATTCTTCAAATTGGCACTATTCGAGGTGCTCGATAACCGGTTTTCGAAAAAATTTTAATAATCGATCAACAAATGAGCTTTTCGAGTTAACAATGCAGAATTGTTAACAGTACTACCTTTTATATTGTGGCAAAAATTTATTCAATCTACTTTTAAACACTTTCCTTTAGGAGATATTTTCTAAAAAAAAATTTCTAAGACTTGTATGGAAACTAAAAATTTGAAATGCGTTTTTCCGAAACCAGCTTTTTTTTAGTTGCAATAAAGGAACGTTATGTTTAATGTGTTTCTTTTTATTTTACACACATTAATTATGGGTGTTTTCTTTGATTACATTTTTTTTTGAGAACTAGATCAGATAAACTAGCGATAATTTCGCTCTCAAAATTTTCTATGGCGAAACAAGTTATTTCAATTATGCATTGGGGTGTGTATCTCGAATGGCAGAACAAAACACGAATTAAAGTGTCTTTGTAAACATGCTATAATACCATGTTCAGACTGTAACATGAAACACCTGGTTTGCTCTCTGAAACACGATTGAAAACTAAGAGACACTGCTTTTTGTTTCACTTTGTTGTTTACATATTTCGAGCAAACGTTCAACGCGGTTTTTTCTGTTTTACCACTTGCTTTTTTTTATATATCTTTATATAAAATTTATTATTATCTTATGTAATTGTTGTTACTACATACAATTTGTTGCATCTATAAGTAATTTGTCGTTAATATTAGAGAAGACACTAAATTCTTCGTGTTTTTGTATGGCGAAACAGGTAGTTTCAATTATGTTTGGAGTGCAAATCACGAATATGAGAGCAAAACACGAAATTGGGTGTCCTGGTGAACATGCTTCAAAACATAAAATACAAAACGTAATGGACACTTCTTATCCAAATGTATCATAAACGAAGATTAAAAATTTTTCGTCAATATCTAAAATTTTATAGTGTTTTACTTGTCCGATAAACTTAAGAAAATTGATGTTACATTATATTGAACTTAATACTATTTGTAATAATACACTTTAGTAATAAAACAGTATACTAAATCAATGGATTTTAAAAACTTTTAAGTTTTATATTATATTTTTGTATATATTATATTGTTGTACGTTCAACGCACAAAATGCGTCATGCATGTAAAGTAAAAATCGATCTAATGAATGTCCCTGTGACGTCATTCTGTCGATGTTACATCTATTTTGAAAAAATAAAACTTGTTTGTTTGAATAGGGTAATAAATCAGTTTCAATTATTTACATGAGAAATTTTATAACATTTTTTTTACCATGAATATTTAAATGAAAAAATTTAAATACCTAAAAAATTAAACGAGTTCCGTCTGAACCAAACTGCATTATGTATGTATTTTGCTTATATTCCTCTGTTCTTTTAAAAATTCAAAACACTCAAAACCGGTATCCTAATTTAATTAAACGTGGGATAATTAAACGAAAACAAAAACTAATTTAAAAGTATTAAGTCTTCTGTTAAAAGCAAACAAAGAAATGCTTTTAGGTGACAAGGTTAAAAAAATAGTTTTTATGGCTGACTAAAGCAAATATCAAATATGACGTGGTAAACAAAATGTGTGTTTAAAAAATTTAACCGCAAATCCGTACTCGTATAATATGACTGAATCTTAGTTTTTCACAAATAATTTGGTTATTTTGTAAACAAATAAAAGATATGTTTAAATTGATATCTCTGCTGCAGATATTACAATTGAATTGTGGGTAACGAAAACTTGTAGTAATAATACTTCACATCAAAATTTGTATTGATTTTATCGCCAATATCAGCATAGAGTGAATTGAGAGCTCAGCAACCCCAAAAAAATGGTATATGTATGTTGTGAGACATACTTTTCCTATCCCAATACAAATTTTCTCCACTCCATTCTACAAGAAATATTTAAATGTGATTTTATTTATTTGAGTGATAATAGCAAAAGTATCGGTATTTAAAATAAAATTAACAATCAAAAAGTGTTCCTCATATACACAGCGGTTCGATTTTTCGTTAAGTTGTCGGCGGCAGTAGTTAGGTAAAAGAAATTTTGGTGGTGCCCAAAAGTCGTCTATAGCCGAATTACGTATGTAATGTAAAATTTAATGAGTACAATTTTATTACTTTTTTTGCTGACATTTTTTCTCTTCTACAAATATACAAGCAGCGAAAATTATTGAGTATTATTTGATGTATGTTTGTATGAAGATTTTGCAAATGAACGATAAGTGTAAGAACCAAAATGATAAAATGAAGATGACGTACGAGGGCGCATTGATATTGAAGCTACCTACGGCTAGATGGCATCACAAACACAAAATTTTCGGTTTTTTGAAATTGTAATCTGTCGAACGTCAGCTGTAAAAATTTTACTCAAATTCATCGATTATTTTACTTGTTGTAGTTGTTTGAAGTAAGCAACTGTTGTGTTTCTTGAAAAATGGAAGAAAGTACATTTCGTGCAGTGATTAAGCACTATTATTTGAAAAGGATTACATGGTAAAATATTGGATTGCTGAATTTAACTGCGGCCGAACAAGCACTACAACAATGCTATTAACAGGAAGGCCAAAAGAGGTGGTTACTGAAGAAAATATTAAGAAAATCCTCGACATCGTTATGAATGATTGCCGAGTCAAGTTACGTGAGATTGTTGAAATAGTGACATATCATATGAACGTGTGTTCAACATTTTGCATGAACATTTGCATATGAAAAGACTATCCGCAAGATGGCTGCCGCGTTTGCCAGTTTGGAATAAAACCGAGTTCGACAGATCACTTCATAGCGGTGATTGGCCATGATAAAGCGTAATCCTGTTGATTTTCGCCGTCGATTAATAACTATTGATGAAGCGTGAGCTCACCACTACTAATCTGAAACCAAAAATCAATCGAAACAATGGAAACTAGTAAAGTGCTCCGAAGAAGGCTAAGACGATGAAATCGGCTTGCAAGGTTGTGGCCACTGTACTTTGGGATGCACACCGAATATTCCTCATCAATTATCTTGAAAAAGGTTCCAAAATCACAAGAAAGTATTATCGTGCAATATTGGGTCAATTGACCCAATCAAGAAAAGACGACCACATTTAAAGAAGAAAAAGTGCTCTTTCTTCAAGACAACGCACCGGTTCACACAGCATTAGATTTAGCTTCTAGAGACTTTTTCCTGTTTCCAAATTTGAAAAAATGATTCGCAAAAACATGATGCATCTCAAACGAAGAAATTTTTTATTACCGAAACTACGACGTATTTTGAGGGGTTCTCAAAATTATAGTATTCAGATGGTATAAAACAGTTGATATATCGCCTTACTAAGTGCATTGAGCTAAATTTTGGAAAATTCAAATCAAATGTTCACAAACACTACTTCCTATTTCCCCCTTCTCACAACATATTTTCCTACTTCTTGTACAACGCACTGCATATGTAGGGGTTGTCCCCTGAGTACTGGTCCAAGATAAAAAGGCGACAATGTTGAGAAATAAATGGTTTAAAATGGCCAACTTTATAAATCGCTTCAAAATGGCGGTGTAGTACTACACCGCCATTTTAATAATAATTTATATACATAGTAAAATAATTAAAAATTATTATTAACGTTATATATATAAATGGTTTTCATCTTATTTTTCGAGGCGCCAACAATATATTCATATTTTTCACAATAAATATCACTCTGATCGCATAAAACCCATCATTTTACGAAAATTTGCTTACATTTTAGGGTTAAATTTAGCATTTTTTATACTGATTTAACTGTAAACCTTTCCATTATTTAATTTAAGAATATTCAAAATATAGCTCAATTAATTAATTTCTTAATATAAGAAATACTAGCTTTTTTGTGTAGAAACAGTTTTAAAACTAATAATTGCAAATTATAGAAACATTTTAAAGCAGAACTGATCAATTTCACTCTAAAAGAAATTGCAACTTTATAACATTACTGGTAGATAACATAGAGTTAGTTCGCGTAATGTTGTATACCTATTTGGTATTTGGCTATAACTTTTAGAATTTTTACTCAAATATAATATATTTTCTGGTTTTTTGTACTTTTGTACATCGGGTTTTAGTTCAAAAATGCATATATGAGATGAATATAGACGGAAAATAATTCAATGGCTCGGTGGCTGAGTGGTTAAAACAGCTCTTCATGATACGTCATGTCCCGAGTTCAAGTCCAAAAATGAGTGCTAATGATCACTGCAAATTTGTATTGGAAAAGGAAGGGAAGAAAGGAAAAAAATTGCTCTAAAGCCCGATGTACAAATGTACAAAACATCTAAATCTAAATTATAAAGTGCACCAAAAATTTAATAAATTAATATTTATTATATACTTATGCTGGTATATTACTTCAAGTCTTACCTTAATATCTATAAATTTGTATAACAAAAACTTAGGTCATCAAGTTTCAATTCTATTTCAAATAAAGTTGGTAAATCTGGTGTACTATGGTCTGCGGATGTGGTATATATACTATAGCACATTATACGACTACTTCTTTATATATAAAAATAAAATTGATATAAAATTTTAATTTTATGTCTATTTTGATTATACTTAATGTACTTTTTTTCCTACAAGTCAAAAAATAACGCCATATTTTACAGAGAGAAATTACCAGCTAGATCAGCTTTTGTTCCTATTGGTTTCCGAGAAGTTATTAGAGTATTTTTGCGGCGCATACAGACCCCACTCTACTAACCTTTTCCAGTACATTCTTTTGCCACCGAAACATTGTTTGCGATATTATTAATTTGTTGATTTGGAACGCCACGGATCGTATGTCCACGCGTGTCAAACCCCAGTATCTAGACTCCACTTTCTTTTTAACCAAACTATGCTGGAATAAATAGCAAGCTGTGTTCCATCCTGTATACACGTGTTTTTTCAATGCCGTCCGCTTTTTTTATATGTTCATTATTTCTTTTGAACATAATTCATTATTTTGTAGCGTTGGAGTTGTTGTAGTCTGAACAGTGTCGAAATTATATAAACATGGCACTGATTAGTTTCAAGTAATTTAATTCCAACATTTTAAATACTATGGTAATGTTTATTATGGTATTTTCGTGTTGTTATTGATAGGTTAAAGTTATAGTCTATTTTCCTATTTCCAGTACAATGCACTGCATTATAGGAGTCATCTCCTAAGCACTGACTCAAGATAAAAAAATGTCTAATAAGTATTTTACCAATTCATTCTCCATTATTGCAGTATAAGTTGGAGGCCGGCCAAGCTTATTTTCCAAAATTGTTCAATGGTTTTTTCGCTTCCAGACATACTTTGTAACATTATGAAGGGTACACGGAATTTTTGAGGACTCGCTGTCTCTTATAGCCTGAACAACTTTCTTATTATCCTCCGCTGCTTATTTTCGTATTTCACATTTTTTTTGACATAACTTTTATCTATAGTGTAATGTAGTATAGTATACCACTTTAGCCACCTTTACCTATACCACATTAACCGACCACGGGTTAATTAAAATAATAAAATCTGTAAGCAAAACTTGCCAGAGATCTGCAACCGGTGCCTTTTTTAATGATCTAAGTACACCCATCTTAAATGGAGTTGCGGTGTGACTGGCCAACGCATATTTTTTGCATATGTATGCTTTCTACTCTTTAGAGCTTGCGTGTGTTAACTAGAGTATATAACATACCGAATCAAGTTAGGATTCAGTGGCTGCTTGATTTGGTTTCTCAATTAGTTTTTCCACATTTGGCAATTATTTTTATATAAGAATTTTCAGTCACACATTTACTTTACCTAGAGAGTGTATGTGTTCAGTTTTATTTATTTATTCACTCACACTCGGTAAACGTATTCGTACTAAGGGCGACGTTGCCAGAAGATTTTTAAAACATTATGTTTTGGCGATCGTGTTTTGAAGAAAATATATATACATATTTTATTTGAACATATTTTGTGCAAAACCGGGTAAAATAATAACTTTTACTTAAAAAAATAAAAATTTTTTTAAGAAGCACATTTTTATCAAATTTCTTTTATTTTATGTTCCTTCATTTATAATAATTTTTATTTCTTGGTTTTAATCCATAACCACAATAAATGCACAGTTATACATACATATAACCAATTATGGAAAAAATTTCGTTTGAATTGAATTTTCGTTACATATTTTTTAGTAAAACAAGCTTAAAATCATCATTCAGTATGCTACTCTCAAAATCGTCAACATGGTTGGTTGCAAATTATTAAATATGGCAGTTGCGATTTCAGTTAGTGCTAAATAAAAAGTGATGCATATACACAACAAAAGAACTTGTCGAGAATGTTGTTTTTACAAGCTGATTTTGTGACGACGTTATGTATGTATTATTAAGAAAACGATCAGAAACGAAAATATGAAATACTCAAAATGTTTCTCTTACTAATTGGTAGTAACAACAACAGTCTTTTTTGTGATCCTTTTTTTTACTTTTAAAAAAATACATAAGATACGAATGTAATTGGATACATTTTTTATGTATCAAGATTTCGCAAACGAACGACAGGTATAAATACCACCGCATCAATTTTTAAGAGTGTTTAAAATACTTGGGTGTGAAAATGAATGGGTAAATAACCGATGTACTTATGGTTGCGGTGTACCGGTGTAGAACTCTGGTACTCGCATCTTACTTTTCAAGGGTACTGGCATCTTATTTTTAAATTCAAATATTAATATTAAAAGCCAAGGTTTCACTAAAAAAATAAACTTGGCTGCAAACATAAGAAGTCATGAATATAGTTACGCAGTCTTATTTTTCTGAAAACATTGATCTTTTAAGGCTTGATGCTAGGTTCTTAGTTTACGAAAAAACTCACTGTTCCACATTACCCGAACTTACTCTACTATGAAAATATTATAAATAACTTGTTTTCTATGTTTCCCCGCTATCTATATGTCGACATTTCATAGGAGCTACCCTAATCATCAGTAGACTTTGGAAATTTTTGAAAGATATTCTCAAGCATTCAACTTTATGTCCCAACAATCTAAATAAATTGTTGAGAATATAAAAAGAAAAATGCTCTAATAATATCCGTCAAAACACAAAAAACAAGCTCTTTCATTTATACACCATCTCTAACATTTCTTTACACTTTTCAAACAAATGAACAACCGTTGGTTGCAACGATTTGCTTTTGAAAATATCGATTTGCTTTTTGAAAATATCGAAAAGCAGAGAACAAAAATTCAAAATTGAGCTTTTATTCACAGGATTGTATATTTAATATTAGAACATTTAACTGTTAATTGGAAATTAAGTTAATGAAAATTGTGTATGGGTAATCAAAATCAATTAAGGCGTTAATTGCAAAATTGCTATTAACGTATGAACAACATATTAGACGTTAAATACAATGAATATGTTACTTTATATCAAGTGTGGTTTGAATACAGGACGAAGCATCTCATTAAAAAATTCGATTAAATAATATCCCAAATGAATCTTTAGAAGCTGAAGAAGGATTACGTTAGATGAAGTATTTAATTTATAATTTAAATATATTATTAAACTAATAGCCTTTTATTGTTCAAGTCCCTTTGCTCTTTTTAACTATATAATAATTTAAATTTGCTTATGAATATATAATATTGTGATATTGAATTAAATGACACCTTTTGTTTGAAAAAATTTTATGAATGTAACTACATATTCTGACTGAAATATATTGGTTTCATAGTTTTAAGACAGGTTGGTTTATTGAAATAGTGGCGAATAAGTGTTAATAAGGAAAAATTATTATGTTAACTCCAAAAACAAACATATAATGCAATGAAAATTTTAGCATTTTTTTTTTTTGCAGTTTAGGATTTCGTTTACCATAATATATATTGGTATATGACCACACTGTTTATCTTATACGCGACAGTCCTAATGGAATTAATTTGTTTAAAGAGTTCTCTAACGGTGTTTTTTTCTTAAAAAATGCCACACCTACAACAGGACATACGTTCTTGTCTAAAAAAATTTGATAGACTATTTAATGGTATCATTGATACACTGTTAAATAAAGGGTATCATCATGTAGAGTCATATTCGACTTTTTTATAAATCCGGTTTTCGAATATATAGAACGTGAATGTGTTAATGATTGCATTTTACAAAAGCAATATGCAGATCAAATGCTGTGTAGTATATCAAGTTTTTCTTATAAAATTTGACACTGAAATTGACCTTCCCTTAGCGTGCTTGTTGAACTTATTGAATACTAAGCAATAAGTAATATTTCTAGTTTTTTTAGATCTTAGTTTCCAAAAATTTGTCTCTACAATTAACAGTAGTTTATTTTCTGAATAGCTTTTAAGCGCTTTAACCAAATCTGTCGCGGTAACATTTTTATCACCAAAATACAGACCATACGGAACCTAGATTTTACGTTAAAGTGAACAATAAGGTTTTTGCTTGACAAAATACACTAAGTACGAATATTAAATAGAATTAAAGTCGCTAAAGAGACCTCAAAGTGTGAATACTATTGTAATTACCGCAAAAAAAAAAAAAAATAACAGCTGTTTTGAAGTCAACCTTACTGACTAAACAGTAAGGTTTACTCTCTCAAGCGCTCTCAAAAGATGTGATATCTGGATTTTCTAAGAAGCATCTTGCCGTGTTCCCATAGTTTGAACTGCCATAACCATAAACAGGCTTATAATTTAATACGTAACCAAATCTTCTGCCTGCTATATTTGACTATATATTCATGTCTTAAGACGAAAAAATACATAGTGTCGATAGTTTTATTTTTAATTAACTATCGATAGATTTTGTTCGTTTGTGATGCTATCGACAATTTTGGAAAGTAAATACAAAGCCAGCTAAATGTAGCCAACATAATATTTCTGGCAACTTATTCCGGCAGGTTTTTACCCGTTTTTACATTTTTATAGATGTAGGGGTGATTTACAAATGAAAATAAATTATATAAAGCAAAATGTATCAAAGTTAAATGTATTATATAATTTATGACTTCTGTGTCATATAAACTATTTTTTTTTATAAAAAATCTCAGAAAAAACTAGCTACTTATATCTGGCGTAGCCAAATTCTAAGCTGGGGAGACCCGCGGAGTCGCCACTCTCTTCTTACTCTTCTTTTTTATAACAGAAGTTGCACAATTTCAAACGAGTAAGTTCTAATATTCTCAATACTGGACCTTACATGGCTAGTGACTGCATGTTGTACAACCAGTTTAAGGTTTTAAAAAAAAATCATTAAATGACACATCAATACCCTCAGGCGTTATTTCAGGCAATATTTTCCGTACAATGCGTACTCAAATATTTTTTGTATTTTGGCCAATTCATTCTAGTAACGATCAATGCTAAGTCACTAAACGGGGAGCCAATCTCTTGGGGCAACGAAACAAGATTATAGTGGGTAAGTGATCCGATGACAAATCTAATGAAGGCTCCACTGGCTCCAAAAATCTCCAATATCTATAACATCTGAAATCTTTCGTCGCTCTGACGGTCAAAGCGCAAGGCCTTTCTGGGAAATTAAACATATGTTTAGTATTATAGTCGACAGCTGCTACAATTCGAGGACCAAGTGCTTTAAAAAAATGTGAATATTGATTTTCATTTACTGAAAATTGGGGCGGTGAATATATTGAGGAAATAACAAATTTTCCATGAAAATGTTCAATGCATATATTTGTTGCTTGGAGATGTTCCTCACGTGTCTCATTCGGTAAATAATGCGTAATTCTGGTTTTTATTAGAATTGCTTTTTTTAGAATTGCCTTCACAAGATCTTCCACGGGGATCTTTAGTGTCATATAGTGGGTAGCCATTAATTTTGAAATAACTCTTGGTTATTAAATGAGTTTCAGCAATCATTATTATATCGATGTTTTTCCATAAGAAAGTACTCCAGTTCATGTTTGTGTTGGCGGATACCATTTGCGTTCCAGAAACATATTTTAAAACAAATCATTTGTCTAAAATTGCATGCAAAGTAGTGTATTTCATTTCCTGCATCATGGTTGTCATAGAAACCGTAAATGTATTTATGGATTGAACAAGAGTCTGCAGAGTTGCCTCAAGGTTGCTAAAATTTTGATCGGAGTTTTGAGACTTGGGCTCCTGATTTAAGTTTTGTATATCGGATTGACTTGTTTCAGTACGAATTAATGTTCGAGAACAAAACGTAAATGAAAAGTAAAAAGTGTGGTATGTTCTTGATTCTACTTTGAAGTGAAAATAAAACAAATTTTAAAATGTTGTTTTTGGTTTGCATATATTTATGCGAGCGAGTGATGTCGAGTGACATCTTCGGCCAGGCAGGTAGTTTGAAATTTAATTGTGAAAATGAAAGCTTTTACAGAAAAAGTGAGTACAATTGTAATCATATTGAATTACAAGGGCTAGATGCCGAAATATTTATTTGAGATAAATTGTACATTTATTCATAGGAAAAATGGTATACAAAAAATTAGTATTTATTATTTTATTAACTAAAGTCGATTGGCGATATCATCTCTTACTAACTCATCTGAATCATTATCATCCCTTTCATGTCATGGGCTTACGCCCACTGGCGACACAAAATGACACTTATAAAATTACGATAATCGTTGTTCATGGAAAATTTGATAAACCTAGCTTAATTTTGCTCTTATAAAGTAATAAACAATAGATTAAAAATTGTGTACGTCTGTTTTTTGGCAAAAGGCTGGCATTCCACAAAAAATAAAATAAAATTTAATATATGGTCATTTCAGTACTAGTTTTTATAAAAGAAATAAAATTGAAAATGTGGTTCGTGTCAATATTCATATTTGAAAATGTAGCCAAATTTTATTTTCGAATTTCATTTCGAATGAAAAAATTAAACACCCAAATTGGTACTTTTTCTGAACAACAAAAACGAAAAGCTAACTTTTCAAATCATTTTTTATTTTCATTCTACTCGTTTTCTGGAACATTCCCGCTACAACACCAGAACTAAAAATTGAAGTGTTTTCAAATTATTTTCACTTCAAAGTAGAATCAAGAACATAACCGTTTTCAAGCCTCGGTGTTCTACATTCTACTTTTCATTTATATTTTGTTTTCTAACATTAATTCGTAGTGAGTTACCTGTTTCTTGAAATGTTCCTGGTACATGAGCTTGTAATTTATAAACCTTTGTAGAAGTAGTAAATCAGAACAAAACTATATAAATTAACGCGACCTGAAAACAAATCTGAAAGGAAAAGGTCTCCAGCGCAAAGCTTATCTCACATTGTCCAAACCGATTTGTAATGAACACTCATTAACTGTCCTATATGTACACATTATTCAAACAGCGATCAATAAAAATTTATTTGTAGCTTACATAAGTGTTAACTAACCGTACATATGTATATAAAAAGAATAATTTGCGTATGTATTTTATTTATATATAACAACATAAGTGTGAAAGTAGTTCTTTTGCAAATTAATGTTTGTCCGAATACTACGTTAGTATCGAAAAAGTTATTATAGAAATTTTGTTATTGTTGCAGAAAAAATTTTATGGATCCATATTTTCCAGCAATTGTTTAATCCTTATTAAAAAAAAATTGGTAATTTGGTATAATAAACTCGAAATGATCAAAACGGAACATGAAAACCATAGAGTTGTTGCATAACATACTTGTACATATTAACATTTTTAAAGATAATTTTAATAAATTTTTAATTATATAAATTAAAAATCGGTCAAGAACCTTTCGGATGAATAAAGTGGTGAAACCTGAATTATTCAATTTAAGTTCATACTCGTATATGTGAAGAAGAGTTATTTGTTTCTAATTTATAAAATATTTATATTATGCGCACACTAGCAATATATTAGTTTCATATTGGGACTCTAAATCTTAGTTTTAGGCTGTTTGTTATATTTTTATGTTAATATAGTAAATTTTATCTCAATTTGCATTTGCTTCACATTTATATGTAAAAAAGAAGTATGTCATTAGTGCTTTTTATGTACTCGTATAAGCAAATAAAATAGTCTGGTTGTTTTGTTATAACTTTTGTCAATAACATTTAACTTTGTCAAGGAAATGAAAACTCGAGTAAAGTACATTTGATTGATCTTAAAATTGGAATTCTTTCGGATCAACCACCTTTCTTCAATATAACAAAAACGTTTCAGAGAATTATCTTAATATTATGGTAAAAAGATCTATGACAGTTATGTTTAAAACAAAATATCGACTTCGGTGACATGTAACTCTATCCAATGGTCCATTTTTGCAATATATTAAAATAAAAATATAATAAACAGCCTAAAAATAAGGCTTAAAGTCCCAATATGCAGCTACACAATTAAGCAGAGCATTAAGTTTGCTGAAGCCTCTTACGAAAATGCGAGTTCAAATCAAAATTAATTTCGTGAGGCACACCGATATATCCACTAAGAGTGACTGTTTGGAGCGGTTCTTCGACACTGAAGTCGACCAAAATATTCTCCTGAATAGTGTTCGCTATTGGGAGATGATAACAGACTTCTTGTGGCCAGAAGTTGAGAATATGGACCTGGACGATATGTAATTCCAATAAGATGGTGCCATTTGCCGCGTAACCAATGAAAGAATGTCTCTATTGCGCCACAAATTCAATGGCCGTGTTATCTCACCTGGTGGCGATATCTATTGGCCACCAAGAACATGTGATTTGTTGGACTTCTTCTTTTGGGGTTATTTGAAAGAAAATGTGTACGTCGATAAGCCAAGTACCAACTAAAGAGCTAAAGAATGAGATAATTTGGCACATTTGAACCATCAGATTGATGGTCAGTGGTATATTTTTTTCCATACATAATTGAACTATACCAATATTATCATAATAAAAAGAAATGATAATAACTTGTGTTTTAATCAATATCGGCCCTTAAAATTTAACCTCCCGTTATCGCAACACATTGGTAAGAAGTGAAAAAAGTAGTGCAAGAAATTACGTAGTGCAAGAAATTAAACATATACAAAGTAAACATTTTAGTAAATTTGTGTAGTTTTTTCAATAAAGTTTAATGGCAGAAGTTAGCGAAAGCGAGTACAAAATATTTTTAATAAACCACCCGCACAGCAAAAACATAACCTAAATACCAAAGGGATAAATATCGCTATATGTTCAATATTGAAGTCTAGTTTGTTTAAAAAAGTCTTACGATTTTGGTTAAAATGGGCTTGGAATTTTTTCTAAATTTGGTTACAATATATTTAGAAGTTGTACTAAACAAAACTCTATTTCATTTTTGATTAATAAAAATTTGGTTATCTTTTTGTGAATGAATGTTAAAATTTTAGCATTCAATTTAGATTTCGATCAAAGCTAGCGTTGTCATTGCATAGGTGCTAACTAATCTAATATTCAGCAAACTTGTAAGTCTTTGAAAAATATATTCAAACATCCTACTTTATATTCAATATTTTTAAAAATATAATGATAACTAGCATTTACCCACTACATTGTCTGCGGAAAATAGTTTTTTTTTTGTAGCCTATTTATAAACGAAACCGAAATTAAAGAAAAATATTTCATTATTAAATCATAATATTGTATATTATATTAAAATTTGAAGTCGTACTATTTAAATTCAATAAATCTGTGCATACAAAGTTTTTTGTTTTATGTTGTAATTCTTTTCAAAAACGTAAAGGTTATCTAGAAAACTGCAATTTTTCACTGGAATTGCGAATCAGATTTAATTATTCCTCTGTTCCACTATAGGTTTTGTCACAATGCTTCATTCCAAAGGTGTAATTTGCAACCGTGTGGTGTTACAGAACCTTACAGCGTTAAGGGTTCTCGCTGATAGAACTGGAACGCCAACTCTCAGTCTCAATTTAGAGAAAGGCAACCCTCTCAGATCTTAAAAATTGAGAAACTCTGCTGGATATGATGTCACTTTAGTGTCTATGAATTTACTGCAAACATATATTCGACAGCCCCACCAACGATATCTAATAATATTTCCCCATTTATTTGCCCGACCTCAAGCGCTCAATGAACAACAAACCAATAATTGCTTTTAACCCACCACAGCAGACTCAAATTTTTTCTAATAATTCTTTTCCTCCGACAGGACAGTCAACCACCGACATAACCGTTCAAAATCAAAAACAAATTTCTTATGCTAATGTAGTTAAGTCTACATTCGCAAACCCGAATCAACAATCTATATCTCAACCGCCCGATCAAAATTTCAGTAACCTTGAGGCAACAATACAGACCCTAATTCAAACTATAAATACTTTTACGTGTCTATGATGACGATGATGCAGGAAATGGTGAAAATGCAATCCACCATTTTACAGGTTATTTCGAAAAAATGATTTGGTTAAAAATATGTTTCTGGAACGCGAACGGCATCCGCCAACACAAAAATGAACTCGAATACTTCCTGATGGATAAGCAGATTGATATAATGATGATTGCAGAAACTCACTTGATGTCAACAAGCTTCTTTAAAATTAACGGCTACGTATTATACGATACTAAAGACCCCCGTGGAAGAGCTTGTGGAGGTTCTGCAATCTTGATAAAATCTAGGATAAAGCATTTTTTGTTGAACGACACATGTGAGGACTATCTTCAAGCAACTAATATCTGTGTGGAAAATTTTCATTACAAATTGGTTATCTCATCGATTTATTCGCCGCCTCGATTTTCAGTGACGGAGTCACAATATTCAAGTTTTTTCACCTCATTAGGACCTCGTTTTATAGCAGCTGGAGATTACAACGCAAAACACACTTTTTGGGGCTCACGTTTAATCACCCCGAAGGGTCGAGTGCTTTTTGATACAATTTCTAAAATGGGCTTAGACGTAATATCAAGCGGGCATCCCACTTACTGGCCGACTGACCGGCGAAAGATTCCTGATGTGATTGATTTTGGAGTGGTAAAGGGGTTCCCTATGGAATGGATGCAAGCTGAGCCTTTGTTAGACTTGTCATCGGATCATTCACCTACTATTATTTCAGTGCGTTTTCCCCAGGAGACTTGGTCTCCGATTAACAATTTGCATAGGAATGTCACCCGAGTGAATTGGCTAAAATATAAAAAATTTTTGAGCACCCATTGCACTGAGAATATTGTTTTAAGAACACCTGAAGATATTAATGCGTCACTAAGCAACTTTAGCGAAAACCTTAAACAAGCCGCTGAACTTGCTTCTAGAGTTTATTTAACACGCAGAAACCTTCAAAATAGAACATAATCTTCCGAAATCGAGCAACTTGTGTTAGAAAAAAGAAGAGTTCGACGAGAGTGGCAACTTCACAGGTCTCCGCAGCTAAAAACAAGGCTACGTGAGTGCACAAATCAACTAAGAAGTCTGCTTGGAAACCAAAAAACGGCTTCTCTACAAACGTATTTAGAAAGTCTGGATGGTACTCCTCAGTCCGACTATTCTTTATGGCGGGCGACTAAGGGTTTAAAAAGGCCAGTTAGAGGTAAGCCGCCCTTGCGAGAACCGTCTGGTGACTGGGCTAGAGATGACTCGGAAAAGGGTAATTTATTTGTTAACCATTTGAAAAACGTTTTTACCACAAATAGGTCTGACAATGCAAATGAGTTGCCACCTATTGTTAGTAGACCTCCTGTGTCTTTAAGATTCAATTTCCAAGAAATTGAAAATGCTATTGGCAATCTAAACCTTAAAAAAGCTCCAGGTATGGATAAAATCAGCAACAAAATGCTCGTAGAGCTGCCTCGTGTAGCTAAAAGAATTGTTCTTTTTATTTTTAATGCTATTTTACGACTTGAGTATTACCCTGCAGAGTGGAAGGTGTCCATGATAACAATGGTTCCTAAGCCAGGGAAGGATCACACGAAAGTAGAATCATACCGTCCAATAAGTCTACTGTCAACAATATCAACTTTTCGAAAAATTGCTAAAAGCGAAGTTGGATCCAATGCTTCATAAGGTTGAATGTATTCCTGATCACCAATTTGGTTTTAGAGCGAAACATGGCACCATTGAGCAAACACACAGGTTAGTTAACGTCATAAGAAAGGCATTTGAAGATAAAAAATATTGCTCTGCCTTATTCATCGACGTCTCACAGGCTTTTGATAAAGTGTGGCACGATGGCTTAATGCATAAAATAAAGTTTAACTTACCTGCAAACATACATAACCTTTTGGAAAGCTATTTATATTGTCGCCAATTTATAGTAAAAGAAGGCGATTTCATAAGCCCCGCTCAGTCTATTGAAGCAGGAGTTCCCCAAGGCAGCATATTAGAGCCTATCTTATATTTGATCTACGCATCTGACATGCCAACAAGCACTAACGTTCACACTTCAACATTTGCAGATGATACAGCATTCCTTAGCATACATAGTAACCACCAGCAAGCATCAATAAATTTACAGGAACATATCGACAAACTAGAGAAATGGCTCAAGCTTTGGAAAATCACGGTTAATGAACAAAAGTGTGCCCATGTTAGATTCGCACTGCGTCTAGGAACATGCTCACCCATTACTATTAACAATAAAGTAATACCTCAACACAGTGAAGTCAAATACCTCGGAATTCATCTTGACCGTAGACTAACATGGAAGTCGCACATCGAGGCAAAAGTAACGCAGATGAAATTGAAAGCAGTGCAAATTAACTGGCTACTAGGCAGAAATTCGACCTTGAAGCTTGATTGTAAACTTTTGCTGTACAACTCGATTCTAAAGCCAATATGGTGCTATGGGATTCAATTATGGGGCACAGCCTCGGCATCCAACATTGAGAAAATTCAAAGAAGTCAAAATAGAATTCTCCGTAGAATTACAGATGCTCCATGGTACGTTAAAAACTCACGAATCCACGCAGATCTGAACGTACCTTTTGTGAAATCTGAATTTGTGAAGTACGCGACAAGGTATATTAACAAACTTGAATTCTATCCAAATCCTCTTGCAGCTAATATTCTTAATTTTAGTGGTCATACCCGTCTGAGAAGGAGGGATACTTTGGCTACCATTAGAGCTCTAAACAGATGACTGAATTCTGAAATAATATTCGCATAAAAATAAATTTTCGTCCAGCACTGGCAGGACTTTAATCATAATTTTTTTTAAAGTATTAAGATTTGAATACTTATTGCCATTACATTTTTTTTATGTAGATTCAATAAATAAAATAATGAAGTTAAAAAAAAAAAAAAAATTTATTTGCTTTAAAATTTCGTCAATCAATGCTAAAATTATTATTTCTTATACCCATCCCTTATTATTTATATTATTGAGGTCGGTTTAAATATGGCATTTTAAACTATCTCCGTTCGAATACAATCTTTTCCGGTTTATAGAAGAGCAGGCCCGAATATGTATCACAGCCATAGATGACAGATAAATCTGGTTGAAAATCGTCAAATTCGGAGCAAAAGAAATCGTCCATATGGTTATAGGAAATCGTCAAAAAATCGTCGGTTAGTAAAATTAATAGTTTTTTAATAAAATATTTAAAATGTTATTTCAGTGGTTGCCTTTAGTGAAAAAATACAGCACTTAAGTCAATAACAAACAATATTTAGGTGAGCAAACATGAACTTAGTTTCATAAATATACATTCTAAGTATATTAAGTACATAATACATTTCTGAAAATAAGATATTATTATTAAAAGGTATTGTAAAAGTTCCCCCTATGTACTATATTTAAGAGTTATACTATTTATGACCTTTTATTAAATCGGTTTAAAATTTTCTTTAGCAAAAATTTCTTCTGAAAATAGTTTCTTCAACTAACTTCCCACTTTGGTTTTGTTGAGGTTCATGTACATCGATGTATATTTATTTTCCATATTTATATAACCTTATTTCATTACCAAATCTGCTTTTGCCTTTTAGTCACCATGCTTAATGAGTGTGTGAAGTTTGAAGCAAAACAAACAACTTTTTTTTTCAAAAATTTTTTTTTTTTTTTTTTTTTTTTCTCATTCATTTGTTTATTGAATCTTCACAAAGTGAACTAACAATAAGTATTCAAATCTTAAAACTAAATACATAAAATTAATTAAGTCCAGCCAATGCTAGACAAAAATGTTTTATTTTGCACGATCAATATCGGTGAAATCACCTATTTAACGTTCTGATGGTGGCAAGGGTGTCCCTCCTTCTCAACCGAGAGTGGCCGCCAAAATTAAGTATATTGCGTGCAAGACTATTTGGATGAAGTTCCAATTTATTGATATGCCTTGTTGCGTACTTTGAAAATTCGTCTTTGACAAGAGGAACACAGAGATCCTTATGAATTCGTGAGTTTTTTACGTACCATGGAGCTGCGGTAATTGTTCGAAGAATTTTGTTTTGTCGTCTTTGAATTTTTTCAACGTTTGAAGCGGAGGCGGTGCCCCATAGTTGAATTCCATAGCACCATATAGGCTTTAGAATAGCGTTGTATAATAAAAGTTTGCAATCCAGCTTCAATGTCGAATTTCTACCCATAAGCCAATTCAGTTGAGCTGCTTTTAACTTTAACTGAGTAACTTTCGCATCTATGTGAGACTTCCACGTTAACCTACGGTCCAGGTGAATACCAAGGTACTTGACTTCATTTTGCTGCGGAATAGGTGAATTGTTGATTTGGATGGCTGAACATGTTTGTTTACGCAGCGTGAATGTAACGTGAGTACACTTTTGTTCATTAACTTTAATTTTCCAAAGTTTTAACCACATCTCTAATATTGAAATATACTCCTGCAAATTTCGCGAAGCTACTTGATGGCTTTCATGTACGCTGCAGAATGCTGTATCGTCTGCAAAAGTTGAAGTGTGGATTCCGGGTGTCGTTGGCATGTCAGAGGCATAAATCAAATATAAAGTAGGCCCCAGTATGCTGCCTTGGGGAACTCCTGCCTCGATTGGCTGAGTTGGGCTTATAAAGTCGCCTTCTCTGATAACAAACTTCCGCCCACATAAGTAGCTTTCCAGAAGCTTGTGTGTATTTGCAGGCAAGTTCAACTTTATTTTGTGTATCAAGCCCTCGTGCCACACTTTATCAAACGCTTGGGAAATGTCGATGAATAGAGCTGAGCAATACTTCTTCTCCTCAAAGGTCTGTCTTATGACATTGACTAGTCTGTGCGTTTGTTCTATTGTGCTGTGTTTAGCCCGAAAGCCAAATTGATGATCAGGGATGCATCCCACAGTGTTCAACATTGGACTCATCTTTGCCATTAACAATTTTTCGAACAGTTTTGAAATTGTTGGCAGTAGACTTATTGGTCTGTATGATTCTACCTTAGTGGGATCCTTCCCTGGTTTGGGTATCATAGTAATCATGGACACTTTCCACTCTGCAGGATAATACTCGAGACGTAAAATAGCGTTAAAAATAAAAAGAAGAATTCTACGAGCTACACGAGGTAGCTGCTCAAGCATTTTACCAGTAATTTTATCAATACCTGGAGCTTTCCTGGGGTTTGTGTTACGAATAACATTTTCAACATCTTGAAAACTAAGTCTCAAAGGCACAGGCGGTCTAACAGCATATGGCGGAAATTCAGCAACATCATCCGCTGTATCATTTGCAGTAAAAACGTTTTTCAAATGATTAACATACACTATCCCTTTTTCAGAATCGCTTCTTGCCCAATCTCCAGTTGAAGTTCGCAGAGGTGGCTTACCTACTACGGGTCTTTTCAGACCTTTTGTCGCTTTCCATAGAGAATAGTCGGTTTGAGGGGTACCATCAAGACCTTCCAGATAATTTTTAAGAGAAGCCATTCTTTGGATTTCGAGCAGATTTCTTAACTGAGCTATGCACTCTCGTAGCCTGCTTTTAAGCTGGGGAGACCTGCGAAGTTGCCACTCTCTTCTAACTCTTCTTTTTTCTGTTAGAAGTTGTTCAATTTCAAACGAATATGTTCTGTTGCTCACATTTCTGGATCTTATATGGCTAGTGGTGGCATGTTGTACGGCTAGATTAAGGTGTTCAGAAAATTCGTTAATCGACACATCAATATCCTCAGGCGTTCTCAAGGCAATATTTTCCGTACAATGTGTACTCAAATATTTCTTATATTTTATCCAATTAACTCGAGTGACGGTCAACGCCAAGTCACAAAACGGGGAACCAACCCCCTGGGGGAACGAAACAGAAACTATAGTCGGTGAGTGATCTGAGGACAAGTCCAATGAAGGCTCCACTTGCATCCATTCTGAGGGAAAATTTTTTGTAACTCCAAAGTCTATAACGTCTGGGATCTTGCGTTGGTCTGACGGCCAATAAGTAGGGTGTCCACTTGAAATCACACCTAAGCCCATTTTGGTAACGGTGTCAAAAAGCACACGGCCTTTCGGGGTAATTAAACGTGATCCCCAAAAAGTGTGTTTAGCGTTATAGTCGCCAGCCGCTAAAAATCGAGGACCAAGTGATTTGAAAAAAATTGAATATTGTCTTTCTGTTATTGAAAACCGTGGTGGTGAGTAAATCGAGGATATAACAATTTTTTCATGAAAATAATTAAGGCATATATTTGTAGCTTGGAGATATTCCTCACATGTCTCGTTCATTAAAAAGTGTTTAATTCTGGATTTTATTAGAATTGCCGATCCTCCGCAAGATCTTCCACGGGGATCTTTTGTGTCGTACAGTATGTAGCCATTAATTTTGAAAAAACTGTTAGTTGTCAAATGGGTTTCAGCAATCATCATTATATCGATCTGCTTTTCCATAAGGAAGTGCTCAAGTTCATTTTTGTGTTGGCGAATGCCGTTTGCGTTCCAGAAACATATTTTTAACCAATTCATTTTTTTAAAATTGCCTGTAAAATAGTGGATTGCATTTTTAGCATTTCCTGCATCATGTTGGTCATAGAGACGGTAAAAGTGTTAATGGATTGAACAAGAGTCTGCAGAGTTGCCTCTAGGTTACTAAAATTTGGATCGGAAATTTGGGGCTTGGGTTGCTGGTTCAAGTTTTGGTCGGATTTAACCACATTAGCATATGAAAATTGTTTGGTATTCTGCGTATTTGTGAGGTTGGTTGGATGGCCTACCTGGGGAAAATTGTTTTTGCCAATGACATTTGGCTGCTGGGCTGCTGGAGAAACCGATGACTTATTTGTCATTGACCGCTTAAAATGAGTATAGACAGGGCAACCTCTATAATTTGCAGTGTGGTTACCTCCACAGTTACTGCATTTTTTAACACTTGCGTCGGCCTTTGGCTTATTGCACTGAGTTGTGCCGTGAAGTTCGCCACATACAACACAAACAGCGGGCAACTTGCAGTAAGCCTTAGTGTGGCCAAATTCTTGGCAGTTTAGGCACTGAACGGGTCCTGAACGCTTATGTGGCTCCTCAACGGTAACCTTACGATGCAAAAGATATTTGAGGTTATATATTGGGTGAATTTCACTCTTTTTTAGCAGAACATCCCCTGGTTCTAGTTCAACCCTAAACATGGGTTGAGGGGTCTTTTCACGGTTCCTGATGTTTACTACTGTTTTTATTTTAAAACCCTTATCTTCCAATCCGGTTTTTACATCATCAGTATCTACGCATGGGTCAATCCCTTTAATAACGACCTGAAGACCTTTGGCACTTTTGAGCTGGTAAGTGTAAAATGATCTGTTCTGTTTTTCTAAGACATCAGACAATTTTCGGTAGTCGTTTTCATGGTTTACCTGAATTTTTGTTTCATTGATGTTTCCGCGCTTAACTGATGTCACGTTGAAATTGTCCTTACCGATTACCGTAATAAGTTGTTTTACCAGCTCATTAGAAGTAGATTCTCTCAAATATATTGGTGGCGGTTTAAATGTTTTTTTTGCTGTATTTGGCTCATCAGTCTGGAGGATTGCAAATCTATTACTTTGCGTTGCTGTAGCGGTATTATCCTCTTTGGATATCTTTGGTTGTGATGATATCTGAGCGGATTTCGGGCTTCGCTGACGTTTAACCACGGTTACATACCTGTCCATGCCTACTTGTGTTTTCGGCTTATCTGCAATAACTGAACTGGTAGATGGTTGGTCTTCTGTTGTAACAACAATGTTTGGCGAACACGAACGCGTGCGTTTTTTATCTCTTAGAGACAGGAGATTGTCCAACGATTTTTTCAATGATTCCTCTTCAGAAATCCAGAGGTTTTTTCTAGTGGAGCTAAGCTCCCTCTCAGAATTGCATCTACTAGGTACACTCATGCAATTTTTTTTTTTATTTATATTTTTTAAATTTAAAAGTATATAAAAATAATTGTCATAAAGATTTTCGGTTTTGCAAGTTTTTTTCCCACTGGGTAGGTAATCTTTACGCACAATAACAACAACAACAATGCACTGCCACCGCACTTGTTTTATTGAAATTTATTTTATTGTTTAGTTAATGAAATGTAAGGAATTTATTTTCCCGTTGTTTTTTTTTTAAATAATTTGTTATTGTTTTTGCAATTTAATACAATATATTATTGTTTTTGTATATCAGATTAAAAATATGTTAGCACAATGATTTTTGGTTTGTTTTTTTTTCACTTTTTAAAAACACGACTGTGCGGTTGAAGAATCACAGTCAAAAATTTTCACACAAAATTGCAAAAATTTATGGCTTCTTTCGGAATTTTGAATATATCTCAGCTATACGTGAACCGATATTACTGAATTTCAATAGCAAACACATGGCACGATGCAGTAATAGAATGGTAAAAGAAAAAAGTCTAATGGTTTTCTCAGAAACGGTATTTCAACGACCGACAGACGGACAGACTGACATAGCTTAATCGACTTTTCCATTAATTCTGGATCAGAATATATATATATATATATATATATATATATATATATATATATATATATATATATATATATATATATATATATATATATATATATATATATATATATATATATATATATATATATATATATATATATATATATATATATATATATATATATATATATATATATATATATATATATATATATATATATATATATATACTTTATAGGGTCGCAAAAAAAACCGTAGAAATTACAAACGGAATCACAAACTTATATATACCTTTAACATTTTTGTGAATGGTATAAAAAAAACCGTAAAAAGTAGGCAAGTTTCAGCCATTTCTTGATCGCTAAAAGCTCGCATTATATAGACGGAAAAGTCATTCAATTACCTCGATCGGAGTTTTTGGTTGGGCTCTACAAGGGTTTGAGTGGGACCATACACCAAAAACACAAAAGTACCGTTATTTTAAAAAACGGTACTTGGAAAAAAATGTTACAACGTTTTTCGTATCCAGCTTGATTAGGACTAATCATAACAACTTCCAAGAGTGTTTTGCTGTTCATTTGCAAAAATTTGTCTTCTATTGGAATCAATGCCTCATTATAAGTTGCATGTGAAAATTCAATTGTTGCGTGGTTGGAGGTAATTCTCTTTCGATACGTCCTTCATATGTATTTCAAAGTTGATTTGTTTCACAAGTTACAATATGATAGCAAATAGATGATTAGATATAGTTGCCTTGTGAATCGTTTTTTTTAACAATTTTAGGGTTTGGCACGCATCCCGATAAGCTGCATATGAATTTGTATGTTAGAATTTGAGCATATAGCAAAGTTTGATCAAAAACAGGAAGCTGGCGTTGTAGCTGGTAGCATTGCAGTCATTGTTGTGTTTTTAAGCATTTATTTATTTATTGAATCTTCAACAATAAGTATTCAAATCTTAATACTAAACAAAACATATATATTTTCGAGGTGAACAGATAAATGCACTGCAGTTGGATGACGCTCAAAGATTTGGGAATCCCAAAATTCGCCAAACAGCTTCATTGCTGCTAATGTATCGGGCCATTGGATATTGTGTAATTTCGTCGTTTGGTTACGTACTCGTATTTACAGATATACATAATTGATTTGACGAAATTTATTTGTATTGTTGGGATATAAAGTTGAATGTTTGAGAATATCTTTCAAAAATTTCCAAAGTCTACTGATGATTAGGGTAGTTCCTATGAAATGTCGACATATAGATAGCTGGGAAACATAGAAAAGAAGCTATTTATAATTTTTTATGGTATATATATATATATATATATATATATATATATATATATATATATATATATATATATATATATATATATATATATATATATATATATATATATATATATATATATATATATATATATATATATATATATATATATGTATATATATATATATATATATATATATATATATATATATATATATATATATATATATATATATATATATATATATATATATATATATATATATAACGCTGCTGGTTACAGCGATGCGTTGTTTATTGCGTCATAACTTTGCTGACACACACTATGAAGTATTTTTTACCCCTTTCAGATTCATTATACCGAAGTTTAACTGTCTTATGTATGAATATGTAGAATAAAGTAGACACTTTGACAAGATATTTTAAAATTTTTTACACACAAATTTTTAATGCGAGTTTTAAACCCTGTTTACAGTTTTTAGTCAAATCAACATATCAAAAAATAAATTTACAGACATTCGTGCATAAATGTATTTGTTTTAATTTAATAATGCCTTGTTTGGAATTTTTCTGCTTCTGGAAGGTTTTTACCAAATTATCTGCACCAATAAAAAGACTCGTAATACACTTTTTGTGTCTATTTTTCGTAGAATTTCTAAAATATTGTGCGGTGTTATTAATTACTTTTGGAATTGGATACCTAATATTCTATTTCGTAAGTAAAAAATGTTAGAAAATATTTGTTATTTAAATCCTAAATCATCCTAAATTTAAAGGGGAAAGCAACAAATGATGAGAGCTCATTAAGGAACGATTTTAAGTCTGAACGTCTCAACTCTGGACTAATTCAAAATGGCAATTTTAGCAAATTTCCCTATGTCGTAGAAATACCATCAAAAGCTTCAGCAGAATCATTGAAAAAACATTTGAGTACTCCTCATTCAAGACCTTAAAAGTTCAGGGATCTCATGGCACAGAATATCTCTAACGCTACGCTAATTTAATCAAATATATCACGAAATTTAAGCTTGATTCTTTATTATTCAAAAATTCAAATTCTATGGCAACTATCATGATTCTTTTGTTAATCCTCAGACGATGGAATGTCCTGTGCCGTAGATGTTGTCTGTGTCGTATCTGTATCAAAATTTCTCTTTTCTTGCCATAGTTCTTCGTTTTTTTCATCAATTAAGCTGGAATTTATTTTTGGTCCATTTTTAAAATTCTTCTTTGGCTTTGATTTTTTGCCCAAACTTGTTTTAGTTGTTTGAGAAGGTCGACTTGTTTCATATGGTTCATACTTTTCTTGAGAGATGAACAAATCCTTAATTGGAACGACTTCATTGCTGGTTCTTGACGTTATTGCGGTGCTATTAATTTCGGGCTTGTTAAACTCATTTTCAAGTTGCTCCAATAGACTTTCTCTTTCCTCCACTAGTTTTTCGTCAGGTACACCGATTCTTAAGCAGGTTTCACTTACAACTAGGGCCATTTCATTGCTGTCTTCATTTGTTATTGCGGTGCTATGGATTCCGGACTTGCTAAAACTAATTTCAGATTTTCTGTGCTGCTTTATATTCTCTTCGAACTCGGCTTCAATTTCCAGCTGTTCTAATAGCCCTGCTCTTTGTTCTATCAGCTTTTCGTCAGGTGCACCGATTCTTAAGAAAGTTTCATTTAGAAGGGGTTGCGTTTCTGAGCCATATTCCCTTCGAAAATAGTTCTTAGTGTTCAAATTTGCGGAGGCTGGACTGGTACGGAATATATGGTCCAACTAAGTTTTAAATAAAAGACAAAAGTTGTTTTTTATACATGAAATATATTGTTCTGTGTTATCCAAATAACACAATTAAACAAGTAAGAGTGTAGTATATTCGGCTGGGCCGAATCTAAAATACCTTTCACGATAGTCCCGTAAATATATAGTATATATTATAAATTTGAACTAAATATGCTCGAATATACATGGACCGCTATCGGGTGAAAAATGTTGTTTGCCTCGGAATCGCCACGCCAACGATGTAATCTTTCATGGAAAAATCGGTTTAGGCTATGGACCGATATCGGAAATTTTCATTTTCTGTATTTTAATAACCTTTTATAATCAGAACTGCTTTTAAGTAAAAACAATTTTTTTCATGGAAAAATCGGTTTAGACTATATCTCGGGTATATGTATAAAGACCGATCGGTTTAGACTATATCTCGGGTATATAGGACCGATATTGAAGTATTAATTTTCTGTGTTTGGTAACCTCCAAAACTGTTTTTTAGCAAAACTGTTTTTAACCGATATCGAAAGTTTTCATTTTATATATTTAAATAACCTTCGTTTATTACCAAAACTGCTTTGAGGTAAAAAAAAGTTTTTTATGTGGCATTTTCATTAAAAATCGGTTTAGGCTATATCTCGGGTATGTGTGAACCGGTATCGCGGAAAACTTTTTGCCTTTTAGTCCCCATGATCAATAATTGTGTCAAGTTTGAAACAGAACATCGTCCAGAGCTACTCCATTTGTTATCGTACAACGCATTACAGAGACAATTCGTTTTTCAGCCGTACGCTTCCCCTATGGAATAAGTTGCCTACAGGCGTGTTTCCTGGCTGTTATAACATTGAAAAGTTCTAGTCAAATGTTCACAAACACTACTCCCTCTTTCGCTTCCTCACAACCTATTTGCGTAGTTCTGGTACAATGCACTGCATATGTAGGGGTAATCCCCAATAATAAAAAAAGAACAAAAAAATTTTTTTTTTTTAATTTTCATACAAAATTGCAAAAATTGGTCTTTTTCGGAATTTTGGATATATCTCAGCTATACGTGAACCGATTTTACTGAATTTCAATAGCAAACCCATGAATCAATGAAGCAATAGAATGGTGGAAGAAAAGTTTCTAACGGCGGGCTGACGGACATCGCTTAATCGAATTTTCTGTCAATGCTGATTCAGAATATGTAGACTTTATAGGGTCGGAAATTAAAATTGAAGAAATTACAAACGAAATCGCAAACTTATATACTCGTATACCCTTAACATTTTTGTGAAGGTTATAAAAATGTTTAAACGATCAAAACTTCTGTAAAAACTTCTGTATCAACTTGTCTATAAGAAATTGTTTCATGTGTTTTAATATGTTTTAAGAGGACAATAACTCGAAATTTTAATACATATTTCCACTTTTTTGAAGAAATCAACTAAGAACATTGATCTATCTACCGTAATAATTTCTCCCCATTACTTTACTCTTTCTCAAAATTATATCAACAAAAAAATTTTAATTTGATTTTTTTTTTCTTTTTGTTATATTGGGCTAGTACTAAGGGGAGCACTGGTCCAATATAAAATTGGAATTTGGCCTTTATTCAAGTAAAAAGTAATCAAAAAACTGATTAATTAATATTTTGTTATATTTTGATTTGAAAAAAATAATAAAAGCTTTATTAAAACTTCAACCTTTCAAATAAAAACGCCTTTAGTCAAGTAAAATCGTAATCAAATTGTTCAATTAGAGTTTTTGTACTGTTTTTTAAATTATTAGGCCCGTTATTACAACTTGGCGTTAGTTAAAGGTAGGATTTTATCGGCCGGATAAACCGCATTTCGTTAGTTGTGGTTATTTACTAAAAATTGGTACAAATTTGTAACAATTGTTACTAGAAAGCGTTCATGAACCCAAAAAATTTTCAACGAGAGAGCGTAAAAAATTGTGGGACAGAAAAATTCTTGCAAAATTTTTACAAATAAAATTTTTACTTGCAATAATTCTATATTAAGTTAAAAATAAAAATATTTTTAAAAATTTTAAAAATTGTAAGTATATGTGTTGAATTCATTGTACTATGGCAACCCAAATTTATATTCTTTTTACGTTATTCATATTTGTAACATTTGACTCGTTCTTAGTTCTCAATAAAAATTATTTGTTGAAAAAACGTGTTAGTAATTTGAGTGTTTCATTTTATTAAACTGGTTAATATCAAATATTCCAAGATTACAATTAACAGGTTATGGGCCTAGGACCCAAGTAGAAATTTGATATTGATTTTTTATATGGCAAGGAAAGTGATGAGCTCGCTGTACCAAATTGAAAAAAGGGATGAAACCAATTATGATTGTTGGTGTGTCCAAATGAAGAATATTCTGGTTTATTCTGAGTTGTGGTATGTTGTTAATGGCAAATATGTGAAAGTGGATAGTGAATCCAAATGGAATACTGTGAATGATAAAGCACTGGCAACTATTGTTTTGAGAGTGAAGTCGTCTCAGTTCAGTTACATAAAAAATATTTAGAAGGCGTCTGATGCGTGGAAGCGCTTGGAAGAGGTTTACAAGGCAAGTGCACCAGCTCGTAAAGCAAGTCTTTACAAAAGGTTGTTTTCATTAAGATAGATTGGTGGCATGGGTATGCCTGAATACTTCAATTCGCTCACCGACATTGTGAAGAAACTTGCTGAGGTTAAGATTGAGATAAAGGATGATCTGGCCAAATGGCCGATGAAAATAATAGACATGTCAACAGCAGTCAACAAACAATGTAAAAGCAAAATCAAATTTAACGGACATTGTTTCAAGTGCAAAGAAGATAGAGGGGAAAAAAGTTTTGCGTTAAGATTGCTCACAGCAACAGATGCTGAAACGAATAACACACATGCATACGTGTTGGACAGTAGCGCAGCCGTAGTAAAAGTATGTTTGTGGAGTTAAAACAGTGCTGAAAATTATTAATGGGAAGATATACACACATAAATGGACTACCGATGGGATCTCCAGCTTCCCCAATTATTGCTTATATTAGTTGTGTTCGACGTCGCTACCGCGGGACCGCGGGCAAATTGGGTAAATGAGAAAGCTACTGAGAGAGTAATTTGTGTTTCTCATTTTACCAGACTTTACCCGTACTTTTTTTCCGTGCAAAATGTAAAATTGTTAAACCATTTAATCAGCTGTTTGATAGTTATGAAAATGAAATAGCAAAGTGCAAATTATAAAAAAAATATTTGAAAATGTAACAATACGTTATATTTAAATAAGTTATATTAAAATAAAGATTATCTTCCGTTTTTATCTAGCTCAAAATGTTTGGCAAAAGTGTTTCGTTTGAATTGCAACAGCGCTGTCAACTCAGCGCTTTTCACACTGATTTTAGTGGTTTTTAAAAATCGCACAAAGAATTTGTAAATCAATGTACGATGCTTTTATTTAATTTTTAGTGCACTTTCTTTTAATAGTATTCAAACAATCTGTACTGATAGCTACATATTTAAACAACTTTGCTTATATATATTTTCTGCATTTCGTTTTTTTTCTTGCACCAAAATTTTATAAATTTTATTTGATATCAATATACGAGTATTGCTAATTTGTTACCATCTAGAAAAAAAATTTATGTTATATGAAATTTGTTAAAACCACAAACTAAATATGCAAAAATTTATTGAATAAAAAGGTTTGTTTATACGTTTGTCCTCGATGACAAGTTTTTGACAATAGTAGCCTCAAAATATTTGAGGTGTATTTTACGAACTTTACGATTTTTTTTGTATAAACTACACAAACTGTTAACATTTTGGGTTTGTACAAACATTTTTTTTATGGGGCTGTTTGCTGGTTTTTACAAATATTTGAAACATGTTTGCACAGAAATAAACAATTTTTGATTTTCGTGCAAACATTATGAATGTAAGTTTAAATTTTGTCATTTCAATGAAATTTTTGCAGAGTGAGGTGGTGGAAGAGAAAACACACTGTTTTTTTTTTTTTTTTATATAATTCAATTATTTATTGTATCTTCTAAAAGTACTAACAATAAGTATGCAAATCTTAAAACTAAAAATTCATTAATTAATATAGAAAAAAAATTAATTAATATTGAAAAATTTTATTTACTTAGGTCCAACCAATACTAGACGAAAAGTTGTTTCTTGCGTGTATTTTGTTGGTAAATCACCTTTCCAACGCTCTGATGGTTGCGAGGGTGTCCATCCTTCTCAGTCGAGTGTGGCCACCAAAGTTAAGGATGCTACGTGCGAGAGGATTCGGGTGAGACTCCAATCTGTTAATGTACCTTATCGCGTGCTTTGAAAATTCATCTTTCACTAAGGGTACACCTAGATCTTTGTGAATTCGAGAGTTTTTAATATACCATGGAGCTGCAGTAATTATACGGAGAATTTTATTCTGGCGCTTTTGAATTTTCTCAATGTTAGATGCAGAGGCGGTAACCCACAATTGAATTCCATAGCTCCATATTGGCTTTAGGATTGCGTTATACAAGAAAAGTTTGCAATCTAGCTTCAAGATAGAATTTCTGCCGATGAGCCAATTTAGTTGCACCGCTTTTAATTTCATCTGGGTGACTTTAGCGTCAATGTGAGACTTCCACGTGAGCCTACGGTCGAGATGAATACCAAGGTATTTGACTTCACTGTGCTGCGGAACAATGTAGTTGTCGATTTTGATAGCCGAACAAGTTTTTCTACGTAGTGTGAATGTAACATGGGTACATTTTTGTTCATTTACTTTGATTTTACAAAGTTTCAGCCATTTCTCCAATATAAGAATATGTTCTTGCAAATTTTGTGATGCTAATTTATAGTCTTCATGGACACTGATGAATGCTGTACCATCTGCAAAGGTTGAAGTGTGAATTTTGCAGAATTTTGGCATGTCTGAAGCATAAATCAAATATAAAGTTGGACCAATATGCTACCCTGGGGAACTCCAACTTCAATTGGCTGAGCCGAGCTTTTGAAATCGCCTTCCTTAACGACGAATTTCCGGTCATATAAGTAGCTCTCTAACAGCTTGTGCGTGTTTGCAGGAAAGTTTAATTTTATTTTATGGGTTAAGCCTTTGTGCCACACTTTGTCAAAAGCTTTGGAAACGTCAATGAATAGAGCTGAGCAATATTTTATATCTTCGAACGCATTTCTGATAACATTCACCAGCCTGTGTGTCTGTTCTATGGTGCTATGCTTAGCCCTAAAACCGAATTGATGGTTAGGAATACATCCTACTTTATTCAAGATTGGGGTCAACCTCGTCATTAGGAATTTCTCGAAAAGTTTTGAAATTGTTGGCAATAGACTTATCGGCCTATATGACTCAACTTTTGTAGGATCCTTTCCTGGTTTGGGTATCATAGTAATGACAGACACCTTCCACTCAGTAGGAAAATACTCGAGACGTAAAATAGCATTAAAAATAAAAAGGACGAGTCTTCAAGCTACTTGGGGTAACTGCACAAGCATTTTGTTGGTAATTTTATCAATGCCTGTAGCTTTTCTCGGGTTTAAGTTACTAATAGCATTATCGACATCTTGAAAACGAAGTCTAAAAGGTACGGGAGGTCTAACTGCATATGGCGGCATATCAGCTTCATCATTCAGTCCGTCAATGGCAAACACGCTTCTCAAGTGGTTAGCGTACAGCATTCCCTTTTCGGAGTCACTTCTGGCCAAGACCCCAGTCGGAGTACGCAAGGGTGGCTTAGATCTAACGGGTCTCTTTAACCCTCTTGCTGCTTTTCACAAAGAATAATCGGATTGAGGACTACCATCGAGGCTTTCCAAATAGGTTGTGAGGAAAGCCACTCTTTGCACTTCAAGCAAATTTCTTAGTTGACATACGCATTCTCGAAGGCTAGCTTTAAGCTGGGGAGACCTGCGAAGATGCCATTCTCTTCTGATTCTCCTTTTTTCTGAGACAAGGTGTTCGATTTCAGAAGAACAAGTTCTGCTATTCATATTTTTAAAATTTGTAGTGGTAGCATGTTGCACGGCTTTTATAATATTTTGGGAAAAATCATTAATTGACTCATCAATATCCTCTGGAGTTCTCAAAGATATATTTTCCGTACAATGAGTACTTAAATATTTTTTATATTTTAGCCAATTCACTCTAGACTGGAATACACCTATGTCGTTAAATGGGGATCCAATGTTCTGGGGGAAACATATAGAGACCATAGTAGGTGAGTGATCGGAGGACAAATCCAATAAAGGCTCCACATGTATCCATTCTAAGGGGACGTTTTTTACGATTCCAAAGTCAATAACATCTGGGATCTTTCGCTGGTCAGATGGCCAATAGGTGGGACTCCCGCTGGAGATTACATCTAAACCCAATTTTGATATATTATCAAAAAGCACACGACCTTTCGGGGAGATTAATCTTGAGCCTCAAAATGTGTGTTTAGCATTATAGTCACCAGCAGCTATAAATCGGGATCCAAGAGAAGTAAAAAAATTTGAGTAATGGTTTTCTGTAACTGAAGGCCGAGGCGGGGAATAAATTGATGAAATTACCAATTTACTGTGAATGTGTTCAATACAAATATTTGTTGCTTGAAAATATTCTTCACATGTCTCATTTAACAAGTAATGTTTAATTCTATTTTTTATTAGAATAGCCGAACCTCCACAAGATCTTCCACGTGGATCTTTAGTGTCATATAGTATATAGCCATTTATCCTGAAATAACTTCTTGACGTCAGGTGAGTTTCAGCAATCAACATAACATCGATTTGCCTTTCCCTCAGGAAGTGTTCAAGTTTATTTTTATGTTGGCGTATGCCGTTTGCGTTCCAGAAACATATTTTTAAATAAATCATTTTTTTTAATAGCCTGTAAAATAGTTGATTGCATTTTTAGCATTTCCTGCATCATGCTGGTCATAGAAGCCGTAAAAGTATTTATTGACTGAACCAAAGTCTGCAATGTGGCTTCAAGGTTGCTAAAATATGGGTCGGGCTGTTGAGACTTGGACTTCTGATTCGCGTTTGGCATATTAGTCTTAACCACATTGGCACAAGAAACTTGGTTAGAGCTTGGAACATTTATTTGGGTTGTTGACTGACCTGCTTGAGGAAAATTGTTGCTTGAAATGAATTGCGATTGCTGGGACGGCTTGGGAGGAGTTAATGATTTATTTGGCATTAAGCGTTTGAAGTGGGTATAAACTGGGCAGCCCCTGTAATTAGCAGTATGATTGCCTCCACAATTACTACATTTTTTTACGTTTGTATCAGTTTTTGATTTGGTGCACTTTGATGTTCCATGGAGATCACCACACACAACACAGACAGTGGGCAATTTACAATATGTCTTAGCGTGGCCATACTCCTGGCAGTTCATGCACTGAACGCTTATGAGGCTCCTCTACAGTAACTTTCCGGTGTAGAAGGTATTTAACATTATATATTGGATGAACCTCATTATTCTTTAAGGTGATATCTCCAGGTTCTAATTCCACCCTAAACATGGGCTGAGGTATCTTTTCTCGGTTTCTAATGTTAAAAATATTCTTAATTTTAAACCCTTTCTCCTCCAAACCAGATTTAACGTCATTAGGATCTACGCCACACTAAGTGAATCAAGAAAATGTTTTCTTGTAACAATGTTTTGAATTGTGTAAAAGTTTACCTTCGTTTTAGAAATTAAAAAGATAAAGATAACGGAAACAGAATAGCAATTTGTGAACTTTTATTTATATTGTGCGAACTTCATATGGCGAGCAAATTGCCGCAACACAATGGCCATCTATTCTTATTGAAAAGAAAAAAATTTATTAATATGTGTTTGTATACGCGATTCATTGCGTTTGCATGTGTTTGTATTGTTTATGTGCAAGCGGAACATACGGTTTACGTAATTTATATGGCCGTTAAACAATCTAAGTATTCGTTAATGCCTAACAATCGGAATGTAAAATGGATATTATTTAATACGTTTATACGTATGTACATGTTACTCGTCTATGTGAATAAAACTATTGTAAATAACCAAAATTGCCGCATAAACAGTAAAGTAAGCTTTTTTTTCGAATAGATAGATAACTTACGAAAATATTTACTGATTAAATACTTATTTGCAAATAAGAAATTTATTTATTTATTTATCAAAATTAATTACAATAATACAATTATAGTAATTAAAATAAAAAATAAACGAGAACTAGCTACCAAGGCTTTCGTCTCATATAATTAAATATATTTCATTTACAAACTGTGAAGTAGATTACAATCTAATATGAATTTATGGAGAAGTTCAATGTTGTGTTCATTAATATTTTTTAAACATTTAGATGATTGGGTGGATTTGAACAGTTTTATTCTAGTATTGTGAAAAGCTTGACACTCGTCTAATATGTGTAGCAAATAAGATATAAAGAGTTGTCACTGCACAATTTCAAAGATTTCGTTGCTGGGGCCACAAAGTACGTTCTTTTCTGTGGAAGTGGCACACAAGAAAAATGTCAAAAATTGCATACAGAAATAAATACTCACAAATTTTAATTTACTTTCATTGAATTACAAAAAAACATTTAATTTTTTATTTTTATGTCATTATTTTAGTAATCAAAATGCTACCCATTAGTTACATTTTTGAACATAAGCCATACTAAAAAAATAAAATTTTCCATATACAAATTGACGCATAAACAGTCAGTTAATAATTTGCAAATAGTTTTTATTTGCGAGTAGGCTGTACATAAACGTCGTAATTGAAAGCTAATTTACTTTTCAAATCGAACAAAATTTGAAAAATAACTAAGTGATACATAGTTATTTTTCTCATAAATGTAAAACGCGTTTTTTATTGGATTTCAATGCATTGTACAATTTAGAAGTTGAGAGCACTGAATTTTAAAATTGTATAAATAAATAACACCTGTTTTTAATTTCGGGCTTGAAATGTGGTTTTTTGTGTTCCAGCAATTTTTGGCAAATTGTGTGTTTTCTGAGAGTATTTTTTGTTTACTCTCATTTTGCCGGACTTTACCCGGAATTTCCTCGAACAAAGCTATTGTAATGGAAAAGTTATTAGCCAGCTCCATAGAAAGGTTGAATATAAAACCGAGAGTAATGACTAAATACGTGGACGATTTGTTTTGTATCATTCCTGATTTAGCAATATTAAATTTACAATGGAGAAGGAGAGTAATTCAAGATTTCCGCATTTGGAAACAATAGTAATTAGGAAGGATAATAGGCTTGTTATGGATTGGTATAAAAAGCCAACTGCATCAAGAAGAATAATAAATTATTTTTCAAAACATAGTAGGAGTATTATCATCAACACTGCTAGGAATTTTGTTGAAAGGGTACTTAGAATAAGCGATGAAGAGTTCCATAGAGGGAACATTATTAAAATTAGGATCTTGTTAAAAGGTAATGATTTGAATTTGTGAATCAATTTGGAAATAGAAATATACATAATGTAGTTAATTTATCAGAACCAATACTTTATAGACCTCTAACGTATATACCAGGATTAACAGAAAGGCTAGCAAGATCTAACATATTTAATAGAGAAAAATATAGAATAGCTCATAAGAGTTATAACACGTTATGTACACTATTTAGTAAGACTAAGGCTAGACTTAGTAAACTGGAACAACAAAAAACAAATTAAGGACAAGGATTGCAGGACATGAGTCAGACCAAAAATATAGGCATGTTAATTCACAGAAGACACCAATATCTTCTCATTGCTCCAGATTAAATCACTACCCTCATTTTGAAAATGTTTCAACAATAAAAACAGAAAGTAATTTTAAGAAACGTCGTATGTTAGAAATGTTAAAGATTATTCATGCACCTGCAGATCAGAAAATTAATTTTAAGATGGATACTTATAATTTGGCATAGAGTTATAGACATTTAATTAACAAAAAATGATTACATTGAATGTATATGAGTATAGTTATTAGGATATTATTGAATTATGTTAAATTTTTTCATATTATTCTGTAAGCAACATTTCCTATGTTAATTTGTTTATGTTAGAAAACAACATGTTGTAATTGTTAGCAGGGCACATGTTGGTTGCAGAATAAATTTCTTGGTTTACATTATGTTATTTTTAATTTTTAATATTGTTAATTATTTTTCTTTGAGTTAGCCTTTTTTGTAAACCAAAAATATTTGACAATTTTTTGTTTTCAAAAAAAGTTATAACAATATTAATTTTTCCTGAAGATACCAACAAATTGTTGGCGAAATATTGAAAAATAAATGCTAGAAAATTCTTAAATTTTTTATATAAAAAAACAAGATCTTAAGCTGAAAAAATTTTATAAATATTTAATAAAGAAAGATGAAAAAACATTAAGATAAAATTATTATAAAATGGGTAATATTATTTTTTATTATTATACGGTTATAATTTTTCCGACTATGAGGAAAAATCGTTGCCAAAATTTGATATCGATAATTTTTCATCGAATTTATATTGGATATAAACGTTAAATATTTTAACAATAACCATTTATCCCAATTCCAATTACGCAAAAATGATTAAAGTCGTATTAAGACTGATGGGAGGGGTTTTTCTATAAATGGAGGATTTCTTCTATAACTGTGAGATTTCTTCTATAATGTTCTTAACAAATTTCACATAAATACACCTCGTCACAAAGATTTACTGGAATAAACAACGGGCTTCTACACGTGATTATACAATATATTTAAATATTGTTTCTGAATAACGATTTGATAAAATATCGTTATAATTATTGTAAAGCTACCATTGTCTTAATAAAAGTACCATAATCGCACTAGAGGCCAAGTTTGGCAAACACAAGCTCTAGCTATTGAACGAATTCGATGACATACCATCAGCCGGCCGTATCAGACCCTGTTTGATCGTCTAATATCTGCTTAAAAGACAGTTTCATTATCGTGAAAATATTATACTTTCTATTATACAAAATGGGGTTTTTTAAAATGAAAAGAAAATTTCTAAACTTGGTGCGTTTTTATTGAAATAACGCGCTTTTTCTTCCATTTTGGTGCGTTTTGAAACTTCTAAGTTGACAACGCTGATAAAATTAGCAGGTGACAACTACATACAAGCTGAGGGTATAGGAAAAGTAAAATTAAATTTCAAAGACGGTGAATTTGATTTTCATGATGTTCTTATGTGATGTGTGTGAAGATAAATTTTAAAATTTTTAACCTCAGCCACAAACCTGCTATTTCAGCATACCTCTGTTAATATACTAACATGGCTCTGTTAAGCATGAAAATCGCAATTTAAGCAATAAAAATGTGTTTTAAACCAATAATTTTAACAAATTTTTACGAAACAATTTGAAATAATTTTCTTGAATCAAAATCTGTAAAGACGGGTTATAAAAGTTTTAAAAGAACCCTCCAATAAAAAAAAAAATTGCACGAACTTAAAATTGAAAATATTATAAAATTTTTCAGAAATAAAAAAAGATGGGCGAAAAAAAATTATTGGAGATCACTCCTTAGGCCGTCCGTAACGATGTCCAATGGGCAAAAGTCGCAACAGTGCGTTTTTCTAGAAATAACAGCCATTTTTAACAAAATGGCCCTTTGAAATTTGAAAATGGACTTTGGTCCCTTTTACGAAAATGGCAGGAGATGGGAAAAAAAAATTATTGGAGATCACTCCTTAGGCCGTCCGTAACGATGTGCAATAGTCAAAAGTCACAACAGTGCGTTTTTCTAGAAATAACAGCCATTTTTAACAAAATGGCCCTTTGAAATTTGAAAATGGACTTTGGTCCCTTTTACGAAAATGGCAGGAGATGGGCAAAAAAAATTATTGGAGATCACTCCTTAGGCCGCCCGTAACGATGTGCAATGGTCAAAAGTCACAACAGTGCGTTTTTCTAGAAATAACAGCCATTTTTAAAAAAATTGCCCTTTGAAATTTGAAAATGGACTTTGGTCCCTTTTACGAAAATGGTAGGAGATGGGCGAAAAAAAATTATTGGAGATCACTCCTTAGGCCGTCCGTATATATATATATATATATATATATATATATATATATATATATATATATATATATATATATATATATATATATATATATATATATATATATATATATATATATATATATATATATATATATATATATATATATATATATATATATATATAACAGACTGGCTGTTACAGCCAACGGACACACAAACATTTTTATGGGGATATATCGGACCGAATCGATCTCACTTTAGGAACAGTGTGGAATATAATTCATAGTTTTTTTTATACATACAAGCTCCTTTAGCCCTTCTGCTAATAAATTGGCCGGACAATGAACAAATTAAATTTTCTTAAATTAACACAAAGATTGAAAATTAATCTACAATGCATAAATTTGTTTTTTATTTTTTATTGGTCACAGCTAAAACCGTTTGAAATAAAAATGTTATGTGTAGGAAGGCTGTTATAACGTATAAACTAGTCAAAAATATACATATATGTATTTTATTTAAAAGTAGTTAATCACCCGTATAGTGTTTACCGTATTTCGAATACGCCTATTACTGGATTAAATAAAACTGCAAAACTTTTCATTATTACATTACAAGCTGAACTCGAAAAACACCAGACACGACAATGCTAAATATAAATGACCATAATCACATCATTTTGATAATAATATACATATATATATATAATATTTATACACTACAACTGCTTTAACTTGCAAATTTTAGATAGTGAAATGTTCATTTACTTTTTCACGATTTTTAGAGTAATTTTTGTTACTCTCCCGTTGCAGAGTAAATTAACCTAAAAGTAAGCGATAAATTACAGGGAATATAATCTTACCTTTAACTTAACCAGAGGTTTTATATATGAAGTTGCCACATTTGCAGATGCTACCACATTTTTTACTCAAAGAATTACAATTAAAGTCAAGTTTAGTTGTCGAAATAATTAATTAAAAATGATTTGGCGTTCGTTAACTTATAAAAGCGAAATATATTTTTAATATGCTTATGTATGTATATTAGCTTCATCAGTATGTCGTTTTTAACCGACTTCTTTAAACTCGATTTTGAACCACTTTATCTCATTATCATGATCAATATCGCCAGGATTCGAATACCTTTCCAATTTATTTTATCATTAATAATAGCCAGTTTACCAATCACGAAATGCATACAAAAGAAAGTCACTTCGACTATCTCACGATTTGCTATTTGTATGCACTTACATACATAAGTACGTATTTAAAGTTTTAACACATTATTCGCATGGAATATAATTAAATGAACCGAACTCTCGAACTCTGTCGAGATTGACAAACTCGCTGCAAAGCGTGTTTATAGTATTATTAAACTGTATTTATTATTTGAAGATCATTTTTCCGCAACATTTGAAAAAAAATTTGTTTTTGTTGACAAAAAAAATTGTGAAAGAAAAAGTAGCAAATTACATAATATGCATGCAAACGTTTAGCGTCAAAACATAAGAATATACATACTTAAACTATATACTTACGAGTCGAAAAGACCACAGAGCAAAATAATAAAGTATTAACAGAATTAGAAAAAATTTTAAAATTTCATTAAGACATTTAAGAGAGTTATTAACGATCAAAACTACGGATTCGCGTACGAATGATTCAAGCATTTCCATTGTTGGTTCTCTCAAAGGAATATCGTTTTAAATCATAATCAAATTTTGTTTTATTTTTGCAATTTCAACGAAAAAATTTATGGCGAAACAATAATTAATGAAAAATATAGAAATAAATTTATTCAATAACAATTTATATACTACAAGCGGTAAGTAGGTACGACACAACTGTCAATAAAAACTAAATTATCTTGGACACCAACCTGTGGTGACAGCCTTAAGGCGAATTTAGGTGAATTCGATTTGGGCAACATGTTGGAAGTTTTATACACAGTTGTAATTTTTCGTATTTAACTAACAGCTGTGTTTTTGTTGTTGTTGTGTTCGGAATAAAAATATTTCTTATCAACAAATAATCTGCTAAAACAAATTGTATAAATTTCTTTTCAAACTTTAAATGATAAAACGTATTATGTCGGAAGTCGATGTAAAAGCTGGTATTCAAGAAATTCTTAAAAGAATTGATGTCGCTTACGAACAGCGATCAAAGGTCTGTGGTTTTAAGAACGAATATGTATTTGTTAATAAAACATGTATATTGATTTATGTAAATATGTATGTAAATACAATGTTTATCGTTCTAGCATTTTAAAGGAGGAAGACCTCTTTTAGTAGCTGTTAGCAAAACTAAGCCTGCGGAATTAGTTGTTGAAGCCTATGCAGCGGGTCAACGACATTTCGGGGAGAATTACATTCAGGAGCTGGTTGAAAAAGGCCATCATCCTGAAATTTTAGCAAAATGTCCAGAAATAAAATGGCATTTTATTGGTCATTTACAAAATAATAAAATTAATAAGGTACAGTGCAAGATTTTTATACTCTTAAGTAATAATAAGCAAAGGATGGTTAAATCCGAAACGTTATAAAACACTTAATGTTCACGAGGTAAATGCGCCTAAGTTCGGCAGGTGCTAACCGCGATCGTATAAATTCATTAGTTTATATAAATAATATATAAATACACTCTTAAATGTTTGTAGAATAACTCTTACATTTTTTCATATTGTCATTTATTTGGGAAACTTTCCGTTAAATGTGTGTAAAAAGAAGTGAGTATAGCATTTCAAGCGGTTTCCCGTGTCAGTGGGAATACTGTACTCATTAGTAGACTTGAAAATCTTTAAAAAGTATATTAAAATATTTAACCTTATTTATTTATTCATTCTGTCCCGACAGACTACGATCTGCCAAATTTTTTGTCATTCGCAGTTCAACTAGTCGTGTGATTCATGAATGAATTAATTCAAAAATGAAAGATTTTGCCTAACACTAAGTTGAACAAAAAATAAAAAGAAAAACTAATTTAGTGTAATTACGTACACAGTAAGTTTATAACAGTAACTTCAGAGTACCATATTTTTATTTTTTAAGCCATCCACAGACATGTTTTTTGTCTGTTTTTCCTTATATATTTTTTCATGTCTGTCCTAATTTTCATTTTTGCAGACAATTTGTAAAATTTGATTACAAGCGTACATGTATATGTATGCTTGCTATTATTATAAAAAAAAAGTTTAAACATTAATGCGGTAAAATTTTCTTAAGCCGGCTACTAATACAGCCCAAATTCAACCGTCGCTGGGCCGTTCATAAGGTATAGAGTTCTAATGCTAGATGTTTAAACATAACAAAATATAACATACTCCATTTGAAATTTTGTCAGATGACTTTAGTCATGTTTTTTACAGAAGCAATGTTTTTGAGGTAACAGACGATATGAGTATACGTTGTTAAAAACATGTTATATGTCATATAAGAACAGTGTTGTCCGAAATGCAGTTTTTGAAAACAGATTTGTTAATTTACGACTTATTACACGTAGACCAACTCTGCTAAATGATCTGGGAGGAGTGTTTGGTTTTGCTGGTGTTAATAAGCAATAACTTTCGTCTGATATTCATTGACTTGTTGGAAGAGAATAATATATGTATAGTAGATATCGATTTTAATAACACAGAGTTAGGATTTAAGCTCTTACTGTTGATGTACTAGTTTAAACGAAAAACATGGACTTACAGCCAGTTCACCGATATCGAAAGGATAAGTTCATTTGCATTCTAGGCGAAAGAAATTTGATCTGGGTTTTTTATAACTTTATTCTATGCGAACAATGTGTCAAAATTCAATTAAAATACATAAGTGCATGCGAACGAATAATAGTGACATAATCAAACCCAAATTAATTCGAATGTGAGTATCTAGCTTTCGTTCGCATACATTTTATATATGTACCTTCAAGCAATAACAGGCAATATTAAGTACTTGATTTTCTTCTAATGAAAGACCCCTATTCAAAATATCCGAAAGGTTTAATTATGATTTGAGTTTCTACAACTTACCTGTCAAAGCGACCATAAATAGAAGTCACTTCAGTTCTAGTTTTGTTCAGTTTTAATAGTTTGGATTAAGTTTACTGATATAAATCTTCAAATGAAGCTAATGGGCAGCTTGCCCAACAAACATTATAAAAAACACAACTGCCGTAGCTGTACCTAAAGACTATAATTTTTTTAAGTATATTTAAGCTATGCTATTATTTAGTGGGCTGTTTATTTCGTTTTTCCTTTTTAATTTTTTAATAAAACTACTGATTTGTTTTATTTAGTTTTACAACCTACGTTTCGTTGGATAAATCCAGCTTCTTCAGGAATGTTTTTATTGTGTATTTAGAGACATAAACGTTTTTAAAGTACACAGTACACGAAACTGCAATCTTTATTAACCTAAGATAATAAGCAAACTTGCTGTATAATAATTTTACATTGATAATTGTACTCCTTGTAAAGCTTTACAGAAAAATTTCCATGCTATATGATAAGAACTATTCGCGCATAGAATGGATAAAATATTGGACCTTAATCTACATACATATGTGCATACGTAGTCAAGCGTTTCCATTAGCAAATTGCGTGAAAAAAGTTTCTAAAAAATTTCTAAAAAAAATTTTATATACAACCTTATTCAAAACAAACGTACTAAACGGTTACTTATCGTTATTAAGAAAAATTCCATAAAGTATTATTAAAAAACCAATACATACTTGTATTATCAGTGTCAAATGCGGAAATTTTAATAAACCTTCAGCCCATCTTTAAACCTACGGTAAAACTAACCTTATTTTTTTACTTTTTTTCTATGCTTATCATAATTCTTCTTATTAGTTGTTGTCCTCAATATAATTATTCAGGACAAAATCCTATTCAGTCATATACATATGTGTGAACATGCATGTATGTACAGGTATGTTCATATCAGAGAACAACTTTGAGTGATTGCAAAAAAATCATATTTGGACGAGTCCTAATGGTTGCGAAAGGCATAAGCATTTACAGTTGTCGATATACGGCTAGCACTGCAATGACAATTTGAAAACTTTAAGTCATTCATATCATGCAAATAATATATATATATATATATATATATATATATATATATATCTATATATATATATATATATATATATATATATATATATATATATATATATATATATATATATATATATATATATATATATATATATATATATATATATATATATATATATATATATATATATATATATATATATATAAATATCAGTTAACTCACGCAACTTTACTTTTCGATCATTTAAAACGATTTTGGCGATTTTTTTTATGTTTTCTGGTGTTACCGCCTCATTTGGACGTCCAATGCGTTCTGCATCATCGGTGTACTCGTATCTACAACCACTTTTGAAGTCAGCAAACCAACGTTTTATTGTTGTTTCTCATGACACTTTTCAAGCCAATGCTTCGCTTGAATGGTGTTTTTCCCATCAAGAAGCAGTGTAAAATTGAAACACTAAACTGTTTTTGATCCATTGTTTTGAAAATAATAAAAGTAGTTTCACTCTTAACTCACAAATTAATTAATAGAATATCATGAAATTTTAACAGCTGCCTTTTGAAGGTTAGTATTAACTGAAAGCAAGTTGATTGAAATAAAATTAGCGGCATCTATGTGTTAGCCCCCGGACTTTGCAGCCCATGTAGTAGCACACTAAATTATAAGAGAATGCTCACAACAATCATTCTTTTCATGTTGCAATTTTAAGTCTTATGACCACCCTTTGAATATCGTAATTGTTAAGTTTATATATGTACGTTAACTTAAGTTACTCTTAAAAATTAAAAACAAACCTATCAAATATTTTGTTTATTTATGAGCAAAGTTTAACACCCCTATTCACAAAAAAAAAAATCTGTTTAAATTGTGTACATGTTTTGGACAAGGCAGCTTTTATTTTATTATTTTGGAAATATGCAAAATATAAAAAAAAAATTTTGATATTTTGAAAACCAAAATGTAAATAGAATATTAATCAGAAACATCGATACAGGGAACAATAAAAGGAACGTGCCCATTTTTTCTTTAATGTTTCTTTGTCTGTATGCTACATTATAAATCTAATTCAATTTATACACACTCAAACTGAAAAATATATTTTTCATTCTAACAGATAATCAAAGTACCTAATTTATTTATGATCGAAACTGTCGACAGCCAAAAGCTGGCTAATAACTTGAACAGCGCCTGGGAAAAGTTGCAAGTTGAAAATAAACAGCCATTACAAGTGTTGATACAAGTAAATACAAGCGGCGAAGAAGGTAGAATAATTATAAAAACAAATATTTGACCAATCAAAAAATTACAAACATCTTGTTTTCTATGTTTCCCAGCTGTCGACATTTCATAGGAGATAGATACCCTAATCATCAGTAGATTTCGGAAATTTTGAAAATTTTGAAACATATAGACAGCTGGGAAACATAGAAAACAAGCTGTTTGTAATTTTTTGATTGGTATCAATGTTAGATGCTAATATAGTGAATAAAAGTCAATTGTTTAAAAAATATTTTACTTTTATGTTCTTACTTATTTTAAGCTAAAAATGGTGTTCCTCCCAGTGAAGCATCTGCTTTGTTTAAATTTATCAAAGAAAATCTGAAACATTTGGATGTCAAGGGTGTTATGACAATTGGTGCTTATGGCTTTGATTATAGTCAAGGACCAAATCCAGATTTTGTGAAATTAATGCAAGTGCACAAGCAGATTTGTGAAGAAAATCAACTGAATGAGGCTGAAATACATGTTTCGATGGGCATGTCGAATGACTTTGAAAGAGCGGTAAGTTTTAAGTGGAATGTGTTAACAAATTCTGTGGCTTTTAAAATTATAGGTTCATTCCTCTACTTTTACAGTAAAATACAGTAAATTAACTTCTTATTTCCAAAAAAAAAAAAAAAAAAAAAAAAATAAATTAATAAATAAATAAATAAAAAGGATTCGAACGGGAAAATAGTAAAAATTCGTTATCTTTATTGTAAATAGTTAAATTATGGCTATAAAACAATTAAGTTTATTCATTTTATTAGCTACCGGACAAAAAATGCAAATTACCTAGTTGTTTATATATCGACATTTCTTGCGAGCTACCCTAATCATCAGTAAACTTGGAAACCTGTGAAAAATATTTTTAAACATCTAACTATATATTCCAATATACATACATATATAATATAATATATAAGGAGAAAAATGTGTATGTTTGCAAAAGGTAATTACTGGAATTACTTGTCCGATTTTAAAATTTTTTTCGGCAAAATGTAGAGTGAAGGCTCGTGACGGACATACGCTATATAAAAATTCATTAAAGCAATTAGGCTTGGGCCAAGAGACCGTAACCCGCGTACACTTGGGAAGGACATTTTTCTCACTATTTTTTAACAAATCTATTAAAACAATAGTTTTAGGAACCAAAAAGGGAAAATAAAACTCAATCAACGTGAGGACGCTATATGCCCTCCAATCCGCGTGTTTTTTCCGCATATCCGTCTCCTGACCAAATGTGAAAGTTAATCCGTCTGATACGCTTTCTAAGCTAAATTGCTGAATCCATGTCGTTGAAATTTGACACATAGATGGATCAGAGTACAACGGAATACATCAAGTTTATATTGTCGCAAAATTATGACCATGTGGAGTCAAGGGCAATTTTTTGTCTGCAAAATTATCTGAACCCACTTTTATCGAATTCAAAACATAAGTATAACTGCGTCTAAAAAACACACAGGCTGTATACGAGTACATTTTCAAAGCTAAAACAAAGCGCGCTTGGTAAGACAATTTCTTCTACTGAGTTGTCCAGCCTACTTTGATGAAATTAAAAGCAAAAATTGATATACATAAGTATGTTTAAAATAATAAACTTTTTTAAAACTAGAACCAACTGGATGGTAAATGGAAAGTTGTCTGCTTTGCGTTTAATTAAATATAACAGTTTAAATTGTAGCAAAACATTGACCAACGGGGGTCAGGAGCAAGTTTTTTTTTCTGCAAAGCTATGTAACTAATTTTTATAAGACTCAAAATATATGCGTCTAAAAGGAAACGCAGTCTTTAATCTGTTTGAATTAAGCTAAAATATATGTATATTATATACTTTGATGAAGTTAAAAGCAAAAGTAGATATACACAGGTTTGTTTAAAAGAATATACTTTTATTTGATATTTAATTATTTGATCTTGTTTATGTAAATATTTCTTATTTTTGCAGCTAAAGATGGTTTTTTATTTTTTATAAAAAATTCAACAGTATTTATTTTCAATATTTCGATAACAATTTGTTATCATCGTCAGGAAAATTAAAAAAAATTATTGTCAAAAAATTCCTATATATAAAAAATCTATACAATATTATCAAATTGAAAAATTTTAAATTGAAAACTTAAAAAATATCTATTTAATATACTGACAGAAACAATTTTGGGTTATAAAAAAATTCAAAAAAGAAAAAATAATATTAATAACAATAATGACAAATATAAAAAATAACATAAAAACCAAAATAACCTAATTCTGCAACCAACACATATTTTGCAACATGTTGTTTCTCAACTAGCAAAACAAATATTGTTTACAGAATAACATGGAAATATTATTAAAATAATTTTAAAATTTTTTATCCTAACATTCATTCTTAAACAATTCAAATCTAGAATTTCTTATTAACTAAATATCTATAATTCTGTGCTAATTTTTCTGTGTCTACCTTGAAATTAATTCTCTGTGTTGTTGGTGTGTTTAAAATCTCTAACATTTCTAACATGTAACGCTTCTTATAATATTTTCTGTTCTTAAAATTGAAACATTTTTAAAGTTTGGAGAGTGATTAAATTTTGAACAATGAGAAGATAAAGCTGTTCTTTGTGAATTAATATCCCTATATCTTTGATCTGACTTATGTCCTGCAATTCTAGTTTTTAACTTGTTTTTGGTAGTTCCGACGTAAACTTTACTACAATTTTCTTGGTCATTACCCTGACAAGGAATTCTATAAACCGAATTTGAAATGTCCCATTTATTAAGTCTATCTTTAGTCTTACTAAATAATTTACCAAAATTTGAAACATTTTCAAAGTTTGGAAAGTTATTAAATTTTGAACAATGAGAAGATAAAGCTGTTTTTTGTGAATTAATATCCCTATATCTTTGATCTGACTTATGTCCTTCAATTCTAGTTTTTAACTTGTTTTTGGTAGTTCCGACGTAAACTTTACTACAATTTTCTTGGTCATTACCCTGACAAGGAATTCTATAAACCGAATTTGAAATGTCCCATTTATTAAGTCTATCTTTAGTCTTACTAAATAATTTACCTAACTTATTATAGCTTCTATGAGCCATTCTATATCCCTCTTTATTATATATATTAGACATTGCTAATCTTTCTGATAAACCTGGTATATATGTTAAAGATTTATACATTTTGGGTTCTGATGAGTTAACTAAATCCTGTACATTTCTATTTTTAAACTGACTTACAAATCTAGAAGCAAATTCAGCTGGAAAACTGCTATTTTCTAATATGTTTTTAATCTTTATAATGTTTTTTCTATGGAACTCCTCATCACTTATTGTAAGAACCCTTTCCACAAAATTTTTAGCTGTGTTTATTATTATATGCTATGCTTTGAAAAATAGTTAATTAATCTCCCTGATGTAGTTGGTTTTTGGTACCAATCAATTACAAGTTTGTTATCGCTCCTAATTATCAAAGTATCTAAATATGGTAATCTTGAACTGTATTCCTTTTCAATAGTAAACTTGATGCTTGATTTAAAGCTGTTCAAAGTTGAAAACATATTATCAATTGCTAAGTCCGGAATAATACAAAATAAATCATCTACATATTTTGTCATTAGTCTTGGTTTTATATCTAATCTCTCTATTGTACTATCCAATAATCGTTCCATTACTATATCAGCAATAATTGGAGAAGCTAGAGATCCCATAGGAAGTCCATTTATCTGTGAATATATCTTACCATCATACTGAAAAAACCTGTTATCTTCTATACAAAATTTTAAAATGCGCAAAAATAGACTTTTCTCTATTCTTGTATGTTGGGTTATTACATCTCACTTATCCTCTATTGTGTTCTTTGCTAAATCAACTGGTATACTAGAAAACAAAGAAACTACATCAAAAGAAATTAATCTTTCATCACTATCTATATTTTGGCCTTTTATTCTATCCTTAAATTCCAAAGAATTTTTAATATTATATACAGAACTATCAGTAATTTTTCTTAAAATATTTACGACATATATACAAAGTTCATATGGTGGTGAATTAATAAACGAACAAATAGGTCTTAAAGGAAAATCTATTTTATGAATTTTTGGCAATCCATATAACCTAGGAGCAATAGCTATATTCGTTATAATTTTGTTCTTCTCAATATTAGTCAAAATTTCTTTTCTGAATAACTCATCAACTAAACTATTAGTAATCTTCTATAATTTACTGGTTGGATCTTTATTTACTAACTGATATTTAGAAATATCACCCACAATATTATCAATTCTTAATTTATAATCTTGCTTATACATAGCTACTGTAGTATTACCTTTATCAGCTTTTAAAATAATAATATCCTTATTTCTTTTTAAAACCTTCTCTGCTTCATTTACTCTATCAATCACAAATCTATCTCTACTTGTTAAAGTCATTTTATTCAAATGATTACAAATTAGCACAGAATTATAGATATTTAGTTAATAAGAAATTCTAGATTTGAATTGTTTAAGAATGAATATTAGGATAAAAATTTTTTAAATTATTTTAATAATATTTCCATGTTATTCTGTAAACAACATTTGTTTTGCTAGTTGAGAAACAACATGTTGCAAAACAGGTGTTGGTTGCAGAATTAGGTTATTTTGGTTTTTATGTTTGTCATTATTGTTATTAATATTATTTTTTCTTTTTTGAATATTTTAATAACCCAAAAATGTTTCTGTCAGTATATTAAATAGATATTTTTTAGGTTTTCAAATAACATTTTTCAATTTGATAATATTGTTAAGAGTTTTTTCTTTGTGTATGAATTAATAATTTTTCTCGGTGTATAGATTTTTTGTATATAGGAATTTTTTTTTGAGAATAAATTTTCAAATTGAAAAATTTTTTAATAACATATTAATTTTTCTGACGATGATAACAAATTGTTATCGAAATATTGAAAAGAAATACTGTTGAATTTTTTATAAAAAATAAAAAACGATCTTTAGCTGCAAAAATAAGAAATATTTAGACTATACTTTTTTGAAACTAGGGTCGAGTAACTTTTTTTACAAAAGCAGAAATGATGAAAGTTTGCCTTAAATCCTCCACTTTATACAGTTTTGATCAGAGACTGAATTTGCGATCAACCATGAGGGCCTTTCTTAAGAGATGTGAAAAAATACTTTCAACAACAGCTGCTCAAATTCGGCGACGGTAATTATTCTTACCCGATTGGGATAGTTTTAAGTGAAATAGTTCACAACGTAGTCAAAGATACTAATGATTTAAATTTGAGACAGTTTGTTTAAAGAGTTCTTGGCCAATTCAAATATATAAGTTAATTGATAACGAGGATGCAGTCCGACATCTATGAAAACTTTGAATATGCTTAATTCTTTTCGCTTGCCAACACAAAATTTTTTACTTAAAGTACTTTTAAGAAATTTAAGCCCAGGACCTAAGATTGCAATAAAAACAAGGTTTTTAATTTCTGTTAACAAGTCCCAGAAACAAACTCTCTCTTTGGTAGGAATCGATTTGAGAAAAACATTTTTCTAATGGACAAATATATGCAAGTTGATTTGTCACGGGTTGACGACCGAAGCAATCTATATACATACTTTTTAGCACAAAATAATTCGGTATCGAATATTGTTTACCAGGTAGCTCTACGCCTTATTCATACTGATTATATATTCATCACATAAATACATATTTTTTTATCATACAAACAATTGTCTGTATGTAGATCGGACGGGCAACGCGTTGGGAACGGCTACAAAACGTATGCACAAAGTCAAACAGTGTTTTTATAAATTATGCCACAGATGAAAAACGTTTAAAATATAATTCCTTTGTTAAAATTAAACAAAACAAGTTATTCGTTGACAACAAGAAATATTTTATTCAGGATTAATTAATATGTATATATGTCAGGACGTGTTCGTACAGAAAGACCGAGAGGCAAACTATGACTCACACGTTGGTTAAGCCTTTTAGAAAAAGGTTGTATACTTTAAGTGTTGACTGCTCAGCGGTTGAGAATTATTTGTATTATCTATTTACTTTATTGACTACTAATGTCGACTACCGTCTCAATGACGAAATTTCATAGCAATACCCTAATCACAAATTTGCTTCTGCCCTTTTTCCGCAATTGTAAGCGTTATTGTAAAAAACTGGTTATAAGTATATGATTCAAAGTATTGTCCATCGCTGGCTACTACGAGGGCGGTTCGGAAACTTCTTAGCCTAGTACAAAAAGCGTGGTATAAACAGAAAAAAGTTAAGTGTTTTGAAAACTTCCATCTTCAACTTCATATGCAACAGTAAAAAATTGGGTTGCTGAATTTAAACGTGGTCGTACAAGCATTGAAGATGAACCACGTAGTGGACATCCAAAAACAGCAACAACAACAGAAATTGTAGCCAAAGTACTGGGTGGCCCAGAAAGACCGAAGTGGTGTGAATTCCTTATAACTTTTTTATTATAATTTTTTTTTTCTTTTCTTTTCAGTATTTTGTAAAGAAGACTTGGATAATTTATAATGGAGCAATACACAATTGAACAACGTGCCCAAATTGTTGAAATTTACTTTTCAAATCAACGGTCCATTGTGTTGACTCAGCGTGCATACCGTCGTCAATTTAATGTGCGGGTTGCACCCTCTCAGTCAACAATAAACCGTCTGGTTGCAAATTTTCGAGAACAAGGAGCAGTAAGGAACCTTCCTGGTCCCGGCAGACACCGAACTGTCCACACGGCTGACAATATTCAAGTGGTACAGGAGAGTATTCGGGAGGATCCAGAAACATCAACCAGGAGACGTTCGTCACAACTGGGCCTCTCAAGGACGTCGCTGCAGCGAATTTTGCACACCATAGGATTGTTTCCATACAAAATTCAACTTGTCCAAGAATTGAAACCAACAGATTACCAGCAACGACTTGACTATGCAATTTATTTCCAGCAAAAAGCACAAGAGAATCCAAATTTTATTCATAACTTAATAATGAGTGACGAAGCCCATTTTCAATTAAATGGGTTCGTTAACAAGCAAAACTGTAGGATATGGGCTACGGAAAACCCGAGAGTACTTCATCAACGACAATTGCACCCAGTTAAGTGTACCGTTTGGTGCGGTGTTTCTTCAGAAAGGATCATTGGCCCATTTTTTTTGAAAATGAACAAGGTGTCGCCATTTCCGTCAATGGTGATCGATATCGGGCCATGTTGCAAAATTTTCTAAGGCCAGGCGTGGAAAACCATCCGCAAATATGGTTCCAACAGGATGGAGCCACAGCGCACACTGCGAGGGCCACAATGACTCTTTTACGCGACATCTTTGGTGAAAGAATAATTTCTCGTAACAGCAATTTTAATTGGCCTCCGCGTTCCCCGGATTTAACCGCTCCAGACTGTTTTCTTTGGGGCTATTTAAAAGGAAAAGTTTATGTTAATAAGCCTAGGACTATTGAGGAGTTAAAAACCAATATTCGAGAAGAAATTAACAACATACCACCGGAAGTTTTGCGAAAGGTCATGGAAAATGTGTTGGAAAGAGCACATTTGTGCGAAGCAGAATATGGCCACCACTTGCGGGATATCATTTTTAATAACTAATCCAAAAATATTCCCCATAAATTTAATGTATTTAAAAAAAAAAAAATTAAAAAAATATCTCTTAAATAAAAAGTTATAAGCAATTCACACCACTTCGGTCTTTCTGGGCCACCCTGTACATGATATGGTATTAAATGATCGACGAATAAACGTGCGTGAAATAGCTAATATCACGGGCATCTCAATTGATCGAGTCCATTTAATTTTGCATGAAGAACTACAGATGAAAAAGCTTTCTGCAAGATGGGTGCCGCATTTGTTAACAGTCGACCAAAAACGCATAAGAATGAACATTTTTCAAATAAAATGGATTTTAAGCGTCGTTTCATAACTGTTGATGAAACATTGATCCACCACTATACTCCAGAGACAAACACTATACTCCAGGAACAATCCAAACAATGGACTGAAGCTGGAGGAAGTGCCCCAAAGAAGGCAAAAACAATTCAATCGGCTGGTAAGGTTATGGCAACGGGTTTTTGAAACTTCAAAGGTATTTTATTGATTGACTATCTGCAAAAGGGTAAAACAATAAATTCAGAGTACTATTGTTGTCTTTTGGATCAATTAAATGTAGAAATTCGAGAAAAATGTCCTGGCCTACAACACAAAAAAATAATTTTTCATCAAGACAACGCACCAGCGCACAAGAGTGTTTTAACAATGGCTAAAATCAACGAATTAAAGTACGAGTTGCTTGACCACCCACCTTATTCTCCTGATTTAGCTCCCAGTGACCGTTACCTGTTCCCTAATCTAAAAAAATTCCTTGCTGGCAAGCGTTTTACCTCAAATGAAGATGCAATTACAGTTGTAAACCACTATTTTAAAGACCTTGAGGAAAACTATTTTAATCAAGGGATAGAATTGCTAGAAAAGCGTTGGACTAAGTGTATTGAAGTTTCAGGGGATTATATTGGAAAATAAAAATATTTTTGAAAAACTAACTATTTTCTTTCATTCATAGGCTAAGAAGTTTCCGAACCGCCCTCGTACTTTCTCCTATATTTCGTACGAATCACGCGCTGAAAAAACTGGTAATCTTTTAAAGCGATCCTATTTTTTACTTCTTAATAAGACCGGAAGTGCTGGACAGCCAAATCGTGTGAAATTGATTAAACCAAGTGATATTCAGAGAGAGCAACATCTGGTGAATACGGCGAGTGGGATAGGACTTCCCATTTTCAATTTTCCAAGTATGTGTCTTGAGCACTTTCACAACATGGTTTCGAGCATTGTCATGCTGTAAAATAACTTTATCATGTCTCTCGTTGTAATGCCGTTTGCCTTTCATTGCTCAGCTCTAGTACAATAATTGCATTCGATAACGACCGCCTGTGATTGTTTCAGTCGGTTTCTATTACTCATAATACACTGAGCATGACCTTGGAACCGTGAATATTCGGTTTGGCCGTACGTGGAAGCATTGCCGGGATATCCCCATGATTTTCTGCGCTTACCGTAATGAACCAATTTTTCATGCCTAGTTACAATACGATGTAGAAATCCCTTCTGTCTCTACCTTGCAAGCAAACAAACGGTGTTAAATATTTCTCGGCTTCAACTCGTACGATGACCAATTTCCTTCTTTCTGAATCATTACTATGACTTTCAGGCGTTTTGAAATGGCTTATTGCGTCGCTCCCAATGATCCTGCCAATTCTTGTTGCGTTTGACACGAGTCTTGATCAAGTAATGCCTCTAATTCTGCATCTTCGAAAACCTCTCTTCCGCTGCAATGCTTATCATCGACATCAAAACCACCGTTCTGGCAGCGTTGTAACCATTCTAAACACTTTCTTTCATTAAGAGCGGCCGCACCATTGGCATTTGACAGCATTTGATAAGCCTCAGCTACAGATTTCCTCATTTTAAAGCAACAAATTAAACCTCGCGCAATTAGCAAGAATTTGGCTCGTAAGCTGACATGTTTAATCGAGAATAACTTTATGATGCAGACACAAATCGACTAATATTTCTATGGCGTTATGTCTAAAAATACCTAAGATTATTGTATGACATGTACGATCTATTTATTTCGACTACAACTTACCATCTATTGCAAAATGGTGAAAGCAAAGTTGTACAGCTAATATTTTCAAACATTTAACTATGTATGCCATTACTTAAATTAAAAAATTAGGAATTTAAAAGAACAATGTGCTGATAATATTTTCCAAACACAAATGAGCTAACATTGGTATTTTAAAAATATCAAAAAGTAAATCGCAAATTTTACCATCGTGAAAACCTTTAACAATGAGAGTTTAAAAAGCAAAATGTTTTAATAATACCTTTCAAACACAAGAACAAAGCATTTTCCTTTTCCTAATTAACTTTGATGTGAAAGTTTGAAGTTAATTACATATGCGATCATATAATTTCTTCGTGAAGAAATGAGAAAACAACATTTTTCATATATGATAAATTTGAATTTTTATAATTTTTTATAATAAAAAACTTATGTCCTCTCTCTTTTAAATTTGAGATCAAGCCGAAATAAGCAACTGAATATAACTAGAAATAAGCAAAAGTTTCATTGCGTTTGTTTAATTTACGTAGAAACATAAAACGTTACATAAAAATCTATTATATTTCTACTCGGCAAGTGTTACCATTGTTTACTTTATCTCCTTATAGGAAGTCTGATCCAAAAATAACCGTCATGTTCAAATTTCGTGAGTTACATATGTTCGATTTTCGCATTTGGTATACATGTCTGTTATATATGTTGGCAATATCAGCCATTTTGGATTGTGAATTTGCTTTTGACAGATCAAAAGGTTCGTAGTGTTTTGGTGTGCTCTTCGATTTTTTACTATTCGAAAAAATCTATCAAACAAACTATATTAAGTTTTGTGACTGAAATTAAATGCGCAAAGACGTTTGAAATGTTGACTGTGACATTTGGCGATTCTACTATGAGCAGAACACAAGTTCAATTATGGTATGACCGGTTTAAGGAAGGCCGAGAAGATGACAATGACGATGCCCATCCTGGTCGCCCGAGCACGTCAAAAACCGATGAAAACATTGAACCAGTGAAGAAAATGATTTTGGATAATCGTCGAATCACTATCCGAGAGGTTGATAATGATGTTGGCATATCGTTCGGCTCATGCCAAGCAATTTTACGGATATTTTAGGCATGAAACGTGTGGCAGCGTGTTCCAAAATTGCTAAATTTATAGCAAAAACAAAGTCGCATGGACATCGCTCAGGAGCTGTTGAACATCGTCAACGACTATCCAGATTTCCCCAAAAAAGTCATAACCCAAGACCAATCATCCCAAAGCGTCCAGAAAAGTCAAGACCGAAAAAATGACGTCAAGTTCGGTCAAATGTGAAGGTTTTCCTCACTGTTTTCTTCGACTGCAATGGCACCATGAATTCTTGACGTACAGTCAATAAGGAATATTACCTTGAAGTTATGCGCCGCTTGCGCGAAGCAATTCGTCTGAAACGCACAGAATTGTGGAAAAAAACAATCATGGGTTTTGCACCATGATAACGCACCAGCTCACACATCAATGCTTGTGCGTAAGTTTTTGGTCAAAAACAAAACCGTTATCATGCCTCAACCACCGTATTCACCGATCTTGGCCCCCGCTGACGTTTTCTTCTTCCCAAAACTGAAGACACCGATGAAAGGAAAGCCTTTTGCTACGATTGAGGAGATAAAGGAAAATGAAAAACAGGTTATATTGGCGATGCCAAAAAGCGCGTTTCAGAAGTGTTTCGAGGATTGGAAAACACGCTTGCATAAGTGTATCTGGGGGGGATACTTTGAAGGGGACAAGATAGTTAATGATGAATAAATAAATACTTTTTGAAAAAAAAAACTTGGAACTAAGGGTTATTTTTTTTATCAGATTTCGTAAGTAACTTTACGGTTCAAAAAACAAGTAATTAAACCTTAAAAACTCTTTACGTATAAATAGCTTGAAAAAAATAAATAAGTTGAAAAAAATCTATTTTGCATGCTGCTTTTTCCTTAACTTTTTTCTTAAATTTATTTTTGACCTTTCCAATAACAGAACATTAATGTCCTGACTAAAAAAGTATTCTGCATTTAATTAGAATTTAATCTACCCATTTTTAATATGTCATTATTTTATTTTGTGAATTAAATTATAACCAATCTATTCCACGGCTTTTTAATTATAATTAAAAAAAAATTAGCAGATTTGAATGAAAGAAATATTTGTAATATAAACAAATTTTATTTTCAATGTTTATCAGGCAAAAAAGTATATATGTATTTATGTATTTATTTATTTCTTTCCAGATTGAAATGGGTAGTACTATTGTGCGTGTGGGTAGTTCTATTTTTGGTGAACGGGCTAAAAAGGCCACTACTGCTTAAAAGCGTTTGCGAATGGTTTGATTTTATAATTCAAACAAATCGCATTTTAAAATTTTTATTTTACTTCTGAAATTCTTGTTATTTGTTTATGTGTTGAATGAGTAAGCCACATAATACTTTTTATTGTTTTGAAAAGAAAACCTTTATTTACTAAAGAATTTAAATTTTTTTCTTTTTTGTAGAAAATAGGACAATACATACACATAATGTACCAAAGATGACGCAGTTTAAAATTGAAAATTTAATTGTTTATAAGAATAAGTTCATATACACAAAGTATATACATAAGTATCTACTCAGAAAGTTATGTTTTAAGTAATGGAAATACTATGTTTTAGTAATTACAGAAAAAAAGCAAATTACTTGTAAATATAAAATGTACAGAAATATATTAATTAAACACGCACAATGTGCATTCCTAAATAAAATTCATTGACAATTGGTCTTTCTCGGTAACCTTATTAGTTTTAGCGCGCAAAATTTTCCCAGGATATGCAGTTTTCACCTGCAGCGATACATAAATATGTAAGTACGTAAGCATATTCTCCAAATATTGGGTGTTTTTTTTTAGATGTTCACAATTTTCAGTTCTCGACATTGCTTAACATAACAATCTATTTAATAGCTGATATATAGATATTTTTTGTTTGGTTTGAAATTTCATCGTGGATATGCGGATATCTATTAATAATTCGGCGAATGGGCTGAAGCCAAAGACCTGCACCGATGCTGCTATATGGGTAGGCCGAGCCGCCAATGACATTATAATAGCTACCGCCGAAATTATTACGTCGTTATTCGGCTAAAAATGTTATGAAATATAAGCTAAATTGTACGTGGATTGTAAATATAAACTTAGTATGAAAAATAATTTTGTGTTTGCTTAACATAATGAAACCAAATATGCTGCGTATCACATCTTGAAACTTTCCTTGTCGGAAGAATTAAGCTATACTCTAACAATATAACGGTTCCTATTGTATTTTTACGAAAATAATATGGAACAAATTCGCTTTTAGTTATTAATAAGAAAACTAAATCAAGTGCAGTAATGTTAACAGTACAATACATTTTCGACTCGAATTGTAAGACATAATTTTATTATTTGTCCCGTAATTTTGTAAGCAGGTATTTTTATTTAAGGTCTATTATCAAAAAGAAGAGCTTCAGTTTAACTATGTCGAATTTGACATAAAATCTTAAAAGGCTTGAAAATAAAAAATAAGTTGCAGAAGAAATCTGTTTTAATAAAATACAAGGACAGATTGATATTAAATCTACCTAGCGCTAGATAGTAGCACAAACACATTTATTTTATTTTTTTTTTTTTTTGAAATCGCAATCTGTCAGCTGTTAAAATTTCACCCAAATTCATCGATTAGTTTATTTGTTGTAGTCGTCTGAAGTAAGCAACTTTTGCGTTTCATGAAAAATGGACAAAAGGGAATTTCGTGCAGTGATTAAACACTATTTTTTGAAAAGTAAAACAGCGAAAGAGAAAAACAAAAGATCGATAACCATTACGGTGGGTCTGCTCCGTAAGATTACATTGTAAAATATTGGATTACAGAATTTAACCGCGGCCGAACAAGCACTGCAACAATACTATCAGCATGAAGGGCAAAAAAGGTGGTTACTGAAGAAAATATCAAGAAGTTCCTTGATATCATTATGAATGATCTCCAAGTCAAGTTACGTGAGATTGTTGAAATAGTAAACATATCATGTGAACGTGTGTTCAACATTTTGCCTGAACGTTTGCATATGAAAAAGCTATCGGCAAGATAGGTGCCGTGTTTGCTCAGTGTCGAACAACAACGAGTCCGACAAACCACTTCACAGCGCAGTTTGAACATGATAAAGCGTAATCCTGTTGATTTTTGGCGTTGATTAATAACTGTTGATGAAACGTAGACCCACCAATACACACCTGAATCCAAAAATCGATCGATGGGTGGAAGCTGGGGGAAGTGCTCCGAAGAAGGCGAAGACGGTGAAATCGGCTGGCAAGGTTATGGCCACTGTATTTTGGGATGCACACGGAATATTACTCATCGATTATCTTGAAATAGGATCCACAATCACAGGAAAGTATTATCGTGCATTATTGGATCAATTAATTGATGAAGTGAAGAAAAAACGACCACATTTAGAGAAGAAAAAAGTGCTATTCAGACAACGCACTGCTTCACACAACATTAGTTACGATGCGAAAACTACGTTAAATATACTTTCAATTGGTTAACCACCCACCTTATAGCCCAGATTAAGCTCGTAGTAACTTTTTCCTGTTTCCAAACTTGAAAAAATGGCTCGCAGGAGAGAGATTCATCTCAAACGACGAAGTGGTTACCGAAACTAACGCGTATTTTTAGGGACTCCCAAAATCATATTATTAAGACGGTATAAAAAAGTTGGAATATAGTGGTACTAAGTGTATTGAGCTAAAAGGAGACTATCAGGCATGTTCTGAGAAGCGAAAATCGCTTAAATTTAGCGTTTTCGATTCGTGTTCTGGAAAACGCATATCGCTTAAAATTGGCGACTTCAACTCGGATATGTACATTGAAGTGAATTTGCTAAAACTGAACTTGTAAAAGGCAATAAAATTATTCACAATTAAAATTTAATATGTTTTCTGCTTATTTCAATAAAAAACTGAACGAATTTTACACATTTTCCATTAAAAAAACTAAATTAAAAAATTTTTCTATTTGTGTTGTAAAACACATGTGGTACTTTTTCGGAAAAAACTCCGAAACGCCAGTAAAACACGCGTTTTTTAGGACACCTAAAAATCAATTAAGCGTTTTTCAGAACGCTTTGCGGTTTCAAAACGCACGTTTCTCGGAACATGGCTGTATGTTGAGAAATAAATGTTTTTTGAAAGAAAAAGTTTTTTTCTACTTAGGTAGCTTCAATATCAATCCGCCCTCGTAAAGAGCCTGCGCATTTTTTAGATGTATTTATGTTTTTAATTGCCTAAAAATTGGTTCAACATCGTTTTGCAATAATATAAACTTGCTGTATGCTTTTGTACCCAAATTTGTCCATGTTTTAAATTTCGTCGATATTGATTCATTTCTTTAACTTATAAAGCGCAACAAACGAACAGATTAAGTTTCGCATTTGGTCAGAGGACGGACATATGGAAAGACACGTGAGTTGAAGGGTAAACAGAGTCCTGTTTTGGTTCCTAAAACTATTGTTTTAAGAGATTTTTTCGAAAAGAATAAGAAAAATGTCTTTCACAGTAATGAATTTTTATATAGCCTATAGCGGCTATGGCTTTTTGAATATTTAAAATCGGGTCAATAGTTCTAGAGATTACCTCTTACATATATACAAAACTTTCCTCTTTATATATTATTATAGATACGAGTATGCCATATTTATGCACGTACTCGTACATACTTATGTATATATCTACTTATAATTATATCAGAAGTGTTCCACAATCTCAAAACTAGCTTCTGGAATATTAAGTATATCATCTACGAGTGCATCGCCTGAAGACTTTTTTACAAATGAAATGCAACTAATAATTAAAGAAGACAAGAAAAATAATAATCAAATCTTTAGCTGGGGGACAACTAGCTGTTTCGTAGTCGCTACACTACTCATCAGCACCCACTGGGATTTGAACTCGGGTCATGACGTATCATGATCTACTGCTTTAACCACTTTGCCACCGAGCATTTAATTATTTTCTATCTATATTCATCGCATAATGAATCACATATGCATTTCTGTTAATTGCCCGCATTGTTTGTACAGCGTACTAGCGGTATTTATTTTTATTTATTAACATACATATTTTTGTATTTTAATATTCTTCGTACCCAGAGATGTAAATACTAATTTGTTGAACATTTCCGTAAGGGCTTTATAGAGGAATCAAGATTCTTATTCATAAAGTTTAAATTTATTTAAAACAGATTACATTTACAAGAGTAATGAGGCCAACAAGCTTTTTCATAGCCGAGGAAGTCAGCTTTGACTCCCTGTAGGTCGCCACTTGATATAACAAGTTGGTTTCAACTTCATTATTCTTAAAGCCTATTTTCTCCTCTATGATTTCTTCATACATTATTTTAATATCAGGTCGCACGTTTCAAAGATACAGATATATTACCATATTTTTTCGTTTGGCCCCACTGTGCAGCGTAAAAGCTAAGCGTTAAACTACGTTGCACTTTACGCACTATTTTAGTTTGCATTGTAAGCCTTATAGAATTGTTCGTTATCATTACCTGTGTGCTTTACATTTGTTTTAATACATTGTTTACCTTCTGTTTCATAAATGACTAGCTGTGCCCCACAACATTGTCCGCCTGTGTTTAATTTTTTTTACTAACATAAGGCTAAAACTAAAAAAAAAATCAGTAATCATATTTTTATAACAGTTTAATTTATAAACTAAAATAATTTCAAATTTATAGTGATTTAGAGAGATGTATAGGGTGTTTTTTTAAGCCCGATAGAACTTGAAATTGTAAAAAATAACACAAAAAATTAAATTGTAATCAAAATTTTTTTTATTCGAAAGATCAATACGTGACATTAACATTTGAAAATGATTTCGAGCATATGGGCACCGCGGCTGTTCTTGACGAAGCGCATTCTGGACGTCCAATTTTGGGCCACTTTTTCGAGCACTGCTGGCCGTATGTCACGAACAACACGAACAATGCTGGCCTCCAAGGCGTCAATTGTTGCTGGTTTATCAGCATAAACCAGTGACTTCACGTAGCCCCACAGGAAATAATCGAGAGGTGTCAAATCGCACGACCTTGGAGGCCAATTGACAGGTCCATTTCTCGAAATCAACTTATCGCCAAATTTTGATTTCAGTAAGTCGATGGTTGCGTTCGCCGTATGGCACGTAGCGCCATCCTGTTGAAACCACATCTCCTTCGGATCAATGTCATCCATATTTTCAAACAAAAAATCATTGATCATGGTGCGGTAACGATCTCCATTGACCGTAACGCGAGCTCCGGCCTCATTTTTGAAGAAATAAGGTCCGATGATGCCACCAGCATGAAAACCGCACCAAACAGTGCATTTTTCTGGATGTAATGGAGTCTGTAGGGTCTCTTGTGGATTGGTCTCACTCCATATGCGGCAATTTTGCTTATTAACAAACCCGTTAAGCCAAAAATGCGCCTCATCGCTGAACACAATTTTGAGTCTATAAGTTGCGCGAATCGACGACTGATTTTCAAAGTAAATTTGGATAATTTCGTAGCGTTGTTCAAGCGTGAGTCTATTTATGATGATTTGTCAGAGTATACTGAAACAAATAAAAAAAATGTTTCATCAAAATTTAATTTTTTGTGTTACTTTTTACAATTTAGATAGACTAGCTTAAAAAAACACACTTTACATGCAAAATTTTTTTAACATAATGCAAGTTATTGATTCTATACATACGAGTAATATACTTATATAATATGTAACATACGATGTGTACTTTTGTGACGAAACTACGCTTAATTTACATGTAGCCTACTGTAGAACGAACTACTTCGATATCACCTTATTTTGTGGTAATCTATTATAAAGGGTGTTTTTTTAAGCTAGATAGAACTTTAAATTGTAAAAAGTAACACAAAAAATTAAATTTTGATGAAACATTTTTTTTATTTGTTTCAGTATACTCTGACAAATCATCATGAATAGACTCACGCTTGAACAACGCTACGAAATTATCCAAATTTACTTTGAAAATCATTCGTCGATTCGCGCAACTTATAGACGACTTCGTCATTTGTATGGCGTACATAATCGTCCATCTGAACAAGCCATTCGTCGAACTGTGGATAGATTTCGTACCACATACTCTCTAGAGGATGCAATAACACCAGCACGTCGAAGGAATGTGCGTACTGAAGAGAATATCGCCGCTGTAAACGAAAGTGTGGAAGAAGATCCAAATTTATCGATTCGTCGTCGGTCGCATGAATTGGGGCTCTGTCCGTCCACTACGTGGAAAATTTTGCGCAAAGATCTCGGCCTACACCCGTATAAGATCCAGCTGGTGCAGGAATTGAAGCCACGAGACCATTGTATGCGTCGTTCTTTCGCCGATTGGGCTCTAGAGCAGTTGGCAACTGACCCGTTGTTTTATCGCAAAATTGTGTTCAGCGATGAGGCGCATTTTTGGCTTAACGGGTTTGTTAATAAGCAAAATTGCCGCATATGGAGTGAGACCAATCCACAAGAGACCCTACAGACTCCATTACATCCAGAAAAATGCACTGTTTGGTGCGGTTTTCATGCTGGTGGCATCATCGGACCTTATTTCTTCAAAAATGAGGCCGGAGCTCGCGTTACGGTCAATGGAGATCGTTACCGCACCATGATCAATGATTTTTTGTTTGAAAATATGGATGACATTGATCCGGAGGAGATGTGGTTTCAACAGGATTCGCCATACGGCGAACGCAACCATCGACTTACTGAAATCAAAATTTGGCGATAAGTTGATTTCGAGAAATGGACCTGTCAATTGGCCTCCAAGGTCGTGCGATTTGACACCTCTCGATTATTTCCTGTGGGGCTACGTGAAGTCACTGGTTTATGCTGATAAACCAGCAACAATTAACGCCTTGGAGGCCAGCATTGTTCGTGTTGTTCGTGACATACGGCCAGCAGTGCTCGAAAAAGTGGCCCAAAATTGGACGTCCAGAATGCGCTTCGTCAAGAACAGCCGCGGTGCCCATATGCCCGAAATCATTTTCAAATGTTAATGTCACGTATTGATCTTTCGAATAAAAAAAAATTTTGATTACAATTTAATTTTTTGTGTTATTCTTTACAATTTCAAGTTCTATCGGGCTTAAAAAAACACCCTTTATATATAAAAATGAATGTATGTTTGTCCTTTATGGAATCGTAAACTATGCGTTGTAGTATATGACGATCTTCGGCAAAGTTGTTTTGCATGAGCCCAAGAAGGTTTGTAAGTAGGCGCCTACTTTAACACCCACTTTTTTATATTGAGTAATACATGGGTTTTAACAGATTTACTCAAATTGTATATACGACTTACTGTAGGCGAGGTAAAAATAAAAGTATCTGCTACGCCCATTTTTACGCCCCATCTCATGCGGGACGACGTTTGTCGTGTGAGCCAGACTGCCGGACCGATCTTCCTGATATTTTCACAACACACCACTTAAGCTCTGGACACTTCTTTGTTTTGACCATGCCCATTTTGACGCCCACTTCTTTTAAAGTTGAGTTATTCCAAATGGGTTTTAAAAGATTTACTTCCAATTGTATATCTCATACGGGACGACGCTTGTCGGAGAGATAAGACCGCTGGACCGATCTACCTGAAATTTTCATAGCACACCACCAAAGCACTGGTATGTTTTATAGGAAACTTCTTTGTTTTGGTCATGTCCACTTTAAAGTCCATTTTTTAAAATTGATTAATTTATTCTTCGTGGGTTTTAACATATTTAATCCAAATTGAATACAAACACGTCTTACTCTAGGTGAGGTAAAAAAATTAAGTTTCATACTCTACGCCCCCATTCACGCCCAATTTCTTGCAGGACAACGCCTGTCGGAAAAGCCAGACCGATGGAATGATCTTCTGATCTTTGTTCGGTCTCTCTTATTTGAACGTTAAGCTGGCGACATGAGTTGTTCCTTTGGCTCTATTTTATATCATTCATTCCGCTACTTTTTGTCCACACTCATTTCAAAAGAAATTTCGAGCGAATTTATATACGAAAAATTTTCAAATTTCTCATACAAGTATTTTAAATCATTGATTTATAGTGACAAAAATACAACGCAAAGAAAATAGTGGCAAATTGATGTTGTTAGGGTGGTGGTTTTAACATAAGTTAAATTAAGTTTTGGTGTATTCTGAAATTCATGCAAGTTTGAATATTTTTATAACGAAAAAAAAGAGAAGTGGTTTCACGTGCATTGAAGTCATATGTATGTGTTAATGTTGTTGTTACAAATTTTTACATTTTAGATTTTTTTCATTTTGAAAGTAATACCATGACCTGCACAATCAAATGTAGATCGGCGTGCACGTTCTACCGCAAACTTTCACAAACTGATTGATTATCTCAAAACCAATTGCAATGCTATGTATGATCACAAAATACATCTGCGGATCCAATTCCAAATCCATGAAATCCAGTATGGCGATAATTAACACAACTTGCACATCGTGTTGTACGGGACATGAAATATGCGGCTCTTAATTATGACCGCGAAATTAATGGTTGTCTTTTAAGATAACGCGGACTTTTTACCTATCTTTGATATTTGCACATTATTGAACTAACAGAAAGAAATGATTAGAATAATAACAATACGAACAATGCACACAAAGAAAAGACAGTTTGATATATGGTTACGACAACATTAATATATATTCTATAACATTGTGTATTACTGTTAAAAACAGCGTGCTATCGGTTTAATTACAGTTTGTTCCTCTATAAATATGTTACTGTTTACATTTCTGTAATGCTATTGTTATTATCTATAAATTAAATATTCGTATTATATCTTGTTAAATATTCGTACTATATCTTGTTTATATTGATTTCTTCTAAATTTTCCAGCTAAAGATCTTGATTGATTTTTGTTTTTATAAAAAAGGTTTAACGGTATTTTATTTTCAATATTTCGATAACAATTTGTTATCATCATCAGGAAAATTAAAAAAAAAATTTTAAATATGGTTGCATAATAGCAATTGTAAAATTTTTTTAAAAATAGCAATAGGTTTTATCACATCCAATACAAAAATGTTTGTGTATGTAATAAGTATGATATGCTAATTCATATCCAATAAAAAGAGTTTAAAAAATAAATTTGCTATTGTTGTCATTAATAATATTTTCTTCCATTCGCTGACACATATTTTTTTTTTTTTTGTTTTTTATAAAAATATATTTTGTGTACTTTTAGTTCGATAAATATATATATTTGTTCAGCTTCATATAAAAAGAAGAAAAAAGAACACGAAATTGGCGAAAAATACATATTAAGATATAAACATATGTAAGAATACGTGCAACCACATTAATACGGTTAAATATTACTTTTAAAATTGCAATCGCAGACGAAATTCTTAATAGCTATTTTTGTTTTATTGCAGCAGATGGATAATTCAAAATCAAACAGGAGATGCAACGTGATTATTTTTTGAAATTTATATTAAACATAGTATTAAAATATATTATAAGCTGCCTTTTTCTTGTAATTAATTAGCATATGTATGTATTTGTGCTAGTTATAACAAATATATGGTTCCATTGCAATAAAGCTATTTGTGACATTAGTTTGGTTATAACATGGTTACATATGAGAAAAGTATGAGTGGTTAGTATAAAAATATGGTTGAGTATGACAATTATTTGATAGCTTTAATCACTACTGTGGTTACTTATTATTATAATAATGTTAAACCAAAATATAGTATTGTTATTGTCCATGGTGTTTTAAATGTAACAATGTAGTATTACCAAGTACAACCATATAATCCAACAATAGTATGTTGCCCTTGAATATTGTCGTATCAACCATATATTTTTTTCTACGTGTTGATAACCATTGCAATGGATATGCCTTAATTTTATTTACACGGAGTTCTATATACTGAAGCTAACAAAAAAGTGAGTTCAGCCTATTACAATTCGTATCGGATTGATACGTGAACATAAGGTCAATCATATCTTGAAATATTGCCATCTATTCGAGCAATATGCTGGCTGTATTCAGTTCACCGTCCTTTTCTGCCATTCTACCGGATCAAGATCTGAGCTCATCCGCAATGTGCATTTAGCAAAGTTACAAAACACATGATTAGTTGAGCGGACGTGACGTCGGCAATCTGAATTTTCGGATTCAAAGTGGAATTGCTTGCGAATTGGTGATGTTAAATTCAGTGAAACTCTTCATTCCCAATATGATGTCGTCAACTATACAACCGAGAATTACCTAGGTTGCCACTTTGCAATCTGCAACACAATGTCAGATTGGTAATCTTAGTGTTACGGAATATAATCTAAAATGGCATTCATCAATTGCCATGACGTACGTTCGATACTACGACACGTTAGATTTATAAATTTTTTTTGTGGAAACAGATAAAAAAAGTTAAACTGGCTACGAACATGTGTGTCGAGCTGCAGGATGACCAATATGAACAAGCATTTTGAAAGAAATTTCTGGATATTGGCAATGGTAAATTCCAATTTGGCATTTCGACCGACTGTATTCAGTTTCCTGACGCTTTCTACCATTTGGCGGAATCGAATTCTAAGCTCATCCCAAATGTGCTCTTTAACATTTCACAAAATTTGATGTCGTCGATCTGAATTTTTGAATTCAGTGCTAAATTGCTCGCGAATTGATGATGTAGAAATCAGTAACCCTCTTTACTTCCCAAGATGATACAATCCAGTTTTTAAGCTCGCTGGAATTACCCGGATTGCTACAATCATGCAACTTAAAGTCGTATCGGTAATCATAATGTTACGAAGTATACACCAACCACATATATGTAATGACACTCGACTTCCGGTGAAAAAAGTGATGAACAACGCTAAAAAAGTAAGAATACTAAAATAAAATTATAAAGAGGAAGATGTTTTGATACCACGAATTCTAACGGTTTCGAAAAATACACTATTCCATCAATACGGCTTTCGCAATAAAAACCCATGTTTCTATGTTTTTTCACCTATATCAATGTAAATAAATTTGATGGCAAAACAACGTTTGCCGGGCCAGGTAGTAATATTCATAAAAAATATTGTAGGTTTATTAAACACTTATTTGATAAATTTCCTATAAACTGTTTGCTTGGATTACCAAATCTTGTCTGAGAAAATCTTAATTGTAGTCGTTTAAAATTTATTGGTAGCTTGCAGGAGTCATTGGAATTACTAGAAAATTTGCAAGCTACCCTACTGTAGGCCGATTAGTCCTCGAGCGTAGCCAATGAAAAGTTCTATTAGGTAAAAGTCAAGGAAACTGCATCTTTAAAATGTTATTTATTTATTTTATTTATTTGATAAACTAATACAACAAGATATAACATCTTATAAATGACAGTGTTATCTTGTTTATTAACATTATCAATGAAGTTAAAGTTTACATGTGTTGAAGGAAAAGCTCATATCTCTGTTAAGATCGGCTATCATGTTCTGCGACTCATTGAAAACTTTCATCGTAGAGCATTATAAACCTTTACCAAAGGGTATACTCTTGCGTATAGAACATTGTCAATTTGAAATCGTGTGCCTTTATCAGTGTCCTTTTTATATCATCCACTATATCCAAGATATAAAAATTACATTTTAAACATACTTAAATATATCTATATGTAAATTTCATCAGTCAGTTGGACAGATCAGGAAAACTATAAACTGTCTTCCCAAGCCCTCATCGTCCTAGCTTTGAAGATACACATATAAAACATGTGTGTTTCCCAAAAACTGAGCTAGATAGTTTGGAGATGAAAAAATCACCGCTGTCGTATCGTTTTAAATATAGTATAAATATAGAATGACGTAAAAACGCACAGGTTTACTATCGCATTTGTTCAGGGGACGGACGTGCAGTTTTGAGGATGAACAGCGTACTCGAATTGACGGACGTGCAGTTTTGAGGATGAGCAGCGTACTCGAATTGATTGAGTATTGTTTTCTTTTGTTTATTCCTTAAACTATTGATTTAAAAGATTTCTTTTAAAACGATAACAAATATTTTCCGGGTTTTGGGGGTCTACCGTCCCATTCTACATTTTGTTGAAAATCGGACCCGCGGTTCCAGAAATTTCGTCTTACAAGTTTTTCGTCTTTATAATATTTGTATAGATGTACACATGTATGTATATATATAAAATTGTGACGAGAGAATTTTTTTATTCTTTTCTTAAGCGATTATTACACGGCCAAACTTGTCATGTGAGAACGGCATGTCGTCTAATTTCGAAAAATTCGTGTACGTCAGCTTGGCATGCCGAAAATTTAAATTTTTGATATTTTGTGTATGCCAGTATGTTCGTCTAATAGCAATTCTGATATATGTACATATATATGTATGTATACTCGTACAATAAATTTTTATTTGTAGGTAAACAGTAATGTTGTGGTGGTTAGGAGTTTATTGACGTATATGAAAGTATGTCAAAATATGGAACATTTAAACCATAACATAATTTATTTATTAATAATTTAAAATAACATATTTAATATTTGGTATTTGATCTGGTTTAAGTAATTAGTTTTCGATATTTCGATAACAATTTGTTATCATCGTCAGGAAAATTAAAATGTAATTCATGAATTATAGCGGTGTACAAAAATATTGTGAAAAACGTTGATGGTTTGCGTACGAGGCGTTGAGAAACTGTTTTTGGACAATCGAATGAACTCTTAGCCCTTTCCTTAAATGTACTATGTTGTTAGATATCCATGTTATAAATCTGTTGAATATGCACTTTCTCTACCACACTACTGATCAGCCACTAGGATTCGAACTTGGTATCATGTAAACATGATATAGGTATTTTAATACGGCCGCTTAACCAACTCAGCCACCGAGCTTATATTTATTTTGTTGTCTATATTTGTAGCATATTGATTGATTTGTTACTTATTTATTATTTTTGAGTTGTATTAATTACCCTAAAAATAATTATTTTATCCAAAAAACGAGTTTCAGTAAAACGAGAGGTTCCTCTAAAGAATTTTCGAATACATTTTGCCCTGAAGGAAGGCCAATTATGATATCACTTTCATATCATCACTTGATTTCAACCGATTCAACCTTTAACCCTGAAAATATATAACGAGTACGTATGAGTGTATAAGCTGTGGGTGAATTAAGATTTCTATGACTTTTACTATATCGTGTCTAAACTCCATTCGCGCTACGAATTAATGTGACAATAACTTTGAGACAATAATCAGAGTAGTTTTTTTTTCGACTACTGTCGAATATAATTATATTTAATATAAAATTTTTTTATGGGTATATACTTGTATGTGAGTATAACAATTATTCGCATAATAAAAATTAATTAATTGATTAATGGACAGTATCATAACACAAAAAAAAGGCATTGCACATCTTTATTCTGTAAACTGCATGTAACATATGTAGTCAATACACATTGTAGAAACATGCCTGAAAAAAGTGGTATTTTGAAAAAAATGTAAGATTTCTAAAAATATTAGCTTTGGTCTATCATTTTTCCTTTGTCCGAGCAATTGTGACGCTTTTTTTAAACACTTTATCAAACTTTATAAAATCAGAGGCAAACGCAAAAAAAGTGAAAAGTCTTAAGTACATCAATACAAATAAAGGCTTGTTCATCCATAATGTGCGATGTTAATTCTAAGTCACACCTTAACATCAAGATTTTGACAAACTCAATTTGACATTTCTTTGTTTGACAATTTAAAACGTGAAGAGGTGCACAACTGAGCAGCGAGTTAAGATTGTTGTAATCTTTTACGAAAATAGACGTTCAAAATGCATTTCGTGCACTTTGTTAGGCACACCGATGCGTTCGCAAAGAGTGTCTGTTTGGTGCGATTTATGGGCTGGCGGTACTTCTTCCAAAATGACGTCAGCAAAGCAGTTCCCGTGAATGGTATTCGCTATCACAAGATGATAACAAACTTCTTGTATCCAGAAATTCAGAATATGGACCTCGATGAAATATGGTTCCAATAGTATGGTACCATTTGCCACGTAGCCAACAAAAGAATGGCTCTTTTGCGGGAGAAATTTGTTCTTTCAGTATATTTAAAGGACGTAGTAATTGGGCACATGAACAAATTTTAACTCTAATTATGTCGCAGCGTCATTGCAAATATTGACCATCGGATAGAAGTCACTAGCGCATTGGCGGATTTTTGGATAATATTTTGTTTCACATATAATTGTCATAAATCCCTCTGTCATAAAGACAACTTTGTGAAAACTTTTGGTTTTTAATTAATTAACATAGTGCGTTTTGGTTGGACTACTCTTTATATATCATGTAGTTAAAATCAACGCAAAATGAAATATGAAACAAATAAAAATTCAGTTAAAACTCAATTTTCCTTAAAAAATTAAAGGAAAATTCAATTTACTTTTTAAAGTTAAGAAATAGTTGACTGAGCACCGTAATATTTATTGATTATAACTTTTGTTTCGAATTTTTAACTATCAAAACAACAAACTACAATTTCTGTAAAAATTACGGATTTTAACTTTTGTTTGAATTTTTCAACTATCAAAAAATAAACCACAATTTCAATTAAAATAAGTAAGAGTGTAGTATATTCGGCTGGGCCGAATCTAAAATACCCTTCACGATAGTCACGAATATGTATAGTATATTAAAAATGTGACCTAAATATGCTCGGTTATATATGAACCGATATCGGAATTTTCTATTTTCTGTATTTTAGTAACCTTCTTTTATAACGAGAATTGCTTTTCAGCAAAAAAAATAAAAATTTTTTTTAATGGAAATATCGGTTCAGGCTATATCTCGAGTATATATGGACCGATGTCGGATATTTTCTTTTTCCATATATATGTAACCTTATTTTATTACCAGAACTGCTTTTGAGCAAAAAAAAGTTATTTAGCTTCGCCTATGCGACATTTTCATTAAAAATTCGATTTGGGCTATATCTCGGGTATATATGGACCGATATCTGAAAAAAATTTTTTTTGCCTTTTAGTCACCATGCTTAATAAGTGTGTGAAGTTTGAAGCAAAACGAACAACTTTTGTTTTCAAAAATTTTCATACAAAACTGCAAAAAAAAAATGGCTTTTTTCGGAATTTTGAATATATCTCAGCTATACGTGGACCGATATTACTGAATTTCAATAGCAAACCCATGAATCGATGGGGTAAAAGAATGGTGAAAGAAAAAAGTTTCTAAGTCTAATGGTTTTCTCAGAAACGGTATTTCAACAGCGGACAGACGGACATCGCTTAATCGACTTTTCCATTAATTTTGGTTCAGAATATATATACTTTATAGGGTCGCAAAACAAAACTGTAGAAATTACAAACGGAATCACAAACTTATAAATACCCTTTACATTTTTGTGAAGGGTATAATTACGGATTTTTACATTTATTTCCTTCTTTTTTTCTATAAAAAACACAGTTTGTTTTTATACCCTTCACAAAAATGTAAAGGGTATTTATAAGTTTGTGATTCCGTTTGTAATTTCTACAGTTTTGTTTTGCGACCCTATAAAGTATATATATTCTGAACCAAAATTAATGGAAAAGTCGATTAAGCGATGTCCGTCTGTCCGCTGTTGAAATACCGTTTCTGAGAAAACCATTAGACTTAGAAACTTTTTTCTTTCACCATTCTTTTACCCCATCGATTCATGGGTTTGCTATTGAAATTCAGTAATATCGGTCCACGTATAGCTGAGATATATTCAAAATTCCGAAAAAAGCCATTTTTTTTTGCAGTTTTGTATGAAAATTTTTGAAAACAAAAATTGTTCGTTTTGCTTCAAACTTCACACACTTATTAGGCATGGTGACTAAAAGACAAAAAATTTTTTTTTCAGATATCGGTCCATATATACCCGAGATATAGCCCAAATCGGATTTTTAATGAAAATGTCGCATAGGCGAAGCTAAATAACTTTTTTTTGCTCAAAAGCAGTTCTGATAATTATATAAGGTTACATAAATATGGAAAATGAAAATTTCCGATATCGGTCCATATATACTCGAGATATAGCCCAAACCTGGTTTTTCATGAAAATGTCGCGTAAGCGAACCTAAACAACTTTTTGGTGCTCAAAAGCAGTTCTGGTAAGGAAATAGGGTCATATGAATATGAAAAATGAAAATTTTCGATATCGGTCCATATATACCCGAGATATAGCCTAGACCGGAGTTTTCATGAAAATGCCGCGTAAGCGAACTTAAACAACTTTTTTGTGCTCAAAAGCAGTTCTGGTATTGAAATTAGGATACATAAATATGGAAAATGAAAATTTCCGATATCGGTCCATATATACCCGAGATATAGCCTAGACCGGGGTTTTCATGAAAATGCCGCGTAAGCGAACTTAAACAACTTTTTTGTGGTCAAAAGCAGTTCTTGTATTGAAATTAGGTTACATAAATATGGAAAATGAAAATTTCCGATGTCGGTCCATATATACTCGAGATATAGCCCAAATCGGGTCTTTCATGAAAATGTCGCGTAAGCGAACTTAAACAACTTTTTTGTGCTCAAAAGCAGTTCTGGTAAAGAAATAGGGTCATATAAATATGAGAAATGAAAATTTTCCATGTCGGTCCATATATACCCGAGATATAGCCCAAATCGGGTTTTTCATGAAAATGTCGCGTAAGCGAACTTAAACAACTTTTTTGTTCTCAAAATCAGTTCTGGTAATGAAATAGGGTCATATAAATATGAAAAATGAAAATTTTCGATATCGTTCCATATATACCCGAGATATAGCCCAAATCGGGTTTTTCATAAAAATGTCGCGCAAGCGAACTTAAACAACTTTTTTGTGCTCAAAGCAGTTCTCATAATGAAATTAGGTTACATAAATATGGAAAATGAAAATTTCCGATATCGGTCCATATATACCCGAGATATAGCCTAGACCGGGATTTTCATGAAAATGCCGCGTAAGCGAACTTAAACAACTTTTTTGTGCTCAAAAGCAATTCTGGTAATGAAATTAGGTTACATAAATATGGAAAATTAAAATTTCCGATATCGGTCCATATATACCCGAGATATAGCCTAGACCGGGGTTTTCATGAAAATGTCGCGTAAGCGAACTTAAACAACTTTTTTGTGCTCAAAAGCAGTTCTGGTAATGAAATTAGGTTACATAAATATGAAAAATGAAAATTTCCGATATCGGTCCATATATACCCGAGATATAGCCCAAATCGGGTTTTTCATGAAAATGTCGCGTAAGCGAACTTAAACAACTTTTTTGTGCTCAAAGCAGTTCTGGTAATGAAAAAGGGTTATATAAATATGAAAAATGAAAATTTTCGATGTCGGTCCATATACACCCGAGATATAGCCCAAATCGGGTTTTTCATGAAAATATCGCGTAAGCGAACTTAAACAGTTTTTTTGTGCTCAAAAGCAGTTCTGGTAATGAAATAGGGTCATATAAATATGAAAAATAAAAATTTTCGATATCGGGCCATATATACCCGAGATATAGCCTAGACCGGGGTTTTCATGAAAATGCCGCGTAAGCGAACTTAAACAACTTTTTTGTGCTCAAAAGCAGTTCTGGTAATGAAATTAGGTTACATAAATATGAAAAATGAAAATTTCCGATATCGGTCCATATATACCCGAGGTATAGCCCAAATCGGGGTTTTCATGAAAATGTCGCGTAAGCGAACTTAAACAACTTTTTTGTGCTCAAAGCAGTTCTGGTAATGAAAAAGGGTTATATAAATATGAAAAATGAAAATTTTCGATGTCGGTCCATATACACCCGAGATATAGCCCAAATCGGGTTTTTCATGAAAATATCGCGTAAGCGAACTTAAACAGTTTTTTTGTGCTCAAAAGCAGTTCTGGTAATGAAATAGGGTCATATAAATATGAAAAATAAAAATTTTCGATATCGGGCCATATATACCCGAGATATAGCATAGACCGGGGTTTTCATGAAAATGCAGCGTAAGCGAACTTAAACAACTTTTTGTGCTCAAAAGCAGTTCTGCTAATGAAATTAGGTTACATAAATATGGAAAATGAAAATTTCCGATATCGGTTCATATATACCCGGTGTATAGCCTAACAGGTTTTTTGATGAAAATGCCGACTAAACAACTTTTTTGTGCTCAAAAGCAGTTCTGGTAATGAAATAAGGTTATATAAATAAGGAAAAAGAAAATATCCGATATCGGTCCATATATACTCGAGATATATTCTGAACCGATTTTTCCAATAACATTTTTTTTTTTGCTGAAAAGCAGTTCTTGTCATAAAAGAAGGTTACGAAAATAGAGAAAATTAAAATTTCTGATATCGGTCCAGATATACCCGAGATACAGCCTAAATCGGGTTTTTCATGAAAATATCGCGTAAGCGAACTTAAACAATTTGTTGTACTCAAAAGCAGTTCTGATAATGATATAAGGTTATATAAATATAGAAAATTAAAATTTTCGATATCGGGCCATATATACCCGAGATATAGCCTGAACCGATTTTTCCATTAAAAAAAAATTTTTTTTTTTTTGCTGAAAAGCAATTCTCGTTATAAAAGAAGGTTACTAAAATACAGAAAATAGAAAATTCCCATATCGGTTCATATATAACCGAGCATATTTAGGTCACATTTTTAATATACTATACATATTCGTGACTATCGTGAAGGGTATTTTAGATTCGGCCCAGCCGAATATACTACACTCTTACTTGTTTATTCAGTTTTTATATCTTTATAGAAAAAATATAACGAGAAATGCATGATTTAAATGAAAATTTAAAAAATAATATTTAGATACATATAATATTCATTCCGGGTTTCCATGCATCAAACATATGTACAAAAACTGAATCGTTTGATTCTGAAAGTTGAAAAGAATAATCAGTTATATTTTTATGAATAATATGTTATATACTTACGCATGTTTCCTCCGTTTCCATCCATAAGCATTTCAATTTGCTGATGTGTATTTTTATACCCTTCACAAAAATGTAAAGGGTATTTATAAGTTTGTGATTCCGTTTGTAATTTCTACAGTTTATTTTTGCGACCCTATAAAGTATATATATTCTGAATCAGAATTAATGGAAAAGTCGATTAAGCGATGTCCGTCTGTCCGCTGTTGAAATACCGTTTCTGAGAAAACCATTAGACTTAGAAACTTTTTTCTTTCACCATTCTTTTACCCCATCGATTCATGGGTTTGCTATTGAAATTCAGTAATATCGGTCCACGTATAGCTGAGATATATTCAAAATTCCGAAAAAAGCCATTTTTTTTTGCAGTTTTGTATGAAAATTTTTGAAAACAAAAGTTGTTCGTTTTGCTTCAAACTTCACACACTTATTAAGCATGGTGACTAAAAGACAAAAAAAGATTTTTTTCAGATATCGGTCCATATATACCCGAGATATAGCCCAAATCGGATTTTTAATGAAAATGTCGCATAGGCGAAGCTAAACAAATTTTTTTTTCCTCAAAAGCAGTTCTGGTAATAAAATTAGGTTACATAAATATGGAAAATGAAAATTTCCGATATCGGTCCATATATACCCGAGATATAGCCTAGACCGGGTTTTTCATGAAAATGTCGCGTAAGCGAACTTAAACAACTTTTTTGTGCTCAAAAGCAGTTCTGGTAATGAAATAGGGTCATATAAATATGAGAAATGAAAATTTTCGATATCGGTCCATATATACCCGAGATATAGCCCAAATCGGGGTTTTCATGAAAATGTCGCGTAAGCGAACTTAAACAACTTTTTTGTACTCAAAAGCAGTTCTGGTAATGAAATAGGGTCATATAAATATGAAAAATGAAAATTTTCGATATCGGTCCATATATACCCGAGATATAGCCCAAACCAGGTTTTTCATGAAAATGCCGCGTAAGCGAACTTAAACAACTTTTTTGTGCTCAAAAGCAGTTCTGGTAATGAAATTAGGTTACATATATATGAAAAATGAAAATTTTCGATATCGGTCCATATATACCCGAGATATAGCCTAGAACGGGTTTTTCATAAAAATGCCGCGTCAGCGAAATTAAACAACTTTTTTTGCTTTAAAGCGGTTCTGGTAACAAAATAAGGTTATATAAATATGAAAAATGAAAATTTCCGATATCGGTCCATATATACCCGAGATATAGCCTAGAACGGGTTTTTCATGAAAATGCCGCGTCAGCGAAATTAAACAACTTTTTTTTGCTTAAAAGCGGTTCTGATAATAAAATAAGGTTATATAAATATGAAAAATGAAAATTTCCGATATCGGTCCATATATACCGCAGATATAGCCTGGAACGGGGTTTTCATGAAAATGCCGCGTAAGCGAGCTTAAACAACTTTTTTTGCTTAAAAGCAGTTCTGGTAATAAAATAAGTTTATATAAGTATGGAAAATTAAAATTTTCGATATCGGTCTATATATACCCGAGATATAGCCCAAACCGGGTTTTTCATGAAAACGTCGCGTAAGCAAGCTTTAACAACTTTTTTTTATTAAAAACAGTTCTGGTGATAAGATGAGTTTATATAAATATGGAAGATAAAAATTTCCGATATCGGTCCATATTTACCCGAGATATAGCCCAAACCGGGGTTTTCATGAAAATGCCGCGTAAGCGAACTTAAACAATTTTTTCGCCTTAAAGCAGTTCTGGTAATAAGATAAGGTGATATAAATATTGGAAATGAAAGTTTTCGATATCGGTCCATATATACCCGAGACATAGCCTAAACCGGGGTTTTCATGAAAATGCCGCGTAAGCGAACTTAAACAACTTTTTTCACCTTAAAGCAGTTCTCGTAATTACATAAGGTTATATAAATATGGAAAATGAAAATTTCCGATATCGGCCCATATATACCCGAGATATAGCCCAAACCGGGTTTTTCATGAAAATGTCGCGTAAGCGAACTTAAACAACTTTTTTCACCTTAAAGCAGTTCTTGTTATAAAAGAAGGTTACGAAAATAGAGAAAATTAAAATTTCTGATATCGGTCCATATATACCCGAGATATAGCCTAAATCGGGTTTTTCATGAAAATATCGCGTAAGCGAACTTAAACAATTTGTTGTGGTCAAAAGCAGTTCTGGTAATGATATAAGGTTATATAAATATGGAAAATTAAAATTTTCGATATCGGTCCATATATACCCTATAGCCTGAACCGATTTTTCCATTAAAAATTTTTTTTTTTGCTGAAAAGCAATTCTCGTTATAAAAGAAGGTTACTAAAATACAGAAAATAGAAAATTCCGATATCGGTTCATATATAACCGAGCATATTTAGGTCACATTTTTAATATACTATACATATTCGTGACTATCGTGAAGGGTATTTTAGATTCGGCCCAGCCGAATATACTACACTCTTACTTGTTAGAACTACAATTAGTTAATTTGTTATATAGTTGGACAAGTAACATATATAAGAGTATATAAGTACCTTGTAAGAACTCATTGTTAGAGACAACTAAGCAAGTTTGTAACCATCTTTCCGCATCTTATATTTTACAAGGTGGCTGAAAAGAACTATTAAATTTACGTTATGTTATGTTATGTTTAATGGTTATCGAAAATTATTTTACAAATGAACTTACCAGTAGAATGATGTGTTGTTTGTCATTTGTTTTCGTTTTTCTTATACATATGTAATTATATGCAAATATTTCTGTTTTAATAAAATATATTAAATTTTTTTATTTTTTGAAAAAATATTCAAAAACTATTACGTTTTTTTAAGTTATATAATTTTCTTTTCCAAAGCACAGAAGAAACGAAAACATCCCAATATTTTAATTGGACGGAAATTCAACCGTTTTTTAGGGTTGTTTTTAAACAACATACCCTAAAAGTTAAAAAAATATTTTTCTTACTAAAATAACTATATATTCATTTAATTTTAACTTCACGGAATTTTTTTAAATGAAGTACAAACAGTAAATCTAAAACTTTTTTGAGTATATGTGACTATCGTGAGGGGTATTTTAAATTCTGCTCAGCCGAATATACTACACTCTTACTTGTTTTCTTATATGTTTTTTTGCACAAAGTACCTACATATTTGTCTTCAATTTGTATTTGAACTTTTTTGGCATTTCCTTCTTCTAACGAGAAATAGCATCACATAAAGAATTTTAAGCTACTTGGATAAATGCCAATTTTTCCTATTTTAAATATGCGAGTACGTACATATTTTCCTTAGATCTAAATAGAACATCAAAGTTGGTAAAACTTTACGTTCAATTTTGTGTAACCCATAAAAACTTACAAGTTTAACACATACAAATAAATAAAACCTGAAACGAAATTGACAAATTTGAACTAAATATGCTCGAATATATATAGGCCGATATCGGGGGAAAAATATTTTTGCCCTGTAGTCGCCATGCCCAAAAGGTATTCTTTCATGGAAAAATCGGCTTAGGTTATATCTTGGGTATATATGAACCGATATCGGAATTTTTAATTTTCTGAATTTTAGTAGTCCCCTTTTATAACTAGAACTGCTTTTATGCAAAAAAAAATTTTTTTTTTCATGAAAAAATCGGTTTAGGCTATATCGCGGATATATATGGACCGATATCGGAGTTTTTAATTTTTTGTGTTTTGGTAACTTCTTTTTATTTCCTGGTGGGTTACTGTCTATTGCGATGCGAAAGGTAGATGCGACAAGAGTATAATTTGGTATTCTGTGCTGTTTGTGCAAACTTTTTCGCGAAATAGTTTTAAAATGAAGTAATTTTGGTATCACAAAATAAACAATAACGAAGAATGATAAAATAATATGTGCGAAAGGGAAAATTAAATGCGAAAAGAAAATACGAAAACGCAATACAGAGTACCAATTCTTCGATTTTTCTTTCGCATCGAAATAGAGAGTAACCCCCCAGAATTAAGTAACTAACAGCAAAAAAGTTGAAGTCGCTTACGCGACATTTTCATTAACAAACCGGTTTAGGCTATATTTCGGATATATATGGACTGATATTGGGAAACAAATTTTTTGCCTTGTAATCGCCATGCTAAATAATTATGTAAAGTTTGAAGCAAAATGGCAAAAAGATGGCATTTTTTCGAAATTTATATATAGATATATATATATATATATATATATATATATATATATATATATATATATATATATATATATATATATATATATATATATATATATATATATATATATATATATATATATATATATATATATATATATATATATATATATATGGCAGCACCGCACACGTTAAGTTTTGGCAGCGAAAATAAAACAAAACATGCAACTTTGACATCATTCGCTCACACACATTTTTTGGATACACACACATTTTTCTCAACATATTTTCTAGCTACGTTTTCTAAGATTATATTTTGTAAATTGAATTCAATAAATTAATAAATGAATTAAATAAAATTTTCAATCTTTAATAATTATAAAAATAAAATAATGACACGACAATTCACTATATTGGTGACCCCAACTCACTTTTCATAATATATTCAAAAAAATGGCTGATAAGGAAACTAAGGAGAACAGCGCCAATGTTCCCGCAGATATTGCACAAGACACCAACATTAGCATGGACGCAGTGTCTGCTGTTCGTTTAACTCCACCGAGCATGAGCGCCACAAATATCGATGCATACTTTATGTCGCTGGAATTTTGGTTTGCTGCCTCGGGCATACAGCGTGAACAACTTAAATACAATATCACAATGGCACAAGTTCCGCCGCAAAAATTAGGTGAGCTGCGTTCCGTAATTGATGCAACGCCACTACAGAATAAATATGAATACATAATGGATAAGCTATTAAACTATTTTGCGGACAGCCAACAACGACGCCTGCAACGTGTTTTGTCAGAAATGCCTCTAGGAGACTTAAAACCATCACAGTTATTACATGAAATGAGACGGGTTGCGGGGACCGCATTAAGTGAAAATATTTTAATCGATTTATGTGCGGCACGCTTACCACCACATGCTCAAGCTGCTGTAATTGCATCTAAAGTTGATATCTCCGACAAAGTAACTGTTGCAGATGCAATTGTTGATTCTCTCGGTTTACGCAATATCAATGAGATAAAAGAAGTTAATCTAACCTCAAAAAATACATCGTTAACACGTGCAAGCAACGAGCTGTCAATCATACAAGATCAACTGGTACAACTGACAAAATTGGTGAAAAATTTTTTTCCTTATGAGACTGGCAACAGATCAAACCGTTCCAGATCGAAAGCCCGTAGCGAAATATTTGAAAAACGCCAAGGTCGAAATGATTCTGAATCAGCGATATGTTGGTACCACCGAATGTATGGAGTAAAAGCTCGTGCATGCCGAAAACCATGTGCATTTACATGCAATGGTAAAAACAACAACAAACGCCAATGGCAAAATACGCAAGCATCAGAAATTGGCGAATCTTCTGGTGCTAACAAATCATATCGCCTCCAAATCAAAGATATAGACACAAACATTCGTTATCTTATCGATTCCGGCGCCGACGTATCGGTTATTCCGAAAACTCTCAAGACATCAAAAGTGAAAACAACGAAAATGCAACTTTTTGCGGCCAACGGTTCCCCAATAAAAGTTTACGGCGAGTCGATAATCAAAGTGAACTTGGGCCTCAGGCGAGAATTTTTATGGACCTTTTTAATCGCAGAAGTAAGTTCACACATTATTCGTGCTGATTTTTTATGCCACTTTGACTTGTTTATTGACCTTAAACGCAAAAGGTTAATTGATAACTTAACGCAACTAAACTCAGTTGGTATTGTAAGGAAATCAAACATTCATCAATAAAAATTCTACAGTCATCAACACCTACGTGAATTCCCAAGCATTACGAGGCTTTTTCAACATGGTACAACTGTACAGTCATCGGTTGTTCACCACATTGAAACAACAGGTCTTCCAGTTTTTCACGTCCGCGACGCTTATCACCCGAAAAACTAGCAGCCGCACGTGCTGAGTTTGAAAATTTAATTAAGCTAGGTATATGCAGGCCTTCAAACAGTTGTTGGTCTAGTCAACTGCACATGGTTCGAAAACCAGATGGTAGTTGGCGGCCATGCGGTGACCACAAGGCGTTAAATGCTGTAACGGTACCAGATCGTTACCCTTTGCCATACCTTCATGACTTTATCACAATTTTGCATGGAAAAACTATATTCTCAAAGGTTGACCTGCAAAAGGCTTTTCACCAGGTGCCCGTACACGCAGACGACATACCAAAGACGGCCATCACTACACCCTTTGGTCTATTTGAGTTTGTCTATATGACATTTGGTCTTAGAAATGCAGCTCAAACCGTTTTTGAGCGCTTGCATCGTCACCACTTAGCAATTAATTTAACAAAGTGTGAATTTGGCAGATTTGAAATTTATTTTCTAGGTCACAAGGTTACAGCTCAAGGCATAGAACCTCTTCCACAACGAGTAGAGGCTATATTAAATTTCAAAAAACCAACACAAGCAAACGAACTGAAACGTTTCCTCGCAACAATCAATTTCTATAGACGTTATCTTCTACAAGCTATTAAAGTTCAAGCACCCCTATTAGAAATGATTCCAGGTAATATAAAAAATGATCGCTCAAATTTAATATGGAACGATGAAACAACAAAAGCTTTCGAAGAGTGTAGGAAACAGCTCGCTAATGCCACGTTGTTAACACATCCGGCATCTGATGCTGAAATTTCCCTGTGGGTCGACGCCTCCGATACCGCTGCAGGAGCGGCTCTTCATCAGATAATCAATAGAAACATTCAGCCGCTTGGATTTTTTTCCAAAAAGTTTGACAAAGCACAACTTCGATACAGCACTTACGACCGCGAGCTCACCGCTATGTACTTAGCAGTTGCACATTTTAAGTATATGATGGAAGGCAGATCTTGTCATATATATACGGACCTTAAACCAATTACCTTTGCTTTTCGCCAAAAGCTTGAAAAAGCAAACAATCGCCGGGCAAGGCGATTATAGGCCAAATTACAACGGACATAAGGCATGTGTCAGGAAAGAACAACATCACTGCAGATTTGCTGTCACGAATATCAGTGGTAACAATTCATCCAACCGTTGACTTTGAGGAACTTGCACAAGCACAAGAAAATGATGAAGAGCTTCAAGATATACCTACTGGTAAGTCACTTTACAAAATACAACTTAAACGTTTTACCATCCCTGAAAGCGAAAAACGCCTATACTGTGACCATTCAACACAACAATTACGACCCTTTACTACATCCAATCTAAGAGACAAATTTTTAAAGGCAACACATAATATGTCACACCCGGGTACGAGAGCAACGGCCAGGTTAATGACAACTAAATTTATTTGGCCTAACATTGGCCCGAAGTTGCATTCAATGTCAACGATCGAAAGTTATGCGACATACAAAATCACCATTGAAGTAATTCCAAACGGTTGATAGCCACTTTTCACACTTAAACATTGACCTAGTAGGTCCTTTTCCGCCAAGTGAAGGTTTTCGATATTGCCTTACAATAATAGACAGATTTAGTCATTGGCCAGAGGCAATACCAATAGTCGACATGTCAGCAACCACAGTTGCTCAAGCACTTATATCAGGCTGGATAGCTCGTTTCGGCATTCCAACCTATATAACGAGTGACCAGGGACGGCAATTCGAGTCAACTTTGTTTCGCGAGTTAACAAAATATCTTGGCATCAAACATCTTCGAACAACACCATACTATCCACAGGCAAACGGCCTCATTGAAAGGTGGCATCGAACTTTAAAGGCAGCAATTCTGTGCCACGACAAAGATCGGCGGACAAAGTTTCTGCCAATTATTTTACTTGGTCTGCGTACAACATATAAAGATGATATTAAAGCGTCCCCTGCTGAGCTAGTTGTGGGCACCACACTACGCATACCAGCAGAGTTTTTCGGCCCAGAGACAAACACGAAGACTGAAACTGAGGTTCTAAAGGACATACGTGAAGCCATGCAAAGTATACAACCACAGCAATCGGCATGGCACGGAGAAACTAACACGTTTAAGCACCCAGATACATGCTCACACGTATTTCTACGCAACGATTCAATCCGCCCTTCATTGTCATACAAATACGACGGTCCATATAAAGTTGTTCACAGAACAAAAAAATATTTCAAAATTAAAATCAGCGATCGAGATGTGAACATATCGGTCGACAGACTTAAGCCAGCGTATGTAACAGAAGAATTTAATGGCTAAAATGAGGGGGTTCAATATCGAACTAATAATACTGTACCACCCATACATAAATCAGAACATACAGGAACAAATAACCCCACAGATGGGCACACGCCATCCGCAAGTCATCACTCTAAAGATTTAAGAAAAAGAGCAGCTACCAAACCGCAATTCCCTACATTGACTTCAACTACTCGCACTGGACGTCAAGTAAGACTTCCAGTACGGTTTTTATGAGCGGTTGAGTCTAGCCGGGGAGTACTGTGGCAGCACTGCACACGTTAAGTTTTGGCAGCGAAAATAAAACAAAACATGCAGCTTTGACATCATTCGCTCATACACAATTTTTAGATGCATACACATTTTTCTCAACATTTTTTCTAGCCACGTTTTTTAAGAATATATTTTGTAAATTGAATTCAAGAAATTAATAAATGAATTAAATAAAATTTTCAATCTTTATTAATTATAAAAATAAAATAGTGACACGACAATTCATATTTATATATATATATATATATATATATATATATATATATATATATATATATATATATATATATATATATATATATATATATATATATATATATATATATATATATATATATATATATATATATATATATATATATATATATATATATATATATATATATATATATATATATATATATATATATATATATATATATATATATATATATATATATATATATATATATATATATATATATATATATATATATATATATATATAAAGTTAATAAGTCTAATGGGTTTCTCAGAAACAGTATTTCAATGACCAACAGACGGACATCGCTTAATCGACTTTTCTCTTAATTCTGATTCAGAATATATATACTTTATTGGGTCGCAAATGAAAATTGTAGACATTACAAACGGAATCTCAAACTTATGTATAACCTTTACATTTTTGTGAAAAAATAAAAAAACAAATAAAACTTAGCTAATACTTTTAAAACTATACATATTTTTGATATTTTTATCCAGGAACAGCTCATTTTGTACTTTGCGATTCTAATTAGTGCAAAAAGCGTGCCCAAGTCGAATTTATAACAGGTGAAATTGACAGCGCAGCTGATAACTCAAGTTTTTTTATGTTTTTATCATATAATATTTATATATAATAATTAAAAGAAACTTGGAAAGAAACTAAAACATATTGAAACAAATAAGTTTTATTCACTATATATATTAATATAGATGCCAATCAAACATTTATAAAAAGCTTGTTTTCTGGTTATAATTTATCATATATTTTCTGTTTAGAATGTATTGCTAAAAATATTTTTAAACTATATTTTTTTATTGTGTATTTGTAGCAGGAACCCCCCACAATCCCCTTTCTGAGCTCATTTCATACAGACTTTAATTTTGAGGAAATAATGAAAAGTTTCCTACAAGTTTTTGTTTTCCAGTAAATATTTTTTTTATTACTGAATTGTTATTTGTTGTTGAGCTAGTGGTCTTCTTGGTTTGGTTAAAAGTACGGTTTTTATTTTTCAATATTTCGACACTCCGTTGTGTGTCTTCTTCAGGAAAATTTTTGTTTTTTGAATAATTGTGTATACAAAATAATAAATTTGAAAACTCATATTAAAATAACAAAAATAAAATATTCAACTACATTAACATTTACAATGAAGAAACATATTTTACATTATTATAACATTAAACATATTATATAATACTTTTTTAAAAAGAAATGAAAAAGTTTTTAAACAATTTTAGGTGAAATACCTATCTACTCCTGTTTTTGTTTTTATGTATTAAATGCCTATAATTTTGCGCTAATCCGTCTACATCCTTCTTAAAATTTATCCTCTTATCTACAGGCACGTTAGTTATCTGTAGCATGTCTAGCATATATCTACGTTTATAATTGGAGATAATAACACCCATTGGTAAAAATAATTTAAAGACAAATATATCTGTAGCTCCTAGATTATATGGATTGCCTAAAATTCATAAGGAGAATTTTCCATTAAGACCGATTTGTTCATCAATAGATTCGCCTTCATATGGTCTTAGTAGATATATTACCAATATTCTTAAAAATATAACTATAAATTCAAAATATAATATTAATAATTCAGTACATTTTAAAGAAAAAGTTAAGGATTTAATAATACAGGATAATGAAAAACTATTTTCTCTAGATGTTGTTTCATTATTTCTTAGTATTCCGGTTGAATTGGCGATTAAGATTATTGAGGATAAATGGGAGAGAATATCAGAATTTACAGATATCAATAAAGACTTATTTTTGCGTATTATGAAGTTCTGTATTATTGATAGTAGATATTTTCAATATGATAAGAAAATATACTCACAGAAGAAAGGACTTCCTATGGGTTCTCCAGCCTCTCCAATTGTTGCGGATATTGTTATGGAGAAGCTATTGGATACATGTTTGGAAAAATTGGTTATAAAGCCAAAGATTCTCACAAAATATGTTGACGATTTATTTTGTATAATCGATGAGAAAGAGATAGATTTATTGTTATCAACATTTAATTCATTTGATCAGAATATTAAATTTACTATTGAGAGAGAATCTAACTCTTCACTTCCATATCTGGACACAAAAATTATAAAAAATAATAATAGATTATTAATAGATTGGTACCAAAGGCCAAACTCTTCAGGTAGAATTATAAACTATTTTTCTAAACATCCAAAAAGGGTTATTATTAATACAGCTAAAAACTTAATTGATAGAATATTAACAATCAGTGATCATAGATTTCATAAGAAGAATAAGAGCATAATTAGGAAGATATTAAGTGATAATAGTTTTCCTGATGAACTCATCTGCAGGTTGATAAGACAATACAACATAACGGGAAGATTGGATAATAATGTTTCTGATCCAATAATATATAAATCGTTAACTTATGTACCTGGAATGTCAGAAAGATTAGAGAGTTTTAATATATACGATAATACGAAATATAGAATTGCACATAGAGTTCATAATACTGTAGGTAGAATTTTTAGTAAAACAAAAGATAGGTTGGAAAAGTCGGATATGTCTAGTTTAGTGTATAAAATACCATGTAGTGGTAACAACAATGAAAATTGTGACAAAGTATATATAGGGACAACAGGAAATAAACTTAAAACTAGGTTAGCGGGTCATAAATCTGACCAGAAGTATAGGAACTATAACTCTTCGCAGAAAACTGCATTATCTATCCATTGCCGTGATTTTAATCACTATCCGGATTTTGGAGGAACGTCTATTTTAAACAAAGAAAATTATTATAAACGTAGATATATGCTAGAAATGCTACAGATAACTAACGTGCCTGTAGATAAGAGGATAAATTTTAAGAAGGATGTAGACGGATTAGCGCAAAATTATAGGCATTTAATACATAAAAACAAAAACAGGAGTAGATAGGTATTTCACCTAAAATTGTTTAAAAACTTTTTCATTTCTTTTTAAAAAAGTATTATATAATATGTTAAATGTTATAATAATGTAAAATATGTTTCTTCATTGTAAATGTTAATGTAGTTGAATATTTTATTTTTGTTATTTTAATATGAGTTTTAAAATTTATTATTTTGTATACACAATTATTCAAAAAACAAAAATTTTCCTGAAGAAGACACACAACGGAGTGTCGAAATATTGAAAAATAAAAACCGTACTTTTAACCAAACCAAGAAGACCACTAGCTCAACAACAAATAACAATTCAATTTAAAAAAAGGGTCGAAAAATTAGAAGCAAGCAATTTAAGAAATAGCTGAGCACAACAATGAATTATCAACATCTAAAGAGGAATGAGGGAACTAGAAGGCTGATCAATAGGTTCAAAACAGTAAGGGATAAAATAATTAGGTGCAGAGCAATGATTACGTTTCTTATTCGTTGCAGAAATGCAGGTATAGTACCAAAATTTATTAGGAACTCAACTAAAAATATTTTTAATATTTTTCATGGGGATTCAATGCCTTCAACAATGAAATCCATTGTGAGATGTGTTCAAATCTGCATAGTAGAATCCTGAGTTCAACAATCAAGCAAAAGCACTATTTTTTAAGAACTATTCAAGATGAATTAGGATATATAAAATATAATTTAAGCAGATTTTTAACAAATCAAGAGATGAAAATTTTTTTAAAGAATGAAGACAAGGTAGCTGATAAATTAATAAAGAAGCAAAAACAGGTACATAAGAATAAGTTTGATTGTCTTGTTGAGTTGCAGAGGAGGGAATTAGGAATTAGATTTAACAAGAAATGGTTTGTGAATAAAACTAGCATAGATATTCCTGAAGAAGTGCAATGGATTTTGTCTTTAGGACAAAAACATGCACTACCAATTGATAAGAAGCAGTTTCCAATGATGGAAGTAATAGCAGAAGGTGAAGACTTTATAGGAACATTACGGAGCAGCGAAGAGCAGGAGATTGCTAGATCTCATTTTGTAACGGTTGTAGATAGTCATTTAAACAAAATGAAATTAGATAGTAGAGATAGGTTTATTTTAAATAAAGTAAAACAAAGTAAAAAATTTCTGAGAAATAATAGGGAAATTATGATATTGAAAGCAGACAAAGGAAACACAACTGTAGCAATTAATAGGATAGATTATTTGTCTAGAATTGAGAATATTATTAGTGATACTGCAACTTATCAATTGTTGAATAAAGATCCAACAAGTAGATTCCAAAAAATGAATAATAGTTTTGCTGATGAACTATCCAGATTGGAGATAATAAAACCCATTGGTAAAAATAATTTAAAGACAAATATATCTGTAGCTCCTAGATTATATGGATTGCCTAAAATTCATAAGGAGAATTTTCCATTAAGACCGATTTGTTCATCAATAGATTCGCCTTCATATGGTCTTAGTAGATATATTACCAATATTCTTAAAAATATAACTATAAATTCAAAATATAATATTAATAATTCAGTACATTTTAAAGAAAAAGTTAAGGATTTAATAATACAGGATAATGAAAAACTATTTTCTCTAGATGTTGTTTCATTATTTCCTAGTATTCCGGTTGAATTGGCGATTAAGATTATTGAGGATAAATGGGAGAGAATATCAGAATTTACTGATATCAATAAAGACTTATTTTTGCGTATTATGAAGTTCTGTATTATTGATAGTAGATATTTTCAATATGATAAGAAAATATACTCACAGAAGAAAGGACTTCCTATGGGTTCTCCAGCCTCTCCAATTGTTGCGGATATTGTTATGGAGAAGCTATTGGATACATGTTTGGAAAAATTGGTTATATAGCCAAAGATTCTCACAAAATATGTTGACGATTTATTTTGTATAATCGATGAGAAAGAGATAGATTTATTGTTATCAACATTTAATTCATTTGATCAGAATATTAAATTTACTATTGAGAGAGAATCTAACTCTTCACTTCCATATCTGGACACAAAAATTATAAAAAATAATAATAGATTATTAATAGATTGGTACCAAAAGCCAAACTCTTCAGGTAGAATTATAAACTATTTTTCTAAACATCCAAAAAGGGTTATTATTAATACAGCTAAAAACTTAATAGATAGAATATTAACAATCAGTGATCATAGATTTCATAAGAAGAATAAGAGCATAATTAGGAAGATATTAAGTGATAATAGTTTTCCTGATGAACTCATCTGCAGGTTGATAAGACAATACAACATAACGGGAAGATTGGATAATAATGTTTCTGATCCAATAATATATAAATCGTTAACTTATGTACCTGGAATGTCAGAAAGATTAGAGAGTTCTAATATATACGATAATACGAAATATAGAATTGCACATAGAGTTCATAATACTGTAGGTAGAATTTTTAGTAAAACAAAAGATAGGTTGGAAAAGTCGGATATGTCTAGTTTAGTGTATAAAATACCATGTAGTGGTAACAACAATGAAAATTGTGACAAAGTATATATAGGGACAACAGGAAATAAACTTAAAACTAGGTTAGCGGGTCATAAATCTGACCAGAAGTATAGGAACTATAACTCTTCGCAGAAAACTGCATTATCTATCCATTGCCGTGATTTTAATCACTATCCGGATTTTGGAGGAACGTCTATTTTAAACAAAGAAAATTATTATAAACGTAGATATATGCTAGAAATGCTACAGATAACTAACGTGCCTGTAGATAAGAGGATAAATTTTAAGAAGGATGTAGACGGATTAGCGCAAAATTATAGGCATTTAATACATAAAAACAAAAACAGGAGTAGATAGGTATTTCACCTAAAATTGTTTAAAAACTTTTTCATTTCTTTTTAAAAAAGTATTATATAATATGTTTAATGTTATAATAATGTAAAATATGTTTCTTCATTGTAAATGTTAATGTAGTTGAATATTTTATTTTTGTTATTTTAATATGAGTTTTCTAATTTATTATTTTGTATACACAATTATTCAAAAAACAAAAATTTTCCTGAAGAAGACACACAACGGAGTGTCGAAATATTGAAAAATAAAAACCGTACTTTTAACCAAACCAAGAAGACCACTAGCTCAACAACAAATAACAATTCAATTTAAAAAAAGGGTCGAAAAATTAGAAGCAAGCAATTTTTTTTATTATATTTTTTTCAAATCATTTTTGTGTTTGTTTTTCCCCTGATATTTCGCAAAGATTTTGTAACGTTGTATTTATTATTCTGCTCAATTTACTTGTCATGAATTCGCCTTGAGCGTGCCCGTACTCGGAATTAAGCGAAGGCCTCACAGAAGTATGTGTGCCTTTTAAAAAAACTTTCTCGGATAAAAGTATCACTTATATATATATTCTATATTTTTCTTAAAGCCCTGTTCCATAAAAATTATTTTTTGACATCATGGAATTAAGTACGAAACTGGTTTTACCACTGCGATTTATTATTTTAAAAATTTATAGATAATACAGTTTGAACGAGTCTGACAACGCATATGTAATGTTAAACACTTTTACACAGGTATTCATAACCTGTAAGTCGTAATGAGGGCTGGGCAGTATTTGAAATACAAATACAGACAAGCCGCAATGGCTTCGCAAGGTTTAGATTTAATCAATGAAATGTAAAATTCTAATGAAATAAATAAATAAACGTATTTTGTATTTGTATTTCAAATACACGACCTGAAAGTATTTAGTATTTCAAATACATAACTTAAAAGTATTTTGTATTTCAAATACATTTGTACATAAAAGCTAAAATCGCCCGAAACCATTAAAATGTTTATCTTTTTGCAACACTGCAATTTAGCTTTCAATTGTTTTGTCCAGCGCAAATTCATTTTGCACTAATCAGGTAATATCAATAAGAATTTCCACATATTTTTCACCAGCTTTTTCCCATCGCTTTGAATTATACACGAGTACGAAGAAATAATTTTTATTATGGAAAACTTTAGGCTGTGAGAACCAGATTAGATCGACTGCAATATAATACTTTGAGACATTTCAGTTGTATTTTAACAGAATTAATGGAGAGTTTGGAAAAAAATTTAATTCGTTTCTCATGCTGACACCTGAAGCAAATAGAGCCATATTGGCGTCATATTTCCACCCTAGTTTTAAAACACGCTAACTACCACAAAGCATCTCAGTAAAAGAGAGACAACAAATTCAAAATCTTGCAATAGATACCTATAATTATACTTACAAAAAAAGTGACACCATGCCTGGATGCAGAAGAAAAAGTAGTAGACCGACATTGGCGTCATGTTTCCACCCTAGTTTTAAAATACACTGATTACCAGCATCTCAGTAAAAGAGAGACAACAAATTTAAAATCTTGCACTAGATACTTTGTAGAAAAATTACTAAAAACGTGAAACCATGCCTGGAAGTTATGTTCTCTTGCACAGAGAGCCAAAAAAAAAATCAAGTAATTTGATTAACACACGGAATAAAACGCAACACCCTTTGGTTATAACATCAACTGCCTGCATAATTTTATTGTTAATCTTTTTATACTTTACAATTGATTACTTAGCTTATTTTATTAAATTATTTATTAAAATATATTTTTGCTTTATAAACGATAAAATAAGGTTATTGACTTTCTTAACTTAAATTATATCTTATTTTGTTAAAAAAGGTATTTTTGCATATGAAGCATAAAATATATAAAATAATGAACTTAATAACTTTTGATATTCGCTTATTGTAAAATAAAGTAAAATAAAATAAAATAGTAGTCAGCAATATTTTGTTGGCTTGTGGTTAACAGTGGGCTTAAGTTCCCCCTTCTTAAGAATCTGCGTCTCGCGGATTTAGTAGTTTATTTTTATCGGTTCTATGATCGGAAAATTTATGTGTTTTTTGCTATTGAGTTTTGAAAAAAAATGGCAAATAGAAATAATTACACAGACCGCTAAGAGTATTGTAATTCCTGAACTAATAGAAATAATGTTCTGAAGTGAAATTTTGTCTAATTGTTTCACATTATCTAAGTGAAGCTTGTGGAGATACTGAATATCTATTTTAACGTCTTTTTCGGTCAAGTTATTTAGTAGTACGGGAGGTAAAATTTGGTGGGAAATAATTTCATAGTTACTGTATTCAACTTTATTAAGCATTATTGTTTCATTAAAAAAATTTATTATCACCGTTCCATTGATCTCCTGCGTAATGTTTCTATAAGTAAGATTTCCTGCATAATTTGTTGTAAATATTGTACCGTCATGAATTAGTTCTATTACGGGCTGATTTTGATATTGATAAGTACAGAGAGCTTTTTCACCGCTTAAGACCTGAGATATGCAGTGATTATGCTCTAATTTTTGCAATTCAGTCTCTTTACAAACTTTCACATCTTCAATCAAGGTACATGGCCCAACAACGCCAAATTTGTTTCTCTGAGACACAAAGAGATTTGAAAATTCGGAACTAATTTGTTTATTATTTTTAACAGTCGGTCTTATTAAAATATTGTTGAAAAGTGTGTCGTCAGTCTGCGGTATAGACAGTACGTATAAGAGAAGCGATTCCTTCACTACCATAATGGGTTCTGCATATTCTATGGCTTGAATTTCGTTTCTAAATGGAAGTGTTTCTGTCTGAGCTATAATGCTAAATATTTCTGCTCTGTCTAGTAGATTAGAGTGTACAATTCCTCGTTTTGCCAATTGCACTGCCATTATAATTTGTTCTATCTCATCTTTTAAAATCTGTAATTTGTTAAAAAGGTATTGTTCAAGTTTTTCTGAATCATTTATATCGATCATGTTAATGATTTTATTGTAACTCCCTATGATACTGTTAGTGGTTTTCAATAAGTGACTATTAATATTGTACTGTTTGTTATTATTTTTAGTTAGATCATTGGTCTTCCTAATCATGTTGTCCCAGTCAGTGGAATCAGGGTTGCCTGCTAGCCATTTCCAGGCAGAACCAATCCAATTGATTGACCTCTTAGCCTTTTTTACAGGTTGAACACGAAGTTGGTTTAACAGGTTGTCAATTTTTACTATTTGGTGCTCTAATTGCGATGCTAAGGTTCCACGTTTCCTGATTTGTAGTTGCACGGTCGGTCTGATGTCGTTCAAAACATGGTCGTAGTCGTCCAGGTTTATAACATGGATTATTTTAAAAGTTCCTTTGAAAATTTTTCCATCTCCTACTTTAATTGCAAGAAGGGGATTGTTGTACTCGTACGTGTTGACTGACGCTTTCGCCAAATGAAGAGATATTCTGAAAGAAATTTCTAAGTTTTAATGTGTGACTTGTGGACTTTTTTTCCGGTGGTAGTGGTTATGGTTACTGTATTGTTCTTTGCTATAGTTTCTTTTTCGTATAATGGCTTGTTTTTCCCTTTTATTTGTTTATTCCTTTTATAAATGATTTCACCTGGCTTAAAGTCTTTAGGTTTTGATCTAGTACGGTTACTCCTATAAAGGTTTCTTTGTTGATTCCTAGCTATTTCATTTCTAAGGTCTGAATTTACTATATCTTTAAAATTAACTAAGTCCTGATAATTTATTCTTTGTGTTCTGTTAAAAAAAATGTCTGCTGGTTTGGTTTTGGTTACCGAATGTACGGTGTTATTATATCTATCTACAGCGATAGTTATAACTTCTTTCAAAGAGAAATTTATATAGCTGTCCGGTTTTAGATAAATATTCTAGGTATGGTACGCTAGAGAGGCTCCTGTTGTAAAATTTACCTCATCTGTGTTCCATTCTTTACCTTCTTCAACTTCATCTTCAAACTGTTCAAGACATTCCTCTTCTGTTTCTTTTTCTTCTTCTTTCCCTGTTGTTTCTAAATTGAACAACCTTTGTTGTTTTCGTGGTAGGTTTGAGGATTCGTTCGAATGCCTTACCTTTGGGATAGGTCTGTTCATGTAATTTATTCTGTGTGATCTAAGTGTGCTATCTATTTCCATAGGAATGGGGGGTTTGGGCTGTTCAGGTCTTGGAGGTGGTTTTTGATTTTCGAATTCCGTCTGGTTGGTGCGTCTATAGTTATAAATTTCGTTCTGGTCTTGAGTAGTTATTTTTTTGGTGCAGGTCTGGGTTTAAATTGAGGTGAATACATTTGGTTTATAGGTGCGGATATGGAGTTTTTAAAATTATTCGGATGAAGAGAGAAATTCCTAAAATTATAGTTCTGTATTTCAAGGCATGAACTATAAGCTTCTGGAAGAGTTTGAGGCCTTTGGATGAGAAGCATTCGTGAAACGTCGCCTTTTAAGCCTCTTATGAATATATCAAGAGCTCTATTTCTATAATTTTTTACAAGTGCATTCATCGTTTCTTCGGTGTAGTTTTTTATTTTATTTATAATTAGGGACAATTGATGATTGACCCTTGCATAGAATTCGTCCATGGAATAGTTGCCCTGTCTCATCAAGTTTAGTTCATGTTCAAGTGTACGTAAATCGCGCTTGTCGGCGTAGTGCAATGATAAACATTTTTTTATATTCGGCCAATTGTCATCGAATATATTATAAGATATGAGAGCGCTGTCCGCTGCTCCTCTTATCTTTTGTCTGATATGTTGAAGTATGGATCTATAGATAGGTTTTTGTCTTACTATTTCATAATCTTTTAGTATTGATTCTACGCTATGAACCCAGGAAATGTATTGTGTTGGGTTCCCCTCAAATACTTGTAGGTCTCTAACGCAGTCTGGTAATTTTTTTATTTCATTTAAATCCTGCTCATTTCTGGGGACCGGTAATTCATCACTATGGGCTTGAGGTTGAGAAACTCTACCCTCTAATTGCTGGATTCTTTCGTTCAGTATCCTTATCTGTTCTGATTGAAAATGGGATGATTCTCCCCCATGGGGCGGTGGAATACTTCCCTCTAACTGCCGAATTCTATTTCCTAAGGTTTTCACTTGCTCTATCTGGGCATTAAGTGCGCCAGTTAGTTGTACAATACTTTCATGTAACCACTCTACTGTTTTATTATCGCCAGGTGCCATATTGCTTTTACAAAATTTTCGCTAATATTATTGTTTAAAAGAGAATGTCTGTCACAATTTGAAATTTTATACAGAGATTTTAAATTTTTTGTAAATTTTATTGGCTAAGATTTTAAAACTTAATAATTAGTTGAAAGTTAAAATAATTAAATAAGTTTTTTCTCTTTTTTTTTTTTTTGAAATTATGTTTGTTTGAATATTTTTTTAAATAATTAAATTATTTTCTGCTTTTGTTATTATGTTTTTCTTCCTAGTATATAGGTTTTAATAGAAACAGATTTACTGTTCTTCTTTTTGTTAAATAATTAAATTCTGTTTTCTTTGTGTATATTTTTAATAGAGACAGATTTACTGTTCTTATTTGATAAATAAAAATAAAATATCTTACAGTATCGTAATGGTGAACTACATCGCTCGATTGGATAGTCCGTAGGTTTCCTTTTTGGCAGAAATTAATTGCTTACTCTGGTACGGGTTGTATCACGGTTGAGTTGAGTTGGATGTCTTCTTCGGGTGTTTTTCTTCTTCGGGTGTTTTTCTTTCTTTCGAAGTGAATCTTTTTTATCACTGAAAGTCTTTGTTTTTGCACTATTTTGTCAAGTTTTGTTTTTAACAACTTTTTTTGTTTTGTACAGGACTATTTTATTAAAGTCTTTGCGGACTTTGTACAATAAGAACTTCAAGTTCTGGTTTTAATAACTTTTTTTTTTTTTTTTTGTACAGGACTATTTTATTAAAGTCTTTGCGGACTTTGTACAATTAAAAAATTTAACTTAAACTGCTCGGGCGCCAGTTATGTTCTCTTGCACAGAGAGCCAAAAAAAAATCAAGTTGTAATTTGATTAAAACACGGAATAAAACGCAACACCCTTTGGTTATAACATCAACTGCCTGCATAATTTTATTGTTAATCTTTTTATACCTTACAATTGATTACTTAGCTTATTTTATTAAATTATTTATTAAAATATATTTTTGCTTTATAAACGATAAAATAAGGTTATTGACTTTCTTAACTTAAATTATATCTTATTTTGTTAAAAAAAGTATTTTTGCATATGAAGCATAAAATATATAAAATAATGAACTTAATTACTTTTGATATTCGCTTATTGTAAAATAAAGTAAAATAAAATAAAATAATAGTCAGCAATATTTTGTTGGCTTGTGGTTAACAGTGGGCTTAACTTGGATGCAGTAGAAGAAGTAGTATATGCAGTAGAGATGAAGATTTTATTGTTGTTGTAGACAACACATTGAACAACATCGTAATTCAATTTTGGAACTTGAGTTTATCAGTTTTCTAAATAATAAAAGCAAGGAGCTTGCTTTCGCTGGGCTATGAAAATAGTATGAAAGTAATATTTTACTAAAACACAAATTACTAGTACTTGTTCCCAATTGCAAACTTTTGCATACCACGTCTTTCTGAAATTAACACTATAATAGAAAAATCGCTAGTACTATTGGCTCTAACCATGGTTGCCATATTTGACGATTTATTGTCATTTTGACGATTTTGGGTGCTGAAAATAGCACTTTGACGATATGACGATTTAAGGTCTGTTTTTGACGATTTTTGCAGATCAAATTTTTACTGTCATATCTTTCAAGACACTACATGCATACTTCCGTTTTTAAGTTAATTTATGCAGGAAATTAAAGTAATATTTATGGTCCGTATATATACATACTAAGTACATGTATGTCTGTAATACTGAAATATTATGTGATAGTTATTTTAGAGTATACATATATTCACATGTTAGAGATGAATTTAAAATATTACATGTAAGAATATCATATGTATATAAAAGCGTGTGATCATATTTTAAGGAGACTAAATTTGAAGATGAATGCAAAACTTTAACTTTTATAAATCCTTACAAAATTATAACAGAAGAAAGTGTCTTTTTTCTAACATAATGAAAGAATTTTCTCATTTCGTCGTAGAATTCGAAAGACGAGAAATTTAATACGAGTTAAAGTAACGAATCCTATTAAACATGGAAAATTTCTTTTACGCTATAAATATGAATATGTTAGATAATAGATAGGAATAAAATATCCTTCTATGACTAAGTTTATAAGAAAAATATTAGTTTTATTCAAAAATAATTAATTTTACTAGCTGACGACTTTTTGACGATTTGCCATAATCATATTGACGATTTTTTTCGTTCGAATTTGACGATTTTAAACCACATTTATGTGGCATGTATGCCTCTAACTAACGTCAAACCACTTATTTTTATACAAAAAGGGATTTGCAATTGGTGCTTTACATCAGTGATGCCCGCATATTACATTAATATTTTGTATTTAAAGGTGGGGATGCGTACAGTGGTTTCCAGGATGTTTCGTTTTGCATATTAAAAAAAGCTGTTTTTTCAGGCTACAATTACTTTAAAAATGTGAATAAAATTTTAAATTCGTCATAACTAAAAGTAAAATTACTTAAAAACAGGCTTATTTTTAAATTGAAACTCACAAATGCAGAAAATGAAAACATATGATCAGGTAATATAATTGTGGTGGTTAGTTACTGTGCGCGTCTGTGTCAAGATCATAGTTCTCATTTTGTGCGGTACTGAATTTTATTGCCTTGCCTTATTTTGTAGAAATGACAGCGCCATCTAGCATTAGTTTTAGGCGAAAATAAATATCAAAAAGCAATCCCTCGATTCCTACAACAGTAAGATACCACAATGATCTTTCCTTATTATACAGCGTCAAGACACACATCCAAACTTCGAGTATTTTTCAAACTGGAGGCGCCTCTACAGGGCAATAGCTACGCTAATTCTTTACATAAAGCGGCTAAAATGCAAGGCAAATGCACAACCACTACCATGTCAAGTAAGCTTCGAGATGCTGCAAAGGGCAAAAAACTGTATACAAATACGCACAGCACAGCGAGTCCCAAGAAGAGATTTCTGATATAAAAAGCAATAAAAACGTGAGTAAAAGTAGTAAAATTAGGCAACTCAACCCTTACATTGACGATGACGGTGTTCTCCGAGCGGAGGGGAGAATTGCTTCACTCAACTTCAATCGCCCTATTATTCTACCGAATAAAAAACATATTTCATTTTAATTGTACGTCATTACCACGCGGAATACCACCACTGTTTTCATGAAGCTATTATGAGCCACATTCGTTCAAAATATTACATTCCACGACTACGCGTGCTCTACAAGACCGTACGCAAAGAATGCCAACTCTGCCGTAATAATTCGACCTCTCCCCTTATTCCGCAAATGGCTATACTACCAAAAGCTAGGCTAGCATGCTTCGAACGTCCCTATACGTTTGTGGGCGTTGATTTTTTTTGCCCATATCTGGTAACCGTCGGCAGACGTAAAGAAAAAAAGTGCCTCACAGTACGAGCCATACACCTTGAAGTCGCTCACAGTCTGGACGCGAGTTCTTGCATAATGTGCATTGCAAATTTTATGCATCGGAAAGGCATGCCACGAGAAATATTCACCGACAATGGCACGAATTTCAAGGCAACAGCCAAAATTTTTAAAGAGGAACAAAAGCATCTAAATCTGCGTCAATTATCTGAAAGATTTGAAGAAATAAAATGGACATTCAACCCACCTGCCGCACCACATATGGGCGGGGCCTGGGAGCGTATGGTAAAATCGGTTAAAACTGTCCTCCCAGCCATATGTTCATCTTTTAAGTTTAACAACGAGAGTCTCAGAAGCTCATTGTCAGAAGCTGAATTCATAATTAACTCTCGCCCATTATCGTTCGTATCGCTAAGCTCAGATGATGATGAGCCCTTAACACCAAATCACTTACTTCTAGGATCCTCATCTGGTTACAAGCCCATTTGTTCTAATACTGATCTTCGCGACCGCTGGCGACAAACACAAAAATGTTCTGACCTCTTTTGGAAGCGATGGGTTCAGGAATATGCACCAACGTTGCTGCGCCGAGATAAATAGTTCTACAAGCAAAATTCAACTTCAGTGGGAGATATTGCCGTTTTGGTTGATAAAGACCAAGGCGAATTCATTACTAGGTGAACCTAACAGCGCAGGTGATTATTTTTTGCTTCTAGCGTTTTTTTCAATGAGACTGTCAAATTTTTTTTCTTTTGTTTACAAACTTTTTCGCGCCATTTTAATCTAAAGATTTTTTTGTATAATTTAGTGCAATATTAAGAAACTTGTGTGAATTTAAAAGTGAAATACTAATGTAATCTGAGATTTTAATTACAATCAACGTTTATATAAAATTTTTTCCCAGCTGAACAATCTTAGGCGAATTTAGATATTGACATTCACGATATGTTTTACAATAACAAAATACATAGTACTGAATTCGCCTTTCCGCTTGCATTCACCTGTATAAATTCGCCTTGATAAAGACCTTCCCTGACGTACCTGGCCGAAAGGCGTCATAATCGAAACCACAATGGCCAAGGACAACCAAGTCAGAAGAGTAAAAGTAAGAAGTGGAAAGAGTGTTTTCGATCGGCCTATATCTAAAATAGCAATTCTGAATGTCGGCATCAAATCAGAAAGTAAAATCGATAGCATCTGATCTCTTTCCCCTCACATTTATTATTACATGCACATATGTACTTATGTAGAAATTCATCACTAACGCATATGTAAGTGTTAAGTTATTGTAAATTACTTACTGCATTTTTATTTAAAAACTGGAAAAATAAATTCGTAAAGTTTGCTACATAACTTTTGTTTTATTGTTCTAAAAATTTCAGATTCAGCGGAACGCTACTAAGCGCAGCACTGGTCAATAAAAAAATAGTTATGTGATTTATATTCCAGTTACTACTCATTTGAACTGAAAACCCGATATAAAAAAGCTATACGAGTAATCTGCGTTGTCAACTGTGAAATTTCAAAACGCATCAAAATAGTGACAAACGCGTTATTTGGAAAAAACGCAAATCTTTTGTTTTTATTAATTTGATATAAAAGATCATATAGGTATTTAGCAAAAATATAAAAGCTTAAAATTTTCCCTTTTACTTCGTGTCGTGTGTACAGGACACAGACGAAAAAATCTGTTTGGAAAGTATTCAAAAAACACAAATTTTCTAGGCGAGTAGCCTAAAAAATGAACGTCAGTAAAAATTATTACAGATTTGTTTTCATGCACACTCGTATATAAATTATTTAAGATGGGAATATTATCACACTATGTAGGTGCAGAAGTTTACAAACAAAACAAATTGAAAACCAATATACTCCCAAATTGTAATTTTGAATTGACTGACAGTTTATACTTACAGGGCCCACAAGAGCCACTGTTTGACTTTTGTTTCTTAATATGTTTATAGGTTAAAGAGTAAATTTGAAAAACTTAACCACTACTATTAAGCATGGTGGAGGTAGTGTGATGGTTTAGGGTGTAGTTGCTGGTAATGAAATAAGAATATCAGTGTTTATTCATGGTAATCTAATCTATTTTGGAACAAAATTTAATATCATCCATTTGCTTTGCCAGAGCTGGAATTGTTAACAATATAAGGATTCGAAGCATGCGGTTTAAATTGTCAACTAAAAATTAGAAAACATGATTTTAAAAGCGGTACGATACTGAGAGAAAAGCTTCAAGAAAAGTGTGAAAATATTACGTCTGTGAGTTTAAAAAATTAGATATTATTACCATATAATATTTTAATTATTGTGTGTTGATTGAGCTAACGGACGCTTATAATAAATAATGAAGATAGCAAATGACAATATTTATTAAAAGTGACCACTACATCAACTAAAGAATAATAATTAAAGTAAAAACGGGTCAAAAAACTGGCAGCAAGAAAAAATATCTTTTAATACAAATCGTATTTGGACTTTTGTCAATATATTTTTTAAGTTTTTTATGGATAAATGTGTAATTTTGTAATGAATTTAGATTTATTCCTGAATTCATAAAAACGAATATGAATCAAAACGGTCACTTATTATGTTAATCAGCGCCTGAATATTTCCGAGTTGGGAAAATAGGGGTTGTACGTAGATTTTTGCCTGTAACTGTACGTATGAATGTATCTATTTATGTATATTTTTTGTGGAATATAATTTGATGAATAACTTTTAAGTTTAATCAAATAATGTGTGCGTAAAACTCGTAGATTTATCGAAAGACAAAAATTGGTAGGAATTCGTCAGTACCGCATATGTATTGTACATATACTAATGGAATGTATGTATGGACATATCAAGAAATATTTTAAGGAATGATTCACAACATTTTATTTTATAAATAAAAGGTAAAATAAACACATCTCGCAGTGTTTGTGATAATCAATTTAATATGATTTTTTACAGAAATATGTACTGACTTCTGTATCTAAACGATAAAATCTATATTGATTTATTCCTATCATGTCTTAAATAGGTGCATACGAAGTATGTACATTTAAAATTGAAGTATTTTTGGCACATTTCACATGAAAAAATATTGGTATTACCTTTCTTTATGAAAAGCAATATTATTTTGAATTAAATTTATTCTGAATTTTTCACATTAAATAGTTTTGAACGAAAATATAAAACGATCAAATAATTATTGCATAATTGGCTAAAAGCCAAATTATATTAATAATTTTTGGCAAGTAGTAATAAAGAACGACAGAAATAAAATATGCAGAAGATAATTTATGTGTTGTAAATCTTTATTATGTCTCATCGATTTGTACTAAAAAAAAAAAAATAATAATATTACGAAAATTAAGTGATTTGTATGCAGTTTCGCACATTATTTTTTGTGTCAATATGGCTGTGTGATATCTAAAATATTCTTGAGTGTAGTTTGTCTGACATTTAATAAAGTAAGGCTATTTTCAAGGTCTTTAACATATCTATTAATGTATTGAAGGCTTACTGTTTTATACCCTTCGCAATAATGTTAAGGGTATATATAAGAGTATATATAAGTTTCCATTTGTAATTGCTACAACTTTCATTTCCGACCATATGGTAGAAAATTGGATTCAGCGATGTTCGTTTGTCCGCCGTTTCTGCAAAACCCATTAGACTTATAAACTTTTTTCTTTCACCATTCCTTTACCCCATCAATTCATGGGTTTGCTATTGAAATTCAGTAAAATTCCGAAAAAGTATTTTTTTTTTTTTTGCAATTAAAAAAAATGTTTGTTTTGCTTGAAACTTCACACAATTATTAAACATGGCGATTAAAAAGCAAAAAAATAAAAATAAAATAATGTTCTCCTATATCGGTACCCGAGATGTAGCCTAAACCGATTTTTTAATGAAAATCTCGCACAAGTGGATTTAAACAACTTTTCTTGCTTAAAAGCAGTTCTGGTAATAAAATAAGGCTATTTAAATATGAGAAATTGAAATTTCCGATATCGGTCCATATATACCCGAGATATAGCCTAAATCGATTTTTTCATCAAAATGTCGCGTAAGCGAATTTAAACAACTATCTTGCCTTAAAAGCAGTTCTGGTAATATACCTAGTTTACTAAAATATAGAACATGAAAATTTCCGATATCGGCCCATATATACCCGAGATAAATCCTAAACCGATTTTTCCATAAAAATTTCGTATAAGTAAATTTAAACAACAGCGTCAGGTGTTAAAGTTATAAACGGCAAGAATATTTTCGTTGTTTTTCAATTTGTGGTTAAATTTATATATGTATGCAGTATTTCTATGAAAATGTGAAGCAAATCCAAGAATTTTGCAGCGCAGTGAATAAATATTTGTGAAAAATCTATTTAGAATTAAAAATTAACGAACAAATAATTTAATAATTTAATTTGTGTAGAAATTCAAATACATAAATAGGACATTAAGGAATCTTTAAGATAACTTATCAATTTTTGGCATATGCTCTTTCATTTTATAACTTACTAATGACTCTATGAGTACTTTTTCATCTACGGATTTTGTGAAGCTATAAACGTTATAGCTTCACATATCTTCATATATGCGGATATCTCTGAAGATCTGGGTTTTCAGCTTGGTGATACATAAGAAAAACCATAAGAAAACCAAATAATCTAAAACCCCGAATTGACTAACATATATGAATGTGTGTACATATATGTATGTATATCTGTATCTAACTCATGTACTCGTACATACATAAATTGGAGTTGGTAAAAGAACTTTGAAGGTATGTTATTGTGCACACTTATAAACATACATTCATACATACATACATACATACATACATACATACATACATACATACATACATACATACATACATACATACATACATTCATACATACATACATACATACGACCAGAATACGGGCGAATTTAGGTCGGCTATAGAAGAGGTGCTAGGTGATGCTGCTAAGGTTAGATCACTATCTCATGAGGTCAGGCTTGAGATTAGGGATATAGACGAAGTAACCTCTAAGGAGGATATTTATGAAGCTCTCGTCAAAATATCTGACGAATTTAAAGCTTTGCACCCTACGGCAGTTAAGTCGCTAAGGAGAGCATACGGTGGGACACAGACCGCCACAATTGGCGTGAGTGCACTGATAGCTCGCCGCCTTATAGAGATGGCAAAGATACGTATTGGCTGGGTGGTTTGCCGAATACGCGAAAAGGTAGCACCAAAAAGATGCTTTAAATGTCTGGATTATGGACACGTAGCAGGGAACTGTAAGGGGCAAGACCTTTCAGGGAATTGCCTACGGTGTGGCAAAACGGGCCACAAAATTGGAACCTGTTCCAATAAACCATCCTGCTTGCTCTGCAAGAAGGGAGCAGACACCGCTAGTGACCATGTCACCGGAGGTGCAGTTTGCCCGTTTTATAAAAGAGCTCTACAGAAACTTAGGGAGTAGAGTAGAACCTAAGTCACCAAAATGCGTATATTACAGTTAAATCTCAACCATTGCCAGGCAGCCCAGGAGCTTCTTAAGCAAAGCGTTCGAGATATAAGTGTAGACCATGGCATCTGTAAACTGGGTTTCCGATAACACGGGTACATCGGCAATATGGAACACCAGCACGCTAACCATACGCGATAGAATAACAACGCAATGTGGATATGCTCGAGCGGTTATATCTGGCATCACTATTTACAGCTGTTATATACCCCCTAGGTATTCTATAGAAGACTTTCGGGTAATAGTTGACAGTATTGTAACGGATGCAGTTGGAAAAACCCCCGTAATAATAGCAGGTGATTTCAATGCGTGGGCTGTTGAATGGGGCTGTCCCTCAGCAAACGCAAGAGGAAGAATACTCTTGGAAGCCTTTTCTGTACTGGGTGTTGTACTCATCAATAATGGAGTTGAACACACCTTCAGAAGGGGTGATGCTGGCTCAGTAATTGACATTACATTCGTCAGTGCCAGTATCGCAACCCAAGTGAACTGGAGAATATCTGACATCTATACACATAGCGATCATAGCGCTATAATAATAGATGTGCAAGACGCACAGCCCCGTGCTATTGTACAAGCACGTGTCTTGACAGGATGGAAGGTAAATACCTTTGATAAGGATAGCTTCGCAGCCTGCATGGAGAACATGGAAATGGCTGGTTCAGCAGAAGACATGGCAGTGCAATTAGTGCGCAATATCACTAGTGCCTGCAATGTAGCTATGATAAGGCAAAAAGATCGCCAAATAAGCCTCCAGTGTATTGGTGGAATGATGAAATTGCTAGCTTGCGTTCAGAGTGTATTAGCGCCCGAAGGCGGTATACACGAACGAGGGGTCGGTTAGAGAATAACGTGCAGCACCAGTTGTATAGGGATAAAAGAAAGGCATTGAAGATTGCAATTCGTAGGAGCAAGCGTAGGTGTTTCCTGGATGCTTGTGATGAAATAGATAGTAATCCTTGGGACTTAGCATATAAGCTAGTAACCAGGAAACTTAAATGTCTGGGCCCATCACCGCCAAGAGAAGAGAATATCCTCAACGGAATTGTAGACCATCTTTTTCCTCAACAGGAAGCTCCGACATGGCAACACAGCTATCCAGCTGAATTATTCGACATTCCTCCGGTTACGGTCGTCGAGATAGAAGGTGCTGTCTCAAAATTCAAAGACAAGAAGGCACCAGGCTTAGATTGCATCCCAAATATGGTACTGAAGGAGGCTGTTAAGCTCCATCCTGATTATTTCCTGAAAGTAATAAGCGCATGCTTGATTCAGGGAACTTTTCCAACAATCTGGAAGAGGCAGAAATTGGTGTTGTTACCTAAGGATAACAAGCCGCTAGACGACCCTTCCTCCTATCGTCCGCTCTGTATGATAGATACAAGTGGAAAACTTCTGGAGAGTATAATCTGCAGAAGATTGGAAGATTGCGTACAAGCTAACCTAGGTTTATCAGATAACCAATTTGGCTTCAGGAAAGCAAAGTCAGCGGTGGACGCTATCAAAGTTGTAGTAGAAACCGCTGCTCAAGCTATCCAAGGGAAGAGGTGGAGGAATGGAACAAAAGGGTATTGTGTGGTTATAACCCTAGATGTAAAAAACGCCTTCAATACGGCAAACTGGGAGCATATAGTTAATGCTTTGGTCCGTATAGACATCCCAGGGTATTTACTAGCAATTGTACGGGACTATTTCCGGGATAGAGAGCTAGTTTATGATACCGATAAAGGTACTAAGAGGCGCAAGATCATTGGTGGGGTGCCTCAAGGTTCAGTTCTTGGCCCACTATTGTGGAACGTCATGTACGACGGAGTATTAAGATTGGATCTACCGGAAAAGGTGAAGATAGTTGGATTCGCAGACGACATAGCGTTAGTGTGTGAAGGGAAAGAGTTACTAGAGGTGGAAACCATTGCAAACGCCAGTATTCAGATCGTAAGATCTTGGCTAAGATCAATGGACCTAACTCTAGCTGACCATAAAACGGAAGCGGTTCTGATTAGTAGTAGGAAAACTAGGGAAACTGTCAGGCTAAATATTGGCACGTGTAGCATAGAATCTAAGGAATGTTTAAAATACCTTGGGGTCATGATTGACACTCGTCTGTCTTTTCAAGAGCACTTGAAGTACGTAGGCAGTAAAGCATCAAAAACATGCACAGCGCTATGTCGGATCATGCCGAATACAAGAGGTCCAAAATATCTGCAGAGGAGATTACTCTTTAGTGTAGTAAGAAGCATTATCTTATATGCATCGCCTATATGGTCAGGCTCACTTAGATATCCTACTTATGTGAACCTGATATCTCCTGTGTATAGGCTGATCGCCTTGCGTGTATGTAGCGCATTCCGAACTGTATCGGACCTGGCCGCTTTTGTCATTGCCGGCATGATACCGATCGACCTAGAGGCCGCTTCGGACAGCTCGGTTGGGTTGAGAGAATCGTGTTTGCGAAAATGGCAAGAAAGATGGGCGACAGCTGACAAGGGAAGATGGATCTACTTACTGATACCAGACATCAGAGCATGGCTATCAAGAAAGCATGGCGATTTGAACTTCTATATTACACAGTTTCTAACTGGGCATGGTTGTTTTATGTCATACTTGTAGCGTTTTGGACATGACAGTACTCCGTTCTGTCCGAGTTGTGATGGTAATGTCTTGGAAGATGCTGAGCATGTGTTCTTCATCTGTCCACGGTTTAATAGTGATAGGGAATATTTAGAAACAGTCCTAGGACGTAGCATTAGTCCGAGCAGTATCGTTCCAATCATGTTGGAATCTTTGTGCAACTGGACGCACGTCTGTAGTTTTGTAAAATTGGTTTTGTTGGAACTTCGTAGGTTAGAACAGATTCGCAGCAGAATCAATGCAGTTTAGTTTAGATGTAGGGTGTACCTTTCCCAACCCCAAGACGTAAAGCATTGCGGCAGTCCCTCGGGGAGCATCTGGGTCAGGGCGAAGGGGTGTTTTTTAGCGTGTTAAAGTCTCGCACTACTGGCAACTACCATCACTGCCAGTGCCTTTCGATGGTTTTTCACCCCACGAATAAAAAAAAAAAAAAAATTAATCTGCCTTAAAATTAATTTAAATTTATCTGTCTTAAAATTAATTCTCCTATCCTCTGGTGTGTTAATAATCTATAACATCTCTACGTTTATAATTACTCTCTCTCTCTCTCTCTATTCAAAATTGCTGTGTTTTCAAACTTTGGGAAATGATTTGATCTTGTACAATGTGCAGTCAACAGCGTTGTCAACTTTGAATTTTCAAAACGCACCAAAATGGAGAAAAAATCGCGTTATTTCAACAAAAGCGCACTGAGTTTTAAATATTTCTTTCCATTTTTAAAACCTTTTTTTATATTGTAAAAACTATAATATTTTTATACAAATAAACTCGATCTGTTACCACCGCCTGATGGCATGCTATCAAATAGGTTCAATAGCTAGAATTCGTGTTAGTCAAACTTGGCCACTAGTTCGATTCTATAACTTTCATTGCATCTTTACAATAATTCTAACGAAATTTTATTATTCAGCAATATTATTTAGTTATATTCACTGTCGACCGAATAAGCTGTTACTTTTAGCTTTTATAAAGCTACAGCTGCTTTCTGTCGTTAAAATCTAAGAATTTTACGATTATCTGATCATTAAAAGTTGCAGAATCTCACTACAAGCCATCAAACTCTATTAATATCCAATCTGTCAAATACAGTGTAAATTTCGTTTGCGTTTTCTTAAGAGAACGATGGAAATCCGTATGGTGTCTTTAAAAGAATTTACCAGAATTATAACAAATAAAAGATGAAGTTTACCAGAATCAAGATTTAATGCAAACGTTTTGGAAAAACTTTTTAATTTAATTAATAATATATCAATTATCAAAACAACGAATTCACGTGCCATCATAAATACGAAATTTGGTTCAGAGACTGCATTTATTGTAATATTTGACAAACTTGGGTTGATCTTATAATAGCAAAACTCGCTTTCAAAGCAGAAAATTTTATAAAACGAAATGCTTATTTCTCTTTCGAGAATATTTATAATTAAGCAAGAGTATCTTACTTTGCGCATATAATATGGTGCATTTTTCATATTATAGCTCCGTGTCCTGATTGTGTTCTGCAAAATTACACCTAAAAATATCCTTATATTAAAACAAAAAGTTGAGCTGAATTTGATTAGGTGCCACCGAAATTTAAAAAGCGCACCGAAAATTTAAAAAAAGCGCACCGTGCACCGACTAAAGAATTTTTCGCACAAATAATTTTAAAAAGCTTCAAAAACGGTGCGAAACGCACCGAGTTGACAACGCTGGCAGTTATGTTGAGTTTCTCGTTTTATATTTCTGATCTGATCTATGCCCAGCTAATCTAGTTTTAAGTTTGTTTTTAGATGTTCCTATATAAATCTTATCACAATTTTCTATATCCCACACGGGATAGAAGCTTCCCGATTCGCTTGGAATTATGTGAGAAGATCATTCAAATGGTGTCAGAGGATGAAAACGTCTTGAACTGCATTTTTATGTCGAATATGGAGTAATTCTAACCCACAGATACTCAATCACATGCAATTACATCCACTTTGCATCACAGTGTGGAGTGCCTTTTCTTCAAGGCTCAATTTCGGGCCTTACTTTTTCAAAGAAAACGGTCTTACTGTTACGTTCAATGGAGACGGTTACTTAATAATGTTGAAAGAGTTTTTCTTTCCACAATTACGCTGAAAGAGAATCCCTTTCAACTCAGTTTGGTTTCAACAAGATGGGGCAACTTGTCATATAGCCAAGCCTGTTATGACAGAATTGAGGCAAAAATTTACAAATAAACTGACAATTCCCGGTGCAGCACTCCAGGTAGTCATGAATAACTTTTTGATAAGATGTCGCACATGTGTCATCGAGGGTGGAGGCCATTTGAATTTAATTATTTTGAAAACTTCATGAATTTCTTTAATAAAATTGTATTATTTTTCAAATAATACGATTTTATTAAAATAAATTACATAAACTTTACAAAAAGTTATTTGAGTTTTTTAATGCAAAATTGATCAGCCACCCTGTAGTTTGTTTTAGGGTGCGTAAGCTTTTCGATATCTTAAATTTTCTACGACCAAGGAGTTATACGTGTACTCTAAAAGTATATACTGTATATGCAATACATAGTTATTTTTTTAATGTCTTGAGATTTTGTATAAGATTTTGTATACATATGCAGTCGTAAAGCAGCTCTAGGCTGAAGAACAGCTCGCGCGTCATCGTAATTATTTCTTAAGTGCGGTCAGGCTTGTGTTTGTTGTTCGGTCTTCGAGAGTTTTGCGTCTCACTCGCACTGGTTAATGGTTTGCCTCAACTAACTGTATTGGTTTACAGTTTTTTTAGAGGTTATTCATAGTTAACCACATGGAAACTTCCTATGCATAGGTCGTTATAGTTAGTCACAGCGACACCACAAAAGTACTGGGCATTATGGTCTTTGTCACCCCGCCTATGCTGTGCATCCTATACTTTGCAAATTTACTTTGCAACTACTAAATAAATAAATATATACATATACATATTTATCTGGCATCTAGTATCAGTCATCAAAAATAATTTGGTTTGTTTAGCATTTGTCAGGATGAAGTAATAAGTAACCTAATACGGAATGAGATTTTAATTTGAATGCAATTTTACGATGTCCGTAGTTCGATAACCTGTGAAATATGTTTGTCGGAAACATATTTCCGGTTTAAATTGTACTCATTCCAATTGAACTTCGGTCACATTACCATCATGTTGATTTATGCCTGTATCCATTTCATTCTCATCAAGCGGTATGCTAGGTAGAAATCTTAAGAGAGCACAATAAGCTACAATCATTGTCAACAGCTATTGAGTCTCTGCAAATTTATAATTATAAAAAGGGCTCGGTGGAAACAGCACCGATAAATTGGTATTGTCTTCGTCATAATTATCCCAGTTCAGCAAATTATGACATTCTTTGAAAGCACTCGTCTCATACTATTCTTAATATCAAAGTTGTATGACGAAGATTGCGCTTTTTTTTAAATAATTTTTACAAACCCTCTTGAGCCACAATGGACGCCAATAACTGATTATAGTACCAATTTTTTTTCACTTTTGTTGAATTCTACTTCCAGTGAAATATTGAATTTTTTGTTTCTTCATTTATTTATTTATTGAATCTCCAATGCTAGACAAAAAAATGTTATTTTGCACGAGCAATATCGGTAAAATCACCTATTAACCTTCCTATTGTATAGTATCCCTTGTTCTCAACCTAGAATGGCCTTCAAAATGAAGTATATTGCGTGCAAGAGCATTCTAGTTTACTGATATACCTTGTGCGCGTACTTTGAAAATTCGTCTCTTACGAGAGAAACACAGAGATCCTTATGAATTCGTAAGTTTTTTAATGTAGCAATAGTAATCGTTCGAAGAATTTTATTTTGTCGATTTTGAATTTTTCATAGATGTTGAGGCGGTGCCCCATAATTGAATTCCATAGCACCATATAGGTTTTAGAATTGTGTTGATAACAAAGGTTTGCAAACCAGCTTTAATGTCGAATTTCTGCCCATAAGCCAATTTAGTTGCGCTACTTTTAACTTTAACTGAGTAACTTTCGCATCAATGTGCGACTTCCACCTTAACCTACGGTTGAGATGAATACCAAGGTACTTGGCTTCATTTTGCTGCGGTATAGGTGAATTGTTAATTTAGATATCCGAACATGTTTGTTTACGCAGTGTGAATGTAACGTGAGTACACTTTTGTTTATTGACTTTCTCTAATATTGAAATATACTCCTGCAAATTTCGCGAAGCTAATTGATGGTTTTCATGTACGCTGCAGAATGCTGTGTCATCTCCAAAAGTTGAAGTGTGGATTCCGGATCTCGTTGGCACGTCTGAGGTGTAAATCAAATATAAAGTAGGTCCTTGCATGCTCCCTTGGGAAACTCCTGCTTCGATTGGCAGGGGCCTTCTCTGATAACAAACTTCCGGCCGCATAAGTATGTAGCTTTCCAGAAGCTTGTGAGTGTTTACAGGCACATGTAATGCTGCAGAAAGCTGTGTTATCAGCAAAAGTTGAAGTGTGGATTCCGGATCTCGTTAGCATGTCTGAGGTGAAAATCAAATATAAAGTAGGTCCTAGAATTCTACCTTGGGGAACTCCTGCTTCGATTGGCAGGGGCCTTCTATGATAACAAACTTTCGGCCGCATAACTATGTAGCTTACCAGAAGCTTGAGAGTATATACAGGCAAGTTTAACTTTATTTTGTGCATCAAACTGTTAAACCACACTTTATCAAAAGCTTGGGAAATGTCAATGAATAGTGCTGAACAATACTTTTTGTCTTCAAAAGTCTGTCTTATGACGTTGACTAGTCTGCGTGTTTGTTCTATGGTACTATGTTTGACCCGAAAGCCAAACTGTTGATCAGGGATACATCCCACTCCATTCAATAATGGAGTAAACTTCACCATTAACAATTTTTCGAACAGTTTTGACATTGTTGGCAGTAGACTTATTGGTCTGCATAATTCTACTTTAGTGGGATCCTTCCCTGGTTTGGGTATCATAGTAATCATGGATACCTTCCACTTTGCAGGATAGTACTCGAGACATAAAATACCCTTAAATATAAGAAGAATTTTTCTAGCTACACAAGGTAAACGCTCAAGCATTTTACCAGTAATTTTATCAATAATAACGTTTTCAAAATCTTGAAAACTAAGTCTCAAAGACGGTCTAGCAGCCGCAAACGTAGCTTACCTATTACGGGTCTTTTCAGACCTTTTGTTCGCTTTCCATAGTGAATAATCGGATTGATGAGTACTATCAAGACCTTTCAGATAATTTATTTATTTATAGGGAAAATTTTTGTGCAACTCCAAAATCTATAACGTCTGGGATGATTCGTTGGTCTGAAGGCCAATAAGTGGGGTGTCCACTTGAAATCACATCTAAGCCCATTTTGGAGACTGTGTCGAAAAGCACACGGCCTTTCGGGGAAATTAAAAGAGCCCCCAAATATTGTGTTTAGTGTTATAGTCGCCAGACGCTAAAAATCGAGCCAAAGAGATTTGAAAAAATTTGAATATTGGCTTTCTGTAATTGAAAATCGTGGTGGTGAGTAAATAGTCAAGGCATATATTTGTAGCTTGGAGATATTCCTCACATGTCTCGTTCATTAAATAATGCATATATTTGTAGCTTGGAGATATTCTTCACATGTCTCGTTCATTAAATAATGTTTATTTCTGGATTTTATTAGAATTGCCGATACTCCGCAAGATCTTCCACGCGGATCTTTAGTATCATAAAATGTGTAGCCATTAATTTTGAAATAACTGATGGTTGTCAAAAGAGGTTCAGCAATCAACATTATATCAATTTACTTTTCCATAAGGAAGTGATCGAGTTCATTTTTATGTTGACGGATGCCGTTTGCGTTCCAGAAACATATTTTAAATCAACTCATTTGTTTAAAATCGCCTGCAAAATAGTAGATCGTATTTTCAGCATCTCCTGCATCATGGTTGTCATGGAAACCGTAAATATATTTACGGAATGAACAAGAATCTGCAGAGTTGCCTCAATATTGCTAAAATTTTGGTCGGAGTTTTGAGCTCCTGATCAAGTTTAGTTTATCGGATTTTACCACATTTGCATAAGAAGTTTGTTTGGGGTTTTGCACGAGTATGTGGCTGGTTGACTGGCCCATCTTGGGAAAATTACTTTTAGAAATAATGTTGGACTTCTGAGGCTGGTTAATGGGGATTGATGACCTATTTGTCATTGACTGCTTAAAGTGATTATAGACAGGACAGCCCCTGCAATTTGCAGTATGTTTACCTCCGCAGTTACTGCATTTTTTAACACTTGAGTCAGATTTTGACTTCTTGCACTGTGATGTGCCGTGAAGTTCGCCACACACAACGCAAACTGCGGGCAACTTACATAGGCTTTAGGTTGGCCAAATTCTTGGCATTGAACGGGTCCTAAACGCTTATGTGGCTCCTCAAAGGTAACTTTAAGGTTACCTTAAGGTTGTTTATGGATTTCACCTTTTTTTAGGACAACATCCCTAAGTTCTAGCTCAACCCTGAATATCGGTTGAGGGATCTTTTCATATATATATATATATATATATATATATATATATATATATATATATATATATATATATATATATATATATATATATATATATATATATATATATATATATATATATATATATATATATATATATATATATATATATATATATATATATATATATATATATATATATATATATATATATATATATATATATATATATATATATATATATATATATATATATATATATATATATATATATATATATATATATATATATATATATATATATATATATATATATATATATATATATATATATATATATATATATATATATATATATATATATATATATATATATATATATATATATATATATACATATATATATATATATATGTAATGGTTATTGATTATTAAATAAGAAATGAAAAATTTAGGTTTAGTTTTAATTTCAGTTCAATAACAATTTTATTTAAACTAGGTAATTATATTAATTCAAATGAGAAATAAAAGTTAAATGTTTGACTTTAAACCATTAATTATATTAAGAAATTATATTAAAAAATATGATTCAGAAAAAAATTAAGCAACTTTATTGTAGGAAAATCTGCACAACTTTTTAAAATTTCGATGACGCTGAGGCATAATTGAGGTTCTGTGAATTATCTCATCCTTTAGCTTTTGAACTGTTGCAGGCTTATTAATGTATACCTTTTCTTTCAAATAACCCCAAAGAAAGAAGCCCATCGGTGTCTGTCAAACCACATGAGCTTGGCTGCCAATTGATATCGCACAAAATAGCCATTGTTTCGTTAACTGTGTGGCAAGTGGGACCGTTCTATCGAAACCACATATCGTCCAATTCTGGCCATAAAAAGTTCGTTATCATTTCACGATAGCGAAGACCATTCACAGTAACTACCTGACCGGCATCATTTTGGAAAAAATACAGCCACCAGCCTATAAACCGCACCAATATATTATTCTTTGTGGGTGCATTGGTTTTTCGGTAATCACACCTAGATTATCATTAGTGAAAATATGCCTCATAACTGAAGATGAGCCTGAATAACTAACGCATTGCTAGATTGTATATCATCAGGCTGAAATTGAGAAATGCTACATGCGCCGAGGTTAGGGCGGCCATTTGATCAATATTTTATTCCATACATAATTGAACCATACATAATGAAAAGAAATGACAATTATTTCTAAATAATTTGTGTTTTATTCAAAATCAACGTTGACCCTTAAAATTTAACCATACTTTATTTACAGGAATTTGAATAATAAGAGCATTTAGTTTTCCAGAAGATTTAAGCCTTATTTAAAAAATTTTAGTTCGAAATATAAAACAAAATTATTTAAAGTTAAAAAAGTAACGGCCCTATTCATAAAAAATATTGTATGTTTATTAAACACTTATTTGACAAATCTTCCATAGAAATTTGTCAAATAACAGTTTAATAAACATACAATATTTTTATGAATAAGGGCATAAGTTTATACTGAAATATATATGATCTGCGAAAGATTGCATTTGTATTGAAAATAGGTTAATTTGTTATAACAAAGTTTAATTAGTTTTTAAATTGAATTTGGTTTAAAAATAATTTAATTTGATCCAAAACATCGTTAATCTGAAACTTATAATAACCTATCAGGTTAGGCAGCAATATGTCAACATTTAAATTTGTTTTTTATATGGGGGAAAAATTGCATTATTCGTGCTCTTTAATTTATTACAGTATGAATGTATGTAGGTACAAACATTTTTTCTATAATTGGAATATATTTTTCTTTAAATTTCCCAATGAATTCACCCACAAGATGATTTGAATATTATATAAGAAATGTTATTTATATATTCATGTATATTGTGTATATAGTACATATGTGTGTATGAAGCACGTATTAATTATTATTATTTTTTCTTTGTTTTAAAAAGTTATGATCACAATATGTGTACATATAATCATATACTTGCATGTGTGTATAAATATTTTTGTTTTGAAAACTAAAAAAATACATGATGATCTTTAGTTTCATGCGTTAAAGAATTTAAACAATTGAAATTTTCTTTTGCACACATATATAATACTTTTTCGAAACGATGAAAATAACGAAGCAACCTACGAAACTTTTGCTTCACACAAATATTATTAAAGCAAAAATAAAGAAGAAGCAATAAAAAATTGCACAAGGTGAGAACAGAATCAACAAATATATATTTAAAAAATTTCAGTATGTACAATCATGCATACATACATATGTATGTAAATATGTATATATATATATATATATATATATATATATATATATATATATATATATATATATATATATATATATATATATATATATATATATATATATATATATATATATATATATATATATATATATATATATATATATATATATATATATACATATGTATGTATACATTACTAACAAAAGAGAAAATGGTCCTAACAAAAAAACTAAAGAACGCATAGGTATTAGCTTATATAAATAGAATTTTTGTTTTTTTGCTACAAAAACTCGAATACAACAAACATTCAATTTATATTTTGAAAGCTGAAAAAAGAGGGTGGTAGGAAATGCTTAATTCTATAAAAATGTAGGTGATGTATAGCCAATGCGTTCATAAGATATCTGAGAAATTATAATATATATATATGTACATACGTATATGACACTGTAAGTGTGTTTGTACGCGAATGTCTCATCACCCAGACAGGGCGTGAGAGATGTTCTAATACCTTTGGTACTCACCATAGAGCAACAAAACAAATTTCTTTATTATTAGATTTGTTTAATGATGTTGTTGGCCAAAAGGAAAGGGCCAGGGGTAATTTTTTATATAGCCCCATTTAATGTATTGATGTTCACACCATACACCACACCACACCCTTTGCATAGACTAAAATAGGCATCTCAAGATGTGAAAATTTGTTATGCTTTTTTGTTTCACTGTGTTTGTGAGCCATTCACATAATCTATGTGCTTTTAGAAAAGACGAATATATTTTCAGTACAGACACTTACATATGTTTTTCAATGTATTGGTGCAATTTCCCAGATGTATAGGTCCATTGTTTATTAAACCAATGTATTGTGCTTGTGTGTCTTGGTGGAAAATTTGGAAATCTTTGAAGAAAATTTTTCTTAAAATATCATTGACGTTTCGATAAAATCAGCCAGAACACTCAGTGTGCTCTGACCGCTCGATCCGTTAAGACAACAGAACACAATCAAGCACCATGGTAAGGAATTCAAAAGTGCTATGAGTTTTTTTTATCGAATGGGCCTACAAATAAACAAAAAAGGATTACTTTAAAAGGATTTTCAATTCTCTAAACTAAATAAGAATATAAGAATGCAAGTGTTTGTTTAAAAAAATTACAGTGTTGTTTTGAAAATTGTACAAAGAGAAAATTAAAAAGTATTCCAACACAAATAATTTAAAATATATTTGAAAAACAAATAGTACTAAAATAAATGTGAAACATATATTGTTTTGCTCTATACTAGTAATATGTGAATCTATAAATAAAATACTTTTTTTACGTAACTTGATACCATGTGTGAAAGAAAGAGACAAATATGTTACAATTTGAATTAAAAATGCGTGAAATTTATAAGTGATGTCTAACAAAGTTTGCGTAATATCCAAAAATATGAAAAATGAAAACTTGAAATATATGAAACTTTTTTTGATTGAAGTGATTTATAAAATCTGAAATTGTTTTAATCCTAAAAAGCAAATAAGTTTTCAAAAAATACAAAAAAAAAGAATTAAATAAATTATGAGATAATTATAAAAATATATACATATGTATTCGTTTATTTGGAATTTCAACTGACTTTTTTTGCTTTTAACTTATTCAAAATATTAAATATTAAACAAAAATGGAGCAAATAAGTTTATATCTCATAACTATCTTTAAACTGTTTCATTTGTATGAATTTATTAGTTTTCACAAAAACTGCAGTACATAGATTTATGTATGTAAATATATTTTAAGGAAAACATAAGTTGAAGAAAAAAATATTATATTATTAATAATAATATAAATTTTTTTCATTACATTTGATCGAAGTAAACTGCAATTCAAAATCAATTTCCATTTTGACTTGCCAAACAATTAGACATAACCTCACTATTATTTATTTTAGGTTATGTTAAATTTTTACGTCCGTATTCAAAAAATAATATTGTATGTTTATTAAACACTTATTTCAGAAACTTTCCATTGGCAATTAATATACCAATAATAAATCAAGACAATATTTTTTTATTAGTATTTTAAATATTTATATTAAAAGCTCTACAAAAATCTGTCTAAGGAATACTTTTTCTAAAATTATGTAGTATCGTTTTTTTATTATTACGGTTTACTACTCCCAATGTCACTTTAATAAGAAATTTCGCTATTCTAGAAAAAATAAGAATACATCGCTTCTTTATTGCAACATAGTCATATCTCAAAAAATCTGTTTTTCGAGTTAGCATTGCAGAATTGTGCAAAAAAAAAAAAATAATAATAATAATTTTGCCAGAAAAAAAAAAATTCGAAGACTTGTATGGAAACTAAAATTTTTAAATGCGTTTTTTCGAAACAAGCTTTTTTTAGTTATGACTATGTTGCAATAAAGGAGCGATATTATTATAAATAACAGTGTTGTATATTGAATTTTCTTAATTAATTTATATTAAAGACAAAGTTGGTTAAATGAACGAACAAAACTAAAAAAATTGCGGCTTAATTTAACTTAAAATATATTATTTTCAAATTTATATGACCTTATTTTAAAAAAGTTCTAGAAATATTTCCATAACCTCGAATATTGCTATAAAAATTGAACATAACCTTATATTTTGTGTATTAGGGGTTTTAATTCGCAAGATCAAACAAGGATTTAAAGAAACTGTTATTAGGAAATTGTTACCTCAAAATGATTTTATTAAAGAATTTTATATAAACTTTTAAACACTAATATATTTTTTGTTTTCCTTACATCGATGAATCTTAAATTCTCTGCTACAATATAATGTAAAAACTAGTATGTAACTTTAGACTATTTGCAAAAATGTTAAAAGTAAACAAGAAAAATTCAAAACACATATAATATAATTTAGCTTAACTGCCTTATTTATAAAAAAAAAATTTTAATTTTATTAAGCTCTTATTGAACAGATTTCTATACAAAATATATATTATATATAATTTTTTATAAATTAGATCGTAAATATTTAAAAACAAAACTCGTTCGATTTTTAAAATAAAAAGAGCTAAACAAAAGAATTGAAAAGCCTTTAATCCAAAGAAAATCAAAGCACTTTTAAGCTTATTGATTTTTAACATTGTTTTTTGTTTCTTGTTTTTAATAAAAGGCCGATGAGAAGAAGAAAGTTAAGAAGAAGAAGACCAAGGAAGAAGGTGGCACTTCGGAAACCGCTTCCGAGGCAGCATCTGAGGCAGCAACCCCTGCCCCAGCTGCCACCCCAGCACCCGCCTCCACTACTGGCTCAAAGAGAGCTTCCGGTGGTAGCCGTGGCTCAAGAAAATCTAAGCGCGCTGGTTCCTCCGTCTTCTCTGTTTTCTCGCAAAAACAAATTGCCGAATTCAAAGAAGTAAGTTTGTTTTTAGAAAATAAAATTTATAACATGTATGTATATTGATGTATGAAAGTATATATCGAACCGTAATTGCCAGAAAAATGAAAGCGACCTTAATTTTGATCAATATTAAAGAAAAAAGAATTTCATCAGCAAAATTATTGCCAAAATGAAATAATAGCTCGGCTCTCTATTCTTTTTTTTTTTGACAATCTTTTTTGAAAAATATCCATGCATACTTGTATAAACTTTTAAACTGAAGAGTTTGATTTGCTACACAAGTGTATATTAAACCCTTTTGCTTAATTATAGCTAACATAAATTAAACTTTCGAAAAAATAAGATTGAAACATGTTCCGGTTAAAACCAATTTGAAATTAAGGAACGATATATTCTCCATATCGTTAGGTTACTTTCGGCTTAAAAGAATGTGTAGTACATATATACAAAAGGATTTACATACATATATACATAAGTAATTAATCAAAATTCTCTAATGCAAAACTAAACTTATGCACTAAACTTTGCAACTTTCCATCTCCTTAATTATTTAAAAAACAAATAGGCTTTCCAACTTATGGATGCTGACAAGGATGGTATTATTGGCAAAAACGATTTGCGTGCCGCTTTCGATTCCGTAGGCAAAATTGCTAGTGACAAGGAATTAGATGCTATGTTGGGTGAAGCCTCTGGCCCCATTAACTTTACCCAATTGTTGACCTTGTTCGCCAACCGCATGGCTACCTCCGGTGCTAACGATGAAGATGAAGTTGTCATTGCTGCTTTCAAAACATTCGACCATGATGGTTTGATCGATGGTGACAAATTCCGTGAAATGTTAATGAACTTCGGCGATAAATTCACCATGAAAGAAGTCGATGATGCCTACGATCAAATGGTTATTGACGATAAGAACCAAATCGATACCGCCGCTTTGATCTCCATGCTCACCGGCAAGGAGGAAGAAGAAGAAGAGGAAGCCGCATAAGATGTTTATTATATGTATGGAATATAATTTTTTGTACACTTACCATCACCACCTTTTTTTTATTACATCAATTAAGCACTTCTTACTTTTAACTTTTAACTCCATAAGAAAATCAAAATTAAGAAAAAAAATTTGAAAAAAACACCAAAAAAATATTAAAAAAAATTAATTAAAAATTAATATTTTGTTTTAATAATTTGCAAATAAAAACCGCCTTTCAAAGAAACAATAATTTAACAACTCTTAAATGAAAGGAATATATCTCAACAGCCAGCGGCTCCTTTTCAACAGATAGAGAGAACAATTCTCTAGGTTTGATAAAATATTCTTAGTTTTTTTCTCAAGTTTAGGCGAGTTTCTTTAAGGCTGAAACTTTCGCGGCCTTTAAAAGTTTTTTACATCGAAGAAAATGTTCGTTGTTTTTGTTTAGTTTATAGTTCTTTCATATATTTATCTTGTTTATTTTATGACAAACTTTAACTTATAATCGTCAGAAGTTTTTTTTAATAAGTTCTATCGTTAATTTGCACTTCGTTAATCATATTTAATCAAGTTATTTAATATCGTTAGTAACCGATTTTAAAGGCACAATTTATGTTACACAAACCATTATACATATAACCAAGTTGTACTAAACTTTAACTTTTTTTTAACAAATTAACTCTAAATGTTTTCAAATCTACTTATATATCACTAGCAATGTAGTTAACAAAGCTTTTGATAGAATATTAAAACCCTATTAAAGTACATATGTACTCAACTTCAGGGAAGACAACAATTTTTAAATTGATTACAATATATGAAAATTATTAAGAGAGACAAATGCGCTTTTTATTATATAAAGTAACAGTTTATATTATTAAAGAGAGACAAATACTAATTCAAAGAAAACAAAGAAAATGTTGAAGCATGTCATTAATATATTATTAATTTTTTATTAAAAAAACTTTTTTTTTGTTCTTACAAGCATAAAAGAAATAAAATCATTACTATCTATAAGAGAAGTTATTCAAAACCGAACAAGTCAATGAAGAAATCGTTAAATGAAAAAATCGTTAAAAAATAATATATATGTTTCCTTGTTAAACAACCGATTTATTTAGAACTCGTACTTAGTAGATTTATTAAAAATAAAGGTGACTTTTTCCATCAAATAAACCTATTTGTAGTTTTAAGAAAACTAAATCATTTGCATACATTTCTATATATCAATTATTTATAATTAACTAAGAATCATAAAAATATTTAATCAAATCATATTAACAAAACACAATTTATAAAAACAAAAAAATAAAAGTAAAAATTGTCTTACTATATTTTGCTATTTTAGTTTATAAGTTAAGCATATAATTTTTCTAGCCATGGAAAAATGATTGAGCAAAAGGTGTTTCTTTTGCTTTTTGTTTTGTTCAGGCTTGGTTCTTAACAATCAATTAATTTTTTGTATTAATGCAACGCAAAGTGCATAAAATCTAGAATGGCTTTGGTCAAAGTTTTTTATATTTTTTGTTAAAAAGAAAACACTTATCTGAAATTTATTTATATATGAACTTATTATTATACAACTGTTTTTAAAACAAAACACAAAAAAGTATGATGGCTTTATGTTGTAGAAAAAATCTGAAAAAGAAGGCTTTCAATAAAAACATAAACATTAAGTCGTCTGCGTTAAAAAAAAACGAGAAGAAGCAACCAACTTAAAATCTTTGTTTTATTTTTATGCAAAAAAATATGAGTACACACTAAAATTATTTGTTGTTATGTACAATTCTTTTTTTGATAGATACCATACAGAGCGCACATAGCTTTAGCTTTTATAGCCCAGTTCTAAAATTGATTATATAACCGCTTTTTAGAGTTTACGCACTGCTTTTAGTTTCATCTGAGTGACTTTCGCATCAAAGTCAAATATCCACGTTACCCTACGGTCGAAGTGAATACCAAGATACTTGACTTCATTGTGATGCCGAATAAGTAGGTTATTCATTTTGATAGGCGAACATGTTTGTTTACGTATTCCGGATGTAACATGAGTACAATTTTGTTCATTAGTTCTTATTTTCCTAGGTTTTAGATATTTCTCTAATATTGAAATATATTCCCGCAAATTTCGTGAACCTACTTAACGGCTTTCATGGACGCTGCAGAATGCTGCGTCGTCTGCAAAAGTTGAAGTGCGGTTTCCGTATCTCGTTGGCATATCAGAGGCGTAAATCAAATATAAAGTAGGTCTCAGTATGCTACCGTGGGGAACTCTTGCCTCGTGGCTTATAAAATCGCCTTCACACTTTATCAAAAGCTGGGGAAACGTCAGTGAATAAACCTGAACAATACTTTTTATCTTCAAAACACATTCTGATGACATTTACTAGTCTATGTGTTTGTTCTACGGTGCCGTGTTTAGCTCAAAAATCAAATTTATGATTAGCGATACATCTCATATATATTGAAGTATTTTTTGAATATATTGAATTCACTATTGTTATAGTATTTCCTGGAGGGTCCCATAGGATTCGTAGGAAATACTTATTTGTTATTATTATTATATATTATCCTACCGGCTGCGCCAAAATGTTATAGTATTTCCTGGAGGGTCCCATATGATTCGCAGGAAATACTTGTTATTATTATAATTATATAGGTAGTTATTATTTTATCCTGGAGGGTCCCTTGGGAATCCCAGGATTAACTATTATAATATATTCCTATTCAAATTTAAATAAAAATTTTTATTATTACTCAATTTAAATTATTGATATATTATAATTAGTTACTAGCCCATGACTACTGCTCATGACTACTGCCCAAGACTACTGCCCATGACTACTGCCTATTCTACTGCCCATTGCTACCGCCCATTCTACTGCTCATGACTACTGCTCATTCTACTGCTCATGACTACTGCTCATTCCGCTTAATTCTACCTCTTGTTTTATACATGCTGCTGCCATCATCGCTACTGCCGCAAACCTGGAGCTATAGCTGAGTGTGCCCGAATTCATGACCCGCATCAATATTCCATCGTGTCAGCAATTGCTATAGTTTATGCCATTTCCGGGTTGTAGTAGTTTTTGTTGGTACTGCTGTTCTTGCTTTTGTTTAACACATATTTGCTGCCTTGCAATATTAGGCCTGACCCCAATATTCTTTTTATTTGTTATTCAGGCAGCAGTTGATGGTTGCAGGTTTTAAATGTTTTTAGCTGGGGGAAGAAGCGAGTTCTGACTCACAACATCCCTCCCCCGTTTCGGAAGTGAAACATCCGAGTAAGGATGTTTCGGACTTTGTGGTAGTGGTGGCTGTTCCGGCATTTTCTTCTCTATAGTTTGCCTGACTCCGTGTTATCGGTCATGATGGGGAATAAAATTCGGCACTCTCCTCCTCTGGAGCGTCTCTAGACTACTGGGCTCCCGCTTTTAGACTGCTGTAAGCGTGCTGGTGGCTTTTTATGGTAGTTCCGTTTTGAAAAGGCAGAGAGTGATTACTGTGTGTTTATAATCTTATAAATTTAAATTGTAATACTAGAAAATAAATATTGGTATTATAGTAGAGATTTAATATTATTTAATTGACTTGTATGTAACATCAGAAAAAAAATTCCAAATCAAATAATTAATTTATCTATATCTAAGGTTTATTTTTTATATTTATAAATTCATTTAAAAAAATTAGTACTATTCCTTGATTTTACACTTAGGGCTAATAATAATTCTTTAAACTTATGTACATAATAGTATTGAAGTCAGTCTACCGCAATATATTCTAAAGGGTTGTTTTCATTACTGACCTAACGTAATATTATTATCTGTTTTTACATTTTTTTAATTTAAAAAATTTTTTTTTCTACTTTGGTTATGTACTGTAATGGTTATTAAGCAATTGATACTCCTAAGTTTTTATTTTTTTTATATTTTAAGCTAAATGTACAGTTGTTGCGATTTTAGGCATATACATACATATACATTGGTTTCATTTATTTGTACTGGGTTTATATATATACATATATATATATATATATATATATATATATATATATATATATATATATATATATATATATATATATATATATATATATATATATATATATATATATATATATATATATATATATATATATATATATATATATAACAGTCTCATACACACATTTCCATAAGAAACTTGTTTTGATTTTGCATGTTATGTGTCTGATTGACTGGCCTGTTTGGGAAAAATCTTTATCGTCTCTTTATTAATAAGCACTACAGGCAGGGATACATTAAACTTCTTTTGCAAGTTTCGACAATCTGGGATATTCTGTAATGTGATGAGCCCACCATTCCAAAAAGTTAAAGTTCAAATCAATATTCACATAGCATAAGAAATATTGATTAACTTCTACGGACATTCTACATCATTGTGACTCTCCAACCGAACGGTCGTAAAAAGTGAACAAAAAAATAAAATAAAATCGTTGCTTAAACGCCTTTAAAATTAAATTGTAAAAACAATAACAAGTTATTTAAAAAAACAACGGGAAAATAAATTCCTTACATTTCAATAACTAAACAATAAAATCAATTTCAATAAAACAAGTGCGGTGGCAGTGCATTGTTATTGTTGTGCGCGAAGATTAACTACCCAGTGGGAAAAAAACTATACATTAAAATTTTTTGTTTTCTTACAAAACCGCAATAAGTGGAAGAGCGAATTTATACAAAAGAAAAACTTTATGACAATTCTTTTTATATACTTTTAAATTAAAAAAAAAATATATAAATCAAAAAAAAAAATTGCATGAGTGCACCTAGTAGATGCAATTCTGAGAGGGAGCTTAGCTCCACTAGAAAAAACCTCTGGATTTCTGAGGAAGAATCTTTAAAAAAGTCATTGGATAATCTCCTGTGTCTAAGAGATAAAAAACGCACGCGGTCGTGTTCGCCAAACATTGCTGTTACAACAGAAGACCAACCATCCACCAGTTCAGTAATTGCAGATAAGCCGAAAACACAAGTAGGCATGGACAGGTATGTAACCGTGGTTAAACGTAAGCGAAGCCCCAAATCCGCTCAAATATCATCAAATCCGAAAATTTCCAAAGATGATAATAGGACTACGGCTACGGATAGTAATAGGTTTGCTATCCTTCAGACTGACGAGCCAACTTCATCAAAAAAAACATTTAAACCGCCACCAATATACTTGAGAGAACCTACATCTAATGAGCTGGTAAAAGCACTTATTACGGCAATTGGTAAAGACACCTTTAACGTAACATCAGTGAAGCACGGACAAATAAGTGAAACAAAAATTCAAGTCAACTGCGAAAATGATTACCGAAAACTCTCTGCCGCTCTGGAAAAAGAAAAAATATCTTTTTATACTTATCAACTTAAAAGTGCTAAAGGCCTTCAGGTTGTTATAAAAGGTATTGACCCTTATGTAGACACGGATGAGGTTAAGACTGCACTGCTAGATAAAGGCTTTAAAATAAAAAATGTGGTAAATATGCGGAACCGTGAAAAGATGCCTCAACCTATGTTTAGGGTTGAACTGGAACCAGGGGATGTTATTCTCAAAAAGAATGAAACTCACCCAATCTATAATCTCAAATTTCTTCTTCATCGCAGGGTTACCGTTGAGGAGCCGCACAAGCGTGTAGGGCCCATTCAATGCCTAAACTGCCAGGAATTAGGTCATACTAAGGCCTATTATAAGTTGCCCGCAGTTTGCGTTGTGTGTGGTGAACTGCACGGCACATCACAGTGCAAGAAGCCAAAAACTGATTCAAGTGCTAAAAAATGCAGTAACTGTGGAGGCAACCATACTGCAAATTACAGGGGCTGCCCTGTCTATATCCACTTTAAGCAGTCAATCAAAAATAAGCCATCAATTACCTTTAAGCAACCCCAGCAGTCAAACATCATTTCTGCAAACAATTTTCCCCAGGTAGGCCAGTCAACAAGCAATATAATAATGCAAACCCCCAAACAAGTTTCATATGCCAATGTGGTCAAAACCGATACACAAAACTTGAGTCAGGAGACCAAGCCCCAAAATTCCGATCAAAAATTTTAACAATCTTGAGGCAACTCTGCAGACTCTTGTTCAATCCATAAACACATTTACGGTTTCTATGACGAACATGATGCAGGAAATGCTGAAAATGCAATCCACTATTTTGCAGGCAATTTTAACAAAATGAATTGGTTAAAAATATGTTTCTGGAACGCAAACGGCATCCGCCAACACAAAAATGAACTTGAGCACTTCCTTATGGAAAAACAAATCGACATAATGCTGATTGCTGAAACTCACTTGACAAGCAACAGTTATTTCAAAATTAATGGCTACACACTGTACGACACTAAAGATCCACGTGGAAGGTCTTGTGGAGGCTCAGCAATTCTAATAAAAAATAGAGTTAAGCACTATTTTCTACATGAGACACGTGAGGAGTATCTCCAAGCAACAAATATATGCATTGAACATCTTAATGGAAAAATAGTTATATCATCAATTTTCAATAACAGAAAATCAGTACTCACATTTTTTCAACACACTTGGGCCTCGATTTTTAGCGGCTGGTGACTATAACGCCAAGCACACTTTTTGGGGATCACGTTTAATTTCTCCGAAAGGCCGTGTGCTTTTTGAAACAGTTTCCAAACTGGGCTTAGATGTGATTTCAAGCGGACATCCCACTTATTGGCCCTCAGACCGACGAAAAATCCCAGATGTTATAGATTTTGGAGTTGCAAAAAATTTTCCTTTAGAAGGGATGCAAGTAGAGTCTTCATTAGATTTGTCATCGGACCACTCACCCACTATAATATCCGTTTCGTTCCCCCAGTAGGTTGGCTCCCCGTTTAGTGACTTGACGTTCGCCATAACTAGAGTTAATTGGCTAAAATATAAGAAATATTTGAGTACTCATTGTACAGAAAATATTGCCTTGAGAACCCCTGAGGATGTTGATATATCAATTAAAGATTTTTCTGAAGTCCTTAAACTGGCCGTACAACATGCTACCACTAGCCATACAAGATCCAGAAATGTGAGCAATAGAACATATTCGTCTGAAATAGAGCAACTTCTGTCAGAAAAAAGAAGAGTTAGAAGAGAGTGGCAACTTCGAAGGTCTCCCCAGCTTAAAAGCAGGCTACGGGAGTGCATAAATCAATTAAGAAATCTGCTTGAAATCCAAAGAATGGCTTCCCTCAAAAATTATCTAGAAGGTCTTGATGGTAGCCCGCAAACCGACTATTCTTTATGGAAAGCGACAAAAGGTCTGAAAAGACCCGTAATAGGTAAGCCACCTTTGCGAACTTCATCTGGCGACTGGGCAAGAAGTGATTCTGAAAAAGGGATGGTGTATGTTAATCATTTGAAAAACGTTTTTACTGCAAATGATACAGTGGATGATGTTGCTGAATTTCCGCCATATGCTGTTAGACCGCCTGTGCCTTTGAGACTTAGTTTTCAAGATGTCGAAAACGTTATAAATAAAGTAAACTCAAAAAAAGCTCCAGGTTTTGACAAAATTACTGGCAAAATGCTTGTACAGTTACCTCGTGTTGCTAGAAGAATTCTTCTTTTCATTTTTAACGCTATTTTGCGCCTAGAATACTATCCTGCAGAGTGGAAGGTGTCTATGGTTACTATGATACCCAAGCCAGGGAAGGATCCCACTAAAGTAGAGTCATATAGACCAATAAGTCTACTGCCAACAATTTCAAAACTTTTCGAAAAATTGTTAATGGCGAAGTTGACTCCAATATTGAATGATGTAGGATGTATCCCTGATCATCAATTTGGTTTTCGGGCTAAACACAGCACCATTGAACAAACGCATAGACTAGTTAATGTTATACGAAAGACTTTTGAGGATAAAAAGTATTGCTCAGCTCTATTTATTGATGTTTCCCAAGCTTTTGATAAAGTGTGGCACGAGGGATTAATGCACAAAATAAAGTTGAACTTGCCTGCAAACACTCATAAGCTTCTGGAAAGCTATTTATGCGGCCGGAAGTTTGTTATCAGAGAAGGCGACTTTATAAGCCCAACTCAGCCAATCGAGGCAGGAGTTCCCCAAGGTAGCATTCTGGGACCCACTTTATATTTAATTTACACTTCTGACATGCCAACCAGATCTAGTATTAACACCTCAACTTTTGCAGATGACACAGCATTCTGCAGCGTACATGAAAACCATCAAGTAGCTTCGCGAAATTTGCAGGAGTATATTTCAATATTAGAGATGTGGTTAAAACTTTGGAAAATTAAAGTTAATGAACAAAAGTGTACTCACGTTACATTCACACTGCGTAGACAAACATGTTCAGCTATCCAAATTAACAATTTACCTATTCCGCAGCAAAGTGAAGTCAAGTACCTTGGTATTCATCTCGACCGTAGGTTAACGTGGAAGCCTCACATTGACGCGAAAGTCACTCAGCTAAAATTAAAAGCAGCGCAATTAAATTGGCTTATGGGCAAAAATTCTACATTGAAATTAGATTGCAAACTTTTGTTATACAACGCAATACTAAAGCCTATATGGCGCTACGGAATTCAATTATGGGGCACCGCCTCAGCGTCAAATATTGAAAAAATTCAAAGGCGACAAAACAAAATTCTTCGAACAATTACTGCAGCTCCATGGTACGTAAAAAACTCCCGAATTCACAAGGATCTGTGTGTTCCACTGGTAAAAGATGAGTTTTCAGAGCATGCGACAAGGTATGTCAGCAAATTGGAACTTCACCCAAACCCTCTCGCACGAAACATACTTAATTTTAGCGGTCACACTCGGTTGAGAAGAAGGGATACCGTTGCCACCATCAGAGCGTTAAGTAGGTGATTCTACCGATATAATTGGCGCAAAATAAAACTTTTTGTCTAGCATTGGCTGGACTTAGTTAATTTATTGTATTTAGTATTAAGATTTGAATACTTATGTGCATATTCATAAAAAATTAAAATGTATTTGAAATGAATTTTAGTAAAATTTTGTATGGAATTTTTGAGTTAAAACACATTTCAAATTTATTTAAATTTTTATGAATACGGCCGTTATTGTTAGTTCACATTGTGAAGATTCAATAAATAAATAAAAGCTAAAAAAAAAAAAAAAAAAAAAAAAAAAAACTTCTACGGAAACAAGAAGAACTACAGTAAAGTTTGGGATATTTATGCAGTCTGAAAAAAATAATTCGAAATCACTTTGCGCTGCGTTATTATTATCTAAGTTCCGGCTATACGAGATATTCCACTGGTAAAAGAAGATAAACAGTCTTCACTGTTTAAAATTTGTGAAATACAAAAGTTTTTTACTAGCCTTAGTTCTGCTGCCTGCAAAGCACGATTTGTTTGCAGCAGATTGATAGATAGGTATCCATTTTCTATCAATCTCTATTAAAATGTTAGTCTTTAATTTTACAAGAATTGGAGATTTGGAGCTTACAGTAACACATACATTTTTTAGGATGTTGATATAATTACTTGTAACATAATTCACACTTTGTAATTTTTGCTAATTTTGTCGAATTTTTCAAAAAGTTCTACTAACGCCACGAGCATAGAAAAATATATATAATATTCTCTATACATTTCAGCATTTTTTGCAAGAATCTCTTGAATACTAATCCAGTTATTTAACATTGATTTAAACAAACTGAGATAAAAATACCACCGAGCTACGCAATAGTTTTTTTTAATGAGGTATCCAACATGTGCTGTAAATTACATATTCTAAATATTCCACCAATTTTTAGCAAGCTTCTAGCATGGGATGCAATTTTTTAGTGTGATTAAATGCTGAATGCAGTATATTATTAAACAATCTGTGACGAATTTAATATTCTCGATACTGGTTATTTCAAAATCATTCAAAATAATTTTCCATTTACCCAAAGCTTTTTCGCCTGTGAAAGTTTCGAAAACCATTGATTTTACACCTAACACAATATATTTTAAACTCCATTCTTTCATAAAATGAAATGTAAGAGACAGAAAATTTCTTTTCACATAGTCGTCTGGCCACAAGTCTGTTGTTATTGATGCAATTTCATTGGTGCCTGCTTTATTTCTTCTCCGATACTTTTCTTAATTTCTACTCGATTTGATATTGTTGTTGGATCTGGTAATAGATCTAGTACAGTTGTGAAAACGATTATCGTGGGTACCTGCCATTATGGCCTTACCCCACGGTGATCTAATCACCGGGTGAATACAATGCGTCTACCAGCGCCCCCATACATGACGAACTGTCATGCATGAGTACCAATTCGATCACATGTTGTTTGGACATGATCTCCCCCTTGGTTAGGAGCGGAGCCTTTAACCAGATGGCTACCATATTTTGCTCTAATATTAATAAGGGCTTGAGCAAGTTTCTTAAACACATTGCCACAAATAGTAGAAAAAGCGCAATAATCTTCTACTACCCATTGTGAGCATGTATCAATAAAATTTTCTTTGTCAAAACTGCCCCCATTTATCAATTTGATACTGGAACGGTATCGGAAATTATTATTTTCTGTATTATACTAACCTTCTTATATCACCGGTGACAGTAGGGTATCAAACACTATTGACTCACTGGAGCATCGACGCAGTGTAGAGTGCGTGACTCTGTTCTATCGTTACTACAATGGATTTTGTTCCCGAAACTCGCACTTTTTTACGTATATATATATATATATATATATATATATATATATATATATATATATATATATATATATATATATATATATATATATATATATATATATATATATATATATATATATATATATATATATATATATATATATATATATATATATAGGGTGTTTTTTAAGCTAGATAGAACTTTAAATTGTAAAAAGTAACACAAAAAATTAAATTTTGATGAAACATTTTTTTATTTGTTTAAGTATACTCTGACAAATCATCATGAATAGACTCACGCTTGAACAACGCTACGAAATTATCCAAATTTACTTTGAAAATCAGTCGTCGATTCGCGCAACTTATAGACGACAAAATTGTGTTCAGCGATGAGGCGCATTTTTGGCTTAACGGGTTTGTTAATAAGCAAAATTGCCGCATATGGAGTGAGACCAATCCACAAGAGACCCTACAGACTCCATTACATCCAGAAAAATGCACTGTTTGGTGCGGTTTTCATGCTGGTGGCATCATCGGACCTTATTTCTTCAAAAATGAGGCCGGAGCTCGCGTTACGGTCAATGGAGATCGTTACCGCACCATGATCAATGATTTTTTGTTTGAAAATATGGATGACATTGATCCGGAGGAGATGTGGTTTCAACAGGATGGCGCTACGTGCCATACGGCGAACGCAACCATCGACTTACTGAAATCAAAATTTGGCGATAAGTTGATTTCGAGAAATGGACCTGTCAATTGGCCTCCAAGGTCGTGCGATTTGACACCTCTCGATTATTTCCTGTGGGGCTACGTGAAGTCACTAGTTTATGCTGATAAACCAGCAACAATTGACGCCTTGGAGGCCAGCATTGTTCGTGTTGTTCGTGACATACGGCCAGCAGTGCTCGAAAAAGTGGCCCAAAATTGGACGTCCAGAATGGTATATATATATATATATATATATATATATATATATATATATATATATATATATATATATATATATATATATATATATATATATATATATATATATATATATATATATATACATATATATATATATATATACCAGAGGTATTGTCTAAACCGATTTTTCAATGAAAAAAAAGGATAAAACGATTTTTGCACGAACAGTTTTTTTTTGCTGGAAAGCAATTCTCGTTATAAGAGAAGGTTACTAAAAGACAGAAAATGGAAAATTCCGATATCGGAACTTAAACCACGTTTTTTTTTTGCGTAAAAGCAATTATAGTAAGTAAATAAGGTTATATAAATATGGGAAATGGAAATTTCGGATATTGGCCTATAGGTTCCCGAAATATAGCCTAAACCGTGTTTTTCATGAAAATTTTGCGTAAGCGGACTTAAACAATTTTTTTTTGCTTAAAAGCAGTTTTGCTAATAAAAGAAGTTTATGTTAATACTGAAAATGAAATTTTCCGATATTGGTCCGTATATACCCGAGATTTAGCCTAAACCGATTTTTCCATTAAAAAAAAAACAAAATATATATATATATATATATATATATATATATATATATATATATATATATATATATATATATATATATATATATATATATATATATATATATATATATATATATATATATATATATATATATATATATATATATATATATATATATATATATATATATATATATATATATATATATACATATATACATATATATATATATATATATATATATATATATATATATATATATATATATATATATATATATATATATATATATATATATATATATATATATATATATATATATATATATATATATATATATATATATATATATATATTGTTTTTTTTTTTTATAAAAAGAAGGTTACTGAAATACAAAAAATAGAAAATTCCGATATCGGTTAATATATAACCGCTTAAACAAACTATTCCATGAAAATGTTCATGAAAGATTTCTTTTTTGGAATGGTGATTACAAGGCAAAAATATTTTTCCCCGATATCGGTCCATATGTATCCAAGCATATTTAGTCACTATTTTAGATTGCCGAATATACCACACTCATACCAAGTAAACTTATTAGGTTAGTGTCATACGCACTTGCATTTATAAACATTCATTTAAAAAGTTTATAAACATCCATTATAAACATTCATTAAGAGTACAGAAACACCGGTGTGATTGGCCGGTGCATATTGTTTGCACAAGTACGCTTTCTACTCGTTAGAGTTTGCGTCTGTTAACTAGAGTAGATGAAATACCCAATCAAGTTTTTATGCGGTGGCTGCTTTATTTAGTTTCTCAATTATTTTTTCCACACTTCTTTTTAACAACGAAAATAATATTTGTATATAAGAATTTTACAGTCACACATTTAGTCACACTGTCAACTCAGTGCTTTTCGCCCCCTTTTTGGTGCTTTTTAAAATCTTTTGTAAAAAAAATCCTTAGCCGGTGCGGAAGTGATAATATATGATAAGATGATAGACGCTAAATGACACCTATGATTGTGATACCTGATCAAAATCTGACTGATTGCTGCCGGGACTGTCTAATTTGTTGTTATAATGTTTTTTACAGCTTTTGCTTGACATAACTCGAAAAAAAAGTCTAGTGCAATCATCATTTGACCTGGCCTGTGGGACTTTTCGTTGAAAATGGTTACATCTTCGGTGGAGTTCTGTATAAAGACCTCATTCAACATCTTTAAACAATGGCATAAAATTATTACATTTTGTCTTATAGCACGATTCGACAATTATACTATAAATTTAACTAAGTATATACATTTGTGTGTGTAGTATTTTTTGAAAGAAGCCAAAATTGTTGAAAATAGTTCAGGTAAATATATCTTCTTATTTTATCTTATTTTACTTATAAAATGTTCAAAGTTATGGTAAAATCTTCATTTTGGCAACGCTGGTCTAAGTGTAGAAAGTAAACTTTCTGTATGTGAAGGCGGTGTAAGAATAAGGAGTAACATCACAGCGACTTATCTAGAAAATTTGTTTGAAAGGAACTGTTTTCAGAATGCTTTCCACACAAATTTTGTAGACGAGTCGTACGCCTGTGTTTTGTAAACGCCACATTAAATAAAAAGGAAATTTCTATGCTTTTAATAAGTTAATTTAATGAAAATATACCCAATTTTTAACAATTTTGTGGAAAACGTATAAAAATAAAAAAAAATGTTGATATGTTTAACATATTTAGCACATTTTCATCAAATTCCTTTTATTTTATGTTCCTTCATTTATAATAATTTTTATTTCTTGATTTTAATCCATAGCCACAATAGATGCACAGTTACATATATACATATAACCAATGGTAGAAAAAATTTTTTTGCAAAAACAATCTTCAAATCATCATTCAGTATGCTACTTTCAAAATCGTCAACATGGTTGTAAATTGTTAAATCTGGGGCCAAATCACCGCATACGATATCGAGCAATATTATCGAAATTTTTCATTTTGGTATCATGGCATACGATATCGAATGAATTGTTTTGCAATAATATAAAAAAGTTAAATATTTTTTTTCTTTATTCGTACTTTTAGGAAACATATGATCTTGAATCTATTGCATTTTATTTAAATTACAATCCGATATGCATCGTTTGCTTTAATCTAGATGTATCGTAATGTTATTCGATACGATAGTTAATTCGATATCGTATTCGGTGATTAGACCCCTGGTTAAATAAAAGGCGACGCATATACACAATAAAAGAATTTGTCGAGAGTGTTGTTTTTACAAGTAGATATTGTGACGACGTCATGTATGTATTATGGTACTTCATTACTTTGCAGTGTGGAAGGTGTTGGACTAAATTTTGTTCGTCTGAGCAGTGTTGAAGATATGTACACTGGGCACTGATCAGTTTTAACTAATTTAATTCCTACATTTTAAATGCTGTAATAGAGTTTGTTTTGGTCTTTCGTGTTGTTAGTGTTGAAGTTAAACGCTCACAAACACTACTCCCTCTTTCCTACTACTTATAACCTATTTTCCTAGTTCCAGTACAATGCACTGCATATCTGGGAGTGGTCCCCTGAGTGCTGGTCCGAAATAAAAAATTAAAAAATAAGAAAACTATTAGAAACGAAAATAGAAAATACTCAAAATATTTCTCTTACTAAGTGCTAGTAACAACAACACTCTTTTTGTGGTAGTTTCTTTTACTCTTAAAAAAAATACACAACGATACATTTTTGACGTATCAAGATTTTGCAAAAAAATGACAGATATAAATACCACCGCATCAATTTTTAAAAGTGTTTAAATTACTCGGATGTGAAAATGGTTAAATAACCGGTGTACTTATGGTTGCGATGCACCGGTTCAGATCCCTGATACATATTAAAAACTTGTATGCTGTATATGTTTAGTATACATTTCAACATCGCTACAGTTTTAAGCATATACAAAACAACGTAACGTAACGTGTATATGTAGTTCAGTTTATAGTTTATATTTACAATAATAGATCATGTGACGCAAGTTTAATTGAGAAAATTCAAATAACAAAATTTCATAACAATAAAAGTATATTCCTACAAACTAGTTTGGACACACGGTTTCGTATAAAATTTCAATTAAATAGAAAAAATTTCTAGCTATCAGCTGCTCAAACAAAAACCTGTTCTTACGAATACAGCGATCAAAACAAATAAAGCAGTACAAACGGATTACGCATGCGTAACAAAAGCAGTCAAGAAAGCGAACAACATGTAAAAGCCATTTTTAACTTTCTTAACAACCTCACAGAGAAATACGAAGACTCTAAACAATACCTTTAAGAGAACGAAAACAAGAAAAAGTACGAGTTAAATAATTTCAAGCTTTTGTCTTAACCAGACTTTTAGTTGAGTTTAAGACATCGCGAAGTGATTTTGTTTGCATAGGCGCAGAACATAATTTGATGACGTTAAAAAACTGTGTATTAAAAATAGAGAAATATAATCAACGTTGTTAAAAATAATGTAGACAAAATGTGAAAGCAAAATGTTGAAATTTCTTTAAATGTTTTTATTAGTATTAAACGAAGAAAAGAAACAAAAAAACTGTTTTGATTTTATAAACATATTTCAAGTTTTTAAGGTTTAAAAAGTAAACTTAGTTGTTAAATTATACAAAATGAAATTATTCCAAGAGCTATTGTTTGTGTTATTAAGTATTGCATCAGAAGTTGCGGGTATAAAAAACTTAAAAAAAAACCAAAATAACAAACCTGATTCATTTTGTATTTTTTTAATAAAAACTTTGTTTTACTTTTTTTTTTTTAATTTTAAGGCCAACAACTTATAGCATATGTATCGCAACATGGTCTTCATGGCGAAATAACATTTCGTCAAGTCAATTCTAGTCATGTAAAAATAATCTCAGATCTTGAGACTACTCTTCAGTTCCCCGATCAGACTTGGAGTTGGTCAGTGCGTAAATTTCCCGTCGACTATACAAATACCGATACAAATGAACGATGCGAATTTGAACGTTTGGGTGATATTGTTTTGCAATTCGACGAAGACTTGGATTATTTAGTATTGCCAGGAAATGAGACTTCAACATGGTGGAGAGAAATGCAATTGATTGGTGAGTACGGTCGAAAATATGATATTACGTTTTTATCTTTAACGTTTAGCTTTCAAAATCGACTTTGTTTTTTTATATTGATTATTTCGAAATATGTAATAACACACAAAACTTATTTACATTCATATTTCCTGCGTTTAAAGCTTATTATTTTAACGGGTTCATTAAATAGCAGTGGTGCCTACTAGCCCATTTTTTACAGTTAAAATGATTTGTAATATTTTTATAACAATAACTCATATATTCTTAGTATGCCTCTACCGAAAGTTATTTGTAGAAACATAAACATAACAATATTTCATATCATATTTTTACCAAAAACTCTTATAAAATATTTCTATTGACTTTTACGTCACCGTTCACGCAACGCAGACAAACAATATTCGCAAAAATAAAAACCCTAAACAATTTTTATTTATCCCTAAAATAATAAATAGTTATTTTGATTAAATTATCTTGCTAGTTAACGAAAATAACAAATATAAATGTATTAATGAAGGTTAAGTTTTTTTCTCCTTTTACTAATAGCTTCTTAAAAAGTTTGAGACCTTTTTTAAAATTATGATTTTAGGTGACACAGGTATTTGGGGTAAAAGCCTTGTATTGAATGAAATGACACGTAATGTTCATGTGTGTGCAACCATCACTACCATACAAATGAATGTAGAACACATGGCAGAGGCGCGTTTCAATACACCTATCGCCGGATCTGTTTACTTTCGTTGGTTGGCTCCTGTGGATGGCTCTTCTGGTGATACCTTGATTTACTCGGACTTATATCATATACAATCTCAGCCGCTTAATTCAGATGAAAGAAAGCCAATGACTAATCACCATTGGAAAATTTTTGTCACAGATATTTTTAAAAACGATCATCATCGTACCGAAGATAATTGTAATTTTCTACAATTAGTTTTTGATCCAGCCGGAGAGGGTGATGGTCGTGGTATTGGCGATTTGGATAGCCGTTTGGGTAAAATACGAGTGGCCAAAAATGCCTTGCGCATGCCACAAAGAGTTGTTTTTCGTGACACAAAATTGGCTTTATTGCCATCCGATTTGACCATACCACATCGTACTTTATATTTGGTTTTATTCGATGATCAACATCCCGAAAATTATTTGGCCTGCACCAAGATAAGAGATGTTAGACAGCTGAATTATAAGTAAGTAGCTAACTATACAACAAAATATGTAAACATGAAAGCACATATATATTTTTAAGATCCTTTATTAATCATGAGGGTATTAAAGGAGAAATCACCCTAACTCAACGTTCTAAATTTGATCCAACTTTTCTCAATTTCTCTATAAACTCTGCTGGAGAGCATGCTCAACATATTGCACGCAAATTCGCCGAAGACGTGGCTGCCTTTCGCATTCACACTTTACCGCCAGTGCCTTTAAAAATGGGTAAACAAGACTATTGCAGTTCTACTGGTGTGCTTTACAATCCCAGGGAAGTTGAGAAAGCTTCTATACCACCACCAGGTTATGGTACGCAGGATCAATATCCTATAGGTGAAATAAGTGGTAAATTACAAAGCCGTAATAAGAAGTATTATCATCATTTATTTTTACCGGGTACAAGCTCAGAACTGAATGGTTTATATTGGGATTTATTTTTACCACTGCAAGGCCTAGACAGTATAGCTTATCGCAGTTTGGTAATTTATCATTACAATCGCACAAATGTCGAAAATATTACCGATAAAATATGGAGCTGTTCTACCATAAACCAATATCAGAAGAATGGCTACCAAAAGCAAATGTTTACAGCTCAAGTATTGTTCAGGTATCCAATAGTAGGCCGAGTGCTATTTCGGCAGCCTGCCGAAGAGCCGTGGCAAGATACAACTGTGATATTTGAGTATATGATACATGCAGATGGTTCTACACAGAACAATACATTTTCTCATCGTTGGGCTATACACAGTAGTGCTCCCGGCAAAGATTTCTATGATTGGCAAAATCGTTGTTTGTCAGCAGGCAATATTTTTAATCCGTACAAAGTAGATTGGGTCAATCGTTCTGTTGACGATTACTGTACTCCTCGTTTACCGGCCATGTGTCGAGTAGGCGCATTAGAAACTCGTATTGGTGCTTTAAGCATAGCGGGTACTAAGAGAAATGCCCAAGAAATAAGCAGACTAATATTTACAGATACAAACTTGCCGCTGTCTGGCAGTCATAATATTTTAGGTAAATCGTTGGTTATATATGATGATTTTGGCCCTAAAGCCAGAGGAGAAAGATTAGCCTGTTCCAGGTGAGTATCCTATTTCCATTAAATGTGGGCTATATACAATACAATTTTTTTATTGTTCACAGTATAATTGGCCACTATCGTCGTAAAGTTGTCGCAAAGGATTGGTATGCAAATGGTGATGAATTGACGGTTTCGGGTAAAGTGGAAATAACACAACAGTCTGAATATGATATAAGCAATATCGAGGTTCAGTTCAAGGGTTTAGAGCAAACCAGTGGCTATCATATACACATGGTAGGTTCCATACACATTATACTAAAATCGTTAAACTCTTTTTTTTTTGCAGACTCCCGTGGAAGCCAATTTAGCTTTTCCCTGTGAAGCTTCAACACTTTATGGCCACTTCAATCCCTATAACACAAATCCCAAATTATCTCCACCACCACGGCAGGGCAGCACTGAACAGTATGAAATGGGTGATTTGAGTGGTAAATTTGGTACCTTGGATTCTCTAACTCAATACGAAGGGGCTTTTAATGATACCAATTTACCTCTATTTGGTGTAAATAGTATCATTGGCCGATCGGTAGTAATACATAAGAAAAAACGTAATGCACGCTGGGCTTGCAGTACTTTGGAACGGGGCTATTCCCCTAGCGAGGCACGAGAGCTTAGAGCTATAGCATCTTTTCATCATCCCACAGGTTATGCGTACGGTTACATCAAAATGACCCAATTAATACATAACGATGGTAGTCAGTCAGATACGGTTATAGAAGTAAAACTAAGACATCCGGGTAAAAACGATAGAAACATGGTGAGTTTATAAAAGAGTTTCTTATAAAATTATCTATTACTAAATATAAATATGTATGTATTACTAAATATAAATATGTGTATATCCCTCTAGACCCATAATCATAATTGGCAAATATTTGTAAACCCTGTTGGTGTTGATGCTGCCGTTAAGCCAACGATTACACGCTGTGTTGCTGGTGGTTATGTTTGGAATCCATATTTTACTCAGCTAGCAGATCCTTTAAATGTAAGTCAAATTAACAAAATATGTGAGAAAAGGATTCTCTGAAAATAGTACAAGTTCGATTTCTGCTTTTAAATTTTAGTATACTCGTAGACAACTTCCTGAAAACACTTTTATATAACTATATAATGCATATGTTTACATTTGATTAGAAAAATCTCAGCTAGTATTTAGGTAATAAATTTTTTTATATCCACATAAATGAGTCTTCTGAGATCACTTTTAATTATTAAAAACTGATTTTCTCGCATCGCTTGCGCAATGGAAAAACGACTCACATGTAGCTCACGCATATTCTTAAATAATTAAATTTTAAAATACAGCAACAAAATGTGGAAACCCACTTTGAAATCGTATTTGGCTCAGCTATGCGATGAAACTATAAGAAACTATATATGACCGAAAAATTTCTTATTTTCAAATATGCCAGAAAACCCTATTACAAATTATCATTCGAATGGTTCATCCATGAGTTACGTATGTTAGTTATTCGCTGTTATGATATATATATATATATATATATATATATGTATATATATATATATATATATATATATATATATATATATATATATATATATATATATATATATATATATATATATATATATATATATATATATATATATATATATATATATATATATATATATATATATATATATATATATATATATATATGAATCTGTCATCCGCAAAAGAGTGGATAGGGTTGGAAGTTTGATAGAGAAGGTCATTGAGAATAATAAGAAATAGGGTAGGAGAAAACACGGAGCCTTGCGGTACCCCTGAATTAATCTTGAACTCTTTTGATGAGACCCCATTTATAACAACTCGTATAGTGCGGTCTCTGAGAAAGCAAAAGCAGCAAGTTTTGCCAGTAGTGCACCGTGCCATACTCTGTCAAACGCTTTTGAATTGCAAACATACAAAAAACATACAAGTGAAACTAATATAAGCGTGTTAAAAACGAAAACGTGTTTGCCTATTTTTTATGTTATATAGATACTTACATACAGTACGGAAAATTATTAGTAAGTAAATTTTACTGGTTGTTCAGTGACAGAAAAATCCTGTACAAATAACTGGGACTATAACAACTGCATATGTGTGGTCGATGTGCGGCAAACATAGACGAAAGAATAGTTAAAAAAGGTGGGTGGCTAAGTTCGCCGTATGAAAAATAAATCATGTTTTCTTTATATGTTCAATATTAATATTATTTTCAATGCATTTCATTACCTTGCAGTGGGAAGGTGTTGGACTAAATTTTGCTAATCTGAGGAGTCGAAGGTATATACAGTGGGCACTGATCATTTTTAGCTAATTTAATTCCAACATTTTAAATTCTGCAATAAAGTTTGTTGTAGTCTTTCGAGTTGTTATTGTTAACACTCCACGAACACTACTCTCTCTTTCCTCCTCATCATAACCTATTTTCCTAGTTCCAGTATAATGCGCTGCATATGTAGGGGTCATCCCCTAAGTACTGGTCCCAGATAAAAATAAAATAAAAAAAAAAACATGATCCCGAGTTCGAATCTTAATGCGACTATGTGGCACTTAGTTGTTCCCATGTTTTTATGGAATACAAATGTACTTTCTGTCTTCTTTGATCTCATTTTTCCTAGCAATTATTGTTACAATAATCTTTTAGCTGAAGTTGAACTCGAACTTATAACTTGACAAATAACATTGTACATAGATAATTATGATTGTTTTGATACTTGAAAACATTAGCTGTAGCTTGTTGTTGTAAGTTGTCTTTCGTTTTCTTTACGGAAATTTCTCAAAAATACATAGACTTCCTTGCGTTTTCAAACAAAATTTTTAAAATTTTTCGCAAATTTCACTAACAAAATACATATGATGTTTTTTGGTGTTGTATTTATTGTAATTCTGCCACTACCTGTTTAAAGCTGCCTTGCTTATAATTTACTGTCTGCGGTTGAAAGACAAAACAAATGTAATAATTAAAAATATTTTACCCTATCCTCTGGTGTGTTAATAAGAATTAATTTTAAGACAGATATTGAGAATATAGCCCAAATATATAAGTACTTAGTTAAAATTAAGGCTTGTTTGTATTATGTTGTTATTTGTGTTTGTTGTTGCTTTTTGCTATGTACCTATATGCATTTGTAAGAAATTAATATATTTTCTTTTCGAATATATAGAAAAATATGAAACGAAAAGAAAATATTTTTATTTCAAGTTGTTTTTTTTTTTGTTTTAATTTTTAAAAAATTTCTAAAAATTTAAATTAAATAAATATCCAAAGGAAGCAAAATATTGCCAGATAATTAAAAACCAAAAAAATCCAAAAGACCTTAAGCTCAAACAATTACACAATATTAAGACGAAAAAAAAGGGTCGAAATAAAGAAATAATAAGCATATAAAAACTATTATATTTAAACATTTGATTAAGTAAATCTAAAATGATTTTAAATTTTAGCGCGATTTGTATGAGCAAGAATGCGGTCCGGACAATCCTTTACGATGTTATGTTGGAGACGTCGGAGCTCGTTTAGGCACTATTGGTAACTATAATATAATGTTTTATTTTCAACGATTGCAAGTTTCTTAATATAAAAAAATATTTTAGATCTTGGTGGCGAACGAAGAGTTTATACAGATTCAAATTTCCCCCTTGAAAGTCCCGTGGGAGCGATCGGACGGTCTATAGTAGTATTCGGTCCAGAATTTTCAGGTGAAAGATTTGCATGCGCCAATATAGAACCAGATCATAATGTTATCAAGTATATCAATTTGCAAAAGCCACCCAGATTTGTAGTGTAAGTGGAAATATTAAAAATCTCACGGGCGGCTTAGGGCGTAAACCTGTCTTTGAATAAATATAAAAAATATTTTTCCATTTAATAATAATTTTTAATATTGTATTTCAAAGACGCAGTTGGTTTACCATCCAATATTGTTACATACCAAATAAAATTAATTGTTTTATATATATATATATATATATATATATATATATATATATATATATATATATATATATATATATATATATATATATATATATATATATATATATATATATATATATATATATATATATATATATATATATATATATATATATATATATATATATATATATATATATATATTCATGTATTTGAATGACTACTATTTTCTTGTGTTACAAAAAGAGCTCAGTTTTTGGAAGAACTGCGCTCAGTTATGGGCATACCTGAATGGATGCTTGACGTGGATGCTCGGAAGACAAAGGAGTTGCATGGTGGCAGTTGTATTCAAATGATTATACATTTCAAAGGACCTATAGCACATCGTTTAGAATTGGATATGTCTCGTTTAATTGCCGCTGGCCGTCTTGACGCTCCCAGTTTGTACATACCGGGGCACGTTAATACGAAGCGTAAGGCAACCATTTCGTATAGGACATGTGGTGTTAGAGATATTAATGAAAAACGTAAGCCATAAAGAACAATGTTTTCAAGCTACATAAACTGTGTCGAGTCTTTACATAAAGTTTTTACACAACATTTCAAACTTAAGACGGACTAAAGAGAAAAATTTGTTCTAATTGAATTTAACTTATCTCATTTGAAGTGCACATTTTCTGTTTTGCTTTACCGTTATCAATTTACTTATTCAGGGTTAGACAAGGTTAGCTTAGTATTATAGTTTTCGCCTCAATCAATAGACCCTAAAATAAGCTATATTTTGAAATTTTTCAATATGTTTGTGTATTGAGTGTTACATTTGTTTATACGGTTATTCAGGTAATGATTTTTACGAAAGGAATAATCTGTATAAAGTGAGTATAATACTTGAAATCACTATACATACAAGTATACATATATACCCTTCAAGAAAAAAAAATTATAATACAATTAAAGTAGAAGTCAGGAGTTGTTACCATTTGTTTAGTTTTGAGTTGGGATCGCACGAAAAAGTTCGAAATTTTAATTTTTTAATATAATAATTTTAGGTCAAATTTTCTTTCAAATAAAACTAATATTATGTAAATCATTAATGAGTGAACTTTTTTAGTTATATACATATGTACGAGATTAACTAGTTGTGAGTTCGAGTCCAACTTCAGTCAAAAAGAAGGATTATTTTTAATTATAACAATAATTGCTGTGAAACAATAAGACCAAAGAAGAACAGAAAAATTAATTGAATACCATTAGCTGGGGGACAACTAGCTGTTTCGTAGTCGCTACACTACTCATCAGCACCCACTGGGATTCGAACTCGGTCTTATTGTTTCACAGCAATTATTGTTATAATTAAAAATAATCCTTCTTCTTGACTGAAGTTGGACTCGAACTCACAACTAGTTAATCTCGTACATATGTATAAAACTAATATTAGTTTTCAAAGACGACAAACAATGGTAGAAGTCAATTAGAAAAAATTAATAGTACGAATAAGTGATCTACTTAACACTCTTCGGATACATAAAAGCTGCAGTGAATATTTTGAAAGCAAATCGGCATTTTCCTATCGGACTAAAATTTTATACACACATTGACTTGATTGCTGATGCTAACTTTAATTTTCAATCATAAAATTTGCAGCTAGATTATACATAAAACCTTTTGACAACGTAAAGCTTAACACATTTTGGAACATATTTTATATTTTTGAGGTTACAGCAATTGAAGTGTATATTATTCTATACGATTCAATATATTATATATTGAATATATTATAATTGAATATTAACTACGCACTAAAATTTTCTATCCACTAATTTTCAATTAGTTTAAAAAATTATGAATAACACTTTGTATATTCTGAATGATAAACCGTTGTTATTTTAGAGTATCGTGTCAATGCGGTTTACGCAATTAAACTGAATAATAAAGCATACTAAAAGCGAATAATACTCAATATATAATAAATAGCAAATTAGCAAAAAAAATTTAATAAATATAATTGTTTTCCGTATATTTGATGTATTTAAAAAAATTGCAAAATTTTGAAAACCTTAGGAAATATTTAGTTTCTTAATATAATTACAACAGCGGCAGCACGAACATCGGAAGCCCTATTTCATACGCAGACTGTAAAACCCGTATTTACAAAACGGTCGGTCTTACACTACAAAAAAAAACAAGTGCAGTTACTTATGTTTTTTCAAACAAGGGTGTCAGATCTGACGATTTCTTGCCAAATGTGGGAATTTTGAAACTTGTTTGGCGTCAGTAACGTAGTTGGCGATTGATGTAGTTTTGAGAATCATTAAAATCAATACGAATATTAATATTTATATATGAAATATAAGACAGTTATGAATGCGATAAAATTGAAAAAAAATCGTGTAAATGGTGTACTTAATTTAGTTTTCTATGGCTTCCAAATAGAATGTAATATGAACTCCCTGAGTATTATATAGATATCAATGGAACATGTTGCACATTTTTCGCACCTTCTCCAAATATGTTGAATAAATATAATTCCCATACAATATATTCCATAAAAGAAGGCACTGAAAAAAGTTTTCACAACGAAGTGCATAACATTTTAGTTATGTAATAGAACTGTAATTACATACGGTCATAGAAGTACTACAGAACCATGTAATGGACAGTAATCTCAAAATCGCCGTTTTAATTATTATTATTATATATAATACACACACACACATATATACAATAAAAAAGAAAGAAATAATATCACTATAATTCATATTATATTATAACCTGCGTCCCTCTCTTATAAAATTTAAAAAATATATGTATATATAATAGTTTTACGTTAAGCATGACAATATATCAAAATAAATCTGACATCCCTGTTTCAAACTACTTTAAAGCAGATTTGATTCTAAAATTTAAGTGTTCACGATATGAAATATTTTGCAATTCTCTCAACGGACATGAAAATAGCAATTGAGATTAGAATCGCCTATATACTTCCGCAATAAAATTTTAAATACTATTGGAAGCTTTCGGCACTCAATTAAAAAAATAGGATATAATATTTTTTTAGGTTATTTCTTTTTCTGTGCTAAGACTTGGCACAGTTTTCTTTTTAATTTAAAAAAAAAAATTGTTAATATAAATTTTTTTTTTATTTTCCTTCGTTAAAGGCAACAAATCATTCAAGAGCAGTACTTTTTCTGGGAGTAGCGATTTGCAGTTGTCAATATTATTTATTTTTGTTTTAAGTTTATTAATTAAAATTTTCCAAAATTTGCAGTGATTTATATATTTGCTTAAATTTTAAATAAATAAAGAGTTATAAATAAAATTTATTTTTGTTTCCATAAGAGCTACTGTTTGCGTATAACCAACCACACTAGCGGTTAAAATGTTTTTAGCAATAGCTGCTAATTCATCACTACTAAGAGTTATCAAAAATAGAACGCATGCCGTTTCTTTAAAATCTCTTTTTCAAAATTTTTTAGTTTTCAAATCGTATCGAAGCAAGCTGAACAAAAACACAATTTTTTCAATCTGTTTGATCATAGCGATCTCTAGCCTTGTGCCCATAATCGATTATAAATTTCTACTAAAAATGTTTAGTTTATTTTCTCTTCTCTACACACTTTTTAATTTTATATATAAATCCATCATATCTTATGCCATTGAATATTAAAAAATTTTTATGTACATAGATACAAAAATATTCCATTTATTTTCTTTTATGTTATAATTCTGACATTGTTTTGTTATTAACTAATTAAGAGCATTATTTTTTAATATGACAAGTTTTTTTTAGCTAAATTACCACAAAACAGAAAAATACAATTTTTTAATTTTTTATCTGTTGAAAGATGTTTAGCGATATATAGAAGATGTATAGAGAATAATTTTTACATTAATTATAATAAGGCACTAATATTTATAATTCCTATTGTTGCCAAAAAAAAAAAACAAAAAAAAAACTACTTAAGTTTTTAAGGGCATTAAAATTTTTTTAGATAGAAATATTGAAAACCTCACTCTCACTGATTAAACAGATGTTCAATATTGTTTACCATTTTCATTAACCAGCTACCAAAACTATTAGTTATTTGAGATGTTTCAATTTGAATGAAAACACTAGATATTTTATATACAATATAAATATAGCAGTACGAGTACGATGGTTAATATCTAAGAAGTACACTTTAAAGTATTAAGTAAAGTTGTAAACTTTAAGTCAAAGTTTGTTGAAAAATATGATTTTATCTTTCAACAATGTTTTTGTTTTCGTTCAAAAATAAAATACAGAATATTTCGATAATTTTAAACGGGTTTTTTTTATTGGTTGAAAATCAGCAATAACTTTTTTATATCTGATAAATTCTGATATCTCTTAAATCTTTTTATATTAATCAACAATATATTATTATATTATGTCGCTACCGCCCAAATTATTGGAAATCTTAAATTTCCGTTGTTTTTTGGTAAAAATCGGCCATTACGATGTTATAACAAAAGCAATTTAATTGTATAGTTTGTTTACACTTTTGCATACCAAGCGGTGTACGACTTGCGATAAAAATGTTCCATGCAAATCAATAAAAATAACTACAAGATATCAATGTTTTTTTTTAAACATATTCCTGCAATAAGTGTGTCATTATGGTTACTTGAGGTAAGTGTTCCATTTATTACTTTTATATAGTTTGCAAAAAATTAGATATTAATGCTCAATTACCATTCATACTTTCGAAGGCTTGTAATTGGCTGATGGGAAAATAATGAGAATTCCTTCAATTTATTGCAAGTTCTTGAAAATTTCGAAAACCACAATAACTTCCATTCAATTTTGTTTAATTTCAATTTTAACTTACAATTAAAAATATTTTTGTGAAAATATATTAGCGACAACGATTCGGGTTCTGTCGAAATAATACGTTTGTTCCAAAAATACATCCGTTTCTGAACAATATGAAGAAGAAAAGGCAAGTAATATATTTACTGGTTACTAAGTTTTGTGGGCACAAACTGGCAATTTATACTGCTATTTTCAAATATTTAAACCTAATAGGTGCAAGAACTCATTTCAATAAGTATTTGATCTGGTGGGTGTCTCGGTCAGTAGCGCTGCATTAAAGTTTTGTTAATTAAGTAAAAAATAACATTTTTACTACAAGAATATGCAATGAGGTCCGTTGACTTTATTCATAACACTATTGCATAGTATATTTATTTGCAAACAAACTGTTTGAAACCCAATATAATAGTTTACTTTGATTTCTAGTGCGAGAATTACTTCAATCGATTATAAATTGCATTATAATAAAACATTCTGATTTAATCGAAGTCGATTTTTTGAGCAATGCTTCCCAATTCAATTAATATATAACATATTATGTTACTTTCTGCTTCATTTATGAAACTCAAGTACTGATATTGCAACATATCCGAAAGTAAAGAATGTCTTCTCAAATCAATTGCGCGATCAAGACATAATAACGACATAAAAACTATGGATTGCTTTGTTTTTTTTCATGGATTTTCAAACAATTTTAAGATTTACACATCTTTTGCGATTAAAATACAATGGCTGAAAAGTTTTACAACAAAATTCGCTTCCTGAAACACGCTAGGAAGACAAAAATAATTAATATTGACATTAACGGCCGTATTCATAAAAAATATTTTATATTTATTAAAGGTTTATTTCTCAATCTTTGTACAGTAATTTGTCAAATAAAATTGTAATAAACAAAAAATATTTTTTGTGAATATGGAAGTAAAAGTTTAACAAAAAATTATAAACAGCTTGTTTTCTATGTTTCCCAGCTGTCTATATTTCGACGTTTCGTAGGAGCTGCCCTAATCATCAGTAGTCTTTGTAATTTTTTGGAAGGCATTCTCAACTTTATATCCCAACAATCTAAATAAATTGTTTAGAATTTAAAAAGAAAAATGTTTTAATAATACCTGTCAAAACAGAAAATCGGAATCACAAACTTGTATATACCCTTTACATTTTTGTGGAGGGTATAAAAATGTCAATAACACTTTTGACGTCAAGCGCTTATGATTTTAAAAGTAGCAAAAACTATTCACGTGTCGTAGCGCCACCTTGTAGAAGTTAATACACCTTGGTTTAATCAGTCAGTTAAACAATAAAACTAAAGATGTTTAGTTTTAAAGACAAAAATGTTTGTGAATTAAGCTCAATTGTTTGAATTTTTGTTCTCTGCTTTTCGATACTTTCAAAAAACAAATCGTAGCAACCAACGGTTGTTCATTTGTTTGAAAGGTGTAAAGAAATGTTAGAGACGTGTATAAATGAAAACGCTTGTTTTTTGTGTTTTGACAGGTAGAGCATTTTTCTTTTTAAATTCTCAACAATTTATTTAGATTCTTGGGATATAAAGTTGACTGTTTGAGAACATCTTTCTATGATATGTTGACATATAGATAGCTGGGAAACATAAAAAACAAGCTATTTATAATTTTTTATTAGTATCAATGTTAGAAGCTAAAATAGTGGATTAAGAACTCAATTGTAAAAAAATAAAACATTCCATATCTTTACTACAACGTAAAAAAAAAAACGAAAAGTAAATGAAAAATTTGAAATAAACGTAAAAAATAGGCCAATTTTGAATTTTGAGATGCCATAACTGAGCCATTTCTTGTCAAATAGAAATTCATTATATCGGCAGAAAAGGCATTCAATTACCTTTCCACCGATATGCCATTTATTTTGATCGGACTTTTTGGTTGGGTTCCACAAGGGTTTGAGTGGGACCATACACTGAAAACCACAAAAGTACCGTTATCTAAAAAACGGTACTTAAAAAAAAAATTACAGTGTTTTTCGTGTTCAGGATAAGTTAATTTATCTAGGTATGTGGCGTTCTTGGTATTTTTCGGCTGTAAACCAGTGTTATACGAGTACGTTATCATGACTATGCTATCAGAGACCAAGTTTAATATTGACTTTTCCTACATTTGCAAAAATAAAATGTGGGGTATTACAAGTAAGACGTTAGTTAACGTCAAGTAGGAGATTAATCTATCGTAATAACGATGAGGTCGGAAACTTCTAATTAAAAGAGTTTTTCTCATTAAATTTAGTGAAACTCATGAGCATGAGCGAATTAGCAAGCAACAAAATTTGATGTATAGATGCACCAAATCATGTACACAAAGTAAAATAGTCTTGTTGTTTAGGTTATTTATATTATCTAAGGAAATAGGAACATATAACTTTTTAAATTTGCTGTCCCCCACAAATTTATTTCATTTATTTCTCAACGTTTCGTTGGCTTTTCCGTCTTCCTTAGGAGAATTTTTATTCTCACTCAACAATTATAAAAAATTGGTCATGAAACAAAAACATTATTGTTTTTACTTTGTTATACCCTTCACAAAAATGTTAAGGGTATATATAAGTTTGTGATTCCGTTTGTAATTTCTACAGTTTTTTTTTGCGACCCTGTAAAGTATATATATTCCGAATCAGAATTAATGGAAAAGTCGATTAAGCGATGTCCGTCTGTCCGTCTGTCCGCTGTTGAAATACCGTTTCTGAGAAAACCATTAGACTTAGAAACTTTTTTCTTTCACCATTCTTTTACCCCATCGATTCATGGGTTTGCTATTGAAATTCAGTAATATCGGTCCACGTATAGCTGAGATATATTCAAAATTCCGAAAAAAGCCATTTTTTTTGCAGTTTTGTATGAAAATTTTTGAAAACAAAAGTTGTTCGTTTTGCTTCAAACTTCACACACTTATTAAGCATGGTGACTAAAAGGCGAAAAATTTTTTTTCAGATATCGGTCCATATATACCCGAGATATAGCCCAAATCGGATTTTTAATGAAAATGTCGCATAGGCGAAGCTAAATAACTTTTTTTTGCTCAAAAGCAGTTCTGGTAATAAAATTAGGTTACATATATATGAAAAATGAAAATTTCCGATATCGGTCCATATATACCCGAGATATAGCCTAGAACGGATTTTTCATGAAAATGTCGCGTAAGCGAACTTAAACAACTTTTTTGTGCTCAAAAGCAGTTCTGGTAATGAAATAGGGTCATATAAATATGAAAAATGAAAATTTTCGATATCGGTCCATATATACCCGAGATATAGCCCAAATCGAGGTTTTCATGAAAATGTCGCGTAAGCGAACTTAAACAACTTTTTTGTGCTCAAAAGCAGTTCTGGTAATGAAATAGGGTCATATAAATATGAAAAATGAAAATTTTCGATATCGGTCCACATATACCCGAGATATAGCCCAAACCAGGTTTTTCATGAAAATGCCGCGTAAGCGAACTTAAACAACTTTTTTGTGCTCAAAAGCAGTTCTGGTAATGAAATTAGGTTACATATATATGAAAAATGAAAATTTCCGATATTGGTCCATATATACCCGAGATATAGCCTAGAACGGATTTTTCATGAAAATGCCGCGTCAGCGAAATTAAACAACTTTTTTTGCTTAAAAGCGGTTCCGGTAACAAAATAAGGTTATATAAATATGAAAAATGAAAATTTCCGATATCGGTTCATATATACCGCAGACATAGCCTGGAACGGGGTTTTCATGAAATTGCCGCGTAAGCGAACTTAAACAACTTTTTTTGCTTAAAAGTAGTTTTGGTAATAAAATAAGGTTGTATAAGTATGGAAAATGAAAATTTTCGATATCGGTCTATATATACCCGAGATATAGCCCAAACCGGGTTTTTCATGAAAATGTCGCGTAAGCGAACTTTAACAACTTTTTTTTGATTAAAAACAGTTCTGGTAATAAGATCAGTTTATATAAATATGGAAGATAAAAATTTCCGATATCGGTCCATATATACCCGAGATATAGCCTAAACCGGGGTTTTCATGAAAATGCCGCGTAAGCGAACTTAAACAATTTTTTCGCCTTAAAGCAGTTCTGGTAATTAAATAAGGTTATATAAATATGGAAAATGAAAATTTCCGATATCGGTCCATATATACCCGAGATATAGCCCAAACCGGGTTTTTCATGAAAATGTCGCGTAAGCGAACTTAAACAACTTTTTTCACCTTAAAGCAGTTCTGGTAATGAAATAAGGTTATATAGGTATAAAAATTAAAATTTCCGATATCGGTCCATATATACCCGAGATATAGCGCAAACCGGGTTTGTCATGAAAATGTCGCGTAAGCGAACTTAAACAACTTTTTTTTGCTTAAAACAGTTCTGGTAATAAGATGAGGTTATATAAATATGGAAAATGAAAATTTCTGATATCGGTCCATATATACCAGAGATATAGCCTAAGCCGTGGTTTTCATGAAAATGCCGCGTAAGCGAACTTAAACAACTTTTTTCACCTTAAAGCAGTTCTGGTAATAAAATAAGGTTATATAAATATGGAAAATTAAAATTTCCGATATCGGTTCATATATGTATACCCGATATATAGCTTAACAGGTTTTTTGATGAAAATGCCGAGTAAACAACTTTTTTGTGCTCAAAAGCAGTTCTGGTAATGAAATAAGGTTATATAAATATGGAAAAAGAAAAAATCCGATATCGGTCCATATATACTCGAGATATAGCCTGAACCGATTTTTCCAATAACATTTTTTTTTTTTACTGAAAAGCAGTTCTTGTTATAAAAGAAGGTTACGAAAATAGAGAAAATTAAAATTTCTGATATCGGTCCATATATACCCTAGATATAGCCTAAATCGGGTTTTTCATGAAAATATCGCGTAAGCGAACTTAAACAATTTGTTGTGCTCAAAAGCAGTTCTGGTAATGATATAAGGTTATATAAATATGGAAAATTAAAATTTTCGATATCGGTCCATATATACCCGAGATATAGCCCAAATCGGGTTTTTCATGAAAATGTCGCGTAAGCGAACTTAAACAACTTTTTTGTTCTCAAAATCAGTTCTGGTACTGAAATAGGGTCATATAAATATGCAAAATGAAAATTTTCGATATCGGTCCATATATACCCGAGATATAGCCTAAATCGGGTTTTTCATGAAAATATCGCGTAAGCGAACTTAAACAATTTGTTGTGCTCAAAAGCAGTTCTGGTAATGATATAAGGTTATATAAATATGGAAAATTAAAATTTTCGATATCGGTCCATATATACCCGAGATATAGCCTGAACCGATTTTTCCATTAAAATTTTTTTTTTTTTCTGCTGGAAAGCAATTCTCGTTATAAAAGAAGGTTACTAAAATACAGAAAATAGAAAAATCCGATATCGGTTCATATATAACCGAGCATATTTAGTCCACGTTTTTAATATACTATACATATTCGTGACTATCGTGAAGGGTATTTTAGATTCGGCCCAGCCGAATATACTACACTCTTACTTGTTTTTAATATAAAAATGGTTTTTTTTATAAAAATATTTATGCGGTGTCCATAGAGTGCGGCAAAGGATTTGCTTAGAAAATTTGTATGAAACATATAAGTATAAAAAAACTTATAAAATTAAAACAAAAAAATTTTTTTCCGGAATAACGCGTTTTTCTCCCATTCTTGTGCTTTACGAAATTATAAAGTTGACAACGCTAAGTGCTATAATTTGAGATATAATAGGAAATTTTCAGTTGTGAGTCTTTAGCTGAAAGGTTTATTTCATTAAAAGGCATGATGATATTACATAAAAACAAATAAAATGTTAGAGTTTTGACTATTATTGACACTAAATTATGCCATACTAACCAAATAGCAGGCGTATATGTAAAAACTGAGTTGCAAAATTGGTTCAAGAATGGTTTTACTGTTTCATAGTTTTCTAAAATAAAAAAAAAATTGTCAAAACGATCTTCCCAGTTGGCTCATTTTATGGGAACACACTGCAAGCAAACTCTTAAACTATTTATGTACAATAATGAAATTTGTTTAAAAACAAGAACTTTATATCAATTTGATGGAAAATGTTTGTTGGGTACGAACGTTTATATTCATAAAAACATACATACAACATACACCAAACACAATGTTTGTGAGATTTCAGCACAAGAGGGTTGTTTTTATCGAAACAGCTGTATAGGTTTCCAACTCAGCTGCCTCTGAGAGACCTGCGCCATAAGACTACCTTGGTAGTATTGATTTTCTATTCGGCACTGTTATACATTTTACATTTATCCTGGCATTAATATCAAATACAGACGCGATTTTTTTGAAATTTACTTAAAATTATTTTCGGTTTAATAAGAAAATCATTGGCAAATTATTAAACAAATAATGAAATTAATTTATATCACTTCTATACTATGTTTAGTATGTGCGGCTACAGCAAATATAAGTGGGCCATATTTATTTTGGGGTCATGAAAGAGTCATAAATCTGCAGCCTCGTTCACTGGTAGAAGCGTCTGAAAATGATTTTTCAAATTTATTTCGCGACGTTAAAGCCGTAATTATATTTGTACGTAATAACACAAAACGTCTAGATAGTCAGGAGTATCCCAAATTTGAAAAATTGGTTAAAGAAAATGCATGGACCTATTTGCCTCAGCATTCTTTAGCAGCCGATCCCTTTAATTATAATGCAAACGTAGAAGTGGGTGTTTTTTAAGAAATAAGAGTGTTTTAAAAATTATAAATACATATGTTTACGTTTAGGTGATAAATCTAAGTGGTTTAGCTGAAGAAAGTGATTCCGAAATTGTTTCCGGTTATTCAGATGCCCTTTCTATTTATGGCGCTGGAGAAGTTTTGGGCATTCTAGCTAGTCGTGAAGAAGAAGCGCATTATATTGCGAAACGTGAGGCAAAAGAGAGTGAAACTGAGGACAATAGAAGCACAACTCCTTCACCCTCAGCCAGCGAAGAGACCGAAGAAAGTTTTATTTATGTAGCCGGAGGTAAGATCAAATAATTTTTAATCAAAATTAGATTGTGCTAAAACCAAAATATTTGTAATATTTTACTTTAAACAACAATTTTGTATATTTTGTGCTTCTTTTAATTTAAAACACAATTTTCCACGTTTGAGCAACATTTATGAAATACCTGATTTACATAACTAAATTTAATTAATGTTGTTAGGAACATAATGTAATAAATATTACACCAATACATTTTATTATTTTGCTAAGAAAACGTATTAGTTTACGTCATAGTTTTCTCCACCAATATAAAAAAGGAGATATTCTAACTTACGACTTTCTTTTTCAGGTAATAAAGCCATTCTTTACGTCAACTCTGCTCCTGAACTGAATTTAACTTCCTTGAATACCAGCTTTATTCTAAAAGAGCACAATAAAGAAATCACTTTTGACGATCAAAGTCCTAAGGGTTATGGACGTCTAAATATTATTTTTAAAGTTGGAGATGAAAAATTATTTATGCGTTTTAATTTTACTTTAATCCGTGGTAGTTGGTCAATGAAAGCTGTTGAAATTGAACATAACAGTTATAAGAATATTTTACCCATTGTTGGGCACTTGCATGATGTTCCCTCAGCACCGGTTGGATTTTCATACCGTTGTTCTTCAAGAGACTTGTTATTTAGGAATGGTACAGATATTTTGAAAATAAACGACTATCAGGTGAGAGAAGCCAATATTAATCTTGAAAAAACTCCAAGTGCATATGTATGTTTTTAAGGGGTAAAAAAAGTAATAGGGGAGGTTGTGCTCTGTAGTAGAATTTATAGAAAACATTCGGTCATAACAACTGCGAATTGCTTAAACGACACTGCATACTTAAGCATGTTTACCATGGTCCCAAATTTGACACCGTTTGGTTGCTGAAGAATAGTGCATCGACTACGAAACAGGTAGTTGCTCCGAAGTTATAAAGTTTATAATTGCTTTTCTTGTCTGCTTTAATCAAAATTATTGATCATATCAACTAAATTAAAAATTCTTCCTAATTTAAGAAAGAAAAAAATTAACTTGAGCCCGAAATATACGATTAGCAACAGAGCTATATTACCTTGAACCTTAATAATAAGTTACATATTCAAGGCGGGTTCAAAAAAATATATAATTATATGAAAAACCGATGACTATTTAGTGTTCTCTCTCACAATTCTTTTCAATAGTAGATGGACTATTTTTGAGCAGTTTGGCAAGAATAGTCTGAAAGAGAATTTAAAACACCCAATAGAAATAAAAAAAACCTTACAATGAACTTAATGAGCCATTTAAATATGGATCTTTACATAAAATAAGCCTAAAAATTTATCTAGAGCTCACTTACTCGTTTTTTAGTTGCTAATTCACTTCTTTTAATTACATTTACTTACATATAAGAAATTTTGTATTCTTTCTAGTTTCGGAAAAACTTGATTTTTTTTTTTATTAATTTCTGTATAATTTGCTAGCTTTCATATATCACCCATACAATGATCTTCTATATTTAATTATGCTTTCGCAATTCAATTACAAGTTGCAGTTTCATTACTTATTAAAATTATTTACCAAAAAAATTTGCAAATTGTCTTATGACACAGAAAAGGAATTTGATAGTCAAATGTCGGGTTCTATCAGGTATATTTCTGCAACATAATCAAAATAATATTTTATTTTCCAGGTACAACCTTGGTTAAATGGTGCTTCTCAGTTCGGCGATGTTTATGATTGCGTCGGCTTCACCACAGCACCCATATGGGCAGGCATTTTAGTCAGCCTCTTTCTCTGCGGCATCTTATCGATTGGTATTTTGGCGCTGATGGATATAAAGACGCCAAGTCGTTTTGAAAGTTCTCGTAGCAAACAATTAACTTTTACTGTACAAGAATAAATTTACTGCAATATATTCACTTTTAAATGCCAATACAAGTGAAATAATAAGGAACTTATAAAACATGTTTGTTCACATGGTAGTGGGCATTATAAAACCTCTGTTACTGTTGGCTTTAGCCGTGCAAATATTTTTAATACAATCATTATTTATTTGTATAGTCTTATACGTTTATTTGTGTTTATTTTATAATAATTAAGTTCTAGTTTGTACACATATTTTTGTTAATAATTTAGTTCCAAAAATATATGTATGAAAGACTAATAACCAAAAGTATATTGTTGCTTATAATAAAGAAACACAGAAATTATTGGAAAGATACGTATACGTTATTGCTTTTTTTTATCTCAATCTATAGATAAAATAAAACATGCGGAGCAACAAACATCATGCCATACTTATACAAGTACTAATGTGCTATAAGAAATATAGAGATGCACAAGCAACAAAACATTTCTAATGTAGTTACAAATTTACTTTCTAATTTGTCGACCAAATATGTACGACAACTTCTGTAAAAAGTTAAGATGAAAAATAAAAAAAATTTTTTTTACACGCCTTTGGCAGTTGGTAGGTTTAACTCACGAGCATATTAATTGAATTTATGTGTGTTTCCATAAAAACCGATAAGCAAAAATTTCAAAATATTAAAACAAAAGATTATTAAATGAAACCATATTAAGAAACAGACTTTAAATAAGTTCAGAACAAATGTGGGGGCGGGCGACTCCAGCTAAATTTTTGTGTTAGAAAGTCACTTACAAGCGAAATAATATATATATATATATATATATATATATATATATATATATATATATATATATATATATATATATATATATATATATATATATATATATATATATATATATATATATATATATATATATATATATATATATATATATATATATATATATATATATATATATATATATATATATATATATATATATTTATTTATTACACTGAGGGTAAAGAGCGGGTTTGTGTAGAATTGAAAGTTTTTAAGCTGTAAAGTATTTAGCATCACTCTCAAATGTCAAATTTTAATTTATTTTTTCACTGATACATCAGCCCTACAGTAAATTTTTATGTCAGTTAAATTTCTGTTGTAATAATTGTTAACCCTTTTCCCTATATCAGAGTTTCTTATTGATATATGTATATTTTTTAAAGAATTTAAATTATTGGTTGAATTTAAAAAAAGTATTCACATCTAAATATTAAATAAATAAAAAATAGAAAATTTGTTGTTGTTAAATCCAGCCAATGTTAGATAAAACTGTACTCTTGCGCATACTAAAAAAAAATCGGTAAAATCGGCTATTTAACACTTTCATGGCGTGAAGGGTTCTCAAGCTTTTCAACTGACCGCCAAAATTAAGGATGTTACAATCAAAAGGGCTTGGATAAAATCCAAGTTTATTGGTGTATCTTGTTGTATACTTTAGGACTGCACATAGTAATTACAGGCACCCGAGGTTTTTTTAGTAGTTTTATCAATACCTGGAGCTTTTCCGTGAATTAAGTTACTATTAGTGTTCTCAACATCTCGAAAACTAAGTCTAAAAATCACATCTAAGAGGTCTATTAGCATATTAGCTACGTGCCTCGATCTGTTTCGCAAATGATTAATATATAATATTCCCTGCTCGGAGTCTGGGTTCCAGTTGAATTTCGGAAGGTTGGTTTACTTTTACGGGTGTAAAAGAGGCAATGCCTCTTGCTGCTTCGAGGGTACCATTAAAAACATCCAAATATATTTCATTTATTTTATTTTAGTGAGATTACAGCACAACAAGACTCAATCTTATTTACCAGTACTGCCGTTATACAGATATGTATATTTCTAGTAAAGGCATTCTTTGAACTTCAAACAGATTTCTTAGTTGGATTATGCATTTCTGTAGCCTGGCTTAAAATTTGGAAGATCGGTGAAGTTATCACTCTCTTCTGAATTTTGTTATATTTTTAATTGGCGATTAATAAATAAATAAAAAATTGTATGTATTAATGTTAAATAGTCGAACTTTATTTTTAATATTTCTAATATTATATGATGATGGGTTGGTATCATTCGTCTAGCTCGAGTTCAATCCTGGCTAAAGCCAAGAAATATTTTTATTTATAATTATAACAATAATTGCCGCGATCAATAACTATTGATCAAAGAAGACAGGAAAAAATAATTGAATACACTAAAGCTGGGGGACAACTAGCTGTTTCACAGTCGCTACACTGTTCGTCAGCACCCATTAGGATTCGAACTCAGTACCATGTAAACATGATGTATTTTTAATACGGCTGCTTAACCAACTCAGCCACTGAGCCCTTATTTATTTTTTCGTCTATATTTGTCTCATATTGATCACATATGGGATTATAACAAATTGCATTCACTGCTAAAATTTACTTGACGTTCACAAGTTGTTTTAAAATTAGTGGCTACACACTAATATGATACTAAAGATCCCCGTGGCAGATCTTGTGGAGGCTCGTCAATTCTGATAAAACCCAGAATTAAGCACTATTTCATAAACGAGACACGTAAAGACTATCTCCAAGCAAAAAATATATATATGATTTGAACTTTTTTATGAAAAATTTTTTGTTTCCTCGATTTTTCACCGCCCCGATTTTCAGCAACAGAAAATCGATATTCAAATTTTTTTTTTAAATCACTTGGGATTTTTAAGGGCTGGCGATGATGACGCTGAACACACTCTTTGAGGATCACGTTTAATTTACCCGAAAGGCCGTGTGCATTTTGACACAGTTTCCAAAATTGGCTTAGATGTGATTTCAAGTGGATACCCAACTTATTGCCCGTCAGACCACCTAAAGATTCCAGATGTTATAGATTTTGGAGATGCAAAAAATTTTTCTTTAGCGTGGATGCAAGTGGAACCTTCATTAGATTTGTTATCCGATCGCTTACCCACTATAATTTCTACTTTGTTTACCCAGGAGAATATTGATGTGTCAATTAATGATTTTTCTTAAGACCTCAAACAGTACTTATAGCAATCCAATGTAGCATTCTGAGACCTACTTTACATTTGATTTACGCTTCTGAAATGCCAACCAGATTTGGTATTCACACTTTAACTTTTGCAGATGACACTGCATTCTGCAGCGTTCATGAAAACTATCAATTAGCTTAACGAAATTCGCTGGAATATACTATTTAAATATTAGAGAACTGCCTAAAACTTTGGAAAATCAAAGTTAATAAACAAAAATGTACTCATGCTACATTCACACTGCGTAAAAAAACATGCCCACCTGTCCAAATTAACAGCTCACCTATTTCGCAACATAATGAAGTCAAGTATCTCATTATTCACCTCGACCGCAGGCTGACGTGGAAGTCTCACTTTGATGCGAAAATCACTCAGTTGAAATTAAAATCAGCAGAAGCTCAAAAGTAAAGTAAATTCCAAACTTTTCCTATACAAAGCAATTCTAAATTGCTTCAATTCAATTTCACAGTACAACAGCCAATCTGGGGGGTGAGAAATTCCAAGTCAGGGTGTTGGTACTAGGTCAGTATAGTAAAATCCTCAAAAGGTTTGGCGTTCGTATGTGTCAGTTTTTTTTTTTATGACATTTTAAATTTTTTCCTTATCTTGATGTTTTTTCGCTTAGTTGTAACATTTTGGCAAAAACGTAGTTTAACATAACTCGAAAACCACTTGTCCGATTTTGATGAAAGAAATTTAGAAAAATTAAGAATTACAATCTTTAATCCGTTCATATAACGTTTTTCTTTATAATCAACTGTTTCGCCGGTAAAAATAAATTTGTGGAGAAAAAAGTTTTATCTGACACGGCCTTAAGTGATTTTTCTCCACTTTTTTTAAAAGTGAACAAAAGAGAACAGAATATGGAACTGTGCAAGCCAGATATAAATAGCTTTTGCTGCTGCTGTGGTCAATATGTGTCAACACATAAAAAAATGGGAAATTTCAGTACTGATTTTGTTCAAACATACGAGATGTACTTCAACCAAAATGTTATAGTGAACGAAAATTGGGTACCAAATATAGTGTGTAAAAGCTGCTACAACCGTCTAATGGATTGGAAAAATAGAAGACGTGAAAGTATGCCATTCGGTATCCCAATGACTTGGACTAATCCTGGCGAAGGTCACAATCCATTGAATTGCTATGCATGTGCGAATAAAGGAGCCGCAAAAAGGATAAGAAAATCGTATAATCGTTGGTGTTGCAAAAAGTCGCCGAGTGCAGTAATTGCGGAAATTTGCTGGTGGAGTAAGCTTGTGTGGCAAGACAAGGATGATCTTGATGAGAAAGAATTTTCAGGAGATGCAAAAGGGCCAACAGTGGAGTCACACATTGACATTATGTGTGGTTCAGAAACTGGTGATAGCGATGAACGCTATCGGGCAGGAGACCAAGGTACTGAGTGGTGAAAGGTTGTTTTTTTAGTTAGGCACGAGGCTGAATTACATTCAGAAATTAACCGCACGGATTATATCCTGCGGCAGCAGAACAGGTCGAGTTAGTACTGGATTATATCCGGTTCGACTAGTAGGATTACATCCTCTAGTCAAGGGTCGCTATAGTGATTCCAAATAGGGACGCGGTTGGATAATATCCACCGTTGAGCCGTACGGATAACATCCTGCGGTAGGAAGTCAGGAGTGTCCGTATACGATTCACGCAAGTAAATAATTATAGCCATAAGCAAAAAATTAATAATAATAATTAAAAGTGAAGTAAAGAAGAAAAAATAAAGCAATCTTAATAACCAGATACAGCCGTGGGTTTTTCTTTTGAGTATCCAACGAGGAAAGGGACCTTGGTAGGCTGAGTATATCCCAGCAATCAACCCGAACAACCGGAAGATCCACTAGCCCCGAACAACCACCATCGAAAAAGTCTAGGCAATATATATTGAAATAAATAAATAAAATAAAAAATAACTGGGAAACATAGAAAACAAGCTATTTACAATTTTTTACTGGTATAAATGTTACAAGCTTAAATAGCGAATAAAAAACTTAATTGTTTGAATTTTTGTTCTCTGCTTTTCGATACTTTCAAAAAGCAAATCGTAGCAACCAACGGTTGTTCATTTGTTTGAAAGGTGTAAAGAAATGTTAGAGACGTTTATAAATAGAAAAGCTTGTTTTTTGTGTTTTGACTGATATTATTAGAGCATTTTGCTTTTTAAATTCTCAGCAATTTATTTGGATTGTTGGGATATAAAGTTGAATGTTTGAGAATGTCTTTCAAAAATTTCCAAAGTCTACTGATGATTAGGGTAGTTCCCTAATCATCGTCGACATATAGCTAACTGGGAAACATAGAAAACAAGCTATTTATAATTTTTTACTGGTATAAAAAATTATAAAAATGTTTACTAAAGTTTTTTAGTTGTTTATGGCCTGGAGTTATTGGGGAAAATTTATAAAAAAGGCGATATGTGACACTTTTTTGAATAAAAGCAAATATCAATATTCTTGTCAAAATGGGATACATTCACTTAATTGTAAATAAAAGCAGAACGCGTTAATCGATTTCTATGATCTATGTCGCATTTTGTTAGGTTATGTGGCTTTACATGAAATTAATAACACTTGATCCTTTTTTCCGTTTTGGATTTTTTTATGAATTTAAAAAAAAAAGAAAAACGTTATATGAACGGATTAAAGATAAATTGTAATTCTTAATTTTTCTAAATTTGTTTCATCAAAATGGGACAAGTGGTTCTCGAGTTATGTTAAACTACGTTTTTGCCAAAATGTTATAACTAAGCGAAAAAACATCAAGGTAAGGAAAAAATTTAAAATGTCGTAAAAAACTGCCACATACGAACGCCAAACCCTTTGAAGGTTTTACTATACTGACCTAGTACCATCACCCTGACTTGGAATTTCTCACCCCCCAGACAATAATCCCAAAAATGTTCCATAGTGTTATGGGGCACCGCCTCAACGTCAAACATTGAAAAAATTCAAAGACGATAAAACAGAATTCTTCGAACGATTACTGTAGCTCCATGGTACATAAAAGCTCAGGAATTTAGAAGGGTCTGTGTGTTCCGTATGCGACAAGGTATATCAGCAAATTGGAACTTCACCCAAATTCTCTTGCACATAACATTTTTTTTTTTATCTTGGACCAGTACTCAGGAGATAACCCCTACATATGCAGTGCATTGCTCAGATTAGCAAAATTTAGTCCACCACCTTCCACACCACAAGGTAATGAAGTACATTCAAAATATATTATGAATGAACACAGAAAGAAAATACGGAACACAGTGAGAAAAGAAAAAAAAAACAAGAAAATATTTGCTACCTATTCCGGTGCATTTTGGTTTCATACGAAGTTAATAGTGAACATATATAGAAAATACGGACAACAGTGAAAAGAGACATAAAAATAAAATGAAAACACGTGTACACCATACTTTCTTTTGGCGGCCACACTCGGCTAAATATTTCCATTTTTTTACAACAAATATCAATCTATGTTTCACCTGCAACCCAGCAACCAAATGTCATTGGTAAAAACAATTTTCCCCAGGTAGGCGATTCAACCACCCATACAAATACGCAAAACTCCAAACAATTTTCATATGCTAATGTCCTTAAAGCCGACCAAATCTTGAACCAGGAGCCCAAACCTCAAAAGTGCGACCCAAATTTTAGTAATTTAGAGGCAACTCTGCAGACTCTTGTTCAGTCCATAAACACTTTTACCGTTTCTATGACAAACATGATGCAGGAAATGCTAAAAATACAATCCACTATTTTACAGGCAATTTAAAAAAAATGAATTGGTTAAAAATATGTTTCTGGAACGCAAACGGCATTCGCCAACACAAAAATGAACTTGAGCACTTCCTTATGGAAAAGCAGATCGATATAATGATGACTACTGAAACCCATTTGACAACCAACAGTTATTTCAAAATTAATGGCTACACATTATTTGACACAAAAGATCCCCGTGGAAGATCCTGCGGCGGTTCGGCAATTTTGATAAAGATCAGAATTAAGCACTATCTAATGAACGGGACACGTGAGGAATATCTCCAAGCTACATATATATACCTTAAATATTTTTATGAAAAAATTGTTATATCCTCGATTTACTCACCACCACGATTTTTAATAACAGAAAGCCAATATTCAATTTTTTTCAAATCACTTGATTCTCGATTTTTAGCGGATGGCGACTATAACGCTAAACACACTTTTTGGGGATCACGTTTAATTACCCCGAAAGGCCGTGTGCTTTTTGGCACCGTTTCCAAAATGGGCTTCGGTGTGATTTCAAGTGGACACCCCACTTATTGGTAGTCAGACCAACTCTCTGGAGATTGGGCAAGAAGCGATTCTAAAAAGGGAATGTTGTATGTCGATCATTTGAGAAATATTTTTACCACAAATGATACAGCGAGTAATTCAGCTGAACTACCGTCATACGCTGCTAGACCGCCTATGCCTTTGAGACTTAGTTTTCAAGAAGTTGAAAATGTTATTCTTAACACAAACCCCAGGAAAGCTCCAGGTATTGATAAAATTACTCGTGTAGCTCGTAGAATCCTTCTTTTTATTTTTATCGCTATTTTACGTCTCGAGTATTATCCTGCAGAGTGGAAGATGTCCATGATTACTATGAAACCCAAACCAGGGAAGGATCCCACTAAGGTAGAATCATACAGACCAATAAGTCTACTGCCAACAATTTCAAAATTGTTTGAAAAATTGTTAATGGCAAAGTTGAGTCCAATGTTGAACAATGTGGGATGCATCCCTGATCATCAATTTGGCTTTCGGGCTAAGCACAGCACCATAGAACAAACGCACAGACTAGTCAATGTCATAAGACAGACCTTTGAGGAGAAGAAGTATTGCTCAGCTCTATTCATTGACATTTCTCAAGCTTTTGATAAAGTGTGGCACGAGGGCTTGATACACAAAATAAAGTTGAACTTGCCTGCAAATACACACAAGCTTCTGGAAAGCTACTTATATGGGCGGAAGTTTGTTATCAGAGAAGGCGACTTTATAAGCCCATCTCAGCCAATCGAGGCAGGAGTTCCCCAAGGCAGCATACTGGGGCCTACTTTATATTTGATTTACGCCTCTGACATGCCAACGACACACGGAATCCACACTTCAACTTTTGCACACGATACAGCATTCTGCAGCGTACATGAAAACCATCAAGTAGCTTCGCGAAAGTTGCAGGAGTATATTTCAATATTAGAGATGTGGTTAAAACTTTGGAAAATTAAAGTTAATGAACAAAAGTGTACTCACGTTACATTCACACTGCGTAGGCAAACATGTTCAGCTATCCAAATTAACAATTCACTTACTCCGCAGCAAAATGAAGTCAAGTACCTTGGTATTCATCTCGACCGTAGGTTAACGAGGAAGTCTCACATAGATGCGAAAGCTATTCAGTTAAAGTTAAAAGCAGCGCAACTGAATTGGCTTATGGGCAGAAATTCTACATTGAAGCTGGATTGCAAACTTTTATTATATAGGGTGTTTTTTTAAGCCCGATAGAACTTGAAATTGTAAAAAATAACACAAAAAATTAAATTGTAATCAAAATTTTTTTTTATTCGAAAGATCAATACGTGACATTAACATTTGAAAATGATTTCGGGCATATGGGCACCGCGGCTGTTCTTGACGAAGCGCATTCTGGACGTCCAATTTTGGGCCACTTTTTCGAGCACTGCTGGCCGTATGTCACGAACAACACGAACAATGCTGGCCTCCAAGGCGTCAATTGTTGCTGGTTTATCAGCATAAACCAGTGACTTCACGTAGCCCCACAGGAAATAATCGAGAGGTGTCAAATCGCACGACCTTGGAGGCCAATTGACAGGTCCATTTCTCGAAATCAACTTATCGCCAAATTTTGATTTCAGTAAGTCGATGGTTGCGTTCGCCGTATGGCACGTAGCGCCATCCTGTTGAAACCACATCTCCTCCGGATCAATGTCATCGATATTTTCAAACAAAAAATCATTGATCATGGTGCGGTAACGATCTCCATTGACCGTAACGCGAGCTCCGGCCTCATTTTTGAAGAAATAAGGTCCGATGATGCCACCAGCATGAAAACCGCACCAAACAGTGCATTTTTCTGGATGTAATGGAGTCTGTAGGGTCTCTTGTGGATTGGTCTCACTCCATATGCGGCAATTTTGCTTATTAACAAACCCGTTAAGCCAAAAATGCGCCTCATCGCTGAACACAATTTTGCGATAAAACAACGGGTCAGTTGCCAACTGCTCTAGAGCCCAATCGGCGAAAGAACGACGCATACAATGATCTCGTGGCTTCAATTCAATGATTTGTCAGAGTATACTGAAACAAATAAAAAAAATGTTTCATCAAAATTTAATTTTTTGTGTTACTTTTTACAATTTAAAGTTCTATCTAGCTTAAAAAAACACCCTTTACAACGCAATTTTAAAGCCTATATGGTGTTATGGAATTCAATTATGGGGCACCGCCTCCGCTTCAAACGTTGAAAAAATTCAAAGGCGACAAAACAAAATTCTTCGAACAATTACCGCAGCTCCATGGTACGTAAAAAACTCACGAATTCATAAGGATCTCTGTGTTCCTCTTGTAAAAGACGAATTTTCAAAGTACGCAACAAGGTATATCAGTAAATTGGAACTTCATCCAAAACGTCTTGCACGCAATATACTTAATTTTGAAGGCCACTCTCGGTTGAGAAGGAGGGATACCCTTGCCACCATCAGAACATTAAATAGGTGATTTTACCGATATTGACCGTGCAAAATAAAACATTTTTGTCTAGCATTGGCTGGACATAATTGTACTTAGTATTAAGATTTGAATACTTATTGTTAGTTCACTTTGTGAAGATTCAATAAATAAATGAATGAAAAAAAAAAATATCAATCTGATGACATAAAAACCACAATTTTATGAAAATTTTCTTAATATTTTTCAAGTCGCACGATTTTCTAGCATAGTAAATCACGGCTTTTAGAATACATATACAAATATATGCTAAAAAATATACACCATACGTATGTATGTATGTATAATTAAAGTTTTTATAGCGTGACCCATATCACTTTCAATAATATTCAATAATCATGTATTTGAAGATATACATTTGTAAGTATTTGTTAGTATAAATTCTGACAATAGCATGAAAATATCGGGTGTCCACCGGGAAGGTATTCTACTTTGTTTTGCCACCATTTGGGTAAACACTCGTCTTGACAGTTCATGTTTGGTTGTCGTGAAGTAGACCAGTGGCAAATTTGATAAGGTCGTTTTGAAACCCATGTTAAGTCAGGTTTAACAGGCTGCCAGCTATTGTAAAGCCACCCCACTTCGGTCCTAAAAACTAAAAGAACGGACTTCTGCTTAGCAGTAAACTTTACGATAGCATTCAAACGAATGCCTATTTTAAAGAAAATATTAGATATTAAAAACAAAGGGAAAATTTGATGCTTGTGGCTTAAAAATATATAAATAATTATTTCTACTAGAATGACCCAGGATGCAGCGGCAAAACTAATGCACGTAACCTTGAATATTCTTCATTACTTAAAATAAGAAAAACCTACTTCCAAAAGATGTCATTATATGTTTACATATCAAAGTCGTTTCCGTGCCTTCAAACTTGTTCTGGACGTGACTTGTAACTTCTGTAACAAATGACGCGATATAATTATTGGGTGCATTTAAAAGAAAAAATAGTAGCTGATTTTAATAACGGCCAATTAGTGACCACAATTGCAAAAAAAATTGACATTCACCACAGCATTATATCAAGAATTATAAACCGTTTTCGTTGTTTGGGTACTCTGGTTACAGAACGTAAGAGGTGGACGTTCTCGAAAAACCAGTAAACGAGATGGCCAGGCAATAATCCGTTTGATAAAAAAAATACCAATTCGTGTCGTCAAAAACCATCGCCACACAATTGTCAGTAAATGTTAACCCCAGGAGGATTCAAAGGCAAGCTGTAGAAGGCGGGCTAAAAGCAAACCATACAAAAGTGTAAAAAAGATCTTTATATCACGGAGAAATAGACTGGCCAGGTTGGAATTTGCAAGGGAACACATTAATTTGACCACCACACAAAGGAATTCCATACTATTCTCCGATGAGTCAAAATTGAATTTAAAGGTTCCGATAGATTAAGACAGGTTAGATGACCGAAAAGCCAACGTCTAAATCCACGTTATACTAAAGGCACATTGAAACATGGTTTCGGTAGTATTTTAGTCTGGGGATGTTTTTCAGGGCATTTTTATATATTTTAGATTTATGTTAGTATTTTATTTAAAAATTTTTATTTATTTTTGTTAGAAGTCATAATTTTATTATTACAAAACAAACAAAACAAAACTGAAAACAAGGGAATGTATAAACTAATACGGTGGCACAATTTTATGGAAAATGTCACAATCTTTATACTTGTCAAATGGTGATTGTAAAGGAAAATTGAGAGAATAAAACTACCTTGTATTTTTTATATCATGCTTAAAACTAATGTTATCGCTATCGTATAATAATTTTTATGAGAGCGTTCTCATGAGAAATCTCATTGCAACAATCGTATAATAAAAGCTGTCAAAACGACTGTGTATCTGTTTGTAAAACTACGCCATTACAAATTTACCGACTATTAGTTTTGCAGAACAGGTTTATTAAAAAACACTTCTAAAGGGATAAAAATTTATTTTTAATCTTAATGCTTACAAAAGATGTACACTTAGACAATATTGACGTAGGTTTCTATTGGTCGCAAAGAAGTGCTTTTCTCTCGGCTTCCAATTTTTCGGAAATACGCTTGTCTTTTACAAATGAAAGAATTAAAATGAATGGAGAACTATGCAGCATAATGAAAACGAATTCTCAGCAAAAACTCATTTTATCTATTTTCATTTTATAAACATTGTTACGAATTTTTATCACGTCTAACACATTCAATCTGCTTATTATAAATGTACACGCATATTCCAATTTTTGCAAAATACGCCTGCCTTTTACAATTGAGAGAATTCAAATCAATAGAGAACTATGTAGCATAATGAAAACGAGTTCTCAACAAAAAATCATTTCATATATTTTCATTTTTACGAATTTTTATCACGTCTAACCCAATGTACACGCATAACCACACAAATAACATAAAGCTAAAAACATAATATACAAATAAGAATAATACACAACAAAGAATTTATTATTGTTGTTGCATACTTATTGTTTCGCAAGCATGTTTATGTGAGTAGGAATTATGTTTGTACATTTGAGTCTGGAATTATCAAATAATTAGAAAACTCATGATGATTGTAGAAGGTAATAAAGAAGTATAAATAGCAGGCAGATGCTCGGCCTAGACAGACTTTAGTTTTAAACGTTGTGTTAGACAGTCAGCACGAAAAAAAACTATTAAAAAACTGACTAAAGAAGCGTACAAAAAAAAATGTATAAAAAGTATTGATACCAATAAAAAAATATTTATAATTTAAATAGCTTGTTTTCTATGTTTCCCAACTATCTATATGTCGACATTTCATAGGAGCTACCCTAATCATCAACAGACTTTGGAAATTTTTGAAAGATATTCTCAAACATTTAACTTTATATCCCAACAATCCAAATAAATTGCTGAGAATTTAAAAAGAAAAATGCTCTAATAATACCTGTCAAAACACAAAAAACAAGCTTTTTCATTTATACACGTCTCTAACATTTCTTTACACTTAATTAGGGTAGCTCCTATGAAATGTTGACATATAGATAGCTGGGAAAAATAGAAAACAAGCTATTTATAATTTTTTATTGCTATCAATGTTAGAAGATAAAATAGTGAATAAAAAACTTAATTGTTTGTATAAAAAGTATTATTAAAACATTAAATAATAGCAAAAACAGCGTTAAAAACAACCAACCTATAACATAAGGAAAATCGCTGCTGAATTAAGCAGCAGCACCAAATTTCAGCATATGTTGGAAAATTTTCACCCTAGTCGTAAGTCTACGGGTAAGAAAATCTAGAGAGTTAATACACAGTGGTATTAAGAGTAAATAAAGTTGCAAAGTATGTTAGTAATGCGCCAGATTTGACGATAGATCATCAATTTAATGATAGTCATGCTCAAATTCATCAAAATGACGATTTGACGGTTTTTGTCCTAAAAATGTCGAATTTTACTGTACGAAAAGAATAAATAAAACATTTGCTTATGGCGAAAGTAATTATCAACAAAATATAAAAAAAGTGTGCATAAAGTTATATCAAGAGCTGTGCAAAAATGTAAGAATCTTAATAATGCAACTTATGTAAATTTTAAATTGAGTTGTGCAAAATACAGTGACATTGCTCTGTTCTTCTGCAACGTGGACGTATTATGTAATATTCAGTCAATTTCGTTAAAATAAGACAAAAACACGACAGTATTTAGAAAATGAAACAATTAAAGCCATTCTTGAATATAAAGACTAATTAAAACTAACAGCCTGTTCGACGATATCGAATGAAAATGTATGCGAAAGAAAGCTAGTCACTCACATTCGAATAAATTTGAGTTCGTCTATGTCACTATTGTTCGTTCGCATGAACTTATGTATTTTAATTGAATTTTGACACATCGTTCGCTTAGAATAAAGATAGAAAAAACCCAAATAAATTTTCTTTCGCCTAGAATGCGGATGAACTTATCCTTTCAACTTCTTTCATATTGCAATAAAATTCATTTTATTGGATTTATTCAAATCAGATATTTATTCCTAATTTTCGGAAAATTTAATATATCAAAGTGTATTAGCTTTTTAATAGCATGCTATAAGAACATATGTATGTGTTATTAATTAAAAAATAAATGTACAGGTTTGAGGCCATATGTTAGATTATTTGCAGAAAACAAACATTTTTGCAACTAAATCAGTTTTTAAAACAACTTTGATTTGACATAGGAACTGTGTTTAAAGTGAAAATGTTTAAAATTGGTATTGCTTCCGTGCTGTGGAGATCATAGATGAATTTTTAAAGCAATTGTCAAAAATATCGACCCGAACTGATTTTGTTCGTTCATTAATATTCGTAATCATTGTGCATATTTTTAGATTTAGCCCTTCTTTTGTTGATTTAGCAGCAAAACTTTCGATGTAGCACTTAGCACTTTTTTCAGCACTTTCCAATTGTTTATTAAGCAACCTTTTAACAGATCTTTACTATCAAATTGTTTTTAAAGGAAACCATTTTGATCACTTAAATTCATACTTAGAAAATTTCTTTGCACCAATGCCGTATTTTAGTTATAATTTTGAAAATTTTCTTAAATCTAAGAAAGAAACTATAAATCCTGAAATGGGGAAAGAAATACAAATTGTATGACGAAGTTTTATTGCACAATTGATTTATCAGTTACAACGTTTGCCGAAAATTTTTCTAAGCCTAAAAAATACACATTTTTCTATAGAAAATAGTTTAACAGCCAGTTTACCAATCTTGACAGCGTGCTTCGCAAGCTAAGCAAAAGAAAAGTGATAACTTTTTTCTATGCGAACGATGTGTCAATAGTGAGATATACAAACCCAAATTGATTCAAATATGATTAACTAGCTATCTTTCGCATTCGCTCAACATGTGTGTGTGTGGTTTGATTTTTACTTCTACACATTCCTACACGTTTTCTTACAAATACCCAATAAGTACTCGTACTTAAAATTATATTTTGCCAGTCTCTGATATGCACCTTCTTGAGAACAACAACAAATAATTTACTCTACGTAATTCAATCCAGCAGACTATTACAAATTTTGGAGTTTTTCTTTTTTTGTTTTAGTTTGTTTATGGAATATCCCATATAATATTAACAACAAAAGTGAAATGGCTCCTTTATAAATATTCGACTTTAAAATACTAAGAATATATAATAAAATAAAACTAAACATTTGCAAAAAAGCATCACATTGTGATAAATATCATTTACAAAAACCAAAACTGTTAAATACGAGTACACCAGCACACAACCCGTCTGTAGTTTATGGATCAACTTTTCATTTCTGCAAAGTTGGCATATGTGCAACATACTTGTACAAATAAATACAATTAAACAAAAAACAATTTAGTTTTTCCTTTTTTTGCAAAATAAAAGAAAATCCCCTAAAGACCAGTTAGCATGGCCGATACTTTTATCGCACATGGTGTCCTCATCATCAACATCATCGTTGGCATCAGTAGAGCATTACATTAATGTTTGGATAAATCTGCCCATTCCAGTTCTCTTACTGATAATGCACAAGTATAACTTACTTTGGCCAAACTGACCAAATTACTTTCGTTGTCGTTTAAATAAAAAACGAAATTTCTTGTCCTACTTTTCTGGTCAATTATACATGCCTGCGTTACATACTTTCGTCATTTTTTATACCGACTAGAGATTTTAAGCAGCCAGCACAATTAAATATAATAAACAAGTGGCTGGACCAGTCTGCCTGTCTGTCCTTTTGTTTGACCGTTAACTGTTAAAGCCGGTTGATTGTGTTTTTGGTAAGTTGGCAAGCAGTTAGTCAACCACGGCATTTTAGAAAGACCGTTTGTCAGACTGACAATGATAGTGAATTATTTGGCCTTTGAAAAATCATTACAATATTCGTGGACATACATCAACCAAACCAAATATTGCTGCGTGCTATTCTCAGAGACGATATTTAAATCTACCAGAAACTTAGCAACGACTCAAACATCCATATGGTAAAGACGCATCTGTCCACCAGCATATATTTTAACGTTGAAAAATCGCAAAAATCGACCAGATATGTTTTCTTTTGGAATCAATTTAAGGTTATGACACTAAACACCCATGTTGTAAAAAACCAGTACAGACGCAGGGCTGTAGATTCTTTCCAAAGGCGTTTTTCTCAAGATACGTAGCACATCAAGGACAATAACGTCTATTCTTTTTCCGCAGGCGGTATTAATATTCGTGAGTTTTCCAGAGAAGAAATGACTGCATGTACTAAGAAAACTGGAAGTCTAAAATTGGACTTCTTGTCCTGAACTTCTTCACCTGAACGTTAATATTCTCTATTACCCGACAGAGATCATGCAGAAGCCCATTGTCAACGAATTTACATTATAATGTTATAACGAATGCAGTCACCTAAAGTGCACAGCAGAGGTATCAGTTTACTTAGAAGCAGGTTTTTAGCAAACGATGACGCTTTCTCGCTTACTATCCTGCTTTGCGTAGCGATATCTCACTCGATATATATCTCTTCGTTTAACCAAACCATGCTTTTCAAATTTTTTCTCTATAAAATTTACTTTGTGATGTCCAGTTTTTTATTTATTTATTTAATCCTGTGTTTGATAGCCCAGTTTAAATGGAATGACAGAAATATGAAGAAGAAAAACCATGAAATAATTATATTATTTATACTCCTGAAAAAGTTTGAATAAAAAGTTGGGAAAAAATTATTCAAATTTCATCCGACCATATTGAGCCCGTATAAACAATAAGAATTTTAGTAAATGGTCATAAAAACAAACTTAATAAAAATTATTTTCGCAAGAAAAAATCACTTAATGAAATAATTGCTCTATAGAGCTTAACAGTTGCAGCAAATCAACCAAGCAGTGTGTAATCAAACTTTCGAAATATAAGCAACATCAGCAAGCTGGATCACACCTAAGAAATAAGTACGATGAGGGAAAAGTTGTTCTTCAGCCCACAGCAGCTTTACGACTGTCTCTTTAGAATAATATAGTGGGTACGTTTAGCGCAGAGAAACAAGCCGAGGCAAAAATTTCGGCGGCGGCGGCGCATAACAAATTTCGGTGGCTTATTATTTACTGCATAATACCATGTTCAGACGGTAATATGAAATACTTGGTTCGCTCTCTGAACCACTATTGCGAAACTAGGTGTTTAGACGGTTGTTTTTTGCTTCACATTGATGTTTACATATTTTGTGCAAACGTTTCACTAATTATTTTTTCAATTTTTATTTAAATCTTTATGTAAGTATCAAATTTTTACATTTTCAATGTATTTATTTTGATTTTACACGAATTAATTATCTGTTTTTACTTTGTTTGGATTTTTTTTTTGCAGCTAGTTCAGATAAACTAGCGATAATTTATTATCAAATTTGGAGATGACAGTAGGTTTTGCTTGGTTCGCAACAAGATTCAAAATGAACCAAGTTGGTTCGCTCATAAAATTTTGTATGGCGAATCATGTTGGTTCAATCAAGATTGGGCCGCGAACCACGAATGAGAGCGCGAACCTAGAAAATAAGCCTTCGTGTGAACATGCTATAAAATCTAAAATTTGATTAAACAATTTATAATCAAGGTCAAACATATATTTCGTCGTGTATCTTATGAAAAAAATACAGTTAAATCTGAAATTCGTTTGTAGTTATCGGTCCACATATCCAATACTGAGTCCGTAAACATCGTTAAGAGTTGCTGTAGCTATTGTTGTTGCTGTCGGAAATGATATAGCATAGCAATGATAGAGCCGAAATACCTTACATACTTCTGAAACTCTTTTCTTTCAACTGTGTTGAAAGTCTGAAGGTCTATGCAATAATTCTCAAAGATGCAGGGCGTTTAAAAAGCTATTATTTTTTGATAACGACTTTTTTTTGTCAAATACGATGTTTTTTTATAAATTAAACTCTTTGTGTCCATATTGTGACATGCTCTTAAGTGATTAGAATAATTAGTAGTTAATGTATTAAATGTATTTATACAATTATACACTGTCGCAAAAATAAAAGGGGCACTTCCACTCTTTAGTATTACTCTTTAGTAATATATTTAATTTTATTATTGCTATACTAAACAGCAGTTTACGAAAATGTTAAAGAATGGACATACATGATTGCATGCTACTATATTTAGTGAATTAACCTACCCTTTTAGAATATTGCTTTCATCAAAACACCAACTCATTTTCAAGATGTTCAATTTTTGAATCTGAAGACTCAGAAGACTCTTCAACTTGAGGCACTTTAAAATAAGAGCTAATACTTTTCTATAACTTTTTTTTGTATTAAGCTCTTGTTTTCCATTTTTAGTTTAACTTTTGTTGCGCTGCGCTTTATAAAAAAGCACAAGCGAAAGATAACGGCGTTTTCAAACATGATTAAAAAGTATTCAATAAAAAATTTAAGCCTTGGAATCTACACCTACGAGCAATCAACTGTGGCAGAGGCCGCTAAAAATTAATTGGCCATGTTAGTCTAATAAATAAAGACGGCGGCTTTCTTTCAGCCGGTACAAGCCGATAATGTCGGCGGCTGTTTTGCAGCCGATGAAATCGGCGGCGGCTGGAATTGTCTAAAATAGCCCGGCGGCGGCGCGCCGACCGGCTTGTTTCTCTGGTTTAGCGGTATGTTTAGGACGAATTCTTATTTGCCCTTTTTGTGTGCAGTAATTCATTAATAACTATTTTTCTAATTGGTGGTAAACTAAAAAATAAAAAAGAGAAAAATATATAGGTTGCAATAGTTATGTATGTGAATTTCTATATTCTGTTTATTTAAACTTCTTAAGTCTAGATATATTTCCTATCCCGTGTTTTATTGCACTAGTACAATGTTCAGTGGAGTCCCGATAATTAGTAATCGTAAAGTGACAACGATTTTGTACGAATTACTAGAGTAGTAATTGATTAATTTTGTTTTTTCAAAACAAACAAAACCAAAGGCAAAACTAAAGCATTTCTCATTAAAATGAAAGAGTGACCACAAAGAAAATAAAAATAGTGAAGAAAGATTTATAAAATATAAACAGGTTTTTAATAACTCACCACGAATTATTAAGATTTTCGATGAGAATCTACTGTAATTCCAATTGAATAAAACAAGTCGTAATAATATTCAACTATATCGTTCACATTCGTTCAAAAACATTGATATTAAAAAATCCTCTTCATCATTATTAAGAAACAGAATCTCATGTTTAAACCAAATAATTTGTACCCACAATTATTCCAAGTTAAGTATTCTTGCTTTGTTTTTAAGAATTACTAATCTAATCCTATATGACAGCATATGTTAACGAAAACATGCTGCTGTACAACAACAATGCACCAAATTTATTCTTTTTCTGTATGTACGCCATACTCTGTATCCTCCTAACAGCGTGTATTTTTTGCTGCAGCTGGTTGCTCAAGTGTTTCCAAAACAACTTTCACGTAAACGAAAACGCGCGGTACATCACAAATTATGAAAACACTGCATAGTGTGTGAATTGCAGCATTGGAGGTACAAATACATATGTACATATACGTTTTAAAGCACAATATCTTTGCCTTCGTCATTCTTATTACAGAATCAAGTGTAGCAGTTTTCATAAGATGCTTTATTATGGTTCAGTATTAAATAAAAATAAAAAAACAAGTACTGTGATGATGATGATGATGATGCTAAAAACAAGCAGCAATTACGCTTATTTACGCCAACTTTAATGTCAATGAACTATAAAGTGCGGTCTCCACCTGACATGAAAACACTAACTTTGACGCTAACTTCAAGTTAAAGTTAAGTGTGGACCGCTCATGTTGAAGTTTGCTTAAAGTTATAACTTGGTTGTTAAAACATTTCATTTGTAAACTCTGTTATAACTTAAATTGACAACAGTCTGCTATTTGTAGTTGCTTTTCACCATTTTTATTTTTTTACTATGAGAAGTTATAACTCTAACATCACTACGTGTACGCCGACTTAAACAGATAGATATTTAAACAGCAAGTTTTAACTTCATGTTTTAACTGCGTTTGAAGTTAGGTGTAGACTGCACGTAATGGAGCTATCTGAAAGAGTAATAGGTATATAGCAAGTGTGCTGATGACAAGGAAAGAAAAGAACAGACAAGAGCAAAGATACGACATAAAGAAAATAAAAAAGAAGACCTACATTTTCAATTCTGTTTTTTTTTCTTTTATGTTTTTTATTTTCATATCGATCTAAAAATATTTCCTTCGTATAGGAAGTTCTGTAATTATGATTGTTACACAAGATTGCACACAGGTACTCGTACATAATAACACAAACCGCAAAAAAGTCTGAGTTTCTTAGAAAGGCGTGTACAAAAATAATGAATTTATACTTGTACACCAGATATACGGCTCGCATGTTTAGCATTATTCATATTCGGACAATTTTGAACATGTTTTCCAAACTCAGTATATTCGCCACTTGCGGATACATTTCTAAAATGGGAATTTTCCGTAAACAGAGACTTGTTAGCTTTAAAAAAAAAATTTTTTTTTTGGGTTTTTAAAAATTTTTCTTTTAAGAGAACAAGACAAAAATTCTTTTTTCATATCGTGGGAGGGTAGTGTTGAGTATTAGAGAAAAAATTAGTACCGTTCAAATATGTATGTAAAATGATATTTTTATAGAAGTCTAAAACTTTAAGTTAGCAACACTTTTTAGCTGGTTAACTGTTATCACCTGTTAAATGATTTATAGGTGTGTTCCACAAGATCTCGGACAAGTCTGGAGTAAAAAGCATATTACTCTCTAAATTTGCTAATTTTAACCAAAATTGATGGAAAGCAAAGAAACACCTTATGTTTAGTTTGATTTGACGTTTCAATCCGACTAAGCTGACTCCTGAACAGCGCTTGCAAATTGCACAAATTTATTTTAAAAATCATTGTTCTATTAGAAATGCGTGTCGCGCACTACGTCTGTCAAAATGAAGCTCACTTTTGTCAATACACAAAACAACCGTATTTGAGTGATGAGGTGCGGGAACTGTGGTTTCTACAAGACGATGCAACAAGTCACACAGCCCTTGCCACAATTGATATATTGAACAAGCAAAATAGCTATGCAGTTTTCGTGTTTGTTGTTAAAAAACCAAAAATAGAAAGGGAGAAATGGGAATTATTGGCACTTTACCTTCACAATTGTTTACAATCTTCGTGAATATTTGACTTTAAAAACCATTAGACAATAGTGTTGAGAGTGTATTCTTATGCATTTTAAATCCGTTTATGGAAATCGTACAAATGCTGTCAATACGTTCGAAAATATCACACATTTGAAATACATAGGTGTACAACTTAGCTTATGCCGCAGAGTGGGGTCAAACCAAAAATAAAGGGTAATAAATCTGTATCTTTGAAACGCGTAATCTAATCATAGAGGAGGAAATATACTTTAAAAATAATGAACTAGGAAAATAGATTATGAGGAGGGGGAAAGAGTTTGTGGAAATTTGACCGGAAGTTTCCAACGTTGTAATAGACACGAAACACGTTTGCAGGCAACTAATTTCACAGGCGAAGCGTACGGCTGGAAAAAGAATCCTGTTTGTATTGCGTAGTACGATTCTCTGAGCAATCAACCACAAATGTATGAGCTCAGGACGATGCACGTGCATTATGTATAAATGTACGAGTTTCCTGCACACGGTCGAGTAACTCCAAAACAGACTTTGAGACACCAGCCCAAACATGAGAGTTGTATTCCATTTTCGGTTGGATATAGGTATAAATAATTAGGAGATCGAATGGAAAGAATTACATCTTATCTGCTTTTAATAACTTCTTGGAAAGCTCATAAGAAGATAAAGAAGAATAATTTTATTTTATTTAGATATCGGTAATAGTTTGAAAGATATTTGGTTTTTATACCCTTAACAAAAATGTTAAGGGTATATATAAAATTGTGATTCCGTTTGTAATTTCTACAGTTTTTTTTTTGCGACCCTATAAAGTATATATATTCTAAATCAGAATTAATGGAAAAGTCGATTAAGCGATGTCCGACTGTCGGTCGTAGAAATACCTTTTCTGAGAAAACCATTAAACTTAGAAACTTCTTTCTTTCACCATTCTATTACTCCAACGTGCCATGTATTTGCTCTTGAAATTCAGTAATATCGGTTCACGTATAGTTGAGATATATTCAAAATTTCGAAAAAAAAGCCATTATTTCTTGCAATTTTGTATGAAAATTTAAAAAAAAACAAAAGTTGTTTGTTTTGCTTCTAACTTCACACAATTTTTTTCAGACATGGGTCCATATATAGCCGTGATATAGCCTAAGCCGGGTTTTTCATGAAAATGTCGCGGAAATGTCGATTGCTTAAAAGCAATTCTGGTAATAAAATGAGGTTATATAAATATGGAAAATAAAAATTTCCGATATCGCTCCATACAAGTGGACCAAGATAAAGCCTGAACCAATTTTTCTATTAAATTTTTTTTTTTTTGCTAAAAATCAATTCTCGTTATAAAAGAAGGTTACTAAAATACAGAAAATAGAAAATTCCGACATCAATCGAGACATAGCTTAGACAAACTTATTCATGAAAGTGTCCACGAAAGATTTCTTTCTTGGAATAGTGATTACAATTCAAAAATATTTTTCCCTGATATCGGTCCATATATATCTGAGCATATTTAGTTCAACTTTGTAATATATACTATAAATATACGTGACTATCGTGAAGGGTATTTTAGATTCGGCCCAGCCGAATATACAACACTCTTGCTTGTTAATTTTGAAATTTTTATATAGGCCTTTCCTATTTCGTACATATCTACGGTATTAGCATGCCGAAAATTTTAAAAAGGTTACTATATAGTTTTTAAAATATTCCTCAACACTACACACAACACATTATTTAATTATCACGAGCATGTGTTCGTGGCAAGAGATCAAAATCAAATTTTTAAAAATGGAAAAATTACATAACCTTTTATTATGAATTTTCGAACCCAAAAATCATCTTCATTTCATCTTCGGATGAAATTTAGAAAACATGCCTTATTTTCTACAGTATTTGCTGCCAGTATTTGCTACATGCTGTACCTACAATTGTAAAAGCGGATGTGCTTATTCGCCTTGGCTACACATTGAAACAATGTGCACGCTCTATTTTTATCTACCTGTCTGTTTTCTGTAGTCCTTGTTATTGTAAGAATATCTTCTAGTTTTTGCTTCTACTATTATCCCAATTCATCTGAAGTATTTAAATTTTTGATATAAATACTAAAGCCCAGTTCAGACTATTATACTTTGTATTAATACTTGTCAAAAATTCAAATAATTCGTGCAAGTCTGATAGTCTGAATGTACTCCGTCATACATACGAAAAATAATACGATAAAAATTTGACATCCCATACGACTTTGTTGTTTTTTAAAACTTTTCAAAACGATAATACTTTACATTGGATCAGGGTTGTGTTTTTTAGCAAACCAGCTAATTAAAAATTGAGTAGTCGGCTATTTCGTAGCCGATGGGGTGCCGTCACTGATAGTATTTTTTGTCGTTATAAGAAAGCTTGAAATTTGGGATTTAGCTGTCGTATATAAATGTATTTTGTTCATGCTATGTGTAGAACATAAAATATTTTGTTGCTTTTATATTTGGATATGTTTTACATAATTATTATATTAGCTGCTAAAGATTTTCAAACGCTGGCACGTCTACCGCCTACGACGAAGAGCTCACCTGCCGCCGTGTAAAGTTTTTCGTTGGCACATCTCTCTGCTGAATAAATAAAACAATATGAGCAGCTGTTTTCTTTTCTACTCAAATTTTTTGGTTTATAACAAGTGTGATGGTGTGAATGCAAAATCTAATTTACGTTAGACTTTTTGACAGTCGCAAGAAATGTGTTTAGACTTTTATCTCACAAAATCTAATGAAAGTATTTATACTTGTATAACAGTCTGATTGGGCCTTAAAAGGCATTTAAAATGCACTGTTCAAAGTATTTGAAGATAACATTGAAACATAGTTTTATCTGTAAATTAATATGGGACGACATGAATATTACTGATCGGTTGTTTAAGGCAGAAAAACTTATTGGCACAATTGCTTACTCCTTTAGCCTATCGAATATTTAAAACTTGAAATGTCCATAAGGATAACAAAAAGAAGATTCAAGATTCAGATTGGTTGAAATAAGAGTTTATGAAAAAAATGAGGACTGGATGTCAAAAGAAATATATACTTATGTATATTTCTTAGTGACAAAAAGAAAGGTCGGCCGCCAAAAACGTATGATGAAGTCAATTTAAAGACCTATTGCGCACATATACTAGTGGCGAAATAAAGGACTTATGTAAAGCATTGTTGAAAAGTACGCAGCCAAAGAAGGTTGAAAAAGTTGTAGATGTTTTACCCACAGTCGTTACTCCTAAATTAAAATCATCCTTCACAAATGAAGATGCTTTAAGCCTTATTCTTAATATGGGACTAACACTAAATAAATATAACATTTTAAGGAAGAGTGTTGTTGTAGCAAATCAATAAGCAAATGAAATCAGAAATATTGTAAACAATACAACTGCTTGAAGTTTCCTTGAAAAGTGCAAAATTTAGTGTATCGAAACTGCATCGATAATTATATCGACGTTTAACGAAAGCGACATAAAAAATGTAAGGACCATGAACCCATTTTGATGTTCAAGTGTCGATGAGATGAAACATCTAGATTTTCTGAATAGAAACAACAAAGCGAAAGCAGCTCTGGAATAGATTATTCCTCATTATTTATGGCATCTATGGTTCCACTGTGGATTCGTTTAAATAAACCATTTATTAAATAATGCTCTCACATATGAAGATGTATAGGAGATTTAACACGAGGATCTAAGTTATTATATCATCCAATACTTTTTGAATATGTTGAACAAAATATGAATATTAAAAAAAAAAAAAAAATATGAAATTGAATTTTTGTTGAACTTTTTTTTATAATTTTTAAATTAAATTTTTATCAGAGAATAATTAAATGCTCGTTTAAAGATCATGATATGTCATGACCAAGTGGGTGCTGATGTGTAGTGTAGCGACTACGAAACAGCTAGTAGTCACCAAGCAAAAGATTTGATTATTATTTTTCTTGTCTTCTTCAACCAAAAATTATTGATCACAGCAAATTTGTATTGTAAGAAGTCTTTCTTAAGAAAAAACTTAAGACTAGAAAAACTTGAACTATAACCCGTTGTACAAATGTACAAACCAAAAATTTAATTTAAAAATATGAATATGTTAGTGCAACAATCAAAGAATATATTGATAATTTGAATGCGAATTTAAAGAATTATGTCCAGTGTAGATTGAAACATTCAAAAATATTACAATAGTGACATTCCAAGAACATTAAGAATGATTGATGGGAAAGTTGCTAATGCTATAACAAACGCAAAATTCACCTTTAAATGCTATATCTGTGGAAAATGGAGAGCACAATTCCGTGACAATTGTGAAACAAGTATAAATGAAGACGCTTTAAAATTTGGAATCTCACCACTACATGCCAGGATCAGATTTCTAACTTTCTGTTTACACCTTTCGCATGACAAAGTACTGGACAACAATGAAAGCTGAAAATAGTACAGCAAAAACAAATTCAGACATACGAAGGCAGATAAAAAAAACGTTATTTTTTCAAAAGGTATTTATTTATTCCTCAGTAACTATCTTGCGCCCTTTAAAGTAATCCTCGTCAGATATAAATACATTTATACCGGCGTTTTTTTCCAATCCTCGAAACACTTCTGAAACACGCTTTTTGGTATCGCCAACAGCTCCTGTTTCGATTTTTCTTTTATCTCCTCAATAGTAGCAAAACCATCTCCTTTTATCGGTGTCTTCAGTTTTGGGAAAAGGAACAAGTCAGCGGGGGCCAAGTCCGGTGGATACGGTAGTTGAGGCATGACAACGTTTTTGTTTTTGGCCAAAAACTCATGCACAAGCATCGATGTGTGAGCTGGTGCGTTATCATGGTGCAAAATTCATGATTATTTTTTTCCACAATTCTGTGCGTTTTTGACGAATAGCTGCGTGCAAACAGTGCATAACTTCAAGGTAGTATCCATTATTGACTGTACGACCTTGTGGCAAGAATTCATTCTGCACCACGCCATTGCAGGTGACGAAAACAGTGAGCAAAACCTTCATATTTGACCGAACTTGATGTGCTTTTTTCTCTTCTGGACGCTTCCATTGGGATGATTGGGCTTTGGTTCCAATGCCATAGCCATACACCATGATACGTCACCCTTTTTGAGGAAGTCTGGATCATCGTTGACGATGTTCAACAGGTCTGAGCGATGTCCGTGCGATATTGTTTTTGCGTAAAATTTAGTAAAAAATCGAAGAGCATGCCAAAACACAACTAATCTTTTTATCTGTCAAAAACAAACTGACAATCCGAAATGACTGATATTGCCAACATGTATAGCAGATATGTGTGCCAACATAATAGAAAAAAATGCGAATATCGAACATACGTAACTCACGATATTTAAAATAACGATTATTTTTTAAGAACAACTTGGTTTAATTATAGACAATGCAGTTCATGGTTAAGGCAGTTTTTTTTTCTTGGGCCAGTACCCAGGGGGCGACCCCTATATATGTAGCGCATTGTACTGGAACTAGAAAAATAGGTTATGATGAGGAGGAAATAGGGAGTAGTGTTCGTGGAGGTTTAACTATAACAATAACAACATGAAAGACTAAAACAAACTCTATTGCAACATTTAAAATGTTGCAATTAAATTAGCTAAACTGATTAGTGCTTAGTGTATATAGCTTCGACACTACTCAGATTAGTAAAATTTAGTCCAACACCTTCCAAACTACAAGGTAATGAAATGCGTTCAATAGAAATTAATATTGAACATATAAAGAAAACACGGACAACGGTAAAAAAAAAAAACAAAAAAAAAAAAACACATATTGCTACCTATTCCGGTGCACGTTCAAACGATATCACATCTTCAATTATTGGTATTGAAATAAATGTACTGCAGCGCTTCAAAATAATATTGGGAGTGATCAACAGTAAAAAGCAAATAAATTTGGATAAGTTCTAAAAGTTTACTTTTGAAACTAGAGTATTATTTAGCAACATATATCCCTGAAAACAATGACACCAACTTAGGTGAACTCACAGAAGAAGCCCAGTAAGTAAGAAACAGAGATGTTAAAAAAATTAGACTCTTAAACAGTTGCAACTATGGACTTGATGGAATATTTGCTCACATGATCGGATCCAGTAATATATATACTCCATAAGAAGAAAATATTTCCCCACTATTGGTTATGAAATAGAAAAAGAAGATTCTGAATCATTCGAAATGAAGGACCTGTTGACTTTTGCTGTTTGAGATTATTTTGTTGAGAATTATTGGCTTAAATTTGTATATAACTCTTGTATAATGTACATATAATATACATTTCATACATATTAAAATATATAAGTAAGCAGGAAAGAAGTTTTATATTGTATAGAATTTGGTGCAATAACAATAAGTTTTTGAATCAACTATTCCAATGAAGGGTTTTTAACATCTACTGTGTATGTTCTCACTAAATTAAATTGCAAAACATATTTCAGATGTGTCAGGATAATAATAGAAGCAAAAAAGTACAGGAATTCTCAAAATAACAAGGAAATGTATATGGGGCAGTCCAAGTCAAATCAAACAGCTCGGAGAAAAATTTTTTTTGATTTGCCTTATTTTTTATTGTATTTATGTTCCATTTGAACAGCACGTTTAAGCAAATTTTGAGATTTTGTTTGACCTATGGTTTCAGAGATATCGGCATTTATAAACACAAATTATGAGAAAATCGTGTCCGAATAAATATTCACTACTTTTTCAATATTAGTCCAAACAGAATAATTTTTTTTGCATTTTTTTTTTTCTTTTTCTGTCTACTACACTGCTTTACAAATTTTAAATTTGGAAAAATACCAAGGACGCCACATGCCTAGATAAGTTAATTGGGACCTCCTCAATACGAAAAACGCTATAATTTTTTTTAAGTACCGTTTTTAAGATAACGATACTTTTGTGTTTTTCGGTGTATGGTCCCACTCAAACTCTCTTGGAGCCAAAACAAAAACTCCGACCGACATTAATAGCATATCGTTGGAAAGGTAATTGAATGCCTTTTCCGTCGATATAATGGGAATTTGCATCTGACAGGAAATGGCTGAGTTATGGCACCTCTAAATTCAAAATGTGCCTATTTTTGACGTTTGTTTCAAAATGTTTCCTTTTTATTTCATTTTTTTTATACGTTGTAGTAAAGCTCTGAATTTCTTTCTTTTGCCAAATAGTTTATTTAATTACTAACATTTTAAGCGTAATTTGAAAAAAAGGAATGAAAAGTAAAGTTTTTATCAAGGATTTTGTGGAACGACAATGTTTTCATTTTCATTGCTCACACACTATATCCGGTGTAAATTCAAAAAATTTAAATTAAAATGACGAGCGATTTGGACTTTTGTGTTTTTTTTCAGATGGATCTCTGTGAATGAGGAACCAACTATAGCCCGCCATCATTTGTTCATCTTACCAGGCTTTGTAACGTGTATCGATTTTCTCCATTTCCTGGTTAAATCTTTCACCTTGTTTATCACTTTCGGAGCCCGAATCCGTGGAGAATATATCCAAATGACTGAATAAGAAGTGTAATTTAGGTATCATATTTGAATCTAAAGTTTAAAAAGAATAAATTTTCAAATGATAACGGGTTTTTTGATATACATGCTTTTACCCAACGCTTACCAATCGCACTGAATTATTACATTAATGTATCGATTTTCTCTGCGTAATTAGGACTTCTGTAGTTTCCCAAAAAGTTGTGAACGATGTCCTGGAATGCTTCATATGTCTCCAAATGAGCTGGACCTAAACACTCATTAAATGTTTGGGCACCGAACAGAGCCCGAATTTGTGGTCCATCAAACATACCAGCTTCAAATTTGCTCGCTGTTTCTTTCGGAAATTTTTGTTTAAGGTTATTCATGGCAAGACTGTCTTTTGAAAACTTTAACAATATTTTTAAATAACCAAGCTTAATATGTAATAGAGAAAGTATCATTTTCGCCTGAGGAATAAGGGGGTCATTTTTGATGTTGTACTTTCCGTGCGTACGTCCTCTTCGCTCGGGGTAAATTTTCGCTAGTAGTGATTCTGACAGTCACGCCTGTCCCATAGGCATAGAAAACAGGGAAGCTTCGCATTGCCCCCTTACAATCCAGATAGTATGGCAAACTTTCCATTGATGTTGGTCATTATGTATGAGATCTGGAAGTTTTTTCACTGTTTCATGTGTTTCCTTTATGTATTTATATCCGATTGGAATTGATGGTTTCGTATTCCCTTAATGAAGCAAGACTGCTTCCAAACTATCCTTGCCTCGATCTAGAAAAAGACGCCACTGTGTGTCATTTTAGTTTCAGTTTTTTAAATTTGCACCGAATATAGTGTGTGAGCAGTGAAAATGAAAATATTGTCGTTCCGCAAAATCATTAGTAAATACTTTATTTTTCATCCGTCTTTTTTCAAATTACGCTTAAAATGTTGGTAAATTAACTAAGCTGTTTGGTAAAAGAATAAAATATTCCAGATCTTTACAACAACGCAGAAAAAAAAGAAATAAAAATGAAAAATTTTGAAACAAACGTAAAAAATAGGCAAATTTGGAACTTTAATGTACCATAACCTGTCATATGGAAATTTCCATTATGTCACCACCATATGCTATATGGTGCTACGGAATTGAATTATGGGAAACCACCTCTACATCTAACATTGAAAAAATTCAAAGACGACAAAACCAAATTCTTCGAACGATTACTGCAGCTCCATGGCACGTAAGAAACTCACGAATTCTTTAAGCACACGATAAGCTATATCAGTACACAATAAGCTATATCTAAGTACACGATAAGCTATATCAGTTCAAGTAAACTTGAACTTCACCCAAATCCTCCTGAAAGCAACATACTTAATTTTGACGGCCACTCTCGGTTGAGAAGAAGGGACACCCTTGCCACCATCAGAATGTTAAATAGTGATTCTACCGATATTGTTCGTGCAAAATAAAACTTTTTTGTCTAGCATTAGCTGGACTTAAATATCTTTTTATATTTAGTATTAAGATTTGAATACTTATTGTTAGTTCATTTTTTGAAGATTCAATAAATAATTGTATGAAAAATAATCCAGAATTGTGTTGGAAATGCCGCTCTAGACTCCCAAACAAATTTTGGAATTGAGGAAAAGCTATTTCTAAAACATTTATAGTTTCATGCTTTCATATGTGACGTTAAAAACTGCAATTCGCAGGTGCCATAGATAGGATATATCTCCCCACACCATCACTCATCTTTTTCGACTGTGCAACCGGTTCAAGTGGTCCTCCTGTTTACGTAGGTCTTGGACGAAGGTCGAGCCCTTCTAAATTGAGTTTCTGAATCACCTGAAAAGACTACGTATTTCCACTGAGCAGACCATGCTATCTGTGTTCGGGCAAAATCTAAGCGCATTTCCTTTCTCAACGTATTAAGTGGTGGTTTCTTTTCCAATTTCGGTCTCCGTATACGTGCTGATTTTCTTATTACCCTTTGCACCGCTGATAGGATCGCTTTAACACAAATTTTTCCTTAATTTTGGCAGACGAGTTGTACGAATTAGATGCTTCCCTCAGTATAGCTCTCCTATCTGCTTTAGATATCACTTGATTGTTACCGCCTTTAAAGTTTTTTCCATAGTTTTCCTCAATTTTAAGAAAATTGGCTATGGGTTTCCTGCGTCTTCCAGTTTTTCCGAAAATTTAATGAAAGGATAGTCCTGCCTTGCAATAGGCTTCAATTTTAGATTTTTGCTCCAAAGATAAAACTGTTCGTCTTCCCATATTTTGCAATTGTTTGAAGATATTGAATATTTCAAACCGCACAAAAAATTGATGACAGTAATTGCAAAGGTAAACTAGATAACTTAAATTCTTTCAGAACTTAAAAAAAATTATACAAATGTGTTGTAAATACTTTTCATGTTTGCGCATGTCAGATAAGTAAAATCTGAATTTATTATAAACATGTTCAGCGAATACTGCGACTGAAGACTTTTCTGAAATGCTTTAGAAAATTGAGATGTACCGCACACTTCTTAAATTCTAGATTCAGATTTCTCTCCCACTGAATACATTTTACATTTACGTAGTAAAATTTAAACAAAGTGCAAAAATATTTCCCGTTTTTGTTAAATTAATAAATTGGTGTAGATTAGATTTTTTTATTGAGAAAACCAGAACTAGATTTAGATACCCGTGTATGCATATATTTTTAATTTACTTATTTTTGTCATATTCATTCATATAATTCTTTTAATTGGTTTTTTAAAGTACTCGTATTAAGAGTAGTTCACCTAAATAGTTACCGTATGGTAATTTTGCACAAAAACGGTAATTTTTTTAAGGTCGTTCAGTATTTTGAAAACAAAAGTTAACATCACTGGGTAGTGTTAATGTGTTTGGTAACTAACGTATGCGTTAATATTCAAGTAATTTTTTTTTTTTTTTTTTTGCATATGACCCTAAAACTTCCGTTTTAGATCTTGGAACAAATATATAATTATACGAAAGCAAACAATGTAAACATCTAATTAAAAAAAATATGTTTAACACCATTTAACGTTTTAAATTAAAAATTTAAAATGCATTGCATTTGTAATCCAGGAAATGCGTTTTAATGTGTTTAATAAATAATCTCTGCAGTACTCTTTACATGTTTTAGGTACATGCATATAAACTTAAATTTTCTTATTCACACAATTTTTTTTTGACGTATTATTAAATATTCCATGCCACAATAAGCCAAAAAGTAACGCATTCATAGGTTAAACTTTGCTTTGTTTCAAGAAATTGAGCCGCAAATAGTCAATGATTGTAACAGTAAAGTAGTAGCTTTAACTGGTTCGCAAAAACTTTGTTACAATAGAAACAAGCCAGGTGGTTGTGGTTAAAAGTTTACATGTGAACAACATTTTTTTGCTACAGAATCATTCATATAAAAGAACAAACTAATTTAAATTGCTTCACAATAACAGTCAACATATTTATCATTAATCAATAAGGTTTAAGTTGAAAAAAAAACGTAAGAAAACCTCGTTAGAGTGACAAAAAATAATGATATTTAACTTGGCCGTTTCACTGAACGGTAATTAAATTCACACTTTGAACACCCTGGCTTGGCTCACACCAACTAATACGAGTACCAGGAAAATTAATGATATTTAAGAATTTGAAAATGAAAATGCGTTTGGATTTAAACAAAACTTTCTTTTAAGCCTAAGCTGTATAAAAAAGTGGTAGTTGAGTTAGCAAAACTTAAACCACATATGAAAGTAAAATTGTTATTGTTTGCAAGTGTCTGCTGCTTTTTAATTTTCTTGAATATTTTAGCTTGTCGTCAATATTTAAGATATCTAACAATCAAATAACTGTTCAAAGACTTATTAATACCAGTATTGTGATGTAAATGTATTATTTATTTTATTTATTGAACTTATCATTAAAATTATAAGCTAATATTAATGAGAGGCAATGACATCGTAGGCCATCAGCTCAAAATAAGTATTTTATGAATAGTATGATAAAAGGTTTTAATACAATTATAAATAAATGTGAGTGATATATCATTCTGTGTATGTATGTATATATATAATTACATGAGTTTCAAATTTCGTTATAGATACGATTTTTTAAGGAACTTAATCAGAAGTGTAATATTTTCAGTTGTGGGATTGGAAAGTAGTTGTAAAGGATCTTTGTTAACCTTGAGATTTGGGTTTTGGGGCAGTCGTTTAAAAAGGGGGAAGGGTTGGTTGGGTAGGATATATTGTAATCACAGAAATGAGATGAATCAGAGTAGAGTAATGACCCATGAGTGAGCCTTGTGTGTAAGTGTCACTGTTTTTTAGCATTTCAAACGAAATATGTATTGAGAAAAGAATATTTAAAAGGCGGTCAAACAGTGAAAAAGATTTACATCAGCACCGGCCGTGTAGACTTTTGTTCAATGCATAAACACATTTACGGTATCTATGACAACCATGATGCACGAAATGCTGAAAATATAATCCACTATTTTGCAGGCAATTTTAAACAAACAATTTGTTTTAAAATATGTTTCTGGAATGCAAGGGTGGAAAAGCAAATCGATATAATGATGAATGCTGAAAGTCATTTGGCAACCAATAGTTATTCAAAATTAATGCCTACACACTAAAGATTCCCGTGGCAGCTCTTGTGGAGTCAAAAACCAGAATAAAGCACTATTTGCTAAGCGAGACACGTGGGGAGTATCTCGAAGCAAGAAATCTATGCAGTGAAATTTTCATGAACGAAGTTTTATTTACTCGATTTATTCTCCACCCCAATTTTCAGTAACTGAAAACCATTATTAACTTTTTCAAATCACTGGGATCTCGATTTTTAGTTGCTGGAGATTATAGCGCTAAGCACACTTTTTGAGGATCACGTTTAATTTCCCTGAAAGGCCGTGTGCTTTTTGACACCGCTTCCAAAATGGGCTTAGATCTGATTTCAAGCGAACACCCTATACATAGATAGAAACTAATTAAATGCTCGGTGGCTTAGTGGTTAAAGCAGTAGATCATGATACGTCATGACCCGAGTTCAAATCCCAGTGGGTGCTGATGAGTAGTGTAGCGACTACGAAACAGCTAGTTGTCCCCCAGCTAAAGATTTGATTATTATTTTTCTTGTCTTCTTCAATCAATAATTATTGATCACAGCAAATTTGTATTGTAAAAAATCCTTCTTAAGAAAAAAAATTAAGAAAGGAAAAACTTGAACTAAAAACCTGTTGTACATATGTACAAACCAAACAATTTTTAATTTAAAAAATTATAAAAGTTCAACAAAAAAAATTTAACAAATTATTAGCATTTTATTATTTAAATCAGAGATCAATTATTTTAATGCATAGAGCATATCGTCGACACTTTAATGTCAGAATTTTGTCCTCTGAAGCAATGATTCGTTGCTTAGCTGATCGTCATCACCAACGTGACATCGTAACAGATTAACCTCGAACCGATAGACCATGTTAAAGTCACACTGCGGAAAATATTGAACGAGTACAATAAAGTGTTAACGAAACACCAGTTGAAAGTGCTATAACCGTAAATGGGAAGCGGTATCGGTTTATGACAGAAAATTTTTTACATTTTGCTCATGAAAACAGACTTGGTATGTGGTTTCAGCAGGACGGCGGCACTGCGCACACTGTCCGAGAAACAATAGCATTTTTAAGTCAAACTTTTGAAAGGTCCAGAAACTTAAGGCAAATATTGTTGCAGAAATTTGAACGCTACAGCAACAAATTTTGCAGGATGTTATGGAAAATGCTCCAAAACGAGTCCATCGGTGCAAAGCTGAAAACGGTGGTCATTTAAGATACATTATTTTTCATACTTAATGTTAAAAAACTCAATTTTTTATATTGTATGATTTGAGGAAAAAAATTAACGGCCTGTTTCACAATTCCGAAGAAGCGTATGCATTCGTATTCTAAGCGAAAAAAAAAACTGATTTCAGTTTCTCAATCAAACTTCTATGCGACAGTGCGAAAGAAAATGTAAAAATGTAAGTTTTTGTTTCAAAATCATTCACTTGCTGTTTTGCTATCGCTTAACAATTATTTTAACAAAAACATTTTTTTTTCAGGTATTATTGAAAAAATTTAAAAAAAGCTTTTCTATTAATTTCTTTTCTATCTTTTACTGTTTCGTAGTTATTCAGAATTTAAAAATAACAAATTCGTCATACACAATTTTGTAATTTTTTTTAACGCAAAAAAACAGTATAAAAAAACTGATCTTGTATATTTTTTACATTTTTCTTAAAGCTGTTAATTTTTTCACAATTTAGTGAAAGAACTTCATATTGAAAAATTTGTAAAGTGCTCTAATTGTACACGTATGTACATTTACGCAAATTGGCTAAATTAAAAGGTTGTCAAGTTATGGAGGAATACATTAGATTAGTAGTAGATTCAATTTTAGGTTAAAATTAACTCTGTTACGTAGGAGCTGTAAAAAAAGCTCCTACGTAACAGAGAAAAACTAAATGCATCAAAATACATATAGTTCACATATGTTCATTTTAAGGATATTTTGGCTATTGACTGTAATTAAACAGATTTGAAGCAAGTAATATATGAAATACTTATGTTTTCTTCAACCGCGGCTCTAAGAAGTAAAGTTTTCGGTAGGTGTCAGAACAAAATCCATTGAAGAACGCCCAGTCACTGATAGAAACACTATCAAGAAACAGCAAGGTAATGGCGGTTACGCCAACTCGAAAAAAGTAAATATTACAAACGATGCTACTCCCACAGATGCCAGCAGCATATTGAAGTGATCCTCAAAAAGACAACAAAGCATCGTGATACACTATATTAACAGCGAAATAGATAAAAAACGGTAGTAGAAAAAACAAAAAGGATATATTTGTTTCGCCGATAATTGCTGTGCCTGAAGGGAAGGCTGCAACAATACGAGAGTAGGCGAACTCAATCAATATACATATGAATGCTGCCGAAACATCGAAATGTCGAAGAAAAGAATACAGAAGCTGGTGAAACGACCACTATAGGAAAAATCCACGAAACAGCACAGCGCATGGCAAAGATAATGAAAGTTACACAATCTTAAAGAATTATAAAAAGTTTAATAAATCCATTATTGATATAATAAAACTGATTTTTGTTTATTTTTGAATTATGTAAATTTGTTATATTTTACTGACTTATGACTTATATGTTTGTTTACTTCCTGATTGATTTCTTATACCATGTTTCCACTGCAACGGAAAACACTTGTTTTGAGGAAAACATGTCGAAGTGTTTCCATTATTTATTGAAGTGTTTTTAATTTCGAATTTTCGAAGTCAGTTTGACAGCAGGTTATTCTTAATTTATTGTTTATTAGTGCTTGTAAATTTATATTATTCGCAAATTCATGAATGAAATGTTTACAACTGGCTTTAAGTGGTTTAAGCGTAACTAGTTTCAAAAAATATAAAAAAGCGTGCGATCTGGATTAGCCGAAATTATGGAAATTCTAGGCTAGCAAATTGCCTTTAAAGATTGAAAAGCATTGTTAAAGATAAGTGAACCAAAACAGGCAGAAAAAGTGCTTCGAAAGTTGTTTTTATTTATCAATTATAAATAATTTATTGTGTAAAAAGTTTTTTATTTTATACCCTATTTTCCTAGCTCCAGCACAATGCATTGCATATGGGCTGTGCCGAAATAAAAGAAAATACATGTTTGATTCAATAAAGAAACAACAAAAGCATGTAAAAAGGCTTATTATATAACATAGTATATAACTGGTGTTTTATTGCTCCTTAGAAATTACTTGTTTAACAATATTACGTAAATGAAATACAAGATGCAGCAGTTGACTAATTAATATACCGGCCTTAGGCAATAGGTAATTTTCTTTCGAAATATAACTCGTCTTTACATAAGCTGAAAGCTTTCACAAACCTTAGGATTTAAATACTCCTGAAGCTTAACGAACGGCACTGCCGGGAATATTAACAGGAACAATATTGGTTCCACTACTACGATACATAGCTCTCACTGAAAACGAAAAATCATATAGTAAGGTTTATTACCTTAAGAACTATTAAGAAAAAGAACTTATAGTACAATAAACCATAAACCGGATAGAACACCACCCAGGTTCAAAAGATCACTTTTCGAATCTTCCCAAAGATATTCTGTAGCCTGTTCAGCCAGGTACTATTGGAATCACAAAATATACATGTTTGCTTCACATAGCCAAGTTATGGCAAATGTTCTTCTGTATAGAAAACATTGTAAATAATTTTTATGTGTTTAAAATAGTTTTCTGATTGTTTGGTTTTTTTGTGGATGACAATTGAAAACCTCATTTTTCGAATTTGTCACTCACTTTTAGTGAATAACACAGTGATTTATTTTTAGTTATTCAGTACAAACAGTGTCGTATGGAACATTTTCGAAGTGTTTTGATCCAAAACATGTAGCTTGAGGTGTTTTGCTGTTTTCAAAAATGTATGGGAAAACAAGTTTATTTGTACATGTTTTGAGCAAAACACCTATATGGAAACGCACTATTATATACATTTTTAAATTTGAAAGTAATTTAGACATTTTTGGAAAAATCGATTGAGCACACTCATATTTTTGTTCTGGCAATATTGATATTTGTTATTACGTAAAAATTACAAAATGGCAATCATAACTTCAAGCGAACTACAATTCGCGAGATTGTGAAACTAAAATTTACTCCATGTCGAGTGACTCGCTAACATTTGCTTATATTTTCTGTCGAAATTGTGAAAGAGGCTATAATAAACGAAATAGTTATTAAACTTTTAAGCCCAATGGTAACTTGTGCCCTACACTGCACAGTGACACTTTTTGTGAGTTGGCGGTCAAAATTCTATAACTTTTAATTGGGTTGAAATTTTTAAATGAATTTTTTTTTTTGTTGGTGATGTCTTCTATATCTTAAGCTTCAATTTAATGTATTAACTTTAAAATCGGGCCTTATTAAAGTATACTTAAATATGATTGAAAAATTACTTTTAAAAATATAGGTATTATCGGCCTTAAAAAAAATTAATTTGTGAATGTAGTGATTTAACATTGCATTTTATAAATAGTAACGGTAACTGAACTAAAAATTTACATACTTAATTAAGCCATCCACCCGGGTCCATTTTATTTTGACCTTAAACCCTCTTCTCGAATGGACCACTTAGAATACGGGCTTGGAGCTCATAATTGTTTTAAATATATTGATATTGATATAATATTTAGCAAAACTAATTTTATTTTAGTCATTGATATCCCTGTGAAATTTTACGGCAATCGGTCCACATTTACTCATTGGGCCCTTGTTGGTTTTAGGTTATGGAAAAACGTATCTTTAATTATGTCTTGAGAAAATTCTTCATTAATGCTATGCAGCTTTCGTCCTCGGGACCTTTCACTACACTCCTCAACTGGACTGGGAGGTCGGCCCACATTTGCTGGTTTTGGTTGGCTTTCAAATACAAGTTCGCTTGTAAGCCATTGTTTATTGCAGTTAAACATTTTTTCCTCATATCATTATACCGTTTATTATTAATTTTTTTTAAATGGTCGCCCACCTGAAAATAAGGGTCTTTTAAAATGTGTAATATAACATCGTTTTTGTTTTTTTTTTTTTTGTTCAAAATAAATTTTAGCAAGATCGTTATAACTGAACTTAGCCATCGTTTTGACAATACTGATCATCTTTATTAATTTTGTCTGTTTATATACACATCAAGTTTTCTTGAAGCAGGTTTAAACGAGAGAACGGTAAGAAGAAAGAAGAGGACTCCAGACATGCTTGTACCGACAAATTAATTCAATTCTTTTTTGTTATTTCACTCTCATATTCAAAACTCATTATTAAAAACTTGAACACAAACTGTCTGTGTCAAACAACTGGGCAGGTATAAAAGAGAATTAAAGAGACCTGCTTCAAGAAAACCTGATGTGTCTATCTTATTTTAACCTTTATATGAGCAGCAGCTACCTGAGTACACAATAAAGTTATAACAAAAGGTCCAAATACAATAACTCATGTACCTACCCCCGCTTATATGTAACTACACATTTTTTAATGGCCTAAATTACAAAAACGCATTTAATACATTATAATAAGAGTCTTTTATTATACCCTTTTCATTAATAAAACTTCTTCCAACAAAAAGAAAAACCTACACAGAATACACACAAAAACACATGTAGATATACCGCACTCCCACACCTAAAATATCCGACATGCAAGCAGTAAAATCATTGTAGTTCCTAGAGCCGCCAATATAAATTTAAGAAATGAGCATATAATAACAGCTCAAAGTACGTATTATAACACGTTATAAATCATTTTGCGAAGTTTTTCGCAGAAAAAAAGTTGCGTTCCACTGAACATCGAGATTTGGGTATATTTTAGACCTTTATTTCAATGCCCAAATCTGGGACTCGAGCAAAGTAAGGCACGATTTTTTTAAACTATTTTATAAGTTAAGAAATGATATTGTGTTAAGAAAAAAAAATTTTACAAAAATATATAAAACCAAAAAAATTATGCCCACTTGAAGTTCAAAAATTTTATAAAATATTAAAAAAAACGAGTTTTTGATCACCCTATTCGAAATAATCGAAATAAAAAGAAGAAATAATCGAAATAAAAACTTACATTTCTGGATTTCGAGGTTCCTATGTGTTTACTTTTATATATAAAAATAAAAATTTAATCGGTGACACAAAAAAAAATTTTTTTTGAAAAGCTTTGGTCGCCATCTCTTCAAATGTGCCACTGTGCGCTGTCAACTTGCGACAGAAACTAATAAAACTTTGCTAAGTCTCACAAAAAAATATATACTTGTATGTATAAGCATATTTTCGAAAATATTATCAAAAAGAATTATTTTTAGTGGTATTTTTTAAAAAGTATGGCTGGCATATCAAGAAACTATTAAAAATAATATATACTTTAATTACAATAATAAGGGAGCATACTTATTTTCATACACTCACTTAAACGACTTGTTTACTTTGTGAAAAAAGTAAACAAAAGGAAATAAAACTTACATGATTTAAATAATCTTTAAACAAACTTCAGCTTTAATACCAATGACTGCACTCAGCAAAAGTTTTATGTTCAAACGTCTATTACATCATTTTGGTATTAACCACAGAAATGTTTAAATATCACTTTTTTATAACAAGAGGTACCAAACATTTTGCTGCAAATTTGTTTAAGTTTCAGAAAACTTTAAGTTCACTATTTTATATACATGAAGAGATTTTCTACATAAATTTTATTTTAATTCAATTGCCTTGTGTAAGGCTTTGAATAACTTTAATACTACAACACACTTTTCAGAAAAAGTGGAGTTGAAATTGTATTATAAAATTTATTTACTGAACTTAACGGCGCGTTTCTTTTTTCAACTTTAAAAGGTGGTAAGTAAGTTTTATTTTTGCTTAGCTTTTATTTAAATATTTGTTATGTAGTCAAGGTTAGAAATAATTATTATTAATTTTAACTAATTCTTCCATTTAAAAATGAAATATAGAAAGCCTGGATTTTTAAAATTATTCAAAGAAAAATATGCGAATCTTATTCGAACTTTGTTAGGGCCGCTATTACAACTCGAATAGTTAAGTTTAGAATATTATCTTACAGATAATTTTTTTCTCTTTTTTTGTTATTACAAGTTGTCATTAAACCAAAAACTTACTAATAACTTAAAAGCAGGTTTATCCTCATGGTAAATTTCAAAGCGAAGCTGCAACATTTTCTGCTGAAAATAATGTAACTTCCATTGTAATAGTGGTAAAAATTTAATGGTCACTTTATCATACATGTTAACTAATGTTCAGCTTAACTATTAATGTTGTAGAGATTTCTGGACTTCGGATTGTTTTTCATCAGTTAATTTGTTCGACCACATCCTGTCGTATAATATAAAAATCTTCTTTTGAACAAAATAAGTATAAAAAAAATTTCGGGATTGAGTTGAGTTATGTGAACCAAGTAAAATACAGATTGTTTCAAAAATAAAATCAACGAAATTTGTTTCTACAAAAAATAATTTGTGTGCATATATCGCTCCTTTATTGCAACATAGTCATAACGCAAAAAAGGTTGTTTCGAGAAAAACGCATTTAAAATTTTTAGTTTTCATACAAGTCTCAAGTCAGAATTAGTTTGTACGTTCTTTTCCGTTCCGAATCAGCTGTCTTTTTTCTGTTCAATGTAAACTATATGTATATATGGTTTGTTTTTACTTTTACGTTCTGTTCTGTTCCGGACTAATCTGTTGAAAATAGAATAAAACGTTAAGTGACAGCCAGATATGTGTATGTTTTACTTTTTTTGGTATGGAAAAACAAATTTTTTAGTCATATGAATACAAATTTTTTTTTATCGAAAGCTAAAATAATTTGTTTTAATTAAAAATTTTTCAAATTTAATATATGTATATCAATCAATTAAGCCACTATGAATGATCAAAATAATATAATTTTAGCGAATAAACATTATATTTTCTATAAGAAATGTCGTAAATTCAGCAGATCGTGAGAGAAAAGTTGGCTGTTTTGCCACCATTTCTAAGTAATTAAATTGTTTCTTTTTTTGTTTTTTCAAATAAAACAGTTTTTACGAAAAATCTTAATTCAAATATTTTTATTTTTTGCTTTACTGTAAAAAACAGCTGAACTTTTTCACAGAAAAAGTAATTGTAAAATATTTGCTACAGAAAAGAACGTCACAGAACGGCAACTGAAAGTAAAAACTAATGAGGCCTTTAGAAAAAAAATGTTTAGAAAATATCTCCTAAAGGAAACAGATTGAAGGTAATTTAAATAAAATTTTGGCACAACATAAAAGGTAATACTGTTAACAATTCTGCATTGTTAACTCGAAAAGCTCATTTTTTGAGATATGACTATGTTGCAATAAAGGAGCGATATGTATATACATGTATATCAAGAACACCCAACAGACCATTCAACAATCCAAATATAAATGAGTAGTAATTAGAATAAGTTTATCATAATATATTTCCTACAACTTTTTATAAGTTTACTTATTATAAGCTTAGAAAATGCTTTAAATGACAAACCTTTTACAATAATACTTGCTGTATACTTAGTTTAGATAACAGTTTAACAACTATGATTACAAATAACTTATTCTCGCTACAGTTTTGTAATGATTGGTATCAATATTAAAATCTAGTAAAATAAATAAATTCGATTGTTGAATGTTTGTTTTCTACTGTTTGATCCTTTAAAAAAATAAAAACAAATTGTAGCATCCAACGGTTGTTCATTTATTCGACTGGTGAAAAGAAACCAAAAAAAAAATCAAAACGTGTGCAAAAGAAAAAAAGTATTATAATATTGTATTAATTCAAAACTTATTGTAAATATGCCCTATAACTTTAAACAGAGTGTTCATAAAGAATCAATAGAAATTGTTGAATTACTTTCAAAATAATGGACGAATTTTTAATTTTTGAAAAGATATTGCAGGAAAACAGGAACTATTTGAAATCGTTTGTAAGTAAAACAAAACTTTCTCATAAGTTAGAACGACTTAAAATAAAATTTTTCTTTGAAGGAAAAACAGCTTCTTACGGTAGCAAAAAGACCAAATTATACCACAACTGGCGTAAGTTATTGAGCGACGAACAGGCAGAACATTTATGCTGGAAGGGAACTGCTGAGAAGTAGATTGCGCGGAGCCTCAGTTCAGCTAGAGCTATAAGAAGTAAAGTACTTCATGCATTGTGTATATCATTAATTTACTTTTTAATTTTTACAGATGGTGCTATTTCTATTGAAAACAGGCAAGAGTTTCGCATGAAATATGTGCCCAAGGAAGAAAAATAATTATTTATACATAAATAGAATAAAGTAAACAACAAATAAAATTCTTACGAAAAAAATCCTACCTACTTTACTGTGCAAATATTTTTTGTTTATAACAAACTTAAAAAAATATTAAGATTGTAAACTTATTATAAGCATGATTATAAAACAATTTTTTTTTTAAAGCGTATTCTATAATTAGACTTCATAACCTGCTGCATATTATAGACAAGTAATATTATCGCATGGGTTCAGTTTTCATTATTAAACGATTTTTAACATGCCTTTTACAATAGTATTCACAACGCTTTTCAAAGCTTAAGGCTTATGTTAATAAGCTTGTTACAAGATATTTCTAAATCATTTTGCTTTGTTGCGCATAAACTTAGATATCGTATTTTGTTGTTGTTTAAAAAAAAGTTGTTTTCGATTAATAATTATGTTTACTGAACTTTTGTTTGAAACCTCGAATTCCTTTACAGGTTCGCATTCAAACAATTTATTAATTGATTTAGCGAATTTCATTATTGAACATGAACAAAATCTTTTCTGTCGGTCGACTCGCCATAATTTAAAATTCGAGGGACTAGAGAAAAAAGTTCATATAGTTAACAGAGAGTATAAATTAGCAAAACTTTAATTTATCAAAAGGAATATTGGATAACATTGTAATTTTTTTTATCAAATAATTCGCCAAATATCTTCAATGGTGGAAAGACACGGAATTTTGCTGCACAAACAAAATAATTCGTTAACAAAATTGAAAATTTTAATACATTGTAGAACTACCCTTACCTTAATTAATTTACAAAAATTTGTTAGTTAAACAGCCTATGCTTATTTTTTATATACAGTTTGCAAAAATAAGTCTTTTCAACGCTAAAAAAAATATTAAAAACGTTCAGGAAAACTTTTGCTTTTAAATTAAACATGTAAAATTTATATAATTTTTTTTTACATGAATAAACACATTTTCTAAAAAAAACATTAAGGGCCATATCCAAAAAAATCTTACTTGAGTTTTAACGTATACGTTAGTTACCAAACACATTAACACTACCATACATTTGTTAAAAAAGTCTATGCAAAAACAGTATGTTAACTATTAAATGTAGTAAGGAATTTAATGGTTTTATTCCGGCAGTGCTGTTATGTTCAGTTGTAATTTTTTGAATAGTGATGCATGAAAACTTATATTCGAAAATCGGAAAACAAATTTAAAGAAATAAAAAATTATTATCACATAAAATAACACATTTTTGACAAATATTTCCTGGATTTACCTTTTTAATAAATAATGAACAGATAATATGTAGTATATTATGAAATTGTTATATATTTATGAAATTGAGAAAATGGTTACTTACTAAAAATATTATTCGAATACCGTTTTTCGTTTTATTCGTTTGATTGAAAGTGCATCATATTGCTCTTTCAAAATTAATATTTTCTATTCATATACATACATACATACATTGTAGTGTTTTAATTTCTTTATGTAATAAAAATAATATATTAGTTTTATTAAGAATTTTCAGTGAATATTTCTTTTGAAGAGAAATGGAAACAAAGATCTTAAATGTCATTTTAAAGTACAGGTAAAGTGTGCCCATTTCAACTTAAAAATATTTAAAGTTAACGTTAGCTTCCCAAACAGATGGTAAGCTAACAGTCGTTTTTGCATATAACGTTAGGAAATTTTTCTTAACAATTGCTTACCAAGCTTTGCTAGGTTTTTTTGCATACGGCCGTAATTCTTTATCTGAAAAAGTTATCCAAAGGAGTGTGAAATATTGCCAGATTATTATAAAAAAATCAAAAATTCCAAAAGACCTTAAGCTCGAGGAATTATATAATATTAAGGAGAAAAAAGAATATTATATAATTCGTCGAGCTTAAGATCTTTTAGAGTTTTTGGTTTTTTATAATTATCAGTCAATATTTCAGTCTCCTTGGGAATCCAAAATCTAATTTAAAAATTATAAATTTGTTAAATTTTTGTTGAACTTTTATAATTTTTTAAATTAAAAATTGTTTGGTTTGTACATATGTACAACAGGTTTTTAGTTCAAGTTTTTCCTTTCTTAATTTTTTCTTAAGAAGGATTTTTTACAATGCAAATTTGCTGTGATCAATAATTATTGATTGAAGAAGACAAGAAAAATAATAATCAAATCTTTAGCTGGGGGACAACTAGCTGTTTCGTAGTCGCTACACTACTCATCAGCACCCACTGGGATTCGAACTCGGGACATGACGTATCATGATCTACTGCTTTAACTACTAAGCCACCGAGCATTTAATTATTTTCTATCTATATTCATCTCATATCGAATCACATATGCATTTTGTTAATTGCCCACATTGTTTGTACAGCGTTTGCTGTCTCTAAACTAGCGGTATTTATTTTTATTTATTAACATACATATTTTTGTATTTAATATTCTCCGGACCCAGAGATGTAAATATTAATTGGTTAAATTTTTGTTGAACTTTTATAATTTTTTAAATTAAAAATTGTTTGGTTTGTACATATGTACAACAGGTTTTTAGTTCAAGTTTTTCCTTTCTTAATTTTTTCTTAAGAAGGATTTTTTACAATACAAATTTGCTGTGATCAATAATTATTGATTGAAGAAGACAAGAAAAATAATAATCAAATCTTTAGCTGGGGGACAACTAGCTGTTTCGTAGTCGCTACACTACTCATCAGCACCCACTGGGATTCGAACTCGGGACATGACGTATCATGATCTACTGCTTTAACTACTAAGCCACCGAGCATTTAATTATTTTCTATCTATATTCATCTCATATTGAATCACATATGCATTTTGTTAATTGCCCACATTGTTTGTACAGCGTTTGCTGTCTCTAAACTAGCGGTATTTATTTTTATTTAACAAGGAAAAACTTGAACTAAACGATGGCTTTAGTGCATACATTTTTCAAACTTTCGGCAACTTCTTGTTCGCAACATATCAGACAACAGTTACACCGCTTTCACGTTAGGCAATTTACTTGCGAAAATCTATTTTTGGGTTTTAATTATTTTCTTTCAAGCTTGCATTTTTTATATTCACACACATTTTTTATATCTACAGCAATTTAGTTGCACAACATTCTTTTCCTTTTACTTAAATTTTCTGAATTATTTGAACGCTCTGAAAAATAAACAAAAGAAACAATAAAAACATAAAAATGTGGAAACAGAAAGAATTGCTAAGTACAAGCAAGTCTGTACTCATATCTCAGCAATTTTCCCCTTCAAATAGCTCTTACCTCTCACATCTACTAGCACAAGGCTTGGGCCAGAAACTTGCACAACTAACTTGCAGAATGTAAAAGCGCTCTTACATACGAAAAAAAAACCAAATTATATGATACTATAGGTGTTATACTACATTTATGTACTTGGAATTCCTAAATAAAATATTTGTTTTGAAAAGACGTTTTTAGAAACTGTATATTAAAATTTTATCACACGTCGTAGGACTAATTTGTCCGGACGGCTAAAATTGATATTAACGTATTCTATATTAGCTCTAGTGTAAGTTTATTTATTTTTAAAGTAAATAATATGAGATATAAAAGAATAAGTAAATAATATAAGATATGTGTATACAATAATATGATAAAACCATCTAACCAGTCAAATTGTCAAAGAATTTCCTCGGACGGTGTTGGTTTGGATGGCGACGATTACCCAATTAAACGCATAAATAAAAAAAGCTGTCACGCTCTGTAGGTGGAATAATTACTAAATAAAGATATTAGGCATTTCCCGATCTCCGATTGTGGGTACTCCGTTTCTAAACTAAATTTCAAATACTTGGGAAATTTATGTAGGTAACCTCAGCACAAATTAAAGAACAAAAATGTTTCCATTTTATTTTTAAAGCCAACATTCGATTGTGCACAAAGGTCGTAACACAAATTCTTTCATGCATGCAATGTATTTCATGCCTGCAATGTACCACAAAATGTTGAAATATGGGGCAGCCACATACACCGTATGATTGGTTATGCCAACGCAATGATTGAAAGCGTCTGGAAGGCCGAGAACAATCCAGAATTGTGGTTCCAACTAGCTTATCCAAATATGGCTATCCAAAGCGATATTTTGGTGATCAAATTTATCATCAAATTCGACGGCAGGTCGAAGTAAACAATGGACACTACTTGAAAGATATTATCTCCATTGCATTGCACTCGACATTGCAATTACAATCATTTGGTTTTAATTGAGAAAGACTATTTCTTTAAATTCAATCAAAAAGAAAAAATTTATTCATTAAATAAATCATTACGTTTTATATGCGCCACGCTATATATAACGAAAACAAAATTAAGTCTTGTAGAATTCTAAATGTTTTATTAAAATTTAAGGTTACATAACATTAAAAAAATGACTTTATGTGGTAGACACTTTCCAACAATGTTAGAAATATTTTGGCTTGCCAAAATAAAAACAGGCATATCTAAGTATTTACGTACTTACGAGTATGTTCTTATATTCTAATTTTAAGCACATTTGACACATTTTTTCACAAAGATCTAAAATAATTCGTGCATGCTATTGATGGAACTGCGAGTACAAACATACACATGTATTTACGTAAGTATATATATACATACATATGTATCTAAATGCATATGTAGGTATTTTCGAAGATATGTGGAACAACTCTCTTCTTTAAGACAATAAATTTTAAAATGCTTAATTTATTCCACAGATAGTAGATCAGCGAATTTGGCGAAAAATATTTTTGAAAATATAAAAATTCTCTTTAAAAAAATGAAATAATAATAAGAAAGATCGAAAATGATTTAAAATGAAATGTTGATCTGTTTTAATGAATACAAGCATATACTCGTAAGTTGTGATGTTTGTTTTACAGGTTGTTTGGTTTACGTGTTGCTTGACAGAAACACAGAGCAAAAGAAAAAATTTACTTAATTTCGAGGTTGGTCTAGAAAATGCTTTAACAAATCCCTATGTAATCAAAAACTTTAAAACATCGCAAGCAGAGAGAAGGTTCGTTGACTAAAATAAAAATTCATATGAATTAATGCAAATACATGAATAAAAACAAAATACATGTTGATGTTTGTTGGTGTTGTATTTATTGTAATTCTGCCACTACCTGTATAAAGCTGCCTTGAGTTAATGTTTTGTTTTTCTACACAGGCCTGCTTTTAGTACTAGCTGACACGGTTTTTATTCAGTTTTGCAATTTCAATGCTTTATTCGGATTGATAATTGGATATTCGGTACCATGGGAGAAGCAAGGTTAATGTCGCAAACACGCAATGCCCTTATGATTTGCAAATTGTTATTGCGAATGTAAGCCCTACTGGAAACGGCACTATTAAGATTTGTAGTATCAAAACCAGGGCTGTCAGATTTTTTTTCCGCCTCCAGCGCCAAACTAGCCATCAAAATTCGCCAAAATATTTTTTTGTATGATCTGTAAAAGAGAAAAAAATCCCTAAAAGTCTCGTCAAATGACTTTTCTTAGTTTTGTAGTCATATATAATTTTGTAAAAGGGGAATTTTCTAAGTACGCGACAAGGTATGTCAGTAAACTGGAACTTCACACAACCCTCGCAATATACTTAATTTTGGCGGCCACACTCGGCTTAGAAGAAGGGATACCGTTGCCCCCATCTGATTGCTCAATAGGTTGGACTTAAGTAAAAAGCACATTTTTCTAATTTTAAAGTACATTTTTTTTTTTAATTTTATATTTAGTATTAAGATTTGAATACTTATTGTTAGTTCATTTTTTATACCCTTCACAAAAATGTAAAGGGTATATATAAGTTTGTGATTCCGTTTGTAATTTCTACAGTTTTTTTTTACGACCCTATAAAGTATATATATTCTGAATCAGAATTAATGGAAAAGTCGATTAAGCGATGTCCGTCTGTCCGTCTGTCCGCTGTTGAAATACCGTTTCTGAGAAAACCATTAGACTTAGAAACTTTTTTCTTTCACCATTCTTTTACCCCATCGATTCATGGGTTTGCTATTGAAATTCAGTAATATCGGTCCACGTATAGCTGAGATATATTCAAAATTCCGAAAAAAGACATTTTTTTTGCAGTTTTGTATGAAAATTTTTGAAAACAAAAGTTGTTCGTTTTGCTTCAAACTTCACACACTTATTAAGCATGGTGACTAAAAGACAAAAAATTTTTTTTTCAGATATCGGTCCATATATACCCGAGATATAGCCCAAATCGGATTTTTAATGAAAATGTCGCATAGGTGAAGCTAAATAACTTTTTTTTTGCTCAAAAGCAGCTCTGATAATTATATAAGGTTACATAAATATGGAAAATGAAAATTTCCGATATCGGTCCATATATACCCGAGATATAGCCTAGACCGGGGTTTTCATGAAAATGCCGCGTAAGCGAACTTAAACAACTTTTTTGTGGTCAAAAGCAGTTCTGGTATTGAAATTAGGATACATAAATATGAAAAATGAAAATTTCCGATATCGGTCCATATATACCCGAGATATAGCCTAGAACGGGGTTTTCATGAAAATGCCGCGTAAGCGAACTTAAACAATTTTTTTGTGGTCAAAAGCAGTTCTGGTATTGAAATTAGGTTACATAAATATGGAAAATGAAAATTTCCGATGTCGGTCCATATATACTCGAGATATAGCCCAAATCGGGTTTTTCATGAAAATGTCGCGTAAGCGAACTTAAACAACTTTTTTGTGCTCAAAAGCAGTTCTGGTAATGAAACATAAATATGGAAAATGAAAATTTCCGATATCGGTCCATATATACCCGAGATATAGCCTAGACCGGGTTTTTCATGAAAATGCCGCGTAAGCGAACTTAAACAACTTTTTTGTGCTCAAAAGCAATTCTGGTAATGAAATTAGGTTACATAAATATGGAAAATGAAAATTTCCGATATCGGTCCATATATACCCGAGATATAGCCTAGACCGGGGTTTTCATGAAAATGCCGCGTAAGCGAACTTAAACAACTTTTTTGTGCTCAAAAGCAGTTCTGGTAATAAAATTAGGTTACATAAATATGAAAAATTAAAATTTCCGATATCGGTCCATATATACCCGAGATGTAGCCCAAATCGGGTTTTTCATGAAAATGTCGCGTAAGCGAACTTAAACAACTTTTTTGTGCTCAAAGCAGTTCTGGTAATGAAAAAGGGTTATATAAATATGAAAAATAAAAATTTTCGATGTCGGTCCATATACACCCGAGATATAGCCCAAATCGGGTTTTTCATGAAAATATCGCGTAAGCGAACTTAAACAGTTTTTTTGTGCTCAAAAGCAGTTCTGGTAATGAAATAGGGTCATATAAATATGAAAAATAAAAATTTTCGATATCGGGCCATATATACCCGAGATATAGCATAGACCGGGGTTTTCATGAAAATGCAGCGTAAGCGAACTTAAACAACTTTTTGTGCTCAAAAGCAGTTCTGCTAATGAAATTAGGTTACATAAATATGGAAAATGAAAATTTCCGATATCGGTTCATATATACCCGGTGTATAGCCTAACAGGTTTTTTGATGAAAATGCCGACTAAACAACTTTTTTGTGCTCAAAAGCAGTTCTAGTAATGAAATAAGGTTATATAAATAAGGAAAAAGAATATATCCGATATCGGTCCATATATACTCGAGATATAGCCTGAACCGATTTTTCCAATAACATTTTTTTTTTTTGCTGAAAAGCAGTTCTTGTCATAAAAGAAGGTTACGAAAATAGAGAAAATTAAAATTTCTGATATCGGTCCAGATATACCCTAAATCGGGTTTTTCATGAAAATATCGCGTAAGCGAACTTAAACAATTTGTTGTACTCAAAAGCAGTTCTGGTAATGATATAAGGTTATATAAATATGGAAAATTAAAATTTTCGATATCGGGCCATATATACCCGAGATATAGCCTGAACCGATTTTTCCATTAAAAAAAATTTTTTTTTTTTTTTTTTGCTGAAAAGCAATTCTCGTTATAAAAGAAGGTTACTAAAATACAGAAAATAGAAAATTCCCATATCGGTTCATATATAACCGAGCATATTTAGGTCACATTTTGAATATACTACACATATTCGTGACTATCGTGAAGGGTATTTTAGATTCGGCCCAGCCGAATATACTACACTCTTACTTGTTTCATTTTTTATTTATTATGTATTACACATCATCACCGGAAATGCAAAATAACGTGTCATTAAAAAATTCAAAATCGGTGTTTTATTGATTACGACTACTACATCATATTACATATGTGAGCAAAATTTTGCATTCCTGTTACGAGTATAACCAAAATTTAAAATAACGTATCAAGTGCATGATTTTCTTAAACCATATAACGTACCACCACTTATGCGAATTTAAAAACTACAGAGCATTTATTTTTTTGCTTTTAATTGCTGTTAAATCAACAAAATGTGTTCTATAAACGAAAACATGTATTATAAAAGCATACAAGTTATTTAAAAAAATTAACAAAAGGGGAAAAAATTATTATAATCGAATGAACGGAAAGATCAAGGCTTGTAAAAAGAAAGAATTTGCGAAAGAAAATTTGTTCACAAATTTTGAATTAAATATGTTTGATTTATAACAGCGTTTGCGCGCGCAAGTGTAAGTTCGAAAAACTACACAATTAAACTTTTTCACAGACAAGTCTCATAGCACGTTCACATCAGCACTTAAATTCGTGTTTCGGTCTCCCACTCATGATTCAACCAACTGTTTAGCCATACAAAATTTTGACAGCGAAACCTTGTTTCAGTTTGAAACTCTACTCAAACACAAAAAAGTGTTGCCCTACACTAATTTTGTAGAAATTAGTTGGATTTTAATATAATGCTATTGCACATTTGTTCAACTATAAATATGTGCTCTCAGTTGGGTTGGGAACGGTTATTTTGAATGCTCGATTTGGGTCTCTGTTTGTAGCTAAGGGTTGTATGTGCATTGTGTATGTGGCAGTCCCGAAACTGCCAACTTTTAATAGTCTACCGACAGGCAACATTGACAAGAAGAATGACATAAGAATGCATTTCATCACCTTGTAGTGTGTAAGGTTTTGTACAATTTGCTAATCAGAGCAGTGTCGAAGGTATACACACTGGGCACTGATCAGTTTGAAATAGTTTAATTCCAACATTTTAAATGCAATAGAGTTTGTTTTAGTCTTTCGTGTTGTTATTGTTAACGTTAAACTTCCACGAACAGTACTCCCTCTTTCCTCCTTATAAGAACCTATTTTCCTACTCCAGCACAATGCGCTGCATATGTAGGGGTCATCCCCTGAGTACTGGTCCAAGATAAAAAAAAGAAGTTTATTCCTCGTGCAGTTTTCACTTCTACAGCTGTGGCTTCTTAAGTTTTTAAATAAGGAAAGTTAAATCTTGTATTTCTAGAAACATATTTTAAATAAATAGTTGAAACATTGAATAATTGGTGTTTTACTAATTCGGAAAATGATTTTGATTGAATGATTTAAAAAGGAAAAAACAACATAAAAAGCCCACTAAGCAATAGCACAACTTAAATATCAGTTTTGCATGTGCGGCAAAATGTAGCAAGTGCATTTCTGTGTGTTTAGTTAATGTACTCGTACAGTAAAAGTATACTCACCCATTTTTCAAACTCTGCGATGTAAGGCTATTGCAAAGTAAAAAATAATTTTGTTTATTAAGAGATAATTTGACAAATTTTATACAGACATTTGTTAAATAAACACAAATATCAGTTTTGCATGTGCGACAAAATGTAGCAAGTGCATTTCTGTGTGTTTAGTTAATGTACTCGTATAGTAAACGTATACTCACCCATTTTTCAAATTCTGCAATGTAAGGCTATTTGCACAAGATTGTAAATAACGTTACTATATCGACTACTGAAGCTTGCAATACAACTATATGTTTTACTGACCGCTTACGCGTGTTCATATTTTAAAATATTATCAGATTAGCCTCGTTGCGTTGCTTAAAGTTGACTTGTACTCGTAGAATGCTTAACATTTGTGTGATCACAACATATGCTACTTGTTGTTTTGTTTTTTTTTTTTTCTCGATAACAGGGTGATCATTTGACTTGTTTAAGAGTTTATAGTTTTTATTTTACTATTTCTTTTTTTAATAAAGTATACAAAAAAAAGTACGTCCAAATAAACAAGCAGCAGACTGAATGAATTTATTTTTTTTTAATTTCAATTATGTGTTTGGTAGTAAAGCTCGAAGAAAGTCAACAATTGTTCCTCCAAAGTATGATCATGACATTCAGTCTTCGTTGGACTTTTATCATTGACGGTTGTTTAAAGCGGATAGTTACGAGTTCTTCTTTATTCAAATCGCAAATGAATTTGTTTCATATTCAAACTTGGAATCTTACATCCAAAACTGACATATTTAACAAATAAAAATTTAACCTTTAGTAGTTGCTGCATGCCACAGTATGTTGTTTAAATATATTTGTGAGCGAGTTATGAGTGAGGGTACTGTAGTAAAAATTATATCTGTTTTTTTTGTTTACTGTATTGTGTGTTGAAAGGTTAAAAGAATTTCAAATGTTTTAATACTGTTCGTTAATTCTAAAATCGTGATTTGAAACTTAAAAATAAAAACAAAACAAATTTTACAGCGAAAAAGAAAAGAAAACCATTAAATACAAAATAAAATAAGTTGGAAGAATGTGAAAAGAAATGTTGCTTTAAAAATGTTGAAAGTTTGTGTCATGTAGAAAATTGCTCTAATTATCATGTTGTGGGGAATTTCTAAGTAATTGGCAGTTAAATTGCAAAGGAAAGAAAAGCATTATAAAAGGTTTTGAAACTTTGTGGATTTCGCTAAACTTTGATTTAAAATTTATTTGCTACAAAGAGATCATAGCACAAACATAACTTTTTTATCATCATCTGGTAAGTTAAATTTGATCGTTTTCATATAACTCATTTGTAGTCTTTAACATGTGTATAGGGTAAATGTACCTGAGTACCAGTAGTCGGCATTTTTTTATTTAAACTTAAATAACTAAGAATAACGGTAATTATATATTAATATAATTACTTAAAAATGTTAGATATATTCTCAACTCTCTATATGCAAAAACAAATTACAGCTTAGATGAGTATTTTAAGAGTATTAAACCTTTGTTCAGGAAGAGGTCTTCAATACATGCTGTAGTGTTTATTATCTTAGGAAAAAATTAGTGGCAAAGCCAATTTTGTAAGGCAGGTAGCTATTTACATTTTTTTAAATTTTAATCGAAGATGGTGTTTAATGATAGAAAATTGTGCAAATTTTGTTATAAATGTGAAAAGTCAAAAAGAAATATAAATTTTCTCCGATTTTTAATGATGCCGACATTAGGAACATACAAATTTCAACATTTCCAGTAGTCGGCATCCCATGCAAAATATATGTTTTTCTTCAATTTACTTCAAATTTGGGAGAATTGTTTAATATTCAATGTTACATGCAACTGAGAATATAAAAAATAAGTTTAAAGTCAGTTTACCCAGTAGTCGGCACTGTTTAAAATGAGTGCTTTACACCTGCCGAGAACTAGGTCCTAAAGTCATCAGTGGTTTCCATTACTAGTTTTTTTCTTAATTTTAAAGTAGGAAAATGGCACCTTTTTAGAAACAATGTCTTTTTTAACTCAAAACTACAATATAATTGTGTACAGATTTGTTAAACAATGAGAACAAGTCTTATATGATATTGAACAATAATCGGATTATATTTTATGCACTTACTCCAAACTTACTTCGTTAATACAACTGGCCGATCTAAGCATTTTAAAATCAGAATGAAAAGTAAGACACGATAGTTAGGTATATGTATAGTATATATTACAAATTTCAACTAAATATGCTCGAATATATATATATATATGGACCGATATCGGGGAAAAATATTTCTTCCTTGTAATCACCATTCCAAAAAAGAAATCTTTCATGGACATTCTCATGGACAACTTTGTTTAAGCTATATCTCCATTATATATGAACCGAACTTAGTTATCTATTTTCTGTATTTTAGTAATCTTCTTTCATAACGAGAATTGCTTTTCTGCAAAAAAACAAAATGTTAATGGAAAAATTGGTTTAGGCTATATGCCTGGTATATATGGACAGATATCGGAAATTTTAGTTTCCCATATTTATATAACCTTCTTTTATTACCAGAACTGCTTTTAAGCAAAAAATTGTTTAAGTTCGCTTACTCGACATTTTCATGAAAAACGATTACACATTCATTTCTTTTTTACACACGATGTCTCAGGCAGTAAAGGCGGTAGGTCTTATTGAAGGTCTGTTTTAATAGTTATCATGTACGTACTTTAGTAGGCCTTATTGATGGCCTTCTTAGCAGGTCTAATTGAAGGCTTTCTGCAGAAGAAGCCATCTATAAGTCTTTCATTGTAAGGCAGGCAAAAATGAGTATGTAGCATAATAACCCGTTTGTACACCTTCCTATATCAGGGATTGCGTAATCCTTCTTGAAGACCTTCATCAGAAGTTATGCACAAATGAGTATCGGACCTAAAATAATGTATTAAAAGGCCTTCAGAAAAGCCTTTCGGATTTCTAAAAACTGAAATTTCAAATATTTTATTACTTACGAGGAAAAATCCATTTATTTCCCAACAAAGTCTTTTTTAGTTCAATAACTTAGTAAGACGATATTCCAACTTATTTATACCATCTGAATAATACGACTTTGGGAACCCCTCAAAATACGCGTTAGTTTCAGTAATTACTTCTTCGTTTGAGAATAATCTTTTTCCTGAGAGCCATTTTTTCAAGTTTGGAAACAGAAAAAAGTCTAAGAGCTACCAATTCGAAGAGTATTTGACATAATTTTAGCATCGTATCTAATGATGTGTGAACCGTTGCGTTGTCTTGAAGAAATTGCTTTTTTTTTCTTTAAATGTGGTCGTTTTTTCTTGATTGCATCAATCAGTTGATCCAATACTGCACGATAATACTTTTCTGTGATTGTGGATGCTTTTTCAAGATAATCGATGAGCAATATTCCGTGTGCATCCCAAAATACAGTGGTCATAACATTGTCAGCCGATTTCATTGTCTTCGCCTTCTTCGGAGCGATTCCTCCAGCTGTCACTCATTGTTTCGACTGATTTTTAGTTTCAGGTATGTAGCGGTGGACCCACGTCTCATCAGCAGTTATTAGCCTAAAATCAATAGGATTATGCTTTATCATGTGCAAACACCTCTGTGATCTGGTCTGTCGAGCTCGTTTTTATTCGTAGAACACACGTTCATATGATATGTTTACCATTTCAACAATCTCACGTAACTTAACTCATAACGATATCGAGAATTTTCTTGATATTTTCTTCAGTAACCAACCCTTTTGGTCTTCCTGTTGATGGTATTGTTGCAGTGCTTGTTCAATATTTTACCACGTAATATTTACACAAAAATTTTGCGTTTGTGCTGCCATCTACTGCTAGGTATCTTCAATATCAATCCGCCCTCATAGTATATATCGTTTTGTTGGATATTTTCCCCGAAAAAATATAAAGATTTTGCCATGACCTATGTCCTATGTTGTACAGACTTGAACCATTTCATTGTTAAACAAGATTTTGTATGTATATTACTCGATAAATGGTCGTTTTATATATTTTAGATAGTATTTTACAAACTACTCCTCTGTGGTGTAATGTGGAGTAGTTTTGAGACTAATTTTATGCTGGGTTGTACGTGTTCCAACCCTCGGACATCGTAATGTTAAAAAACAAGACCATGTCTTTGCCTTACTATTGGGTTAGTTTTGGGTTACTTCTAGTCCGTTGCGGACAATTCTTTACACGCCTGTATGGGCTAGTCGCATTTTTTGGAATGTAGTCGCTAAACAGATGAAAAATATTGCACATATATATACATATACTCAGTAAGTTTTTAGTAACAAATTATTATAAAAATCGTGTATTATTCATTGCCTCTTTCCAAAATGTTTTATCTACGATTAATTTAAATAGAGGTTGTTGTTTTTTGCATACAATTAATAAAATTGCTTAGTTCATTTTCAGAATCGGTCACAGTGTCATATTTATCAGTACACAAACGATTGTGTGACTGTGAACTAAATTACCACCCTACACTCACAGTAAAATAGTTCAGTTACGAGCATATTCGGAATTAAAATAGATGTTTGTTGTATTTATGGGACACGAATGAGTGAAACATCTAGAAAATTTGTATGAACTATACTCAATATTTTGAGTGCATTTCATACAATTTTTTTGGACACTAGAAAGCTTACGAATACAACAGAAAATATAAAGTACAATGAACATAAAAGAAGACAAAGACAATACGAAACTGCAATATTCTGCAGCAACAGACTGTTAAAAATTCTGTGATATTTGTGTTAAGTTTGACTAGAAATGTTTGTGTTGTTTTTTATATAATTTTGTTTCATTTAATTATATGTGCAATTGCACAATTATGTTTGTGAAGTCCGGTTTTTTATTAACTTAATTAACAAAAATTCGTAAATTAAACTTGCGATAAATATTCCCCTACGGTAATTAATTTATTGTTTTGATAGATTCTACAATAAAAATATACAAACGACAATGTAGTTTAATAATTAATTGTATAAAACAAGCAAAACGTTGAAAGAAAAAATAAAATGAAATAGCTTTATTTTATTTTATTCGTTTTTGGACTGACCATGATTAGAACGTGCCATACCCATTTATAAGATAAGATACGGTCATACATACTTTAATAATATATTCAGTCTGTTATATCTACAATATAAATCATCTGCAATTGAGGATGAGTTTCCGTCAACAAGCTTGAAAAATCCGGTCAGAAAAAGAGTTTCAGTTACTTTGGAAAGATTTTTCGAAAAAGGACTTAGTACAACCAGAAAGATATATGTATATTTCTGAAGAGAAGAACAAATATATCAAGGGTTTATACGCTTATCTTCTAGAAAGTGATGTAAAATTCTTTTTTAAATTATTCATTTAAGTTTTTAAACAGAGCAGTTAGTAAATTTTTCTAAGTACATACATACACAGGCCAATGTAATCAAGTATTTTGAATATTTTGGAAACCAATTTACCTTAGTTCAGTGTATTTGAATTTTTATTTTACTATTGGTATTCTACTTTATATTACTATTATATATCGCAAAATGATATGAAATGAAAAATATATGTAAGTGAATTTAATTTGGATATTTTTCACATACAAATATACATACATAGGTATATACGTAAAAATAACTTATAATATATGTTGACACCTAGGTCAACATATTATTTTATTACATTTTAATTTATTACATTTATTGACATATTATTTATTACATTTATTACATTTTGCTTGTCACTGTTGTAACCTACATTTAAGGTATTACTAAAAATCGCAACTCTTGCAGTTATTTAACATAATAATAATTAGGTCATTTATCGCTTGATTTCCGCATTAACCAAGAAAAATGTTAAATTGCAGAAAACACAATAATTGTTGAATCATTCCGTATTAAATTTCTTTTGTATTTACTTAATTAATTTGTATAAAACCAATTGAACAAATAAACTATTATGTCAGTAATAAAACCCATTTTAAGGTGTAATCATTGCTAACATTGGGTTCTTCAGGTTAAAGTGCTTGATGGACATTAGACAAATAAAATAGGTTTAATACAAGTTCATGTGCTTGTGTTGAAAACTATTATCAAACTCAACAATATATTTTCATAAACATACCTGAGGATAACACAATTTTATTTTTGTTTTAATTTCATATACTATTAATCGTATATCCATAACAATGTTACTTACGGTAAAATAACGCTTTAAATTTAAATTTTATCAAATGTGAATATAGAATAAAATGCATCCATAATATCTAGAAAACGATAAGAGAAAGAGATATACGGTGTGAGAAAATCGATAGATTTATAAAATTTATCCCAGAAAATGGCCCCATCTCATTTTTTGCTTTTGTGATATCTGTGAAGATAAATTCGGTGCGACGAAATGGCGAAGTTATTTGAAAATCAAGAATTTGCGTTGACACACCCCGCCCCTTCCAAAAAAAAAAAAAAAAAAAAAAAAATCAGGGGAACTTTTCCATATACAATAACAGTTTTGAAAATTAGTCTGCATATGACAAAGTTATTTGAAATTCAATTATTAGAAAGGGTAGTCGGTGACACCCCTCAAACTCCACCATTTTAAAAAAAATAAAAGTTAATGGACGTTTGGATAATAAGGATCGCCCAAAACCACATAAAAAATACTTAGGTAAAGAATTGGTCCAAAAATAACGAAACTATTTTTGGGACCGTAATATTTAACACCCCGACTAAAAAAATGTTTGTATCTTTTCTTTATGCAAGAAGAATTTTAAAAATTGGTCCATATACGAGTATGACAAATTTATTCGATAATCTATAATTGTTACCTAAATTTTACGACAACAAACCCGCGCCCTCTCAATTTTCAAAAAAAAAAAAAAAAAAAAAACAACATAGTGGTTGAATAAACACATACACGTTAGTATAAGACATATGTACCTTTGAAACAATATACTGTTATGATGGACCATATATACTTCTGCATGTGTACGTATGTAAGATATGAAAAAATTGGTCCATATACGAGTATGACAAATTTATTCGATAATCTATAATTGTTACCTAAATTTTACGACAACAAACCCGCGCCCTCTCAATTTTAAAAAAAAAAAAAAAAAAAAAAACAACATAGTGGTTGAATAAACACATACACATTAGTATAAAACATATGTACCTTTGAAACAATATACTGTTATGATGGACCATATATACTTCTGCATGTGTACGTATGTAAGATATGAAAGCAAATATGCAGAAAATATTTTATTTGAATCATTTGTCTTATATCATAATATAATATAAAAAATAAAAAGACAAAAGATATTTTTCTTTTGAATTAGTATTGAATAAAAGTAGAACAATAGTTAAACAAATTAAAAAAAAAATTATATTTGAACAGAATAACAGTTACTTTTTGAATGTATATATCTTACAACAACAAAATTGTGTCATATTATTGTGGATACAAAGTCAGTAAATATATGAACATTTATATGAGTGTGTGTATATTTTTATATTTGCATATGTATGTAAGTATATTCCTATATATACTTATATATATTCTAATACATATTTGCATGAGACATGCTTGGAAAAAATGGAAAATCGATTAGGTCCAGATTGAAACTTTACATGACTGAACTCAAAAGTATGTAAACGGGTTTATTACCCAGCAAAAGTTTATCAATAACAAAAAATTTTCCATCGCACACTACTTTATAGATTTTATTATACACATGTTATATAACGTAAAATTTCAGCGTTAAATAATAATTTCGTAAGGAACTTGCCAGGATTGTATCAATACCAAGAACTTCTTTCATCTTACATTACTTCAGAGTTAAATAATGACTATAATAGATAACATATAGGGTTACCAGACGTTCAGAAATGGCCTGGATTGTATAATAAGCAAAAATTTACTTCAATCACAAATTCTTATCAAGCGTATTAACCACAACTTCTTAAATCATACATTACTATATAGTTTTTGTTACATGTTATTGTATATAACATAAAACTTCAGTGGTAAATAATGACTTCAAGATTCATATAATGGATAGGGTTGCCAGATGTACTGGAATGGCCTACACTGTCAAATAATCTAATAATTTCTGGATAGAAAAGAATTTATTAAATTTACATTTTTATTATTTCGTATTTTACAGAAAGAAAATGTTTATATAAAGAAAACATTGAGTGTCCTCATATTGTACAATTGTATTTGAACATCAATTTATTGATGTACAGATACTAACACTAAAATTTCTGGGCTTAACGACTTTAATCAGTTGGCTGGGAATAAGTGAACATTTTTTATTTTGACGAGCAATCACTAAAATATACTTAAAATATTTAATATTTCATTTATTATCAATTTATAATTCAATTTAAGATCATAATGCAAGACTAATTTCAATTGTTATGTTTCCTGGATTTTTATGTTATTGATTGTTATGTTTCTTACAATATTACCAGTATTTATTTACTTAAATATATTATGCAAAGGTTTGCAAAGAATGAATGTATGCACAGCATGATGGTGTTTACATATATAACGACCTAACCCTTCAAATAGAAAGTGGGAGCGTGGTAAATAGCGAAATGCCGGAAACTATCAAACACTACAATTATATGAGGCAGATTAATTCACCAGTGCTAGCCAGATCCAAAAATCTTGATTGCCAAACAACAACGCTGATCAAACTTACGAAATAATTATGATGGAGGGGGAGCTGCTATTCAGCCCAGAGTTGCTTTATAATTTTTTTTTTAATTTTGTAATTTTTTAATTATTAGAGTAGTTTTAGATTAACCGCCAAGTGAATTTTTCCAATTTTCCATTTATTTGCCTGTTAGTATGAGATGACCCTAATAATTTATGTTGATTAATCTTTTAATTTTCAATCTGGTTAATTTGTATATTTTAGTTTGCAATCCCATAGGCATGAGGTTGAATACCTAATATTGTAAGCGGATTACATATTTTCTTTCTTATCGCCATTTTTTTAAAGCACCCGTATATTTCAGTTTAATTTTAATACATAAAGTTTTCGCATTTACATATATATTAAAAATATGCGCGGATACACTCAAAGCATATGTATATATTTTTGAAATTTCATCTATTTGTAATTGTTTGTATTTCAATGTTTCTTGTACATAAAACGAATGTCAAGTGCTTATGACCAGGGCTGTCAGATTTTTTTCACCTCCAGCGTCTTCAAAATTCGCCAAAATACTTTTTGTATGATCTTTAAACGACAAGAGATCCCTAAAAGATTCCTCAAATTATATTTCACAGTTTTGTAGTCATATATAATTTGTATTCTTTTTATTCATATATAATACATATTTATTTCATAGGATTATTGGCCCTATGGGACTAGTATTACATATTATAAATTAATAAAATAAAATTACATACATATGTACCTACTCGTACGCTGCCAGTCAGCTCTTATTTATTTGTATATTGATGATAAATAGTTGAACTTATTGAATTGGTCAAGCGGCCGTATTAAAATACATCCTGTTTACATGATACCGAGTTCGAATCCTAGAGGGTGCTAATGAGCAGTGTAGTGATGCGAAACAGCTAGTTGCCCCCCAGCTTAATGTGTTCAATTATTTTTTCCTGTCTTCTTTGATCAAGAGTTATTGATCGCGGCAATTATTGTTATAATTAAAAAAGGTATAAAAAGGTTTGAACTTGAGCCAGACAAATACCATCATACAATATTCGAAATATTCAATAAGTTCAACTATTTATCATTAATGTATGTACATAAAATTTTTTCCTTTCATTTTTATTTTATCTTCGTCGCAGCTAAGTCTCAGTTTACATTATATAAGTTTTGTCGCTACAGTTCCTATTTTGGAGGTGAGAAGGGGAAGAATTACTGATAAGGTTCACATATGCATATACTCGTGCAATTCGGTTTTTACAAGTGAAGTTGGCTGAATTTTTTTTACATTTGCTTTTTTTTTTTGCTTTAAAGGAGAAACGACAAAACTATTGACAACAAAAGTTGTACAGTGTAAACTGCAACTAAAACGACAAAATAGAACAGAGGTAAAACGCGACAAAAAAGGCATATACCAATAAGCATAAAAACCCAGTACATATCACTCATTTGTACTGTGCGCGTTTTGTGATTTAATTCGGGACCAATAAATAAAACTTTTTCCTCGTTCGTAAAACAAAATATATCACTTCGCTTGCCACTTAGACAATATATTTTGGTATAGAATAATATAACAATGATTTTACACAAAGGTTTTTGTGAAAATTATGTTTAAAACATGTTATTGTTGTATTTGTTTGCATACAGTAGACAATATATAACTTAGATGTCTCTTTAATACAATTCTCTATTTTTCTCTTATTGACCTTTGATAAAAGTTACTTTCAATAGTTCTGTTATACTCTGTGTCTAACACAACACAAAAATTAAGTTTAAGGCCCATACCACGCGTTCTAAGCGTCGGTAAAAAAATTTGAATTAATGCAATTGCTTGAGAGAAGTTACACATCACAGAGCATAGGACTCATAGGCGTGTACGACGTAAAAAATATGTTTACTTCCTACTTTTGCACGCGTCATAAACGTAATAAAAAGTGTCAATTGTTTTTGATAACCGGAGATCACAATTGATTTTATTATTTCAAAGTTAACGCAAAGAATGTTTGTGCCGTTGATTGTTGTTTTATGTTTTTGATTAAAAAAAATGTTTTTATTTACAAAATACTTCAAACACAACTAAAAATTTATCTCATGAAGAGCGTTCGAGTTTAGAAAAGTGTAGAAAGTTTGAAAGGCGTAAAAAGTATAGCGCGTATAACATAAATATAAATTTTCGTCAGGCTAACATTAGACTATACGTATGGGATTTTTCTTATTAGCAGAATGAAAAAATCCTAATTTGAAGAAGCTACTTAGTTTTTAAATTATGTATATTCAAAAGTTATACGTTTTAGAGGTTAATTTTCTTACATTGCGAACAAAAATCGTTAGCTTCCCAATTGTTAGTGCTTACTACAATATTTTCTCATGTCCAAACATCTTATATGTCAAATTTTAGCTGGGTAGTAATGACGGAATAAATTATGTTTCTTTACTATCCAAGTTAACTTACTTTTACATATATGTTTATTCACAACTATGTATATAAAGATGTAAAAGTATTCTTAAAAATATGTTAATGTTTCTTTTCATTTCCAATCACAATTTGCTTTTGTGTGTCGAATTGATTGCTTTTTTCATGAACTATCACAACAAAAACAAAATATGTACATAAAAAAATAGTTTTTATATAATAATAATGATAATTATGACCAAAAAAAATTCAAGAATAACAGAGCTAAAAATAATAATAATGTGAAAACACTGGAATTTTACTGACTGATGATGTTTCTTCATCTTCATGACTTAAAACAAAGAGGTGATTGACAAGAACTAACATTATTGTTTTTTGCTTTTTCTTTTTTTTTTTAATTATTTCCGTTTGAGAAAAATTCTGAGACCTACTTTTTTTTGGTAGTATGGCTTTAAATTCTGAAAAAGTTATACAATAACGAACTAAGATAATGTCTTTCTGTTGGGCATAGATTTTGTATTGAATTTGAAATCATTAGCGATGTTAAATTTCATTTCAAATAAAAAAACCAATACAATAATGTGCGCTTAATTGTTCAGAAGATAATTAATTTTCTAATTCAATTTTATACATAATATATATATATATATATATATATATATATATATATATATATATATATATATATATATATATATATATATATATATATATATATATATATATATATATATATATATATATATATATATATATATATATATATATATATATATATATATATATATATATATATATATATATATATATATATATATATATATATATATATATATATATATATATATATATATATATATATATATATATATATATATATTGTAACGCTCAAAGTCGGTGGCCTCGTTTTGGAGCAACACACGTGAAGTAGTGTTCCCGTTTTTTCATATATTTCTATTTATTTAGTTATTCCAATTATTATTAACGCAAGAAGCGTTGTTATATTTACTTTTGAATTAATAATTAATTTAGTATAATAAGTTACATGTAATGTAGGTTAAATTATTTCTAAGTTTGAAAATTTTATTTAAAATTACCGGTCAGTGTAGATGGCACCACCACACAATGAATAAATATCAACCATGAGACAATGTTTGCTAAACACAGCCGCACATATGGTTGCGCGTAGGTGTTAGTGCGTGTATGTGTGCTCATCGTAGAGTATAAAAGCACGAGCATCAGCATATTCGGGGCAGTTTGGCAAGTGGACGGCCTGCAGGCAAGAATTGCCTTGAAGAAGAGTTTTTAATTCTAATTCAAAGCATATAATATTTTTTGAGTGCCCATAGCCATGGCAAAGTACCAATAAGGGGTAGTGAGGAGTTCTTAATTCCTAACATTTTAGTCTGGAGTGGTTCCTCTTTGCCTGGTTTGCCTCATCGTCAGGTTGGTATTCGAGGGAGAGTTTTGAATTCTCCTGAGAATAGTTTGCCAACGTTGGAGGGAAACGGAGAGTGAAGGTGTTATTAATACCTTCACCATCCGCCAGAGAAGTTTTTAATTCCACGCCAGTGCAATACCAGAGCCAGTGGTGAAGCGAGTGCGTCCGGGCAGGAGTTTTAAATTCCTCCATAGCAGACCGCAACCCCCCTCCAACGTCAGCCGTACGTGGTGCCACAGCCGCATGTGACCAAACACATAAGGAATATTTTGTATTAGTTTATTTTAATAAAGAAACCACACTGAAGACTATTTCTTTGTTTTCTGCATAAAGCGTAAGTGTCGTTACAATATATATATATATATATATATATATATATATATATATATATATATATATATATATATATATATATATATATATATATATATATATATATATATATATATATATATATATATATATATATATACATATATATATATATATATATATATATATATATATATATATATATATATATATATATATATATATATATATATATATATATATATATATATATATATATATATGATGGACCCTGTCTGGGTATCGCATACCCATACCATCAACACGCTAAATTTACCTTCTTTTTCTCTTTTCCTACTGATAGACATGACACAGACATATCGTGATATGTACAATTCATTTTTAAAATAAAAAAATATAAAGACTGACCATATATCGAGTACGATATAAATGTACAAGTGCTTTTATTCATTAGTCGTTTTAAAACCAAATAACAAAGTACCAGCTGGTGACCACGTTCGAAGATTTTACACTTTTTTGACGTGATTTGAAAATCGTCAACTTACCACCATTTTATTAATCATTTAAGTCGCCATTTTGTACACGGATCATCCCGCTTGAAGTTATTCACGACAACGGAAAACACAAGCTCCAGCGACAGGGACAGTCTGCCGGAGCCAACAGCTGCAAGCATTTCTGCAGTATATGCCCGTTTACCTATGGCAGAAATGTCTAACAACAACTTCGAAGCTTGATTTACAACGATGGATTTTTGGTTCGCTGCATCCGGAATTGATGCCGACAAACAAAAAACTGCCATAATTCTGGCGGCATTAGGTCCAAACTTAATATCGAAATTAATAGATGTAACTGCCACCTCAAGCGGACAGATATGATTACATAAAGTCAAAAATCATTGAGCACCAATCATCGGCTCCGATTTTATATGTAAAGCATTACGACTTATTAATCGACTAACGACGCAACAGGCTTATAGATAATTTAACCGGACTTATATCACAACTTACATCATCAAAAGTTTGCAACAAAACGTGTATAACAACTTTCAGCTCAACCGAACCTTATGCTGAAATTTTACAAAAAGTTTGTAGACATCACGGAGCCTTCGCCTTACGGTTCGACGACAAAAACCGAAATTACACATAAAATTGAGACTGTAGGACCCTTTTCTGCCGTCCCAAACGACTCTCGCCGGAGAAGCTGGCTGCTGCCAAGGCAGAATTTGAGTTTCTATTGAAAGCAGGTATATGCCTCTAAGAGCAACTGGTAGAGCCCATTGCACCTAGTCAAAAAAAAGTGATGGCCATGTGGAGATTATCGTGCCCTCAATGCACTAGCGTTGCCAGATCAGTATCCTCTACCATACTTAACCAACTTTACAGCAAATTTAAGTGGTAAAACCATTTTTTCTAAAATAGATTTTAAAAAGCCTTCCAACAGGTTCCAGTATATCTTGATGGCGTCCTAAAAACAGCTATCAGTACGTCTTTTGGTCTCTATGAATTTAAATTCATGACCTTTGGGTTGTGTAATGCCGCTCAAACTTTCCAAAGGCTAATTACTCGTAATGAAGTACTTCGTGGTTTGGACTACGTCTTTCCATATATAGATCATATTTTCATCGCTTTTCGCTCGATTGAACAACACCGCCTAGAACTAACAGAAGTTTTTTAGCGCCTTCGAGAACACAATCTGACCATTAACTTAAAAAATCTGAATTTGGCAAAACAGAAATTAGATTTCTAAGTTACCTCGTCATGTCGATGGAATACGTCCTTTGCCGGAGAAATTTGCTGCCGTCCAAAACTTTTCAGAACCAAAGATATCTTAAAATCTCTAGCGATTTATCGCGATGATAAACTTTTATAGGAAATTTTCGGCACATGCTGTTTTCATCAATTAGAACAGCAAAAATTAGTTGTCAGCAGAAAAAAGGAAAAAAGATAAAAAGCCTTTATTGTGGTCTCATCAGGCTGAAAATGATTTCGAGCAGTGTAAACGCGAATTAGATAAAACAACACAAAGCCTCAGACACTGCCGTCGGGACCGTTCTCCACCAAAATGTAGATGGCAACTTGCAACCACTCAGATTTTATTCGAAAAAACTAAACGATACCCAATGCAAGCCCTCCAACGTATAACGGAGAGCTAACTGCTATCTACCAGGCTGTACTTTGCTTTAGGTACATTATTGAAGGTGGACAATGCTATATCGTAACAGACCACCGACCGTTTACACCGGCCTCGTAGAATACGTCAACTTGACTTTATTAGTCAATTTATTACAGATATCACTTATATCCCAGGTTCGGAAAATACGTCCGCCGATGCAAATTCATGGAAAAATTCAAAATTTATCGCATTCTGGTGTCCGCGCTACTACAAAGCTAGTCACTTCAACGTTTTGTTGGCCAAGATTCGAATTCCAGTGGGTGCTGATGAGTAGTGTAGCGACTACGAAACAGCTAGTTATCCCCCAGATAATGGTATTCAATTATTTCTTTTGTTCTTCTTTGGTCTTATTGATTCACAGCAATTATTATTATTATATGGTGGCAGAACAGCGTATATGGCGCTTAAATTAACTTTAAAACCACAATTCTAATATTACAATATTACAAAAATACTCCTGGAAAGGTACTGTGTTGCAAATTTGTAAGATCATAGTATAGGAAAACCTACGAAAATTTTTTAGAGGCCCTTGATCACATGTTACAAGATTTTATAAGCAACAAAAAATTATTTGGAGGAGCACTATTTGTGGTAGCCGGTGATTTCCAACAAAAATTGCCTGCAATTTCACTGATGATGAGCTTAGTGCGTGCCTCAAATCATATCTTCTTTGGCGTATTGAAACTAACAACAAATATGCGATCTGTAATATGATGCACAAACCATTATTTTTTTTTATCGAACTTTTGTAATATGACACAATGCATTGAAGAGTTACTTAATTGTGTATTTCCGAATGTTGAACACAATTAGAAAAATGAACAGTGATTACGTGAGCAACCGTCACTTCTTGCCAAAAACAATAAACAATAAAATTCTAAATAAAATCAGCGAATCTACAATTACAAAAAAATCTATCGATACCGTGATAAGAGATGAGGATGCTGTAAATTGTCCTTTTGGGTTTTTAACTCACTTTATGTTTCAGGACTTCCACCATATGTGCTGCAACTGAAAATTGGAAGTACCAATTATTTTACATCCACTATAACTTTGCAATGGCACTCGACTTGCAGTAAAAAAAACTGCGAAACAACTTAACCGAAGGGATAATTATTGTTTAGTGTTTGCAATGACAATTATTAAAGTTCAAGGTCAATCCGCTCAAGTTTATGGCTTGAATTTGTCAAGTCCATGTTTCTCCCATTGACTGCTTATGTTTCGTATAGACAAACTAAAATAATTGTATATCCCAATGTGCTATAATGGTTAGCAAAATCATCATCAGCATTTTTTATTTCATTGTAATTAAGGAGTAGCAACGCACACCGGGTTAAGCCAGTAAATTATAAATTTTATGTCTGGTTAAAAGAACAAATCTGAGAGTTCAATATATTGTCGGTTCGATCTACATATTTATATAGTTATCTTGCAAATGTAAAATATACTAGTTTTGGATCATCAATATTAAATACAAATAAAATTTTTCCATAACAACACAGCCCTAGATGAGTTGGAAATACATAGAATAGGCAACATTGTATTGGTTAAACTACGTCACCTAACGGGAAATCGTGCGCATGGCGTAATCTGTATTTTTATCATTCTTGACCGCTAAATACGTAAAGAACAATAACCAATAAGAATATGCTGAATGCTAAAAACAAATTAATCGAATCGATGCCTCGAAGACTGAATGCTGTTATGAAAGCAAAAGGAAAAGCAACCAAGTACTAAATTGCAATTCGTTGTATAAAAAACTGTTTTGTTCACTTTATTTTGACGCATAAAGAATTGAGTAGAATCTGTTTTTAGACAAAAATGTAAAGGGTATATATAAGTTTGTGATTCCGTTTGTAATTTCTACAGTTTTTTTTTTGCGACCCTATAAAGTATATATATTCTGAATCAGATTTAATGGAAAAGTCGATTAAGCGATGTCCGTCTGTCCGCTGTTGAAATACCGTTTCTGAGAAAACCATTAGACTTAGAAACTTTTTTCTTTCACCATTCTTTTACCCCCATCGATTCATGGGTTTGCTATTGAAATTCATTAATATCGGCCCACGTATAGCTGAGATACATTCAAAATTCCGAAAAAAGCCATTTTTTTGCAGTTTTGTATGAAAATTTTTGAAAACAAAAGTTGTTTGTTTTGCTTCAAACTTCACACACTTATTAAGCATGGTGACTTAAAGGCAAAAAATGTTTTTTTCAGATATCGGTCCATATATACCCGAGATATAGCCCAAATCGGATTTTTAATGAAAATGTCACATAGGCGAAGCTAAACAACTTTTTTTTGCTTAAAAGTAGTTCTGGTAATAAAATAAGAATATATAAATATGGAAAATGAAAACTTCCGATATCGGTCCATATATACCCGAGACATAGCCTAAACCGGGTTTTTCATGAAAATGTCGCGTAAGCGAACTTAAACAACTTTTTTTTTGCTTAGAAGCAGTTCTGGCAATGAAACAAGGTTATATAAATATGGAAAATGGAAATTTCCGATATCGGTCCATATATACCCGAGATATGGCCTAAGCCGCGGTTTTCATGAAAATGTCGCGTAAGTGAACTTAAACATCTTGTTTTGCTTAAAAGCAGTTCTGGTAAGGAAATAAGGTTATATAAATATGGAAAATGGACATTTTTCGATATCGGTCCATATATACCCGAGATATAGCCTAAACCGGGGTTTTCATGAAAATTTCCCGTAAGTAAACTTAAACAACTTTTTTTGCTCCAAGGCAGTTCTGGTAATAAAACAAGGTTATATAAATATGGAAAATGAAAATTTCCGATATCCGTCTATATATACCCGAGATATAACCTAAACATGGTTTTCATAAAAATGCCGCGTAAGCAAACTTAAACAGCTTTTTTTCCTTAAAAACAGTTCTGGTAATGAAATAAGGTTAGATAAATATGGAAAATAACCTAAAGCGGGTTTTTATACGTGACTATTGTGAGGGTATTTTAGATTCGGCCCAGCCGAATTTACCACACTCTTACTTGTTTTATTACTAGAACTGCTTTTAATGAAAAAACGTTGTTTAAGTTCACTTACGCGACATTTTCATGAAAACCGCGGTTTAGGCCATATCTCTGGTATATATGGACCGATATCGGGCATTTCCATTTTCCATATTTATATAACCTTATTTCATTACCAGAACTGCTTCTAAGCAAAAAAAAAGTTGTTTAAGTTCGCTTACGCTGCATTCTCATGACAAACCCGGTATAGGCTATATCTCAGGTATATATGGACCGTTATCCGGAATTTTCATTTTCCATATTTATACAACCTTACTTTATTACCGGAACTGCCTTTGAGCAAAAAAAAGTTTTTTAAGTTCGCTTATGTGGCATTTTCATGAAAAACCCGTTCTAGGCTATATCTCGCGTATATATGGATCGATAGCGAAAATGTTTATTTTGCATATTTATATAACCTTATTTTATTACAAGAACTACTTTTAAGCAAAAAAAGTTGTTTAAGTTTGCTTACGCCGCTTGTTCATGAAAAACCCGGTTTAGGCTATATCTCGGGTATATATGGACCGATATCGGGAATTTTCATTTTTCATATTTATATAATTTAATTTTATTACCAGAGCTGCTTTTAAGCAAAACAAAGTTGTTTAAGTTTGCTTACGCCGCATGTTCATGAAAAACCCGGTTTAGGCTATATCTCGGATTATATGGACCGATATCGGGAATTTTCATTTTCCATATTTATATAACCTAATGTTATTACCAAAACTACTTTTAAGCAAAAAAAGTTGTTTAAGTTTGCTTACGCCGCTTGTTCATGAAAAACCCGGTTTAGGCTATATCTCGGGTATATATGGACCGATATCGGGAATTTTCATTTTTCATATTTATATAATTTAATTTTATTACCAGAGCTGCTTTTAAGCAAAACAAAGTTGTTTAAGTTCGCTTACGCGACATTTTCATGAAAACCCCGGTTTAGGCTGTGTCTCGGGTATATATGGACCGATATCGGAAATTTTCATTTTCCATATTTATATAACCTAATGTTATTACCAAAACTACTTTTAAGCAAAAAAAAATTGTTTAAGTTTGCTTACGCCGCATGTTCATGAAAAACCCGGTTTAGGCTATATCTCGGATTATATGGACCGATATCGGAAATTTTCATTTTCCATATTTATATAACCTTATTTTATTACAAGAACTACTTTTCAGCAAAAAAAGTTGTTTAAGTTTGCTTACGCCGCATGTTCATGAAAAACCCGGTTTAGGCTATATCTCGGGTATATATGGACCGATATCGGAAATTTTCATTTTCCATATTTATATAGCCTTATTTTATTACCAGAACTACTTTTAAGCAAAAAAAAGTTGTTTAGCTTCGCCTATGTGACATTTTCATTAAAAAAACGATTTGGGCTATATCTCGGGTATATATGGACCGACATCTAAAAAAAAAAAATTTTTGCCTTTAAGTCACCATGCTTAATAAGTGTGTGAAGTTTGAAGCAAAACAAACAACTTTTGTTTTCAAAAATTTTCATACAAAACTGCAAAAAAAAATGTTTTTTTTCGGAATTTTGAATATATCTCAGCTATACGTGGACCGATATTAATGAATTTCAATAGCAAACCCATGAATCGATGGGGTAAAAGAATGGTGAAAGAAAAAAGTTTCTAAGTCTAATGGTTTTCTCAGAAACGGTATTTCAACAGCGGACAGACGGACATCGCTTAATCGACTTTTACATTAATTCTGATTCAGAATATATATACTTTATAGGGTCGCAAAAAAAAACTGTAGAAATTACAAACGGAATCACAAACTTATATATACCCTTTACATTTTTGTGAAGGGTATAATAAGGTTAGATAAGTATGGAAAATGAAAATGCCCAATATCGGTCCATATATACCCGAGATATAGCCTAAAACGGGGTTTTCATGAAAATGTCCCGTAAGTAAAGTTAAATAACTTTTTTTGCTCAAAGGCAGTTCCGGTAATAAAGTAAGGCTACATAAATATGGAAAATGAAAATTTCTTATATCGGTCTATATATATCCGAGATATAACCTAAACGGGGTTTTTCATAAAAATGCCGCGTAAGCGAACTTAAACAACTTTTTTTCCTTAAAAACAGTTCTGGTAATGAAATAAGGTTAGATAAATATGGAAAATGAAAATGCCCGATATCGGTTCATATATACCCGAGATATAGCCTAAAACGGGTTTTTATACGTGACTATTGGGAAGGGTATTTTAGATTCGGCCCAGCCGAATTTACCACACTCTTACTTGTTGTTTCATAAATTATGTTGTTGTAAATAAATGTTGTTGTGTTTTTAGTATTATGAAAACAATCGAATACTGATTTCAGAAAACCTATTTTGTTGAAATTAATCGTATTTTAAAAGACTGAAATAATATCTTTATTGTAAAAAATGAATTTGCACACGTTCTTTTGACGGTCACAGCACATCTTAGCAATTCTTTCTTACACCTGTTGTTAAGTAAATGTAGCAAGCTGAGTGTACGAGTATGTTGTACCGTATAATTTTTTTGAGCAATGACATGTAATGTTTTTCTATTAAGAAAAAAAAAACATCATAGTAAAGGTCCGTTGGCGGTTTAATGAACCTTTCCGTTTTCCGTTTTGTTATTTGTACTTTGATGTTTTCATTCTGCTAATCAAATTATGTTTTTGAAGCATACACATGTTACTCGTCTGAACGCGTGTGCTTTTGTGAGGAGATAACATTCTAAACCTATTTGATTTTACACGATAATTTTATTGTTTAAAGTGCAACAAAACTGAAATGATTCTTTTAATATTCTTTGTTTTATTTTCATGTTTTTGTTCTGTGTACATGTTTCATAATTTTAACAATGTCCCGGAGTTTTGTACAATCATTTGTTTTATTATGACTTTTTCCCGTAATAGACACCTCTTATGTTGGAACATAAACACAACAAACTCTTGCGTCTTAAGCAACGTGTGTTGGCAACGGTGCTAGTCTTTGGCAGGTGAATAAAGTTTACATATAAATATGCATGCATGTACATGAGACAAGATCAATTTTCGCTTCACTTTCAACATGAGGTTTTAACAAGTAAGAGTGTAGTATATTCGGCTGGGCCGAATCTAAAATACCCTTCACGATAGTCACGAATATGTATAGTATATTAAAAATGTGACCTAAATATGCTCGGTTATATATGAACCGATATCGGAATTTTCTATTTTCTGTATTTTAGTAACCTTCTTTTATAACGAGAATTGCTTTTCAGCAAAAAAAAAAAATTTTTTAATGGAAAAATCGGTTCAGGCTATATCTCGGGTATATAAGGACCGATATCTGAAAAAAATCTTTTTTTGTCTTTTAGTCACCATGCTTAATAAGTGTGTGAAGTTTGAAGCAAAACGAACAACTTTTGTTTTCAAAAATTTTCATACAAAACTGCAAAAAAAATGGTTTTTTTCGGAATTTTGAATATATCTCAGCTATACATGGACCGATATTACTGAATTTCAATAGCAAACCCATGAATCGATGGGGTAAAAGAATGGTGAAAGAAAAAAGTTTCTAAGTCTAATGGTTTTCTCAGAAATGGACATCGCTTAATCGACTTTTCCATTAATTCTGATTCAGAATATATATACTTTATAGGGTCGCAAAAAAAAAGTGTAGAAATTACAAACGTAATCACAAACTTATAAATACCCTTTACATTTTTGTGAAGGGTATAAAAAGGTTTCTATGTTTTTTAAACAAATTTAATTCATTTTAATTTGAAGTTTGCCTTAATTAAAATGTAATTATTATTGCAACAAGTATACATAGAAATATGCCCGCATCAAAATTTCCCTGAAAATTGTTTTTTGTTTAATTAATTAATTTAATTTAAACAATATTTAGTTTTGTACAGTTTACATTCAAATTATATCCTCCTTTTTAGAATTTGCTTGTATTATTGTATTAAATTTATATATATTTTGTATACCTATATGTAGTTCATGAAAACACACGCAAAGAAAAAGCAGTTTGAAATATGGTTACTGCAATATTAGTGTATACTCTATAATATTATATATAGTCAAATCCCCATAATTCGTACCCCTATAAATCGTAATTCGCGATATTTCGTAAAAAACTGTCGGTCCCTTGAAAAAATCTCGATAATTCGTAAAATTTACATTCAATTTGGTTCCCTCGATAATTCGTAATTTTTTTTTTCCAAATAAAGTCTTCTTTACATCTTAAAAATTGTAATTGTTTGCTAACTACCACTTATAATTCGTAATAAAACAACAGAAACACTTTTGTTTACCGCTATTTTTTCGTGGGTTTTTGCTTGGGTGTGAGTTTGTTTTCTTAAAATCAGTTTGTTACATGGATAATAAAGAAAAATATCAAAGCGCACGCATAAAACTCTATCGGTGTTACAAAAACAAAAAATTTTTGCAGCCATTGACAGTGGACAGAAAAAAATTGATGTTGCTAAGCGATTTGAAATTGCTCCATCAACTCTTACTTGAATCCTTCAAAAAAAAGAATTTATAATGCAAAAATCGCGCTAAAGCGCGAAAAACTACCTAAATATCCAGAGCTTGAAAAGTGTTTAGTTTTATGGTTTACGCAGTCACGGCAATCTAACATTCCGATTAGTGGCCCATTACTATCCGAAAAAGCAGTATGATTTGCAAAAAACTTAAATCTAAATAATTTTAAAGCAAGCAGTGGCTGGCTCGATCGCTTTAAAAACCGGAATAACATAACATTTAAAAAAATCCGCGGTGAAAGTTCGGCCGTTAATGAAAATATATGTTCAGAATGGAAAGAAAAACTTAACGATTTGACGAAATATTATGATGAAAAAGACATTTTCAACGCAGATGAAACTGGCTTGCCAGATCGTACACTTTGTTATAAAAATTAAAAATGTCGTGGGGGTAAGCACAGTAAAGAAAGAGTGACATTATTATTTGCAGTAAACATGGATGGTACAGGAAAGCTTAAACCCCTTTTTATAGCAAAGTCAGCAAAACCGAGGTGTTTTAAAAACACATAGTTTTCCAACGGATTACGGGCACAACAGGAAAGCTTGGATGACAACTGACTTGTTTAATGACTGGCTTCAAATATTAAACAATAGTATGAAGAGCCAAAATCGAAAGATTTTATTGTTTATTGACAATTGTACTGCCCACAATGGAGAGCATAACTTCAGCAACATCAAAATAGAATTTTTACCTCCCAATACTACATCTGTCCTGCATCCTCTAGATCAAGGAATAATACAAAATATTAAAACATTATTATACCGTACAGAAATTGATGTAAACATGTTGAATTGTGTAGACGATAAAATAGAATACCAAGTTACATTGCTTACAGCAATGCATACTGCTCATAAAGCGTGGACAAATATCAGCAAATTTTGTGGTTTTAAAAAGGATTTAAACTGCGATTTATCTGGAGACACACTTTTAAATATTGAGTACGACTGGAATCGCATACCTTTCAACTCTGAAAATGCTGTTTCAATTGAAGAATACATAAATGTTGATAGCGATTTAGCTATCGCAGGCACGTTTTAAGATGACGAAATCCTAGAAGAAGTTACAACTAATAATATAGAAAGTGATGGCGATGACGATGATGATGATGACAACAAAGAAGTTCCGTTAATAACACATAAAGAGGCACAATTGGCAATTAATAAATTAAGATTTTATGTCTCCAACCATTCTGTGGACGAAGAAATGTTTAATTCCTTAATAAAAATAGAAAATACCTTGAACAACCTCCGTGAGAAAAGTCTGAAACAAATGCAAATCACAAAATTTTTTAAAAATTCACTTTAGATAATGTAAATATGAATTTTTAGTTAAGAAAAAGAATTTGTCAATTTTATTTGTTTGATATTAAAATTACACGTATTTTACGCTAATTAAATGAATTTGCTATTTTATTTTAACTATTTTGTATATTATTTTTAACAATATTATGTTTTTTTATAGTTTTAGTAAATAAATTAAAATCCCCGGTTAATTCGTATTTATTTTATTTTAACCCCGTTAAATCGAAACCTCGCTAAATCGAAAACCTGCAGCTTATTAGCTGCAATAAAATAATACTTCATGGTCAAGGAGGAAATTGTTGCCTTAATACCAAACAGATTAATACATCTGTAAGTGCTTAATGACTATATATGAAAAATTAAGTTTTGTTGGTATAATAATACTAGTACTATGAACACTCACTATTATAACAAAGTTGAAGCAGAATTTTGTATAGCTATATATAAATTTTTTTAACAAAACTATAGTGAAGCATGTCAATGGCGTTTTAAGTATAAAAATGCAGATAATCCACGGAAAATGTTTGTAATTGCACAAAGAATATTATTTAACTCATATACTCATATAACAATGTTTTGCAAAAAATAAGAACGGGGTTCGTTGACTTTGTTTTATAACAAAATTTTGAATGTTGTTTTTGTTTTAAATGTAATTGTGCGAACGAACGAACAGCTTCGCTATCGTGAAACTGGCACTAAATCTCGATAGTAAACGGACGTGTTTGTCTTTGACCGGAAAGTAATGCAATAAGACTACAATAAGTAGAAAATCGGAATAAGTGAAAAGAGTAGACTTTATTAAAAAACTTTCTGACGATTTCTTTACTTTTTTTAAATTGTAAATAAAAAAAAGAGAAAAAAACTGCACATTTAATTCTGTGAAAAAGCTTCTCTTCAATAGTAAAAACGCCTTGGAGGAAGACGCTTTGAAAAAATCACGGTGCTGACGAGCGTTAAAAAATGTAGTAACTGTGGAGTTGTCCTATATATACTCACTTTAAGCGGTCAATTGTGAATATTGATTTACATCAGCGCCTGCCTTGACGGCCTTATCTGATGATGGACCAACTCCACGGGACGAATTATTCACGATCTAGAACCACTCCGCCTGTGGCTTGCAAGGCTTACACAAGTCGCAACTCTTTGCCATAAGTTTGTAGCCATATTGAAAAACCCCCGCTGAAGAGTTTGGACCTTCTAATCCCTCCTGTATGCAATTTCCCAGCAGTCAATGGAAGCCAAGTCTTCCTGAGTTGGTAGGCTACATTACAGATATCTGTTGTAAGACAACAGCACTATGGGGAGTTATTAGTCCCTGAAAATGACAGTGCACCATATTCAACAGGGAAGCTTATTCCCCTTCCTGGGACTTTATGTTTAAACCACAACCATCTGCAAGCAGACCCCTGAAGACTTCGCTGATCCCCGTTCTAGTAATTAATCCTTGGTGAGGGTTTCCGAAGTCCAACACAACATATGCCATGAGGCTTCCTAGGTTTTTATTTTTTACAACAAACCACTAACTTCTACGCCTCTATGCCCCAGAAAACAAAGTGGCTTGGTTTGGTACACACCAAAGCAAAACCTGCTCTCCGGAGGAAGCGGTCAATGACAAATAGGTCAACAAGTTTTCTTAAGCAAGCCCAGCAATCATATATAATTTCTAAAAACAAATTTCCCCAGATAGGCCAGTCAACCCTCCACATAAACATACAAAACTCCAAATAAATTTCTTTTGCTAATGTGATTAAACTTAAAACTCCGATCCAAATTTAAGCAATTTTGAGATAACTCTGCAGATTCTTTTTCAATCCATAAACACTTACGGTTTCTCTGACAACCAGAACAAGCCGATAGCCAAAGTTGCTAGTGCTTTACTAAATATAGTTTATTGTAATTTCAATTATAACAAATTTGTAAATAAATAAATGAAATAAATCTGACAACCATGATGCAGAAAATGTTGAAAATACAATCCACTATTTTGCAGGCTATTTCAAACAAATGATTTGTTTTAAAATATGCTTTTGAAAGGCAAACGGCAGCCAACACAAATTAACTTGAACGCTTCCTTATGAAAAAGAAAATCGATATAATAATGATTGCTACAACTCACGTTCGAACGTCAAGTTCACTAGTTATTTAACATTGGTGGCTACATAATTAATGACACTAAAGATCCCCGTGGAAGATATTGTGGAAGAACAATTCTGATAAAAAGCAGAATTATTCTCTAAACGAGACACTTGAGGAGTATCTCCAAGCATATATTGAATATTTTCATGAAAAAATTGTTATTTCCTCGTCATATTTACTGCCCCGATGTTCAGTAACAGAAAACCAATATTCACATTTTTCAAATCACTTGGACCACGACTTTTAGCGGCTGGCAACAATAACTCTAAATACACTTTTTGGGGATCACGTTGGGGACCAGGTGCTTTCTGACACTATATCCAAAATGGGCGTAGGTGTGATTTCAAGCGGCCACATCACTTGTCAGACCAACGAAAGATTTCAGATGTTATAGATTTTGGAGTTGGAAAAAATTTCCCCTAGAATGGATGCAAGTTTGTAAACCAAAAACAGAAAAAGTTTCAAAGTTAGCGCTTTTTTTTAACGTCGATACGTTATCAGTAACAAAAATCCCAGTATTGATCAAATTACTGGTAAAATGCTTGAGCAGTACCTTGTGAAGAATTCTTCTTTTTATTTTTAACGCTATTTTATGTCTTGTCCTGCAGAGTGGAAGGTGTCAATGAATACTATGATACCTAAGCTAGGGAAGGAAGCCACTGAAGTAGAATCATATAGATCAATAAGTATATTATCAACAGTTTCAAATTTGTTCGCAAAATTATTGATGGTGAAGTTGACTCTTATATTGAATGTTGTAGGAAGCATCCCTAACCATCAATTTGGTTTTCGGGTCGACTAGTAAATATCATAAGAAAGACTTTGGAAGAATCTTGGAAGACAAAAAGTACTGTTCAACTCTATACATTTACGTTTGCCAAGCTCTTGATAAAGTGTGGCACGGTGGTTTAATGCTCAAAATAAAGTTAAACTTGCCTGCATATTCTCACAAGCTTCTGGAAAGCTGCTAATGTGGTCGGAAAGTTTTTATCAGAGATGGTGATTTTATAAGCCCCACTCAGCCAATAGAGTGGAACTCCCCGATGTAGAATTCTGGAACCTATTTTATATTTGATTTATGCCTCTCAACTTTTGCAGATGTTACGGCATTCTTCAGCGTTCGTGAAAACCATCAATTAGCTTCACGAAATTTGCAGGTATATATTTCAATATTAAAGAAATGGCAAAAACTTTGGAAAATCGAAGTTAGTGAACAAAAAACTAGTCATATTACATTCGCACTTCGTTAACAAAAATGCACGCCTATCAATATTAACAACCTACTTAATCCGCAGCACAATGAAGTCAAGTATCTGGGTATTCGAACGATTACTGCAGCTCCATTTTGCGTAGGAAAACTGTAACTTCACCTAAATCCTCTTATACGCAACATATATAATTTTGGCGGTCACACTTAGTTGTGAAGGGATATGCTTGGCATTATCAGAACGTTAAATAGGGGATTTTATCTAGCATTAACTGGGCTTGGTTAATTTTTTTGTTTAATATTAAGATTTGAATAATTATTATTATAAATAAGTTCTAATAAAAATATATATGTATATATATATATATACATATATATATATACATATATATATATATATATATATATATATATATATATATATATATATATATATATATATATATATATATATATATATATATATATATATATATATATATATATATATATATATATATATATATATATATATATATATATATATATATATATATATATATATATATATATATATATATATATATATAGGGTGTTTTTTTAAGCCCGATAGAACTTGAAATTGTAAAAAATAACACAAAAAATTAAATTGTAATCAAAATTTTTTTTTATTCGAAAGATCAATACGTGACATTAACATTTGAAAATGATTTCGGGCATATGGGCACCGCGGCTGTTCTTGACGAAGCGCATTCTGGACGTCCAATTTTGGGCCACTTTTTCGAGCACTGCTAGCCGTATGTCACGAACAACACGAACAATGCTGGCCTCCAAGGCGTCAATTGTTGCTGGTTTATCAGCATAAACCAGTGACTTCACGTAGCCCCACAGGAAATAATCGAGAGGTGTCAAATCGCACGACATTGGAGGCCAATTGACAGGTCCATTTCTCGAAATCAACTTATCGCCAAATTTTGATTTCAGTAAGTCGATGGTTGCGTTCGCCGTATGGCACGTAGCGCCATCCTGTTGAAACCACATCTCCTCCGGATCAATGTCATCCATATTTTCAAACAAAAAATCATTGATCATGGTGCGGTAACGATCTCCATTGACCGTAACGCGAGCTCCGGCCTCATTTTTGAAGAAATAAGGTCCGATGATGCCACCAGCATGAAAACCGCACCAAACAGTGCATTTTTCTGGATGTAATGGAGTCTGTAGGGTCTCTTGTGGATTGGTCTCACTCCATATGCGGCAATTTTGCTTATTAACAAACCCGTTAAGCCAAAAATGCGCCTCATCGCTGAACACAATTTTGCGATATTCAATATTTCGACACCCCTTTGTGCCTTTTTTAGTATTTTTTTTTATTTTCATTTTTTTAAGTAATGAAAAAGATAAGACAAACCCCCATTTGTAAGTTTTTTGTGTTGATTTAAAGATGTGAGCAAAAAGAGTTTTAAATTTTTTTAAATACTTGTTCTTAGCTACAATTCCCTCCCCCTACTGAAATTCTACTATTTTCAATACTAATATATATATATATATATATATATATATATATATATATATATATATATATATATATATATATATATATATATATATATATATATATATATATATATATATATATATATATATATATATATATATATATATATATATATATATATATATATATATATATATATATATATATATATATATATATATATATATATATATATATATATATATATATACATGTATATAGTAGAATAACCTAGACTCTAGGTCCTAGAATAAAACGAGGTTTGCAAAAATACTCAATTGTAAACTAATATAACATAAACATTTACATTTGAAAAAAAATAGCGCTATATTGTTATTTGCGGTCTTTCAAATAAACTATTAAAAAAGGAAAAAAAAACATTAAAAGCAAGTGCAGTGCGTGAATAACCTTCAACAAGCACAGTAAACAGTAAGAAGACCCAGCGTCATAAAGACCATTATTTGCCAAAAATTTACAATATTCCATAAAAATATAAATTATTTTGGTATGCATGTGTATAATTGTAAACAAAGGCAGATTTTTAATGTTTTTCGTCTTTTCAGAATAACTTTTAATTTGTGCTTAGTACTGCCATTGAAATATATTACAACGAGTATATAGCTGTGTTCTTTATGTATTTTTCTTTTTAAACGAATATGCTGCAAGTCAGCTAGGAGCATAATTTTTTTATTTTAATAATTTATATTAATTTAATTATTCTAAAATACTTTTCCGGCAACTATGTTTTATTTCTTGTCATTTTACTTGCAGTAAGTATTGAAAATTCACTTACAACTGAATTTGATTGTAAGTTGAGTTTTAAGTAGGAAAAATTTGTTTGTATTGGTAAAAAAGTTTGAATGTACTGACTTTTTCGAAATTGCAATTACATATGTTAATGCTGAGTAAATTATTTAAGTCGTAATGACATTTTTCAACTTTTCTTAATTTAGGATTGAAAGGCAGTCGTAAGCAGCTCTGGGCTGAAGAACAGCTCTCGCGTCATCGTAATTATTTCTTAATTACGATGTTCGGTCTTCGAGAGTTTTGCGTTTCACTCGCACTGGTTAACGGTTTGCCTCAACTAACTGTATTGGTTTACAGTTTTTTTTAGAGGTTATTCATTGTTAACCACGTGGAAACTTCCTATGTGAAGGCATAGGTCGTTATAGTTAGTCACAGCGACGCTACAAAAGTACTGTTAATACCATCTTGGGCATTATGGACTTTGTCATCCCGCCCATGCTGTGCATCCTATACTTTGCAAATTTACTTTGCAACTGTATAGTTACTAAATAATAAATAAATAAAATAAGATTGAAAGGGTGAAATATTGCATAATAGGAATAGACGATTATATAAGTTATAACAAAATAACTTATGTGCATAAATACGACACATGTAAACAAAACGACAATAACATGCAACTTTGTTCAAAAGTAAACTTTTTCGTGTATTTGGTTGAAATAAATTAGTAAAATTTATTATAAAAAAAAGCCAAATGTGTAATGCCAAACGCCTCTTTTTTGAAGTGAAACAATGGTGTCGTCTATATTTTTAATTCATAGTTTTGCGTTTGTTTTGTTTATTTCTTTAAAGTTCATGCGTCATTATTATATGCATGAAAAAATCGTTTAGTTGAGCAAAATAATTCAGGCTTAAACTAAAAAGTTAACAGCTGCAAACGTCAGTTTTAAGCAAACATTTTCGGGATTTTTTTTTTTTTTTGATACTTTGCACTTTTTATCGATAACATGTTTGACGTTTTTAGATTTTTTTAATATAGCTAAACTGTTTGCTCTTAATAATAATTTCAATTGTAATATATACTCTTCTCCAAAATCTTTAATGTTGAAAAAATTTTAAAAACCGAGGAAAAATTATTTTTTATGCATTAAGAACAATCCGACTACAACCTGTAAATACTTGTTAGAATAGTTGTGTTAATATAAAATTTTTTTATTTTTACGGCAACATGACAAAACTATACAACCACGATTATAGTTATCAACAAATTAAACTAATTTTTAATTTTATTGGCAGCAATAAACAGTCAATATAATGTGTTAGATGATATAAAAATCAATACAAAAAAAAAATCAGCAATAAAAATAAAACTTCTCATTTGGTTCTTTATTTTTTAAAATAAATTAATTTCTGTTGGATTTTATTTGATATTTGTTTGTACTTGTGTATAGCAAATCATCAATATAAATACGTGGCTTAAGACTTACCTTTATTTTCTACCATCAGCTTACATTTTAAATTAAATTAAAGTTTAATTTCAGTATTTTTTAAACACACTTTAACCGTTGAACAATTTCACGAAAACACTATTATTGCCATTCCGATTTTAAGTATTTCAAACAAACTAAAGTTTATTTCACTTATTGCTAATTTCTATTTTTTATTTTTTAACAATTTCTCTTTTTCTTATCTATTCAAATATGTTTGATAGAGAGGTCAACAAATTTTGAAATCATTTATCACCAAGTATATTGGAAATAAATAACTTTGGGGCAAAAAATGTAAAATTATGATTGACCATTGAATAACTACATTGACATGTTTACCTACGAGTATATTTAATTTCAATCAGTGTGTTATTAGGCCAGAGTAAGTGTTGTTAAATTGAAACAAATTGTTGTGGTGAAGAAGCTAATAGAAATAACATTTTTGTGAAGGGTATAATAAGTGCGAGCCTTCAAAAACTCGTGCTAAGAATGTATTTTTTAATCGTTCTATGGGAACTATACTTATTGCATTCCTACGGCATATTAAAAAGCAGTTTTTCTACATTTATCCGCACTTTTTAATTTACATTCATCCCTAAAGTAGTTAAACTTTTTATATGTAGATATTTTGTGCATTTGTCTTTAATACACGATTTTTGTCTAAATACGAGTATCAATGCATACGAGTATGAATAGATTAAAATTTAATATTCTCAGAACATTCTCTATATTAAGAACCAATTTTTAAAATTCATTTTATTGTTGGAAGATTATGCTTGGGGAATACATTTTTGGAAATCGGGCGAATGAATGTTGTAGTTACATATAATGTGACACTTGCAAAAATCGTGTGCAGCATATATATTATGCTTCTTATTTATGTGCATTAGTTTTGCGTTCAGAACTCATAGAAAGTCTTAAATTTATTAAAATAAATTATGTGTGTGCACAAATTTAACAACTTAAACAGTGTAATTGTCAAATAAACAAGAACTACCAAAACAGAGGTTTTGTGCCACTCTCCCATTCACAATAATATATACCATCACTGCCAACATTTGTCACGTAACCACCAAGGCAGCTTTAATATGGTAGTGGTATAAGCGCAGCGGTTTTTCGTTTCCTTTTCGTAAATTTGTCAAAAACACATAGCCTTCTTTGCTTTTTCAAACAAAATTTTGACACCTATTCGTAAATTCTACCAACAAAGCACATACTGATGTTTGTTGGTGTTGTATTTATTGTAATTCTGCCACTTATTTCATTACGTGGCCTTGGTAGCCACATAATGAAATTCTATTTTCTACAGGTTGATACGTTACGGATACATTTCATTACAATCGGGTAAGTATTTTCATTGTTGCTCCTAAAACAAAAACGATCCGCTGTTTCAACTACATTTACGTTTCTACATTACCGGTCGGCTAAGTGCGCCTTAAATGCGGTCAAGCTTGTCGTTGTTGTTTGGCCTTCGAGAATTTTGCGTCTCACTCTCATTGGTTAACTGTCTATCTCAACTAACTATATTAGTCTACAGTTTTTTTGAGGTATTCCGATGTTAACCACGTAGCAACTTCCTATGCGAAGCCATAGGCCGGTACAGTTAGTCACAGTGTCGCAAACAATACTGTTAATACTATCGTGGGCACAAGGCCTACGTTAATCCGCCCATTGTGTGCATCGTATACTTTGCAAATTTATTTGCAACTGTATAGCTACATATACAATACATTGATACCAATCAAAAAATTATAAACAACTTGTTTTCTATGTTTCCTTGCTGTCTATATGTCGACATTTCATTGAAGCTACCCTAATGCTCAGTAGAAAATTTTTGAAACATATTCTCAAACATCCAACTTTATATCCCAGTAATGTAAATAAATTGCTAAAAAGAGCAAGTAAGAGTGTGGTATATTCGGCTGGGCCGAATCTAAAATACCCTTCACGATAGTCACGTTCGTAGTATGTACTATTTACGTACGATTATATAGTATATACCACAAATTTGAACTCAATATGCTCGGATATATATGGACCGATATCGGAGAAAAATATTTTTGGCTTATAATCACCATTCCAAAAAAGAAATCGTTAATGGACATTTTCATGAAAGTTTTTTTAAGCTATATCTCGGTTATATATGAACCGATATCGGAATTTTCTATTTTCTGTATTTAAATAACCTTCTTTTATAACGAGAATTGCTTTTCAGCAATGGAAAAATCTCGGGTATATATGGAGCGATATCGAAATTTTTCATTATCTGTATTTTAATAACCTCGTTTTATAATCAGAAGAAAAAAAAACGAATTTTTCATGGAAAAATCCGTTCAGGCTATATCTGGGGTATATGAGTATATGGACCGATATTAGATATTTTCATTTGCTGTATTTTACTAACTTCCTTTTATAATCAGAACTGCTTTTAAGCACAAACAAAATTTTTCATTGAAAAATTGGTTTAGACTATCTCTCGGGTATATATGGACCGACATCGCAAATTTTTCCTCTATTTTAGTAACCGTGTTTTATAACTATAGCTGCATTAAAAAAAAATATTTTTTCATGGAAAAATATGTTTAGGCTATATCTTTGACCGAAATTTTAATTTCGAGGTCGGAAATTTTAATTTTCTCTCTTTGGTAACCTCCTTATATTGCCAGAACTGCTTTAAGGCAAAAAAAGTTGTTTAAGCAAAAAAAAGTTTAAATTCGCTTATGTGACATTTTCATTAAAAACCCAGTTTAGGCTATATCTCGGGTATACAGTATCGGCCAAAACCTAAAGCACCCCCTCAGCACATTATTTTTATTATTATTAAATGATAATTTTTTTATGAAAACAAAGTTATAAAACTATTTTTTTATTTATTTATATATTTATTATGTAAAACGCAAACTTAAAGAATTCAGAGTTGATTTAAAAAAAAGTTAAAATTCAAAAAACATTTTAAGTCGCAAATATAAGCGGACTAATTAGAAGTGCAAACAAATTATTGAAATCAATATTTCGTTGCGAATCCTTTATTCCGGATGACACAAGCACATCTTTTAGGCATAGAGATTTTAAATTATTTATTACATCAGGTGATATATGTAGCTATTTTTGCGGCTACAAATAAATTTTCTTTGGTTTTACAATTTTCTCGGTTGATTTTTAAGTTAACGATCTCCCACAAATTCTCGATTGGGTTAAGATCGGGAGATTGGGCAGGCCAACGGAGACCTTCTATCAAATTGTTTTGGAACCACTCCTTAACCACTTTAGACGTGTGTTTTGGATCTTTATCTTGCCGGAATGTCCATTTAAGGCATTTCTTCTTCAGCATAAGGCAACATCACGTCCTTCAATATATCACGATACTTGAAACGATCCATAGTTCCATCAATCTTATGAAGTAGCCCAATACCTTGCCCAGAGAAACAACCCCAGACCATTATGTTGCTGCCTCCATGCTTTACAGTGCCTTTGCAATATTTAGGATTCAACCGTTTCCCATTTGGTCTGCGTATACGCCTTATGCCATTTGAATTTTTTAAATTAAACTTGGATTGGTCAGAACAGTCCTCCATTTTTGGGCACTCCAGTCGAGATGGGCCTTGGCGAATTCAAGTCGGGCTTTTTTATTTTTTCACGATATAAAAGGGGTTTTTGCTGGTCGTCGACTGAATAATCCGGCCTCTGCTGGTCTTCTGTGAATCGTTCTTTCACTAATATTTAAATCTAAGCGGTTTCGTATGTAACTGGAAGATGATGTAGGATCATTTTGGATTGTCTTTTTAATTAAGGAGTCTTCATGTCGCGAAGTTTCACGTGACCTTCCTCCAGAATAACTAGGAGATGTGCGACCAGACTGCAAAAACTTTTTAATTAGCCTAGAAATGATTGATCTGTTGATCGAATATTTTGCACTCAATTGATGTCCTAATAAGCCTGCTCTCCAATCATCAATAATTCTAATTTTAAAGTCATTTGAGTACTTATTGCGTGCCATTACTCTTATCTCAACGAAAACTTTAAAACAATGACAATTTTCGTATAAATTCTAAAAAAAAAATTCTTCTTCTTAATATTGTAACTTAGTAGCTGCTGCATTTTTGGAGGATACCGTTACCTAATACAGTAATGTCGCAGTAGCATAGTAAAATTTCCAAACGAAATATTAGGGGGTGCTTTAGTTTTGTCCGCTTATACTTGTGAATTAAAATGATTGTTGAATTTTAACTTTTTTTTTTAATTAATTCCGAATTCCTTAAGCTTGTGTTTTTCAATAATAAAGATATAAATAAATAAAAATGTTAAAAAAAAAATTTAATGACATTATTTTCTTAAAAAAATTATCATTTAAAAAAATGGGCTGAGGGGGTGCTTAGGTTTTGTCCGATACTGTATATGGATCGATATGAGAAAAAAAAATTTTTTTTTTGCCTTTTGCTTAATAATTGTGTAAAGTTTGAAGCAAAACAAAAAACTTTCTTTCAAAAATTTCCATAAAAAATTCCAAAAAAAATTGCTTTTTTCGGAATTCTAGATATATCTCAGCTATACGTGAACCGATATTACTGAATTTCAATAGCAAAACCATGACTCGATGGGATAATAGAATAGTGAAGGAAAAAAGTTTCTATGTCTAATGGCTTTCTCAGAATCGGTATTTCATCGACGGACATCGCTTAATCGACTTTTACATTAATTCTGATTCAGAATATAGTTATATATTTTATAGGGTCGCAAATGAAAATTGTAGAAATTACAAAGTGAATCACAAACTTATATATACCCTTAACATTTTTGTGAAGGGTATAAAAATGCTTAAATAATACCAGTCAAAACACAAAACAAAACAAGCTGTTTCATTTATACACGTCTCTACATTTCTTTACACCTTTCAAACAAATGAACAACCGTTGTGTTTGATGTTAGAAATACTTTACCATTAATATCCTGTCGATCAATATAACTTCTACACCGAAGTAGGCGTTAACTTTATTGTACTTGTACATTTTTCTATTTTGTCAGTTCGTAAGAAATCTTAGCTAAATAAACTTTATTCTTTATACAAAATATAAAATACATAGTTTTATATTTTAACATTGGTTATGGGCCCAGGATTGCTGGAAATTCAAGTAAAAGCTGTGTATCCTGTATTAGTTATTTTAAATACATATATATAACTGGTGAATAAAGATAAGATGTCGAACTTAAATTTTCAAATTGAAAAATTATCTTCGGATAATTACGCATCGTGGTCAATACAGATGAGAAGCCTTTTGATAACTCAAGATTATTGGGACGTTATTGGAAATGATATTGGCAAATCTGCGACGGTGCAAGAAAGAACATTGTGGGAAGCTAAGGATAGCAAGGCGTTGGCGACATTAACTTTGTCGGTGAGAACAACTGAACTCATTCATCTTAAGGATTGCAAAACTGCAAAAGAAGCATGGTGTAAGTTGGAAAATACATACAGAGCAAAGGACCCTGCAAGAAAAGTTCACCTATTTAAGAAGTTCGTGCGTTTTAAATTTGTGTCAAATGAAAAATATGCAAATAAATCAATTTTGTTCTATTGCTGATGAATTGAAGGATGCTGAAATTCGTATTCCAGATGAATTACTTTCTATATTTTTGCTATGCAGTTTGCATTGGAAAATTTTGTTATTGCGATTGAAAGTCGTGATTCATTACCAAGCTTAGAGCAATTGAAAAATAAAGTCCTAGAAGAAGAACAACGAAGGTGTGAGAATGGTCGTGAAAGCAGAGATCAGGTACTTATAATCAAGAACAGAAACAAAACAGCCAATGATAAGAATTCAAGTTCAAATAACGCAAGTAAATTCAAGAATCTAACGTGTTACGGGTGTGGTAAGAAGGGGCATATACGTGCGCAATGTCAAGTTAGAAACAAAATCGGTAATAATCAAGATAGTTCCATGGCAAATCTCAATTCCTGCATTGATGAAGATTATGCTGATGAATGGTTGTTGGATAGTGGAGCATCTTCTCACGTTTGCCGAGAAAAACGTTTCTTTTCAGGTATGAAAGATTATAATAGTGAAGTAGTGCTGGCTTCTGGTGATAAATTTAGTGTAGAAGGAGTCGGAGAAGTCAAAGTAAGATTTAACAAGAAAACTTATTGTCTAAAAGATGTGTTGTATATTCCAAATATGAAATCTAATTTCTTGTCAATTAGTAAGATGGCGGAGAAGGGCTATATTGTGAAATTTCTAAACAATGAAGTATACATTTATAAGAAAGATGAATTTCAGTTCAAAATGAGAAGTTTCAACGGAATTTATAGAGTGAAGTCAACATTAAGCAAAAATTTTTTAAATAGAGCGGAAAAATTAGATAACACACTTTGGCATAGACGGTTTGTTCACATCAACTTTAATGACTTAAAAAAAATGGAAAGAAAAATACAAGGTAATATAAACGAATTTAATTGTATTACATGTTCATTGTGCAAAATGCCAGCTAAGTGTTTTAAGCCAATTGGGAATGTGGTTTCGAAGAATTTGCTAGATTTGGTACATACAGACATTTGCGGTCCAATGAGGGTAAAGGCTTATGGTGCTGGTTTATATTTTATCACATTTATTGATGATTACTCTAGATATATTACGGTATACATTTTAAAAAGTAAATCCGATGCTTTTGATGAATTTAAAGAGTATATTGATATGGCTGAAAAACAGACTGGGTGTAAACTTAAGTGACTTAGAAGTGATAATGGCAGAGAATATGTAAATTCTAATTTTGATAATTTTTTAAAAAGTCGTGGAATAGTTCATGAAACTACTGTTAGTTACACACCTCAGCAGAATGGAGTGTCTGAGAGGGCTAACAGAACTTTAATAGAAATGACCAGGTGTATGCTGGAGGAGTCAGGGTTACCAAAAGCTCTATGGGCTGAGGCCATCAATACGAGTGTTTATATTAAAAACCGTTCGCCTACAAAAGTTTTGGATAACATAACGCCTTATGAGCGTTGGAATAATCGGAAGCCATGTGTTTCGTATTTTAAAATTTTTGGATCCAAAGCGGTTGTTTTGGATAAAAAACCGGGTCGATCTAAATTGGAGCCAAAAGGCAGAATTTGTACATTTGTTGGGTATCAAGGTAATACGAAAGGTTTTAGATTAATAGATCTCAATACAAATAAAATAATTATCTCGAGAGACGTAAAATTTTTTGAAAATGAATTTGAATCATCAAATTTTGAACTCGAAGATAGTTTTTGTGATAAGGTATTAGATTGTACAATTTCAACTAGTCAAAATTAAAGTTTGAAAAACAATGGAGAAATTTTTGATCAGCATGTTGATGATTTAGCAAATGAAAATTTCAGTAATAATGAACAAGTAAGCGGTGATGATTCTTACTTAAGTTCTCAATCAGATTTTGAAGGTTTTGATGATACAAATAAAAGAAATGTTAACAGAAAACGAGCCAGAGGAAGACCAAGTATGTCAAGATCGGGAAAACCAGGCAGACCCAAAAAAATATTTAAATCCGATGACCAATTAAACATGGTAAATGATTTTAGTTTTGAACCTACAAGTCTAAAGCAAGCTTTGAATAGTAGTGAGTCAAAAGAATGGCAAACAGCAATGTCTAATGAATATTCGTCCTTGACGAAAAATGGTATGTGAGAATTAGTCGAAAAACCTCCAGATAAGAATGTTATTGGAAGCAAGTGGATATTTACTAAGAAACGTTTTGCAGACGGAAGAGTAGAAAAGTATAAAGCCCGACTCGTGGCCCAGGGATGTTTTCAAAAATATAAAGAAGATTATTGCAAAACATATGCGCCAGTTATACGTCATCCAACCATTAGATTAATTTTGTCGTTAGCTGTAGAATATAATTTACTAATTAGACATGTTCATGTTGTTGCAGCATATTTGAATGGTGATTTAAAGGAGGAAGTATATATGAAGCAGCCAGAAGCGTTTATTAAGAAAGGTGAAGAAAATTTAGTATGCAAGTTGAAGAAATCGTTATATGGACTGAAACAAGCTGGGAGACAGTGGAACCACAAAATTAATGAAATTTTGCTGCAGATTGGAAATCGTTGATCGAGGTCAAGCCAACTATTACCTGGGAATGGAAATAATAAGAAATGAGCCCAGAGGAAATATTGAAGTACATCAAAGAAATTTTGTAAATGAGCTTTTGAAGCAAAATTGCAAACCTGCCAAGACGCCTTTTGTTGTTAAAATGTGATGAAGAAAACTGTAGTGAAATGGTAGATGTTAAGAAGTATCAATCTTTGATTGGAAGTTTAATATATTTGTCGACAATTTCGAGGCCAGATATTGCACATACAATTTCAAGTTTAGCACAGTTCAGTTCTCATCCGCACAAAAAACATTTTGTTGCCGCGAAACACGTCTTACGCTATTTACAACATAAGGATTTCTCTATTAAGTATGTGAAAGATAGAAACGATTTGATTTATTATTCTGATGCAGATTGGGGATCAAATGTAAATGATCGAAAGTCATACAGTGGGTATGTTCTATTTTTTGCTGGTGGGACAATATCATGGGAGTCAAAAAAACAGAACATTGTTGCCCTGAGTTCTATGGAAGCCGGGTACATAGCTATGTGTCAATCAGTTAAGGAAATTTGTTTTTACCGAAGTATTCTAAATGAAATGGGGTTCGGAAATATGCTGAAGAAACCAACGAAACTCTACTGTGACAATCAAGGTGCTCAGTTTTTGACGAAAAGCCATATGACCATGAAAAGAAGTAAGCACATTGACATTCAATACCATTATATCAAAGAGAAGTACAATGCAAATGAGATTGATGTGGAATATGTTCCTACCGAACACAATGTAGCAGATATTCTAACCAAATGTTTGACAAATCAGAATCATGTTAAATTTTATAATTTGTTAAATCTGAAATGTTAAATATGTAGTTCTTAGTATCTGAATATTTTTTTTTATTTAGTGCAGAATTTATATTGAGGGGGTGATTGTTAGAAATACTTTACCATTAATATACCTGTCGATCAATATAACTTCTACACCGAAGTAGGCGTTAACTTTATTGTACTTGTACATTTTTCTATTTTGTCAGTTCGTAAGAAATCTTAGCTAAATAAACTTTATTCTTTATACAAAATATAAAATACATAGTTTTATATTTTAACATTTGAAATGTTCATTTGTTTGTTATTCTATAGGCGTTGACTACAGATGTTTTTCCTATCTGTTATAACGTTGGATATGTTCACAAACACTACTCCCTCTTTCCCCCTCCTCACAACCTATTTTCCTAGTTCTGGTACAATGTACTTAGGGGTTATCCCCTAAGTACTGGGCCAAGAATAAAAAAAATGTTAGAAGCTAATATAGTGAATAAAACTCAATTGTTTGAATTTTTGTTCCCTGCTTTTCGATTCTTTGAAAAAACTAATCATAGCAATCAACCGTTGTTCATTTCTTTGAGAATTGTAAAAAAATGTAGAGACGTGTGCAAATGAAAAAGCTTTTTTGTGTTAAAGCATTTTTCTTTTTAAATTCTTAATAATTTATTTAATTTATATAAAGTTGAATGTTTAAGAATAGTTTTAAAAAATTTCCAAAGTCTACGGATGATTAGGAGAGCTCCTTTAAAATATCGACATATAGACAGCTGAGAAATATAATCTTTTTACAACTTTTCGTAATTTCTACCAACAAAACACGTTGACAGTTCTGACAGTACACTATTTGCAAGGGTTAGTATAAATTTTGACAATAGGATAAAAATATTTGAAATTTTGTATTGTGATTGACATAAATTATATTGGAATTGAAGATTTTATAATTAAGTGTTAAAATAAAATGCTATATAAAATAGCTCTGATACTTATAACATATTATTTTTGAATTTATTCATTTATTATTTTTTATTAAAAAAACTTTTCTTTGCCAAAATTTTATGTCGTCAATAAAAGTATTTTTTCACGCAGAAAAAACATCGGATTTTTCCGTAGACAAATTTTTTTTTTATCATAGCAATTATTGTTGCAGGCGTGTTTTGTGAGCAACATCAATGACAACTCAAATGATAACAAAAATATATTAAATAAAATACGGTGGTAAAAATCTTGTTTTCTCCAATTTTAATTCCTGTAAAATTGCTTTGAATCAAAAATCGGACACACAAACTGCACCAGCTTAATATTTTCATTTTGTAGTCGAAAACTGTTATTAAAAGAAAATTTTTTCTTAGTTTTGTAAATATACGCCCTAAAATGTTTACAGTCAAAGCCACAGTTTTTTCTCCACATACCAAAGTAAATAAGTTCGATAGAAAAAATAGTTATATTTGATTTAGGACTTTTAGTCCAATACATCGATTGTTTTTTTGGCAACTACTATTTTATCTAATTTAAAAGCATTTATTGAATACATACATACATAAGATTATTAAAAAATCTGCGTATTTTATTTTGCACCGAAAATTTATACTTAACCAGATATGGTTTACCTTCAGTGTATAAACGATATGAAATTTTAATCAACAGTTTCCTTAGGATCCGCTCGAAATTCTCAGATGGAGAATTGATCTGATATTGCCAACACTTATAAGTTATCCGGCAGATCTTATATAAGTTAAGATTCATCTGCAGAGAACAACTGTAGAAATTTGAAAAATGTATACCTGATGTAAAATATGTAAATTAAATTTAAAGTTTTCAAATAATTAAAGTGAACCGGACTAGCAACTAGCAACGAACTCAAATAGAGTCTTCATTTATCTAGGCATCCATAGACGATATGTTTTTTTAATGTGTACATAATTCCTCATGTATTTTTTCATGTCTGTCAAAATTATAATTTTTACAGACGGTTTGTGAAATTCGTTCACAAACGTACATGTTCATTTACATCTGACGTTCTCTATGCTTTTTATTATTATAAAAAATAATTATTTAAAACACATTAAAATATTAATGCGTTAAAACTTCCTCCTGCCGACTACTTATACAGCCCAAAGTCAATGGCCGCTTAATTGTTCGCAAGGCATAGAGTTCTAGTGTCAGATGATTAAACATAACAGAAGGTAAACAAAGATTTTTCGACCTTTATAATTGCCTTTTGTAATAAAAACAAGTAAGAGTGTAGTATATTCGGCTGGGCCGAATCTAAAATACCCTTCACGATAATTACGAATATGTATAGTATATTAAAAATGTGACCTAAATATGCTCGGTTATATATGAACCGATATCGGAATTTTCTATTTTCTGTATTTTAGTAACCTTCTTTTATAACGAGAATTGCTTTTCAGCAAAAAAAAAATTTTTAATGGAAAAATCGGTTCAGGCTATATCTCGGGTATATGTATATGGACCGATATCGAAAATTTTAATTTTCCATATTTATATAACCTTATTTTATTACCAGAACTGCTTTAAGGTGAAAAAAGTGGTTTAAGTTCGCTTACGCGACATTTTCATGAAAAAGCCGTTTTGGGCTATATCTCGGGTATATATGGACCGATATCGGAAATTTTCATTTTTCATACCTATATAACCTTATTTTATTATTAGAACTGCTTTTAAGCAAAAAATATTGTTTGAGTTCGCTTACGCGGCATTTTCATGAAAACCCCGTTCCAGGCTATATCTGCGATATATATGGACCGATATCGGAAATTTTCATTTTTCATATTTATATAACCTTATTTTATTACCAGAACCGCTTTTAAGCAAAAAAAGTTGTTTAATTTCGCTGACACGGCATTTTCATGAAAAACCCGTTCTAGGCTATATCTCGGGTATATATGGACCGATATCGGAAATTTTCATTTTCCATATTTATGTAACCTAATTTCATTACCAGAACTGCTTTTGAGCACAAAAAAAGTTGTTTAAGTTCGCTTACGCGGCATTTTCATGAAAACCCCGGTCTAGGCTATATCTCGGGTATATATGGACCGATATCGAAAATTTTCATTTTTCATATTTATATGACCCTATTTTATTACCAGAACTGCTTTTGAGCACAAAAAAGTTGTTTAAGTTCGCTTACGCGACACTTTCATGAAAAACCCGGTTTGGGCTATATCTCGGGTATATATGGACCGATATCGGAAATTTTCATTTTCCATATTTATGTAACCTATATTTATTACCAGAACTGCTTTTGAGCAAAAAAAAGTTATTTAGCTTCGCCTATGCGACATTTTGATTACAAATCCGATTTGGGCTATATCTCGGGTATATATGGACCGATATCTGAAAAAAAAATTTTTTGCCTTTTAGTCACCATGCTTAATAAGTGTGTGAAGTTTGAAGCAAAACGAACAACTTTTGTTTTGAAAAATTTTCATACAAAACTGCAAAAAAAAATGGCTTTTTTCGGAATTTTGAATATATCTCAGCTATACGTGGACCGATATTACTGAATTTCAATAGCAAACCCATGAATCGATGGGGTAAAAGAATGGTGAAAGAAAAAAGTTTCTAAGTCTAATGGTTTTCTCAGAAACGGTATTTCAACAGCGGACAGACGGACATCGCTTAATCGACTTTTCCATTAATTCTGATTCAGAATATATATACTTTATAGGGTCGCAAAAAAAAACTGTAGAAATTACAAACGGAATCACAAACTTATATATACCCTTTACATTTTTGTGAAGGGTATAAAAATACTAAAATATTTTCAAAAAATTTTCTTATTGTCACTCGAAAAACTGGAAATAAAGTTAACATGTGTACAAAACGTTGTTAGTTATCTTCACTAAACTATGTCTATAATACACACATCCATATATATAAATGTAACTTACAAATTCAACAAACTTACTACAGCCACAAACCTTATCGCATTAACGAACTTCCCTTCTCTAATTTATTGAACCATCTCTATTTAAAACAAAGGCACGAATACGAACCAAGGCGAATTTGTTTTTTGTATCATGAATACGAACAGACACGACAAAAATAACGGATTGCATTAGAATTTTGAAGAAAATTGAACTATACTATTATAATAAATTATATGGCAATTTATCACTTTGATTATGAAAATTAAACTTTCAATTATACATATGTATATATATATTCAATTTTTGAACACAAATTCACTTTATTTACAATACCTTTTATTGTTTATTGCATCGAACGAACAACGCGTTTGGTCGTGACGGCTTATCTCTTACAAATGCAAATGCTTTTAGCGGAAAGAGTTGAATTCGCCTGAATCAAAGAATTATATGATGAAATTTGGCGGGAAAGTAGGATTTCCTTGCAAGTATTGCCATTACGCCTAAAATTAATTTTATTATGAATTACTTTACTTTTATATGAATAGAATTATGATAAATAAATATTCTTTGTTTTTATACCCTTCACAAAAATGTAAAGGGTATTTATAAGTTTGTGATTCCGTTTGTAATTTCTACAGTTTTTTTTTGCGACCCTATAAAGTATATATATTCTGAATCAGAATTAATGGAAAAGTCGATTAAGCGATGTCCGTCTGTCCGTCTGTCCGTCTGTCCGCTGTTAAAATGCCGTTTCTGAGAAAACCATTAGACTTAGAAACTTTTTTCTTTCACCATTCTTTTACCCCATCGATTCATGGGTTTGCTATTAAAATTCAGTAATATTGGTCCACGTATAGCTGAGATATATTCAAAATTCCGAAAAAAGCCATTTTTTTTTGCAGTTTTGTATGAAAATTTTTGAAAACAAAAGTTGTTCGTTTTGCTTCAAACTTCACACACTTATTAAGCATGGTGACTAAAAGACAAAAATTTTTTTTCAGATATCGGTCCATATATACCCGAGATATAGCCCAAATCGGATTTTTAATGAAAATGTCGCATAGGCGAAGCTAAACAACTTTTTTTTGCTCAAAAGCAGTTCTGGTAATAAAATTAGGTTACATAAATATGGCAAATGAAAATTTTCGATATCGGTCCACATATACCCGAGATATAGCCTAGACCGGGGTTTTCATGGAAATGCCGCGTAAGCGAACTAAAACAATTTTTTGGGGCTCAAAAGCAGTTCTGGTAATGAAATTAGGTTACATAAATATGAAAAATGAAAATTTCCGATATCGGTCCATATATACCCGAGATATAGCCCAAATCGGGTTTTTCATGAAAATGCCGCGTAAGCGAACTTAAACAACTTTTTTTTTGCTCAAAAGCAGTTCTGGTAATGAAATAAGGTTACATAAATATGGAAAATGAAAATTTCCGATATCGGTCCATATATACCCGAGATATAGCCCAAACCGCGTTTTTCATGAAAATGTCGCGTAAGCGAACTTAAACAACTTTTTTTTTGCTCAAAAGCAGTTCTGGTAATGAAATTACGTTACATAAATATGGAAAATGAAAATTTCCGATATCGGTCCATATATACCCGAGATATAGCCCAAATCGGGTTTTTCATGAAAAGTCGCGTAAGCGAACTTAAACAACTTTTCTTTGCTCAAAAGCAGTTCTGGTAATGAAATAAGGTTACATAAATATGGAAAATGAAAATTTCCGATATCGGTCCATATATACCCGAGATATAGCCTAAACCGCGGGTTTAATGAAAATGTCGCGTAAGTGAACTTAAACATCTTTTTTTGCTTAAAAACAGTTCTGCTAATGAAATAAAGTTATGTAAATACGGAAAATGAAAATTTCCGATATCGGTCCATATATACCCGAGATATAGCCTAGAACGGGTTTTTCATGAAAATGCCGCGTCCGCGAAACTAAACAACTTTTTTTTGCCTAAAAGCAGTTCTGGTAATAAAATAAGGTTATATAAGTATGGAAAATGAAAATTTTCGATATCGGTCCATATATACCAGAGATATAGCCCAAACCGGGTTTTTCATGAAAATGCCGCGTAAGCGAACTCAAACAATATTTTTTGCTCAAAAGCAGTTCTTATAATGAAATTAGGTTACATAAATATGGAAAATGAAAATTTCAGATATCGGTCCATATATACCCGAGATATAGCCCAAATCGGGTTTTTCATGAAAATGTCGCGTAAGCGAACTTAAACAACTTTTTTTTGCTCAAAAACAGTTTTGGTAATGAAATAAAGTTATATAAATATGAAAAATGAAAATTTCCGATATCGGTCCATATATACCCGATATATAGCCTAACCGGTTTTTTGATGAAAATGCCGAGTAAGCGAATTTAAACAACTTTTTTGTGCTCAAAAGCAGTTCTGGTAATGAAATAAGGTTGTAAAATATGGAAAAAGAAAATATCCGATATCGGTCCATATATACTCGAGATATAGCCTGAACCGATTTTTCCAATAACATTTTTTTTTTTTTTTTTGCTAAAAAGCAAATCTTGTTATAAAAGAAGGTAACGAAAATAGAGAAAATTAAAGTTTCTGATATCGGGCCATATATACCCGAGATATAGCCTAAATCGGGTTTTTCATGAAAATATCGCGTAAGCGAACTTAAACAATTTGTTGTGCTCAAAAGCAGTTCTGGTAATGATATAAGGTTATATAAATATGGAAAATTAAAATTTTCGATATCGGTCCATATATAGCCGAGATATAGCCTGAACCGATTTTTCCATTAAAAAAAATTTTTTTTTTTTTTTGCTGGAAAGCAATTCTCGTTATGAAAGAAGGTTACTAAAATACAGAAAATAAAAAATTCCGATATCGGTTCATATATAACCGAGCATATTTAGGTCACATTTTTAATATACTATACATATTCGTGACTATCGTGAAGGGTATTTTAGATTCGGCCCAGCCGAATATACTACACTCTTACTTGTTATAACTAGAAAACCTCATTCACATGTTCATATTATCAAAATGGAGATGGCCAAAATTAATATTAACAAGCGTTTGTATAAAACTTCAGATTTTTTTTTTATTTTGAAAGCAAGTAGAAACAAAAATAGCCAGCAAAACCCGTTCTTATTATCTTACAACTTCTATATTTTTCTTAAATGAAAAAAATTTATTTCGTAATTAATCAAAGAAATTATGCAGAAAAATGGTAGAAAAATGGTATATATGTATATATATATATATATATATATATATATATATATATATATATATATATATATATATATATATATATATATATATATATATATATATATATATATATATATATATATATATATATATATATATATATATATATATATATATATATATATATATATATATATATATATATATATATATATATATATATATATATATATATATATATATATATATATATATATATATATATATATATATATATATATATATATATGTAGGATTGGACATACTTACACCACCGCATAGACAAAGGTTAAGGAGAAAGACAAGTAAACAAAGACGAACACATCTTATATGACTTACGTACACATACATACGCACACACAGACAGATCACACAGAACAGTAGTGACGCAACAAGACAAAGACGAGAAACTCAGCTAACACACAGCCTGACAACACAAATCGCAGGAAGAAGACGAGTAGACGTTGAACGAGCAACAACTATAAGCGGGATATTTCTTTGCGTTTTATAATCTAATTAAATATACTATAATACATAATGTCTTGTGAATTATATAATTAATAAAAATGTTTAAATATAGTGCTTTTAAATAAAGTGTATTTTATTTTGAACTCTTTTGAGACAAACTACATGGGGGCTCGCCCAGAATGATCCACTAAGGCCGTTGAAAGTGAGAATATGAAATGAAACATTGGAGTGCAATAGGGAATAATTTAAATTGTGCTAAAAAGTGTACAGAACAGAAAAATTCACAAAGATGGAAAAAAGATTATAAAAGTTAGAAAAAATGAAATATAAAAACGTTACTGCTTTGAAGAAAAAACATTTTATATAGTTTTGCAACAATTATAAGAATATAAAGACTGTGTCACTATTTTGAAGAAAGAAAAAAAAACGATAAATGGATTTTGCAATAAGTATAGTAAAATAAAAACTGTGTTACTATTAGATAAAAAACTGAATTGTTAAACTGTACCAAATTGATTTTAAAGAGTACTTATAGCATGACGTAATCGCAGTATTCAAACGCATATACGTAGTTACATGCAGAAGTATATATGATCGTCATTTTTTTTAAAGGGGATTTACAAAGAAGAAAGAAAAAACAGTTGAAGAAAAGAGATAAATATTTGTGTATACATATTTATGTATGTGGCAAAAAGCGTCGGTTCAAAACATATAATTATACATAGGTACATTAAACTGTACGTACTTGTTTACCTATACGTGCTGCAAATACAAACTGCAAATAGGAAGCCAAACAACAACAGCAAGAAAACAACACTTGTTTAGATGAGAATTTGTGCAGGGAAGATGTTCTGAGAAGTTGCAGCAAGACGCTTAAGTGTGAAGAAGTAATCTAGTGCTTATTTAGATGAGAGAAGATGTTTTGAGAAGTTGAAGCAAGAGACAAATGAAGAGGAAACAATCTGGTGCTGTCGGTAGTTTTTAAGAGTATGGATACTTATGTATGTATGTATTTAGTTTTGTGTTTGCAACGTACAATTGAATGAGTAAAAGAGAATACAATCTCGACCTGCAGATAGAAGAGTGAGGATTGATGTTTTTGTGAGGAAATTTGTTTCGAGTGTTGTGACGTCATACATATATTTATGTATCTAGAAGGTTCGGTTTTAGATTTAATGAGTTGAGAGTGTATAGTAGCTTCGTAGCAAGAAATTTACTCATTGAATTGGATGTTGTAGATGACGTGTTAATGAACACAACGAATGTAAGTTGTATTAACCCTTGAATGCTTTTGTGCTTTATTGGATTGAAAATTTTTTCAATTTGTTAATGGATGAAATTTTATTATACGTGCCGGAGAAAGAACAAATACTTAATAAATTTTTGTTGTAGAAAATAAATATTGGAAATAGGAGTTAGAAAAAAAAAAGAAGAAAAGAAGGGGAGGATTTTTCTTAAATTTAATAATATTTTTCTTTGCATTAGATTTTAACTGAAATTTTTGAATTTTATATATCTGAATAACTTGAGAAAAAAGAGGCACAATACTGATTAGAGGAATTATCTGGAAAAAAATAGATTGCTAATTGTATTGAAGTTAATTAATCATTAAATTAATTTTTGTTATTGTAACAAACTTAAACTTAGAGGAGAGAAGAATTGAAAGAAGGAAAAGGAAGTTGAATTTTATTTTCTTACGCTAATTTAACTTTTTATTTTACATTTATTTTAACACTGTATACTAGAATTTTCAATTTACTTATATTTTATTATACATATCATAATTTTTATTATTACATAACATACTTAATTTTCAATTTACGAATTTTGTTACTATATTTTATCATTAATAAACCGCTGACAATATGAACCGAGACGAAATTTTAGGATTGACCGTAGAAGGGTTAAGAGCGAAATTAGATGAATTGGGACTGAATAAGACGGGTAATAAACATACTTTACAGGAAAGACTTTTAAATCATTTTGAAGGAGATCGCGAAGGGGAAGAGGATTCCGAATATGGGGAAGCTTCTTCGTTAGTTGCCGAGGGTGTTGCGACAATACCCTACAGTAATTTTAGTTTACGGGACGTACAAGATTCGGTCTCGACTTTTTCAGGTGATGGTTTACCAGAAATTTCGCGTTGGATAGATGAATTTGAAGACTGCTCAGTAGCCGTCAGATGGAACGAACTTCAGAAATTTATATACGCAAAGCAGTTATTGACGAGTGCCGCCAAAATTTTTTCCAGAAGCGAATCGGGCATTAAGGATTGGCGTACCCTAAAACAGGCACTTTTGAAAGAGTTCGGGAAAAAACTTTCGTCACTAGCAATTCATAGAATGCTTAGGAATCGTAGGAAAAGATCAAATGAGACATTTCGGGAATACCTGTATTGTTTAAAGGAAATGGGAAACTTTATTTCACTTGACGATGAAAGCCTAATTGAATACTTTATTGAGGGGATAGGTGACTCCCGTTCTAATAGAGCGGTGCTTTATCAGGCACGAAGTTTGCAGGAGCTGAAAGACCAGATCGAAATATATGAGAAGATACGCTCACCTGAATCATCATATTCTAAGTGTGCGCGGCCAAAGATTTTTTCCAAAAGTAGTACAGAAGTCAGTGACGAAAGACGTTGTTTTAAATGTGGCGAAAAAGGTCATCTGTCAAATACATGTAAACGCACGGGAGTGAAGTGCTTTAAATGTCATAATTTTGGTCATAAGTCTTTCGAATGTGGGGTTGTGGTCAAGAAGGAAGGAAGCAAGAATGAAGGTCGAAGTGGTGTTGATGGGAAAAAGCGTTATAATGTGCATACACTGTCGGACGGTATATTACTGCAATCAAGAAGGATATTTAAAGATATTAAATTTCACAAAGCAAACATTTCTGCTTTGATTGATACAGGTAGCGACATTTGAGCTATCCGCCGTGATACACTATTGGCGTTGGGTGATTTCATACTTAACCCATTTTTTAAGACTCTAGTTGGACTAGGAGAAAAGAACATAAAAACTCTAGGAAATTTCACTACAAATATTTTTGTCGATGGCATTAAGCTCGAAGTTACGTTCCACGTTTGTAGAAACAACGATATTTTGTATCCAGTGGTACTTGGAAATAACATTTTTGGCCAGGTTGATTTAGTTATTGATTCTGATGGAGCAAAATTTTTGTATAAGAAGAGGTCGGTTGAGGATAAATTGAAGAATAACAATTCGATACATGAGCTTCAGAGGGAGTTCAGGGAAATTTTACACTGCGCGTCAGATGGATTTGATGTTGGGGCTGAGTTAAAATTGGAGCATTTAGAAGTTGGCATAAGAAATGAAATACAAAGTTTGGTTGAGGCCTACAAGCCCGTAAGACCAGAAAATTATCCAGTGAAAATGAAAATTGTTTTGAATGATGAAAGCCCAGTGATGCAAAGGCCGAGAAGGATGCCATACACCGATCAACTTATAGTAGACCAACAAGTAAGGGACTGGCTCAAAGAAGGTATCATTCAACCAAGCAGTTCAGAATTCGCCGCACCGGTCGTGTTAGCAACGAAAAAGGATGGAACTAAGCGCCTTTGCTGCGACTATCGTAAGCTTAATGAGAGAATAGTGAGGGACAACTTTCCTATGGCAGTTATAGATGATGTGCTACAACGTCTCCAGAGTGCAAAAGTGTTCTCTACATTAGACCTAACAAATGGATTTTTCCATGTTCCCGTGGAGGAAGAATCAAGGAAATATACGGCATTCGTGACACACAACGGAATTTACGAATTTTTATTTGTTCCGTTTGGCATTTCCAATTCTCCAGCAGATATATTTCGTCGGTGTTTAGGGAACTTATTAGTGATGGAACTATCGTTACTTATATGGATGATCTAGTAATTCCTGCGGAGAGTGAAAAGGAAGGGATTAAGAAGCTTAAAAAAGTATTGGAAGTCGCGTCGCTAAACGGGCTTGATATAAAGTGGAATAAATGCCAAATTTTAGAGAAGAAAATAAACTTCTTAGGGTATATAATTCAGGATTCTTCAATAAAACCTTCGGAAGAAAAAACCAGGGCGGTGTCAAATTTTCCTTTGCCTCAAAACCAAAAATCTCTACAAAGATTTTTGGGGTTGACCTCGTATTTTAGGCGTTTCATTCCCGAATATGCTGTAATAGCAAGACCGTTGTCAAATCTTTTGCGAAAGAATACGATGTTTAAAATGGGGGATGAAGAAGTTATAGCATTTGAACAATTGAGAAAATCACTAGTCTGCGCATCGGTCCTTAGATTATTTAATCCCAGTGCAGTAACGGAGATCCATACAGATGCCAGCATGCACGGTTATGGAGCTGTGTTGCTTCAACGTGATGAGGAAGACCAACAATTACACCCTGTTGAATATATGAGTCGCAAGACCACAGCAGCAGAACAGAAATACCATTCTTATGAACTGGAAGTTTTAGCGGTAATAGAAGCTTTGAGAAAATGGAAAATCTATGTGTTGGGATTGAGGGTGAAAATTGTAACAGACTGCAATGCATTCGCTTTAACGATGCGGAAGCAGGATGTTCCGCCGCGAGTATCTAGATGGGCGTTATTTTTGCAGGAGTTCGATTATAGCATTGAACATAGATCGAGTTCTAGAATGAAACACGTTGACGCATTAAGTCGTGTATCTTGCCTGATGATAGAGGATTCGCTAAGGCATCGTTTGAAGGAGGCACAGCTGCAGGATGAATGGGTAAGGGCAATCCGACGTATTTTGGAACACGCAGACTACGAAGATTTTTATCTCAAGTTTGAATTACTCTACAAAGATCCCAACAAGGAACTTATTGTGGTGCCAAAGCAAATGGAGCAAGAAATTATTAAGATTGCTCATCGTCAATGACATTTTGCTTCCCGCAAGACGCAAGACCTTGTAGAAAAATCATTTTTTATTCCGGACATAAAGCCAAAAGTTGATGCAGTATCGTGTCCGATGCAAAAAGAGGACGTAAAGAGGGATTTTTAAATCCAATTGATAAAGCAGAGAAGCCTTTGGTCACATACCATTTGGACCACTTGGGCCCAATGGAGTGCACACATAAACAATATAACCACATACTAATAGTAGTAGACGCCTTTTCCAAATTTGTGTGGTTATACCCAACAAGGGGTACGGGAAGTAATGAAGTAGTAGACAGATTGACGCGACAGGCAAATGTTTTCGGAAATCCAGCTAGGATAATTACTGATAGAGGGACCGCATTTACCTCAAACCAATTCAAACAATACTGCGAGTCTGAAAATATCCAACATCTCTTGATAGCGACGGGTGTACCGAGAGGTAACGGTCAGGTTGAGCGTATACACCGTATAATTATTCCTATGCTGACAAAACTTTGCGTAGAGAAGCCGGGGAACTGGTACAAACGTGTAGAACGAGTGCAACGGGTCATAAACAGTACTCCGCCAAGAAGTACTGGTATTGCACCTTTTCAATTAATGACAGGTTTGCATATGAGAATACCAGATTATCCGGATATAAAAACTCTATTTGAAGAGTTCTGCATTAAAGAGTTCGACGAAGAGCGTAATGCCGTAAGGGAAGAAGCACGCGAGAATATATTGCGTATGCAACAAGAGAACAGGAAATCTTTTGATGAAAAGAGAGTTCCTGATAGGGAATATGCACCCGGCGAATTGGTAGCCATCAAGCGAACACAGTTCGGCGTGGGTATGAAGTTGAGGCCGAAGTTTCTGGGTCCTTACAGGGTTACGAAGAGGCTTGACCATGGACGGTACGAAGTAGAAAAAGTAGGGAGTTGTGAGGGAGCTAGATATACTACGAAATTGACTGAGTTTATGAAGAAGTGGGAACCACATTCGGGTCCAATGTGAGTCAGGAGGGCCGAGTTGTAGGATGGGACATATTTACACCACCGCATAGACAAAGGTTAAGGAGAAAGACAAGTAAACAAAGACGAACACATCTTATATGACTTACGTACACATACATACGCACACACAGACAGATCACACAGAACAGTAGTGACGCAACAAGACAAAGACGAGAAACTCAGCTAACACACAGCCTGACAACACAAATCGCAGGAAGAAGACGAGTAGACGTTGAACGAGCAACAACTATAAGCGGGATATTTCTTTGCGTTTTATAATCTAATTAAATATACTATAATACATAATGTCTTGTGAATTATATAATTAATAAAAATGTTTAAATATAGTGCTTTTAAATAAAGTGTATTTTATTTAGAACTCTTTTGAGACAAACTACATATATATATATATATATATATATATATATATATATATATATATATATATATATATATATATATATATATATATATATATATATATATATATATATATATATATATATATATATATATATATATATATATATATATATATATATATATATATATATATATATATATATATATATATATATATATATATATATATATATATATATATATATATATATATATATATATATATATATATATATATATATATATATATATATATATATATATATATATATATATATATATATATATATATATATATATATATATATATATATATATATATATATATATATATATATACAGTACTGGACAATTCAATGGAAACTTTTCTAAAAATTTATTTATTTATTTTTAGAAGTCGAAAATCAAAAATTATTTCTAAAGAAACTTGACAAGTATTTTAGAATTTCATTTTATAGATTCTTTTTGATATATAAACAAAAAAATAATAACATAAAAATAACGTAGTTCTAAAATTATAAAGAAAAATTAAAAGTATAAAATTTTTGGGGTTCGCCAAGCAAAAAAGCTTCGCAGTTTTTGTGTTTGTTAAAAAAAAAAAAAAAAAAAAAAAAAACTTCTGCACGAAAGATGACTAAAGCAAAATGTATTGATGAAAAAACGGGGCAAAATGCATACTAATTTACCGTTATTTTTTAAATTACTCTCTTGCCAGCTTCTTTTTTCAAATATTTTAAACACAAGAATCTTGAATACATAATTAGTAAAAATGGCTAGAGTCAAGATAAGTGAAGATTTAAAAATAAAACTAATAAATGATTTTAATGCTGGATTAAAACAAAAAACTATTTGTGATAAATATTCGATGAATAAATCAGCAATTTCGAAGATTATCAAGAAATTTCGTGAAACGGGTACTGTTAAAACTCTGCATTCAGGAGGAAGACCACGTAAAACTACTCCAAGACAGGATAATTTAATATCAAGAGAGTTCAAAAAAGACCCCCAAATGGCATCAAGAGAGGTTAAAAATGTTCTTGGATTGGATGTTAGCTCTCGAACAATTAGCCGTAGAGCCCGCGAGGCTGGTCTTGGTTGCTTCCGCCCTGCGAGAATACCTCTGATATCGGAGAAAAACCGTGCTGCTCGTTTAAAATTTGCCAGAGAGCACATAAATTGGTCTAAAGAGAAATGGAACACTGTCCTTTTTTCAGACGAGTCCAAATATAATTTAAGGGGCAATGATGGAAGATCATTTGTAAGGCGGCCAAAGGGAAAGAGACTAGACCCAAAGTACACAAGCAAGACAGTCAAGTTTGGAGGTGGCAATATTATGGTGTGGGGCTGTTTTTCTGGGCAAGGAATGGGCCCAATTCACATTATAAAAGATACAATGACTGGTGTCGGCTACAGATCCATTTTAAACGACATAATGTATCCATATGCAGAGGAGAACATGCCACTAATTGGGAGATTTCAGCATGACAATGATCCAAAACACACCTCTAGGGTTGTAACTGACTGGTTACAATCAAATGAGGTCCGTGTTTTGAAGTGGCCTGCCCAATCCCCGGATCTCAATCCCATAGAAAATCTGTGGGAAATTGTAGAACGCAAGATAAGAACTCGAAATTACACATGGAAGGAAGATTTATCCAATGCAGTTTTGAGTAAATGGCAAAAGGTACCAAAGGATACAATTGACAAATTAATTGGGTCAATGCATCGTCGCTGTGATGCAGTAATTAAAAACAAAGGATACCCAACAAAATATTAATTTTTGATAATAGGCCGAAGGTTTTTATTGGAGTAAATTTTAAGTTTCCATTGTTTTGTCAATACCTCAAAATTTGATACTTTTAATTTTTCTTTATAATTTTAGAACTACGTTATTTTTATGTTATTATTTTTTTGTTTATATATCAAAAAGAATCTATAAAATGAAATTCTAAAATACTTGTGAAGTTTCTTTAGAAATAATTTTTGATTTTCGACTTCTAAAAATAAATAAATCAATTTTTAGAAAAGTTTCCATATATATATATATATATATATGTATATATATATATATATATATATATATATATATATATATATATATATATATATATATATATATATATATATATATATATATATATATATATATATATATATATATATATATATATATATATATATATATATATATATATATATATATATATATATATATATATATATATATATATATATATATATATATATATATATAAGTGATGCCCGACACAATGCATTTACCAGTCTACAAATTTGACAAGTACACTGCGAAATACATTTTGCGTCAAAGCGGCTTTAGAAATTAAGTGCCAAGATTTTTATAGCATAATATTTTCTGTCATAAATGGTAGGCCACAGATTAATTAACACAATTCTTCAATCTTCCGATGTGAAAAACTATTTGATGTTATAAGGTTTGAAAAAACTTATTTCAAGTTTAAAAAATTCCTGTACAGTTTTCTTTAATACAACTCGAATGAACAATTAAAACTAACAAGCGTATAGTAATCAATCTTAATAAAAATATAAACCTTTTTGTATTGTATAACATGAAACTAATTTTTTTATCGTATTTTTCGAGAAATAGTGATTTTACTATTCTTGTTAATAAAAATTGTAGAGCTGCGACGCAGGTACATATTGATATTAAAATAGAAACGAACATACATATACATATCACCATACATATACATATACCAGTACACTTTTTCAACAGAACCAAGGCGACTTTATACAGGTGAGTGCAAGCGGAAAGGCGAATTCAGTACTATGTATTTTGTTATTGTAAAACATATCGTGAACGTCATAATCTAAATTCGCCTAAGATTGCTCAACAGAGAAAAAATTTTATATAAACGTTAAATATAAGCTTTTATAATTGTATGTAATTAAAATCACAGATTATATTAGTTTTTCACTTCTAAATTCACACAAATTTCTTGAAATTGCACTAAATCATGCAAAAAAACCTTCAGATTAAAATGGCGCGAAAAAGTTTGTAAACAAAAGAAACAGAATTTGACAGTCTCATTGGAAAAAACGCGAGAAGCAAAAAATAATCACCTGTGCTGTTAAGTTCACCTGGTAATGAATTCGCCTTGAACAGAACGGAAACACTTGTATTTTATTACTACCAAGGCGAATTCATACAAGGTAAACGCAAGAGCAATAAATATACACTACAAAAAAAAACTTTTTTAAATGTCAAGGGAAAAACAAAACAAAAAGTATTTAAAAAATATATATAGTAAAAAAGCATTTATAATAAAAGAAAAGAGTTTAATTATTTCGTAAAACTTTTAATTATTTTGCGAAAATTAAAGTCTCAGGTCGTGGAGCTCGGAAAGGTAAAATTGGTCAGCCGGATTGGGAAGGATTCTGCAGGATCAAGCTCTTAAAACATAATTTAAAAAATTGGTTAAACATTTTTTTAAGTTACTTTTAAAAATTCCATTCCACAGATAAAAATTCAACAAAAAGTAATCAGCTGCGCTGTCAATTTCACTTGTTATGAATTCGCCTCGATTACCCAGATACATACCGAGCGAATTCTTGTGTTATCAGATTGTACGCTTTTGTTCTTTTAGAAAAAAAAAATTAAGTGCAACACTGATTTAGGTGCATGTATTTAATAAATAGGAAATTATAAAATTTCTCATCTATATACGACTATCTGTTATTTTCGACTACTCCGTCTATACATTTAGCTAATAAAATGTGGCGTTATCTCATGAATTTAGTTTTATTATTGTACATATTTTACAATAATAATATAACAATAATGATAGTAACATGCAATTTCGATTACTGCCACACAAAGCAAATGGTCTGTGACTGTACTTATTTAAATGCAAAAAAATATTCTCCTGATATATTAGGTCACAATCATAGTCGAACATTAATGTTGGTTCTTTTCAAAAACAGCAATTTACAAGCATGGTAATTGTTAAGAAAAATTTTATAAAGAACGTTATAGCTTACTGTTGGTTTCGGAAGCTAAAGATAACTTTAAATATTTTTAAATATGTCTCGACCATCTTTAAATCGCATTTTATAACAAGACGGAGTTACATGCCATACGTCAAATGGCTTGTTGCGTGCAGTTCGCCAAGTTTTTGGCCAGAAAATCAAATCGAAAAGTGGTAACATTAACTAGCTACCCCCGTAGCCCCGATTTGTCTCCAATGGCCCTTTTCCTGTAGGTATATCTAAATAGCAAAGTTTTCAGTAACAACCGGACGACCATTACCCAACTAGAGGAAAATATACGCGAGGAAATGCTAAATATTTCAACCGATACTTGTAAAGCGGTCTTGGAAATTTTCCAATCTAAGTTGCTTCAGTCCCAGGTTTGCCACAGATTGTATTTGAAGCTGTTTAGGTACAACATTTTCGTCATGTATGGGCACTTTGCGCCATTTTATACTTTGCTGTAGCGATATCAAACAGAGTTAAATATTTTACCGATAATAATAGTATGCGTATTATTTATAGTAAATTTAGCTCAGTTGAGAAAAGTTTTCGAAGTATAACGGGCAATATTGAGTTAAAAATATCGTGGGAAATTTTGTCAAACTACATACAAAAGTGTTTCTAAGCGAAGAATTTAGATAAGCAATACATGTTGTAATTTAAAATTGTTTCTGGAAAATTTGTTTTTTCAGTTGCGAAATAACAAAAGCAAAGCACGAAATACATACATAATCGTGCATATTTAAAATTAAAAAATATCAAATAAGTACATGTAAATTTTTACGCACGAAAGAAGTAATGTTGCTGAAATTTTTTCGCATATTCAATCTTAGTACTAGCCTTAAACCTCTAAGTACTTATTGTGTATTAAAACGTTAGTTGTTGAAATACAATTCGTGGCAATATTTTTGCGACATTGTACTACACACATTTTTCAATTGAACCTTGCTTACATATGTATGTATATTATCCAATATTCGAAGCACGAATCACAACAAAATTTTTTTAGGTAAATGCTTAGTACAGAGCGGATTTTTTCAATTTTTTTTTCTCGTAGAGCAGAGCCAACTTATTAAAGCTGAAATCATGCGCCATTGTGCTTGCTTTGCGTATTAAAGGAGGAACAGCACGATAACTTATCTGAAAGAAAAATGACAAGCTGGCAAGCCTACAAAGACTTGTACAAAATTATAATAATGTAATAAAATTGTAATCATAAATTTACATTCTTTTGTATATACTCATCTACAGGGTGTGCTAGAACTTAACGTTAAGCCGAAACAGGATGTCACTCTTAATTGATTGTAACCATCATGAAAAAAAAAAAATCTAACAAAATACAAGGGCTTGTTCAAATAAAAAACATTTTAATTGAGTTAAATGTTTTTAGATTTTTTTCTGATTTTTCTCATGTTGGTTACAATCAACCTTGTCACCTTGTTTCGGCTTGACGTTTAGTTCTGGGACACCCTGTATATGTATTGTATATGAAAGGAGACAAGGCAGCTTTTTATACAGGAAGTGGCAGAATTACAATAAATACAACACCAACAAACATCAACATGTATTTTGTTGGTGTTGTATTTATTGTAATTCTGCCACTACCTATATAAAGCTGCCTTGAAAGGAGTTATACAATTTTGTCTTAAAATATGCACAAAGAATACAATTAAAGTCTTTTTATAAAAGTAATCTCATTAAAATACAGAAATTCCATGAAAGTAGTTTCTTGTGTTAAGGCAGGGCAAAAATTGTATTTTGCTTTGCTATTTTTCTGTCTGGAGCTCTTTTTGTACAATGCATAAATATAATATATTCTTAATATATATAAATTAGATAGAATAGTTTATATCTCAATTTATAATCGCAATCAATGTTGCCATCGAAAAATTTCAAAAAGTGGCACAAAAAGGGTATTTTGAAAAAAGGCGTCACAAAAATTGTGTTTAAAAAAAAAACAAGTAATTTCGGCTGGGCCGAATCTAAAATACCCTTCACGATAGTCACGTATATGTATAGTATATACTACAAATTTGAACTAAATATGCTTGGATATATATGGAGCGATATCGGGGAAAAAATATTTTTGTCTTGTAATCACCATTCCAAAAAAGAAATCTTTCATGGAAAAATCGGTTTAGGCTATATCTCGGTTATATATGAACCGATATCGGAATTTTCTATTTTCTGTATTTAAGTAACCTTCTTTTATAACGAGAATTGATTTTCAGCAAAAAAACTGTTAATGGAAAAATCGGTTTAGGCTATCAGCCATGTCACAGAGCTTAATTCCGTTCGGAAGCGGATTTGAATTCTTTTTTTACTTCTTCAAAAAACGAAAAACTAAAAGACTTTTCGGAATGAAAACATTTCTAATTGCAAGAATGAAACTAGTATTATCTTATAGAATTGATTTCCTTCCGAAAAAGTTTTTAAATTTTCCTTTTTTGAAGAATTAAAAAACCGATTCAATTCCATTTCCGAAAGGAAGTTAATTCTGTGACATGGCCGTATATCTCGTGTATATATGGACCGATATTGAAAATTTTCATTATCTGTATTTTAATAACCTCGTTTTATAATCAGAAGAAGCAAAACCAAATTTTTCATGGAAAAATCAGTTCAGGCTGATACAGGGTGTCGCAAATATAACCTTCCGATGTTTTTTTGGCGGTATTTTTTTTTTTGTTTTTAGCTTGGACCAGTACTCAGGGTCACCCCTACGTATGCAGTGCATTGTACCAGAACTAGGAAAACAGGTTATGAGGAGGGGGAAAGGGGGAGTAGTGTTTGTGAACATTTGACTTGAACTTTCCAACGTTATAACAGACAGGAAACACGTCTGCAGGCAACTTATTCCACAAACGAAGTGTACGGCTGAAAAACGAATTCTCTCTGTAATGCGTAGTGCGACCACAAATGGATGAGCTCTGGACGATGAACGCGAGCTACGTAAAAATGTGCGAGTTTCGGGAACAAGATCTCTAGTCTCGTCAGAGCAAAATCCATTGTAGTAACGACAGAACAGAGTAACGCACCCCACACTGCGTCGATGCTCCAGTGAGTCAATAGAGTTGGATACCCTACTGTCACCGATAAGCTTCTTCGCCCTCTCCTGCACACGGTCGAGTAACCCCAAAATAGACTTTGAGGCACCGGCCCAAACATGAGAGTTGTATTCCATTTTCGGTCGGATGTATGTGGTATAAATAGTAAGGAGGTCGGATGGAGTAAAGTACATCTTACACCGTTTCAAAAAAACCAAGGCACTTGAATGCTTTTTTGGAGACATGAAAGATGTGCTCAGCCCAGTGAACATCACACTGTATCTTCATTCCAAGAACATCAAGAGCATCCGATTCCTCAATATTTATACCATCCATGAGTACAGATGAAGCAGCATTTGCGGTCGTTTGCTTGTGTGTTAATAAGCAACATTGGGTCTTACGAGTGTTGAAGGCGACTCTGTTTTTACGACCCCATTCGGAGATTAATACTATGAATGATTCACTATTCATTGAATCATTCATATTTAGCCTCTTGTCAGCGATATCTGATAGGCGGGGCCTATAGCGAAAAGAGTACGAATGGCAAATGCTGCTGTCATCTGCGAAAGAGTGGATAGGGTTGGAAGTTTGATAGAGAAGGTCGATGTGGAAAATAAGAAACAAGGTAGGAGAAAGAACGGAGCCTTGCGGTACCCCTGAATTAATCTTGAACTCGTTTGATGAGACCCCATCTATAACAACTCGTATAGTGCGGTCTCTGAGAAAACTCGATATAAACCGAGAAAAGTCATCACCGACACCAAAAGCAGTAAGTTTTGCCAATAGTGCAGCATGCCACACTCTGTCCAACGCTTTGGAAATATCTAGAGCCACCACCTTACTTTCACCAAAATGATGGATTGAGTGGCACCATTTCTCCGAAAGATATGCCATAAGATCGCCAGTAGAGCGACCCTTACGAAATCCATATTGGCGATCACAAAGTAATTTGTGCGACTCTAGATATCCCACAAGATAGTAATTAACCATACTTTACATTACTTTGGAAAGCGCAGAGCAAATTGCAATTGCGCGGTAATTTTCAGGGTTTGCTGCCTCACCCTTTTTGGGTATTGGTGTTACATTAGCAACCTTCCAGCACGATGGAAACTCACCAGTATGGTAAAGTATGCTGAAGAGGCGTGCTAATGGACGCGCAAGCGTAGAAGAACACTGCTTCAAGACCAGTGCTGGAATGCCATCCGATCCAGGAGTTTTGTTTATATCGAGGTCTTCCAAAACCCTTTTAACTGCTCGCGCCCGGAAGAATATCTTCGGCATAGTTACAGATACTCTTTCGAGCTCAGGAAGTGGCTGGCTGCTTTCCGGCAAGCAGGAATTGCTTGCAAAGATTTCAGCCAACAGGTTAGCTTTGTCAACCGGGTCTGTAAATGCTTGGTCATTCTTTAAAAGAGTTGGAATTGATGAACTAGCACTGTTCTTTACTTTCTTAACGAAAGACCAAAAGGTCTTACTGCCCCGGGGAGCTGCAAGGACCTTGGCTCTAAGGCGCTGTTCGTGAAGAAACTTTTCACGCCTAAGTACCTTGGCACACGAAGATCTTGCCTTTTTGCGTAGCAAATCAGTGTCTGGTGTTTTGTTTAAACGCCAGTTACTGAATGCTTCCTCTCTGGATCTGACTGCGTTTTTGCACGTCTGATTAAACCAAGACTTCACTCTTGGTTTAATCGAAATTTGCTTGGAGGGGATGAATGTTTTCATTCCTAGCAATATCATATTCTCGACCATTTTTGCAGAAACATTTATGTCATTATCTAGAAAGCAAAGTTTCCAATTAAAATGCTTATAAAATTGGTTGAGCTCAGCCCAACTCGCCTTTTCGTAAATAAATATTGAACGTTTCGTAGCTGATTTCGAAACGTTACGAAGTTCAGAGATCGAAAAGGTTGCAGAAATGGTGCAATGATCCGAATTGCCGAGAGGTGCACTAACTTTCACTTCATACTTTTCAGGCTGTGAAGTCAGGAATGGGTCAAGTGTGTTTGAATGGTGCCCTTCAACACATGGAATATGCGTTGGCTCATTCACTAATTGCGCTAGGTAACTAGTCAACATATTGGCCTTCTGGAGTTGTATGACTCGAATGGCGAAGCCAGGAAGAGTTGTGAACATTGAAATGACCAGCAACAACAATTTCACTGCTCGGACAACTCTCCAGGATTTTCGATATGGAGTCGGAGAGGGCATAGAAACCAACAAAGGTAATATCCCTCCCCGCATTTGGACTTTTGTATAGAAACCCGAAATGCAAAAAGTGTGACCTGATTTTGAATTTATGCCTAATGGTTGCTGGAATTGGGACACAACTTCATTGCGAACATAAATTACAAGGCCCCGATGGAAATTAAAGAGTGATAGAAGTTGATACCCAGATGTGTGAAAATCCTGTGGATCAGCATTCTCAGACACCTGGGACTCACACAAGGCGAAAATATCCGGCCGATGGAGACAAGTGTGAGCATAAACAGAGAAAAAATTCGTTCTCAGCCCACGTATATTACAAAAGTCAAGTTTAAAGTTGCCTGTCAGTACGCCAGAAAATTAACAAAAGAAATGTTGACCCTGCTATGCAAGAGAGGCCGGAATCAATTGTTGCTAGGTTGACCATATAGCACCCAGTGTTATACCTTCGATGCTATAATAATCAACAACAATTAACCCGGCATCCCCAACATTGCAAAGTAATTACTATTTAATAAACGTGAAAGGGAATGATATCAATGCCTGTATAAACTTTGCTTCTTCTTGTGAATTATTTTTATTTGGTCTTTTAATTTTTTTACATCAAGTCGAGAATATGATGTCATGTAAATGGCCGCCGCCACAGTTGATTGTCATTTGAGCCCTTTCTATAGCATTTTCCATCACATTGAAAAAACTTCCGGCGATAAGTCCTCACATTCTTGACGGATATTGACTTTAAGAGCTGCAAGAGTCTGAGGCTTGTTGACAAAACCCGCGACTTCAAAAAGCCCCACAAAAAGAAGTCTGCAGCGGTCAAATCAGGCGATCTTGCTGGCCAGCGCAAATCGCCAAAACGGGAGATTAGGTGCCCGGGAAATGCATCCTTCAGCATATCGGTTGTGAAACGTGCAGTGTGTGCCGTAGCACCGTCCTGTTGGAACCACATGTTTTCCAATCCCTATTCATCAAGTTGCGGCATAAAGATCTCGTTGATCATTGCTCTGTAGCGCTCACCATTCACAGTAACCGTTTGGCCCGCGTCGTCTTCGAAGAAAAAAGCTCCGATGACTTCTCTAGCGAAAACAGCACACCATACAGTGACTTTGAGCGTGTGTAATAGCTCTTCGTAGGCTACACGTGGATTTTCAGTGCCCCAGAAGCGTAAAAGTTGCTTATCTACGTACCCGCTAAGATGGAAATGGGCCTCATCACTCATGGTTATTTTTGATGAAAAATCATCTTCCTCTTGGGGTCAAATAAATAATCACCAATATTCTGCGTTCTGGAGCAGTGTAGCGTAACATTGTTTATTTACGTGTATTACTGACATTAGGGACCAATCGCAAAATTTATAGCATTTTCTAATAGAGGGATTACTTTTGCGCCACTTTGTATAGGGTGTTTTTTTAAGCCCGATAGAACTTTGAAATTGTAAAAAATAACACAAAAAATTAAATTGTAATCAAAATTTTTTTTTATTCGAAAGATCAATACGTGACATTAACATTTGAAAATGATTTCGGGCATATGGGCACCGCGGCTGTTCTTGACGAAGCGCATTCTGGACGTCCAATTTTGGGCCACTTTTTCGAGCACTGCTGGCCGTATGTCACGAACAACACGAACAATGCTGGCCTCCAAGGCGTCAATTGTTGCTGGTTTATCAGCATAAACCAGTGACTTCACGTAGCCCCACAGGAAATAATCGAGAGGTGTCAAATCGCACGACCTTGGAGGCCAATTGACAGGTCCATTTCTCGAAATCAACTTATCGCCAAATTTTGATTTCAGTAAGTCGATGGTTGCGTTCGCCGTATGGCACGTAGCGCCATCCTGTTGAAACCACATCTCCTCCGGATCAATGTCATCCATATTTTCAAACAAAAAATCATTGATCATGGTGCGGTAACGATCTCCATTGACCGTAACGCGAACTCCGGCCTCATTTTTGAAGAAATAAGGTCCGATGATGCCACCAGCATGAAAACCGCACCAAACAGTGCATTTTTCTGGATGTAATGGAGTCTGTAGGGTCTCTTGTGGATTGGTCTCACTCCATATGCGGCAATTTTGCTTATTAACAAACCCGTTAAGCCAAAAATGCGCCTCATCGCTGAACACAATTTTGCGATAAAACAACGGGTCAGTTGCCAACTGCTCTAGAGCCCAATCGGCGAAAGAACGACGCATACAATGGTCTCTCATGATGATTTGTCAGAGTATACTGAAACAAATAAAAAAAATGTTTCATCAAAATTTAATTTTTTGTGTTACTTTTTACAATTTAAAGTTCTATCTAGCTTAAAAAAACACCCTATATAAGACAAAATTAGCAACTAATTTTAAAATTTCACCTACATGCAATAGCTCATAAGTATGTGTGTTTTGTTAATCATTTTCGCAGCAATACAAAAGCAAGCACGCAAAAAGCCCAAAAAAATGGTAAATGATATAAATTTAAGTGAAGAAGATTGGACATTTAAGTTCGATTCAAATTTTTTAGTGAAAAATTGATTTTCGTATTTAAATGGAACTTAAAATTAAATGATATTTATATATGAATTCAAAAACTTGGCTTCAAAACTTTTTTTGAAAAACAGTTCTACTTGTTAATAAAATAAATAACAATTACGAGAATATTTGCAATCTTGGTATAAATTATTCGACTAATTTGTTTTCAGATAGTATATAAACATACATACATACTTTTTAGAAACTATAATTTTATTCCTTAATATAAAACCTTACTTAACTGTGAATTAGAACTAGATATTTATGAGTACATACAAGATTTCAAAAAGAAGTTCCATGTTTGAAAAAGGGGGGTCAAAAAGGGTATTTTAAAAAGAGTGTCATAAAAAGTCTCGTAGACATCAAAAAAGGGCCAAATTGACACTTTAGTATCAAAGAGGCAACGGTGATCGCAATCAAGGTGCATTAACTTCTACAAGGTGGGAGTGCTACGGTATGTGTCAATTTTTTTCCACTGGCAATATAGTAAGCCAGTTACGTCAAATGTATTGTTTACATTATTGAAAGTGAATTTAATGGTTTATTCTGCCACCTTATAGACAGACGTTAATACACTTTGATCGCAATTTTAATTTTTTGCGAACTATTGGTTGGTTTATCTGACAGAGAGTCATAATTGTCTCTGTTAGTTGGATAAAATTCTAACAGATAGCTAAGATAATTAGATAGATAAGATAATTAGTTGACTTAATTGATTAAGTAATCAATAGATACGATATGTTAAAAAGTACAAATGTTTTATGTAACTTACATAATAAAATTTAAAATTATCTATTTTGTATTGAATTGTGCTTCATGCCGACTCAACGAAAAATTTTATCAACCGTCTTTTATCGTTTTCAAATTTTACCTAAAGTAAAAATCCCAATTCTGGGAATAATAATATAATTTTTATATAATTTTTTATTAATTTTTAATTTTCGGTTATTGAATAAAACTCAAACGAATCACTATTATCACCACCACTATCAAGAAGAGAATGCGCACTACACCTTTCTATCTGCTCCATGCGCAAAGCAAAAATGTCGTAAAATTAGATAGATTACCAAAAAAAAAGCAAGGGCAATGCGTAAAACTTATTGCTCTTTTTATACCCTTCACAAAAATGTTAAGGGTATATATAAGGTTGTGATTCAGTTTGTAATTTCTACAGTTTTTTTTGCGACCCTATAAAGTATATATATTCTGATTCAGAATTAATGGAAAAGTCGATTAAGCGATGTCCGTCTGTCCGTCGTTGAAATACCGTTTCTGAGAAAACCATTAGACATAGAAACTTTTTTCTTTCGCCATTCTATTACTCCATATTGCCATGCGTTTACTATTGAAATTCAGTAATATCGGTTCACGTATAGCTGAGATATATTCAAAATTCCGAAAAAAGCCATGAATTTTTGCAATTTTATATGGAAGTTTTTGACAAAAAAAGTTGCTTGTTTTGCTTCAAACTTCACACACTCATTAAGCATGGTGACTAAAAGGCAAAAACAAATTTTTAGATATCGGTCCATATATACCCGAGATATAGCCTGGAGCGTGGTTTTCATGAAAATGCCGCGTCAGCGAAATTAAACAACTTTTTTTTTGCTTAAAAGCAGTTCTGGTAATAAAATAAGGTTATATAAATATGAAAAATGAAAATTTCTGATATCGGTCCATACCGCAGATATAGCCTGGAACGGGGTTTTCATGAAAATGCCGCGTAAGCGAACTTAAACAACTTTTTTTGCTTAAAAGCAGTTCTGGTAATGAAATAAGGTTATATAAATATGAAAAATGAAAATTTCCGATATCGGCCCATATATCCCCAAGATATAGCCTAGACCGGGGTTTTCATAAAAATTCTTAAACAACTTTTTTGTGGTCAAAAACAGTTTTGGTAACGAAATAATTTTATATAATTATGGAATATTAAAATTTCCGATATCGGTCCATATATACCCGAGATATAGCCTAAACCGGGTTTTTCATGAACATGCGGCGTAAGCGAACTTAAACGACTTTTTTTTTGCTTAAAAGCTATTCTGATGATGAAATAAGGTTATATAAATATGAAAAATGAAAATTTCCGATATCGGTCCATGTATACCCGAGATATAGCCTAGACCGGGGTTTTCATGAAAATGTCGCGTAAGCGAACTTAAACAACTTTTTTTGCTCAAAAGCAGTTTTGGTAATGAATTAGGGTTATATAAATATGAAAAGTGAAAATTTCCGATATCGGTCCATATATACCCGAGATATAACCTAAACGGAGTTTTCCATAAAAATGCCGCGTAAGCGAACTTAAACAACTTTTTTGTGCTCAAAAGCAGTTTTGGCAATGAAATAAGGTTATATAAATATGGAAAATGAAAATGCCCGATATCGGTCCATATATACCCGAGATATAGCCTAAACCGGGGTTTTCATGAAAATGCCGCATAAGCGAACTTAAACAACGTTTTTTCATTAAAAGCAGTTCTGATAATAAAATAAGGTTAGATAAATATGGAAAATGAAAATGCCCGATATCGGTCCATATATACCCGAGATATAGCCTAAACCGGGGTTTTCATGAAAATGCCGCATAAGCGAACTTAAACAACGTTTTTTCATTAAAAGCAGTTCTGGTAATAAAATAAGGTTAGATAAATATGGAAAATGAAAATGCCCGATATCGGTCCATATATACCCGAGATATAGCCTAAAACGGGGTTTCCATGAAAATGTCGCGTAAGCAAACTTAAACAACTTTTTGTGCTTAAAAGTAGTTCTGGCAATAAAATAAGGTTATAAAAGTATGGAAAAGGGGAATTTCCGATATCGGTCCATATATACCCAAGATATAGCCTAGACCGGGTTTTTCATGAAAATTCTTAAACAGCAGTTTTGGTAATGAAATAATTTTATATAATTATGGAATATTAAAATTTCCGATATCGGTCCATATATACCCGAGATATAGCCTACACCGGGTTTTTCAATAAAATGTCGCGTAAACGAACTTAAACAACTTTTTTGTACTCAAAAGCAGTTTTGGTAATGATATAAGGTTATATAAATATGGAAAATGAAAATGTCTGATATCGGTCCATATATACCCCAGACATAGCTTAGAAGGGGTTTTTAATCAAAATGTAGCGTAAGCGATCTTAAACAACTTTTGTTTGCTTAAAAGTAGTTCTGGTAATAAAATAAGGTTATAAAAATATGGAAAATGGAAATTTCAGATATCGGTCCATATATACCCGAGATATAGCATGAACCGATTTTTCCAATAACATTTTTGTTTTTTTGCTATTCTCGTTATAAAAGAAGGTTAATAAAATACAGAAAATAGAAAATTCCGATATCGATTCATATATACCCGAGATATAGCCTAGACCGGGGTTTTCATTAAAATGTCGCGTAAGCGAACTGAAACATCGTTTTTGCCCAAAAGCAGTTCTGGTAATGAGGTAAGGTTATATACATATGGAAAATAAAAATTTTCAATGACGGTCCATATATACCCGAGATATAGCCTGGACCAATTTTTCCATAATTTTTGTTTTTTGCTGAAAAGCAATTCTCGTTATAAAAGAAGGTTACTAAAATACAGAAAATAGAAAATTCCGATATCGAGCATATTTATGTCACATTTTTAAACATACTATACATATACGTGACTATCGTGAAGGGTATTTTAGATTATACTACACTCTTACTTGTTTCTGCTCACTTCTTTCCGCAAAACATAAATTTGCTTACGCATAGAAAGACTGAACAGTGCGTAAGTGAACAAGTCTGAACTCTGCATAAAACATACTTTACAATCAACTCCTATGCTACTATTAAAAATGTATTTAGTTAGTTTTTTTATTTAATTATTTTCCCACAATATTTTCACTTTTTAACTTTTTATCTTCTAATTTTCAGTTTATTTTGTCATCACTATCTGCTTAAACAATTCAATGACTTTCATAGAAATTCTAAATAAAGATCCTGTATTTTCTACACAATGCTGTAAGAATTTTATCATAAATAAACGTACATACATGCGTAAATATATCGAAATTCATCATTTGTAAATAAATATTTCATGTAAGCACTTAAATACATACATATGTATATCATAGCAGACATAATAACTTGTATGTATATCATGAATGAAGGAGCCGTTAAATGGTTGAATTCCTACTGATCACAGAAAAGAAATTTTATTAAAAAATCACCAAGAATCTTTATCAATGGCTGATAGCCGTGAAAGAATACGGGGACCATCAAGAGATGGTCGTGAATTTCTCACAAGCCCACGCCAAGTGTTGAGACGATTGATGCTCCTTTCGGAAGGTCGACAGTACCGTGAAGCTGCGGGTGTTGTTGGTCGATTAGGACCGTCCGTTTTAAGATCAGTAATTGCAGAACTGCCTATTGATTTATTATTAGAACATTTGCCACACAGTGCCTATCTTTTGGAATCTTTCTTTTCCCGGTGAGAATGTTTTTTTATCTTTCTTTTCAATTATTCCATCATTTTATTCTCCAGATTAATTGCTGTTAATCCTTCACCTAAACCGGATGTGCCCACTGAAGCCGTATTTTGGCAACTCGTGAGATTATTTTCGAATCCTCATGATCCTGGCTTGAAACAACGTTGTTCAAAACTTTTACAATCTCTAGTGCAATATGAACCCAATTTGAGGCACACAATACGTGAAACCCGAAAAACGTTTAATGATGCTGTACAAGGCTTGGGCGTTCACGGCTTAACAACAGATTCCTCTGGTCAATTGATATCACTGCATATAGCTTTAAAAACTGAACTACAACGACATGTTGACACCTATAAAGTGGCACTGCACAAATTGGAAGAGCTCAGTATGATCACTGTGAATCAAGATCCCGCCCATTCATCACATCAACGCTTGCTCGGAATTAGTTACGGTGATATACAACAGAGACTTATCGATAATAAGACTCTTCTGACCATTCTTGATAAGCCAGCTTTAAAACAATTGTCTAGTCTTATAGAAAATCTTGCGCATAGGGTGGAAAATGATAAGGAAGTGTTGAAAGCTGTGGGCCAAGTGAAAAGAGTTGATATGCAAGCAAACGTTGATAAAAGACCAGTAGCTGGTTTGTTGATGAATTTCTCCAGGGGTTGTGAAATAATTCTTCAGATGATGGGTCCGGAAGGTATTAACGGTACTACGACAAATGTCACCAAAATTAGTTCACTGAATGGCAGCAGCTGTTCGGATGGTTATCACTCGGATGACTCCGCTACCGAAGAAATCAGGTAAAAACAACAAATTCCAAGGCGACTATGCTTAGTGTAAGCTTATCATTAATGTTTTACGTTAATAATAGCGTATTAAACTGAGACAGCATATAAAATAAATTTATTTTAACTTCTAATTTCATTTCATTTTTTAGCGGTATGATTTTACAGTATCGTTTATTGTATTTAGAAAACAGGACAGATACTTTGGAAGCTTTGGATAGTATGCCACAACTAAAACATGTTCATAGTTTAAAAGCGAAAATATTGTTCTCAATTATTGTGGTAAGTTTTTTCCTCTTATTGTTTTCTGTAGCTTTGAATTGAGTGGTAAAGTGAAATTAAAAGACTTTTGTATGTCATTTTATGTGAAATATTGTTATCGTATAATGACAGTTACAAAAAGTGCCAGAATTTATATTACTGATTTATTTGAACTTTAAGTTTTAAAACAAAATAAAAGAACTAGAATGCTTTGTTAAAATAAATGCCAAGCTTAAAAGATAACAGATGAAGCAAGGCAGCTTCAATACGGTAGTGGTATCTTTCGTTTCCTTTGCGTAAATTTGTCAAATACACATAGACTTCCTTGCTTTTTCAAACAAAATTTTGACAACTATACCTAAATTCTACCAACAAAATACATGTTGATGTTTTTTGGCGTTGTATTTATTGTAATTCTGTCACTACTTGTTCAAAGCTGCCTTGAGAGGAACATTTGGCATACAACTGACAAAACCTAAATGAATTTGAAAGTGAATATATTGAAATTGACCTTAAGATTTTTACTATCGATTTAAACAACAATTTATGACGTTCACTGCTAGAAAATGGTGTCATGCTAATGTTACGACTACGTCTGTGGTAGTCCATTCGGTAAGTCCAACTTTGAACGACTCGTTTGAGCATAGCGACAGATATCTCGCGAATAACAAAAGCTTTCAAAGCGCCTGTCGTAGCTGACTTATTCTGTCATTTCACATACATATACCCAAATAAAATACTCCAAATGTATGATATTACATGATCTAGGTTGGCACTTTACCGTAGCAAAATGTGAAATTAAATGCTCACCGAAATAATTTCTCAACAATTCTATTGTTTCACGAGCTGTATCGATAAAGTTCCCACAAAATAAAACTTTTTTGTCTAGCATTGGCTGGACTTAAATAATTTTTTTATGTTTATTATTAAGATGTGAATACTTATTGTTAGTTGTATTGTATTGTAACTAGGAGTACAGTTGCAAATAAATTTGCAATGTATAGGATGCACAGCATGGGCGGAGTAACGAAGACCTTATGCCCATGATAGGAAGTTGCCGCGTGGCTAACAACGAAATACCTCCAAAAAAAAAAAAAAAAAAAACTGTAAACTAATACAGTTAGTTGAGGTAGACAATTAATCAATGAGAGTGAGACGAAAACTCTCGAAGACTAAACAACAACGACAAGCCTGACCGCACTTAAGAAATAATTACGATGATGCCAGAGTTGTTCCCCAGCCCAGAACTGATTTACGACTGCTTATTGTTAGTTCATTTTTAAGATCCAATAAATAAACAAATGAAAAAAACGTGCCGTATTACTCGTAGCGCCAGTTTGCTAAAAACAGGGCTCATCGAGACCAATCGCTCGAATTTCAGGAAGCACATAGTCCGATAACATGGTACAGTAACGGTTAACATTCATGGTAACATTCTAATTTGTCTATTTACGTACACTCTCAGCTAGAGCTGCTATATTCTATTCACTACGTGCTAACCATTGGCTGAAAAGTCCCGGAGCTAACAAAGAAAACACAGTTTATTTGGTTCAAAACTAGCTTTATTCATCAACGTAATCTCCATCAACAGCAACGCAATCATTCCAGCGCCGCTCTAACATTTTAATACCATTTTTTTAGAACGATTTATCTTTTGCCTCAAAATAGGCCTCAGTTTCAACGACAACCTCTCTATTCGTGCCAAATTTCTTACTGGCGAGTAGTTTTTTCAGGTCTGTCAACAGCCAGTAGTCGCTGGGAGCCAAATCTGGCGTATACGGTGGATGTGGGAACAATTCGAAGTTCAATGCATGTAGTTTTGCCATTGTTTTGATTGACTTGTGACATGGTGCGTTGTCTTGATAAAACAACATTTTTTTCTGTGCCATATGCGGTCGTTCCTTTACAATTTCGGCCTTCAAACGCTCCAATAACGCTATATAATATTCACACATTAATGGTATTTCCTTTCTCAAGATAGTCGATGAATATTACACCACGCACATCTCAAAACACCGAAGTGATAACCTTTCCATTCGATTGTTGTTCTTTCGGGCGCTTTGGAAGAGGCTCAGCAGTTGGCGTCCACTCAGATGACGATCGTTTTGATTCTGGAGTGATGTGATGAATCCATGTTTCATCCATTGTCACATATCGACACAAAAATTCCGGTTTGTTACACTTAAATATGGCCAAGCACTGCTCAGAATCATCAACACGTTCTTGTTTTTGGTCATCAGTGAGCAAGCGCGGCACTCACTTTGAACAGAGCTTGCTCATAGCCAAATGCTAATGCAATATAAAGCCAACACGCTCTTTGGATATCTTTGCGATGTCAGTTAAGTCACGCAACTTCACTTTTCGGTCATTCAAAACGATTTTGTGGATTTTTTGTATGTTTTCTGGTGTAACCGCCTCATTTGAACGTCCACTGTGTTCTGCATCATCGGTGTCTCTACGACCACGTTTGAAGCCAGCAAACCAACATTTTATTGTTGTTTCTGATGAAGCGGAGTTCCCATAATACTTTTCAAGTCATTGCTTCGCTTGAGCGGTATTTTTCCCCATCAGCACCAGCACTGTAAAATTAAAACAGGAAACTTTTTTTGATCCATTGGCTTGAAAATAACAAAAGTAGCGTCACTCTTAGCACAATAACTCACAACTCACAAACAAAGAATATCATGTATTTTTTTATGAACTGAAAAAAGGTGACTGCAATAAAACTAGCGCCACCTATGTGTGTGTTAGGCCCGGGACTTTTCTGCCCCTGTAGTAGATGTGTACTAATTGTAAACTGAAGCTCAAATTTGTCAAATAGTTGGTATAGAACATAAAAACCGGACGGTAATAAAAAAATGGAGGGATTAAACATATTTTAATTTTTTTGTGGTATATTCGGCTGGGCCGAATCTAAAATACCCTTCACGATAGTCACACATATGTATAGTATATTTAAAAATATGAATTAAATATGAACCGATATCGAAATCTTCCATTTTGTGTATTTTAGTAACCTTCTTTTATAATGGGAAATGCTTTTCAGCAAAAAAAAAAAAAAATTAATGGTAAAATCGGATCAGGCTATATCCCGGGTATATATAGACCGATATCGGAAATTTTCATTTTCATATTTATATAACGTTATTTCACTGCCAGAACTGCTTTTGAGCACAAAAAAGTTGTTTAAGTTCGCTTATGCGATATTTCATGAAAACCGCGGTTTGGGCTATATCTCGGGTATAATTGGACCGATATGGGAAATTTCCATTTTGCATATTTATATAACCTTATTTCATTATCAGAACTGCTTCTAAGCAAAAAAAAGCTGTTTAAGTTCGCTTACGTCGCGTGTTCATGAAAACCCCGGTTTAGGCTATATCTCGGGTATATATGAACCGATATCGGAATTTTCATTTTCCATATTTATATAACCTTATTTCATTACCAGAACTGCTTTTAAGCAAAAAAAGTTGTTTAAGTTCGCTTACGCCGCATGTTCATGAAAAACCCGGTTTAGGCTATATCTCGGGTATATATGGACCGATATCAGAAATTTTCATTTTCCATATTTATATAACCTCATTTCATTACTAGAACTGCTTCCAAGCAAAAAAAAAAAAGTTGTTTAAGTTTGCTTACGCGGCATTTTCATGAAAAACTCGGTTCAGGGTATATCTGGGGTATATATGGACCGATATCGGAAATTTTAATTTTCCATATTTATATAACCTTACTTTATTACCGGAACTGCCTTTGGGAAGAAAAAAAGTTTTTTAAGTTCGCTTATGTGACATTTTCATGAAAAACCCGTTCTAGGCTATATCTCGGGTCTATATGGACCGATATCGGAAATTTTTATTTTCCATATTTATATAACCTAAGTTTATTACCAGAACTACTTTTAAGCAAAAAAAAGTTGTTTAGCTTCGCCTATGCGTCATTTTCATTAAAAGTCCGATTTGGGCTATATCTCGGGTATATATGGACCGATATCGGAAATTTTCATTTTCCATATTTATATAACCTAATGATATTACCAGAAATACTTTTAAGCAAAAAAAGTTGTTTAAGTTTGCTTACGCAGCATGTTCATGAAAAACCCGGTTTAGGCTATATCTCGGGTATATATGGACCGATATCGGGAATTTTCATTTTTCATATTTATATAACCTTATTTTATTACAAGAACTACTTTTAAGCAAAAAAAAGTTGTTTAGCTTCGCCTATGCGAATTTTCATTAAAAATCCGATTTGGGCTATATCTCGGGTATATATGGACCGATATCTGAAATTTTTTTTTTTTTTTGCCTTTTAGTCACCATGCTTAATAAGTTTGTGAAGTTTGAAGCAAAACAAACAGCTTTTGTTTCCAAAAATTTTCATACAATATTGCAAAAAAATGGATTTTTTCGGAATTTTGAATATATATCTCAGCTATACGTGGACCGATATTACTGAATTTCAATAGCAAACACATGGCGATATGGAGTAATAGAATGGCGAAAGAAAAAAGTTTCTATGTCTAATGGTTTTCTCAGAAACGGTATTTCAACGACCGACAGACGGACAGACGGACATCGCTTAATCGACTTTTCCATTAATTCTGAATCAGAATATATATACTTTATAGGGTCGCAAATTAAAACTGTAGAAATTACAAACGGAATCACTAACTAACTTTACATTTTTGTGAAGGGTATAGAAAATAAGTGTCAAACATCTTAAAAAGTTTTTTTTTTTATGTATATACAGTATTTGTTTTTTTCATACATATGTATGTAGATAGACAGCATGTAACTATAGCAATTTTTCAACATTAACATTGCCAGGTAATTCCAACCTTTGGCCCCCGGGGCATTTTTAGCCCTAACAGTCACAGATGCCAAATGGTGGCTTTTTGGAACAGCTGGAAAGAAAATATGATTTATTAAGTAGCAAAAATCAAATTATCTGATTCGTGCTCAAATTTAGCTGAGATAGAAAAGTTCTCTAAAAAAAGTTCGCTTTTATTTTAGCTATTTTTTTATTTGTACTCTAATTATTATTTTTAAATATTTCGTTGCACGTATGTATGTATATGTTAACAAAATACATATTAGCAGAAATCACTCTTCGTTGCAAACTGCCGTTGAAAACGATGCAGGCGTTGCAAGTTTGGCATATATGCAACAAAATACATGAAACTGACATTTGAATCATATAACAGTGCTACGATTCCGAGATGTACCACGAAGAGTGATTTCCGGCTATTAATTAATTTACATAAATTTTTAATCCTAAAATAATTTGATATCTACATAAGTATGTGACAGCCGATATAATTTGAAGTAGGTATTGAAAAACTACTATAAATCAAACAATTTTTGCAAATACTTCTTCCAAATAGCCTTGATTTTCGTGTTCTAAAAGTTTCTTAGTTTCCTCGTCTAATTCGATAGACGCATTTTTCCATTTTTGTCGTATGCTGAACATATATGGATCTGAATTGCACAACAAAATAGTAATAAGGTCTTCATTAGCAGATCTGGATATTTTTCTCGTGTTGTGCCTGTAAAGAACCTGTAGTCTTTGTTCTTTTTTTCTTGAGCTTCTTCAGATAGATTTCCTATTGGCAGCATATTGTGTTGAGTTATATGTTCACCATGACATATCTCAATGGGTATTTTCGTTGAAAAGTATAGCTGTTTTATTGGCGTAATCTCCAAATTTCTTTGCATTTATCTTTCAGTTGTATGATATAACTTCTAATATGATTCTGAATCGTTTTATTAGCTCATAGTCTACATCTGTGATGGAAGCTGCAGTTTCTGGTTCAGAAAAAAATCTCCTAATTATATTTCCATCATTCGAGTTTCCTTCTCCTTGTTTTGGTGTGTCGATTATGAGGCTCAGCTGAAGATATTTTTCTTGAATTTGTTTTTTTTTTCTTTTTTCCCCTCACTGTTTCACCTAATGAACCAAACTCTAAATCATAACCCAATTGAGAATATGCTCCATAAAACGTATTATAGTATGAAGAGGGTACAATCCAAATTCGTAAGCTTGTTTAAAGCTATGGTCTTCTATTGGCGGTTAGCTTAAAGTCTCTTGGCATATATTGCAGCTTGACGATGACATTATATTGGTTAAAGCTTGTGCAACTTTTCCATCAATCATAGTAAGACACATTTTGAAATTTACTTCGATGTGGTGATCATCCAATTTAAGTATAACTGGTTGAAGTACCTTAATTGGATCTTTTATTTTTTGAACTTCTTCAAACAATTTTTTTTTCTAAAATTTGATTGGTCTGCAATACTTCGTTGACGAAGGAATTTCATTTTTCCATATGTGAATTTCTGTTGCTCTACTCGTTGAAGGCTGCAAGCCTGTATATCTTTTTGTTAAGCGTAATGGACCGAAAGATACGATAATTAAATTGCTATCTGAAGAATTTTCGGCATTACATTGCTTGTATTGCTTCTGACCAGAGGATCCATTACATCCCCATTTGGAACTCAAAGTAATGCTGCAATTTCTAAACTTTTTCATATTATCTACATCAAGTGAATTTAACAATCGTTCTGTAGTATGTTCAAGAAGATCTTGCAGTTTTATTTCTGCTGAACCAAATCACGATACTCTGGGAAACTCCACAATTCTTCTCATAACTTCGCTTTCGCAACTATTTATATTGATTTTTAATAAATTTTAGATCCAATTTAGCGTTAACGCTTCTTCTGGAGTAAAATTTTTATCTACAGTTGGTATAGGAATGCTCTTAAATATCCTCTTTGTGCGCCGTGGCTTCTACTATTTTTTCAATTATCTCAATTTTATTTCTCTTATTTCGAGCAGATGGAATTTGGGGCAAAAATTAATGATTAATATATCCTTCAGAAATTTGTTCATTAATATTTATAAGCCTTCTAGATCTTTCACTACACTTGTCGATAGGTTTTGCTGGTCAACCCTCTTTGCCACTTTCTTGGACGATTGCAGATAAACTGTCCAAAACAAGTTCTTTTGACAACCATTCGTGGTGACATTTGCACGTTTTTGCCTTACTTCGAGAGCATTCCATATATTACTATGTCAAATTGGCTACAAATTTTTAATTTTCGTTTTGTGCATTTCAATTTCTTGTAAGTTGCATATCTTAAAAAAGTCGATGTCCATAATGTGCAACATAATAGCCCTATTCACAATGCAAATGGCCTTGCATCATTGCAGTTGTAAAATAGGGAAGTATATTTTTACTTTACATTAATAAAACATACGCATAAATGTCACTTTTGCAATTGCAGAAATATGCAACCGCAAATACACAAGTTTGTGAATCGAGCTATTGTCTTCTTCATCTTTCCGTTGGAAATAAATATCTATAAAAAAAGCTAGCCATTGTTCAAATTGTAACGAATAATAACTATTATTACAAATGTTATTTTTGATATGCATATATGTATGTGTGGCGACTCGGCAACACTGTATAAAACTACCTGATACTATGACTAATTTTGTCTTTCGATTCCGCGGGCGTATCGCAAGATGAGTATTGTATAGCCCGTCTTATGATAGTTGACAATATTTCATACCAAAGCTTTTTGATAGATACTGGTGCTGACGCCACAGTCATGCCCATAAGTTGTGTTAGAGGAGTGTGTGAGAGAAAGAACTTTCCTGGTCGTGAACGGGAACTGCGCTATTATCGGTTCGGATTTTCTAAACCACTATGATCTGTTGGTGGATGTCAAAAATGGAAAGCTTACTTGTATTGACTGCACAACGCTTCTCGAGGCACGAGCTAAGCTCACATGTGGTAGATTCGTTCAAATATTGTCGTACGATACGCACAATAATTAAGCACAGCTAATGCAATTAGTACAAACAACCATTCTAGTGATTAATCGGTCACTCACCCTATCACTACAAAGGGGCCTCCCGCATACTTTCGAGCCCGTCGCCTTGCCAGAGACAAACTGCAGGCCGTCCGAAAAGAACTTGAATATCTGGTGAAAATAGGAATATACAGACCCTCGAAAAGCAGTTGGGCTAGTCCATTACACCTTCTGCGAATGGCAGCTGGCGACCATGCGGAGACTACCGTGCCTTAAACGCTATCACGGTTCCCGACACGTATCCAATACAGTTTCAGCGGGACGTGACCAGTATTCTATTTGAAAAAAGAATTTTTTCAACTATTGATTTGCAGGGAGCGTATCATCAGATACCCGTGGAACCTAGCGACATTCCTAAGACCGCCATTATAACGCCATTTGGTTTGTTTGAGTTTTGCTTTATGACTTTTGGCCTACGAAACGCAGCCCAAACGTTCCAACGGCATTTGAACGACGTTTTAAAAGGAATAGATTTCGTCTTCACATATATCAATGATATACTCATCGCATCTGAAACTGAGGTGGAGCACAAAAACCATCTTCGCGTTGTTTTGGATCGCCTGCATAGATACAATTTATCGATTAATTTTGACAAATGCCAGTTCGGAAAATCTGATAAACCCAAAATAGCAAAACATTTAAAAAGGTTCTTGGGAATGCTAAACTTTTATCGCCCTTTCTTGCCACATGCAATGAAAAGCCAAAGAATTTTGTTAGAACTAATGCCAGGCAATAAAAAGAACGACATCAGCATTTTAAAGTGGACGCCAGAATCAATTGCTGTTTTTGAAGCATGTAAAAATGACATTACGAACGCCACCTTGCTCAACTAAAAGGCTTGTGATGCACACTTAACGTTGACAACCGATGCCTCAGAAGAGTCTGTTGGAGAGGTCCTACATCAGACAGTTTTGATGATCTTAACCCCAACTCAACGAAACTATAGTGCATATGACAAAAGCAGCTCATTAAAATTCGCGAAATTCGCTATACCAAATTCTACAAAAGCGATATACTGTGACGTGTCACGGAAAACGTTAAGACCCTACGTCCCACAGAAGTACCGAAACGCAGTTATACACAAACTACATTCGCTTTCGCTCCCACATATAAAAGCAACAAAACAGATAGTGGCGGAACATTTCGTTTGGCCTTTGGTGTCAAGCTATGTCACAAAATTTGTGCGTGCCTGCATTCAGTGTCAAAGAGCAAAAGTACAACGACATAAAAAGTCCCCGGTAGTCGATTACGCCTTAGTGGATGCCCATTTTGAACACATAAACGTAGACATCATCTTCAAACGGTTTCCGGTACTGCCTATCGTATATAGATTGTTTCAGCGGATGGCCTGCTGCTATACCGTTAATAGACATAACTGCTCAGAGTATTGCTGGTGCATTAATAAGTGGTTGGATAGCTTTATATGGCATTCCTCTACGTATTACCACGGACTTGGATAGGCAGTTAAAGTCAACAGTTTTTAGCGAAGAAACAAAAGCATTGGGAATCAAGCATTTGAAAAAGACTCCATACCATCCACAAATATGCCGAAACTAATGACTTGAGTTCAGCCCTTCCGCTATAAAGTGATATTGGTACTGAGTCCCGCAGATATGGTTACAGGAGCATTTCTAGTCCCCGCGAATCGAGATTGTAATGAAACAGAGTTTGTAAAATTGCTCCGCAACATTACGAGTAACCTACCGATTACCAAACCCATGCGCCATGGAACTGAGCGAAGTGTGTTCGTAAGAGTGGCTCATATACGAACACCGTTGGAGTCTAGCTACGAGGGTCCCAGAAGCGAGAGAAATACTTCATTATAAAGGTTAACCAAAGAAATGCTAAAATCTCGATCGATCGATTAAAGATGGCTTACGTTTTCAACCACGACGTCGCACAAGCCGAGATGTCTCCTGTTGGCACTGTCCAATATTATTTGCAGGGAAATGATGTCCTAACTAACATACACATGTAAACAATAACAAGATATGTATACTAATGCACAACTAAACCAGTGGTGTCAGAGAGGGGGGGGGGGGGGGGGGGGAGGGCAAGCAACCCCTCTATGAATACGAAGTTCTTTTCGAATGCCAACATAACTTAAAAAATAAATTTATAAAAAAAAATTTTTTTTTGGAAAAATTTGGACCAAAACTGTTGATTTTGAAGTTAATATTGCTCTGGTGCACACGGGCGTATATACAATGGGGTATAGCTGTGTAGGAAAGGGTTGGGACTAGAATATGGCAGAAGATATTTTTGGTGCGCTCTGACGGGGAAGGGTTATACTCTATTATATAGGAGAATTTTGAATAATATGGACCTTTCGAAAAATTTTTTTTAAGAAGATAAAGAAAAGTTTTTTCATTGCGCTTATAGCCAATAGTCTGTGTAATGACACAATATTTATTTTACTTCAATATGTTGTTAAACAAAAAAGTTATAGTCATTTAAAAATGAATTACATTTAGGGAAACTCCATTTTGCGGGGTGCTTCGCTATAATACTCGTGAAATGAAACTTTTTTGCTCACGAGGTCCACTGGTATTTACTTTCAAATGAATTAGATGTCATTGAAATCGGTAACAAAAAAAATGAATTGGCCGCCAAATTTTAAAATGGTCCACTGTCAAATCCGAAGGTTTTAACCTTCTGTCAAATCCGTCTCATACAGCCCATATTACATATTTTTCTTAATCAAATATTTTTCTAGATAAAATATAATAAAATACTTATCAACCATAAGATTTAATAAAAATAATAAAAAATGCCACGTACTTTTTCCGCATTTTTTTATATTGAGTTTAATCATACTTCAGATTTTTTAGTATATTAGCAAGAAATTATGCCAGTATAATTTGGCGCCAGCTACAAACAGATAGCGCAAAATTAATCACCCAATTTCGTTTTTCAATAACTCTTTTACTAACTAAAAATAAAATTCCGCAATATTTCTGGTGATAATTCCTCAATCGATAATTCTCCTTAAGGACTGCAATTGTCTGAGGCATGTAGGCATAAGTCGATGACATCAAGTAGCCCCAAAGAAAGACGTCATGGATGGTTAAATCGGGCGATCTTTTTCGCCATTCCAAATCGTTCAAATGGGAGATAACGTGACCAGGAAATGCATTCTATCTATCTATTGCTGTTCTTCTTGTGTGTGCGGCTGTATAGTATTGTTGAAATCACATATTCACCATTGTCATTCAATTACGGCAGAAAGAAGTCGTTTGTTTATCATGGCCCTGTAGCGTTGGCCAGTAACAGTAACTTTATTGGCGATGACGTGCTAAAAAAAACACGGTGCAACCACTCCTACCGCGTGAAATAAAATATATATGTAAAACAAGTAAGAGTGTGGTAAATTCGGCTGGGCCGAATCTAAAATACCCTTCACAATAGTCACGTATAAATACGCGGTTTAGGCTATATCTCCGGTATATATGTACCGATATCGGAAATTTCCATTTTCCATATTTATATAACTTAATTTCGTTACCAGAACTGTTTTTAAGGAAAAAAAGTTGCTTAAGTTCGCTTACGCGGCATTTTTATGAAAAACCCCGTTTAGGTTATATCTCGGGTATATATAGACCGATATCGGAAATTTTCATTTTCCATATTTATATAACCTTACTTTATTACCGGAACTGCTTTTGAGCCAAAAAAGTTGTTTAAGTTTTCTTACGGGACATTTTCATGAAAACCCCGTTTTAGGCTATATCTCGGGTATATATGGACCGATATCGAAAAATTTCCATTTTCCATATTTATATAACCTTATGTCCTTACCAGAACTGTTTTTAAGCATAAAAAGATGTTTAAGTTCACTTACGCGACATTTTCCTAAAAACCACGGTTTAGGCTATATCTCGGGTATATATGGACCGATATCGGAAATTTTCATTTTCCATATTTTTATAACCTTACTTTATTACCGGAACTGCCTTTGAGCAAAAAAAAGTTTTTTAAGTTCGCTTATGTGGCATTTTCATGAAAAACCCGTTCTAGGCTACATCTCGGGCATATATGGACCGATATCGGAAATTTTCATTTTCCATATTTTTATAACCTTACTTTATTACCGGAACTGCCTTTGAGCAAAAAAAAGTTTTTTAAGTTCGCTTATGTGGCATTTTCATGAAAAACCCGTTCTAGGCTACATCTCGGGTATATATGGACCGATATCGGAAATTTTCATTTACCATATTTATATAACCTAATGTTATTACCAGAACTACTTTAAAGCAAAAAAAGTTGTTTAAGTTTGCTTACGCCGCATGTTCATGAAAAACCCGGTTTAGGCTATATCTCGGGTATATATGGACCGATATCGGGAATTTTCATTTTTCATATTTATATAACTTTATTTTATTACTAGAGCTGTTTTTAAGCAAAACAAAGCTGTTTAAGTTTGCTTACGCGACATTTTCATGAAAAACGCGGTTTGGGCTATATCTCGGGTATATATGAACCGATATCGGAAATTTTCATTTTCCATATTTATGTAACCTAATTTCATTACCAAAACTGCTTTTGAGCACAAAAAAGTTGTTTAAGTTCGCTTACGCGACATTTTCATTAAAAATCCGGTTTGGGCTATATCTCGGGTATATATGGACCGATATCGGAAATTTTCATTTTCCATATTTATGTAACCTAATTTCATTACCAGAACTGCATTTGAGCAAAAAAAGTTGTTTAAGTTTGCTTACGCGACATTTTCATGAAAACCCCGGTTTAGGCTATATCTCGGGTATATATGGACCGATATCGGAAATTTTCATTTTCCATATTTATATAACTTTATTTTATTACCAGAACTACTTTTAAGCAAAAAAAAAGCTGTTTAGCTTCGCCTATGCGACGTTTTCATTAAAAATTCGATTTGGGCTATATCTCGGGTATATATTGACCGATATCTGAAAAAAAATTTTTTTGCTTTTAAGTCACCATGCTTAATAAGTGTGTGAAGTTTGAAGCAAAACAAACAACTTTTGTTTTCAAAAATTTTCATACAAAACTGCAAAAAAAAATGGCTTTTTTCGGAATTTTGAATATATCTCAGCTATGCGTGGACCGATATTACTGAATTTCAATAGCAAACCCATGAATCGATGGGGTAAAAGAATGGTAAAAGAAAAAATTTTCTAAGTCTAATGGTTTTCTCAGAAACGGTATTTCAACAGCGGACAGACGGACATCGCTTATTCGACTTTTCCATTAATTCTGGTTCAGAATATATATACTTTATAGGGTCGCAAAAAAAACTGTAGAAATTACAAACGGAATCACAAACTTATATATACCCTTTATATTTTTGTGAAGGGTAAAAAAACATTAAAACCCCAAAAGTGTAAAGAAAATCTTATATTCTTTTCTTATTAAATGTAAATGTTCATAACTGCATCCTAAGATTACATATGTATGTTTTTTTTAATCTTGAATTTTGACACCCTGCGATCACGCTATTTTAGTAAATTTCATATTTTTTGAGAGAAACTTTTGAAATTTACCTAAAAATTAAAGAAACACATTTAATATACTAGTATTTTCAATAGTAAAGTAAAGTAAAATAGTAGAATTCAAATTTTTCCGAAAAAGTATTTTTTATTTATCAATTTCTATTTTGTCCTCTTCAAAGCGTTTTACAATCTTCGAGGCAATGCTGATATCTCCTTTTTGGTATGGCCGTAAGGTCTTTCAAATTATTATAAATTATAAAAAAAATAACAATAAAATAACATCTCAGCGCCAAATTAGCATTTAAAGGGTTTTTGGCAATAACTTAAAAAAATTATGTTTTATAAATTATATGAGATATGTACATACATAAGTATATATGTAAACAATTTAGTTTTGCAAACACTATTAAAAATAAATGTGTATACAATATGTACATACATACATATGTATATTCTAACTTAAATTTTTGAAGTAATATTTTTCAATTAGTTTTTAAACAACAAAAAATTCATTATTATATAAACCAGCTGTTCGAAATCTGTTTGATAAATTTGACGTACTCTTCAAAGCATTTTTTTGTAATTTCTGAACTTATTTAAAGACAAGCGTTTTTTAAAACCCAAATAGTTTTAATGGCATTTAACTACAGCCAAGTTTGTAGTCTAACTGCAATGTAGAATTTCTGCCCATAAGCCAGTTTAATTAATTTCTGAGTGAGTGACTTTCGCATCAGTGTGAGCCTTCCACGTCAGCCTACGGTCGAGGTGAATACCAAGGTATTTGGTTTCATTACGCTGCAGAATAGGAGAGTCGTTGATTTGAATAGGCGAACATGTTTTTTTCGCAGCGTGAAAGTAACATGAGTACATTTTTGTTCATTAACTTTGATTTTCCAAAGTTTAGCCATTTCTCTAATATTGAAATATATTCATGCAAATTTTGTGAAGCTAATTGATGGTTTTCATGAATGCTGCAGAATGCTGTATCATCTGTAAAAGTTGAAGTGTGCATACCAGATCTGGTTGGCATGTCAGAAGCGTAAATCAAATATAAAGTAGGTTCCATAATGCTACCTTGGCGAACTCCTGCCTCGATTGGCTGAGTTGAGCTTACAAAGTCGCTTTCTCTGATAACAAAGTTACGGCCACATATATAGCTCTCCAGAAGCGTGTGAGTGTTTGCAGGCAAGTTCAACTTTATTTTATGCATTAATCCCTCGTGCCACACTGTACTCGTATAAAAAGCTTGGAAAACATCAGTGAATACAGCTGAACAATACTTTTTTCCTCAAAAGTCTTTTTTATGACATTAACTAGTCTACGCGTGGGTTCTATTGCGCAGTGTTTAGCCCGAAAGCCGAATTGATAATTAGGGATACACACTACATCATTCAATATTGGAGTCAACATCGCCATTAACAATTTTTCGAATAGTTTTGAAATTGTTGGTAGTAGGCTTATTGGTTTATATGACTCTACTTTAGTGGAATCCTTCCCTGGCTTGGGTATCATAGTAATCATAGAAACTTTCCACTCTGCAGGATAATGCTCGAGGCGTAGAATAGCGTTAAAAATAACAAGAATAATTCTTCTAGCCACACGGGGTAACTGTATAAACATTTTTCCAGTAATTTTATCAAAACCTGGAGCTTTCCCGGAGTTTAGTTTATTTATAGCATTTTCAACATCTTGAAAACTAAGTCTCTCACAGGTGGTCTAACAGCATATGGCGGCAATTCAGATGCATCGTTTGCTGTATCATTAGTAATAAAAAAGTTTTTCAAATGATTAACATACAACATCCCCTTTTCAGAATCGGTTCTTGCCCAGTCGCCAGTTGAAGTACGCAAAGCTGGCTTGCCTCTAACGGGCATTTTTAAACCTTCTGTCGCTTTCCACAGGGAATAGTCAGATTGAGGAGTAACATCAAGACTTTCCAAATAATTTTTAATAGAAGCCATTATCTGGATTTTAAGCAGATTTCTTAGTTGCGTAATGCATTTCCGTAGCCTAACTTTAACTTTAAGATGAAGAGACTCGCCACATTGCCACTTTCTTCTAACTCTCTTTTTCTCTGACGAATAAGTTCTATTGTTCGCATTTCTGAAGCTATGGCTAGCGGTAGCATGTTGTACAGCCAGTTTATGGTCTTCAGAAAAGTCATTAATTGACACATCGATATCCTCAGGCGTTTTCAAGGTAATATTCTCCGTACAAGGAATACTCAAATATTTCTTATATTTTAGCCAATTAACTCTAGTGACGGTCAACACCAAGTCACCAAACGGTGAGCAGATCTCCTGGGGGAACGAAACAGAGATTATAGTGGGTGTGTGATCTGATGACAAATCTAATGAAGGCTCTACTTTCATCTATGCTGAAGAAACATTTTTTGCAACTCCAAAATGTATAACATCTGGGATCTTTCGTCGGGTTGACGGTCAATAAATCAACATATATTTGTTGCTTGGAGATACTCCTCGCGTGTCTCTTTTAGCAAATAGTGCTTAATTCTGGCTTTCATCAGAATTGCCTCCACAAGATCTGCCACGGGAATTTTTAGTGTCATATATATTAATTTTGAAGTTAGATGCGTTTCAGCAATCAACATTATATCGTTTGCGTTCCAGAAACATATTTTAAAACAAATCATTTATTTAAAATTGACTGCAATGTTTTTGGTGTTTGCGTCTCGTTCTCACTGCGTCTCATTCTCACTCTTTACCTCATGTATTAGATTAGTTTTTTTGAGGTATTTCTTTGTTAACCACTTCGTTACTCCGCCCATGCTGTGCGTCCTATACTTTGCAAATTTATTTGCAACACTGTAGTTAAATAAATAAAACATTAATATTTCTCCTGAACAGGTTTTGGACAAAATCTTACAAAACCTCATATTTTTTTTTAAATTATCTCAACTAGTTTTACTTTCAATTTCTTTTGAAAAATGCATTGATTTGATATCTCACTTGACTGCGAAAAACATACTCATTGATTTAAGCTACTTTGATAAAGTTAATCATTAATGGCGCGTTATTCGTTTGAAATCAGCTGTAGGCAATAAACAAATTTAAAATAAATTGCAAGCTCCGTTAAATTTTTCTGATAATAGCCGCTATACAGCTGTTGAAAATAAAAAAAATGTGTTAACTTTGCGTTGAGAAAAGGCAAAAGTATTATAAATACTGTCATAAAATAAAATTGAGTTACAAATAAAGCAAGTTTTCTTATTTTTGCAGCTTTCTTTTCGCTTGTGTCATGGTATGCGTGAACGTAAGGTGATGGAAGTAAGGCGTACTTTAAATTGTCCATTAGACGGTACAAATGAAATAACATTGGCTTTGGATCGTTCCATACGACAACATTTGCATGAGACTATTGATTTGTTTCCACTGGGTGAAATAGAAAGATCTGTTTTTAATCAGGTAACTTTGTTTTATAAAACCGCAACAAAATCTAACTCAAAAACGATTTTTCTTTTATTTGCTTTAATGTGCAAGGTGCTTTCAACTTTACACGAATACCCTTGTTTGGAATCTTGCCCCCCATTGACACATTATGTCAGTGCTTGCGTACGGTTGGCCTGGAAAATGATAAACCAAAAAGTGCCCTATTATTTGGATAATGATTTCAATCTAGGTGACTTTCATACATTGTTAAATAACTCAGCTTCAAAATATTTTTAATAATGACTACTTTAAGGTTTTTTGCGCCCTGAGAAACATGAGCGTCATGCTTTATCGGATCGCCGTTCGGATCTTATACGGGCGTTTCTTTGGCCTGCTTTAATGCAAAATAATCATTGTGTTTCTAAAGCAATAGTTACAACATAGATTAATTAATTAATAAATATTTTTAATACAATTTTTTTAACGCTATTTTGTAAGTATTTATTTCTACGTATGTATATTTAAAAACTAGATTTTTAAAAAATATATTATTTGAAGTATTGTTTTTATTAAAATGTTTCTTCCTTTTTATAAGTGTTCAGATAAGCCATATTTCTCAGATCACTTCAGTACATGTTTTTGTTTTTCTTTATTAAACTATTATTGGTTTCAGAACTAAACTTAAGCTACAATTTTTATTGGTACATTGTAAAATGTTATGTTTGTAAAACTCTATAATATCATTGGGTGTATTAAAATATTTCTCATTTGCCTTCTCCTGGCCTATAGCAAATTGTTCTCGGCCTCTAATTTGTCTAATAAATAAATGGAAGAACTCCTGCTGAGCAATAATGCTGACAATATATTTAATAGAGATATCCTTAATGAAATTTAAAGTTTATTAAATTGAGGCTTATGTGAAAAAGTAAACAAACTTACAGTTTCTTTGTAAGGTCTTACTAAACATGTCCCGTCTTCTCTACCAAGTAGAATATCTTCCGCAGTAGTTCGATCAATGGTGCGGTAAAATGGTTCGGTTTCAATTTTTCTCTTTTCGATTTGTAAATAATTGGCATCTATGTCATCTGTAAAAATAAAACAAACAATAAAATAAAAAATTAAATAAAAACAAAAAATTATAAACAGGTTGTTTTCTGTGTTTCACAGCTGTCTATATGTCATTTCATAAAAGCTACCCTAATCATCAGTTGACTTTGGAATTGTTTAAAAGATATTCTCAAACAAAAATTATAAATAGCTTGTTTTCTATGTTTCCCAGCTATCTATATGTCGACATTTCATAGGAACTACCCTAATCATCAGTAGACTTTGGAAATTTTTGAAAGATATTCTCAAACATTCAACTTTATATCCCAAAAATTTCCAAAGTCTACTGATGATTAGGGTAGTTCCTATGAAATGTCGACATATAGATAGCTGGGAAACATAGAAAACAAGCTATTTATAATTTTTATTGGTATAAATGGTAGAAGCTAAAAATAGCGAATAAAAAACTTAATTGTTTGGATATTCTCAAACATTCAACTTTATATCCCAATAATCTAAATAAATTATTTAGAATTTAAAAATGTTTTAATAATAGCTGTCGAAACACAAAAAACAAGCTTTTTCATTTCTCACGTCTCTTTGGTTGCTACGATTTGTTTTTTGAAAGTATCGAAAAGCAGAAAACAAAAATTCAAACAATTGAGTTTTATTCACTATATTAGCTCTAACATTGATAGCAATCAAAAAATTATAAACAGCTTGTTTTCTATGTTTCCGAGCTGTCGACATTTCACAGGAGCTACCCTAATCATCAGTTGACTTTGGAATTTTTTAAAAGATATTCTCAAACATTCAACTTTATATCCCAATAATCTAACAGCCTGTTCATGGATCGCGTTTTAATTAAAGCGAAAACCAGCGACACGTTTATGACTACGTAAGAAATTGGGTCTGTGTAACGCGCTTCTCAATGTTCGCGTTCTGTTACGTTATACACGTATTAGTATACATATTTTCTATCCCCAGTATTGCCACTATACAAGTTATATGTATCTTGTTTACTTTTTTCGTGTAAAATATATTTTTGCGTCATGAATAACGGTAACCCTATTTCAATTGAAAAAAAGAAACCGGTGATAAATATTTATGTTAACAAAACATCTTTGGAAAAAAATTATAGAATATTTGCTGGTCATACAAATTCTGGTGATGATCAGACAAATACCTTTATGGATTGATCCTAATTTATTCTTTTATTTTTTAATTATTTCCTTTCTGTAAATAATTAGCAAAAAAGGAAATTGTTTGCATATACATATATGTATATGTATGTACGTGTTAACATGAATATGAACGTTTATTTATGTATATATGTGTGAACATGTATGCATACTTGTTTTTGCTGTTATTTCCATTTTTATATATTTGAATCTTTATTTTTGTTCAAGCTTCTTCTTTTTTCTTGCTCAACGAATAAAAATTTTCATTCGCGCAGCATTCGCCTGTTTGGCATGTAAAAACGCGATACACAGACAGAAAGCAAATGTCAATTGTTACGTTTTTCGTCCAAAAAGTTTTTTTTCGCGTTGCATGAACGCAAATAAGAAAAACGTCAAGATTTCGTCGCGTTTTTTGAGCACATTGTGTTCCATGAACAGGCTGTAAATAAATTATTTAGAATTTAAAAATGTTTTAATAATAGCTGTCGAAACACAAAAAACAAGCTTTTTCATTTCTCACGTCTCTTTGGTTGCTACGATTTGTTTTTTGAAAGTATCGAAAAGCAGAAAACAAAAATTCAAACAATTGAGTTTTATTCACTATATTAGCTCTAACATTGATAGCAATCAAAAAATTATAAACAGCTTGTTTTCTATGTTTCCGAGCTGTCGACATTTCACAGGAGCTACCCTAATCATCAGTTGACTTTGGAGTTTTTAGAAAGATATTCGCAAACATTCAACTTTATATCCCAACAATCTAAATAAATTATTTAGAATTTAAAAATGTTTTAATAATAACTGGCGAAACACAAAAAACAATCTAAATAAATTATTGACAGATATTATTAAAATACTTTTTTTTCTCCCCTTGAAAATCACTGTTTGATATGTTGGAGTGGAACTTTTTTACTCTTGCGAAAAACTATCGAAAAATCGGTGGCAATATCAACTGATAAATCGACCCCACCTAATGTACATCTTTACTTCCCTGCTAACATTATAAATTCAAAAGAAACTCTGTATTTCTGTCTGTCTATTACCTTTTTACGCCTAAACGGCTCAACTAGTTTAGATGAAATTCAGTATGCAGATATCTTGGACTCTGAGAATCAATATAGGATAGCCTTTATTCTCAAAGTGACCTGAGCAGACAAAATGTTCGACCGAGAAATAAAGTTTTAGTAGCTCAGCCATTTATAGACCAATTACCTTTTACCCGCGACTTTGTTTTTGTAGCTTGTTTATACGCGAAACCAAAGCTAAAAGCAAAAGGTTGTATTATTAAATCATGACTACATATGTTTAAGTTTAGTGTTATTAAGGTTTAAATTATTTTATATTTAAAGTACTACTATTAAAATTAAATGCATTTCGCTATAAAATAATTTTTGTACAATAATTCCTTGTCAAAACATAGGGCTTTTGTATAAACTGGGCTATTTTGAACTGGAATTGGAAATCGCAAGGGATTATTCCTCTTTTCTTGTATAACTATTCTAGCAATACGCCATCCCTAATGTATTTTTTGCAACCGTGTGACAGCAGAGTCTTGGTGTAATAAGGGTTCTTATTAATAGGACTGGAACGCCATCTTTCATTTTCATATTATAGCTCATTCTCATATAGTTACTCAAACGAGTTGAAAAACTCTACAAAATACGTTGTCTCTTGTTTAGCATCCATGCCTACAGACAGATACTCGTCAGTCTCGCCATCGTCAAAATTGGCAAATGCGAAAACAATATAAGTTGCTGGTTTGTGCTGAAAACTAAAATGCCGTTGAAGCTTTTGATCTGACTATAAAAATATATCTTAAGAGCAAGTGAAATATTATGAGAGGGATGATGATACTTTTTTCTGATGATTTCAGGTAGCATCTACTGGTTATCGCTCACAAGCATATAAAATTATATGATTAAAAGCTTGGTCACTGTGGATGCATGTAAAAAAATTTCTCTCACTACAAACACAAGAGTGCAACTGCTCTGTGATGCATAATCGGGCAATTATGCGGCTTCTTGTCCACAAAGAAGATTCAAAGCCACAAGCAATATAGGTATGATTACTTTGAAAATTTAATTATGTATTGTCAAAAACTCAGATGGGTTAAAAAGCATCGTTTATCCCGATGTCAAATAAATGTGAACACCGGAGAATGGTCAATGTTAGTACTGACTAATGAAATTGTGGGCAGATAAATAGGCAAATACTGTCAGATAACGATAGTCTGTAGACAAGGTCATGGACATTGTAAAGTTTTTCAACACTTTAGAGCTACAAGTGCTACTTTCCCAGCATATGAGACTGAAATGTGGCATTCCAGTCTAACTATGTAATTATACATTTGCGACGGAATATTGTGAAAGCAACTTTTATGACCAAAATATCAAAGCAGAAGAGGGAATAATCCCAAACGTACATACATACCGATATGTAATGAACTAAAATAGTAGTACTCTAAATGTAAAAAAACATAACTCAGAATAGTTTTTTAATATTCAAACACGAAATTCGCTAAATCAGATAGTGAATTGTTTGAATTATTTTCAACAACAACAAAATATGCTATGCAAAACTATTTTTGGTATACATACGGAGGTATATGAAGAACGTATACTACATAAAATAATATTATGAAAACTGGTCTAAAGTCCAGAACATTTGATACGACATTATGCTGAGCAAACCTATGCATTTATTTAAAAAAATTATTCAGGCTACTGAAAACAGCTGTTCTTTACAGACAAAGTCGGGAGTAAAAGATGGTTTGTATATATACTTATATGTATGATATTATTTTGGTTTATTCAATAAATTTTTGTTTGTCTTCAATCTTTCCCCCAATAATTTGTTAGCATCCTTAACCCTACGAGGTTCAAGGACTTTTCGACGGTAACTGGTACAACTAGGTCTGTGCAGACCTACATGGAATTTATATGTTAATATATTGGCAATTGTATTAAAAATATAATGTAAATGTGGTTAATGGTGGGAAAAATATGAAATAAAATAATAAAAGCATATGTTTATATATATTGGGTAACAATATACCATACTTTATTTTGCATAGGTAATGAAATAAAAATTAGGCAATACAACCAAGGCACAAGTATTTAGCTTGTGAATGCTGTAGACACACCGGTTACTTGCACAACATGCCATGGAATCGAGTTTTTCGCTGCCGACGGTCGAGTTGCAGAAGAAATGGCATAAATTTGTTGATCGGTTATCGGTGAGCCTGTCACTATCTGAAAAAAATTTTCTCATAGTTTGAATTACATAAATATATGTATAAATATAGTTCTTAGCTTTACACCGAATAATGTCATTGCATATTTGACGTGTTGCATACCTCGCACAATAGGATTCATTGCTTTCTGCTCCATTGCGTTTTGGATCCAACATCTCCTTCGGTATACATGCATTATTTTAGATCATGGTTCCAACTTTTTTGAAAAAAATAAATTATCGGCACACACAGTTCGTCCAGAACCAGTGTATTTTTCAACCAATTTTCAACAATGTTCTCGCATTGATTTACCGCAATCGCTTCATTTGCCTGTTTTCCAACATATATCAACCCCTTAAGTAGGTAGTTGGCATTGGCATCGTATTTCCAAAAGATTATAATTTGGTACTTAGCTGGTTGTGACGCTATGTATTGAGTGAAGCGCGAGCGACTTCTGTGCGGAAAAAACTATTCATCAGTATTATCTGGGCACCTGGAGCATAAGACGATCTAAATTGCTCATGAACATATTTCAAACGTCATTGGCAGCTGGTCTTAAATATTCACAACGCATAGCTATGCAGTTATGAGCACGAATCCTACCTGTACTTGACGGAGCATTTGACCAAATTTTACCATCTTTTGAACGGTATTTGGTAACCGTTTTCACTGAAAGGGAGTCCTTATCTATATCAACAAATTCAAGAACGTCAGTGGTAGCTGTAGCACTCTCATAGAAATCCTCTAAATTATTATTATCGTCATATTCATTTCAGTTTCTATAACAATTTCTGCCTCAGCATCAGAAGCCAGCAGTGGAACATAATCAGGGTCTGCAATATCCACGTACTCTTGAAATGAATTGATTTCCCGGGTTTCTTCATCCGCACCAGCCATCCATTTGGCTAACTTGTCAGCCATTTGATTCCTCTCTTCTGCTGCGGTTAATTTTGATATATTCTGGTGCAATTCACCAAGTCCATCATATCATCATCAATAGCAGGTGCTGAAGTCATATTGCTAGTTGTGAACAAATGGAAATAATTGTAACTGTTTGGGAACCCCCAAATAAACTCACTTCAAACCAAAGCACTCAGATCTTTACATAACGAACACTGATATTGTATCGGCAAGTCGCTTGTTTTCTTTTTAATATCATTTTTATGAACATGGAAATAAAAACCGTTACACACAATTCGCATTCTCTACCATAACAACAAGCTAGGTCACATAGACCTGCTTGATATGTATGAACCATTTCGCATGTAAACAGGTATAAAACTGAAAATACCCACAAAAGTGGTATAATTCCATACTTATTGTGTTAAAAATAGCAGTTTCTAGGAAGTCATGGACGGGCTTATCTTTGACACGTAAAACAAAAGAATTATAAACACATTTATATGCGAAAGGTCCACAGACCTGTTTGAACCTCCTAGGGTTAAACGAAATTGTCGGCAAAATATTAATGTTATATAAAATTTATTAAATTTCGTTTATAAAAAATCAAGAAAAAAAATTTAAACTACTCCCTGTTCCACAGGGGGTGTTTCGTGTAACAGTTGTGAAAAAAATTTACATCAGCACCTGCCTTTACGGCTTTATCTGATGATGGACCAGTTCTACGGAGTGTGGCTGGCTAGGCTCATAGAGGTAGCAATTTTGTCATATGTTTGCAGCCATAACTTCTTGTTAAGGAGTTCGGGCCTTCTAATCCTTCCTATATGCAATTTCTCAGTAATCAATGGAAGACAAGACTTAATTAGTTGGTAGGCCGAAGCCCACTAAGAGCATCAGCCCTTAAACCAACGCACCCGTCAACCGTCACCACAGGTTCCTTACAATACAGATATCTGTTGTATAGGCAACAGATTCTCGGGAGGTTGTTAGTCACCGAAAAAAGCCACTCCAAGCAATTATCAAGGATGTTAACACCCCCTTCCGGCGTTTTAGGTTTAAATCACAGCCAGAACATTTCAGCCAAGGTAGGCACCTCAACCATGATGAACTCGGGTTGAACTGCAAGCAGAACCACCTGGGGGCCATGCTGATCCCTGTTCTGCCAATTTAAACCCTCGGTAAGGGTTTCGGAAGCCAACACAACATAAGTCATGCGGCTTCCTGGAGCTTAATTTGCTGCAACAAACGAGGGAACCTTTCCCCTCTTTACCCTAAAAACAGAGTACCCTGGTTCAGAATACGACAAGGCGAAACCTGTTCCCCGGGGGGTATTTCGTGTAACAAGAGGAAACACACTATTTTCTCAAAAGCACTCTCATTTGCCCAATTTTAAAGTACGGGAACGCTTTTCGAGCAAATTGGGATCCGGCGTGATCCCAATTTAGAGTAAAGAACACACCTAATAACACCAAGCTCAAGGTCTACAAGGTGGCAGCGCTACGGCATGTGTAATTTTTTTTCTATTGGCAATATAGTAAGCCATTTACTCAAATGTATTGTTTACATTTGTGAAAGTGAATTTAGTGGTTTATTCTGAACTAAACATTTAAAAATTATTTGTAAACATAAAAATAATTCAAATAAAAATAATTTATAGTTGTGAAAAGGTTCATAGTTTATAATTATGATAAAAATTACAAATTATCTTGATCTTAATTATTTGACCTTTTTTTATAAATTAAATTGAAATGTTTTTTAAGCTTGAGGTCAGTTTTGTTTTTTATATAAAAATGTTTTAATTATATTCGATATTTCGTCTTCCTTCGGAAGACTTCTTCAGGAAAAATTTTTTTTAGTTTTGTTTACAAAATCAAAAATATTTGAAAACATATTGAAAACAATTTTAACATACATAAAAACATTCAACATACATTGTAACAAAAAGTTAAAGTACATAAAAAGATTATTAACATAATGTTTTATACATAATTATCGATATTTAAATAGCTAATTTACTACCCTATTCTTATTAATTAAATGCCTATAGTTCTGAGCTAAACTTTCTGTATCTTTTCTAAAATTAATTCTATTAGCTATTGGTACATCAATTATCTGCAACATCTCCAACATATACCGTTTTCTATAACTAGTTTCTGTATTTAATATGGAAACCTTATTAAAATCCGGATTGTGATTTAAATCACGACAATGTATCGACAAAGCCGTCTTCTGTGACGAATTAATATTCCTATATTTCTGATCAGACTTATGTCCTGCTAATCTAGTCTTCAATTTATTCTTTGTTGTTCCTACATAAACCTTATCACACCGTTCCCTATCATTACCGCCACAAGGTATTTTGTATACTAAATTTGACTTATCTAATTTATTCAATCTATCTTTTGTTTTACTAAATAATCCACCCACTGTTTTATAAATCCTATGTGCTATTTTATACTTTCTTTTATCAAATATACTAGTCCTTTGTAACCTTTCAGACAAACCAGGTACATAAGCTAACGATTTATATACTTTTGTTTTGTTTTGAAGAGTATATTATATGATAATAGTTTTCCTAAAGACCTTGTTTGCAAATTAATTAGACAGCATGATAGTAGTAATAGATTAGATGTTAGTACGGAAACAAAAGTATATAAATCGTTAGCTTATGTACCTGGTTTGTCTGAAAGGTTACAAAGGACTAGTATATTTGATAAAAGAAAGTATAAAATAGCACATAGGATTTATAAAACAGTGGGTGGATTATTTAGTAAAACAAAAGATAGATTGAATAAATTAGATAAGTCAAATTTAGTATACAAAATACCTTGTGGCGGTAATGATAGGGAACGGTGTGATAAGGTTTATGTAGGAACAACAAAGAATAAATTGAAGACTAGATTAGCAGGACATAAGTCTGATCAGAAATATAGGAATATTAATTCGTCACAGAAGACGGCTTTGTCGATACATTGTCGTGATTTAAATCACAATCCGGATTTTAATAAGGTTTCCATATTAAATACAGAAACTAGTTATAGAAAACGGTATATGTTGGAGATGTTGCAGATAATTGATGTACTAATAGCTAATAGAATTAATTTTAGAAAAGATACAGAAAGTTTAGCTCAGAACTATAGGCATTTAATTAATAAGAATAGGGTAGTAAATTAGCTATTTAAATATCGATAATTATGTATAAAACATTATGTTAATAATCTTTTTATGTACTTTAACTTTTTGTTACAATGTATGTTGAATGTTTTTATGTATGTTAAAATTGTTTTCAATATGTTTTCAAATATTTTTGATTTTGTAAACAAAACTAAAAAAAATTTTTCCTGAAGAAGTCTTCCGAAGGAAGACGAAATATCGAATATAATTAAAACATTTTTATATAAAAAACAAAACTGACCTCAAGCTTAAAAAACATTTCAATTTAATTTAAAAATTACAAATATTTTCAACAAGCATAGCTTACCAGATGCCTGTTTTTGTTGTATTGTTGTAACTTTTCTCTAGTGCTGCCACCTTGTAGACGTTAATGTAACTTGACCAATCTCTTCCTTCAGCTCTGTCGCTTTGTTTTGGTTTTTTTCGAGCACGACCATGCTTTAATTCCTTTCTTAGCTTGATTTATGACCTGCAATAACTCACCCGCACTCATTCCCTGTTGATGATTATAACAAATCAGTTTTCAAAACTTCAAATGCAGTAATTTTATGACGTATACAATGTTCAATTTCATCGCAAATTAATTAAAAAATTCAATGTCATCAACTATATATATGCGTAAATTATAAGCGTTTAGCCTCAAAAAGAATTAAAACTACAAGCTGAGTAAAAAGTTTATTAACCTAAAGAGAACAAAACATTTTTGTGCAGAGTAATAAACAGTGTGAAATGAAGTAAACATTTGTTTTTATTTTATTTCTTTTTGTTTTAAAATATTAAATTTTTTTCCGACACGATCTCTTTAAATACATATAAGTTTATTAAATACTAAACATAATTTCATCTATTTGTAATTTTTTGTAAGTTTTTCAGTGTTCTTGTACTGATGGTTATTATAATTTTCCACATAAAATGAATTGCTATAACCGCAAGTGCTTATGACCCTAATTATTTTACTTCGTATAAGAAAGAAATATACAAAAGGGTATAATAATGTACGAAATTATACTCATTATCACGATTTAAACAAAAAAAGTGGGGGAAAAATACCACGTGCATTGATGAACTACGTGTGCGTGCTTACAAAGCATCACATACTTGTACAATAAATTTTTACAAAAGGTTGTTTGTCATAAACAAATAATAACTGTAAAAAAAGGGAAAATATACACCAGTATACAATATTACGAGTATATTCTTATTTGAGCAAAGAGTACTGCGTAGTAACTTAGTTAAACTGCTTTCGCACTACTTTCTGTTATACCATGTTTATAAAAAACATACATGAAAAATGTTTGTACAATAAAAATTTCTTGAATTTACCCATGTTTGTGTTCAATGTGCAAACTCATTATTGACAGACTGTATGTGCCAGTAATATGTACATATATGGTTGTAAAGAAAGTAACTCACTAAAGTTAATGCAGTCTGCAGTTTTTAAACCACGAATACGGTATTCTTCAGTTTACCTTTTTATAAACTAACGCTGCATTTACACATGCAACTACGAGTAGTGGCATGCAAATTTTGTATGCGTATTATCAATGAAAAACCATTCGAAATACTCCAATCTCTTGCCACTCGCTTTTCTGTTTACATTTGCCATTGCAATTTCATTTTTTTAAAATATCGAAGCGTATACTTCAAACAATTTGTTTACTTCCCGAATTTTGCCTCCATTATGAATTTGTCTTCTATTAAAAAAATAGTGTTGCCGAGTTCATCACCAGAACATATGTATATTTGGGGAAACGATGAATATTTATTTATAAATATTATTTAATCTAATGCTTTATAAATTTAATATAATGCTTTATAATTAACGAAAATGTTATTTTTTCCGCATATTTCAAGAAATATATTTTAATAAAACATATGAGAAGCTAAAATTTGTAATTATATTTTGCTATAATCCAGTTAATTTGCATTAAGTTCTTGGTGGGGTAACATTGTTTATCATCTTGACATTCAGTGGCATGCAAATGCCAAATTTTCACTCGCATGCAAATTTTGCTGCCACTGGAGCTGCTATTGCGAAAAGTGTGGGTGTATTAGTGAAAATTTGTGAATGGATTGAGTTTTTCGAACTGGCAGTGGCATGTGTAAACTCTAAGTAATACTAAAAATATTCTACCAGTTAGAGGTTTATGCGAGCAAATATTGTTAATGTATATTTTTAAAACTATACGATAAAATGCACTCCCGTCAATACAATTTCATCAAAATATATTTCATATACAAATAAACACCAGACAATCATAAAACTTAAGAGCCTCAAGATGATGTTTAGAATTAACAAAGCAGCGCATTACATATGCAAGTCCACACGAATTTAATCAATTACCAAAAGAATTAAAAAGTATTCAAAGTCCCGCGAGATTTAAAGCCAATGACATACATAGAAAATGTTGAAACATTTCTTATTAACTTTTCGAAAAGTAGCGGTTGAAATTTATTTAAAAAAAATTTTTATTAACAGTCAGTTCGCCGATGTCGAAAGGATAAGTTCATTCGCACTCTAGGCGAAAGAAAATTGATTTGTGTTTTTTCTAACTTTATTCTATGCGAACGATGTGTCAAAATTCAATTAAAATAAATAAGTTCATGCGAACGAACAATAGTGACATAGACAAACCCAAATTTATTCGAATGTGAGTGACTAGCTTTCTTTCGCATACATTTTCATTCGATATCGTCGAACAGGCTGTGTTTTCAAAACTTGGTTTTATTTTAATCGTATTTAGATATTTATAAATAGCTCGTTCTTACTATAAAATCGAGCATTTTAGTAAAAAATAAATAAAAGAAATATTTATAATGATTATCAGACTTTAAAATATCTGCACATTGCATTTCATATAAATTGGTTAAGCGGTTTAGGCGTGAAAACGTAACAGCCAGACTTTCACATTAATAATATTAGTAAGAATTGGTTGTTTAATAGTTATAATAAAATTGTAGAAACTTATCCCATCATGAATTCATAAACCATAAGAGCACACTATATTTCTCAGTCTTACCTACAATGACATAATCGTGTTGTATGCTAGACGCTTGTTGTTGACGAAATCCACTTGTATTCAAATTAAAACCATTTTCAACTGGATCATATTCACCATCGTCTTCTGATAAGTTTCTCATTTGTTTATGTTTTGAGCAATTACAAATATCACAACAATGACAACAACAATAACCACAAATACGCGAAGTTTCAGAGTATGAGCATGTATCTGCGAGATTTGAAAAGAATCTCACAAATAAATTATGTAAAACAGTCCAATAAACACGTATCGACCAACACATTGCGATCGCACTTGCCTCCCAGAATTTACGATTTGGAACGAACACTATCTATTCAATATAATAATAAAATTCTTCATGAATATTTTGGCAAATATTTAAAAAATTATTGCTTTTAAATATTTATTATGTATTATTAATACTGTAATTAAGAAATAAATTTTTAGTATTAATTTAACGCGCTTGGACATGTCTACGTTATGATGTCTTAGTGAATACTGACAATTAATAAAAAAATATTATTCGCTCCCTGATATACATATGTATATGCAAATATACACTTCTATCAATGATGATGAGTTGATAATAAACATGTTCTTAAATTCAATTTAAATGTTTTGTCGTATAGATAATGATCATTAAAATGATATTTAATATTTTTAAGCATTTTGTAAAGATTTTTATGAAACCCTTTTGTTTTTTTTTATTTGTTGTTGTAATAATTACTACAATTAATTGGAAACTAAACATTATGCCACTGCGAGACTGTTTTCTTATATATCCCGTACTTCGTCAAGTTCTGAAAACTGAGTCTAAAGGAATAATTTTTTTTTTTTTTTTTTTTTTTTTTTGCAAAGTTTAAGCATTTAATTAATTATTGAATCTTCGAAATGAACTAACAATAAGAATTCAAATCTTAATACTAAACATAAAAAATTAACTATTTCTTATTTTTGCTCGTTTTATTTTACATAAAAAATTCAACAGTATTTATTTTCAATATTTCGATAACAATTTGTTATCATCGTTAGGAAAATTAACATGTTATTAAAAAATTTTTCAATTTAACATATTAATTTTCTTGACGATGACAACAAATTGTTATCGAAATATTGAAAATAAATACTGTTGAATTTTTTATATAAAATAAAACGATCTGTAGTTGTAAAAATAAGAAATAATTACTTAAACAAGATCAAATAATTAAATATAAAAAATTAACTAAAGAAGATACCCTTTTTATTTAAGTCTGACCAATGCTGGACTAAAGGTTTTATTTTGCGGGAACTTCATCGGTAAATCGATAGCAAAGGTATTTCTTCTTCTCAACAGAGTATGACGGACAAAATTAAGTATGTTGCGTGCAAGAGGGTTTGGGTGAAACTCCAGTTTAATGATATACCTTGTCGCGTACGAAAATTCGTCTTTTACCAGCGGAAAACACAGATCCTTATGAATTCGTAAGCTTTTTACGTACCGTGGAGCTGCTGTAATTATTCGAAGAACTTGGTTTTGTCGCCTTTGAATTTTTCAATGTTTGACGTTGAAGCGGAGCCCATAATTAAATTCCATGGCATCCTATAGGCTTTAGAATTATGTTGTATAACAAAAGTTTGCTATCCAACTTCATGGTAGAGTATCTGCCCATAAGTCAATTTAGTTGAGCTGCTTTTAAGGACTGTTTCACGATTCCGAAGAAGCAAATTAATCATTCGCATTCTAATTTCAAAATCACACACTTGTTGTTTTGCATAACAAATTTAAATTTATACGTTGACATTTTTCTCAATAAGTGCTGGCACATTTGTTTTGACATTAACAGTTACAATCAGAATCAAATTGATAAAACATTGGGTATCAAATGTTTATATTCAAATGATTCTTAAGCAAAATTCAAATGTTGGAAAAGGTTTGAAAATTGATATTAAATGATAAAGTAATTTTATATCAATGGTTTGATTTCGTGTTTGTGAGGTTTTTTCTATATATATGTACATATGAATATGCGTTATTAAAGCCAAGGTGGCCTTCTTGATTTAAACTCTAGATATTTCAAAAGTAATACAGATGGTATATGTACAATTTGTAATATAGATGCCCCCGAAAACATCGACTACCTCATCGGAATGTGCCCTGTTTATAGAGAATTTCGAGTCATATACTTTGGTATGCTACAACGATGTATTGAAGATATTAAACGGTTCAAATTTTCACGCACTACACAAATATTTCGAAACATGCCTAAAATACAGATCTCTAATACTGAATGAATTTAATAGTTAATACCAACTCATAATATTTTAGTATTATATTATCAGTCTATCTGCTTTCATTATTATGTAAAATATCACCATTACTAAACATACACTGCCAACCTGGCTTACAGCAATAACGCAATTCCATATATAGATTATAATTGAATTAATTAATTTATTGTTCTTATATTGAATTGTAACTAAATTATTAAATCTATTAATAAAATAAAAAAAAAATATGAATATGCGTATACTAAACCTTTTTGCGTTATAAAGAATAAATTAATTCTAAGCATTAATTTCCTTTAGATATTTTATTGTATTATCGACACTGATTTTATTTTGTAGTACAAAAAAAAATAGATATTAGTTTAATTGGACTGCAACGACAAAATCAGTATGGATAACAAACAACCTGCAGCGGTGTAGTAGTTTTACAGAAATTAATCATTTTTTTCATTTGTAAACTAAGAACTATTCAATTAATACTCGTGTGTTTCTCCCTTTGACTTGTTCCTAGCTATACAATTGTAACGGTATTTCAAGGCAATCAGATAAGAATAAATATAGTTTAAAAGACCAAAAAACACGCTTTGATATCGAACTAAAAAGTAAGAAATAATTAAAAAATACACAAAGCGCTCCACGCAAAATTACCAATAATATTAGTATCGCGGACCTCTGTTATAGCCCCAGTTGTGCCCAACGTCTTCTTGTTGATGTTTCTGGACTGTCCGGCACACCTTCCGCACCACGTTGGACATTTTCTTCCGTGTGTACTATATGTGGTCTTCCGATACATGGGAGTTGTGTTACTGTACCAAGTTGCCGAAAATTTCCAACCAGACGGTTTATAAAAAATAAAAACACTAAAAAAAACGATAAGCACGTTGCTTCAAAACAATTGACCTTTTTCAAAAAATTTTTATCGCTATTCTATTGTGTAGTGTTACATGTTAGATTCCTTAAGTCTTCTTCACAAAGTTTTGAAATAATAATAAAAAATATAGATACAATAACAAAGTTATTGAACATTCAAATCATAAAGTTAGTTCTGCACCACCCTGTATTTTTTCCTGCTTTTTTGAGATGCTGGAAAGATTTTGTTTTCAATGAAAGCTTATTATAAATTTGTGTAGCTTACATTTTTATATTTTTTAAATAGAATGGAAACAAAAAAGCACATGTTTTTCTAGGAGTTGTAAAAAAAAAGTTTTTTTTTGGTCGAACAAAAATTATTTTCCAAATAATGCAAGATTATTTGAAAAAAAAAAACGTCAACACTCTATCCGACGGAAATCAAATCCAACTTTAAGTTGTTCCTTGCACCCAATGCAATTTATTTTTTGCAAAAAATATATCAAGAAAGCAGCGCAAGTTTTTATAAAAATATTTTTTGGTTTTTTACATGTTTATTTGGCAAATTACTATACAAAGTTTGTCAAAACTTAAAAAATATCATTTTTTATGATTATAACCGTAATAGTTTGTAGTTTGACCTCTCAAAAGTTTTATAGAAATCGGGCAAGGAAAGTGGCCATACTGCTATAAAATCGGGGGTCATGGTGGTCGATATTTACTTCTTTAACCTAGTTATCTGCATTGTTGTCATTTTGCATTACAATTTTATTGAAATATGTTTATCGTATTTTGGGAAATCTTTTTCCTGCGCCTTTTATTTTCCCTAAAAGGGGGTTATTTTAGTTATTAAGAACAAAAAGGCCAATTAATTAATTGCAATAAAAAAAGATTGATGCTCTGATCTGTTCAGAAGCGAAATTCAAAATTCTGCCCTAAATAAAGTTTGTGATTCCATTTGTAATTTCCACAATTTTCCTTTCCGACCCTATAAAGTATACATACTCTTATTCTAAATCGGTGTTGATAGAATAGTCGATTAAGCGATGTCCGCCTATCCGCCGTTGAATTACCGTTTCTGAGAAAATCATTTGACATAGAAAGTCTTTTCTTTCACCATTTTATTACTCAAACGATTCATGGGTTTGCTATTGAAACTCGGTAAAATCGGTTCATATATAGCTGAGATATATCCAAAATTCCAAAAAAAAATTTTTTTTAATTTTCTAAGAATTTAAAAAAAAAATGGATTCTTTGGCTTCAAACTTAACAATATTATTTGGCATGTCGATTGCAAGGCAAACAAACATTTTTTCCCAATAACGGTCCATATATATCCAAAATACAGCCTAAACCGATTTGTCGATGAAAATATTGCGTAAGCAAACTTAAACAATTTTTTTTTTTGCTTTAAAGCAGCTCTAGTAATAAAAGAAGGTTATTAAAATACAGAGTTTAGTGTAAACCGATTTTCTCATGAAAAACATTTATTTGCTTAAAAGTAATTCTGATATATTAAAATATAGAAAATGAAAACTTCCGATATAGGTCTATACTCGTAGATATAGTGTAAACTGATTTTTTCATGAAAAAATTTTTTTGCTTTATATCTGAGCATATTTAGTTCAAATTTGTAATATATACTATATATTTACGTGACTGTTGTGAAGGGTGTTTTATATTCGGCCCAGCCGAATATACTACACTCTTACTTGTTTTTGATTGTTTGCTGTTTTGGAGTTATTCAGAAATTAATTACGAAAAATCATTTTTTCAAACAAACTTTGTTCTTTTCTTGTTTCTAAAATCCAATAAAAAATGTAAGAGGCGAATATTTTGCAAAAGTTTTGAGAAGAAGAACGCTAAAATAATATTGAAAAAACTGTGAGCAATGTACAGAACGAGATACGAGTCTGAATTCATTGTTATTTGAATATCTGCAGTATCGATTTTGATTTTAGCGCTGATTAAGGAGTTACTGGCCAAATCAGTTTGTTTTTTGAATAATTCGAACAAAATTAACTCAGAAGTACATTCCGAAACTTAAAATTTTTCTAAAAAAAAAAATCCAGAATTTTTACATGGAAATTCACTAAGATAAAATACCTACTCTATCGCTTTTTTAACGATTTAAAGATTTTAGAGTACTGCATTATGAGTTTTAATGTTTCTTTCTTCTCGTTCTATTGTAGTGTCTCTGTAGCCTTTTTTTTTTGTTTTATGTTTATAATTTACATTAATCGGTGTGTAATACAAATCTGTCATAAATATTTTTTAAACGTTTTAAGCGACTCCTTCCGGATTATAAATTTTTCTCAGACCGTTTTTGTTTATACTTAATAAACAGTGATGATGATCATGAATTTTTCACACATGTGTGCATTTCGAATGTCTCATTTTCACTGTCATATAAAAAAATTGTAATTTATTTCATGTTTGTGGTTGTTATTTGATTGTGTTGTAGCTACTCATATGGAGACTTCTTGGAGCCAATTGTAATTTAATTCATTCATATGCAAACACACTTGTAGAAAAATTAACATTGTTAATCATTGTTTCAACACATGGTAGTGGTTGAAGCAAGTGACCTTGAGAAGACGTTGATCTTATTAAAAATACATAGATAAATTACTTTGTGTTTTAAAAAGAAGTTTATGAAAACAAAAACTTATAGAAACAAAAATCATTACATTTTTCCCAGACTTAAATCGCTAAACTGATGTAGCAATGGCGAAACTCTTGTTCCCAGCCTTAATAATTTACAATATCAATTTGCTTTTCAAAAAATGTATCTTTATATCAACAAAAATTTCTTCGAAAAACTCGAATTTTATTTTCTATTTGCATTTAAAAAATGTCAGCGCTAAAGGTTCAAAAAGTTTGTTTGCTTTTAAAGCTAAAGGAATATCCCACAAAAGTCCACATGAACATAAATACATTCATTTAATCATACTTTTAAAGCTAAAGGAGTATCGCACAAAAGTCGACAGGATCGCTATAAATACATTCATTTAATCACATTATTTTAGCAAAGTTTTACTTTAATTTTGACTGTCAATTTAAAATATTCAAGGAATTTCTTTTATTTATAAATTAGAGTTGTCGAGTTCTTCACATCAACATATTTTATTTATTTATTATTATCTAGCACAACAAGATGCACAGTCTTATAAATGATAGTGCTAGTGATCGAGCAGAAATAGATGTTTACAAAAAAGAAAAACTATAATAAAAAATCATACAATAAATAAAATATAATAAATTGATGTAAAATATAATATAACTAGGTGACCCGGCAAACGTAAAAGGGGAGAAAAACGTAGAAACATGGGTTTTCATTGGAAAAGCAAGCCGTAATGATGAATTAGTGTATTTCTCGAAACCATTAGGGTTCATGGTATCAAAACGTCTTCTTCTTTATAATTCAAGTATTCTTGATTTTTTATTCATCAGTTTTTTCACCGGAAGTCGAGTGTCACTACAGCTATGTGGTTAGTTTATACTTCGTAATATTATGATTACCGATCCGATTTTAATTTGCAGATTGTGCGGTAGTAATCCGGGTAACTCCAGCGAGCTTAAAAGCAGGATTGTATCATCTTGGGAAATAAAGAAAGCCACCGATTTCTGCTTCATCAATTAGCAATCAATTTAGCATTGAATTCGAATATTCAGATCGACATCACATTCGCTCAACCATTGCATGATTTTTGTAATTTTGTGAAATGTTAGAAAACACATTGGGAATGAGCTTAGAACTTGATTCGGTCAAATGGTAGAAAGCGTCAGGAAACTGAATACAGTCGGTAGAAATGCCAAAGTTGAATTTATGATTGCCAATATCCAGTAATTTCTTTCATAATACTTGTTCATATTGGTCATTCTGCAGCTCGACACACACGTTCGTAGTCAGTTTAAGTTTCCTTATGTGTTTCCACAAAAGGGACGGCATCGAAGATGCATTAAATTCACCGAATCTCAAGCTAAAGTATTAAAAATTAATAAATCTACTGTGTCGTAGTACCGAACGTATATCATGACAATTGGTGAATGTCATTTTATACTTCGTAACGCTATGATTAACATTAAGTTGCAGATTGTAAAGTGGCAACCTGGGTAATTGTCGGTTATATAGTTGACGTCATGTTGGGAAGTAAAGAGTCACCGAATTTGACATCGCCAATTCGCAAGCAATTTCAGCTGAACTTATTTTTTTGTTAGCTTCAGTATATAGAACTCTGTGTAAAGCCCAGTTCAGACTATTATACTTTGTATTAAAACTTGTCAAAAATTCAAGTAATACGTGCAAGTCTGATAATCTGAATGTAATCCGTCATACATACGAAAAATAGTACGATAAAAATTTGACATCCCATACGACTTTGTTGTTTTTTGAAACTTTTCAAAACGATAATACTTTACATGGGATCAGGGTTGTGTTTTTTTTTGGCAAACCAACTAATTCAAAATTGAGTAGTCGGCTATTTCGTAGCCGATGGGGTGCCGTCACTGATAGTAAATTTTGTCGTTATAAAAAAGCCCGAAATTTGGAACTTAGCTGTCATTTATAAATGTATTTTGCTCATGCTATATTTAGAACATAAAATATGTTTGTGCTATTGAATTTGGATGTGTTATACATAATTATTATTTTAACTGTTGAAGAATTTCACGCGCCGGCACGTCTACCGCCTACGACGAATAGCGCACCTGCCGCCGTGAAAAGTTGTATGATTGCACATCTATGTTGGTTTATATCAAGTGTGATGATTCTAATTTACGTTAGACTTTTTGACAGTCGCAAGAAATGTGTTTAGACTTTTATCTCACAAAATCTAATGAAAGTATTTCTACTTGTATAATAGTCTGATTGGGCCTTAAAGGAAATGAATGCATATCCATTGCAATGGTATATATATATATATATTGACATATATATATATATATATATATATATATATATATATATATATATATATATATATATATATATATATATATATATATATATATATATATATGTCAATTTTGTGGTTAGATTCAAATATCTGATCTAAATGGTCACCAAACTGGAATAACGCTACTCGTAGCGAAGGAAAATGGATTGGGAATAATCCAATTTATTTAAACTTACTTGCAGGAGGGGATTCCTGCTAATAAAAAGATAGTTTATCACTTACATTAAATTCAATATATTTATTAACAGGCTCTAAACTTCAAATTAGCTGGAAAACCTCTGAGGAAGCTGCTGGTATCGATCAGTCCTGGTTGAGAGTACGAAACACAATCACCGACATAAATTCAAAAGTCATCATCGAACCAGCAGTTTCGTTCAGTTACGTTTTCGTTCAAAAAATAATAAATGCATTCACAATAAGTACTTATGTATAAAAGATTGGGGCACACTATTTCCGTTAATGACCACCAAATTCAAGATCTACAATAAACTGTATTATTTATGTTTAAACAATATATATATATATATATATATATATATATATATATATATATATATATATATATATATATATATATATATATATATATATATATATATATATATATATATATATATATATATATATATATATATATATATATATATATATATATATATATATATATATATATAGAGCAACTTAGAATAGAATGCTTAGAAGCGGAAGAACAATTCCTGAAACGTAAGCATCGAAGTTTCGTACAACCATTTAGAGCACTAAGAGTAAACGAAATATTATATCAAGATACAGATGGAGAGCCAATTGGAAGTGAAGACGAAATAGCAGCGTTAAATGTGAACCAGGTTCAAAACCAGCTAGTTTGTTGGTAGTGTAAAACTCCCGCAAATAGATTTATAAATTGTGGTGCCGCAGTAAGAGCTCTGTTTTGTTTCAAATGCGGCAAACCAGAGGTTATTGCGCCAAAGTACCCCTGATGCAAAAGGGGAAACTTTTTGAGGGACGTGAGAAACAGGGGGAACTTACGTCCCGCCATAACCCCCCAAGATCATCAATAAACAGAATGAGTTAGAGCGATATAGAAAAACATTCAGTACAACATATGTCACAGATAAGATATTACGTACCGGCATATTTGAGGAAACATTATTATAAACAGGTCAAATCTAGAATATTTAACCCAGAAAAACCACCTAAGCAGATTTTAAAACGTATAAAAAGATTTTTTTTCCATTCATTTATTTATTGAATCTTCAGAAAGTGAACTAACAATAAGTATTCAAATTTTAATACTAAATACATAAAATTAATTAAGTCTAGTCAATGCTAGTCAAAAATGTTTTATTTTGCACGGTCAATATCGGTAAAATCACCTCTTTAACGTTCTGATGGTGGCAAGGGTATCCCTCCTTCTCAACCGAGAGTGGCCTTCAAAATTAAGTATATTGCGTGCAAGACTATTTGGATGAAGTTCCAATTTACCTTCCTTTGGATGAAGTTCCAATATACCTTTTGCGTACTTTGAAAATTCGTCTTTTACAAGAGGAACACAGAGATCCTTATGAATTCGTGAGTTTTTTACGTACCATGGAGCTGCGGTAATTGTTCGAAGAATTTTGTTTTGTCGCCTTTGAATTTTTTCGATGTTTGAAGTGGAGGCGGTGCCCCATAGTTGAATTCCATAGCACCATATAGGCTTTAGAATTGCGTTGTATAATAAAAGTTTGCAATCCAGCTTCAATGTCGAGTTTCTGCCCATAAGCCAATTCAGTTGAGCTGCTTTTAACTTTAACTGAGTAACTTTCGCATCTATGTGAGGCTTCCACGTTAACCTACGGTCGAGATGAATACCAAGGTACTTGACTTCATTTTGCTGCGGAATAGGTGAATTGTTAATTTGGTTAGCTGAACATGTTTGTTTACGCAATGTGAATGTAACGTGAGTACATTTTTGTTCATTAACTTTAATTTTCCAAAGTTTTAACCATTTCTCTAATATTGAAATATACTCCTGCAAATTTTGCGAAGCTACTTGATGGTTTTCATGTACGCTGCGGAGTGCTGTGTCATCAAAAGTTGAAGTGTGGATTCTGGCTCTCGTTGGCATATCTGAGGCGTAAATCAAATATAAAGTCGGTCCTAGGATGCTACCTTGGGGAACTCCTGCCTCTATTGGCTGTAAGGGGCTTATAAAATCGCCTTCTTTGATAACAAACTTCCGGCAGCATAGGTAGCTTTCTAGAAGCTTGTGAGTGTTTGCAGGCAAGTTCAACTTTATTTTGTAAATTAATCCCTCGTGCCACACTTTACCAAAAGCTTGGGAAATGTCAATGAATAAAGCTGAACAATACTTTTTGTCTTCAAAAGTCTGTCTTATGACGTTGACTAGTCTGTGCGTTTGTTCTACAGTGCTATGTTTAGCGCGAAAGCCAAATTGATGATCAGGGATGCATCCCTTATTGCTTAATATTGGTGTCAACTTCGCCATTAACAATTTTTCGCACAGTTTTGAAATTGTTGGCAGTAGACTTATTGGTCCGTATGATTCTACTTTAGTGGGATCCTTCCCTGGCTTGGGTATCATAGTAATCATGGACACCTTCCACTACGCAGGATAATACTCGAGACGTAAAATAGCGTTAAAAATAAAAAGAATTCTTCTAGCTACACGAGGTAGCTGCTCAAGCATTTTACCTGGAGCTTTCCTGGGGTTTGTGTTACAAATAACATTTTCAACATCTTGGCAACTAAGTCTCAAAGACATAGGCGGTCTAACAGCGTATGACAGTAGTTCAGCTGAATTATTCGCTGTATTATTTGTGGTAAAAACATATCTCAAATGATTAACATACAACATCCCCTTTTCAGAATCGCTTCTTGCCCAATCTCCAGTTGAAGTTCGCAAAGGTGGCTTACCTATTACGGGTTTTTTCAGATCTTTTGTCACTTTCCATAGAGAATAGTCGGATTGAGGGGTACCATCAAGACCTTCCAGATAATTTTTAAGGGAAGCCATTCTTTGGATTACAAGCAGATTTCTTAACTGAGTTATACACTCTCGTAGGCTGCTTTTAAGCCGGAGAGACCTGCGAAGTTGCCACTCTCTTCTAACTCTTCTTTTTTCTGTTAGAAGTTGTTTAATTTCAAACGAATATGTTATATTGCTCACATATCTGGATCTTATATGGCTAGTGGTGGCATGTTGTACGGCTAGATTAAGGTGTTCAGAAAATTCGTTAATCGACACATCAATATCCTCAGGCGTACTCAGGGCAACATTTTCCGTACAATGTGTACTCAAGTATTTCTTATATTTTAACCAATTGACTCGAGTGGCGGTCAACGCCAAGTCATAAAACGGGGAACCAACCCCCTGGGGGAACGAAACAGAAACTATAGTTGGATCTGATGACAAATCTAATGAAGGCATTGCATCCATTCGGAGAGAAAATTTTTTGTTACTCCAAAATCTATAAGGTCTGAGATCTTGCGTTGGTCTGACGGCCAAACAGTGGGGTGTCCGCTTGAAATCACACCTAAGCCCATTTTGGAAATGGTGTCAAAAAGCACGCGGCCTTTTGGGGTAATTAAACGTGATCCCCAAAAAGTGTGTTTAGCGTAAATCGAGGAAATAACGATTTTTTCATGAAAATATTCAATGCATATATTAGATGCTTGGAGATATTCCTCACGTGTCTCGTTCATTCAAAAGTGCTTAATTCTGGATTTTATTAGAATTGCCGATCCTCCGCAAGATCTTCCACGGGGATCTTTTGTGTCGTACAGTATGTAGCCATTAATTTTGAAAAAACTGTAGGTTGTCAAATGAGTTTCAGCAATCAACATTATATCGATTTTCGTTTCCCTAAGGAAGTGCTCAAGTTCATTTTTGTGTTGGCGGATGCCGTTTGCGTTCCAGAAACATATTTTTAACCAACTAATTTTTTAAATTTGCCTGCAAAATAGTGGATAGCATTTCCTGCATCATGTTTGTCATGGAAACCGTAAATGTATTTATAGATTGAACAAGAGTCTGCAGAGTTGCCTCAAGATTGCTAAAACTTTGGTCGGAGTTTTGAGGCTTGGGCTCCTGATTCAAATTTGGTTTATCGGATTTTACCACATTCACATAAGAAATTTGTTTGAGGTTTTGCAAGTCTATATGGGTGGTTGACTGGCGTACCTGGGGAAAATTGTTTATAGAAGTGGTATTTGACTGCTGTGGCATGTTTAAAATTAATGGCCTATTTGTCATTGACCTCTTGAAGTGAGTATAGACAGGACTACCGCTGTAGTTTGCAGTATGGTTACCTCCACAATTACTACATTTTTAACGCTCGCGTCAGTCTTAGGTTTTTTGCACTGTGATGTACAGTGAAGTTCACCACACACAACGCAAACTGCGGGCAACTTACAATAGGCCTTAGTATGGCCAAATTCTTGGCAGTTTAGGCATTGAACCGGCCCTAAACGCTTCTGAGGCTCCTCAACGGTAACCTTACGATGCAAAAGATATTTGAGGTTATAAATTGGATGCACTTCATTCTTTTTCAAGGCAACATCTCTAGGTTCCAATTCAACCCTAAACATGGGTTGAGGAATTTTTCTCGGTTTCTAATATTAACCACATTTTTAATTTTAAAGCCACTGTCTTCTAGTCCGGTTTTGACATCATTCGTATTTACAAAAGTGTCAATCTCTTTTATAACGACCTGAACACCTTTGGCACTTTTAAGCTGATATGTGTAATACGATCGTTTCTCCTTCTCCAGGACGTCAGACAACTTTCGGTATTCATTTTCACTGTTTACCTGGATTTTCGTTTCATTGATGCTGCCGTGCTTAACCGATATTACATTAAAAGTGTTTGCCGATTGCCATAATAAGTTGTTTTACCAGCTCACTAGAGGTAGGCTCTCGCAAATATATTGGTGGCGGCTTAAAGGTTTTTTTAGGTACTGCTGGTTCATCAGTCTGAAGGATAGCAAACCTATTACTATCCATTCTCGTGGTGGTGTTATCATCTTTGGGTATTTTGGACTGAGATGACATTTGAGCGGATTTGGGGCTTCGCTGCCTTATAACCACGGTTACATACCTGTCCATGCCTACTTGTGTTTTCGGCTTATCTGCAATAACTGAACTGGTAGATGGTTTGTCGTCTGTTGTAACAACTATATGTGGCGAACACGAGCGCGTGCGGTATCTTTCTCTTAGCGACAACAGATTTTCCAATGATTTTTTCAAAGACGCCTCCTCAGAAATCCAAGGACCTTTTCTTCCGGAGCTAAGCTCTTTTTCAGAATTACATTACACTCATGCAATTAATTGCTTCTATTTTTTATTCACAATTTAAAACGATATTAAAAAAAATGTCACAATGTTTTTCTTTTATGTAAATAAAATCACTCTGTTCACCGATTACGGTTTTTACTTAAACCCGTTTTATTTTTTTTTTTTACTTTGCGATCAAAAAACAAACACGTCAGTTCAATATCGAAGCTAAACAACGACTATGATATAAAAAGAATAAGAGAAATTTATCAGCAAAGACGACAAGCGAAAATATTAGTCATAGAAACAGTATATAGAGCAGAAAATATTGGAAAAGATCCTAGAGTGTATTTGGAAGCAGAAATAAATGGCAAGTTGATATCAGGACTATTGGACAGTGGTGCATCGGTCAGTATATTGGGGAAAGACTGCAGAGAAGTAGTTGAAGAATTAGGGCTGGATATATATCCAATATTTTCTAACGTTAATACAGCTAGTGGTCAAAATCACAGAATTTTAGGTAAAATCAAAGTTGTTGTGACTTACATGAATCAAAAACATAATATGGTTTTGTACTTGTGTCCAGACAGTCTCTGTATCACGGAATAGATTTTTGGCGATATTTCAAGTTAGAACCAGATATCATTAGAGCTGAGGCGATAGATATAAACAAAATTGCCGAAGATTTTTCTATTAACAATCATAATAATAAATTGGAACCACATAAGCTAGACTCTTCGTCTAACGAAAAATTAAGTGAAGTTTTAGAAAAATTCGATACTTTCGAAGAAAAAGGTTTAGGCCGAACTAATTTAGAAAAACACGTTATAAAATTGGTAGAAGGTACAGAACCCGTGAAAGATAGATATTACCCGATATTACCAGCTATGCAGCAAATAACATACAATGAAATTGACAAGATGCTAGAGTTAAACGAAATGGAGCCCAGTGAAAGCCCATGGTCAAATAGAACCACAATTGTGCGAAAACCAGGGAAACCCGATTTTGTCTTGACGCCCGAAAACTAAATAAAGGAACTATAAAGGATGCATATCCATTACAAAATATCGATGGCATCCTGAGTAGAATCGATGAAACATATTTTATAAGCAGCGTCGATTTAAAATACGCATTCTGGCAAATCGAGTTAGCTGAAGAAAGTAGACCGTACACAGCCTTCACCGTTGCAGGTAGGCCGTTGTATCAATTCCGTATTATGCCATTCGGTTTATGCAACGCCGCTCAACGCTTGCGCCGCTTAATGGACAAAGGTGTTCCACAACATTTAAAAGATAACGTCTTCGTGTATCTAGATGACTTGTTGATCATTTCAGATGATTTTGAAAAACACTTATACCTGCTAGAGGAAGTGGCAAAATGTTTGAAAAAAGCATGCTAAAAACTGATCCTGACAAAGTTCAGGCCATAAAATATGTTAGAGTGCCCAGGCCGGCACGGGAAGTTCGAAGTTTTATGGGTACTGCGGGTTGGTACCGCAGATTTATAAAAAACTTTTTGGTAGTTTCGGCTCCTTTGATCGATACGTTAAGAAAAAGCGAAAAATATCAGATGACCCCGGAAGCGCTTAATGTGTTTGAAAACTTGAAAAAGGCTTTAACGTCAGCACCCGTTCTTCGCCATGCAGATTTTTCAAAACGCTTCTATATACAATGTGACGCATGTGATTACGGAATAGGAGCAGTCCTTTATCAAACTCACGGTGAGGGTGAAGAGCATCCCATTGCGTTCTACTCGCAAAAGTTGAACAACTGCCAAAGAAATTATACCGTGATAGAGAAAGAGTGTTACGCGGCTGTAATGGCTGTCAGAAAGTTTAGGCAATACGTTGAAATGATGATATTTACGATCATAACGGATCACGCAGCCTGAAATGGTTAATGACGTTAAAAGATCTCACAGGACGGTTAGCAAGATGGTGATTACAACTACAAGCCTTCGATTTTGAAATCCAGCACCGGAAAGGGTCGGAAAATGTAGTTGCGGATATGTTATCCAGAATGGTAGGGCAATTAAAAATTTAAGATATTGATGCTAATCAGATTTTAGGGTTTGAAACAACCGAGTTTGAAAGTCAAGAATATTTAAACATGATAAAACATATTCAGGAAAATGCAGAAATGTTACTAGATATAAAAGTCGAAAAAGATTTTATATATAAGAAAACCGGATTTAGACCGTTTGCAGAAGTACAATGGAAACTGTAGATACCGGAAACTATTACTTTACCCTTGATAGACAAGGCTGACTCAACTGAGACATCAGCACACGGCGGTGTTGCTAAAACACTAGAACATTTAAAAAGGCATTAATATTGGCCAAAAATGACGGTCCAGGTGAAAAATTTTATCGCGAACTGTCAAATTTGTAAGGAGTCAAAACCATGTAATCGAAATCTGCGCCCTGAAATAGGTCAAAAAGTTGTAACCGAAAGACCATTCCAGAAATTGTATATCGATTTCATGGGAAAATACCCACGCTCCAAGAAAGGTAATTGTTATATCCTGATAGTAGTCGATCATTTCACTAAATTTACGTTTTTAAGAGCAATGAAAGAGGCAACTACCCATAATGTAATAGAATTCCTTGTTCACGAAATTTTTAACAAATTTGGAGTACCAGAAGTTATACAAAGTGATAACGGAAGCCAATTCATATCACACAAGTTTGAAAATCTAATGAACACATATAAAATAAAACACCTAAAAACAGCAGTGTAGAGTATTAATAAGCTGTTTCATAACACCGTGACTTCACTATACAGCAAAACAAGAGAAGGTACTTATAATTTTTTTCTTAACATCAGCAGGTTTGATTTTATTAGTGCCCGGCTGAACAGATCTCAGGGTGTGGGAGTTCCCCACGTCTGGGCTGATTTAGTGTTCCGCACACCGCTTCCTCTGGTCAGGACCAGCAGAATCGGAGTTTTGTTGCGGGGGTGTCTGGGAAAAAACATTTGTATGGAAGCACCCATATCGCTTTCAAACAGGCATATATACATATGTAAGCAAGCACCCATATCGGTCTTTGATTGCCGTACGTACATATGAAAACGCCCATATGATTCTAGCACATATATACATAGGTAGCCGCTCGTGATTTATAATGAATGTAAGTATGGATATGTATGAATGCACGTGCTGAGGCGCCCATATGGTACAAAATGGTTTGGAGGGTTTTAGAGCATGTATCGGAATTGCATGGAGGAGAAAAATTTTAGTGTTGTGTTTTTTTTCGGAGGCAAAGTCATGTTTGTTTTTATGTTTGATTTTAGGAAAATAGGATTAATGAAATGATGAAAAAACTCTTGGAACGGTACTGCAAATTGTTACCCATATCTGCATCTAGTAAACGTCCAATATCAACAATCTGGAAATAAAGAAAAATAACTAAGCCTGAAATTTTGCATGTACTTACCAACATGTGTTTTTTGCAAAATGACAAATTATTTGCAGTGGTGAGTCTCCACAATTGTATTGGTGAAAATAGGACATAGTAAAATAACTGCTTCAAATAATAGTAGTAGCAGTACGTAAAAAAATCCGGGATGCAAATTTCATTCATTTCTAGAGTTACAGGTAAATTTTTTGTTACATGTAAACAAAAATTTTGTAGAGAATAAACTAAGTAACGGTTGCTTATGGAAAAGGCTTATTACCTGGTATTTTAAATAGTATAAAAAGAATAAAACCCACTAAGCTGAAAGAAGTAGAAAAAATGGAAAAGAAGAACAGTCAATTAAAAAAAATATTTTTATACCACTCACAAAAATGTAAAGGGTATATAAGTTTGTGATTCCGTTTGTAATTTCTACAATTTTAATTTGTGACCCTATAAAGTATATGTATATATATTGAATCAGAATTAATAGAAAAGTCGATTAAGCGATGTCCGTCTGTCCGCCGTTGGAATTAGACTTAGAAACTTTGTTCTTTCACCATTCTTTTACTCCATCGATTCATGGGTTTGCTATTGAAATTCAGTAATATCGGTTCACATATAGCTGAGATATATCCAAAATTCCGAAAAAACCCCTTTTTTTTAAATTTTGTATGGAAATTAAAAAAAAATATTGTTTGTTTTACTTTAAACTTCACACACTTATTAAGCAAGGAGACTTAAAGGCAAAACTTTTTTCAGATATCGGTCCATATATACCTGAGATATAGCCCAAATCGGGGTTTTCATAAAAATGTCGCGTAAGCGAACTGAAACAACTTTTTATGCTCAAAAGCAGTTTTGGTAATGAAATAAGGTTATATAAATATGAAAAATGAAAATTTCCGATATCGGTCCATATATACCCGAGATATAGCCTAAGCCGGGTTTTTCAGGAAAATGTCGCGTAAGCGAACTTCCACACCTTTTTTGTGCTTAAAAGCAGTTCTGGTAATGAAATAAGGTTATATAAATATGGAAAATGAAAATTTATGATATCGGTCTATATATACCCGAGATATAGCCTAAACCGGGTTTTTCATGAAAACCCGTACACAAACAACTTTTTTTTGTTTAAAAGCAGTTCTATTAATAAAATCAGGTTATATAAATATAGAAAATGAAAATTTCTGATATCGGTCCATATATAAACGAGATATAGCCCAGACCAGGTTTTTCATGAAAATGCTTAAACAACTTTTTTGTGGTCAAAAGCAGTTTTGGTAATGAAATAATTTTATGTAATTATGGAAAATTAAAATTTTCGATATCTGTCCATATATACCCGAGATATAGCCTAAGCCGGGTTTTTCATGAAAATGTCGCGTAAGCGAACTTACACACTTTTTTGTGTTTAAAAGCAGTTCTGGTAATTAAATAAGGTTATATAAATATGGAAAATGAAAATTTCCGATATCGGTCCATATACACCCGAGATATAGCCTGAACCGATTTTTCCATTAACATTTTTTTTTTTTTTTTTTGCTGAAAAGCAATTCTTGTTATAAAAGAAGGTTACTAAAATACAGAAAATATAAACTTCTGATATCGGTTAATATATAACCGAGCATATTTAGGTCACATTTTTAAATATACTATACATATACGTGACTATCGTGAAGGGTATTTTAGATTCGGCCCAGCCGAATATACTACACTCTTACTTGTTTGTTAAAAAGTTGGAAACAAAAAAAAAAACAAAAAAAAAAAAAATGGAGATTTGGAAGGAACTAGAAATTAAGAAAGTAAATAAAAACCGTTTGCCTAAAAGAAGTCAGCTAAATTTTATTTGATGTAGTTTTGAAGTAGAGATTATGAGTTAGTTACTAAGTGAACCTTAAAGAGCAGAGACACAGCTTAATAAAGTAAAATCATAAAAAAGAAGATATAACCTCTACAAGAATAAAGACGTTTCTGGAAGAAGTATTCCTAAATTATAGAGACGGAGAAGTCCTTGTAAAATCCTACGTAAGTAAAAACTGGTTATATTGTTGTATTCGGAATCTAAGTGTTTCTGCGTTAATATAGCTGACAATAACCAACGTTTAAGGGAGAAAGAAGTGTGAAACCAAACTCCAAAGGATAAATAAGCCAGGTAGGATGTATATATTTAGAGTATAGAAATAGATTTATCAAATGACAGAAGCCAATGAAAGAAAATGAATGTTGAAGATAGTGCCTGGAAAAAAATTGAAGAATGGTTGATGACGATTGTTCAAATTTAAAGAAGGAGTTTTGAATGATTCGGTTGTGCCAAGATTCATTTGTTGTGAAGGCTAGGAAAAAAAAAATATCGTTTTAAAGTGTTTGATTCGTGGTAAAGTGAAGTATTCTGTCGTCATAAGATAGGTCTTGTAAAGTGGTTATTATAATTACCAAAGAAAACGTTCACTGCTGTGAAAGAACATATTATTAAGAGGAAAAAACAGAAACTTTAGTCATTTTATTTCGTTTATTTATTACTTTTGAATGTTTTTATTTACATGTTTTATATATTATATAACTTGTTTTATTATAATTCATGCTTAAATATTTATTTAGTCCCGTGATTGCATCTTAAAATTTTATAAGCGAAGGAAAAATTCGCTAAGGGCGAAAAGTTTAAATATAGTAAAGAAATGTTAGAGACGTGTATATATGAAAAAGCTTGTTTTTTGTGTTTTGACAGATATTATTAGAGTATTTTTCTTTTTTAAATTCTCAACAATTTATTTAGATTATTGGGATATAAAGTTGAATGTTTGAGAATATCTTTCAAAAATTTCCAAAGTCTACTGATGATTAGGGTAGTTCCTATGAAATGTCGACATATAGATAGCTGGGAAACATAGAAAACAAGCTATTTAAAATTTTTTATTGTTTTAAATATTGTACTTATTTAAACGCAAAATAGGGTTTAAAAAAATGATAGGAAAAATTCGGTGCGTTTTTGTTGAAAAAAGCGCTTTTTTGCTCAGTTTGGTGCGTTTTGAAATTTAAAAGTTGACAACGCTGTATATAGTGCATAACTTAGCTCAAACACAAACCTTCTGTTAAGTAAATCCAAGCTACAAAACAATTTGGATTTCATTGTTATAAATTGAAGAGGGTGGCAATTTAACATCAACCAAGGCGAATTCATAGAAAATTAATTTTTTTTCTTTAGTTTTATTCGTGTTGCGGGATTCTGTGAAAAAATATTATCTGGTGTAATATAATTTTATTAAAAAGTTAACAAAATACATACAAGAATATGATAATCTCAAGAAGACTCGCTATTATCAATTTTTTTATGCTCACATTTGTATAGCAAACTAAAAGAGCTTGTTATAATCGCAAACAGCATAAAAGAAATATTTGCATAAATGTGTTTCAGCAGAAAAAAATGATTTTCTTTACCTTCTGATAGAAAATCTTTAAATCGATTAAAATCATCTTAAGAGTATTATATGTTATTAATTTAGTGAAAAATGTTAGAACAAGCAGATCATATAGCGTTAACACTACCGAGTAGTAACATTGGCGGTATTGAAGAGTCTCTAAACGGAGGAAGCACTAATTTACCTACTACACGTAAAAGTTTACGGCGCGTAAGTTATGCTAATGTTTTCATTCTTTTCAATTATTAAACATATACAAAATATATATTTTAGTATTGGAATCAACTACCTCGCTGCCAACGTAATCTTATTATTTTGGGAATTTCTGTCATGTGTATTACTCTACTTTTTTTACTGCCAACTGAACAATTAGATCTCAATAAGCAATCTTTAACCGGTGGTATTTTACCATTTCAAGACGCTAAGGACAAGGAACACGAATCTGCTAATGATAATAAAAATTTATTTCCGTATGCAGACACAAGCAATGTTCAAAATGAAAATGAGGTTTGTTGGCTATTCGAATATCTTTCATGACATGTTTGCATATCGTTAGTCTCATGTAGAAAGGCCCTAACTCGTATTTTCCCTGAATCCAACATTTTTAGGGATTCTACTACGCTGCACATAAATAAATATACAGCGTCACAAAAATTTAATTAAATAATTTCATAAACATCGCTTTTACAAGCAATTGAACAAAAAATTACTTGTAGATGAACCCAGGTTTACAGTTTCCATTATGGTTTTTCCTTCTCCTATTAAATTGGGATTATGTTTGTTAGGTCCTATCTGCATGAGGCGAACGATATGTACCTAAGTAAATTCATTTAGTTATTTTATTAAATTTTTGGTTTGTACATTTGTACAACGGGTTATAGTTCAGGTTTTTCCTTTCTTAAGTTTTCAATCAAAATTATTGATCACAGCAGATTTGTATTGTAAAAAATCCTTCATAAGAAAAAAAAAAAACAAAACTTAAGAAAGAAAAAACCTGAACTATAACCCGTTGTACAAATGTACAAACCAAAAATTTCATTTTTTTATTTTATTTTTTTACTTATTAATTTAACTGAACCCTTTAGGCCTATATATGGTTAAAAGTTTTTACATTATAGGTATGTGCAATATCATAATAATTTAGTGTAGTGATAGGTATACACTAATGACTATTTCTAATATAATACAATCAGTTTACTGCCACATAGTTTGATAAGTATGTAGGTATTTGTTATTATCAAATGCTGCACGTCATTAACATAAAGAAAATTAGTACACATGTTTCTTACAAAATAAGGAAATATTTAACTTTAAAACCAAATATTCATTCATTCCACCGTCGTAAAGCAGCTCTGGGCTGAAGAACAGCTCTCGCGTCATCGTAATTATTTCTTAAGTGCGTTCAGGCTTGTGTTTGTTGTTCGGTCTTCGAGAGTTTTGCGTTTCACTCGAACTAGTTAACGGTTTGCCTCAATAAACCGTATTGGCTTACAGTTTTTTTTACAGTTTATTCATTGTTAACCACGTGGAAACTTCCTATGTGAAGGCATAGATCGTTATAGTTAGTCACAGCGACGCTACAAAAGTACTGTTAATACCATCTTGGGCATACCATAAGTCTTTGTCACCCCGCCCATGCTGTGCATCCTATACTTTGCAAATTTACGTTGCAACTGTATAGTTACTAAATAAATAAAATAAATTATAAATTCATTAATATTAAACAGAGCGAAATACAACGTTTTTGTTCTACATTCATAATATAGTAGTATAGGTCAGTATATTTTTCAGTAACCACAGGTACATTGGTCTGTATAATAAGATAAGAGAACATTGAACTTATACTTATGCAAAACGAATAAATGTAAATACAATATGTAATTACAGAAAATATATAAGTTGAAGATTTTTTGTATCAAAAACCAGATTAAAAAAATATTAGATCGGAGTAATAACAAACCAGAATAACAAATTTTCATTAATATAATACAGGTTTACCCAGGTTAGCTAGGACTGAAAATATTCATACGCTTTTTCCGAAGAAAATTTTCTTGATAGCCGAACTTCAAACCAAAAATTTTATTCTTATTTTCAGGTAAAGGTGTAAATTTTCGGACTAAATCTAGTTTACGTACATAGCACCAAAACAAATAAAAAAACATTAAATGGTGAAATTGGGGGAAATGAGTAGTTTTCGAAATATAGGTCTCAGAAGTTTTCAGATACCATATGTATGCAATTTTCCACTACATTTGCAAATGTACATGGTCTGATAAAAAAATTGACGTTGTTTTCAAACTTCGTGAGTTACGTATGTTAGATTTTCGCATTTTTCCGTTTTGGTACACATGTCTATTATATACATATGTCTATTATATGTTGGCAATATCAGCCATTTCGGATTCTCAATTTGTTTTTGACAGATAAAAAGAGGGCAGTCGAGTTTTGGTGTGCCTTTCGATTTTTTTTTACTAAATTTTGAGCAAAAACATCGCATGGAAAATGGAGTTTTGGTGTGCCTTTCGATTTTTTTTTACTAAATTTTGAGCAAAAACATCGCAGGAGCTGTTGAACATCGTCAACGACGAACCAGATTTATTTATATTTTTATTTGATACAAGAACTCTAAAAGGCCAAGGCGCACTTATGTTCTATTAATATCATTGTCCTTATAAATGTTTTATTAAAACTATAGTATTGTAATTACAACATATTGTATATTGATTTCTCGTAAAACAATATAAATTTTGTAAAAAAAAAATGAAATTAAAATTGCATTCTATCCCCGAAATTGTAGAGGGCACACAAAAAGATAATAAAAGAAGTAACAAAAAGTTGTTAACACGGTTCGGTACGACGGTTCCCGTTAATAATTTTGTACTACAATCGTTGCTCACGAAAGTGAACTAGAAGATTCTTTTTTGAAGCTAAACGATGTAATCAAAAATTTCTTAAGCCGCTCAACAAAGTTTCCTTAATCCCAAGGTAACTTTAGAAGCAATCACGTTAATGTGCTGATCAAAGTTTAGGCAATCATCAATTATTATTCTACTTGCAATATAAATATCAGGGTAATCTTAACTGCGAAAACCAGTGCGAAACATGATTGCAGTGGTTTTCGTAGAATTAATTGAAAGACAATTTTCTATCATCCACCTATGAACACTTTCCAGCAAGTGGTTAACCAGTGCCTCTAAAACATCAGGGTTGTCTTTATCTCCTCTAAAAAGTAGTTGAATGTCATCTGCAAAAATGAAAGGTGTCACAAGACTCATGTCCAAGGCATCTGAGATGTTGTTCAAGTATAAAATGAATAAAAATGGCCCTAACACAGATCCCTGTGATACCAGATTTAATGCCGACAACTTTTGAATTATAATCATTGAGATTTACAAATTGCAATCTATCAATTAAATACGAGTAGGAATATATCATCCTACAAGCCATTACTGAAAATCCAAATTTCAATTTTACGTTGGAAATAAGAATTCTGAGGTTCAAATGATCGAAAGCTTTAGTTAGGGCTAAGGAAATAAGTAAACTATTTGTGAAGTGTATAAAAAATAAATGTAATACATGAAAGAAGTTTCAAGTTATCTTTATTACTGTATTAGCCATGTCGGGTGGAAACGCAAAACAAAAAAACAAAAAAATAATATTATTTTTTACTAATATTGTTTGTATAATGGTAAGTCTAGACGATATGTGGAATCAATATATTTATGCTGAAAAATTTACTATTAGTGCCAACAAATCGTGTAGACAGCAAATTTTTTCAACATACGTTTGTTTAAATTCATTTGATTAACATTTGTTACTGATTTCAACAAATGTATGTTCACAATTTTAGCATATCGTGTAGACGCCATATTTTTATTTTCTTAACAAAATTTCTACGTTTGTTAACTGATATGCTGTTTGTTGAAAAGAAACTTTGTTTTCTAGATAACGACATAAATGCTTCAGCAAAAATGGTCAAGAATATTATATTGCTAGGGATGAAATCATTCATCCCATCCAAGCAGATTTCGGTTAAACCAAGAGTGAAATCCTGGTTTAATCAGACGTGCAAAAACGCAGTCAGATCCAGAGAGGAAGCATTCAGTAATTGGCGTTTAAACAAAAACCCAGAGACTGATTTACTACGCAAAAAGGCAAGATCTTCGTGTGCCAAGGTACTTAGGCGTGAAAAGTTTCTTCACGAACAGCGTCTTCGTGCCAAGGTCCTTACAGCTCCCCGGGGCAGTAAGACCTTTTGGTCATTCGTTAAGAGGGTAAAGAACAATACTAGTTCATCAATCCCAACTCTCTTAAAGAATGACCAAGCATTCACCGACCCGGTTGACAAAGCTAACCTGTTGGCTGAAATTTTTGCAAGCAACTCCTGCTTGCCGGAAAGCAGTCAACCACTTCCCGAGCTCGAAAGAGTATCTGTAACTATGCCAAAGATATTTTTCCGGGCGCGAGCAGTTAAAAGGGTTTTGGCAGACCTCGACATAAACAAAACTCCTGGACCGGATGGCATTCCAGCACTGGTCTTGAAGCAGTGTTCTTCTACGCTTGCGCGTCCATTAGCACGCCTCTTCAGTTTACTTTACCATTTTGGTGAGTTTCCATCAAGCTGGAAGGTTGCTAATGTAACACCAATACCCAAAAGAGGTGAGGCAAATAACCCTGAAAATTACCGCCCAATTGCAATTTGCTCTACACTTTCCAAAGTAATGGAAAGCATGGTCAACCATCACCTTATGAGGTATCTAGAGTCGCATAAACTACTTTGTGATCGTCAATATGGATTTCGTAAGGGTCGTTCTACTGGCGATCTTATGGCATATCTTTCAGAGAAATGGTGCCACTCAATCCATCATTTCGGTGAAAGTAGGGTGGTGGCTCTGGATATTTCAAAAGCGTTTGACAGAGTGTGGCATGGTGCACTACTGGCAAAACTTACTGCTTTTGGTGTCGGTGATGACTTCTCTCGGTTTATATCGAGTTTTCTCAGAGACCGCACCATACGAGTTGTTATAGATGGGGTCTCATCAAACGAGTTCAAGATTAATTCAGGGGTTCCGCAAGGCTCCGTTCTTTCTCCTACCCTATTCCTTATTTTTCTAAATGATCTTCTCTACCAAACTTCCAACCCTATCCACTCTTTCGTAGATGACCAGCCTATCAGAGATCGCTGCCACGAGGCTAAATATGAATGATTCACTGAATAGTGACCTTCTATTAATCTCCGAATGGGGTCGTAAAAACAGAGTCGCCTTCAACGCTCGTAAGACCCAATGTTGCTTATTAACACACAAGCAAACGATCGCAGATGCTGCTTCATCTGTACTCATGGATGGTATAAATATTGAGGAATCGGATGCTCTTGATGTTCTTGGAATGAAGATACAGTGTGACGTCCGCTGGACAGAACACATTTTTCATGTCTCTAAAGAAGCATTCAAGTGCCTCGGTTTTTTGAAACGGTGTAAGATGTACTTCACTCCATCCGACCTCCTTACTATTTATACCACCTACATCCGACCGAAAATGGAATACAACTCTCATGTTTGGGCCGGTGCCTCAAAGTCTATTTTGGGGTTACTCGACCGTGTGCAGGAGAGGGCGAAGAAGCTTATCGGTGACAGTAGGGTATCCAACTCTATTGACTCACTGGAGCATCGACGCAGTGTGGGGTGCGTTACTCTGTTCTATCGTTACTACAATGGATTTTGCTCTGACGAGATTAGGGATCTTGTTCCCGAAACTCGCACATTTTTACGTAGCACGCGCTCATCGTCTAGAGCTCATCCATTTGTGGTTGATTGCGCGGGGAATCGTACTACGCATTACAGAGAGAATTCGTTTTTCAGCCGTACGCTTCGTCTATGGAATAAGTTGCCTGCAGACGTGTTTCCTGTCTGTTATAACGTTGGAAAGTTCAAGTCAAATGTTCACAAACACTACTCCCTCTTTCCCCCTTCTCATAACCTATTTTCCTAGTTCTGGTACAATGCACTGCATATGTGGGGTCATCCCCTGAGTACTGGTCCAAGCTAAAAAAAAAAAAAAAAAAAAAAAAACACAAGCTTTTCAGCATACGGTAGATTTGTTAGAATATAAATTGAAATTTTATATATCATGTAGGTATGAAAAGTGTTATCTGGATTGTAGTGTTTGCAAATAGATTTGTTAGTTTACAGCTCATTACATCTAGACCAACTCTGATATAGGAGCTGGGAAAAGCTTTTGTTTCTGCTGGTGTTAATAAGCAACAGCTTTTGTCTGATATTCATAAGCTAGTTGGAAAAGGAAAATATATAATAGATGACGATTTTAATAACATGCCCTGTTAAAGCTTAAGTTCTTACTGTTGAGGTACAAGTTTAAACGAAAAACTGAAAGCTTATAACATGGACTTAGTTTTTTCCAATGGTCAATACGTATGTACGAGTACCTACAAGGTATAACAGGAAAGATTAAATGCTTGATTTTTTCTAATAAATGAACCCTATTCAAAATTTTCGACAGTTTAATTAATGATTTGGGTTTACTGAAGCATCTGGCATTAGCTCTTAGTGTTCGAAAATGGTATAAAAAGTGCAACATTTTTAGCATTCCTTGCATCATGGTGGTCATAGAAGCCGTAAAAGTGTTTATTGATTGAACCAAAGTCTGCAATGTGGCCTCTAGGTTGCTAAAATATGGGTCGGGCTGTTCAGACTTGGACTTCTGATTTGCGTTTGGTATATTAGTCTTAACCACATTGGCATAAGAAACTTGGTTTGAGCTTGGAACATTTATTTGGATTGTTGACTGACCTGCTTGAGGAAAATTGTTCATTGAAATGAACTGTAATTGCTGGGACGGCTTCGGAGGAGCAAATGGTTTATTTGGCATTGAGCGTTTGAAGTGGGTGTAAATGGGGCAACCCTTGTAATTAGCAGTATGATTACCTCCACAATTATTACATATTTTTACTTTTGTGTCAGTTTTTAATTCGCTGCACTGTGATGTGCCATGGAGATCGCCACACACAACACAGACAGTGGGCAATTTACAATATGTTTTAGTGTGGCCATACTCCTGGCAGTTCATGCACTGGACGGGTCCTGAGCGCTTATGCGGCTCCTCTACAGTAACTTTCCGGCGTAGAAGGTATTTAACATTATATATTGGATGAACCTCATTCTTCTTTAAGGTGACATCTCCAGGTTCTAATTCCACCCTAAACATGGGCTGAGGTATCTTTTCTCGGTTTCTGATGTTAAGAACATTCTTAATTTTAAACCCTTTCTCCAGTTTTAATGTCATCAGGATCTACGCCTTTCGCACTTTTAAGCTGATAGGTGTAAAAAGCTCTATTTTCTTTCTCCAAGTCGTCCGTCAGTTTGCGGTAATCATTTTCATGATTACCGCATTCACAGATGTTACGCTAAAGGTATATTCACCTATTACCGTAATAAGTTTGCTTACCAGTTCCTTAGATGTAGGCTCTCTCAAATAAATTGGAGGACGTTTAAACGATTTTTTTGAAGTTGTTGGCTCATCCTTTTGTAGAATAGCAAATCTATTATTATCAGAAGGCTTACCGGGGTCCTCATCTTTAGATATTTTAGACTTTGATGATAATTGGGCAGATTTAGCGCTTCGTTGTCGTTTCACAACGGTGATGTATTTATCCATACCTACTTGGGATTTCGGCTTATTGGCGTTAGTTGAACTAGAAGATGTTTTTTCTTTAGATGTGGCAAATATATTTGACGAACACGAACACGTGCGGTTTCTTTCTCTTGTAGAAAGAAGATTTTCTAACGATTCTTTTAAAGATTCCCCTTCAGAAATCCAAATGTTTTTACTAGTTGAGGTAAGCTCTTTCTCAGAATTGCATCTGCTAGGTACGCTCATGCAGTTTTTATTTACAATTTAAAAATGAATTTAAAAAAAATGTGACAAAATATTTCTTTTATATAAGATCACTCCTTGCACCTATTACGGCTTTATTCTATTACTTTCCGATCAAAAACTAACACGTCCGCTCACTATCAAAGTCACACAATGAAAAGTGTGAAGTAGAGTTTGAAATTAGTAATAAAAAAATCAAATTTCAAAATGTTTTGTATTCTTCAGCATTGAGCATGAACTTTATATCCGTCGGTCGGATTGTGGATAATGGTTACACTGTGGTATTCAATAAAAGTTTTGCTGATGTAAGACGTAAGAAAGGCAAGGTAATATTTAGAGCAGTCAAACAAAATAATTTATTTGTGTTTGAGAAGAAATTCGAAAGTTTGCATCAACACAAGTCAGTTGTGGCACAACAGGCTAGGTCATCTGAATTACAGCTCGTTATAGGTGTGTTTCTTTACTCTACTTTGGGATCCCGCGGGATCCCAATTTGCACGAAAAGCGTTCCCGTACTTTAAAATTGGGCAAATGAGAGCGCTTTTGAGAGAATAGTATGCTTCCTCTTCTTGCACTAAACAGCCCGTACTTTTTCTTCGGGCTAGTTTGGGCAAGTAATTAAGCAATCAGCTGTTCGAAAAATAAACAATAGCAAAGAAACAAAGTTCATTTGAATCAACTCGTATACAAATCATTTCAGTGTTTTTATATAAAAATTAAATACACAGGAATGTAAAAAAGACCTTAAAAGCTAAAAAGTGAAAAATATCACAGTATTTTTTCGTAAAACTAAGTGACAATTTTTTTTGCCATATCAAAACACAGCATATGTTTCTTTTTGGGCTAGAAATTTGGCTTTTTGCGTTCCCGTACTTTAGGTAAATTTTATCTGTATTTGAGAGTAACTCATGCATGCTCTCTTTTGCCCGAAACTTGCCCGGAAAGTAAAGAAACACACCTTATGTAAAATGAACAGAAAACATATGTTTAAGGGTACGGTATTAAATAGTGGCAGTCAGGAAAGCCAATGCAAAACTTGTATGTGTTGTAAAATTCATGTTACTCCATTTCCGCATGAAACGACAACAAATACAAATGATTTATTGGAAGTTATACATAGTGATGTATGCGGTCTATTCAGCGTCAACTCACTTGGAAGATCACGATATTTCGTAACGTTCATTATTCGCGACGAATTTTTATATATCTTCTGAAAGCTAAAAGTGAGGTATTTAAAACGTTTAAAATATTCAAGCAGCATGTCGAAACACAGACCGGAAGAAAGATAAAAACAATCCGTAGTGATAATGGACGCGAATATATAAATAAAGATTTTGACAGTGTTTTAGAAACTAATGGCATTTCTAGACAGCTCACGGTGCCACATACTCCACAGCAAAATAGCATAGCCGAGCGAGCTAATCGTACTATATTTGAAATGGCTCGTTCTATGATGGTGCATAGCGGAGTTCAACCGGGCTTATGGGCAGAAGCTGTAAATACTGCCGTTTATATCTGCAACAGATGTCCTACCAAAATCATTAACGGTAAAACGCCGTATGAAATGTGGTTCAACAGAAAACCTAATCTTCAACATTTGAAAACGTTTGGTTCCTATGCAGTGGCTTTAAATAAAAGTAAAGTCGGTAGGAAGTTCGAGGCAAAATGTGAAGAGTTTATTATGGTGGGATACTCGCAAGTTGCAAAAGCGTACAGGTTATACAACTCAAACAGTCGCAGTATAGTTGAACGTCGAGATGCCTTATTTGATGAAAACAGTTTTAAGATCAACCCGAATGAAATAACAGATGCAGAGGCGAAAGAATATTTGACAATAATTGTTGAAAATCAATAAAGACGATAGATCACATGATGAGAGCAATGACTTTTTGGGATTTGAAACTGCCGAAGATAGTGATGGAAACGCAGAAGCTAACAGTCAGAAAGAGACTGAGGCTAGTAACTCTCGTGCCAGGCCAAGAGTAATTAGAACTGATAAGCGAGGAAGGCCTCGCAAAGCGCAACTCAACGCAATGACAAGCGAAAGTTGTTGGCAAAAGCATTCCCCATCTCCGATAAAGGACAATTGCATCATTACTTAGGTTTTGAAAGAGAAAGAGAAGGTGAGACTGGTTCAATTTTCATTTGCCAATCGCAGTATATCAAGAATTTACTCAGAGAGTATGGTCTGCAGGACTGCAAAGCAGTATCAACTCCGCTCGAAACAAACTATCAAGTGAAATGTGATGATAACAACTGCAAAGAAATACCCCAGAAAGACTATCAGTCATTCATTGGTGCTCTTATGTATCTTGCAATTACAACCAGGGGGCTAATTCTGTCATTCGCTTAGGAGCGAGTTTTTATTCGAATGTGCGAGTTTTTACACTTTTAGGATTATCTCATTCGATATCGAGTAAAAGATTTCGAAATTTCTAATGATGGCATTCGATAGCGAGTAACCATTCGAATACAACCGTGCAACTTTTTACTCGTAAGCAAAAGTACTATCGAAAACCAGCCAAACAGAAAAACACAAAAGATTTTTTAGGATTTTTTCAATTCATATGATGATGTATATGACGTATATATACAGGTATATGTATATAAAGATGAGTGTTGCTAAGAACACAAAAACTTATATTTGAAGTCACATGTTATTATATTCAAGAATTTATTTTTGTTTTTTTTTTAGAAATTCATATATATATATATATATATATATATATATATATATATATATATATATATATACATATGCTTATACATAGTTAAATAGTTGTTTTTTACATACATATCTATTGAATTGTTATTTCTATTTACTTACTTTTTGATGTACAAACACGCATACATGACTGATTTAAATAATTTGTTATTGTGAACGTATGTGTGTTTATCTAGTTTTTAATGTACAACAAGTATACAAAGTATGCAAATAAAGGGTGTTTTTTTAAGCCCGATAGAACTTGAAATTGTAAAAAATAACACAAAAAATTAAATTGTAATCAAAATTTTTTTTTATTCGAAAGATCAATACGTGACATTAACATTTGAAAATGATTTCGGGCATATGGGCACCGCGGCTGTTCTTGACGAAGCGCATTCTGGACGTCCAATTTTGGGCCACTTTTTCGAGCACTGCTGGCCGTATGTCACGAACAACACGAACAATGCTGGCCTCCAAGGCGTCAATTGTTGCTGGTTTATCAGCATAAACCAGTGACTTCACGTAGCCCCACAGGAAATAATCGAGAGGTGTCAAATCGCACGACCTTGGAGGCCAATTGACAGGTCCATTTCTCGAAATCAGCTTATCGCCAAATTTTGATTTCAGTAAGTCGATGGTTGCGTTCGCCGTATGGCACGTAGCGCCATCCTGTTGAAACCACATCTCCTCCGGATCAATGTCATCCATATTTTCAAACAAAAAATCATTGATCATGGTGCGGTAACGATCTCCATTGACCGTAACGCGAGCTCCGGCCTCATTTTTGAAGAAATAAGGTCCGACGATGCCACCAGCATGAAAACCGCACCAAACAGTGCATTTTTCTGGATGTAATGGAGTCTGTAGGGTCTCTTGTGGATTGGTCTCACTCCATATGCGGCAATTTTGCTTATTAACAAACCCGTTAAGCCAAAAATGCGCCTCATCGCTGAACACAATTTTGCGATAAAACAACGGGTCAGTTGCCAACTGCTCTAGAGCCCAATCGGCGAAAGAACGACGCATACAATGGTCTCGTGGCTTCAATTCCTGCACCAGCTGGATCTTATACGGGTGTAGGCCGAGATCTTTGCGCAAAATTTTCCACGTAGTGGACGGACAGAGCCCCAATTCATGCGACCGACGACGAATCGATAAATTTGGATCTTCTTCCACACTTTCGTTTACAGCGGCGATATTCTCTTCAGTACGCACATTCCTTCGACGTGCTGGTGTTATTGCATCCTCTAGAGAGTATGTGGTACGAAATCTATCCACAGTTCGACGAATGGCTTGTTCAGATGGACGATTATGTACGCCATACAAATGACGAAGTCGTCTATAAGTTGCGCGAATCGACGACTGATTTTCAAAGTAAATTTGGATAATTTCGTAGCGTTGTTCAAGCGTGAGTCTATTCATGATGATTTGTCAGAGTATACTGAAACAAATAAAAAAAAATGTTTCATCAAAATTTAATTTTTTGTGTTACTTTTTACAATTTAAAGTTCTATCTAGCTTAAAAAAACACCCTTTACATACAATTTTCGGCAGTGTTATAAAACACATTTTGTCAGTATTTTGCAACACTGAAGTGCTAACTCGACACGTTACGTAACGAGTCACATCATTAGAAATTTACACGATATCGAAATAATTTTCTACTCGATAGTAATTTCGATCACGAATGACAGAATTAGCCCCCTGGTAGATATTCTGCATACGATATCGAAGCTGGCTCAAAGAAACGTAAATCTACTGCTCAGCATGTATGAGTGCAGTAAAAATAATGCGTTACCTTCGTGTAACCGTAGACATGAAAATGATTTACAAAGCTGGTAACAAGTCAATTGAAGGTTACGTAGATGTGGATTGGGGTGAAAATTCTCTGGACCGTAAATCCTATACGGGTTTCATATTTTTCATCGGTAGCTGTCCAATATCATGGCTGTCTTCAAAACAATTCTGTGTCGCTCTCAGCAGTATTGAGGCCGAATATTTGGCCTATATACTAGTGGCGAAGCTGTTGTTTTTAATGTTGACAAACAGGGTGCTGCAAAACTGGTTTCTAATCCAGTCTGTCCCAAGACGACAAAACACTTTGATGTGAGATTTTACCATGTTTGTGCGGTTGTACGCAATGGGAATATTGTACTGAAGTATTGTCCAACACAAGAGATGGTTGCAGACATCCTAACTAAAAACTTAGCAAAGACTAAACACAGTTATTTTTCTAAATTAATTAAATTTGAATAGAAATTTGAAAATGTAAAACGTCATTCGCATTGAGGAGTGTCAGAATAAGAACTTGATTGACAACACTGTTTTACCAATGCGAAAGTCGTTATACAATATTCTTTTTGTTTTTCCTTTTTACTCACCTTGTTTTCAGTCTCTTTGTAAACCTGAACGAATACAGATCTCCTTTTGTATAATAACACCTTTTAATATATTCAGTAAACAACCTGATATCCAAATAATTTAAACACGATCAGTAATGGGTAAAATCTCCTTTGTTTTTAATAACTTCAAATATACGGGTACGAAAAAATATGTCATCTGCTCCGACTCTAAATCCTGTATAGTAACAGTACAAAATTTTACAAATAGAGAAGACACCCGCGAAATAAGAGACAACCTAATTCGTTTCCCAAGCAAAATTAAGTTAATTTTATAGTAGGAAATGAAAACGCTAACATACATGGCAAAAACACCCTAAAATTGCCAATGATAATTCATTAAACCCAAAATAAAATGTTGATATATTCATCTATACATGACTATTTTTATAATATGCAAATTAACAAATGGAATTCGTGCACGCACTGTTATAAACAATTCAACCCTAGTTGTAAAACACCAACGTATCCAGCAGAAGTTTCAAAAAAAATTTACCAAAATATGTAGGAATGTGGCTCGGCCACAGCAAGTTGACTCATCAATACTTGATGGACAAAAAAGCAGCCACCAAACTGCCTCTTTTGTCCAGAACCAAACATGACGTTTTCACACATAGTCAGTGAATGTCAACACTTCTCTACAATATGCAGGACCAACAATACATCGCTTACCAATTTACTGCAAAACATATCAGAAGAAAATTTGATAAAACTTTTGAAATCTCTAAATATCCATGATAAAATCTGATCGTAATACTGTTTTTTATTAGTATATTATACATATTCATATTTAATTTTAACAAAGAGCCAATGGCCCTAGAAGTTAGTGCTCGTTCTTTTGTAAGTTTTTAATAATTAATTATTACTCGTTTGTTCAATAAATAAATAAAATTTACTTATTATTTCTTTATTTCGACCGTTTTTTTTTTCTTTCTACAACCTCGAACAATTACACATATTATGTAAATAAAATTTAATTAAAAACAGTTTTTGTTGTTTTTTAAATTCAGTTTTCTTTATTATTGCTTTATTTAATTCACTTAAAAACGATTACTGTGATGGGTAAAACGTCACTGTCAGATAAAGAGCATTTATGTAATCCAACGAAATTTGACGCCAAGCATCCTTAATAGCCTGAACTATTGACTGCTTGTCAACAAATTGTCTACCTTTTTCATAAACCTTACCAGATAACCAACTCCAGACATTTTCGATAACGTTTGGATCTGGCGAATAGGGTGGCCAGTCAAGAATACCAACATTTTGACTTGCAATGAACTCATTTACTAATCTGGCGTTGTATATAGGGGCATTATCCTGTTGCAGTATTCAAGATATAGGAACAAATAGTTCATTGAACTTCGGAAAAGCTTATTCCAATAAAATTTTATAGCTTGCACCAGTCATTTTTGCTTTTATTTGCGCAAATTTGCGGCTTCAGAAGATTTTTACATTCAATTCAAATATTTTGTTGAATTTATAACACAAGCAAACAAATTTTCTAAAAAAAAAAGTTTAAAAAATACATTAAAAAAAAGACCTTGAGCTGAAGAAATTTATTGCAAATATTACTCTCGCATTTATAAGGTGTGTTCATTTACTTTACTAGTAAAAATTAGCAACGAGAGAGTAACAAGAAAATTTTCAAAATTACTCTCAAAAATGTGAAAAAGTAAATGAACACTTTACTAGCAAAAATTTGCAAGTTAGAGTAGTGTTGTTGTGTATAGGTATATATAAGTACTTAATAACTACCATTATATCCTTTGGACAAATTATACATATATGAATGTTATTATAAAAATAATGTGATTATGGTCATTTATATTCAGCATTGTCTTGGCTGGTGTTTTTCGAGTACAGCTTGTAATAGAATAATGAAAAGTTTTACAATTTTATTTAATCTAGGACTAGGCATAGTGAAAATACACTAAGCACTATAAGGGTGATTAGCTACTTTTGAATAAAATATCTATTTTCAAATAGCATCCCATACACGTTTCACTTCAATTCGTAACTGAGTCGGTCGTTGTGCAATTCAAGGAGTAGTTTTTTTTTGCAAGGAGACCGTTAATAATTTTTTAAATTGTCTTTAATTTCATTAAATCTGATAGTTGAATGAAAATCTTCCTATTCAGTTTATGAAGTGTGTGGCCAAGAATCAATTCAATTGAAAGACTCAATTAACAATTGAATTGAAATGTGTATGGGCTGCTTTATACGTTATAACAGCCTGCATTTTCATTTTTATTTCAAATTAATTTCAAATTGTAAAGTACCGAATAGCTAGGTACTCATAATATTTACGATACTAAAAATAATAGTTGGTCTGTAAAAATTAAAGAAACAAAAACATTTCAGAGGTTAAAACTACAAAAATATTAATATAATTAAAAATGGAAGGTGTCTAAGTGTCTATTTAATTGCTTCCCTAAAAGTTTTAAACACATTCAAGCAAGTAAATTTGCCGGAACATCCTTTGCCATTGATGCGCTACATACTGTGTTGCTTAGTTCATTGCCACTAGACGTCTTATTTTAACTCTGTTGTTCCTAAGTTACACAAAAATCAATTTGTTATCTTTTTAATACTTATACTCGTTTTAAAAGTTTACATACACTTACAATTTCTTAAATTTTTCAAAATATTTTCATTTTTAACTTAATTTAGAAATATTGTTTTGTAAACACAAACGCAAAACAGCTGTTTGAATAATTATTGCAAATAAAAATTTTACTTGCAAAAACTTGCAAGAATTTTTCTGTCTCTCAATTTTGTACGCTCTTTTGACGCTCTCTCGTTGCAAATTTTTTGAGTTAATGAACGCTTTCTAGTAAAAATTGTTACAAATTTGTGAAAATTTTTAGTAAATGAACACACCTATAATTATTAACATAGGTATGTATGTGTGTATACAATGCACACACTTTTTCTTTTTAGCAAAAATCAGCTGAAATACACCACGAGTCTCCTCAGGCCGATCAACAAGTAGAAAATGTAGTCAATTTACCACAAACTCAAATCAATCATAAAAGTTTAGCTCAAAGCCAAATAAGTGCCCAAAATGGACTGCATGAGCTCAATGAAAAAGTAAAAATTGAAAATATTATTAACAATGATTTAAATTACAATACACACGATACTCAGATAAGTAATTCACATTCAAATAATGTAGACAATGACCGCCAAACAATAGAATCTGCTCTTCAGGATCCACTTGGCCTTCCTGGTAATGGAGTAACAATTGAAGAGTTTTTAGGTCGTATCGATTTAAAACATTTGCCAACCAAACAACATTTTCATGGAGCTCGTAACATAAGACAGGAAGCTGTGGTTAATGCCTTTAAACACTCTTGGGCAGGTTATAGAAAATACGCATGGGGTCATGATAATTTAAAACCCATATCGGAATCTTCATATGATTGGTTTGGCTTGGGCTTAACTATTATTGATTCATTGGATACGATTTATATAATGGGACTGGAAGATGGTATATTCTAACAATAGGGTATGCTAATAGAAGTCTTTATTTGTTTTTGTTGTTTAATTTCAGAGTTTGCTGATGCTCGTAACTGGGTTAGTGAATATTTAAATTTCGATGTAAATCGTGATGTTAATTTATTCGAAGTTACAATTCGAATATTAGGTGGATTGTTATCAGCCTATCATTTAAGTGCTGATAAGGTTTTTCTCCAAAAATCGGTATATAACCTTCGCAAATTTAATTATTGCGCTTTTGATTTGTTGGCTTCTATTCTAGATTGAATTGGGTAATCGTTTATTACCTTGTTTTTTGTCTCCTTCCGGAATACCTTATTCGGACGTTAATTTAGCAGCCTTATCAGCTCATGCTCCTAAATGGTCACCTGATAGTTCAACTAGTGAAGTAACCACAATTCAACTGGAATTTAGAGACTTAAGTAAAATTACTAATGTTTCATTATATGAGAGTGTAAGTGTCGCACGAAAAATTATTAATATTTTTTATTTAATTTCATTGCTTATTTCTTGTTGTGTAATAAACAGGTTATTCATCGTGTGAATGAAAAAGTCCATGCTTTAGAGAAAAATTTCGGATTAGTGCCAATTTTTATAAATGCAAATACTGGGACATTTAGAAATTATGCAACAATTTCATTGGGCGCTCGAGGAGATTCTTATTACGAATATCTTATAAAGCAATGGCTACAAACAGGACGTAAAGAAAATGATTTGTAAGTATTTTCCCATTTTTTCATTTCATGGCAGGTTATTAAATACATTTTCATGGCTTTCATTTTCTCATTTTTAAAAGAGTTAACACTGTTAAACATACGAGTATGCATAATTTTAAACGTCCCATACACGTTTCAATACAATAGTCAAATGAATCTTTCTATTGAATTGATTCTTTAATACACACTTCAATAAACTGAATTTTTTTGCAAAAAGAAAGCTACAGATATGAACTTTGACACCTCGGGGGTTACTCTGTATTGCAATGCGAAAGTATGTTCGATGCGATAAGAGTATAATTTGGTATTCTGTGCTGTTTGTGCAAACCTTTTCGCGAAATCGTTTAAAAATGAAGTAACACTGGTATCACAAAATAAACAATAGTGAAGAATGATAAAAAAATGTGCGAAAGGGAAAATTAAATGAGAAAATAAAATACGAAAACGCAATACAGGGTACAAATTCTTAGATTTTTCTTTCGCATCGCAATAGAGAGTAACCCCCCTGATCAAGAGACTCAAACACACTCAACACAATCGAATTGAAAGACTTATTATCCAACTCGAGAAATTCAAAAACTTTAGGTTTTTCTTCAACCAACTCGACAACTGCCAAACTGATCAATAGACAGAGCAATACACGTCTTGGTTTGGACAACATGCGACTCAGTTGCTGATTGAGTTGAAACATGTATGGGGTACTTTAGACTTTGTAATGAGTAATTTATACTTGTGTATCTGGATGTTTTTAGGAATAGCTTTTGCACTCATTATGCAGCATGGGTTGACGATGAGTCAAATCAAAGTAAAAACGATTCATTTTCATGACACCAGTTACTATCAGAATCAATTTTCTATTCTGATAAAAGGCATTTCTGTCTAAAATTCCACAACAATCAGGGGTAAGGTATTTCAAATAATTGTTATTATGTTTCTAGGTATGTGTAAAGAAACTTAGGCATATTTACAGTTACGGGTATATTGCATAAACACGTAAAATGAATTACCACTTTTTGCGCCTGCTTTTCCTGCACTGTGATTTTCACTTTTTACAAAGTGGACTATGATAAATTTAATGAAAAAATGAGAACTATTTAACCTGTAAAAAGAATACGATATATTGAGTGATGAGTAAAGAGGGATTGACATCGTTTTCACGAATTTGACATTAAGTATTATAAAAGTAAGTTTTTGGTTAAACAAATAAAAGAGAAATTAAAACACAGTTGTGAAATCCTTCGCCACTTCTTTTCACGTTTAATTTTATTTAACAGTAAGCATATAATAAAATAAAATGGTATAAAAGCACATACAAATTCTAACAAAATTTAAAACAATAGTTGTAGAGTTCACCAATAACAAAGTTTGTGGGAGTGCTTATAACCATACAATGTTTAAATGCAAACTAGTTTTTCTGATTTCTTAATATAATTGTAAAAAACAGAAATTTTCTAAACATTTTATTTTCTTTATTTGAAAAGTATAATAAACATAACTGCAATTGTCTTAAAACCCCTCTTGTACAATTAAGGCAATTATGATTTTTTATGTAAAAATACATACAAATACATTTTAGTTGCAAGAAATACAAAAACCATAATGCCCAAACTTAATTTGGTCTTGTTAAAAGATCAATGGCTGATAAATCATCCAGCAATCAGTGTATAAGAAGCTTGGTAATATTTGAGCTTATTTTTTGCATACAAGCATTTCTTCGGTGAAGCAGGAATGAGTGAGCATAAACATAAAAAAGTATAAAATTTTCATATATACTTTACAATCACACCAAAGTTATAAGATCTTTCATAATAAGATTACAATTTAATCCTCTTTACATATTCATATACTTTTAAACACAATTTTCTACGAACGACTCAGTAGACTAGCAGCAAATGTGACCAGATATGTAGATACTCGTATATATGCATATTTTATTGTAAAATTTAACCCAAGGCAGCTTTAACAGGTAGTGACAGAATTACAATAAATACAACACCAAAAAACATCATATGTATTTTGTTAGTAGAATATACGAAAAGTTGTCAAAATGTTTTTTTACTTTTGTTTGAAAATGCAGGGAAGTCTGCGTTTTTGACAAATTTACGCAAAAAAAAAAAACGAAAGACAGCTGTCTTTCCTGGTAAAGCTGCCTCGATTTAACGTTTCAGTTTCATATAAAAAACTCTCACATTCATTTAATCAATAAAATTTTATTTTTTTCGTCATAAGATTAATTAAAAACATTTTTCACCAAATTATTCAATACTTAAAAATTACTACCTAAACAGCTTAGTGACTGACTATATACATGCCATCGATGGCGTATTTTCGCAATTATTGCGAAGAACTCCCAAGGAAAACCATGTTTACATTGGCGAACTCATTAACGGCAAAGAATTTAAGCCCAAAATGGATCATCTAACCTGTTACTTACCCGGGACTTTACTTTTGGGTCATCATTACGGCATGCCGGATTCTCATTTGTTATTAGCACGAGACCTTTTGGAAACCTGTTACCAAACCTATATGAAGCAACCAACACATTTGGCACCAGAAATTTCATATTTTGCTGTAGGCGAGCAGGATGAGTTGGATATTTATGTAAAACCCAACGACGCTCATAACTTATTAAGGCCGGAATTTGTTGAAAGTTTATACTATTTCTATGCACTGACTGGTAATCGAACTTATCAAGAAATGGGTTGGAATATTTTTCAGGCTTTTGAGAAGTACGCTAAAGTTGCACACGGGTACTGTTCCATTGGCAACGTAAAAAATATTTTTAATACCAGACCGCGTGATATGATGGAAAGTTTTTGGCTGGGTGAAACCCTAAAATACTTTTATTTGCTCTTCAGTGATAACCCCAAAGAAATTGACTTAGAAAAATGGATTTTTAATACTGAAGCACACCCTTTACCAATAAGAAATAACTAAAAGCATAATGTAAGACGAGTCTGAGTTTTAAGCGAATTCAGTTACTGTAAATATGCGTTAAACCTAGATGTAAAAGTTGTCCTAGTACAACAGCGCTGTGCATAATAAATAATTTGTATCCCATTTTAGTTTTACTTATGATAATTTATTAAAACAACATTAGCGTGATACAGTAATTATATAACATATTTATTGCAAGTAACCATAAGAGAAGAATTTTTAATGTAACATGTAAAAAATTTTGTTTACTAGTATATACGTATATATTTATTCAAGAAAAGCAAGCTTTAAAGCCAAATAGTTACAGATTTCTTAAAAATTATATATAAATAACAGCACTAGACATTACATATATACATAACAATATTTGTAGCTTAACGCAACGCTATGGAAAATTATTTTTAATTCATAATAATTAATGAACATTAGCACCGTAAACAATTTTTAAAGAAGAGTAAAACTATTTGCCGATATTTTAGTTTTGAAATAAAGTTTTCCCCCGAAAACTAAGTCATTCAAAAAGTGTTTACGATCATGAATGCATAAAAAATTAAATTCTGTATGAATTCATTTTGAATACGATTTAAGTTTATTGTGTTTGGAGTTATGAAAATAATTTACCCAGAACTAATATTAACTATAGTTTTCACACATGAGAAGCTGAGTTCTGGGGGCATTGGTTCGACATAGTCAGACATAAGAGCGAAAATATTTCTTGCACAAACACAATCTTCACTGACCGTGTTTCTTATAAATTGAAGTTTTTTGCAATGTGAGTTTTTTGCCCGATTGTTTAATTTATTTTTGATAATATTATTGATATTTATTCCTTTAGCTCAAGAAAAAGGCTTTAAAACATAATTGTATCAACATTTAGATGCTAACCTCAATTGAAAAATAGCTAATAAGAAATAATTGTGTTATGTGCGTAGGTCTCAATTTTGTATGTTCTATTCAAATATAGTCGAATGGCGTGTAAATGAAGATCTATGGTATTTTTTGAATGTTTAATTAATAAAATGAAATAATGAATCTTGATTATTTGTAATAATATGTAGAAATTGTTACACTTGTACTTTAGAAAGCTTAGTGGATTTAACAAAACATTTTTTTCTGTGTCAAAAACTATTAAAATAGAACTCGATGTTTCTCTCATAAGTTTTTATGCAATTTCTTCTTATGAAAGTTATCTGTTAATTGAGGTCTTTTTTTTGACATATATTAAAAATTTGGAATAAAATGTATTTCTGAAAAAAATGTTGTAAAAAGTTTTATACTCAAGCTGCTAAAATATTTCCTGAATAAAAATATCGAAGTTTTTTTAGTAGAAAAAATATTAAAATGGATCCCAAAGGTGCAAAGAACATATTTAATTTATTGGAATGTAGAAGACATTCGCAAATTAACACCACTTTTTGCAAAGTTTTTTTAATAGAACCAACATCTTAGATTAGAAAACATAGAAAAAAAAAAAAAAAAAAGAAAGACTTCCGCACAATTTTTTTCTGTTTTATTATATACATATATATTTTTTTTAATACATATGTTCTAATGGGTGATTTTATAAGAACTATCGGAAATTAAAAAAAAAAAAACACATAAAATTCAGAAAAATGCATGAAATATTTATTTGGATCGATAGTTGGGTCTATATAATTTAATGTTTGAAGATTATTTCATGCAAATGTTGGCCGCGGCTGCGCCTTAAATGGTCCATCCGCTTAGTCCAATTTTGGCATACTCTTTCCAACATTTCGGCCGGTATCTCACGAATAATGTTGGCAATGTTGGCTTCCAGTGCGTCAATCGAAGCGGGCTTGTCGCTATAGACATTAGCCTTAACATAGCCCCACAAAAAATAGTCTGAAGACGTTAAATCGCACGATCTGGGCGGCCAATTGACTGATCCCAAGCGTGAAATAAACTGTTCACCGAACTCGCCTCTCAATTGGTCCATTGTTTCGCGTGCTGTGTGGCATGTGGCACCGTCTTGTTGAAACCACATGTCATGCAAGTCAAGCTCTTCCATTTTGGGCAAAAAAAAGTTTGTTATCATCGCACGGTAGCGCTCACCATTCACAGTAACGTTGTGATTCGCATCATCTTTGAAGAAATACGGTCCAATGATGCCGCCAGCCCATAATCCGCACCAAACGGTTGTTTTTTGTGGATGCATTGGTAGCTCTTGCAATGCTTTTGGCTGCTCTTCACTCCAAATACGGCAGTTTTGCTTGTTCACGTATCCGTTCAACCAGAAATGAGCCTCGTCGCTGAACACAACTCTTCGATAAAAAAAAGTGGATCTTCACCTAACTTTTCAAGAGCCCATTCACCAAAAATTTGGCGTTGTGGTAGGTCGTTTGGCTTCAATTCTTGCACCAGCTGTATCTTATAAGGCTTCACACCCAAATCCTTTCGCAAAATTTTCCACGTAGTGGAGTAACAGAGGCCCAATTGCTGCGAACGGCGCCGAATCGATAATTCACGGTCATCACCAACACTGGCCGATGCGGCTGCGATATTTTCTTCTTCAGTTCGCACTCTACGTAAGCCTGTTGGTGGTTTAATGTCCAACAATGTAAATTTGGTGCGAAATTTTTTTACAATAGCCCGAATAGAAGCCTCAGTAGGTCGATTAAACTGACCATAAAATGGAAGAAGCGCGCGATGAACTTTCTTAACAGAGCACGCATTTTTGGTAATAAAATTTAATAATTTGCAAGCGTTGTTCGTTTGTAAGACGATTCATGATTAAATTATAGACCAAACTGAAGATATTTGACAGTGACACAAGATACAAAACGTGCGTGAGCTGTCAAAACTAGTGTTGCCAAAAAGATAATAGCAAAAAAATCACTCTTTACAAACACATGGGGCTCTTGTTTTCTTGCATTCAAAGAAAAGCTACAAAAACAACTTTTCAGTGTTAAAACAAACACGATAATAAAACGCTCAGGGATTAAAATCGCCAGTTGAAATATCAAAAAAAAAAAAAAGTTGGTTGTAATTTCAGAAACGAGTTCTACTTTACGAGCAATCTACTGTATATTAAAAAAAAACTTTAAAAGATTTTCTAAATTACAAAGAAAAAAGGTATAATGGTCGATATAGTGAAACGGCATTGTTTTTTATTTGCTTTTGAAAATGCAACCCTTAACAACTCGTAAAGGAATGAATAAAGTGACCAAAAAATATTGTGCGATTTGACACATTTGCATTTTTTGAAACCGAAAGTGTACAGCAATAATCCCACGACACTTTTAAGAACTTAATACCAACATTATCGAATTGAGATCAACCATTGACAGCATTGTATTGAAAAATGTCGATAATTTTGGTAGACGATTAGGAGCATGCTGACTCAGTAGTAGGGGTCATTTGGCCGGCATAATTTTTAATTGGGACCTAGTTTAATGAACTGAAGCAAAAATATTTTTAATATTTAAAATCTTTTTTTTTAATATTCGAATTAAAATGAACGAATTCACAAGGATTGGATGTTGTTCCACTGGTAAAAGCCGAATTTTCAAATTACGCGACAAGTATATCAGTAAGCTGGAACTGCACCCAAATCCTATTGCACGTAACATACTTAATTTTGGCGGCTACACTCAGTTGAGAAGAAGAGATACCCTTGCCACCATCAGAACGTTAAATAAGTGATTTTACCGATACAGTTCCCGCATAATAAAACTTTTTGTCTAGCATGCCGGACTTAAGTAAAAAAAAGTAAATTTTTTTATTTTTGTGTTTACTCGTAGTATTAATATTTGAATACTTATTTCGTTTTAAGGATTCAATAAATAGAAGAAACGCTTACAAAATTAAAAAATGATACTTCCATTTTGAATCATAGGCAATATGATTTTTTTTTATATGCGTAGAACTAATTCGTGGCGAATTGTTTTACAACGGTTTCCTGATAAGGTTTATAAAGTTATTTTTTTATTTAAGCTAATTGCTTACATTGTTATAGGGGAAACAACAACATTAGATTTTGTAGACATTTTTATTTTATTAAAATATTCAAAGATATACGAAACATTATAGTCAGCAGTACTTTCTTTATTCCGATGTCCTTTGTCATACACATGCTAATTGATATAATCCGGTGCATCGGATATCTTTTGCTTTTGTAATTTAGAGAATCTTTACATTTTTTGACGTATACAGTAGACGCTCGTAAATTACAACTCGCGTAAGTTTAAATCCTTTAGTCTCCCAATCGCTTACTGTGTTATTTGCCATTTTCATAACAGTTTGTTTTCACGCTATCCTCCTTAACGTGTAATTTGAGTTTTTAACAAGTCTCAATACAATGTTAGGCTAGAATAGGTAGGCAGGCCGCTGGATACCCCTGAATAGTCTAGGTTGTCCAGCTCACTTGAGTCCTAGAGTCGTTCCTTTTATGATTGCCTTAAAAAGTGGGATAGTCGAAATAAGAAAGTAAAGAAAGGCTCTGAGGAGAGCATTGAAGGTATCCTTCTTAATAACAATAGTAAAAAAAAAAAAAACAATTAAGTTTTTTATTCGCTATTTAAGCTTCTAACATTTATACCAGTAAAAAATTATAAATAGCTTGTTCTTTATGTTTCCCAGCTATCTATATATCGACATTTCATAGGAACTACCCTAATCATCAGTAGACTTTGGAAACTTTTGAAAGATATTCTCAAACATTCAACTTTATATCCCAACAACATAAATAAATTGTTGAGAATTTAAAAGAAAAATGCTCTAATAATATCCGTCAAAACACAAAAAACAAGCTTTTCTATTTATAAACGTCTCTAACATTTCTTTACACCTTTCAAACAAATGAACAACCGTTGGTTGCTACGATTTGCTTTTTGAAAGTATCGAAAAGCAGAGAACAAAAATTCAAACAATTAAGTTTTTTATTCGCTATTTAAGCTTCTAACATTTATACCAGTAAAAAATTATAAATAGCTTGTTCTTTATGTTTCCCAGCTATCTATATGTCGACATTTCATAGGAACTACCCTAATCATCAGTAGACTTTGGAAACTTTTGAAAGATATTCTCAAACATTCAACTTTATATCCCAACAACATAAATAAATTGTTGAGAATTTAAAAGAAAAATGCTCTAATAATATCCGTCAAAACACAAAAAACAAGCTTTTCTATTTATAAACGTCTCTAACATTTCTTTACACCTTTCAAACAAATGAACAACCGTTGGTTGCTATGATTTGCTTTTTGAAAGTATCGAAAAGCAGAGAACAAAAATTCAAACAATTAAGTTTTTTATTCGCTATTTAAGCTTCTAACATTTATACCAGTTTGAAAGGTGTAAAGAAATGTTAGAGACGTTTATAAATAGAAAAGCTTGTTTTTTGTGTTTTGACGGATATTATTAGAGCATTTTTCTTTTAAATTCTCAACAATTTATTTATGTTGTTGGGATATAAAGTTGAATGTTTGAGAATATCTTTCAAAAGTTTCCAAAGTCTACTGATGATTAGGGTAGTTCCTATGAAATGTCGACATATAGATAGCTGGGAAACATAAAGAACAAGATATTTATAATTTTTTACTGGTATAAATGTTAGAAGCTTAAATAGCGAATAAAAAACTTAATTGTTTGAATTTTTGTTCTCTGCTTTTCGATACTTTCAAAAAGTAAATCGTAGCAACCAACGGTTGTTCATTTGTTTGAAAGGTGTAAAGAAATGTTAGAGACGTTTATAAATAGAAAAGCTTGTTTTTTGTGTTTTGACGGATATTATTACAGCATTTTTCTTTTAAATTCTCAACAATTTATTTATGTTGTTGGGATATAAAGTTGAATGTTTGAGAATATCTTTCAAAAGTTTCCAAAGTCTACTGATGATTAGGGTAGTTCCTATGAAATGTCGACATATAGATAGCTGGGAAACATAAAGAACAAGCTATTTATAATTTTTTACTGGTATAAATGTTAGAAGCTTAAATAGCGAATAAAAAACTTAATTGTTTGAATTTTTGTTCTCTGCTTTTCGATACTTTCAAAAAGCAAATCGTAGCAACCAACGGTTGTTCATTTGTTTGAAAGGTGTAAAGAAATGTTAGAGACGTTTATAAATAGAAAAGCTTGTTTTTTGTGTTTTGACGGATATTATTAGAGCATTTTTCTTTTTAAATTCTCAGCAATTTATTTGGATTGTTGGGATATAAAGTTGAATGTTTGAGAATATCTTTCAAAAATTTCCAAAGTCTACTGATGATTAGGGTAGTTCCTATGAAATGTCGACATATAGATAGCTGGGAAACATAGAAAACAAGCTATTTATAATTTTTTACTGGTATAAATGTTGGAAGCTTAAATAGCGAATAAAAAACTTAATTGTTTGAATTTTTGTTCTCTGCTTTTCGATACTTTCAAAAAGCAAATCGTAGCAACCAACGGTTGTTCATTTGTTTGAAAGGTGTAAAGAAATGTTAGAGACGTTTATAAATAGAAAAGCTTGTTTTTTGTGTTTTGACGGATATTATTAGAGCATTTTTCTTTTAAATTCTCAACAATTTATTTATGTTGTTGGGATAAAAAGTTGAATGTTTGAGAATATCTTTCAAAAGTTTCCAAAGTCTACTGATGATTAGGGTAGTTCCTATGAAATGTCGACATATAGATAGCTGGGAAACATAAAGAACAAGCTATTTATAATTTTTTACTGGTGTAAAAAAAAAAAATTTAACTATAGCTTAAATTTGCTTTTAAAAATTATACAATACAAACAAAAAATTAAAAAATGTGTATATCTACAAACAAATTTTTTTTTTTTTTTTGTAATGACATTATATTTTTAAACTAGGCTCATTTCTCGAAAATATTTTTTTTTTTTGTATAACCAATTTGTACTTATCTATAAAACATTTATATGAAAACATTTGAACCCACTGTGTACTTTAAAGTTAAAAAATTAAAGCAAGTAAATTATTAAAACAATTATTTAACGGCGTTTCCGACTATCATACAAGTCTTAAGACTTCGATTGGATTTTGTGAGACAGAAATCTAATGATAATTGCTTCGAAAGTCAAAAAAATCTTACGTACTATTACATTTTGTTTTCACACCATCACACTTGAAGCAAAATGAAAAATATGTGTAGAGAATAAACAACCAATTTGGCTAACGTCTGGGTTTAATATTTTAATCGTTTTTTGTAAAAACACAACCCTGGTTCAATAAAAGAGCTTATTCTTTAAACAAATTTAATACAAAATGGGATAGTCTGAAGTGCCCTTTAGGAAACCACACTTTCTACGCATTAAAAAAATTGGATAAGTACAATCTAAACATCTAAATATTAATACATACAATCTAAACAGTTAATAAATTTCTCCTTCAAATACGAGTACATATGCATAGATATGTGTATATAAGCATATATAACTTTTGTAAGTAGTAGAAAAATAAAGAATGAAATTAAATCAATACAATTAGACATTTGTTTTATTCCGAATACAAACGTTCACTGGACAATAACTTTACGAACCACCTAGTTAATATATTCACTATAAAACGTACTTTAGACAACAATTTTACAAATAATCCGACTAGTATAGTTATTTTCACAAACCAATTGATATAGAATACACCGTATTATCTTGGAAGACAACCTAAGAAGCGGGACATAATGGAATGCAATAGTGCTTGAAAACGGAAGGATATTGAATGGAACAATTTGCTCAAAAACAAGGAAACAATGTGGAATGAAACATCGAATAAAATAGAACACTAACTTTTCTCATAAAAGAGAAACAAGGCGGAACAAAACAGTGCTTAAATCAGAACAAAATGGAATGAGAAACTGGAGTTTCTCAAAAACAAGCAAAACTCGTAGAATGTAATGTTGCCTTAAATCGGAACGAAAAAGAATCAAGTATTAAAACTTTTCAAAATGTATAGAAGATGCAGCGTTCCCAGAATGAACATTTTGAAAATTTTACAAGTAAAATAAGATTTGAAGATATTTTTCTCAAAATTAAGATTTTTGAGACTTGGATTATAATAAATATGTGAACTGGTTTCAAGAAGTTTGACTTCTTTCTAAATGTGTGTTTAATCTCTTGATTTCAAACCTTTTGCATACTACTTGCATACATATGTACGTACGTAGCTGCATATACTGGATGAACAAAAAAATTGAATACAGCAGCATAATTCGTCAGTTACTACTACAAGTACTAGTTTTGAAAGGAAATTGTGATTTAAATTTTTGTTTAAAAAAATTTATATTTTTTTCTTACTATTATATTATTTATTCAGTCCAATTATGAATGTTCTCTCACATTCTCCGACTAACTCTCATAGCATACGGTTGTTTTGTTTCTCTTGTTAATATCAATCAAGAAAAAACTATTGCAAACTAACGGTTGCTAAGATATTTCATTTGTAAACACGTGCTTTTGGTTTTTTCCCTTTGCATTTATTTTTTCTTTCGGTTTCTGCGACACGTGTTTTTGAACAAAAAGACACATCGTTTTTAATTAAACATGGCTCCGGGTCCCCCGGACAAGCTATGCAATAACAGGTACCACCTCCTCGGAGACTTCTTGGAAAATCCCTCCAGGAGGAAAAAAGGCGCTGACTTTCCTGAATTACCATCTCCAACCATCAACACCAACAACAACTCACCAAAATTCCTACTGATCACGTCTACAGAGGAAAAAAAGAATTTATCTTCTTAAAGCCCCTTCGCGATTAAGAAAGGAATTGAAAGCATTACCACTGAATTTAACTCCATATCTCTGCTTCAGGACGGAAGCCTGCTTAAAACAAGATCGCTATCAAATGTATACCAAATCACAAGTAAACTTCATGACACTCTCAATTCCGTCAAAGGTGTCGTCTATGCACTTTGTCTTATACACGTATCGAAAAATGAAATTATCCAGGAAATGAAAGATCAGAGTGTCACAGACGTATACAAATTCACTAAACCCAGCGAGGACGGCAAGTCACGGATACCAACCGGCAAGATGATTCTGACTTTCGATCTTTACCGTCTACCCACAACGGTTGATATAGCCTGGTACAAATGCATACCTAAACCGATGAGGTGTAAAAATTGTCAACTGCTTGGGCATACTAAAAATCGGTGCAGAGGGAATACAACCTGCCCTGACTGCAGTCTACAACCACACACGCCAGAAAAATGCACTCGGACATTTTGCATCAATTGCTCCGGTGAACATTCTTCAGCAGACAACAAATGTCCAGGCTTCTTAACTTTTTTTTTTTTTAACTTTTATTGTTTTATTTATTGAATCTACATAAAAATATGTAATGACAATAAGTATTCCATTCTTAATACTAAAAAAAAAAATTGTGATTAAAGTCCTGCCAGTGCTGGACAAAAATTTATTTTTATGCGAATATTATTTCAGAATTCAGTCATCTGTTTAGAGCTCGAATGGTAGCCAAAGTATCCCTCCTTCTCAGACGGGTATGACCACCAAAGTTAAGAATATTAACTGCAAGAGGATTTGGGTGGAATTCAAGTTTGTTAATATATCTTGTCGCGTACTTCACAAATTCAGATTTCACAAAAGGTACGTGGATTCGTGAGTTTTTAACGTACCTTGGAGCGTCTGTAATTCTACGGAGAATTCTATTTTGACTTCTTTGAATTTTTTCAATGTTGGATACCGAGGCTGTGCCCCACAATTGAATCCCATAGTACCATATTGGCTTTAGAATCGAGTTGTAAAGCAAAAGTTTACAATCAAGCTTCAAAGTCGAATTTCTGTCTATTAGCCAGTTAATTTGCACTGCTTTCAATTTCATTTGCGTTACTTTTGCCTCGATGTGCGTCTTCCATGTTATTCTACGGTCAAGATGAATACCGAGGTATTTGACTTCACTGTGTTGAGGTATTACTTTATTGTTAATAGTAATGGGTGAGCATGTTCCTAGACGCAGTGCGAATGTAACATGGGCACACTTTTGTTCATTAACCTTGATTTTCCAAAGCTTGAGCCATTTCTCTAGTTTGTCGATATGTTCCTGTAAGTTTATTGATGCTTGCTGGTGATTACTATGTATGCTAAGGAATGCTGTATCATCTGCAAATGTTGAAGTGTGAACGTTGGTGCTTGTCGGCATGTCAGATGCGTAGATCAAATATAAGATAGGCCCTAATATGCTGCCTTGGGGAACTCCAGCTTCAATAGGCTGGGCAGGGCTTATGAAATCGCCTTCTTTTATTATAAATTGGCGACAATATAAATAGCTTTCCAAAAGGTTATGTACGTTTGCAGGTAAGTTAAACTTTATTTTATGCATTAAGCCATCGTGCCACACTTTATCAAAAGCTTGTGAGACGTCGATGAATAAGGCAGAGCAATATTTGTTATCTTAAAATGCCTTTCGTATGACGTTAACTAACCTGTGTGTTTGCTCAATGGTGCCATGTTTCGCTCTAAAACCAAATTGGTGATTGGGAATACATTCAACCTTATTAAGCATTGAATCCAACTTCGCCTTTAGCAATTTTTCAAAAAGTTTTGAAATTGTTGTCAGAAGACTTATTGGACGGTATGATTCTACTTTCGTGTGATCCTTCCCTGGCTTAGGAACCATTGTTATCATGGACACCTCTGCAGGGTAATACTCAAGTCGTAAAATAACATTAAAAATAAAAAGAACAATTCTTTTAGCTACACGAGGCAGCTCTACGAGCATTTTGTTGCTAATTTTATCCATACCTGGAGCTTTTTTAAGGTTTAGATTACCAATAGCATTTTCAAAGTCTTGAAAATTGAATCTTAAAGGCACAGGAGGTCTACTAACAATAGGCGGCAACTCATTTGCATTATCAGACCTATTTGTGGTAAAAACGTTTTTCAAATGGTTAACAAATAAATTACCCTTTTCCGAGTCATCTCTAGCCCAGTCACCAGATGGTTCTCGCAAGGGCGACTTACCTCTAACTGCCCTTTTTAAACCTTTAGTCGCCCGCCATAAAGAATAGTCGGACTGAGGAGTACCATCCAGACTTTCTAAATACGTTTGTAGAGAAGCCGTTTTTTGGTTTGCAAGCAAATTTCTTAGTTGATTTGTGCACTCACGTAGCCTTGTTTTTAGTTGGGGAGACCTGCAAAGTTGCCACTCTCGTCGAACTCTTCTTTTTTCTAACACAAGTTGCTCGATTTCTGAAGAATATGTTCTATTTTGAAGGTTTCTGCGTGTTAAATAAACGCTAGAACCAAGTTCAGCGGCTTGTTTAAGGTTTACGCTAATGCTGCAGGTGTTCTTAAAACAATATTCTCAGTGCAATGGGTACTCAACATTTTTTTATATTTTAGCCAATTCACTCGGGTGACAGTCCTATGCAAATTGTTAATCGGGGACCAAGTCTCCTGGGGAAAACGCACTGAAATAATAGTAGGTGAATGATCCGATGACAAGTCTAACAAAGGCTCAGCTTGCATCCATTCCACAGGGAACCCCTTTACCACTCCAAAATCAATCACATCAGGAATCTTTCGCCGGTCAGTCGGCCAGTAAGTGGGATGTCCGCTTGATATTACGTCTAAGCCCATTTTAGAAATTGTATCGAAAAGCACCCGACCCTTCGGGGTGATTAAACGTGAGCCCCAAAAAGTGTGTTTTGCGTTGTAATCTCCAGCTGCTATAAAACGAGGTCCTAATGAGGCGAAAAAACTTGAATATTGTGATTCCGTTACTGAAAATCAAGGCGGCGAATAAATCGATGAGATAACCAATTTGTAATGAAAATTTTCCACACAGATATTAGTTGCTTTATCCTAGATTTTATCTAGATTGCAGAACCTCCACAAGCTCTTCCACGGGGGTCTTTAGTATCGTATAGTACGTAGTACTATAGTATCGTATAGTACGTATCAGCACCCGTGGCATCAACACGTGCCACTGAAAACAATCTTAAAACTACCGCAAAAACAAACCAAGCTACTGCAAATCAGATCACTCACACAAAACCTACATCTAATCTCCTGTTTTACAAAAATCGACAGTTCTCAACAGAAAACCACCCTCCAGACCAAATAACGAAATCTCAATATTGCCGACTCCTCAACCAACGGAACTTTCAACGTACAAAAAAGATAATAATGCAGCACTAAGTGGTGATGAATCTCCCACAACGAGCTGCCTTGCAACGAAAAAATCTATGCTAACAAAAACAAAGAATCTTTCGATCATGACTTTTTACTCTCCCCAATTTCTCATTTAACACAAACTCTATTGAAAGAAAACGATTACTATTTATCGCTGAGTGACGATAACTCCCTCAGCGATGCCAATATGGATCAAGATACAACGTAACAAGGCTCAATATTATAACACCATCTCACTACTTCAACCGTGGGCTGCTCTAGGGTTAGGATCGGGGGAGCGCACTGAGCAGCACGTACAGTACATGCTTGTTCGGAGCGATTATTCCCCCGATGGGGACCTTGGGGACGCCCACGGCTCAGAACTTATTCATTATTATGAACTTCATAGTATTGCAGTGGAACATTGTCGGATTTTCAAACAATTACTCTGAGCTTCAGTTACTATTAAGAGATCTTGACCCCTCTGTCGTATGTCTACAAGAAACACATTGTGCATACAACTTCACACCATCCCCTCCAAAAAAATACAGCGCTTATTTCACAAATTCATCACAAAACTCTACTTCAAAGCAAGGCACGGGAATACTTATAACATCCAATATTCCCCACCAACAGTTTGGCATAGTCGTCTATGTTGTATAATAGTGCTATTCTGTCCATTTCATTAAAGATGTGGAAATTATTAGGTGTTTTTCCAAAGACTAACTCGTAAGGACAATAGTTATGTACCGTTGATGGCGTTGTATTGAAACAGTAAGTAAAGTACTTTAGCCATTCATCCCAGTCGGATTTATCTACCGATATGTAGAGCGTACATATTCATTGAAAGTTCTATGACTTCTTTCTATTGTACCTAATGTTTGATGATGGTATGCTGTTGAAGTTAGTTTTTCAATTTTTAGAAGTTTACAGAGTTCTGTCAAAATTGAATTTTTGTATTCTGTTCCCATGTCCGAAATGAACGTCGTCATTGGACCATAGGTGAGTACAAAAATTTCAAATATTGCCTTAGCAATTGTTCTATCACTTTTGTCAGGTATTGGTATTGTTACTGAATATTTAGTTAAATCCCATATCATGGTGACTGCGTATTCATTTCCAGTAATTGATTTCGGAAATGGACCTATTGTATCTACGTACACTGTTTCAAATGCTTTGTTAGGTGTTTCCGTAATGGTCATTGGAGTTTTTAGGTGTTTGGTAGTTTTAGCCGTTTGGCATTTATGACATCTTTTAACATATTCAGTTATGTCTTTTGACATATTTTTCCAATAGTAATATCTTTTAATTTTTTTCCAGTGTTCTATAAATTCCGCAATGTCCTCCTTCTATAGGGTCATCATGGTATCTCAGCATGATTTCAAGAATTGCCTTGGCATTCTTATTATTAATTTGGGCCACCTTATTCAGTAGCGCTACTTTAATTTTATTCAATATTTTATTGCTCATATTTTTAAATTTATTTATTGAGATAAATTCGAAAATTTTCTCACTAGGTGCCACTTGTAACTTATTTATATTACGTTTACCGGCCACATATTCGAGCCTAGGGAAAAATTGTCCTAAGTCAAAGTTCCCGTTAGTAAACAAATCATTAATTTGTCTATATGTTACTATAGATTTTCCTCGCTTGATATAACATCTTCCAGGAGAAATCTTTAGTTTGTGATATTTTCTGACGTCAGTATTTTTTAATGGTACATACATATATACTGGGCTTATTATCGTTTTTATAGTTTTTGTGCTGAGTATTTGATTTATTATTCTTATTTTTTTGTTTATTGGTCATTGATCTAGTCGTGACTCTTAATATAGAACAATTTTTATTATTGATGTCTTTTAAGTCCTTTATTGTAATTCTTGATAGGGCATCATCCACATAGTTATCTTTTCCCTGTTTTTATTAAAGAAATATCTGTAGCTTCATGGCTATTATTGATTGACTCCGCTAAGTATAAAGAATCCATGAATGAATGTCGGTTCTTTGATTTACCGTCAAAGGCAATAATCAGCTTTTGAAGCTGTATTTAGAAATTCTACAACGGTTTGGTTCATTGTAGTCTCAGCGTTCCTATTTATAGTTAAATATTAAATTACTGTTAAGCTATGTACACACGGTTGTCAGATGTTATAATATTGTAAGATCTGACAACATGCTGACAATATAGTGACAATGAAAAATTGTTCCGCAGAAGTAAATGGTGTGTTCAGACGATCGTAAGAAAATCTTACAATTTCATTGCCAGACTAAGGTCTGACAAATAATTCATCTGACAACAAAAATTGTCAGTTCACACGGTTGTAAGATTGTTAGAGGAAAAAAATTGCCAGACATGTTGTAAGGCATTGCCACTTATGTATACCAACAACCATCTGTTTGGAAGTGTTGCCCATCAAACTCTTTTCTGACAATGATGACATTGTCAGGTGCATTAATTTTATACATCTGACAATTAAAACTGAGCTTGCAATATCAGCCAATTATCTGGCAATGCCGACGAAAAGTGTACTCACGATTGTCAGATGCCTGACAATATTGTCGTCTTACAATTGATTGACAATGGTTTTTCTGACAAGGTTGTAAGTTAAAAATTGGCAGTTCACACGATTGTAATACATTTTCAGACAATTTTACTGGCAATATTGTAAGATCTGACAACCGTATGTACGTAGCTTTATTGGTAGTCCTATATTACAAATGCTCATACAAATTTGCATTTTTATATTTATAAATATATTTGTACATATATACATTTTTTTTCATTTATTTATTTTTTTTCATTTAATTAATTGAAGTATTAATATTTTTTGTTTTGTTAGCTTAAAATACCTCAAAAGAAAATAATAGGATTATTCATACTAATAATTTATTTTGTAAAGGAAGAAAATTTGTCAACGGCGGTTAGTACTTCAACCGATTCGCCTTTGACTGTGTTTTTGAGTTGTCTTTTTTTGTATTCTTCTGTTGTCAACGGCTTAGGGCCTGGGGTTGACATAGTTAAAAGCATTTGTAATATAAGTTTTATAATATTAATTTTGCCTCGAGCGGTTAACGCTTACAGGCCCTAGGAGTGCGCAGCGTTTAGCGCCTCTCCTTTACAAAAGAAATTTGGTTTTGTTTTTGTTAAGTTTATTTTGTTAGATTTGTTAGTTTTGAGGGCAACGAGAAGGCTTATCAAATATTGAATTTGGTTGTGTGTTTGAATGCATTCCAATAGTTGGGTTCTTCTTTTTTTTTTTTTTTTTAGGTGGCCGCAGTGTTTATCGGCCAGACACTCTTCTGACAGAAACTTGGCTGTCTGTCAGGATCCGCCAGTAAAAGATTTCCACTGCCTCCGGCTTAGGCAGGACTATCCTTCTTGGATAGCTTCTTCTTGTTATCTGGGTGCTTAATTACTTGAGCACTCCAGATTTCTGCCCAGCTGGGTGCTTTAATTATTTAAGCACTCCAGACTGGCAGGATCGCCATAAAAACAAATGAAATGATTTTTTTGGTTTTTAAATGAAATATTTTTATTTATTTGTTGAAGACGAGCAACTCAATTGTTGCTCAAGTCTTGTGGAAATTATTGTCTTAAAACTGAAATTACGTCTACTTATATACTACTTATGAGAAATTCTAGACGACTCATACTAATATTATTGCTAATGTTTGGGAAACCAATGTGGTTCCCACGGCTTAGAGGTAGGCTGATCAGACTTTACATATGTACATACGTATATGGTTCAAGGCCATAAATTGTGTCTTTGGTATGTACATACATATGTGTATGTGTGGCGCGATTCAAGTGTTTATAGATTTAATTGTAACAGTGCAACACACATGCATACGTACTTTCATAAACCCATATCATTCGCACCTCAAGTGTATTTTCAAATTACTGCACTTATTAGGCGCACTGTCGCGACAACGGTCAGTGACAGCAAAAGGTGTCAAGTGACGAGGGTTATGAATTTATAAAATGATACTTGATATTCTTTTAGTTATTTCTTATACATGCCTTTAGTAGTATGCATTCATGTTATTACTAAAAGAGTGTCGTGATCATGCTACAACGTAAACTCCGAATACCAAATCGTTGCCATCGAGATTAATCTCAATATTAAGCTCACCGTTCTCTCCATATACATTCCCCAACTCAGAATATTTCTGTTCGTGACTTATCTAATGTAATATCCTCCTTCAGAACCCCTCTTCTAGTCGTTGGTGACTTCAACGGCTGGAACACGATTTGGGGTTTTACAACTAATAATAATAGAGGAGTTCAGGTAGAAAGTGTAATAGCCGGTACTGGGTTTTCCTTGCTGACTGATGGGAGCCCTACCCATTTTTCAACTCATAATACTTTCTCTCATTTTGCTCAGTAAATCTACTGCCCCTAACCACCTGGAATACTCTTACCGATCTGCACGGAAGCGATCACTACCCTATCAAAATTACTATAAATTTCTCGGACAAACACATCCCTGCATTAAGAAGAAAAAAGTTTTTAGTTGAACGCGCTGACTGGCATAACTACTCCCACAAAGCAAAAACAGAATTGGTTAGCAGAAATCTGACATCACGTAGCAACAAAGACGCTGCTACTATAACCAAGGCCATACGAACAGCAGCAAATCATTTCATACCTCAAACAAAGGGCTGTCTAAAGACAGATATAACTCCCGTCCCTTGGTGGAACCCTGCTCTGCAAAGCCTACGTAATCTAAAAATGCAAAAATGGAGAAAGTTCAAACTGAACCCAACTCAAGACAACCTCTTGGCTTATAAAAAACAAAACGCAAAGTTCAGATATGAAACAAAAAGAGCGAAACGCTTCTGCTTCGAAAAGTTCACACAAACGATCAACCGTGACACTACTACCACAAACATCTGGAACAAGATAAACAGAATCTCAGGAAGGTATAACTCCACCATGATAAAAGCAATCTGCACGCACAACAACACCCTAACAGATCCAGTTCAAATCGCCAACCACTTCGGCTGTGAATGGTCCAAATACTCTTCCGACGAAAACTTTTCAACCCCGCAGAAGCAAAATACTCGCCAACCGTATCCGCACCTTGCAACATACCACCATAATCATGGAGGAGCCAATAACCATGCCGGAGTTATCCAACTGTTTACGGAAAGTCAAAGGTACATCTCCTGGATTTGATCGCGTCACATACCATATGATAAAAAAACTCGCGCATATATGCAAAATTAAAATACTAAACGTTTATAATACAATATTTACCAGCGGCAAACATGTGCCAAGGTACTTAGGCGTGAAAAGTTTCTTCACGAACAGCGCCTTCGTGCCAAGGTCCTTGCAGCTCCTCGGGGCAGCAAGACCTTTTGGTCTCTAGTTAAGAGAGTAAAGAACAGTGCTAATTCATCAATCCCAACTCTCTTAAAGAATGACCAAGCATTCACCGACCCGGTTGACAAAGCTAACCTATTGGCTGAAATTTTTGCAAGCAATTCCTGCTTGCCGGAAAGCAGTCAACCACTTCCCGAGCTCGAAAGAGTATCTGTAACTATGCCAAATATATTCTTCCGGGCACGAGCAGTTAAAAGGGTTTTAGTAGACCTCGACATAAACAAGACTCCTGGACCGGATGGCATTCCAGCACTGGTCTTGAAGCAGTGTTCTTCTACGCTTGCGCGTCCATTAGCACACCTCTTCAGCAAAATTTACCATTTTGGTGAGTTTCCATCGTGCTGGAAGGTCGCTAATGTAACACCAATCCCCAAAAAGGGTGAGGCAAATAACCCCGAAAATTACCGCCCAATTGCAATTTGCTTTGCGCTTTCCAAAGTAATGGAAAGTATAGTTAATTACCATCTTATGGGATATCTAGAGTCGCACAAATTACTTTGTGATCGCCAATATGGATTTCGTAAGGGTCGCTCTACTGGCGATCTTATGGCATATCTTTCGGAGAAATGGTGCCACACAATCCATCATTTCGGTGAAAGCAAGGTGGTGGCTCTAGATATTTCCAAAGCGTTTGACAGAGTGTGGCATGCTGCACTGCCGGCAAAACTTACTGCTTTTGGTGTCGGTAACGACTTCTCTCGGTTTATATCGAGCTTTCTCAGTGACCGCGCTATACGAGTTGTTATAGATGGGGTCTCATCAAACGAGTTCAAGATTAATTCAGGGGTACCGCAAGGCTCCGTTCCTTCTCCTACTCTATTTCTTATTTTCCTCAACGACCTTCTCTATCAAACTTCCAACCCTATCCACTCTTTCGCAGATGACAGCAGCATTTGTCACTCGTACTCTTTTGGTCATAGGCCCAGCCTATCAGAGATCACTGCCAAGAGGCTAAATATGAACGATTCACTGAACAGTGATCTTCTATTAATCTCCGAATGGGGTCGTAAAAACAGGGTCACCTTTAACGCTCGTAAGACCCAATGTTGCTTATTAACGCACAAACAAACGACCGCAAATGCTGCTTCATCTGTACTCATGGATGGTATAGGTATTGAAGAATCGGATGCTCTTGATGTTCTTGGAATGAAGATACAGTGTGATGTCCGCTGGACTGAACACATTTTTCATGTCTCTAAAGAAGCATGCAAGTGTCTCGTTTTTTTGAAACGGTGTAAGATGTACTTCACTCCATCCGATCTCCTTACTATTTATACCACCTATATCCGACCGAAAATGGAATACAACTCTCATGTTTGGGCCGGTGCCTCAAAGTCTATTTTGGGGTTACTCGACCGTGTGCAGGAGAGGGCGAAGAAGCTCATCAGCGACAGTAGGGTATCCAACTCTATTGATTCACTGGAGCATCGACGCAGTGTGGGGTGCGTTACTCTGTTCTATCGCATATTTTTACGTAGCACGCGTTCATCGTCTAGAGCTCATCCATTTGTGGTTGATTGCCCGGGGAATCGTACTACGCATTACAGAGAGAATTCGTTTTTCAGCCGCACGCTTCGTCTGTGGAACAAGTTGCCTGCAGAAGTGTTTCCTGTCTGTTATAACGTTGGAAAGTTCAAGTCAAATGTTCACAAACACTACTCCCGCTTTCCCTCTTCTCACAACCTATTTTCCTAGTTCTGGTACAATGCACTGCATATGTAGGGGTCATCCCCTGAGTACTGGTCCAATATAAAAAAAAAACCACACTACACGACTACCGACCAATATCGCTCCTATCATGCTTGTCTAAAATTATAGAATGCATCATAGTCACACGACTGTCCTGGTTTTTAGAAAAAAAAGACTGATAGCAACTGAGCAAGTAGCCTTTAAGGCAAATAAAAGCTGCGACGATGCGCTAATGCACATGCATTATCTGCAAGGAATCATGTGACTGTTTTGTCAATTGACTTCGAGAAAGCATTTGATCGAATTGGTCCCCATGTCATTCTCTGTAATCTAAAGGCCTGGAACGTCGGGCCTAAAATCTATGAGTACATAAAATCTTTCCTATCAAACAGGCAATTCAAAGTGAACATAAACGGACAAACCTCAGACTCATTCACCCTCGAAAATGGTATTCCCCAAGGTTCCCCACTCTCCGTGGTTCTGTTCCAAGTCGCATTTAATGAAATAAGCAAAATCATTAATAAATACCCCAACGTCGATCACTGCCTGCAGATGATCTGTATCTACTATGTAAAAGAAACAGCAATACAGAGACATCAGGAATCCTGGAAAAAGTACTACAAGACATCGACCAATGGTATAATGAATCAGGCGCCAAAATTTCGATCCAAAAAACAAAAAAACTACACATATGTAGGAAAAAACAGTGTGACTTTGAGTCGCATAATATCTTACTCAACAACCATCGGATAGAAAACGTTAAAAACTTAAGAATTTTAGGATTAACTTTCTCGTCCAACTTCACATGGAAAGATCATTTATTGAACCTGAGTCAACATCATCAAGTATTTAGCAAATAAAAGTCTCATTCATATTAATATGCTCCCTTATTTCACTAAAACATTGGTACTAAGCAAAGTAGCTTATGCACTATTTATTTATGGCAACAGTTGTAAGACAAACATCAATATTATTAAACACATTTACCACCAAGCTGTCAGAGCATCGGCTTATGCATTCAGAACAACACCAATTATTAATATACTTGAAGAGACTAACCTCCCATCCATAGAAAACCGAACATTTCACTCTAAAGCCAGAATTCTACCAAGACTGCTTAACAGCACCCAATCAATCATAGACCAGGACATTAAATCTGCAATTAATTCGAAACGCTCAAAGCGATTTACATCAGCAATATCTGAATCACTTGCTCTGGCTGACGAGTTGAGTATACCGCTAACTCAAAATACAAAACACACAAACAAAGCTCCATGCAAACTTAACACGTCCTGTTTAGATCTATCTCTCACAGCCTTTGCCAAAAACGACACCCCGCAGAACACTTTCCGTATTTTGATGTCCGAACTTATATGCCGTCTGAAGAAGCAGGGTTGGAACTTCATATTTACAGATGGGACCAAATCAATAGACCACTGGCCAGCGTATGCAGTAGTGGACGAAGCAGGTAAAAGTGTGTCTCTCGGAGTACTACACGAACTTGGCTCTATATTGTAGTGTATTTTATAATTATCTTTAATAATTAAAGGGTGTTTTTTTAAGCTAGATAGAACTTTAAATTGTAAAAAGTAACACAAAAAATTAAATTTTGATGAAACATTTTTTTTATTTGTTTCAGTATACTCTGACAAATCATCATGAATAGACTCACGCTTGAACAATGCGTCGTTCTTTCGCCGATTGGGCTCTAGAGCAGTTGGCAACTGACCCGTTGTTTTATCGCAAAATTGCCGCATATGGAGTGAGACCAATCCACAAGAGAAGACTCCATTACATCCAGAAAAATGCACTGTTTGGTGCGGTTTTCATGCTGGTGGCATCATCGGACCTTATTTCTTCAAAAATGAGGCCGGAGCTCGCGTTACGGTCAATGGAGATCGTTACCGCACCATGATCAATGATTTTTTGTTTGAAAATATGGATGACATTGATCCGGAGGAGATGTGGTTTCAACAGGATGGCGCTACGTGCCATACGGCGAACGCAACCATCGACTTACTGAAATAAAAATTTGGCGATAAGTTGATTTCGAGAAATGGACCTGTCAATTGGCCTCCAAGGTCGTGCGATTTGACACCTCTCGATTATTTCCTGTGGGGCTACGTGAAGTCACTGGTTTATGCTGATAAACCAGCAACAATTGACGCCTTGGAGGCCAGCATTGTTCGTGTTGTTCGTGACATACGGCCAGCAGTGCTCGAAAAAGTGGCCCAAAATTGGACGTCCAGAATGCGCTTCGTCAAGAACAGCCGCGGTGCCCATATGCCCGAAATCATTTTCAAATGTTAATGTCACGTATTGATCTTTCGAATAAAAAAAAATTTTGATTACAATTTAATTTTTTGTGTTATTTTTTACAATTTCAAGTTCTATCGGGCTTAAAAAAACACCCTTTACATTATAGTGCACTATATATGTCGCATATTATTCAATAATATTATTAACTGTTAATCTATTTTTTTCTTACTTTCACATTTCACCACTTTTATTTTATTTTCACTCAATTGGAAATACAATAACAAAATTGAACAAATTGTAATTTTAGATTTACCGTTATTTTAGTTTATAAGAAATCGATTTTTAAAATAAACAATCAATTATTCTAAAGCCTTAATTTAACTGGCATTTTTATTTTTAAGCATTAATCTGCTTTTTTTTATAACAGCGGCGTTTTTAAGCGCCTTACAAAAATTATTTGCAAATTTGGATTTAAACAAATAGTTTAATATTCACAGCCGAGTCCTGCGCAATTTTACAGGCGATACAGTTTGCACTGAAAAGTAGAAAGAAAACGGTAATATTTACAGATAGTCTCTCAGTTTTGAAGTCGATCAGCAGCACACACAACAATAAATGGAAAACAATCGCATAAATCAGAAATGCGCTCATTGGCAGAGAACACAAAATTAAATTGCACTGGATACACAGCCACACTGGAATTGTAGGCAACGACCCCGCCGACACCGCTGCAAAATACGCCTCCTACGCACCTGATGGAACAGATGGAACAATAATAAAAAAAATTATATTCGCCGCCACATCGAAAGTTACATCAAAACAACATTGAAAGCGACAGTTATCAACCATCACCACTATTCAACAGTAAACCCCTCCCACAACCTAACACATCGAAAAGTAAAATCAGAATATTCTCTAGACTACGGCTAGGGCACACCTTTTTCTCGCATGAATGGTTGCTTAGTAAACATAGCCAGCCAAAATGTAACAATTGCGGATGCACATTTACCGTCAAGCACGTCCTAACAGATTGCCCAGTATTTCAAGAAACAGAATATTCGCGAATACACCACCCACCGATTTTCTTAGAGAACTAACAGCCACCAACATCAACAAAATCTACGAATATATCAAAACAACAAAACTTGAAATTTAATAGAGCTGTATAGGAAGAATATATTCTTCCTTTTACAAATTCAACAGTACAACTTCCCTACATTTATGAATATTTTTGAAATAGAGCTGATGGTCTACGCTGCCAATGCTCCTTTTTTTCATTTAGTCTCAGAATTCATTCTGCTGATTAACTAAACAAATAAATAAATAATAAATAAGTTTGGCATGAAAGAAAAACATTTTTAAGATTTTTTCCTACAATTAATTTTTTTGTTTTGTGCAAATGAAGATTTTTCGGTAAAAATTTCTTGCACCACTGGGAAGATGTTTTCTTAAAATGTAAAACAATAATAAACGATATGGAAAACTTACCTAAAAGAGGGAATATTTTTTGTCTCTTAAGTTTCTTCTAATATGACGGTCATACTTACTGTTCAAATAATGCAAGTACAACCTTTCGATACAGTATATTTTTTTTAAATAAGTTTATCATATACTTTCAGTTTAATTAAATACTTTTTGTTTCAATTTCCTCTAATCATTTACTTTCTTTTAAGACAACAACGACACTTTATGATTTAATTTTAATAATTAAAATACGCTTACTGTTACTTTAAAGTGTGCGTGTATGTGATTCTTGTTGATCTTGCTTTTTACGTTCATGAAATACATTATTAAATTTGTTTTCTCGTTTTTAGTTTTTATAATAATGTTAAAAATTTAGTTCTCATCTTATTTATTATTTTTAATTTTTATTTTCTTCAGAAAACACGATGTTTTTAAAGATCTCTTTTTTTATAAATGAAATTTATAGTCTATAATAAGGTCAATATGTTTAAATTGTTTTATTTTACATTTATTAGTTTATTTGGTATTTGAATGATGAATTATTTAATTTCTTAATTTTGTAAAGTAACATTTGTATTGAATTAAATTTAGACGAAGAATAATTGTTATGATTTATTTTTTAATTTGTTTAATTTAAAAAGTAATTATTTTTCTTATTATTAATTTGCTTACAAAACATTGATGATGAGTATTAATTGTTATCTTCATAAAACTGTAAACTTAATTATGCGACTAATGTTGCTTCGTACGTATTTTTATTTTATTTTTATATTTTTTCAAGTTTTACAACTTTTAATGCAGAGTTATATTAATTATTTTATTTGATTTATGTACATCTTACATTTATAAAAGGTTATATAATGTCTTAATTGGTTACTATATTAATGTAAATAGGGCCTTAATATTTTAAAAACACTCAAAAAATTTAAATACAGACTTTGATATTTTTTCATTAAAATTATATTGACTTAAATTTAGCGGTATCCCGTTCAATTAAATATTACTAGTTTTGCAATATTAAAAAATAATGACATTTTAATTTTTTAAAAAGGCAAAATTGGGAATTTTCTTCGGATAACTTTTAAATATTGTATTATGCAAACTCTAAATAAAATTACTTCCTACGATAAAATTTGGTATTAATTAACTCCTGATCAACATTGTGTCAATTCTATAAAAAGAAATGTTGTTTATGTCGTACGAAGCAAATTTAAATTTTTGTGCTATTCCCATTTATAGTTGGTCCTGCTTGGCGGATATAAGAATAGAACAGCGGCAAATCTCAATTCAATTCCTTTATTATTTAAAGTAGCAGTTGATATCAGTAATACAATTTTTTGATAGAAGCAGTAAAGCGGAGCTTATAATAATAAAAAATTCTCATAACAGCGAAAAATGAGAATAACATAACAGACTAACACGTAACATATGTATTTTTAAGAAGTTGCGTGTATAAACTGAATCATGAATTGTGAAACAAATTTCTGATGTTTAAAAGGAAATACGAAATAGCTCTAATTCAGAGACGCGGTCTGTACCGTATTTTAAATGTATTTATAACGCTTGTGTTGGTCTTTCCGTGTTGATAAACACTACTCTCTTTTTCCTCCTTCTCATGACCTATTTTCTTAGTTCCAGTACAATGCGCTGCATATGTAGAGGCCATCCCCTGAGTACTGGTCCAAGATAAAAAAATAAATATGGGCTACACCTGACAATGGAGTGTGATAATAACACATACAAATTCTTTCAATTGTTTGAATGGCTAGTAGTTTTGAATATTTTAATGTTAGTAAATGGCATTAATAAAAAAATTTTATATAGAACAAAAACTCAAAACGGAAAAAACTTTTAATCAAACCACACAAACAGATTATGATTTGATTATACATAATATTTTAAGCAAGTGGTATCGAAATATGATTATCATATTAATTTAAAAATCGCATTCAGCATTTTGCTTAAAACGAAATTTAGTGCCTGGATATGTACCTATGCAGAGACAATTATCATCGATTTTCAAGTATTCATATATTGTCATATTCTTAATTGTCGGGCCAGCATTTTCAGGTGAAAACGCAGATCAACTGTTTATTTTTAAACTTAAATATATAAGAAAAAGTTGTTGTTAAACTGAAGAATTTAATATATATAACTCCTGAGCTTTACGTTTTACTGTATGTATTATCACTTGGTGATAATATATTTATATACATAAGGCAGTCCATGGTGCAATTAACCAGGTGGCATCACTAGCGCAGGTGATAGTTTTTTGTTTCATAAAATTGTGGGTGTCAAAAATTGTGGGTGAAAAAATAAAAATATTTTAAGGGCAAGAACACAATAAAAAAGTTTTCAAAAATATTTTAATTGCTTAAAATGTGTTGAAAACAATTTATAAAAAAAAATTATATTAATTTTCTTTGTTCGTTTTTTTATATAAACGTTTCTTTCTTCATTTTCTTCTGTTTTGTAAACATGTTTTTGACAGCGTCCGGAATTTTTACACAAACAAAATATTATGTATGTAGTACAACAACTCTTATGCTGCCACCTAATAATTGCACCATGAGGCAGTCTTTGAATTTTAATTTTGTAAAATTTTTTCATGTTGTCAATTAATTGGCCGCATAACGCGCGAATGTAAGTTCGAATTTTTAAAAGAAAAATCCAAAATGGCGCATGTTGCTGGAGCATTTTCTATGGAGACGTTACGCGGAAGGGAAAACTTCGATGTTTGGAAAAGGCAGCCGAAGTCATGCCTAGTAATTAAGAAATACTGGTCAGTAGTGGCAAACGGTATTGTTGGTGCTGATGACACAAAACTAGATGAGTGTGCATTGGTTGAACTCACGTTCATGGTAGATCCAAGCAATTATGTACATATTGTCACAGCAAAAACGGCGAAGGAAGCCTGGGACGCTCTCATGGTGCGTACCAAGACTAGGAACGAGAAAGGTGGAACTTCTAAAGCAGGTGGCCAACATTAAATATGAAAAATATAATTCAATGCAGGCGTATGTAAAGGAATTAGTCATCATAGCATTAAAGGTAAGGGGCCATATCCAAAAAAAATTCTTACTTGAGTTTTAACGCATACGTTAGTTACCAAACACATTAGCACTACCATACATTTGTTAAAAAAGTTTATGCAAAAACAGTACGTTAACTTTTAAATGTAGTAAGGAATTTTTTTGTTTTATTCTGGCAGTGCCGTCAGTTGTATTTTTTGAATAGTGATGCATGAAAACTAATATTCGAAAACCGAAAAACAAATTTAGAAAATAAAAAATTATTATTATTACACAAAATAATCAATTTTCTATAAACATTTCGTGAATTTATCATTTATATAAATGAAGAATACATAATATGTAGTATATTAATTAATATGAGAAAAATTAATAGGATTACTTATACTAGAAAATTTTTTATTATTCGGATACCGTTTTTCGTTGTATTCGTTTGATTGAATGTGCGGCACTAATATATTTCTTGTTTTTATTATTTCAAAATTAATATTTTCAATTTATATGCAATGAAATACTTCCATTTCTTTATTTAATGATCATAAAACATTAATTGCATTAAAAATTTTCGCTAAGTTGTGCTTTTTACAAGAAATTAAAATAAAGAAGTCAAATGTCATTTTAACGTAGAGTTAAAGTGTATCCAATTCAACTTTAAACGAAAGGTAAGCTAACAATTGTTTTTGCATGCAACGTTAAGAAATTTTTCTTAACAATTGCTTACCAAGCTTTGTTAAGTTTTTTTGGATACGGCCGAAGAAATGCAATATTGAGGACGAGTTGCCAGCTTCGTTAATGTTGGCAGGGTTGCCTGATGAATTTAAGCCTTTGGTGATGGCGATGGAAAATTCGACGAAAAAATTAACATAAAAAAAAAAACAGTGAGGAATCTGATTATGTAAGACGCAAAGTTTGATCATAAACCAGAAAACGAATGATAACAGGTTTCTTAAAAGATGTGATATGAGCAAAATAAATGTTGCAACCACATTTATCGCAAAGTCGGGCAACGTTTTGCACGCATGTGGCTAGAAAGAACATGCAGAGAAGATAGGAAAAAGTAATTCTGTTTTCTGGTACGTTGTCAGCGGCGCTAGCAACCACATGATGGGTTTAAAATACATATGTATATGTAAAACAAGCGTAAGGTTGTAAACAAAAAGGTAACTATTGCAAATAATAGTGAGCTTCAAGTGGATGGCGCTGGCGACATAGATCTTACAATTAACTGCAAAGGATAGCAGAAAAACATAACAATTAAAAATGTTGAGTTTATACCAAACTTGTGTGCTAATCTCTTGTCTGTTAAACAAATGACTAAGGTTTTTCTCGCTAAAGATAATTGTTGACATTAATGACAGAAATACATCCGTGTGTTACCACTTTTGTATACAACATTGTGAAATCAGCAATTCATGGCAGAGTTTAAATTTAACGACATTCATTCATTCAACACCACCCGCAGAAACAAAATCAAAGTAAACGTGCCGCACAGGTTGCATTTTCAACTAAAGACTTTCAATAAAATAACTTGGTTTTATAAAGCAGTTGGTTTGTCTTTTATTTGTTGCCCGAAAATTTATTGATTTTGAAACCAGCCTTTTTATTTTCTACATTTGCTTTACTTTGCCTGCTGCGAGTGTTGATACGCGATTTTTAATCCGTCAGAAAGGATTTATTTGAGTAGTTATGCGGTTTTAAGTCATTAATAATGAATAAAAGGCCGAAGACTAGCTCGCAGTCCTGTGAAGAACCACAGCATCATTGCGATGCGCAAATGAATTGCGATGCGAAAGATATTTGGTATTCTGTAAGTCTTTCGCATTCGCATTTGCAATTAATTTCAAAATGTGGCAATACTCTTCCAAAGTAAACAAGTAAACGTCAAATTTATTTCTTATTCGATAAGTTTTACAAGTAAAAATTGTTTGTTTATAAAAAATAAAAAAAGTTTAATTAAAAAAAATTTGCGTTATTTTCTAAAATGGACTATTGCACTATGGTTTGATGACGAAGATGGAAATGACAAAAATAACAGAATAGACAGAAGATTGCTTAGCGGCAAATCCGACATTCTAAGTTTGAGTGAAAAAATATAATTTATTTTGAAACTGGCAATAACTGTTTAATGAGGTCTGCAAAATATTTATTTTTCAGCTTCATAAAAACTGGAGATTGGGCAAGAAGCGATTCTGAAAAAGGGATAGTGTATGTTAATCATTTGAAAAACGTTTTTACTGCAAATGATACAGCGGATGATGTTGCTGAATTTCCGCCATATGCTGTTAGACCGCCTGTGCCTTTGAGACTTAGTTTTCAAGATGTTGAAAATGTTATTCGTAACACAAACCCCAGGAAAGCTCCAGGTATTGATAAAATTACTGGTAAAATGCTTGAGCAGCTACCTCGTGTAGCTCGTAGAATTCTTCTTTTTATTTTTAACGCTATTTTACGTCTCGAGTATTATCCTGCAGAGTGGAAAGTGTCCATGATTACTATGATACCCAAACCAGGGAAGGATCCCACTAAGGTAGAATCATACAGACCAATAAGTCTACTGCCAACAATTTCAAAACTGTTCGAAAAATTGTTAATGGCAAAGATGAGTCCAATGTTGAACACTGTGGGATGCATCCCTGATCATCAATTTGGCTTTCGGGCTAAACACAGCACAATAGAACAAACGCACAGACTAGTCAATGTCATAAGACAGACCTTTGAGGAGAAGAAGTATTGCTCAGCTCTATTCATCGACATTTCCCAAGCGTTTGATAAAGTGTGGCACGAGGGCTTGATACACAAAATAAAGTTGAACTTGCCTGCAAATACACACAAGCTTCTGGAAAGCTACTTATGTGGGCGGAAGTTTGTTATCAGAGAAGGCGACTTTATAAGCCCAACTCAGCCAATCGAGGCAGGAGTTCCCCAAGGCAGCATACTGGGGCCTACTTTATATTTGATTTATGCCTCTGACATGCCAACGACACCCGGAATCCACACTTCAACTTTTGCAGACGATACAGCATTCTGCAGCGTACATGAAAGCCATCAAGTAGCTTCGCGAAATTTGCAGGAGTATATTTCAATATTAGAGATGTGGTTAAAACTTTGGAAAATTAAAGTTAATGAACAAAAGTGTACTCACGTTACATTCACGCTGCGTAAACAAACATGTTCAGCCATCCAAATCAACAATTCACCTATTCCGCAGCAAAATGAAGTCAAGTACCTTGGTATTCACCTGGACCGTAGGTTAACGTGGAAGTCACACATAGATGCGAAAGTTACTCAGTTAAAGTTAAAAGCAGCTCAACTGAATTGGCTTATGGGCAGAAATTCGACATTGAAGCTGGATTGCAAACTTTTATTATACAACGCTATTCTAAAGCCTATATGGTGCTATGGAATTCAACTATGGGGCACCGCCTCCGCTTCAAACGTTGAAAAAATTCAAAGACGACAAAACAAAATTCTTCGAACAATTACCGCAGCTCCATGGTACGTAAAAAACTCACGAATTCATAAGGATCTCTGTGTTCCTCTTGTCAAAGACGAATTTTCAAAGTACGCAACAAGGCATATCAATAAATTGGAACTTCATCCAAATAGTCTTGCACGCAATATACTTAATTTTGGCGGCCACTCTCGGTTGAGAAGGAGGGACACCCTTGCCACCATCAGAACGTTAAATAGGTGATTTCACCGATATTGATCGTGCAAAATAAAACATTTTTGTCTAGCATTGGCTGGACTTAATTAATTTTATGTATTTAGTTTTAAGATTTGAATACTTATTGTTAGTTCACTTCGTGAAGATTCAATAAACAAATGAATGAGAAAAAAAAAAAAAAAAAAAAAAAAAAAAAAAAATAAAAACTTTAGGTTGAATAAAGATGCATTTATGTATGTGTTAAATAACATTAGCTTGGAGTGCATGGCAGCGAAATCAAGTGCGAATCCGCCCATTATCAAATTAGCAGCTGCTTTAAAATTTCTGGGTCAAGGTGGCTACCAACACCATCCTTCAGCATCTCTTATTGCTTGCATTTGGTTCTTCGGCTAATGTATCCCACAAAGCACTTGCTGTCTGTCGAGCATTTGGTGGCCTTTCGACAAATGACTATGTTTTCCTATGAATTCCACCATTACTTCGAATTGTCGCGTTTTAGTAGTCTTCTTGTTAGTTTCCGTAAGTGAAATATTATTAAAAGCAATTAATCTATTAGCTACCGCAACGAATTATTATTTCATACAATAATTTATTGTCATTTTAACAAATAAAGTAGATGAATGAACAAACAGTAATATAATATTTACATTTTCGTGGTTTGCTAATGCTGTTTTGCTATCGAATGAATTTTGCGAGTTTGACATTTATTTTCGCAATTAAGAATGCCGAATTGCCACCTTTTCGCATTTTAAATGCGAATAAAACAGTAATATGCGAATATCGCAATAGAGAATAACAACTCTTCGCATTTATGCATTTTCGAGTAGTATTACTATTCGGATCGCAATTCAAAATAAGCCTCCAGGACAATTCACCTGACAGTGAAAGCCTAAATGCCACAATGGTTGATACGGGTAGAGTGAACAATTGTAGTGAGGGCAATATGAACACGTAATAATAAAACTATTAATACCGTAATAATAATGCTATTAAAGGGCTTAGTGCGAGAATGCAACGTATGGTCGAGAAGAAACCTGCAACAAGTGCCGCTAATATCCAGTAGGGTGCAAGTCAAACCAATTTTATGTTATTCACAACGGTCACAGCCCTTGCCAAGTCGGGTTCAATTTGCACCAGAATACAATTGCACGCAGTTGCCGCCACTGTCAGATAATATAATGCAGCCGTCTACAAATAGTTTATACCAAATGCCGACAGTGTATAACAACGAGCAGCCGCAGCCGTCGGGTCACATACACCATCCATCAGTGAATAATTTGCAACAAAATCTGTTGCAGTCAACAAATATAAGAAGTAATGAACAACATATGATGCCGTCAGCTACACCATCAAATTATTTTCGTCCATACCACCAGCTACAAGCCAATATAGTGAATTTGTAGCCAAGTTATACCATTTGCCAACATTTGATGGTAAGCCAGAAGATTAATAATTATTTTTTGCCACTTATGAGGATACAAATCTGGAATTCGACTATACAAACCGTCAAAACTTAATACGTCTACAGAAGTCTTTGCAGGGTGCTGCCAAAGATTCTGTAAAGTCAATGCTCATACATCCGGAGAACGTACCTTTGATAACGGATGAACTTAAATTTAACTTTGGTCGCCCTGAATTATTAGTTAAATCGCAATTGGAGAAAATCAAAACGTATCCATATATAACTGAGGACCGTCTGGATAAGATTTTGGGTTTTGCCTCATGCACAAAACATATAGTTGCCGTTTTTAAATCATCTGAGTGTGAAAGTGAGGTGGAAATATCACCTAAAGACCAAAGAAGCAAGATCATCATTAATAATTTACAGACAGTGAAAAAGCTCAATTTGCCCGTTCAAAGCTTTAATAAAGCAGACTTTGAATATTTGAAACATTTGACCATACAGACATACCTGAATGAAACCCCTTCAATTCTTATTGGTTTTGACAAGTGTTCGCTTACTTTAGCTGAGCAAGTAGTTGAAGCGGGGCCTGATTTGCGTATGGGCCTGTTCTGAAAGACCAGAAACGTATTGCCCGAATTTGCCACATAAATGGAACGTATTCATGGAAAGAAGTTCATCAATTAGTTCAAGACTATTTTTCGGTAGAGAACTTTGGCGTGTGGGCGGGCACCTAACATGGTGTTAGAATCTGATGATGACAAGCACGGTAAATAAAAAAAGGTTGGGGACAAGTATGAGACAGGCCTATTGTGGAGAAACGATAATACGCAGTTGCCAGATGGCTTTGAGAAGGCAAAGCAGTGTTGGCTCAAAGTCGAGGATAGAATGAAGCGAGATCCTACTTATGCTGCCAACTATAGAAACGAAATTAATAAATATATTACCAAGGGGTATGAAAAAATGGTGCCTCAAGATGAGATGCAGTTACGATTTGATGATAAACGAGTCTGGTACTTGTCATATTTTGGATTATGAAATCCCCATAAGCCGGAACTCCTGAGAATAGTTTTCGACGCAGCTGCGACCGCATCGAACGTATCGTTGAATTCTGCTCTATTAAAGGGACCTAAACATTCAAAACCAATGCAGACTATTTTATGTCAGTTTCGTCAAGGAAAAATAGCGGTGGCTGGCGATATTGAGAAAATGTTTTCGCAAGTATCCATCATAGCTGCTGGTCACCATTCACAACGCTTTTTATGGCGCAATGGTGAGACAGCATGTGAAATACAAGTGTTTTTAATGCAGTCAATGGTATTTGGTGTAGCATGCCTTGGTATGCAGAGCATGTTAAAAATTTTAATGGTAGTACGTATGCGTCAGTCATGCCTGGAGGAGAGAAAGCCGTTATTGATAACAATTATGTTGATGACCTCGTCATAAGCTTTAATTGTATTGGAGATGCACTTGAGATTGTTCAAGAAGCTATAAGTATAAATGCTGAGGCAGGATTTAGTTTACGTGGGTTTTCATCCAACTCCCCGGAGGTCGAGGCCAAATTAAATGGGAAAAAACGAAGAAGGGCCAACAAATTTTAACATTAAGAAAGCTAATCAAACAAATAAAATCCTCGGGTTGTACTGGAACAAAAATACAGATTGCTTTGAGTTTCACGTGAGGTTTCATAAAATTTGCCTTTATGTTTTGGAAGGCAGGCGCCCACCCACTAAAAGAGAATTTTTGGAATGATTATGACAGTTTTTGATCCGTTCGGGTTTCTGGCAAAATTCACGATATTTTCAAATTTGCTTGTACAGAAGACGCGGAAATTGTGCTTACAATGGGACTAACCACTTCCGAACCAATTACAGCTGGAATGGAAAGAATTGGAAAAACTGGATCAGTTTTCATTGGTCCGTCGTTACTCACCCTTGCTCAACGCTGCTGATGACATTCAACTCCACATATTTGTGGATATACGATGTGCATCCGATTTACATTTGTCTTTTGTAGTTTCTAAATATGGGGGCGCACCCCCAAGGGGCATGAGAATTCCTCGACTTGCTGTTCACAGTACTTGATTTCCGCCTAAAGACATTTATCATAGTTTTGAAGTCAACCGCACAATATTTTGGTTTGGTTCAACAGCGGTAATTTCGTGCATTCGATCAACTGTTTGTTTGGGACATTGGGAATATATTTGTTGCATTCCGAATAGCAGACATTTTGACAACAACAAATGCTGGACAATGGAGATGGCTGCCAACCGAGTTGAACGTTGCCGATGAAGCCATTAGGGCCAAATTGCTAGTGTTTTGATTCCGCATCAAGATGGATGAGTGGTCCACAATTTTGAGACATGATGAATTATTTTGGCCAGTTGATACGTTCTGCACAGAGGTCAGCCAAGGTCATGAAGACGAAAATTTGAATATGGTATTAGTGTGTATTGTTACAGCTGTAAAGATTTTTCATCATCTTTATTTACTGCCCTATTAAAGAACAGTTGATTGATTTAGGACAATTTTCAAAATTCCTGAGATTGAAACGTTCTGCTGCCTGAATTTTCCACTTCATAAACATTAGACTTCGAAGTGCTAGCCAAGGTCAACTGAACTTACAGCCTTGGAGTTAGAGATTGGTGAAAAATTGATGTCGTTTGGTCCAGAAAGGTCGTTTGGCCTTTCTTTCTTTCTTGGTTTACTATTAAAATGGAGTGTCTTTTAAAAAGGTGAAATCTAACAAAAGATTCCAGTATTTATCAACTGACACCATATATTGATGACGAAATGTTACTGTGAGTCAATGGAAGAATTGTCAACGCTTATTTTTTTTTTACCAGAAACGGCTCGTAGTCCTGTCATTATGCCAATTAAACACCAGGTTATTTTACTGATAATTGCTTACTCCCACCGAAGAGGTGGGTGCAAAATGAAGTGACAGCAAAGAATAATTATAATATATAACCCACCTCAAAATTATACATTACTAGCTGACCAGGCGGCAAACGTTGTTTTGCCTTCAAACAAATTTACATGATAAGAATGACTTTAAATGTTCAAATTGTCATTGCCAGTGCAAGCCGTATTGACAACTGCAAATGCTTAAAATGGAATGTTATGCCTTTCGCAACCATTAGGACTCATGGTATCAGAACGTCCTCACCTGTAAACTATCCTTTAAGTACTCTTTTTTTTTTTTATCATGAAATTTTTCACCGGATGCCAAATGACATTACAAAGAAATGGTTGGTTTATACTTCGTAATATTATGGTTACCGATCTGACTTTAACTAATTCTAGCGAGTTGAAAAACTGGGTTGTAGGGTTGAGGACCTTATCTTGGGAAGTAAAGAGAGGCACCATCTTTTAGATCATCTATGCACAAGCAATTTAACTATGAATCCGGAAATTCAAATAGACAACATCACGTTCGGTCAACAACATGATTTTTGTAAAATGTTGGAGAGTACATTGCTGATGAGCTCAGATTTTGATTCGGTAAAAAAACAGACAGGGACGGGTAATCGAATATTGCCAACGTATTGGTGGAATAGAGGTGATATTTCAAGATGTAATTCTCCTTATTTTTACAAACTATTAGTCCGATATGAATAATAATAACCTGAACTTACTTTTTTGTTAGCTTCAGAATATAGAACGCCGCGTATATGAAATGAATGCATATGGACTGGCGTTCATAGAGAATAAATTTTATATGATACTTTAAGTTTTCTTTCGTAAGAAAAATTCGCAAGTATTCTCCAGTCAAACGTGAAACACAGCAACACTATTTATGGCCCATAAAAGTTACATAAAAATATTCGTTGGCTTATATTTATCTCTCATCATTGTATTGTCGAATATGAACCAAAAATGTTTAGAACTTGGTGACGTTCCAAAAACCAATGAATGGAGTGGATCGGATGGAGATTAAAATTGTATCCATTTTAATTTACGTTAGCAGAACACAGGTTCCATCTGGAAATGACCGTTACATTCATATAGACTGCTGTATGTACTCGTATACTCATAATTATGTATGTATACTCATAATTATGTATGTATACTCATAATTATGTATACTCATAATTAAAAGCAGCATATTCCACGTCTTGGACAACACAACGTGGAAATCGTGTTAATCGCCGCGATGTTTGATTTCTTGGACTTCTATCCGCAGATGTAGTTTGACATCGTGTATCGCATTGCAATTGGTTTGGTAATCGTTCAGCATGCGGTCTCCTTTAAATTTTGATCGAGCAACTCATGGCATTACCTTTGATACAATAATCGTATATAGCAAGTGAAAAATCGAATGGTCGAAACAACGCCTGAAAAAATTCAACTCAGGAGTTTGAATGTCGTTGTATAGATAAGATGTTACGATACGTGGTTTGGTATTTTTTCAAGTGACAATAAAAAAATCATTATATGAAAATGGAGGGAATTTTGTTGATATTTGTATGGGAATATATAGGAAAATCTAAATGCCACATCTCTGGAACCACTAAGCCGATTTTGTGGAAACTTCACATAAACCATCTACAGTTTATTGCTAACATACCTTTAAATTTTGGTCGAATTCGGTCTACCCGTTTGGCCAGTTAGTGGTGACATTGAAGTGTACACTTATTTTTATATATAAAGATAATATATAGAATTAGTGCAAATCAAAAAACAGTGTACTTATCTTCAAAAATAACTCTGTTTGTTTGGGCCATTTTTTCGTTTTTAGGATGAGTTCTTTGATAAATTATTAATTACGCTGTACGAAAAATACCCTTTCAATAAAATTATGTGGACGATATGAATTTTACTGCGCTTGAGTCAAATCTGTTTTTAGTTTTTGCTGTCGCGTATACGTTTTTTTTACGGACCTGTTAAATTTTTTTTTTTTCATTTCGCCATAACTTGAAAACAAAGTTTATATAGTCCCCCTACATTTACTCAAAGGACAACAAAAAAGTTTTTTTGTTTTAGATTTGTTTAGGGCTAGTTCAAATGGAACGTTAGAACAATATGTCTTCATTACTGAATAATATTTCAAAGATAATTAACAAATAGATGTTTGTTTTTTCAGCAAAATAATATAAGCGATGAAGCATATTTTCACCTTGATCTATTTATTAATTGCCGCTTTTGGAGTTCTGCGAACCTACATGCTGTTGTCGAAAAACAAATGCAACCATAACGTGTCATTGTTTGGTGTGGATAATGGTTTTTTGAAAATGAGGCTGATCAAGCAGCGAATGCCACATGCCATACGGCCCGTAGAACAATTCAATAACTGCATTTGGGACATATCCAGGTCATGTACTCTTTCGTTTCGGCGAGTCTAAAATCTCACAACGATCCGTGCATTAACGCTGTATCAAAAAAAAAAAAAAAATTAGCCACAGTTATGAAAAACTGTCATGTCTGCAAGACAGCGCATGTGTACGTAAAGCCCTAGAGGCTATTTCATTGATATTTTTCCATAAATAACCCTTTTCTATGTACTTTATTATTAATAAAAAAAAAAAAAAAAACAGTCTATTTAATTCAAATCTTGCGTTAATTTTGGGATACCGTTTATATACATACTTAAATACATACATACATTATATGAAATTGTGGAATTTAAATAAATTTTATACTGGCTATTGTTGCGATGAAGTGACTTGCTGAACTATTCTTTTTTACTAAAACTATTTGTAATATTATGATAAAGTATATAAAAGGAATATATGTACGTGTAAGTCAATAAGTATGTAAAAACCCAATTCATAGATGTAAATGATGCTAAAAAAATAGTTTTACACTGCGATATTTAAATGCACACAGCTTTATCTATGAGAAAGAAATACAAAATAAAAATATACATTTCTATTTTAAATATGTACATATGTTGTTGCATGTAACAAAATTCCACATTGCGAGTCTAATTCTATTTTTTAATGAATGCATTTTAATTTATATTGCTTTTGTATAACAGCGTTATTTAAATAACGTGTAAATCTTTTTGGAAATTATTTACGGTATTCAAAGGTCATATATGATTACTGTGAGCATGCTATCATAATTTAGTGTGCTAATTTAAATTTGAGTCAGCTGAGATGTGTACGGTTTATCTATGACAAATAAAAAAAAATACAGTATAAAAAGTAGTATTTATGTCTTTTGTTCGAAGCACAACCACATTTTTATGATGACATAAAATATTAACAGCCGTATTCATAAAAAAACACTAATGAGCATTTTAACAACTTTTTATTTAAAACACAAAAATTTCACCAAAAAAAAAGAAAATTATTTTTCAAACGCGTATTCATTCATAAACAGTATTTTAGCTAAAAAAAATTTATTGAAGCTTTCTATTTGCCGACGGCAACGCCGTCATATACAATTCTCATTGAAAACGGCTTAGTTCACTTGTAAGGCAATTGTTCAAACCTGGCAACACTTGTAAAGAAAACCTCGGTTGTTTTGGCAACAAGTCTTGCTCTCTTTAGTTCTTGCTTTCGATTTCATTCGTTTGTGAGAACTTGAACCGAAAGCTTGAAGTGCCTTTTTCGTGAGAATATAAATTCAAAGCCGCAAAGTATTGCGCACGCAGCATATACAGGTTGCTACAAGCGGCTTACTGTCACTCCCAACGAAGAAGCTAGTTCGGTTTCTTGACGTACTTAACCCGTAATGGGCCTAGGGATCGCACAATAGAGTACAATAACCGCAGTGAAAGTGGCCGATGAGTGCTACATCCCATCCAATAATAATAATTGCGCACATTTAGTAAAAACAAAATCATTTGATGTTAAATAACATTTATAAAAAGAAAAACTAAATATAGAAAGAAATATAAACAATATCTCGTGTTGTGGCTATTTTGAAAATACGTTATCTAAGTGAGTGTAGGTAGGTCAATCTGCTAGATAGACAGACGGTCATTTCACCCAAAAGCGACTTGCAGCAGTAGGAGGCAAACCTTATTGGATAAGGAAAAACGACAGTTTCGAACATTGTGCAACGGAAAAAACCGAGGTCTTGTTTTTGGTTTAAGAAGCCTAGAAAGACGCTGTGAAGCAATTGTCCGAGCCTAATCAAAAGTTTAAATCTCGAAACGAAGAAAACCAGTCTTCCGGCGACAACCTCTCCATCCAGTGAATCATAAAAGTCAACCTCAGTTTCGAGACGACCATTGAACCCCTACTATCACTGTGGACAGAAGGTAAGTCTTTTTGGCTTTTATTTACCCACTTTAACCCCCGTGTACCACGCATGGTACACGGGGGGGATCTATACTAAAACAAATAAATGTTAACTTCATCTTGTATTTCCATTGAGTAACAAAAAATACTGGGCCTGAGATGTTTTACTTTGACGTGGTTTATTGTTTCATTATTTCGCACAGTACCTACGTATATAACATTTTATTAACGTGGTAAATAATATTGTAAATAAATTAAGATTTGGTTTGGTGTAATAAATAAAATAAAAGACTGAAAAATGTGTACAACGTAATTCCTTATCAGGAATCTAAAATAGATTATATACTCCGTGTTGGAGTCGTCATATTTTCATCGGACGCGTCCCCAGGTGGCAGATAGGGGAGGACGGAGGCATTCACATATATGAATTTTGTAGAAGCTGCGCTGATGGTCTGTGTGGCTAGTCAGTGGATGAAAAAGTCTAGTCGCGAGTAGTTTCTCCTCCGGTCTAGGGCACGGACCACTTGTAAGTAGTAGTTGCCTAGTGCATACACGCCGTCACTGTATGGATGACCTTATATAAACCATACTAAAATTCAGAGTGGCTCGACTATACGTCGAAAAGCTCGAAAGTGTAGCTGAGGAAACCATGTCAAGCAATGACAAACAGAGCTTGACATAGGCCAAGGTATTTTTAGCTGAAAACCATGAACCGGAAGTCGCTGCTGTTGCCGAGACAATATGCAAAAACAACGATCCATAGTTGCCACGGCAAATGGCTCAGGTCAAGGATGAACCACCACTGGAGAGTTGGTGGAAAGAGCGGCAAAGGACGCGATGCCAGATGACTGCTTCTTTTCTGATCACTGCTATTTGGATTTCAAATTAAGCGTAGAACTGCATTCTATCATAATAGACGTAGAACGGACTGAGGAAAACAAGGAGAAATCCTGAGTACCCGATCATAAGCAATGTCATGGACATGGGGAGATCAGTGGGGAAACTCAATGACGTTTTCAAGAACGCAATAAAACAATCTTGTACTCTATCTATAAAAAGTGAACAAATACAAGAACCTCATCAGGAACGAAGATCCTCAAGGGAATTCTGTAGTAACGTGAATAGTACCTCCGATACATGTAGGCTTCGGAGAATACTTTCAATACAACCGACAATCCCAAGCCTTATTCAAAAGGCAGATGTATGTTGGACTACAAACTGCGAGGAATAGCTAGAAGAATTAATGAACACCCTCTTCCGTGAAACCAACCTTTGAGGGAAAATGAAAGTTATCCCCTGTTACACGTAAAGAATGCAGTATATCTTGATACAAAAAAAAGAGATGCTGCACTGGTCAATGAACAGTTTCCGACCGTCCAAAATCACCAGGACTGGATGGAATAACATCCCGCAGATGTACAGAACAATCTGCATCTGATCACTCTATGGCTCCTCAAGATCTGTAGAGCCGCTCTAAGCTGGTCGCACATCCCTATAGAATGGACCAAGAGCAATGTAATCTTTATTCCAAAGGGAGGGAAGACGTCACACACTAAAGCAAAGGAGTACAGGCCAATTAGCCTGACATTCTTTCTTTTGAAAACGGTAGAGAGGATCATAAACATTCACATAAGGTTCAATATTAGCAACAACCAGTTGTCGGCATCTCAACATGCTTATACAAAAAGCAGATCAAGTGAAACCGCGCTACATAGTTTGGTCAGCCATATTGAGCGATCCAATCAATACAAAAACTATATACCTCAGTAGCGTTCCTGGATATTGAAGGTGCTTTTAATAATGTCGAAACGCATGCAGTCATAGATGCACTTGACTGTCTGAAGGTTGATCGACCTGCAATCATGCATACTAAACAGCAGAACTATAACATCGACAATATGGAATTCTAGAATTACGAGAAAAGCATGCAAGTATACTCCCCAGGGAATGTTGTGGAATGCTGTAGTGAATAATCTGCTCAAAGACCTAGATAACAATAAGATAGACTGTAGCCTATGCCAATATCGTAGCGATTGCAGTCTTTGGAACATTTAAACACCATAACTGAGCAGTTAGAATACGCTCTTAAGATAGTAAATTAATGGAGTATAGAAAGCGAAAAAGGAAATACTACTTTGTAGTAAAAAATATAAAATCCCAAAATGGATAGCACCACACTTATCCTATCGGATAAGGCAAAATACTTAGGCGTCATTCTAGACAGCAAACTATCATGGAAAGAGAATATACAGGCTAGAGTAACCAAGGCTACAACAGCTATCTATCTATGTAAAAAAGTCATAGGCTCAACATGGGGCATACAACCAAAATGAGTTGTGTGGCTTTATAAAATGGTTATAAAACCGATAATTCCCTATGGAGTATCAGTATAGTGGAAATCACTAGACTCCACAATCAACAGACTGCAAATTGAAAAAGTCAGTCCATGAGGGCAATAGCAACTAAAGCACTTATGAGCTGGATGACATGTGGCTTAGAAGCCAGGCAGTAAAATAAGTGATTAGGTTAAACGCGACAGGAGCATGGACCCAGAGACCGTGGGCACACGACAATGACTTTAGATTGGATGGCACCTGGCCCCTGCTCTAATTGACTATTGCATTCCAAAACCAAGGCTACAACAGCTATCTATCTATGTAAAAAAGCCATAGGCTCAACATGGGGCATACAACCAAAAGGAGTTGTGTGGCTTTATAAAATGGTTATAAAACCGATAATTCCCTATGGAGTATCAGTATAGTGGAAATCACTAGACTCCACAATCAACAGACTGCAAATTGAAAAAGTCAGTCCATGAGGGCAATAGCAACTAAAGCACTTATGAGCTGGATGACATGTGGCTTAGAAGCCAGGCAGTAAAATAAATGATTAGGTTAAACGCGACAGGAGCATGGACCCAGAGACCGTGGGCACACGACAATGACTTTAGATTGGATGGCACCTGGCCCCTGCTCTAATTGACTATTGCATTCCAAAACCATTCCTTTCAAGGAGCTTCGGCTACCAAATCGAGTAATATCCCCTAGAAGCTGGGTCCTTCTATGTTTACACGGATGGATCTAGAAGGGGAGATAGGATTGGGAGTGGCGTTTACATAGAATAATCTAACACTAGAATATCCTTCAGACTATCGGACGGATTTAGTGTTCTTCAAGCTGAAATATCGGCTATCAACAAAGAAGCCAGATGGTTGACGTTTCACAAGATATCCGGCTATCATGATAGCAACGGACAGCAAAACCGCCATCAACTCCTTGATTGGAATATATACTAATTCTAAACAAGATGGCGAGACATTGTAGCCTGACCCAAAAATGGGTACATAGACACGGGTCCAACAACTGCAACAACATCGCTGATGAGCTAACCAAAAAGGGAACAACCCTAGGGGATTGTGGACAACCCTTATCAGCGAGTTAGAAAAGAATAAAACTCCACACGGTAAAAAGTGCCCAAGCAAAATGGCTCACAGAGCCCACATGCCTCATATCAAGGAATCTGTGGCCGGACATTAACTCTAAGAGAACGGGGGAATTATTAAAACTGTCCAGACCTCACTTGAAGAGTCACTGTAGCAGTCATCACTGGAAATTGCCTGTTTGGGAACCATGCGAGGAGACTAGGCTTACCCTATAATGACTTCTGCAGAAGTTGCGAAGACGACGAAGAGGAGGAGACAATGCTTCATCTCCTCGGAACATGCCCGGCATTGGAGAATCTTCACTTAAGATATCTGGGCGAGAGGAGGTTCAATACCCTTCACGTCTGACCTCGGTCAATCCGACGTCGCTAGCTTCTTTCATAAGGAGCAGCGCATGGCTTGTACATCAGCAAGTAATGCCACATTAAGCAGTTGCCCATCTTTACTTTCCTTCTCTCTCACTTCCAATATATCCCTCTAAATTTTAATTTTCAACTCTACTATTCCACTTTTCAGGCAATCACAAAGGGAACGATCTTCAGGACCTACGTGAGCTGGGAAATCCAGGTACTTTTTGGAGAATCCAGCGGCCTGTCTACCTAACCTTCCTTGGAAATTTTCTGTTGCCGGCTATTCAAAACTTGCTCCATATTTTCTATTAAAAATCCCAAAGAACGAAAATTATCTGATGTTTTAAATCAGAAGGCTTTTTACCAATTCTTTTTATCAGAAGCAGCGAATTAATAAAGTTTTAGATTAAAATAAATTTTTTCACAATATATAAAATGTAAAACAAAAAATGTATAATGTAAACAAACAACAAATGGTTGAGTTAAAAAAGAGCTAAAAAGAAAATTTAACGTAAAATTCGTTACAGTTTTATCGAATTTTTTTATGAATACGGCTGAAAGACATATGCGATATGACGCCGTTTGAATTCCCCAATTATATTGTTAGTTTTAGAATTAAAAATATGAAATGTTTACAGTTCTTTTTTCTCTAAAATCAAATTTGCTTTGATTTTATATAAATGTAAAATAAAAAGAAGAAAGCTATATTTTTTATGACTATTAAAAATTAAACTAAATAATTTTTCTCAACAATAAAATTTTAAACAAATTAAAAATGAATAATTTTTCTAATTTGAACTTTAAGTTGAAAATTTTGTAAAAAATAAGATCAATGATAATTTTTAACACTTTTTATTTATTAAATAAAATTTTATTAAAGAAATATCATCTAAAATTCAAAAAAGAGCCTTAAATTTAAAATTTATACAAACAAACACTATATTTGTTATAAAGACACAGATCGTAAAGAAAAAATAAAAATAATAATAAATAAATTTTATATAAAACAATTATTTTTGTATTTTTTTATTAAACTAGAAAATATAACACAAAATTTATTAAATATATAAAAAGATATATTCTATACAAAATTAAAATCTGTAAAATAAGTTCAAATAATAAGTCTTAATTTGTTTTAAAGCTAACTAAACACGAATGAACTGAAACTACCAAACACTGGCTTTCTCGCCAACTTATTTCAAAATTTTAACAAACACTTTTTATTATTTACTTAATATTTCTAATATTTTGCTAAGATTTTTTCTATTTTTTCTTTGTTCTTAAATTAATATTAAATTTGCTTTGACACATTTTGGGTTGCAATTAGTTACAATATTTAGTTTTATTTCAATTGTACAATACTGTTTGTATTTTCTATGGTGTCGTTCTGTTTTGCTTGGATTATTTTTGTAATAAAATAATAGACAAACAAAAATTAAATAATAGAACTAAAAACACAAAAAAGTTTGTGAATTTTTGCTTAAAGCTGTAAACACATAATTTTGTTTTACATAAACTGAAAAATTAAAAAAATTAAAACAAAACAAATGTAATTAAATGCTTTTGGGATGATTTTTTTTTTTATTTTTTTGCTAAATAAGTGCTTGTTTTAAAATTCTGGATGTTAAGTAAAGTTTTGGCAGCCTTATTAAATTAAACAGTAATAATAAATTATTGTTGTATTTATGCTTTTAAATTAGAGCTCTTGTTACAGTTGACTTGATGAATAAAAAAAAAAATAATCACTCCTATTGGGAGATTAGTTGACCTGTGCAATATTATAATTATAGGGTTAACACATGAAAAAATGTTTAAAGCGGAAAAAGATAGCGCGAAAGCCGAAAAACAAGAAAAGACGCTTATAAGGACAAATGTCTTTAAGGTCTCGCAATAAACTAATCTAATTGAAGCATTTTTTTTTAATCTTATGTCTGTAATGAAGGTAGATTTAAAGAAAAAAAAACTTTTTTGGATTAAAATGAATTCGAATATTATTAATATACATATATTTTTCTTTATCAAATTTTTTCTATTTTTAGCCAAATTCAAATATCCAATTTGTTTCAATTATTATTTTCTATGTTTTTAAACTTAAAAAATCAATTGGGGTTTTTCAGGCTTTAAAGCCTGCAATATATATAAAATGATTACTTTTAGATATTTAAGACCCCTGAGCCACTAACATATTTTAAGTCTAATTAAAATCGAAAAACGTATATAAGTTTGTGTGTATTTAAAATGACCATTGAATACTTTGTTTTGATTATTGCGAAGTTTCAATGATAATGATGATTTTGAAAAGCAAATTTAAAATATTTAAGCAATTACAGTATTGTTCGAAATCTAAGAAACCTCCCCCTATGAACAAATCAAACCTCTATATATTATTAAAAATAATACATATAAATTTTATATTTATATTTTATTTTATTTATAGAAACATTTTCCCAAGCACACGTTTCAATATATCGGTTGTGCCATGCTGCTTCAATGGGCATTTAAGGATGAAAATGATCATGACCGATAAGAACTGCTCAAAGATTAATAGTCGGCTAATAGATTTTGGATTGTATAGCCCAATTTCCAAACTTGAAGTGCAGGGTCGGGTCTCGCTGGAATAGCAAAAAGTAGCAGCTGATGAATTCCTTGAAATTGGGAGTCCAAATCAATACCGCCGCCCTCAGCACTTATCGATCTAGTAGAATCTATGCAAAAAAGTTCTGTGGAGGTACATCTTGCTTAAGTTTCAAGCAACAATATATGAAGTTTCTTTTGATTTCTATGACTTAATTACTGTAATTGGATAAATAAATTTTTTAAGATATTTAATTTCCTTGCTTCTAATTTTTCGACCCTATTTATTTGAATTATTATTTGTTGTTGAGCTAGTGGTCTTTTTGTTTTGGTAAAAATTATGGTTTTTATTTTCAATATTTGGACACTCCGTTGTGTGTCTTCAGGAAAATTTTTCTGAAGAAGACACACAACGGAGTGTCGAAATATTAAAATAAAAACCATAATTTTTACCATAACAAAAAGACCACTAGCTCAACAACAATAATAATTTAGATATTTAATTTCTTCATAGGGAAAATTTATTTAGGTTTCGAACAATGCTATTAATATCAATCGCTCTTAATATCGAAATTAAAAAATTTCAGTATAGGTAAAAACTGTTTTGACTTTCTACCAATTTTGCACCAGTTTTTGATCAGCATCAAATCTAAATAAAACATTTGGATAATTTTTTACTCTTGAATCGTAGCGAAACTAAAAGTAACACCTGTTGTGTAAAACTTTATTACACATATTTTTTTCTTGAATTTTTTATATAAATCAAAATAATACTCTTTTCTTGATGCAACAGGGTAGTGGTGAAATAATATGATTTTTAAAATAAAACAGCAGATGGGTAATTAATGTGTTAGTTTTTTTTCGCAGAGTGAAAAATTAAGAATTTGGAAATAATACCGTCTTGAAGATCATTTGCCAAGTACTTCAAAGGCATTCACTATAAGTACAAATCTCAACTACTAAGTTTAAAAAATATATATAGATACATACGTATTGTACGACAAATAAGCAAGTTTACATCCAACAATTGTTACTGCTTTTTCGAAATATTTCACGCATTTAAGGCTTTTTTCACTTTATTTTTTTAATTTTACATTTTTTTTTTTTTTTTTTTTTTTTTTTTTTTTTTGAACAGTGTATATTGATACTCGTCATTTGAGATACGTTACTATACACATTAATACCCTAGTATATACATATATATGCATATTTACCTTATAAAGGTGTTCTTCATTTAAACAACCAATGATGGTTTAGATGGAGTCATGGGGCCTCATAATGCTGCTGAATTAAATTCTAATATTAAGCTATCACTGTCAGCACCTTGATGATTATGATTTATATGGTTTTGTTGCTGTGTACTTTTTGGACCCGGAGTTTGTGATGACGTTCCTTTGACTGCCTGCTGCTGCTGGGTGTTCTGAGCCTGATTTTGAGTTTGCTGATGTCAAGAAGTCATTATGGACTTAACAGCTTCATCTAAGCTACTAACAACACAATTAAAATCGTTTAATTGTTGCTGTTGAGCACGATTAACTGATAAATCACTGTTACCTGTAGATGACGCATGATGATGCGCATTTAGTGCTGCTGCATTTGCGGAGTGTGCTGTCGTTATTGCATGACCATGGTGTTGCTGCTGTAGGTTGTTGTGGTGGTGAAGAACTGAGTGATTCAAGAGCTGAGAATGGGCTGCAGTTGCAGTAGTGTCCAGTAAGAGGGGAGTTTCTGTTAGACTTGCAGGACCATTGGAGGAACTGCCCATAAGACAATCTCCCAATTCATCCACTAATTGTCGGCGTTTTGAAGACTCCTGACAGGAGACTTGATTATTACCGTTATTTTGGTTGTCATTTAATATAGTATCGCCTAGAAACGAGCCCATCGAATGGTCTAACGAGAATGACAGTGAGTCAGCTTCAGAGCTTTGAAGGTTAAGTATACTATCGATAGCGTTTTGAACGTGGCGAGTTATATCATCATCAAATTCTGCTGTTCCAGCATGATGGCTTTGGATATTGCCCTGCTGTTGGTGATGATTCATCTGCATCATATGATTATTAAGTATTTGCTGTTGTTGAGCACTTATGTTCTGAGGCTGATTAATGTTCATAAAGTGCTGTGACGGCTGTTGTTGATTATTGTCCATGTGATTATTATACGAGGAATAGTTTTCATGATGGCTCATCATGTGTTGAAAACCGTTAGATTGGGTTGGATTGTCTGGAGCTGTATTGTCCACACCTAAACCATCATGTAGCGATAACAATGCAGCATCCATTAATTCCTGAGCATGTGAAGTATCATTTGGCACTAAATTATGATGATGGTGATGAGTTTGAGGCTGTTGATGCATACTTAATGGTGACGAAGACGACGCGGAGGAATCATTTATACCACCGTTATTTAAGGTTCCATCGCATATTTTCTTTGGTGGATTTTCTTCATCCTGTTGTACATGTTGTTGATGTTGGATTTGATGTTGGGCATGCTCTGCATTATCATCTACAATGTGGCCATTCCATTGACGTTTTCTCGTAGCCAAGCAATCGTTTACAACAGAACCATTGCTACCACTAGTGAGAAAATCCGGAAACTGAGCCTCCATATTTTGCATCCATCTGGGATTATTTGCCGTACCTAGTTGTATATGATGTGGCATGCTATTGTTGGAACTCATGTAGTTTGCTGGATGTGGTTGATTGGCTGTCATAAATGAATTTGTTGAAAAATCAGTATCCCAGTTTGTTTTCGCTTTCGTTACGCAATGATTATTTGATGCAGATTTATTTGTTTCGCCAAAAATTGACTCTAATCCAGATTCAATATCATCAGGTGAATCAGATCGTTCTTTATTGCCTGACAAATGAACCGGGGATTCACCAAACATCGCTTCCAATCTAGTTTCAACATCTTTATGAACTTCACTATCTTCAGAACCACTAAAGAACTCATTTAAATCAGCAGTCTGCTGATTTTCTTCGTGTGAGGAAAGAGACAGGGATGGTTGCTGATTTTGCTGACTACAACTGTTGACAACCAAACTTGTATTACAATTGTTAGAAACCAAATTCGTTTGTGTTGGCTCATCCATATTTTTGTTGATGCAACCATTAGGAAATAAGTCATCCGAAGCTGAGGAAAGAAAATCTAAAGATTTTACCAATGGTTCGTTTGGGGTTTGAGGAGTAGAATTTTCACAATTTCTAGTATTGACTGTAGTGCTAACTGAATTTATTAAATTTAGTTCCTTTTGTAGACATAACCAATCATCTTCTTGCTGTTTAGTGGGAGCCTGATTTACTGGTAAATGCTGTGAAAAATCAAAACTATTTGCCACAATTTCTGTATGACTTGATGTGGTAGATGCCGTTGCTTGATTTTGTTGATTGCTAGCAGAGTGGTTATTTATCGTCCCCTGGAGGTTATTTTCAAACATATGGCTGGACTTAACTGGTTTTGTTGGTTTTACATTGTGATTTTTACTCACCGAAGCGGTACTATTGGTCGAAGCGGTGATTTGTGTAGTAACTACAGTTGTTGTTGCAGAAGATACACTAACAGGCGAGTGGGTAGGTTCTTTTGGTTCCTGTTTTTTCATAATAAAACTTGGCGTTATTTCTGATTCGATATCGAAATTTTCAAAACTATCTTTTTCGTTCTTTTTAATTTCATTATTGGTTGCAGTGGCAACTATAGTTGGTTGGGCTACTACTGGTTGTTGTTTTTTCACCATACCATTAAATATGTGATTGGCTGGTTTGGTTATATTAACTGAAGCATTAGCTAAATGATTATAATAACTATTTGATCCTTTGCTATCAATAATTGATTGTTTCCATTGATTAGAGAGTTCTTCTTGTTTAGGCTCTTTAAGTTCAGCAGGTTGCTTCTTGAACGAATTGTTCACAATAGGGCTTTTTTTCAGCAAATCAAAAGAATCTATGGAACTACAAGAACTTTTTACGCCACTGGAAGATGTTAAGGAATTATCGTTTGGCTCTCCTTTTATTTCATTTTTAATGGAATCCAATGATAGAGGAGAGGATTGTATGTTATTACAAAAATTGGAACTGCTTTCATTGTTTGAATTTTCTTCGATATTTAGTTTCATATCAAGAGATTCAGATTTTACTTCATTTTTTATTTGCTCCAAAATTTCAGGAGTAGATGAGCACGGATATTGGTTTGTATTATTCGTTAGAGCTGAATTTTCCACTACATTCATTGCATCTTTTTGATCCAATTGTTGCAGCTGCTGATGATCCTGTTTTTGCTGCAATTCATATTGTAACATATCCTTTTCTAATTGCTTTGAATCTTCAATTTCCTGTTGTAAATCTTCAATCATTAATTTCTCCATTTGGCAAATTTCTGACGTACGATGTTGTAGCTTATTGTGGGACGAAGAAAAAGTGTAATATAGTAATAAATTCAGGGCAATTATAGTTCATTTATGTATAAATAAACCAAACTTAGTCAATTACTCTTCTCACCATTGATTCCTGCAATAATAATTGTTGGAATTTATTAGAAAGTTTACGAAATTTATCTTGACATCTTATGGCAGACTTCTCAAATTCTTCTTCCTCTTCACTTGGTATGTCTTCATCGGTTTGATACATACAGTGATATCTAAAAATAAATAACATCATTATTATATTATAGCATTATTTTTAATTTATAGTCTTAAAAAAGTTATTTACCTAATCAAGCGTTTCACAGCCTCTTCTTTATTTTGAAATGGGCTTCTGTAGTCGGGATTCAAACAGCTTTGTTGATCAACTTCTAATTGCTGGAGAAATCTAATATTTGAAAAATGCTAAATTAAAACTAAATCAAAGCAATTCAAAATCTATTATCTAAAGATGAACTTATGGAAATTTGTTTCGAATTTTTAACCTTAAAAGATAAAAACACTCGCTTTGGAAATAAAATGAAACTAGATCTATTTTGAAAACCCATGACATCATCAGGAAATTATAATATAGTATTTTAACCTTCATTGCAGAAACAAAAATATACCAGCAACTCAGTATAACATACTTTAAGAAGCAGCTAAGGTATAACATAATTTTAAATTCTCTGCGATCCCTTAGGAAGTAAGAAGTAATTTCGACAAGATACAAAAATTAAAATTATGGTGGTGTTATTTAAATTCCTTCAAATGCGATTTATTTAAGATCTCTTTTACAACGAATTATTTAATTTTTGGTAGTTTTCACATCTGTTTGCTTTAAATAAAGTTTCGTACACATACGATTCGACTACGAAGTGACTCACATTGTGCTAAAAAACAAATGAATAAATACAAAAGTCGAATGAATAATAATACTAACTCCTACTCATTGGGGAAAAACTACTATTGAAGTCACAAAAAAATACGACAACATTCAACAAAACGAATATAAGAAGAAAAAGTTTTAATGTATATTAGTATTCGAATGATTGAAGTAATTTTCGAATGTATTCGTATTTATGTAGTATTCTATTAGTAACAAACAAATAGGTAATTTTTTTTTATCTTTAAGATTTTGAATAATAATGGTATATTCACAACTTACATATCTAGGCCAATATTTATAGTAATTTTATGAAAAAAACAAAAAAAAAATCAAGGAAGAGTGTAGTATATTCGGCTGGGCCGAATCTAAAATACCCTTCACGATAGTCACAAATATGTATAGTATATTAAAAATGTGACCTAAATATGCTCGGTTATATATGAACCGATATCGGAATTTTCTATTTTCTGTATTTTAATAACCTTCTTTTATAACGAGAATTGCTTTTCAGCAAAAAAAAAAATTTTTTTTTAATGGAAAAATCGGTTCAGGCTATATCTCGAGTATATATGGACGGATATCGGATATTTTCTTTTTCCATATTTATATAACCTTATTTTATTACCAGAACTGCTTTTGAGCACAAAAAAGTTGTTTACTCGGCATTTTCATCAAAAAACCTGTTAGGCTATATATCGGGTATATATGAACCGATATCGGAAATTTTAATTTTCCATATTTATATAACCTTATTTTATTACCAGAACTGCTTTAAGGTGAAAAACCCGGTTTGGGCTATATCTCGGGTATATATGGACCGATGTCGGAAATTTTCATTTTCCATATTTATGTAATCTTATTTCATTACCAGAACTACTTTTGAGCAAAAACAAGTTGTTTAAGTTCGCTTACGCGATATTTTCATGAAAAATTCGATTTGGGCTACATATGGACCGGGTACATATGGACCGATATCGGAAATTTTCATTTTCCATATTTATGTAACCTAATTTCATTACCAGAACTGCTTTTGAGCACAAAAAAAGTTGTTTAAGTTCGCTTACGCGACATTTTCATGAAAAACCCGATTTGGGCTACATATGGACCGATATCGGAAATTTTCATTTTCCATATTTATGTAATCTTATTTTATTACCAGAACTGCTTTTGAGCAAAAAAAAGTTGTTTAAGTTCGCTTACGCGACATTTTCATGAAAAACCTGATTAAGGCTACATATGGACCGGGTACATATGGACCGATATCGAAAATTTTCATTTTTCATATTTATATGACGCTATTTCATTACCAGAACTGTTTTTAAGCAAAAAGAGATGTTTAAGTTCGCTTACGCGACATTTTCATTAAAACCGCAGTTTAGGCTATATCTCGGGTATATATGGACCGATATCGGAAATTTTCATTTTCCATATTTATGTAATCTTATTTCATTACCAGAACTGCTTTTGAGCCAAAAAAAGTTGTTTAAGTTCGCTTACGCGGCATTTTCATGAAAACCCCGGTCTAGGCTATATCTCGGGTATATATGGACCGATATCGGAAATTTTCATTTTCCATATTTATGTAACCTAATTTCATTACCAGAACTGCTTTTGAGCACAAAAAAATTGTGTAAGTTCGCTTACGCGGCATTTTCATGAAAACCCCGGTCTAGGCTATATCTCGGGTATATATGGACCGATATCGGAAATTTTCATTTTCCATATTTATGTAACCTAATTTCATTACCAGAACTGCTTTTGAGCACAAAAAAATTGTGTAAGTTCGCTTACGCGACATTTTCATGAAAAACCCGATTTGGGCTATATCTCGGGTATATATGGACCGATATCGGAAATTTTCATTTTTCATATTTATGTAACCTAATTTCATTACCAGAACTGCTTTTGAGCACAAAAAAGTTGTTTAAGTTCGCTTATGCGGCATTTTCATGAACACCCCGGTCTAGGCTATATCTCGGGTATATATGTAACCTAATTTCATTACCAGAACTGCTTTTGAGCACAAAAAAATTGTGTAAGTTCGCTTACGCGGCATTTTCATGAAAACCCCGGTCTAGGCTATATCTCGGGTATATATGGACCGATATCGAAAATTTTCATTTTTCATATTTATATGACCCTAGTTTATTACCAGAACTGCTTTTGAGCACAAAAAAGTTGTTTAAGTTCGCTTACGCGACATTTTCATGAAAACCCCGGTTTGGGCTATATCTCGGGTATATATGGACCGATATCGGAAATTTTCATTTTCCATATTTATGTAACCTAATTTTATTACCAGAACTGCTTTTGAGAAAAAAAGTTATTTAGCTTCGCCTATGCGACATTTTCATTAAAAATCCGATTTGGGCTATATCTCGGGTATATATGGACCGATATCTGAAAAAAAAAAATTTTGTCTTTTAGTCACCATGCTTAATAAGTGTGTGAAGTTTGAAGCAAAACGAACAACTTTTGTTTTTAAAAATTTTCATACAAAACTGCGAAAAAAAAATGGTTTTTTTCGGAATTTTGAATATATCTCAGCTATACGTGGACCGATATTACTGAATTTCAATAGCAAACCCATGAATCGATGGGGTAAAAGAATGGTGAAAGAAAAAAGTTTCTAAGTCTAATGGTTTTCTCAGAAACGGTATTTCAACAGCGGACAGACGGACATCGCTTAATCGACTTTTCCATTAATTCTGATTCAGAATATATATATACTTTATAGGGTCGCAAAAAAAAAACTGTAGAAATTACAAACGGAATCACAAACTTATAAATACCCTTTACATTTTTGTGAAGGGTATAAAAAATATTAAAATTAATATTATGTGTATTTCACAAATGTATAACAAAGTTCTTTTAACAGCTCAATTTAACATTTTGTGGCTTTATTTCACACATTTTCGCATAATATTCATATTCGAATAATATTCAGTATATTAATTCATTCATTTGATATTTTTTGTAGTTATCAAACGGACATCACGCATTTGCGTGTTTTTGATTTCACAAATTTAATAAATGAATATTCGAATTAAAAAGAGTACATGAAAGAATATGTTTATTACGATCAACTTTAAACACAAGTCAATCTCTCTTCTGTGTTCACTCATTTTACTCTCCCTTACCCCTGGTCTAGATTAGCAATAAATATCTTCGCAATAAAACAATAACGCCGGCAGGTACAAAATTGCTTATTGCTTTGCTTATGTCAAAGGTATGGGAACACGTATTTATGACAACTCAAATTACAAAAAAACCGAATAGGAAAGTTCAACGCAAAAAGCAAAATATTATTGCAAAGGAATGTGCTAAAGTAGAAGCAAAATAACTTAAAATTTTATTTTATCTACTTTTAAAAATTATTATATTATTTGATATATCAGCCCATTGGTTTTTTTCCTATCCAATCTCTTGTACTCTGGACTTTTAAAGTCCTAAAGACAAGAAAACTGTTTGTACAGTGTGATTACTTTAAAAAACATCCTTAATGCACCAATCCATTAAGAGAAGACACTTTATTATAAGTAATAAGAATTAAATGAATAATTTTTGCAAAAGAAAAATTGTTCGGAAGCAGAATGTTTCAAAAATTCTTTAATATTAAATTCAGATGACAATAAATTTTGACGTTTTGTGTCTGCAATAATTGTTAACGAAAATTCATTGACAATTATGGCAGCAATAATTGCAACCACTAGCAATAAGCTGTCTTCACTGGCAATAACACAAATTTGACGTTTGCTGCAATTAATGTTAACATATTTATTGCTAATATAGATGGGGGTTAAGTACTGAATGTTTGAATGAATGTTGTGTTTTCAGTGTGTATATAAACAAATAAATTTATTCATGCAGTCTATTACTATTATACATATTGGGTCATCTATGTGGTAAAATCTGCAAATGAGAGAAAGCATAAGTTGCTCCCAAAAAGCGATAAAATTTACCAAAAGTACGGGAACGCAGAATGCCGAATTTCTAACCCAAAAAGAAACATGTGCTTTGTTTTTATGCGAAAATAAAAATTGTCATTTAGTTTGACGAAAAAATAGCATGATTTTTTACACTTTTAGGTTTTTAAGGCCTCTTAATAACTTTGAATTGAAGTGAAGTTTGGGTGCATGGTTTATCGCGAAAAAATTTCATCGTAATCTTTTCATTGATGACCACGAACATACAAAAATATTCTTACATTATTGAAAATTCTAATTATATATTGGAATAGTGTAGGTGATCCGAGTGTATTTAAAATGATTCACTTAATAATAGTTTTGTTAATGAATGAAAAGAATTTCTATGGGTTTGTTAGAAATTAAAGGATTAATATCAACCAACTACTCACAAAGAAAGACGAGCAAGTTTTGCCTTAGGTGAAATTTGTTCCTCTGTTTTAATAACAGTTTGATTTTGTGCTATTTGATTTGGATTACCGACAATATTAATGTTAGTGCCACTATTAAATAAAGCATTCTGTACGACAATTGAATTATTTGCCTGTGGACAGCTTGAAGACGAAGGTGTTAGAGTAAGTAGTGGTTTCAGAGGTGCTGCAGCTCCTAAAGTGGAAGTAGTGAGTACAGGAACGGATGCAACAGCAGTTGTTGGTGCTGAAGATGCTGTTGCAACAGTAATAAGTTGAGGCAAAGCGGTGGCAACAGTATTTAAAGGGATTGATGGTACGGAAGACACAACTATTGGTTGTTGCGTGAACGTTGCAGTCAGTGGAGCCAATGGACTGGTTATATTAGGAACGCATGCTTTTTGATTTCCCATGGAAACAGCAAATGTTGCTGTTGTAGGTATTATAGGGTTTTGAACTTGTATTTGGGGTTGCTGTTGTGACGAATGAGTTACTAATTGCTGTGGTTGACCAAATGTTGAAAGCTGAGGTGTTGCAGATACTGTTGTTGATGTTGAAGATGTTATCACTATATTTGCAACAGAATTATTGCTAGTGGTTGTAGTTGCAGATGTGGGGAATATTAAGGGTGGTGGTCCTTGTTGAAATCCCGGTAAATTATTTAAGCTTGCATTATATGATGTGAAAGTGTTGGATGGCTTTGAATTTTGTAATTTTAGTTGTTTCTGCTGTTGCTGTTGCTGTAATAATTGTTGCTGTTGCATTTGCAAATGCTGTGTAAAATGCTTTTGTTGTAATACTGCTGGCATATTTGCAATGTTAATCATATGTGGTGGTGGCAGTGAAGGATACGGTAATGAGGGTAATGAAGGTGTTGTAGTTAATGATGATAATTGTGGCAGCTGAGGGTTCAATGTTGGTTGATTGACCAACGTTGTAGTCATACTATTATTAGCGTTATTTTGTAGTTGTTGCTGCACGTTGATTTGTGGTTGTTGTTGAGTTTGGTTCGGTTTTTGCTTAGTTATTTTGCCACTGCCACTGTTGCTAGCCACTGAAACCAATGTGGTAGTTGTTGCTAAATTGCTGATTGAACCGCTTGCATTTAAATTGTTTGTATTCACAGAAACTTGTTGCTGCTTGATTTGCTTGTTTTGTTTATTTTGTTGTTGAGCTTGTTGCTGCTGTTGGTGCTGTATTGGATAAATGTGTATCTTTTGTGTTTGTGGCTGCTGAATACTACTGGTTGTTACAGAATTTGTTGCACTTGTAGACACAATTGCCGTAGATGTCGAATGGTTATTTGGTTGCACTATGTTCGATGGAATGTTGCTTGTATTCATTTTGACATCTGGGGGAAAAGTATTTGATTGCAATATAGGGAAACTATTAGCGGAATTTGCCGCATTTGTTATAAAAGGTTCTGGAGTCGGGATTTCTTTGCCACAAGATAAAATACGAGCTTGTTCCAAAAAAAGTCTTTGTAGCGCAGTATTTATTTCCAAATCAGTCATTGGTTTATTGAATGCAGCAACTACATTTGGATCTAAATCGACTGGTAACGGCATAGAACTTAATAAGTTTTTATGTTGCAGTTTAACAGTCAAATATTGAATTTGCATTTGGACCTGTTTGAACAATTGTTGTTGCTGAGGTGTAAGTTGTATAGTTTGAACTCTTGAAACCGTATGTTGGGGCTGATTCCCAAGCTGACCTACACTGGGTGTACTATTTGCGTTGTTTATAGAATGACCACTGTTAAGACTGCTTATTGGCGGTGGATTCGTATTGAGATTGGCTGTTGCATTATTGATCGGAATGTTGGTAGTACCACCTGGAAAACTTAGACTGAAACTTGTTTGAGTGCGGCTTATTTGTGTGTGTTGTACATTATTTTGAGGCTGTTGTTGCATAGGAGCTGTAACTCCCACAAGTTTTGTTCCCGTGGAGGCCTGGGTTTGAAATGGCTGAATTGTTACAACATTTGATGTTGTGGTCGTTGTTGTAGAAGTAGTCGATGTGGATACCACCGGTTTACCGCTAGCTGTATTAGGCTGGACAATTTGAACAGGATTATTGTTGGGTTTTTGCGAAAGTGGGTCTAGCTTTGGCATTGGCTTGACCACGGAAGCATTTTTCATTAGAGCGACGTCTGCGGCTGTGGTTGTAGATGCCTTTGGTTTCCTAACAGGTTTCTTTTTTGGCACTGCTCCTGTGTTGGCATTATTCGTATTGTTTATCTGTTTTGTATCCTGCTTAGCTTTCGACTGATCTATTATGGGCGCCACGTTAGCTATTTGCTTGGTTGTTGTCGAAGTTGTCGTCGTTGATGATGCTGCAGAACTGGGTTGTGTTAAAGAACACACTGTGGTTGTACTAGACGTTGTTGTACTAGTTGTTGTTGTCGTTGTAGTTATTAAACTTTGTTGTGTATTTGTTTGAGATGTCATAGGATAGACAATTTGTTGTTTTGGATGTTGAGAATTTGCTATACCTGCTGAAGTAGATGTGGGTGGTGGATCTTGCTGTGTAGAAGGAGCCGGTTGTGTTGCTATTGGACTTACATCATTGAAATGTAATTGCCCTTGTTGTAAACACTGAGCCAGTTGTTGTGCATTTATACCGGCAGGTGCAATAAGCAATCTCTCTGTGGGTCCAATTGATGCCGTTGTGTGGCTTGCGTTTATAGGTGTTATATGATTATTTAAAGGATTCAAACTGAATAATTGTTGAGTGTTAGGATCGATTTTTGGCAATGCTATATATCGCTGCTGGGTCAAGGTTACATTTGGTGGTATTTGCGAATTGATGCTCAAATTTAAATTACTGCTTGTATTTAAACTAATATTGTTAATGTTTGAGGTACTAGGGCCGCCACTTACATTGCAGTCACTTGGTTGTTTTTGCATTTGGTTGCCCAAAGCTTGTGTTGGTGACTGCTTGACAACCTCAGTGGTTTGTTTGCTGGTTTTCTTGTTTGCTTTGTTGACCGTTCCAGCAGAGCTATTTGTATTAGATTGGCTGGTGGTTGGTAAATTTGTTGGTGTTATTATTGGTTGCGGTAATGTCGGTTGTTGAATAATTGGAATTTTTGGTGGATCTGCTTTAGTTGGCTCATTTATAATTGTCACACTACTTAAAGCGCCTTTTAATAATGCTTGCAATATCAACTGTGTTTGTTGGTCTTGCGGTTGATTCGGGTCATGTCTAAGAATAAGTCGTTCACATTGATCTGATATCGCCAAACTCAAACTTCCTGTTAACTGAGGTAAGATGCCAGCTATTGTATTTGGTGTTCCTACAGATATAGATACATTACTGGATAACGCTGGCAGCATTGCAGTTTGAGTGATTGGAAGCATTAGCGAATTTTGAGCATTATTTGGTGGAGATGAAAGGGTGGCATTGATTTGAGGACTAGGGATTGGAATCGTAGATTGGGACTGCTGGTTCTGATTGCTTATTGATGTGGACGATGTTTGCGAAGAATTCGATAGCTGTGGAATCGTCACCAATTGCATTTGTCTAGAATGTTCTTGCTGTGCCAACTGATTTCCTTGTGCGACAGATCCCGGTGCTAGAGTCAAATTGTTACCAGCATTATTTGGTTGGAAAACAATCTGTGTATGCTGAAGCTGAGGAATAGGAGCATTATTCGTATTTTTATCCATAATGGGCATTATTTGTATTTTATTTTCGACCAAAGATGATACCGGTGTTGAAATCATTTGTGTTTGATTATTACCTACTCTGTTGTCAATTTGGGAAATTTGAATATTTCCGATCTGGCTGGGTACTAAAGCAGGTGTGGGTAATGGTGTGGATATTGCACTGGTAGTAATGTTGCTAGAGGTTGTAGCGACTGTCGATGATGAAACTGCAACATTTTGAGTTAAATTCGTTGTATTTACTAAAGTATTGTTAAGGGAAGTTGCAGTGTTATTGGTATCCTTTTTAGTATTCCGTTTGGTTACTGGTTTTCGTCTAGGTTTTACAGTTGCTGTGGTTGTTGTTGTGACAGCTGCAGTTGACGATGAGGCAGTAATATTTTTATTTGTAGGACTGGTGGAGGTCAGACAATTGCTAACCAATTGTGGTACATTATTATTTTGAGGCAATGTTGCCGTTGCCGAAGGCAGAGGCATGGAAAACGTTATATTTGTGTTAAGTGGCTGTGCAGTTAGCATTGTTTGCTGCTGCTTAAATTGTGATGCTGTACTTTCATTTTGTAGATTATTTAAGTGCTGTTGTGAAAGTTTTTGTATTTCTTCTTGAGATGGTAAACGTGGTATAGTTATAGAATACGGATGAGGCAACGAATTACTTGTTGACGCAATACCTGTTTCAGAGGGATCAATTTTAATAAAAATATTAGCTGCAGGTTCTTGAGAAGTATCCATGTTCCCATTTTGATTTGGGGTTGACTGAATGCCAGGTATACTTAAAGAATAAGGTAAAGGTTCATTGACTCCACTAGGTTGTGGTATAGATATGGTAAAATTTTGTGTTGAACTTAAAGTTTGGTTGGACGTGTGTTCTTCAGTTGGGCTGGATTCAATGAAATCCTCATCGTCTTCATCGGTAATTCCGCAAAGTTTCATTACATTTCCTAAGTCTAATTTTCCATTGCTAGCTCTTTGTATTTGAGGCGGGGGTGAAGATGATGACTTCATAACATGTGTATCTGGTATATTTTGATTAATTTGATTTGATGGTGGTATGTTGTTGTTAACTTGCTGCTGGCCTACTTGCTCTTGACCTGAATTAGGAACGACTTTTAACGTACTGCTAGATGAGGTCATGGTGGGTGTCAGCACAGATATAGTTGATGTGTTCGTATTAAGAGATTTATTAGCGGTGGTTGTTAAACTTTTGGTGGTGGTATTTGTAGAAGAACTAGAAGCAGGTGGTTTCTTTTTTCTTGGTTTAGACTTTTTCTTCGGTTCCTGCTGCACCAATGGATGTTGCGATTGCGTTTGAGGTAAACATTGATTTTGTTGAGCTCGCTGTATTTGATGGGCATGCTGTTGAGCTTGTTGGACTTGGTTTTGCGTTTGTTGTATTTGTTGCTGTAATTGCTGTATTTGTGCTTGCTGCTGTTGTTGCTGGTGCTGTTGCAGTTGTATAGTGGCTGCAGCATTTAAACTTAAGTGAATTTGTGGCGAATTATGAGTTTGTTGTTGTGGGCTAGCGGCAGGAATATTTTGTAATACCGGTGTTGCTTGTCTTATAGGTTCAGGTGTTACTGCTACCGGACAATGGGCTGGTGATGATTGAGTAATATTGCTCATTGCATTGGATGAATTTGAAAAGAGATCATTTGTTGCGGTGTTGTTGGCGGTGGTATTATTTCCTGAATTTTGTTGAGATTGTTGCTGTCCATTCGTTGCTGCATTTTGAGAGTGTGATGGCGTAGCTGCTTGAAATGTGGCGCCTGCTGCAGCAGCGGCGGCGATTTGCTGAATATTGGCACCACTTAGTTGATTGAGATTTATATTAAAACTCTGTGAATTTTGCTGAAACTGTGCAGCACCAGGCAACTGAGATAGAAGAGTTGTAGCCCCCGAAGTGGTCAAGCCATTCGGCAATTGTATTTGAGCTGTTAAACCACTGCCATTAGCAGCGGCAGCTGCTGCTAATTGCAAATTTTGAATTTGCGCGGCTACACTCGGGCTTAATAAATGACCATTTATGGTCGATGCTGTGGTTGCAAACTGTTGAGATCTTTGCTGTTGATTACTAGCAGCGGCTGCTGCTGAGAGAGCGGCATGTAAGCCGCTTAATTGCGTTATGGCAGGTGATTGCGACTGAGTTTTTATTGTTTGTAAATGGTTTGCCTGCTGTATAAGATTTGCTTGAGAAGAAACTATGAAAGTGGGTGTGGCGGCTGCTAACTGCATGGTAGCTCCATTAGTGCCTAAAATACGCAAAACTTGCTGAGGCTGTTGATGCTGCTGAAGCTGGGGTTGAGTTCTATTCTGAATAACCAACGAAGGTGTGGCAGTCAGTTGTGGTGTGGGTGGCCTTAATATTAATTGTACACCCTGTGGGGTATTTTGTTGCACCAAAACGGGAACTTGATTGAGCAACAATGGTTGTTGAGCGGTGGTCGTTAGACTAGCTGTGGCACCGGATGGTAATATTATTTGCTGTTGCTGACCTGATTGTGAGATCTGTGTTAAAGATGGCTGAGACATATTATTCGAAGAAGAAATTGAAACCGGAGGTGGCGTCAGATTTGAAGTTTTCGTTTTTTGTTGTTGAGCTAAAGTAATTTGGTCTAATAATTGCTGTTGCTGTTGATTGTGGGTCAATAGCTGTTGCTGCTGGGGTTTTGGAAGAATTTGCTGAGGCGGTTTACTTGATTTACAGCCCGCTGTCGACGCAGTAGATGTTACAATATTCGTTGTAGGTATTGAGTTAAATCTATGTTGTTGTTGCAAATGCTGATTTTGTTGATGAGAGGTTGTAGCCGCTATAAATTGGCCCTGAGGACCTTGAATAAGTTGAAAAGTCTGTTGTTGTGGCACGCCATTACCACTGCTATTACTAGCAAGAGTAAATTGTTGTTGTAACATTTGCATGGGCGGTTGCGGTGTAGGCGGTTTAGTTGTAGCTGATGTTATAGCATTGCCACTAGGACTGGGTGAAGGACTATCTGCTATTAGTGGACTACTATTATGATATTGCTGAAATTGTTGTTGTTGTGGTTGGGGTTGTTGTTGTTGCTGCTGGCTTATGGGCAAAACTGTTGTACTATTTGTGGTTCCTTTTTTCGTTTGATTTTTTGGCGAACTAGCCACAGTTGTTGTCGCAAACGCATTCGGTGTATTGTTGATCGTTGTTGCATGTATTTGCCCATAGCCGCCGGCTAACGTCGTGGTTGCAGTTAATGATGGAAGGTGTGAATATTGGCTTGAGGAACTAAATATTTGGTGATGCTGTTGTTGCTGCTGCTGTTGTTGCTGAAGCTGTTGTCGTTTAGTACCCTTCTGTGGAAAAAAATATGTTTATAATTGCAAATAAACTGAGATTTAAGTTTATACATGTGTATAAGCTCAGGCGCTAAATTTTAATGAAAAATAAGCGATAAGTATGTAAATATACAGGCATGTTTGGACACACGCAAATCGCTTAAAAGTAGCTTTTCCATTTGAAAACGGCGAATAGGTGTTCTAACAAATGTAAAACGCAAGAAGTATGGTTTTCCATTTGAAGTTGCCAAATATGTCTTCTAATACATGCATATCGCTTATAACTAACAACTTCAACTCGCATGTACATATTGAAGTGAACTGATTATTTTTGCTAATTTTAAACTTTCAGAGTAAAATATTTTTTCCTCAAATAAAATTTAATATGTTTACTATTTTAATTCAAAAAAATTTAAGAAGTTTCACATTTTCCATTAAAAATAACTGATTAAAAAATTATTCCAGTTTGTTTTCTTTTTGTATAACTACCTACACGTATGTAGCCACATAGCGTTGCCTTAGTCGGAAAAAGCGCAAAGTCAATTTTTAAAATTATTCATGTGAGACAAAAAACTGACTGTTTTTTAGTACTTTTTGAAAACCTGTAAATGCAGTGGTTTTTTTAGTCCATCCTTTTCAATTACCAGTAGTCGTAGGATTTTAAAATAAATCATTGGCACATTTGATCTCTCTAATTACATTATTTTAGTAGGGACTTAGCACATTTTCCTTATATATGTTTTCTCTTATTTCTGGAATTTAACTTAAAGAATTGTTTCTTATAATTAATTATAATATACAGCGGTGTTCGCTGTAATCAAAAAAGCTCAATAACTCTGTTAAAAAAGTAAATGCATTTGGTGTTACCAAGAAAGTAGTTATTTTATTGTTGATAGACAAAATATTAATTGTAAATTGAACTGATATTGAATTTTTGTTAAATTTTATATTTTTTTTTAGATATCGGACTAGACAAGAAAAATAATAATCAAATCTTTAAGCTGGGGGACAACGAGCTGTGTACTCGCTACACTACTCATCACTATTTTTGCTTATAAATAATTTATTTTAAATTATACACCACAAAAAAAAAAAAAAAAAAAAAAAAAAATAATTATTTAGCTTTCTTCAGAAAACATTGCGGTTTCAGATCGCGCATTTCGCAAGTAATGTTACTGATAATTATCGCAAATCACAAGTGGGACAAGTTTTCATGTAACTGCTAATAACTGTTACGTCTATATTTTTAGCTTAACTTCAAAGTATCATGAAAATTGTAAATAGTGAACGTGATTACACCCAAAGGATATTTGTATATAGATATTTATTTGCTTTGTGAGTAAATAAGTTTTCGATTAGAATACTATGTTTCAATAGAAAGAATACAAAACCGAATGAATAATAATAATAGATTAACCCGAATACCACGAGGTGTATGAGACCCGCCGACTAAAATGTCGCACCCAAGGTTATAGAATCGGATCCGGAAGTCGTTACTGCCGTCGAGGCAGCATGCAAAAGGCAACGGTCCGCGGAAGAACCAGCTAACCCAAGCAAAAGGCCGACGAAGGGCTCCATGCAATCAGCTGTGAAACATGGGGTTGGATCAGCCAAAAATTGCTGGGCAATTTCCTTAAGGCGCTCGAATGTAACACCGGTCATCCACCGCAGTTTACTGATGCAGGATGGATCCAGGGCCGAGTCAAACTGATTTCATGTGTTGACGAGAAATAGCGCCATGAAAGAGGTTATCACTTCATTAGGGGAAGTATGGCCCGGGCCACAGCTGGAGCTGATCTTGGTCAGCAACATCCCTCGTCGGCGAAGAGCGGCTGCAGTTGTTCATGCGGAGCCACACGATTCTAATGCGATTCTCAGGATCCTTCAGGTCGAAAGGTGGTTGTCGTCCTTAACAAGGAGTCTCTGCCATTACTACGAGATTCCGGACTAGGCACGAAGGGCTATAAATGAATATTTGCAGCAAATTCAGGTAATAAGGACATAGCCATAAGATCCTGTATCACAATCGAAAAGCACATAAATATCTTCATAACTGAAGATATATGTAGGGGTCACCCTACAATCAGGAGTTTCCAACCGTTGAAATCACCAAGACCGGATGGAATCATTCCCGCAGATCTCCAGAACAATCTGGATCTGGTCACACCTTGGTTCCTCCAGCTGCCCTAAACTGGTCGAACATTCCAACGGAATGGACCAAAAGTAACGTCATCTTCATCCCAAAAGTAGGGAAGACATCACATACTAATGCAAAAGAACATAGGCCAATTAGCCTGATCCATACACATAAGGTCTTAAATTAGCAACAACCAGTTGTCGCCATATAGACACGCCTATACAAAGGGCAGATCTGTTGAAACGGCGCTACATAGTTTGGACAGTCATATTGAACGGTGCAATCAATACAAAAACTATACCTTAGTGGCCTTCTTAGGTATTGAAGGTGCATTCAATACCGTCGAGCCGCAGGCAGTCACTTGACGGTCTGAAGATTGATCGACTTACAATCATGCTCATTGCGAGCATACTAAAGCGCAGAATTATAACATCGACAATGGCGAAATCCAGAGTTACGAGAAAAGTATGCAAGGATACGCCCCAGGGAGGGGTATTATCTTCCCTTTTGTGGAATGCTGTAGTGAAGAATCTACTTAAAGACCTAGCGGATAAGAAGATAAAGACTGTAGCCTATGCCGATGACGTATCGATGCGCCATATTTAGAACCATAACAGAGCAGTAAAAATACGCTCTGAAGATAGTAAGCCAATGGAGTGTACAATGCGGACTAAAGACAAATCCAGCGAAAACTAAAATCTTAATTTTTAGTAAAAAGTATAAAATTACACATTTCATACCTCCAAAAATGGTTGGCACCACACTTATCCTATCGGATAAGGCAAATTACAGCAAACTATCATGGAAAGAGAATATACAGGCTAAAGTAACCAAGGCTACAATAGGCTTCTATCTATGTAAAAAAGGATTGCTCAAAGAGCAAACGAGTGCGCAATTCTGAACCCTGAAAACAGATTGTAAAAATAACAGGAACTTTTTTTTTTGTGAAATGGAAATTTTAAAATAAATCTTTCAGAAGTTCACATATTCCTTGTGATATTAACAAAATATTAATACTATTATTATATTATGTTTCCATTTTTTACCTTGTTAAGCTGAATGTTATTGGAACCGACCAAAGTAGTATTCAATTCATTTCCAGCCGCTGTTATTGCATTTTGCGACACACTATTTGGAAAACCTGCCACAACATTTAAACCACCACCAGCCGTTACCCCAATGACATTGGTAGCAGCGGCCGGTGATTGCGACGGGCTGGGCTGATAAACCACAGTTCCAGCATTTGGACTACCATTTGTAAATTGATGTATGGACTGTCTACGACCTGGTGTTACAGTTTTACGTTCCTAAATTTAATTAGAATACAAATTTTATCGTATTTTTGCAAATAATGTACATATCGTTAAACAATTACCTGCTCATGAGTGCTATTATTTGTCAATGGATTGCCCGTTACTAGAAGTACATCTTGTGGAAATGGTGATAATGAGGGTGATGGTTGCAAGCGCGGACTAGCTGAGATCGATGGTGATGGACTGGGCGTTAAAAACGGACCCGGAGGAGACAATATTCCTGAAAAAAGTATAAATGTTTGGAAATTTAAGTTATTCGATGAAAAATATGAATTTTTAATACACACTTAGTTTAAGAAAAAAGAAATACGAGTATGTACAGCAATTTCGTAATGTTCGAGAAACAGCTCTCAATATTACTATTTAATATTGATCTCATGAACATATAAATACCTTAAATTATTGCAAGATTTTTAAGTCGATAAGGATAACCAAAATGAAAACTTTTTTTTTTTTAATTTTATTGTAAGAGTTTTATTTTAGATCGCCAAAATATTGTTGTTATCAGTGCAGTTTAGTGGCGATATAAACTAGTCACTTATTTCAATCTTTACAACATGTTTATAGAACACGAGTAGTCTTGTGTCATTCATGAATGAATTAATTCAACTGAATGAGTCTCTCAAGTGAAGGAATGAAATATTTCTGTATTCTTTCTCTATTTCTTTCATCATGCCCTTTCTTTTCATATTTCGTCATCTTTCATCCAGTAACTGTAAACATTCAGAATCAATTATTAATTTTATTTTGTATGATGAAATCTTATTTTTTAATGAAAGATTTTTTTTTGAAAATAATTTAATTTATTTTGACAATTAAAAACGTGTTTATGGTTTGAAGTTAGAAACGAAAGTGAACAAATGTTAATTTAAACACTCCTCCTCAATGTGGATGTCATCTTTTACAAAAAATATTTCAGTTAATTTAATTTTAAATTTATCAAAAAATTGTTATGTTTAACACTTGACAAATTTTTCGTCAAAATGTCAGCCATCATTTCTGCTGTTGGACAGTATATTAATTGTATTTCTTTGCTTTTGACTAACTCTCTTGTATGATGAAACTTTATGTCAATATCCTTGCTTCGTTTATGAAACACAGGATTCTCAGATAGCTTCTGGGCACCTTGATTGTCAATTATTCAAGTTATTTGCAAGCACGGGATGTAACAAAATTGCACGTGGTTTCACTGCTACGACTGCCAAGTAACTAAGTGTGACACACAATACCTGATCAGTCTCTACAATTTGGATCTCGTGACGCTTATGCCCTCTACCGGTGTGTTTTTTCTTCTTTTTCAGCAATATCATCACCTGGATTGCCGCTGCTGAGATGCAATACTTTTATAATTTCTCAACTATTAGCAGCAATCCCAATGCACAAATGTTTACAGGCAACTGGTTGTTTCGTCTTCCAAAGCCTGATAAAATTGTTGGCACTGAAGACTGAAAACTTTTCCAAGGCAAAAACAAATCAGGTATAATGATGACAATTATTTTAGGGGCTGTCCAGAAATCTACATATTTTTAGAATTTGCTATTAGAAAAGCCCTAAACTTAGCTAGTTTACTTATTTTAAATTTACCTGTGTTGCACCTTTTCTTTAATGGATTTATTTATTTTGTTTTTAACACGATTGAAATTTTTAAACACAATGTTTTAATTATTTGTCATCTGTTCAAACCAATGGCCGGAAGAGAAAAGACTTTTTATTTGCCATGCTAGATTTCATTATACGTCATCTTACAATATCCTTTAATTTGACATACATTTTAACGAAATGTCACGGTGACGTTTAACTATGCGTTGACGCATGTTGTCGCACACCCGTTCGGTTTGATGCAAAAGTTATTTCCGTTAAATGTTCTACCGTTAAATTCGAAATGAATGTATGAATATTTTACTGATAACAAGATAATGTAACAACGAATTATAACCATTATTAGATTGTAACATAATTATTAGTATAAAAAAAAAATAATTATGTAGCGAGCTCTAACAGTTTGTTTCTGTAGCGCAAACGAGAAATAAAATAATCGGAAAGTTGAAAACAAACATATTTATTATATTTTTTTTTTCTTTCACTACAATATTTAGATTAACAGGATATTTTAAAGAAAAACATATTTTCATCAAAAGTCGGTTTAAATAAACAGCTTCCTTTGCAGCATCAGAGGCAGCCATATACTCAGCTTCCGTACTGCTGAGTGCTACTGAGTGTTGTTTTCTTGACTCCCAAGAAATTGGACAACATAAAAAAATATAAAACCCGTATACGATTTCCTGTTTAGCGCATCTCCGCCACAATCTGCATCAACAAATCCTTCAAGGCCTTCATCGTTGGAATCATAATTTAATTTTAAGTTCATCGTACAATTTAAATACCGCAATATATGTTCGAGATGTATCATGTGCTCTATGTGAGGACTAAAATTTCGTTACGCCACCTTGGACGCAGAATGCAAGATATCTGACATGGTGTGCGTACCAACTAGTGATTGATATTCTTTCGGATCAATTTTTTCACAATTATCTTCGCAATTAACTTGAACACCTGCTTCTAAAGGTACAGATACTGACTTGCATTTATCCATACCATATTGTTTCAAAACATTTAACTCTATGGAACCTGTATCTCCATCACGTTTAACTTCCATTCCCAAAATATGATTCAGTACGCCCTTATCTCTAACTTTAAAATGTTCTGCAATTTGTTTCTTGACATCTTCCAGAACTGGTAAGTTACTGCACGCAACTATTAAATCATCTACATACACTGAAACCAGCCCAATATTACCTCTTTTTGTAGTTTTGTACAAGCACGGTTCGCTATCAAGTGGAGCAAAATCTAGTTTTCTCAACACGCCATCAAGCGTTCTGTTCCATTCCTGGCTGCTTTGTTTCAACCCGTAAATTGCTTTATGTAGCCGCAAAACCTTTTGTGGTGAGCTATTGTCAACAAAATGTGGTGGTTGTTTTAAATAAATTGCATCATGTAAATCACTATTCAAACATGCCGTATCTACGTCCATTTGATGCAAGTGCATCTTGTTTTTCACAGCCAACGCTAAGAGCAATCCAAGCGTTGAATATCGCACGACTGGAGAGAAAGTATCTGTGAAATCGATTCCAAACCGCTGGTTGCAACCTTTTGCAACTAGGCGTGCTTTGTATCGTTCAATTTCTCCACGCACATTTCGCTTCAAAGTGAATACCCACTTACATGGTATAGCTTTCTGTTTTTCAGGTAAATTTGTCAAAGACCAAGTTCTATTTTTCTCCAAAGCATTAATTTCCTCCTGCATAGCTTTTTCCCAAAAATTTTTGCTTGCACTTGAAAGAGCTTCTTCAACAGTTCGAGGAACATTATCATTCATTGCTACACATACATTACTTCGAGGCTGAACTTCATTGTATTGCTTCTTTGGTCTACCTGGCTTAACAGAACGAATAATTTTTGGGGTTTCAGGTCCTCTACTCGTAATAGCTGCTCCATTCTGATCGCTCGAATTTTCAGAACTACTATCTTCATCAGCAGTATTAAAAATTTAATCTTGATCGTCTGCTTCAACAGAAGATTCATTAGCTAACTTTTAACGTTATCATCTATATATAATGTTCTTCGGCTTTAAAACATCCTTCATTATTGTCGTCATACGTTTTCATATTACAGGTGTCTTCATCAAAAATAACATCGCGCTGCTCTACGCTTTTAAATTTAAATCAATTTTAGAAATGAACACTAAGTAATTTTTTATATATTGCGTTTGAACAAATTGTTATACAAACAAATAATGCCGAAGTTGCTTTATAATAATTCGTTATGCTGCCACCTGACACACATAATTGAAACATTTTCATTCATTCTGAAATGTTTGGTAACCAGAAAGATGAAAGAAAAGAATGAATTAATTCACTTAACCTTTCTGAAAGATAATGAAAGATTTGGCCCAACACTAGACACGAGTAAGCTCACTCTCGATGAGCCAATTCATAGACAAATACGTAAAGAATTGGGTTTGTAAAACCGTAAATTCGTGTATATGTCAAACATTTATGGTATTTTTTTGTTGTCAGTATGCCAAAAAAAAAGGATTTGTTTACATTTTTCATACCATTTTTTTTATTTCAACTTAAAAACCGGCAATCCTATTCTAGGCACTGTTAGCATACATACATACATACGTATGTATATACATACGTGAGTAAGATTATGTATATATAATTCAAAAAAATAAAACAAAACATTTTGTGCAAAAGCTCTCTTTATAGTAGTCTAATTAAAAAATATGTGTAAACAAACACAAATTTTTTTTTATATGCAAGTTGTATATAAATTATGTGCATAAAAAAGGACCTGTTGAAATTTCCATTACCATTTCTTTTATTATTTATCATCATTTATAACATTTTTATTATCATTTCTTATTATTTATAACAATTTTTCTACACATTTTCTCCTGACGAGTATGTTTTTCATTTGCCACATTTTGACACTTATGGTGAGACGACTCGTGTCCTACAAACCAAATTAAATTGATGTTGCGTCTTGTGACAAAAATCAAAAACCGAAAAAAGTTGCAAAGTTAGTGCTTTTTATCGAGGGGTCGTGTTTTATAAACAGGCTGTTAATTTTCGATATGCGTATTTTCAAGACGTCGAAAACGTTATCAACAACACAAACCCCAGTAAAGTAAAGGTATTGGTAAAATCACTTGAAAAATGCTTGCGCAGTTACCTCATGTAGCAAGAAGTATTCTCCTTTTTATTTTTAACGCTATTTTACGTCTCTCAGTTGAAACTAAAAGCTGCGCAACTAAATTGGCTTATGGGCAGAAACTCGACATTGAAGTTGGATTGCAAACTTCTGTTATACAACGCAATTCTGAAGCCCATATGGTGCTACGGAATGCAATTATGGGGCACCGCCTCAGCGTCAAACATTGAAAAAATCCAAAGGCGACAAAACAAAATTCTTCGAATGATTACTGCAGCTCCATGGTACGTAAAAAATTCACGAATTCATAAAGATCTTAGTGTTCCGCTGGTAAAAGAGGAATTTTCTAAGTACGCGACAAGGTATGTCAGTAAACTGGAACTTCATCCAAACCCTCTTGCGCGCAATATACTTAACTTTGGTGGCCACACTCGGCTTAAAAGAAGGGATACCGCTGCCACCATCAGATTGCTCAATAGGTGATTTTACCGAAATAGCTCCCGCATAATAAAACTTTTTGTCTAGCATTGGCCGGACATAAGAATCATATTTTTTAATTTTAAATTTAGTATTAAGATTTGAATACTTATTGTTAGTTCATTTTGAAGATTCAATAAATAAAAATGCTCAAAAAAAAAAAAAAAAAAAAAAAAACAAAAAAAAAAATTTACGTCTTGAGTATTATTCTGCAGAGTGGAAGGTGCCTTCCCAACCCACGGAAGGATGCCACCAAAGTTGAGTCATATAGACCAATAGAGGAGCTACTGAGAACAATTTCAAAACTGTTCGAAAAATTGTTAATAGCAAAGTTGACTCCAATATTGAATGATGTAGGTTGTATCCCTAATCATCAACTCGCTTTCGGGCTAAACACAGCACAATAGAAAAAACACACCAACTAGTAAATGTCTTAAGAAATATTTTTGAAGTCAAAAAGTATTGTTCAGCTCTATTCATTGAAGTTTCTCAAGCTTTTGATAAAGTGTGGCACGAGGGGTTGATGTACAAAACAAAGCTAAATTTGCCTGCAAACACTCACAAGCTCCTAGAAAGCTACTTACGAGTATGTAGCCGGAAATATGTTATCAGAGAAGGCGATTTTATAAGCTCCACTCAGCCAATCGAAGCAGGATTTTCCCAAAGTATCATTCTGAGACCTCCTTTATATTTGATTTACACCTCTGACATACCAACGAGATCCGGAATCCACACTTCAACCTTTGCAGATGACACAGCGTTTTTGAGCGTTCATGGAAACCATTAATTAGCTTCACGAAATTTACAGGAATATATTTCAATATTAGAGAAATGGCTAAAACTTTGGAAAATCAAAGTTAATGAACAAAAATGTACTCATGTTACATTCACACTGTGTAAGCAAACATGTGCGCCTATCCAAATTAACAAGTCACCTATTCCGCAGCACAATGAAGAAAGGACCTTGGTATTCACCTGGACCGTAGGCTGTCGTGGAAGTCTCACATTGATGCGAAAGTCACTTAATTGAAACTAAAAGCAACTAAATTGGCTTATAGGCAGAAATTCTACCTTGAAGTTGGACTGCAAACTTTTGTTATACACCGCAATACTAAAGCCAATATAGTGCTATGGAATTTAATTATGGGGTACCGACTCAGTGTCAATTATTTAAAAAATTAAAGGCGACAAAACAAAATTTTTCGAACGATTACTATAGCTCCATGGTACGTAAAAAACTCACGAATTCACAAGGATCTGTATGTTCCGTTAGTAAAAGACGAATTTTCAAAGTACGCGACAAGGTATATCAGCAAATTGGAACTTCGCCAAAATTTTCTTGCACGAGACATACTTAATTTTAACCATGAGAGCGTTCAATAGGTGATTTTACCAATATAGTTGGCGCAAAATAAAACTTTTCGTCTAGTATTAGCTGGACTTAGTATGTATGTATGTATGTATGTATGTATGTATGTATGTATGTATGTATGTATGTATGTATGTATGTATGTATGTATGTATGTATGTATGTATGTATGTATGTATGTATGTATGTATGTATGTATGTATGTATGTATGTATGTATGTATGTATGTATGTATGTATGTATGTATGTATGTATGTTGTATTTATGTATGTATGTATGTATGTATGCATGATGTATTTATGTATGTATGCACATCTATAGTTCAGATTTCTGTAGGAAGCATACTTTTAATAATTATACACATATTCTGGCATATGCAAGTTTATTCTCACATCCAGAAATCGTAGATACATGCTTCCTTTTTTTTAAAGTGGTGGTTGTTATTTTTTCGTGGTTCTCAATTTCTTTGAACATTTCTTCATCTTTTGTAATGCAACAAATACCTTTGTACTCGTATGTTGTATGGTTGTGAATTCAAATTAAGTCAGCGACAACATTTTGTGTTTTATTATTTTTTTACAAACCTCTTGTTCTCATTTCGTTTTATATTTTGTGAATAAAAAAATGTATTTTATAGGGTAAAAATTGATTTTTATAACATGTTTTTTTTTAATAGACACGCGACAATAAAAAGGAATTGAAACAAGGAACAGTGTAGAGAGAGAAATAGAGAGAGAAAGAGAGAGAGAGAGAGAGAGAAGAAAAAAGGATATACAAAGATAGAGGAAATAATCATAATGTGGATGTCTGCTGGTTACTTAAAATTAAATTAAATTTTACCGTTATAAAGTCATTCAATACGAATGATTGTACTTATGTAAATATTTGTATAAGATTTTTTATTTTATAAGTATCAATAAAACAAAATTAAACCATTCGTTTCGAACATTGGAATACAAATCCATTTACTTTTATAGCTACAGTGCTGTTCCTACGCTAAGCAACTCACACTGTATTTTAGAAAAATGTTATTTTTCTCTCAAATAAGAAGACCTTACGAACTCATTTTAATATATATTTATCACTTATATGATAACAAAACAGTTTATAAAAAAATAACAACAAAAATCTTTTTTGATATTTCAATAACGAACAAAAACAAAACTAACTCTATGAGAGGCTGTGCCTATGCTAAGCAACAAATTTTCTTATTCTCTTTCCCTTAAATATAACGGTTCTTTTGCGATGCATTTGAGTTCATTAATTGCAAATTACTTAAATCAATGCAGTTTAGTCCTACTAAGACTTTCTTCGTCTTTAAACTATAAATTTTCAACATGAAGCGCGTTCAATACGATAATAGCTTCAAATCTTCCGTTATATCATTGTGGAAGGCAGGGCAAAGTCAAATTGATAATTTAAAAATTAACAAATCAATGGTTTCACGGTGGATTCAAAATTATAAAACGATAGGCACTGTCGTAAAACCCAACACAGGCGCACCTCCACGTAAAATTTCCGACCGTGACGACAGACAAATTAAAATATTAATAAAAAAAAAACCATTTATAACTTCAAAAGAGGTAATGAAATCACTTAATTTGAATGTGGATTCCAGCACAGTCAGAAAACATATCATCAAGCTGGGCTTAAAAAGTTATAGGGCTGTCAAAAAACCAATGCTGACAAAAAAACACATGAAAAAACGGTAAGTGAATTTTAATTTACTTTAACAACAAATTCTATAGGACTTTTGTAATTTTTAGTCTTGAATTTGCAAAGCAACACATTAATTGGACTATCACAAAGTGGAACAGTGTGCTCTTTAGCGATGAAGTCAAAGTAAACCTCTTCAATTCAGACGGCATATGCACTGTGCGGCATATGAAAGGAAATCGGCTCGATCCACGCTATTGTAAGCAAACAATGAAACATGGAGGGGGAAACATTATGGTGTGGGCATGTTTCTCTGGCAAACGCCTTGGTCCTGTGCACAAAATAAACGATAAAATGGATCGATTCGTGTATAAGGACATCTTAGAAACGAAAATGCTCCCATATGCAGAATGGAATATGCCACTTCGATGGGTGTTTCAACATGATAACGACCCGAAACACACATCGAAGTTGGTCAAGGAATGGTTTCAGACGAAAAGGATTCAAGTGCTTGATTGGCCGGCACAATCACCCGACTTGAATCCTATCGAAAATTTGTTCGCCATTGTGAAACGACGCCTCGGATCGAGTCGATTTACAAATAAAGAAAATTTGTTAAACGGTTTTCAAAATGAATGGAAAAACATCCCCAAAAGCACATTGCAAAATTTAATTGCCTCAATGCCCAAGAGATGTGCTGCAGTCATAAAAAACAAAGGGTCATATACGAAATATTAATAAGTTGCTTAGCGTAGGCACAGCCTCTCATAGAGTTAGTTTTGTTTTTGTTCGTTATTGAAATATCAAAAAAGGTTTTTGTTGTTATTTTTTTATAAACTGTTTTGTTATCATATAAGTGATAAATATATATTAAAATGAGTTCGTAAGGTCTTCTTATTTGAGAGAAAAATAACATTTTTGTAAAATACAGTATGAGTTGCTTAGCGTAGGAACAGCACTGTATGTACTTTCCATAAGGCACCCACAGACGACATGTTGTTGGTTCTGTTTTTTACATGTATTTCCTCATGTAACTCTCCATGTATATCAAAATTCTAATTTTTACAGGAGGTTTATAATGTTTGCTCACTAATGTACATGTATATTTACGTCTGACATTGTTTCTGGTAGTTTTTTTTTTTTTTGTTTCTTCACTTGAATATTCAGGGCACAGATTCTAATGTCAGATGTTTAAACATAACAAAATAGAAGACGTCCGTCCTATTTGAAATTTTGCCAGACTGATATTGTTCATGTTTTTATGTGTGTGAAGATAAATATGCCGAGTTAAATATGTTTGACGTAATGGAATGACGTAACGACATATTTAAGTGTGAAGATAAATATGTTTGACGTAACGTCCCAACGAACTAACATGTTTGTTTATGTGTTTGAAATAACTTTTATTAAAAAAAAAAAATACACAATACCTTAAAACGAAAAAAATTGTGCAAATACAGCATAAACAAATGTTATTTGAAACTAAACTAAATGCTGAAATTTTAACATGGAACATATAAAACAATTTAGTGGAAAATTCGTGATCCGCGAAAGAATTTGCCCATATATGGGCTCATTTTTGGTTGTCACTCAATAGGACCTTTTGGAATAGGAAGCCAAGAGTGTCCACTAAACGCTGATATAAGTGGCTAATCTCAATTGTATTTGGGAGCTTTTTAAAAATAATAATAATTTTATAATACTTTATTTAATATTTTTCACCTTTATTTGTATGTTTAAAAGCAATATTCTGATCAAACTTTCATTTGAGTTCTTTTTTAATGTGATTTTATTGTCAAGAGTTTAAGATATTAGAACTTAACTTGGAAATGAAATTCTCATTGGCAGAACTATGTAATTATGTATATAAAATGTGTGTATGCTTTGTATGTAAGTGTTTTTTTATTCTTCAAGAAATTAAAAAAAAAATCAATTTACTAATTAAGATATCTTTCAGTTCAGGCCATGCATTCATTAAAAGGTATCCTTATGAAAAGCTTTCACGTTTGTGATGGTAAATGCTTGCAACTTGAAGATCTTTGCAAAAGAAAAAAAATTAATTTGATTAATTCTCTTTCAGATGCAGACAAAAAAAAAAACTTCATTATGGTCTTTTTAATTTAATAAAGAAAAAAATCTCACTGGCAACGAGAAGTTTTTCATACCATTGTAACTCTCTTCTGTAAATTTTTCTGTTTTCTACTGTTTTTGTGGTAAGTAATCAAAAACTAAATTTCATTTGAAATGGAAAAAATACTTTTTTTTCGCTTTTTTCATGAATTTTTTTACTTTCTTTGTATGTTGTTTCCTTATTGTGCAACAGTGTTTACTAGTTTTATTTGCCAACAGCACACATCACATATGCACGTATCAAACAAAACATCCCTACAAAAGATACTTTTTATTTCTCTTAATACATCCTTTCAACATTTTGTTTACCATTAGTTCCATAAAGTTTCAATCCCAAAAGGCATTTACGCTTTTATTATTATTTTTTCTTTCTTTTAATGTGTGCTTTATTTAGTTTCGCTTTTTTAATTTATTCAGTTTTGCTGCTTGTAGTTTTGAGTCTGTATGTAAAAAAAATTCTTGGTTTTTGGTCACGTACTTGGTGAATTACATTAAGGTAATCATTTTCCAAGCAAGAGCAAAAAACAAAGAAAGGAGGTGGTTAAGTTAATAGATTTAGATTTACAAATGTTTTTCTTTCTATATGAATATTAATTTTACAATTATTTTTTTTTTACTCGACATTGCTATTGAAGTTCATAATTTTCCAAATATTTTTAGATTTTCATTTGTGATTTTTTAACGTTGACTTTTTTCTTAAAAAGATGGATGAAACAAAAACAATGTTTTAAGCTAATGTGAAAGAACTTTTGTGTATTTAAACAATCTTATTATAAACAAAATTAAATGTCTACTACGGCTATTAAATAAATTCATAGATGATTGATTAACTTCATATCTAACCGTTCAATTCAAATGTGGTATATTTTTACAAAAACCTGTATCCCATACGTATTAAAAATGATTCGTTTTGTATATGTCTTTAACACGTCGATTAGCTCAAACAACTACATATGTTTACTACTGTTAAGTAGAAAAAGCAACAAACAATTTTTAAGTTCCAAGTACATGTAAGATGCAAAAGGTATTTCCCAGAAGCAGAATTCTCTTAATTGCACTTTCAAACGTATCATAATGTTAAAGATGTATAAATATTTGAACAGAGTTTTCTAGTTGATTTAGTTTAAAATTCAATTGAAACTGAGAGGAGGGCATTAGGAATAAAATGTTGTTGGCTATGCATAATTTTTTGCAAGTTTTTCATTGGGATTTTGAAACGAAGTTTTATATTCTTCTGCTCACATATCGCTCTTTTATTACAACATGGTCATAACGCAAAAAAGCTTGTTTCGAGAAAAACACATTTCAAATTTTTAGTTTCCATACAAGTCTTAGAAATTTTTTTTAGAAAATATCTCCTAAAGGAAACAGTTTAAAGGTAATTTAAATAAAATTTTGGCACAATATAAAAGGTAGTACTGTTAACAATTCTGCATTGTTAACCCGAAAAGCTAATTTTTTGAGATATGACTATGTTGCAATAGATGATCGATATGTATTTCTGATGTAGTAGAGTCTAAATTTTAGTTTTAAAGAATTTTTTATATATCTGTATTACTATATTGCGCACAGAGGCACGAATTTTAATTTGTATATCCTCTTTGTATTGTTTTAATTTATTTCGAAACTTTTTTGCAGGGTTTAAATATTATTTAGGAACTATAAGTATACATATATACGTATATGCGATTCCAGTCGACTCATTCTCGACTTCTTTGCGGATAAATCAAAATGTCTGTCATTAATACATTTATCGACTTTATTGTACTCGTACAATTAAATTCTTTTATCATTTTTATACATTTTTAACATTGTTTTAATGTGTGCAAAAAAGTTTGATTTTTGATGAAAACACATCTTTAAATTTTCAGACAAATTAAATGTAAGTAGAAGGGTAAAAAGTATAGAATAGTTTTAAAAAAATGTCCCTCTTTTTATATATTTATTGCATCCTCAGATTATAAACTAGCAATAAGTATACAGGTCTGATCAAAAAGTAACCGCTATTTTCAATTTTTTCAAAAAAGTATTTATTCACCAACGTCCTGTCCCCTTCAAAGTAATCCCGTAATGTATGCCAACGTTTTTTCCAATCCTCGAAACACTTCCGAAACGCGCTTAATAGTATCGCCAACATCTCCTGTTTCGATTTTTCTTTTATTTCCTCAATCGTAGCAAATCCCTTTCCTTTCATCTTTGTGTTCACTTTTAGAAAGAGGAAATAGTCACCGGTGGCCAAGTCCGGTGAACACGGTGCTTGAGGCATAATAACGGTTTTGTTTTTTGGCCATAAACTCAAGCATCGATGTGTGAGTATCATGGTGTAAAATCTATGCTTGTTTTTTCCACAATTCAAATTGCTTCAAGACGAATTGCTTCGAGCAAACGCATAACTTTAAGGTAGTATTCCTTATTGACCGTACGACCTTGTAGCAAGAATTCATGATGGACCACGCCATTGCAGTCCAAGAAAACAGTGAGCAAAACCTTCACATTTGACCGAACTTGACCGTGTTCAACAGTTCCTAAGCGATGTCTAATCGACGTATGCCAAGATCATCAGCCGAACGATATGCCAACATCATCAGCAACCTCTCTGATAGTGATTCGACGATTATCCAAAATCATTTTCTTCACTACTACCACAATTGAACTTGTGTTCTGCTCATAGTAGACTCGCCAAACGCCACCGTTGCCATTCAAATGTCGTTGTCCTTAATTTTATTTTTTACACAAAACTTAATACAGTTTCTTTGATGCATTTTTTTCGAATAGTAAAAAATCGAAGAGCCCACCAAAACACGACTACCTTTTTATCAGTCAAAAACAAACTGACAATCCAAAATGGCTGATATTGCCAACGTATATAACAGAAAAAAATGTGAAAATCGAACATACCTAACTCTCGAAATTTGAAAATAACGGTTTTTTTTTATCAGACTCATACAAATCTTAAAATTTAGGATACAATTAACTACCTATACATTTAAGAAATAGTTTCAAAAAGCACATGACCTTTTGGGAAGATTAAACGTGAGCCTCAAAAAGTACGTTTAGCGTTATATATATTATAATGCTAAACATACTTTTTGGCCTCACATTAAATGTACCCAAAAGGTAGTGTGCTATTCGACACTATTTCCAAAATGGTTACTTAGTTAATTTTGTCACCAGCAATTAAAACTTGAGGTACAATTTATAACAATTGAAAATAACAATAATTTTGGAATGAATATTTTGTGTAGCTCCCACAAAGATACTTTTAGTTCTTAGCAGTCTATGTGTTGCTGAAAATGATTTATCGCTTAAAGATCACAAACATCTTTAAGGTTAAGTATATTTCCATAAAACTTCGTTATTGTATTTGGCGATTTTCATTTACCTAATACATTAGAGTTTTCTCCTCAATTTTGTCATTATTACTTGTCTATTTTAATGAATTGTTAAGGTGGCGATATTTTTCGCAATATATGAACAGGATGTTACATATGTTTGAATATAGCGAAGATTGTTTCCTAAAAAATACAAAAGAAAGTATACAATTTTTCATTCTTCCCTCATTTTATTATGGGAAATATTCAGAGCTTTGTATTCAATACAATACGTTATATTTTGTCAATTATACATCGGGTGGTTAAATTTTGAAAGCCGAAGTTGAATGTGAACCACACCTAAACGTGAAGTTTTTGTCTACATTTCATTTGGCATTTCTCATTTTCAGACTAACACAATTTGGATAATGGAACGATACACAATCGAGCAACGCATTAAATTTATTCAGGTTCATTATGGAAATGGGCGTTCAAATCAAAATGCATATCGTGCACTTCGTGATTTTTTCGGACAATTTAATCGACCAAATTCGCAAACAATCGGAAAAATTTTAGCAAACAAGGTCTGTAAGAGATGTGAAAGCAGCAGTGCATGCTCGTACAGCTCGTTCTGCAGAAAATATTGCTGCTGTTCGCGATAGTATGAGTAAAGAGCAGTTCACCTCAACTCGTCATCGTGCTCAACAATTGCACCTCTCGCGCTTGACGTCGTTGAACATTATGCATAAAGACGTGAATTTACACGCTTACAAGGTGCAATGAACTCAAGAACTAAAGCCTCTTGACCATCCCAAGTGTCGTCCATGATCGGAACGGTGGAAAGAAATGACAACAGTGGATGATAAATTTTCGAAGAAAATCATCTTCAGTGATGAGTCAAATTTTCACCTCAATAAATTTGTCAATAAGCAGAATTGTCGCATTTGGGCCAATGATGATCCAAGAGTGATTGTCGAAAAACCAATGCACTCGCAAAAAGTGACTGTTTAGTGCGGTTGATTTGCAGCATCATCGGGCGTATTTTTCCCAAAATAAAGCCGTTTAGGCAGTTACTGGTGTTCGTTATCGTGAGATGATAACAAACTTTCCATCATCCACATCTTCCGAATTCGACAAATTCAATGGCCGTGTTATCCCACGTGGTGGATATGCCAAATGGACGCCATGATCATGTGATTTGACACAGTTGGACATCTTTCTTTGGGGTTAATTCGGTTTGGGGATAATTCGGCACATTAACGACACAATGTCAGTCAAAACATGAAGAAAATCCACAAAATCGCTTTGAATGAACGAAAAGCTAAGTTGCGTGAGTCACCTGACATCGTAGTTATCAAAAGATGGCGTTAGCTTTATATTACATGAGCATTTGAATATGAGAAAGCTCTGTCAAAGTGGGTGATGCGTTTGCTCATTGTTGACCAAAAACGAGAACTTGTTGATGATTCTGAGCAGTTCATGTTTAAACGTAACAACCCAGAATTTTTGCATTGATATGTGACAATTGGATGAAACATGGATCCTTCATTTCACTCCAGAATCAAAAGGATCGTCATCTGAGTGGACAGCAACTGGTGAAGCTCGATCAAAGCGCCCGAAAGCACAAAAATTGGCTAGAAAGTTTGGTGTGCGTGGTGTAATATTCATCGATATCTTGAGAAAGAAAATACCATTAACAGTCCAAGACCGAAATTGCAAAGAAACGACTGCATATGGCAAAGAAAAAAATTTAGTTTCATCAAGACAACGCACCATTTCACAAGTCAATCAAAACAATGGCAAAACTACATTAATTAAACTTCGAATTGCTATGACATTCAGCGTATTCGCCAGATTTGGCTTCCAGCTGGCTGTTCTGGCTGTTCGCAGATCTGAAATAAATGCTCGCCTGTAAGAAATTTCGCACGAATTAAGGGGTTATCGGTGAAACTGCGGCCTATTTTGAGGGCAAAGATAAATCGTTCTACAAAAGTGGTATTAAAATGCTAGAGCAGCGCTAGAAGGATTGCGGTGCTCTTAATGGGGATTATGTTGATGAATAAAGCTTATTTTGAACCAAACAATCTGTGTTTCCTTTGTTAGGCCCGGGACTTTTCAGCCCATGTCTTAATTGAGCCATACCAATATTTTCATAATAAAAATAAATGGCTATAAATTTAAATTATTTGTTTTTGATTCAAAATCAGCATACACCTTTAAAATTGATCATCGTTTACAATAACAATTGTAAACCATAACTTTGCAAGTGATCCTAAATCGTTATTGGCATTTGTTAACAAAAGAAAATTCAATTACTGTCCATATGTTATTAAATATTTTGTTACTGAGCCCAGCGAGGAGTTGATAGTAACATGTTTGTCTACTATTTGAGCCACAAAAAGGTCTAGAAGCGTTAATTCGCACGTTTACTTAAGTAAATCAAATGTGGCACGAGCTGTGTGACATGTTGCCTCGTTTTGTTGAATTCGCAGCTCTTGCACATCAAGGTTCTTCAACTGATGAACGAAAAAGTCAGTAATCATGGTACTGTAATAGTCACCATTGTCTTTGACGTTCTAACCAGCCTAGTTTTTAAAAAAGTATGGGCTAATTATACCACTACCAATAAACCTTAGCAAACTGACAGTTTCTCTGGATGTTACGGTATCTCAACATACACTTGAGGATTGTGGTTACTCCATATATGGCAATCAATCAAGCAAAAGTGAGCTTTATCCCTAAACAAATTCGCTTATGAAAATCGGGAGCAATTTTGTTTTGGGGCCCATTTGCACGATTTCGAAATTTTGTTCAGACGTCAGTCTATTCGTATTGAAATACCAAACCAAACTAAATAAAAACAAGTAAGAGTGTAGTATATTCTGATGGGCCGAATCTAAAATACCCTTCATGATAGCCACGTAAATATATAGTATATCTTACAAATTTAAACTAAACATGCTCGGATATATATGGATAGATATCGCAAATTTTCAATTTCTTTAACTTCTTTTTATTACCACAACTGCTTATGCAAAAAAAAGTTATTTTAGTTCGCTTACGCGACATTTGCATGCAAAAAAATCGGTTTAGGCTATATCTCGGGTATATATGAACCAATATCGAAAATTTTTATTTTCTGTTCGGCTATACCTATACATACATATATATATATATATATGGACCGATACCAGAAATTTCCATTTTCTGTATTTATATAACCTTCTTTTACAAACAGAATTGCTTTTAGCTAAAAAAAAAATTTTTTCATGAAAAAATCGGTTCAGACTATTTTTTATATTTTATGTATTTGGTAACGTTTTTCAGAAAAAAAAAGTTGTTCAAGTTCGCTTACGCGACATTTTCATGAACAAATCGGTTTATGCTATATCTCGGGTATAATTGGACCGATATCGGAAATTTTCATTTTCTGTATTTATATAGCCTCTTTTACTACCACAACTGCTTTTAAGAAAAAAAAAATTGTATCATGTAAAACACGGTTTAGAATATATCTCGGATATATGTACATACTCATATGTAGTGGACGCTGCTTTAAACGCTTATGCCGACTGTTATTGTCGTATTGTATTAAAACACAAACAATAGCAATTACAAATTTAAATTGCAACATGTTATATTACTGGCTATTTAGTGATATAATGTAAGCTTTTATATTAAACGAACAACGTAATCAGTACACAAAACGGAAAATCCTTGTAAAAATGGAATCAATAATACGTGCACACGTAAGTTTATAAGAAAAAATAAAATATTCCAAAATATTTTAAGTAAACATAACAACACTTAATTAGTTCCTAATAAATAAATCAGTTCCTAAATAAATTTCGTAATTATCATAAAAGCTATCTTGGGAACTTTAAACAAAGATCCTATATTAACTAATTAAATATTTGTGCTCAGTAGATACTAATTTTTGTGTCTAAAGCATTGCTGCAAAAGTCCATTCATAGGCCATTTATTTAAGACGTGTCGAGCGAGATTGTATACTTCAGTGTTATAAATTCCTATTTATTTAATATTAACGCTTCCTGTACGCTTTCATAGCACTTTATTAAATTAAAAAAAAAAGAATATTTCTAGAAGTGTGTCTAAGAAACATGCAAGCAGAATTAGTAGCATGACATTGCTATGTTCTTTTGTCTGCGTGAGGACACCATAAAAATTTACTGAATGTGTGCAAAAAATTATGTAAAAAAACAATGATAAAAAGAAGTTTTTATTTATTTATGCATATTTTTAGCGCATATGTATGTATGTACTCGTATGTTGGCGTAATAAATACATATACTTTTTTTTTCTTTTTTCAACTTGAATCTTAAAAGCCTGTTGAAAACATCACTTTGTCACAATGTTTGATGTAAGAGTATAAAAAAAAGCTTCAAAGAAATAAATACAGAAAATAGTAAAAACTTTGTTTTTAACTCTCCAGCTTTATTTGGTTTATATTCTTCCACATACATATTTTTTGTTAGTAAAGTTTCAATTTTTAGCTATGAGTGGAGGAAAGAAAGAGCAAGTATAGCGTAAGGAATCTGTTGGCTGATTTGATGTTATGGCAACTTAAAGTAACATTTATTCTTCAAATCTCGGCATGAATGACAAGACCGGAGTTCGAGATGATTTATGTTAGAAGCTTTGCTTTACAAATAAATTAAAATGAATAAAGCAGAAATCGTTATAAACGATTTTTTAATAATAAAATGCCAAACATTGTAAAGAATTAGGTGGCTAAGTTTATTAAGAAAAATTTCATGGAAAATTTATAAATCAGTATTGTTATGGAAACTGATCCTTTTAAAAAATAACGATTTCAGAAAGTGCGATAGAAAACCATTGTTTTTGAAAATACTTTATACAAATTTTTTTATGATTGCACGTTAATATAAAGTACAATTGCAATCAAATTAGTAATCAAAAATATCTCTAAAAACTAATATAATACGATATTTAATGTACACAGAAATTACCAATAAAAATTATAAATAGCTTGTTTTCTATGTTTCCCAGCTATCTATACCAGTAAAAAATTATAAATAGCTTGTTTTCTATGTTTCCCAGCTATCTATATGTCGACATTTCATAGGAACTACCCTAATCATCAGTAGACTTTGGAAATTTTTGAAAGATATTCTCAAACATTCAACTTTATATCCCAACAATCCAAATAAATTGCTGAGAATTTAAAAAGAAAAATGCTCTAATAATATCCGTCAAAACACAAAAACAAGCTTTTCTATTTATAAACGTCTCTAACATTTCTTTACATCTTTCAAACAAATGAACAACCGTTGGTTGCTACGATTTGTTTTTTGAAAGTATCGAAAAGCAGAGAACAAAAATTCAAACAATTAAGTTTTTTATTCGCTATTTAAGCTTCTAACATTTATACCAGTAAAAAATTATAAATAGCTTGTTTTCTATGTTTCCCAGCTATCTATATGTCGACATTTCATAGGAACCACCCTAATCATCAGTAGACTTTGGAAATTTTTGAAAGATATTCTCAAACATTCAACTTTATATCCCAACAATCCAAATAAATTGCTGAGAATTTAAAAAGAAAAATGCTCTAATAATATCCGTCAAAACACAAAAAACAAGCTTTTCTATTTATAAACGTCTCTAACATTTCTTTACACCTTTCAAACAAATGAACAACCGTTGGTTGCTACGATTTGTTTTTTGAAAGTATCGAAAAGCAGAGAACAAAAATTCAAACAATTAAGTTTTTTATTCGCTATTTAAGCTTCTAACATTTATACCAGTAAAAAATTATAAATAGCTTGTTTTCTATGTTTCCCAGCTATCTATATGTCGACATTTCATAGGAACTACCCTAATCATCAGTAGACTTTGGAAATTTTTGAAAGATATTCTCAAACATTCAACTTTATATCCCAACAATCCAAATAAATTGCTGAGAATTTAAAAAGAAAAATGCTCTAATAATATCCGTCAAAACACAAAAAACAAGCTTGTTTTTTGTGTTTTGACAGGTATTATTAGAGCATTTTTCTTTTAAATTCTCAACAATTTATTTATATTATTGGGATATAAAGCTGAATGTTTGAGAATATCTTTCAAAAATTTCCAAAGTCTACTGATGATTAGGGTAGTTCCTATGAAATGTCGACATATAGATAGCTGGGAAACATAGAAAACAAGCTATTTATAATTTTTTACTGGTATAAATGTTAGAAGCTTAAATAGCGAATAAAAAACTTAATTGCTTGAATTTTTGTTCTCTGCTTTTCGATACTTTCAAAAAACAAATCGTAGCAACCAACGGTTGTTCATTTGTTTGAAAGGTGTAAAGAAATGTTAGAGACGTTTATAAATAGAAAAGCTTGTTTTTTGTGTTTTGACGGATATTATTAGAGCATTTTTCTTTTTAAATTCTCAGCAATTTATTTGGATTGTTGGGATATAAAGTTGAATGTTTGAGAATATCTTTCAAAAATTTCCAAAGTCTACTGATGATTAGGGTAGTTCCTATGAAATGTCGACATATAGATAGCTGGGAAACATAGAAAACAAGCTATTTATAATTTTTTACTGGTATAAATGTTAGAAGCTTAAATAGCGAATAAAAAACTTAATTGTTTGAATTTTTGTTCTCTGCTTTTCGATACTTTCAAAAAACAAATCGTAGCAACCAACGGTTGTTCATTTGTTTGAAAGGTGTAAAGAAATGTTAGAGACGTTTATAAATAGAAAAGCTTGTTTTTTGTGTTTTGACGGATATTATTAGAGCATTTTTCTTTTTAAATTCTCAGCAATTTATTTGGATTGTTGGGATATAAAGTTGAATGTTTGAGAATATCTTTCAAAAATTTCCAAAGTCTACTGATGATTAGGGTAGTTCCTATGAAATGTCGACATATAGATAGCTGGGAAACATAGAAAACAAGCTATTTATAATTTTTTACTGGTATAAATGTTAGAAGCTTAAATAGCGAATAAAAAACTTAATTGTTTGAATTTTTGTTCTCTGCTTTTCGATACTTTCAAAAAACAAATCGTAGCAACCAACGGTTGTTCATTTGTTTGAAAGGTGTAAAGAAATGTTAGAGACGTTTATAAATAGAAAAGCTTGTTTTTTGTGTTTTGACGGATATTATTAGAGCATTTTTCTTTTTAAATTCTCAGCAATTTATTTGGATTGTTGGGATATAAAGTTGAATGTTTGAGAATATCTTTCAAAAATTTCCAAAGTCTACTGATGATTAGGGTAGTTCCTATGAAATGTCGACATATAGATAGCTGGGAAACATAGAAAACAAGCTATTTATAATTTTTTACTGTTAAATTATTTTATTAATTTTTAATGACAGCAAGTAAAATGCAATATATTTGGTTCAGATTGCATGCGATAAACAAAAGAAATAATATAAAACAAAAAAAGCAAGAAATTCATATTTACGACGGCGAATTGATATTGAAGCCTACCTAAGTAGGAAACAAAAAATTTCTTCCCAAAAAGCATTTATTTCTCAACATAGTCTCCTTTTAGCTCAATACACTTAGAAGACGATATTCCAACTTTTCTATACAACCCCTCAAAATATGCTTTAGTTTCGGTAATCACTATAAGGTCGATGATCAACCAATTCGAAGTGTATTTCATGTAATTTTAGCATTATATCTAATGCTGTGGGAACCGGTGCATTGTCTTGAAGAAAGAACACTTTTTTCTTCTTGAACCGTGGTCGTTTTTTCTTGATTGCATCGATCAATTCATCCAATAATACACGATAATACTTTTCTGTGGTTGTGGATGCTTTTTCAAGCATCAGCAGCAGTATTCCGTATGCATGCCAAAATACAGTGACCATAAGCTTGCCAGCCGATTTCAGTGTCTTCGCCTTCTGCGGAGCACTCCCACCCATTGTTTCGATTGATTTCTGGTTTCAGATATGTAATGATGGACCCACGTTTCATAACAGTTATTAATTGACACCAAATATCAACAGGATTACGCTTTATCATGTCCAAACACCGCTGTCAAGTGGTCTGACGAAATTGTTTTGTTTGACACTGAGCAAACGCAACACCCATTTTGCCGATAGCTTTTCCATGTGCAAATATTCATGGTATATGTTGAACACACGTTCATATGAAAAATCTCACGTAACTTGACTCGGCGATTATTCATAAAGATATAAAAATTTTTATCCGCTCATCTTCCTTTGTTCTACTGGAACTCATTCTCTAAAATGGAATATTGCAGGCAGGGGGGATTAGAAGGTACGAGCTCTTCAGCAAAGAGTATGTTCATATGGCTTCAAAAACATGGCAAAAGGTTCGACCTGTGTGAGCCTTGCAAGCCACACGCGATGGGGTTCTGGATCGTGATTAATAGGCTTAGTACATCCATCATCAGGTAAGACCATCAATGCTGATGTAAATCAATTTCACATCGCTTTTTACTTACGTAAACAAAACATTTTGTAGCCTCAGAAGCATTCATGGGTAGGAGATATTAATAACTTACTTTTGTTGTCTCACACACTCGTGGTGTTGTCGAAATTCGTTCTAATCAGCGAAATTTGAAGCAGATTTATTTCTAATTGTTTCGTCAGCGAACGACGAACAAAACATATCAGATGACCAGGTTTTTTATATAAACAAAATATTTTTCACGAAATACTACTTTTTGTATTTATATTAATCCATGTAGTAAATAATTTATGAATATGTTTTCAATATACATACATACATAAAGTCCTCAGATGTGCTCAAAAATCTTTCTTTCGAATGGGATTTATATAGGTTGACTTTTAATATGGCCAACTTAGTATTTATGTGAAAAACTGTTATTTACACAAAAGTTCGTTGATATTGTGTTTCACACGATAAATTTATGCAACGAATATTAGCCGGCGAATTCGTTGCGATGGGCGAAATTCGTTGCAGTTATGTTTCCTAGCAATAATCATCTAGCTTTGTAGTTTAAATTAGCTTTTGCCAGCGGCTTCGCTCGCCAACACAGTTTCATACAAACTTGTATCCCCTATTTTATCCCTTTGGGGGTAGAATTAATCCAAATTCTTTCTTAGAGGATGCCAACGTCATAACGTCTACCTGTATGACAAATTTCAGCCCGATCCGTCCAATGGTTTGGGATGTGTGCTGATAGATCACTATGTCAGTCAATTATATCTATTTATACAATGCCCAATTTTCGATGATTTTTTCCACCGGCATAAAAAGTACAACAAACAGTAACTTTTTCTGGATATAACGGTATATCAGTATACACCTGAGGATTCATTGCCATCATTTGATATACGCCAGTTTTGTTTATTGACGTATCCATTCAAACAAAAGCAAGCTTTAGCGCTAAATATAATTAGCTTATAAACAAAAGTATGATTTTCAAATTAAATTTCTACAATTCGGAAGTATTGTTCAGGCGTCAGTTCATTCAGGACAGGACTTATGAATTTAATTTCCAAACATTTACGTTACAAACGATTCGTTAACTTTCTAAAATTAGAGCGAAATAAAAAATGTCCATGTGCAAATAAAACCATTTTGTATGTTTGTATGATACCAAATTGAAAAAGGGGAGCAAAAATCAATAAGAGTAGGCATTCACAAACATCATTCTAACTATATGCGCTGTACCCTTCAATATCATCACCCACATCATCTTCATCGACTACGTTTAGCCGTCATTGTTTGTTTGCAAGAAGAATGATACGGATGGAGTGGTAACTAACATCAACTTCTTTACTTTATAGACCCCAAAAAAACCAAATGCAAATACAATACTCAGGGATTTAATACCCAGGAATGTACAACATTTAGAAAGATATGAAAAAAGTTTGTGCTGAAGTTTCAGAAAACTTAAAATGGGTGTGGGCAAGGCAGCTCTACTAGATAGTGGCACAGATAACGTTTGTTTTGCTTCTAGAAAAATTTTAATTAAATTTAATTTTAATTTTTAAAATTTTGTTTACAAGCTACCATACAGAGAGAAAACTTTTACAAGCAACGCAGATTTTTAGTACATTATTCTGACACCTTCTACCAACAAAACACGTTAGATATTTTTTTTTATTGTTGTATTTATTATAGCAGCACCGCAACCTGGTAAAGCTGTCTTGGTTCTGAGTGTTTATGTCTGTGCTCTTAAGTTTTCCATGTAAAATATTTTTGGGCCAGATGAAATCCGTAAGACCTAAAAATATAGATAACCTAAAGCGAAAATTAGTATCTCTCGTAATGTTTTTCTAAGAACTTAATGAGAGAAATCCAAAAATGAAAAAATTAATAGTTAAAGCGAGACACGTCTAAAAAAGCAATATATCGAATTTAATATGTACACACGTGAGGAAAAGGTAGTTTGAAATATGGTTATAACAATGTCAGTATATATTGTATAACATTGGGTGGTATTATTAAAAACGCTGTATTATCAATTTAATTGTAGTTTGCTTATCAAAAAATATGTCACTGTTTGCATTTCTTGTTCTTCTATTGTTATCGCCTATAAATTTCGGGATTGCATGTAATAATAATGGCTTTTACGAAAATTGTTTAAAACAACCATAGCTCTAACACACTCAGTATCATAAACAAATATGTTTGTATGATACGCTAATTTATATATAACAGAACTATGTTCACAAGCTAACTTATTATTGTGATCAATTTCGTTTCAGCCGCTGATTAACAATTTTTTATTTTATTTTTTTTTTTTTTTTTGATAAAAGCATTTGTTTTGGGCTGTGTGGTGTTTAATTTAAAGAAAAATATTTGCATGTTGATGTTATTAAAAAAGGAAAAAGCTGAAAATTATACAAAAATAAAATGAGTATTCGTTGATAGTGCAACCAAATATACTATGGCAAAGTCTACTAAACTTTCGGCAATATTACTGTTATACCCAAACATACTATTGTCACAACAATCGAAAATTCTTAGGTTAACCAAACTACAATTGTAATCAACTATACTATGTTACATTTAATCATATTGATATGGTCATTTATTACTCTTACAATTGCAACCACAGGCAAAATTCTCAAAATATGCTCCCCCTCATTCTAAGAGGTGTCATCGTAGTCACATGAAAGCAGCATAAAAACATTGGCATTTATTTACTCGTTGACAACAACGATTGAACCTTGCCGACATTCACTATCTACGAATTGATATTGGAGCTAAGAAGAACTTTTTTTTTTAAAATTGCGGTCTGTCAAACGCCAGCTGTTAAAATTTTACCCAAATTCATCGATTAGTTTATTTGTTGTAGTAGTTTAAAGTAACCAACTTTTGTGTTTCTTGAAAAAAGTTAATTTCGTGTAGTCATTAACACTGTTATTTGAAAGGGAAAACGGCAAAATACACAAAAGAAAAGCCCGATAAACGTTACGGCAAATCCACTCCGTCAGATTACAATGTGAAATATTTTACTGCTGAATCTAAACGCAGCCGAACAAGCACTGCAAAAGGCTAAATTAAGAGGTTACAAAAGTAAATATCAAGAAAATCCTCGATATCGTTATGAATGAACCCCGAGTCAAGTTACGTAAGATTTTTCAAATGGTAAACATATCATATGAACGTGTGTTCAATATTTTGCATGAAGATTTGCATACGAAAAACTATTGGTAAGATAGGTGCCGTGTTTGCTCAGAGTCGAACAAAAACGAGTTCGACAGACCACTTCACAGAAGTGTTTGGACATGATACAGCGTAATTCTGTTAATTTTTGGCTTCGATCATTAACTGTTAATGAAACGTGGGTGCACTACTACACTCCTGAAACCAAAAATCAATCGAAACAATAGGTGGAAGTGCTCCGAGGAATGCGAAGACAGTGAAATCGCCTGGCAAGGTTATGGCCACTGTATTTTGGATTCACAAGGAATATTCCTCATGGATTATCGTGAAAAAGGATCCACAATCACAGGAAAGTATTATCATGCATTATTGGATCAATTGGTTGATGCAATCAATAAAAAACGACCACATTTAAAAAAGAAAAAAGAGCTCTTTCTTCAAGACAACGCACCGATTCCCACAGCATTAGATACGATGCTAAAATACACTTCGAATTGGTTGATCATTAACCTTATAACCCGGATTTAGCTCCTACTGAATTTTTCCTGTTTCCAAACTTGAAAAAAATGGATCGCAGGAAAAAGATTCATCTCAAACGAAGAAGTGATTACAGAAACTAACGCATATTTTGAGGGTTTCTCAAAATCGTATTATTCAGATTGTATAAAAAAGTTCGAATAGCGTCTTACTAAGTGTTGAGCTAAAACGAAACCATGTTGAGTAATAAATGGTTTTTGAAAAAAGCTTCAATATTAATCCGCCCTCGTATAGATTAAGTCTATGATATATCGAAGGCCTATCAAAGAATACTTAATGGCTTTTGAAGACAGGTGTAGAATCAAGAGTTTTTTAATGTTACCTTAATGTGACGACGATGACGACTCTTGGAATATGGAGTATTATCAATGTATTATTGCAGCTAATAGATTTTTCAACATCAAGGAAGAAATTTATGTTTCCATCCCATTGAGATGTAGCCCGTTTATTTTATTCGAATTATTGCTTGTATTTCATTTTATGCCATATTTTACATTTAAGTTTCAATTTATTATCATTTGTATTCATATTGTCTTAATTACGATGAAATTAAGGTTCCTTTGAAATAAAGCTACTATTATTACCATAATTAAAGAAAGTAATATGGTTGTACATATCGATGATATTGTCGATATGACTGTAATTATGATAAGTTTAATTAATACTATGGTTACTACTATAACAATATTGAACCAATATATTACAGTTACTTATATCATGTATTTGCCAATACTATGGGGAGCCAAATATGTTTTTAATATACCAATAAAGTAATATCAAGTACAACCATATAATTCAACAATGGTATGAATCTATTCGTTTAGAAACTAGATTTATTTTCCACTTTTACAAATTAAATAATTATAATTAATACTGTGTGTCGTAACATTTTCAAAAATGTTACAATTTTTATTTGGCTGACTTACTTAAAACTTAATATGGAAAAGAAAAATCAATGGGAAATTAAAGGGCGCCCCCATAAAGGAAGCTCTGACTCTTATGGTATTTTCGCGTCTACGCAAATTTCGTAATAGATTATATAAAGCTTTATTCATGAATCTGTCACAAAACTGTTATAGGCATTGTTTAAATTTGGCAACCACGATAAGGAGGTATATCTTTTTATAGAATCTGAAATAATCGTTTACTTGACTTTTATAAAATAATATTCGGTGCATTGTTAAAATAATATTTAAATAAAAATATATAAAAACGTTTTGAAATAATTTCTGCTTTGCGACATTCATGTCAAATTCTCTTCATATAAGGCTCCTTTGTTTTACTTTCAAGCACTGTTTTTAACGTTAATGTAAAATCAATGTTATCCCACTCATGTTTCAGTTTCAGATTTTTTTCTCTATAACACAAAAGAATCCATAAGAATCATTGTTATTGCTGTTGCTCGTTCACTTAATTTACAGAAGAAAATGGTTTATTGTTATTCAGAAACGTACAAGCATGATGATTAAAATAACAACAACTACAATAATTCAGATGTTGTGTCAACGGTGGTGATATTATTCCAAACTTTGGTGGGGGGTCTAAATTGGGGTAGGAAATGAGATGTTTAGAAAAGATGTGTTTTTCCAAGAATGGTATTCAAAATTAAAAAAAGAGAAAAAAATAGGCTTAAACGCACATAATAAACAAATTTTAGAAACAAAACTTTTTTACTGTTGCCTGGTATTTTAGCAATGATTACTTTTTTTGTATTTTATGAAGTAAATTAATATGCTAATGACGGTAAAAAGGTAATGTGCAACTAATTGTGTGAAAACATTTTTAAGTAAAAAAACAAAAAAAAAAAAAAAAAACTAAGTATATTAAATATTAAAAGTTCTTCAAAAGTTATTAGTCTTAAAAATATTTCTTTTGTTTTATTCCTTTAAAAGCAGATAAACTTTAAAACAATATAAATCTTTTCGTTAACCATAAACATTTGAAGCAAACGAATTATTCGATTCGATTGGCATTGATAAGCCTTTTTTAACATTTAAGTTGTCGTTTTTTTTAATTCGATTTATACATACGTAGTAGTTTTTATTTTTATTTATTCTTTATTTTTCTGCTATAAACTCTTTTTCCTGTCAGTGTTTATATATAGTTTTTTCTTTTACAATTCTGTGCCATAAATCTCCAGTTTTTTGTTGCAGTTACTGTCTCGTCTTTATCCCTCTTTAACAATGAAAATGAAGAAAAAATGTTAAAGCACTCTACACTGGTATTCACTGCAGGACGCTATGTTTTGCTTACTATAAATATTTTAAAATAATATTCATGATACTAAAGAAGACGCCACAAAAACTTAAAAACTTTTGGACAAATTCATTGTTTTTGTGAAACATTCAACCAATAATTAGACTAGTTGAAAATCTTATGTACTTATGAGTACATCGGTTGACATACTAATAATTTGACAAGTGAATAAATTTTTTATTTAATGTAGGGGTTTTTAGGTTTCAACTGGCCACATTCTTCACCCAGTTTAACAACTCCCAAATTTGTTTTCTTTGGTAAACTATAGGGTAAGGTGTATGCCAATTTGCTAAGAAGTATCCAACAGCTTAAGGCGAATATCCCAGAAAAAGAGGGGGCGCTGAAGGCTGAAATTTTATGATTTATGGGAAATGCTCTGAAAAAAAAACACGTCAGACCGAAGAAAGTAATGGGCAAAATATAAAACTTATTATTTTCCAAACATAATGTGAACATATTATCAAGCTATAATCTAAATTGTAAAACATAAATAAACCAGAAAGAAACAAGTTATTCATTAAATAAATCACAACTTTAGTTATATAAACGAGATTTCCATGTTTTAAGGAAGAACTTTTCTTATACTCCAGATTCGGCTCTACTTTTGGACTTTTATGCTGTTGAATTATTTTAAACATGTTTAAACAATTACGTAATTTTTCCGAATGTTTGTTTCAGCATAAAGTTGGTATTAGTGACCCGATTTTAAAAATTATATTTCCAAGTAATATTCCCTACTTGCATCCTTTTTTGGAAATCAGGTTACCGAAACGCTCCTGGAAAAAATTGTGAATTGAAGGATTTTCAAAACTCCTTTCTCTTTAAAGTGATTTACTTGCAGCTTGAGATGAAACAAGTTTTTTTTTAAACTGTTACCTTTGTCTTGATTTTGTTTTTTTTTCAATTCTGTAGGGGTTGAAATTATTGAAATCTACATTTATGAACAAAATAAAAAATAGGAATTGTATTACTTTATACTCAATTATCCGAACTGAGTATTTAAGCGTGGAATAAATAACCGTTGAGTTTTGTTAGAAAAATATAAAATAAAACAACTCGTCTTTTATATTTAAGATAAGAAAATGTGAAAGGTATTTAACAGCAAGGTTATTAAACAGGTTCTACCGTAGCACAAGATAGGAAGATTCTAGAATTTTGTTTTTTTTTAGCATACGAGCAAGCCCATTGAAGAATATTTTAGAGTTTTGTTTTTATTTTCATAAAAGAAGCCAGTTTAACTGATATAGAATTGAAAATATAGTTCGCACAAGTATTATTGTTTTTGTTAAAAAAGTTTAATTGTATTTTATCGAACTTGTACTAAATAAATATGCGACAATTGAAGGGAGTTCGAAATTTTTGTTCTAGATATTGTGTGTTCCAGATATTAAAAATATATTTCTTTGCTTTATGCTGATTTGCTCTCTCTAAATTAAACCCCTTGTACAAATAAAATGGAAAAACTTTACTATCGAGCTACTACTTACTATAGGTTTTATGGACCTAGATAATAGAGAACGGGTTGGTTGCGAAAAAACTTTTGTTCACAAAGACGTCAATCGTAACTTTTAACCGGAGTATTCGTACCGTACATACATATATAGTTATTCACAACATTTTGTAAAACTTACTCTAATGAAAACGGCACACGAAGGAACAAACGCAAATTTGGTGAAAAAAGCATAAATATTAATACTTAATTAATTAGCATAAGATTCGTACGCATTCATTTTTCTGCAGCAGATTTTAAAAATACAGCACAACAAAAGCGTTGTAGTTTGGAAAAGTTAATGTGTGCGTGAAGCATACTCATAACAAAAACTTGCTCACTCTCGTTCCTCTACTAGGTTTAACAAATGTTTTGAAAAATAAGTAGAGTTGAAAATTTAATTCAGATGTTATCAAGTAAAAATTTGTCTTATTGTGAGTCTAACTAATTACATTATCGTGAAGTGCACTTGTGATTCGACCTTGTCTTATCAGAATAACGCGTAAAGTGTAGTCTTCCTTACCGTGCACTTTAACCAAACTTTTTATACTATTACGGTGATGGCATTGTTATATATTTTACTATTCGTAGATGTTGGAAGTTTTTATTTTATTTTTCTCATGTGTTGTTAAGAACATACATGCATTTTTTCTTCTAGCATTTTTTCGATGGATATTACATCTTCTATGAATGCAAAAGTAACTATACAAATGTTGCCAGTTGTCTACGACTTACGACTAAACTATTCATGGACTACAAACACATTCATTCCTGGCTAAACTCTGTTATTTATTTTTATTTTTTGTTTTTTTTTTTTTTTTTTTTGTTGCGCTCCTTCAATGCTTCACGTTATATTCAGTTGTCGACTTGTATGTATATGGCAATGGCAAAAGCTACAAAAAAATAAGTATATCGCAAAACTTTTAATGTGTACATGTACTTGCATTGTGTATGCTGAATACTTGTAGATTTTGGCAAAAAAGAGAAAAAAAAAAAAGTTATAGTTATATACATTAGGGAAGATTTTCTCCAAGTAAAATGTAATCCCATTCTAAATCATACTTTTTAGAATGGTTTGATTTGTACAAAAATAAGATAGGTATGTTGTATATTACGAGTAACTTATTATTTTACCGTTACTGAAAAAAACTATCACAAACGAGTTTGCAGTAAAATTTTTGTAGTTTCTATTTTGTGAAACTTGAGGCGCAATTTTATATATAAAATGACCAGTTCAAATTGTTTAAATCATTTATCAGCTAATATACTGTTACGTTTTTGCATTTAAAAACGCTTTGCTGATTCTTCAATTGCAAATAAAATAATGACACTCCCACTTGTTCGTTACAAAGTACTTAAATAATTCACAACTTTATTTACACTTAATAACACTGTGTATAAACACACTAGATTTGCTTACTTTTATGACTTATGACTATTTTGCCTGCCTGCTATTTATACATTTTTTATCATCTACAATCATTTTTCTAGAGATTCATAATTTTAGACTCAAATGCACAAATATAAATAAAATACCGGTAGTGGCAACAAAACAAATTATGGCGGAGTAAATACTAATGTTGCCATAACAATATTCGAAACTGGTTTTTCTTTGCTTGTGGCTGAGAAAATGAAAGTTATAAAAATTCGTAGGTGTTAAAACTTATTGGCATTTTTCAATCGGTCACATTATTTTATTTTTGCGAACCACCCTAAGATATTGTGCATATTTTTATGGGTAATAGGAAAAATTTTTCTAGTAAGCTTAAAGTTTTCTCTATCTCCTTATTTTTGTTTGCAGCATTTGGATTGTGTGTTGTTCTATGTGCTTCTCCTTCTTCAATCCAAAACAAAATTTCGCAGTGTTGTTGTATGTACTGTATTCGTTTGCATACGAGAAGAAACTATCGAGTTTGCCGCTTAATATGAGTAAATGTTTGTTTGTATAACCCATCACAAAGTTTCTTTTCTAGTTAAAACTATTTTGTTTTTCTTTTGAAGATAAAAATTATAATGTATCCTGGAGGGTTTATACGTTAAGTTATTATTGCCTATCATTTTGACAGAAAATTAATTAAATTGTTATTTCTAGTATTTTTATTTTTTTTTCCTAAGACCGAATGTAACAAATATCAAAGAGTAATTTTATGAAAAAATATGGCAATTAAAAAGATTTTTAATTTTGTATTTGAAACGTTTTGGAAACTGTTCCAAGTATTTAAGAATACCTTTTTATAAGGCGTTGTGATATAAAATTATTTATTATTATTTACTCCCTTTGCTGATTTCATAATAATATTTTTGTTAAATCCTAACTGTCCATTTAATTTGTCTTTGATCTTTCATTAAAAAAATTCAGCTTCAATATTGCAGAATTATAAGCGATTATATCGTGGTTTACAAAACGCAATCAGGCTTGACAAGTGATTCATGTTTAAAATGAAACATTTAACCAAATTGGGCCAATGTATAAATACCTATGTAATAATACACCGGTTTCCTTCATCGTCAGCCACTTGACGAAAAAATAAATAAGCGAAAAAAAAATAAAGTGTATACACTCGAATGAAGAATTACAAAGCATTTTATTTTGAATGGTATTGTTAACAGACATGTTTAAATATTTTATTTATATATTTTTTCAAAGAAAATAAAAGTGTACAAAAAATACAAGTGTACAAATGGCATACTATGGCATCAGTAAGAAAAACGATTCTTTTGAAAGACTACCGGTATTAAGTGATATTAAATGTTAACATTTCTTTTTAGCAAACATGCTTCCTTCCCATTTAATACTTGACTACAAATGCCGATCTTGAAGTAAGTATAAAGTTGAAGTAAAACACACAAAAAGTGTATGTTTGGGTTTGTTAATGCAATTAAAAAGCAACCTTAAGAAAATGAAGTAAAAACCAGAATAATTTCGCGCCAAACTTATGTTAACCCTTTAAATGCTGAGTGGCATAGAAATCCTGCCAATCAGGGCAGGAGTTCCCCAAGATAGCATACTTTATATTTGATTTATGCCTCTGACATACCAACGAGATACGGAATCAAAACTTCAACTTAGGAGATGACACAGCATTATGCAGCGTTCATGAAAGCCATCAATTAGCTTCACGAAATTTACAGGAATATATTATAATATTAGAGAAATGGCTAAAAGTTTGAAAAATCAAATTTAGTGAATAAAAATGTAATGTAAGAAACATGTTCGCATATCCAAATTAATAACTCACCTATCGCAGCACTATGCAGTCACAGTTAAAGTCTCACATTGATGCGAAAGTTACTCAGTTAAAGTTAAAAGCAGCGCAAATTAATAGGATTATGTGCAGAAATTCGACATTGATGCTGGATTGCAAACTTTTATTATATAACGCAATTCTAAAGCCAATATGGTGCTATGGAATTCAATTATGGGGCACCGCCTCAACATCTAACATTGAAAAATTCAAAGGGGAGAAAATCAAATTTTTCACACGATTACTGCAGCTCCATGGTACGTAAAAAACTCACGAATTCATAAGGATCTCGGTGTTCCTCTTGTAAAAGACGAATTTTCAAAGTACGCGACAAGGTATATCAGTAAACTGGAACTTTACCCAAATGCTCTTACACGTAATATACTTAACTTTGAAGGTCACTCTCTGTTGAGCCTTGCCACCATCAGAACGTTAAATAGGTGGCTTTACCGATATTGTTCGTGCAAAATAAAACATTTTTGTCTAGCATTGGCTGGACTTAATTAATTTCGTGTATTTAGTATTTGTGTATTTAGTATTAAGATTTGAATACTTATTGTTAGTTCGCTTTGTGAAGATTCAATAAATACAAAAAATATTAAAAGAAAAAAATAAACCAAACTTCAGAGTTTTGTTGAGAAGCTAGTCTGGTGGTGGATGACATTTGTGCCAAATAGAGTTTCCTTGGGTTGCAGAAGTTAGCCGACCACACTTTGACTCTAATGATTCATCATCACTGACATAGTTGTTGATATTTTTGTGGATTACATACGGGTATCACCCTCAACTCCTTCCTCTTTGTCATTTCGTTCACTTGGGTTAGGTATGATTACCATATCAATTCTTTCATCTTCTCTATCGGCTAATATGCTATAAACGGCCTCTTGCAGTCCTCTGCAACTCTGTTGGTATATATTTCAAATATTTCAAATCTACTAAAAAAATCGTTTTTATTTATGGATGCTGTCATTGTATGCAATCGAGTACAGCCAACTTTATACCTTTCTATTTTATTCATTTTCTTACTTTCAAGTATTCTTTGATGCTTTTATGTTTTATTGTTACTATTTTTATAAAAATACTGCAAGATAACCGAACAAATTTTAGTATTATTTGAAATATTAAAAAAAATAATTCACTAAACCACGCGCTGCATTCGCGTCACAATTCAAACTAAAAGTTTTGGATAAACAACAGAAGATAAACAAAAAAATCTTGTTATGCAGTTCTTGGTATTATTGTTGTGAAATTAAGTGACGGTAAAAATATTGCGGTTTCTTAAGTTTTGCTTGGGTACACGTAAAAATACAAGTGTACTCCGTTAAGTACAGTGACTACTAATGGGTTAACGAATATAAAATCAACTGTCTTTTATTTTAAGTTGCTTATAATCTTTCGATTCGTTTTGAGTGAGACACAACACAGAAAATCTAACACAATTTGTTTTTATTTTATGGTTGAAATCAAAATGTACAAATAATATTTACTGATAGTTGTCAAAGTTCTCAACGCACGTTAAAAGTTGCTCAACTTTAATACTTTGCATTAACGGAAAAGTACGGAATATGATACAGCTCATAAGAATACATGTATTTCAACTTAGTTGCCAGTTGAAAAAGGCAACGTATAACGTACAACGAATTCTATGAGCCCCGGCCTTAAACACTTGTTATTCAATGAACACATTCATTTTTAAATCAGTTGACTTTTTTTTTATTGGACCAGTGCTCAGGGGATGACCCATACATATGCAGTGCATTGTACCAGAACTAGGAAAATAGGTTGTGAGGAGGGGGAAAGAGGGAGTAGTGTTTGTGAATATTTGACGAATTCTTTCTGTAATGCGCAGTACGATTCCCCGGGCAATCGACCACAAATGGATGAGCTCTGGACGATAAACGCGTGCTACGTAAAAATGCGCGCGTTTCGGGAACAAGATCCCTAATCTCGTCAGAGCAAAATCCATTGTAGTAACGATAGAACAGAGTAACGCACCCCACACTGCGTCGATGTTCCAGTGAGTCAATAGGGTTGGATACCCTGCTGTCACCGATGAGCTTCTTCGCTCTCTCCTGCACACGATCGAGTAACCCCAAAATAGACTTTGAGAAACCGGTCCAAACATGAGAGTCGTACTCCATTTTCGGTCAGATGTAGGTGGTATAAATAGTAAGGAGGTCGGATGGAGTGAAGTACATCTGACACCGTTTCAAAAAACCGAGGCACTTAAATACTTCTTTAGAGAGATGAAAAACGTGATCTGTCCAGAGAACTTCACACTGTATCTTCATTCCAGAAAACATCAAGAGCATCCGATTCCTCAATATTTATATCATCCATGAGTACATATGAAGCAGCATTTGCGGTCGTTTGTTTGTGTGTTAATAAACAGCATTGGGTCTTACGAGCGTTAAAAGCGACCCTGTTTTTACGACCCCATTCGGAGATTAATAGAAGATCAGTATTCAGTGAATCATTCATATTTAGCCTCTTGGCAGCGATATCTGATAGGTTAGGCCTATAACTAAAAGAGTACGAGTGACAAATGCTGCTGTCATCCGCGAAAGAGTGGATAGGGTTGGAAGTTTGATAGAGAAGGAAAATAAGAAATAGGGTAGGAGAAAGAACGGAGCTCTGTGGTACCCCTGAATTAATCTTGAACTCGTTTGATGAGACCCCATCTATAACAACTCGTATAGTGCGGTCTCTGAGAAAGCTCGGTATAAACCGAGAGAAGCCATCACCGACTCCAAAAGCAGTAAGTTTTGCCAGTAGTGCACCATGTCACACTCTGTCAAACGCTTTTGAATTATCCAGAGCCACCACCCTACTTTCACCGAAATGATGGACTTTAATGGGTTATATGTTGTACTTTGCATCGCCTCACGTTTTATCTGCCTTTTCCATTGATAACAAAAGTAAAGTTTAATTCTTTTTTTTTTTGGTATTCAATGGTCATGAAAACTGCATTAACAACCAAACACAATTTAAAACAAATCAGCGCAGAAAATACATGCAAACAAAACAAACAACCAACCAAAAAAATCGCGACGACAATTGTCAACACAACAACATTAGCGGACTCTCAGCAGCAACACCAGCCAGCAATTGTAACAATTTAAAAAAAAATATATACGTCTGACGAACAAAAATAACAAAAAATACTCGTATACACACACTTGAGTCAAATAATAATTCATGTCTCAAGTGTTGTTGAAATGGAGTTTTACGTTTTTTGTTTAATATTTATAATCTTTTTACTGCTGCTGCCAATGTTCTTGTTATTCTAAGAGTTTGTTTATTTCTTTTTATTATTCTCTTATTTGTAGACAGGCATCCATGCAATAGCAATGAGTTACATAAAGAAAGATTTGCTTTCGTTCAACATAAAAAGTGGAATGAAGGTTGGTTTTAAAACCATTCAAAATAATAAAAAAACTTTTAAATAAAACTATTATTTAACTTCTGGTTGTTGTAGGTATAAAAAATTGATAAATTTCATTTACAGTCGTAATACATTAACAGAACCTATTTCTACGCACTTGTGGTTCTAAATAGCTTTTACCATTAATTTTAAATTTTAGATTAATGAACATAAAAAGTAACCAGCTTTTCATCATTGCACATACACCCACATAAGTATTCATCAATATAAAGATGAAATAAAGTTGTAATTACATTGGAAAAGCCAGCAAAAGCATTCAACAAAAATACGCGGCAATTATATGTATATGCATGCTATGTAACCAATCAGATAACTTAATCCTCAGGTCTGAATATCAGTCGACGAAATTGCTTCGGTGTAAAGTTTGCTTCAAATGTATACAGTAAATACTCGTATTTGAAGATTTGTTAAAATTATTCTTTTAAAATATTTCACTATTCAAATCAGTCAAGTCTAATTTGGCTTCTATTTGATAGCATTCGTTCACATTCTTAAACTTTGCAGTGCTAAAGAACAAGTTAAACGGTTTACTGATGCCTAAAACAAATATCGCATTCCTAAACATTTTTCAAACTATTAGTTAAGCTTAAAATAAAGATTATGATAAAATGGAAGCGAATATGCATTTAAAATACAATACAAAACTTATTTTAATACAGCTAAAAATTTTGAGATGTTATTTCATTGACTTATACAAATTGACGTGCAGTCAATTCATACTTCAGCAAAGAAGTTAAGTCTGGGAAAACCGCTTCTGCTGTCTTCTTAGGATAATAGTTTTGGGATTGCCTCAAAACGGCGTTTCTTTAAATTTAAACAACAGTTAAGTGCAATAACATAATTTGTTATAAGATCAACTTGAGAAAGTCTTTTAACAGATATTCAATATGAGAAATTTAATGTTCCATATCAGAGGTGAAAGTGTCAAACTTGAAAAATTATCAATTAAGGAATGGTATTATACTCGTATTTGCGATTGGAAAATGTTTGTTCTGAAAGATATTGAAAATTGCGAATGTTCCTCGAGAAGAAATCTTAAATGAAATTTTATGCATGTACAGTGTACTTTCTTTCTCATTGTGGGCATTTCCCTCAAGCGGTGACATCACTTAAATAGACATTTCTGTCAGTAAAAATACATATATTGGGATTTTTAAAATTTCACCTTCTCGAGAGGTCAGCCCTCCCATAACCGAGCAAGTACACCTTTATCATACCGAAAGAACTTTTTCTCGCATAACCGGGGACAGTGTACAGAATAGTACTATCGTGTATCTCATTTATATTCTTACCACTTTTGCTTTATTGAATGCATATATGTATGTACATTAGGGTGGGTCGATTTGGAAGGACTATAATTTACCTTTGATCTATAAGGTACCTTTGATCTCAAGACCAACATTGTTGCAAAAATTCGAGCCATTTATCCACAAATTTTGAAAAATATTATTATTTACATTTTCATATAAACGCGAAATTTATAATATTTTCAAGCCTGACTACACTGTGACTTTTGACTCACTCTGTATTTCGTTCTTTCATAACCCTCATAGACGCGCACATTTGCTTAACAGTGAAATATAATTAGAACGATTATTTATTTGTAACACTATCTCGAGTATATAATTTCACAAATTATAATTATTGATAATTTTCCAGAATTTATAAACATTTTTTGATCCAGAAGATAGTTTAGTTGAATATAATTTAATTTTGGGATGCACAATGTTTTGCGTCAGTTACTCGTAAATGGATGAGACCTATTCGTACTAAAGTTCCTGATATGAATTCAAAGTAGGACAGAAAATCCAGTCTCATCATAAGTCCATAAGTCATATAATGTTAGCTTTTCTCAATGAAGACAACGCTTTTAAACAAATACAAAATAAAAAGTTCAATTGTAACTAATGATGACTCAGTGATAACATGTTCAGGTTTTCTGAAAAACTCTCTTTATTTTATTTACGATATAAAGTTGCTTGTGTTTTAATAAAATTGCAAATCATCTTGTTTCAATTTTTTCAGTTTTGCTTGAGTTCTTTTTTCACCATTTAAATAAAAATATCTTGCTGTTCATTTTTTCTTTCTTCCTATTTTTTTTTAAATTTTGTTTGTTTTCTTAATGAGGTTGTTTATTATATACATATATATAATATGCATGTATATGTACGTATATTTTTTGTACATGAACAGTAAAGCGCACTTAAAAATCATTCAATTAAAATTTTAATTTATTAGCATTTTTATCGTAAATAAAACAAATAGCAATGACACCACCAACATTTCTTTTGTAGGTCATTTCAATTTGATTTGTTTGTTTATTTTATTTGCAGGTGGATTTATTTACTTGTTTTCATTCCACATGAAAAGAAATTGGTTTGGAATTGATACGAACAGCCTGATAAGATAAAATGTGCAATATAGTTTAGAAATAATTTTAAAAAAGATTAGTTGGGTGCAAAAAGAAGTTTTTTTTTTCTTATCATATTATTAAATGTAATATTCCAAACAGTAAATAAAAAATTTTACAGAAAAATTCATTTTGAAATTTTCCGTCAAATAGTGAAAAAATCTACTCACTAAAAAAAAAAAAAAAAAAAAAAAAAATAATTGTAAATTTTAAAGTCAGTAAAATTTTTGTGTATAAAAATGATTTTTTATCTTTTGTTTTTCATTAAATATTTTGCTGATTCAATTAAAATTTTCTTCAATATGATATTGTATCAGTTTTTCTGGACTTTCGTAAGATTTTCTTAATTTTGTTTTATTTATTGGGTGGTCTCTTGTTACTGATTTCAACAAATGTATGTCCACAATTTTAACATATCGTGTAGACACCATATTTTTATTTTTAACAAAATTCTTACGTTTGTTAAAGGCCTGATCAGACTATTATACAAGTATAAATACTTTCATTCGATTTTGTAAGATAAAAGTCTAAATACATTTCTTGCGACTGCCAAAAAATCTATCGTAAATTCGAATTTGCATTCTGACCATCACACGTGAAATAAACCAACAAATTTGAGTAGAAGAGAAAACAGCTGTTCGTTTTTTTTACAACACAAGAAATTGTGATTATTTTATCGTGTAAAATTGGAGTAATCAACATTTTTAAAGAAAACACTTTTAAAACATACAAATTTAAAAAAAATGATAAGCCAAAAATAAAGAAAAAAGATGTTTTTAGGAGTGGCTGCATTTACTTAAATTAAAAGAGCAAAAATAATAACATAACTTAATAACAATATCTTCGTTCATTTCGGAAATTTAAAGTATTTTAAATATGTAAAACGTTTCAACTTTGTTCAGCAAATAGATGTGCCAACATAAGCCTTTACACGGCGGTAGATACGCTATTCGCCGTTGGCGATAGACGTGCCGGCGCTTGAAAATCTTTTACAGTTATGCAATGATAGCATATAAATTGAAATGTTATATATCATGTATGAACAGTGTTGTCCGAATTGCAGTGTTTGCGAATAGATTTGTTAATTTACAGAGTACTACACCTTGTCTGCTGCATGATCTGGGAGAGTTTTTGCTTCTGCTGGTGTTAATATGCAACATCTTTCGTCTGATATTCATAAGCGTGTTTTAAGAGGAAAATATATAATAGATGACGGTTTTAATTTTTTTAAAAGGAGCTTAAGTTCCTCCTGTTGATGTACTAGTATAACGAAAAACTGAAAGCTTATAACATTTTTTCCAATGGTCAATGCGTATGTACCTCCAAGTAATCACAGGCAAAGTTAAATACTTCATTTTTTCTAATAAATGACCCCTATTCAAAATATCAGACAGTTTGAGTTCACTAACAAACAGCTTGCCCAACAAGTCATCTATTTACCTCTGTCTCTTAATGTTCGAAAATATTATAAAAAGTGCAACTGCCGTATCTATGTATGTCTAGAGACTATAATTTAAAGAAAAATAAAGCTGCACCCAACAGAACATTTTTCATCATACAAGAAAAGAACTATTCCCTTATAGAATGGATAAAATATGTGGCCTTAAACTACAGATGTATGTAGTCCAGCAAACTGTGTCAATAGCGAACTGCGTGAGAAAATAGCAATCTCTAAAAAAAATTTATTTTGTTATATATACATACATATGTATATATGCATACACCGTTGTCCGTGTTTTCTTTATATATTCAATATTCATATTATTTTCGATGAATTTAATTACCTCGTAGTGCGGAAGGTGTTGGGCTAAATTTTGTTAATCTGAGCAGTGTCGAAGGTATATACACTGGGCACTGATCAGTTTTAACTAATTTAATTCCAACATTTTAAATGCTGCAATAGAGTTTGTTTCAGACTTTCGTGTTGTTATCGTTAACATTTCGCGAACACTACTCCCTCTTTTCTCCTCATCATACCCTATTTTCCCAATGTCAGTACAATGCGCTGCATATGTAGGGGTCATCCCCTGAGTACTGGTCCCAGATAAAAAAAAAAAAAAAAACAAAAACATATACATATATAGATCAGACAGGCGATTTTGATTGCCCAACTTTTTCGCAGTTTTTTTTGGACTTGCTTTCTTGGTCACACACAAAAACCTTGTTCGGCAATTTTGAGCTTTCTTTAGCTTTTATTTCTTACAATTTACATTGTATACATACAACGTATGAGAAAAAAGTAAGGAATTGCTGGAAAAAGGAAAAAGAATTGCCGGCACCCGGCAATTCTTTTCCCTTTCTTATTCGCCTGACCGAAAGCCTCTAAGAAGTCAAGAATTGTCCAACTAAAGTTGCTGTGTCTGACCTGGCACATAATTAAGGTAATAGAAAGAAACTTTCAATTCTTATGTATCGAAATTATAACCGGTGTATAATATGTAAAAAAATAATAAAATAAAAAAATATTTTATTTTATTTGATATTTTAACACAAATATTTAGTAAACATACAAACCATCATACGAAATTCAACATATCATGTAGACATGAAAATTATATGCTAGTTCATATGTTGAAAAATTATTTGCTGGTATATGTTGAATTTAAAAAAAAAAACTAAATTTTCAGCATATCGTGTGCACGATTGTATTTTTTAATATGTTGATAGAGGCATTTGTTGTTAAATCGTAACATATGAGTGTAAACATATATATATATATATATATATATATATATATATATATATATATATATATATATATATATATATATATATATATATATATATATATATATATATATATATATATATATATATATATATATATATATATATATATATATATATATATATATATATATATATATATATATATATATATATATATATATATATATATATATATATATATATATATATATATATATATATATATATATATATATATATATATATATATATATATATATATATGCTGACTCAACATATCGTCTACACTTAGCTTTAGCAGTTCACAAATTTGAGTTCGCAACACAGGTTTATTTGACACTGATGGTTACTTTTTGTATCAGTACGAATAGACTATTAACACCAGAGCAACCCTCGTAAATTGTTGAAATTTTTTACCGAAATATTGGTTATATTCGTAAAATGATATTAGTATTAAATTCCCATGCAAAATTTTGTTCTCCGCTGGATGGGGACGTCAATTGTCGCATTCGGAATGAGGATAATACACAACCTTTTATCAAAACACTATTACTTGTACTGAAAATTAATTTTAGGTACACTTTATGGGCTGGTGGAGCCATAGCTCAATATGTCTTCAAAAGCAATGTTGGACAGTGTTAATATCATCGTGCGATTTAACCACATTGGAGTTTTTTTGGTGTTATGTAAAGTCACCTGTCTACGTCGATAAGTGTTATACGGCATATAAGCGAAATAATGCAGCAAATAGCGTGGAGAGCTTATGAAAAAAGCCGTAACAGTCACACTTCGAAATCATATTAAAACGTTTTTGCCATAAAACTCTCTATCCAATTAACCATTCATTGATGTTAAACACACATACATATGTGGTATTGTTATGTATACAAACAAAAAAATCTCGGATTTATAAACTAATTTAACAAAGAAAAAAATCTGTGCTATTATTCTCTTAATTTACCAATCAGATAAGGTAAAACAAGACTTGCTAAATTGTTTCTACCATGATGAAAAGAATTGTTGATCTGAACAGCAATATGAGAACTTAAAAAATAGAATTTCATTACCTACGCTATAATTATGAAATTTTTACTTAAATTAAGAACATTTACTCCTGCATCCTGATAGTTTTTACATTAAACTGATTTTCTATAAGAAAGTTTGCACAGTTCATTTATTTATTAAGCTAATGATTATTATTATTTTAAAACGTCAGCTTTAAATTAATTTAAGAAAAAAAAATCTGTTTATTTATTAACCTAATGATTTTTATTATTTCAAAATGTCATCTTTAAATTAGTTTAGGCAAAGATTCAGACAAATTTTTTACCAAACATTTTTGTATAAAGTCAAGTACAAATTAGTTTTAAGCTGTTTGCAGTTTGAATTGGAAATATACGATAACATTTTGATAGTTCTGTGACTTTTTGTGTTTTCAAAGCAGCTACTTTAAATATAACACTAGTTATGTTAACTGTTATAAATCTATGAAACTCGGAAAGTATTGATAATATTTGGGAGCCCTGTACCATCAATTTCATATATACATATTGTTACGAATTGTTAACACATCTAAACCAGTGTGCAGTCGTTAATTGGCTTGTTATAAATGTACAGCACATTGACACAAACAAGATAAAACTAAAAATATAATACACAAATAAACATACATACATGATTAAAGTACGCAAAATTCCAAGTATATCAACTACAAACGTTGTTCTTGCATTCTTGGTATTTCGTTTCTTATTTTTTGTTGTTGTTACTTGCTTATTGTTTGCAAGCATGTGTGTAACTGTGTATATGCGTAAAAATTATATTTGTACATTTGAATCCAGAATTATGAATTCAATTATCATTCAAAATGAACAATTGAGTTTATGATTCACTATATTAGCTTCTAAAATTAACTGGCATTATTAAAACATTTTTCTTTTTAAATTCTCAATAATTTATTGAGATTTTTGGGATCTAAAGTTGAATGTTTGAGAATATCTTTAAAAAATTTCCAAGGTGATTAGGCTAGCTGCTATCTAATGTCGACATGTAGGCAGCTAGGAAACATAAAAAACAAGCTATTTACAATATTTTAATGGCTAGAAACTGCATGATGATTGTAGAAAGAAAAATACATAGCAGACAGATCTGCGGTAGCGAGTCAGTATATACTTACATAAATGTTAGCAAGTGTACACTACACTTTATACCCAATAGTATTATGTGTAAAGTTGTGAATTATTTAAATACTGTGTAACGAATAAGTATGTGTGTCATATTTCAATTGTAATTTTATTTGCGATTAGAGTAGTGATGCCCAAAGAGAAATCCATAGTTATGCTCTGAGTGTGAATAAATTTGCACTGGAAGAAAAACTACGCAAATCAAAAAAATCGTTTTACTTACAATTTAATTAAAATTGGAGTAAAAGTAAAGAATAAATAAGCACGTCAAGTTCGGTCACATGTGAAGGTTTTGCTCATTGTTTTCTTGGACTGCAATGACGTGGTGAATCATGAATTCTTGCCACAAAGTCGTACGGTCAATAAGGAATACTAGCTTGAGTTATGCGCCGTTTGCGCGAAGCAATTCGTCAGAAACGCACAAAATTGTGGAAAAAACAATCATGGATTTTGCACCATGATAACGCACCGGCGCACACATCGATGCTTGTGCATGAGTTTTTGGGCAAAAACAAAACCGTTATCATGCCTCACACACCGTATTCACCGGACGCCGCTGACGTTTTTTCTTCCCAAAACTGAAGACAAAGATGAGAGGAAAGCGTTTTGCTGAGATTGAGGAGATAAAAGAAAAATCGAAACAGGAGCTGTTGGCGATACCAAAAAGCGTGTTTCGAGGATTCAAAAAAATGTTTATATCTGAGGAGGATTACTTTGAAGAGGACAAGAAAATAACGGCTGGCTTTTGATCGCATCTATTCACGTGTAATTTAAAAGCATTAATTCAATTATTGTCATTCGATTTAACTAAAATAATATAATAAAATTTAAAGAAATTTCTTTATTTCTACAAGCGTTTATTCAATAATACATTTCTTTAGTTAAATGGAAAGCTATTATTGAGGTTTAATAAAATAAAAAAGTTGAATTCAATATATTCAAATGTACAAGGGGAATCTTATTAACAATATTTAGTCAAATCAACCGAATGTTTTATTCAAACTAACATAAGATTCTTAATTTAAATATTTGTATCTGTTGTTTTTCTAGCGATGCGTTACTAATGTTTTAAATAATTTTTTGGTGATTCAACAGAAATTTACCTACATTTACAAATATTTTTTCAAATGTACAGATTACAAAAATGTTTATTAAACAAATCCATTAGCTTCGAATCGAAGGAGATTTGTTAATTTGAACAAAGTTTGATCAGATTTGAAATATAATTTTTTAATTGATTTTTTTTTTCATGAAGGGTATACAAATTTGTTTAGTTTATATTACCGACGAAATTTGGTTTATGTATATTGACTTTAAAGGACACAAAGTATGCTGAACGATAAATCTATTTTTTTCATAAAAAAAAAAAAAAAAAAATATATATATATATATATATATATATATATATATATATATATATATATATATATATATATATATATATATATATATATATATATATATATATATATATATATATATATATATATATATATATATATATATATATATATATATATATATATATATATATATATATATATATATATATATATATATATATATATATATATATATATATATATATATATATATATATATATATATATATATATATATATATATATATATATATATATATTCTAATGCATGTGATGTTATAACAATTAATGAAGTACTAAGTAAAACAAAAATATTACATCAAATAATAACATGCAAACATGAATAGAAAGGAAATAGAAAAGTAATAAATTATTTGTACAAAACTACAAGCCAAACAAGGTCAACCGGCATTTGGAATATGTATGACAGACTCAATATATTATATAAAATGAAAAAAATAATTTATAAAGCTAAATGTTAGTTTTTGTTCTTAATTTCATATTTATAAAACATAATAAGAAATATGTTGCGTTTAAAATAGAGGGAATTTTAAATTATGTTACAAAATCTCCTCGAGTGTTTTAATTATTTACGTTATTTTCCACAGATGTTACGAGCAAGCAAACAGCAAAGCAAAACAAATTATTTTTTTAATTTTTCACTGAAAACTGTTCGAAATTATATATGATGCACGGCGCCATATTTCTTATTTCCAAGAACGTCTAGTGTCGATAACACAGCGCTCAGTAGACTGAAAGAAAAACATCCTAAAACACTACTTGTTTGAAGTCGAAACCAATCTAATTATAAATAAAATAAATGTCAAGTCTGCTCCCTTTTCCATTCTCTTCGTACTGACATCAGTACTAAAAGTAGATTTCAGATTAATTTCATATAGATATTGCTAGATACTCGTATTAGAGGGTTTATTGCTATTTCAAATGTAGAACACAAATTAATCTGGTATTTTTTTTTGGATCTGGCTGTGATTTCACTCCGTAATCAAATTTTTATTGCGTCAAATTGGTGCCCAATAACTGGCGGCATCATCGGGACGTATTTTTTCCAAAATGAGACCGGCCCGGCAGTTACTGTGAATGGTGTTCGCTACCGTGAGATGATAACGAACTTTTTATGGCCCGAATTGGAAGATATGGATGTAAACGATATGTGGCGATGTCAATTGGCCGACAAGATCATGTAATTTGACACCGGTGAACTTCTTTTTTTGCGGCTATTTGAAAGAAAAGGTATCCGTCGATAAGGCAGCGCAAAAAAAACTTAAACTTGACGACACAAAACTTTTTTGTATGAACGCGAATTCAAATTCAAAAGAAAATTTAAACAAAATTGAGCATGAAAACCTGATGTGTGTAAACTGGAATTAATTTTCTAAAGTAGTAAAATGTTGATTTACATAGTACGCCTTGGTTCTATAAAGCTATTCAGCTGAATTTAAGAATATGTATTTTTACATAGAGATATAAAACTTTAAGTCGGCAACAATTTTTTAACTTGTAGCCAGTTATTAAGTGATTTACATTTGGTTCGTTCCAATGGGCCCAAAGCAAGGCAGCTTGATCCCGAATTTCATAAGCGAATTTTGTTTAGCGAAGAAGTCCATTATTGTTTGAATAAATACGTCAATAAACAAAACTGTCGTATTATTAGTGATGATAATACTCAATTAACCCCGTTACATCTAAAAAAACTGAATTTTGGTGTGTTTATAGACTGATGGTAAGATTGGTCTGTACTTCTTAAAAAATAATACTGTGCAGAACGGTACAGTCAATGGTTACCGCTGTGACTTTTTCGTTCATGCTTACTGAATTTTTCATTCATTAATTGAACAACCATGATATGCATGTGCTGTGGTTTCAACAAGACGTCGCAACATATCACAGACTTCATTCCATAATGGATTTATTGAATACAGAATCAAAATTTTACAAGATAGTGACTACAGAGTTAAAATTTTGATTAGATTGAAAGGTCGATTGGACATTAAATTAAATGTTATTTCTCTGTATTTTAAATCAAAAAGCCTGAGGGAAAGTTGTAGTGAACGTTGTACAAACCGAAAGCAGGGCTTGAATGGGTTAGACGCTAAGCGTACGTTTGAGTTCATTGAACTATCTGCTTACATCTTACAACAGCTTTGTTAAATCTTAAAGGTACTGCATGAAGGAACATGTGCCAGAATAGTTTTATTCAAGAATTTATTTATCTATAATTTGAGTTACAATTCTGTAATCAATTTTATCGGCTAAAGGTAAACAATTATAATTTTTCTATTTTATTTGTAGTTGTAAACAAATGAACTGAAATCTAATGGTTTTAACAAGTCCTCAAGAACATTCTTTTGGAAGGTTGGAGTTTATTAAAAAGGCAAAATAAAAATAAAAAATAAATTTTAAACTTAAGTCTGGTGTCAAATTACACAAATCTTATGAAGAAAGATCTTAGCACCATTTTATCTTTTCGAGTACAAATTTTCACATGCTCAGGATAAAAAATCATTTAAATGCAGTAAAGTTTGCAAATTTTTTAAATTTATTTCAAGATAAAATTTTATATTATACATATAATTTATTTCAAGATGCGCGTAATTGTAAAGGCCGGGGTCGTACGTTGCCTTTTTCAACAGATAACCAAGTTGAAATACATGTAGTTTTTGATTTGATTAAAATCTTTGAATTTATATTTCAGACACAGCACAAAAAGTCTAACAATTTTTTTTTCAATTTATTTAATTTTTGAACGAAAACTTAAATTACAATATACAAAAAAAATTTCCAGATACTTGTCAAAGTTCTCAACGTACGTAAAAAGTTGAAAGTTGCTCAACTTTAATACTTTACGTTGACGGAGAAGTACGGAATGTAACAAAGAGTTACATGTATGCAATGAATCTCCTTAATATTTATACATGTATACAATGAATATACAAATAAAATATTTATGCTAAAATTAGCATTTGGAACCATACAAAACATTTTTGAACTCCCAGAATGTATTTATTTAACATATATATGTGTATGTATGTATGTACAACACAATCTTTTTAATAAATTAAGAAATAATTAAGAATTAATGTGTGCTAGCAACAATCATGTTTGAACATGCACGATCTTGGCTACTTTCCTACATAAACATAACGAGTATGTACGATAAGCATCCATGATTCTGCATGCCCATTTTATATACAAGTTGTTGCTGAGCGTAAAAGTTAATATAGTCGTGTTTACTTTTTACATACATACAATGTGTATGTACGATAAGCGTTCACGATTATTCATATCATATTTACAAACTTATTTATATACTTGTGTTACTAACTGTAAATATATTTCTGAACTCCCAGAAAGACATGTTACTTTTCACATACATACATACGACTGCTGTTCACAATTCTTCATATACAAATATGTGCTTGATTTACACACTTATTTACATACATATTTGCTGTTACCAAGTATAAATATATTCCTGAACTCCCAGAAAGATATGCTCAATCATAATCGATGATGATGATCTACATAAATTTTGTCTATTGAGCATTTGTCTGAAAATATTTGAAGTCAATTTTGATTGAAGTTGTGGTCGAAGCAAAGTGACCAAAAATATTAATTAAAATTTAGTATAAAAATATATCCTTTGAAGACCATTTTTACAACCGAATATTTTATGTTCAAAAAGGACTAAATAATATATAATATTTAAATATTAAAAATAAAAGGGACTACAAGTATATATTTTGTAAAATAATAATAAATATTTACCCAAAATGAAAAATCTTTTATTGATACTATAAAATTAATAAATTGTCGAACAAAAAACTTATTTTGAGTTTTAATGAAAGAAAAAGGAAAATAAACCATAAATTGAGCAACAAAACTACAAAGCTCATAAGAATACATGTATTTCAACTTAGTTGTCAGTTGAAAAAGGCAACGTATAACGTACGACGGATTCTATGTGCCCCTGCCTTTATTTCATTCCATACTTCTCCGTCAACGCAAAGTATTAACGTAGAGAACTTTGACAACTAGTTTATATTTTTTGTATATTTTGAATTATTTTTTCGTTCAAAAATAAATATAATAAATATATTTAAAACAAATTGTGTTCGATTTTCTGTGCTATGTCTGAAAAAAGAAAGTAAAGGTTTTAGCAAAATTAAAAAAAAAAAAAAAAACAGCTGAATTTATATCCGTTAACAAAGTACCGATTGTGAAAACTTCATATTTCGTTTACGTTAATGTCAGTTAAAAAAAGCAACGTATAACGTATTACGGTTTGTATGTGCTCCGGCCTTAATATTTGTTGCAGTTTGTGAATCAACGTGCGTGATTAAAAATCCTTGAACTAGAGCGATTATGGCACACAACTATATATCACTCATTTGTATTAAGGAATAAAAGTACAGTGCTGTTCCTACGCTAAGCAACTCACACTGTATTTTACAAAAATGTTATTTTTCTCTCAAATAAGAAGACCTTACGAACTCATTTTAATATATATTTATCACTTATATGATAACAAAACAGTTTATAAAAAAATAACAACAAAAACCTTTTTTGATATTTCAATAACGAACAAAAACAAAACTAACTCTATGAGAGGCTGTGCCTACGCTAAGCAACTTATTAATATTTCGTATATGACCCTTTGTTTTTTATGACTGCAGCACATCTCTTGGGCATTGAGGCAATTAAATTTTGCAATGTGCTTTTGGGGATGTTTTTCCATTCATTTTGAAAACCGTTTAACAAATTTTCTTTATTTGTAAATCGACTCGATCCGAGGCGTCGTTTCACAATGGCGAACAAATTTTCGATAGGATTCAAGTCGGGTGATTGCGCCGGCCAATCAAGCACTTGAATCCTTTTCGTCTGAAACCATTCCTTGACCAACTTCGATGTGTGTTTCGGGTCGTTATCATGTTGAAACACCCATCGAAGTGGCATATTCCATTCTGCATATGGGAGCATTTTCGTTTCTAAGATACACGAATCGATCCATTTTATCGTTTATTTTGTGCACAGGACCAAGGCGTTTGCCAGAGAAACATGCCCACACCATAATGTTTCCCCCTCCATGTTTCATTGTTTGCTTACAATAGCGTGGATCGAGCCGATTTCCTTTCATATGCCGCACAGTGCATATGCCGTCTGAATTGAAGAGGTTTACTTTGACTTCATCGCTAAAGAGCACACTGTTCCACTTTGTGATAGTCCAATTAATGTGTTGCTTTGCAAATTCAAGACTAAAAATTACAAAAGCCCTATAGAATTTGTTGTTAAAGTAAATTAAAATTCACTTACCGTTTTTTCATGTGTTTTTTTGTCAGCATTGGTTTTTTGACAGCCCTATAACTTTTTAAGCCCAGCTTGATGATATGTTTTCTGACTGTGCTGGAATCCACATTCAAATTAAGTGATTTCATTACCTCTTTTGAAGTTATAAATGGTTTTTTTTTTATTAATATTTTAATTTGTCTGTCGTCACGGTCGGAAATTTTACGTGGAGGTGCGCCTGTATTGGGTTTTACGACAGTGCCTATCGTTTTATAATTTTGAATCCACCGTGAAACCATTGATTTGTTAATTTTTAAATTATTAGCTATATCAATTTGACTTTGCCCTGCCTTCCATAATGATATAACGGAAGATTTGAAGCTATTATCGTATTGAACGCGCTTCATGTTGAAAATTTATAGTTTAAAGACGAAGAAAGTCTTAGTAGGACTAAACTGCATTGATTTAAGTAATTTGCAATTAATGAACTCAAATGCATCGCAAAAGAACCGTTATATTTAAGGGAAAGAGAATAAGAAAATTTGTTGTTTAGCATAGGCACAGCCTCTCATAGTTAGTTTTGTTTTTGTTTGTTATTGAAATATCCAAAAAGGTTTTTGTTGTTATTTTTTTATACATTTTTTTTTTTGCTATCATACAAGTCATAAATAAGTATTATAATGAGTTCTTAAGGTCTTCTTATTTGAGAGAAAAGTAACATTTTTCTAAAATACAGTGTGAGTTGCTTAGCGTAGGAACAGCACTGTATTTGCGCGCGTTATTTATCGTGAGTAATTTAAAAAATAAACCGCGCATATCTTTTGTATCTATGCACTCCCACTTACATATCTCACTCATTCTTCTCATCAACCAACACAAATTATAAACCACTCTTAACAAACAGGCTTTATACTTTATTTGGCATATTCATAAAATTAATATATATACATAGGTATAGATACCTATTTCAAATGAGTTTTAGTTCAAAAATTCCATACCAAATTTTTATTAATACTTATTTCAAATATAGGTGTACTATGGTTTAACCTGGCGATATCATTTATTACATACATTAGAAAAACACAATCTTTCATTATTTAAATATATTAATTTCTTTGCAATCATATCATTTACAAAGTTTTTTTTATACCTATTAACAACTTGCCAATTAAATGATTTGTCTTTATGATTGCATCCAATGAATTAACAATTAGCCTATTAGTGGTTACATGACTACTTTTGAATAGCAATTAGTTTTAAATTAATTTCAAAACATTCGCCTTATAAACATTTTAATAATGAGAATACTTAACAATGACAAATGTATGTATCCGATGGCTTGAAGTTCAAAACAACCATCAAACAACTTGTGTGCAAGTAAAAATATTTATAAAATGAAAACAAATAACACAAAGTGATTTGGAGCATAATGCTTATATATAATAGTGGGTGCCAAATTATCAAACATGTCATCAAGCACGTTGTTGAAACGCCGCGGAATTAAAACACAACAGAGAGGAAATTGCAGAAAATAAAATAATAACGAAAATGAGATGTTTGAGATGGAATTAGAGAATAACAAAAACTTTTTTTAAAAATGAGCAATAACAACCGTGAGAGGAGAGAAGGCAATAAAGGAGATGTTTCTTTAGGTAGGTACTTTTTTATGGAAAAATCGAAATTTTAATAAACAAAAAAAAATCCCATCAAATTTTGAGCTCAAGTTAAAAGTTTAAAAAGTTATTTAACTTTTTTTAAACACTGGCCGGTGGTAGTTCAACAAAAACTTTTGTTCATAGTTATAAATTGTTTACTTTTTCTCAATTTTTTTTTCTTGTAAAAACTTGAAAAAGTGAAGTGGGCCTAAATAAAACAAATACTATTTAGAGTTTGTACTTGCTATTTGTACAATTACGACACTACATCTAACACCAACACACTAATACAATTACAAAAATATATACACAATTATTGTATGATATATGTTGTATGTATCCTATATCTTTTATTTTTGAGCAATGTGTGGTAAAAAGATGGTGTGTATTATTTTCAGGTTTTTATTCGTTTCGTTTGGCTTATTTTGATTTTGTGGATGATTTCTTCGTCATCTATACAAAAAATAGCTAAAACGAAACACACACTATCAAACAACTCCAATAATAAAATCTTTTAGACTTTGAGGAATTATAGGTACATATAAATATTTTCTTCTTTTTTGCAGAACTTAACGAATTACACTCACGACTCTATACACATACATACATACGAGTATGTTCTACAAAATATTAATGATTGAAGTATTTGGAATTGATGTACTCACTGTATACTTGAGGAAAAATTTTGAATGTTTAGCAGCTAAACCTGGTTAAAGAATGTAAGCTGTTGTTTTTTGTATTAACTTTTGATTAACTGTTAAAACATATTTTCATTTCTATTACTCACTCACAAAATTTTAATAAATTTAGAAGATAAATTTCTCTTGATTTAACAACAATTATGAAGGTTTTCCTTTTTTAACTTATCAAGTTTTTTTGTTTAATTATTTTTTTTTATTATTATTGATACATTATTTTTGACCACTCGATTCCTTTCTACATATGTAAATATATACATATGTGTATACTTGTATACATATAAATATTTTTTAATTATAAAACATTTTTTTAAAAGCGATATGCGCGCGGAGCGTTATTTTTTCTTTTTCCATAAAAATATTATTTTCTTTATTTGTATACACATGTATACATATAACAAATTTTTTTGTTGTATTCTTTTTATGTTAAAATAATTCGCATACAAAAAATTTTATTACACGCGAGACAAATAGAAATTGTGCTGCCATTCATTGCACCCCGGCACGTAATACTAGTTTCAGTTAACCACACAAAGAATTTCACATCCCGTCATCGACATTTCGTACGTTCTTTCTTCTTCTACTAAATACTACTTCGTACATACGTATATTTGTACCAACATACATACATATATTGTACATAAGTAGATACAAAACGGTATGACGGTCGTTGTTTTATTCTCTCATCGTCATCATCATCGCACGGTTGTTGTTATTTCATCAAAAAAGAAACACAGCAATAACCACAGTCAGGAATAAAACACAGGAAAATTACACGAAAACAAAATAGTTTAAAAACACACATACATTCTTTAATTCACTCACATAGATACACAAGTGGAAACACACGAAAAAGAATCAGTCGGAATCATTACACTAGTCGAATCACACACCAAATATAAAAACCAACAAACAATGAGAAAAAAATCCAAACCTGGTATCAAACACACGGGTTATTCACTCACTTGCATACCACTCAGAGCCAAGTCAGACACAACAAATCAACCAAAAAGCAAAAGTGTAGCCAATCATTTTTATATTTCTACGCTAACTACAAAATCAATTACATAAAACGTATATTATGAATAACAATTTTCCGTTCCAGAATACTTATCTTGCCATTCTTCACTATACACAACTTAAATTATGCGCCTTACAACCTTCCTTACACAAAGCGGCAAGCGTTTTTTAGCTGTCAAAAGTTCTAATGCCCATACATTTTGTATGGAGCATACAGAAACAACGCCGCGGCAACGCTTTGCTATTGGAAAATCCGATTTTGACAATGCATTTCACAGTGAAGTATGTTGCATAAGAAAACAATTGTAAAGAAAACAAAAAGAGAAAAATGCAAGAAAGTGAAATAAATAATCAAATAAAAAGTGTTTGCATTTCTTATTACAAAATTGAGGTAAGAAATTATTTTCAATATGATGCAGTAATCTTCCAATCATCTAAATACCTTTTTTAAAAAGTTTAAAAATCACATTCAACAATGCCGTCAATACAGCTGTTGTTATTTTATTTATTTGTTTGTTTGATAACCCTGTTTTTATCGTTTTGACATTACGTTGTCGCTCTGTACGGGAGAATATTTTAAGTATACTTTGCTTTATCCATTCCACTTCATTTTACCAAGTCTGATCTTATACCACTCCGCTTCTTATACTACGTTGGTCGCCGATTATTTGCTCGACAATTTACAAAAACCAGTTGTCAAAATTTCAGACTTTTAAATAATAATAGAAGATAGAAAATTCGGTTGGCCTGGAAATTTACCAAGGAAAACATTCTATTGCTTTCGGTAACATCATATATTCGCGTGTAGAAAGTAGATCGACAGTTAGGGGTACCTCTCTCATCATATCGGCATTTTGTTGATTAAAAACTTAAAACTTTCCATAATGCAGTTCGTTATAGCAACAACAGTACATATCTTCTTGATCCAATTTAAATGTTGGCGTGTTATTCCCCTAAGGGATAGCTTCTGCCTTGGCGTAAAATCTCAAGCTATACCTGTCTGCTTTCAGGAGCATAGAGTACATGGATTCCCGCGATTGAACTTGCCAGTCAATAGTCCAGTAGTCTAGAAAGGGAATGATTGAATTAGATTGTATTGGAACTTTCGAAATCTTCACTAAATGTTAATTGGTACAAAGGGGAGAGAGGCGGGTTACCTAATGATGTCTTCAGAGGGATTCGCTTGTTGGGCGCAAGTGCTTATCTCGGTTGAAAAATTCTACCAATGGTTTAAAGATTGCGTAAGATTGCAAGGAGAAGTGTTGGTAGTCGCTGATTATGAAGATGTAATGCCCAATCTTCAGGAGTCCAAATACCTTTGAGATGCTGTTGTTTGCAACAGTATTTTGTTATATAAGGAACTGAACTATATGATGGGGAAAATTAAGCAAGCCCGGTTAAGAGCTGGTGTGCATTGGCGATTTTTTGGCAGCTAGACCAGGTGCTATGACTTACTCCAATGTCTAGGATGGAATTGCATATAGATGGCATTAGAAAGCTCTAACTCTAGAGCAAGAGGTGCGTTTCATTCACATGTTGGCCGCGTCTAGCACATTAGATACCCGCACTGATTTGTAGTTGCCTCATTATCGAATACTGTTGAATTCAAAAAATAAATAAATAATATCACACGATCCAGGAGGCAAGTTGTAAAAGCTGTAGCACATAATTAGCCGCTTAGTTTAGTTTATTTATTTATTGAAACCACAATGAAACCAAACATCGACGTCAGCAAACAAAGAGTCCGTTACCATTATTGTCGTAACATTTGCTCCCTACAGAACATTTTTATGGGGTTACATTAGCTTTTGAATTCATAAGCTGAAAGTGTGTGTTAATTTATTTATTTTATATGACTAGAATCGATCTTTATGGAGTTGTTGCAGATCTCATTCAGAGAAACTATAAACTGAATTTTAGCTTTTTTGTATTAGTTCTTGAATCGGGAAATCTACAAAAACTCAAAAACAATATTTTAATTTGAAGCAAAAAACGTCTCATATTGATAACATTGAAAATATCCTCTTTTATCTCAGCATTCAAACAACAAATGCATTTACTACATACATATACCTATATGTACATGCAGGAATTGAAACGTAAGGAAAAATTCAATTCCGCCACCGTTAAAAAAAACTCAAATCGAAAATTTAACAAAGAAAGAAATGTGGTGCATAACAAATCCACAAAATTGAATAAAAAGAAACAAAGTGCAAGACTAAAGTTTTGAATTTTTATTTCAAAAACTTCGAATTTAAACAGACTTAATGTCTACTGCCTGCGCATTTAAGAAATAATAGTGGTCGCCGTTCTGTGTTGAGTCGTACATAATAGCCGTGTTTAATAAATTATGTATAATTTTCAATATTTGAAAAATGTGCGTTGTATATGCATTCATACATTCGTACATATTTGCAACTGCTCTGAAGGAAAATCAACTTGGTTGTTGCCGTTAAATATTTGATGTTGCGATTAAAATGTTTGTTGTATGGCGAAGTAAAACTGTTTGCCATAATGTGGTATTATCAACAACTTTGAGAGTGCAAGTTAAATCCATAAATAATTCGTCAGTCATTGCATACTACAAGCAGGTTTGGTTTGCACAGTATAAAAGAGAACAAGAACCACATAGCAGCCCATATAACAAAATTTGCGCCCGCCAGAAGTTCAACACAAAACATTACATTAAATTTACTTGTGTCCAGATTTAATTATAAAACTAACGAGTTCATATGTTAAAATTTGGTACATTTATGAAGTGAATTATTTTTAAAACAATTTATATGTTAACAAAGATTAGAATTTAAATGCAGTTTTCTTCAAATGATATAATCATACTTCATACATATAAACATGGCTTCGCTTACACATTTAATAGACTAGTGCTAAAGTTATTAAGTGCATTCTACTGCCCTAAAAGTATATGATAGACCTAACACACTCAAAAATGATTTCGTAACACATTCGTAAGAATCTTATAGGAATTGTAATGTATTTATTAACGTGTTAGAAGCATCATACACCAATCATTTTTTCATATTGCCTTTAAAAAATTGAAAGAAACTTTTGATGATCATCAATGTCGGTCAAATGACCAATAAACTGACGACCGTCAGTCGTATTAGACACAATAGAGTAAATTGCTACCACCTTTTTCAACAAATCGTCTGTTTCCTACTTACTATACTTCAACTAGCAGAAATAATAGAAATTTATTTTAAAATGAAAATTATATGCCGTACGAACAAAACCTCTCTGGGCCAATTTTAACAATTACATATGTACATAAATGGTCTGAATAAAAAATAACCGTTATTTTAAAATTTCGTGAGTTGCGTATATTCGATCCTTGAGAGGCGTTGAGCTTAGTCTGGCGGACAGTGCCAAATACTTGGGAATTTATCTTGATTCAAAACTGTCTTGGAAGAAGACAGTCCAATTTAGAGCGGACAAGGCGGCTGTTGCCTTGTACCTATGTCGTAAGGCCATCGGGAAGACCTGGGAATCCTTGGAATTCTTGCTGGCTATTTAACATGGTAATAAAGCCCATATTAATGTATGGGGCGCTTCTTTGGTGGAGGGCTTTAGAGAAAACCACCTATTGCAGATTCATAGAAAGGATACAGCGGACGTCTACTTTGATGGTAACTGGTGCTTCTTGCACTACGCCAACTAAAGCACTAATTACGATGATGCATTGGCTGCCAGCTGATCTCATGGCGTAATGCAGGCTGAAATTACAGCTACATATTTTGAGAGCAGCTAACTGGTTGAGGTACTACGGGATAAATATCCGAATCTGTACTGATAGTAAGGCTGCGTTAAATGCGCTTGTGGGTGTCTATACGACGTCCAGGTTGGTTCAAGAGTGCCGGATATCTCTTAACGAGATAGTGAGACATTCAAGCCTGGAGCTTTTCTGGGTACCGGGGCACAGTGGAGTGTCCGGAAATATTGTGGCGGATGAGCTGGCGAAAGCTGGGGCTCGTCTACAGCGAGGGGACATTGATACGATGATAGGAGTCCCGCTTAACAGCTGTAAGAACCAAGTGCAGCGTCAACTGTCTGGTGAGGTCACCTGCCGAGTAGCAAGGCTAACATGGCCTGCGTATGATCGTAGAAGAACTGTGGTCCTAAAGGGGTTTCCCCGTCAAAAATTGCGTACCTTGGTGGCAGTTCTGACAGGACATTGTCTTATAGGGACGTATGCTAGAAGGTTAAATCTTCCATTTATTGATTTCTGTAGAAGTTGCGGGGATGAGGACGAGGAGGAAAGTGTTGAGCACTTCCTCTGTCGGTGCCCAGCTCTCTGTTCTATGAGAGCGCTGTATCTAGGCGGACCGATGCTGCACGGTTTGGCAGACATATCGGAATGCTGATTGAACGGTCTGGATTCCTTTATCCGGTTTCGGCTTGGTTTGGATCTGAACCATCGGGGGAAGTGTAAGTATCATGGGCTGCACTTCTCCCTCAGGCAACACAACGGGACCAAAGGGACCCAAGTGGGCTGGTTTCATGAAACTGGCGGCCTGTGCAACCTACGTATATTCGATTTTCGCATTTTTTCCTGTAATGTTGGCACACATGTCTATTATATATGTTGGCAATATCAGCCAATTCGGTTTGTCACTTTGTTTTTGACAAATAAAAATGTTAGTCGTGTTTTGGCGTGCTTTTCAATTTTTTACTAAATTTACTAAAACTTTGAGTAAAAACAAGGTCGCATGGACATCGCTCAGGAGCTGTTAAACATCGTCAATGGCGATGTAAATTTCCTCAAAAAGATCATAACTGGTGACGAATCATGGGTGTATGGACATTGAAGCCAAAGCCTACTCAACCCAATGGAAGCGTCCACAGCCAAGACCGAAAAAAACAAGTCAAGTTCGGTTAAATGCGAAGGTTTTGCTCACTGTTTTCTTCGACTGCAATGGCGTGGTGCATCATGAATTCTTGCCACTAGGTCGTACGGTCAATAAGGAATATTACCTTGAAGTTATGCGCCGTTTGCGCGAAATTCGTCGGAAACGCACAGAATTGTGGAAAAAACAATCATGGATTTTGCACCATAATAACGCACTACCGCTCGCATCGATGCTTGTGCGTGAGCAAAAAACAAAACCGTTATCATGCCGTGTTCTCCGGCCTTGGTCCCAACTAACTTTTACCTCTTACCAAAACTGAAGACACCGATGAAAGAAAAGCGTTTTTCTACGACTGAGGAGATAAAAGAAAAATCGAAACAGAAACTGTTGGCGATATAAAGCTCGTTTTAGTAGTGTTTCGAGTATTGGAAAAAACGCCGACAAAAGTGTATTATATCTAAGGTGGATTACTTTAAGGGGACAAGATAGTTATTGCTGAATAAATGCTTTTTGAAAAAATTGAAAATAACGGTTATTTTTTGATCAGCCCTCGTATGTGTATTCCTGTGTTTGATAAAGAAACGATCGGAGTATTTGTTCCTGGCTTTCAAATTTTGAATTTGTCTGCACTAAGTCTAATCGGATTCAGAATTCGACCAAAAACGACTTTAGACTTTGTTTTAAGCGTCATTTCGAGCACGATTACCTTTAGATCTTTAAGTAAAGTAAGTTTTGAGCAATGTGTTAATTTTGTTAGCAAAAAGTAGTCAAACTATATCTAAATATGCTTAAAACTTATATATTTTTAATTTTTGACAGCAGAATAAATACTAGCTGAAGTCTTCCAGGTAGTTGTTTAATGTAGCTAAAATATTTTTAGGTTTTGATTAATTTGGTAGTTGAGGAGGTAAACTAGCAAAAAAATTAGGATTTACCAACCATCAAACTAACATATCTTAAAAAATATGTGTAAATTTATACTTTTTGTATATTTGAAATGAAACTGTTTTCAGGCCACTCGTTATTGCTTGTAAATAAAATATTAATATACTCATAACTAAAAGTAAAATGTAGAAAATAATGTGTGTGCATAATTTAAATAATATAATTTATATATATTGGGCTTATTTGTGATTGAGACCTTTTAGTGACTGTAAATGTTACTGGGGTGACAGAAACGTCTGGAAAACTATTCATAAACTACTGTTATACAGAAATGAAACTAGTTTTTGACAAACTGTAAGTCCTACCTTTACATGCTAATGCATATGTTAAGATCTTGCAAAAATGTGTTTAGAATAAAGGAAATCTTATATGTAAAAACAAAATGTATTCAGTAGTAGCGAAATCCAAAAATTGACAAGCGGTCGGGAAATCTTCAATTTCTAAACCAATTCAGAAAACTCTGTATTCACATCACATCAGAAGTGTATTTTTAAACTTACGTAGGCAGCACTCTGAGAATTTATTAAAGGTGGTACAACATTTACAAACCCAAACAATTGTAGTTCAAAAATATTTTACGTTGTTTTTGTAAATATTGTAGAATTGTAACCATCAGTAATTTTATTATACTTCGATTTTGCTATCACACAAATGCCAACTTGAAAAATACTTGCAACACATTTTTGTTCACTTTTTTTAAAAAGAATTTCGTAATATTTTGCTCCCACAACATCTATTTTAACCAGTGTTGCTTTTAATAATACTAAAGTGTCAATTTTACCCTTTTTGATGCGTATACGAGTTTTTATGACACTCTTTTTAAAATACCCCTTTTGACCCTTTTTGCAAACATGGAAGTTTTTGTTGAGAACGATTGATCAGCTGTATGCATAAATACTCAGTTCTCATTCATATTTCAGTAAGGTTTTATATTAAACTGTATGTATTTTTATACATATGTATCTATACTAGATGTGCCCAGGCCTATGCGCTTGATGCTCAATACTGCGCTCAGCACTAGCAATGAACAATACACAAACAACTTCGTCTTATATATTTTATTTGTCGTTCTTCACTGCACACAGACAAGAGCAAACCAACAACAGTTTCGCGTACTTTACTGGTACACATTGACGACAGCGATTTGTTTTGCTGTTTACAAAAAAAAAAAAAAGAAAAATAGTTTTTCCTTATATTTATTGGTGTTTGCTCTTCCATATAGAACTTTTGGGCATCCCTGATCTATACTATCTGAAAACAAAATAGTTGAATAATGTACACCAAGATTGCAAATACAGATGTGATTTGTTTTATTAATAAGTCTGAAGAAGTACAACTGTATTTCAAAAAAGTTTTTACAGCGCAGTTTTTGAGTTCGTATATAACTGTCATTTAGCTTTAAGTTCCATTTAAATACGAAAATTTATTTCTCACTACAAATTTGAATCAAACTTAAACGCCCAATCTTCTTTATTTAAGTTGTATTAAAAAAAGGTAAACAAAACACACATATCGCTCCTTTATTGCAACATAGTCATATCTCAAAAAATGAGCTTTTCGAGTTAACAATGCAGAATTGCTAACAGTATTACCTTTTATATTGCGCCAGAAATTTATTCAAATTACTTTTAAACTGTTTCCTTTACGAGATATTTTCTAAAAAAAATTTCTTAGACTTAGTGCCAATTTCACGATAACGAAGCTGTTCATTCGTTCGCACAATTACATTTAAAACAATAACAAAATTTTGAATGTTGTTTTTGTTTTAAATGTAATTGTGCGAACGAACGAATATATATTTTCATTCAACTACATTTACTTCTCAGGATTTTTTTAGCTCTTATTGTTTTTTAAAAAACGTGACCCTTTTTTCTTGAAAATATCCTTTTTGTGACACCTTTTTTTTTTTTGAAAATACCCTTTTTATGACACTTTTTCAAAATTTTCGAAGGCAACCCTGATCTTATCTACATCTTGTATTGCCATGTAAACGTGACATTAAGAAATAATCTGAATTGCTGCCAAGCATTTTCATAATGGATTTTTTTAAACTCAATTAGTGTAAACTGTAGTAAGATATCTGACGGCTACTTTGTCTAACCGATTTTGAAATTAAGAGCATTCTACTAACATTAATTTTAACATTTCAAAAATTAAAAAAAACTAATTTTTAAACTTCTTCCTTACGACGAATCAAACTATTTGGACAAAAGCAATGTCCCAGCGGTTTCCAAAATGTTCGAAATTCATTAGTTCAGAATTTATAATCTTTAAAAACTCAAATAACACATTAAAAATGAATTTAGTTTTATTTAAATAAATATTCAACAAAAATTACATAAGCAAACATTTTCGAGCAAGTATAAAATATTTATAAATATAGGATGTCCCAGAACTCAACGTCAAGCCCAAGCAAGGGGTTGTACGAATATTTTTTTTTTTAATTTAAAAAAAACTCTTAACCTGTTTTTTTTAGATTTTTCTCACGATGGTTAAAATCAATCTTGCCACCCTGTTTCGGCTTGACGTTGAGTTCTAGGACACCCTATAATACTATCTAATTGCGATATTACTTTTCATTTGTAGACTTATATAATTGTAATTGAAACTTAAATAATTTAAATAAATTGTTTTATACGAATTCATTTATACTACTCGTTTAGGATTAAATGCCGGTGTACTAAAATGTTCCCTATGTCTTATGTTTTCGGGAAAAACAAACACTAATCTTTTTCTTTATCAAGAGTTTTTTGCTTTTTTGTAACAAAACTTTTTTTCAGTTTTTAATCAAATGATCTGTGCAATTTGCTTTTAAAGTACTTTTGTACTGAAATTTCTGCTATCTTTGATTAAAATTCGATACAGTTTTAGATGTTCAAGTTTCGTATGCGAGCAGAATAAAAAATTCTAAGGACAACTATAGTCTGCAAACAATTGAAAGTACATACATACGTACATATTATATTATTGTGAAATGCGAAGCAATTCTAAGGAAATAAAAAGCCAATTAATTGTCCACAAAGGAAAGGAAAGAAAAATCAACAATTTTTATATCTCACAGACACATCAGTCAAACAAACCAAACAGCCATCGAACATTAGTCTTAAACGTATGTGACGTGTCAAATATAAACGATGCGAATAATTTTCAGGATAACAACAGGGTTTAACGCACACAAGTCCCACTATGCTATGCTATACTATACTTGGACTGACACCGATGTATAAACTTACGAAAAAACATGTTACAATGTCTGGCTTGAGAACAAAAATAAAAAATGAAACAATTGGAAGAAAAGGTTATATAAAGAAAGAAAATGTGATAGTAAAAGGAGTTTAAAATCATCTAAATCAAATATATGCGTAGGCTGGATTTAAAATTGTTTGAAAAAAGCAAATTAAGTCACGTACCTAAATTAAATACGTATACGTTTTAAATTTATACGCATGTTCTGAAAAACGCATAGCGCTTAAAACTGGCGACTTCAACTCCTCCTACTCGTATGTGTATATTAAAGTGAACTGAAACAAAACTTTCAAAAGCATATGAAGTTGTTCACAATTAATATATAATATGTTTTCTCTTTAAAAAATTGCTCCATTTATTATCAATTTGTTTTCGTTTTGTATATCTACCACATACATATGTACATATATAAACCACATGTTGTGTTTTTCCGTAACAAGAGCAAAACGTCAGTAAAACGCGCGTTTCTCAGAACATGTCTGTTAACAAAATAAAAATGTATTTTGTTATTGCTTTACCTTAATCGCCAATAATCCAAGTTTGGAGCAGAAACTTATATGACAACTAGATTTTTTTTAAGACAAATAAACGTTTTGTTGAGTGCATGCATTCGAGTACTTTAATGATGTCAAACTGGTTCATAAGTTGATTGTAGACCTACAGGTATTCATGTCCAATTATATGTGATATGATCATCTGATCAAAACAACCTAGATTACAAACTGTTTAAGGCACTGGTGGGATAACTTTTGCAAGCCATTATGAAAACACTTAATTGTAATAGGCTTTTAATAAAATCGGGTTTTATTAAAAACACTTAAGCTACGTACACACGGTTGTCAGATCTTACAATATTGCCAGTAAAATTGTCTGAAAATGTATTACAATCGTGTGAACTGCCAATTTTCAACTTACAACGTTGTCAGAAATACCATTGTCAATCAATTGTAAGACGACAATGTTGTCAGGCATCTGACAATCGTGAGAACACTCTTCGTCGGCATTGCCAGATAATTTTCTGGTATTGTAAGCTCAGTTTTAATTGTCAGATGTATAAAATTAATGCACCTGACAATGGCATCATTGTCAGAAAAAAAAATTGATGGGCAACACTGCCAAATAGATCGTTTTTGATATACATAAGTGGCAATGCCACATCTAACAATCTGACAACCGTGTGAACTGACAATTTTTGTTGTCAGATGAATTATTTGTCAGATCATAGTCTGACTATGAAATTGTAAGATTTTTTTACGATCGTCTGAACACACTATTTATTTCTGCGGGACAATTTTTCATTGTCACTACATTGTCAGCATCATGCCAGATCTTACAATATTGTAACATCTGACAACCGTGTGTACATAGCTTTAGTAATAAACACGAGAAAAGTATAATCATTATGTTTGGTTATAAATTATTAGAGTTTGAGATCATTTTTTTTTAGATTTATTGAATCTTCACAAAGTGAACTAACAAATCTTAATACTGAATACACAAAACTAATTAAGTCCAGCCAATGCTAGACAAATCTTTTATTTTGCACGGTCGTTCTGATGGTGGCATGGGTATCCCATCCCTCCTTCTCAACCGAGAGTGGCCTTCAAAGTTAAGTATATTACGTGCAAGAGGATTTGGGTAAAGTTCCAGTTTACTGATATACCTTGTCGCGTACTTTGAAAATTCGTCTTTTACAAGAGGAACACAGAGATCCTTACGAATTCGTGAGTTTTTTTACGTACCATGGAGCTACAGTAATCGTTTGAAGAATTTGATTTTGTTGCCTTTGAATTTTTCAATGTTAGATGTTGAGGCAGTGCCCCATATTTGAATTCCATAGCACCATATAGGCTTTAGAATTGCGTTGTATAATAAAAGTTTGCAATCCAGCTTCAATGTTGAATCTTAGCCCATAAGCCAATTTAGTTGCGCTGCTTTTAACTTTAACTGAGTAACTTTCGCATCAATGTGAGACTTCCACGTAGGTTAACTACGGTCGAGATGAATATAAATTGTTATAAATGATTGATTTTTTTTCCTTTTTTTACAAACTAAAATTGAATCCATTAACTTTTATCATCAGTGTGCCCACTTTAGCACTTTCGGTGCTAGATTTATCACTTCTTTCGTTGATTTAGAAGCAAAATTTTCAATTTAGAACTTTTTTGTCACTTTCCAATTTTTCATTTAGCAATCTCTTATCTTAAACGATATCTGTTACCAAATTGTTTTAAAGGGAAACCATTTTGATCCCTTAAGCTCATGCGTAAAAGATTTCTTTGTTACGAGAACGTTTTCCAAACAATTTTCTAAGGTTAAAATATAAACAATTTTTTTCTGTAGAAAATAGTTTAAAACTTGACAAGTGTTAAATTACACGATCATTTTAAAGAAGAAAAGCTATATTATACGGCAGAGTATATAACATCATTGGAAAATCAATGGCAACGTATGCATGTGTATATGATGTTTAATTTAAAGACTAAATTATTATTTTTGTTGTGTTTTTAAAACTTTTTTGTGCATATTCATAAAAAATTTAAATGTATATGAAATGAATTTTAGAAAAATTTTGTATGGCATTTTTGAACTAAAAACACATTTCAAATTCAGTTAAATTTTTATGAATATGCCCATTTATGTTTAAAAAATAATTTATTGTTTTAAGAAATTTCGGTTTATTCAATGGAAATAAAAATTTCTAAGGCACCATAAGCACAAATGGCAAAACTATGAACCCTCAAAGATAATACTTACTTGAAATAAAGACATTTAAATTTTAGCACTACGTTTTAGCACTATTTTGGTGCTAATTTAGGCCCAAAAACTTTCTAGATCTGGGCACACTGTTTATCATTGTTTCGATGCAAATCAACGTTGTCAACTCCGTGTTTTCGCTTTTTGGTGTTTTTAAAATCATTTGTCGATATGAGACGAATTTTAAAAATTTTTGTGCCACCAAATCATATTCAACACAACTTTTGATTTTAGTGCAAAAGCAAAGTATATATACAGTACAGTACATCTGCTTAATCTCATTTTACAGAGCATAATAAGAACGCAGGGCAATGATGTTTAAAGCTTTAAACACATAGACGACAGCAGACAGCAAGCAGCAATCTGTCAAAAATAAAATACATGTGTTTAAATGCACACGATTATTTCTATGTTCGTAAGCAGCAAAATGTAAGTGCAGTGCTGCCACTATAAATATAAATTGGCAGCAATAAAAACTAAAATTTGTTTGAAATATTTAATGGAAATAAACATCACATAAATAAAATAAACAAATAAATTGATTAGTTTTTACAGTTTTACGTGATATTTTTACGTTTTCAGTCGGTAATTTTAATTTTATTCATGTAAAATATGTATATATCTGGCACCTCTGAAATTTGCATTGTTTAAATACACATAGTGCTGCTGCTGTCTTTGAAATAATTATGTTGCTGATGAGACGGCAGAATTTGAAGCTAACTTTATTTGTAGTCGTGAAGTTGTGAAGTCTGCTGTCGTCTAAGTGTTTAGAGCTTAAAATGCACGATATCATTCATAAAGTAAAGCAGTATTTTTGCTGCGGAATATTATTCACATACTGGAAGAGAAACATATCATTTGATAAAATATTCTTTTCTTTTTAGTTTCCACAGTACTTATTGTTTTTATTGTCAAAGTTTCTATTTTATTGTTATCTTGTCTATATTTTTTGTCATATATAATAATATATGAAAATATTGATACAAAAATCCAGACTTGCATTAATCTGAAATCCCTATAAGCAATCTTTGGTCTCCTTGAAAAAATAATACCTATGAAGAGTTTATAAAATAAGCTAAAACACGTATTATCTTTTACAAACGAACGGATATATGTATATTTACATAGTTTGGATTTTTTATATTTAAAATTTTATTTATTTTTGTTTTAGCGACATCTGAACTGTATGCGGCTATTAGACAACACCGGCTGAGGAGAAAATTTTTTTCTAGTAAACGATCAGGCGAAGTTTGTTAATAATCACAATAAAAGCACATGCACAATTCAATAAATTAGCTTAAATAAAATACAGCTTTACAACTCGTTTACGAAAACGCAAAAGAAATTTATACTACGTTTTGCTATTAAACTAGTTAAATCCATCAGGACAAATTTTATAACTACGAATTTTAGCAAATACACGAGTATGGTACCATTCCATCAGCCGGTGCAATCAGGCCTAGTTTGATCGTATAACAAGCCGCTTAAAGGACTTTTTTTAGTGCTGTGTTTTTAATATAAAAGTATAACATTATACACAAAATGGGGTTTAATAAATAAAATTGCTAAACTTGGCGAGTCTTTGTTGATAGTATAATGAATTCTTTTAGCCCATTTGGGTGCGTTACGAAAATTTCAAGGTTGACTATGCTAGTGCAGATGGTCACTGCAAAATACAACTAATTCAAAATTTCTCAAATTTAAGTGTAATTTTTGAGCACTTCTACTGTATCTAACGTTAAATTCTTAATAGGTGGTACTAATTAAGATTAATACGGAATTTTGCTTTTAGTTATTCTTGTAAAAATTTTGGCTGCATTCAATTTTGACTTTTAAATCCTTTACTACCAGTCCTCGTAGACAAGGAGGATCAGCGAACAGTAACAAAAACAATCAACCTTAAAGCAGCAAAATATACACAACTTTGGGAATGACAAAAAGGTTGGCCAAACAATTATTCTTCAATGCTAGATATTGTCTTATAGTTGTTGCAATTTTAATGGATACATACAAGCAGTAAAAAAAAGATTGAAAGAAAACAGTGAAAAAATTACGTTGTTAGAAAAAACAAAACAACGTGGAATATGAAACAATGGAAAATATTCCCATAGAATATAAGAGTAGACAAAAAGAAAACAGCAAATAAATATTTTTATTTAACGGTTAGTCATTTATATTATACCTGCAAACATACCTATATACGAGTAATATGTATATAGCGCTATGCAAGCACAAATGGAAATCAGAACAAAGAAAAATTAAATAAAATTGTGTGCATGCAGCGCCGAAAATTTCAGGAGTTTTATCTCTAATTTTATTATAAATGACTTTTATATTTTCGCTTTATACCTACAAGTGCGCTGCACAGAAGAACAAAACAAAATACCGAAATAGAAAACCAGCCAAATCAATGTCATAAAAATTTCGTTTTATTTCTGTTTAACCTAAAATTAAAACAAACAAAACAAACTCTCACGCGATATTCAAAACAGTACAACACTTTATATTATTTCTAGTTTAGCATGGACAGTGATGGATTTATTTTTTTTTTATTATATATGACAAAATAAAGTCAGTGTGGTTAATGATTTTTGTTGCAATAATATTTTAAAATTACCAGAAAATCTAAACAGAATATTTACCCTCTGGGCGTGGCGTAAGGTAGCTCAGCTAAGTGACCTGACATGAAACCGACAGGCGACCTACATACATATATATGGTCATATATGTAGCGGTTCTTCCGTCAACATCAATCAGGTTATTTACAAAATTTTCAGGTTCAACATTGATCCGAACATAAAATGCATAGCATATACAAAGTTTTGTTTTGTACGAGCATTTTACAGTATAATGCTATTATAACTGCTATAGAATATGTAAAGGAAGATTGATCTCAGTTAAAAGCTATAATCAATTAATTTGCAAATTCATTTAACTGTTAAAGCGCTTTCATATTTGGCAACTTAGCTGCGCAAGTTTATTTTTTTGTTTTTATTTATTTTCTTTTAAACTTTCTTTTATGTTCACATACAGCAATTTAGTTGCGCAACTTTCATTTAGTTTTACTTAAATTGTCTTAATATTTTGAACGGCCCGAAAAATAAACAAACGAAAACAGGTGTGTTTCTTTACTCTACTTTGGGATCTCAATTTGCACAAAAAGCGTTCCCGTACGTTAAAATTGGGCAAATGAGAGCGCTTTTGAGAGAATAGTATGCTTCCTTTTCTTCCGCGAAACAGCCCGTACTTTTTCTTCCGGCTAATTTGGGCAAGTAATTAGGCAATCAGCTGTTCGAAAAATAAACATTAAAGAATGACCAAGCATTCACCGACCCGGTTGACAAAGCTAACCTGTTGGCTGAAATCTTTGCAAGCAACTCCTGCTTGCCGGAAAGCAGTCAACCACTTCCCGAGCTCGAAAGAGTATCTGCAACTATGCCATAGATATTCCTCCGGGCGCGAGCAGTTAAAAGGGTTTTGGCCGACCTCGACATAAACAAGACCCCTGGACCGGATGGCATTCCAGCACTAGTCTTGAAGCAGTGCTCTTCTACGCTTGCGCGTCCATTAGCACGCCTCTTCAGCATACTTTACCATTTTGGTGAGTTTCCATCAAGCTGTAAGGTTGCTAATGTAACACCAATAACCAAAAAGGGTGAGGTAAATAACCCTGAAAATTACCGCCCAATTGCAATTTGTTCTACACTTTCCAAAGTAATGGAAAGCATGGTGTACTTTGTGATCGTCAATATGGATTTTGTAAAGGTCGTTCTACTGGCGATCTTATGGCATATCTCTCAGAGAAATGGTGCCACTCAATCCATCATTTCGGTGAAAGTAGGGTGGTGGCTCTGGATAATTCAAAAGCGTTTGACAGAGTGTGGCATGGTGCACTACTGGCAAAACTTACTGCTTTTGGTGTCGGTGATGACTTCTCTCGGTTTATATCGAGTTTTCTCAGATACAGCACTATCCGAGTTGTTATAGATGGGGTCTCATAAAACGAGTTCAAGATTAATTCAGGGGTGCCACAAGGCTCCGTTCTTTCTCCTACTTTGCTTCTTATTTTCCTAAACGACCTTCTCTATAAAACTTCCAACCCTATCCACTCTTTCGCAGATGACAGCAGCATTTGCCATTCGTACTCTTTTAGCTATAGGCCCAGCCTATCAGAGATCGCTGCCAAGAGGCTAAATATGAATGATTCACTGAATAGTGACCTTCTATTAATCTCCGAATGGAGACGTAAAAACAGAGTCGCCTTCAACGCTCGTAAGACCCAATGTTGCTTATTAACACAGAAGCAAACGATCGCAAATGCTGCTTCATCTGTACTCATGGGTGGTATGAATATTGAGGAATCGGATGCTCTTGATGTTCTTGGAATGAATATACAGTGTGATGTTCGCTGGACTGAACATATTTTTCATGTCTCCAAAGAAGCATCCAAATGCCTTGGTTTTTTGAAACGGTGTAAGATGTACTTCACTCCATTCGACCTCCTTACTATTTATACCACCTACATCCGACCGAACATGGAATACAACTCTCATGTTTGGGCCGGTGCCTCAAAGTCTATTTTGGGGCTAATCGACCGTGTGCAGGAGAGGGCGACGAAGCTCATCGGTGACAGTAGGGTTTCCAACTCTATTGACTCACTGGAGCATCGACGCAGTGTGGAGTGCGTTACTCTGTTCTATCGTTACTACAATGGATATTGCTCTGACGAGATTAGGGATCTTGTTCCCGCACATTTTTACGTAGCACGCGTGCATCGTTCAGGGCTCATCCATTTGTGGTCGATTGCCCAGGGAATCGTACTACGCATTACAGAGAAAATTCGTTTTTCAGCCGTACGCTCCGCCTGTGGAATAATTTGCCTGCAGACGTGTTTCCTGTCTGTTATAATGTTGGAAGGTTCAATTCAAATGTTCACAAACACTACTCCCTCTTTCCCCCTCTTCACAACCTATTTGCCTAGTTCTGGTACAGTGCACTGCATATGTAGGGGTCATCCCCTGAGTACTGGTCCAATATATAAAAAAAAATTAATAAACAAAGTTCATTTGAATCAACTCGTATGTAAATCATTTCAGTGTTTTATATAAATATTAAATAAAAATGAATGTGCAAAAGACCTTAAAAGCTAAAAAGTGTTAAATATCAAAGTATTTTTTCGCAAAACTAAATAACAATTTTTTTGCCACATCAAAACACAGCATATGTTTCTTTTTGGGCTAGAAATTTGGCTTTTTGCGTTCCCGTACTTTAGGTAAATTTTATCTGTATATGAGAGAAACTTATGCATGCTCTCTTTGCACGAAATTTGCCAGGAAAGTCAAGAAACGCACCTAATATCAAAAACATAAGAAACAAGAATATGCAAGCAAAACGAATTGCTGAGTGCAAGCAAGTCTGTACTCAAATATCAGTAATTCTTCCCCCTTCAAGCTGCACTTACCTCTCACATCTACAGCCACAAGACTTGGGCAAGAGAATTGTGCAACAAAGTTGCCGAATGTGAAAGCGCTCTTACTATTTATGCTTGCCGTTTTTACTTGAACGTGGAAAAGTTACCAAACTGTGTAAGAAAACGTGGCAATATTAAATGTATTTTTAAATGACAATTGCAATATCCAAAAGAAAAAAAAAATTGAGAGCAAAGTGAATATTTTTTCTGAGCTATTTTATTTATTTAAACATATTAATGCAAAGTAAATTTGTGAAGTATGAGACGCACAGCAGGGACTAGTAAGCGACGCCGCGGCTAACTATAATGACCAGCATATTATGTCTTCACATAGGAAGTAATAGTGGGGTTAACATCTTAATACCTCAAACAAATTATGAAACAACAAGTCTGACCCTATTTAAGATACAATTACGATGACGCGGGAACTCTTCTTCTGCCTTACGCCTGTAAAGATAATTATATACTAGAATTATATATGTTAATACAGTTTCTGATACAATATACTAATGCACAATACTAATAAAAATTTTTTTAAAGATATTCTCAAACATTCAACTTTATATCCCAACAATCTCAATAAATTATTGACAATTTAAAAAGAAAATGCTTTAATAATACCTGTCAAAACACAAACAACAAGCTTTTTCATTTACACGCGTCTCTAACATTTCATTACACCCTTCAAACAAATCAAAAACCGTTGGTTGCTACGATTTTTTTTTTTTTGAAAGTATCGAAAAGCAGAGAAGAAAAATCCAAACAATTGGTTCTATTCACAATATTAACTTCTAACCTTGATACCAATAAAAAAATTATAAACAGCTTGTTTTGATAGGAGCTACCCTACTCATCAGTAGACTTTGGAAATTTTTTAAAGATATTCCCAAACATTCAACTTTATATCCCACATTCTTAAATATGTCGAAATACTTTTCTTTATCTAAATTTGTTATTTTTTTAACTTGTTCACATTATTTATAATTCAATTTAGATACAATTTTTATCGATTATAAGACGCCTCAGCGCCTTTACACGCATTATTGAGGCGAGTTGGCAAGGAACTGCTCATTACATGAAAATAAAAGGATGCATAAGTAGAAATAAAGAATGTTACTGTACAACGCAAAAAAAATTCTCCAGTGAGAAGTTCATGAACGTTTGAATAACGAAATTCTACTTTATGCGTTTAAAGATTCAGGTAGACTGTTAAACTCACAGGTACCCATATATCCAACGCGCTATTTAGTTAAATCTAGCCTGCATCTAGCAACAGCCAAATTGCTTCTACTACGTGTATTAAATGTTTGTTGGTTTTGGTAGAACTAAATTGCCCTATATTATTTGAAAAAATACAGTAATATTTGCATTTTATATAGACCATGAATTGGCATAATGTTATTATAATCCCTACTGTATAAAATATATGTTGAAAATGTAACAGGCAGAGTTATTACAGTCTTCAGAGCTTTATTCTGTAAACGATGCAACTTTTTTTCCAACTACACAGAGCACCTAAATAATTAAAATGGCTTTGAATACTAACTAGCATTACGTATAATTAATTTTGCATTTCGATTAAATTTGTTTTTAAATTTGTATAACAGCCCGTTAGCATTCGCGGATTTACCTTTGTGACTTTGGATATGCAGGGACCAAGACAGATAGCTTTGTATGTGTAAGCCTAAATACATCACACAGTTTGCATAATAAAATCATTATTCCCCTGATAGCATGGGGTAAATTTAATCATCTGTATATGTCAAATTTGTGGATTCTTCCTGCACTATTCTTCACTACACGTAAAACATAGCAAGGATTAAATTTTCGCTTGATGGGCCTTCTTACAATTTTTCAGCAATCTGGACCAAGGCGATTAATCTTCATTTCTTCGCTCCAAAGCACATATTTCCACGAATAGCTAGTCCAATTCAAGTGGACTCAGCAAATTCACCGAGACGCTTTCTTTGAATTTTGCCCAAAATGGTATCTTGCCTGCTGCTCTGCCATTTAACCGGACTTTAAGCAACCGACGTGAAATGGTCCTCTTGGATATCGAAATATTAAGTCTATCGCAAATTTCAAGCTGGGCATCAGAAGTCAACTTTTTTGGATCCGCTTTAAAGTTTCGCATTATCATACGGTCTGTATATTTTGATGTTTTTCTGAGTCGTTTCTGTCATATTTCTGAATATGTTGTAGAGCAGTGAACGACATTTTTTAAGCATTGTCTGATATTTTTCTATATGACTTTCCATTTTACGCAATTCAAAAACGAATCTCATTACTTCAAGAATGCAGTAGTGTTTTGTCTTTCGTTCTGTATACACGTGTTTTTCATTGTTGTCCGTGTTTTCTATACCTACATATATTTATGTTTATTATTAATTTGTAAAAAACCAAATTTTACCGGAATGGGTAGAGTTTTGCATCATGTGTGTACATGTTTTTTTTATTATTTTTTTTATTGTCGTTTGTTTTTTTTTCTATTTGTTATTATTAATTTCTTTTTTATGTTCCTCCTATGTATTTTATTATCTTACGGTGTGCGAGGTGTTGATCGTCTAATTTTTGTTAGTCTGAGCAGTGTCAAAGGTATATACACTGGGTATTGATCAGTTTTAACTAATTTAATTTCAACATTCTAAATGCTGTATATTGTTTGTTTTGGTCGTTCCGTGTGTTTAGTTCACAAACACTACTCCCCCTTTCCTTCTTCTCACAATCTATTTTCCTAGTTCCACTACAATGCACTGCATATGTAAGGGTTATCCCCTGAGTACTGGTCAAAAAAAAAAAAAAAGAATGCAGCTCTTAGATTCTTTCATTACAAATCTTAAAAGTAATGCGCTATTATATCGTATTTATATACTCGTATGTTGAATTAAAACAAAATTACTGATCTTTTTTTATTTTAACTACTACCTTTCACATCATCTTTTAAATAATAAATGATCGTTTCTAGTGTGTCGCATCTTTTTTAAACTATACTAACAAATTGTCAACAGGTTTTCACAAAAAAAAAAAAAAAAAAAAAAAAAAAAAAACCGCAACTGAAATACTGAAAAGGAAAAACTCATTTAAAGATGAAACATAGTAATAATATTCAAATATTTGGATGATACCATAATTTACGAAACATTTTGTATATTACTGACTTTGCCATAAAGGAAAAAAAGCGTTTCTAATTAGTTGTCAATAGCTGTATATGTAATAACTTTCTGCAAAAACAGAAGTTCATTATCATTTAAAAAACAGAGATTATAGGGGTAAATTTCAAATCTCCGCTGTTAAGTTATGAAGGAATATACAGCGATGTAGAGATCGTGACATAAAAGGTAAAATGTCAGCACGGGATTGGCGAAGGTATGGCGAAATACTGGAAGCTCTTGAGCATAATTTTACCTATGCCCAAATCTTTTGACGTACACGGAAAGAAAACAAACTTTTCTTAGTTATGCAGTATAATATCGAAAAAGTTGACTCACGTAAAAGTTAAAAGTCGCAAAAGCCAATCGTATTTCAGCCTGTCTGCATGTACCGCTATAAAAAGTTAACTCTTCAGAATGTATAAATTTTTCAACGGTGTTCAGATTCTCCGAAAAAAAACCTCATAGATTTTTTCCATTTTATTGTCAAAAAACATTGATTTAGTTAGTCGTTTGCCTTTGAGTTTGTAGTATGTGTACTGATTACTCAAAACGTAAATTTAAAATTACACGGGATAGGTAGAGTTTTGTCTTCATTCCATTCGTACACGTGTTTTTCTATCGTTCATCGTTTCTTTATATATACGAATATTTATTATTAATTTCTTTTGAATGTTCTGGCTATTCGATTCATTACCTTGCAGTGTAGGAGGCATTGGACTAATTTTTTGTTCGTCTGAGCAGTGTCGAAGGACACTGGGCACTAATTAGCTTTAACTAATTTAATTCCAACACTTTAAATGATGTCATAATCTTTGTTTTGGTCTGTCCGTTTTGTTATTGATAGTTTTAAGTCCCCCATAAAAATTACTTCCTCTTTCCATGTCATAACAGTATTTGAACGTATTATTTATTTGTATTTCAAATACATAACTTAAAAGTATTTTGTACTTCAAATACATGTGACACAAAAATACATTTTCACAAAATACATTTATTTATTATAATAAATCAGCGGACCCGGCGAACTTCGCTTCACCCCAATTTTCGAGTTTTCTAATTTTCCGACTTTTCCAGAGAGATTTTCCTTCCTCGAAAATACGAATAGCTGACTAAACATTTTACAGAAATCGGCCCAGCCGTTCTCATTTTATGAATTACTGTACATACTCGTAAATTGTTTCACATAAAGCTAAATGGCAAGTAACTATGGCCTTTAAAATGTTTTTCATTTTGCAACACTATAATTATGCTTTCAATTGTTTTATCCAGAGCAAATTGATTTTACACTAATCAGGTAATATCAATAAGAATTTTCACATATTCGCCAACAGATTTTTTCCAACGCTTTGAATAATATAGAGGGAAATAATTGTTACTATGAAAAACTTTTGCCTACATTAATATTTGTGAGAACCAGATTAGATCGACTGCAAATGCAACAAATTAAGGCATATCAGTTGTATTTTAACAAAATTAATGGAGAACTTGGAAAGGACATAGAATAAGTTGTTCATGCCCCAGTTTCAAAATCCGCCGGTTACCAGAAAGTATCTCAGTAAATTAGAGGCAAACAGTCAAAATCTTGTAATAGATACCATGGAGAAAAATGACAAAAAACGTGAAACCATGCGTGGATGCTGCAGAAGAAGTAGTAGTTGCAGCAAAGATGATAAAGATTTTATTGTTTTTGTGGACAACAAGATTGATCAACCTCGTGAATCAAATTTGGAACTTGAGTTTATCAGTTTTCAAAATGATAAAAGGAACTTGCCATCCTGAAAACTACCCAAATATCAAAAATTCATTTATAGAATTCAATAGCACCTTGTGTTTCTTACGGCCTGTAGAAAGATTATTTTCCTCAGCAGGTTTTCTTCACTTCCCAACAAGAGGTTGTTTGTGGGATGACTCATTGAAATATCTAGTTTTTATTAAAGGAAATACTTGTTTTGCCGAATGAATCTTTAATTTACTATCTATCAAATCCTAAATATTAACTTTGTTCCTTTAATTTTCCAACTTGCGAGTTTAGCACAATCATATCAATATGTGTACTACGAATGTCATGTGTTTTATGTGGCAATATACAACTTATTTTTATTAAATTTAAGTGCATATGTAATATATGTAAAAAAACAATAGGCTCAACATGGGCATACAACAAAAAGGAGATGTGTGGTTTTATGAAATGGTTATAAAACCGATCATTTTCTATGGAGTATCAGTATGGTGGATGACCATAGGGGCCATCAGGACAACACCAATCAAAGCACTTCTTGCACTTATGAGCCGGATGCCATTTGAATTAGAAGCCAGACAAAAAGCAATAAAAGCAGGAGCATGGACTCACAGACCGTGGGGACATGCCAATATACTGGAGATTGGAAGGGACCTAGTCCACGATCTAATTGACTACTGGATCCCGAAACCATTCGTCTCAAGAAGTTTCGGCTACCAATTTGAGAAATCTCCCCTAGAATCTGGACCCTTCTATGTCTACACAGATGGATTCTGAAGGGTAGAAAGGGTTGGGGGTGGCGTTTACATAGAAGAATTTAACACTAAAATACCCTTCAGACTACCAGACGGATGTAGTGTTCTCCAAGCTGAAATATCGGCTATAAATAAAGCGGCCAGATAGCAGATATTTCACAAGATATTCTGTAGGGATATTATGATAGTAACGGACAGCAAGGTCGCCATCAGCTCTCTGATTGAAATATACACTAATTCTAGTCTATTCCAGGAATGCCGGACATCTTTAAATAAGATAGCGAGACATCCTAACATAACCCTAAAATGGGTACGTGGACATGGGTCCAACAATGGCAACATCGCTGACGACTTAGCCAAAAAAGGGACAGCCCTAGAGGATACGGATATAGAGGAGGAGACGAATCTTTATCTCCTCGGTAAATGTGCGGCATTGGAGCATCATCGTCTAAGATACCTAGGCGAGCGGAGCTTCAACAACCTATCTTGTCTGGCCTCGGTAAAATCAACCGCGCTAGCCTTTTTCATAATTAGCAGCAGATGGCTAGTACAGCTGCATTTATCGCTACACTAAGAGGTTCTCGCCTTTCCTTTCCATCCCCTCCATTCTATCTCCTTCACTCACACTATATTCCTCTAATTTCTTTCTTCACTTCACTATCCCACTTTTCAGGCAATCACAAACGGAACGACTTCAGAACCCAAGTGAGCTGGATATCCTAGGCTATTTCGGGGTATCCAGCGACCTGCCTACTTAACCTAACCTAAGTGCATATGCAAAAAAAATATGTATCTAAAACCAGAGAGGCGACCAAAACGCAAAACGTATTTGTATTTTGTATTTGAAAAACGCATCTTGAAAGTATATTGTATTTGAAATAAACAACTTGAAAGTATTTTGTATTTGAAATATACATATGCCCAGCCCTCTGCATATACATATAAGGGTCATCCTCTGGTCTAAGATAAAAAAAAGTTGGACATTTCTTTAACTGGTGTGCTAGCGATATTAACGATATCAAATCATATGAGTTGACGAAGCTTATGGACGATTTAAGTTTAAAAGTATACTTTTTACATATTTTTTCCGTACATTCTTAACATAGCAAATAATAAAGACAGAATTTCACTCCTAAAAACTGCATCTTCAAATCTTTTACGACCAATTTGAAATAAATTCTGAAAATATCTAGAAGGTGAAAATATGATTAATGCAAATTAAATTAAATTTATATGTTTGTCAAGTAAAAAAATTCATACTAATTTAGTAATTTTTTCAAATTTCGTAACTTTTCATAGAATATTGGTAGTAATTTTTTTGGTCTTCAGTTGCTTCTATCACAGAAAATCTGCGAGATTTCTGATTATTTGGACAACAATTAATTGAAAAAATACCGTGCAAAGAACTGCAAAAATAAAACAGTTAACTGCTTTGTTAAGTTCACATACTTTTTTGTATGTACAACTACATATTTTTGTATTTTGTTTATTTATTTTGTGAGACACGAGTTGATTGTCTGATAGAATTAGCAGTAACGTAGTAGATTTTTTTTTTATTTTGAAGTGAGTGTTGAAATACATTTGTATGTATTTCAAAAAAAAGAAGCAAATTCTGTACTCACAAAGTGTGCCTGAGGTAAATCATCTTTCAAATCGTGTTAATTGTTTTTAATAGATAAAGATTTTGTTGTTGTTGCTGTTGTTGACACATTAAAATATAAATGAAAAAACAAAACAACGTATTGCCTGTATTTTCACTGAATAATTTGGCATATTTATACTTACATATGTAAGTATGTATATAATTTAATTGTATTCTACATGATTTTGAAATTCAATAATGTATGGCTGGTTTTGTTGTTTTTATGAACTTTTATTATTTTATTTCAGTTGTATTTTTAAAATCTACAAATACATACATATATTTTTTGCTATACTTATGTGCGTATGTATCTGTTTTTCCATTTAGAGTTCATTGAATTGGAAGACTTTTTATGTGAGTTGTTGGCGTTTAGCAAATTTTATTTTTATGAGCAACAATTAGATATTAAATTCAAAATATAATGAAAGCAGTCATGATCATATCATTAAAATTAAGCCTTGTTTGTCACCTATAAAAAACCTGAACAAATTGTGTATTGTTATATTATTATCAGTAGACCCGACTTTAAGCCCATAATATTTTTTTTTACGTCTAAATACATTATTATTTTTACTAGCCCTGCATGCGGTTCAACGCAATCTACCTGGGCAGGTTGGTTTCAAATTAAAACAAAAACCGATTTTCATTAAAACTATACTTAAAGCGAGATTTTACTTGAGGTGAAATTTCGTTTCTAATATACAACGGCAGATTTATATTGAAGCTACCTAGCGCTAGATGGCAGCATAATCACAAATTTTTTTTTAATTACGATCTGTCAAACGTCAGCTGTTAAAATTTCTCCCAAATTCATCGATTAGTTCATTTGTTATAGTCGTTTAAAGTAATTAACTTTTGTGTTTCCTGAAAAATAGAAAAAGTGAATTTCGTGCAGTGATTAAACACTATTATTTGAAAGGGGAAACGGCGAAAGAGACAAAAGAAAAGCAGATTAAATGGTAAAATATCAAGAAAATCCTCGATATCGTTATGAATGATCGCCGAGCGTGAGATTTTTAAAATGGTAAACATATTATTTGAACGTGTGTTCAACATTTTGCATGAACATTTGCATATGTAAAAGCTATCGGGAAGATAGGTGCCACGTTTGCTCATAGCGGAACGAAAACGAGTTCGATAGACCACTTCACAGCGGTGTTTTGAAATGATAAAGTGTAATCCTGTTGATATTTCGCGTCGATTAATAACTGTTGATGAAACGTGGGTCCACCCCTGCAGACCTGAAACCACAAATCAATCGAAACAATGGATGGAAGTGCTGCGAAGAAGGCAAAGACAGTGAAATCGGCTGGCAAGGTTGTGGCCACTATATGTGGCCCACGGAATATTGCTCATCGATTATCTTAAAAAAGGATCCACAATCACAGGAAAATATACAATTTAAGCCAAACACATCGATTACTCGTAATTTCTACTAAGAAAGTTAGCTGAGCTGATTTAACTTATAGAGAACGGGGGTTAATATCTCGCCGTTGACGGTGATCGCTTTACCAACATTGTTTTCAAAAAAGCTGTGACTGGCGCAGGGTCCACATAAAACAGGAACTTTTTTGTATTCATTGCCACCTGCTAAATTTTGCGTGGTTTGGCGCCGTCCCATATAAGCCCATTTTGCTGGGTAAAAAGTGTGCCTGCTCGCTAAAAATGAGAAATTGATAATAAAGCTTTCTCATTTGGACGTGCTGCTCAATCCTGTGATTTGTCATGATGTTTTGACATCAGTAAATAAATAAATAACTGGTTAGACAGACGCCATCAAAACAATATAGTTGCTCGCTGTACAACATTTGTTTCTAATGTAATGATATAATAAATTTTGTTCAGTAATATCGGTGATATTAACAGCACGAAAAAGGCTACGTTGTGCTGAACAAACAGAGAAGAATTCTATTTTTTATGCAAATTTTCTTATCGGAAGAAAAAAACAAATAATGTTCAATTATTAGTGAATCTTACATTTTCAAAGGTTTACATGATTTAAAAATATGCAACGGGTTAAACTCAAATACTAAAGAGGAATAAAATACACATTTGAAACACACATATTTGTGAGTATATTTTTTGCGCTACACAGAAGAAAGGAGGCATAGATCGAAATTTGCCACAATATTGGAATAGGAAAATTGAATTGATGAAATTTTGTAACCAAACAGATTTTTATACTAAAACAAAAAAAAAAAAAAAAAAAAAAAAAAAAAAAAACAAAAAAAAAAAAAAAAAAAATACTATGAAGTGTAAAGTGAAACCGACCAGCATGGTTGACAAACATTTAAAGTAAAATGCGTTTGCACAGATCAAGACATTGTCTCAAATGCTCTCCTTTCAATTATTGATATTGCATTCATTCAAGGCGAATAATGCAAATTTCCAATTTTAGACCACCCAGGTTGTAAGAAACTTGAATTTTGCAACTGCTCCGAATACTTTATTTTGTGTAAGGTCCTTTCTATTTTGGCAACTCTCAAGAAACACATCGTTGTTGTTACTGTCGTTTTCTAACAAAATTTATTTTCTACTCTTCATCTCCGAGACATTATTCAAGTTGTTGATTAATCTCATTTCGACTTCCATTTAAACAATTTTACGAGCGAAAATACATAAAGAAGAAACAAAAATAAGGGCAAAGTGGTTATTATGTGCCGCAGTTCTTGCTGTTGTTGCACTTATTATGGTTACCAGATGTACTTGATAACATTTTTTCTTTTTCGTTGTTGTGTTGACGTTATTTTGTTTTTGTTCAATTTTCTTTTAAGTTCTTCTTGTTGTTGATATGTGTATGTGTATTGGTATGTATCTGAAATGCGTTGTGTGTTAAAATATCTCAATGTTTAACATTTTTTATGTGTTTTGAATATTTAAGTGGAAACGGTTAAGCGCATTGTGTTCAAGAGATGAGCGTGAATATAAATTTTGTATCGACATTTTAGATTTTGTACAGATGATACCAGATTGGATAAAATTAATTGTAACAAAGTTATGACTGATAGTTAAGCTTGAAACAGGTTGACGGACACGCCCTGTTTTATTTTAATTAAATTTATTTATTTTTTTTCTCTAATACTTCTATGATGACAACTGAATTTCTTAAAATTATTAATGACTTTTAATTTGCAATATTTTAGTAAAGAAAATTATGTACGTACATAAATACATTGGTACTTATATATAGCAGCAATTAAATAATGCTTTTTTCTTGTTGTTTCAAGAGAGATTCTACATTTTTTACTTACATTTTTTGAACCATTGTGTAAAATTAAATTTGTCCTTTAACGTAAGATGTAAACCATAATCTATATAATAATGTTTACCTGAAAAATAAATAATAAATTATAAATTATTTATTTATTTTATTTATTTTATTTTTTTTTTGTTGTTGTTGTGTGAATTTAATAAATCACTCAAACAACGTAGCTTACGTTAAAAACCATAAAATTTAAATTTATTTTGTTTGTTTGTGTGCAATACCAAAAGGCCAAGGCCGTATTCCTAGAATACAATATATATTTACGTATCAAATATACATTTTATAAATTAATTGAGATCTGTATTGTAGGAAGGGAAAAATATGGGATTTCAATTTTTATAACCTTCACAAAAATGTTAAGGGTATATATAAAATTCGTGATTCCGTTTGTATTTCTACAATTTTTATTTCCGATCCTATAAAGTATACCTATTCTGAATTAGCATTGATAGAAAATTCGATTAAGCAATGCCCCTCTGTCCGTCCGTCTGTCGGCCGTTGAATTACTGTTTCTGAGAAAGTCATTAGACTTAGAAGCTTTTTTTTTTCACGATTCTATTACCCCATCGATTCACGGGTTTGCTATTGAAATTCAGGTTTACACATAGCTGAGATACATACAAAATTCCGAAAAAAAATTAATTTTTTTTTGCAATTTTCTATGAAAATTTATACAAAAAAAAAATTGCTTGTTCTGACTCCAGAGCTGGGCAAAACACACACCTTATGTATTTCAAATACTAGATACAAAATATTTTCCAGCTACATAAGTAGTATTTCATATGCAAAATACAAAATACTTTCAAGTAGTGTATTTCAAATACAAAATACTTTCAAGCTGCGTATTTCAAATACAAAATAAAACTATAGCTAGCAAGCTGTGTACACGCACAGAAAAAATTATAATAAAAATAAAATCAACAAAATTTTTGTTTGAAAAAATGATTTGTATGCATATACATAAATATCAAAAAACTAACCTGGATATAGTATTTTGTTGTTGTTTAAAAAAATTATTGTTTTCGTTCAATAATTATTTTTCCTAAACTTTTGTTTGAATCCACGAATTCCTTTACAGGTCCGCATTCAAACAATTTATTAATTGATTTAACGAATTCCGTTTTTAAACACGAAAAAAAAAATTTTCTGTGCGTGTTTATTTTTTTACCTTTGTCCGTATTTTCTATATACTTACATATGTATGTTCATTATTAATTTCGTATGAAATCAAAGTGCACCCGGATAGGTAATGTGTAGGTACACGTTCTTTTTTTTTTTTTTTGTCTTTTTTCATCATTATCCGTGATTTCTTTATATGTTCAATATTAATTTCTTTTCAATACATTTCATTACTTTGTGTAGTGTGCAAGGGGATGGAATTTTGCTAATCTGAGCAGTGTCGAAGGTATATACACTGGGAACTGATTATTAATGCTGCAGTAGAGTTTGTTTTAGTCCTTCGTGTTGTTATTGTTAAAGTTAAACCTCCACGAACACTACTCCCTCTTTCCTCCTCATCATAATCTATTTCCTACACAATGCGCTGCATATGTAGGGGTCATCCCCTGAGTACTGGTCCAAGATAATAATAAAAAAAAAAAATACAACTAAAACATACATTTTGGATTTTGGTCTCATAAAAATGTACCCCTCTGGTTTATTTTAGATATACACTTAAATTTAATAATAATAAGTTGTATACTGCTACCTAAAACTCATTGTATGACATACGTATGTACATATATTGATATGATTGTTCTAAACTCGCAAGCTGGAAAATTAAAAGAACAAAGCTAATATTTAGGATAAAAACTAGATATTTAAATGAGTCATCCCACAAACAACCTCTTGTTGGGAAGTGAATAAAACCTGCTGAGGAAAATAATCTTTATACAAGCCATGAGGAACACAAGCTGCTAATTCTATAAATGCATTTTTGATATTTGGATAATTTTCCCTTTTATCATTTAGAAAACTGATAAACTCAAGTTCCAAATTTGATTCACAAGGTTGACCAATCTTGTTGTCCACAAAAATAATAAAACAGTTATCATCTTAACTGCAACTACTACTTCTTCTGCTGCGTCCACATGTGGTTTCACGTTTTTTTTTGTCATTTTTTTCAAGGTATCTATTACAAGATTTTGAACTGTTTGCCTCTCATTTGCTGATATACTTTCTGGTAACCGGCGCATTTCGAAACTGGGGTGAAAACCTGATACCAATATTTGCTTCAGGTGTTCGCATGAACAACTTATTCAATATCCTTTCCAAGTTCTCCATTAATTTTGTTAAAGTACAACTTAAATGTTTCAAATTATTGCATTTGCAGTCGATTTAATCTGGTTTTCGCAGACATTAAGGTAGGCTAAAATTTTCCATAATAACAATTATTTCCCTGTAAATAATCCAAAGCGTTGGAAAAAAGAAATTCTTATTGATATCACCTGATGAGTGTAAAATCAATTAGCTCTGGACAAAACAATTGAAAGCAGAATTGCAGTGTTGCAAAATGATAAACATGTTAATGGTCGTTGTTTCTAGCGATTTTAGCTTTTATGTGAAACAACTTATTTTCAATTTATTATAATAAATAAATGTATTTTGTGAAAATGTATTATTGACCCACATGTATTTGAAATACAAAAACCTTTTAAGTTATGTATTTGAAATACAAAATACTTTCAGGTCATGTATTTGAAATACAAATACAAAATACGTAATAGTATTTCAAATACTCCCCAGCCCTGTCTGTCTCCAACTTGACAAAATTATTAGTCGTGACGATTAAAAGGCAAAATAATTTATATGTTAATTTAACACTGTAAGAACATTACTTATTCGACCATAAAATACATATGCAGTGGCCGGCCGTAACTGCAGTGAGTAGCTCTCGTGTCGAAAAGTTATGAAACAAATTATTCCATCGCTTCTAGAAAAGTGAGAACAAAATTTGACTATAACTTATGCATATCTTTCGGAGAAATGGTGTCACTCAATCCATCATTTCGGTGAAAGCAAGGTGGTGGCTCTAGATATTTCCAAAGCGTGACGATTACAAGGCAAAATAATTTATATGCTAATTTAACACTGTAAGAACATTACTTATTCGACCATAAAATACATATGCAGTGGCCGACCGTAACTGTAGTGAGTAGCTCTCGTGTCGAAAAGTTATGAAACAAATTATTCCATCGCTTCTCGAAAAGTGAGAACAAAATTTGACTATAACTTATGTCGAAAACAGCAAAAGAAAATTACGGCGTTACGTTATAAATGTAATCCAGAAAATGTAATGTCAGAAAATGTAATCCGATGCCGATATGTAAGCGGGAGTACTACTAATAATTACCATCTTATGGGATATCTAGAGTCGCACAAATTACTTTGTAATCGCCAATATGGATTTCGTAAGGCGATCTTATGGCATATCGCTCTACTGGCGATCTTATGGCATATCTTTCGGAGAAATGGTGTCACTCAATCCATCATTTCAGTGAAAGCAAGGTGGTGGCTCTAGATATTTCCAAAGCGTTTGACAGAGTGTGGCATGCTGCACTACTGGCAAAACTTACTGCTTTTGGTATCGGTAACGATTTCTCTCGGTTTATATCGAGTTTTCTCAGAGACCGCACTATACGAGTTGTTATAGATGGGGTCTCATCAAACGAGTTCAAGATTAATTCAGGGGTACCGCAAGGCTCCGTTCTTTCTCCTACTCGATTTCTTATTTTTCTCTACGACCTTCTCTATCAAACTTCCAACCCTATCCACTCTTTCGCAGATGACAGCGGCATTTGTCACTCGTACTCTTTTGGTCATAGGTCCAGCCTATCAGAGATCACTGTCAAGAGGCTAAATATGAACGATTCACTGAATAGTGATCTTCTATTAATCTCCGAATGGGGTCGTAAAAACAGGGTCACCTTTAACGCTCGTAAGACCTAATGTTGCTTATTAACGCACAAACAAACGACCGCAAGTGCTGCTTCATCTGTACTCATGGATGGTATAAATATTGAGGAATCGGATGCTCTTGATGTTCTTGGAATGAAGATACAGTGTGATGTTCGCTGGACTGAACACATTTTTCATGTCTCTAAAGAAGCATTCAAGTGTCTCAGTTTTTTGAAACGGTGTAAGATGTACTTCACTCCATCCGATCTCCTTACTATTTATACCAACTACATCCGACCGAAAATGGAATACAACTCTCATGTTTGGGCCGGTGCCTCAAAGTCTATTTTGGGGTTACTCGACCGTGTGCAGGAGAGGGCGAAGAAGCTCATCACTGACAGTAGGGTATCCAACTCTATTGATTCACTGGAGCATCGACGCAGTGTGGGGTGCGTTACTCTGTTCTATCGTTACTACAATGGATTTTACTCTGACGAGATTAGGGATCTTGTTCCCGAAACTCGCACATTTTTACGTAGCACGCGTTCATCGTCTAGAGCTCATCCATTTGTGGTTGATTGCCCGGGGAATCGTACTACGCATTACAGAGAGAATTCGTTTTTCAGCCGCACGCTTCGTCTGTGGAACAAGTTGCCTGCAGAAGTGTTTCCTGTCTGTTATAACGTTGGAAAATTCAAGGCAAATGTTCACAAACACTACTCCCGCTTTCCCCCTCCTCACAACCTATTTTCCTAGTTCTGGTACAATGCACTGCATATGTAGGGGCATCCCCTGAGTACTGGTCCAATATAAAAAAAAAAAAAAAATAATGTTAGTATGAATAAGACATTCGTTTATTTGACCAAATTTTTCTGCATTTAATTTGGCATTTCTCAATTTCAATTTGAACCATGAAAAGACACATTATCGAGAAACGCGTTAAAGTTATTCAGGCTTATTATGAAAATGGGCGTTCAAATCCAAATGTTTATCGTGCACGTCATGCTTTTTCGGTCAATTTGATTTTCCAAGCGTGCGTACAATCGGAAAAATCGTGCAAAAATTTGAGCAACCCAGGACTGTAATAGATGTGACAACAACAGTGCGTGCTCGTACAGCTCGTTCTGCAGAAAATATTGCTGCTGTTCGTAATAGTACGGATGAAGAGTAGGCCACCTCAACTCGTCGTCGAGCCCAACAATTGCACCTCACACTCGTCATTGATAAACATTATGCATAAAGACTTGCACACTCTTACCAGGTGCAATTGTCTCAAGAACTAAAGTCTCTTGACCATTCCAAGCTTCGTCAATGGTCAGAATGATGGCAAGATACTCGTACGGCAACAGTGGATGATCAGTTTTCGAAAAAAATCATCTTCAGTGATGACGCACATTTTTACCTCAGAGGATTCGTCAATAAGCAGTATTGCCGCATTTGAGCGAATGATAATCCAAGAGTGAATGTTTGGTGCGGTTTATGGGCTGGCGGCATCATCGAGCCGTATTTTTTCCATAACGAACTTTTTATTACTCAAAATGGTAGGTACGGATGTTTTCTTTTTTTATTAATTATTGTTATTATTTTTTTTTATCTTGTACCAGTACTCAAGTACCCTACATATGCAGTGCATTGTACCAGAACTAGGAAAATAGGTTGTGAGGAGGAGGAAAGAGGGAGTAGTGTTTGTGAACATTTGACTTGAACCTTCCAACGTTCAAGTCAAATGTTCACGATATGTGGTGTTTCAACCGGACGGTGCCACTTACCACACAGCTAACGAAACAGTGGATATTTTGCGCGATAAATTCAATGGCCGTGTTATCTCACGTGGTGGTCAATTGGCCGCCAAGATCATGTGATTTGACACCGTTGGAGTTCTTGCTGATTATTTGAGAGAAAAGTTGTACGTCGATAAGCCAGCAACAATTCAAGAGCTCAAGGATGAGATAATTCGGCTCATTAACGGCATAAAATGCCTTCAGTATGCCTCATCTTCATCGAAAATTAGACCATCGGATAAAGGTGTGCCGCCGGCGACTAATTGGCCGATATTTTGTTCCATACATAATTGAACCATACCAATATTATCATAATAAAAAGAACTCTGAAGGAAGTATGGGGTTAAGTGTATCCATGTCAACATTTTCGTCACATTTATGGTGTCTTTTTGGTGACACTGGCAATAATTTTTTTCCTGTCTTTTGTTTTTGATATATAGAGAATATTTTATGTTAATAATAATTTAATTTGTTTTTAAAATTTATCTGTGGCCGCAAGAAAATAGCTAATTCTAATAAAAAATAATAATAATAAAAAGTGATATAAAAAAGGTAAACGTAAGTAAAAAGTGCAAAATTAGTTAAATATATTATAATTATAGGCAATCACTATTTGTTTTACTATTGACATTTTCTACACGTGGTGACAGTGTCTATAGGGAATCAATACAGTTTTACTATGGACATTTCCCACAGTGCGGTAATATCGTCATTAGTAAGTCAGTACAATCTTACTATTGACATATTCTCCACATGACTCCACAAGAACTACCTAGTCAGTATTGACGCAGTCTACTAATAGATTTCGTGGGACAAGCCTGTGTTAAATGTCAATAGTAGTTAGCATTAGCAAGCCTACAATTTGTCAGTAGTACTGGTGACATCGTCAATAGGTAATCACTATAGTTTTACTATTGACATTTCCTGCAGGGAAATGATTCTATTCTAAATAATTTGTGTTTTATTCAAAATCAACATAACAACCCTTTACATTTTTTCTAAATTCAAATAATTTATTTATTAAACTTGAATAAAATGTTCTATTTAACTAAAGGTATGAACTATTGAATAAACTTATAATACATGGGTTGTTTTTGCAGATTCATTTACGCATCTTGTTGAAACGATTTCATGAACTTAATGATTTTTTATTCTATTGAAATAACTACATGTTAAAATATTCTTACAAAAAATCGGCAACACTTTTTACCTGCTTTAAATTGTGAATAAAATCAACATGCCAATGGGTTTTCACGGTATATACAATAGCTTACATATTTTATTCTTAAGATACGTAACATAAATGTAAATCTTAGTAAATATGACCCGTTTTAGTGCTATTTGCAAACAAAAATAATTTACATATTTTGGATTGACAACTATTTATTTCGCCATTAATTTCTGAAAAACTACGAAACAATAAGAGATAAACAAAAAATATTTATAATTAATTTTTGCAAAATTTTGTAACACACCTTTCATCGTTTTACTTATTGAATTTAGTAAAGCCGTTCCTGAATTATGGCGGGATACATTAAAACAGTCGATTAATATTTGTGGTAAAATTAACCAGTGGCTGTGTTCAGTAACTCTCGCCACGAGAAACTTTTCGACTGAAACGTGTGCATAGAAACAAAGTTGACCCAAACAGCTGCTTTTCTCACTAAACTGTAGCTATAACTTTTTTTGGTGAGTAATAGCTGTCACGTAACAAAATTACTCGCCATTTTACAGAAAAACGGTTTCTGCAAAACTTTTGCGAAAAAATTTCCCGCTTTCAACTGTCATTATTTCTCGCAAATAAAAAGGCTGTGAGAGTATTTTAAATAACAATAATCATCATTAAATGAATAATAGTACCGAAAAAATAAGTATTTTGCTGTTAAATTAAGTTTAATATATATGTTTACACAGTTTAGAATGATTGTTTTTTTTATTTTAACTTTTTAATTAATTTTTATATAAGGGAATACTTAAGCTTTTAATTTCTACAATTTTAATTTCCGACCCAACAAAGTATATTGTACGAGTTATAATTTTATAATCACCCCTATTCTGCGTTTCGATTAAGTCTCCGCATTCAGTTCCGTTGCGATCGAAAATTGGTATTCTGATAAAATCGAAAGAAAAAGAAGAAGACAACAATGTTTATAAAATTAATAGCATCACTGTGGAATGTGGAAATGAAATTGCAAAATAAGCAAGTTTGTTATCGTTTTCATAAACAAATATCAAATTTAATACAAAAAGTTGTTTGTATACATAATTAAAAATAAGTTCTTAATAAAGTTTAATAAGAAAAAAGAAACATATACAAAAACAAACTAAAATTAATTGTTCATAAATATATTACAGTGCAAAGAATCTTATGAAGATAAAGGTCAGGGCTGGGCAGTATTTGAAATACTTGTATTTGAAATACAAATACGTATTTTGTATCTGTATTTCAAATACACGACCGGAATGTATTTAGTATTATGTATTTCAAACACATAACTTAATAGTATTTTGTATTTCAAATACATGTGGCTCAAAAATACATTTTTACAAAATACATTTATTTTTTATTTATTATAATAAATTGAAAACAAGTTATTTCACAAAAGCTAAAACCGCTAGAAACTACAACCATAAAAATGTTTATCATTTTGCAATACTGCAATTTGGCTTTCATTTATACAGAGCTAATACATTTTACACTAATCGGGTGATATCAGTAAGAATTTCTATATATTTGCCACCAGCTTTTGATATACAGGGAAATAGTTTTTGTTATGGAAAACTTTAGGCTGCGAGAACCAGATTAGATCCACTGCAATATAATACTTTGAGGCATTTAAGTTGTATTTTAACAAAATTAATGGAGAACTTGGAAATAAGATTTAATGAGTTTCTCATGCTGACACCTGGAGCAAATAGAGCCATATCGGTGTCATGTTTCCATCCTAGTTTCAAAATTAGCTGATTGCCAGAACGCACCTCAGAAAAAGAGAGGCAAAAAATTCATAATCTTGCAATAGATACCATGGAGAAAAATTGTAAAAACCGTGAAACCATGACTGGATGCAGAAGAAGTAGTAGTTGAGGTAAAGATAATGAAGATTTTATTGTTGTTTTGGACAACCTCGTAAATCAAATTTGGAACTTGAGCTTATCAGTTTTCAAAATGATAAAAGCAAGGAGCTTGCTATTCTGGAAAACTATCCAAGAATCAAAAATAAATGCATTTATAGAATTTGACAGCAGCTTGTGTTCCTCAGGACCTGTAAAAAGATTATTGTTTGTCAGATAACTGATTGAAACATCTAGTTTTTATTAAAGGAAATGCTTGTTTTGCCGAATGAATTTTTTATTTACTATCTATCAAATGCTAAATATTAGGTTTGTTCCTTTAGTTTCTTAGCAAGTTTAGAACAATAATATGAATATACAACTTAGTTTAAGTGCATATGTAAAATAAAATATGTATCTAAAGCCAGACGGGTACATTTTTCTGAGACCAAATTACAAAAATGTATTTGTATTTTGTAGTTGTATTTCGTATTTAAAATACACAACTTGAAAGTATTTTGTATCTTGTATTTAAAATACACTACACTATTTTAAATACACTCCTGGAAAGTATTTTGTATCTTGTATTTGAAATACATAATCTGTGTATTTTGCCCAGCCCTGATAAAGGTACATAATAAAAACCAAATCAACAGTGTTGTGATTAAATATGGAAAGACCAAAATAAAACTTTAATAAAAATTGTAGGGGACTAATTCACTGTGTTACATTTTTTTTTTTTTTATCAATAATTTAATTTTTTAATTTCTTAAACAGCTGTATTATTGTTGGTCAGAGAGATATGAGATATAATGAGGCTGGCATTTTTTTATTGGAGGGCCAAGTGCATTGAGGATTCCTGCAACTTCCTCCCAGAACACTTCTACTTCTTCCTTTGATCGCTGGTGATATCCACATGCAATGTCTGCATTAGATGACATTAAATTCGCCAATTTTTTATACTGCTCTGGTTTTATTGTTTTTGACCCAAAATACATAAAAACACATCAGATTCGGGTACAAAAATTAATAATTTAAAACAAAAAAATAAATAAATAAATTTAATTAAATAAAATAATTTTAAATGTTTTTTTTTAATCGTTACTAAACATTTTATATCATTTTCTACTTACATTTACAGACAGATAACGAAAACTTCTCCGTCAACAAAAAAACAACTGAAAAAAAACGGAGTTCCGATCGTAATGCAGAATACATACAATCGAAAGAAACTGAGCGGAATCGAAACGCAGAATACTCAAGTTGCCAGATGGAGAAAATTTCGATCCGAATCGAAACGCAGAATAGCCCCCAATGTTTTTTTCCGTCGAACAAAATTTCTTAACTGTAGTAATTTTTGGTCGGCGGCGGTACTAATTGTGGCTGACGCTTTCATTTTTAAAATTGCATGTCGGCATGGTTTTATATTTTCAGACATTTCTAACGTAACGACCTAATCGCTTTGGATAGTTTTCGACATGAGTTACAGACGCAGTTTTTTCTCACTTTTCGAGAAGCGATTGAATAATTTGTTTCACAAGTTTTCGACGCGAGAACTTCTCGCCAAAGTTACAGAACACAGCCACAGATCAATGAAAAAAACTCTACGTGATGGAGAAATACTGGAAACAGATTTGAATTAAGTACATCAAAGTCAATATAGTCGACATACTTGTTATCAGCAAGCTCGAGTTCGTTAATTCTTAATAAAAGAAATTTGCAAAATTTTATTCGATGTTTAGTTTTTCTTTACATTTTTGTAGTGAGTATGCGGTTTTGGCTAAAATTTGGCCAAATACAATTTATGAAACGTAAAAAATATTCTATGAAATATAGTCCAAGTTTGTATAGGATTATATGTATTTGTACATAGTTTTGATTTACTTTTTTGAAGCAGACTTTTTTTGTTTAAGTAATTACTCTAGTTTAACTAAAAAGAAAATATCACGTTATTAATACAGGGTGACACAGAACTACCTTGATGGTTGGAATGGACCTTTGATTTTCGAAATAAAATTCAACAGTCTGATATAAAAATAAAAAATATACATTAACTAAAGTTAAACAAAGTTATTGAACCATAAAGGTAGTTCTAGCCCACCCTATATAGAACAGTTTGTTCAGGTTCAGCATGGTTTAAACTACCACCACCACATGTAAAAATAATTCATAATTTCAAATTCACAAAAAAACTGAAATTACAAAAAAATTAAATAAAAACTTAAATCAAAACTAAAGACAACCAAGAGTACTTTTAATTGCACAAGACAGGATGTGCGGATCAGTAAAAAATTGGTGCATCTGCCTGAAAGAAGAAAAACGCTAAAAATAAACAACAAAATTGTGGAGGATATGTCGTCAATGCAGCACGCAAGCAACTACTAACGAAACAATGAATTAAATAAACAAAAATGCAGGAAAATGTGAAAAAAAGAAATGTAATTTTACATAAATAAAATCAAAAGTGCCTCAATTCAAATTGGGGTGATGGAGAAAAGAGCTGCGGTAATAGAGACAATTAAAACATGACATTCTTTATTGGAGCATAATTAAAAAGAAAACTTTTGTACTAAATTATATTTAAGTTCAGTTTTTATTAAAAAAAAAAACGGAAACATTTATATTGCAAAGGCTGGCTGACTATCCACGTTTTCGATACAAAAATTTGTTTCTGTTTCTAACGAAGATGTTAAGTTGAATAAAGTTTGCACTTGATTAAGTTTAGCAAAAACTATGCAAGGCAAGAAAAAAAAAGACTATTTCCATGATTTTAAGTTTTGTTGTTATTCATTAAATGGGTTTTGTTAAATCTGCAAATATCGTCAGGCAAAATTGCTTTAAAAAAATATAAAATATGGCATAAAATGTTAATACATAAAACCTTTATTTAAGCAAAATAAACTTGTGCTTAATACAACAGACACATTTTTTGCAATTAAATCCAACTATTGCGTTCAATTAAAAATAAATAATGAATTAAAATAGGAAATAAAATAAAAAGCAGAGTTAAAATAAATATAAAAAAGAACACATCAGTGATAAAAATGTTTACTCTAGAGTTACATTTTTATTTATTTTTTTCTTCCGATTAACAAATTGTAATTGTCATGGTTGTTATTGTTAGTTTTGTTTAAGCTTCAAAGGCACTCATATGCATATTTGAGAGTATATATGTGTGCATTCGCATGAATGTAGTTGTAGAGATACATGCGTGAATGAAAATTGTACTAATTAGTAAAAATATGCATGTAAGCGTTTACAGTAAAACTTTATTATGCAAAATATAAACAGAAATTCGCCACAAAAATATTCAAACCATTCTCGAGCGTATTTGGTATTTTTGTCGATGATTTTTGCGCCTTGTCCTCCTCGTAAAGGATCTTTAGCTGTGAGGAAACTACTATCACGACAATATAAATTGCACACTCTTATTTGCTGTTCTTCAACCACAATATTGGCTAGTAAAGAATCTTCTATAAACGCAGCTGAGCGACAAATTCTTACACAAGTATTTATACAAATAGCTTTGATGGACTGAATGGTAATTTTGGTATACTAAAATGCTTTATTCTTTATAACACCTTTATTTCACGCATACCACACGACTACGTTCATCAATTTAACTCAATACTTCACTGCTGTATTATAAAAACCAGCAATAGAAACTAATGCATATGTTGGTCTCAAATAGAAAGGCTCTAAAGCGCATTTTACCGAATTTGAATTTTTAGCGACTATAATACATTTCACACAAATACTCTTCTGCAAAAAGAGTGTTATTATCTGCGCAGACGACAAATCGGAATGTTTAGCTACAATAAGTAAATGTAGGCTCCTATTTGGAAAGCAAATGTTTGCTGCAATTTACACATTGTTTGTACATAGTCTGATAAAAAAAAAAAAAAAAAAACGTTATTTTTAAATTTCGTGAGTTACATATGTTCGATTTTCGTTTATATTGGTATACATGTCTGTTATATATGTTGCCAATATCAGCCATTTCGGATTGTCAGTTTGTTTTTGACAGATAAAAAGGTTAGTCTTGTTTTTCCTAAATTTTGAAGAAAAACAACGTCGCATGGACATCGCTCAGTTTTGAGGATTGAAAAAAAGCTGGCATAGGTATATTATATCTGAGGGGGATTATTTTGAAGGGGACAAGATAGTTACTGATAAATAAATAAATGCTTTTTGAAAAATTTAAAATAACGGTTATTTTTTACCAGACCACGTATACTATATATTTACGTGATTGATGTGTAGGGTATTTTAGATTCGGCCCAGTCGAATATACTACATTTGTTACCGCCACTATCAATTACAAGCATATCGTTATCAAAGTTTTGTAGTATTGTCATTAAATTAAATTAAATGTCAAAGTTACCTAATGTAAAATTTCATAGATCATTCAATATTCCCGCGTTAGCCAAGCGCAATATTTCTTTAATTTGCCTGTAATACTTGGAATGCATATTTGTTAAATTTGCTTATAATACTTAAAGTACATATTTTCAATTGCTTGAATTTCATACTAAAAAGTATGTATTTATTAAACAAAACATTTACTGAATTTTCTAATGTATTTTATTAACTTATATTTGGGAATTATAATGCTGAGAAGTAAAAATTAAAACCAAATCCAAAAGATGTTATTTCTGCGTTGAAAATCTTGTGAAATTCAGGCTGTTTGAATAATTCTCCCAACAACACTCTTACTTGTTTTTAATTATAACCAAATTTTCGAGGTCAATAACTGTTAATCAAAGAAATCAGAAAAATAATGAATACATTAAAAGCTGGGGGACAACTAGCTGTTTCGTAGTCGCTACACTACTCATCAGCACCTACTAGGATTCAAACTCGTTGTCATATACACATGATGTATTTTAATACGGCCGCTCAACCAACTCAGCCACCAAGCTCTTATTTTTTCGTCTATATGTATTTGTCGCATATTGACTACATATATATGAAATTTTTTATAATTCCAGTTATTTGTACTGCATTCTGCTGTCACTAAATTAACACATTGTTGTTAAGAGTATACCATTGTTATATACTCATATTATTGAAAAATCCGTAAAATTTAGAAGTGACAATTTCGTTGATACATGCACAGGGGTTTTCAATTGACGTGCGTAGATGTGTGGTCACCGTCATGTAATTTTGCAGCCATCTGCCCTATCTGTTCTTTGTTCACTTACTAATGTCAAAGTGCCATGACAAGTTATACTATTGAGCAGCACGCTCAAATTATAAAACTTTATTCACAGAAACAAACTTTTTTTCGTGGTCAATAGCGAATTTTGTTCAATCAGGAAACAAGTTGCTACAATACGAACCTGTCAAAGAGTTCTCAGATTCAAACAAAAATTTAAACGACAGCTTTTTTTCAAGAGCAAAAAAAAAAATAGTTTTAGAAAATTTTTTATTGGTACATATGTATATGTATGTAGCCGCAAGTACAGAGTATACTACATATAGCAACATTATGGGAATTTTAAGATAGGCACGAATTTTTTTATAAAAAGTTTTTTTTTGATGCAGATGTTGCACCGATCCGTATTTTTTAAAAACGACGTTGGCAAAGCGACCAATGTCAACGGTGAGATAATAATCTATTTTTGGAGGGATTTGGACGTAGGTGATATATGAAGCAAATAGCGCTACATGAAACACAGCACATGTAACAGTGCACATTCTGCATGAACGATTTAAGAGTAGAGTAGTTTAAAATTAAACCATTCGGATCCGAGCCACCGTAAGAAGTCACGCCGGACATTTGATCGATGTTATATTCTATGTTGGCATACGAGGGACTTTCACATAAAAAAATATATATTTTTTTACCTAAACATTGTTGATTGAAACACATTGATTATGGGAATTTTGTTCAGTTTTTTTTTTTATGAAAATGCATTGTTTTATACCATTTTTATTTAACAAAACTTGCACATCCCAATAACATTCGTCTGACCGAAACTCATAATACACAATTAAAACTAAACGACAAAAACGAATAGAAAGCAGAGATTGCATTGCATATTATAAAAACAGGTATGAAGACCAAAAACGGAATAGTTAAAACAAAACTTCAAAATAATATTTCATCAGTGTTTTTATTTTTATTCCTTGTGGCGCGCATTGATCAAAAATAGTTCTGATATTGATTTTGACGAGTATGACGATGGTTTAATGTTATGGCGCCAAACAAAAACAAACCGCAAAATGTTGCACACACAAACGATTTCTGTTTACTCTTTTTTACTGTTTTGTTTGTGTAAAGCCATAAACAGATACTTTTTGTGTTTGTGATGAAATCCACAATTAATATGCTCAAACATGCACATTTTAAAGTTTGTTTTTGTTGATTCTTTTCATTTTAAAGCCAGCAAAATAAAAGCAATAAAAAATTATAAAACTTGTTATAAATAATTAAAAGTGAGAAGAACTTGCTTGATATATTGGGGAATGAATGACGATGACGTTGACTTAAATACCACCACCACGTAAACTATTTAAGCTAACAGTAACGTCAGTCAAGTTGTGAGATTGTTTGTCTTCTTATTAGTAGGCGATAATTCACATTTGTTTGTTCTTCTTTTTTTAACTGTATCTAAAAGGTGTGTCTTGAACAGTGTGGCCAAATCCAAACAAGTTTTGGAGATAAATTGGCATCAAAATAGTGCTAAAAAGTGATAAAAAAATTTTTTAATGCTAAAACATAGGTAGTGCTACAATTTAAATGTCTTAGTTTTAAGCAAATTTATTTTAGAGTCCATAGTTTTATCATTTATGCTTATGTTGCCTTAGAAATTTTTATTTCCATTGAATAAAGCGATATTTCTTAAAACTCTAAATTATTTGTTAAAGATAAATGGTCTTATTCATAAAAAATATTGTATGTTTATTAAACTGTTATTTGACAAATTTCTATAGGTTATTTTTCAAATAAGTGTTTAATAAACATAAAATATTTTTTTATGAATACGACCGAAAAAGTTTTAAAAACACAACAAAAATAATAATTCAGTCTTTAAATTAAATATCACTCACATACCCATACATGCATACGTTGCCATTGATGTTCCAAAGTTGCTATATTCTCTACCGTACAGTCTAGCATTTCATTCTTAAAATGTTCGTGTAACTTATACTTATAAAATTTTTGTTTTCTATCGAAAAAAATTGTATTTTTTAAGATTAAAAAATTTTTATTTGCAAACTGATGAAAAATTAATTGTGCAATAAAACTGCGACACACAATTCGTTTTCTTTCTCCATTTCACATTTTCTGTCTTAGATTTAAGAAAAATTTCAAAATTATAATTAAAATGAGGGATCAAAATGGTAACAGATCTCTTTTAAAAGATTGTTAAATGAACAATTGGAAAGTATTAAGTGCTAAATCAAAAATTTTGCTGCTAAATCAACAAAATAAGTGCTAAACCTAGCGCCGAAAGTGATAAAATGGGCACACTGGTCTTGAAGTATAGGAAATTTAAAGAATTAATTGATCGAAAATAATTAATTATAGAAAAAAAATTTTTATTAAGTGCTAAAAGTTGAAAAATCTGTCGTGTCCAACAAATGTGCAGATGCAAATCTAGCTAAGAATATAACTATTTAATCTGCAAATACACTCCGGTTCACATATTTAAAGGCACTAAAATTTTTTTTTTTTTTTTGGTTTTATTTCGCTGTCACTTTATTTTAGATCATTTGAAATTTTATTTTAGACTTAGATGTAGCATTTTAATATTAAATTGCCGACTGAAACACTTAATCCAACGATTTTGGGGGGCTGTAGTTAAAGTCCATTAGCACGCCTCGTGTTGGAAGATTGCTAATGTAACGCCAATTCCCAAAAAGGGTGAGGCAAATAACCCTGAAAATTACCGCTAATTTCTGCGTTTTCCAGAGCCGCATAAATTACTTTGTAATCGTCAATACGGATTTCGTAGGGATCGCTCTACTGGCGATCTTTTGGCATATCTCTCAAGGAAATGCTGCCACTCAATCCATCATTTCGGAGAAAGTACAACTCTCATGTTTGGGCCGGTGCCTCAAAGTCTATTTTGGGGTTACTCGACCGAGTGTAGGAGAGTGCGAAACAGCATTTTTACGTAGCACGCAATCATCATCCAGAGCTCATCAATTTGTGGTCGATTTCCCGGTGAATCGTACTACGCATTAAAGAGAGAATTCGTTTTTGAGCCGTACGCTTTGCCTGTGGAATAAGTTGCCTGCGGACGTCTTTCCAGTCCATTATAACGTTGGAAGGTTCAAGTCAAATGTTCACAAACACTACTCCCTCTTTCCCCTCCTACACCGTGTACCGATGATTTGCTTGCTTGCACTCCAGCTTGAGCTCTTATTTTTGACAAGGATAAGGCAGAATTAAAAGCAATTCTAATCGTTTTTCCTTTCTCATACGTAGATAAAAATGATGAAACCTTTCCTTTAAAATTTTTGCCGTACCCTTCGGGATCCTTGATGTAAATGTCGACAACTGTGTCTTCTTCCAATTTTATTTAGCTATTGCGCGGTTAGAATAGAATAAACATCGATTTTAGTATTTTAGTAAATTGATTAAGATGTAATAAATTGTAGTAAGCAATCGATCTGTACAAAAAAAAATCATCGCGTACTTTAAAAATAATATAATGCCTTTATTTAAGTGAACCAAAAAAGAAAGCATATTTATGGGCTTATTTTTATATATTGCTCAAAAAAAGTTCTTTAGTTAAGAAACCACTTTGTCATGTTTTTTTATATCTCAATACGTCCAGCTTCCATTTTTATTTTAAAATTCTGCGCGCGGTTAAAAATTGCATATGGAAATTTTAGTTCGTTTAAATAAGTGAACCGGAGTGTACCTATGCACAAATGCGAACAATTTTTATTTTTTAAGCCAGCATTAGTTTTTTATACATTTGTATGAATTTATTTTCTTTTTAAGTTTCTTTTAATAAAAAAGAAGAACAGAGATGAAACGTGGCGGAAAAGAGATAACTAATAAGCATAAAAGCTACATTTAACTCATTTCTACTCTCCGCGCTTTGTGCTTTTATTCGCAAAAAATAAACATAGCGTCCCTCATTTAAAAATTATAAAAAAATAACTATAACATTTCACTTGGCGATTACGATAACAAATTTTGCTTTATTATAAAATAAAAATTATTTTACCCATATACAAAAGTTTTTGTGCAAATTCCACTTAAATCGTGTTATTTTTGTGTTTATTTACACTCGAAAATTAGTATACAATATACAACATATATTAGATGTCTATTTAAAACAGTTAGCTACCATCTGATACGCTCTTTTCATTTTACTTTACTGGGCAACCTCTGGGCCACTTACACATATTTGTTCATAATATTGGCTACATATCTCACTAACTGAAGGAAATTTTGTAAGTTGTGGGTTTTCTTACTAAAGCTCTAAATTAAGTAATTTCTCTGCAATCACCTTCTCTAAATTACTTGTAATCTAATTATAAATGGTACCGCTCCGCATATATTTTTGTTTATTGAGAAGGATTAATTTTGGTTCACAGTTTGAAAAATACGATATCTTGTTGTATAGTTCTAACTCTTTAATACTGTTCTCATTATAGATCACAAAATACATCTGATTATGTTTTCAACGTTGAATGCCCGTAAGACCTATTTTTTATAACGTGAAGTTGTGAAGTCTGCTGTGCTCTATGAGTAATAAACACATAGACCACAGCCAAAGAAGTGTATATATAATCAAGTGTTAATATAATATAGTGTAACTGTAAAACCAAAAGTAAAAGTAGATATCGGTACAAACTATAAATATAACTTAGTGAAAAAGAACCAATTCAGTAAATCTTAATTGTACTATTTTATTTATCCATTCAAACCAATAGAAACAAGAAGTAAAGCACTTCCAAAAACGTTAAATTAACACTATTCACTGTTAATCTTTAGTTTGTGTGTGTGTATACAGCAAAGAGAAAGTAAACAAGTAATATGCTGACCAAAATTTTGAAACCATTGCCTGAGCATACATTATTTCTACATACACAAATTACTGAACGAAAAGGTTTCTGTTTCACCGTGTACATACAATATGTATGTACATGAAAATTTACATATATACGAGGTTTGATAAAAAAAAATTACCGTTATTTTTAATTTTTTCAAAATCTTGTCCCCTTAAAAGTAATCCCCCTCAGATATAATACCCTTTCCAAACCTCGAAATGCTTCTGAAACGCGCTTTTGGTATGATTTTACAATCGTAGCAAAACGCTTTCCTTCCATCGGTGTCTTCAGTTTTGGGAAGAGGAAAAAGTCAGCGGGGGCCAAGTTCGGTGAATACGGTGGTTGAGGTATGATAACGCTTTTGTTTTTGGCCAAAAACTCACGCGCAAGCATCGATGTGTGAGCTGTTACGTTATCATTATGTAAAATCCATAATTTAATTAATTTGTCATAAGCGAAATTTTACTGTAATAGGTAGGGTTTTGGATCATGTGTGCACGTGTTTTTTTATTATATTATTTTTTTACTGTCATTTGTTTTTTTTTCTTTTGTTATTATTAATTTCTGTTTTATGTTCCTCCTATGTATTTTATTATCCTACGGTGTTGAATTAATTTTTGTTGATCTGAGCAGTGTCGAAGGTATGTACACTGGGCACTGATCAGTTTTTACTAATTTAATTTCAACATTTTAAATGCTGTGATAATGTTTGTTTTGGTCGTTCCGTATGTTAAGTTAACAAACATTACTCCCCCTTTCCTCCTCCTCATACTCTATTTTTCTACTTCCAGTACAATGCACTGCATATGTAGGGGCTATCCCCTGAGTACTGGTCCAAGATAAAAAAAAAAATCCATAATTGTTTTTTCCACAATTCTGTGCGTTTCAGACGAATTGCTTCGAGCAAACGGCGCATAACTTCAAAATAGTATTCCTTATTGACCGTACGACCTTGTAGCAAGAATTCAGGATGCACTACGCCATTACAGTCGAAGAAAACAGTGAGCAAAACCTTCACATTTGACCAAACTTGACGTGCAGTTTTCGGTCTTTGCTCTTCTGGACGCTTCCTTTGAGATGATTGGGCTTTGGTTTCAATATAATAGCCATACACCCATGATTCGTCACCAGTCCTAAAACGTCCGTAAAAATCAGCAACCGCTCTTGTAGTGATTCGACGATCCAAAAGCATTTTCTTCACTGCTTCAATGTTTTCATCGGTTGTTGGCGTGCTCGGGCGACCAGGACGAGAATTTTTTTACACTTAAGCTTAATACAGCTTCTTTGATCTATTTTTTCGGATAGTAAAAAATCGAGAGCACACCAAAACACGACTAACCTTTTTATCTGTCGAAAACAAACTGACAATCCGAAATGGCTGATACTGCCAACATAACAGAAAAAAATGCGAAAATCGGACATACGTAACTCACGAAATTTTTTTTTTTTATCAGGCCACGTACATACATATGCGCGTAAACGAGCATAAACACATGAGACCTACAATCCAATTATTTTCGAATGGAACTAACTAACAACAGTAAAGCAAGCCAATAACTCCATGTTCAATGAATTTTGATAAATTTTGTTTGCATTGCAGGATAGATTTCTGTTAAAAAATTAAAACGAAAAAAAAACTAAAATAAACTGTAGGCTAAAGATATACGAAACCTGTACAAAAAAATATCGGAAATGAAGATGAAATCAGTAACTCTAGAGGAATTTTTTTGAAGTTATCTCAAAGCTGCTACAAAAATGATGTAAGTGTGACTTTTAATTAGTTTGTTGATATTGTCTGCAGAAAAATATAAGCTTATCTTAATATTTTTTGATCTTTGTTTATTAAATATACATATATAAATTTTTGTTTTTTTTTTATAAAAAATATAACAATTTTCTAACTTTTATTTTTCAGTATTTCTTCAGGAAAAATTAAAGTTGTTATAATTTTTTTTTATTTTTATTTTGAAAACAAAAAATTGTCATATAATATAGGACATAGTGCAAGTGCATGTACATTTTTTATGAACATGTTATTAATTTATTTTGTTGTTTTCTTACAAAAAAAAAAAGGAAAAAGTATTTTTATGTCAAACAACTCGGTCAAACCCTTGTATGTATGTACATTTCGTTATATAAAGTCCAAACCAGACGCATCATGTGGCAAGTTGAGGGAATTATTTCATGCTGAAGGGTAGTTTTTAGTAAAGTATGTTTGTTATCATATGCTAAAAAAAATTTTAGATTTTTAATTATATGATTTTGTTTTAGTTCTTACTGTTTTTATTTTCGAAATTTCCATGATTTTGTTTAATATTTTTAGTTTGAAATAAAAAAAAAATAGTTTTTTTATAAATTAAATTATTTATGCACCGGCGATTGATTTTTTTATTCGTGCAGGTTTAACATTCATTTCGGCACAAATCGTCACACATAAACCAAGAAAAATGCATTGCTATTACGTAATTGGCAACGTAAACGTTAACGTTTTAATACGAACTACAGGCAAAATCGTCTCCTTAAAACACGCCGTTACTAATTAATTATTATATTTTAAAATCTTCCTTTTTTTAATATTAACCCCCGTATGCAAAAAAAAATAACAAAAAAAAATAAACAAAGCTTAGTAAGCAATTGTTAAAGAAAATTTCCTAACGTTGTATGCAAAAACGATTGTTACGCTATGTACACACGGTTATCAGATGTTACAATATTGTACGATCTGGCAACATGCTGACAATGTAGTGACAATGAAAAATTGTCCCGCAGAAGTAAATTGTGTGCTCAGACGATCGTAAGAAAATCTTACAATTTCATTGTCAGACTATGGTCTGACAAATAATTCATCTGACAATAAAAATTGTCAGTTCACACGGTTGTCAGAGTGTTAGATGAAAAAAATTGCCAGACATTTTGTAAGGCATTGCCACTTATGTATATCAACAACGATCTGTTTGGCAGTGTTGCCCATCAAACTTTTTTCTGACAATGATACCATTGAGCTTACAATACCAGCCAATTATCTGGAAATGCCGACGAAGAGTGTTGTCACGATTGTCAGATGCCTGACGACATTGTCGTCTTACAATTGATTGGCAATGGTTTTTCTGACAACGTTGTAAGTTGAAAATTGGCAGTTCATACGATTGTAATACATTTTCAGACAATTTTATTGGCAATATTGTAAGATCTGACAACCGTGTGTACGTAGCTTTAGCTTACCATTAGTTCGCAAACCTAACGTTAGCTTTATATATGTATTTAAAGTTGAAATTATCACACTACTGTAGGATAAAAGGAAAATTTTTCTTGATTTCGATGTTAATTGAAAATAATAATAAATAATAATGAAAGTAATAAAAGCAATACATTACGTTTATTAGGTAAGGAAATTAAATAATTACATTTCATAAGAATTAGAAAAATAAGTTTTGAAAGAATAATATAAATAAGGAACTAATACAACGAAAAATGTTATTTGAATAATAAAAATATTGCTAGTATGTTATAAGTAATCCTCTCAATATTTTCAATTTCATTAATATAATTCATATTACATATTCTCAGAAATTATTTTCCTAGTTCCGGCACAAAACACCAGAAAGTGTATTATATAAAACAACGTAATGGGAATTTTACGAAAGTCTAGAAAAACTGATACAAAATTATATTGAATTTTTTATCTTTTTTTGTTTTATTTAATTAGAAACACTATTATGTTTTCAGTTGAAGGATAAACTATTTCGTTGCCGCTACTTATCAGCACCCATTAGGAATCGAACTCGGTACGACGATAAGATGTTCATGATATAAACAAACAAAAAATGTGTCACCACTTTAATAATTTCCATATATATATATTTATTATTTAAGTAGACATATGTACATATCTGCATATGAGTAAAGTATAGCCATAAAAAGCAATTTTATTACATTTGTAATTTTAATAAATTATCAGAATATTTCGAATAAGTGAATTTCACCAATATTTTAAAATTTATTCACACTTTGTTATTCCGACACAAAAATATTATAGGAAAAAATTACAGTTGATTGTTAAAAGTCTCTTGATAAGGCTCTGCGTGAAATTGAATAACTTTTCGGTACAAATAAATGTACAATATGTCGATTTGCGTTACTTTTTTGGAAGATATTGTAGAGCGAAAATTTGCCAATGATTGTTTTCTGTGCAAATACCGTCAAGTGTTATTTTATCACTTTTTATCAGACGAATAAAAAATTGTCAGGAAATTATTTTTGTTGATTACGGAGACTGATTACAAGACTTTATTTTTATGGCACAAAGACTTTCAAATTCTATTGCAATGTCTTAGGAAGGAAAAGTGCACATTTTGTGAGATCCCATATAGAACTTGCACACAAATTACCAGTTGGTTTTCTGATAATTCTATAAATGTTACAGGTATACACTCTCCTGTGATTATTGTTATTTCCCCCATAGCAAATTATTTTTTATACAAGATTTTCTTTAAATTGTACTTCAAGGGACCACAAATATTTCTGAATATTATTTATCATTATTTATTTGTAAACATTATTTGGCAGAATACTACGCTGATCAGAACAAATTACCCTGTTTCGAATATGTAAAATCAATAGTTTTTATGTTAATAGCTTTTCTGCCTGTAATTCATTTTCATAAGATGAAATGAAATATTTTTTACAATAATTAAATTTTTTTCTTAAATCAATATTTGACTAAAACCTTTTTTGTTTATAATTAATAAGAAATTTGGTTTACAAGATTGGTGCTTCCACCTCCTTCCCTCTTCAGCAGATTTTTACTAATACGCGGAATTGAAACACACTTAGGAAAATTAAGCTTGACCGATTACAAATAATGAGAAATTAATTAATTTTCTTCCTTCCTTTTTTTTTCTAAAATCGCTTATAGTACCATATTTATATGTCTAAAATAAAAATAAAATCTAATACTTCATAACTTGTTTTCTTACTTTTGTCTTTTTAAATATGTATGTGACTCAATAATTGTCCTGCGTAGAAAAATGTAGAAAATGGACCTGTTTGACTTTTTTGATAATTGATAAGGGTTGAATTGAGTGCGTGATTGTTTTGAGCATATTCCTATATTTTATATTTTTGATAGTGAGAAAAGTTGTTATCCACAGAAAAAAATCAATAGATAAAAATTCTATTATTAACACACACAAAATTTGAGCAACAAAAAAATGAAACACTTATTTGAGGTTGACAACTGTTTTTGTTTCTTTTGTATTTGAGAGCGCAAACAAAATGTTATTCATGTTCAAAATGTTTGTTATTATTGGTAACACCAACAGAAATTGAAACAGAAACAGACAAGGTGGCAGGTTGGTTGGTTAGTGGCACATCAGTATGTAGACAAGCAAGTGAAAAACGAAAAGAACGGTTAAAGAGAATGTGTTGGCGAGACAAACAAGTGGATGAGTGAACGAATGAATGCACATGTGTTTTAAGTCTCACCACATAATTATGCCTACAAATACGGACAATATACATGCATACATATGTATATTTATATTGACGAGTAATATTTATGCAACCCTCTAACTCTTATAGCTCTTTCTCAACCCAATATTTTCTTCTTACGAGTAATGTTATTGTTGCGAAATGCAGTTACTTGCAATCATTATCATTGTGCTCATTACATGTGTTGGCAAAACATGAAGAGTTTGCTCCATTGAGTTGATGCTGTCTGAATAAATGGTGGTTATGTCGATGATGTTGCTAATATTGTCAGGAATTCTTTCTTCCTTCCTTCCTTCCTTTAGACATCGGTGTCTCTTAGTAACTTGTATGCAACGGTACTGGGCTAAGCTGTATTCAAAGTCATTGTTGTATGTTTTTATCATCCTTGTCATTTTTTCATAACTTTTCAAGCGTAAACTTCAAACGAATTACAATATACAAAATATAACTCAACATTTGTTTGTTGCCTGGCTGTAAGTTTGTCTGTCTGTTTATTTATTTGGTTTATAATACTCATAAAATATGTCATTCTATGGCTGCCTAACAAAGGATAATGACTTTTAAACGATACCATGTCTATCGTACTCCTTCCAAATTCATTTTTATTAAGAAACAACTCAAGTTTACAGGGATTTTTAAACTCTGACAATAATTGACACAGTTCGTTGACTTTTATCATGGGACAAAAGCAAAGAGCAAAGCTTACGAAATATGAAGATGCGATTTTGAAGATATATGTAGATCTAATATAAGAAAGGAAAAAACTATGAAAGACAGAGATGTAGCCCTTACGGAGTCATGAACACCGGTATACAAAAAATTACGATCGGGCCAAAAATGGCGACATAGTGAACAAAATACTAAAAAGGCAGTATTTGCAGGCGTGGCAAAAAATAAGGCAATTATTAAAATTTTTTTTACATTATCTTTAATTTTAGGGATGGACTGACATAATTGTTTTCTCGAGCTACATATGTATGTATGTGTTTGTTGTGTAAAAGTTTGGGCTAGGTTAGCGTGATCATTTCTTTCGGCATATAAGTAAGCTATTACTAGGTCTGTTGTGCTTCTACTTAATTCGGTTCAATCTGGTTTATATTACATCAGAAATTGGTATCGTAAGTCTAAATCACACTTATCTTGGGTTAAGGTATTTTTTTACATTGAACCAGTGCTCAGGGGAGCACATATGCAGTGCAAATTACTGGAACTGGAAAAATAGAAGAGGAGTGAATAGGAAGTTCTGTTTGTGAATTTTTGACTTGCAATTATCAATAACAATTCGAAAAGACCAAAACGCCCGTGATCACATCATTTAGCGTTGGATTGATTAACTTATTTAAAACTGATGAGTAAAAAAAAAACACTGCAAGGTTATGATATACTCAATATTTTGAATGTATTCCATACAAGTTTTCTGTGCATATTACTTATACGTATCCTATAAACACCATATTAATGAATAATGTTCAAAAAATTTATTAACAAAGGTAAATTGAACATTGCAAGGAATTTTTTTTTCATTACGAATGAAAGAAACCTTGTTTTTATTGTTTCTTTTTTAACTTTTTTACTTTTTCACTTTTGTGTATTTTTTTTTTTGTCATTCAAAAATACAAATTTATTAAAATTGAAATATGAATAGAAGTACATACATACATATATATTCATATATATTTCGAGAAATCTTTTTAATTTTTCTAGGTTATTTGTGTGGGCGAACATGCAGGTTTATAAGGGGGGGTTAAATTTTAAGGGCCGATGTTGAATGTGAACTACACTTAAACATCAAGTTTTTTCTGCATTTCATTTGATATATCTCAATTTGAACAATGGAAAGATACACAATCGAGCAACGCGTTAAAGTTATTCAGGCTTATTATGAAAATGGACGTTCAAGTCAAAATGTACGTCGTGCTCTTCGTGATTTTTCGGTCAATTTAATCGTGGAAATGATTACAATCGGAAAAATCGTGCAAAAATTTGAACAAACCGGATCGGTAAGAGATGCAAAAACACCAGTGACTGCTCGTAAGACTCGTTCTGCAGAAAATATTGCTGCTGTTCGCGATAGTGTGGCTGAAGAGCCGTCCACGTAAAAACTCGATGGAAAAATTAAACACTTTAAACTGCTCTAAAATTTGTAGGTTATGTCAAATAAAACTATAAAATGCAAGTGTGAAAGGAAAAATTATAAATCGTCTGTAAACTTCAATTTTTGACATACATGCGTAATTACAGATGAGTTGTAAGCTAGAAAACGCACTGTCAAATACATAGTGTGTAAAAGTGCTTTTAGCAGTGTGGAAATTTTTTGTGCAACAAATGTGCATGCATTTTGCAGTGCGAAATTTGACGAGCACGTTGTGAAATATAGTGTGTAAAAGTGGCTTAAATTATCAGAATTTCAAGATGAATTTGCATGAAAATTTATGTTTACCAACCTTATTTCAAAGTCTGTAATGTTCTGTCCATTGTAATGTGCACACGTCTTATGTGTCACTTGCGTTAAGTGTTTATCTAAAATTTATTTTATTTTATACACACATGCGGTTACCCAGTAAACAAAACATCAACAGCGAAAATAATATCATATAACACACATAAAAATAATAATTAATTTGCATCCAATAATAAATATGATTTCATGGCCAGATCAGGGATTTATGACCCTTCTTCAGGCATTTGTATTCTATTCTAAATAAAAAAAGAAAAATGAACATCTGCTCATTGATCCTTCGCAATGACAGGAAACTTTAAAATTGACCTTTACAACATACGTGGGCTGAAGATGAATTTCTTCCCTGTTTATGCCCACACTTGTCTCTATCGGCCGGATATTTTCGCCTTATGTGAGACCCAGGTATCTGACGATGCAGATTTTCCAGGATTTTCATATACCTGGTTATCAACTTCTATCTGTATTTCATTTTCATCGCGGCCTTGTAATTTACGTTCGCAATGAAGTTGTGTTCCAGTGCCAGCAACCATTAGGCATACTTGATGCCGCATTTACCTGTCTTTGAGTTAAATTCAAAATCAGGTCACACTTTTTGCATTTCGGGTTTCCAAATGCGTAAAGGGATATTACCTTTTTTGGCCCTCTCCGACTCCATATCGAAGATTCTGGAGAGTTTTCCGAGCTGTGAAATCGTTGTTGCTGGTGATTTGAATGTTCAAAACTCATCATTCGAGTCATACAACATACAAAACTCATCATTTGAGTCATACAGGTCCCATGTGTTGAGTTATTCGCTGCGCACAATCACCTAGCGCAATTAGTGAATATACAAACTCATATTTTATGTGTTGAAGGGCACCATTCATACACACTTGAATGGTGCCCTTTTTCTGACTTCACACCCTGAAAAGTATGAAGTCAGAGTTAGTGCACCTCTCGGTAATTCGGATCATTGCACTATTTCTGCCTCCTGTTCGACCTCTGAACTTCGTAACGTTTCTAAATCAGCTACGAAACGGTCAAAATTTATTTACGAAAAGGCTGAGCTCAACTAATTTAATGATCGTTTTAATTTGAAACTTTGCTTTCTAGACAATGATATAAATGCTTCAGCAAAAATGGTCGCAAATATGATATTGCTAGGGATGAAGACATTCATCCCCTCCAAGCAGATTTCGATTAAACCAAAAGCAAAATCTTGGTTTAATCAGACGTGCAAAAACGCAGTCAGATCCAGAGAGGAAGCATTCATGCATGTCGTTTAGACAAACCCCAGACTCTGATTTGCTACGCAAAAAGGCAAGTTCTTCGTGTGCCAAGGTACTTAGGCGTGAAAAGTTTCTTCACGAACAGCGCCTTCGTGCCAAGGTCCTTGCAGCTCCCCGGGGCAGTAAGGCCTTTTGGTCTTTCGTTAAGAGAGTAAAGAACAGTTCTAGTTCATCAATTCCAACTCTGTTAAAGAATGACCAATCATACCCCGACCCGGTTGACAAAGCTAACCTATTGGCTGAAACTCATTTGATAACCAACAGATATTTCAAAATTAATAGCTACACATTATATGATACTAAAGATCTCCGTGGAAGATCTTGTATATGCCCTGCAATTCTAATAAAAACTAGAATTAAGCACTATTTACTGAAGGAGATACGTGAGGTGTAACTCCAAGCAACTAAATTGCAACTGCATTGAACATTTCCATGGAAAAATCGTTATTTCCTCGATTTACTTACCGCCCCGATTTTCAGTAACAGATAATCAATACTAACATTTTTTCAAATCACTTGGTCCTAGATTTTTATCGGCAGGTGACTATAATGCTAAGCACCCTTTTTGGGGATCATGGTTAATTTCCAAAATAGGCTTAGATGTGGTTTCAAGCGGACACCAACGAAAGATCCTAGATGTTATAGATTTTGGAGTGAGAAAAAATCTTCCTTTAGAATGTAAATCATTAGATTTATCATCAGATTACTCACCCACTATAATCTCTATTTCGTTCCCCCAGGAGGTTGGCTACCCCTTTAGTGATTTGGCGTTGGCCGTCACTAGAGTTAACTAGCTAAAATATAAAAAATACTCGAGTACTCATTGTACAGAGAATATTGCCTTGAGAACGCCTGAAGATATTGATGTGTCAATTTATGAGTTCGCTGAAAACCTTAAACATGCTACCATTAATCATATAATATCCACAAATGAGAACGATAGAACCTATTCGTCTGAAATTGATCAACTTCTGTCAGAAGAAAGGAGGTATCTTAAAGTTAAACTGCGGGAATGCATAGCTCAATTAAGAAATCTTCTTGAAATCCAGAGAGTGGCTGCCCTTAAAACATATTTGGAACACTTTGATGGTACTCCTCAATCCGACTATTCCTTGTGGAAAGCGACAAAAGGTCTGAAAAGACTAGTAAAAGGTAATCCACCTTTACGAACTTCAACTGGGGACTGGGCAAGAACCGATTCTGAAAAAGGGAAGCTGTATGTTAATCATTTGAGCAACGATTTTATTACAAATGATAGAGCAAACAATGCTGCTGAACTACCGTCATATATTGTTAGACCGTCTGTGTCTTTGATGCTCAAATTTTAAGCCGTAGAACAAAGTATCAGTAACATAAGCCCCAGGAAAGCTCCAGATATTGATAAAATTACTGGCAAAATGATGGACCGGTTACCACGTCTAGCTAGAAGAATTCTTCTATTTATTTTTAACGCTATTTTTCGCCCTGATGCTGAGTGAAAGGTGTGTATAATTACTATCATACCCAAGCTAGGAAAGGATCCTACTAAAGTAGAATCATAAAGACCAATAAGTCTATTACCAAAAATTTCAAAACTGTTCGAAAAATTATTGATGGCGAAGTTGACTCTAATATTAAACGATATTGGATGTATTCCTGATCATCAATTCGGTTTTCGGACTAAACACAGCGCCATAGAACAAACACACTGGCTAGTAAATGTCATAGGAGACTTTTGAGGACAAGAAGTATTATTCAGCTCAACTATTTGATGTTTCTCAAGCTTTTGATAAAGTGTGGCACAACGGGCTGATGCACAAAATAAAGCTAAACTTGCCTGCAAACATTCACAAGCTTCTGGAAAGCTACTAATGCGGCCGGAAATTTGTTATGAGAGAAGGCGATTTAATAAGCTAAACTCAGCCAATCGAAGCAGGAGTACCCCAAGGTATGCTACCTGGGACCTCCTTTATATTTGATTTACGCCTCTGACATGCCAACGAGGTCCGGAATCCAAATTTCAACTTTTGTAGATGACACAGCATTCTGCAGCGTTAATGAAAACCATGAATCAACTTCACGAAATTTGCAGGAATATATTTCGATATTGGAGAAAATTAAGGTAAATGGACAAAAATGTACTCATGTCACATTCACACTTTGTAAACAAACATGTTCGGCTATCCAAATTATCAACTTAACTATTCCGCAGAGCAATGAAGTAAAGCACCTTGGTATTCACCTCGGCCATAGCTTATCGTGGAAGTCTCATATCGATGCAAAAGTCACTCATTTGAAATTAAGAGCAGCGCAACTAAATTGGCTTATGGGCAGAAACTCTACCTTTAAGTAGGTTTGTAAACTTTTGTTGCTATGGAACTCAATTATAGGGTACCGCCTCAGCGTCAAACATTGAAAAAATTCAAAGACGATAAAACCAACATTTTCGAACGATTACTGCAGCTCCATGGTATGTGAAAAACTGACGAATTCACTAGGATCTGTGTTCCGCAGCAAAAAGACGAATTTTCGAAGTACGCAGCAAGGTATATTCGTAAGGTGGAACTTAACCCAAATCCCCTTGTGTATTATTGACTGAACTTCTTTTTATTTAGTATTTAAATACTTATTGTTAGTTCACATTGTGAAGATTCAGTGAGTAAGTAAATGCTAAAAAATATACAACAAAACTTTTGTTTTGGTTTGGCTGATCATGAATACTATGCTTTATTGCCCAAATGCAAAATGATAAAGTATTAATGCTACAGTTCGTAAGAACTACTTCATCAAAATAGTCATAATTCAAAAAAAAATATATATATATATTTTATGTACAGAGTAACGACTCAATTTTTCAAATTAAAACAAAAAAATAGCTGCTTAGCTTTAACCAATTAAACAATTGCAACTCAAAATACAAGACTAAAAAATGTATGATTACAATACGTTAGTATTAGCTCAAAATATGTGAAAAAAAAACAATAATTTTTTATGTCCAATCACTTCAAACAACTAAAAATAAGTTTTCGCAGGACAAATATCGCAAAATGTTATTTTATTGGAAAGATTAGTCAGAGCTATGGGATTTTTTTTCCATAGATAGACATAACTGTAATAAGATGTGCAAATGGAGTTTTACATCAATCATATTTGTCATGAACTAGACAGCTGCAGAATACAGACAAACAATGAAGCGTTATACTCCGAATAATTGTGTGATAATTTTTGGAGTCGAAAATCATCAGGAGCTAGTGTTTTATTTATAAAATATTGTTTATTATAATTTATTTTATTATAAATTTGAGAATAAATGAACGCTAAACAGGGAATAAGATTTATAAATGTTGTTCTATTTAAAATTTATGTTAGTTCATTTCATTTCAAGTAAAATCATTACTTCCAATTTCATTTTAGTTCTGCAAATCGAGTCCGCACTGAGAAAGATTTTCTTTTATCAATTTTTATTTATTTGTTGAATCTTCAAGAAGAACTAACAACAATTATTCAAATCTTAATAACTAAAAAATTTTCTTTAAGTCCAGCCAATGCTAGACAAAAAATTATGATTCAGCGAATGTATCAGAATACCGTGCCACAGGACATCATCTGTTATGCTCCCGAATGAAAGGCAGGGTGTCCCTTCTTTTTAATCGTGTGTGACCACCAAAGGTAAGGATGTCTCGAGCAAGTGGATTTGGGTGGATTTCAAGTTTGGTTATATACCTTCCAGCGTATTTGGCAAATTCATCTTTTACTAAAGGTACGTTTAGGTCCTTGTGAATTCGAGAATTTTTTACATACCATGGGGCTGCTGTAATCGTACGTACAACGCTGTTTTGACGCCTTTGAATTTTTCCAATATTCGATGCGGAGGCGGTGCCCCATAGTTGAATTCCATGGCACCATATTGGCTTTAGGATTGTACGATTGAAGTCAATAAAAAAACCAACAAGAATGTAAAGAATAGCTTTTAAATTTCGGTTGTGGAAACTTTTAAGTAAAATCATTACTTCCAATTTCATTTTAGTTCTGCAAATCGCGTTCGCACTGATAATGCATTTGACAAATTTTCTTATATATTTAACTTTATGTGTAGTGACTTTTTAAATTTTCCTAGTGCAGGAGGAATTCTCATGTTTAAGTTTAATAAACAAAGGGAAAGCTCATACGAAAGTTATTGTACTGTGTTGTTGAAGCACAAATCAAATTAGATACTCTTAAATATAAGAATACTAACAATGCATTTTTATGACCTACTTGAACTCTAATACTTTTTTGTTCCTCCGTTAAATTAACATTCGAATTTGAAGTGGCTTTTAACAGAATTATATTTTGTATACGAGAGGTAAGCGATTTATGGAAGTTTGATAAAAAAAAATTATTTTATAGAATCTAACAAGCAACTTGACAACATGAATATACATACATATCTAAACAGTTCACTAATTCTTAAGAACGCTTTGTGCAACCACTTAAGGCGTTCATAGGTTTGTTGCATCAACATAATGCGATAATTTACTTAGAAGTAACGACCATTAAAGCATAAATCAATGACTAAGTGGCAAAACCCAGCAAAAAATATTGAAAGCGATTGCTGCCAAAATTTTTTGTTCATGTAATTATAATGAGTAGTCACAATTACGAGTATGTTACACTGTAAGTTTTGCTATAAATTTTGCTTTTCAGAAATTACGTGTTCTCCAAAGTTGAGATATGTGTGTATTTTTTTTATAAAGATTAAACAACAATACTAGTGAAATACCGGCATCCTTACTCACATAGAAATCCACTTCGATTCCGTTCCGAAAACCGTGTTTTTTATTATTACTAGTATACATTAAGTTTTTTGTAAATTATTTTATTTTAAAACGCATAAAAAATTTACTGCTTCAAAAAAATTTATAATTTTTGTTTGCACTTTTGTATGTGGCGTAAAATATATCGAGTATCTCAAGTGTCGGTAGAGAGATAGATAAACAGTCCCGATGTGCCGGTTCGATTCCTCCTTAAGATATTTCCACAGGCAAGCTAAGAACTTTGCAATTTTGTTTTCTTTTATTAATTGTCTATAATTGTTTCTCTACTTTCAGGAAGAAAAAGCAGTAACGTAAACTGCGGACACGAAATAGATAGTCCAACTTCGATAAATAATTTTAGATTTATATATAGATGTTTACTTATTGAGAATAAGTCGAAATGAATAAAATAAAATTATTTACTCCTGAAAATTTAAATCGGTTAAAGGTGCGAAAATAATTTGTTTTTTATGCTTTTTAATGCATGAAAAATTTATTTAATTTAAAAAAAGTAAGTGTAGCCGAATCTAAAATACCCTTCACGATAGTTACGTAAATATATCGTATATATTACAAATTTGAACTAAATATGCTCGGATATATATTGGTCGATATCGAAAAGTTTCAATTTCTGTATTTTAGTAACCTCCTTTTTTTACAATTGCTTTTAAGTAAAAAAATTTGTTTAAGATCGCGATATTTTCATGAAAAAATCGGGTTAGGCTATATCAGAGGTATATATGGACCGATATTGAAAATTTTCATTTTCTGTGTTTATATAACCTTCTATTCTTAGCGCAACTGCTTTTAAAAATACGCACCGATATCGGACATTTTCATTTTCTGTATTTTAGTAACCTCCTTTTATAATCAGAACTGCTTTTAAGCAAAAAAAAAATTTTTTTTTTCAAGGAAAAATTGGTTTATACCATATATCGCTCCTTTATTGCACCATAGTCATAACGCAAAAAAACTTGTTTGGAGAAAACCACATTTTAAGTTTTTGGTTTCCATACAAGTCGTAGAAAATTTTTTTAGAAAATATCTCCTAAATGAAACAGTTTATAGGTAATTTAAATAAAATTTTGGCACAATATAGAAGGTGAACAATTCTGCATTGTTAACTCGAAAAGCTCATTTTTTAAGATATGACTATGTTACAATAAAGGAGCGATATGTATATCTCGGTATATATGGACAGGTATCGGATATTTTCGTTTTCTATACTTGGGAAATATCTTTCCTTATATTCCCAGAACTGCTTTAAGCAAAAAAAAAAAGTTGTTTAAGTTCGCTTACGCGACATTTTAATGAAAAAATCGGTTTAGGCTATATCTCGGATATGTACCGATACCAGACATTTTCATTTACTTTATTTGGTAAAAGCTTTTAAGCACAAAAAAAGTTGTTTAAGTTCGTTTACGCGACATTTTCATGAAAAAATCGGTTTAGACTATATCTCGGATATACATATATGGACCAATACCGGAAATTTTCATTTTTTGTATTTATATAACCTTCTTTTATTACCAGAACTGCTTTTAAGTAATAATGTCATTTAAGAGACATTTTCATGAAAAAATCGGTTTAGGCTATATCTCGGGTATAAATGGACCGATATCGAAAATTTACATTTTCTATATTTATATAACCTTATTTTATTACCAGAACTGCTTTTAAGCAAATAAAAGTTGTTTAAGTTCGTTTATGCGACATTTCCATTTAAAAATCGGTTCAGGCTATATCTGGGGTATATATGGAACGATTTTGGGTAAAAAATTTTTTTTTCCTTTTGATTGCCATGTTTAATAATTGTGTGAAGTTTGAAGCAGAACAAACATTTTTTTTTTTTTTGAATTTTCATAAAAAATTGCAAAAACTAAAAAGTTTTTAAGTCAAATGGTTTTCTCAGAAATGAATTTTAACGGCGGAAGGTGGAAATTTTCTATCAATGGTGATTCAGAATATGTATACTTTATAGGAAATTAAAATTGTAGAAATTACAAATGGAATCAAAAACTTATATATACCTTTCACATTTTTGTGAAGGGTATAACAATGCCGAACTCCGACATTCCTCACTCATTATTAGTTAGAGGTATAAAATAAAGATTTGCTTAGAATTTTTGTCCCAAAGAAATTGAAATGTTAAGTAACTGCTGGTTATCAGAAGGATTTAGCTCTATGCTTCATATTCGCAACTAAGAAGGAACTCTCGTCATATTTCTCTTTCACAAGTCTTTATTATGTGCGATCTTCTTCTTCATTATATGTGAAGTTCCAGTTATTCGAAGAAATCATATACAGTGTGCCTTATTGTCCAAAACGTACCATTAGATGATTTATTATTTTTGTTTAAAAAAAAGGTATGTTAAAATCGAAATGTTCTTCCATTTTCAAATTTCCAGGAAGTGAAATATTTGGTGCGATAGGGATGCAAAGGTTTTGTTAGCTCTGTGGGTGGAGTGCGTGAACGATTTGAAAAATCGGAATTAACAAAAAAATTTCTGTGCAAACGAGTAACAAATTGAGTTTAGTTACACAGTCTCAGCAAAAACAAATTGTGATGATCGATCTTGATGTAAATACTACACGCCTGCATGATTACGCTCAAAAAACATTTGAATATAACATATTTCTTTGCTTTCTGTGTAAATAAAGTTTCGTACCACACAAGATTTGAATACGAAGTGACTCATATTCCTGTTTATAAAACCCGAATGAATAATAATAATAACTCTACTCATGGAGAAAAAAAATTACATCATATTCAAATACAACGAATGTAAGAAGAAAAACTTTCAAATATATTAGTATCCGAATAAATATAAGTAGTAATTGAATGTATTAATATTTATGTAGTACTCTATCAAAAATTTGTTTGCTCATTTTTTATCTCTAGGATTTTGAAAAATAACTGGATATGCACATACTTACATACATATGTACATGGTCTAATCAAAAATAACCGTTATTTTCAAATTTCGTGAGTTACGTTTTTTTTTTTTTTTTTTTTTTATATATTGGACCAGTACTCAGGGGATGACCCCTACATATGCAGTGCATTGTACCAGGACTAGGAAAATAGGTTGTGAGGAGGGGGAAAGCGGGAGTAGTATGTTCGATTTCCGCATTTTTTCTGTTGTATTGGTACACATGTCTGTTATAGATGTTGGCAATATCATATGGTCAGTTTGTTTTCGACATAAAGATAAAAAGGTTAGTCGTTTTTTGGAGTGTTCTTCGATTTTTTTTTACTAAACTTTGAGCAAAAAGAACGTCGCATGGACATCGCTCAGGAGCTGTTGAACATCGTCAATGACGATCTAGATTTCCTCAGAAAGGTCGAATCATGTGTGTATGGCTATGACATTGAAACCAAAGCCCAATCATCCCAATGGAAGCTTCCAGAAGAGCCAAGACCGAAAAAAGCTCGTCAACTTCGGTCAAATGTTAAGGTTTTGCTCACTGTTTTCTTCGACTGCAATGGCGTGGTCCATCATGAATTGAATTGATGAAATGAATTTTGCACTATGATAACACACCAGCTCAAACATCGATACTTGTGCGTAAGTTTTTGGTCAAAAACAATGCCGTTATCATGCTTCAACTACAGTATTCACCGTTCTTGGCCCCCGCTGACTTTTCCTTTTCCTAAAACTGAAGACACCGATGAAAGGAAAGCGTCTTGCTACGATTGAGGAGATAAAAGAAAAATCGAAACAGGAGCTGTTGGCCATATCAAAAAGCGCGTTTTAGAAGTGTTTCGAGGATTGGAAAAAAAACGCTGGCATAAATGTATTATATCTGACGGGGATTACTTTAAAGGGGACGAGATAGTTATTGATGAACAAATAAATACTTTTTAAAAAAATTCAAAATAACAATTATTTTTTGATCAACTCTCGTACATAAAATTTGTGAGAACAAAATTCATTGCATAGAAGTTTCATACATGTAGTTTGTTATTATTCGCCAAACCAAAATATTATAAATGTACAAACCAAAAATTTTATTTACAAAATATTTTACATTCAAAAGTTAAAAACTTGTCGTAGTGTAGCTTGGATAGTGAACGGACGTATTTGTTTTTGATCGGAAAGTTATAACAAAAACGGAATAATTAAAAAACTGGAATAGGTGAAAAGAGTGAATTTACATAAAAAATAAACTGTGACACTTTTTTATACCCTTTTAAATAAAAAAAGAAATAAATAATTGCATGATTGTACCTATCAGATGTAATTCTGAGAAAAAAATCTTTGGATTTCTGAGGAGGAATCCTTGAAAAAATCATTGGACAACCTACTGTCACTAAGAGAAAGAAATCGCACGCGATCGTGTTTACCATATATAGTTGTTAAAACAGAAGACAAACCATCTTCCAGTTTAATTTCAGCAAATAATCCGAAAACACAAGTTGGCATGGACAGGTATGTAACCGTGGTTTAACGTCAGCGAAGCCCGAAATCCGCTCAAATATCATCACAACCAAAGATATCTAGAGATGATAATACCGCTAAGGCAATGGAAAGTAACAGATTTGCAATCCTTCAGACTGATGAGCCAAATACAGCAAAAAAAACACCAAAACCGGCACCAATATATTTTAGAGAACCTACTTCTAGTGAACTGGTCAAACAACTTATTACGGCAATCGGCAAAGACACCTTCAACGTTACATCAGTAAAGCATGGCAGCATCAGCGAAATGAATTTCCAGGTAAACCTTTTTGGAAAAGGAGATGTTTATCAGCATAAAAGTGCTAAAGGTATTCAGGTCGTTATAAAAGGTATTAACCCGTGTGTTGCCACGGATGATGTTAAGGTTGATTTGGAGGACCAAGGGTTTAAAGTCAAAAGTGTAGTGAACATTAGGAACCGTGAGAAGACCCCTCAACCCATGTTAACGGTTGAACTAGAACCAAGAGATATAAGTGCTGTTCATAGAATCTATAGTCTATAAAATTTATATGAAAGTTACTCAATTTTTTGAGTAATTTCCATATAACATTTTTTAGACAAGTGCTCGTCCGTGTTCTATGAACAGCACAATTTTCCTGAAACGGAATGAAGTGCATCCCTTAAATTTCTCTTGCACCGTAAAGTTACCGTAGAGCAGCCGCATAAGCGTTTAGGTCCCGTTCAATGCCTAAACTGCCAGGAATTTAGCCACATTAAAGCCTATTGAAAACTGACTGCAGTTTGTGTTGTGTGTGGAGAACTGCATATCACAGTGCAAAAAATCAAAACCATACTGCAAATTACAGGGCCTGTCCTGTCTATACTCATTTTAAGCAGTCGATGACAAACAAGTTATCAATTATCTTTCAGCAACACCCGCAGTCAAATATTATTTCTGCAAACAACTTTCCCCAGGTAGGCCACTCAACCAGCCACATAATCATGCAAAACCCCAAACAAGTTTAATATGCTAATGTGGTCAAAACCGATATACAAAACTTGAAACAGGAGCCCAAGCCCAAAATTTCGAACCAAATTTTGAGGCAACTCTGCAGATTCTTGTTTAATCCATAAACACATTTACGGTTTCTATGACTAACATGATGCAGGAAATGCTGAAAATGCAATCCACTATTTTACAGGCAATTTTAAACAAATGAATTGGTTAAAAATACGTTTCTGGAACGCAAACGGCATCCGCCAACACAAAAATGAACTTGAGACCTTCCTTATGGAAAAGCAAATCGATATAATGTTGATTGCTGAAACTCATTTGACAACCAACAGTTTTTTCAAAATTAATGGCTACATACTGTACGGCACAAAAGATCCCCGTGGAAGATCTTGCGGAGGATCGGCAATTCTAATAAAATCTAGAATTAATCACTATATAATGAACGAAGCACGTGAGGAGTTTATCCAAGCAACAAACATATGTATTAAATATTTCCATGAAAAAATCGTTATTTCCTCCATTTACTCACCACCACGATTTTCAATAACAGAAAGCCAATATTAAATTTTTTCAAATCACTTGGTCCTCGATTTTCAGCGGCTGGCGACTATAACGCTAAGCACACTCTTTGGGGATCACGTTTAATTACCCCAAAAGGCCGCGTGCTTTTTGACACCATTTCCAAAATGGGCTTAGGTGTGATTTAAAGTGGACACCGCACTTATTGGCCGTCACACCAACGAAAGATCCCAGACGTTATAGATTTTGGAGTTACAAAAATTTTCCCTCAGAATGGATGCAAGTGGAGCCTTCATTGGACTTGTCATCAGATCACTCACCAACTTTAGTTACTGTTTCGTTCCCCCAGGAGGTTGGTTCCGCGTTTTGTGACTTGGCGTTGACCGTCACTCGAGTTAATTGGTTAAAATATAAAAAATATTTGAGTACACATTGTACGGAAAACATTGCCTTGAGAACGCCTGAGGATATTGATGTGTCGATTAACGAATCTGGATCTGGATGTGTCGATTAACGAAGGTAAGCCAACTTTGCGAACTTCAACTGGAGATTGGGCAAGAAGCGATTCTGAAAAGGGAATGTTGTATGTCGATCATTTGAGAAATGTTTTTACCACCAATGATACAGCGAAATAATTCAGCTGAACTACCGTCATACGCTGTTAGACCGCCTATGCCTTTGAGACTTAGTTTTTAAGATGTTGAAAATGTTATTCGTAACACAAACCCCAGGAAAGTTCCAGGTATTGATAAAATTACTGGTAAAATGCTTGAGCAGCTACCTCGTGTAGCTAGAATAATTATTCTTTTTATTTTTAACGCTATTTTACGTCTCGAATATTATCCTGCAGAGTGGAAGGTGTCCATGATTAATATGATACCAAAACCAGGGAAGGATCCCACTAAAGTAGAATCATACAGACCAATAAGTCTACTGCCAACAATTTCAAAACTGTTCGAAAAATTGTTAATGGCGAAATTGAGTCCAATATTGAACAATGTGGGATGCATCCCTGATCATCAATTTGGCTTTCGGGCTAAACATAGCACCATAGAACAAACGCACAGACTAGTCAACGTCATAAGACAGACTTTTGAAGACAAAAAGTATTGTTCAGCTTTATTCATTGAGATTTCCCAAGCTTTTGATAAAGTGTGGCACGAGGGATTAATTTACAAAATAAAGTTGAACTTGCCTACAAACACTCATAAGCTTCTGAAAAGCTACTTATGCGGCCGGAAGTTTCTTATCAGAGAAGGCGACTTCATAAGCCCCTTACAGCCAATCGAGGCAGGAGTTCTCCAAGGAAGCATTCTAGGACCTACTTTATATTTGATTTACGCCTCAGACATGCCAACGAGATCCGGAATCCACACTTCAACTTTTGCAGATGACACAGCATTCTGCACCGTACATGAGAACCATCAAGTAGCTTCGCGAAATTTGCAGGAGTATATTTCAATATTAGAGATGTGGTTAAAACTTTGGAAAATTAAAGTTGATGAACAAAAGTGTACTCACGTTACATTCACACTGGGTAAACAAACATGTTCAGTTATCCAAATTAACAATTCACCTATTCCGCAGCAAAATGAAGTCAAGTACATTGGTATTCATCTCGATCGTAGGTTAACGTGGAAGTCTCACATCCTTGCGAAAGTTACTCAGTTAAAGTTAAAAGCAGCGCAACTAAATTGGCTTATGGGCAGAAGTTCGACATTGAAGCTGGATTGCAAACTTTTATTATACAACGCAATTCTAAAGCCTATATGGTGCTATAGAATTGAACTATGGGGCACCGCCTCCGCTTCAAACGTTGAAAAAATTCAAAGGCGACAAAACAAAATTCTTCGAACGGTTACTGCAGCTCCATGATAGTACGTAAAAAACTCACGAATTCATAAAGATCTCTGTGTGCCTCTTGTAAAAGACGAATTCTCTAAGTATGCGACAAGATATATCAGTAAACTGGAACTTTACCCAAATCCTCTTGCACACAACATACTTAATTTTGGCGGCCACTCTCGGTTGAGAAGGAGGGATACCCTTGGCACCACCAGAACGTTAAATAGGTGATTTTACCGATATTGACCGTGCAAAATAAAACATTTTTGTCTAGCATGGACTGGACTTAATTAATTTAGTATATTCAGTATTAAGATTTGAATACTTATTGTTAGTTCACTTTGTGGAGATTCAATAAATAAATGAATGAAAAAAAAAAGTTAAAAACTAAACTATAAATGCAAAATATTATAGCAAGGCATAGTATGGTTTCGGGTATTGCAATATTATTTTTAAACCTTTAGGCTGCCGTACGGCCTATCGTTATCAATAGAACTTTGAAAGTGAACGAAAAAAGCTAAAGAATGTAATGAATAGGGGAACATCAAGAAACAAAATTTTAAAATACCTCGAACATATTCTAAAATACACTAATTACGTAATCTTAATATAAATTCATGAAACAAATAATTTGGTATGATTTACTCGTAAATTGAGCATGACTTTATTTAATTTTTTTTTTATTAAATTTACTCCGAAAAAAGTCCATTAAATAACTTTATTGTGTACTATAAAGTAGATTTATATGTACACATATCATTTATAATAAATGTAAATTTAATAATTTATTTTATTAACGGATTAATTAAAAATTGTTTGCTGGGCTTCTAATGTTGCAAATTGTAAAGTTAAAATGTACACAGGTTTTAATTTCGTATATGTATGAGACAAATATACATACAACATAATTAAATGCTGTTCAAAATGCACATTGAATAACAATGACGTGAAAAAATTCTATAGCATCTTTATTTAATAGGTATACATGAATGCTTACATTTAATGCCATTATCAGCATCATTACAATTATTACCATTCACAATTTCAGAACGTTAAAATTTTTTCAACTCTACATTATGTATAACAAGTTAAAAACTTAGATACCAAATAATGTATCAAAGTGGATTATATGTATCAAAGTGGATTATAAAGTGAGAAATATATATAAAACAAACTTTAGACAAGTCATAGGCATACTTAACAAAACTTTTCTTTCCTTAGATCTTGTTGTTAAGTTTCGAGAAAATTTTAAATTCATTTAAAACGGCAATGAAACACATTGGCATCTTTCAAAATGATTACGAATATTAACGTTCGAGATCTTGAAACAGACTCTTATCACGTTTTCTTTTCTAACAAAAAGTGTTACATATGATTAGTTTTAAGAAGTGTTAACCATAAATGGTAATCATATGGATTCTGTGGTATTCCAATTGTTTAAAATACAAAATATTTTAACAAAAAAAAAAAAAACTCTTATTGTATCTCAAAAAATGAAGATTGTATATCAAATTGTTTTTTTTTTTAACATTCAATTTAAAATAATTATTAAAAATAACTAAGTAGTATTTCGTTAATTTTAAGGATTTAACCAGTTTGAAGTACATATTATTGTGAAATACTCGTATATCTCTAAATGTCAAAAATTATTGCAAAATTTATAATATAAGTTAGTCGTAGTTGTATGTTAATTATACAAAATGGCTCACTTAGAATTTAACTGGCCAACGGTGAGCATCAATTGAATAAAAGCCGCAAATTAACCGTATAAAACCACCTTTTTTCTTTCCAATACGTTTTGCTGGTGAACACGTTTTTATAAGTCCTCTTGCAGAGGAAAGATTGTTATAAAATGGAGGTAAAGGAGATTAGTCTGCTCACTAACTACGAAACAATATAATCAGGTACTAGCCTCCTACTCCGATTTTATTCACCAATATTAAGCAAACTTGCAAAAAGTTTTTATTTTTTAGTTTCACTTTATTTAAATTGAATTTTACTTACTGTGCGTAAATTTAAACAATCCGATCAACAATGCAACGATAATGAATTCATATAAACAAATTTTGTAAGTAAAGAAAAATAATGAATATTTAACCAGGAGTTAATAAATAAATAAATTGCAAGTCATTGCTTTGTATCCTTAAGCAACAGATTGCGGCATTTATATACTTTATAGCATGCCAGTCAAAGATTTTATAGTTTTAAAACTTTCATATCAAATCCGGTAAAATATAAAAACAAAAATTAATCCGACAAATATTAAACCGAAATATCCTTTGCGGTTTGTTTTATTTTTATAAAATGTAATTGCAAACATACGAGTATTTGTACTCGTATGTAAATAAATGAATATGCATACATAAATATGTATTTGTACACAGTTTGAAAAGCTTTTGTAATATATACCGAAAATAAATAAAGGTATGTATTACAGAAATAAAACTTAATTTTTCTCAGAAAAAAATAGATCAATAAAAATTTTATCTAAACTGTTTTGTATTTTTTTATAAATATTTTTTTCTACTGAAAATATGGTAAATTAAAAAAATTATTTGTGACTTTATTGTTCATTTAGGTGGCGAAATTTCTAAATATATTACTTTTTATTATTATAATATATTTTGTCTGTCCACCAGATCAAAACAATCGGTTTTCAAACAGCAATTTATACCTTGAAGCTGCATATGTACTTAGTGAGCGAGAAAACAAAAATTTTAAAATTTTAAAAAATGACAATAATCAATCAGCGGATTGATATTGAAGCTACCTAAGTAGGAAAAAAAATTTATTTTTAAACCATTTACTTCTGTCTGCTTTTAGCTCAGTACACTTAGTAAGACGATATTTCAACTTCTTTATACCATCTGAATAATACGATTTTGATAACCCTCAAAATACGCGTTAGTTTCGGTAATCACTTCTTTGTTTGAGATAAATCTTTTTCCTGCGAGCCAGTATTTCAAGTTTGGAAACAGAAAATAGTCAGCAAGAGCTAAATCTGGATTATAGGGTGGATGATTAGACAATTTGAAGTGTATTTCGCGTAATTTTAGCAGAGAATCTAATGTTATGTGAAACGGTGCGTTGTCTTGAAGAAAGAGCACGTTTTTCTTCTCTAAATGTGGTCGTTTTTTCTTGATTGCATCAATTAATTGACACAATAATGCACGATAATACTTTACGGTGACCGGTGATTGTGGGGCCTTTTTCAATATAATCGACGAGCAATTTTCCGTGTGCATCCCAAAACACAGTGGCCATAACCTTGCCAGCCGATTTCTTCTCCTTCTTCGGAGCACTTCCACCAGCTTCCACCCATTGTTTCGACTGATTTTTGGTTTCAGGTGTGTAGTGGTGGATCCACATTTTATCAACAGTTATTAACTGACGCCAAAAATCAGGATTATGCTTCATCATGTCCAAACACTACTGTGCAGTGGTCTGTCGAACTCGTTTTTGTTCGACACTGAGCGAATGCGGCACCTATTTTGCCGATAGTTTTTTCATATCAAAATGTGCTTGCAACGTTGATATGATATGTTTACCATTTCAACACCGTTGCCGTTAGGAACTTTGTTGTCAAAATGCGAAGACGAAAATTGTAAAGATGAACATGTAAAAGAATATCAGTCATTAATCGGGGGCTTGATGTACCTTGCAACAATTTCACGACCTGACATTGCTCATGCAATATCTATTTTAAGTCAGTTTAGCTCCCATCCTCACAAAACTCATTTTTCTGCAGCAAAGCATGTACTGCGTTATTTAAAGAAAACTTCGAATGTGTCTACAACTTATGGAAAGGAAGAAAATTTCGAATCAAATCGATCGTAAGTCATTTAGTGGTTTTGTTCTTTTCTTCGCAGGTGCTCCTATCAGCTGGGAATCGAAGAAACAGAATGTCGTTGCACTCAGCTCCATGGAAGCTGAATATATTGCCATGTGTCAGGGGGCTAAAGAAATAGCTTTTCACCGTAGTTTGCTGAAAGAAATCGGTTATGAATCTGTGGTCAGACTGCCAACTACAATACTATGCGACAACCAAGGTGCCCAATTTCTTGCTAAGAATCAAATGACGTTAAAACGAAGCAAACACATCGACATCAGATATCATTATTTAAAACATAAAATATCGGAAAATGAAATCTGTATTAATTATATTTCAACTGATAAAAATGTTGCTGATCTATTAACGAAAATATTGTCAAAGATAAAACACGAATATTTTTGTAAATTATTGAAATTGAATTTTTTGTAGTTTTGTTTTTCATATGAATATGTGTTGTGGTAGCGTTTGTCTTTCATATAAAATAATTATAAATAATGGCAACACACTTTCATATGATTCCCTTCTCTCTACAAGCCATTTACTCATTATGTATTGTATCTATACTCATTATGTATTACATTTTTAGATCTTATGTATTCCATTACGTTTACTGATTATATATTTTTATTTTTTCCATTTTATGTTGAGTTGTAATAAAGCATTTGATCTGTTAAGTCGATCACATATTTGTTTTACTGCGTGGTAATTCGCTAACACATCATCTATTTGAAATATTGTCAGATGACTATGCTCATGTTTTTTACAGACGACATGTAGCCATTTTACATTATGAAAAATGGAATCTACATAGTTAAAAATATATTGTGTGTTATCTACTTTACAGACATTGGACAGACCGCAATTAAAAAAAAAATTTTGTTTGTGCTGCTATCTAGCACTAGATAATTTCAATATCAATCCGCACTCGTACTTGCATATTTGTTCGGGTATTGCAATGCTATGATCAGTGTATATACAAATAAATATTCGTTGATTTAAATTACGTCAAAAATTTAATATCGATATTTTACTTGCGCAAGAATGGTTTAACCATTTAGTTAATGTTTTTTCAGAATATCGCCAGTCAATGTTGGAACAATTTTGGTCAAACATACCGATATTAAAAAATTTCAATGATAACTTCTTTTTTCTTACGCTCGCAAAATTAGTAAAGGCTAATGATGTATTATTCAATACTGTTTGATATTTATAACTCTCAAAGAAAATCAAGTTTACTGTGGAAAAATTCTAACTTCTTTTTTTAGTGTGCGTCTACAAATTAACGGCCGTATGCAAAAAAACTTAACAAAGCTTGGTAAGTTATTGTTAAGAAAAATTTTCTAACTTTGTATCCAAAAACAATTATTAGCTTACCATACGTTTAAAGTTGAAATGGGCCACTTTAACTGTACGTTAAAATGACATTTGGTTTCTTGATGTTGATTTGTCTTGAAATTCACAATTTTATGAAAAATATTAAGAATAGCAATATATTATAATTGTTAGAAAAATAAATTAACGCTTTACATTTTATATGAATTAAAAATATTCATTTTGAAAGGGAAACATAAATTAAAAATATGTTAGTGATGTACTTTCAATCAAACGAATACAATAAAAAACGTTATTCGAATAATAAAAATATTTCTAGTATAAGTAATCCTATTAATTTTTCTCAATTTCATTAGTACACTACATATTATATATTCATTATTTATTAAAAAGGTAAATCCAGGAAATAGTTGTCAAAAAAGTGTTATTTTATGTAATAATAAAAATTTTTTATTTTTTAAATTTATTTTTCGATTTTCGAATATTAGTTTTCATACATCACTATTCAAAAAATTACAACTGAACATAACGACATTGCCAGAATAAAACAATTAAATTCCTTGCTACATATAATAGTTACCCTACTGATTTTACATAAACTTTTTTAGCAAATGTATGGTAGTGTTAATATGTTTGGTAACTAACGTATGCGTTAAAACTCAAGTAAGAATTTTTTTTGGATACGGCCCTAAGTTTCTAAGTACCTATTATCGTATTTTATACCATTTTATATTTTTTATATCATATTATACTATATGTATTATTTTATTTTACATCAATTTGGACTACTTCTCACTTATGTCAGCGTATATTTGTAACGCCATATTAACTTGCATTTCCTTAATTTCATTTTAAAAAACAGGTGCAGTGCACCTTTTGCTAATGTTTTATACGGGATTATGCAAATGATCTGTTTGGTTTATGAACTGGCTCTTTTAACTTACTCGTATACACACTTTTCATTTTGAATACATTCAAATATAAAACAAATTTAAATGAAGCATCTCATTGTTAGTTCCAAAAGCTTTCCTGGAACTTGCGGCTGTAGAGCACTTCAACTGTATAAATTAAGAATTAAAAAACATTATACAACTTCAAATGCGAGTAGTAAGTTGAGTTATTATTATTATTATATTTTTATTTTTGACTTATTAAGATAAATATTGATTTTTCATAAAATAGCTGCAATACATACATTCATACGCTAACACACAACATGCCAAGTTTGAAATTTACATAATGGAAATTGCAAGCAGCAATCTGCACTATTATGTTAAATTAAGAAGAACTGACTAAATCATTAAATTTATACTTTAACTAATTCCGCTAATTTCCGTAACATATATAGGATGTTTTTATAGATGTATATAACTTTGAAATGGAATAAAACAAAGATAAGTTTCTTTTTTTCATGAAATTAGACATGAAATTAATTTATTCGAAATACTATATTCTGGCATTATAATTCAAATATGACTGTCACGGCTAATTCGGCTGTAGTATAATTTTATATGACAATTGTGAAAGTATATAGGCAATAACGCGGTGGATTTTGTCATACAAGTGGTCAATCGATGCGGGTTAAACGGCGTAAGCTAGCGACTTCACATATCCCCACAGAAAATAATCGAACGTCAAACTATGCGTTAATAAACGCTGTGTGATATTTTGCCACGTTTCGTTGAAACCACAACTCTCCCTTGTATATCATGGTTGTTCAATACATGAACGAAAAAGTCAATAATCATTGCTCCATAGCGGTCACCACCGACTGTAACTTTCTGATCAGTATAATTTTTAAAGAAATTCCACCAGCCCATAAAGCATACCAAACAATCAGTCTTTCTGGACGGTGACGGTGTGTCATCACTCCAAATACGACAGTTTTGTTTATTAACAAAAGTGAGCTTCATCACTAAACAAAATTTGCTTTTGAATATCGTGATCAACGGCAATATTGTTTTGAGTAATTTTGAAGTGTTGTTCATGTTAAAATGCCAAGCAACACAAAACAGAAATCACTTAACAGCTGACAAAAAATGCCGCTTTGGAAGCGTTGTTTAACCGTCAGACTGTTCATGTTAAAATGCCAAGCCACACAATACAGGAATCACTTAACAGCTGACAAAAAAGGCCGCCAGATGAAAAGCTATTACCAACTTAAATTTTTTTACCTTTACAAAACACCCTTTATTAGAAAAAACTTATCAAAACATCTCATATTTTTCGCTATATATTTAGCAACATTTCACCTAAAACGTTTATTTTTAACTACAATTAGCTTTTCATTACAAAAACAAGCAGCATTAGCGTGAGTGAATGTGAATAAGAAAAGCTAAATAATGGTGCGAATCATTTAGATTCATTATTTCCCACTGCCAAGTTTGAAGATTATGAATATTTTCACGTATGATCTGTCAATTTTCATTATTCGCGCTTGGCCAAGTACTAATTTTTTTCTTCAATTTTGAAAAAAAAAAAATCCTGTTATATGAAAGTTAATACTTTACAGTGTTTAAAAATATTTTCAATTGGTTTCTGTTTCCTTTGTTGTTCGATATTTACAAGGATAACTACACAGAAATAAAAAGCTCGTACTAAATTTAAGTATTTTTTGCTGGCTTTTAGCTCAAGTCATACTCAAAAATTTAAGTACGAATAACACATAACTGTACTTAAAATAAGACGAAAACGGATTTGTTCAAGAAAAACAATACTGCGATGTCTAAATATAAGTATAAAATTCTTGAATCAAGAACAGAATTGAAATAATATTTCACTCGGTTCAAAGTGAAATATTATTTGAATTCTCGTTAATGTTGAACAGATATGTTTTTGGCATGAGGTTCTTTTTTCATAAATTAAAAATCATTTATTTAATTTTAAAAATATATTTTTATTTTCCTATATTACGGCCAACATTGTTGGTCATCTTCAGGGAGTTATTTAAAATAGTTCGCAGTATAGTCAGCTGTTTATATTTCCAAGTCTATTCACCTACTGAGTAAGTGATATAAAAATATATTTTTAAAGGTTAAAAAAAACACAAATTTGCATTCTCCTTAATTTATTTTAAATAATGGAATATTTAGCTCAATGTTTGAAAATATATTTTAAAGTTTTCCACGTCTACTGTTGATTAGGATAACTTTTATGAAATGTCAACATATATACAGTTAGGAAACACAAAAATAAGCTGTATACATTTTTTAATTGGTATAAATATTAGTAGATAATAGAATATATAGTAATAGACTAAATTTTTCTTATTTCAAGTACGGATTCGGGATTGAGTCAGCTCTAAAATTATTGAACCAATCGCATTTTAAGATTGATTCGATCTCAAGTTTTCTCAAATCAATCTTAATTTTGCCTTATTTTAAGTACGGATTCGGGATTAAATGTGTCTAAAAGTAAGCCCTTAAAGCTTGAATAATCCGTACTTTATTTAAGAAAATTCGTACTTACCGTACTTTTGACACCGCTGGGGATTGATTTAAGCAGGGGTGGATTGAATATTCTTTTCAGTGTATTAATTGTGGTTGTTTGTTGGTTTGACATGTTTTTGCAATCTATGTATGTTTTTACAAAATGGACTTTAATTATTACATATTTTATTTCGAACTTTTTTTGGTGTACTAAATATTAAATATATTTTGTTTAGGTTTTGAATTCTGTATTTAATTTTATAGTTATTTTGACATAATCTAACTACATAATTACGAAAATATTTTTTAACAGACGAATAAGTATTTAAGATAATTTTAATCGAGGAATATGAAATTAGAAATTAAATTAAAGCTGCATTTGTTTTCAGTCATGCCTTATTGTTTATTTTTCCTTCATTTTTTTCTTTTTATTTTCAATTGCTTTCTGCAATATAGCTTTTCACTCTGCAAGCTTTTAGTGTTGATATACATACACTAAACCCTGTCCAACATTTATAGCTCCAATGAAGTGTTATTTTATTCGCATTAAATGTACAAAATACAATAGAGAAAGAAAACAAGGGATTGATTTTTTCGGATTTCTTGTTAAAAAAAAGGAAATTATTCTTGTTCAAAAATTATAATGCCAGTTTTTTCCATTTTCCCCAAAAAGTGCCCTCATCTTCACCAGAAATATAAAAATTGAATTTCCCAAGATTATTTCAAATATCTGGCCTACAATTTTTCTAGAAAAGTTCCCTCATTTTAACCAGAAGCTTAGGAATATAACTGATTTATACGTAACTATTTTTATTTCCAACATTTTTTTATTATCTGACTGTTTGGTTGTCTTAAACACACTTGGCTTTAGTTGGCACTAAATTTTCGACAAAGATCTGCCTTCCTGGTTTTTCTTTAGCCTTTTTGTTATTTAATATTAAATTTGTTTCGTTAAAAGAGCTCTGTTAATTGAAAATTTGGCTTTGCTAAGAACGAGTGATTTTTGTCTGAGAACTTATATATGTATGTATTTACCTTCATACACATTAAATGCTCCAGTAAAATACTAGTACAATACTTACCTTTATATCATTAGTTAGCAATAGGTTTATATCAGGATAAATTTTGCAAAAATGCTTACCTGGAAAGAGGGAGAAAATATATTTTAATATATAAATAATTTTAAAATTTCTCACTAATAAATTTTAGTAAAAATATGCTTAAAAAAATTATGAACTTTTTCACGTCGTCGACGTACATGTATTTCCTTAGAATATCTGCTACGACTGGGTATTTATTTTCACACTGTTTACCAAGTTCTAACAAGGTTCTTATGGCTAAATATGGAGCGCAATTGACGCCAAAGGTAACGGTGCGCATTTCAAAGTCACTGAGCTGCTCATCGGGTGATCTGCGAAAGATTATTCGCTGAAATGCAGTTTGAGTTGGATCTACTAATATCTGCCGATACATTTTTTCGATATCTGCAGTAAATACGAAACGAAAGAACCGCCATCTCAGAATGAGTATTGTAAGGTCAGCTTGTAAGACGGGGCCGGCATATAGAATGTCGTTCAGACTTATGCCATTGGCTGAGGGGTTGGATGCGTTAAAGACAACTCTGAGTTTCGTTGTCGTGCTATCTGGCTTTAGCACCGCGTGATGGGGGAAATAATATGAAGCATTAGAGCATGCAGATAAATTGGGTTGTATTCTCGCCATATGGCGGAGGGTCAAGTATTCCATGATAACTTGATCGTAGAGAGATTTTGCGTGGGGTTGTTTCAACAAACGGGCTTCATTACGAATATACTGTGCAATAGCGTTTTTACGCGAGTCTGCTAAGTTCCGATCAACCGGAAATTCTTTTCTAAATGGAAGTGAAACTACGAATCGTCCTTGTTCATTTCGGTACGTCGTTTTTTGGTATAAATCTTCGCAATACAAATCTTCTTCAGAGAGTGGTTTAACTTCACGAACTTCCTCCAACTCCCAAAACCGACTTAGTTGGAGGTTGAGGTTGATTTCATTGTAGAACGTGGAAATAATTTTACAGGGGGTTAAAGAATCAATTTGCCCTATCGCAATCCATCCGAAGACAGTAGATTGGGCAACCAAACTGTGTTCATTGTCAAATTTGACTCCATCTCGGAGTATATGAGGGTATACATCACCTCCTAGCAATAAATCTATCTGATGTCCTTTATTCAGGTCAGAGTCTGCTAACTGCAATCCATCAAATTTAGATTTTATAGAACCAGAGAGTGAATGATATGGTAGCTGACCAGTAAGTTTTTTCACCACGAAAACGTTTATTTCGGTGGAAAACAGCTTGTCAATAGGAGAACCGATGGTGATTGCACATATTTGACTAGAAGTGGCAGTTACGGAGCCACTTAAACCGACAACTTGTGCTTGAGAAGAACGTGATGGCAAAGAAAGTTTTCTTTTAAGAGTGGTTGAAATAAAAGATGCTTCAGAAGCGGGGTCGATAAGAGCGCGAACGGTAAATCTAGCATCGCCTGTACACAGATCTACTAGAGCTGTACCAAGAAGAGTAGTAGTATATTTAGTGGACTGTAAGTGGGTTGTATATGTTTGTTGAATTCTCGGGGAAGTAGCAGAAATTAATGGAATATCATCAGAGTTTGGTATTGCATGAGAAACCGAAGTAAAGGGGGTTTTCTGGCTACTGTAATGGGCTTGGTGGCAGTTCGTAGAGATTGGTGCACGATGAAGTAGGGTATGGTGTTTTTGTTTGCAAACCGCACAGAGATATTTGCTCTGACATTTGCTTAGCGCGTGGGACGTTGCTAAGCAGTTAGTGCAGCGCTTCTGGGTTTTGACTGTAGATAAGCGTTCTTCTACAGACATTTTTACGAATGAAGGACAGTGTCGTAGGGGGTGTATTTGTGGACAAAGGGTGCATTTATTTGCGTTATTGGGGGCCACGTTAGTGTGGTAAGAGTTGAGGTTTTTGACATCCCGGCTACTATTTAATTTGGGCTTGCAAATATTCTTGATTGAAGAGAAAAAGGGTTTAGAGGAGCGAATATCTGCGAAGGATTCAAGAGTCTGGTACCTAGAGGTTAAAAAATCGTACATCTGCTTCCAGGTGGGTAGGGCACAGATGTCTTTATGATGTTGTTTCCATAAATCAAGAGTCACATCTGGAAGGCAAGTTGAACACAAATAAACGAAAATCACGTCCCATTTATCCGTTTCTATGTTGAGTAATGAGAGGTTGGCAATACAGTCGTTTATAGTTCGTTGCAGTGCCTTAATATTAGGTCCAGATTCCTTATATATAGGGTGTAAACTAAATAATTTCTTCAACTGTGAGTTTAGAAGAACTTCTTTGTTCTCGTACCTTTCAACGAGATTGTTCCAGGCAATGTCAAAACCTGCATTAGTTAGTGGGCAGGACTTTACAATGTCCCGTGCTTCATTTTGGGTTTTCTTCAGCAAGTGATAAAGTTTTTCGACAGACGATAAGCGCGGATTATTCTTATATAGGGCAGAGAACATGTCTCTGAAAGTGGGCCAGGAGACGTAATCTCCATAGAAGACGTCAGTGTCACAAGGTGGCAGAGAAATATTTGGGGTGTGTGAGGGTTGAAATGCTAAGTTTTCTGTGGAAAAGTTGGGTTGAGTAGAGAACTGAGAAATGAGATTATTTGCTTCGGACACACATTTAAGGTAAGCATCATATGCGGAATTAAATTTGCCATTAACCATTTCTAAATCCATTTCAGACTCTTTTTCGGGATCTGTGTTTTCAAGCTGGACTAAAAGAGATTCATATATATCTCGTGCGGATGTCCAAAGATGAATGATTTCATCTTTGTGGACTGCTAGTGTGTGAATACTATGCGTATCTTTAGGCAGACCAGCAAAGTAAGCCTGAAACTCGATGATACGATCTGATGATCTAATAAAAGATTTTAATTTCGACATATTTTTGTTCACAAAAAATTCCAAAATCCAATTAATGAAAAATGTATTGTGCCACAATAAATGTAATAAATTGCAATTATTTTTTCTATTGGTATCAATAAAGTTTCGAAACAACACTATAATTTTATAATTTTAATGTATCAACTTTTCCGTAAATTCAAATGTGTGTTGGGATATTCGCTATGGAATATTTAGCATATACGTATGTTTAAATGTAAGTATGTATGTATGAAAACTTTTAGAATGTGTATATAAGTGCGTACTGTTGTTTACTCAAGATTAACCTACATATGTACGCATATACCTATGTATACTTTTGTTTTAATAACATTTACAACAATGCGCCCGATATTTGAGACAAAATGGGAAAAGAACACCGACCAATTAAAAATATCTTTTTATGAAGTTATTCGAAATTTAAAGAAGAGCATAATTTTATGATCACTTTTTTTTATGAATTAGATCCTCTGGCAAATGTTTATATAAAATATTATGCAAAACGTGCTATGTATGTAGGAATGATGGCAATAAATAAACCAGCAATATATATGTAGATAATGCCGTCAATTTATATTATTTATTTGGCTGCTTGTTGCGCAACATAAATATAGAACACTATCACAGTTCGTAAATGTTGAATATTGTTAGGATGTTTCAGTTAAATCTGTTAACAATCACAAAATATTACGCAACATTGTTTTTTCTCTTATAGTTTAGCAACATGGTTGGGTAAATGCTTTTACTTGCCTTTCGTGGGAGTCGTTCAGATAGCAACTGATTACGACCGAAATGCATAATTAATAGTAGACTTACTTATTATAACTTAACGAAGTATTCCCATATAAAAAAGGTTACATGAGAGTGAGAGATTAATATAAATTACAGAGGAATTCATTGGAATCGAACCACACGCATGCGCATAATTATAAAACTATTATAATTATATAATTGAACCAAACAATGTGTATATGGCTATGACATTGAAACCAAAGCCCAATCTTCCCATTGGAAGCGTCCAGAAGAGCCAAGACCGAAAAAAGCACGTCAAGTTCGGTCATATGTCAAGGTTTTGCTCCCTCTTTTCTTCGACTGCAATGGCGTAATGCATCATGAATTCTTACCACAAGGTCGCACGGTCAATAAGGAATACTACCTTGAAGATATGCGCCATTTGCGCGAAGCAGTTCGTCACAAACGCACAGAATTGAGGAAAAAACAATCATTGATAACGTTAGTTTTTGGCCAAAAATAATACCGTTATCATGACACAACCACCGTAACCACCGGACTTGGTCCCCCTGACCTTTTCCTTTTCCTAAAACTGAAGACAACAATGAAAGGAAAGCGTTTTGCTACGATTGAAGGAGGTAAAAGAAAAATCTAAACAGGAGCTGTTGGGGCTTTCAAAAAGCGCGTTTCAGAAGTGTTAAGAGGATTGGATTATATCTGAGGGGGACAAGATAGTTATTGATGTATCAATAAATACTTTTTGAAAAAATTTCAAATAAGGATGTAAGATGTGTATCAAGTTTTCATCACCAGAAAAATACGGTGCAAAAATGAGTTCTTTTTGTAGCGTTCAATCATCATTGCCGACATGCAAATCACCTTTTAACGTTTTTAGAGGCTTCAATTTATATAGGACCCAATTTCCTACCTTTCGAATGAATCGTAATGCTTTAAACCTCGGGAACTGTCTTTTTGTACTTCTTGCGTTTGACAACGATATTTGTCAAGCAATGCTTCCAATTCCTCATCTTCAATTTTTTGGGCTGACCAGGACTCTCCTTATCAAAATCACCACTTTTCAATCACGCAAACCATCGTTTTTTGAGTTGGTGCCTGTAAGCTTCTATCAACAATCGATAACTTCAATCTTTACTTCAAATAAAAGCAAGTTATCATACTTCCCCTCAAAGCATCTTTTTTTGAAAGAAAATTCGACATTATTATAACGATTAAATAAAATGTGTGTTTACATTTTGGTGTCTATCAAATACTGGATTATAATAACATAAGTTTACTATCCGAAACAAGTATTTATGTATGTTGTCAAAATCGACATTATTAACTTGGAACAGTACTCAGGGGATGATCCTTATATATGCAGCGAATTGTACTGGAACTAGGAAAATAGGTTATGATGAGGAGGAGTAGAGTTCGCGGAGGTTTGACTTTAACAATAACAACTCGAAAGACTAAAACAAACTCTATTGCAGCATTTAAAATGTTGGAATTAAATCAGGTAAAACTGATCAGTGCCCAATGTATATACCTTCGACACTGCTCAGATTAGCAAAATTTAGTCTTCAACATCTTCCACACTACAAGATAATGAAATGCATTGAAAAGAAATTAACATTGAACATATATAAAAAAAAAACACGGACAACAGTGAAAAAAAGGAACACATGTACATATACTGCTACCTATTCCGCTGCACCTTGCTTTCATACGAAATTAATAATAAACATACATATATAGAACATACGCACAACGGTAAAAAAAAGAGAGAAAAAAAAATAAACACGTGTACACAGCTTGCTACCTATTCCGGCGCAATTTGGTTTCATACGAATTTAATTAATGAATATACACATATAGAAAATACAGACAGCAGTAACAAAAGACGTGTGCACAGGATGAGAGACATACACTATACACTCATATCGCAGTTCCCGTGCTCGAGACTTCGGGCTTTTTAATCCCTCGTGTACACAATTCTTAAAAAATTCAACGCAGTTGATAATCCAAAGTCCTTAAATGTCTTGGCCAGACTAGCCTTGATGTTTCCCACCATTTGGTCCTTTATATTACAGGTATGTGTTGCGAGACAACAGCACTATATAGTAAGCCTCCGTGGTGATGGTGGATCTTCGAAAATAGAGCTTCACACCTCCATTATTCAGGAGCTAGCTTTCTGCATTTTAGATCCGTAGCAAAACCAGAATGTTTCATCCGAGATACAAGTCTGTCAGACAGAACACCTTGAGACCGTGCTGATCTCCGTTCTGCCAGTTAACCTTGATAAGAATTGCCAATGCTGTACAATTTGTTGAACTCTAAGGATATTTCATTTCCTATAAATTTTATTAAACACAATATAGTATCATACTTGATTAATCAGTAAAATTTTTATATGTTTGAATGTTAGTTGCTGAATTTCTTTCGCCGGCATAAATAAATAATCCAAAAACTTAGCCCTCGGAACTGTTGGTCGAATATCCCACCTTAAATGGCTCAACAATTAAAACAGAACAAACCTCATTCACATTAAAAGCCGATGTTATTTACAAACCTAATTGCATAAAATGAAAGCAATACTCACAATATTTAATGCTTCGCAAAAGCAAGGTGACTTTTATTCATTTCCTTACAATTTTTTTTTAATTCTTGTTTTTCTGTAGTTTTCAAGTAAAACAAAGGAAAACAGCTGCTTTTCTGATAACAAACCATCATTATCCTTTCATTCGTTGTGTCCTTAGAAAACAAACAGGAAAACAACAATTACTACTGTAGCAGACACATGATTTTGACAACATGAGGATGTTTTCTCAATTCACTGAATTTTAGAAACATCATCTTCTGCTATAGTAAAAAAACAAAGGTAAGTAAACCAAAATGGTATGAAAAAGAATAATACAAAAGTAAGAAGAAAAATTAATAAAGTTTCAAAAAGTAAAGCCAAGACAAAAATTTTTTAAACAATACCCAACAAACATAAATGACATGTTTCGTATGAAATATAAAAAGTCAAAAGAATAATAAATGAAGATACATAATCAATAATTATCTTTAATCTCACTTCAAAAATATGGAGTTTAGCACTACGTGTATATTTTTTATGACCGTTCTAGCATAAGATTATCATTTAAATGTTTCCATGTTTTCTTAAAGCCACTACTCATATTGTTCTAACTTGCGCCAACATTAAAAATTAGCTGTTGCGCTAGTTTTTAGTTGCGGTTTATTAGTGATTGAAAATGATTCCTTAAAAAAACGAGTAAAAGTACCCGTACATAGTGAAAAAATTGACATACTGAAAAAGGAACACATTCAGCAAGCTAAGTGAGATACACACACATACATAACCATTCAGCAAAACAAACATTTTTTTTTATTTACTACAATATTAAATTTAAAATTACAACTGAATTGTAAAAATGTATGTACAATAAACATAATGTAAAATAAATATATATTTCTTAATACTAACAAAAAGAAATGGAAAAAAGTTAATTTAATGGTTGAATTAATCAGTTTAGAGATTATTATCAACTTGAATTAATATATATTTTTAGCACTTTGATTGCCGCACGATTGCATATGCAGTAGTCACACAATAGCAGAATAGGTCGCATGATCCAACAGATTTTACAATTACATGATTGAGGTACAAAAATTACTTAAAAGTAGTGTATTGTGGCAATCGTACGACCCTGTCTTAAGAATAGATGTACTTCTAAAAGCAATAAGTTTTTACTTCTGTTTGTCTCCTGCAATTTATATAGTTCTTACGTGTTGAGAGTTTTTGCTGTAACATATTTATTGCGAATGTCAGATCCACAACTTTCGCGGATTTTATGCGTCCCTAAAAAACTTTTATTTTAGCTCAAATATACGGACATAGAAAAATATCTTCTTTTGCGAGATGAAAAAAAACATAACTGTACACCAATTATTTCTTATCTTTGCAGCTAAATATCGTTTTATTTTTTATAAAAAATTCAACAGTATTTATTTTCAATATTTCGATAACAATCATTTGTTATCATCGTCAGGAAAATTAATATGTTATTAAAAAATTTTCAATTTGAAAAATTTTTAATAATTAATCTCAAAACTTGAAAACTATTTAAAAGATTTTTTGCTTGGTTTTTTTTTTATTTTGGCTCTAAAAGATGCATTGATAAAAATAAAACGTTTGCTAGGCAAAAAGCGGGAACTAAAAAAAGTTTTATAAAAAATTTGACAGAAACAAATACACAGAATTGCACACAACTGTGAAAATGATTTATATCAGTACCTGCCTTGACGGCCTAACCTGAAGGTGGACCAATTCCACGGAGTGAATTTTTCACGATTCACCACCGCCCCCGTGTGGCTTGCTAGGCTCACACAGTTAGCAATTCTTGTCATATGATTGCGGTCATATGAACAACTTCTTGTTGAGGAGTTCGGGCTTTCTAATCCCTCATGTATGCAATTTCCCAGCAACCAATGGAGGACAAGGCTGAATGAGTTGGTAGGCCGAAGCCCACTAAGAGCATCAGCCCTTAAACCATCTCACCCGTCAACAATCACCACTGGTTCCTTACAGTACACGTATCTGTTGTATAGGCAACAGATCCTCGGGAGATTGTTAGCCCTCGAAAAAAGCCATCACCAAACAATTATCAAGGATACTAACACTCCCTTCCTGCGTTTTAGGTTTCAACCACAGCCAGAACGTTTCAGCCAAGGTAGGCACCTCAACCATGATCAGCCCGAGTCGAACCACAAGCAGAACTTCCCGGGGGCCATGCTGATCCCCGTTCTGCCAATTTATACCCTTGGTAAGGGTTTCGGAAGCCAACACAACATAAGTCATGTGGCTTCCTAGAGCTTTGTTTGCCGCACCAAACGAGGGACCCCTTCCCCTCTTTTCCCCGAAAAACAAAGTGCCTAAGTTAGGAATACGCCAAGGCAAAACCTGTACCGCGGGGGGACAGATTTGCACACAGTACAATACAAGTAAGCCGTAAAACAAATATATAAAAATATACAAATATATAAAAATAATAATCTTATTATTATTTTATCCGCTGGACCAATCTTCCTGAAATTTTCACAGTAGTTGAATGGAACACTTGTGCAAATTATAGGGTACTTTTTTCAACCACGCCTTCTTTTACGCCCCCTAATTTAAATTATGTTATTTCTTTCACAAAATTTCTAACAGATTTTTAATATAAATGGTCATAACTTCTCCATTTTTTAACCAAATTTCAAAATTTTTTTGTGCGTATGCAAAGCGACCAAAACGACTAAGATTATGTTGGAGGGATGAAGTTATCGCCAATTACCAACCCCAATAATTGATTGTCAAATAACTTCAGTATTTATGGAGCAATTTTCAAAATTATTTTCGTATATGGAAGAAGTCAATAATTGTTTTATTTATTATTTTTTGGAAAATTGGGGGCGTGTACCAAATAACAAATAACTTCGTTATTTCTAGACCAATTTTCAAAATTCTTTTCTCATATAAAATATATCTCATCAAAATTGAACACGCCCCAAAAACTAATTTGCAAATAACTTCGCAATTTGTGGACCAATATTTAAAACTCTTTGGATACAGAAATCATTTACTATTTGTTCTTTCTTTGGCAAAAATAGGGAGTGGAGGAAAATTGCTCCAATAATTGATTATCAAGCAACTTCATTTTTGAACCAATTTTCATTACCTTGCATATACAAAACGACTAAGATTACTTTTGCGGGATGAAGTTATCGCCAATTGGCCACCCCAATAATTGATTGTGAAGTAACTTCATCATTTATGATTCCTTTTGTATATGGAAAAGGCCAATAATTTTTTTTTTATTTATTTGGGAAATTGATGACGTGATTGCCCGTCCCATAATTAATTATCAACTAGCTTCGTCATTTGTGAATCAATTTTCAAAATTCTTTTTTCATATAAAAAAATATCGACAAAACTGTGTTCTTTAAAACTGAAGGTGACAGAGGTTGTCGCAATACGGCCGCCTCAAAAATTCATTATTAAAGAACTTCGGCATTTGTGGTTCAATTTTTAAAATTCTTTTTGGATGCAGAAAAGCTGCACTAATTTTTCTTTTTTGTGATTTATTACCAAGCAACTTCGTCAAATGTGGACCAATTTCGAAAATTCATTTTGCGTATAGAAAAGGTAAAAAAAAAATTATTGAAAGGACGGGTCAGAATGAAGATAGAATCACTAAGGGATTCAATTGTTAAGTTACGTATTTTCGGAGAACGTGATGCTGGATATATTTTATTGAAACGTTTTTATATATTTTATTGAAATTTTCACATTCGGATATGGTTGGTTGACAAAATTACGCCAGATAAAATAGATGAAACTACTTCAGCAGAAATACCTGATACTAACATTGATCCACACTTACATGAAGTTGTGGTTAAAAACATGCTTAATGGTATTAATTCACATACGCCATGCGTGGTCGAAAGGAAATGTACGAAATTGTATCCTAGTGAATTGCTTCAAGAAATAATCTCTGGTGTTGATGGCTACCAGCTCTATCGTAATATATCAACGGTGGTGGACAATCAATTACATTAAATATGTAAAGCAATGAAATTTATGTTTACAATCGTTCCATAGTGCTATATTGCCCAGTGCTTACAAAAACGTACAAAACACATTAATGTCGAGTATTATAATTTAGTCAAATCAATTAAGAATTTCTGGAAATACGTAACCAAACGATGAAATTACACAATCAAATGGCCCGATACATTAGCAGTAATGAAGCTGTTTGGTGAATTTTAGAATTCCCAAGCGTTATCCAACTGCCGTGCATTTATCTGTTCACCTCGAAAATATATATTTTTTGATTTGAATACTAATTGTTAGTTACCTTTTTACTGATTCAATAATAAAAATAAAAAAATATATGCTTACAAAAAACATTGAAAATGGACAGACTGCCCGTTTATTTTACGGAATTTAATGCCCAACAAGGGCTGCAATGACACCAGCTACTCGTACAATGTAAATTTCCTTTTTCGATACATGCGCAAATGATTCTTTTGCTCAAACATTGCTATATGCTCAAATTCTAACACACAAACTCATATGCAACTTATCGGGATGCGTGCCAAAAGCTAAATTTGTTAGAAAACGATTCATAACGCAACTACATCTAATCATCTAAGGCCAGAAGAGTACTATTTGCTATCATATTGGTAAATTGCTTTTCATCCGAAACAAATCAACTTTGGAATACATATGAAGCACATATCGAAAGAAAATTACCTGCAACAACATAACAATTGATTCTTCACATGAAACTTATAATGAGGCAATGATTCTAATAGAAGATAAATGTTTGCAAATAAACAACAAGACTCTCTCGGAAGTTGTTATGATTAGTCCTAATCAAGTGATTTCGTTAATATTGGTTAAAGTTCAATTGCAAAATAATATTACACTAGCCCTTGCATCGTCCGGCGGGGCAGCAATACTTTTGTATGGTGGCAGAATAGCGTATTTGGCAGTTAAATTACCTCTGAAGCCACAATTTTAAGATACACACACATGCAATATTAAAAAACAAAGTGCTGTAAATTTGTAAGATCATAGTATGAGATAAATTTACAATGACCTACAAAATTCTTTAAAGGCCCTTGATCGCATATTAAGATTTTATAAGCAACAAAAAATTATTTGGAGGAGCACTATTTATGGTAGCCGGTGATTTCCAGCGAAAATTGCCTGCAATTCCATTGATGATGAGCTTAGTGCGTGCATCTTTTTTGGCGTATTGAAATTAACAGCAAATATGCGAGTTGTAATATGATGCACAAACTGCATTATTTTTCCATCGAACTTTTGTAATATGACACAATGCATTGAAGAGTTACTTAATTGTCTTTTTCCAAATGGCGAACGCTATTTCAAAAATGAACAGTAGTTATGTGAGCAAGCGTCACTTCCTGCCAAAAATAAAGATGTCAATCTACAGTTACACAAAAATCTACCGAAACTGTGATAAGAGATGAGGATGGTATGCAGACCGCTGGGTTCTCCAAAGAGTACCCGGATACTCCAGCTCACTTGGGTCCTGAAGGTCGTTCCCTTTGTGATTAAGAGATGAGGATGCTATCAATTATCCTTTTAAGTTTTTTAACTCACTTGATGTTCCAGGACTTCCACCATATGTGCTGCAACTCAAAATTGGAAGTACCAATTATTCTACTGCGCATCAGCTATCCACTATAACTGCAATGGCACTCGGCTTGCAGTAAAAAAACTGCGACACAACTTAATCGAAGGGATCATTATAAAGAGCAAAAATGAAGGTACACATTTGCTATTGCCACGAATTTCAATGATTCCAACCGACTTGCTCTCTGATTTCAAATGATTGCAGTTTTCTGTTCGTTTAGTGTTTGCAAAGACAAATATTAAAGTTCAAGGTCAATCCGTGCAAATTTTTGGCTTGAATTTGTCAAGACCATGTTTCTCCCATGACTGCTTTACGTTGCGTATTCTCAAGTAGGAAAACCTAAAGACTTATTGGTTTATGTTTCATACAGACAAGTTAAAATAATTGTATATCCCAGCGCGCTGTAATGGTTAGCAATATCATTATCAATATAGCAAATAAAATATTTTTAAACTATATAAGCACTTTTTATTTCATTGTAATTATGGGGTAGCAACGCAGACGGGTTAAGCTAGTTTCTTATAAATAACCATTTGTATATAAAAAAAAAAGAAAAATATAGAATTTGATTAACAAACCGTTTTGTGATGACTAAAAGATAAAAAATACATGGTATTACTTTGTTCATTCAAAATATAAGCTGTTGTTATGTAGTTTATAAAAGTAATACGTCATGTGTATTTGTGTGGCAAAGAGATAATGGTGTTAGAGGTTGTTGCACCAACTGACTATAAAAACGTTAAAAAAGAAACAGGTTTTAGATTTTTTTGTGCCCTTTTTTTTCTTTTTTTTGAAGACGGTACAACGCAATGAAGACGTAACGTAGTAAAGAGTATGTGACAAAGTTATTTCATCTATCACTGTATCACAGCTGCCAGATTTGATGAAAATCGTAATTTTGAAGATTTTCATGGTTACATACAGCAAAATGGCGATTTGAGAATTTTTGTCCTAAAAATTGCGATTTTGCTATACGAATTATGTTTGAATTATTTGTGGGCGAGCCACAAAGTATATCAGTAAAGATTTTCATGATGATCATTGCGCAAATTTGAAACTTGTAAATTTTCAGTGCAATATGCACTGATCGTGGGCATACCCGTTTATTTATGTGGAAATATGTCCAATTTTTAGAAACACAAAAACTTTTAGCTGCACTAGCAGAAGTCACCAAAAATGTGCATTTGTTTTCAATTATACAGAGCATATTAAAATAAATATTTTAATAAATAAGAACGACTAGAACCAGTGAAAGGGAAAATATTCTAAAATTTTTCACAAATAATGGTCTTTATGACGTTAAGTTTAGTTTGAATTTGGATCTTCTCTTGCTGTTTTTGTGTCTTGAAGGTTCTTCACTCAATATACTTGATTTTGATGTTTTCTCTTTTTAAATACTTTATTATTGCACTTCTGTTTATTTAAAATGATATGGCGCTAGATTTTTTTTCAAGCGTTATTTTTTACACTCGTTTGTAACTGAGTATTTTGGCAAAATTCTGTTTGCTCAACAGCGTTGTCAGCTTTAAAATGAAGAAAAAAGCGCGGTATTTCAGCAAAAACACATCAACTTTAGAATTTATAAAAAGTCTATTTTTACATTAAAACAAGTAGGAGTGTAGTATATTCGGCTGGGCCGAGTCTAAATTACCCTTCGCGATGGTCACGTAAATAAGTAACACATATTACAAATTTGAATTAAATATGCTCGGATATACGAGTATATGGACCGATATCGGGGAAAAATTTTTTGGCTTTAATCACGATGCCAAAAAGTTAATCTCTTTCATGGAATAATCGGTTTAGACTATATCTCGGGTATATATGGACCGATATCGGAATTTTTAATTTTCTGTATTAAAGTTATCTCCTTTTATAACCAGAACTGATTTTAAGCCAAAAAAAAAATGTAAGTTCGCTCCATGGAAAATCCGTTTAGGTTACATCTGGGGTATATATGGACCGATATCGGAATTTTCATTTTCTGTATTTTAATAGCCTCCTTTTACTATCAGAATCGCTTTTAAGCAAAAAAAACGTTGTTTAAATTCGCTTATGCACATTTTTATTAAAAATCCGGTTTAGGTTATGTCTCGGACATTGTCTGTGTTTTATAAACTCCTTTTAGAACCAAAAGTGCTTTTAAAAAAGAAAAAAAAAAAATATTTAAATTCGCTTACGCTATATCTCGGGTATATGTCGATTGATTTCGGAGGAAAAGGTTTTTTTTTTTTGCTTTTTAAACACTATGTCAAATAAATGTGTCGAGTTTGAAGCAGAACAATTTTTTTCCAAAAATTTTCATACAAAATTGCAAAAAAATATGGTTTTTTCGGAATTTTGAATGTATCTCAGCTATATGTGAACCGATTTTACTGAATTTCACTAACAAACCTATGAATCGATGGCGCAATAGAATAGGGACAGAAAAAAAGTTTCTAAGCCTAATGGTTTTCTCAGAAACGGTATTTCAACAGCCGGCGGACGGACATCGTAATCGAATTTTCTATCAATGCTGATTCAGAATATGTATACTTTATAGGATCGGAAATGAAAATTGTGGAAGTTACAAATGGAATGACAAACTTATATTTTTTGAAGGGTATAAAAATGGTGAAATGTGTAGAGCATTCCGAAGTTAATTTAACGCAGTTGGGTAATCTTAAAACACTCCTTAAAAAGTCTCTCAAACGTCGAACATTTCTCAAGTTTCGTAACATGGATAGATCATCATAATATCGCACTACATCAAATGAAAGTCCTTAATAAGAAGAATTAATATTAGTTAAGATATTATTCATATGTTTCTCAAATCTGTTATCGGTTTTGAAAGCCAATGATAATTTTTACCAACTACAGAAATTAAGGTTTCCAAGCCACAAGAAGGTTTATTCGAATTTTCACATCGTTTTTAAAAGCAAATGCTATTTCTGTTTGTTTACAGTAAATTGCGTGTAAGTAAAGTAAAATAGCAAACATCAACTTTTTATTTAACTTATAATTCTTTCAATGTTTGACTTTTAACTAACAGTCGTTTACTGTAACATTTATTGCAATTTTTGTTCAACTTTTTTTTAATTTTCAAAGCAAATACTGACTTTTTTCTTCGTGTTGTTTTGTTTAATGTCAATTTAAGTTTTTTTTACGTAGACAATGAAATATCTGCTTTCTTTTCAGTGTTTTCTAAAACTCAAAGAAAGATTTTAATCAGTCTTAAAAAGAAGTCTATTTGTTTTGTTGTTAGTCTTAATGACTGGCTGAATGGTTCGTTGGATGGATAGTAAGTTTAGACGGTTGGTTATGGTTTGGTTCTGGTTAAGCTGCCTCTGCCATCATTTGTTGGGTTTATTAAGTTTACGGTACTTTTCATACAGCAAGCATTCTCACAATCAAGCCAACAGTCATACATAAATACATAAAAGTATAACATGATAGATGTGTAATAAGCATAAAAATTGAAAGAAAGAAATATATATGTACATACAAACACTCAACCATAGATACTATATATTAACTGTCATTACGTTTCCAACTCCACTATAATGTTTCCCCACCTATTGTAACAGTCTAGTTTTGCGCTTTCTTGCTAGCACAGCATACAGTGAACTAGCGATATTGTCAACTTGCTAACGGAAAAATAGCTGAGTTTAAATTCACAAATAACGAACTAATGAAAAATCGACTCAAAATAGATGTTAGTAAAAATTCATTAAAATAGTTATAAATAAGTAAGAAGTTTGATTTAGGTTGCAATGTTCAATGCGAATTAAATAAAATTTTTTGATTTACTTTTTCTATAATTTCGTTAAGATTAATATGCAAAATAGATATGTCATATACAACCATTTCTACGTGTCTGTTTTTATTTCGAGACTTAAATGCCGCATTTTTACAAATATTTAAGCTACTATGATTCAATCATTGAGAAACTTCATCTGCCTGATTTGAAAAGCTTATAATTTTTTAATATTTGCTGTTTTTAATTTTACTATGTTTGCAGATAATAAAAACTTTAATAAAATTTTATATCATACGAAGTTGGTCTACGCTGTATGATTAAATCATAGCAACTCAAACATGTTTACTTCCACTGACTGGTTTGAAAAGCTTATAACTTTTAAATATTAAGAGTTTTTGATTTTAGTTTGTTCCTAGGTAAAAAATAATAATTAACAATTATAAACCAATTTAATAATATTTTATAATAACCCCATACTCAATGCAAGAGCTTTGATCCATTGCTGCAGCACAGAAGAAATTTTAATACTGCAACAGTATAAACATGTGAAGAATCTTAATTACACGTTTTGGGAAGCATGGTTTAGTAGGTAATGCACCACGAAAAGTTATTGCGCGTCCTATTCGCAGAGTGGATGCTGTACCAAAAAGTGGGGAACCATCTGAGTCTACTCGTAGACTTGTATCTCAACATCAACATCACCGTGGTGAATTCTAAAAGTATACTAGGGGATGTTTCCAAATGAAATTCAATTGGCTCAAGAATTAAGAATGTAACAGTTATATAACGCCTGCTTTTGATTAAAAGTGACTTATGTAAAATATGTGTATCCACAGAACACTGTAATTCAACAACTATTGTTCACTCCACATTTTTATTGTGACTAACTGAATGACGGTTACAGACTACATTTAAATGATGACTCAAACAACAACAGAAACAACATTAACTATACAGCAACAATAATGAGAATCAGAACAATAAATGTTGAACTTTTTTGTTAGTATTTTTTTCTGTTCAGTTAAACAACATCGTGCTTTAACCTTAATGCAACAACAATTCGAATTGTTTGTAGGTTTTAATGGTATTTTATACTTAAACTTGAAATAGTTTTTTATTTGTTCATGGGCTTCTTTGCTTTTCTGTTTTTACCTTGACTTCACGAAAATGTTGGTATGGTTTTTGTTTGGTTACTGAGTTTATTTCGTTTTTCTATGATTTTTTATTATTACTTTATACCCTTAAGCTTAGGAATTTTTTGTAACTATGAAAACAATAAAGAAGAGACTTACTTCTAAGCAACAGTACATCTTAGGAATAAGGACAAAAAGAGTTTTACACTCAATGAAAATCGTTTGAAAAAGGATAAGCAAAATCTCTAAATATGAATGTACATACCATATGTGTGTACATATATCTTAATAATATATTTTGCTGAAAATGGCTGAAATGGTTTACTAAGCTTAGTTACCAGACAAAACCAACGGTGAAGTAAAACTCCATGGCTAAATACTAAAATATTTTAACAAAACCCTTCCTAAAAACTTGTTTTCACATTATATTTATTTATTTATTTATTTTATTAGTTTGCCTTTTCAGTTGTTTCAATTGGTGTTATGCTTATTTTAATTTTATGAACACATTCATAAAAGGCTTATGCAGAAAGTCGCTTACACAAATTTTTAGGATACATCTTAGTTTTTCCCTTATTTAGTTATTTTTAATGTTCTAAATATGATTAAAATTTCTTACTTACAATAGTTTTAAGCCAACATAAATTTTCTAAAAAATAAATAATAATGTGTACGCCGTGCATGCTGTAAATTTCACCAGAGCTGGGTGAAAAGTTTCACGTGGGATTGCCGGACTGTAGTTTCGCATAAGCGAAGTTTGAATCTTCGAAAAAGTTGGTTAGTATTTTGTGAAACCAGTTGAATTATAACAACAGTTGTACTATTTGAAACAGCTTAACGTTAAAACAGAGTCTCCATACTATATAACTAATTGTTGGCTTTTCATACACTTTATTTTCGGCTATGAAACTGTGGTAGTAGTTATATACAGTATAAATTAATTTTACAATCTCCTCTTTAGATTTTGAAATTAGATTTGCGCCATGAAAGTCCATTTCGGACATTTACAGACAGATGTCAGAGACGTATCGAGTAATATTTATGCTCTTTTACTCAAGTTATCAAAAAAAAAAAAAAACAAGTAACAGTGTAGTATATTCGGCTGGGCCGAATCTAAAATAACCTTCACGATAGTCACGAATATGTATACTATATTAAAAATGTGACCTAAATATGCTCGGTTATATATGAACCGATATCGGAATTTTCTATTTTCTGTATTTTAGTAACCTTCTTTTATAACGAGAATTGCTTTTCAGCAAAAAAAAAAAAAAAAAAATTTTTTTTAATGGAAAAATCGGTTCAGGCTATATCTCGGGTATATATGGACCGATATCGAAAATTTTAATTTTCCATATTTATATAACCTTATATCATTACCAGAACTGCTTTTGAGCACTACAAATTGTTTAAGTTCGCTTACGCTATATTTTCATGAAAAACCCGATTTAGGCTATATCTCGGGTATATATGGACCGATATCAGAAATTTTAATTTTCTCTATTTTCGTAACCTTCTTTTATAACAAGAACTGCTTTTCAGCAAAAAAAAATGTTATTGGAAAAATCGGTTCAGGCTATATCTCGAGTATATATGGACCGATATCGGATATTTTCTTTTTCCATATTTATATAACCTTATTTCATTACCAGAACTGCTTTCGAGCACAAAAAACTTGTTTACTCGGCATTTTCATCAAAAAACCTGCTAGGCTATATATCGGGTATATATGAACCGATATCGGAAATTTTAATTTTCCATATTTATATAACCTTATTTTATTACCAGAACTGCTTTAAGGTGAAAAAAGTTGTTTAAGATCGCTTACGCGACATTTTCATGAAAAACCCGGTTTGGGCTATATCTCGGGTATATATGGACCGATATCGGAAATTTTCATTTTCCATATTTATATAACCTCATCTTATTACCAGCACTGTTTTTAAGCAAAAAAAGATGTTCAAGTTCACTTACGCGACATTTTCATTAAAACCGCAGTTTAGGCTATATCTCGGGTATATATGGACCGATATCGGAAATTTTCATTTTCCATATTTATGTAATCTTATTTCATTACCAGAACTGCTTCTGAGCAAAAAAAAAAGTTGTTTAAGTTCGCTTACGCGACATTTTCATGAAAACCCCGATTTGGGCTATATCTCGGGTATATATGGACCGATATCGAAAATTTTCATTTTTCATATTTATATGACCCTATTTCATTACCAGAACTGCTTTTAAGCACAAACAAGTTGTTTAAGTTCGCTTACGCGGCATTTTCATGAAAACCCCGGTCTAGGCTATATTTCGGGTATATATGGACCGATATCGGAAATTTTCATTTTGCATATTTATGTAACCTAATTTCATTACCAGAACTGCTTTTAAGCACAAAAAAGTTGTTTAAGTTCGCTTACGCGGCATTTTCATGAAAACCCCGGTCTAGGCTATCTGGGTACGAGGGCACAGTGAAGTGTCCGGAAATCTAGTAGCGGATGAACTGGCAAAGGCCGGTGTCCAGCTACACCAAAGAGATATTGATGGGATCGTTGGAATCCCGCTTGCGAGCTGTAAGAAACTAGTACAGCGCCAACTTTTTCAGACCGCTCAAGACAGATGGTCTAATGAGGGTACCTGTCGAATATCAAGGCTGACATGGCCCAGATATGATAACAGGAGGACTATTATCCTAAGGGGCTTGCCCCGACGGAGGTTGCGTTCTGCTGTGGCGGTTCTGACGGGACATTGCCACATAGGGACGCAGGCAAGGAGGTTAAATCTTCCATTTAATGACTTCTGTAGAAGTTGCGGAGACGAGGAGGAAGAAGAGAGCGTTGAGCACTTCCTCTGTCAGTGTCCAGCTCTTTCTTATATAAGGGCATTGTACCTAGGCAGACCGATGCTGCATGATTTGACGGAGGTATCGGAATGTGATGTAAGTGGATTGGACTCCTTTATCCGATCCTCGGGTTGGTTCTAAGCCAGTGATATGTAGATCTACTGAGATACATATCAGATCCAGGCAACACAACGGGACCTGACTGGACCCAAGTGGGCTGGCTTTATAATAGCTGGCAGCCTGTTAAACCTAACCTAAAACCGGTCTAGGCTATATCTCGGGTATATATGGAGCGATATCGAAAATTTTCATTTTTCATATTTATGTATGTCACCTAATTTCATTACCAGAACTGCTTTTGAGCACAAAAAAATTGTTTAAGTTCGCTTACGCGGCATTTTCATGAAAACCCCGGTCTAGGCTATATCTCGGGTATATATGGACCGATATCGAAAATTTTCATTTTTCATATTTATATCAGCCTATTTTATTACCAGAACTGCTTTTGAGCACAAAAAAGTTGTTTAAGTTCGCTTACGCGACATTTTCATGAAAACCCCGGTTTGGGCTATATCTCGGGTATATATGGACCGATATCGGAAATTTTCATTTTCCATATTTATGTAACCTAATTTTATTACCAGAACTGCTTTTGAGCAAAAAAAAGTTATTTAGCTTCGCCTATGCGACATTTTCATTAAAAATCCGATTTGGGCTATATCTCGGGTATATATGGACCGATATCTGAAAACATTTTTTTTTGTCTTTTAGTCACCATGCTTAATAAGTGTGTGAAGTTTGAAGCAAAACGAACAACTTTTGTTTTCAAAAATTTTAATACAAAACTGCAAAAAAATGGCTTTTTTCGGAATTTTGAATATATCTCAGCTATACGTGGACCGATATTACTGAATTTCAATAGCAAACCCATGAATCGATGGGGTAAAAGAATGGTGAAAGAAAAAAGTTTCTAAGTCTAATGGTTTTCTCAGAAACGGTATTTCAACAGCGGACAGACGGACACCGCTTAATCGACTTTTCCATTAATTCTGATTCAGAATATATATACTTTATAGGGTCGCAAAAAAAACTGTAGAAATTACAAACGGAATCACAAACTTATAAATACCCTTTACATTTTTGTGAAGGGTATAAAAAACCGAAAACTTAGTAATGCGTTGCACCTACTTGACAACATAGGTGGACTCTTCAATAGAAAAAATAATTTTCAGTGTTATCAAGAAACATTTATGTACGAGGTCTGATCAAAAAATAACCGTTATTTTTATGTTTTTCAAAAAGTATTAATTTATTCATTAATTACCATCCTGTCACCTTACAAGTAACCACCCTCAGATATAATACACTTATGCCAGCATTTTTTCCAATCCTTGAAGACAGACTTCCGAAAGGCGCTTTTCCTGTATTCCTGTTCCTGTTTTCCTGTTTCGATATTTCGTTTATCTCCTCAATCGTAGCAAAACGCTTTCTTTTCATCGGTGTCTTCAGTTTTAGGAAGAGGAAAAAGTCAGCGGGGGCCAAGTCCGGTGAATACGGTAGTTGAGGCATGATGACGCTTTTGTTTTTGGGCAAAAACTCACGCACAAGCGGCGATGTGTGAGCTGGTGCGTTATCATGATGTAAAATCACTGATTGTTTTTCCACAATTCTGTGCGTTTCTGGCGAATTGCTTCATGAAAACGGCGCATAACTTCAAAGTAGTATTCCTTACTGACCGTACGCCATTGCAGTCGAAGAAAACAGTGAGCAAAACCTTCACATTTGACCGAACTTGACGTGCTCTTCTGGACGCTTCCATTAGGATGATTGGCCTTTGGTTTCAATGTCATAACCATACACCCATGATTCGTCACCAGTTATGACCTTTTTACGGAAATCTGGATCGTCGTTGAAGGTGTTCAACAGCTCCTGAGCGATGTCCATGCGATATTGTTTTTGTTCAAAATTTAGCTATTTTGCAACAATCTTCGCTGAAGCACGTTTCGTGCCTAAAACATCTGTAAAAATTGCTTGGCATGAGCTGAACGATATGCCAACAGCATCAGCAACCTCTCTGACAGTGATTCGACGATTATTCAAAATCATTTTCTGCACTGCTTTAATGTTGTCATCGGTTGTTGACGTGCTCGGGCAACCAGTATGGGCACCGTCATTCACATCTTCTCGGGATTCCTTAAACCGGTTATATCACAATTGAACTTGTGTTCTGCTCATAGTAGACTCGCCAAACGTCACAGCCAACATTTTTAATTGGACTATATACGAGTAGACTACTGATCATTAAATTTTCCATAAATAAATTTATTAAAACAACCCGTAACTTTTTTAGTTCCATTTCATGAATGTTGAAAAATGTATTCAGTATAGAGTATTAGAAAATCCGCTCCCATTGGAAGAGAAAACGTCCTAGGGGAAAACTTTATTTGGATTAAGAATGAACTCGTTCAAAGAAAACTATATTTCAAAAAGATTTTTTGCAATTAGACTCAACGTTTCTTAATTAGTCTCATTATTTTAGCTTTTCCTAAATGCTAAAATAGTGCACACTTTGAGATGCCATGCAGTGCACAAATGTTTTCGAATCCTGGATCTCCGAAGGGTTTCCAATCGAATGTTATTATTAATTTTACGGAAGTTGTTTGACAATTTTTTGATTTTTGCCACGGGTTTTGAGTGTTTCGATTCTAAATTTGTTATTTTCCGTTTGTTTTTAAAACTGAAAACTTTTTTCTATGTTTATATGCTGCCACGTGACAAAAAATTAAAACGTTATGCGTTACTAGATATGTGCGTATTTTGAATGCATGTATTTTTTTAACTTTAATGAACTTTAATAAGGTAATATGTTTCCAAACACTTGAGTTTTATTCACTATATTAGCTTCTAACATTGATACCAATCAAAAAATTATAAGCAGCTTGCTTTCTACGCTTCCTAGCTGTCTATATGTCGACATTTCATAGGAGCTACCCTAATCATCAGCTTTTTCATTTATACACGTTTAAATTTTGAATGTATGAACAGCTAAACAATATTGTTCAATAATCGAATATTATCTCACATGTTTAAACACGTTATAAAGCTCAACAAGAAAGAATTAGTTAAATAATATTACTGTTACTTGACCCAAATACATATGTGCTGAGTCATGTTGCCTTACAAAACAGCAGTATTTTTAACAATATTAAAAGAAACTCACAAAAGAAAGTAAATGTTATCAAATGGCTTCCCTCTTTTTGAAAATATACTTTTACAGTATTTTATAAAAGAAAAAACACTTTCACTGGGGATAAGATTTAAAATTGGGTTCATTTACTTTGTGCTGAAATAAAAAATCAATGTAACCTACTTAGATAAAAACCTGTTAACATGTTTCTCCAAAATAATGAAAAAAAAAAACAATCACAAAAGTAACTATTCTTTGATAAAATAATTTGTTTCCTTCCTGATTTCATTTTAAACTAATGTAATAGTAGTTTGGACTGTACACAAGTTACAGGATATTGACCACTTTTCTGCCGTAAAAACTAGCTTTATGCGAGTAGGTTTGCAGCTTTTTAAATACTTATTTCTAGTTAAGCTTATTTGCAAAAACACATTCATTGTGACTTGTTGCCTTTTATGGATACTTTTGTTCTTTCCAGAGTAACGAGTACATTTTATCTGTGCATTTTCAAGTAGTTTCAAATTTGTGTTCATTTGCTTAGAAGAGGTCATGCCCTCAAAAATAAACGTCTGCATATAACCCTCTTCTTGCATCATATACATCAAAATAAGGGCACAAACATTTTCTGTAGAAGTTTTAAAAGCACATAAGTACTTTAAGCAATAAAAACTTTTCAATAAAATAAAATTTCTGCCAAAATATGAAGACAGACAAACATAGTTTATTTTTTGCGAAAAGTAAACAGACATTTTTACACACAAGATATGAAATAAACTTTATTTAATAGCACTTGGCTTTTGCATGCTAATTGTTTAATTGTTCTCTAAATTGCTTTAACAGAAAAATTTAAAGCAACACGAAAGAAAAGGTCTACAATTATATGTTTTGCTGACATTTTATGTCGTTAACAAAAAGTAGCGTTAATATCAAATTTGTTAATGCCAAAAAATGCACTCTGGCATTTATATCAGTGACGGGCTTTTACTTTTCCCTTTTTATTTCGCTTAGAAATGAAAGCTGAACGTAATTTTTAAGAACGATTATTGTAATAACAGCTTGGCTAATAATGAATTTCCGGTATTTTTAGAATTTTCTTACTTTTCTTCTTTTTGAACTCCACGACTAATATAACAACAATAAATACAAATATTCATATTTGAAAATACAAATTTTCTTTCGTTATTATTTCATTTCATTTTCACTGGTATTTGGATTTTGTATCGCTTACGCGATTAGCTCAGAGATGGTTATCTCCTATTTTCCAGCTAGTGTCTGTCGGACACTGTCTTGTTCTCAAAATTGTCTTGTACAAAATGTTTACATTCATTTCGACAGATTAGGGTTGGAAGCATGTTTATCACCTCCGTATGTGCTCAACGCATCACCCTGAAACATCAAATAAACTTCAAACAGAACTGATAGCTGCATTCAGATCAACCTATGCCATAGTTCGGCAGCGAAATTGTCTTTGTAAATAAAAGTCTAATTCAAATTCAAATCTATTTTCAGTCTTTCTCGTACGTAGATGTGATTTTTCTTATGGAACTGTCTTTTTTCCCCGAAATTAGTTGGTTACGCCAATATATTTCGACATAACTCAAGAGCGGCCTGGACAGCCAAAAAAGTTTGAAGATCAGGCATTAAACGCAAAAAGAACTTGCATTATCATTTAGAGCAAGTGTGCCCAGCCATATGCGCTTGATACTCAATTGTTTTTGTAAATGCGCTTAGCTATAGAGCTGTGCTCTTTAATACACAAATACTGCGCTCAGCATTAGCAATGAAAAATACACAAACAACTTCGTCGTTTATATTTTTTTTTTCGTTCTTCACCGCACACACACAAAAGCAAAGCAACAACACTTTCGTATGCTTTGTTGGTCTGTGGTCAGACAGAACGATTTTAATTGCCGAACTTTTTAGCAATTTCCTTTTGGGATTGCTTTCTTGTCCACACACAAAAACTTTTTTCGGTAATTCTTGAGCAATTCTCTAGCTTTTGCTTTATGCAATTTACATTGTATATGCACATACACATACACACATGAGAGAAAAGTAAGGAATTGCTGAGAATTGCCGAGTACCGGCAATTCTTTTTCCCTTCTTATTCCCCTCACCGAAAGCTTCTATAAAGTCAAGAATTGCCCAACTAAAGTTGCTGTGTGTGACCATACACTTGGTAAACATTGACGACAGCGATTATCAGTCTAAACTTTGTTTTTGTAAATGTTTTGCTTTTTACACAAAAAATATTAAATAAAAATAGTGTTTCCTTAAATGTATTGGTGTTTACTCTTCCATATAGAACTTGTGGGCACACTGATTTAGAGCCACGCAACAAGTCATTTCCCTACGTTTAAAAGTAATGGGATTCACTCAAAAGTAAAGAAATTGGGTATGATATGAATTGAAGCCGAGAGACGTGATTTGCATGTCGGAAATGATGCCTGAACGCTACTAAAAGTCATTTTCACATCGTATTGTTTCTGCTAATGAAAAAGTCATATGTCGGAGGGCGAAGTTTCTGACGCAATTGTTACTGTTAAGAATACTGCAAAATCAGGTTGTGATGGCCCATGCTCTTTTTTATTTAAGGAACCCATTTCGCAGAAACAATCCAAATCTTTTATTGGCTTTAGCACTGAAATAAGTCATGTTGAACTGCTGCCTCTGCAGCGGAAATAACGTGTTTTTCTATTTTTATATTATTTAAGTTATTTTTTATTATTATTTTTTCTCTGCTTAGTTTATCACATATTTTCATACGATCTTTGTTCTCATCCATAAACTGAAACTAAATAAATAAGATAAAGGCTGGCCAACAAGTCAAATCAATGGTATTTCATATTATGAGCTGTTAAAATGATGACAGGGGACCGGTACCGAAGACAATTGATTCGTTTGAAGAGAGCAATAAACGAAAAAGGACTAGAATATTCGACCAGACACGAGGGAATAATCTTCCAACATGGCAAAGTTCGATCACATGTTGCAAACCCCGTCCAAATATATTTGGAAAAATAGTTTTAGCTCACTCGCCTTATAGCCCAGATCTTGCTCCTTTTGACTATCATTTGTTTCGATCTATACAGAACTTCACTCTAGAATAGGAATCAGGTGTATTCAGTCCTTTATTTTTAGTTGTTCTTTTGGCGCGGAGTCCAGCAAGATCGGAAAAGGTAATGGCTAACGATGGAGAGAGTACTTTGAATAATATATCAACTCATTTTGTTATTATAATAAATGCTTTTTTCAAGCAGAAAAATCTACATTATTAACTTGTATACCCAATATTATTCTTTAACTAAAATTTTTTTTACCTATCATAACACTTGTTTTTTATGTTTCCTAGCTGTATATATATTGACATTTCATAGGACCTACCCTAATCATCAGTAGACATGAAAACCTTTGAATTTCAACTTTATATCCAAAATTTGAACCATAGAAAGATAGACTGTCGGACAAAGGAATGTAATAATTCGCTAAAGAATGTACCAATTCGTCATATTAACTGCATAGAACATCAATTACTCGTATGCCTCAGCGTCATCTAAAATTTTAATCATTGGATGGAAGAGCTCCACCGAAGTCGCGGCGGCCATTTGACCAATATTTTGTTCCATACATAATTGAACCATACCAATATTACCATAATAAAAAGAAATGTCAATAATTCCTAAATAATTTGTGTTTTATTCAAAATCAACATCGCCCCATAAAAGTTAACAAACCTTAATATACCTAAATAAAATATACACTTACTTGGTTCTAGTCAAGTAATAAATTAATGGTAGAAATTTACCTGAAAAGAAAAAAAAAAACTTACATATACATACATAATAACCTAACTACTATGGGTTTATAAGTTTATTACATGTTTGCACATTAATTGTATTCACGTGCGAAATTTAAGTGACTAATAATTACAAGCCAGTATTTCCAAATTCTTCAGTTAATTTACTTACTACTGTATTTATTTCCAGCTGCCTTCGTAACTAATAACAGTAATATATAAAAATGGATGGTCGATTTAGCAATCAATATTGTGCCATAGATTTTCCGATAGCTTTTGGCGTGAGTGCTACAACGATATATACAATAATCATTGTCGAGGCAGAAAAATTTTTAATTTTTTATTTTTTTTTCAACTTGTATGTTAAGGTTTTTTCATATATTTTTTCTAATATCAAATAGTTTTCATATTAGATAACTGCAATATATATTATTCTCGAATGATTAAAAGACGTTCGTTAAATACGGTCCTAAAGAAACGATGTGCAATGAAATGAATTTGCAACCTCTTGTATATTAATTACTGACGATGACAACTTAACACTTTAATTGTGTTAATCATTTATTCATATTTTCTTTTCATTGTAACTGAAGCTGATGTCTAAACAAACTAAAACAACTTGAAAAACGTATGCAAGCAAATGCTGACTGACAGAAATATTGCGAATTCATGGTTTATTTACTTAAAACCATGTTGTAACATTTAAGTGATTGTTGTTAATGAACATTTTTAACTCTACACTGCCCCATTTCTCTGTCTGGTTGAATGTCTATCTATGTGTCCATGCCCGTCTGCCTGTTTGTTTGTTCGCTCGTTCATATTATACTTTTTTGTAGTTATGAGTAACTGAACAACATGTGTTCGATACGTCTGTCTGGTGACTGACTTTACATCAACATATGTATTTAATGCACATTTTTTGTTTTATTTCATTTATTGTAATGTTTTTGTATTTAATTATAATTCGATTGTAATGTTGGAATTGCTTAAGGCCGGTCAATTTTGCATTCAAAAGAGTAAAATAAGAGAAAAAGAAAAATAAACCACAGGGGCTCGTCTGGTATAGGTATTTGTATGATATTTTATTCATGTGCATAGATACTTATATAGTAATGAACAATTTCACATAAGTTCTTCCATATGTACTCGTATGTACACATTTAAGTGTACATATTTGATATTTTGCCTATGTCTGTCCAGTGTCTATTCATTTTTAAATATACCCAATAAACCAAAACGATTTGGAAATCACTTGTGACAAGCTTATCAACATAAATAAATCTTACGTTTGGAAATATTTTTAAATTTTAACTTAAATTAGGCAATAAGATTGCAGAGAAAAGATTTCAAATCATGCTTAATTTTATATTTTGTTTAGCTCAGAAGATATTTTTGCAAAATTGTGTTTTTTGAACATTAAATATTTAGGGCCATATCCAAAAAAAAATCTTACTTGAGTTTTAACGCATATGTTAGTTACCAAACACATTAGCATTACCATACATTTGTTAAAAAATTTTATGCAAAAACAGTACGTTAACTTTTAAATGTAGTAAGGAATTTAATTGTTTTGTTATGGCAACGCCGTTATGTTCAGTTGTAATTTTTTGAATAGTGGTGAATAAAAACTAATATTCGAAAACCGAAAATTTAAAAATAAAAAATAATGATTATTATTACATAAAATAACACTTTTTGGACAACTATTTCCTGGATTTTTAATAAATAATGAATATATAATATGTAGTGTTTTAATGAAATTGAGAAAAATTAATAGGACTTCTTATGCTACAAATATTTGTACTATTCGAATAACGTTTTTAGTTGTATTCGTTCGATTGAAAGTGCATCACTAACATATTTTTTATTTATGTTTCCCTTTCAAAATTAATATTTTGAATTCATATAAAATGTAAAGCGCTAATTTATTTTTCTAACAATTATAACATATTGTTGTTCTTTATATTTTTCATAAAATTGTAAATTTTAAGGCAAATCAACATCAAGAAATCAAATGTCATTTTAACGTACAGTTGAAGTGGCTCATTTCAACTTTAAACGTATGGTAAGCTAATAATTGTTTTTGGATACAACGTTAGGAAATTTTTCTTAACAATTGCTTACCAAGCTTTGTTAAGTTTTTTTGCATACGGCCGGCCGTTAATAGATAAGTTTTGGCCTAAGGTTTGTTTTAATAAATTAACATTCCATATTTAATTTTAAAAAATATGTGTTTCTCCTGTATTTCGGCCAACATTGTTGGTCATTCTCAGAGAGTTATTTAAATAGATCGTAGAGTCATCCGATGTTTATAGTTCCAGGTGAATATTTCATATATAATTTTTAAAATTATATATGAAATATTTGTTTAATTTGCATTTGGAATACATAATTCGAAGCTTTTTTCATATCTGTAATTGTATTCGTAATAGCAATATAACCAAAACAATATTTATACACTGAAATGAGGTAGTGCTTTTTTTATCAAAACTTATTATATTTTTTATTATTATAATTATTTTTTTATTAGATAAAATATATTCGCCTTTTTTTTATTTTTTACTTTTTTTTATTTTACGTACATTACTCCTCACCAATCCTTCTCTCAGTCCAAAAGAAATTATAAAATTTAAAAATTGAATGAATACGCCAATGAAATCTATGTACGAAAAAAAGGTATTTTAACAAACCAAACATTAATATATGTCTAACTAATTATATCATTAGTTATCAGGGTTGCCAATTCAGCGCCTTCCGCTCTAGATTTAGTGCTTTTACTTAGAAAGTCGCAATTTTTCTTTAAAAAGTCTGTAGTAAATTTTAATAATTAAGGTTTTATTAAATCCGTATTGAAAGCATGCAGCGAAAATAATATTAAAAATTATAAAAAGAATCACCAAGAATCAGGGTCAATTTATGAATGTCGAATCAGTACGTCCATTCCCACAATTAGATCTAAAATTAAAAAACAATATTTTTGTTTTAAATATAATTATTCGAACGAACGAATATGCCCGAGATCTGTCACTTAATTTAAAAAAAAAATTTCACAATTATCCTTGAAGCTAGATCAAAATTACCATTGACTATTACAATGCTTAAAATATAGCAATGTTTAGTGCTCAAAAAAGAAACGAAAATACCTAAACTCAAAGAGAGTTTATATTTTGACTGTTTTTTAGTTTTTGCTCGTTTTATAATAACTAATGTTCTATATATAATATAATGTTGGTTACGAAATATATTATATAATGTTGGTTACGAAATTCTATTAGCAGCTATAATATTGAAGTTAAATATAAAAAATTTTATATTCTAGATATAACTTTCCGCGCAGGTAACCGTCTATTGGAAATATGTAAACATTTTGTGTTTTCATAAATGCTGCTGAGTTTTTTTTTTTAATTTTTAGATAAAATATATTTTATGATTTATTTTAACATTATTTATATAACATTGTTTAAATATATATTGCAAACATATAAATATACATGTATTCGTATAAATATAAACATTTAAATATAAACATTTTGAAAAGCTCTACAATTATAAGGCTTTTGCTCTTTCTCCAGTGTTGCTACCAGGAGAAAACCATATTGTAAGGAGCGAAAAACGAATTAGCGTTAGAGGTAAATATGTTATTCGATGAGGGGAATTTAGATGTAGAACCAGAGCTGACGTATTTGGTAATTTTGACCAAAATCGGTTATATTTTTCTTCAATGCGAAGATGCGAATATTTTTTTTAGTATTGGTTAATATTTTTTCTTCTTGTATTTGGTAATTTTGACCAAAATCGGTTATATTTTTCTTCAATATTTTTTCTTCTATAAAGACAGTGAAAATTCTCATAAACGGACACTCACCAACATAGAATTTTGTCCGATTATGTTTTAAATACAATTTTTGTTAAGTGTTCGATACGAATATAGTTTTTGTGTGGAAAAAAATAGAAAAATCTCGGTTCAAGAAATTTTTTCCGGTTATGGACTATTTATTTTTTACATTTTTAAGTACGGGAGGGAATTTTGTAATATTTAGCTCCTATATATAATATTTTGTAAAGGATGTTTTTTTAAGCTAGATAGAACTTTAAATTGTAAAAAGTAACACAAAAAATTAAATTTTGATGAAACATTTTTTTTATTTGTTTCAGTATACTCTGACAAATCATCATGAATAGACTCACGCTTGAACAACGCTACGAAATTATCCAAATTTACTTTGAAAATCAGTCGTCGATTCGCGCGTTGTTTTATCGCAAAATTGTGTTCAGCGATGAGGCGCATTTTTGGCTTAACGGGTTTGTTAATAAGCAAAATTGCCGCATATGGAGTGAGACCAATCCACAAGAGACCCTACAGACTCCATTACATCCAGAAAAATGCACTGTTTGGTGCGGTTTTCATGCTGGTGGCATCATCGGACCTTATTTCTTCAAAAATGAGGCCGGAGCTCGCGTTACGGTCAATGGAGATCGTTACCGCACCATGATCAATGATTTTTTGTTTGAAAATATGGATGACATTGATCCGGAGGAGATGTGGTTTCAACAGGATGGCGCTACGTGCCATACGGCGAACGCAACCATCGACTTACTGAAATCAAAATTTGGCGATAAGTTGATTTCGAGAAATGGACCTGTCAATTGGCCTCCAAGGTCGTGCGATTTGACACCTCTCGATTATTTCCTGTGGGGCTACGTGAAGTCACTGGTTTATGCTGATAAACCAGCAACAATTGACGCCTTGGAGGCCAGCATTGTTCGTGTTGTTCGTGACATACGGCCAGCAGTGCTCGAAAAAGTGGCCCAAAATTGGACGTCCAGAATGCGCTTTGTCGAGAACAACCGCGGTGCCCATATGCCCGAAATCATTTTCAAATGTTAATGTCACGTATTGATCTTTCGAATAAAAAAAAATTTTGATTACAATTTCATTTTTTGTGTTATTTTTTACATTTTCAAGTTCTATCGGGCTTAAAAAAACACCCTATATTACTACTACAGTTCCGAAACGTGAAACGGTTACCAAACATTTTCTTCGATAAATCAATTGTGGCACGAGCAATGTGACTTGTTGCGCCGTCTTGTTGAAACCATAGCTACTCGTACTGCACATCAAGGTTGTTGATGAACGAAGAAATCAGTAATCGTTCCTCTATAGCGATTACCATTGAATGTAACGTTCCAACCAGAATTGCTTTTAAAGGAGTACGGAACAACTTACTCAGTACGCTGTTTTATTATTGTTTTTGTTATATAAAAGTTTATATTTATGTTTCTAATATAAAAATGTTATAGTTTTTATAAAAATTAAATTTATAAGAATATTTGTTTGCTGCCCACAGAGCGTAAATTTGTACAAAAAGCACTAATACCTTTAATACTTTCCATAAACATGTTGTACACGTGTCGTTCGCCTGTGTTCTATAAACGGAATAGTAAGTACCAAAATTTTAGACTTTTATTAATTTAGAGTCTTACTACAAATCTTTGATCTTTTTGCTAACAATTTTGTGAAGTACTTATAAAATTTATAAAAATACATTTTTATGCGTTTTTTTTTCGTGAAATAACGCGTTGCTGACAGAATGAATGGTATGTTGGGTCATTTTTAAATCAATACATAGACATGCATGCAAATTGGAAATATTGTCAGATTTGTTTGTTGAGATTTTTGTTTTCTTTATTTTTTTTGTGGGCTCGTTTTTGTGTTTTTTTCTTACCTTTTTTTTTACAAAATTTAAACATTTTTATTACAGTTTATATTTTGTTGTCTGCCGCATTAATTGAATTGTTTCAATGGCTGGTTTGTATATCGCTTTTATGTAAAGCTCATGTACATACACTCATAGAAAAAAGCATCTTCATATTTATGACGGCGAGTCATCAGAATTGTGACATCAATATTACGTAAATAGTCATCAGTAATGTGAAAACTGACAGCAATCTCAATGACAAAAGTCATTAGAGGGTGGGTATCATTAATGGTACAACTGTGGTGACACCAATTCAATGATACATTTTATTAATAGTTATAATACATATAATTTTTCAAAATTGATTTAAGAAAAAAACATGAATAGGTTTATAATAATTTCTTTTTATAGTTGAAAAACAGTTTTGTTGTTAAAATTATTATTTTTAAATTTAAATTAATTTTTCAAGTCAAATGTTCACAAACACTACTCCCTCTTTCCCCCTCCTCATATCCTATTTTCCTAGTTCTGGTACAATGCGCTGCATATGTAGGGGTCATCCCCTGAGTACTAGTCCAAGATAAAAAAAAAATTAATTTTTAAAAAGTAGAAAAACTGCATTATATTGATGCAAATTCGTAATCATCACAGGTAATATTTAAGCAAAGGCTTATTTGCCTTTGACAACTATAAAGAGAATATATAAATGAACGATAATACACACATCATATTGATGACTCTTAGTCATCATATGCGGCGTTAGTTAAATAACAAATATAATGCGAGCGTAGAGAGTAAAATAAAAAAAGAACTACGAACATTATATTCATGACAGTAAGTGGCAGTTTACACACATCAAGTTTGACTCGTCAAGTCTTGAGTTTTTGGGAGAACGGGGAGAAGAGAGTGGAAAAGGATGCAGGCTTGACGGTACCGTCAAGTTTAAAATGGAATGCTAGAAAATATGAAAACTTTAAGGCAAAAAACTTAAACTTGACGACACAAAACGTTTGTGTTTGAACTTAAATGCAAGTTCAAAAGAAAATTGAAGCAGAATTGATTAAGAAAACCTAATGTGTGTAAATTGGTATTATTACAGTATTTTTAATTTTCATTAATTTCTTGAAAATGGTAGAATATAAAGTTTGAACATATTTTTAAAACCAATAAATTGAATTGGAGTTTAGGTTTAGCATGACAGCGTTCCATGGTACTGATAATAGTTTGTCATAAAATTTACTCCTCTTTGTCATTTTCCTGTCATCCCTTTGTCATTTCCTGTGAGTCATCCCATCTATAAGATTTTTATATCAAATTGAATCCAAATTAAGATTGGTCTGATGTTAGTGTGCCATTCTATTGATGTTGTTTCGTTATTACGATGACTTCATTTAGTAATTTCTTCGGTATTAGAGTGGCATTGCATTGCACAAATCAAACGTATTCCGATAAAGCATCCCATGATGTCAGTGTGACATTTGTTTTATAAAATAATTGACATATGATAATTAAAACAACTGATGTAATGTTTGACATCACAGCGATGTCATGGGGTCAAAAAAGCGGACATTTGGCATTGCATTGATGTTAAAATACATCACAGTTTTTATGAGTGTTCAAGAATTAATTGTAAGTTAATAGTTTATAAATTAATTCAAGATTAATAAAATATATAAGTAATAGTCGTATGTATCAGGATTTATGTATTTAATTATTCTATTTTATATTTATTGCAAATATTAGTTTATATGTGCATAAGTATTTATGTACGATTTAAAATAAAAGTTAATTCGAAGTTAATTCCCTTAATTTTTTGAACGCATTTATTTTGATTGATTTGAATTGAAATGAAAAAGTTTGTTTTTTATGTTTTGACATGTATTATTACAACATTTTTCTTTTTAAACTCTCAATAATTTATTTTGAATATTAAGATATAAAGTTGAATGTTTGAGAATACCTTCCAAAGATTTCCAAGTCTACTGATGATTAGGGTAGCTCCTATGAAATGTCGGCTAGGAAACATAAAGACCGAGCTGTTTAAATTATTAGATTGGTATAAATATTAGAAGCTAATAAACTCAATTGTTTGAATATTTGTTCCCTACTTTTTGATACTTAAAAAAAGTTTGTTGTTCGTTTGTTTGAAAGGTGCAAAGAAAAATAGAGACGTATGCAAAAGAAAAGGCTGGTTTTTTATGTTTTGACAGGTATTATTAAAACATTTTTTTTTAATTCTCAATCAACGTTTGACAATACATTTTAAAGGTTTCGAAGTCTATTGATGACACAAAGACCTAGTGTTTATTATAATCTATTGAATTAGATTAATTAGCAAGATAAATCTAAAAAAGGAAAAAAATAGTGTTTGTTGCTAGCACTTTTCTCAAAATTTTTTAATTTATATTTAGCCAATTTTTTTCTATTTTTATAAATATTTAATATACAATATAAAAGATATTAAACAAAACATGCCATACAAAATTTAATGAGATCCAGACAGCTTTTTGAAAAGTTAGTTTTTTTTAAGAAAAAGTATAAATAAAAAAAAAAACATAACTTTTAAAAAACTATCCGACCTGACCAAATTTGGTATTGCACGTTTTACTTGGTATATATATGTTTTAATGAAAAAGTATATATGACAAGATGGACCGGATATGACAACAAGCGGACTATTATACTTAGAGACTTGCCCCGACTTAGGTTAGGCTACTGCGGTGGTTCACTATTTGCACTGCCATGTGGAAACGCATGCGAGGGGATTAAATCTTCGATTTAATGATTTCTGGAGAAGTTGTACGGACGAGGAGAATATAGGGAGTGCTGAGCACTTCAGCTCTTTCTTATATAATAGCTTTGTTTGGCTTATATAGACAGACCGATGCTGCACGTTTTGGCAGAAATATCGGAATGTGGTGTAGTTGGATTGGACTCTTTGATCCTATCCTCGGGATGGTTTTGAACTGGATTAGTGATATGTAGTTCTGCTGAGATACATATCTCGCTCAGGCATCACACCTGGACCAAATTAGAACCAAGTTTAACCTAACCATATATGACAAGATCTAGAGTCCCTGCGGCAATCACAACAATAATTACCTCACAAGTTTCTAGCATTGGTTGTAAAAGAACTGCAAATTTTTACGACTTTCTATGCAGATTCACAGTCAATATTGAAAAGTTACTTCTAACCACATATCGAAGGTAGGCGTGTCCTTTTACCGATTTTTTCAAAAAAATTTAAATTTTCTTAATTAAAGTAGTTTAAAATAGTGTACCAAATTTCAAAATTCTGGGACTACTCCTTCTGCTTTTGTCCCATCGCAATAAGGGATCAAAGCACTGTGCGTTGAAGCTACAAAATTTACTTATTTTTAATTTCAGCCCTATTTACTTACACTCTTGTGCATTTGAGATTACAAAGTTTTGCAAACATTTGCTCTTGATTGTGAGACTTTTTCGGCTTCGCTCCCTGATTGCTAGCTTTTCATTTGCAATTTAGGGTTGCGCATACTGTAAAATAAACTACTACTTGTAGTCTTGCACATATATAAATATGTATGTAGCATCTGCATATTTTCTTAGTACAAGCATAAAAGTAAAAATATATCAATGCCAATGGTACGATGCAAGGCAATTTGCACAAGATTGTCGTTGAAATTTACTATTTAAAAAATACAGAATTGAAAGGAATACCTTTTTTTTGCCAAAATTAATAATGCATCGTGTTCATTGAAATATTGTCTGGAAGCTAGACATCTTGAGATATTTAAAAAAAATAATCACAAAAGTGGTTTCTTAACTAAATTACTTTTTTTGAGCAATTTATAAAAATATCTTTATCCTTATCCAAAAAATTTTCTCTTTTTCTGGTTCACTTGAATATATGTATTTTATTAATATTTTATTATTTTATGATTTTTTTATTATTTTATAATTTTTTTACAATTACAATTTATTACATCTTAAAAAATTTTAAATCTATCGGAAAAAACCAAAATCGATTTTAACCGTTCTGAAGCGCAATAGCTAAAAGAATTAGACAAAGCCCAACAGTTGTCGACAATTACATCAAGGATCCCGAGGTGTGTGGAAAAAAAGTTAAAGGAATGGTTTCATCGTCTTTATCTACGTATGAAAATGAAGAATCATCAAAATTGCTTCCAATTCTGCCTTAACGTTGTCAAAAATGAGAGCTCAAGCTGGAGTGCAAGCAAGCAAATTATCAGTACACAGAGTAATTAAAAGCTGTGAGTATCTTAAATACCAGAAAGTACAAAAAAAAAACCGCTCCTCGTAAGGAAAAGCGGCTTAAGTTCGCAAAAGACTACATTGCATTGGATATGCAAGAAAGAGGTCATGTACGGATTAGAAAAAGTTTAATTTGGATGGACCTGATGGCTATAACTATTGTTTCTATGATTTGCGCTAACAAAATCGATTCTTGAATCGAAGTCACAGCCGAGAGAGAGGCGTTATGGTATGGGATGCTATTGTGTACTATGGCACCATCGATCTTAAATTTCAAAGTGCAAAACTGACTGCTGCAAGCTATAAAACGTTATTGGAATTGCTTTTCCAAAGTTCAATGAACAATTTGGTCCCATATCTTGGATAGTTCAACAGGATAATGCCCTTATACACAATGCCAGAGTAATAAAGGATATTCTAGAGTGACCACACTATTCGCCAGATCAAACATTATCGAAAATGTCGGGTTGGTTATTTCGTAATGTCTATGAAGGAGGTAGACAATTTGGTGACAAGTAATCACTGATTCAGGCTATTAAAGATGCTCAGGGTCAATTTGTCAATGAAAACCCGTATACGAGGGCTGATCAAAAAGCAACCGTTATTTTCAATTTTTTAAAAAAGCATTTATTTATTCATCAACAACTATCTTGTCCCCTTTAAAGTAATACCCCATAGATTTTTGGTATCACCAACAACTCCTGTTTCGATTTTTCTTTTATCTCCTCAATCGTAGTAATACGCTTTCCTTTCATCGGTGTCTTCAGTTGTAGGAAGAAGAAAAAGTCAGCGGGGGCCAAGTCTGTTGAATACGGTGGTAGAGGCATGATAACAGTTTTATTTTTGGCCAAAAACTAACGCATATGGTGTAAATTCACTGATATTTTCCCACAATTCTGTGCGTTTCTGGCGAATTGCTTCATGCGAACGGCGCTTAAATTCAAAGTAGTATTCATTATTAACCGTACGATCTTGTGGCAAGAATTCATGATACACCAAATCTACACATTTGACCGAACTTGAAGCTTTTTTTCGGTCTTGGTTCTTCTGGACCCTTCCATTGGGATGATTAGGCTTTGGTTTCAATGTCATAGCCATACACCCATAATTCGTCACCAGTTATTACCTTGTTGAGGAAATCTGGATCGTTGTTGGCGATGTGCAACAGCTTCTGAGCGATATCCATGCGACGTTGTTTTGCTTTTTTTAAAGTAAATTTAGTAAAAAATCGAAGAGCACATCAAAACCCGACTAACCCTTTTATTTGTTATATACGTTAGCCGAAATGGCTAACGTATATAACAGACATATGTCCCAAAATTTGAAAATAACGGTTATTTTTTGATCAGACCATGTATTTAAGTTATTAAAAATAAAGGGGGGTTCACCCATTACTAATCGCTTTTAAGTCAAATAATTAAAAATACAATAATAAAGAAAAATGAATAAAAGAAAACTAGAAAAACTGTTTTTCATTAAAATTCAAAAAATTTTACATTTTTGGATTTTTTGTCAATGGCTCAGAAAAATTTGTTTTGTTAAGACACCACTCAAGTTGTACTTCTATTTTAAAATTCTGCAATCGGTTAAAAACTGCAAAAGATACTGGCTTCTGAATATGAAAATTTTAGTGCCTTTAAATAAGTGGACCGGAGTAATGTAAATAAATTGGAAGTTGCGAAGCGATCATTTAACAATAATGTAAATATATAATGCCGAATATATCTTGGTTTTAGGTTTAAATATATTTCGTCAATGTTGATGGAAATATTGTAGAAACAAATTAAGATGTATTTTAGGAATAAACAAACCAAAAGTAAGCATAACTACTTCGAATGTATACAACGGAAAAGGGAAAATTAACCAATAACTAACATGAATAGAAAAACAAACATTTTTCAAAATGTTCTCTTTTACCATCAGTGCATTAAAAAATGAGAGTTAAGGAATCAACAAAAACAAAAAAGGTTATGAAAAAATAAAAAAATCTGTTAAAAAAGGGGTTGAACTTAAAAGTGGAAAATAATAATAATCCCCAGAGAGAAAGTATATGTACATATGTATGTATGTCTAAGCTTCATTCGATGCGAGGCAACTTTTAGACCAAACAAAAATCATTAAAGAAGTCAAACAGAAAAAAGAATCAACAATATTTTTTTACAAATATATACCATGGATAAGCAAAAAAATAAATATCTTTGTGAAAAAGAAAACAAATTGAAATCAAACACAAGACATTTGTGGACAAAAACAGGAGTAAAGTTGCAAATAAAACCAGCGACAGAGCATCAACAATAACAAAAAAAATAACCCTTAAAAATAACGCTACAAATCGATTAAATGAATGAGTACATACGACAAGACATAAAAGATTTAAAAAAAGGCAGGATTTTTCATTTGCATACAAACTCTATAGAACTTAGTATGTAGCTTCAATGAGTAAATCATTTTTTACTATTCACCTTCAATGATCAAATAAATAAGCTTTTAGTTTTCAAAATTCAGAAAACTTATGTATGTACACAAAATTATTTTAGTTTGACCTCAATAAAATTTTAACTATTTCGTACAGCTATCAGGTTTTTGAGAGACTTACAATATTTTTTGTGTATCTAATGGTAAAAGAAATAATACACCAAAATAATAACAGCAGCTAAAAGAATATCCTGAGACATTGGTTTGGGCGGTGGAATGTGTTGTTGGTACTACAACTACAATAGCAAAACAAAATCGAAAGAAGAAACATACAAGCAATCATACGGCAAATGAGTGAGTGAGATTAATGAACATCAAGGTAGATAATAGAGTTGCCAGAATCAAACATTTATTCAGCAAAAATTTCCCATTTGAAAATTTTACGAACACGCAAAGAAAATGCATTTTGGAATATGCTTGCAATAATATTAGTATATATTCTATAACATTGTGTATAGTTTGTTTTTCTATATTCAGGGTGTCCCAGAACTAAATGTCAAGCTTAAACAGGGTGACACGACTGATTGTAACCGTCATGAGAAAAATCAGAAAAAAAAATCTTATCCACTTATTATTGCAAAAGTTGCAACCTGTGTGAGCCTTGTAAGCCACACGGGAGCGTTCACCGCGTGAGATGGTTCATCATCAGATAAAGCCAACAAACCCATATTCTGTCGTCATTAACAATATTTTCTTTCTAGTCGCTGACATACATACAGTTTTCTTTCAGTTTAATTTGTCCTTTGGAAACAAAAATATGTTTTGTGCGTTTTTAATTGTTCAGCTATATTAAACAAAAAAGAAAAATCGTAAAATAGTAGCATAAATACATATTGCCTATACGCAAAAATAAAGATATTACTATGTTGAATATTAAGACGTAAACATATGTATGGTGTATCCAACAATACATGCAGCCAACTTAATATAGATATGTATGACTTTTAAAATTGTAATCGCGCACAAAATAATAAATATTTTTGTTTTATTAATTCCGTTCAGATGAAATCTGATTATTTTTTTTCTAATTATTTGGGTGTGGTTTGCTAAATGAAAGTAGAATGGCTATTTGTATATGAGAAAAGTTTGAATGGTTAGTATAATAATATGATTGAATATGACAATAACTTGATAACTTTAATTAATACAGAGGTTATTTAATATTATAACAATGTTCAACCAAAACATAGTACAGTTATTTATCTTTATCTTTTTATTAATTTATTACTTATAGTATTTTTTGACATATTAATTTATATTTAAAATCTTACGAGCCAAATTTTCGTCATTTGAGAAAGGTTTCAATTTTCTACTTGAATATGAAGAAACCTGTGGTTGAGGCTCATCTAATGGTCTCAAATACCTATGGTGAGGCCAATATTAACGAAAGAATGTAACAAGAGTGGTATCAATGCTTCAAGAACCAACGAATACCAGCATTTCGGTTGAAGAAAGAAGATTTTCGAAGATGCAGAATTATACGCATTAAGTGATTAAAACTCGTGTCAAACGCAACAAGAATTGGCGAGCTGATTGGGAGTAAGGCAACAAGCCATTTCAAAACGGCTAAAAGCCATGAGAATGATTCAGAAACAGTGAAATTCGGTGCCGCAAGAGTTGAAGATGAGAGATGTTGTACGCCGTTTGTTTGCTTATGAACAGCTGCTTGCATTAGAAGTGTAAGGGATTTCTGCATTGCTTTATGACTGGGAATGAAAAATGGTTTCAATACAATAATTCCAAGCGCAGAAAATCATGGGGATATCACGGCCATACTTTCACGTCGACGGCCAAACCTAATATTCGGGGTTCCAAGTTCGTGTTCAGTGTTAAGTGAGACCAGCTCAGCGTAGTGTATTATGAGTTGTTAAAACAATCACAAGCGATAGTTATCAATTAATGAGTTTTTGAGCCGACGCGAGAGACATAATAAAGTGATTTTACTGCATGAGAATGCTCGACCCCATGTTGCGTAAGCTGTCAATACATACTTGGTAAAGTTGAAATGGGAAGTCATACTCCACCCGCCGTATTCTCCAGATGTTCAGAAACAAGGAAATTGGACTATATATCGTGTGCCATTGCCCGGCTGATCAGCAATTCTGATTTTATGAAGCAGTAAAAAATTGGATCGATTCGTGTATCGCTACAAGAGTAGACCAGTTTTTTCAATGCGGGATTCGTACACTGCCCGAAATATGGAAGAAAGTAGGGACTAGCGATGGACTATAATTAAAATCATAGATGTATATCCAGTTTCTTACAATATAGCCACGAATTTCGCTAAAAGAAAACGGCGGAAGCAAAGTTGTACGCCTATGTATTATCAGATACAACCTTATAACTCAACAATAGTATGTTGTCCTTAGATTATTACCTTATTAAGCTCATGTTTTTTCTACGTGAATTAAGACTATAAATGGATTTCTGAAGCAGAGGTTTTAATCCTTAATCGCTAAAAACTTTTTTAGGCCAAACTGAAGCGGCTAATAGATGGTCATACTTGGCATGTTGAGAGACTATTAGACTATCATGCCAAGTATGGCGTCATATATCATTATAAAAAAAAAACTTTTTGCTTCTTTAACTTTTCCAAAAAACTTTCATATATTTTTATATTGATTTCTACCTATTTTTTTAACAATTTTTTATTATATTATTATGGTAATGATTAGATTTAATAATAATTTTAAAAAATGTGTACTAAAACATTATATTTTAAAATTAAATAATGCTTATTATTTCTTAATTTCAATTTTTTTTTTCCTAATATATAATTTCTTATCTGACAATATTATTTTATTATCTGACAATATTTCGCTCTCCTTTTTTTGAAATTTTAAAAATAAATAAATACTATTTGGCCTGGAGAAACTATGCGAAGGATAGCTAAATATTGCCAGATAATAAAATAATAAAAACCAAAAACTATAAAATCAGAAGAGACCTTAAGCTCAAGAAATTATATAATATTAAAATTAAATAATATAACCACCCATATTCTGCTTGTCGGCGGCAATACAAGACGACGCCGATTTTTAAATTTTTAGGCGAATTGGCCTTCCTGTTGTCAATATTGGTATGTATCGAAAATGGCGGCAATATTGTCTTTAATTACCGGCTATTTTGTCGTCACAGTTTTTAGCGTCGAGTTGAAAAATTTGAATAAAATGGAAAAAAATTAAAATTACAAATCCCGCCCAATTTAAAAAATTAGTAGAGGAGCTGGAAAAAAGCCCATGAATGGCCAGAATTAAAAATGCAGGACTTCTATCTAAGCAGTCTTATATCCACTATTAAGATTGTTTTGTTTTTTTTGTCACTGAAGTCTAAATATGGCTGGAAAAACATTTTGTATTTAAAAACTTCCTCATTTTTCTTTTTCCACAAACTTTCTTATTTTGCAAAAAATTTTGTTCTAATTTTTTTTTTGTTTTTTTTTTTATTTTATTAATAATTCAATTATTTATTGTATCTTCTAAAAGAACTAACAATAAGTATGCAAATTTTAAAAATAAAAATTCATTAATTAATATAGAAAAAAAAATTGATTAATATTGAAAAATTTTATTTACGTAGGTCCAGCCAATGCTAGACGAAAAGTTGTTTCTTGCGTGTATTTTGTTGGTAAATCACCTTTCCAACGTTCTGATGGTTGCAAGGGTGTTCATCCATCTCAGTCGAGTGTTGCCACCAAAGTTAAGGATGCTACGTGCGAGAGCATTCGGGTGAGACTCCAGTCTCTTAATTAATGTACCTTATCGTGTGTTTTGAAAATTCCTCTTTCACTAAGGGTACACCTAGATCTTTGTGAATTCGAGAGTTTTTAACATACCATGGAGCTGCTGTAATTATACGGAGAATTTTATTCTGGCGCTTTTGAATTTTCTCAATATTAGATGCAGAGGCGGTACCCCACAATTGAATTCCATAGCTCCATATTGGCTTTAGGATTGCGTTATACAACAAAAGTTTGCAATCTAACTTCAAGATAGAATTTCTGCCGATGAGCCAATTTAGTTGCACCGCTTTTAATTTCATCTGGGTGACTTCAACCTCGTCATTAGCAATTTCTTGAACAGTTTTGAAATTGTTGGCAATAGATTTATCGGCCTATATGACTCAACTTTTGCAGGATCCTTTCCTGGTTTGGGTATCATAGTAATGACAGACACCTTCCACTCAGTAGGAAAATACTCGAGACGTAAAATAGCATTAAAAATAAAAAGGACGAGTCTTCTAGCTACTCGGGGTAACTGCACAAGCATTTTGTTGGTAATTTTATCAATACCTGGAGCTTTTCTCGGGTTAAAGTTACTAATAGCATTATCGACATCTTGAAAACGAAGTCTAAAAGGTACGGGAGGTTTAACTGCATATGGCGGCATATCAGCTTCATCATTCAGTCCGTCAATGGCAAACACGTTTCTCAAGTGGTTAGTGTACAGCATTCCCTTTTCGGAGTCACTGCTGGCCCAGACCCCAGTTGGAGTACGCAAGGGTGGCTTAGATCTAACGGGTTTCTTTAACCCTCTTGCTGCTTTCCACAAAGAATAATCGGATTGAGGACTACCATCGAGGCTTTCCAAATATGTTGTGAGGGAAGCCACTCTTTGGACTTCAAGCAAATTTCTTAGTTGACTTCCGCATTCTCGAAGCCTAGCTTTAAGCTGGGGAGACCTGCAAAGTTGCCATTCTCTTCTGATTCTTCTTTTTTCTGAGACAAGGTGCTCGATTTCAGAAGAACAAGTTCTGCTATTCATATTTCTAAAATTTGTAGTGGTAGCATGTTGCACGGCTTTTATAATATTTTGGGAAAAATCATTAATTGACTCATCAATATCCTCTGGAGTTCTCAAAGATATATTTTCCGTACAATGAGTACTTAAATATTTTTTATATTTCAGCCAATTCACTCTAGACTGGAATACACCTATGTCGTTAAATGGGGATCCAATATTCTGGGGGAAACATATAGAGACCATAGTAGGTGAGTGATCGGAGGACAAATCCAATAAAGGCTCCACATGCATCCATTCTAAGGGGACGTTTTTACGATTCCAAAGTCAATAATATATGGGATCTTTCGCTGGTCAGATGGCCAATAGGTGGGACATCCGCTGGAGATTACATCTAAACCCAATTTTGATATAGTATCAAAAAGCACACGGCCTTTCGGGGTGAAAAATCTTGAGCCCCTAAATGTGTGTTGTTCTAAATGAAAATGTAAGCAAAACGAAGCAACTGACACATACATTAGAGATGTGTGTTGGGTTTTATTGACATAATCGATAAACCGGCAACATCAATACAAAACTGTTAGGGAATGCCAGATTAATATTGATGTCGTCTTAAATTCATGTTGCCATAATATTGCCGACGGTATTGCCGCCGACAATCTGAATATGGGCGAATAATTAATTATAAACAATTTCAGTTCATAGTTTAAATTCCTAAAAAAGCTAATTTTATTTATTAAAATAATAATTTATAAAAATGAATTTATTTTTTAATGAATTACTTTAAAATGTTAATAAATAATGTTTTTATATATTCCTTATTCTGATTTAGCTTCATATACTCGTATGTACCTCAACAAATTAAAAAAAAAATGCGCTTCAACTAAGACATCATTACTGTTTAGCTGCAAAAATCCAAATGAAAAATATATCATATCATATCATATCATATCATATCATATCATATCATATATCATATATCATATCATATCATATATCATATATCATATCATATCATATATCATATCATATCATATATCATATCATATCATATCATATCATATCATATCATATCATATCACATCATATCATATCATATCATATCATATCATATCATATCATATCATATCATATCATATCATATCATATCATATCATATCATATCATATCATATCATATCATATCATATCATATCATATCATATCATATCATATCATATCATATCATATCATATCATATCATATCATATCATATCATATCATATCATATCATATCATATCATATCATATCATATCATATCATATCATATCATATCATATCATATCATATCATATCATATCATATCATATCATATCATATCATATCATATCATATCATATCATATCATATCATATCATATCATATCATATCATATCATATCATATCATATCATATCATATCATATCATATCATATCATATCATATCATATCATATCATATCATATCATATCATATCATATCATATCATATCATATCATATCATATCATATCATATCATATCATATCATATCATATCATATCATATCATATCATATCATATCATATCATATCATATCATATCATATCATATCATATCATATCATATCATATCATATCATATCATATCATATCATATCATATCATATCATATCATATCATATCATATCATATCATATCATATCATATCATATCATATCATATCATATCATATCATATCATATCATATCATATCATATCATATCATATCATATCATATCATATCATATCATATCATATCATATCATATCATATCATATCATATCATATCATATCATATCATATCATATCATATCATATCATATCATATCATATCATATCATATCATATCATATCATATCATATCATATCATATCATATCATATCATATCATATCATATCATATCATATCATATCATATCATATCATATCATATCATATCATATCATATCATATCATATCATATCATATCATATCATATCATATCATATCATATCATATCATATCATATCATATCATATCATATCATATCATATCATATCATATCATATCATATCATATCATATCATATCATATCATATCATATCATATCATATCATATCATATCATATCATATCATATCATATCATATCATATCATATCATATCATATCATATCATATCATATCATATCATATCATATCATATCATATCATATCATATCATATCATATCATATCATATCATATCATATCATATCATATCATATCATATCATATCATATCATATCATATCATATCATATCATATCATATCATATCATATCATATCATATCATATCATATCATATCATATCATATCATATCATATCATATCATATCATATCATATCATATCATATCATATCATATCATATCATATCATATCATATCATATCATATCATATCATATCATATCATATCATATCATATCATATCATATCATATCATATCATATCATATCATATCATATCATATCATATCATATCATATCATATCATATCATATCATATCATATCATATCATATCATATCATATCATATCATATCATATCATATCATATCATATCATATCATATCATATCATATCATATCATATCATATCATATCATATCATATCATATCATATCATATCATATCATATCATATCATATCATATCATATCATATCATATCATATCATATCATATCATATCATATCATATCATATCATATCATATCATATCATATCATATCATATCATATCATATCATATCATATCATATCATATCATATCATATCATATCATATCATATCATATCATATCATATCATATCATATCATATCATATCATATCATATCATATCATATCATATCATATCATATCATATCATATCATATCATATCATATCATATCATATCATATCATATCATATCATATCATATCATATCATATCATATCATATCATATCATATCATATCATATCATATCATATCATATCATATCATATCATATCATATCATATCATATCATATCATATCATATCATATCATATCATATCATATCATATCATATCATATCATATCATATCATATCATATCATATCATATCATATCATATCATATCATATCATATCATATCATATCATATCATATCATATCATATCATATCATATCATATCATATCATATCATATCATATCATATCATATCATATCATATCATATCATATCATATCATATCATATCATATCATATCATATCATATCATATCATATCATATCATATCATATCATATCATATCATATCATATCATATCATATCATATCATATCATATCATATCATATCATATCATATATACACAAAATATCAAAGTTTTTTGATTTTCAGCATTCGAACCTGACAAACACGAAATTTTCGCTATTAGACGAGTATGATGGCATGCCAAGTGTGACCGTCCGCTTGAGTTATATTCTGCTCATAATTTTTCAAAGTTTATCTGTTGATAAGATTAAAAGATATTCTAATTATCGGATTTTTAAAAAATTACATACATATGTATAATGTCTACAATTAACTTTTACGCGCCGCTAACAACTATGTCGGGAATTAAACATCATGTTTCCGTGCTTTAAAACTTTTGCTGTTTAACAAGTTATAACTAATATGGCATCTTTTCTGTTATATGTGTGTGTATTTGTTACGCACATGCGATTAAACATATACATTTTATAACAAGATTAAATATGTATACTTAAATGTCACGCACACAACAACCTAGTGGTTGTAGGAAATTTGCAGGAAAAAGGAAAATAAAAAGGAATAAAGCAGAAACGATTGACTACAACATCTACATACGACTACAACTATTAAGCAGGACGAAAACTTTTTAATGTAAACGAATAATAATTATTCTCTTATTTTTTCCATTCTCAAAACGTTTACATATTTTTTTAAGGAGAGAGAATTTTTCAATAACTCTCAATGGAGCCCACACGATAACGGCGATGACACGTCTTCTTGATGGCGCACGTTTTATATTTTTTCTACACCTCAAACATACGCAGCTTCTTTTATCGTATTTTTTTCTTAAAAATAGATACATATCTTTTGCATACTTAAAAATAACTGAGAAATGCATAACAGCGATTAACCCTCAAAAATAAAGGAAAACACAGAATATCCAAACAAATTGAAAGAAAGTCTATAACAACGCCAGCATTAAGAGCAAAGGTGAAAGTTTGAGATGTTTTTATGTTGGAACATAAATGGAGAAGACATCACATTGATATTGAAACTAAAAATAATAATTTTGTTGTAAATAATAAAAAAAAAAAAAACTAAAAATGAACTAGTAATAAAAATTATAAAATTTTTGTTAAAGAACATTTCTATATAGTATGAATAAAAAAAAATACATACATTTCGTTCATTCGCAACATCTTCAGCCAACTGGGTTTTTGATTTATTAACGCAGAATTATTCTTCATATTTTTCCTCCTTACTCTAAATTTCTTTTTTCATAAAGGAATACATATAAATATGTAGGTATATATATTTTCTTAGTTATAACATTGAATGAAATGAGTGTTAAGGGATGGCGGATGGATACGGTTCGCGGTAATAGAAGGATTGACAATTTAATAAGTCATTTAAAAAAGCTTAAAAATAAATTAACTTAATTTATAAATGTTATGATCGTACTAAAAATGGCGACACAATGAAAAAAATACTAAAAGGCGGTATTTGCAGAATCGCAAAAAAATGAAAAAGTTATTTTTAGAATTGTTTTTAATGGTAGTGGTGGACCGAAATAATTGTTTTTTGAACCACTGTGATGTACATAATGCAGGGTTTGATAGAGAGTGTTGAGCTAAAGAGAGTAAAAAGTTGCTCCACACTTAGTGTATGGTCACACACAGCAACTTTAGTTGGGCAATTCTTGACTTTATAGAAGCTTTCGGTGAGGGGAATAAGAAGGGAGAAAGAATTGCCGGTACTCGGCAATTCTCAGCAATTCCTTACTTTTCTCTCATGTGTGTATGTGTATGTGCATATACAATGTAAATTACATAAAGCAAAAGGTAGAGAATTGCTCAAGAATTGCCGAAAAAAGTTTTTGTGTGTGGACAAGAAAGCAATTCCAAAAGAAAATTGCTAAAAAGTTCGGCAATTAAAATCGTTCTGTCTGACCACAGACTTAGCCAAATTCATTTGTTTCGTGTTGAATAAAAACCTGTATATCTTCCATTTGACGAGCTAATGTTCGGCGAGATATAGGCATTTCATTATTTATAAATGAAAATAAGAAAGATTTTCAAACTCTACTAATGTGGCATACATTACTACTGAAAAACAACCTAAAAAACATACATAAGACAGCTTGATCTCAATAGAATCTTTATTTTGCCAGTGTACAACAAACAAAATGCGTAATTAAGCAAAATAAAAAATTCCGCTACGGTCCTGCTTTGTTAAAATCTAGTAAGCTATTGCGTTAAATTTCATGTTTTCCTATCGTTTGTAATTGTATTAAGAGTTGCCATTGCTATTATTAATGATAGAAACAAAGAATACAAGTTGTTCTGCTTGTGGGGAGTAGTAAACGAATGAAGACGGAAACACACCAACACGTGTATATGGTATAGGTTTTTGTTTTTTAAATTTCGGTTTAAATGTAAAAATGTTTATTTTTGTTATTGTTAATGCTAAGAAATAGCATTTATCTATTTAGAACTTACTTGTTGATTATTTTTTTTAAGTTAAAAAGCAGTGTAATAAAATAAGTGTATGGTATGTTTGGGGGAATTTTAAGTAAGATCTTGGAAAATTTTAGCTTGGTAGCAAATCTAGTTAAACAAATCCCGATCAGTAATTTAGAATAACCGAACAAGCTCGTAATCTGGCCAAATCAGCGCCCGTCATTATTATAGGCTGTGAGTTTGACCAATACTTAAACATACGACTAATGATCTTCTTCTATAAAACTATTAAATTTGGATATCCAGCTTATTTAGATCGAAAGTTGCAGTTTAATTTTCAGTTCCTAATTCAAAAACGAAATTTTTCATATTCTGTTAGGTCTTTTAAGAATATATTCTTATCCGATTTATGATTTATCTATTGGAACTATTTCAAATTCAATTTAGAGTAAATGTGTGCGTAGATTTTGAGCAAGTAATGGCGAGGAAAGCAATATAAAACAAAATTTAAAAATATTGGGTTGTATTCATAGTTGAAAATAAAGCATACTTTAAGACAACTAAAGTCAACTTTTCTAAGAGTCGATTCTTAACTCATTCATAGACAAGTTAAAGTATAGTTTCGACGTTAAAGCCAACTCTAAATTTAAAACCAGCTGAACCTGTGTTTAACTCATTTAACAACACAGCCGCACTCCAATTTGCCTCTCTATCTCTTGGTATTTTCACTTGCTTAATATAAATCATTGATTGGCTGGCTAATAATATACGTATATGTATATACTTCACACTTACTATTTCTACTTTCTCTATTTTCCAAAATTTTTTCTCAAATCAACTTTTTTAAAAAATTATTAAAAAATAAACATAAGTTTTTACTATATTCTTAAAAAATGTAAAAAAGAAAATCAGTTGTTCAAGGTTGCCACTTTCCAATGTTTGATTAGAAATTGTGAGTAAACATTCAGGAAATAAAAGTTGAACACCCATTTAAAGTCAGTTCAATTTACATTATATTTTTTTTCAACTATGAATACAAAAAAAAAAGAAAAAAAAAAGAAAACAAGAGCTTTTTTCTTAAAGATTTATTTTAACAAGAGTCGAATTTAATGATTGATTATGAATACAGCCCATTAACTTTAAAATATAAATATTTTAAGATATACCTACATATATTCGAATTTTTTATGTATGTATATATAGGGTGTTTTTTTAAGCCCGATAGAACTTGAAATTGTAAAAAATAACACAAAAAATTAAATTTTGATGAAACATTTTTTTTATTTGTTTCAGTATACTCTGACAAATCATCATGAATAGACTCACGCTTGAACAACGCTACGAAATTATCCAAATTTACTTTGAAAATCAGTCGTCGATTCGCGCGTTGTTTTATCGCAAAATTGTGTTCAGCGATGAGGCGCTATATATATATATACATATATATATATATATATATATATATATATATATATATATATATATATATATATATATATATATATATATATATATATATATATATATATATATATATATATATATATATATATATATATATATATATATATATATATATATATATATATATATATATATATATATATATATATATATATATATATATATATATATATATATATATATATATATATATATATATATATATATATATATATATAAGCCGCAAGCCGTTATTGGCCAAATTGGCGGGAATACAACATATATACATACATAAAAAATTCGAATATATGTAGGTATATCTTAAAATATTTATATTTTAAAGTTAATGGGCTGTATTCATAATCAATCATTAAATTCGACTCTTGTTAAAATAAATCTGTAAGAAAAAAGCTCTTGTTTTCTTTTTTTTCCCCTTTTTTTTTTGTATTCATAGTTGAAAAAAAAATATAATGTAAATTGAACTGACTTTAAATGGGTGTTCAACTTTTATTTCCTGAATGTTTACTCACAATTTCTAATCATACATTGGAAAGTGGCAACCTTGAACAACTGATTTTCTTTTTTACATTTCTTTAAGAATATAGTAAAAACTTATGTTTATTATACCCTTCACAAAAATGTTAAGGGTATATATAAGTTTGTGATTCCGTTTGTAATTTCTACAGTTTTTTTTTTTGCGACCCTATAAAGTATATATATTCTGAATCAGAATTAATGGAAAAGTCGATTAAGCGATATCCGTCTGTCCGTCTGTCCGCTGTTGAAATACCGTTTCTGAGAAAACCATTAGACTTAGAAACTTTTTTCTTTCACCATTCTTTTACCCCATCGATTCATGGGTTTGCTATTGAAATTCAGTAATATCGGTCCACGTATAGCTGAGATATATTCAAAATTCCGAAAAAAGCCATTTTTTTGCAGTTTTGTATGAAAATTTTTGAAAACAAAAGTTGTTCGTTTTGCTTCAAACTTCACACACTTATTAAGCATGGTGACTAAAAGGCCAAAAATTTTTTTTTCAGATATCGGTCCATATATACCCGAGATATAGCCCAAATCGGATTTTTAATGAAAATGTCGCATAGGCGAAGCTAAATAACTTTTTTTTGCTCAAAAGCAGTTCTGGTAATAAAATTAGGTTACATAAATATGGAAAATGAAAATTTCCGATATCGGTCCATATATACCCGAGATATAGCCCAATCCGGGTTTTTCATGAAAATGTCGCGTAAGCGAACTTAAACAACTTTTTTGTGTTCAAAAGCAGTTCTGGTAATAAAATAGGGTCATATAAATATGAAAAATGAACATTTTCGATATCGGTCCATATATACCCGAGATATAGCCTAGACCGGGGTTTTCATGAAAATGCCGCGTAAGCGAACTTAAACAATTTTTTTGTGCTCAAAAGCAGTTCTGGTAATGAAATTAGGTTACATAAATATGGAAAATGAAAATTTCCGATATCGGTCCATATATACCCGAGATATAGCCTAGACCGGGTTTTTCATGAAAATGTCGCGTAAGCGAACTTAAACAACTTTTTTGTGCTCAAAAGCAGTTCTGGTAATGAAATAGGGTCATATAAATATGAAAAATGAAAATTTTCGATATCGGTCCATATATACCCGAGATATAGCCCAAATCGGGGTTTTCATGAAAATGTCGCGTAAGCGAACTTAAACAACTTTTTTGTGCTCAAAAGCAGTTCTGGTAATGAAATAGGGTCATATAAATATGAAAAATGAAAATTTCCGATATCGGTCCATATATACCCGAGATATAGCCTAGAACGGGGTTTTCATGAAAATGCCGCGTCAGCGAAATTAAACAACTTTTTTTGCTTAAAAGCGGTTCTGGTAACAAAATAAGGTTATATAAATATGAAAAATGAAAATTTCCCATATCGGTTCATATATACCGCAGATATAGCCTGGAACGGGGTTTTCATGAAATTGCCGCGTAAGCGAACTTAAACAACTTTTTTTGCTTAAAAGTAGTTTTGGTAATAAAATAAGGTTGTATAAGTATGGAAAATGAAAATTTTCGATATCGGTCTATATATACCCGAGATATAGCCCAAACCGGGTTTTTCATGAAAATGTCGCGTAAGCGAACTTTAACAACTTTTTTTTGATTAAAAACAGTTCTGGTAATAAGATCAGTTTATATAAATATGGAAGATAAAAATTTCCGATATCGGTCCATATATACCCGAGATATAGCCTAAACCGGGGTTTTCATGAAAATGCCGCGTAAGCGAACTTAAACAATTTTTTCGCCTTAAAGCAGTTCTGGTAATTAAATAAGGTTATATAAATATGGAAAATGAAAATTTCCGATATCGGTCCATATATACCCGAGATATAGCCCAAACAGGGTTTTTCATGAAAATGTCGCGTAAGCGAACTTAAACAACTTTTTTCACCTTAAAGCAGTTCTGGTAATGAAATAAGGTTATATAGGTAATAAAAATGAAAATTTCCGATATCGGTCCATATATACCCGAGATATAGCGCAAACCGGGTTTTTCATGAAAATGTCGCGTACGCGAACTTAAACAACTTTTTTTTGCTTAAAACAGTTCTGGTAATAAGATGAGGTTATATAAATATGGAAAATGAAAATTTCCGATATGGGTCCATATATACCAGAGATATAGCCTAAGCCGTGGTTTTCATGAAAATGCCGCGTAAGCGAACTTAAACAACTTTTTTCACCTTAAAGCAGTTCTGGTAATAAAATAAGGTTATATAAATATGGAAAATTAAAATTTCCGATATCGGTTCATATATACCCGATATATAGCTTAACAGGTTTTTTGATGAAAATGCCGAGTAAACAACTTTTTTGTGCTCAAAAGCAGTTCTGGTAATGAAATAAGGTTATATAAATATGGAAAAAGAAAAAATCCGATATCGGTCCATATATACTCGAGATATAGCCTGAACCGATTTTTCCAATAACATTTTTTTTTACTGAAAAGCAGTTCTTGTTATAAAAGAAGGTTACGAAAATAGAGAAAATTAAAATTTCTGATATCGGTCCATATATACCCGAGATATAGCCTAAATCGGGTTTTTCATGAAAATATCGCGTAAGCGAACTTAAACAATTTGTTGTGCTCAAAAGCAGTTCTGGTAATGATATAAGGTTATATAAATATGGAAAATTAAAATTTTCGATATCGGTCCATATATACCCGAGATATAGCCTGAACCGATTTTTCCATTAAAATTTTTTTTTTTTTGCTGGAAAGCAATTCTCGTTATAAAAGAAGGTTACTAAAATACAGAAAATAGAAAAATCCGATATCGGTTCATATATAACCGAGCATATTTAGGTCACATTTTTAATATACTATACATATTCGTGACTATCGTGAAGGGTATTTTAGATTCGGCCCAGCCGAATATACTACACTCTACTTGTTTTTTAATAATTTTTTAAAAAAGTTGATTTGAGAAAAAATTTTGGAAAATAGAGAAAGTAGAAATAGTAAGTGTGAAGTATATACATATACGTATATGATTAGCCAGCCAATCAATGATTTATATTAAGCAAGTGAAAATACCAAGAGATAGAGAGGCAAATTGGAGTGCGGCTGTGTTGTTAAATGAGTTAAACACAGGTTCAGCTGGTTTTAAATTTAGAGTTGGCTTTAACGTCGAAACTATACTTTAATTTGTCTATGAATGAGTTAAGAATCGACTCTTAGAAAAGTTGACTTTAGTTGTCTTAAAGTATGCTTTATTTTCAACTATGAATACAACCCAATATTTTTAAATTTTGCTTTATATTGCTTCCCTCGCCATTACTTGCTCAAAATCTACGCACACATTTACTCTAAATTGAATTTGAAATAGTTCCAATAGATAAATCATAAATCGGATAAGAATATATTCTTAAAAGACCTAACAGAATATGAAAAATTTCGTTTTTGAATAAGGAACTCAAAATTAAACTGCAACTTTCGATCTAAATAAGCTGGATATCCAAATTTAATAGTTTTATAGAAGAAGATCATTAGTCGTATGTTTAAGTATTGGTCAAACTCACAGCCTATAATAATGACGGGTGCTGATTTGGCCAGATTACGAGCTTGTTCGGTTATTCTAAATTACTGATCGGGATTTGTTTAACTAGAGTTGCTACCAAGCTAAAATTTTCCAAGATCTTACTTAAAATTCCCCCAAACATACCATACACTTATTTTATTACACTGCTTTTTAACTTAAAAAAAATAATCAACAAGTAAGTTCTAAATAGATAAATGCTATTTCTTAGCATTAACAATAACAAAAATAAACATTTTTACATTTAAACCGAAATTTAAAAAACAAAAACCTATACCATATACACGTGTTGGTGTGTTTCCGTCTTCATTCGTTTACTACTCCCCACAAGCAGAACAACTTGTATTCTTTGTTTCTATCATTAATAATAGCAATGGCAACTCTTAATACAATTACAAACGATAGGAAAACATGAAATTTAATGCAATAGCTTACTAGATTTTAACAAAGCAGGACCGTAGCGGAATTTTTTATTTTGCTTAATTACGCATTTTGTTTGTTGTACACTGGCAAAATAAAGATTCTGTTGAGATCAAGCTGTCTTATGTATGTTTTTTCAGGTTGTTTTTCAGTAGTAATGTATGCCACATTAGTAGAGATTGAAAATCTTTCTTATTTTCATTTATAAATAAAGAAATGCCTATATCTCGCCGAACATTAACTCGTCAAATGGAAGATATACGGCTTTTTATTCAACACGAAACAAATGAATTTGTCTAAGTGTGGAGCAACTTTTTACTCTCTTTAGCTCAACACTCTCTATCAAACCCTGCATTATGTACATAACAGTGGTTCAAAAAACAATTATTTCAGTCCACCACTACCATTAAAAACAATTCTAAAAATAATTTTTTCATTTTTTTGCCATTCTGCAAATACCGCCTTTTAGTATTTTTTTCATTGTGTCGCCATTTTTAGTACGATCATAACATTTTATATAACCGCTAAATGGCATGCTTAAGTGGGCTCCCTTACAAAATATTAGCTTTTAACATTTTAGGGTCAAACGCTCTAAATAGCCCCCAGGACTCGTAAAAGAGCCGAATGTATGAGTGACTTCCAACATTTTTGTCCCAATACAAAAGCTTAATTTAAAAAAAAAAAATAATAAATTTTTTTATTGACGAGTATTACATATATGTATATTAACTGCCTTATTTATAAAAAATTGTTCATGTTTATTAAGCTGTTATTGTACTGATTTCTATAGAAAATTTGTGTAATAAGAGCTAAATAAGCATGGAAAATGTTTTACAAATAAGGCCGTGTTTCTTTACTCTTTACTTTGGGAACCCAATTAGAACGGAAATCATTCCCGGTCTTTAAAATTGAGCAAATGAGAGCGATATTGAGAGTACAAAATGGTTCTTCTTCTTACACGAAACAGCTCGTACTTTTTCTTCGGGCTAGTTTGTGCAAGTAGTTAAGCAATCAGCTGTTTGAAAAATAAACAATAACAAAGAAAGAAAATTCACTTCAGTCAACTTTTATACAAATTATTTCAATGATTTTATATTAAAACTATATATATAAAAAAAGTAAATGCAAAAGACTTTAAAGCCCCAAAGGTGTTAAAATGCATATTATTTTTTCGTACAACGGCATGACAATTTTTATTGCCGCATTTAAACAGAGCATATGTTTCTTTTTGAGCTAGAAATTTGGCGTTTTGCGTTCCCGTACTTCTGGTAAATTTAATCATGTGTGTGAAGATAAATTTAAAAATTTTTAACCTCAGCCACAAACCTGCTATTTTAACATACCTCTGTTAATATACTAACATGGCTCTGTTAAGCATGAAAATCGCAATTTAAGTGTTAATAAAAATGTGTTTTAAACCAATAATTTTAACAAATTTATACGAAACAATTTGAGATAATTTTCTTAAATCAAAATCTGTAAAGACGGGTTATAAAAGTTTTAAAAGAACCCTCCAATCAAAGAAAATTGCACGAACTTAAAATTGCAAATATTATAAAATTTTTCAGAAATAAAAAAGATGGGCGAAAAAAAATTATTGGAGATCACTCCTTAGGCCGTCCGTAACGATGTCCAATGGTCAAAAGTCGTAACAGTGCGTTTTTTTAGAAATAACAACCATTTTTAAAAAAATTACCCTTTGTAATTTGAAAATGGACTTTGGTCCCTTTTACGAAAATGGTAGGATATGGGTGAAAAAAAATTATTGGAGATCACTCTTTAGGCCGTCTGTAACGATGTCCAATGGTCAAAAGTCGTAACAGTGCGTTTTTCTAGAAATAACAACCATTTTTAAAAAAATTACCCTTTGTAATTTGAAAATGGACTTTGGTCCCTTTTACGAAAATGGTAGATGGGCGAAAAAAAATACTGGAGAGCACTCCTTAGGCCGTCCGTAACGATGTCCAATGGTCAAAAGTCGTAACAGTGCCTTTTTCTAGAAATAACAGACATTAAAAAAAAAAAAAACTTTTTCATGCCTCACGCAACGTTTTCACCAGATCCTTGTGATTTTTTCCTGTTTCCAAGATTGAGGAAATTAAAACCAAATCGCTGAGAGAACTCAAGCCAATACAAAAAAGTGCATGTCACAAATATTGGAAAAAACATTACAGGTGTATTATGATCTACGAGGAATACTTTGAAGGGGAACAAACATAAACTGCTAAATAAATATATATTTATTTATTTATTTACTTAACCGAGCCCCCAATGGGCCATATATAGTTAATAGTATAATTAAACTTAATGTACAATTCAAAAAATAAGCATTGATAAAAATTCATTCGTTAATGTAAAAGAAAAGAAGCGTTATGAAAAACATAAAATTTAGGGCATATAAACTGACAACGTTATAATTGTGATGCAAAATGGTTAAAGAAATTTTTTTTAGCAGTAGGTAATGAACAGTAAAATGATCTAAAGCTGACAGGAAGCCCATTCCAAATTCTGGCAGTTCTGACTACGAATGAACGTTCAAATACTGAGATTGAAATTCTGGATATAATGATTTGTGGGGAACGAGAAGATCGTGAGAATATGAAATTATCGCATAAGTAACCGGGAGTCCTTGTAGATATTATTTTATAAAAAAGAGTAAGTATTTTTAAACGTACGTATGCAGTGAAAGTAATTCCAAAAAAGGATTTAACATATGCAGACACGTGCTCACGTATTTTCAAACCATATACGTACCGTATTATTCTGTTTATAAGTCCATTTACAACTTTGAAATTATTCCTGTTAGATGCCGAAAAGACTTCAATACAATAATTTATAGACGAAATAAGAAAAGCATGCGCAGTTATAATTTTTACTCTTATTGGAAGATTGTATTTTATAATATATAAATAAATAAATTATTATGGTTAATCACATCAAAAGCTTTAGATAAATCCAAACCGATGACGACACCAACTTCAGGATTGTTAAGGTGTTTTCTTATCCTGTCAGTCAAAGACAATAAAAGTGTGGTAGTACTGAAACCTTTACGATAGCCACTATGACATACGCTAAATAAATTCCTTCCAACAATATAAGCAGTTATTTGTTTGACCATTAAATTCTCCATAACTTTTGACAAACAGGGCAATATACTAATGGGACGAAAGTTATTAGTACCTGGTCCAGGTTTTCTTATTGGTACAATTCTGCCAACTTTCCATATTGATGGGTAATGTGATGTCATTACTATAGTGTTACAGATATGTAATATGTACTTCTCAATAGAAGGATATAAAATTTTTAAGAATTTTATAGGTAACTCATCGACTCCTAAGGAATTCGATTTAATAATGAAAAACGCTTCTCTCAAATCAGTTAGGTTGAATCCACGAAAAGAAAAATTAGCTAAATTACTATTCATATTAACTAGATTACAGAATTTATCTGACTGGAAAGAGGAAAAAATACTGTTTAACAAATCGGGGTCCTCAGAGATAGGTAAGTCTTGTTTAACAGCACACCCAATTTCTTTGAGCATTTTCCACGTAAAGGCACTGTCTGTACTATTAAATCTTAATCTACACTCTCTAGCCTTTAACCGTCTAAGAACTTTTTTAACATGATTTCTGTATTTACAATACGTACGCCAATTTTGCTCTGATCTACTTTCACAGTACCCCTATACGCTAATTCTCGCAAATGTCTTGCTTGCTTAACCTCTTCATTAAAAAAAAAATTATTAGTGATATTCATATTCTTACGCCTAATGGGGACACTATTAAGAAGATTATGCAAAATTGAGTTAAAATGTTCAAACTGAGCTTCCACATCTGAGGTTTCAAAAATGGGACTAAAATCAGAAGCAAGAACCAAACGTTCCAGAAGATTAAAATCAATTGCATTATAATCTCTGAATTCGGTAAACTCATTATTCTGATATTTCGGGAGCTCTAAGCTCACACATATAGTTAAAAGCATGTCTAGATAAACTCGGAGTTTAAAACTGCAGTGTTACTTACAGCAGTGTTACTTACAAGAAAGTAGTCTAATAACGACACAGAGTTTTCTCTAATATCATAATGGGTAGGTTTAGAGTTATGAAAATGAAATTATTAAAAATGAAATTCGCCCCTTGAATTGAGCAGTATATGCATATATCAGTTAAGCTAGAAGAGCGGTAGAAGTAATGTAAGCGAAATGCCAACAATAACAGTTTTTTGTTTTGTCCTTAAGATTAATGTAAAATATTTACAAATCAATTAAGTCCTTTCATAAAAAATAATAATAACATCATTACTTCATCACTGTTTAGTAAAAAAATTAATTTAAAGGATTACAAATTGAGTATTGTGCCAATGAATTTTTATAGTTTTAAAAGCACTTCTTATTTTTTTTTTTTTTTGTGATTAGATTAAATTTTTTGTTAAAAATATTTTAAAAAAATCTAAATCAGTTAAGCATTTGAACACAGTTAAAGCAATTAGAAAAATATAAATAATAACAAAATTTACAAGATAAAGTAACATTTAAACAAATTATATAGTGAAGTTTCAAAATCTGTCGTCTTCTTCCTCCAAGAACTAAATTTTTGTTTAACAGAACTACATTTGCACTGCATAGCTTATGTTATGTTGTAAAGGCTGCCAGAATACTAAATTGAGAGGTACGAGTACAACCATACCACTTAAGAAATACTACCAACTTCAGGATTCCTAGCATAATAACAACAACAGTAATGCAGCGATCTCTTTTCCATAAAGGAATAAATATTTATAATGGACTTCCTAATAATATAAAAAACGAAACAAATATCAAAGTTTTTAGAAGAAATGTTGAGAAATATGTTATTATTATTTTTTCACATACACAATTTTATGTATAAAGATATACACAATAAAAATATTTGTGTATATCTTTATTTTACTTTATTGTTTTTGATACAAACTTAAATTCGTTTATATACGAGGCCTGATCAAAAAATAACCGTTATTTTCAAATTTCTTCAGATACGTATGTTTGATTTTCGTTTTTCTGTTATGTTGGTAGACATGTCTGTTATATATGTTGGCAATATCAGCCATTTTGGATTGTCAGTATGTTTTTGACAGTTAAAAAGGTTAGTCGTGTTTTGGTGTGCTCCTCAGTTTTTTGCTATTCGAAAAAATAGATAAAAAAAATTTGTTTTAAGTTTTGTGTAAAAATTGAAATTAAATTCGCAAGGACTTTTGAAATGTTGACTGTGGTGTTTGGAGAGTGTACTGCGAGCAGGACACAAGTTCAATTGTGGTATAACCGGTTTAAGGAAGGCCGAGAAGATGTCTATGGCAGTGCTCGTCCTGGTTGCCCGAGCACGTCAATAGCCGATGAAAACATTAAAGCAGTGAAGAAAATGATTTTGGATAATCGTCGAATCACTATCAGAGAGGTTGCTGATGGTGTTAGCATATCGTTCGGCTCATGCCAAGCAATTTTTACGGATGTTTTAGGTATGAAATGTACGGCAGCAAAGATTGTTCCAAAATTGCTAAATTTTTAGCAAAAACAACGGTATATATATATGGTATAACCGGTTTAAGGAAGGCCGAGAAGATGTCTATGGCAGTGCTCGTCCTGGTTGCCCGAGCACGTCAATAGCCGATGAAAACATTAAAGCAGTGAAGAAAATGATTTTGGATAATCGTCGAATCACTATCAGAGAGGTTGCTGATGGTGTTAGCATATCGTTCGGCTCATGCCAAGCAATTTTTACGGATGTTTTAGGTATGAAATGTACGGCAGCAAAGATTGTTCCAAAATTGCTAAATTTTTAGCAAAAACAACGCCGTATGGACATCGCTCAGGAGCTATTGAGCATAGTCAACGACGATCGAGATTTCCTCAAAAATGTCAGGTGACGAATCATGCGTGTATGGCTATGACATTGAATACAAAGACCAATCATCCCAATGGAAGCGTCCAGAAGGTTTTGCTCACTGTTTTCTTCGACTGCAATGGCGTGGTGCATCATGAATTCTTGCCACAAGGTCGTGCAGTCAATAAGAAATACTACCTTCAAGTTTAGCGTCGTTTGCGCGAAGCAATTTATCAGAAACACACAAAATTGTGGGGAAAACAATCATTGATTTTGCACCCTGATAACGCACCAGCTTACACATTGATGCTTGTGCTTGAGTTTTTGACCAAAAACAAAACCATTATCATGCCTCAACCACCGTATTCACCGGACTTAGCCCCCGCTGACTTTTTCCTCTTCCCAAAACTGAAAGCACCGATGAAAGGAAAGCGTTTTGCTAAGATTGAGAAGATAAAAAAATCGAAAGAAGCGTTTTAGAAGCGTTTCGAGGATTGAAAAACCGTTGTATGTTATATCTGAGGGGGATTACTCTGAAAGGGACAAGATTGATGAATAAATAAATCATTTATGAAAAAATAAAAAATAACGGTTTTTTTTTATCAGACCTCGTATATTTTCTAGTTGCATAATTTATTTAAATTTGATTACAAAAATGTTGTGAGCAAAATACTCCGTCATCAAAAATGACACAAATTTTCATGTTATTTAATTGCTTCTTTGTTATAATTGATTCCCCATTTCGTGAAAAGAGAAAGATAATAATTTAAGCACACAACTTGCGCATTTTAGAAGCGTTTCGAGGATTGAAAAACCGGTGTCTGTTATATCTGAGGGGGATTACTCTGAAAGGGACAAGATTGATGAATAAATAAATAATTTATGGAAAAATAAAAAATAACGGTTATTTTTTTTTTATCAGATCTCGTATATTTTCTAGTTGCATAATTTATTTAAATTTGATTACAAAAATTTTGTGAGCAAAATACTCCGTCATCAAAAATTAAACAAATTTTCATGTTATTTAATTGCTTCTTTGTTATAATGGATTCCCCATTTCATGAAAAGAGAAAGTTAATAATTTAAGCACACAACTTGCGCATTTTAGAAGCGTTCGGAGGATTGAAAACCCGGTGTCTGTTATATCTGAGGGGGATTACTCTGAAAGGGACAAGATTGATGAATAAATAAATAATTTATGAAAAAATTTAAAATAACGGTTATTTTTTATCAGACCTCGTATATTTTCTAGTTGCATAATTTATTTAAATTTGATTACAAAAATTTTATGAGCAAAATACTCCGTCATCAAAAATGAAACAAATTTTCATTTTATTTAATTGCTTCTTTGTTATAATGGATTCCCCATTTCATGAAAAGAGAAAGTTAATAATTTAAGCACACAACTTGCTTATGAAATAAAAAGCTTTTAAAACATAAAAAATAAAATAAGCCAACTACAATAAAAGTGTAAACAATTTTCTAAACTGGCCGCCTATTTTGATGCAGAATAAACAAATTAACTGTTTCTTATTGTATAAGCATAATTAAACAAAAGTTTTTTGAAAGTTCTATAAATAACGCTACGCCAATTGCTTCATTTGCGATAAGCATGTGATTATAAAGCGTACCAAAAATGATCAAAAGCTCATCTGCTACAATTGTGTACAAATAATTACGAAAAAGCCTTTTAAAGGATTAAAATGCAAATCAGAAGCTCAGACGTGTAGTCGATTGTTTAAAAATAGATGGAGAAGATCGTTTCCAGAAGATAGTGACAATGTATACTCATAAAAAAAGTACACTTAAGTATTTGTCCTCAAATTTCATCACTGGTTATATCCATTACTTATAGTGAAAGGCCAATGCAAGCGGCATGGGCACCGGGCGGCAACAATGTGACCCATTTACAAAAAATTATATTTTTTATAAAAATATTCGTACATAAATTTCAACATATTGAATTTAATTTGGCAGTGCCGTTAAAGGCGGCCGAGCGGCAATGTTGAACTCAGTTTAACTTTTTGTTTTGCCGCTTCAATTTGTCAAACAAAAAAATTAAAGAAATAAATAAAAAGAAAAAATTAATTTTCGGTTTTGAAAGTTCAACAATTGAATTTGTTTATTTATTTTGGCTTTAAAAAAATCAAAATGTTTTTTTGTTTAAGCTTCGAAGCACAAATTTTTCTTCAATTAGCCGCGTTCATTTGCCTACAACAAATAAACTCAAGCGGCATACAGAACAGGTGGTTGCCGCTCGTTGCCGTAAGCCGCTTACATTGGCCTTTCACTATTATACGCAAAAAATATCCAGTAGCAAGTACATTTGTGTATTACTTTTTTGTATACACGCGACAGTTTTGTACGTTGTACATAAAGAATCCTGCAAATAATATTGGACTAAGTGATCCAATTTAAATAAAACAAACAAGTTACAATGCAGACATGGACCACGTCATTATAACATTATCATATGTAATGCAGACTTGAACCATTTCACTGTTAAAGAGTTGGACCATTTGTTTGTTTGCTTCTATGTAAAATAAAATAAGGTAAAAATTCGAAACTAAGCATGGTTCCATATCTGCTTAAGGTGCCATATGGGGTGATCTATTGAGTTGTATTAGATGCTTTGACATGGACTGTAATTGTCACTAACCGACTGGAGTACTCCATGGAGTAGTTTTGACACCACTCTTTTTTAATACAACAAAGCTGGGTTCCATTCCTTGGACAGCATATGTAGGTGTTATCAGAGGATAACAGCTACATATGCAGTGCATTGTACCAGAACTACGAAAATAGGTTGTGAGGAGGGGAAAAGAGGTAGTAGTGGTTATGAACATTTTACTTGAACTTTCCAACGTTATAACAGACAGAAAACACGTCTGTAGGTAACTTATTCCATAGGCGGTGCGTGCGGCCGAAGAACGAATTCTCCCTGTAATGCGTTGTACGATTCCCCGGGCAATCCGCCACAAGTGAATGAGCCCTGGGCGATAACCGCGTGTTACGTAAAAATGTGTGGGCTTCGGTAACAAGATCCCTAATCTATGTGGTGACACCAATTCAATGATATATTTTATTAATACTTCTACTACGGTAACTGGTTTAAATATAGGTATTTTAACTTTGACGGAGGGCGAAGTTTCTGATGCAATTGTTCATGTTAAGAACATTGTAAAATCTGATTGTGATGGCCTATGCTTTTTTTTTCTTTAAGAAAACCGCAGCGTCTTTAGTTCCTGCTCTAAGTTTTATTTTTAATTTGTCGCTTAGGGAGGGGGAATTTATTAGTAAGTGGAAATCTGCAATTGTAGTTACTGTTTTTAAAGATGGTTTGAGAGATGATGTAATATGCTATAGGCCTTTATATAAATTATCCATTGTTTCAAAAATCTTCGAGCACGTTATTTATAAAAAATTATTTTTCATAACTACACCCTCCATATGAACAGGGTTTTTATGCTGTTACCAATCTTACTTTATTTAGTGAATACTGCTTAAAGGCGTTTGTGCTTGGCGGTCAAGTTGAAGTAATTTGTACGGATTTTTCTGAAGCATTAGATAAAGTTTCTCATGCATTACTGTTGTCGAACTTAGAATTTCACTCTTCCTTCCTTTTATGGATTAAGTCCCACTTAACTAACTAAAAGAACTTATTTCGTGCTCATTGAAAATTATACTTCTATGCCATACTATCAAATCTTTTATACGTGGATGATTTAAAATTTTTCTTGAAATTAGATTCTGATAGAGATGCTTATATTATGAAAAATGAGCTTAATAACCTTACAGATTGGTGTCATCTTAATAATTTGCATTTAAATATTAATAATTGTGTGCATGTTTCTTTTCATAGATCAAGGAATTCGTCTGTTTTTAATTTCAAAGTTGGTGGTGTTCTATTGAATTCGTCGAATACAACACTTGATTTAGGCGTGGTGTTTGGCAGCTCACTATCATTTGTAAAACACGTAGAATATATTCTTCCAAAGCGTTTAAAATGCTTGGCTTTATTAATAGAAATTGCTCCGAATTTTCCGATGTATACACTTGAAAACATATTTGTACGTCATTTGTACGATCCAAGTTAGAATATGCTGCAAACGTTTGGAGTCCACATGTTTTCTACACCTTGGGTCACGTATTGAGAGACTTCAACGCTTATTTGTTAAATTTGCTACCCTACCTCTGTCATATCTAGCTAGAGTATCTTATGAACCTAAATGCTTTTTCATTGGATTGCGACGCAAAGTACAAACTGCTTTATTTATTTTTGATATTATTCATTTTGTATTCCCCCGAGGAATCTTAGATTTCCAAAACTTTTTGAAGTGCCGTTTCATCGCACTAGTTACGCTTGTTCCGAAGTTCTAACTCGTTGTCTCATCTATCTTAGTGCCGTAAACGACAATATGCAGAAACAATCCAATTCTTTTATTGAATTTAGCACTGAAAAAAAAAGTTTGAACTTCTGCTTCTTAATATGCGGAAATAATATGTTTTTCTATGTTTATAAAGTTTAATTATAAGTCATTATTATTATTGTTATTATTTGTAGTTTATCTTTCATAGTCTGTAAGAATCTTTGTTCTCATCCATAGACTGAAAGTAAGTAAATAACTAAATAAATAAATTAAAATAAATAAGTAAATTAAAATAAATTAAATAATAATCAAATCTTTAGCTGTCTCCCAGCTAAAGATTTGATTATTATTTTTTTTGTCTTCTTCAATCAATAATTATTGATCACAACAAATTTGTATTGTAAAAAGTCCTTCTTAAGAAAAAAACTTAAGAAAGGAAAAATTTGAACTATAACCCGAGGTAGGTACATACGCATAAACCAAGAAATTTTTAATTTAAAAATTATAAAGTTCAACAAAAATTTAACAAATTAATAAAATACATCTAATTTGTCAAAATTTATTTTAAAATACCCCTAAATAGTGTTACAATATTTTTTTATATATTGTTGAAAAGGAATTTGGTTGATAAAATCATTATTTTTAAATTTAAATTACTTTTTAAGAAGTAAAAAAAAATGCATCGTATACATCGTTTAGTTACATAAATATAATGATAGCGTAGAGAGTAAAAAATAAAATGAAGAGCTACGAGGGAAAAAAAGAGAATATTTTCTCGTACACAGCATACACAAACTTAGAATATGATAATGCAACACAAAGACATTACATTGATGGCAGGAAGTCATCAAAAGTATTATTAGAACATTTTAATTTTCATTGATTTCTTGAAAATGATAGACTATAAAGTTACGTATTTGCACATATCTTTTAAATCATTAAATTGAACCGGACTTTAATGTTGATGATAGTGTATCATGGTATTGATGATATTTCGTCATAAAATTTATTTTACTTGGCCATTTTTCTGACGTTAATGAGTTTACACATCCATGAGATGGAATCCCAATTATAGTTGGGCTGATGTTAGTGTGCCATTCTACTGAAAATATTTTGTTATTACATTGACTTTTAGCAATTTCTTTGGTATTGGAGTTTCATTGAATTTATAACATGCTCATATCAAACGTATTCCGATAAAGCATCCACATGATGTTAGTATGACATGTAATTGTTGAAATAATTGTTATAATTGCCACTATTGATAATTAAAGCATGTAATGGTTGTCATCAAGCGATGAAAAGTGTCATGGGGTGAAAAATGATGACATTTGGCCATGCATTGATGTAAAAATACATCACAGTTACGACAGGTTTTCTACGAGTGTAGTTTGATGTACTACAGTAGCTTGATGTACAACAGGTCTGTTCTAAATAGTCCAAATGTATAATTAAATTGACTCCCACGCATTTTTTTGCGTATCACCAATTTTCACCCTGTAAAAGAATTCACTGCTCTATTAGATTCTAGTTCATTGAAACTTTTAGTTTAGTGTACAATAATAGCTGACAGGTATATTCCAGATAGTCCACATGTGGCATTGAAGTGACTCACGTGAACATTTTTTGCGTATCTCCCAACTAGCACCTACTGTAAAATTTTTCCAGAGCTACAATTAAACTTAAGTCTGCAATATTCTAGTACTTCTTATTCAGTCTTTTAGTTGTATATACAGTAATGATTGGAGGGTCTGGTTGAGATAATCCCATATTTCATCATATACACATATTTGAGATCCAGTTAAATTCAATTCCGGATAACAAGCTTCCAGAAAACAACAGAGTAAAGTCTCAATTGATTTCAATACTGGAATCATGGAGCAGTGTTTTGACTTCCAATCTCGTACACGTGTTTTTACTGTTGTCCGTGTTTGTTATATACATATAGTTTATTATTAACCTTTTTTTACCAAATTCAATCGGAATAAGCAGGAATAAGAAGTGCATTGTCTTCCATCCTGTGTGCAGTGTTGTCTTTTTTAACTGTCGTCCTCGTTAATATGCTCATTAACAATTTATTTTGTATATACTTGATTCATTACCTTACCGTGTGGAAAGTGTTGGACTGAATTTTGTTAGTCTGAGCACTGAACAGTTTTTACTAATTTAATTCTAACATTTTAAATACCGTGATGTTTATTTTTTACCTTTCCATGCTGTTAATAATATGTTCAAGTCAAAAGTCCACACACACTACTCCCTTTTTTCTCCTCATAATACATTTTCCTAGTTCCAGTACAATACAGTGCATACGAATAAAAATATACTTTTATATATTTTTTTATTTTGAGATGTTTTCTTCAAATTGTAAAAAAGTAATTGAATTATTTTATATTTTGTAAAAAAAAAAATTTAAATGTGTTTTTTAACATTGGGGTCAAACTTAGTTAACAGAGGTGTGGGACGTATTTAACTTAAGAGTTTATCTTCACACCCTTAGACGGGTATCCTCCCTTCTCGCAATTGAATATCACTCCTCGCATTTGAACTTTTGTAAAGAAACGCAAGAGTAAAAAGTGTGTGCTTAATTTGCCTACCTTTGGGTTGACAGTCAAATTGGATTTCATGCAAGCCTAATGGTTGCTGGCATTATAACATATACAAGACAACGATGGAAAGGAAAGAGGGATTGATGATCAGTTATATGAATATTAATCAGCATTTTTGGAAACCTGGGAGAAAAAATCGTTCTCATCCCACATGTCATATGATTTCTAAAGCTACCTGTTATTTCGAATAAAGTTGAAGGAACAAATTCAACTTTGGTATGTTGGCGAATTCGAATTTAATTGTTATTGATTTTACTGTTAATTATCCAGTGTACATATCTTCAAATAAACTGAGGCCAAGGATTTTGCTTTTTTTCTGCATTACTGCGCAATAATTAAATTCTGATTTGAATCGAAGCGTTAAAATGTCATGTGCAATAAAAATATCGCTAAGACTGATAGTGGAATTGAATGTGATACCTGCAAACTGTGGTACCATGCAGCTTGTATAGATATTGCAAGTGAGCTTTAGAACCGTATGGATAAAAATTAAAGCATAAGTTTAAACTGCTCCAAATGCCTTTCAAATCCGGCGCTCAAGCGTAATTTAGATGCCAAAAAGAGTATTGAGGCTTTGGTAAAAAAGTTTATGGATAGATTTCCTTGGTTTAAAAAGTGCTCTTGAAGCGTTTTATAACGTACAAGTATTGTTAATTATTTTTTATTTTTGTTTAAAACATTTTTGTATACTCAGGCTAAGCTGCACACCAAATTCGGTCAAATGCGAAAATTTTTCTCATTGTTTACTTCGACTGCAATGGCGTGGTGCAACATGAATTGTAGCCACAAGATCGTACGGTCAATAAGGAATACTTTCTTGAAATTATGCGCTGTTTTCAAGAAGCAATTCCTCAGAATCGCACAGAATTATATCTGAGGGGGACTACTTTGAAAGGGACAAGATAGTTATTGATGAATAAACACGTTTTGAACAAATGAAAAGTATTGGTTATTTTTTGATCAGACCTCGTATGTATTACCAATAAATAAAATAAACCGATTACATATTATTTTCTCTAAAATATTAAAAATCTGTATCGATTTGTTTATTTTTATTTATATGATGTGGAGTTCCGTTATCTTGTGAGCTTCTATCTTTAATTTTATCAATATAAATATTTGTTGAGGTTATTTATTATCGGTATAATTAGGTTTGCTGTACTTTCGTTTGTGGGTTGTATTTTTAGTTGTCCTGCATATCGAATTCAGAATTCTGCCTACATACATACATATTTCTTTAAAATATTTAATAATGAAATTAATTATAATCAAAAAATTATACACAGATTGTTTCCTAGCTGGCTATATAGGGCATTTCGCAGAAGCTACACTAATCTAATTTAGGTTGTTAGGATATAAAGTTGAACGTTTGAGGATATATTTCATTGATGCTATGAAATGTCGACAGTTGGGAAACATAGAAAAGAAGCTGTGTATAATTTTTTGATTGTTATCAATATTAGAAGCTAATATAGTCAATAAATCTCATTTGTTAGATACTAACTACAAATATTTATAACTATATTTGATATTTTATATCTATAAGCTAATTTATTGCGACAATATCCCTGCAATGTACGCGCAAGTTGCGTTATCTTACGAAACGACTTTACGCATAAAAAAAGTTTACAATCTTTTTATCACAATTAAAATAAAAGAAATTAGGAACACGGAAATGTTAATTACGAAACGTTTAGATTCCTATTAAATAGTAAACATCTCTTCATTTATGACACTTCTCTAAACAAAAGGTGAAATGAAACAGTAATTTTATATTCACCTCTGCAAAAAAGAAAACAAAGAATAAACAAAGCAGCTGCATGTGGTGAAATGCACAAAACAAACATCAGAAAATGTATAATGAAAGAAACAAACTGAACCACAAAATATTAAATTACAAAAGAGAAATTACCTGGTCAAGATATGATAAATAAGCCGATGTACAAATTGTGAAATGAGATTTGAAGGAAACATGTTTACATACCTGGTCGATCCAATGACTGTCGTCGACTCATTGGCAGTTTTTTCCTTGTTTACAGTAAGAACAGCTACTTTTTATTAATCCAAAAACTATTGATGAATAAAATATGTCAGAGTCTTTAACTCCTTGTAATAGAAAACAGCAAGTGGAAGAAATAAAGGCTTAGAAACTTGTTGACACATTTGTATAATTCAAATTACAAATACTATCACACACATTCTCTTCATTATCAATTATATAATTTTTTTTTTCTAAGTTTGCAAATGTTATTTTTATTGCTTTTAAAATTTTTTGCTCCAGACTTTTCAGTATACCGTAAATCTTCTTGATGTAAAAAATTGAGAAAAAAAAACAATTCCAGACGTCGACGCACTAAGGTAATTAAAACAGCACAGCGAGGTGAAACGATATTTACTTAATACAAACTTTAAATCAGACTCACAACCGAACAATCTTTAAACTACATCCATATGTATACAAGCATGCAATACAACGTACGATGAGATAAAATTTTTTTTGTACCTTAAAATTTACAACGGAGACGGTTGGTATGTGGATATCTTATATAAATATAATTTATTTCTATTTTATAAATTTTCTGGACAAGGCTTAATCATGAGAACATTATAATACGTTTTTTTAATCCACAATTATTTTATTCATACTCTGTAATTCTTTTTTAACACGTAAGAATTTACGCTGCCGTCGGCGCAGCCATTTAATAGAAACTGTGGTGAAAAGTAAATTGTCAAATAAAAATCACAACAAACACATACAATCAAATATTAGCTGGTGAAATTAACACTGCACTTATAATTCACAATAGTATTTTCACCTGAATTTCTATGTCCTCAATGTGGAAAGGGATGGCTATTGTAAAAATCACTAATGCTGCGTACTCACTCTTATAGTGCACATACTTGTAGTAAAAAATTTGAGAATTCTAGTTGGTAAATAAATCCAAATTTTTATTATTTTAGGAAACATTAAACTCATCTTTTTTGAACAATTCAAATCACAAACATTTAGGTCAGAGTGTTTAATTGTTAGTGTTTTAAATTATATTGCTGTTGCCTTTGCATTCATATTAACCATATACACAGAAAAGCTTTCTGTCTGCTTGCTGTTTGGTTTTTTCCAGAGGAACGTCTCTCCGAAAGATTTTATTTACATTTTGCTTTCACTGCTTTTGTGTATGAATATTCCATTAAGCTATGCTTAGGCTATTTTTAGTTAATGATTTCAGTAATTTTGTTTAATTTTTTCACGCTAAAACCCGTAGATTTTACAAATTTACGAAAGGAACCTTTAACGTGTGTTTGTGGCAGACTTTACCTTTTTTTAGGTGGTGTGTATACAGTTTTTTCTTGTAGAGTGGTGAATGACAAACATCTGAGCACAGTGTTGTGTTTTCCTCATATATGTAATAAGTGTTGCCAGATAATATTTCATATATAATCATACTCATTGGACATATATTATTATAAGGGCCAAAGAAACTACGAAGACTGCTTGCCAAACACACGCTTTCCGCTTGCATCCAAACCATTCAAATACAACACATGCAATAGTAATTTAATCACACAATCACATTTTCTTCACTTTCTTTCTACACATTTTCTTCACATTTTCTTCACTTTCTACAAATTGTTTTACTCTCTATTTCTAGGTGTTCTGTTTTTTAATCTTTATTTTTTAATTTTCACAATAAAAGTAAATTTTTACGCCATTCTTAACATTATTATAAAAAACATTTTCTCGATTTACTCTGTATGCGTCTTCTTTCACCACCTCACTCTGCAAAAATTTCATTGAAATGACAAAATTTACACACACATTCACAATAATTGGATGAAAATCAAAAATTTTTTATTTTTATACAAACTTGTTTTAAATATTTGTACAAACTATCCCCCCAAACGAACAAAAATGTTTGCACGAACCTAACATTTTGGCATGTTTGGCAAGCTGTTTGTGTGGTTTATTTGGCTGTTAAGCTACTACAGAAGTACTTAGCATGTATGCTCTTTATATAAAAGGGCAAGCACTACTCCCTCTTTCCTTCTCATCATAACCTATTTTCCTAGTTCCAGTACAATGCACTGCATATGTAGGTGTCATCCCCTGAGTACTGGTCGATAATAGAAAAAAAACTAAAAAATTTTAAAAAGCGTAATATTACTTAAGAAATTAAAAGATTCTTTCATAATATACAGAGTTTATCTAAATACCTTGAGATTTGTAATGAAAAATCGAAATTTCATGTACTTCAAAACTTCAGAGGTATATAATTCGGAAACTGCGTTTCGTCAACTTTTTTACTTAACATTTTCTTCCTATTTCTCAATTTTCTACCTCCTATATAATTTTTTTTCAATTCGGAGCTTTGTGCGTGTTGTGGTTTTAAGTTCCTTGCAATGAAACCACGTTAGTTTTATTACTAACCAAACATTAACCTTTATTAATAATAATAATAATTAATTACTTTAATAATAATATACAAAATATAAAATAGTTACCGCGCATATACCAGTGTGTTGTTAAAATATAACCAACGGTTTTAAAAGACAAATTGGCAATGAATATAAAACACTAGTATAGACATTTAGGTACATACATAAATGGCGCGAAAATGATACATAAAGAAATACATAAATACAGTAATCATTTTTAGTACAACAAACAAAGTTGTTTATTTTTGGACTATTTGGGAATTCCAACATCTCTCCTTCTTTTAAAAAGATGATAATCTGGTGTCCAAACAGGAAGACGTCTCTTACGTTGAGATCTTCTAACATCTGTAACAGCTTCATCATTACAATTGGCTTCAACTGACCCGACAGGTGTGGTAGATTCAGTTGTAGTTATTGGTTCGGTTGGGGCTTCATGACGATTACCAAGACTTGATCCTGAGAATGTTGAGAGTTTTTGCTGACTACGAACTTGCTCTAGTGAAGAGATGTTTCTAAACGCTGTTTGATTCGGTTGAAAAATAGTTGCTTCATTGTTATTTGTGTTTGTATTAACATTGGACATACGTTGAGGTTTCAAATCAAAATGATCGAATAAAGTGTTTTGTTCTGCTGAATTGTTGGCATCATTATAACGGCTTCTTAATTGGTTCGCATGTGCCCGTACTGCTTTCAATTGAGGGATATTGACAATTTCCACTTCATACATAACACTTCCAAGTTTACGTTTTACAATACCTGGTTCCCAATAGGATTTATTAAGCTTATAAATTTTTGCAAAAACACTTTGACCAACGAAATATTTATGCCCTTTAGCTCCATTATGTTTGTTAAATTGTTCCTGCATTTTTACGTTGCGTTCCAATTGCGTTTTTTCTGCTTTTTTAAGAAGGTCAAGATTTGTTCTCAATCTTCTCCCCATGAAAAGTTCTGAAGGCGATTTTCCATCTGTATTAGGATTTGGAGAGGATCGGTAGCATTGTAAAAATGTTTGTAAATTTTGAAGTACTCGTTCCTTTTAACTTTTTCAAAGCACGTTTTAATGTGTCGACAAACCTTTCCGCCTGCCCATTTGACTGGGGGTGATATGGAGGTGTAAACTTGTGTTGGATTCCGTTTTCCTGGCAAAATGTTGAAAACTGGTTACTTGAAAACTGAGTCCCATTATCACTAACTATTATTTCAGGATTGCCGAATAATGAACAAAAATCACGCATACATCCGATAATGACGCTCGATGAAATCGATTTTATTTGATAAATTTGTGGCCATTTGGAAAATGCATCAATTATGACAAAATAATAAAAATTATCTACTGGGCCAGCGATATCAATGTGGACTCTTTCCATTGGACGTGTTGTTAAAGGCCATGATGAAAGTTTTGCTTTTGGCAGTGACTTTGATACCGAGGCACACTTGGAACAGTTTTGTACATACCTTTTAATTTCTGCATCTATGAAGGGCCAGTAAACATGACTGCGTGCTAGAGCCTTGGTTCTTTCGATACCTTGGTGTCCCTTATGAAGTTCTCGTAGAACACGACTTCTAAAACGTCTGGGAATAACAATTCGATCGCCATACATTAGACAATTGTCAACTATGCTTAAATACTGCTTTCTTGAAAAATAGCAACTCACTTCTGTCGATAAAGTCTTTGGCCATTTTCCCGTTTGCAAATGCTGGATGATATTTTGAAGATTTGAATCTTTCTTCGTTTCTTCACAAATCATTTTAAATGTTAGAGGCAAATTATTTTCGATGTCGTTGATAATTATTTTACGATCTTCTTCCACTTGAATATTTGCTATGACAGTGTCTTCACTTGGTTTTGTTGTATGACAAATAAGACGTGATAAAATATCAGCTGCACCAAACTCGTTTGTTGAAACATGTTGTAATTTAAAATCATATGCCATCAAGGTGAGACCCCATCTCTGAAGACGATTTGCGGAATGTGCCGGAATTCCTTTTTTATTACCAAAAATTGCCAACAACGGTTTATGGTCGGTTTGAAGAATGAACTTTCTACCAAACAAATATTTGTGGAATTTAACTACAGCAAATGTTAAAGCTAAACCTTCTTTTTCAATTTGCGAGTAGTTTTTCTCAGCTGGTGTAAGAGACCTCGAAGCATGATAGATTGCTTTTTCAGTACCCTCGGGAAAAACGTGGCATATATATGCACCCAGCCCAACACTGGAGGCGTCTGCTGCAACTTTTATTGGAAGCTTTGGATCAAAATGTGTTAGTAACAAATCTGATGCCAATAGCTGTTTAAAACGATCAAAACTGTTTTGACATGCTGCAGACCATTTCCAAGTTGTGTTTTTCTTGAGTAATTTGTCAAGAGGATCCCTTAGCTTACGCATTTCGTTAATAAATTTGCCGTAATAATTGATTGCTCCAAGAAAAGATCTTAATTCTGAAATATTTTTAGGCGCAGGGAAATGCAAAATTTTTTTTATTTTATTCTTGTCTGGATAGCTGCCTTTACTATCAAAATGATAACCCAGATAAGTGCAAGAAGTTTTAAAAAATTTACATTTCTCAAAATTTACTGTTATATTGTATTTTTTTAAGCGATCTAATACTTCATTTACGGCTTCCACATTTTCTTCACGGGTTGGTGTGGCGACAATTAAATCGTCAAGATACGGAAAAACACCAGTTATTCCAGCAATAACTGTTTCGACGCACTGTTGAAAAGCTCCAGGAGCTGATCGTACACCTGGCGCAAGGCGATTAAAAGTATACAAACCACGGTGCGTATTTATAACAAGCAATTTTTTTGTATCCTCATCGACCTCAATTTGCATAAAGGCGTTATTTAAATCAATTGTTGAAAAATATGAACAATTGTTAAAGTTTATAAAAATGTCATCCGGAAGGGGCAGTGGAAAACTGTGGGGTTCTAGCTGATCATTCAGCCCGGTAGAGTAATCACCACAGATACGAATATCTCCTGAAACCTTTTTCACAACCACTATGGGTGCGGCCCATTCGGAAAAATTAATTGGTGAAATGATACCTTCACGTTCCAGTCTATTAAGCTCTTTATTCAAATGATCTTTTACTGCAAACGCAACTTGTCTTTTTGGTCGAAAAACTGGGACAGCTTGTGGTTTAAGCTGTAAGTGAACCTTAAATTGTGTGCAGTGTCCAATTGCGTTTCTAAAAACTTCTGGGTATGATGACCGTAAATCAGATTCAGACAAAATTTTGTGTACTTTCGGTTGACTCGCCCAAGTATAGGAGTCAATGGGTTTGTTCCATAATTTAAATTGTTCCATTAAGTCTGAACCGAAAAGATTTAAGTTTGGAAGAGCCGATACCAATATGTTACACATTTGAGTTTGGCTGTTGACAACCACTGTGCACTGACATTCGCCTACAATATTAATTTCATTTGTTGAAGCATCTCTTGGCTTGTGCTGAGAATTTTTCAGATTTGGTTTACCAATTTTTTCCCAATTCTCTTTTGAAATTATTGTGACGTCTGACCCTGTATCATGTTGAAGACAAATATTCACATTGTTTATATTCAGAGAAATGAACCGTCTATTTTTACACACTTTCGTTGTTGTATATACGCTTTTTGCCGCTTCACGCGTTTTTTTAAATTGATATTTCTTTTTCTTATGTTGCTTTTGTTGAACGTTTTTATTTGATTTTGGCTTCACCTTTTCAAAACAGGCGCAAAATCCTTCCTTATGTCCAACTTTACCGCACTGTATACATTTGTGGGTTACATATTCACAATCACGAACAAAATGCATACTGCACATTGCCAGCATGGTCGCCTTGGCTTTTGATTTTTATTAACATCTGCACGTACACCATGTCGCTTAAAATCATTAACTGTGTTAATATTTGCGTTATTATTATTTTCAGGTAATGAGACGTCATGTCTAAGAGCATTTATGCGTTCTACTTCAGATACTAAACTAACTAAGTTCAACGGATTTTGTTCTGATTCAGCATCAAGTAGTGTTAAGAGTCTACTTTTATACTCTTTGTCCTTTTGTGAAATTAACCCGTTTACAAAAATTAGACATTTAAAATTATCTGATGTGCATTTGTTTAATAAAAAATTTTCACAATGGCGGTTTACTTTAGCTGCATAAGTTATTATGTCTTCCTCTTCTGTTTTAACATTGGAAAGACATTTTACACGAGCACTGAACTGACTCCCTTTTCTTCCAAAAAGTTCTTTTAAAATTTCCACTGTCTGTTGGAAGTTAACATCACGGGGTTGTTTTGGCAGCAAATAATCTCTGTATTTGTTAAACACAGTATCACTTACTTTTCTTAGCAATAACCTAACTTTTGCAGTATCATCGAGTGTTCCTGCGTCGACTTTGAAAACGTCCTCATAGCGTTCGTACCATGTTGCGAAAATTTGATTATTTTCCGGATCGTATGAGAATTCGCGTATATTTCTGGATAAAATGTCCATTACTGTTTCAGGTGCCGCAATACTTGCAGATGGTGTTTGTGTACCACTGCTTCTATCTGATGCAGACGCTTGTGTTGCAATAATCAGCTGCTCCATAAGTTGGTTCTGTTTTGCTATAGCTTCTTGTTGACGTGTCAGGAGTTGTCCAATTACCTGCTCTAAAGATGTCATTGTGCTCGCCAATTATATAATGAAAAAGAAAAAACAAAAATTTTCACCTCGTCGCCAACTGTTGTGGTTTTAAGTTCCTTGCAATGAAACCACGTTAGTTTTATTACTAACCAAACATTAACCTTTATTAATAATAATAATAATTAATTACTTTAATAACAATATACAAAATATAAAATAGTTACCGCGCATATACCAGTGTATTGTTAAAACATAACCAACGGTTTTAAAAGACAAATTGGCAATGAATATAAAACACTAGTATAGACATTTAGGTACATACATAAATGGCGCGAAAATGATACATAAAGAAATACATAAATACAGTAATCATTTTTAGTACAACAAACAAAGTTGTTTATTTTTGGACTATTTGGGAATTCCAACAGTGCGTAAACTGGACATAAGCCAAAAATGGAAGTGTTGATGCTTAAAATTTCATTGAAGATTTTGATTCAAATCTACCAGATATCAGTTATAAGTATATACATATATCCAATGCGTAGGATTACATATGAAATATTATGTGGCAACATATATTACATAGTGTATCGTCTGAAAGAGCCGTCAAGACAGGTGCTAACATAAAGCAGTAACACATACTATGTCATTAAGACATATCCGACATTCACGAACCAACCTGGAGATCGTATAGACCGTCGCTAACACATTCAGAGCAGCTTTACTATCAGAACAAATTTGGATATTATCTCCGTTTACGCTCTACTACATCAATTAGTTACCTACTCTTATCATAGCCGTGATTTCCGCTACATGATACAAGATAATAAAGATACCCTCACTATCTCCTAAGTATGACTTCGATTTATCTGTACATAACTCAATCCCATCTCTCGATGATCTAGAGAGAGCTCGACGGCTGAGCGGTTTAAGCGGCTCTATAAATACATCGTGTTTCTCATGATCCCGAGTTCAAATCAGATGGTAATGTGTAACATAGCCGGTACGAAACAATACAATAATTTTTATTGTCTTATTTGATCAAGAGTTATTTATCACAGCAATTATTATTATAATAAAAAATCCTTTTTATTTAAGAAAGGAGTAAAAAGAAAAGTGACAGACAAATAATAATAAAGATTTATTCGAAATTAGAAAAATTATGCTAACACAACTTTAAATCAAGTTATTATAAAAAAAGCATCCAGCTAGAAAACAAAATGGAATTAAACTTTACATTAAACTCTACCATACGTATATTCAAGGAATCGTTTTATGTGATATATAAAAAAAAATGAGCTTTATTAAAATTTTTAAGCTTGCCAGCGAGTCGTTTTAAATGGTGCAAAAACAAATATTTTTCGAGTCAGCATTTCATATAAAATAAACTTCATTCGAAAATAGATAAAAATTTGTTTCGTACTAATTATATACATATGTATAACTTAGTGTCCACCCCTGCGATAATTTCTAAGATGAGAACGTCAAATGCAATCGCAGAGAGAATTCTATTACATGTAGACTTAAAATCAGTGTTATCGCAGTCTTATAATAATTTTTATGAGAACGTTCAAAATTCATACAATATTCAATTGATCCCCAAAGATGTGTTTTTTTCTCGGCTCAATGCTTTATGAATTCTTATAAGATTAACAACAATACGTATACTCCTTGCTAAATATGAAGATGGAGATAGAGAAATTCGCTCTCTCATTTTGCCGACGTTTTCTCAGATATTATGTCAGAGTTAATCGCTGTTGTAGACACTAGGTAAAGAAAAATTGCAACTATTTCGGAAAGTAAATCAAATTACTTATGCCATCCATATATACCTGTTTGTTCTCAAGGTGCCATAGTTGCACATAAAAGTTGCATGCATTATCCTATTTTATGTGTTTCATGGTAAATGAATGGTTAATAGCCTGAAGTTTTTGTAAATGATTCAAAAATAAATTAATTTACATTGTAAAATATGTTTTTATTAATATAATTGTATATGATAATTAAAACGATATGGATTATCGAGATTCTCTCTGTCCTAGTCCAATTAGCGGTTGGAGAAACCACAGTTAAAAACCCAATAACAGAGCAATGATTTCAAATATATAATGCCAAATGTGAAGTCATCATAATCGAAAGTACAAAATCTCTCTTTAGTGGACAAAAAACACGTCAGTAGCATGTTTTGAAGTAGATTGCCAAATTAATTGAAACTACAAGTCAAATTATTGATAAGTTTTACGTTGTAGTAAGGAAAAATAATGCAAAATGGCAGCATCGGTCAAAATCTTGGTATATTAGCAGAAGAATTGTTTATTGCCACAATAGTAGATAAGTAAATCCAAGAACATGCATTACTATTGTGAATTAAAATTTATACTTTCTCTAATGGTTTAGACATTTACTTAATAACTGTTGAAAAGAACCAAAGAAATTAACCAATTATTTGAGACACTCCCAATTATTCTCCTAAATATATGCATCAATTATTAATGTAGTGAGAAAGACGTAGAGTCAACTAATGAAATTATGGGGCAGATAAATGAGCTATTATGGTTAGATATCGATCGCCAGGTTGTCGAATATCTGTCTGTACATAAGTGAAATCATATTCAGTAAAAGTTTCTCAAATTCCTAGCGCTAGAAGGGGTACCTTCCCATAATTTGGCGCTCAAAGTTGGTATTCCAGTCCTATTAATTAGAATCCTTCTTGTACCAAGACTCTATAATGGCACAGGGTTGCAAATTATACATTAGAGCAACTAGCAAGGGTTAAAAGGGAAATAATACCATCCAATTTGCCACTTCAGAGCAAAAGAGACCAGTTTCTAACAAACCTTTCCGTTTTAGTAATTACCATAAAAGAAAAACAATAAAACGGAAACAAAAATGTACTGAATTTTTAAGTAGTATTATTTTAAATTTGAAATAACGTAAACATTTCGCGTCAAAACAGGCTACTGAAAGCGTAACCACAGACAAAGTCCCGGGCAAAAGCTAGTTTTTAATACTTCTAAATAAAAAATTTCACTATAACTTAGTAAGAATCGCCAAAATTATTGAACTCTAGTCACTTCAGCCATAAATTAAAAAAAAAAAACAAAAAAAAAAAAAACACATCGTCTAAAAGTACACCCAAAAAAGTTTTACTGTTTGTAATTTGTTTAAAATATGTTCCATTTTATCCTAATATTATTTGATCTTCTTTTATGTTAAATTATTAAAATTTTTGCAGCTTAAGATCTTTTGTTGTTTTTTTTTATAAAAAAGTAACGTATTTTTTTATTTGTTTCGATATTTCGCTAACAGTTTGTTAGCATCGTCATAAAAAAACAACAAAAGATCTTAAGCTGCAAAAATTTTAATAATTTAAAATATGTTCCGTTAAGTTAAAATTAACTGAAGATATATGTAGTTATTTTAGTAAGAAAAATATGTTTAAACCTTTAAGGTATGTTGTTTTAAGAACATACCCCAAAAAATATTGAATTTTCGTTCTATTAAAATATTATTATACGTTGTTTCGTTTATTCTGAGCTATGAAAAAAATTATTAAATTTAAAAAAAAAAAACGTAACAGTTTTAAATATTCAATCACAAAGTAAACATTTTCATATTTTTTTAAAATTTAAACATTTGTATATTCGTATATATTACATCAAACATAAGATGCAAAACAAAAAACATTTTACTGGTAAGTACAAATGTATGTATGCAGGGCTGGGCAGTATTTAAAATACGTATTTGAAATACAAATATATATTTTGTATCTGTATTTCAAATACACGACCTGAAAGTATTTTGTATTTCAAATACATAACTTAATAGTATTTATATATTCTATACCATTATACCATATCTTACAGTATTTCAAATACATGTGGCTCAAAAATACATTTTTACAAAATACATTTATTTTTTATTTATTATAATAAATTGAAAACAAGTTATTTCACAAAAGCTAAAACCGCTAGAAACTACAACCATTAAAATGTTTATCATTTTGCAATACTGCAATGTAGCTTTCATTTATACAGACCTAATACATTTTACACTAATCCGGTGATATCAGTAAGAATTTCTATATAATTGCCACCAGCTTTTTATATACAGGGAAATAATTTTTATTATGGAAAACTTTAGGATGCGAGAACCAGATTAGATCCAATAATACTTTGAGGCATTTAAGTTGTATTTTAACAAAATTAATGGAGAGCTTGGAAATAAGATTTAATGAGTTTCTCATGCTGACACCTGGAGGAAATAGAGCCATATCGGTGTCACGTTTCCATCCTAGTTTCAAAATTAGCTGATTGCCAGAAAGCATCTCAGTAAAAGAGAGGCAACAAATTGATCTTGCAATAGATACCATGGAGAAAAATTGCAAAAAAAAAAACGTGAAACCATGACTGGATGTAGTAGTTGAGGTAAAGATAATGAAGATTTTATTGTTGTTTTGGGCAATACAGTGATCAACCTCGTAAATCAAATTTGGAACTTGAGCTTATCAGTTTTCAAAATGATAAAAGCAAGGAGCTTGCTATTCTGGAAAACTATCTAAGTATCAAAAATAAATGCATTTATAGAATTTGACAGCAGCTTGTGCTCCTCAGGATCTGTAGAAAGATTTTTGTTTGTCGGATGACTGATTGAAATATCTAGTTTTTATTAAAGGAAATACTTGTTTTGCCGAATGAATTTTTTAATTACTATCTATCGTATGCTAAATATTAGGTTTGTTCCTTTAATTTCTTAGCAAGTTTAGAACAATCATATGAATATACAACTTAGTTTAAGTGTATATGTAAAATAAAATATGTATCTAAAGCCAGACGGGTACATTTTTCTGAGACCAAATTACAAAAATGTATTTGTATTTTGTAGTTGTATTTTGTATCTTGTATTTGAAATACACTCATGGAAAGTATTTTGTATCTTGTATTTGAAATACATAATCTGTGTATTTTGCCCAGCCCTGTATGTATGTAAAAATAATTTTCGAAAACCATGGCAAATAATAAATTTAATAATTATCTTTTAATGTGCAATTATATAATATATTAACTAATTGTAATTCCAAAAATACATATCAGGAAATTGAAGTCATAATGGAATGGAAAGGAGAAATGGGCGGTATTGGATCAAAGAGCAATATGCACATATGTGGATATTTAATATACAGGGTGGCTGATGGAAGCTGCTAAAAAAAAACTTTATAACTTATTTTCTGTGTAACTAACCTGTTGCATTTTTGTTGTGGTTTATAGATTGATCTTTAAATTCCCCCGGGGAACAGGTTTTGCCTTGGCGTATTCCTAACTTGGGCGCTCTGTTTTTCGGGGAAAAGAGGGGAAGGGGTCCTTCGTTTGGTGCGGCAAACAAAACTCCAGGAAGCCACATGACTTATGTTGTGTTGGCTTCCGAAACCCTTACCAAGGGTATAAATTGGCAGAACGGGGTTCAGCATGGCCCCCGGGAAGTTTTGCTTGTGGTTCGACCCGGGCTGATCATGGTTGAGGTGCCTACCTTGGCTATAACGTTCTGGCTGTGGTTTAAATCTAAATCGCAGGAAGGGAGTGTTAGTATCCTTGATAATTGTTTGGTGATGGCTTTTTTCGAGGACTAACAATCTCCCGAGGAGCTGTTGCCTATACAACAGATACGTGTACTGTAAGGAACCAGTGGTGACGGTTTGACGGGTGAGTTGGTTTAAGGGCTGATGCTCTTAGTGGGCTTCCGCCTACCAACTCATTAAGCCTTGTCTTCCGTTGATTGCTGGGAAATTGCATACATGTGGGACTAGAAAGCCCGAACTCCTCAACAAGAAGTTGTTCATATGACCGCAATCATATGACAAGAATTGCTACCTGTGTGAGCCTAGTCAGCCACACGGGGGCGGTGGTGAATCGTGAAAAATTCACTCCGTGGAAGTGGTCCACCATCAAGTTAGGCCGTCAAGGCAGGTACTAATGTAAATAATTTTCACAGTTGATCTTTAAATTTAACTAAAGTGGGAAATTGGGACAATGAAACAAGAATTTGGATAGTGCAACGCTTTCACGCTTTAGAGTTCGTTGTTTCCGTCCAAAGAGAATATAGGCGCACGTTTGGCGGCACTCCTCCTAGCAAATGGAGTATAATGAGCCACGTAAAGAAATTTGCTGATTTGTTAATTTGGATAGGCGGACATGTTTGCCTACACAGTGTGAATGTAACATGAGTACATTTCTGTTCATTAACTTTGATTTTCCAAAGTTTTAGCCATTTCTCTAATATTGAAGTATATTCCTGTAAATTTCGTGATGCTAATTGGTGGTTTTCATGAACACTCAAAAACGCTGTGTCATCTGCAAAGGTAGAAGTGTGGATTCCGGATGTCGTTGGCATGTTAGACGCGTAAATCAAATATAAAGTAGGCCCCAGTATGCAGCCTTGGGGAACTCCTGCCTTGATTGGCTGAATTGGGCTTATAAAGTCGCCTTCTCTGATAACAAACTTCCGCCCGTATAAGTAGCTTTCCAGAAGCTTGTGTGTATTTGCAGGCAAGTTTAATTTTATTTTGTGCATCAAGCCGTCGTGCCACACTTTATCAAAAGCTTGAGAAATATCAATGAAAAGAGCTGAGCAATACTTCTTTTCCTCAAAGGTTTGTCTTATGACATTGACTAGTCTGTGCGTTTGTTCTATGGTGCTATGCTTAGCCCGAAAGCCAAATTGATGATCAGGGATGCATCCCACATTGTTCAATATTGGGCTCAACTTCGCCATTAACAATTTTTCGAATAGTTTTGAAATTGTTGGTAAAAGACTTATTGGTCTATATGATTCTACCTTAGTTAGGTCCTTCCCTGGCTTGGGTATCATAGTAATCATTGAGACCTTCCACTCTGCAGGATAATACTCAAGGCGTAAAATGGCGTTGAAAATAAAAAGTAGAACTCTTCTAGCTACACGAGGTAACTGTTCAAGCATTTTACCAGTAATTTGATCAATGCCTGGAGCTTTCCTGGGGTTTGTATTACCGATAACGTTTTCGACATCTTGAAAATTAAATCTCAAAGACACAGGAGGTCTAACAACATATGGTGGTAATTCCGCTGTATTATTTTCTGAATCATTTGTGATAAAAACGTTTCGCAAATGATCGACATACAACATTCCCTTTTCAGAATCGCTTCTTGCCCAGTCGCCAGTTGAATTTCGCAAAGGTGGCTTACTTATTACGGGTCTTTTTAAACCTTTTGTCGCTTTCCACAAGGAATAATCAGATTGAGAGGTACCATCAAGGCTTTCCAAATATGTTTTAAGGGAAGCCATTCTATGGACTTCAAGCAGATTTCTTAGCTGAGTTATGCATTCCCGTAGCCTAGTTTTAAGCTGGGGCGACCTGCGAAGTTGCCTAAAATTCAATTAACACACAAACTGAACCCTAGAGACTTCCCGATTCGCTTGGAATTTTGTGAGAAGATCATTCAAATGGTGTCAGAGGATGAAAACGTCTTAAATTGCATTTTTATGTCTGAAGATTTAAACGGAAATGTTAACAAACAAAACTGTCGAATATGGAGTAATTCTAACCCACAGATACTCAATCAGATGCAATTACATCCACATCGCATCACAGTGTGATGTGCAGTTTTTTCAAGGTTCATTGTCGGGCCATAATTTTTCGAAACGGTCTTACTGTTACGGTCAATGGAGACCGTTACTTAAAGATGTTGAAAGAGTTTTTCTTTCCAGAATTGCGCCGAAAGAGAATCCCTTTTAACACTGTTTGGTTTCAACAAGATGGGGCAACTTGTCACATAGCCGCGCTTGTTATGACAGAATTGAGACAAACATTTCCCAATAAACCGATTTCAGGAGACTCCACATTCCGTTGGCCTGCCAGGTCTCCTGACCTCACTGTACCTGATTTTACTTTTGTTTTGTGGGGTTATTGCAAACAAGAAATTTACAAGAAAAAAGCAAATTTGGATGATTTAAAACAATCGATTCGAACAGTAATGAATAACTTTTTGGTAAGATGTCGTACATGTGTCAACGAGGGTGGAGGCCATTTGAATACAATTATTTTCAAATTTTAATGAATTACTTTAATAAATACGTATTATTTTTCAAATGAGTTTCTAAAAAATAAATTACATAACAAAAAGTTATTTGAGTTTCTTACAGTAGGAAAATTGATCAGAATTCACAAGCAGATTTTATGTTTGATTCATTCAAAGCCTAGTGTTGTAAAAAGTGATTTACTTTTAACTACTCAATACTACTTGATACTTTCCAAACCAACTACTCAATACTTTTAACGGATTTATTTACTTAAAAGATGTGTTGAGTAATGTGTTGTTTTCAACTTTAATTCATTAAAAATCTCTTCTTATATTTGACCAGCACTCAGGGGAATACTCGTATGTGTTTTTTGAGAACTATATCCCTAATGTAGTCAGAGCATATTCTATTGTATCATAACACTTTTAAAAATCTTCGTTTCCGGGATCCTAAGTAAGACACCTCAATTTCAGCCAGTGGATCAGAAGATCAAGCCCATAAGGAAGACTTTGGTTTTTTGCTTCCCTGCCACAAATCGTAAGAAAAAATCGACCGATACAAGTATGTATCGATATTTTTTGTTCGACAACGAGTAGGTATCGATACTTTGCGATCGATGCCGCATCGACTATAAGTATTGATACCCTTCTGGTATCGTTTGATCCCTATTAGTTTCTTTTGAATTCAATTCATTACCCTGTAGTGTGGAAGGTGTTGGACTAAATTTTGCTAATCTGAGCAGTGTCGAAGGTATATACACTAGGCACTGATCAGTTTTAACTATCTTTAAATGCTGGAATACAGTTTGTTTTACTGTTTCGTATTGTTACTGTTAAAATAAAACCTCCACAAACACTACTCGCTCTTTCCTCCTCATTATAACCTATTTTCAAAGTTCCCGTACAATGCATTGTATATGTAGTAGTCATCCTCTGAGTACTGGTCCAAGATAAAAAAGGGGGTAACTTTAAAACAGAAAATGGAAATATCCGATATCAGTCCGTTTCTATCCGAGATATAGCCCAAACCGATTTTTCCATGAAACAATTTTTTTTTGCTTAAAAGCTGTTCTGGTTATAAAAGGAGGCTACTTAAATGCTGAAAATGAAAATTTCTGATGTCGGTCCATATATGTATACCCGAAATATAGCCAAAATCACTTTTTCTTTGAAACAATTGTTTTGCTTAAAAGGAGTTTTATAGGGAGGCTACTTTAATAGAGATGCCTTTTTCGCATGGCGATTACAAAGCAAAAAAATATGAGTCCATATATATCCGAGCATATTTAGTTCAAATTTGTAATATATGAAGGGTATTTAAAATTCGGCCCAGCTGAAAATACTACACTCTTACTTGTTTTCTTTTTATTTGCATTTTAAAAAACTATAATGATAATTTCTAATATTATATGATGGGTTGGTATCATTCGTCTGGCTCAAGTTCAATTCTGGCTAAAGCCAAGAAATATTTTTATTTTTAATTATAACCATAATTGCCGCCACCAAGAACTCTTTATCAAAGAAGACAGGAAAAAATAATTCGATATTCCGAAAAAAGCTAATTTTTTTGTAATTTTGTATGAAATTTTTTGGAAAAAAAGTTGTTTGTTTTGCTTCAAACTTCACACAATTGTTAAACATGACGATTAAAACACAAAAAAAAAATCCCAGATATCGGTCCATATATACCTGAGATATAGCCTAAACCGGTTTTTGAATGAAAATGTCGCATAAACGAACTTAAACAACTTTTTTTGCTTTAAAGCAGTTCTGGTAATAAAATAAGGTTATCTAAATATGGAAAACGTAAGTTTCCAATATCGGTCCATATTCAAATATAATATTTTTTCTCACAGCAAAAACAGGAAATTTTTTTACCACAGACAAATTATTTTTCACTATAGCACTTTGATACCGTTTCGCACACGTCCTAAATAAAAAATATTTTTTTGGAGTTGTTTTTACATAAGCTATATTTTATTATTTATTTTATTTTAGTGAAATTTTAGCACAACAAGCATTAATCTTATTTAATAGTACTGCTGATATAAAGACAGGTTGTGAAATTTCAAACAAACAAAATTTTTTATTAATTTTTGTTAATACTTAACAATGGCTAATTAAATATTACAAAACAATAAGAATGTAAATATAACAAGAAAAAATAAAAATAATAATATAAACATATAATATGATAATAAATTTAGGCAAAATCAAAAAAAAAAAAAAAAAAATAAAATAAAATAAAATAAAATAAAATAAAATAAAATAAAAAAAATAAAAAAAGTTGCATTGCATAGGGTCTACATATTTATGTGAAGTTCGTTACAGAGACGTTTGACATTTATGGAAAAATGTTTTTCTGATACTTTTTCGGTATCGAATAGAATTTATTCTGCATCCTCTGTTTGTCATTGAAAAAACTAATCTATCTTATACGTATTGACGTTGTCTACCGTATACAACTTCATATAAGCTTAGTAGATTGCGGCATTTCAGAAGATTTTTAAATGATACTCTGCTGCAACCATAAATATTTCTTTTTATTGCATTCGTTTATTTATTGAATCTTCACAAAGTGAACTAACAATAAGTATTCAAATCTTAATACTAAATACATAAAATTAATTAAGTCCAGCCAATGCTAGACAAAAATGTTTTATTTTGCACGGTAAATATCGGTAAAATCACCTATTTAACGTTCTGATGGTGGCAAGGGTGTCCCTCCTTCTCAACCGAGAGTGGCCTTCAAAATTAAGTATATTGCGTGCAAGACGATTTGGGTGAAATTCCAATTTACTGATATACATTGTCGCGTACTTTGAAAATTAGTTTTTACAAGAGGAACACAGAGATCCTTATGAATTCGTGAGTTTTTTACGTACCATGGAGCTGCAGTAATCGTTCGAAGAATTTGATTTTGTCGCCTTTGAATTTTTTCAATGTTAGAAGTTGAGACGGTGCCCCATAATTGAAATCCATATAGGTTTTAGAATTGCGTTGTATAATAAAAGTTTGCAATCCAGCTTCAATGTCGAATTTCTGCCCATAAGCCAATTTAGTTGCGCTGCTTTTAACTTTAACTGAATAACTTTCGCATCAATGTGAGACTTCCACGTTAACCTACGGTCCAGGTGAATACCAAGGTACTTGACTTCATTTTGCTGTGGAATAGGTGAATTGTTAATTTGGATAGCTGAACATGTTTGTCTACGCAGTGTGAATGTAACGTGAGTACACTTTTGTTCATTAACTTTAATTTTCCAAAGTTTTAACCACATCTCTAATATTGAAATATACTCCTGCAAATTTCGCGAAGCTACTTGCTGGTTTTCATGTACGCTGCAGAATGCTGCGTCATCTGCAAAAGTTGAAGTGTGGATTCCGGATCTCGTTGGCATGTCTGAGGCGTAAATCAAATATAAAGTAGGTCCTAGAATGCTACCTTGGGGAACTCCTGCCTCGATTGGCTGTAAAGGGCAAATCGCCTTCTCTGATAACAAACTTCCGGCCGCATAAGTAGCTTTCCAGAAGCTTGTGAGTGTTTGCAGGCAAGTTTAACGTTATTTTGTGCATCAAGCCGTCGTACCACACTTTATCAAAAGCTTGGGAAATGTCAATGAATAAAGCTGAACAATACTTTTTGTCTTCAAAAGTTTGTCTTATGACGTTGATTAGTCTGTGCGTTTGTTCTATGGTGCTATGTTTAGCCCGAAAGCCAAATTGATGATCAGGGATGCATCCCACATTGTTCAATATTGGAGTCAATTTCACCATTAACAATTTTTCGAACAGTTTTGAAATTGTTGGCAGTAGACTTATTGGTCTGTATGATTCTACTTTAGTGGGATCCTTCCCTGGTTTGGGTATAATAGTATTCATCGACACCTTCCACTCTGCAGAATAATACTCGAGACGTAAAATAGCGTTAGAAATAAAAAGAAGAGTTCTTCTAGCTACACGAGTTAGTTGCTCAAGGATTTTACCAGTAATTTTATCAATACCTGGAGCTTTCCTGGGGTTTGTGTTACAAATAACATTTTCAACATCTTGAAAACTAAATCTCAAAGCGGTCTAACAGCGTATTACGGTAGTTCAGCTGAATTATTCGCTGTATCATTTGTAGTAAAAACATTTCTCAAATATTTTCCGTACAATGTAAAATGTATTTCTTATATTTTAACCAATTAACTCGATTGACGGTCAACACCAAGTCACAAAACGGGGCACCAACCCCCTGGGGGAACGAAACAGAAACTATAGTTGGTGAGTGATCTGATGACAAATCTAATGAAGGCTCCACTTGCATCCATTCTGAGGGAAAATTTTTTATTACTCCAAAATCTATAACATCTGGGATCTTTCGTTGGTCTGACGGCCAATAAGTGGGGTGTCCACTTGAAATCACACCTAAGCCCATTTTGGAAACGGTGTCAAAAAGCACGCGGCCTTTTGGGGTCATTAAACGTGATCCCCAAAAAGTGTGTTTGGCGTTATAGTCACCAGCCGCTAAAAATCGAGGACCAAGTGATTTGAAAAAATTTGAATATTTCTGTTATTGAAAGTCGTGGCGGTGGGTAGATCGAGGAAATAACGATTTTTTCTTGCAAATATTCAATGCATATATTAGTTGCTTGGAGATACTCCTCACAAGTCTCGTTCATTAAAAAGTGCTTAATTCTGGATTTTATTAGAATTGCCGATCCTCCGCAAGATCTTCCGCGGGGATCTATTGTGTCGTACAGTATGTAGCCATTAATTTCGAAAAAACTGTTGTTTGTCAAATGAGTTTCAGCAATCAACATTATATCGATTTGCTTTTTCATAAGGAAGTGCTCCAGTTCATTTTTGTGTTGGCGGATGCCGTTTGCGTTCCAAAAACATATTTTAAACCAATTCATTTTTTTTAAATTGCCTGCAAAATAGTGGATTACATTTTCAGCATTTCCTGCATCATGTGGGTCTGCAGAGTTGCCTCAAGATTGCTAAAATTTTGGTTGGAGTTTTGAGGTTTGGACTCCTGATTCAAGTTTGGTTTATCGGATTTTACCACATTCGCATAAGAAACTTGTTTGGGGTTTTGCAATTTTATATGGCTGGTTGACTGGCGTACCTGGGCAAAATTGTTTGCAGAAGTGGTGTTTGACTGCTGTGGTGGCATGTTTAAAATTGATGGCTTATTTGTCATTGACCTCTTGAAGTGAGTATAGACAGGGCAACCCCTGTAGCTTGCAGTATGGTTACCTCCACAATTACTACATTTTTTAACCCTCGCGTCAGTCTTACGATGCAAAAGATATTTAAGGTTATAAATTGGATGCACTTCGTTCTTTTTCAAGGCAACATCTCTAGGTTCCAATTCAACCCTAAACATGGGTTGAGGAATTTTTTCACGGTTTCTAATATTAACCACATTTTTAATTTTAAAGCCAAGTCTTCTAATCCTGTTTTGACATCATTCGTATCTACAAAAGGGTCAATCCCATTTATAACGACCTGAATACCTTTGGCACTTTTAAGCTGATATGTGTAAAACGAGTTTCTCCTTCTCCAGGACGTCAGACAACTTTCGGTATTCATTTTCACTGCTTATCTGGATTTTCGTTTCATTGATGCTGCCGTGCTCAACCGATGTTACGTTAAAAGTGTCTTTGCCGATTGCCGTATTAAGTTGTTTTACCAGCTCACTAGAGGTAGGCTGTTGCAAACATATTGGTGGCGGTTTAAAAGTTTTTTTAGGTACTGCTGGTTCATCAGTCTGAAGGATAGCAAATCTATTACTATCCATTGTCGTGGTGGTCTTATCGTCTTTGAGTATTTTGGACTGAGATGACATTTGAGCGGATTTGGGGCTTCGCTGCCGTTTAACCACGGTTATATACCTGTCCATGCCTACTTGTGTTTTCGGCTTATCTGCAATAAATGAACTGGTAGGTGGTTTGTCGTCTGTTGTAACAACTATATGTGGCGAACACGAGCGCGTGCGGTTTCTTTCTCTTAGCGACAACAGATTTTCCAATGATTTTTTCAAAGACTCCTCCTCAGAAATCCAAGGACTTTTTCTACCGGAGCTAAGCTCTTTTTCAGAATTACATCTGATAGGTACACTCATGCAATTAATTGCTTCTAGTTTTTTTTATTTACAATTTAAAACGGTATTAAAAAACATTTCACAATATTTTTCTTTTAAATAAAATCACTCTGTTCACCTATTACGGTTTTTACTTAATCCCGTTTAATTTTTTTACTTTGCGACCAAAAAACAAGCACGTCCGTTCACTATCGAAGCTAAACAACGATTTTTGAACCATAAATTTAACGCGCGATACTGTAAAACATTCTTCAGCTTATTCTGACATATGGAATCAAAGCTAATAAATAATTCGCAACCATAGAGAACAGTCGGCAAGAAGTATAATAATGTGAAATGGTGTAAAATATTGCGACATCCACAAATTTCTCAGAATGGAATAAGTTTTTCCACATTTGACATTTATATGACTTGAGCATGTTAATTTGTTGTTGATTATAACACCAAGATTTTTTGCACTATCAACCAGTTCAATTATAGCTTGCCCAATGTGTATTGGTGGCAAACTTGATTGGCCATAGTTCTGTTTACTTATCAAGATTGCTTTTGACTCTTTTGTGTTTAAGCAAAGACCGTTTGTTGATACTATTTAGATCTTGATTAAGCTTTGCAATGCAATTATTAATTTCATATGGCGAGCAGCTAAGGAGCTGCTCGTCATCAGCGTACATTTGTACTCTACAGTAATTAAGCACAGATGGAATGTGAATTGAGTAGTTAGCATAGAGTAGAGGGCCGATAACTGAACCTTGTGGCATACTACTTTTTATTAGGCGAGTTTCCGATCTTTCCGGTGCAAAACACACAAACTGACTTCTATTACTAAGGCATAATAAGATTAAATTTACAGCAGTCCTTGAGAAATGGCACATATGTTTTATTTAGGATTTGATAGATAGTAAATAAAAGATGCATTCGGCAAAACAAGTATTTCATTTAATAAAAACTAGATATTTTAAAGAGTCATGCGACCTCTTGTTGGGGAGTGAATAAAACCTGCTGACGAAAATAATCTTTCTAGAGGTCCTGAGGAACACAAGCTGCTGTCGAATTCCACAAATGCATTTTTGGTATTTGGATAGTTTTCCAGAACGGCAAGCTCCTTGCTTTTATCAATTAAAAAACTGATAAACTCAAGTTCCAAATTTGATTTACGATATTGTTGTCTACAAAAACAATAACATTTTTATCATATTTACTGCAACTACTACTTCTTCTGCTGCAGCCACGCATGTAGCCTCTCTCTTACTGGGATGATTTCTGGTAACCAGCGCACTTTGAAACTATTTGCTTCAGGTGCTAACATAAAAAATTTATTCAATTTTCTTTTCAAGCTGATGTGGTTCAAATTATTATATTGCCGTCGATCTAATCGGTTCTCACAGACAAGGTAGGCAAAAGTTTTCCATAGTAACAATATTATCAAAAGCGTTGGGAAATTCTTATTGATATCATCTGATTAGTGCAAAATCAATTTGCTCTGGACAAAACAACTGAAAGCTGAATTGCAGTGTTGCAAAATAATAAACATTTCAACGGTCGTAGTTTCCATGATATTAAAAATACAAGATAGTTTCATTCTCTCAATTTTTCTTAACAATCACCATCTGACAAGTATATAAGGATTGTGACATTATTCATAAAACTGTGCTAGTTTATGCATTTCCCTGTTTTCAATTTTGTTTGAAAATAATATTAAAATTGTGACTTTTAACAAAAAAACTAAAAAATAAAAATAATAAATCTAAAATATTGTATATAAAAATTGACAAAAATTACAAGAACTTGATTATTACATTACAATTTTAATTAATTTTGTTGCTTTCCAGACTCAAATAATGAGCAGCATATTTCAAAATTACAAAAGCACAAAATACTTGTGCAAAAATACAAATAATTTGGTTTTTTGAAGACGCTTATCTTACCTGGTATTCGGCAACATGGGTTAAGAGCCTGCAATCAGACTTTTCACATAATTCAATGTCGTTCGGAAACGGATTTCAATTCGTTTTTTAGTGCATTAGAAAACGAAACAATAAAAAGTTTTTTGAACTGAGACTATTTTTAACAGAAGAATATTAATTCTTGAAACCAAAAATAAGATTTTATATTAAAATATTTTCTGATTTTTCGTTTTCCGAATAAACAAAAACCATAAAAGCAGATTCGAATTCTGCGACGATAACATCGAAAATTGAGTTACCAAAAGCGATGGAAACTGAACGCATCTTCTGTACGGAATCATCTATTTTCAGAAGTTTGTGTGCGTGTTTACAAAAATTATTGAAATAACGAAAAATTGAAGCAAAGACATATGTATTTAAATTAATAGAAATGTGTTTTAGCTTTCTTCCAATTTTTAATTAAACAAATTACTACAAAATTCTTTTTACGTTTTGTTTGGGAATTATAGCATACAAATACTTTGTTGTTATTTTTAGTACTTTTTTATATATTCTACTCAGAAAAGACACACGTATTACGAACAGGTCTCGCGTCATCGTAATTATTTCTTAAGTACGGTCAGGCTTGCCGTTGTTGGTTGGCCCTCGAGAGCTTTGAGTCTCACTCTCATTGGTTAACTGTCTACCTCAACTAACTGTATTAGTTTAGAGTTTTTTTGAGGTGTTTTGTTGTTAACCACGCGGCAAATTTCTATGAGAAAGCATAGGCCGGTTCTGTTAATACCATCGTGGGCATAAGGTCTACGTTACTCCGCCCATGCTGTGCATAATATACTTTGCAAATTTATTTGCAACTGTATAGTTACAAATACAATACAGTACATTTCTATTGACGAACAATTTGTTTTATTACACAATTCAGAAATAAACATGGTTAACGATCTCTAGTAAGTAATTTCAATAGGATAAATGAAAACTGTACAAATGAAGCATCCAACACTAATGAATCTGTTGAAGAACGTACAACATACTTGAAAGGGTGGTTATAAGTTTTGCAAATGAAATGTAAAAATTAACTTTTCAATTAAGTTGTCTACTTCATTTTATTTAATTTTTTTTTTCAATACTTTAATCGTATATATGCTTAATATTTTAATATAGCTAACAAAACGACCACAGATACTTACTTATATTAGTTTATTGTTTTTTCTAGTATGCATAATGCAATTACAAATTTCTGAAAAAACCAAATTTAGGAGTACATATTCTTATTCCATACAGTGGCGACGCCTTTTTATATTTCTATCTAATAATAAACTTCAAAAATCCTTTTTAAAAATAATAAAAAGAGAATGCAACTACCTTGTATTTTTTATATCATGGTAGTTTCCAAGGCAGCTTTAATATGGTAGTGGTATAAGCGCAGCTGTTTTTCGTTTGCTTTACATAAATTTGTCAAAAACACATAAGGTCTATTCACAGTCTCGTGCAAATGGTATTGCATCATTGCATTTGCAAAAAGGTTTAGCATATTTTTACTCTACACTAACAAAGTACACAGCAATGCACTTGCTAATCTTATGTGTATATGCAATACTTAAAACCTATAATTTTTATTTGCTCGGCTTATGCACAAGTTAATTGCAAATAGACAGCTGACAAGCAGCGATCCAAGCCAAAAGTTTGAAACGGAGCTAAAATATAAAATACATTTGCAGAAGTAAGGGTATATTCCTAACAAATTTAAATGTACTTTTTTTACATTTTTAGTTTATGTAAATACAGACATATGTATCTGTGCTATTTCCTTGTCAATGTCGGCACCTGAATTCAAATATAAGTATGTCTATAAAGTCCGTTTTTTTTTATTTTTATGTTTAATATATGCTCTAGTTTATTATGAGAATGTGCATATATTTATTTTAATAAATAAATTGAATTTAAGAAAACATTAATGAGCATACTCGTATGGCTTGTCTTTTAGTTTCTCCAATACTATTTGAAAAAAATTTTTCGGGATTTTTAGATGCTTAAGTTGTTGTCATAAATGAGAATAATTTTTTATTAGAATGTTATCGAGAGCACAACAAACAAAAAACCAGTTGTAATATAATTTGTGACTTTTTATTGGCAAGACGCATTCTGAGCTCCTTAAGACTCCAAAACCTTTGTTTTAAAATCCAAAATAGTGCTCCACTATAACCCGATATTTGCTATGCCGTAAATAAAAATCTATCTGAGTATTTTTATTAAGCTGTCGTGCGTTGCTACCGTAGGGTGTAATCAATGAACCTGATATTTTTCCTTGTATTGAAATAGTGAGCTATTTCTATATATTCGAGCAGTTTTGATATTGTTCCGCCATCTCCCACTCCAAAAATAGTAGCAAGTTTCCTAAATGACGCATTTTCTCCTGATGTACCCAAACGAAAAAGTGCAATTGCTAGTTGTTTACGTTGCTCCCTATCTACTCGTAGCATTTTCCGAAAATCTATTTTCCTTGTTGTCAAAACATTATTAAGCCAAAAATTTGATTTTGGCACTTCGCTGCAAAATCCTCGGCGGCATTAAAAACAACAGATAAGTTTTATGCTAGTACATCTATAATAGTTTCCACAGTATCATCATTGGTTTCCATATCTAAAAATAGTTTGTGTTAAAAATGTAAAAGCATGCACCTAATATATCAAACCTTCACTGATTATAACCTCTTCTTAAAAAGTTCATGAAATTCTCCTTAAAGCTTTTTTTGGCATATTTATTTTTGACTAAAATTTCAGTAAATTATTTCCTACTCTAATTATTAATCAGTTGTGAATTTCGTACTTTGCAAAAAGTAGTGCAAACCAAACCAATAGAGGTGGTTCACAATTGATAGCATATATTTGCAATTGCATAAATTTGCAATCATAAATGCACAACATTCTGAATAGAGCTATAGACTTTCTTGCTTTTTTAAACAACATTTTAACAACTATTCGTAAATTCTACCAACAAAATACATGTTGATGTTTGTTGGTGTTGTATTTATTGTAATTCTGTTACTACCTATCAAAGCTGCCTTGGTAGTTTCTATCGATTTTAGCTTTTATGTGAAACAAGTTATTTTCAATTTATTATAATAAATAATTGTAATTTGTGAAAATGTATATTTGACCCACATGTATTTGAAATACTAAATACTCTCAGGTCGTGTATTTGAAATACAAATACAAAACACGTATTTCAAATACTGCTCAGCCCTGAAGGTAGTAGTAATAAGAAATGGAAATTGATTACATTCTCGTGGTGTTCAACTGCTGTCGCATACTACGAAGATCGTTTGATGACGAATTTCCTTCGATACTTATACAAATACGTACCGCAAAGCTGACCATCAATTAAAAAGACTATCTATCAATTAAAAAGAAAAACAAAAATGTATGCGGAACTAAAGTTTTCGAAACGAAATATCAGGGTATGGAATTTTCTGCTTCATATACAATGTAAAATCTTATAACTGACTAATTAACTTAACACTGATGATACTTATTAATAACGCAGTCCCGTCGAGAAAAAAAATTTATATTGTTTTAGTGCCCACTTCCGTAATTAATTTCATTAACATTCATATGCCACAATATAATTTTTCTAAACTTTTATTTTCTTGCCACACAATAAGAACATAAATTTTTAATTTATAATTTTTAACGACGTATGATGCAACATGAGAGCCCAACTAATATCCGCCTGTCCGTTTGTCACTCACTACTTGGAGTAGTTATGATTGTGTTCATGCCACTTATTACCGAATTGAAACTCACTGCCATAATAATAATTATATTAAAAAAAAAAAGAGGCAGAAACAACAGCCACACAAATAAATAAATGAAAAGAATTATGAAAGGCACGCAATGCGATTAATGCTTTCAGATACGAGTTGCAATAAACAAATGCTGCTACTGCTTTTGCCAGTTTCCTTTTTTTCTCTTTTTGCAGGCAACCATAAGCACTACTCGTACATGTACTGAGTCATATGATGCAAATGCTGCAACTCATTCACCGATGACTTTAGGATCTTAACAAACAATTGTTGACACATACAACAAGAAGCATCCAACAGTAATGAGTATGATGATACTGGCAGAAACTTTTTGTAATTTTTAATAATTTTTTATTTTTTATTTTTGGAATGTTGTTGAAAATGTATAAAACAAACCTTTCTGTTCGCCTGCCTCTATTATGAAAATGATGATTATGCAATATTTCTTTTTATTTATGTTTTTTTTTATCTTATATTTGTTTAAAAAAGAACAAACAATATTGAAGAGAATATCTATGTATGTAAAAAAAACATTGCTGCTACTTGTTTTTTTTTCTTCCTGCTTAATGTGATGTTGTTACTGCCTGTTGCTGGTTATTGTTGGCTTGTCTAATGTTTATTTGCAATAATATTGACATAAAATGGCATTTAAACATTAGACTTTTATAAAAAACGAATGAATGAATTGGAAAAAAATAATAATAAAACTGATAGGAAAAATGCATAAATATGTAATAGAGCCCCACTCAAGAGTGTAAGAGGGATTTCAAAAGCGGTTCCTTATATAAACAACACCATCATATATCCATTGTAAATATCAATAACAAAAGCAGCAACAGCTTAAGCAGCAACTTAACAACAAAACCGACAACATAATGATGACAATCGTAAATGTCAGAACTTAACTTTGCACAGTGAAAAGGGCTGGTAAATATTATCAAACCGAGATAAGTACTTAAGGCACCCACAGACGCTATGTTTTTACGTCTGTTTTTTTTTAATATGTATTTCCTGATGTATTTTTTCATGTCTGTCAAAATTATAATTTTCACAAATAGTTTGTAAAATTTGCTCACAACGTACATTTACGTCTGACATTGTCTATGGTTTTTATTATTATACAAAATAATTATTTAAAACATATTAAAATATTAATTTACTTATACCGCCCAAAGTCAACCGCCGCTGAATTGTTGGCAAGACATAGAGTTCTAATGCCAGATGGTTAAATATAACACTCTATTTGAAATTTTGTCAGATGACTTTGCTCACGTTTTTTACAGACGCAATGTTTTTGAGGTAACAGACGACATGCAGGCATTTAACATTGTAAAAAATGACATCTACATTGTTAAAAACACATTTAATAATGTTTTTGAGTCACCGTGTAAAACAGAAGATGCGAAAAGATGATTACAAATTTGCTCAGAAGTCTGCAAAAACGGGTTCTTACAAGGTATATACTTACCAGGGCTGGGCAGTATTTGAAATACTTGCATTTGAAATACAAATATGTATTTTGTATCTGTATTTCAAATACACGATCTAAAAGTATTTAGTATTTTGTATTTCAAATACATAACTTAAAAGTACTTTGTATTTCAAATACATGTGGCTCAAAAATACATTTTTACAAAATACATTTATTTATTATAATAAACTGAAAATAAGTTGTTTCACACAAAAGCTAAAATTGCTAGAAACTACGACCATTAAAATGTTTATCATTTCGCAATTCTGCAATTAAGCTTTCAATTGTTTTGTCTAGGGCAAATTCATTTTACACTAATCAGGTGATATCAATAAGAATTTCCACATTTTCGCAACGCCACATTTTCCCAACGCTTTGGATTATATACAGGGAAATAATTTTTATTATGGATAATTTTAAACTGTGAGGACCAGGTTAGATCGACTGTAATATAATGCTTTGAGGCATTTCGGTTGTATTTTAACAAAATTAATGAAGATCTTGAAAATAATAATTAATGACTTTCTCATGCTGATAACTAAAGTCAATAGAGCAATATTGGTGTCATGTTTTCACCCAAGTTTTAAAATGCGCTGGTTACCAGAAAGCATCTCAGTAAAAGAGAGGCAAACAATTCAAAATATTGCAATAGATACCTAGGAGAAAAATTACGAAAAACCTGGAACCATGTCTGAATGCAGATAAAAAGTAGTAGTTGCAGTAAAGATGATGAAGATTTTATTGTTGTTGCGGACAACACATTGATCAACCTCGTAAATCAAATTTGGAACTTGAGTTTATCAGTTTTCTAAATGATAAAAGCAAGGATTTTGCCATTCTGAAAAACTATCCAAATATAAAAAATGCATTTATAGAATTTGACAGCAGCTTGTGCTCCTGTAGAACGGTTATTTCCCTCAGAAGGTTTTATTCGTTCCCAAACAACAGGTTGTTTGTCAGATGACTCATTAAAATATCTAGTTTTTATTCTTGTTTTGTCGAATGAATCTTTTATTTGCTATCTATCAAATACTAAATATTAGATTTGTTCCTTTAATTTCCCAGCAAGTTAAGTTTACGAACGTATGCCATACGTGTATATATGTAAAATGTATGTAATCTTAAATGCATATAATAAAAAATAAGACAATTTTATATAATATTACACAATTTTATTTCTAATACTTGAATACAAGTATATATGCAGTTGTAAGTATGAACATATATACTGTCGTCTGAAACGCAAAAGAGCGTAGCTGAGAAAAAATTTTTAGTCCGTAATTTTTATTAAACGAGGTGTTATTACCAATAATAAAACTATCCACAAATATTAATAGGTTTTCAATATTATGCCAGTTACGTCCTTTTGTGTTTTATGACAACTTATTTTTATCAAATTTAAGTGCATATGTAAAACAAAATATATATCTAAAACCAGAAAAGTACATTTTTATGAGACCGAAATACAAAAATGTATTTGTATCTTTTAGTTGTATTTTGTATTTAAAATACACAGCTTGAAAGTATTTTGTATTTTGTATTTGAAATAAACACTTGTTAAGTATTTTGTATCTTGTATCGGGTGGTTAAATTTCAAGGGCCGATGTTGAATGTGAACTACACCTAAACGCCAAGTTTTTTTTCCGAATTTTTTTTTTTGATATTTCTCTATTTCAGACTTAATCAATTTGAACCATGGAGAGATATACAATCCAACAACGTGTTAAAGTTATCCAGACTTATTATGAAAATGATGATCAATTTTCGAAGAAAATCATCTTCAGTGATGAGGCACATTTTCACCTCAGTGGATTCGTCAATAAACATAATTGCCGCATTTGGGCGAATGAGAATCCAAGAGTGACTGTCGAAAAACCAATGCACCCACAAAGAGTGACTGTTTGGTGCGGTTTATGTGCTGGCGGCATCATCGGGCCGTATTTTTTCCAAAATGAGGCCGGTCAGGCAGTTACTGTGAATGGTGTTCGCTATCGTGAGATGATAACGAACTTTTTATGGCCCGAATTGGAAGATATGGATGTAGACGATGTGTGGTTTCAGCAGGACGGTGCCACTTGATACACAGAAACGAAACAATTGCTCTTTTGCGCAACAAATTCAATGGCCGTGTTATCTCACGTAATGGCGATGTCAATTGGCCGCCAAGATCATGTGATTTGACACCGTTGGACTTTTTTCTTTGGGCTTATTTGAAAGAAAAGGTGTACGTCGATAAGCCAGCAACAATTCAACAGCTAAAGGATGAGATAATTCGGCACATTAATGGCATAGAACCTCCATTATGCCTCAGGGTCATCGAAAATTTGGACCATCGGATGGAGGTGTGCCGCCGTGGTCGCGGTGCCCATTTGGCCGATATTTTGTTCCATACATAATTAAGTAATACCAGTATATCATAATAAAATAAAATTACAATAATTTCCTAAATAGTCTGTGTTTTATTCAAAATCAACATCGGCCCTTGAAATTTAACCACCCTTTATATCAAATACGCACTTGTAAAGTATTTTGTATCTTGTATTTGAAATACATAAACTGTGTATTTTGCCCACGCCTAATACTTACACACTTACATATGTTAATACGTCCAACTATATAACAACAACTTAACTAATTCTAGTTCCAAAAATACATATCAGCAAATTGAAATCATTATGGATGGGAGCGGAGGAAAAATGTGTGACATTAGAACAAAGTAAAATATATATAAATAATATATTATTCATAAAAAGATAACTGAGTATTCTTTTAACTTTCAAAATCAATGGACATAATTTTTATATGTTTGTATGTATGTTATTATTTAATGTTTTTACTGCTGTGTTTTTATTCTCTATTTATTATTATTAATTTATTTTTTATGTTCTTCCTATGTATTTTATTACCTTACGGTGTGCGCGGTGTTGAACTAATTTTTGTTATTCTGAGCAGTACCGAAGGTATGTATGTACACTGAGCACAGATCAGTTTTAACTAATTTAATTTCAATACTTTAAATGCTGTGATAACGTTTGTTTTGGTCGTTCCGTGTGTTAAGTTCACAAACATTACTCCCCCTTTCCTCCTCATAATCTTTTTTCCTAGTTCCCGTACAATGCACTGTATATGTAGGGGCTATCCCCTGAGTACTGGTCCAAGATTTTTTAATTTTATTTTTTTATTTATTTTTTAGTTTCTATTTTTTGTATTGAATCTTCACAATGTGAACTAACAATAAGTATTCAAATCTTAATAACTAAACTAAATACAATAAATTAACTAAGTCCAGCCAATGCTAGACAAAAAGTTTTATTTTGCACATATTATACTCGTATCGATAAAATCATCTACTTAACGCTCTGATACACAGTGGGCGAAATGGCTCATATAGCGGCGTTTAATATTAATTAGAGATATTTTTTGTTTCTCTTATAATTTTTTTTAGTTAAAAATAGATTAAGCTACAATATTAAATAAAAAATATTTTTTTTAAATATATTTATCTTTTTTTTTTTTTGTGAAAGCTACAACTTTTTTTCATATTTTAAATATTGTTTTTTTCAGAATAAAGTTAATACATCCAATGCTTCACATTCCTTTGCTCTAAAAATATATTAAACTTCAATATTAAAAACATTTTTTCAAAAAATTTGTATTCATTTTTTTTTAATTTTTTCCTGTTGAAATAATTGTTTTGACCTTATTACGTCTTCATATACTTCAGTTGCTTTCGCAACAAAAATTTAATTATAATACAAAAAAATAACGATATTATTAACAGTTTTTTTTATTCCGATTGAGAACTACTAGATGAATCTAAGGTGGAAGGTGGTACACTATATTGTAACAAAAGCTGTAAAATATCATTATCGGCAACCTTCTTTTTTGCTTTATATAAACTGCACGTTGTAGCTACTACGAGCGCACTTTAAGGTATTTCCTCAACAGTTTGGAGACTTTACTTAATTTGGTTTTATTGAAACATTCGTCGAACATCTTATCGGGTCTTCCACGACTAGTCAGCAGATCAACTAATAAAAGTTGTCCATCTAACCACTTCTTGTTGTTTTCTTAAAATTTGTGGCTACTTCTATGGTTCAATTTTCATTTCTCAACCAATTTCGCTACAAAATTTCTATTTCTATTTTTTTTTTAATTTTATTATTTTATACGTGTTAATATAATTATATTATTATATATATGACTTTCAATGGCAGAAAAATTTTTAGTAGGCATGGGCTCGTTGCGCCATAGTAAATAAACTTCTCGGCTGAGAACCGACATTATTTCTAAAAAATGCAATATCATATAAAGTTGCAGATGGCTCTAGATAAATTTGCACATTTTACAATCACAGGACAACATAGTAATTTTAAAAAAATATTCTAGCGCGAATACCCAAGAATATCAGAAGTTCCGGTCCGCAGACGTCTTTTTTTGGCTTTTTTCAAGCAGTTAGTCATATAGTTAACATGTACCACACATATTTTCTACAACTCTTCAGCACAGGTAACAAACAAATTTTTTTTTTAAATTAATACATAGCTCTAACTAAAATAAAACCAATTTTCTTCCACTTAATTGAGACGAACACAACTTTAGAGAATATTTGGCAATGCAAAGAAAACACGTGCTAAAGCTGAGTGATGTACCGGCTGAAAAATATGTTATGTTTCACAGCTCACAGCTGTTCAACTAGATCATGTGAATCAAAATGTAATCGACATGTAAGTTCAGTGGTATATTAGTAATCGATAAATACACAGTTTTGGAGCTGTTAAACACTTTAAAAATTGAATTAAACAACGCTAGATCGACCATTTTGCCACAGTGTGATGGTGGCAACGGTATCCCTTCTTCTCAACCGAGTGTGACCGCTAAATTTAAGTATGTTTCGTGCAAGAGGGGTTGGGTGAAGTTCCAATTTGCTGATATACCTGGTCCAAGATAAAAAAAAATATTATATGTAACATAATTATTCCAAAAACAAATAAAAAATTTGCTCAATATCAACATTTTTACAACTTTTTGCATTGTAATATACGAGTAATTTGCAAAATTTAAATCCTGTATTCCTCATTATATTTTTCACTTAAGAAATAAAAACTAGATTTAAAAAAATATGTGTTTTTTAAGGATAAAAAGAAGGAAGTAAATGTAAACATCCGTAATTTTAATTGAAATTGTGGTTTATTTTTGATAGTTGAAAAGTTCAAACAAAAGTTAAAATCTGTACTTTTTACGAAAATTGGAGTTTTTTTTCGATAGTTGAAAATCCAAAAAAAAAAGTTTAAATCACTAAATATTATTTGGAAAAGGAGAATAGATATTTTTACACTTATCAGCTTAAAAGTGCTAAAGGTATTCAGGTCGTTATAAAAGGTATTGACCCATGTGTAGCCACGTATGTTGTTAAGATTGGTTTGGAGGACAAAGGGTTTAAAATCAAAAGTGTAGTGAACATCAGGAATGGTAAGAAGATCTCTCAACCCATGTTTAGGGTTGAACTGGAACCAAGAGATATTGTCCTGAAACGGAATGAAACTCACCCAATTTATACCCTCAAATTTCTCTTGCCCGTTCTCCTGTTCAATGCCTAAGCTGCAGGAATTTAGCCATACTAAGGCCTATTGTAAACTGCCCGCAGTTTGTGTTGTGTGTGGAGATCTACACGGCACTTCACAGTGCAAAAAAACAAAGACTGACTCGAGCGTTAAAAAATGTAGTAACTGTGGAGGTAACCACACTGCAAATTACAAGGGCTGTCCTGTCTACGCTCATTTTAAACAATCAATGACAAATAAGTCATCAATTACCATTAAGCAACCCCAGCAGCCAAACATAATTCCCGCAAACAATTTTCCGCAGATAGGCCAGTCAACCAGCCACATAATCATGCAAAACCTCAAACAAGTTTCATATGCTAATGTGGTCAAAACTGATATACAAAACTTGAATCAGGAGTCCAAGCCCCAAAATTTCGATCAAAATTTTAACAATCTTGAGGCAACTCTGCAGACTCTTGTTTAATCTATAAACACATTTACGGTTTCTATGACAAAAATGATGCAGGAAATGCTGAAAATGCAATCCACTATTTTGCAGGCAATTTTAAAAAAATGAATTGGTTTAAAATATGTTTCTGGAACGCAAACGGCATCCACCAACAAAAAAATGAACTTAAGCACTGTCTTATAGAAAAGCAAATCGACATAATGCTGATTGCTGAAACCCATTTGACAACTAACAGCTATTTCAAAATTAATGGCTACACACTATATGATACTAAAGATCCCCGTGGAAGATCTTGCGGAGGCTCAGCAATTTTGATAAAAACTAGAATTAAGCACTATTTGCTAAACGAGACATGTGAGGAGTATCTTCAAGCAACAAACATATGTATTGAACTTTTTCATCATCAAATTGTTTTTTCATCGATTTATTCCCCACCCCGGTTTTCAGTACCAGAAAATCAGTATTCACATTTTTTCAAATCACTTGGTCCTCGATTTTTAGCGGCTGGCGACCATAACGCTAAACACACTTTTTGGAGATCACCTTTAATTACCTCGAAAGGCCGTGTGCTTTTTGACACAGTTTCCAAAATGGGCTTAGATGTGGTTTCAAGCGGACACCCTACTTATTGGCCGTCAGACCGACGAAAGATCGCAGATGTTATAGAGTTTGGAGTTGCGAAAAATTTTTCTCTAGAGTGGATGCAAGTGGAGCCTTCATTAAATTTGTCATCAGATCACTCACCCACTATAATCTCTGTTTCGTTTCCCCAAGAGATTGGCTTCCCGCCGACCGTCAATAGAGTTAATTGGCTAAAATACAAAAAATTTCTGAGTACACATTGTACTGAAAATATCGCCTTGAGAACGCCTGAGGATATTGATGTGTCAATTAACGATTTTTCTGAAAACCTCAAACTGGCCGTACAGCATGCTACCACTAGTTATATGAGATCCAGAAATGAGAACAATCTGTCAGAAAAAAGAAGAGTTAGAAGAGAATGGCAACTTCGCAGGTCTCCCCAGCTTAAAACTTAACTCAGTTAAGAAATCTGCTTGAAATCCACAGAATGGCTTCCCTTAAAACATATTTGGAAAGCCTGGATGTTACTCCTCAATCTGACTATTCTCTGTGGAAAGCGACAAAAGGTCTGAAAAGACCCGTAATAGGTAAGCCAACTTTGCGAGCTTCAACTGGCGACTGGGCAAGAAGCAATTCAGAAAATGGTGTATTTTAACAATTTGAGAAATGTTTTTATTACAAATGATATAGCAAATGATGCATCTGAATTACCACCATATGCAGTTAGACCTCCTGTGTCTTTGCGATTCATATTTCAAGATGTAGAACAAGGTATCAGTAACAGGAAAGCTGCAGGTATTGATCAGGAAAGAATTCGACTAAGGTAGAATCATATAGACCAATAAGTCTACTACCAACAATTCCAAAACTATTCGAAAAATTGTTAATGGTATCCCTGATCATCAATTTGGTTTTCGGGCTAAACACAGCACCATAGAACAAACGCACAGACTAGTCAATGTCATAAGACATTTCTCAAGCTTTTGATAAAGTGTGGCACGACGGCTTGATGCACAAAATAAAGTTGAGCTTGTGCAAAGCTACTTATATGGGCGGAAATTTGTTATCAGAGAAGGTGGTTTTATAAGCCCAACTCAACCTATCGAGGCAGGAGTAGCATACTAGGGCCTTCTTTATATTTGATATACGCCGCTGACATGCCAACGACATCTGGAATCCACACTTCAACTTTTGCAGACGACACAGCGTTTTTGAGCGTTCATGAAAACTACCAATTAGCTTCACGAAATTTACAGGAATTTATTTCAATATTAGAAAAATGGCTGAAGCTTTGGAAAATCAGGGTTAATGAGCAGAAATGTACTCATGTCATATTCACACTGTATAAACAAACACGTGCACATATCCAAATTAACAACTCATCTATTCCGCAGCAAAATGAAGTCAAGTACCTTGGTATTCACCTGGACCGTAGGCTAACGTGGAAGTCTCACATTGAAGCAAAAGTCACTCAGTTGAAACTAAAAGCAGCGCAACTAAATTGGCTTATGGGCAGAAACTCGAAATTGAAGTTGGATTGCAAACGTTTGTTATACAATGCAATTCTAAAGCCTATATGGTGCTACGGAATCCAATTATGGGGCCCGCTTCAGCGTTAAGCATAGAAAAAATTCAAAGGTGACAAAACAAAATTCTTCGAACGATTACTGCTGCTCCATGGTATGTAAAAAATTCACGAATTCATAAAGATCTGAGTGTTCCACTGGTAAAAGAGGAATTTTCTAAATACTCGACAAGGTATGTCAGTAAACTGGATCTTCATCCAAACCGCGGAATATACTTAATTTTGGCGGCCACACTCGATTGAGAAGAAGGGATACCGTTGCCACCATCAGAACGTTCAATAGGTGATTCTACCGATATTGCTCCCACATAATAGAACTTTTTGTCTAGCATTGGGTGGACGTAAGTAAAAAGCACATTTTATATTTTTGTATTAATTCTTTTATTTTTATATTTAGTATTAAGATTTGAATACTTATTGTTAGTTCATTTTGAAGATTCAATAAATAAAAACGCTTAACAAAAAAAAAAAAAAAAAAAATACAACAATGTTAATCGAAATGAAAAACCATATGGCCACAAACTAGAATTTATTTTATGCAATGCATATTTAAAATTAAGACACCTATTTTATCAGGTAGCGTTACGGCTTAATATGTGACTATATTTTTTAATAGTGCAGTGTATGTGAAAGTCGTTGAATGCTGCACAATATTTGTAACTTTTTAAGAATTAAGCGGTAGAAAACAATCCAGGATTGTGGTTTCAATTTCAAACAGTTTATCCAACTATAGCGAAATTTTGTGGTATGTTTTGTTCCCATATAATTAATTTTCTTGAAGATGATAACAAATTGTTTTCGAAATATCGAATAATAAAAGATTTTAAATTGTTAATTTGTTATAAAAACAAAAAAATCAAGGTCTGAAGATGCACATAAGTTCGTAGCCATAAAGACAAACTCCTTGCTTAAAAGTTCGGGCTTTCTAATCCCTCCTGTAGGAAATTTCCCAACAGTCAATAGAAACAAGGCTCAATGAGTTGGTAGATCAAAGCCTATTTAGAGCAACAGCCCTCAACCAACTCACCTGCCTAACCATCACTCCTGGTTTCTTATAGCACTGGTATCTATAGAAAGACTGGCAACCTCATAGTTATCAGGGAAACTAATTCCTACGATTTTAGGTTTAAACCATAACCAAAACGTTTCAGCCAAGGGAAGTACCTTAGCTGTGGTCAGCACGAGGGATTTGCAAGGCAGAATCTCCCGGGGACCTTCCTGATCGCACATGCCAATATACTGGAGATTGGAAGGAACCTAGTTCCCGATCTAATTGACTACTGCATCCCAAAATCATTCCTCTCAAGGAGCTTTGGCTACCAAATTGAGGAATCCACCCTAGAATCTGGATACTTCTATGTTTACACGGATGGGTCCAGAAGGGGGGAAAGGGTTGGGGGTGGCGTTTACATAGAAGAATTTAGCACTAAAATATCCTTCAGATTATCAGATGGTTGCAGTGTTCTTCAGGTTGAAATATCGGCTATAAATAAAGCGGCCAGATGGCTGACGTTTTACAAGATATTCGGTAGGGATATCATGATAGTAACATACAGCAAGGCCGCCATCAACTCCCTGATTGGAATATACACTAATTCTAGTCTAGTCTAGGAATGCCGGACATTTTTAAATAAGATGGCGAGTCATTCTAACATAACCCTAAAATGGATACGTCGACATAGGTCCAACAATGGCAACAACATCGCCGACGACTTAGCCAAAAACGGGACAGCCCTAGTGGATAGGGGTATAAACCCGGCCAAGACGAGGAGGAGACGATCCTTCATCTCCTCAGCATATGCCCGGCATTGGAGCATTATCGTCTAAGACACTTAGGCGAGCGGAGCTTCAATAGCCTATCTTGTCTGGCCTCGATCAAACCGACCGCGCTAGCCTGTTTCATAAGAAACAGCGGATGGCTAGTATAGTAGCATGTAACGCTACACTAAAAGGTTCCCGCATCTCCTTTCCATCCCCGCTCATCCTTTCCACTCACTATTATATTCCTATAACTTCTTTTCTTCACTCCACTATTTTATTTTTTCAGGCAAATACAAAGGGAACGACTACACGACCCAAGTGAGCTGGACAACCTAGATTATTCCGGGGTATACAGCGGCCTGCCTACCTAACCTAACCTAGCCTTCCTGATCGCCATGCTGCCAAAACTTGAACTAAAATCCGATGTCCATATGTACAAACCAAAAAATTTTTAATTTAAAAATTTATATTTACATCTCTGCGTACGGAGAATATTAAAATACAAAAATATGTATGTTAATAAATAAAAAATAAATACCGCTAGTTCTGAGACAGCATACGCTGTACAAACCATGTGAGCAATTAGCAAAAATGCATATATGATTCAATATGAGATGAATATAGATAGAGAATAATTAAATGCTCGGTGGCTGAGTGGTTAAAGCAGCAGATCATGATACGTCATGACCCGAGTTCAAATTCCAGTGGGTGGTGATGAGTAGTGTAGCGACTACGAAACAGCTAGCTGTCCCCCAGCTAAAGATTCGATTATTATTTTTCTTGTTTTCTTCAATCAATAATTATTGATCACAGCAAATTTGTATTGTAAAAAGCCTTCTTAGGAAAAAAAAAAACTTAAGAAAGGAAAAAGTTGAACCAAAACCCGATGTACATATGTACAAACCAAAAAATTTTTAATTCAAAAAGTATTTATTTATTCATCAATATCTAACTTGGCGCCTTCAAAGTAATCCCTCTGAGATATGATACACTTATGCCAGCGTTTTTTCCAATCCTCGAAACACTTCTGAAACGCGCTTTTTGGTATCGCCAACAGCTCCTGTTTCGATTTTTCTTTCATCTCCTTAATCGTAGCAAAACCCTTTTCTTTCATGGGCGTCTTCAGTTTTGGGAAAAGGAAAAAGTCAGCGGGACCAAGTCCGGTGAATACGAGTGTTAAGTCATCATAACGGTTTTGTTTTGGGCCAAAGGATAACACACACAAGCCATCCATGAGTGTTTTTTTACAGTTCTATGCGTTTCTGACAAATTGCTTCGCGCAAACGGCTCATAGCTTCAAGCTAGTATTCCTTATTTTGGGTATGACCTTGTGGCATGAATTCATGATGCACTACGCCATTGCAAACGAAGAAAACAGTGAGCAAAACCTTCACATCTGACCGAACTTGACGTGCTTTTTTCGGTCTTGGCTTTCGTGGACACTTTCATTGAGATGATTGGGCTTTGGTTTCAATGTCATAGCCATACACCTATCACCAGCTATACACGAATCACCAGCTATGACTTTTTTGGGGAAATCTGGATCGTCGTTGACGATGTTCAACAGTTCCTGAGCGATGTCCATGTGACGTTGCTTTTGCTCAAAATTGAGCAATTTTAGAACAATCTTTGCTGCCGCACGTTTCATTCCTAAAACATCCGTAAAAATTGCTTGGCATGAGCCGAACGATATGTTAACGTCATCAGCAACCTCTCCGATAGTGAGTCGATTACTATCCAAAATCATTTTCATCACTGCTTCAATGTTTTCACCTGTTGTTGATGTGCTCGGGCGACCAGGATGAGCATCGTCATTGACATCTTCTTGGCCTTCCTTAAACCAGTTATACCAAAACTGAACTTGTGTTCTGCTCACAGTAGACTCGCCAAACGCTACAGTCAACATTTCAAATGCCTCTGCGCATTTAATTATTTTTTTTTTTTTTCAGAAAACTTAATACAGTTGCTTTGATCCATTTTTTCGAATAGAAAAAAATCGTAGAGCACATCAAAGCATGACTAACATTTTTGTCTGTCAAAAACAAACTGACAATCCAAAGTGGCTGATGTTGCCAACATATATATAACAGACATGTGTATCAACATAACAGAAAAAATGCGAAAATCAAACATACGCAACTCACGAAATTTGAAAATAACGTTTATTTTGATCAGACCTCGTATATTTGCAGTTATAGCTTTAAATGATGTAGTTCTTTATTAAAATTGGCATGAATTATTTTGCTGCACTTTAACCATTTAATTTATGTACATTTTATTTAAAAACGATTAATTTTACTTGCTGACGATTTTTTGACAACTTGCGATAATCATATTGATTTGTGGCAACTGTGTCTGGAGGGCGCTTCGAAAAATTTCACAAAATTGTAAAAATAAATGCTCGTCGTACAAACGTGTTATATTCGCTGCGAAAAACAATGATAAACATTGATTTTTTAGTTTTGAACTGAACTACGGTACTTCCCAAGACGATGTCGTCAATTATTCAACCGAATGCCGTCAATCATTCAACTAAAATTTGATTCGATACTAATAATACTACGATTCGAAACTTATACGCCACGTTATCGAAGCAGCAATACTTAATATAAATTAGAGAGAAGAAGAGGACTTGATGTCACAAATCGCAATGGGACTGTCTGACTAACAATTTTCGGAACGGTTGGAATTCGCAATGAAATTTCTGTCATTGCGTGTTTTTGACATTAACAGTAAAAACTCATGTTTCTTCCACAGATAATTGGATGTGGCTGATGAAAACTTGCCACCAAGAAAAAAAAACGTAATAACTTATTTTCTGTGTAACTAACCTGTTCAATTTTTACTGTATTTTATAGATTGATCTTTAAATATTACTAAAATGCAGAATTGTTTCCATCCGAAGAGAATATAGGCGCACATTCGGCGGCACTCCTCCTAGTAGATGGAGTATAATGATGCTCGTAAATGGGTGTCAACAGATATGTCACGGCAGACAATTTTGCACCAAGATTTAAACTTATTTCCATATAAGATTCAATTAACAAACAAATCTAACCCTACAGACGTCCCGATTCACTTGGAATTTTGTGAGATCATTCAAATGGTGTCAGAAGATGAAAACGGCTTGAACTGCATTTTTATGTCTGACGAGGCACACTTTGATTTAAACCTCAATGTTAGCAAACAAAATTGTCGAAATATAATTCTAACCAACAGATATTCAATCAGATGCAATTACATCCACTTCGTATCACAGGGTAGTGTGCTGTTACTTCAAGGTTCAATGTCGGGCCTTACTTTTTCGAAGAAAAAGTGTTACTGTCAATGGAGACTGTTACTTAAAGATCCCGAAAGAGAATCCCGATGAACACTGTTTGGTTTCAAGCAAGATGGGACAACTTGTCACATAGTCATGCCTGTAATGACAGGATTGAGGCAAACATTTCCCAGCTAACTGATTTCAAGAAACTCCACATTCCGCTGGCCTCCCAGGTCTCCTGACCTCACAGTACCTGATATTTTTTGTGGGGCTATTGTAAACAAGAAGTTTGCATAGAACCCAATAAATTTGGATGATTTAAAGCAATCCATTCGAACCGTAATTGAGACAGTTCCCGCTGCAACACTCCAGGCGGTAATGAATAACTTTTCGATAAGATGTCATACATGTGCCAACGAGGGTGGAGGCCATTTGAATTCCTTTATTTCCAAAACTTAATGAATTTCTTTAATAAAATTTCAAATGAATTACTAAAAACTAAACTATATACACTTTATTTATTTGAGTTTCTTAATGTAACAACCTATATTAATCAGCCACACTATACTAATCAGAATGTAAATAAAACATCTTAAAATTCGTTGTATTGTAAATACAAAAAATAAAATAATAAAAGTACGTCTATTTTCATAGCCAAAGGCTATATGTATCGGGTGGTTAAATTTCAAGGGCCGATGTTGAATGTGAACCACAATTAAACGCCAAGTTTTTTTTCCAAATTTTATTTGACATTTCTCTATTTCAGACTTAATCAATTTGAACCATGGAGAGATATACAATCCAACAACGTGTTAAAGTTATCCAGACTTATTATGAAAATGATGATCAATTTTCGAAGAAAATCATCTTCAGTGATGAAGCACATTTTCACCTCAGTGGATTCGTCAATAAACAGAATTGCCGCATTTGGGCGAATGAAAATCCAAAAGTGACTGTCGAAAAACCAATGCACTTACAAAGAGTGACTGTTTGGTGCGGTTTATGTACTGGCGGCATCATCGGGCCGTATTTTTTCCAAAATGAGGCCGGTCAGGCAGTTACTGTGAATGGTGTTCGCTATCGTGAGATGATAACGAACTTTTTATGGCCCGAATTGGAAGATATGGATGTAGACGATGTGTGGTTTCAGCAGGACGGTGCCACTTGCCACACAGCTAACGAAACAATTGCTCTTTTGCGCAACAAATTCAGTGGCCGTGTTATCTCACGTAATGGCGATGTCAATTGGCCGCCAAGATCATGTGATTTGACACCGTTGGACTTTTTTCTTTGGGGTTATTTGAAAGAAAAGGTATACGTCGATAAGCCAGCAACAATTCAACAGCTAAAGGATGAGATAATTCGGCACATTAATGGCATAGAACCTTCAATGTGCCTCAGGGTCATCGAAAATTTGGACCATCGGATGGAGGTGTGCCGCCGTGGTCGCGGTGCCCATTTGGCCAATATTTTGTTCCATACATAATTGAATAATACCAATATATCATAATAAGATAAAATTACAATAATTTCCTAGATAGTTTGTGTTTTATTCAAAATCAACATCGGCCCTTGAAATTTAACCACCCTTTATATACGGATACCGTTTCTAAATAATAGTTAGTTTGGGAACTGAATTGGAGTTTCGCATTGCCTGACCAATTCATAGAGGTACTCTATACAAGTTTTTTAAACTTTAGAAAATTGTGATAAAAGTTTTGTAAGCATTCAATAAAAAGAATTTCATATGACTCCACTGTGCTTTTATTTTTTCATAGTTTTGTTTCATTTTGTTTGATTTTTAAATTTTTTTCCTAAGAAAATGGCATTTGCACATACGCCAAAATATTAAGATGCTCATAAAACTTGCTACTTTGTGTCAGAGGACATAAAAATTTTTAGCCGATAAAAGAATTCAAAAATCGACAACACAAACGCAAACAGAAAACCACCAGCAAACATAATTCTCAATATAAAACACGAGCCATTCATTCAACGCTTCGCAACGATTTGCAACAAAAATTTTTCAATATCATTATGAGCTCTATAAATGTTTACAAATATAAAAGAAAATGTATTAATGTTCACAAGAATGAAAGAAGTACAATGTACGAAATTTATGATACGCGTCACGCATGCGTAAAACGAGGAGATTATCGAAACATTAATGGTTCTCCAGCAGGGAAGCTTGAGCAGGCAAGAACAAAGCTAACAATTGCAAGTGAAGCTATTAATATTTATTGTAGTGTCTTAAGAGAGCCAATATTTTTTTTTTTTCATTTTATTTTGCAACAATTTTATGTTACTGGGTAAAAGTGATGTTTTCAGGCGTAATGATGACCACCAGTCAGAGTGGGTGCTATTTATAAAGTATTTTACCCACAATTTTTTCTTTTCTTTTTTAAAAAGAAAGTGTTTGACTTTCCCTATTATTTGCAATATAATGAAACATACCATATTTGATTACCAAAAAAGACAACTGTATACATAATTTGTATTTTATTGTTACAAAAACCAAAATATTAGCTGCATATTAAGAAAATTAAACAATACAAAAGTACCGCCTATAAAGTTTCAGTAGCCAAAACTCTTTTGTCACAATTCAAAAAAAAAAAAAAAAAAAAAAAAAAAACCAAGCCAAAAACCATTAAATTGTAAAGAAAACTTATGAAGTTTAACCAAATTTGGCAAACTGTCAATTCATAAATGTTACTACAAATTTTGCGGCTGACAATACATACGTTTTTTTTTGAATTCTTTTTTTCGCTTAAAACTTTTTGTGTTCGGTTTCGTTTTTTACTACCGCAATTCTATTGGTATTTATTTTGTAAGGCTGAACAAATTTTAGTTTGTTTTCTTCCCTCATGATCATAGTAGTCGGTCGCTTTTTTTCATTTCCAACTCTTGTTACAGAACATGATTTCTTTGGCACATGAGTTGTTACACAAATTCAAAGCTACGAAAAGAAATGAGCTTATACAAAGAAGAATGAAGTTTTAAATATTTCTATAACATTAAAATCCTATAAAATTGCAATTGCAAGCAATAGAAAAAAGACAATACATCATAAACTGCACAGCTCGAGATTATATGATACATATATTTTTACAGCAAGTTTCTTCCTTTTTAAGAAAGAGAAGTGCAAATGGCAGTAGTCAGGTTGTGGTATTGAAGAAATTGGTAAAATTTATTATGAAGTAAATGTCAACAATAAAGATCTAAGTTAAATACGAGTAGTAATTTTTTTTTTAGCTTCTATTTCTTTATGTTATTGAAATTTCACAATGTGAACTAACACTAAGTATTCAAATCTTAATATTAAAATAGAAAAAATTAATTAATATAATAAAATGCTAGACAAAAAGTTTTACTTTGCGCCAATTATGAGACTGAACACAATGTCTGCGGTGCGGTACGACTTCTCGTTGCGGGAGAGAAAAATAAACATAATTCGACGGAAGACGGCGACGGCAATACTTGTCATTGCTAGTTTACATTTTTATTAATTTATTTCTGCATACGAGTACATTTTTATAAAAATTTCTAAAATATTCGCTGTTTCTGAATGGTTTATTGTAATGGCAGTAAATAAAAAATTATAGCTATTAAAAAATAATTAGTTTGGTATAAGCCACGTTTGATTTGTATGTGGAGTTAGAAACTACGGCACATGCTAACAGAATATCCTTTTGCTTCCACTTTTTATACGTATCTCGTAAATTTCGAAATTAATTTTCTTTTTGCTTCCTCAGCTAAAATTAAATAAAGTCTGACTAAAAATAAGGTAACTGAAAGAAATTCACTTACCTGGTATGCCAAAATCTTTGTTAATTTGAACCAAAAATCTTCTTTATACTGAAAGTTTTTGTAACTTCCCGACTGCAAATTATAAAGACAGTCATACTTCTAACTTCTTTTTTAATTTTTTCTTCTTCCTTTAATATATTTTTTAAAGTTTTATATATCGCGAAAAAAATAATAATCTCCAAAATCATGTTTTTTATTTACAATAATGATGTGAAAATCGTCAATTATTTAAAAGATATGGCAACATCGAAGAGAGAAAGGGAGTAAAAAATTGAGAGAATGAGAAAGTCTGCAATGAAAATAAAATAAATTTTAATTTTATGCCGCTGCGCACTGCGATTTTTTACCTCAACTTCGTGTGGAAAATCGTACCGCAATAAATTATCGTTACATTGTGTTCGAACTCTATATCGGTAAAATCACCTATTTAACGCTCTGATGGTGGGTACGAGGGTGAATTGTTATTGAAGCTACCTTTTTTTTTTTTGTTGAATCTTCACAATGTGAACAAACAATAAGTATTCAAATCTTATTACTAAATACAATAAATTAACTAAGTCCAGCCAATGCTAGACAAAAAGTTTTATTATGCGCGTATTATATCGGTAAAATCACCTACTTAACGCTCTGATGGTGGCAACGGTATCCCTTCTTCTCAACCGAGTGTGACCACTAAACTTAAGTATGTTTCGTGCAAGAGGGTTTGGGTGAAGTTCCAATTTGCTGATATACCTTGTCGCATGCTTTGAAAACTCATCTTTTACCAGTGGAACACACAGATCCTTGTGAATTTGGGAGTTTTTTACGTACCATGGAGCTGCAGTAATTGTTCGAAGAATTTTGTTTTGTCGCCTTTGAATTTTTTCAATGTTTTACGCTGAGGCAGTGCCCCATAATTGAATTCCGTAGCGCCATATAGGCTTTAGTATTGCGTTGTATAACAAAAGTTTGCAAGCTAATTTCAATGTAGAATTTCTGCCCATAAGCCAATTTAATTGCGCTGCTTTTAATTTTAGCTGAGTGACTTTCGCGTCAATGTGAGGCTTTCACGTTAACCTAAGGTCGAGATGAATACCAAAGTACTTGACTTCATTTTGCTGCGTAATAGGTGAATTGTTAATTTGGATTGCTGAACATGTTTGTCTACGCAGTGTGAATGTAACGTGAGTACACTTTTGTTCATTAACTTTAATTTTCCAAAGTTTTAACCACATCTCTATTATTGAAATATACTCCTGCAAATTTCGCGAAGCTACTTGATGGTTTTCATGTACGCTGCAGAATGCTGTGTCATCTGCAAAAGTTGAAGTGTGAATACCACATCTGGTTGGCATGTCAGAAGTGTAAATTAAATATAAAGTGGGTCCCAGAATGCTACCTTGGGGAACTCCTGCCTCGATTGGCTGAGTTGGGCTTATAAAGTCGCCTTCTCTGATAACAAACTTCCGGCCGCATAAATAGCTTTCCAGAAGCTTGTGAGTGTTTGCAGGCAAGTTCAGCTTTATTTTGTGCATTAATCCCACGTGCCACATTTTATCAAAAGCTTGGGAAACATCAATGAATAGAGCTGAGCAATACGTTTTGTCCTCAAAAGTCTTTCTTATAACATTAACTAGTCTATGCGTTTGTTCTATGGTGCTGTATTTAGCCCGAAAACCAAATTGATGATCCGGGATGCATCCTACATCATTCAATATTGGAGTCAACTTCGCCATTAACAATTTTTCGAAAAGTTTTGAAATTGTTGGCAGTAGACTTATTGGTCTATATGACTCTACTTTAGTGGGATCCTTCCCTGGCTTGGGTATCATAGTAACCATAGACACCTTCCACTCTGCAGGATAGTATTCTAGGCGCAAAATAGCGTTAAAAATGAAAAGAAGAATTCTTCTAGCAACACGAGGTAACTGTACAAGCATTTTGCCAGTAATTTTGTAGCTACCTGAGTAGGAAAAAACAATTTTTTTTCAAAAACAATTTATTTCTCAACATAATCTCTTTTTAGCTCAATACACTTAGACGATATTCCAATTTCTTTATACCATCTTAATAATAAGGACTTGGGAACCCCGCAAAATAAGCGATAGTTTCGGTAATCATTTTTTCGTTTGAGATGAATCTTTTTCATGCAAGCCATTTTTTCTAGTTTGGAAACAGGAAAAAGTCACTAGGAAATAAATCTGGCCTATAATGTAGATGTTCAACCAATTCGAAGTATATTTCACGTAATTCTAGCAACGTGTGAACCGGTGTGTTGTCTTGAAGAAAGAACACGTTTTTCTTCTCTAAATGCGGCCGTTTTTTATTGATTGCATCAATCACTTGATCTAATAATTCACGATTATACTTTCCTGTGATTGTGGATCCTTCTTCAAGATAATCGATTAGCAATATTCCGTGTGCATCCCAAAATACAGTGGCCATAATCATGCCGGCCGATTTCACTGTCTTCGCATTCCTCGGAGCACTTTGATCAGCTTTCATCCATTGTTTCAATTGATTTTCGGTTTCAGGTATGTAGTAGTGGACCCACGTTTCCTTAACAGTTATAAATCGGTGCCAAAAATCAACAGGATTACGCTTTATCATGAAACTCATTTGTGAAGTGGGCTGTCGAACTTGTTACTGTTCGGCACTGAGCAAACGCGGCACTAATTTGGCCGATAGGTTTTTCATATGCAAAATGTTGAACACACGCCCATTTCAACAATCTCACGTAACTTGATCATTCATAACGATATCCAGGTTTTTCTTGATATTTTCTTCAGTAGCCTTCCTATTGAATGCTTGTTGGCCGCGTTTAATTTCAGCAATCCAATATTTTACTATGTAGAGCAGACTCACCGTAATGTGTTTCGAACTTTTTTTTGTCTCTTTCGCTGTTTTCCCTTTCAAATAATAGTGATTAACTATTGCACGAAATTCACTTTTTTCCATTTTTCAAGAAACATAAATAAACTAATCGATGAATTTGGGTAAAATTTTAACAGTTGACGTTTAACAGATTGCAATTAAAAACAAAAATTTGTTTGTGTTTGTGGTGCCATATAGCACTAGGTAGCTTTAATATCAATCCGTCCCCGTATCTCTTCTTCTCAAGCGAGTGTGACCGCTAAAATTAAGTAAGTTTCGTGCAAGAGGGTTTGGAGGAATTCGTGAACTTTTTACGTATCATTGCCCTGCAGTAATCGTTTGAAGAAATTTGTTTTTTTTTCAGTGTTTGCCCTGATAATTCTTAACATAAATGCGAGATTATAATTTTTCAAGTTCAAAGAATAAATTTATTTCCTTTACTTTACAGTAAAATGCGGGAAATGAGAATTTTTCTGAAATTTGTTAATACCAATCTCTGAAAACTCTCTTCTCCAAAAAAGTACTCAAACGCAAAAATAGTTAAAACTCGTAAACTTTAGTAAACAGATGATAATATTACATCCATAACAGCGCACATAGGGGACAGTTTCTGATCTGACTAGCCAAAAGTTAAGTTTGGTAAACATAGTTTAGTCAGCTCTCTATTATCAGCCAAATAACCAGACAAACCAGCTTCTAGTAACCAGACGATTAAGTTTGTGATCAGATTAAAGTTTCCAATAAACTCTATTGGTTAAAGGTACGGAAAAGTAATAAAAATTGGTAAACACACATTAATGTGATGTTTCCACATCACAAGCAAGCGAGTTGTCAAAAAAATTTATATGAAAAGCTTTGAAATATTTGAGTATTTCTACATAAATATTTCACACAAGTCTCTTGCTTGCCATACTTTTTTGAATAGGGACATATGTATATGTGATATTTCCACAGCACAAACAAGCGACTTGTCTTTAATACTTGTATAGAAATCACACAAAAAATTAAATGGCAATTTACGTAAAATTTCTTGACAAATCGCTCGCTTGTGATGTGAAAGGAGCACATTTAATTTTACCTATAAGTAAATAAAATACATATTTGATCATTTTGTTTTTAGTAATTAGTTTCTACCCCCAGATTTCGGTCCCAAAGAGAAGGATGCTATTGCATGCCGTTATCAGAAGTTTGCCTTTTTCTGATGGCGGGCTTCCTATGTTTGCCATCAGCCAACATAATTATCATGTTATACCAGTTAACAGCATATTGAACCTCCTTCCGAAAAATTTAGCTTTGATTCAAGCCTTATACCAAGATAATTCACAAATTTCTTCGCTCTTATAACCAAGTCATGAAACTGTACTTCCATGGGAATATAACTTCTGCTAAGGATTACGAGCTCAGTATTCTTTTCAGCCAATTGCAGGCCGTCTGCATCTAGCCATCGTTTTGTACTTCTAATCATTTGTCTCAGTTATCTTTTCGCCTCCTCAACATCTATGGCACTAACGACTGCTACAATGCTGTCCGCATAATCCCACCGGGAGGCTATCTTGCGGCATTTCCACAAGTCTGGTACCAAGATGGAAACCTGCGCAGCACCTAACGTTATTTTCCTTCTCCGACCTTCTGTAGTATTATATATCAGTTTCCTATCCTTAAGATAGTTCCTTATGACACATAGAAAGTAAGCGGGTATCTAGAATCTTCTTTCCAGGGCTTGAAGTACGTACGCCCACCTAAACCTATTAAGAAAATCAGTGGTCTACTCAAATGATTTCCAATTTACGTAGCCTCAACTGCCATGATGTCAATTGCGTCTGCAGTAGTTGATATTTTGGTTCTAAAGCCGTATTGTCTCTCAGAGAACCCTCCTTCAGTAACCAAGGCTTCATCGAACAGTTTTCCTGCTGTGTCCAACATACGCGGTGGTCTATATGCAAATGGAGAGTACGGATCACCTTTGGGCTTGCTGATCAGAACAAGATGAAGCCTTTTCCTTATCGTCCAGAAACCCCCTTCCCGTATGCAAGTATTGTACGTCGCAAGCATTATATCTGAGACTCCATCTTGCCCAGAGAATTTGCGATCCTTCAGCACGTGCGCTGCATCAAAGAGTTCCTGTCGCGTAAATTCCAATATGACTGATTGGATTTCTGCGTCTACCAGTTTCTCTGAGTCTTCATGCTCTGGAAAAAGCGTAGTCACCATGTTATCCCCTGTCACAGTGTCCATTCATTCCCTACAGGGGCTTTCGTCTCAAGCTTTCCCATTATCAGCTTGTACCCAGCTATTCCCCACGGGTTGTTATACACATCTGCTTGAAGCTCTTCCCATAACTGCTTTTTATTTATTTATTTATTCCTTCTCTGACGGAGGCAGTCTCTGCTCGCCCCGCTATAGACTCATTTCTTCCGGTGGTTGTCCGGTCTTTCATTGTTCATAGGCTTAGTAAACGCATGCTTGATTATCCGCATAGCTTTTTCCATAGTACTTTCTGCGTTTGTTGCCCGATATATCTCGTGTGCTCCTATGCAAAATTCATCCAGCAGAACTGAAGAGTTCAGTTTCCTAATATTCCATTTTCTGGTACTTTGTCTCCGTCGGTTGGTGACCCCTCTAATCGATCTATGCTCCCCATATGAGGTATACTGATGATCGCTTGCCATGTATATCTCTAGCACTCTCCAAATATTAACTTTGTCCGCGTAATTATTTGGAACAAATGTATTATCCGAGATAGTTCCCTCTGCACCAGGTCGTCTAACAGTAGGAGTATTCCCTATGTTGGCTACGGTGAGGACACCCGTGTCTGCCATTTACATGACTCTTCTGCGTATGTAATCTAGCGTTCTTGTGCCCCACTCTGGTGAGCGAGCATTGAAGTCAACAGCGAGTATAACTGCTCCCTACATTGGACGTATGTTGTCCTTTTGAAACTCCTGCACACAGTCCTGGGTATTAAGTAACAGCATATAAGACTTTACTAAGCTAAACCCATATGAACTCATGTCCCTTGCCGCTCGCCATTGAGGTAAAGTGGCTTGTTGGAAGGATCTATATTGCTGCAGTAGCCGATTCATCCTCCACTTAGTAGCCGCTTAACTTTCTCGAATATTGCTCGCTAATGATAGCAATATCCGCTTCATGTTCTATAACTATCTGCGGCTGTCAAATTTCTACGATGCATGTTTAATTGTAAAATTTTCATTTATTCCACTTTTATCAGCTCATTGCATGCTCTAGATCCAGGAATATGATCAATAGAGTTTTTTCTATTCTCCTAGCATAGGCAGCATTTCATTAAGCTGGTGCATTGCTTCTAGGTATGCCCTTTCTCTGTGCATATCCCGCATGGCAATCTTTATCTGACTATTTATTTTTATCTATGTATAGAGATATGTGGTTGTAAGAAGATGGAGTCACAGATCACACAACTCCTCCAGTTTGAAAACTTAACGTTACTTACGCGCCACTCTGATTATAAACCCGTTGCTTGTATTTAGCAAATACCACTAACAATCCTATTCCGTTTGTTTCTTTTTTTATACCCTTCACAAAAATGTAAAGGGTATATATAAGTTTGTGACTCCGTTCATAATTTCCGACCATATAACGTATACATATTCATAATCAGCATCGATAGAAAATTCTATTAAGCGATGTCCGTCTGTCCGCCGTTGAAATACCGTTTCTGAGAAAACCATTCAACTTAGAAACTTTTTTCTTTCACCATTCTTTTTTCAGTAATATCGGTTCACATATAGCTGAGATAAATCCACAATTCCAAAAAAAGTAATTTTTTGCAAATTTGTATGAACATTTTAGAAAAAAAGTTGTTAGTTTTGCTTCAAACTTCACACAATTGTTAAACATGGCGACTAAAAGGAAAAAAAATTTTCCAGATATCGGTCAATATATACCCAAGGTATATATTGAAATCGGTTTTTTAATGGAAATGTCGCATAAGCGGACTTATACAACTTTTTCTGTTTTAAAACAGTTCTGGTAATAAAATAGGGTTATCTAAATATAAAAAATGAAAATTTTCGATATCAGTCCATATATACCCAAGATATAGCCTAAGCCGGGATTTTCATGAAAATGTCACCTGTGCGAACTTAAAGGAAGTTACTGAAAAACAGAACATATATATATATATATATATATATATATATATATATATATATATATATATATATATACATATACATATATATATGCCCGAGATATAGCCTAAACCGATTTTTTCAGGAAAATGTCGCATAAGCGAACTTAAACAACTGTTTTTTGTGCTTAAAAGCAGTTCTCGTAATATATAAATGTTACAAATACAGAAAATGTACATTTCCGATATCGGTCCATATATACCCGATATATAGTGTGAACCGATTTGTCCATGATTATTTTTGCTTAAATGAAGTTTTTCTTACAATAGACGGTTACTAAAATACATAAAATGAAACTTTCCGATATCGGTCTATATATACCCAAGATAGTCTAAGCCGATTTTTCAATGAAAAAAAAATTATTTTTCTTAAAAGCAGTTCTGATTATAAAAGGAAGTTAGTAAAAAATTACCCATATACCGGAGATATAGCCTGAACCGATTTTTTCCATTAATTTTTTTTTCCTTAAAATCAGTTCTGATAATAAAACGAGGTTGTTTAAATACAGATAATGTACAGTTTCGATATCGGTCCATACATACCCGGGATAAACCTATTTTTCCATGAAGATTTTCGTGTTCCCATGGGCATTTTCGGGGAATGATTTTTTTGGAATGGTGACAAGGCAAAAAAAATTTTTCCCCGATATCGGTCAATATCGACCGAGCATATTTAGTTCAAATTTGTAATATATACTATACACATACGTGACTATCGTTAAAGGTATTTTAGATTCGGCCCAGCCGAATATACCTCATTCTTACTTTGTTTTTTTATTTTTTTCACCGTTGTCCGTATTTTCTATTTATGTTCACTATTAATTTCGTATGAAACCGAAGTGCATCGGAATAGGTAGCAAGATGTGTACATGTTTTTTTTCTTTTTTCACCTTTGCCCGTGTTTTCTTTATAATAATATGTTCATTATTAATTTCTTTTCAATTCATTTCATTACCTTGTAGTGTGGAAGGTGTTGGACTAAATTTTGCTAATCTGAGCAGTGTCGAAGGTATATACACCGGCTACTAACTAATTTAATTCCAACATTTAAAATGCTGTAATAGAGTTTCTTTTAGTCTTTCATGTTGTTATTGTTAAAGTTAAACGTACGCAAATACTACTCCCTCTTTCCTCCTCATCAACCTATTTTCCTAGTTCCAGTATAATGCACTGCATATGTGGGGATCGTCCCCTGAGTACTGGTCCAAGATAAAAAAATAAAAAAGTACAAACAAGAAGCTTTAAAAATAGCAAAAATACGTCTACTGTGCACACACCAAATGACTTTAACCCTGCACTATTAACCAGTAAACGCAATCTCGTTATCAATTTGGTATTTCACAGAAAATTAACATGTCTTATTTTCTCTCTAAATTATACTTTCATTTTCATTTAAATTTGCCATGTATTACAGTAAAACTTAAAAGCACAACAGAAAAGAATTCACACGCTCCATTTGGCCAACCGATCAACGACGGAAAACCAACATTTCAAATGATCTCTAAGCAAACATTTTGATCAAACATTGTGACTAACTTGCAAGTTGGAACAGCAGCAACAACAAACACAATAAGGAGCTTAAAGTTAAATACAAAACATTTTGTATAAATAACCTTTATTTCTTTTTATTTTGCTTGCTTCATGAATTGTTTTTTATTTAATATCAACATTAAAAGTTGGACATACAAATACGATTAATATGCAACACATATGTACGAGTATGTATGCACATTGCACACTGAAGTGCATGCACTAATGCCTCATAAGACTCTGACTCATATTTATTTCTATTAGAAAGATGCCAAAAAAAACTTGTATATAAAAGAGTAAAACTTACAAATATAATAAAAAGACATCTTCATATGTATGAATCTGAATTCTTTATGAGTTTCAGCATGTGACCGAGCAGCAATTGTGCATATAAATGCTGTTTGCTTAATATTATTTTTAGTTTTCTCCAAAAACTTGGGGTTTCTTTTTATTGCAATTGTATGTAAGATGATGATTAAAACAACAAAAAATTTCACTGTCAGTTGGTCAGATTTGTTAAATGGGAAAATAAAAAAATTTGACTCAATTGAATATAAAATAAACTAGAAAGTAAAGAGGCGAATTTTCTACGTAAAAAATTGCTAATAAAAATAAACTAAAAAGTTTTGATTAATTAGAAAAGGAAAAGAAAATTATTTACTGATGAATTATCACTGCTTGAAAGAAAGATCAGGAATAAAGTGACTTCTATGCGTTAGCAAACTTACAAAAGAAGCTACTCCTTGATTACGATCTAAAGTGTCAGTGCTTGAAATGTTGTTCTTACTCATTCATTGAGAACAGAATCTGACTTTTTCTATAATTTTTATTCTGCTCTTTAAGCAAAATCCAAACAATCACAACAAGTGAAATCCAGATTAATTCTTTTTTGTAAAATCGTATAATTATGAAAGTTGAAAACTGACTCTTAATTAAAACTTCATAGAAGATAACTTTATAAAACTTGATAATATTATCCAGCTTACTCATAATTATGTGCAAATGGACTTACAAATGGCCATTTATTTACTTTACACTAATCAAATACATAGAGATGCACTTGCTGCATTTTTTATCATATTTGATTAAACGAAACGAAACGTCAGCCCTTCTCAATTTGTGAGGGCAGCAAGGGGCCTTGCTTCAAAATCAAAGTTGCGAATAAAGAGCTAAAAATTCACGAAAAGTTTTACATCTGCCCTTGACTAGTTCTTAGAAGGGCACTATGTAACTTTTCCACTTGCCCTTCTTCGTATACATTTTTTATGAACATATCAACTCCCTATTTATTCTCCTTTGGCGGACTACACACAAATATATTATTTTTAAAAAATTTTCCTAGAGGAGTCAAATGGATGACCGACCACCTCTATCTCTCTTCCTTAGAGTGGCTCACATACAAAAAATGTTTCCTATATTGTTCTCCCATTAATTTTTCTTCCTGCAAATTAGTCCCATTAACAACAATTTTTAGGGCATTCTCGTGTAAAATAGAACTCGAATAAATCAAATTTCGTTATATGAAGGCTTCACTAGTATAGAAAGAATTAATGGCTATAACGAAGTATTTTTGGATCCACTTCAGACGTCAACCTCAGTGTATTGGAGAGAATAAATCGATTGTAGTTGAGAGTATGTGCAAAGGGATTGACACCGTGCAGCTCCGTGGTACGGACCACGGAGCTGCAGTAAGCATTCACGCACACTGAGACTTCCACGTTAAGCTACGGTCGAGGTAAATACTAAGGTACTTAATTCACTGTGCTGTGGAATAAGTGAATTATTAATTTGGATAGGCAAACATGTTTGTTTACGCAGTATGAATGTAACATGATTACATTTGTGTTCATTAATATTGGTAGATTTCGTGAAGCTAAGTGATTGTTTTCATTAACGCTGAAGAAGGCTGTGTCAGGTACAAAAGTTTTCCGATCTTGTTGGCATTTCAGAGGAGTAAACCAAATGAGTAGGGCTCATAAAATCGTACATTTTCCTAGCTCCAGTACTATGCATTACATATCTAGGGCTCATTTCCTAAGTATTGGTTCAAGGTAAAAAAAACAAATTTCCGGCGATAAAAGTCTCTTTTCAGCTTGTGAGTATTTGCAGGCAAGTTTAACTTTATTTTATGCATTAAGTCGTCGTGTCACACTTTATCAAATGCTTGGTAAATGTCAATGAAAAGAGCTGAACAATACTTTATGCCTTCAAAAGTCTGTCTTATGACATTTACTAGGCTGTGTGTTTGTTCTATGTGCTGTGTTCAGCCTGAAAGCCGAACTGATGATTAAGGATACATCCCACATCACTCAGTATTAAATTTAACTTCGACATCAACAATTTTTCGAATAGTTTTGAAATTGTTCATAGTAGACTTATTAGTCTACATGATTCCACTGTAGTGGGGTCCTTCCCTGGTATGGATATCATAGTAATCACAGACACCTTTCACTCTGCAGGATAATATATAGATGTAAAAAGAATAAACTGATTGTAGATAAAGTTCGTTGTTGATACAACGATACTACCTTTTTTGATTTCGATACCCTCTCTGACTCCATATCGAAGATCCTGGAGAGTTGTCATAGCAATGAAATCGTTGTTGCTGGTGATTTCAATGTTCACAACTCAAAATGGCTTCGTCATTCAAGTCATACAACTCCAGAAGGTTAATATTCGCTGCGCACAACCATCTAGCACAATTAGTGAATGAGCCAACGCATATTGCATATGTTGAAGGGCACCATTTAAACACACTTGACCTTTTTCTGACTTCACACCCTGAAAAGTATGAAGTCAGCGTTACTGCACCTCTAGGCAATTCGGATCATTGCACTATTTCTGCCCTCTTTCCAATCAATGAGCTTCGTAACGTTTCGAAATAAGCTACGAAACGGTCAAAATTAATTTACGAAAATGCTAAGCTCAACCAATTTTCTGAGCATTTTAGTTTGGAAACTTTGGTTTCTAGATAACGACATAAATGCTTCAGCAAAAATGGTTGAACATATGATCTTGCTGAGGATGAAAACATTCAGCCCCTCCAAGCAGATTTCGCTTAAGTCAAGAGTGAAATCTTGGTTTAATCAGACGTGCAAAAATATAGTCAGATCCGGAGAGGAAACATTCAGTAATTGGCGTTTAAACAATAACCCAGAGATTGATTTGCTACGCAAAAAGGCAAAATCTTCGTAACACAAACAGCGTTCTCGTGCCAAGGTCATTACGGCTCCCCTTGACAGCTAAACCTTTTGGTCATTCGTTAAGAGAGTAAAGAACACTGTTAGTTCGTCAATTCCAACTCTCATAAAGAATGACCCAACATTCACCGACCCGGTTGATAAAGCTAACCTGCTGGCTGAAATTGTTGCAAGCAATTACTACTTGTCGGAAAGCAGTCAACCACTTTCCGAACTCGAAAAAGTGTCTGTAGCCATGCCATATATTTTTCGGGCTCGAGCAGTTAAAAGGGTTTTGGCCGACCAGGACATAAATAAGACACGTGGACCGGATGGCATTCCACCACTGTTCTTGAAGCAGTACTCTTTTACGCTTGCTCATCCATTGCTACGCCTCTTCAGCATTCTTTGCCATGTTGGTGTATTCCCATCACGCTGAAAGGTTGCTAATGTAACGCTAATTCCCAAAAAGGGTGAGGCAAATAACCCCGAAAATTACCACCCAATTGCAATCTGCTCTGCGCTTTCCAAAGTTATGCAAAGTATGGTTAACTGCTACTTTGGGAGGTATATAGAGTCGTAAGGATCGCTCTATTTTTTGGCATATCTCTCAGATAATTGTGCCACTCAGTCCATCATTTCGGTGAAAGTAAAGTGGTGGCTCTGGATATCTCCAAAGTGTTTGACAGAGTATGGCATGGTGAACTACTGGCAAACTTACTGCTGTTGGTGTCGGTGATGACTTCTCTCGGATTATATCGAGCTTTCTCAGATACCGCACTATACGAGTTGTTGTAGATGGGGTCTCATCAAATGAATTCAAGATTAATTTAGGAATACCGAAAAGCTTCGTTCGTTCTCCTACCCTTTTTCTTATTTTCCTCAACGACCTTCTATATAAAATCTCCAATCTTATACATTCTTTCGCTGTATTTGCCATTCGTACTTTTTCATTTATAGGCCCAGCCTATGCGAGATCGTTGCCAAGACGCAAAATATGAATGACTCACTGAATATGAATCTATTAATCTCCGAATGGGGTCACTTTTAACGCTCGTAAGACCCAATGTTGTTTATTAGCACAAAAAAAAAAAACTGCTGCTTCATCTGTACTTAAGGATGGAATAAATATTGAGGAATCTGATGCTCTTGATGTTCTTGGAATGAAGTTACAGTGTGATGTACGCTGAACTGAACATATTTTTCACGTCTATAAAGAAGCATTCAAGTGCCTCGGGTTTTTAAAACCGTGTAAGGTGTACTTCACTCCATCCGATCTGCTTGCTATTTATATCACCTCTTATGTTTGGGCCGGTGCTTCAAAGTCAATTTTGGGATTACTCGACCATGTGCAGGAAAAGGCAAAGAAGCTTATCGGTGACTCTATTGACTCACTAGAGCATCGACGCAGTGTAGTACTGAGCACTGGTCCAAGATAAAAAAAATTTAGTATAATTGCACATTTATTAAATGAAACAAAAATATATAAAAAACAACACAAATATTCCTTGTCAAACTTAACACTAATATCAAGGAACTCTATTGCTGCAGAATATTGTAGTTTCGTATTAGTTTAGCTGATAAAGCATAACAAATGCATGTATTTATTTCCCTTATAATCAGAACAGGAACGTAAAAATATGCACGAGGTTTGGAGGACAAATAGCGTGGTAATCGATGGTTCTTACAAAAACAAATATTGGTATAGCTATTGGAGTAAATTTTCATCATCATTAGTTTCTTTAAGATAATAGTCGATTAAAATTAATATTTTTATTTTTTTATATATTAGGAAAAATTTTTCCTGAAGAAACTTTACAATTGTTTTGAAAGAACTTTGTGATATAAAAATGCATACCAAACTAAAACCATGGCTTCCTTAAACAGGTTTTTACGAGGAACACTGACTTCACTCGCTGGCAAATTAACTTCTGGAATTTTGTTAGAAACATTTTTAAACTAGAATAAAGAACATGCCATCGGACATGCTGCAAAATTAAATTTCTTTCCTTTTTGCCAGTTGTTTATACAAGCTAAAAATTATTGTATGATAATAACCCGACATTTGCGTTAATTCAAAACTCCACCTTCAATTTCCTTTTTGCCATAGAAATGTTAAAGCATCTTCAGATTAATATGAATGCATAATAAATCGTGTATGTTATAAGCAAGGTTAACTGATCTAGAACTAGTACGACAACATTGTCTCTATAAGTCTTGAGGCAAATTTTAATGTCGGACTTTTTCTTTTTGTTTAAGATTTTGATTTTACTTTTTCTTCTCATGCTTCACATAACCTTCGGCATATTGAAGATAAATACAGATTCAGAGCAACTATCTTCAGTAAGAGTAAATTGTGTTGGCACCAAAATGGCAACAGTTAAGGAATCATCGTACCGTCAAAGATTAGCAAAGACATTTAACATTGCCATGGCAAATAGAGCATACACTTGCACAAACTTTCTGGGGAGAGCGTCTATGGATACGGCAAGTACATCACAACTGCTGTGCAAGTAAAGGTGACTGTTTTGATGTCATAATTTTTTTATTCAAGTATTTAAAAGACAATAAGTGTCGAATGAAAATTACAGCATACACACAATAATCTTGTACGTCTTGAATACAAACTGCACCTGAAGTCGCAAAAATTATTTCTCGGTTAATATTGGGGGAACGTTTAAGATGAATAGTATAATACGTATTATTTTTTGACTATGAACAACACAGATCTGGGAAAACATTATTATTGTTTGGCACTCCGTTTTATACAAAAACAAAACATACGAGGGCGGTTCAGAAACTGCTTAGCCTAGCACAAAAAGCGCGGTATAAACAGAAAAAAATTAAGTGTTTTTAAACCTCCATCTCTGCTATGAACACATGTTAAATTTTGTTTCGATCTGGTAATTCCTAGATATAGAAACAGGTGTTCACAAAAGACGCATCCACGATTTTTTTACAATGGAAAAATTAGAAACGCGTGGTGTCATTAAATATTTACATAAAAAGAGTTTATCGGGATAAGAAATTCATAATGATATGGTGAATGTATTAGATGAAAGTGCTCCTTCATATGCAACAGTAAAAATTGGGTTACTGAATTTAAACGTGGTCGTACAAGCATTGAAGGTGAACCACATAGTGGACGTCCAAAAACAGCAACAACAACAGAAATTGTAGCCAAAGTGCATGATATGGTATTAAATGATCGACGAATAAAAGTGCGTGAAATAGCTAATATTATCTAGGCTTTTGGTTCAATTAAATGTACAAATTCGAGAAAAACGTCCTGGCTTACAACACAAAAAAAAATAATTTTTCATCAAGACAACGCACCAGCGCACAAGAGTGTTTTAACAATGGCTAAAATCAACAAATTAAAGTACGAGTTGCTTGACCACCCACCTTATTTTCCTGATTTAGCTCCCAGTGACTTTTACCTGTTCCCAAATCTAAAAAAAACTCAACGTTTTATCTCAAATGAAGATGCAATTGCAGTTGTAAACAACTATTTTGAAGGGATAGAATTGCTAGAAAAGCATTGGACTAAGTGTATTGAAGTTTCAGGAGATTATATTGAAAAATAAAAACATTTTTGAAAAACTAAATATTCTATTTCATTGATAGGCTAAGAAGTTTTCGAACCGCCCTCGTATTCTTTATGAATATGGCTGTAGGTGTTTTGCTGAAGAGCATGTGTTTTACTTAAAACATGTGTAATAAATATCTTTTCCCTGTGTAAAACATGTAGTCACTTGTTTTGAACCAAAACATTCCGAATATATGCTGCATAGCTGTAGTTCCACATAGTAGTTAAAATAACTATGCATTAAAAGTGATTCAAAATTTGTAAAAATTATATTATGTGCTAACTGGGCAACTGTAACAACAAAGGACAAATAAATACTACTTTTCAACTTGCCGCTCGCAGTTCGGAGCTTTGTTAAGCCTAATATTGAGATTGAATGTGCAAAAATTATTCAACAACATTACTTATTTCGTCGGAAAAAATTGAGATGCACTCAATGTTGCCCATTTGTTCTCTTATTCATTCTTCTTTTTAAATTTTAAGTACCCAGTGAAATTTTTGTCACATACATCTTCGATCTAAGACCATTGACTATGTAAGCGTGACCCATCCGAAGTCTGTGTACAATTCCTACCCAGCAGTACACAACTTATTACAATTTGCAAAGCATCCGATTGTAAGCGATTGTGTCAACAGAAAAAATCAAAATTAACATGTTAAGAACAACAAACAACTAGCATTCGATTAAGATTAGTATTTTTCTACTCATTTTGTTAAATTATATGTGCATAAGAAGCAAAGAAGAAAACAAATGCTAATAATACAATTTTGAACTTATCCAATCTTCGCTTACAATGTATACAGTGTTGGATTCATCCTACGGTCTAGGCCATCGCTGTGTAAATGTAAGTAGGAATTGTATACAGGAATTGTATACATTGTCAATGGTCTTAGATCGAAGATGTATGTGATAAATATTTCACTGGGTACTTACATTTACACAGCGATGGCCTAGGTCGTACGATGCATCCAACACTCTATACATTGTAAGCGAAGATTGGATAAGTTCAAAACTATATTATTAGCATTTGTTGTAATAACTTGAGGACTGCTGGGTATACATGTATATATTTCGTGCGAAAAAAGCTTTTTTTAAATTAAAACATGTTCCAGATACATACATTGTGTGTTTTTTTTTTGCTTCAAAAACTCAGTATTGCTTTTCTAAACATATTTTGCAAATATATCGTACGAAACACATTTGCATGCAATTTAGAAGAATTTTGCACTAAATTTTGAACTCAATATCAGCCTAGTAACATCTTCAACATGACAATTGGGTTATACTTTGCATTAGAGATGGAACTTTGTTGGATGTTAGAAGTAGGGTTTGACTAAGTTAAATATGTACTACTTCGTACGAAGCTTTTGTGCATCACACAATTCTGAAGTGCTTATAGAGGGCATTTTCTATGAAGCCTACTTATTTCATGGAATTGCATTTTATCCGTCGAAACATATTTTTAGCCATGAGTATATACACACACAGGGAGGACTATAAGTCTCTTAACATTTGAACAGACCTTGTAGCGCATCAGCGCTACAAGGAAGGTTTTATATTTACACAGAACTATGATTTTTTTTTAATATTTATGTATTGCTTATTGCTTGAGTTTAAGATCACTTATAAAATTTGTTGTTAATTATTTTTTTACGAACCAAAACATACAAACAGCTCGTTTTTTAACACGCTTATATTAATTTCACTTGTATATTTGTTTCTATGTTTGCAAAACCCGAAGCCCATGCCATATGGGTGATTATTACATATATAGGCACATATGACTATATATACAGTAATGCTGCTTTAATGCAAAAATCGAAGTTACCGTATTGCTTCCGAGGAAGAGGTAGGATTTTGGGGATTCACAAAACCCATTTTGGGAATCGCTAAAAAAAAAATCGAAACCACTGCATTAACCGGTTTGGAAACTGGTTTTCATATTCAGTGCGCGTTTTGGCCGTGGAATATGTATCTGAATTATGAAGGGTTATTCGCTTTAGCGCGAAAATTGAAGTTGCCGTATTGCTTCTGACGAAGTGAGGAGATTTTGACGTTTCCTGAAGTCAACTTTGGAAGCTCCCAAAAACTCGGAACTGCTATGCTAACCAAATCGGAACCGGTTTTTCATATTCTGGGTACGTTTTGGCCGTTAAACGTGTATTGAACTATTAACTGCCAACGGTTTAGTGCGAAAATTGAAGTTCACATATTGTTTCCGGGGAAGTGGGGGTTTTGGCAATTGCCGAAGTCGATTTTGAGAATCCCAAACAAAACTAAAAACGCGTTATACGTTATATGGTTATATTGAGAATTAGTTTGATATCGAAGCGTGTTTTTTAGTTTTTAAACTATATTTATAATATTTCCTAAGAAACGTAAAAAACGAGCTGTTTGTGTATTTGATTGAGAGCAGTATTAGTAGCTAATAGGGTTTTTTTTAATATATGATTATATATATATTTTTTAATATATGTTTATTTTTTTATTATATGACACTCCTTTGTCGGGAAAAATTTCAGGAACATTTTTTGGGAAAAAAATCAAAAAATCAAAGCACATTTTTATCAAGCGAGTGATTAGGAAAATCTGTTTTTCAATCGTATCAGATGTATTGGTAAAAATGTATTTCGCCCTCTTCTACAAACTGCAAAAATAAAAGCATTTTGACAATACTAAAATTTTGAAAAATAATTGTTCCACGAAGATGTTAATATAAGCTGAATAGAAATATTCAAAAAAGCAGTAAAATGTATTAGTATGTTAGTCGTACCAGAAGATTATAAACTTATTAACCTTTTTGTTTCCCCGCGAGCCAGTTTACATATTTTTTGTCTGAGTTGACATCTGCACACATTTGTACTCGTAATGATATTAAATGCGTTATAGGGACTTTTTTATTTGGATTACAATTACCAGCACTTTTTACAGATCATTTTAATCTTCAAACTTTTAAATTTGAGTGGTTAAATACCTAACTGTCAAGCTTTTTTCTGCATTTGGAACTATGGAAAGATACACAATTGGGCAACCCGATAAAATTATTCAGGCTTATTATGGAAATGGGCGTTCAAATCAACATAGATATCGTGCACTTAGTGATTTTTTCGGTCGATGTAATCACCCAAGTGTGCAAAAATCGGAAAAATCTTGGAAAATTTTAATCAAACCGGGTCTGTAGGAGATGTGAATACATAATTCTGTAGAATAGTGCTGTCGTTCGCGGTAGTGTGGTTAAAGAGCCGTCCACGTCAAATCGCCGTCGTGCCAAACAATTGCACCTTTTATGCTCGGCGTTGATGAACATTATGCATAGACTTGCACTTACACGCATACAAGCTAAAATTGACTCAAGAACTAAAGCCTCTTGACCATTCCAACAGTCGTCAATGGTCTGAATGGTGGCAAAAAATGGCAGCCGCGAATGATCGATTTTCGACGAAAATTATCTTCAGTGATGAGGCACATTTTCACCTCAATGGATTCGTCAATTAGCAGAATTGCCGCATTTGGGCAAATGATAATCCAAAAGTGATTGCCGAAAGACCAATGCACCCACAAAGAGTGACTGTTGGCGCGATTTATGGGATCATGAGGTCGTATTCTTTCCAAAATGAGGCCGGCCAGGTAGTTACTGTGAATGGTATTCGCTATCGTGAGATGATAACGAATTTTTTATGGCTCGAGTTAAAAGATATGGATATAGACGATATGTGTTTTTAACAGGACGCTGTCACTTGCCACACAGCTAATGAAACAATGGATCTTTTGCGCGCAAAATTGGCCGTGTTATTTCACGTGGTTGCGATGTCAATTGACCGGCAAGACCATGTGATTTGACACCGTTAAATTTCTTACTTTGGGGATATTTGAAAGAAACGATGTACATCGATAAGCCAGGAACAGTTCAAGAGCTAGATAATGAGATAATTCGACACATTAAGAGCATAGAACCTCATATATGCCTCACAGTTTTCACTGTTAAGGCAACACATTTACTTACTAAAACTTCAATAAATTTTCTTGCACACGCTTTGGTATTAGCTTGACAATTATTACCATATAATTACATCAAGATGTGCCACAGTTTGAACAAATAAGACTAACTATGTTTTTGTTCTAGTGTTGATCATGTGGAAGTTATTAACGAGTGTGATACTTTTAAATATTTTGTTTATTTTCTAAGGTGCAATATCTTCTTATAACAAGTTGCACACATAAATTTATGCCATATTTGCTGCCAACAGTTCGAAGACTCTACAGCACTGAAAGCAAAATAAACAATGTAGATACAATACATAAGTCTTGGGAGAAAAATGTATTCAAGTTTCGTTACCCAAAACTGCAATAGCTGCAATTGCCAGAAAATAAAAAATTTATAAAATCTTGATTTTATGGGTATTTTTATCATATTTTCTTTTATCGAAAATCACATTTAATAAATCGGGATGCCCGCTTTTAGCAATACTTATGAGGATTACAGATGGTGGTAAGAGTATGACAGTTTAGCCAAGGCGCAATACTTCTTTATACCAACATTCAGCTTTTCCAGCCAAATACTCGTAGATAAATTTCACGGGGAATATTTGCGCTGTTTAATAGAAAAGGTGAATTTTAATTCTGCTCAAAAAATATTTGTATATTTATCAATATATATTTAGTCCCCTTCAAAATATTCCCCCTTATATATAATATATGTAGTTGTGTCTGCGTTTTTTCTAATCCTCTAAGCACTTTTGTTATGTACTTTTTGGTTGGCCTTGAACTCTCTCAGCGATTTCTCATCAGTCATTGTAAAACTCGTTAATGAAAATCGGTAAATTCTTACTTTTTTTGGAAAACTACATGTAATTTTATTGGGAAAGCATTTTTTAGTTGTAGCTTTTAGCATAACTGGTAACGATATAGACTTTAAGCACAGACGTAACACTTTTCTTTTATAAGCAAAAGCAACCAACACTGCAGTCAGATGATCCAGTTAAGTATTAAATACGTAGTATAAGTGCTCATAGTTAATAAAATAATATTAACACATTTTTGAAAATTGGATAAAATTGCAGCAAAACGCGTTTATTCGAGTATACTCGTACATGTATGCTGTTTAATACCAGCAAAGAATGACATGTAGGCTTTAGTTCAATTATTGAATAACATAATTTGCTTACCAATATTTTGGACTGAATGACATTATTCTAATTTTTATCAATTCCTCATAAAATCTTTTATATGGAACTTATCAGCGCAAAGCAAGCTGCGAAAATTTTTGAAAGTAACATGCGTAACTACTGTATCTGAAGAATTAGAATAAAAGAATACTCAATTGTTTATTATATTTCATATTAGTTTTCAATAATTTTTTTTTTATCTTGGACCAGTATTCAGGCATTCAGGAATTCGGTTATTGAACATTAAAAAAATTTTCTCGTGCCAGGAACATGAAACAATTTGGTTTTTGTTTTTGTAAGTTTTCCTGATGTAAATATTAATTTCGAGAGGTTGTGCTTACGCTGTGTTTAAACATCCAAGTAAATTACAGTAAGTTCAGTATATATCGCTCCTTTATTGCAACATAGTCATATCTCAAAAAATGAGCTTTTCGAGTTAACAATGCAGAATTGTTAACAGTACTACCTTTTATATTGTGCCAAAATTTTATTTAAATTACCTTTGATCTGTTTCCTTTAGGAGATATTTTCTAAAAAAATTTTCTAAGACTTGTATGGAAACTAAAAATTTGAAATGTGTTTTTCTCGAAACAAGCTTTTTTGCGTTATGACTATGTTGCAATAAAGGAGCGATATATTATCATCGAAAATGAAAAATTGTCGAATGTCTCGCAACTTACTTTTATGTTTACATAGACTAGTGCAAGTTCATTTTTAAAATGTCGTCACATCGTAAAATTTGTTTACGCTTATAATTAAAAATTTTATATATACAAAAACGAAAAATGTTTGATTTGACATAATGTGTGAAGAAAAATAATGTGGAGCAAGTACTGCCGTTTTGTCATTACCGAAAAACTTCAGAAAAAAAGTTATGTACTTTACTACCATTGAGATATGTGTGACATCACTAAGCATTAGTTTATCACTTTAATATCATCTCTAAGTTAAGTTACATTTTATGCTCAATAATAAACACACACGTGAATTATACTGGAGAAAAACCAAAGACGAGTTTATTCATTTAACCTGTATCATTAAAATAATTTGTGTTCTTTTTTAAATTTATTTACATATAAATATATTAAAATTCAGCTATGATTATTCTTTTTGTTTCAATAATTACTATTAATTTGAATGAAAACTAATTTTCGGCAACACTATTTTATTATTTCTTATTTTGCTTGCGGTGCGTATTCAAAATTCGCTTACGAGTATAAGCAAATAATATTGTAAGTTGATTTGTAAGTAAGAAAAATGCGAGTGTGTTGGGAAAAAAAGTTTGAATGTATTTACTTTTTGAACTGGCACATGTAAGTTCTAGATTGCATGTGTAAATGATGGGCTATATAAATATTTTAGAGCCTAAGTTTATTTCATTTAGCTTTCGTTCAAAAGTAAATGAAGTCAAAAAAATTTGTAAATGTTTTACCTTGCTTCTGCAAAGTTTGATCTGGTTTTGGATTTTGAAGTCTCCAGATTGTTATAAGCCCATTTTGTGATTATTAGTATACTCAGTTTAAGATTTGTTATGCCGATTTGCGACAAAAATAATTTTGCCTGCAATTTGAATAAAATTCATTTCCCAATCCTCTTTTAAAATTGTTGCCAGACTTTAGTTTTGAGAACATCAAATAAATTTGTTTGCTCACTGCATCAAAATGTTTACAATTTTGCTCAAGTTTGGAGTTATTACTTGTAATTTATTGTTATTTGTACACTCGTATTTATATATATTTGTTTATATGTATTTATGAGTCTAGTCTGTGCTTTGTAGTTTACAAAATGTGTTTATTTTCTTTGCACCAGCATCTTTAGAAATAAGTCCATAAATTATGGTTGAAGTATTCTGGCTTATAAGCATTTTACTGTAGCAAAAATGTGTTAATTAACAAATATTATAACTTGTGTTACATTGACAGAAACACCAATAGTAGCAGCAGCAGCAATAACGAAAACAGCACCAACAATAATAGCTTTGCAGCAGCATCTCTAAACATACCTGACGACTATTCGTAGACGAATTAAATTTTTGTAATAGATACTTAAATAGCTGTGATTTTCTTCCAACTGGTCCAATTGTTGTTTGGACTTGTTTGCGACGATGTTAATTTAAATCAAACATGCGGACGTCATACCAAATCACCCAAAATGGTTATATGTGCTGAATGGTTTGTGTTTTAGGGTCTTGTAGAAAATGACTTCATTTGCTATCGTTTGTCTTATTGGTTTGAAAGTTGTTTATTTATTGGAAAATTATCACAACTATATACAAGCGTTATCCATATACGCATAACGGTGTGTTATAATTGCTGTTGAATAATTATGAAACGGTTAGGAATCTGAATTATTTATTCTGACATGAACAAATTGAATAATATTTGAACTTGAATGGGGGAAAAAACGGTCAAATGCAGAGTTAAACAGAAAATGATTCTATTTATTTTATCTGTGCACGTAATAACGTAGATAAGGTAGATATGAGTATAAACGAAAAAAGATTGTTTTTTGTGTTTTGACAGGTATTATTAAAACATATTTCTTTTTAAATTCTCAGTCATTTATTTAGATTATTGGGATATGAAGTTGAATGTTTGAGAATATCTTTCAAAAATTTCCAGAGTCTACTGATTATTAGGGTAGCTCCTATAAAATGTCGACATAGAGGCAGCTGGGAAACTATCAAAATAAAGATAAAGAAGACAAAAATATTTTTCGACGATGGAAGCAGGATACGATCAAATATTCACCAGTCATATTAAAATATTATTTTATGATTTGTATCGAAAATCAGAGAACAAAAATTCAAACAATTAAGTTTTTTATTCGCTATTTTTAGCTTCTACCATTTATACCAATAAAAATTATAAATAGCTTGTTTTTTATGTTTCCCAGCTATCTATATCTCGACATTTCATAGGAACTACCATAATCATCAGTAGACTTTGGAAATTTTTGAAAGATATTCTCAAACATTCAACTTTATATCCCAACAATATAAATAAATTGTTGAGAATTTAAAAGAAAAATGCTCTAATAATACCTGTCAAAACACAAAAAACAAGCCTTTTCATTTATACACCTCTCTAACATTTCTTTACACCTTTCAAACAAATGAACAACCGTCGGTTGCTAAATGAAAAGGCTTGTTTTTTGTGTTTTGACAGGTATTATTAGAGAATTTTTCTTTTAAATTCTCAACAATTTATTTATATTGTTGGGATATAAAGTTGAATGTTTGAGAATATCTTTCAAAAATTTCCAAAGTCTACTGATGATTAGGGTAGTTCCTATGAAATGTCGACATAGATAGCTGGGAAACATAAAAAACAAGCTATTTATAATTTTTATTGGTATAAATGGTAGAAGCTAAAAATAGCGAATAAAAAACTTAATTTTATGATTTGAATTGAAACTTGTAATTGATCTACGCAGTACAAACTGAACAGCGTTTTTACTATTACACAGCACAGGTAAATATTACCTATTGGAGAGGGGACATTATTTATTTATTTAGTTTGTCCATGGAAACATTCCTTATAGCCTTTTCATACATATGGGCAATTTACATTTATCGCAATTACTACCAATATTGAGCTTAATATTTCCTACAAAAATTGAATGAAGTTAATTGGCAATAAGTACAAAAATTGTCCAAATATTGCAATAAACTTGAAGTACAACTCTGTAAAAAACGTATGTTGTAGGCAAAATTAAAGTAATACGAGTAGTTTTCAACACTATACGAAAGTAAACAAAAAGAAAGCAAAACAAAACATTAAAAAAGGGGAAAACCAATCTAAAGATAAGTTTTTAATATTATATTTAATGAAAAAGTAATGAATTATCTGATATATTTTATATATATAGCCAAAAAACCGTGCAAAAAAAGGATGGACTGGAATGAGACCAGTAAGGTAGTACTATTGGACAAGATCAATATATTCTATTTTTATTTATTTAGCACCACAATTTCACGAACAAAATAATAACACAATTTTTTTACAGCTGTCAGTTTTTAATTGAATGATGAAGGGAAATAATATTCTGGCATTTTACCGAATATTGAAACAATAAAATATGTATATATGAACAGGCTATTACAGACATTAAAAATATGTTAATATGTACATATGTATATAAATATTAATATATGTAAAAAACAAAATAATTAACAATTATAAATAACAGAGAGAAAAATTATGAATTTAAACAGACAATAATTGAATCTTCTACAACTTTGAGATTTAATAAAAATCAATTAGTCCAAAAAGCTGGTTGAACTGCTTGCACAATCTCCTGAGAGGTTCCGCCTCAGCATAATTAACTCTGGAAAAATCAATAAATAAGGGAAAGAAATACCGGGATGAGCGTTGAAGAATTTTGAATGCAATTTCATTGGCCAAAAATCCTGAGTAGATATCACCGTTAATAAGTTTCAAAACTAAAGAAATATTGAGCAGAGCTCTACGGCTTTCCAGAGTAGGCAGCTTGATGAGAGCCAGTCTGGCAGTATACGAAGGCAAGTTTTGAGGGTTAAAGCGTAACCCTCAGAGGCAAAATAACAGAAACTGCTTTTGTACTGACTCAATTGCATTTGAATAAGTCTGATAGATAGGGTCCCATATAATCGATCCATATTCTAATATAGGACGTACCAGTGCAGTATATAACGTTTTCGAAATATAAAGATCATCAAACTCTTTTGACCAACGTTTTATAGAACCCAGTGTACATCTGGTTTTATTTATTGTAGCTGTGACATGTGGAATAAAGCTCATTCTTGGACCAAATAAAATATCTAAGTCCATTATACTGTCCACGGTGTCAATTTTAAAACCAATTAGGAAATAATTAACGATGTTCGGATTTTTTTTAACAAAGCCCATTTGCTTGCATTTTTTAGAATTAAGCTCTATCAGGTTGACATCTCATCAATTATAAAACGAATCTAAATCCATTTGAATAAATCTGTGTTCCAAAAATTTTTATAGCGTCGTCTGCTTACATTAAAACATTTGAAAACTTTATTACATCCGGCAAGTGATTAATATACAGCAAACATAGCAGGGGTCCAAGACGGCTGTAGTACACTGGAAGGTATTTGTATATTTTTTGAAACTACGTTTCTGAAAATTACATTTTTCGTCCTGTCTAACATATGTGAAAATAACCATTTTAAAGCTAGATTAATAAAACTCCAAATTTGCAACTTCTTTACAAGAAGTCAATGATTCACTTTATCAAACGCTTTGCTGAAATCTGTATAAATAATCCACGATTCACAGCGATAGTGAATTGAAGCAAACTCGCTGTGGTTGAACACCCCTTTTAAAAACCGTGTTAAAGTGGAGATATTGTATTCAACACATGAAAACCTAACTGCTGAGTGGCTTTGCAATACCACAGTAATTTTCAATTTCAGCTTTGTTACCTGATTTAAACAAAGGAACTATGTTGTATGTTTTCCAAATAGTTGGGACGAACCCAATTCTGATTGTAATACTGCTTCAGCACGGTTTATCAAAATACAGCTAGGGATATTGTCGGGGCCAAATTGTAGGAACATTTAAATTTCTTTAAGCCAATTATAATTGTTTCATAATAAAAATTTGGTAAAGATATATACTGACTCTCAGTATTAACAAATCTTTTATTAAATATATTAACATCTATATCTCAAAGTCTAGATAATTATTTGCGACCTACTCCAATTTGACGAATTTCGTTCCATTTCAATTTGTTATCTGTTGCGAAGAGAAATTTGTGTTGGTAAAAGATACATTTTGCAGCCCGAATCTGTTCTGAATCTTTTTCAGCGTGAACAAGCGTTTTTTATTTAGAGCTTTTATTTCAGTATTACACAATGGCGTTTGACTATGTGTTTGTTGAAACATACATACATATATCAAATAAATAATTCACCCTATTTTGAATAAATGTTAGTCGATCGTTTACACTTTCTAAACTATATCTCTGCTCCCAGATAAAACCATTAAAAAAAAATCTCAGAGAAATATTTACTATATGTATACAGTGATGCCAGAAACTTTTGTCAAAAATATATATTGTACTAGGGATATAAATTTATTCTAATTGCTTGCAAATAGCTTTTACAAAATTTTTGAAATATTAAATCTAAAAAATAAAAAAATAAATTGGGGGGAAAATTTTCAAATTTTATTTTGCTTGTAAAATCTTCAAAATTAAGATAAAATCTTCATTCTGGTAACGCTGTATCTATGTATATGTGTTTGTATGTTTTCTTAAATTTTTTGTTTTGCGAATATGTGATTTGTTCTTATTTTAGCATATACACTTAATGAGAGATTCGAAACGATCATTAAGCACAGGAGTAAAATTCTCATTGCCTGAAGAACGACCAAGGAACGCAATTTTATGACATCTCACTGACATTATTTTAAACGTTTTAAGTAAAAACATAAATTATACAACAGCTATTACTTTTTCAAGAGTTAAGCACATAACATTTCAAGATTTTTTAAATGGCAATGATCAAAAGTAATTGTACAAATGCAAAACAAATACAAGCCCTAAAAACAAATAGATATTTATTTGTGACCGCTATTCAAAACGAAAGTAACAAAAAAAGCACAAAAGTTTAAAACTTTCTTTGATGACACCTAAAATCTAATTCTCATTAATTATAAATGGACTACAAGCAAAGCAAGACGACTTCTTTAATAGTTGTTAATGTGTAACCAAATGGCTCGTTGGACGTGATGAAAATGCTGTTTGTAGTAGTATCTACTCGTATACATACTTATACATACGTATATAACTTGTTTGCTCTTTATTCTATTCATTTTGCCTTTAGCTATAGATGATCTGTAATAAGAATAACTTTATTATTATCTTACTTTTTTAGGAAACGTGTGAGTTCTTAATTTATATTTAATTTCTTATTGTTAAGTTTCTTTTGAGCAAACATTAAACACTTTTAAATGATGAGATGCTGAAAAAGTAAAATAAAACTAAAGAAAAGTGAGAGTCCCTATAATGTATAAGTGCATGCCCATCATTAATTTTATTTACATGCTTGTAATTAGTTGGAAAAGAGAATTCAATTGTCTTGACCATGGCAATACAAATAATTATTAAACGTAAAAACTCCTAATTGTTGTTTTGAAAATATTAGCTTTTGTGGTTCAGTGCTTGCATTTCTACTCGTTAGTTACACTGTTCAACAAAATAACATTTTTTGGCAGTCTCTTATATAAAAAAATCTTTTTAAATTTTTCACCGTCATTTTTTAAATTTTTCACCGTCATTTTAGCCCAAAAATTTGTCGATTACATTAAGGTATTTCGCGAAAGCGGCTTCACCGAATTCAATAAGTGAAACGCCAGCAGACGCATAAAACAATGTTATGAAAATTAATTGCACACTTTTTTTTCTATCTACGCTATTCAAAAATAACCCTCCGGGGAACAGGTTTTGCCTTGCCGTTTGTCAAACCAGGGCATTCTGTTTTTCTCTGGGAAGCCGCATGACTTATGTTGTGTTGGCGTCCAAAACCCTTACCAACGGTATAAATTGGCAAAACGTTCCAGCCTACCTTGGCTGGAATGTTCTGGCTGTGGTTTAAACCTAAAACGCGGCAAGGGGGATTTAGTATCCCTGATAATTATTTGGTGTGTGCCTTTTTTCGGGGACTAACAACCTCCCGAGGGTTTGTTGCCTTTAAAACAGATACCTTTACTGTAAGAAACTAGTGGTGATGGTTGACGGATGAGTTGGTTTGGGAGCTGATGCTCTTAGTGGGTCTCGGCCTGCTAACTAATTAAGCCTTGTCTTATATTGATTGTTGGGAAACTGCATACGGGAGAAATTAGAACTCCTTAACCAGAAGTTGCTCATATGGCTACAGACGTATGTCAAAAATTGCTACCAGGGCGCATAATTCATAATTGATCCATCAGCAGATAAGACCGCACGTAGAAAAAAATATACGGTTGATATGACAATATTCTAAGTGCAACATACTATAGTTGAATTATACGGTTGGTACTGAAAATATTACATTGTTATATTTTAATGCCATTGATTTACGTCACCATAGTTTTGTAAGCGAAATATCCAACGATGATATAATTGCAATTAAACACAGTATTAATAAAACTTACCATACCTAACCATGTTAAATTTGCCAATCAACCATATCATGTCACAAACAGTCTTATTGGTATATAACCATATTTAGGCCATAACCAGCCATATAAATTAAAAAGAGGCCGTTTCATGAAATACAATACTATTTTATTTATTTATAACTACTTATTCATGTAATATACGAGTACATACAGAAAATAAAATAAAAAGATATAATACACATTGATGAAATAAAATAATCAAAATTAATCTGCAAAAAATTGTTGGGGTCCCATAAGTGCAAATGACTTCGTTCTGAATAGGTTTTAGTGTCTATTAGCTGAAATAAAATAATTTATCAAGTAATTCGTCAATAATTGTATAAATAAATAATATGGCAGGCCAACAATACTCTTGATGTTGTCATAGTATTATTGATTACAACTTACATACAAATATCAACATATTAATATTCCAACATACCTTTAGATTTCCACAAACACTTCGAATATATTTTTGCACAATTTGCAGTCTTTTCCTTTTTTTTAGATAAACAAAAAAATTTTTTTATAAAAAACAAAACACATCTTTCTTTATAAAAGAAAACAAAACTAAAAGAAAATTTTGTGTCAAAAACTAAAATGAAAAATGCTGACAATATTGAGTTTATTCTGGAAACTTATATTTGTTACATGTGAACAAACTTTACGTACAGTACATATGATAAAAACAAATATTTCAGTATTGGGTGCAACAAAAGCTATTGTTGTTTAAACAAAAATTACGTTCAATACTAATATTGAATACAACCATATTTTGAAATTGGTGGGTGGTAATAATAGATTTACTGAAATGCAAACGAAAACATATTTATGGGGAAATAAACTATTACAGAATCGAGATAAGCTGTTTTTAGTAATAATACACAATATTATGGCATATAAACTAATGTTGCTGTAATCATATTTCAAACTGCCTTTTCTTTGCGTGCGTAAAAAAAGGTGCTGATGTAAATTTTTTTCACTACTACTATTCGAAAATAAAAAAAGCAGATTAAGAATTAAGCAAGTAAGAGTCAAAAATGATAGAATATAAGATTACGCCAATCTGAACACAAAAATAAAAGTTATGCGCAGGTTGGTCAAATGGCGCCACGATATAGTCTGACATTTTAAAATTGTGGAAACATAACATAATTTCGTTTTTATTTATTACTTATTTTTTAATAATATGAAAAAATTTAATAGATGTGTATAAAACTAAATAATATTTAAAATACATAATTATACCATTTATATTATACGATTTGTTTGTTATGTTACTAAATTTTCTTTTTCTGTTTGTATTTTGATTAATTTTGATTTCATTCTATAGTACATCCTATATCTAAAAAAAATTCCTTCCACTTATTCACTTCCTATTACATTATTTTTTGCTTCAACTAAATGCTTTTCTAAAACATTTGTAGCAAGTAACTTGTTGACTTCTAAATTTTTTATGTAAATTTGCAACTGTCTTCATTAGTATTAGTGTGTTTAGTATTAGGCGGTTTTTCTTCACATGGTAGGGCTTCCAGTTTCAACTTTAGAGTTGATCTATTACTAAATCCTATGCGTAATTGTTACACAAAGTACTGCCAAAATAAACCCAAATACTTCTTTCTAACATAAGTACATACCTATTTCAAATTGGAAATTTATTTTAAATTGTCCTATTTAAAGTATAATGAGGGAATTATCCAAAGGGCTTTCTTTGTTGTTCACTGTTTTTTGAAAAACTGTAAAAGGACACAGCTGAAGTAAGATTTGTTGAAAACAATAATTTTTCACTTGACTTTTTTCCATCGTTTTACTTGCATTTGCCTACTGCGTACGCTACGCTATGTTTATAATTTACCTCGAATTTTTATTAAAAACTTTATGCTAATTTTTTTTACTATATTTTATAAACTTCAGCACAAAATTATTGATCTATAAACGAATATAATAACTTAATGTTTGAAGAACTGTCAAAATGTTTGAAGAACTGTCAAAATGTTTTTACTTTAGAGCTGCCAAATCTCACATAGAGTATAAACTATTCCGGGTAAAAAATTAAAAATTATTGTAGAATATATTGACTTTACAGACTTTTTAAATTGTTTTTACCGATGACTAATTTGATTTCACGAAACAAAGAAATTTTTCATCAGAATCTTAGAAATCAGTAAAAAATAATACTAGCAGTTTTGTAAGGTATAAAATGAACGGAATCGCTACCAGTTGCGCCACGCTAATTCTTATTTTTTGCTCTTGATGAGGTATTTATATTCTGTTGGCATAGACTGGTTGATTTAAGCATTACTAAAAGCTATAATTCTTGATCCTATTTGCTTTGACTTTTATTTCATTCAATATTTGCAATAAATTTCTTAAACTCAAGGTCCTTTTGTTTTTTAAAAAAACATTTTTTTAATGTATTTTTCAATATTTCGTCTTCCAAAGGAAGACCTGAAAGCTGAAGAAATTTATTGCAAATACTAAAAGTTATAAAATATGCTTTGTAAAACCCTTTCTGAAAAATAAACGTTTATTAATATTATTTTTATATATACTAGTTAAATTTTATTTAAACTACCTTTCTGTATTAAAGTTATATTAAATAGTTCATAGTTTGTTCAGCGCCATAACTACATAGTCAGCTTTGTAGTGTATGTATACTTTAGTATTTAAACGTCATGAAAGAGAATAAAGGAATTTTTCAATTACATGTGTATATGTATTGCCTGCCCTTGATGCCGGCAGCCCATAAACTCTTTGTAGTTGCATTGGTTTTTCAACAATCACTTTTGGATTATCATTCGCCCAAATGCGGAAATTCTGCTTATTGACGAATCCACTGAGGTGAAAATGTGTCTCATCACTAAAGATGACTTTTTTTTTTCGAAAATTCATCATCCACTGTTGACGAATATTGGAATGGTCAAGAGGCTTTAGTTCTTCAGTCAATTGCCGAAAAAATTATTCGAACGGAAAAATATTAAAAATTTAGTAAACAATCCATATGTAACAGCGCATATAGGGGTAATTACACATCGGACTAGCCAAAAGCTAAATTTGTTAAACATAATCAGCCACGTTTATAATAATCAGTCAAAACTTGACCACCTTTTACTGTATATATGACTATTGTAGTTAATATGACCGTTAAGTTTGTGACCAGATAAAAGTTTTCCAAAACTTTATTGTCTAAAAGTACGGAAAAAAACTAACTGTCAGTTGTTTTTGTAAACACAAATTAATTTTTGTGAATAGGCCATTTATATTACATTTTCACAACACAAACAAGCGACTTGGCTTTAATACTTGTATAGCAATCACACACAAAATTATGTGCTTTCTTATACGAGTACATATGTATGTAAAATTTCTTAAAAATTCGCTTGGTTGTGATGTGGAAACATCACATTAAATTTTACTTATAAGTAAATAAATTATTTGGTAGTTTTATTTTTAGTTATTATGAGTAATAATAAATTGCTTATCTTAAAAAAACCAAACAAAAATTTAAATAAGACAAAACTTAAATAAATTTTGTGCAGCCGGATTTGGAAATATACCCACAATCCTTAAACACTTTTTTAAACTGGTTACTGGTTTCTGACTGAATATTTTAAGCACATCAATGTTTTACTACCGTTGAGATAGAAAGTAAATTAAAAAAAGCAATAATCATATTGAATACACTTACTGCAGATTTACCTAATTGCCCTCTGCTTCGAGATTGAAAAAGGGAAGTCACAGCAGCTACAATACGTAAATGCTATATTTTTCTAACTCACAATGTTTATTGCTCTTCAATATTGGGGGTTTCTTATCGGCTATATATAAATGTATTCAAATAGATTTAAGAATACAAGTTCCTTAGATTAAAAAACAAATTGAGCTTTCGGGTGGCGGTGCTGCTTAAAGGCTGACAAAAAGGAAGTGAAAATTACTGCCAATTGACGTTCTAAAAAGTAGCTGATGCGTTTCGAAAACCCCACAAAAGTTCTGCTGCACAAATTCACCACCCTCAATAGCGATAAATGTTTAAGCTGAAAGTCTATAACACGCGTTTTACTCGGCAACGTGTTCTAAGCCTTCTTCAAAAAAGTAGAAACAATGTAATTTTATGTGAGAGATTACATAGCACTTTTGGCGTACGACGATTTACTTTCTACTTTTGCACGCGTCGCAAGCGTTATAAAAACTAACTGTCAGTTGTTTTTGATAGCCGCAGATCACAATTCATTTTATTTTTTCAAAGTTACCGCCAAAAATATTTGTGGATTGTTACTTTATGTTTTTGTGTCAAAAAAATGTTTTTGTTGAAAAAACACAACAAAAAAACTTATCGCATGAAAAGCGTAGCATGTAACTTGAGTTCAGAAAAGGTGTAGAAGGCGTAGAAAGTTTGAAATGCGTAAAACTCACAGTGCATATAACGTGTGGTATGGACTGATGACTTGTAGTGGATTGCAATTTTAGTTACACGATTTTTTTGTATTGTTCAAACTTAGTTTGAACACATATACTTCTATATTATTCTTAACTTTTCTAAAAATTTTCTTATTTTTCATTACTTTCTTTTGTTTACATTTTTTTTTGTTTACCATAAGTTTTTCATCTTACTAAACTTTACTACAAGAAATTTTTGCAATACAAATTTTTCTTTTTTGTGTTCTCATTTACTGCAACCTGTAACTCTCGCCACGAAAAACTTTTCGACTGAAACGTGTGAAATGAAACAAAGTTGAAACAAACAGCTGCTTTTCTCACTAAACTGTAACTATAAATTTTCTTGGTGAGTAATAGCTGTCACGTAAGGAAATTACTCGCCATTTTACAGAAAAACTGTGTTTTGTGAAAAAATTTCCCGCTTTCAACTGTCATTATTTCTCGCAAATAAAAAGGCTGTGAGATAGTATTTCAAATAACAATAATCATCATTATATGAATAATAATGCTAAAAAATAAGTATTTTGCAATTAAATTAAGTTTCATATATATATTTACACAGTTTAGAATGATCGTTTTTTTATTTTAACTTTTTATTTAATTTTTATACCCTTCACACAACAAGTTTTAAGGGAATACTTATATAAGTTTGTAATTTCTACAATTTTAATTTCCGACCCAACAAAGTGTATTGTAACACTTTTATAATGTTTTCTTCAGAATTCACAAATTGCAATTGTTTTTTAATGTTACAAAATTGTGGATGTATGTATGTATTTGTAAATAATCGTTTTATATTTTCAGACATTTCTAACGTAACGACGTAATCGCTTTGGGTAGTTTTCGACATGAGTTACAGACGCAGTTTTTTCTCACTTTTCGAGAAACGATGGAATAATTTGTTTCACAAGTTTTCGACGCGAGAACTTTTCGCCAAAGTTACAGAACACAACCACTGGGGGCTAATTCTGTCATTCGTGATCGAAATTACTATCGAGTAGAAAATAATTTCGATATCGTGTAAATTTCTAATGATGTGGCTCGTTATGTAACGAGTCGAGTTATCACTTCAGTGTTGCAAAATACTGACAAAATGTGTTTTATAACACTGCCGAAAATTGTATGTATTTGCATACTTTGTATACATGTTGTACATTAAAAAATAAATAAACACACATACGTTCACAATAACAGTTGATTTAAATCAGTCATGTATGCATGCTTGTACAATAAAAAATAAGTAAATAGAAATAACAATTCAATAAATATGTATGTAAAAAACAACCATTTAACTATATATAAGCATATATATAATGGGTGATTTTATAAGAACTATCGGAAATTTAAAAAAAAAAAACACATAAAATTCAGAAAAATACATGAAATATTTATTTGGATCGATAGTTGGGTCGATATAATTTAATGTTTGAAGACTATTTCATGCAAATGTTGACCGCGGCTGCGCCTCAAATGGTCCATCCGCTTAGTCCAATTTTGGCATACTCTTTCCAACATTTCGGCCGGTATCTCACGAATAATGTTGGCAATGTTGGCTTCCAGTGCGTCAATCGAAGCGGGCTTGTCGATATATGTAGACATTAGCCTTAACATAGCCCCACAAAAAATAGTCTAGAGGCGTTAAATCGCACGATCTGGGCTCCCAATTGACTGGTCCCAAGCGTGAACTCGCCTCTCAATTGGTCCATTGTTTCGCGTGCTGTGTGGCATGTGCCACCGTCTTGTTGAAACCACATGTCATGCAAGTCAAGCTCTTCCATTGTGGGCAAAAAAAAGTTTGTTATCATCGCATGGTAGCGCTCACCATTCACAGTAACGTTGTGATTCGCATCATCTTTGAAGAAATACGGCCCAATGATGCCGCCAGCCCATAATCCGCACCAAACGGTTGTTTTTTGTGGATGCATTGGTAGCTCTTGCAAGGCTTCTTGCTGCTTTTCACTCCAAATACGGCAGTTTTGCTTGTTCACGTATCCATTCAACCAGAAATGAGCCTCGTCGCTGAACACAATTCTTCGATAAAAAAGTGGATCTTCATCTAACTTTTCAAGAGCCCATTCACCAAAAATTAAGCGTTGTGGTAGGTCGTTTGGCTTCAATTCTTGCACCAGCTGTATCTTATAAGGCTTCACACCCAAATCCTTCCGCAAAATTTTCCACGTAGTGGAGTAACAGAGGCCCAATTGCTGCGAACGGCGCCGAATCGATAATTCACGGTCATCACCAACACTGGCCGATACGGCTGCGATATTTTATTCAGTGCGCACTCTACGTAAGCGTGTTGGTGGTTTAATGTCCAACAATGTAAATTTGGTGCGAATTTTTTTTACAATAGCCCGAATAGCTCAGCCTCAGTAGGTCGATTAAACTGACCATAAAATGGAAGAAGCGCGCGATGAACTTTCTTAACAGAGCACGCATTTTGGTAATAAAATTCAATAATTTGCAAGCGTTGTTCGTTTGTAAGACGATTCATGATTAAATTATAGACCAAACTGAAGATGTTTGACAGTGACACAAGATACAAAACGTGCGTGAGCTATCAAAACTAGTGTTGCCATAAAGATAATAGCAAAAAAATCACTCGTTACATGCATTTCTTAAAAAAAAAAAAAAAAAATTCTTGAATATAATAACATGTGACTTCAAATATAAGTTTTTGTGTTCTTAGCAATACTCATCTTTATATACATATACCTGCATATATGGCAGGCCGCTGGATACCCCGAAATAATCTAGGTTGTCCAGCTCACTTGGGTCCTGTAGTCGTTCCCTTTGTGATTGCCTGAAAAACTAAAATAGTGGAGTGAAGAGAAGAAGTTGTAGGAAAATGATAATGGGTGGAAAGGATGGGCGAGGATGGAAAGGAGATGCGGGAACCTTTTAGTGCAGCGTTACATGCTGCTATACTAGCCATCCGCTGCTTCTTATGAAAGAGGCTAGCGCGGTCGGTTTGATCGAGGCCAGACAAGATAGGCTATTGAAGCTCCGCTCGCCTAAGTGTCTTAGACGATGATGCTCCAATGCCGGGCATGTGCCGAGGAGGTGAAGTATCGTCTCCTCCTCCTCCTCGTCTTGGCAGCTTCTACAGAAGTCGTTATGGGGTAGTCCTAGTCTCCTGGCATGGTTCACAAATGGGCAATGGCCAGTGATGACTGCTACAATCACTCTTAGTTGAGATCTAGGCAGTTTTAGTGGCTCCCACGTTCTCTTAGAGTTAATATGCGGCCACAAGTTCCTTGATATAAGGCATGTTGGCTCTGTGAGCCACTTTTCTTGTGCACGTTCCAGTGTGTGGAGTTTTATTCTTTTCCAGCACGCTCTTAATGGTTGTCCGCAAAAGGGGTCTATATCCCTATCTTCTAGGGCTGTCCCTTTTTTGGCTAAGTCGTCGGCGATGTTGTTGCCATTGTTGGACCCATGTCCACGTACCCATTTTAGGGTTATGTTAGAATGTCTCGCCATCTTGTTTAAAGATGTCCGGCATTCCTGGACTAGACTAGAATTGGTGTATATTCCAATCAGGGATTTGATGCCGGCTTTGCTCATGATATCCCTACCGAATATCTTGTAAAACGTCAGCCATCTGGCCGCTTTATTTATGGCCGATATTTCAGCCTGAAGGTAATCTGAAGGATATTTTAGTGTTAAATTCTTCTATGTAAACGCCACCCCCAACCCTTTCCCCCTTTCTGGACCCATCCGTGTAAACATAGAAATATCCAGATTCTAGGGCGGATTCCTTAATTTGGTAGCCAAAGCTCCTTGAGAGGAATGGTCTTGGGATGCAGTAGTCAATTAGATCGGGGACTAGGTCCCTTCCAATTTCCAGTATATTGGCATGTCCCCACGGTCTGTGGGTCCATACTCCTGTCGCGTTCAACCTGATCGCGGCTTTTAGTGCTATCTGCCTGGCTTCTAAGTCACATGGCATCCAGCTCATAATTGCAAGAAGTACTTTGGTTGGAGTTGTCCTCATGGCCCCTGTGGTCATTATTGCCATGATTCGACTGACCTTTTCAATTTGCAGTCTATTGGTTGCGGAGTCCAGTGATTTCCACCATACTGATACTCCATAAAATATTATCGGTTTTATAACCATGTCATAAAGCCACACAAGTCCTTTTGGTTGTATGCCCCATGTTGAGCCTGTTGCTTTTTTACATAGATAGATGGCTATTGTAGCCTTGGTTACTCTAGCCTGCATGTTCTCTTTCCATGATAGTTTGCTGTCAAGAATGACGCCTAGGTATTTTGCCTTATTCGATAGGATAAGTGCGGTACTATCCATTTTTGGAGGTGTGAAATGTGGAATTTTATACTTCTTAGTAAAAAGTACGTTTTCGCTGGATTTGTCTTTAGTCCGCATTGTACACTCCATTGACTTACCATCTTCAGAGCGTATTCCAACTGCTCTGTTATGGTGTCTAAACGGGTACCAGAGACTGCAATCGCTACGTCATCGGCGTAGGCTACAGTCTTTATCTTATTATTATCTAGATCTTTAAGCAGAGTATTCACTACAACATTCCACAAGAGGGGGGATAGTACCCCTCCCTGGGGTGTACCCTTGCATACTTTTCTCGTAATTCTGGAGTTCCCCATTGTTGCAGTTATAGTTCTGCGCTTTAGTATGCTCGTAATGAGCATGATTGTAGGTCGTTCAACTTTCAGACCGTCAAGTGCATCTATGACCACCTGTGTCTCGACATTATTGAAAGCACCTTCAATATCCATGAAGGCCACTAAGGTATAGTTTTTGTATTGATTGGACCGTTCATTATGACTGAGCAAACTATGTAGCGCCGTTTCAACTGATCTGCCCTTTGTGTAGGCATGCTGAGATGGCGACAACTGGTTTTTGCTTATATTGGACCTTATATGTATATCTATGATCCTCTCTAGCGTTTTTAAAAGAAAGGATGTCAGGCTAATTGGCCTATACTCCTTTGCTTTAGTATGTGACGTTTTCCCTCCCTTTGGGATGAAGATTACGTTACTTTTGGTCCATTCTGTTGGAATGTACGACCAGCTTAGGGCTGCTCTATATATCTCGAGGAGCCAGGGTGTGATCAGATCCAGATTATTCTGGAGATCTGCAGGAATGATTCCATCCGGTCCTGGTGATTTGAACGGTTGGAAACTCTTGATTGCCCAGTGCAGCATCTCTTTTGTTATAACCAGATATACTGCATTCCGGGCATGTGGCAGGGGAGAACTTTCGTTCGCCCTCAATGACTGATTACCCAGAAAATGGGTGTTCATTAATTCTTCTAGCGTTTCCTCGTAATTTGTGGTCCAACATCCATCTGCCTTTTGTATAAGACTTGGGATTGTCGGTTGTTTAGAAAGTATTCTCCGAAGTCTGCATGTATCAGATCCAGGATCTTCGCTTCGAGTTCCTGATGAGATTTTTCTATTTGTTCACCGAAGCTTTATAGTCATCCCAGTTACCTGTTATTTTAGCTTCATTAAAAAGCCTACGACATTTCTTTTTTGTGTCAGACAGTTCTGCTGACCACCATTTAGGTCTGCTATTTTCCCTTTTTACAGATAGTGTACAAGATCGTCTTGTGGCGTTCTTGAAAGCATCATTGAGTTTCCCCACTGATCTTTCAATGTCTATGACATTGGTTATGGTCGGGTATTGGGCTAGGTCTCTACTCAGGAATTCTCCCTGTTTTCCCCAGTCCGTTCTCCGCCTGTTACGATAGAATGTTATTCTATGTTGTTTGCTTATTTGAAACCTAAATAGCAGTGATCGGAAAAGGAGCAGTCCTCTGACACTCTCCATTCCTGTATTTGATCTGCGATATTCGAACTGGCAAACGTAATATCTAACACCTCTTGCCTGTTGAAAGTCACGAAAGTGGGTTTGTTCCCTTGATTTAGAATTACTAAATCATTATCTAGAATAAATTCTATTAAATTCTCACCTCTTTTGTTTGTGTCTGAGCTTCCCCAGATCAGGTGGTGTGCATTCGCAACCGCGCCTATAATGCACGGTATGCCTTTGGTTTTGGCGTCTCTTACCGCTTTTTCCACCAGCTTGCCTGGTGGTGATTCATCCTTGCTATGAGCCATGTAGCAAGATAAGATCCATATGTTGGATCCCCCTACATCCGTCGTGGCAGTTACGGTATCTTCATCACTGTAATCAGACAAAATGAAGATATTTATGTGCTTTTTGACTATGATCTTATGGTTATATCCCCATTACCTGACTTTGCTGCATATATTAATTTGTAGCCCTTCGCGCCTAGTCCAAGGATCTTGCCATTGTTTGTCCATGGCTCTTGCATTGACGCTGCTTTACTGTGATGAAGGTTAATTTGTGTAACCTTCATCGTTTATATGGTGTCGAGGTCGAAGTTGATGATGGTGGCATTCTCCGGATCGGAATCCAGAAGACTGTCCTCATCATTCACTGTGGCGTTTTCCAATCCTCCAAGAACCCTCCAACCAAACTAGAGTTTGATTGTGAGCTCTGTGTTGAATGGGAAACCCCTCGACCTCCCTTCTGTGGACTCTTTGGCTTTTTTGTCGGAGTTGTGGTCCATCTTGTCATCACCCTGGATACCTGGTTCCCTGGTATCCATAGAATACCATGCCCTGTCTGTCTCGGAGTAACGGCAGAAACTCCTTGTTAAGGACCACAACCACCTTTCTACTGGATCCTTTAGTCTCCGCGACACTGACTACCTTCCAGTCTTGTGTGGGGAGGTCAGGGTTCGCGGCCTGAAAGATCCGGAGAATCGCATCAGGTTCATGTGGCTCCACAGGAACAACTGCAGCCGCTCTTGGCCGACGAGGGATGTCGGTGACCAAGGTCAACTCCAGCTGTGCTCCAGGCCACACTTCCCCTAGTGATGCTATAACCTCTTTCATGGCGCTGGCCGATTTCTCGTCGACACATGCATCAGTGAATTGTGGTGGAGGACCGGTGCTACATTCGAGCGCCTTTACGAAGTTGTCCAGCAATCTCTGGCTGATCAACCCCCACATTTCGCGGGTGATTGCTCCGTCAGAGTTGCTTCGATCAACAACAGCCCTATTCAGTGGGTTTTTTGCAACCTCACTGTAAGGTCTGTTGATGACCAAGGACCCCTTCCTTGGCTTTTTGCTCGGATTGGGTGTTTCTTCCGCGGACCGTTGCCTTTTGCAAGCTGCCTCGACGACAGTAGCGACATCCGGATCCGGGTTTTCGGCTATATATGCCTTGGCCCATGCCAAGCATTGTTTGTCATTGCTTGACATAGACTCTTTGGCTGCATTTCCAAGCTTATCGACATATCGTCGAGCCGCTCTGATTTTTAACAAGGTTTTGCGAGAGCTGGTGATTTGCTCCCTCTCCACCATTTGTGTTGTATTGGACGTGGATTGTCCAGTTCGCTCTCTGCTGGCTAGCACATCCGGGGTTTTTCCGGGTGTTGTTGGCTTTACCAGTTTTGAGCTCCCTGGCACGTCCGAGTAATTCGCAGAGTGTTTTTGGCTTTTTAGGCACACCCCGCACTGTATTGCTGTGTTTTTAGCTTTTATTTTTATACCTGCATATATACGTCATATACATCAACATATGAATTAAAAAAATCCTTAAAAATCTAAAATTCTCAATTTAATTTAACTACTATTGCTATTCAAAACAAATTTTTAATTTACATTGCTTTTGTGTTTTTCTGTTTGGCTGGTTTTATAGTACTTTTGCTTACGAGTAAAAAGTTGCACGGTTGCATTCGAATAGTTACTCGCTATCGAATGCCATCATTAGAAATTTCGGTACGTTTTACTCGATATCGAATGAGATAATCCCAAAAGTGTAAAAATTCGCACATTCGAGTAAGAACTTGCTCATAATCGAATGACAGAATTAGCCCCCTTTATACTGATAAAATGAAATGTTGGTAGCAAAAAAATATATGTATATAATACTCACTGCCCGTCTACATTAGACATGAAAAGCTTTTAAGATATACTGTTAATGCAAACCTTTGGCGGCCCGATTGTTGCATGGTGTAGAACACGTATGCCTGGATTTTTCGTTATTTTAACTCAGTCAGTAAAAGCACATCATAGCTCTTTTATAATTTATATTCGCTCTTTTACAATTTATGGGACAAAAATATTTTTATTGCAAAATGTGCAAACTAAAATAAGAATTTGAACTTTCTTTTTGCAATTTCTTTTAAATTAAAAATATTTTGACTTTTCTCATATTGAAATGAAATTTTCTGTGAAGACAGAGCCTTAACACGGCTGTTAAGACGCCAAGAAAATAGACGGCAAGTAAATAGTAACAGTAATTTGTTGTGCCTGTTAGTGTTCTCATGTCAGGTGTGGACAGCACTTTATGCACAGAAAAATTTCAATATTAGTATATTTTACTTGCTTTTAGTACGATCGAACTCAAAAATTTATGTACGAAAAACACACAAGTGTACTTAAAATAAGCCGTAAACTGGATTGTTTAAGAAAACCAATCCTGCGATATATTAAATAAATAAGTTTTCTTTATCCTAATTTTTCGACCTTTTTTCTTAAATTAAAATGTAATGATCTTCAAGCTTGAGGTCTTTTTTTTAAATTTTTTAAAAAATTTTTATGAAAAAGACCTCAAGCTTGAAGATCATTACATCTTAATTAAATAAATAAGTATAAAATTCTTGAAAAATTCTTGAACCGTGTAAAAAACCAAAACAAGGACACAAATACGCAGCAGTCCACAAGTTATTACAATTTGCAAAGCATCCGATTGTAAGACTGTACATAAGAAGCAAAGAAGAAAACAAATGCTAATAATATAGTTTTGAACTCATCCAATCTTCGCTTACAATGTATACAGTGTTGGATGCATCTTACGGCCTAGGCCATCGCTGTGTAAATGTAAGTAGGAATTGTATACAGACTTCGGATGGGTCGCACTTACATTGTCAATGCTCTCAGATCGAAGATGTATGTGACAAAAAGTTCACTGGGTACATACATGTGAATGAACTGCTGAGAGGTAGGAATAAAAGGTTATCTAAGAAAAAAATATGTTTTTGGTTTCTTTGCGAAAAATTATTTGAGCATTTTGTTTTTTAAGTTCTCATTATCTAAGAAAAAAATATGTTTTTGGTTTCTTTTCGAAAAATTATTTGAGCATTTTGCTTTTTGAGTTCTCATTGATATATTTAAAATGGTGGAATATACTCCCATAGTTAGATGTTTGAAAATATATTTTAAAGTTTTCCAAGTCTACCGATGATTAGGATAACTTCTATGATATGCCGACATACATATATACAGTTAGGAAACACAAAAACAAGCTGTATATATTTTTCGATTGGTATAAATATTAGAGATATTAGTGGCTAATAGAGTAAATTATAATAAACACGATTGTTCTATGAAAATAAATAAATAATACCTCTAAAATTCTCGCACCAATCGAGTTTTAAGACTAGATCCAGTTCTTTTTCAATCAATCTTATGTTCTGGTTATTTCAAGTCCGTATTCGAGATTAAGTATTTCTAAAATCAAGCATTTAGTGCTTGATTTTCAAGTGCACCGTACTTTATTTAAGAAAATACGGTGCACTTCACCAATCAAGTGCACCGTACTTTATTTAAGAAAACCCGTATTTTCGACACTGCTTGGGGTTGGCTTAAGTACGGATGGATTGAATTTTAATTTCAGGGTGGACATTAGTACAAGGTTTGCACAGCGCGCTAGCAATACAAGTCAGTGTAGAAAGAACATTTTCTCCACAACAATTAAATTAATATTAACTGAATTAAGATCGAAATCATCAAACATTGGGTCCATGCAAAAACTCGTATGTGTTATTTCATATTAAATTTTTCATAGTTTGTTTGCGTTAAATATGAAATAAGTTTAATTTCTTAGGAATAAAAAATCTTAAACAGTAACTTTAGAAAATTTAAATTTAGAAAATTACTCTTGTGTTCTGAGGAGTAAATAAAACTCTCAAAATAATTGGCAAGGTTGAGGTTTTTAATAAAAGTTAAACAACTAAAAATTAAAGAATCTAAAGGCTTCTATGTAACATATGAATAACGAATGAAAAATATTAGTAGCGAAAAGAAGACTGACTGCCTAGACAGAAGTCGTGCATTTGAAGTTGAGGGATGGGATATAAGAAGTAAATTTAATGTCGTAATTTTTAGGTCATCTATTTCGTTATCCTCTTTAAGTTTTGGTAGTTATTTTCGGAGGAAATTAAGAAAGGGTGGATCCAAAGTTTTTTCAAACACAGTAAAATTTAAAATTCAATATGATAGGCGCTGAGGAAAATTAAGCTAAGTTACACATTTTTCGAAAAAAACGTTTTGAGTACAACGTAGATCCAAAACGACTCCTCGTTTTTGTGTTGCCAGTCATCTATAAATGATAACATTGAATGTCTTGTATTGACGCCGCCAAGTGGGTATTATAATGGGTGATTTTATAAGAACTATCGGAAATTAAAAAAAAAAAAAAAAAATTCAGAAAAATTCATGAAATATTTATTTGGATCGATAGTTGGGTCGATATAATTTAATGTTTGAAGATTATTTCATGCAAATATTGGCCGCGGCTGCGCCTCAAATGATCCATCCGCTTAGTCCAATTTTGGCATACTCTTTCCAACATTTCGGCCGGTATCTCACGAATAATGTTGGCAATGTTGGCTTCCAGTGCGTCAATAGAAGCGGGTTTGTCGCTATAGACATTAGCTTTAACATAGCCCTACAAAAAATAGTCTAGAGGCGTTAAATCGCACGATCTGGACGGCCAATTGACTGGTCCCAAGCGTGAAACAAACTGTTCACCGAACTCGCCTCTCAATTGGTCCATTGTTTCGCGTGCTATGTGGCATGTGGCGCCGTCTTGTTAAAACCACATGTCATGCAAGTCAAGCTCTTCCATTATGGGCAAAAAAAAGTTTGTTATCATCGCACGGTAGCGCTCACCATTCACAGTAACGTTGTGATTCGCATCATCTTTGAAGAAATACGGCTCAATGATGCCGCCAGCCCATAATCCGCACCAAACGGTTGTTTTTTGTGGATGCATTGGTAGCTCTTGCAATGCTTCTGGCTGCTCTTCACTCCAAATACGGCAGTTTTGCTTGTTCACGTATCCATTCAACTAGAAATGAGCCTCGTCGCTGAACACAATTCTTCGATAAAAAAGTGGATCTTCATCTAACTTTTCAAGAGCCCATTCACCAAAAAATTGGCGTTGTGGTAGGTCGTTTGGCTTCAATTCTTGCACCAGCTGTATCTTATAAGGCTTCATACCCAAATCCTTCCGCAAAATTTTCCACGTAGTGGAGTAACAGAGGCCCAATTGCTGCGAACCGCGCCGAATCAATATTTCACGGTCATCACCAACACTGGCCGATACGGCTGCGATATTTTCTTCCGTTCACACTCTACGTAAGCGTGTTGGTTATTTAATGTCCAACAATGTAAATTTGGTGCGAAATTTTTTTACAATAGCCCGAATAGAAGCCTCAGTAGGTCGATTAAACTGACCATAAAATGGAAGAAGCGCGCGATGAACTTTCTTAACAGAGCACGCATTTTGGTAATAAAATTCAATAATTTGCAAGCGTTGTTCGTTTGTAAGACGATTCATGATTAAATTATAGACCAAACTGAAGATGTTTGACAGTGACACAAGATACAAAACGTACGTGAGCTGTCAAAACTAGTGTTGCCAAAAAGATAATAGCAAAAAAATCACTCTTTATATCCCATATGATTATTTTGTCTAGAACAAACTCTATTCGATGGCTTACAAAAGTCGTAGTTTTTCTTGACTGCAAATGTTCCCAACATATTAGAAAACTAGTATTTTTTCAATATAAGTATTATCATGTTAAATGCTGTTTTCCCTTCAGTGAGAGTTTGCCTTGGTAAATTCCTAACTTAGCCACTCTGCTTTCTGAGGTATAGAGAGGAGCCGTCCATTTGTTGTAGTAACTAAAACTCTAGGAAGTCCCAGCTTGACTTAAGTTGTGTTTAGACTTCCAAAACCCCTCGATAAGGGTTAATTGACAGAACGGCTATATCACGCCCCAAGGTAGTTCTGTTTTGCTGACCATTCTGGAGGTGTCTACATTTCGGCTGAAAACTTCTGGCTTACAGCGAGAGAGAATTTCGATTTTATACAGTGCTGACAACATCAAAAAATTATTTCAATATTTGTGTCAGAAATGCAGATTTATCTTTATGTTGCAGATTTTATTCCTCTAAAAACAGTAAATGAAGATTTCAAGACTTTTTGGCTTAAGGACGCAAAATTTTCTTCCTTTTCCTTATATTAGTACCATTAGTAACTTTGGTTTATTTAAATATCAGATGAGATATATATCAGTTCATGGTCTAAAGAAGCATTCAAGTGCCTCGGGTTTTTGAAACGGTGTAAGATGTACCTCACTCAATCGGACCTCCTACGTACCACCTACATCCGACCGAAAATGGAATACAACTCTCATGGGCCGGTGCATCAAAGTCTATTTTTGCGGTTACTCCACCGTGTGCAGGAGACTCACTGGAGCATGGACGCAGTGTAGGTAGAGTGCGTTACTTTGTTGTGTCTTTATTATAATGGATTTTGCTCTGACGAGATTAGGAATCTTGTTCCCGAAACGCGCACATTTTTCCATTCCATCCATTTGTGGTCGATTGCCTGGAAAAATCATACTACGCATTACAGAGAGAATTTGTTTTTCAGAAGTACGCTTCGCATGTGGAATAAGTTGTCTGCAGACGTGTTTCCTGTCTGTTATCACGTTGGAAAGTCAAATGTTCAAGTCAAATGTTCACGTGAAATGTTCACAAACCCTACTCTATTTTTCCCCTTCCTCACAACCTATTTTTCTAGTTCTGGTACACTGCACTGCATATGTAGGGGCCATCCCCTGACTACTGGTCCAGAAAAAAAGACAAATAGGCAAATTTCAAAACAATTACTTTCTGGGTATGTTTTTAGTATTGATGCAGTACAAAAAGGTTTATACAGAATTAACAGATTTTTGGAAAATACAGGTGTCTGCTGGGAAGATGTATCACTTGCAGTAATTCCATTATAATGCTAGCTGTATGCGATGTCGCACCGTCTTGTTGATGCCACATGTTAATTAAGCCCAAGTTGTGGCTTTAAAAAGTTTTCAATCATATTACGATTTCACAGTTACCGCTACACCGTTTTCATTTTGAAAGAAGTAATGTCCAATGATTCCGTTTGACCAAATTGCACACCAGACTGTCACTTTTAATGGACTGATGAATAATTTGATGGCTTTGCATTACCCAGAACCGACTATTCTGCTTATTCACATACCCATTCAAATCAAAATGTGCCCATCACTCATTATGATGATACTCGATTATTAATATTGATAAAATGTTTTAACTATTTAAACTCTTTGGTTTATCGAATATTTTACGTTTCTACTTTACGACTGCCAAGTTGAACTGTCAAGACTAATGTTTACCAAAATGGTAAAATAAAGTAGCACACCTACCCGGCGATCATCTTGTATTACTTCGATTGCTCACACGTAACCAACCTTGGTGATGTTATAAAAGAAAAGGCGTAACTTTGGTAAGCTTCTGGAAAGTAATATATGAAATAAAACCATCTAAATATGATTTGTCAACACTAATTAAGGTTATTAAATGTATGTGAGAATTTAACAAAATAGAAGTCTGAAATCAGCTGGAAACTGCATCCTTAGTAGGCGTTTTGTTTACCCAAGATTACCAAAAACTTAAAAATTCCCACCGTTTTGACACAGTGGTATCTGCAGATATTCCAACATTCATGTTACTAGTAACTGATGTTTATACCCTAAACTAAAACTAATTTTTCACAATTTTTTAAGTATCAGATTTTTTAAAATTTGTGGTATATATCCATATTTATGTATTTTAAATTTTACATGCATACAGTTATATCCTTTAAATAACACGCATGGTAAATATTAAATTTTAGCAAGTATAATCACATTTTTTATTGTATTTGGAAGAAGTAACCAAAATGAAAAACATTTTTGGACCACTGAATTAAAAAAATATTGAAAATTTTGGTTGGAAGTAACTGAAAACGACAACTCTGTTTGTTGCGTTGTTCCATTGTATATGTCTTTTTTAATTTTCCATGTAAAATTTCTTAGTCGGTAGAATCTTTTTTTTTAATTTTAGTGCGTTTTTTTCTTAATTTTTGAATTTTTGAATACAACTTTTTGTTTCATTGCAAAAAGGCTTTCTCCTCTTGCACGCAACATACTTAATTTTAGCAGTCACACTCAGTTGAGAAGAAGGAATATCCTTGACACCATCAGAGCGTTAAATAGGTAATTTTACCGATATAATTGGGCAAAATAAAATTTTGCGCAGCATTGGCCGAACTTAGTTAATTTTTTGTGTTTAGTATTAAGACTTGAATACTTATTGCTAGTTCATATTTTGATGATTCAATAAATAAATATAAGCTAAATAAAAAAGAACACGAAAAAAAACGTACCAAATTATAGATTGTTTATTAAAGTGATGGATTAATTGAACTTCGTCTAAAAAGCGGCTCAATAGTGGCAATTTACAAAGACAGGGTTTTAAAACAATACAAATTTGTTAATAAAATAAAATAGACATGATTGCTTGGCTCATTTTCTTCTCACTCTTACAATATCGGAAATATTTCCAATTGCGAGCTTACTTATTATTAAAATAAAAACGTAAAAGTATTAAATTTATATATTCAACCTCCGGTTAATGGTGTGGAAAGCCCTATGTTATTGGATACTCGAAATATATTAGTTAATACAAAAAAAAACGGTTAATAAAACTGAAAATCCTGTCGAGTAAAAAACCGTTCGACCGACCTGTTATTTATACTCGTGTTTAGATTTTTACAGTTCATAATTGTTTTTGTTTATTTTTAATTTTTTGATATAAAAATGTTATATTTCTTATAAAAAATTAATTTTATGAACATATAAGCTACGCAGGCAAACATTGATGTGCCCTAAAATTTGATGTTTATATACAAGGTCTACCAGAACTCAAGATCAAGCCGAAACAAGGTGACAAATAACCCTCATAAGAAAAATCAGAAAAAATCTAAAAAAACATTTTACTCATTACAAATGTTTTTATTTGCGCAACCCCTTTTATTTTTTTAAATTTTTTTCTGATTTTTTTCTTAATGATTACAACCAATTTTGCCACCCTGTTTTAGCTTGATGTTGAGTTCTGGGGTGCCCTATAAGGTTAGTAAGAGATCTGAGTTATTTTTATATATATTTCGATTGCAATGAATCTTAATATGTGTTATATACATTCTGATTAGATATTTCGGCAACCAATTCAAATACGAGATTGCTTTTTTCAATGGCTTTGCTGTGATATCATAATTTCGATCATTGCAAGACTTTATAATAGATAACTTTGTTTTTGTTTTGTTATGTGGTGCCAAAACAAATAATGCTGGTGAAGTATCAACACCAAAACAGAGCGCAAATACAAAATGGCAGCCCTTAAGATTTGATTAATCGTTATTGCGAATGTAAGCCGCACTAGAAACTGGTTAAAACTGAATTACATGTCAGTCGGAAGCACAAAAAATACAATTTCCGTCCCCTCCCACCACTCCCCCGTTTTGTAACTTGGCGTTGACCGTCACTAGAATTAACTCGCCTTGAGAACGTCTCAGGATATTGATGTGTCGATTAACGAATTTTCTGAAAAGCTTAAACTGGCCGTACAACATGCTACCACTACCCATACGAGTTTCAGAAATGAGAACAATAGAACTTATTCGTCTGAAATTGAGCAACTTTTGTCAGAAAAAAGAAGAGTTAGAAGAGAATGGCAACTTCGCAGGTCTCCCCAGCTTAAAAGCAGACTACGGGAGTGCATAACTCAGTTAAGAAATCTGCTTCAAATCCAAAGAATGGCTTCCCTTAAAAATTATGTAGAAGGTGTTGATGGTAGCCCGCAAACCGACTATTCTCTATGGAAAGCGACAAAAGGTCTGAAAAGACCCGTAATAGATAAGCCACCTTTGCGAACTTCATCTGGCGACTGGGCAAGAAGTGATTCTGATGTTGTATGTTAATCATTTGAAAAACGTTTTTACTGCAAATGATACAGTGGATGATGTTGCTGAATTTCCGCCATATGCTGTTAGACCGCCTGTGCCTTTGAGACTTAGTTTTCAAGATGTCGAAAACGTTATAAACTCGAAAACGTTGTAAACTCAAAAAAAGCTCCAGGTTTTGACAAAATTACTGGCAAAATGCTTGTACAGTTACCTCGTGTTGCTAGAAGAATTCTTCTTTTCATTTTTAACGCTATTTTGCGCCTAGAGTACTATCCTGCAGAGTAGAAGGTGTCTATGGTTACTATGATACCCAACCCAGGGAAGGATCCCACTAAAGTAGAGCCATATAGACCAATAAGTCTACTGCAAACAATTTCAAAACTGTTCGAAAAATGTTAATGGCGAAGTTGACTCCAATACTGAATGATGTAGGATGCATCGCTGATCATCAATTTGGTTTTCGGGCTAAACATAGCACCATAGAACAACCGCATAGGCTAGTCAATGTCATAAGACAGAATTTTGAAGACAAAAAGTATTGCTCAGCTCTATTCATCGACATTTCCCAAGCTTTTGATAAAGTGTGGCACGACGGATTGATGAACAAAATAAAGTTTAACTTGCCTGCAAACACACACAAGCTTCTGGAAAGCTTGTGCCGTAAATTTGTCATCAGAGAAGGCAACTTTGTAAGCCCAACTCAGCCAATCGAGGCAGGAAAATTGGAAAATTAAAGTTAATGAACAAAAGTGTACTCACGTTACATTCACACTGCGTAAACAAAAATGTTCAGCTGTCCAAATTAACAATTCACCTATTCCGCAGCAATATTCCTTGGTATTCATCTCGACCGTAGGTTAACGTGGAAGTCTCACATTGACGCGAAAGTCACTCAGTCGAAATTAAAAGCAGCGCAATTAAATTTGTTTATGGGCAGAAATTCTACATTGAAATTAGATTGCAAACTTTTCTTATAAAACGCAATACTAAAGCCTATATGGCGCTACGGAATTCAGTTATGGGGCACCGCCTCAACGTCAAATATTCAAAAAATTCAAAGGCGACAAAACAAAATTCTTCGAACAATTGCTGCAGCTCCATGGTACGTAAAAAAGTCCTGAATTCACAAGGATCTGTGTGTTCCACTGGTAAAAGATGAGTGTTCAAAGCATGCGATAAGCTATATTAGCAAATTGGAACTTCACCCAAACCCTCTTGCACGAAACATACTTAATTTTAGTGGCCAAACTCGGTAGAGAAGAAGGGATACCGTTGCCACCATCAGAGCGTTAAGTAGGTGATTTTACCGATATAATATGCGCATAATAAAACTTTTTGTCTAGCATTGGCTGGACTTAGTTAATTTATTGTATTTAGTATTACGATATGAATACTAAGCTAAAAAAAAAGAAAAAAAAATTGGCCCATAAACGACAAGGTATTTTGATAAAGCGTTTATTTTTGGTGGAGCCATTTCGCGTCCCTCCTTTATAAAAAAAAATAGTTTAGTGGAGCCCCTCCATTTGCAAAAGAGGTCAAAAATTGGTTCATAAATAATTTTTTTGCGACACCGTACACAACCCTCTTCTATCTCCCTCACTCAAATTAAAAATATTTGTGGACCTCTTCCAAATGCGAAAGGAGTTTTAAAATACGGAAGTTACTTGATAATCAATTATTCGTGATGGTAATTTGTGATATCTTCCCCTCTTTATATGCAAAAAGATTTTTGAAAATAGGTTCAAAAGAGGCGAATTTATGCTCGTTTATATTATAAGCTTTGTGGAAGAAGGAACATTTTCTAAAAAAGGTGGCTTGAAAGTTGGTATGGTTGAAGAACAAGTGAACTACTATTGCCTCAAGTGTCACAGTTAAATTCTGTGACAATTTCTAGAAGATTGGTCCATAAAACATATAATTATACATGCCGTTTCATATGTACATATATAGATTTAAATAAAAGGAAATCTTCTATTGTTTTCATTTTTGTTAATTGGACTGTAAAAGACTGCTTTATTGTTATGTTTTTAATATAAGAATATTATACTTTTCGTTTCGTAAAAAATTTAAATAAAAAGAAAAATTTATGCTTTTTTTTGGTTTTGAAATTTCAAAATTGACATTGCTGAAAACCACTGTGCCTGAAATATTTTTGAATTTCTTGCCTAAGTGTTGCAATGGGCGTGTGATTATGTGTTTGCTATTTGAACTCTGTTCAGCCCGCTCTGTCTATCCAAAAATACGAATGCAAGCTTTTTTTGTGCTGCATCATTGACACAAGACCTTTCTTTCTTTAAAGGCCTCACAATCAACAAAAGTAAAAGATATTCGTACTCGTATGTTTAACTTAAGTTCATTTTTTACTTTTATTTTCATTTCATTATACTACTATTCATTATTATTATTTTCTTCTTCTTGTAATCTTCTTGTTAACATTGAAAAACCTTTTGACTGCTGTTTTCTATGAAACTGTGTTCGAAATGTTGTGAAAAAGGTTACCGCTCATTTGTAACATGGGTTTCATTGATAATCGGTAATGTTTTTCTCATTTGCTTTGTAAACAAATTTGTTTTGTATCCCTTAACAATTTTTTTCTTCAAACTTTTGTGTTGCTAACCGTTTTTTTTATACTCGTATATCTGTTGTTTGAACAACAACAATTTTTTAATGATCATCTTCACTTTCTTTTAAGTGCATATTTTATTTAAAATGGTTTCTGCCCCCTGTCTGAATGGAGTAAACGTTGCGTGTTCGTTTGAAACAAGCGAATACTTTATGTGTAACCTGACATACCCGTATGCACATACATACATACATATATAATAATCAGTTACATTTCACTTCCAGTTTAAATTGTATTATCTTGCGAAAATAGTTTTAAGATGCGGGACAAATGCGTCACATATAGCTTTTTTTAAATGCAGTCTATCGAAGAGTTTTTGTTAACTAATTAACATGTTGATTTATTTATATTTAATAATATAGTGAGCTTTTGTAATTTTAAAAGTATATTTAATAAGCTAAATGACGGACATTAAAGTATAAGTTTTTAATTGCACTTAAAAAATAACAATGTAAATAAAACACGAGTTACAAACTGAAGAAAGCTTTTGCTTTTTTAATGATGAAAGGGAAAGATATATAAAATTCTTGAAATGTAAAGCTAGAAAAAATGGGGGAAATACGGGCGGGCCAATAATAAGTCCGTGACTTCTTAAACTAAACACAAGTCATTACATAAAAAGTTATTTTATTTTTGAACATAGTCTCTTTTGAGTTCTATACAATCAGTCCAAGGTCTCTCCAATTTTTTTATCCCTTCAGAAAAATATGATTTGTCGAGGTCATTTGTTTGTGTGATGATTTGTTGAAGTCAAATATCAAGGTTGGGAACAAGAAATAGTCACTCGAAACTAAATCTGGACAATAGAGCGACTGGGGGACAGACTCGTAGCTCCCTCAGTCGCTTTTGCTATGGAAACTGCGCATATGTATGCATAAACCTTATCACATCGTTCCCTATCATTATGATAGTAGTAATATTTTGGATGTTAGTATGGAAGCAAAAGTATATAAATCATAAACATTTTTTATATAAAAAACAAAACTGACCTCAAGCTTAAATCAAGGTTTCAATTTAATTTATAAAAAAAAGGCAATAAAAATTAGGATCGAGATATTATTAAAATATAGAATAAGCTGTCTTTTTGTGTAATTAATTATTATATGTATGTATGTGCTAATTATAACAAGAATATTGTTCTGTGCAATAAAGCTATCTCCGATATTAGTATGATTACTTCACACAAGTATTGTAGTTACAAAATCGAGAATCGAGTTTACAAAAATCGAGAAAAAGTGTGAATGGTCAGTATGACTATGGTAGAGTATGACATTTACTTATTAACTTGAATTAATAGTATCGTTACTTGTTATTATAACAATGTTGAACTAAAACATAGTACAGTTATTTATATTATTTTTTGCCATACTATGGTTAGCCTCAATGACTTTTTAGATATTATATAACAATATAATATTATCAGGTACAACCATAGTATGTTGTTCTTAGAATATTGTCGTATCCATATATATATATTTTTTTTACAATCAGTGTCACTTAAATTTTTCGGTCGGCTAAAACTATACCGTGAATTTTGTCAATGGTTTCAAATGTAGAGACCTCAACCGGGTAACCAGAATGTTCGCCATTTTTCCGTGCTTGTACGGCCAAATCGAATTTTATTAAATCTTTTCTTTTCCACGGAAATCGTTAGTGCCGAGTCCCCAATATGTCGAGTTATTCGCTGCGCACAACCACCTAGCGCAATTAGTGAATGAGCCAACGCATATTCCATGTGTTGAAGGGCACCATTCAAACACACTTGACCTATTCCTGACTTCACACCCTGAAAAGTATGAAGTCAGAGTTAATGCACCTCTCGGCAATTCGGATCATTGCACCATTTCTGCCTCCTTTTCGATCTCGGGACTTCGTAACGTTTCAAAATCAGCTACGAAACGTTCAATATTTATTTACGAAAAGGCGCGTTGGGCTGAGCTCAACCAATTTTATGAGAAACTTTGTTTTCTAGATAACGACATAAATGCTTCAGCAAAAATGGTCGAGAACATGATATTGCTAGGGATGAAATCATTCATCCCCTCCAAGCTGATTTTGGTTAAACCAAGAGTGAAATCCTGGTTTAATCAGACGTGCAAAAATGCAGTCAGATCCAGAGAGGAAGCATTCAGTAATTGGCGTTTAAACAAATACCCAGACACTGATTTGCTACGCAAAAAGGCAAGGACTTCGTGTGCCAAGGTACTTAGGCGTGAAAAGTTTCTTCACGAACAGCGTCTTCGTGCCAAGGTCCTTACAGCTCCCCGGGGAAGTAAGACCTTTTGGTCATTCGTTAAGAGGGTAAAGAACAATACCAGTTCGTCAATTCCAACTCTCTTAAAGAATGACCAAGCATTCACAGACCCGGTTGACAAGGCTAACCTGCTGGCTGAAATTTTTGCAAGCAATTCTTACTTGCCGGAAAGCAGTCAATCACTTCCTGAGCTCGAGAGAGTATCTGCAACTATGCCAAAGATATTTTTCCGGGCTCGAGCAGTTAAAAGGGTTTTGGCCGACCTCGACATAAATAAGACTCCTGGACCGGATGGCATCCCAGCACTGGTCTTGAAGCAGTGCTCTTCTACGCTTGCGCGTCCGTTAGCAAACCTCTTCAGCAAACTTTACCATGTTGGTGAGTTTCCATCGTGCTGGAAGGTTGCTAATGTAACGCCAATTCCCAAAAAGGGTGAAACTAATAACCCCGAAAATTACCGCCCAATTGCAATTTGCTCTGCGCTTTCCAAAATGATGGAAAGTATGGTCAACTATCACCTTATGAAATATCTAGAGTCACATAAATTACTTTGTGACCGCCAATATGGATTTCGCAAGGGTCGTTCTACTGGCGATCTAATGGCATATCTATCAGAGAAATGGTGCCACTCAATCCATCATTTTGGCGAAAGTAAGGTGGTGGCTCTGGATATTTCCAAAGCGTTTGACAGAGTGTGGCATGGTGCGCTACTGGCAAAACTTACTGCTTTTGGTGTCGGTGATGACTTCTCTCGATTTATATCGAGCTTTCTCAGAGACCGCACTATACGAGTTGTTATAGATGGGGTCTCATCAAACGAGTTCAAGATTAATTCAGGGGTTCCGCAAGGCTCTGTTCTTTCTCCTACCCTATTCCTTATTTTTCTAAATGATCTTCTCTACCAAACTTCCAACCCTATCAACTCTTTCGCAGATGACAGCAGCATTTGCCACTCGTACTCTTTTAGCTATAGGCCCAGCCTATCAGAGATCGCTGCTAAGAGGCTAAATATGAATGATTCACTGAATAGTGACCTTCTATTAATCTCCGAATGGGGTCGTAAAAACAGAGTCGCCTTCAACGCTCGTAAGACCCAATGTTGCTTATTAACACACAAGCAAACGACCGCAAATGCTGCTTCATCTGTACTCATGGATGGTATAAATATTGAGGAATCGGATGCTCTTGATGTTCTTGGAATGAAGATACAGTGTGACGTTCGCTGGACAGAACACATTTTTCATGTCTCTAAAGAAGCATTCAAGTGCCTCGGTTTTTTGAAACGGTGTAAGATGTACTTCACTCCATCCGACCTCCTTACTATTTATACCACCTACATCCGACCGAAAATGGAATACAACTCTCATGTTTGGGCCGGTGCCTCAAAGTCTATTTTGGGGTTACTCGACCGTGTGCAGGAGAGGGCGAAGAAGCTTATCGGTGACAGTAGGGTATCCAACTCTATTGACTCACGGGAGCATCGACGCAGTGTGGGGTGCGTTACTCTGTTCTATCGTTACTACAATGGATTTTGCTCTGACGAGATTAGGGATCTTGTTCCCGAAACTCGCACATTTTTACGTAGCACGCGCTCATCGTCTAGAGCTCATCCATTTGTGGTCGATTGCCCGGGAAATCGCACTTCGCATTACAGAGAGAATTCGTTTTTCAGTCGTACGCTTCGTCTGTGGAATAAGTTGCCTGCAGACGTATTTCCTGTCTGTTATAACGTTGGAAGTTTCAAGTCAAACGTTCACAAACTCTACTCCCTCTTTCCCCCTCCTCACAACCTATTTTCCTAGTTCTGGTACAATGCACTGCATATGTAGGGGTTATCCCCTGAGTACTGGTCCAATATAAAAAAAAAAAAAAAAAAAAAAAAAACCTTTTTCTCCTCAAAAAATGGTTACTGAGCGCATGAAATTCACTTTTTTGTATTTTCTTCTCAAAATTTGCCATAGTCAGTAATCAATGGTTTCCAAATACAAACTAACAGACTGGAATCAATTGACAGTTGTTTGGTGACAAGAGTAATGCTATCATTTCAATTAAGAGGGGACAAATTCCAAAAGTCACAGATTTATTGAACCGTAAACTCTAAGCGCACATCTTTTCTTAGCGTACTAAGTGGTGGTTTGTTGTTTAATTTCGGTCTCCGTATATATGCTGCTTTTCTTATTATCGTTTGCACCGTCGATAGGCTCGTTTTTTTTCAATTCATTTATTTATTGAATCTTCACAAAGTGAACTAACAATAAGTATTCAAATCTTAAAACTAAATGCATAAAATTAATTAAGTCCAGCCAATGCTAAACAAAAATTTTTTATTTTGCACGGTCAGTATCGGTAAAATCACCTATTGACCGTTCTGATGGTGGCAAGGGTATCCCTCCTTCTCAACCGAGAGAGGCCTTCAAAATTAAGTATATTGCGTGCAAGAGGATTTGGGTGAAGCTCCAATTTACTGATATACCTTGTTGCGTACTTTGAAAATTCGTCTTTTACAAGAGAAACACAGAGATCCTTATGAATTCGTGAGTTTTTTACGTACCATGGAGCTGTAGTAATCATCCGAAGAATTTGATTTTGTCGCCTTTGAATTTTCTCAATGTTAGAAGTGGAGGCGGTGCCCTATATCTGAATTCCATAGCACCATATAGGCTTTAAAATTGCGTTGTATAATAAAAGTTTGCAATCCAGCTTCAATGTCGAATTTCTGCCCATAAGCCAATTTAGTTGCGCTGCTTTTAACTTTAACTGAGTGACTTTCGCGTCAATGTGAGACTTCCACGTTAACCTACCAAGGTGCCTGACTTCATTTTACTGCGGAATAGGAGAATTGTTAATTTGGATAGCTGAACATGTTTGTCTACGCAGTGTGAATGTAACGTGAGTACACTTTTGTTCATTAACTTTAATTTTCCAAAGTTTTAACCACATCTCTAATATTGAAATATACTCCTGCATATTTCGCGAAGCTACTTGCTGGTTTTCATGTACGCTGCAGAATGCTGCGTCATCTGCAAAAGTTGAAGTGTGGATTCCGGATCTCGTTGGCATGTCTGAGGCGTAAATCAAATATAAAGTAGGTCCTAGAATGCTACCTTGGGGAACTCCTGCCTCGATTGGCTGTAAAGGGCAAATCGCCTTCTCTGATAACAAACTTCCGGCCGCATAAATAGCTTTCCAGAAGCTTGTGAGTGTTTGCAGGCAAGTTCAACTTTATTTTGTAAATTAATCCCTCGTGCCACACTTTACCAAAAGCTTGGGAAATGTCAATGAATAAAGCTGAACAATACTTCTTCTCCTCAAAGGTATGTCTTATGACGTTGACTAGTCTGTGCGTTTGTTCTATGGTGCTACGTTTAGCCCGAAAGCCAAATTGATGATCAGGGATGCATCCCTTATTGTTTAATATTGGTGTCAACTTCGCCATTAACAATTTTTCGAACAGTTTTGAAATTGTTGGCAGTAGACTTATTGGTCTGTATGATTCTACTTTAGTGGGATCCTTCCCTGGTTTGGGTATCATAGTAATCATGGACACCTTCCACTCTGCAGGATAATACTCGAGACGTAAAATAGCGTTAAAAACAAAAATAATTATTCTAGCTACACGAGGTAGCTGCTCAACCATTTTACCAGTAATTTTATCAATACCTTGAGCTTTCCTAGGGTTTGTGTTACAAATAACATTTTCAGCATCTTGAAAACTAAGTCTCAAAGACATAGGCGGTCTAACAGCGTATGACGGTAGTTCAGCTGAATTATTCGCTGTATCATTTGTGGTAAAAACAGTTCTCAAATGATTAACATACAACATCCCCTTTTCAGAATCGCTTCTTGCCCAATCTCCATTTGAAGTTTGCAAAGGTGGCTTACCTATTACGGGTCTTTTCAGACCTTTTGTCGCTTTCCATAGCGAATAATCGGATTGAGGGGTACCATCAAGACCTTCCAGATAATTTTTAAGGGAAGCCATTCTTTGGGATTCAAGCAGATTTCTTAACTGAGTTATGCACTCTCGTAGCCTGCATTTAAACTGGGGAGACCTGCGAAGTTGCCACTCTCTTCTAACTCTTCTTTTTTCTGTTAGAAGTTGTTCAATTTCAAACGAATATGTTCTATTGCTCACATTCCTGGATCTTATATAGCTAGTGGTAGCATGTTGTACGGCTTGATTAAGGTGTTCAGAAAATTCGTTAATCGACACATCAATATCCTCAGGCGTTCTCAAGGCAATATTTAGTGCTTAATTCTGGATTTTATTAGAATTGCCGATCCTCCGCAAGATCTTCCACGGGGATCTATAGTGTCATATAATGCGTACCCATTAATTTTGAAATAACTGTTGGTTGTCAAATGGGTTTCAGCAATCAACATTATATCGATTCGCTTTTCAAGTTCATTTTTGCTCAAGTTCATTTTTGTGTTGGCGGTTGCCGTTTGCGTTCCAGAAACATATTTTTAACAAACTCATTTTTTTTTAATTGTCTGCAAAATAGTGGATTGCATTTTCAGCATTTCCAGCATCATGTTCGTCATGGAAACCATAAATGTATTTATAGATTGAACAAGAGTCTGCAGAGTTGCCTCAAGATTTCTAAGATGTTGGTCGGAGTTTTGAGACTTGGGCTCCTGATTCAAGTTTGGTTTATCGGATTTTACCACATTCGCATAAGAAATTTGTTGGGGGTTTTGCACGTTTATATGGCTGGTTGACTGGCGTACCTGGGGAAAATTGCTTGTAGAAATGGTATTTGTCTGCTGGGGTGGCATATTTAAAATTGATGGCCTATTTGCCATTGAGCTCTTGAAGTGAGTATAGACAAGGCAACCCCTGTAGTTTGCAGTATGGTTACCTCCACAATTACTGCATTTTTTAACGCTCGAGTCAGTCTTAGGTTTTTTGCACTGTGATGTACCGTGAAGTTCACCACACACAACGCAAACTGCGAGCAACTTACAATAGGCCTTAGTAGGGCCAAATTCTTGGCAGTTTAGGCATTGAACGGACCCTAAACGCTTATGAGGCTCCTCAACGGTAACCTTACGATGCAAAAGATATTTAAGGTTATAAATTGGATGCACTTCATTCTTTTTGAAGGCAACATCTCTAGGTTCCAATTCAACCCTAAACATGGGTTGAGGAATTTTTTCACGGTTTCTAATATTAACCACATTTTTAATTTTAAAGCCATTGTCTTCTAATCCTGTTTTGACATCATTCGTATCTACAAAAGGGTCAATCCCTTTCATAACGACCTGAATACCTTTGGCATTTTTAAGCTGATATGTGTAAAACGATCTTTTCTCTTTCTCCAGGACGTCAGACAACTTTCGGTATTCATTTTCACTGTTTAGCTGGATTTTGGTTTCATTGATGCTGCCGTGCTTAACTGATGTTACAATAAAAGTGTCGTTGCCGATTGCGGCAATAAGTTGTTTTACCAGCTCACTAGAGGTAGGCTCTCGCAAATACATTGGTGGTGGCTTAAAGGTTTTTTTAGGTATTGCTGGTTCATCGGTCTGAAGGATAGCAAACCTATTACTATCCATTGTCGTGGTGGTCTTATCATCTCTGGGTATTTTGGACTGAGATGACATTTGAGCGGATTTGGGGCTTCGCTGCCGTATAACCGCGGTTACATACCTGTCCATACCCACTGGCGTTTTCGATTTATCAACAACAGCTAGACTGGAAGATGGTTTGTCGTCTGTTGTAACGATAATGTTTGGCGAGCACGAACGCGTGCGTTTTTTATCTCTTAGAGACAGGATATTGTCCAATGATTTTTTCAATGATTCCTCTTCAGAAATCCAGAGGTTTTGTTTAGTGGAGCTAAGCTCTCTTTTAGAAGTGCACCTACTGGGTACACTCATGCAATTTTTTTTTATTTATATTTTTGTTGCTTTAAAAGTATATAAAAATAATTGTGACAAAGTTTTTATTATGTATTAATTCACTCTTCACTGTATTAATTCACTCTTCACTGCGGTTTTCTACTTATGCCGTTATCTTTTTTTTTGTAACATTCCGATCAAAAACAAGTACATCCGTCCACTATCGAATACGAGGCTCGTTTTAACATAAGTTTTTTCCTTAAAGTTTTTTCCATAGTTTTATTTATTTTTAAGAAAATTGGCTATGGTTTTGCTGTTTCTTCCAGTTTATTCGGCAATTTTAAGAGGGATAGTCATGCGTCACAATAGGCTTAAATTTTCGATTTTTCCTCCAAAGATAAAACTGTTACTTTTCCCATATTTTGCAATTGTTTGAAGATATTGAATATTTCCAGCCGCACAAAAAATTTATGACAGTAATTGCAAAGGTAAACTAGATAACCTAAATTCTATTTGGGGGGCGCAAAACTGATGAAGCAGAATAAGTGCAAAGTACTTTGGGAAAAATAAAACATCATATAAAATAATATATAATGTTTCTTTTATTGACCTTAGTTTTCATCTGAGAGAGATCGCATACGATGATTGCGAAAACAAAGCACAAATTAAGAAGTTGCGCGCAATATTGCAATAGAAAAGGTAACAAGTAAATGAGTAATTTGGGGGGCGCTAACCTGATGACGCGCAGTTTATGTTCATTATTAACTTCTTTTCAATTAAATTCATTACCTTGCAATGTGGGAGTTGTTGAACTAATATTTGATAGTATGAGCAGTGTCGAACACAGGGTACTGATCAGTTTTAACTAATTTAATTCCAAAATTTTAGGATCATGTTTGTGTTGTTCCTTCCGTGTTGTTAGTCAAACGTCTACAGGCACTACTCCATCTTTCATTCTCCTCATAATCTATTTTTTTAGTTTCAGTGTAATGCACTGCATATCGCTCCTTTATTGCAACATAGTCATAACTATAAAAAGCTTCCTTTCGAGAAAAACACATTTAAAATTTTAAGTCTCCATACAAGTGTTAGAATTTTTTTTAGAAAATATCACCTAAAGAAAACAGTTTAAAAGTAATTTGAATACATATTTGGCACAATATAAAATATAGTTTTGTTAACAATTCTGCATTCTTAACTCGAAAAGCTAATTTCTTGAGATATGATTATGTTGCAATAAAGGAGCGATATGTAGGTGCCATCCCCTGAGTACTGGTCCAAGATAATAAAGAAACCTATATAACAATAATTGATATAATAAAGAAGGCTAAAAATATCTCATTTTAAAGCTTGATAGTAACCCACATTTCTAGTTCTTCTATCAACTAGCCGTGGGAAAGACATTGAAATTCGAAGCCATACATTTTTAACGATTGCCCTTGAGTTTTATTAATCGTCATCGTGGTAAATCAGTTGGTAGCATAGATATTCTAAGAATAAGAATTTATTCGCCGTTAAACTTTGCTATTATTATCTTTGCTTTAATAACATTTGCCATCAGCGTTTTAACAACCAATTTATTTTGATTGATTGCGTATTGTAGGCAGATTTAGGTTATGTAACATTACAACTACTGATCCATCCTTAAGCTGCATTCTTGAAGCCTATTGTGACGGATTTGCGGTAAGTAAAATAAGTTCAGGGACTTAATTAGCAACATCACAAGGCTCTGTAATCGAATGGATTGACGTTTACAATTCGGCATTAATTAAGGTTTATCTTATTAAGTTTATGCCATCAACCTTCTTAATTTTTGCTACTATAATTATAATTTTGAACAATATCTGGTGTAATTTGACAAAAATGCAGTGGATGTAAAATCTGGCCTATGGTAGCAATAGTCGGTATTTTTCCATTACCAATATCTAACAATTGCTTTTAAAACACATGTCCTGATGGTTATTTTGCAGAGCAACTCGCATCATTTCAGTTAATTTGAGAGTTTTTACATATTTTCATAAAGATGACTTTAGGCAACAGGCCTCTTTATATGTTGTGCACAATAATCCATGACGGTGCGAAGATTTTGAAAAGAAGTTGTACCACAGGCATGTAATAGAATTCATCATTGCACGGATATACTGAGTAGACACGGCCTAGTACATTGGATGAATAAACATATTCAAGCCAGGGAAGGATCCCAGTAAAGTAGAATCATATAGGCCAATAAATCTACTACCAACAATTTAAAAATTTTTTGAAAACTTATTGATGGCGAAGTTGACTCCAGTATTGAACGATATAGGATGTAGCCCTTATCATCAATTCGGCTTTCGGGCTAAACATAGCACCATAGAATAAATATACAGGCTAGTAAATGTCATAAGAAAGTATTTTGAGGACAAAAATTACTATAAGTCCTATTTATTGACGTTTCTCAAGCTTTTGATAAAGTGTGGCAGCAAGTGGAAAGTTCGGAAATTTGTTATCAGAGAAGGTATTTTTATACGCCCCTCACAGCCAATCGAAGTAGGAGGAGAGGAAGCATTCCGAGACCTACCTTAAATTTGATTTACGCCTCTGATATGCTAACAAGATCCGGAATCCACATTGCAACTTTTGCAGATGACACAGAATTCTGCAGCGTTCATGAAACCATCAATTATCATAACAAAGTTTGTAGGAATATATTCCGATATTCGAGAAATGTCTAAATCTTTGGAAAATTAAATTTAATGAACATAAATGTACTCATGTTACATTCACTCTTTGTAAACAAACATGTTCCCTATCCAATTTAATAACTCAGCTATCCCGCAGAGCAATGAAGTCAAGTACATTGGTATTCACCACGACATTAGGCTTTTTTTGCATAAATTTATTTATAGAATCTTCAAAAAATGAGCTAACAATACGTATTAAAATCTTAATACTAAATATAAAAAGTTATTTAAGACCAGCTAATGCTAGATATTATCGGTAAAATCACCTATTTAACGTTCTGATGGTAAGGGTATCCAATCTTCCCAACCGAGAGTGTCCTTCAAAATTAAGTATGCTGCGTACAAGAGGATTTGGGTGAAGTCCAGCTTACTGATATACCTTGTCACATACTTAGAGAATTCATCTTTTACCAGCTGAACACACAGAACCTTGTGAATTTTCTTATCTTATAGTTATCGTTGAGGCGCTACATAAGCGTTTAGGACCCGTTCAGTGCCTAAGCTGCCAAGAATTTGGCCATACTAATGCTTACTGTAAGTTACCAGCTTTTTGTGTTGTGTGTGTGCGAACTTCACGGCACATTTCAGTGCAGAGTATTAAAAAATGCAGTAATTGTGGAGGTAACCATAATGCAAATTACAGAGGTTGTCCTGTCTATACCTACTTTAAGCGGGCAATGATAAATAAGTCATCAATTTCTCCAGCACACCAGCGGTTAAATGTAATTGCTGAAAACAAATTTCCCCAGATAGTTCATTCAACCAACCACACAAACACGCAAAACTCCAAATAATTTTGATATGCTATTGTGGTTAAAGCCAATCAAAACTTAATCTTAAATCTTAAACCTCAAAATCTTAAATCCTCAAAACTCCGAACCAAATTTTTGTAATCTAGAGGCAACTCTGCAGACTCTTCTTCAATCTATAAACACCTTTACAGTTTCTATGACAACCATGATGCAGGAAATGCTGAAAATCCAAAAGACATTTTCATTGAAAAATCGGATTACGCTATATTTCTGATATAAAATCTAAGTCTAATGGATTTCAATGGCGTACAGACAGACGTGCCTTAATCAACTTTTATATCAATACTAATTCAGACTACGTATACTTTATAGGGTCGGAAATGAAAATTGTAGAAATTTGGAATGGAAATGGAATCACAAACTTATATACCCTTTACATTTTTTAAAGAAAAGTATAAAAAATATACAAACAACATAACGGCGTAACATTTGCTGTTTACATTTGATATAACAGCAATAGCAGGAAATAAGGCAACTTCACGTGCTTACAGTTCGCTTTGAAATTTACCAAAAGGATAAACCTGCTATTAAGTTATAAGTAACTTTTCTGGTTAATGTGGACTTGTAATAGCAAAAAAAAAAAAAAAATTCTATAAGATAAAATCTTAATTTTTACTATTTAAGGGTTGATATAATGGCCCTTAAAGGAGCTTTGAAAATAGAAATATTATTGAAAATTTGGTGCTCATAGACGATTTTTTGAAGCCTTTGCCCTCCGACTATTACAAAAACATTCTAATCACGCTGAAGAATTTAATATTTTTTACAAATTAATATATCTTGGCTTTCGTACAAAGAACATACATACATATGTGTATATGTATGTATGTCTAAATGTATTACTTGTTTTGTATAATATGGTATTATTAATATCTACTATGATTATATTTTCAAGCCTAATTTAAATACTCTGACTTTTGTATTATAATTTAGCATGTTTTGAAGAAATTTACATTGAATACTCTTATTAAAGATTTTGAACCAAAAATTATTCCTCGTTGAATAGAATTGAAGACAACACGCAATAGAAACTATCGAAAGCCTTTGGAGATAATAAAAGTACTGCACTCAATTTCCTTTTTTATTTTATACTCTACAAGGCATTTTTGAAGTTTTAGCAGTATCGTAAGCAGCTATTAAAATTTACAAAATCTCAGTAATAAAAAGGAAAGTATTAAAAAAATACATAAATACACGTCTTTAGATGAATTTTTACATGAAAACAACATGACAGCGTAACATTTGCTGCTTACATTGCAAATAACAGCAACAACAACACTTACAAGCAACATGATTTAAAATTGTACAATGAAGGAAGAAGAACATGTGCTTATTCCTAAAGAGTCTTTATGCCAAACAATATATATGGTAGTTTATGGCATTCAATAGCTACAATATCTAATACTTATAATGTGTTCTAATAACACTTTAGTATATAAAACCGTATTGTTAAGCTATACAACTGAAACAAGAATATAAACTTATATGTTGTTCACCGAGATGTTTTCTGACTTACTTTCTAAACTATATTCTTTCGATAAAACCTCAAAAATTGCCGGACATCAATCGATATATAAAAATTTATAATTGTTTCACTTTCGTCCTAGATATAGAGATATGGCCTGCAATTATTTTCAAATCAGTGTGTTTCGATATCCAAAGAATCAGTTTGTCAAAATTTATTTTGGGCCCAATTCAAAAATCTGCAACACATTTAAAGCGAATGTCCTAGTGTGAGTCAATATGAAGCATTTAAGTTGTGAACAGAAGTTATAACTAAACTTGTAACTTGTATCTATTGCCCGCATTCATTAGAATGAAAAGCTGGCAATTGGATTTAATTTTTGAATACCTATAACCATTTGAGAAATTTGCTAATTTTTGATTTATACGAGGACTATACAATTTTATGCTTAATCAAGGGATAGTCTCAGTAAAATCGTATTCAAAGCTATGAGTAATAATATTGAAACATTATTAATTTTTTACACAACTACTCTAACAGCTCTTATACGAGTACACATTCCTCACTCATCCTCATACTATTACCAAAGATATGTTCATGCAAATGGTATGTATATCAATCTTATTGCCCACATGCTCTCACCAGCAAATCAAAGTCAATCACCAACCCATTTATGCATAATGTTTTACGAAAAAATTATCACGAAATATTTTTCGAGGAAGCTGTTCAGTGAGAAACTTAAAAAAACCTATAAAAATATCAGCTGATATAATCAAATGTATGTATTTTACATGGTAAAGGAAAACGTAAAGTTTTTCACACAACAGCGTTTGTTGTTTCAGCTAGTCTTTTATTAGTCGGCTTTCAAACAAAATGCAAATCATTTTATTAAAACTAAATTTTTGTATTTAACAGAAAGTATAGGGTGTTTTTTTAAGCTAGATAGAACTTTAAATTGTAAAAAGTAACACAAAAAATTAAATTTTGATGAAACATTTTTTTTATTTGTTTCAGTATACTCTGACAAATCATCATAAATAGACTCACGCTTGAACAACGCTACGAAATTATCCAAATTTACTTTGAAAATCAGTCGTCGATTCGCGCGTTGTTTTATCGCAAAATTGTGTTCAGCGATGAGGCGCATTTTTGGCTTAACGGGTTTGTTAATAAGCAAAATTGCCGCATATGGAGTGAGACCAATCCACAAGAGACCCTACAGACTCCATTACATCCAGAAAAATGCACTGTTTGGTGCGGTTTTCATGCTGGTGGCATCATCGGACCTTATTTCTTCAAAAATGAGGCCGGAGCTCGCGTTACGGTCAATGGAGATCGTTACCGCACCATGATCAATGATTTTTTGTTTGAAAATATGGATGACATTGATCCGGAGGAGATGTGGTTTCAACAGGATGGCGCTACGTGCCATACGGCGAACGCAACCATCGACTTACTGAAATCAAAATTTGGCGATAAGTTGATTTCGAGAAATGGACCTGTCAATTGGCCTCCAAGGTCGTGCGATTTGACACCTCTCGATTATTTCCTGTGGGGCTACGTGAAGTCACTGGTTTATGCTGATAAACCAGCAACAATTGACGCCTTGGAGGCCAGCATTGTTCGTGTTGTTCGTGACATACGGCCAGCAGTGCTCGAAAAAGTGGCCCAAAATTGGACGTCCAGAATGCGCTTCGTCAAGAACAGCCGCGGTGCCCATATGCCCGAAATCATTTTCAAATGTTAATGTCACGTATTGATTTTTCGAATAAAAAAAAATTTTGATTACAATTTAATTTTTTGTGTTATTTTTTACAATTTCAAGTTCCATCGGGCTTAAAAAAACACCCTATATAATTAAAGCTGTTAGTTTATTATAAAACTTTGGATAAATATCTCAACCAATTAAAAACTCAATAGTTTAAAATTCAAATAGTTTAAAAATCGCTTAGTTTCGTCTAAAAGTTCTAGACAATCCCGCTCTTAAGTTTTTGGCTTAAACAATTTAGTCTTGACTTAAATTAAAATGCGAGAAATTAATAATTTTCGAACAATGGGTAATATTTATTCACCGTTTCTGCGTTAGTATCTAATCCAGCATTTACACATGTAAGTGCAAGTTCGATAATTGCAATACACTCACAATTTTTTATGAACACACTTATAATTTCCCTACTTCCCTGCCAGCACATTGGCATTCGACTACAAACAAAATCAATTAATAATTTACTTTTTAACTACAATGTAATGCAATATTTTTCCAAAACAATATGTATTTACTCTGTGCAGTTATTTTATTTTTGTTAGTTTTATGCGTTATTTCGATTTGTTTATCTATAAGATGTTGTATTTATTATGATCTCGATGGATTAGTTAGTAGGTCCTCGACCAATAGCCTCAAGGTCACAAGTTCGATTCCTACCATAGAAAATCAAAAAGCCTTCGCTATTAAAGCTTTTTACAAATTTTTTTGTGTACTTATATTTTATTTGTACAATGGACATTTTACTTCTATGAGAATTGACACAAAAATAGTATTGTTTGGAATCGCTGGATATCACAGTCAGGCAAAAATGTAGTGAACTTGTATAAATGAGAAAAATATTGTGCCCAAAAAGCAAAAGAATCATTCGTAAAAAAATTGAAAATGATTTTGACAAATTCAAATAAAAACATTAACATAATAGAGGTGTTGCGTTCATTTAATATTGCAGTAACAAGGCTCCAAAATTTAAGCGAATTACATACTTACGGCCTTATTTATAAAATTTGTTTCATGTTTATTAAGCATTATTACACAAATTCTGTATGGAAATCAGTGCAATAACAGCTTAATAAACATGAAAAATATTTTATAAATAAGGCAGTTAAAATTTATTTTAATTCAGGATCTTAACTACTTTGTTTTTTCGACAAAAAGTTTTAGCTTTTAGAGCATAGAATTCTATGTGACAGTCTTTCAAGAACCTTTTAAATATATCATAATAGTAGATCTATTTATTCGAATATGAATAAAAAAACCTATTTATTGCAATCTTTAAGACGATATAGCAGATTAAAGAAAATTCGTGTATTATTAATTAAATTTATTACGAACTTTCGAAGATTTTGTGAATAGTTAAAAACATGATTATAAAAGTTAGAAGAACAAAGCAAGCAAATTCAAAATCTCATTTCATGTAGCCATAATCTATAGTGTGCTTGGTCTAAACCTTATTTATATGTAATTAAAGTTCTTTCTTGCGAGCGGCAGCATTGGCCTTGTCTTTAACTGATCCAATATGATCTGCCTCATGTTAAAAATTGTTCTTTAGCACATATTATAGGAAAAGAAAAAACAAATAAATGCCAGAAAAATAAACAGCATACATATGTAAAAAATAGAGCATGTACTCTACTATTCATTTCATTTTATTGTAACAAGTATTGAAAAGTAAATACTGTTTATATCTATTGAACATGCACTAAAAACATTTATCTTTCCACAGATATATAAAAATATGTGATGTAGGCATTAAAATGCAGTGAAAAATAAACTTAGAGGCAAAAATAAAACGTTTGGATGTTGTTTTGCTTGAGTGTGGGGGGATAATGAATGTATTTATTAATTATATGGTTTTCAACATACATACACGTGTAGAAATTGTTTATTCAGTTTTGATTAATAAAGCTTTCTTTCAAAAGGTTTATCTTTGAATAATGCTAATACTCGAATATTTGATGTGTGTTCTTGGATGTTTTTATATATAATCCATATTTATGCCAACATTCTAAGGAGGAAAAATTATATGTTTGTAAGAGGTAACCTTCGGAACTACCGATCTGATTTTCAACAAACTATAGAATGGAATGACATAAGCTATATAAGGATTCGTTTAAGTACTAAGGGTAGGGTCGAGAGATGGTAAGCCTCCTTTATTCAGTAAATATTTACAAATCTTTTAAAACAATAGTTTATTTATTTACGAGTAGATATACTTTAATTAATTTAATGTTTAATATAAATAAAAAAACGCAATATACGAGTGACATTCATGTAAAAAAACCAATTGAACATAAAGTTTGAAATATTTTGCGTTATAACTCTGTGTTCATAATATATAGTGTATGCCAGGACCCGAGCCTATTTCCCGACAATAATACTACAGTCAAATCCGGGTAAATTGCAATCGCAACCATCCCTATCTTGCGAATTATAGGAGTTTTCGATTTAATGAGGTTTCGATTTAACGGGGTTAAAATAAAATACGAATTAACAACGGGCGGTTTTAATATATTTACTTAAGGGTTTGCTTAATGTAGGAGTATTTTCTATTTTTATTAAGGAATTAAAAATTTCTTCGTCCACAGTATGATTGGAGGCATAAAATCTTGATTTATTAATTCCAATTTTGCCTCTAAACACTTTTCAAGCTCTGGCTATTCAGGTAGTTTTTCGCACTTTAGCTAACTGCATGAAGATTTTGGCATAATAAATTGTCTTTTTTGAAGGATTAATTTAGCAATTTCAAATTGCTTAGCAATTTCTATTTTTTGCTCTCCATTGTCAATGGCTGCAAAAATTTTTTGTTTGCGTGCGCTTTGACATTTTTCTTTATTATTCATGTAGCAAAAATCCGCGAAAAAATAGCGGTAAACAAATATCATTCTTTCCATGTTTCTGTTGTTTTTTACGAATGTAATGTAGTGGTAGTTAGCAAACAATTACGATTTATGAGGGGTAAAAAAGATTTTATTTGGAAAAAGAAATTACGAATTATCAAGGGAACCAAAATGAATGGAAATTTTACGATACGAATTATCGAGATTTTTTCAAGTGACCGACACTTTATTACGAATTATCGGGAATTATGATTTATACGAATTAGTACGAATTATCGGGATTTGACTGTAATACAAAATAAATTTGGAAATTATAGAATGCACAGCATGGACAGAGTAACGAATATCTTCTGCCCAAGATGGTATTATCAGTACAATTGTAGTGCCGCTGTGACTATAATAACCTATGCCTCCATATAAAAAGTTGCAACATGGTAAACAACGAACAAAACACTAAAAACTGTAAAAACGATACAGTTATATGAGGCAAATCAGTGCATGCTAGACGGAAAAGTCTCGAAGGCAAAACAACAACAGCTGCCCTGACCGCATTTAAGAAATAATTTAGTTTTGAAATATTTGCCTAAAAACTTGGATTTATAAAACTACAACATGTTTAGTATATTTTAAATTTGAAAGCATCGACCAGATGGTAAGAGGAAATTTCTCTCCGTATCGAACCGATTTTAATGCAACTTATAAATCAATTTGACTTAGGCCCAGTTTTTGAGTTCGTACTTAAATGTTATTTAGCTTTAAGTTCCATTTAAATATGAAAATCTGTTTTTCACTACAAATTTGGACTAAACTTAAATGCCGAAACTTCCTCATTTAAGTTTTATTTAAGTTTTTTTCCATATGGTTTTTGTGTGGTTGCATTTGTATTAGTACAAAAAAGGTAAACAAAAAACACATACGAGCTATTGCCTGCAGAAGATATTCGAAAATTAGTTGCTAATTTTGCACTAAAAAACAGCACAGTATAATAATTTATTAAAAATAACTTAAAAATAGCGTAAAATAAAATTGTTAAGTTTTTCTATGCCGTTAATAAATTTAATATTGTTCTTTAAGAATTTTTCTATTCTTCCACGTACAAACAGCTGTTCTATGGAACACTTTCCATAGAAATAGTCCAATATTTGGAATTAAAGTAGAGCTGCCACACTTTCATCGCATTTAAAGAAGAACAATAATTTAATAGTGATAAACTGAACTAGCATTTATATACAACTTAAATTTAAATGAAAATTAACTAATTTTGTATTTAAATACGCAGTCAAAAACTGGGCCTTAGGTCTTAAAGCATATACAAATAATATATTTTAAGATACACGCCATATAGCTTTCACGACTTTTGGCCATTATGATGATTGACAATTTTTGATATAAGCACTATTGAATTTTAGAAATTTGAAGACATCGATCCAAAAATGTATCTATATACTAGAAATTGGGGTGTAAACTTAAAGAAATGTAGGTGAACAAAAATGCTGCTCTTTTCTTAGGGTTTGAACAACAAAATTTATTTAACCAATTATGCTATGAGAAACTTGAGAATATAATTAACTTGGGGTGAGTTAATTATATGGGTGTTTCGGGGGGAAAAAATTAAATAAATGGGTCTTGTTATTTTTTCAAAAAATTTAACCTCTTTTTTTTAATAAATTGAATACTTTATTCATAAATTGATACCTTTTAATTTAGAATATTTACACTTCAGAACTTCACTCAAAATTTGCAAACTTAGAAACTAAGAAAACAATTAGAACCAATTTCAGTAGTTCGTCTAATAATATTTCTAACTTCTGTTATCATAAGAAATGATTAAATTTAAAAATTAACAAAAATTTTTTTTAGATAAATAAACAAATCGTTCCATTTTTACTAACAGTAAGCTATCAGCTATTGAGTTGTTTTGCTTGCCAACACTTTGCAGCACAAATAGCAGAAAATTTAAATCTCGCGTAATTTTTTGTTAATTATGGCAAATTTAACCATATGAAAATAAATATGTTTATGGCATAAATGTGGTTCAATATGACAATAATTATATTGACAAACATGACAATGACATGGTATCGTTAGTTAGTACTATGGTTACTTACTGTTCTAGCAATGTTGAAGCAAGATATATTTTACTTATTTATAGCATTATTTTCGAATCTATGATGAGCCATATGAATGTGGCTTAAGATATAACAGTATAATAGTATGAGCAACGACTATATAGTTCAGCAATAGTAAGTTGCTTTTAGAATATTGGGATTTCATTCATATATTTATTCCAAGTGGGGTAATCCAGAATCTCGGCTAATCCAAAGAAAGAGTCGCTATAGTATTATTACTGTAGTTATTTATTTTGCACATCAGTTCTCTTTCCCTTTGAAAATTATTTGGCAAAAAAAAATTATTTCAGTGTATTCTTAATAGTTTGAGACCCTATGCTGCTCATAGTAGCCATAGAAGTTCTTTTACACGTACATGCATATATATTTTAAGCATTTAAGAAACTCCATGGCTTTATGGCAGCATTTCAAGAAAAGTGATTAATAAAGATTTATGAACATTCTGTGCAAATTAGATGTTCATATGCCTGCATGGAAAATGATGCCATAAAACTTATAAGAATTTTAGTAGATAACATAAACAGAGCTAACGCAATTAAAGGAAAAAGCAAATTGTATATTTTCTTTTATCCTAATTAACTATTGATATAAAAATTTACTAAGAAATGTTCTATAACTAATAAGTTTTCGCTAATAAAATAAATACTTGTATATTGGCGCACAAACAAGACATACATATGTATGCTCAGTTAATGTTTTCACATGTTTGGCTTTCATATTTATTTATTTTAAGTTTTAAAATTTAATAACTTTTAACAAACAGCAATGGGAGGAACTTTAAATGTTAAGTTAATTAAAAAGCCACTTTTATGACTTGCTAAGTTTAGGAGGGAAGAAGGGAAAGAATACTGCATTTGGTAGAAGTCGTTATAATTAAATCAAGCTTTATGTTTTCGTTTACTTTCGAAAGGTACATGAAATAGTTATTCATTTTGCTTTAGTTATAACAACGATGTTGTTAGCTAATCAGTCAAAGTACTCGTAATGTTGATGATTTAATTACAATATTAAAGAAGGTTTACTTGAACAAGCGGTTCGCTCACAAATGCAATTAGGAATCTTCTTTAAAGCTTGTCTTCTAAACCAACTCTTTATTGCTTTCCTATAAAAATTTATGGCTTAAAATCAATATTTAAAGCGGAAGTAAAAAAACTTCAGACATAAACTTAAAGATTTCACATCTGAAATACAACAGGTTTCTGTCTCGCGTCTTTTGTTTTAAGATTTGTTTTAAATAAATTAAATATCAATACCGTTATTTAAAGCATATTATCACCTCTTACATTTATTTGACTATTTAAACGGATGCATCAATAAAAAAGTATATTGTCTCATAAACTTCCCAGCACCATTAAATTCAATATAAAACTTACTTTCTCACAGTCATTTACATTTAATCTCTCAACAAATTTAAGGCAAATCAGCCAAGTGACATACACATATACATGATGTGCATATACATATAAAAGGAAAAAAGTTTATACAAAAATAGCTTTAAATTAATTCACTTTCGTTGCAATTACAATAACATCATAAGTGATATTACTTGAAGACCTGTTTTAAGCTTCAGAAAATATTTTAAAAGAAATTATATCAGTTCAGTTTCCTAATACTTGCGAGTACCATCTTATATTAAAATTTGAAAGTTAATGCCAAAAATACTTTTCCTTTTCTTCTTGAGTACTTTTTCAATTCTTGTCGTATATTATTATTATTGTTATTTTTTTTGCCAAGACGTTCCTAAGCAAATTTTGCTTGTGCTCAAATAATAAAAATAATAAAACATGGTATAGTCTGAATAAGTTGACATAAGTTTCTATTCTTTGATAATAAAAAACAATGTTTTTATGATGAAGAAAAATTAGTAATAAAACGACTTGTAGGTACTGAACTAGATTTGCAGGCGTAAAAAAGTGAAACTCTCTTTTTTTAGTTTGGGAAAATTATTTTTTTTTTTGACCCATAGAACATAAATTAGATTTTTACTTCGTCATTTAATGTGAAAAAATATGAAAGAACTGGAAAGTTCTATTAATAATATTTATTAGACTCATTGTTATTAAAATCACATGCTGAAGACTTAGACAAAAAACTAAATAAAAAGAGTTTTAATATATCAGATCTTGTTGTTCTTAACATTTGATCATAAATCATTGCCTACTCTACAAAACAAAAATTATTTATTAAAGTATTGAAATTAGTCATGGAAGAGAGCAAAGTATACCTATATCAAGTATATGCAACTCGACAATTAATACAACAATGCAGAAATAAGAGGCATTTTATTTGTGTAAAAAATTTATTAATGGCTAAGCCAACTGATTTAATGTTGCCGGGACCACAAACTATTTTTACACAATCAAGCTCTCGAAATTACCCAGAATGGAAAAAATATATAAAAAATCTAATTTTTTTGAACAATCCACAATCTAGATAACAGCACCTCGGAGACTGTATATTGTAGTTTACCAACAATCAGCTTGCACCATAATAATCAGAGAATATAAATAACCTTTCCCTGCGATTGAAGATCTAAAATACAATCAGAATATTTCAGTCAAGATGTAGGCACCTCAACCACAATTAGAGCTAGGATACTCTGTAAAACCGAACCACCTGAGAGCGTGCTGATCTCTGTTCTGCTAAAAAATCCTTGGTGAGGGTTTTCAAGAGTCCCAGCACAGCCTAAGTCATGTTGGGACTTTCTGGAACGATCCATACTCCTCTATTCCTTTAAAACAAAATATGTTACAAATATGGTAAGACAACCCCTACTTGCCGAAAGGAGAGCTTAGTGAGCAGGATATGTAATTAATTTGCGTCAGCATCTGCATTGACAGTCTTATTTGGCGGTGAGCCAATTCCGCAAGGTGATCTAATTCATGGTTTGCTAGTGGCTTGCAAGGCTCACAAAATCGCAATTTGTATCCTATGTTTGTGTGAGTGTCCCTGGGGATCATCTTTGGCGTATACTAAAGCAGGGTACTCTGCTTTTTGGAGCATAGAAGGAAAATACTTCATCGTTTCTTGCAACTAATAAAATTCTAGGAAGCCACATGACTTATGTTGTATTGAACTTCCGGAGCCGTCACCAAGAGTTAAAGTTAGTAGAAAGAGGATCAGCAAAGACCCCGGGTGGTTCACGGTGCTAGTGAGGTGCATGCTTGAATGAAACGTTCTGGATGTGGTTTATACCTAAAAGCACAGAACGAGGATGTATTTTCCCTGATAACTTTGGTGCATGTCGGTTTTCTGGATAATAACCTCCGAGGTGCTGTTGTCTTGCAACTGATACCTGTACTGGAATAGTTATGGGTGACGATTAGACGGCTTCTCTTGGTTCGGCTTACCAAGTCATTAAGCCTTGTCTTGAGTGCTGGGAAATTGCATACAGAAGTCTCGCATTCTTATGTAAAGGGCTAGTCTATATGAGTAGAAACAGTTAAAACCTATGTGAGTCTAACAATACACACGGGGCGCTGGTGAATGGAGAATATTTCTCCCAGTGGAGTTTTTCCACCTACAGATTAGGCCAATAAGGCAGGTTCTGATCTAAATCAATTTCACAAGCCATCATATATCATACTTATCAGTGAAACTAATTCCCCTACATTCGATTTTAGGTTGACGCCACGGCAAGAACGTTTTATTTAAGGCATATATATATCTATATATATATATATATATATATATATATATATATATATATATATATATATATATATATATATATATATATATATATATATATATATATATATATATATATATATATATATATATATATATATATATATATATATAGGATGTTTTTTAAGCTAGATAGAACTTTAAATTGTAAAAAGTAACACAAAAAATTAAATTTTGATGAAACATTTTTTTTATTTGTTTCAGTATACTCTGACAAATCATCATGAATAGACTCACGCTTGAACAACGCTACGAAATTATCCAAATTTACTTTGAAAATCAGTCGTCGATTCGCGCAACTTATAGACGCAAAATTGTGTTCAGCGATGAGGCGCATTTTTGGCTTAACGGGTTTGTTAATAAGCAAAATTGCCGCATATGGAGTGAGACCAATTCACAAGAGACCCTACAGACTCCATTACATCCAGAAAAATGCACTGTTTGGTGCGGTTTTCATGCTGGTGGCATCATCGGACCTTATTTCTTCAAAAATGAGGCCGGAGCTCGCGTTACGGTCAATGGAGATCGTTACCGCACCATGATCAATGATTTTTTGTTTGAAAATATGGATGACATTGATCCGGAGGAGATGTGGTTTCAACAGGATGGCGCTACGTGCCATACGGCGAACGCAACCATCGACTTACTGAAATCAAAATTTGGCGATAAGTTGATTTCGAGAAATGGACCTGTCAATTGGCCTCCAAGGTCGTGCGATTTGACACCTCTCGATTATTTCCTGTGGGGCTACGTGAAGTCACTGGTTTATGCTGATAAACCAGCAACAATTGACGCCTTGGAGGCCAGCATTGTTCGTGTTGTTCGTGACATACGGCCAGCAGTGCTCGAAAAAGTGGCCCAAAATTGGACGTCCAGAATGCGCTTCGTCAAGAACAGCCGCGGTGTCCATATGCCCGAAATCATTTTCAAATGTTAATGTCACGTATTGATCTTTCGAATAAAAAAAAATTTTGATTACAATTTAATTTTTTGTGTTATTTTTTACAATTTCAAGTTCTATCGGGCTTAAAAAAACACCCTATACCCTATATATATATATATATATATATATATATATATATATATATATATATATATATATATATATATATATATATATATATATATATATATATATATATATATATATATATATATATATATATATATATATATATATATATATATATATATATATATATATATATATATATATATATATATATATATATATATATATATAATATGCAGGATACGATGACATTTTTTCAGTGACTTTGAAATTTGGACCCCAAAATTAAACAGCTTAATAAATGTGTGATAGACGTATATAACAAATTTATAAAAACAACCGTTGAGGTTTTGCCTAATTTTAACATATTTATCTATACTACACTTAAATTTGATCAGGTTATATTTTAGAGCCCAATTTTTGTACAAAACGAGTAAATATAAAAAATATACACTTGATTTCAACTTGCAGAACTAAAATATCGTTGTTAATAAAAAAAAAAATATATTTCTTTTTCAAATTTTTGTGAGAAACTGGTAGTATGATGCATTTTCTCACCTTGTTTTTACATACATACATTGGAAAAGGCAACAGTTTAACACTTACAGATCATCGCATCAGTATCGGCATCAAAATCATTACAATTTACATCATGATCATCACATTGTGCCATATCATGGAACAATATTTGGAAAATGAAAACACTTTTACTACAGGTTTCATTTTTTAGGTCTTTTTGTTTTGCTATTTTACTATCGTTTATAAAATTGATGTCAAGTATTTTAGTTTTTCGTTAACTGAATACAAAATAAACTAAGCATAGTTTTTTGGCAAGTATGAGGCAAACTGGAGGAGATTTGCAAAAAAAAAAAAAAATAATTTGCTCAAAGCGATTGTACTTGCTTATATGGTAAGACAGTGGGACGAAATAGATTTAAATATGCCTAAATAACTATGTTAAGCGCAAGTGTTGTTGAGCACCCTCGCCATTGTCGCTGACTAATAATTATAATAATAACATTATTAGTATTCAAGGAATCGTAATTTTTTAATATGACGCACCTTTCAAGAGTTGTTGTCTACATTGGAACCGTTGTGTCATTCTGATTAAGCATTGCCTATTAGCTTGCTGTTAATAACAATTGAGGGTGGAAAAAGATTTATAGCAAAGAAATTTACGTCCGCTAATTAACGATTAATTTCCTTCGTAAAAGGGAAACATTACTTGGTGTAAAGAAAGACCGATGAGATCGTAACAGCGTAAATCACATCGGCACTCGGGTCAATGGAAATATCCAGGGCCATTCTGTAACAATGGATACACTGGAGCTAATTGTTTGGAAATAGAGCTATAGCGACTCAGGCCTTAAGCTCGATTTTGGGTATTATTAGTTTTATTAAGCTTGTTTAAATAAAGTTATAAATATTACATTCCCTAAAAAATGGGTAATGATGGATTTGAAATAAGAGAAAGTGGATTTTTGTTGCAGAAAATCTTTTGCTAAGAGAAGTTAAAATCTGGAGAGTGTATAAAAAGTGTTCAGGGGTTGTGGGCCGAGATATATTGTAATTGTTTTTCGGTATGTCATGTATGTCTAATAGAATATATATATATATATATTATGTCCGAGACGAATTCTTCAAAACTTAACTATTTAACAGTCTATCATACTTGATATAAATTGATAATATATTTTTGATTGTTTACAGTTTGATACCAATTGGATGTGTGTGAAAGATTATTGATTTTTCAGATAAAGTCCTTTTTAAGATGCTTTATAATGTGGTTATCTGAGGGAGTTTTTTGCAACTATGTCTGAATTTTCATTTCCATTAATGTTACTATCACTGGGGGTTCAAATTAGAATTAAGTTACTTATTTTGTTGATTAAGGTGTTTCTTATATAGTCTGTGTACGAGTTATTATTGCTGATATTTCTTATAGCATTTAAGGCTGATAAAGAATCTGAGCAAATAGCATATTTCGATTGTTTTGGTGCGATAATTTTAATAGCTTATAGGTATATGACGATTACTTAATATTGATAATACTGATGTTTTTAAAATACCATTGTTGGTTGTTATGCTAAACCCTACAACGTTTGGATGTTTGGAACCGTCAGTGTATATACATCAGAAGCAATACCATGATTGGTTTTGCTTCTGGGTACCATGATTGGTATTGCTTCTGAAGTACATTGAATAAGTTTGTGAATATTATGATTATGTTGAATATTATTAAACTTTGTTAGGCAGATTTTTATTTGATTGCAACCTAGGAACCGTTTTCTAAATGTTTTTATAGCCATCTTAATTTCGCTTATAGCTTCTTTGATCACACGAAGCGTTGAGCTGATCTTTGGCGTTTTTGGGACCTATATACCTTCATTATGGTATCGTAGCGACTACGAAGCAGCTAGTTGTCCCCCAGCTTAAATATTTGATTATATTTTTGTTGTCTTTTGAATCAATGGAATACAACTCTGAAGTTTGGGAGGGTGCCTCAAAGTTTATTTTGGGGTTACTCGACCGTGTACAGGACAGGGCGAAGAAGCTCATTGGTGACAGTAGGGTATTCAACTCTACTGACTCACTGGAGCATCGACGCAGTATGGGGTGCGTTACTCTGTTCTATTGTTACTAGAATGGATTTTGCTCTGACGAGATTGGGGATCTCGTCAGAGCAAATCAAATTTTTACGTAGCACGCGTTCATCGTGCAAAGCTCATCCATTTGTGCTCGATTGCCCGGGGAATCGTACTACGCATTACACAGAGAATTCGTTTTTCAGCCGTACGTTTCGTCTGTGGAACAAATTGCCTGCAGACGTATTGCCTGTCTGTTATAACGTTGAAAAGTTCAAGTCAAATGTTCACAAACACTACTCCCTCTTTCTTCCTCCTCACAACCTATTTTCCTAGTTCTGGTACAATGCACTGCATATGTAGGGGTCGTCCCCTGAGTACTGGTCCAAGAAAAAAAAAATCAAAAATTATTGATCACAGCAAATTTGTATTGTAAAAAAATCCTTCTTAAGAAAAACTTGAACTAAAACCAGATGCACAAATATACAAACTAAAAATCTAATTAAAAAAATAAAAATAAAAAAATTATAAAGTTCAACAAAAATTCAATAAATTAAAAAGATTATCGGTTACTCTATATCCGACCTATTTTTTTTTTGTGGTAAAGTGCATCTGGGTAAAAAACAACGTGTTTTAACGATAAAATATACGGGTGCAAGTTTAACTTTATTTCGTGTATCAAACGCTTGTGCCGCACTTTATCGAAAGCTTGAGAATGAGCAATACATTTTGCCTTCGAAAGTCTTTCTTATGTTATTTACTAGTCAGTGCATTTGATCTGAGGTGCTGTGTTTGGCCCGAAAGCCGAATTAATGATTAGGGATACACCCTACTGCGTTCAATATTGGAGTCAACTTCACCATCATCAATTTAGCTTTGAAATTGTTGGCAGTAGACTTATTGGTCTATGTGATTCTATTTTAGTGGCATCCTTTTCCCTGGCATGGGTATCATAGACATCTTCCACTCTGCAGTATAATACTCAAGATATAATATAGCGTCAAAAATAAAAAGGAGAATTCTTCTTACTAAACGATAAAATGCTTAAGCCTTTTACCAATGATTTTATCAACACCTGGAGCTTTCCTGGGGTTTGTGTTACTGATAACGTTTTTGACGTCTTGAAAATTAAAATTCAAAGGCACTTGCTGCATCAATTTTCGTAAAAACGTTTTTCAAATGACCAACATACACCATCGTTTTTTCGCAATCGGTTCTTGCCCAGTCGCTAGCTGAAGTTCGCAAAGCTGGTTTACCTTTAACGGGTCTTTTCAATCCTTTTGTCTCTTTCCACAAGGAATAGTCATATTGAGGAGTACCAGCAAGGCTTTCCATGTATGTTTTAAGAAAAGTCATTCTTTGAATTTCAAACAGATTTATTAATTTAGTTATTCATACCCGTAGCCTAATTGTAAGCTGGGGAGACCTGCGGAGTTACCACTTTTTTCTGAATCGTCTTTTTCCTGACAAAAGTTGTTCAATTTCGGACGAATAAGTTCTATTGTTCTCATTTCGGAATCTTATATGGCTAATGGTAGCATGCATACATATGCCGTGATTGTAGTATGTTGGACCATCTAAGGCACGCTTACATTTATTTAATAATCGCTTAGTTTGAGCTTTACACATATTGTATAGTCGTGAGACATAAAAGGAAATATTATTATTCCATTTGTCAATTTTTTTCCACTGTTAATTTAAACCAGCCTTGATCTTGACTTTTGATGGAATGCTTTTAAAATATTGTTACAGTAAACTTAACGGATAACATGAGACTTACACGACGCTTTAAAAGCACTTTCCATTAAAATAAACACTAAGAAAATTCTCTAGGGGGCGTTTGAAGGTGATTTTTCTCTCGAAACAAAATTGAACTTTTCAATTCATTTACGACTTCAGAGATTTCAAATCAAATCAGTCTAAAGTACTGTTAATGAATGTTTTTAAACTTTTCTCAAAAATAATTAGTAAATTGTATGTGATTCTCGTTTGCTTGTTAGCAATAAAGCAAAAATAAAAAAACCATATGGTGGGGTCAGGTTGGATTTATATGAAAAAAAAGTAAATCAAGCAAAAACCAACGAAGTACAAGTACTTGTTGCGGTAAAATGGAAAAAAAGAATGAAAAATGTTTTCTACATTGTTATTTAAGTTTACAGGCCATTACGTGCTGGCACCTGTGGTCAAATGACAACAATCTTTAGCTCTTAAACGTTTTAGTTTGCTTTCATGCATTTTTCTGTTCATTTTTTAGGTGATTTTTTGCCAAAAACATTTCTCCCAACCATCATCATTGTCATTAGTATTGGCGGTAAATTGTCGTTTGATTTTTTTCCCATTTAATTCCTTCCTAACAAATGCAATTGATTGCCTGAAACAGAAGATGAAAAGCTTTTTTCTGTTCATAGTTTATTGAAAAAGATTTGTGTTTTGCTTTGTATGATTGTTGTTTTTATTTGCACAAATAAAACGGAAAATAAATATTTGTTGGTTTTCTTTGCCGTCTTGTATCAGTTCTGTAAGACAACGTCATGGCTTGGAATACCAAATTATCGTTTAATATCTTTAATATCAAAGTATTATTGTGTTTGTTTGACTGCATGGCTCTTTGTGACATTTAATAGGCAGACAGACAGTTAAGAAGGTTTTTTCTCATCTCATATCTATTACTTTTCTTTGAATTTTTTCAACTTTACCCAATACAATTTTCGTGGTAGCGGCAAATTCACAACTTTCTTAATTTTTTCTTATGCATTTATGTTGGAAAATTATTTAATTAATAAAATATTTATTGGGATGCTTCGACAATAAAGCTAATTAAATATTTGGTGTATTGTAAAAATTCTATTTACATACGCTTGCTTTTACGAGTAAGTCTTTTGTTGCTGTGAGACATTTTTGTCCGTTAAAAAATCTATGGTGTTGTGAATAAAGAAGTTGTTGTTTGTAGAAGGCCTTCAAACTAAATTTTGATATAAAAATAATTTTTTTGTATGCAATAGTCTATTTAGAAAAATGCTGTTGTGAATATCAGTAATATTTACGACAAAAAATTAATAGATATTTCAATGGGGAGTTGAGATTCTTCACATGCGTAGAAGTATAAATTAATGAAAAGTAGGTCAAGTTTTGTTTCACAATAACTTCTGTAAATACATACGAGTAATTGAGGATAGAACAGAATTTAGAAAAACTCATTTATGAATACTTAATGTTATTAAAAAATAATTACCTTGAGGATTTTGTATTGTATCTGCAAGCGTAAAACTTACATATTGGTAAATTTTCAGTTTTGTAATTTTTAATGAATTGATCCTTACTCTTTACTTCATTGAAATGTTCTTTAAAGTGGTTAGAGCAATTTGGGCATAGCTTATTGTCCTTCTGATCTTTGATATAATTTATTAATAAAAATTTGAAATATTACTTTCTGGAATTGCTTGCTCTGCAACGACTAATTTGTGACCGCGACGTCTAAATATTGTATTATTGATTATGTATGTATGCAAAATGAGTTTATGCATGTGATTGTTTTAAGGTTTATTACTTGCAACCATGCACGTGTGGAATTAAAAGGTATTTACGGTCATAAGGAGATCCTGAGCATTTTAATTCAACGTTTTCCGTTTCTTCATTACCCAAATTATTTTTAATTACCTGAATTTAATGGCTCTTCAAAAAAGGCCGTAGTATTTCGGAATCGGCATCCTAATATTGGCACTAAGCGGTTCAATGGAAACCAGTATATAAGTTGGCATGAACAAGCAGCTGAAAAAAATATTCATTAGTATGCATACTTACAATTTTAACAATTTTAATTAAAATTAAAACAATCACATACAATAATATAAATATTTTTATTATTTGACATGTACTTACATGCAAATTTTATTGTAGAAAACTTTCACAGGAATGAAAAATTTATATGTATATATATTTCTGTTTTTAATACACATACAATTTTTTACTGCAGCAATATGGATTCCTCCTGCAAGACATCTTACCTCGATCGCGAGCGGCAAGGGTCGTGGGTTCGTATGGGTTCAGTTTAGCAAGGTGATTGTTGTAAGCTGTTACTTAACACCTAGCGATTGTATCGAAGACTTTCTGGAGAAACTGGATGAAATTGAGGACAACATACGTCTCATGCAGGGTGCGGTTATACTAGCTGGTGCCTTTAATGCTCGCTCACCAGAGTGGGGCACATTTACAGAGGCAGAAGAGTCATTTAGGGCAGGCAGCAGTGTCAACTCAGTGCGTTTCGCACCTTTTTTGGAGCCATTTAAAATTTTTTGTGCGAAAAATTCTTTTATGGGTGTGTGGTGCGCTTTTTTACATTTTCGGTGCGCTTTTTAAATTTCGCTGGCACCGAATCAATTTCAACTCAATTTTTGGTTTTAGTGTAAGAAAGTGTCCAACATTTTTGAGTTTCATTTGCAGACCACAATCAGAACACGGAGTTATAAGGTGGAAAACGCATCTTGTAATATGCACAAAATAAGACAATCTTGCTGTATTATACATATAAAGAAAAAGAAATTTCGTTTTATAAAATTTGCTGCTTTTAGCGAGGGTTTTGCTATTAAACGATCAAGCCAAGTTTGTCAAATACTACAATAAATGCAGGCTCAGATAGCGAAGTTCGTATATATGCGCACGTGAATTTATTACTGTTTTGGTAATCGATAAATTGCAAAATTATGAATTAAATTTGGGTACCTCGATAGCTGATTTGGTAGAGTACTCAACCAACAGTCTCGAGGTCGCAGGTTCGATTCCTACCACACCACAGACCCTGGGTGTTACTGCAGACAAGCAAAAATGCTTCGCAGTTTCTGTGTTACCAAAAAAAAAAAAAAAAAAAAAAAAACATACGCCTTCTTTATAAAAAAAAAAAATTACAAAATTTTTCCAAAACGTTCGCGTTAAATATTGTTTATGTTAAGCTTCATATTTTATTTTTTATAATTCTGGCAAATGTTCGTATATTCCAATAACTTAATTTAAAGACTCCAGCCAACTGATTTTCACTGTTCGCTTACGAAAACACAAATGAAATTTACACTGTGCTTGATAGAATTGCTATCAATGGAGTTTGATGGTGTGTAGTGTGATTCTGTAACGTAAATTTTTTCGATATATTTTATCCCCTACAGTAACCGTAAGCAGCTGTGTTTTTGTAGCTGATAATAGTCAGTAAACGCAACAGCTGATTTCGGCCGACAGCGATTATTAAGTAATATTGCTGAATAATAAATTTTATAAAATATCGTTATAATTATTATAAAGATACCATTATGTTAATAAAAGTAACAGAATCGTACTAGACGTCGAGTTGCCAAACATAAATTCTAGCTATTGAACGAATTTGATGGCATGCCTAATAGTCGCTTAAAAGGCTGTTTTTCTTCCGTGTTTTTTAATATAAAAATACTATATTTTTATAATACAAAATTGGTTTTTAAAAATGAAAAAAAATAAATAAAAATTCATTGCGTTTTTGTTGAAATAACACGTTTTTTCTCCCATTTTGGTGCGTTTTGAAGTTTCCAAGTTGGGAACCCTGAGAGCTCGTCTCACCATAGCCAACAGAGCAAATACTCCTACCTTTAGACGAAGTGGAGCAGAGGGGGCTATTCCGGATATGGCTTTTATTTCAGATAATTACGGGGACAAAGTTAGCGATTGGAGAGTACTGGAGATATACACTGCAAGCGATCATCAATATATCTCATACTCATATGGGGAAGATAAAACTAAATTTTTTTTTAATTTATATATTAGAAAAAGAATTTTTAATAATAAAATCTGAAGTCTACAACGCATACTAGGAGGCGATATTGGATAGTAGTTAAATGCAGCTGAATGTAGCCGATATTTAAAAAGAATGTATAAATTACTCTTTATTTATTAATTAACGGCCGTATGCAAAAAAAAAAAAAAACTTAACAAAGCTTGGTAACCAATTGTTAAGAAAAATTTCCTAACGTTGTATCCAAAACTAATTATTACTTACCATGCGTTTAAAGTTGAAATGAGCCACTGTAACTGTACGTTAAAATGACATTTGATTTCTTGATTATGATTTTTCTCTAACTTCACAGTTTTATGGAAAATATTAACAAAAACAATTAGTTTTATACTTGTTATAAAAATTTGAATGTTACATTTTATATGAACTTAAAATATTAATATTGAAAGAGATATATAAATAAGAAATGTGTTAGTGATGCACTTTTAATCAAACGAATGCAACGAAAAATGTTATTCGAATAATAAAAATATTTCTGGTATAAGTAATCCTTTTAATTTTTTTCAATTTCATTAATATACTACATATTATATATTCATTATATATTAAAAAAGCAAATCCAGGATAAGCTTGTCAAAAATGTGTTATTTTATGTAATAATAATAATTTTATAGTTTTTTAAATTTGTTTTTCAGTTTTTGAATATTAGTTTTCATACATCACTATTCAAAAAATTACAACTGAACATAACGGCATTGCCAGAAAAAAAACAGTTAGATTCCTTACTATATTTAAAAGTTAACGTAGTGTTTTTGCATAAACTTTTTTAACAAATGTATGGTAGTGCTAATGTGTTTGGTAACTAATTTATGCGTTAAAACTCAAGCAAGAATTGTTTTTGGATGCGGCCTTAAATATGTAGTCTAAAATTAAATATAAATGTCTCATATATTTTTAAATTTAAATGCATTTTGTTCAGACTGCTCCCCTTCTTGGAGGCGCTTTACATTTGACTAACTTTGTATAGAGTACAGAAAATATCGCATTGTATATTAAATGGCTTAAAATTAGTCCATAAAAATTAATTAAAAGTTGGCTATTTTTGTAGTCTTTGTAGACTCATTTATCCGATAAGAAACACAAATAATTTCAAAAAATATTTTAAGTGAAATGAAAACCAAATTTTAGCATACTTAAGATATACAAAAACATTTTTAAGCATTTAATTATTTATTGAATCCTTAGAATGAGCCAACAATAATTATTAAAATCTTAATATTAAACATAAAAAAATGCTTTTGACTTGGATCCGGCCAATGCCAGACAAAAAGGTTTATTATCAGCGTTCTTTTTGGTGCTTTTTAAAATTATTTGTGCGAAAAATTCTTCAGTCGGTGCGTTCTTAAATTTTGGTGGCACCAAATCAAATGTAAAAAAAGTGTCCAAAATTTTTTATTTTGCAGTGCAGAACACGGAGTTATAATGTGGAAAACGCATTATATTATATGCAGAAAGTAAGACAATTCTGCTGTTGTATATTGTACATATTTTCGAGAGAAAAAGAAACATTTCGTTTTATAAAGTTTGCTATTTTTAGAGCATGTTTTGCTATCAGTTTGTCAAATATTACAGAGATTGAATAGTGAATCAAAAATATGTAACATACTTAAAATTAAAATATTTAAACATAGTGTGTACATAAAAAAAACTATTTTAAATGTTGATTTCTTAATTTATTTTTATAAATTAAATGCCTATGAATATCGTATGTGCAAATTTTTCGGTATTTTACCTAAACTTCATGCTATTTTCTATTGGTGTCTTTATTATCCGTTATATTTCTAGCTTATATCGTTTTTTATAATTATTTTCAGGAAGACGAAATATCGAAAAATAAAACAACAAATTAAAAAAAGAAACAAAAGGACTTTGAGCGGGATGAATTTATTGCAAATATTACTTTTTAACAACCTTTCAGCTACCGTATTGATAGTGCTTACTATATTCTAAAAGTATCCGAAATATTGAAAATAGTAAAATAAATAAAAGCGCAAAAATTTTGAATTTAAAAATTTTTTTAAAAAAAAAAAGGTTATTTGTTGTAACTAAAACTAGTATGTTCCGTAGGAATAAAATTGTAAAGTGGTCATCTGAAGAGTTAAACTCATCTCCAAATAGGAAAGCTTAAGAACAGTAGTTTTGCCTAATGCTATAATCTCTTCTTTTTCTATTTGAAATATTTTTAAACAGTGTTCGAGCCGCTGGTGTTAGCTGGTATGGTTTCGATAGACCACAAGGCCCAAGAGAGTATGAAATAATGGAAAATCAAGAAGGATTCGGCATATTGTTTATTGGAGGCAGTGAAACAGCAAAAGGTTTAAAGCTGGCAGACTCGGTGGAATAGCGAAAAGTATGGTAGGTGGACGTTTGAATTGATCTGATTTGTTGGTAACATATATACAAATGTGACCTCAACATAATCCAATCCTTCGTGATGCAACCCCACCCCTAAAACCGAAAAGAAAAGTACGTATAATACATACATACATACATTCACACATACATACTGTATGTTTTTAAACATACTGTTTGAAGCAGTGTTCTTCTACGCTTGCGCGTCCGTTAGTACACCTCTTCAGCATACTTTACCATGGTGGTGAGTTTCCATTGTGAAAGGTTGCTAATATAACGCCAATCCCCAAAAAGGGTGAGGCAAATAACCCCGAAAATTACCGCCCAATTGCAATTTGCTCTGCGCTTTCCAAAATGATGGAAAGTATGGTCAATTATCAACTTATGAAATATCTAGAGTAACATAAATTACTTTGTGACCGCCAATATGGATTTTGCAAGGGTCTCAACATAATCCAATCCTTCGTGATGCAACCCCACCCCTAAAACCGAAAAGAAAAGTACGTATAATACATACATACATACATTCACACATACATACTGTATGTTTTTAAACATACTGTTTGAAGCAGTGTTCTTCTACGCTTGCGCGTCCGTTAGTACACCTCTTCAGCATACTTTACCATGGTGGTGAGTTTCCATTGTGAAAGGTTGCTAATATAACGCCAATCCCCAAAAAGGGTGAGGCAAATAACCCCGAAAATTACCGCCCAATTGCAATTTGCTCTGCGCTTTCCAAAATGATGGAAAGTATGGTCAACTATCAACTTATGAAATATCTAGAGTAACATAAATTACTTTGTGACCGCCAATATGGATTTTGCAAGGGTCTTTCTATTGGCGATCTTATGGCATATCTGTCAGAGAAATGGTGCCAATCAATCCATCATTTCGGGGAAAGTAAGATGGTGGCTCTGGATATTTCCAAAGCGTTTGACAGAGTGTGGCTTGGAGCGCTACTGGCAAAACTCACTGCTTCCGGTGTCGGTGGTGACTTCTCTCGGTTGTTTTTCCTACCCTATTTCTTATTTTCCTCAATGACCTTCTCTATCAAACTTCCAACCCTATCCACTCTTTCGCATATGACAGCAGCATTTGCCATTCGTACTCTTTTAGTGATAGGCCCAGCCTATCAGAGATCGCTGCCAAGAGGCTAAATATGAACGATTCACTGAATAGTGACCGAACGGGGTCGCAAAAACACACGACCGCAAGTGCTGCCTCATCTGTAATCATGGATGGTATAAAAATTGAGGAATTGGATGATCTTGGTGTTCTTGGAATGAAGATACAGTCTGACGTTCGCTGGGCTGAACCCATTTTTAATGTCTCTAAAGAAGCAGTAAAGTGCCTCGGGTTTTTGAAACGATGTAAGATATACTTCATTCCATCCGATCTCCTTACTATTTATACCACCTACATCCGACCGAAAATGGAATAAAACTCTCATGTTTGGGCCGGTGCCCCAAAGTCTATTTTGGGGTTACTTGACCGTGTGCAGGAGAGGGCAGAGTAGCTTATCGGTGACAGTAGGGTATCCAACTCTATTGACTCACTGGAGCATCGACGCAGTGTGGGGTGCGTTACTCTGTTCTATCGTTACTACAATGGATTTTGCTCTGACGAGATTAGGGATCTTGTTCCCGAAACTCCCACATTTTTACGTAGCACACGTTCATCATCCAGAGCTCATCCATTTGTGGTCGATTGCCCGGGGACTCGTACTACGCATTACAGAGATAATTCATTTTTCAGCCGTACGCTTCGTCTGTGGAATAAGTTGCCTGCAGACGTGTTTCCTGTCTGTTATAACGTTGGAAAATTCAAGACAAATGTTCACAAACACTACTCCCTCTTTCCCCCTTCTCACAACCTATTTTCCTAGTTCCGGTACAATGTACTGTATATGTAGGGGTCATCCCCTGAGTACTGGTCTAAGAAAAAAAATTTAATCAAAGCATATCTATACATAGATACAGATATACTTTGAATTTAACTATAGTTCTGCAGATCCGGCTTACAATCATTTAAGCATCATGTTGTATATTAATACAAATAAAACATTTAGGAGACAAACACAAAGAAAGAAACTAAAGTTAAAAATAAAATACCATTTAGAAATTTTTCTGTTTCCTTTTGGAAGCAAATCTCTAAAAACGTCTTCATCAAAGCTTCTCCGCAAAGCAGACAAACCGGCATCTGCACACTCATTGAGCAGCAAAAAATTAACAGTGCTTTTATTAATATTATTTTGTTTTTTCGTTTATTAAAAAAATCTTTCATTACCAATTCTGATTACCACATTCAAAGCGGTCTTCTTTAAGTTTTCAGAAATGGTGTTAGCATTGTGTGGCACCAATAATAAAGATGTTGTTAGAAGTTAAAATAAAAACCAACAACCTTACAATAATACTGCTACTACAAGTTTGTGTTCGTTTTCAAGATTTTTTTTTTTACTTTTTTTTCAATCTCTATATCAAATTAATAAAACGTGTTATGTGATTCATCATAAATATTTTGCTAAAAAAATGCAATTTAATAACACAAGTATGTTATAAGCCTATTTATATCAAAAATGGATGAGAGAGGGGGAGAATGTGTCCAATGTACTCATTTTGTACCTCCACAATAAAGCTTTTAGTAAAAGGTATGACAGTAGCAAATCAATTTATTTGGTTCGACATTTATATTATAACAGACAATTGTTATATATATCTATATATATATATATATGTATATATATATATATATATATATATATATATATATATATATATATATATATATATATATATATATATATATATATATATATATATATATATATATATATATATATATATATATATATATATATATATATATATATATATATATATATATATATATATATATATATATATAATATATATATATATATATATATATATATATATATATATATATATATATATATATATATATATATATATATATATATATATATATATATATATATATATATATATATATATATATATATAAATATATATATATATATATATATATATATATAAGGCATCCAGACCAGAAGTAATTATTTTAATTACCTAAGCTAACAATAGAATTTTTATTCTGTTCATTTAATTTAAAAACAAGTAAGAGTGTAGTATATTCGGCTATGCCGAATCTAAAATACCCTTCACGATAGTCTCGAATATGTATAGTATATTAAAAATCTGGACTGAATATGCTCGGTTATATATGAACCGATATCGGAATTTTCTATTTTCTGTATTTAAGTAACCTTCTTTTATAACAAGAATTGCTTTTCAGCAAAAAAAAAAAAAATTTTTTAATGGAAAAATCGGTTCAGGCTATATCTCGGGTATATATGGACCGATATCGAAAATTTTAATTTTCCATATTTATATAACCTTATTTCATTACCAGAACTGCTTTTGAGCACAACAAATTGTATAAGTTCGCTTACGCGACATTTTCATGAAAAACCCGGTTTAGGCTATATCTCGGGAATATATGGACCGATATCGGAAATTTTAATTTTCTCTATTTTCGTAACCTTCTTTTATAACAAGAACTGCTTTTCAGCAAAAAAAATGTTATTGGAAAAATCGGTTCAGGCTATATCTCGAGTATATATGGACCGATGTCGCGATGTCTTTTTCCATATTTATATAACCTTATTTTATAACCAAAACTGCTTTAAGATGAAAAAAGTTGTTTAAGTTCGCTTACGCGACATTTTCATGAAAAACCCGGTTTGGGCTATATCTCGGGTATATATGGACCGATATCGGAAATTTTTATCCTCCATATTTATATAACCTCATCTTATTACCAGAACTGTTTTTAAGCAAAAAAAAGTTGTTAAAGTTCGCTTACGCGACATTTTCATGAAAAACCCGGTTTGCGCTATATCTCGGCTATATATGGACCGATATCGGAAATTTTTATCTTCCATATTTATATAACCTCATCTTATTACAAGAACTGTTTTTAATCAAAAAAGTTGTTAAAGTTCGCTTACGCGACATTTTCATGAAAAACCCGGTTTGCGCTATATCTCGGGTATATATGGACCGATATCGGAAATTTTCATTTTCTATACTTATATAACCTTATTTGATTACCAGAACTGCTTTTAAGCAAAAAAAGTTGTTTAAGTTCGCTTACGCTTCATTTTCATGAAAACCACGTTCCAGGCTATATCTGCGGTATATATGGACCGATATCGGAAATTTTTATCTTCCATATTTATATACCCTCATCTTATTACAAGAACTGTTTTTAATCAAAAAAAGTTGTTAAAGTTCGCTTACGCGACATTTTCATGAAAAACCCGGTTTGCGCTATATCTCGGCTATATATGGACCGATATCGGAAATTTTTATCTTGCATATTTATATAACCTCATCTTATTACAAGAACTGTTTTTAATCAAAAAAAGTTGTTAAAGTTCGCTTACGCGACATTTTCATGAAAAACCCGGTTTGCGCTATATCTCGGGTATATATGGACCGATATCGGAAATTTTCATTTTCTTTACTGATATAACCTTATTTGATTACCAGAACTGCTTTTAAGCAAAAAAAGTTGTTTAAGTTCGCTTACGCTTCATTTTCATGAAAACCACGTTCCAGGCTATATCTGTGGTATATATGGACCGATATCGGAAATTTTCATTTTTCATATTTATATAACCTTATTTTATTACCAGAACCGCTTTTAAGTAAAAAAAGTTGTTTAATTTCGCTGACGCGGCATTTTCATGAAAAACCCGTTCTAGGCTATATCTCGGGTATATATGGACCGATATTGGAAATTTTCATTTTTCATACTTATATAACTTCATTTCATTACTAGAACTGCTTTTGAGCACAAAAATGTTGTTTTAGTTTGCTTACGCGACACTTTTATGTAAAACCCGGTCTAGGCTATATCTCGGGTATATATGGACCGACATCGAAAATTTTCATTTTTCATATTTATAAGACTCTATTTCATTACCAGAACTGTTTTTAAGCAAAAAACTATGTTTAAGTTCACTTACGCGACATTTTCATTAAAACCGCAGTTTAGGCTATATCTCGGGTATATATGGACCGATATCGGAAATTTTCATTTTCCATATTTATGTAATCTTATTTGATTATAAGAACTGCTTTTAAGCAAAAAAAGTAGTTTAAGTTCGCTTACGCGACATTTTCATGCAAAACCCGATTTGGGCCATATCTCGGGTACATATGGACCGATATCGGAAATTTTCATTTTCCATATTTAGGTAACCTAATTTCATTACCAGAACTGCTTTTGAGCACAAAAAAGCTGTTTAAGTTCGCTTACGTTTCATTTTCATGAAAACCCCGGTCTAGGCTATATCTCGGGTATATATGGACCGATATCGAAAATTTTCATTTTTCATATTTAGATGACCCTATTTCATTACCATAACTGCTTTTGAGCACAAAAAAATTGTTTTAGTTCGCCTATGCGACATTTTCATTAAAAATCCGATTTGGGCTATATCTCGGGTATATATGGACCGATATCAGAAAAAAAAAATTTTTTTGCCTTTAAGTCACCATGCTTAATAAGTGTGTGAAGTTTGAAGCAAAACGAACAACTCTTGTTTTCAAAAATGTTCATACAAAACTGCAAAAAAAAAACGGCTTTTTTCGGAATTTTGAATTTATCTCAGCTATACGTGGACCGATATTACTGAATTTCAATAGCAAACCCATGAATCGATGGGGTAAAAGAATGGTGAAAGAAGAAAAGTTTCTAAGTCTAATGGTTTTCTCAGAAACGGTATTTCAACAGTGGACAGACGGACAGACGGACATCGCTTAATCGACATTTCCATTAATTCTGATTCAGAATATATATACTTTATAGGGTCGCAGGAAAAAACTGTAGAAATTACAAACGGAATCACAAACTTATATATACCCTTTACATTTTTGTGAAGGGTATAAAAATATATTGTAATGAAAACTGAAATTGCAATTTCAACGACTCTATTCCAACAGGTTAATTGTAAATAGTTTATATGTAAATTCTGTTCAAATTCCTCGGTTCTGCAGAGAACAAAAACTTTACTTCAAAAATTCCGAATAAATTAACATATTTTCAGTTTGGAAACATATTAAAATTGTTACAAACATTTCAATTGAATGATCCTTGATGTATGTATATTTTTTCGAATAAAGTGTCAAAACTTTCGACACTTTTGTCCCAATTTTTCCATATTTGAAGTGATGTGATGTTGACTTGTTTCCTATTTTCAATTTAATTTTTCTTCTGCTTAACTTTACTTCTTTGTTTTATCTTTAAAGAATACAATGTTTATTTGTATAACTACTATTTTTTATTTATAATAACGATTATATTACTCGTATGTATGTAGTAAGTATGTGGATATTTATCTTGTGGTTTTTTCAATAATTCAATTTCAACAATGGTCTACAGCAATTCTTTTGCAGATTTGATTATTTTATTTTGTGTTGTCTATAATTCTTTTATTGAAAGGCATTCCATTTTTGGTTTTTTAACAATCACATTTGCAAAATTGGCAATTGTTGTTTTGAAATGATGGCTGTTCGTTCGGTTGCTTGATGCAATTGACATGTTTTGAAAAGTTGTTTTTACGTGATTCATCAAAGTGCGGGTGAATTTTTGCATACAATCAAAGAGATTTGAGATGAATAAAAAGAAATTTAATGCAGGTGGCGGAATTAAGATTGAATAAAAGTAATACAAAGTTTACGAAACCAAATTAAAAAAGTATGTATTGTACATATAACCATACATTTTTGGTCTCCTTAGTGTTTTTCCAAAAACAAACCAGAACTGAAGAACTGATTATTGTACAATAATTAAATAAGGCCTATTATATATATTTCAGAAATTTATGGATTGTTAAATATTTACTCTATGAATTTTTCCCAGCCCGTGGGAATATGTTACACGTTTGTGCTTTTTAATATCTGATGACTGGCCTACAAAGAAATATTATTTATCCCATATTTTTTTGCGGAATTGTTTTTATTCCGGGAATAATAAGCACGTTCTGTTTTTTATACCTTTCGAACGTTTATATGGCTTTAATGTTTAATTAAAATTCATAGATTGTAACATGCATTAGTTTTGCTTTAAAGTTGGTCATGTATTTCTATAAACAAGCAAAGGAATCGCCAAGGAATGCGTTCAAACTCATTTAATGGATGCTAGATATGGTTTGCATGACCACCACATACGAGTACATACGTCAACAACACCACAATTAATTACTTTCAATGCATTTATTTATTTCTTATTCTGTATGACTGAGTACTTAACAGGTTTGTCTGCTGAATATTTTATAATTCCTTTTATTTACTCTATATACTTGGTAGACATTTTGTTTCAAAAACAATAAAACTTCAATTAACACTCGTTAGCAAGATAAATATCAAAAATTCAGTTGAAATAAGATGCCGGTGTTGTTGTACTACTTTTGTATGTAATCTTGAGTGTGAGTTAACTGAAAACTGCTATTAGTATTGAAACAGCAAATGTTCAAGATTTATATGAAAATATTTGTGATAAGCCTTAAAAGTTTCTATAACCTGCAGATGGTTATAATATCGACTTTTTTTTATCAGAAGGAAAGGGTTTTGAAGAGCAAAAGACTTTTAAAAAGTGCAGCTTTTAACATATGAACCAGTTTGTTGTTTATTAGCTAGAGAAGGTGTAAAAAGTGTGTGATTCCATCACGAAACGATCTTGAAAATAACAAGTAAGAGTGTGATATATTCGGCTGGGCCGAATCTAAAATACCCTTCACGATAGTCACGTATATGTATAGTATATTTAAAAATGTGAACTGAGTATGCTTGGTTATATATGAATATACGATATCGGAATCTTCCATTTTCTGTATTTTAGTAACCTTCTTTTATAACGAGAACTGCTTTTCACAAAAAAAAAAAAAAAAAAATTTTAATGGAAAAATCGGATCAGGCTATATCTCGGGTATATATGGACCGATATCGGAAATTTTCCTTTTCCATATTTATATAACCTGGTTTTATTTCCAGAACTGCTTTTAAGCAAAAAAAGTTGTTGCAGTTCGCTTACGCGACATTTTCATGAAAAACCCGGTTTAGGCTATATCTCGGGTATGTATGGACCGATATCGGGAATTTTCATTTTCATATTTATATAACCTTATTTAATTACCAGAACTATTTTTGAGCACAAAAAAGCTGTTTAAGTTCGCTTACGCGAGATTTTCATGAAAAACCCGGTTCAGGCTATTTCTCGGGTGTATATAGACCGATATCGGAAATTTCCATTTTTCATATTTATGTAACCTTATTTCATTACCAGAACTGCTTTTGAGCACAAAAAGCTTGTTTAAGCATTTTCATGGAAAACCCGGTCTAGGCTATATATATCTCGGATATATATAGACCGATATCGGAAATTCTCATTTTCCATATTAATATAACCTTATTTCATTACCAGAATCGATTTTGAGCACAAAAAAGTTGTTTAAGTTTGCTTACGCAACATTTTCATGAAAAACCCGGTTTAGTCTAATCTCGGCTATATATGGATCGATTTTGGAAATTTACATTTTCCATATTTATATAATCTTATTTCATTCCCAAAACTGCTTTTGAGCAAAAAAAAGTTGGTTCAGTTCGCTTACGCGACATTTTCATGAAAAACCCGGGCTATATCTGGGGTATATATGGACCAATATCTGAAAAGATTTTTTTTTTGCCTTTTAGTCACCATGCTTAATGAGTGTGTGTGTAGTTTGAAGCAAAACAAACTTTTTTTTTCAAACATTTTCATACAAAATTGCAAAAAAATGGCTTTTTTTCGGAATTTTGTATATATCTCAGCTATATGTAAGCCGATATTACTAAATTTCAATAGCAAACCCATGAATCGATGGGATAAAAGAATGGTGAAAAAATAAAGTTTCTAAGTCTAATGGTTTTCTTAGAAACGGCATTTTAACGGCGGACAGACGGACATCGCTTAATCGACTCTTCTATTAATTCTGATTCAGAATATATATACTTTATAGGGTCGCAAATGAAAATTGTAGAAATTACAAACGGAATCACAAACTTATATATACCCTTTGCATTTTTGTGAAGGGTATAAAAATGGTATGGTGTTGACCACTTCAGTTTTCTATTAAAATGTTTTATGCATCATAGTAATATAACTATTTATATATTGTGATAACCTTCTTCCTCATTTTCTTGCTATCATCTTTATCCCACTCAGAATTGAAATAGGGGAATTTGGTCCTTTTTGAGTTTTTATTATCAGACGAGGAAATTTGTAAGAATAAAAATGTCTGTCTTTTTGGAAAAGTTGATTACGTTTGCTATGTCTATAGCAAGATTGTCATAAGGAATGCAATTTTTATTTTTTTAAATCGTAAAGTGATGGATATATTTAAATTTTATTTTGAACTGTAAGTTTTTTTTTAGATGAGTCAACGGAATCTGATAAAAATGGAAATATTTTCATTAGGTATGTCTTCCGATAGAAGCTGATATAAAAGCACGAGCATTTTGTCTCTTATAATAAATTTGTGTTGAACATTGTAAGATAATGGTGTCGCATTACTAAAAGTGAAAAAGAAAGTTATTTTTTTCCGGCGAGGGGGAAAAATGCATTTTGCATTCTGCTTTGTGTCGGACTGATCACATCAATAATCTTACCGACTAAAAACAACTCCTTTTCTTTCATCCCAATGTCTTATTTATACCTTCTCTTTACACTATCCTACATCTAGGATTCTGAATATGCTATTTTTCTGCTGCGTCTGAACCTGGCTTTTTCCTTCGCAGGGCTTTTCCACAGAATCACGATACTACCAAAAAGTTGGCCTCGTTCGCTATCATATATCATATATATATCATATAAAAACTTATTTGGCTCGGTTGTGTAAGTTTACTTTTGCAAATTACTTTTGCAGGATTAGGAAAACTTCATCTTTTAACAAGCGTTCGGTGAAACTTCGAGCTGTTGCAGTTAGTGTGATATAATTTTGACTCCAACACAAGGATTTGGAATGTATACAAAAGTTTAAATTTTTACTGCCTTATTTCTATTTTTGAGATTTCATTATATATAACTCTTCCCACTATATATGTTTGCAATAATATTGTGTTTCAAGTTATACTCTTTATTTATAACAATTTTGTACTCTACACAATAATGTTAATTATTTTTATGGACTATCGGTACTATAATGACATAAATCATTGAAAATCTCAATTATGGTGCATGTTTGAATAGCTTATAAATATTTTTTTTATACCCTTCACAAAAATGTAAAGGGCATATACAAGTTTATCCTATTTTATCCTAATATTATTTGATCTTCTCTTATGTTAAATTATTAAAACTTTTGCAGCTTAAGATCTTTTGTTGTTTTTTTATTATTTCTATCCTTAGTCTTACTAAATAATGTATCTAACGTATTATAACTCTTACGAGCCATTCTATATTTTACCTTGTTATATAAGTATATTAGATCTTAATAATCTTTCTGTTAAACCTGGTATATATGTCAATGGTTTATAAATTTTATTTTGCGTATTACTATTTTTAAACTGACTCACAAATTTTGTAGTTAGTTCAGTAGGAAAATCGTTCTCTTCTAGCAAATTTCCGATTTTAATTATGTTCTTTCTATGGAACTCCTCATCACTTGGCTTTTGTAAGTACTCTTTCAACAAAATTTCTAGCTGTGTTAATGATTATATTCCTACTATGCTTTGAAAAGTAATTTATTATTCTACCTGAAGCTGTTGGCTTTTGATACCAATCTATAACTAGCTTATTATTCCTCCTAATTATCATTGTTTCTAAATATGGAAGCCGTGATTTATTTTCCCTTTCCATAGTAAATTTAATATTAGAATTAAAGTCATTCAAAGTCAAAAACATGTCATCAATTGCTAAGTCAGGAAGAATGCAAAACAAATCATCTACAAATTTAGTAATTAATCTCGGTTTGATGTTCAATTCAATCTATAGAACTGTCCAATAACTTTTCCATTATAATGTTCGCAATAATTGGGGATGCTGGAGATCCCATTGGGAGTCCATTTAGTTGTCCATATATCTTTCCATTATGCTGAAAATACCTGTTATCTTCTATACAAAATTTCAGAACCCGTAAAAATAAACTTTTTTCTATCCTTGTATGTTGGGTTATTAACCCCCACTCATCTTCTATTGTACTCATTGCCAAATCTACCGGTATACTCGGAAATATGATATGATATGAAAATGATACTACATCAAAAGAAATTAGTCCTTCATTAGTATTTATACTTTGGCCCTTTATTCTCTCCTTAAACTGCATAGAATTTTTAATATTATATCTTGAATTCTCAGTAATCTTCTTAAGAATATTTACTATATATTTACGAAGTTCATACGATGGAGAATTAATGAACGAACAAATTGGTCTTAATGGATAATCTGTCTTGTGAATCTTTGGCAATCCATATAACTTAGGTGCAACAGCAATATTAGTCTTAATTCTATTTTTCTCACTATTACTTAAAATTTCCTTTTTAAATAGTTCATCTACTAAACTATTATTTATCTTCTGTAATCTAGCTGTAGGATCCTTATTTATTAACTGATATTTAGAACCATCTTCAACAATATTATTTATCCTCAAATCGTACTCATGTTTGTATATAGCTACCGTAGTATTGCCTTTATCTACTTTTAAAATAAGAATATTTTTATTTCTTCTTAAAAAACTTTCTGTTTCCCTAAGTCTATCTAACATGAACCTATCCCTGCTAGTTAATGTCATTTTGTTCAAATGATTGCCAATAATAGTTGTAAACCTATTTCTAGCTATTTCCTGTTCTTCTTTATTCTCAATTGTCTGTACAAAATCCTCACCCGCAGAAATTATTTTCATGATCGGAAAATCCTGCTTTTTAACTGGCAAAGCATATTTTTGTCCAAGCGAAAAAATCCATTTTATATCCTCAGGGAAATCTTGGTTTGTCTTATTAAAAAACCATTTGTCATTAAATCTAATTCCTAGATCTTTGACCTGCTTATTTTTTAATTTTTCAAATTTATTCCTATGTTTTATCGTTACCTTCTCATTATGTATTTTTGATAAATGTTCCTCAAACAATAAAAATTCTGTCTAAAGTCAAAAAACTCTCTAAATTTCTCAAATATATGTATTACCCTCTCTCTTTGAAAATGTTTCAGCAAATCATGTTTCTCCTTAATAGCTAATCTTAAAATCTTGCTGTGTAGATTATGCTCATATTCCGATACAGTGTCTTGAAACCCCCGCAATATGTCCTTGTTGAATAGATTTGATAAAGCTTTTGTTGTGTTAGCGATAAACTTAGGAATGATTCCGGCATTTCTACATCTTATCAAAAAGGTTATGCCTGATTTGGTATTAATTATTTTATTCCGCAATGATCGTAGTTGATTGATTAGACTTCTAACGTGTTGATTTTTCTTCAATATTTGATAGTTCATATTTATTTCCAATTGTTTCGTGCTCTTTCTAATTCAATTTTATCTTAATATTATTTGATCTTCTTTTATGTTAAATTATTAAAATTTTAGCAGCTTAAGATCTTCTGTTGTTTTTTTTTATAAAAAAGTAACGTATTTTTTATTTTTTTCGATATTTCGCTAACAGTTTGTTAGCATCGTCAGGAAAATTAATATGTTATAAAAATTTTTGTTTGAAAAAATGTTGTCAAAAAATTCTTATGTACAAAAAATTTAAACACAAAGAGAAATTCTTAGCAATATTTTCAAATTAAAAAATAACATAATACAAAATTAATCTTTTTCTGCAACCAACACAAGCCCTGTTAACGATTATAAGTTGCTCCTCAATTTTAAACAAATTAACATGGAACATATTGCTCACAGAATAACATGAACAAGTTTTACATAACTTAATAATATCTTAACAACAAAACCCTATATATATCTTGCGATATAATGCGAATTTCTATCTGTCAAGAAATGGCTGAGTTATGGCACCTCAAAAATGAACATTTGCCTATTGTTTACGTTTATTTCAAAATTTTTCATTTTTATTTTCTTTTTTTTTCTACGTTGTAGTAAAGATCTGGAATGTTTTATTTTTTTTACCAAATAGTTTATTTAATTACCAACATTTTAAGCGTAATTTGAAAACGGATGAAAAATACACTGTTTATTAAGGATTTTGTGGAACGACAATATTTTTATTTTCATTGCTCACACACTATATTCTTTTTTATTTATACTTTTAAAACCATCAAGTTATGTTTATTATTTACAAATTTGTTGTTTGCCAAACTTTTTCACCGTAATATTTATAATTTTAATCTTTCAAAATATTTATTTGCTTTTTAAGAGTTTTTTTTTTCTGATCCAATCAACATTTTTACATGTACCATCGAATTGAAGGTTTAAAAAGATATCTTTTGACATTTTAGTGAATTGCAATTTAAAGTAATCAGATTTCCGTAGCACTGTTCTTCTTTCGAAGAACCTTCAACTTCGTTTAAAAACTCGAAAATGTTTCTTTATCATAAGTACACTCCACATTAATATTTTTAACCATAAACAGTTTAAAACACACGTAAAAAAATATATGGCTGATATGACAATATTTTAAGGGCAAAATATTATTGTTAAAATGTGGTTGAACACAACCACATAATATGGTTTCATTATACGATATAACCATATATTTGGTAAAAGTTTTAATTTTTGTATCATGACTAAAACTGTTATTGTCATGTCCCATCATTATATTATCATTCCCGACCATATATTTGAAAAATTGTAAATTCTATTATCACTATCAATCGTACTGGTGTTGAACGTAACAATATTATATGATTATATAATCTATACACAAACATAGCACCATACAAATAATTTCTATAATTAAGACAATACTTTTGGAAATTATTTAATATATTTTTTTATTTAATATTTTAACAAAAAAATTAAAACTCTTAATACTCGGCAAAATCTTGACGCTTTAGAAAGTACATATTTTTCCTCGGGAGCAAATCCATTCCATTACCTAGGCTTAAAACGACACATATGTATAATGTAAAAAATGTTTAAAATTTTTTTCAAAATTTTTAAAAATCGCTTAGGCTACGTTAAAAGTGCGTCAAATTTAACCCAAAAAAACATGTTATTTTTAAATTTGTGAGATGTCATATTTTCATCGAAATTTCATTAAATCCATTCCATTGCCTAGGCTTAAGACGACACAAATTATGTAAAAAATGTTTAAAATTTTTTTCAAAATTTTTAAAAATCGCTTAGGCTACGTTAAAAGTGCGTCAAATTTAACCCAAAAAAACATGTTATTTTTGAATTTGTGAGATGTCATATTTTCATCGAAATTTCATCAAATCCATTCTATTACCTAGGTTTAAAACGACACATATAATGTAAAAAATGTTTAAAATTTTTTTCAAAATTTTTAAAAATCGCTTAGGCTACGTTAAAAGTGCGTCAAATTTAACCCAAAAAACATGTTATTTTTGAATTTGTGAGATGTCATATTTTCATCTGTAAAATACATATTCAAATACATTAATAATGGGTGATTTTATAAGAACTATCGGAAATAAAAAAAAACACATAAAATTCAGAAAAATGCATGAAATATTTATTTGGATCGATAGTTGGGTCGATATAATTTAATGTTTGAAGATTATTTCATGCAAATGTTGGCCGCGGCTGCGCCTCAAATGGTCCATCCGCTTAGTCCAATTTTGGCATACTCTTTCCAACATTTCGGCCGGTATCTCACGAATAATGTTGGCAATGTTGGCTTCCAGTGCGTCAATCGAAGCGGGCTTGTCGCTATAGACATTAGCCTTAACATAGCCCCACAAAAAATTGTCTAGAGGCGTTAAATCGCACGATCTGTGCGGCCAATTGACTGGTCCCAAGCGTGAAATAAACTGTTCACCGAACTCGCCTCTCAATTGGTCCATTGTTTCGCGTGCTGTGTGGCAAGTGGCACCGTCTTGTTGAAACCACATGTCATGTAAGTCAAGCTCTTCCATTTTGGGCAAAAAAAAGTTTGTTATCATCGCACGGTAGCGCTCACCATTCACAGTAACGTTGTGATTCGCATCATCTTTGAAGAAATACGGCCCAATGATGCCGCCAGCCCATAATCCGCACCAAACGGTTGTTTTTTGTGGATGCATTGGTAGCTCTTGCAATGCTTCTGGCTGCTCTTCACTCCACATACGGCAGTTTTGCTTGTTCACGTAGCCATTCAACCAGAAATGAGCCTCGTCGCTGAACACAATTCTTCGATAAAAAAGTGGATCTTCATCTAACTTTTCAAGAGCCCATTCACCAAAAATTTGGCGTTGTGGTAGGTCGTTTGGCTTCAATTCTTGCACCAGCGCCGAATCGATAATTCACGGTCATCACCAACACTGGCCGATACGGCTGCGATATTTTCTTCAGTTCACACTCTACGTAAGCGTGTTGGTGGTTTAATGTCCAACAATGTAAATTTGGTGCGAATTTTTTTTACAATAGCCCGAATAGCTCAGCCTCAGTAGGTCGATTAAACTGACCATAAAATCGAAGAAGCGCGCGATGAACTTTCTTAACAGAGCACGCATTTTGGTAATAAAATTCAATAATTTGCAAGCGTTGTTCGTTTGTAAGACGATTCATGATTAAATTATAGACCAAACTGAAGATGTTTGACAGTGACACAAGATACAAAACGTGCGTGAGCTATCAAAACTAGTGTTGCCAAAAAGATAATAGCAAAAAAATCACTCGTTACAAATACATACATGTTGTTTTTACGAGTTTTAGGGTAATAAAAAATACATACGAAAAAACCTCCGTAACTTTTTTTCATAAACGTTATAAACAGCGGGATTTATTTCTTTCACTTCTTACATTAAATATAATTGAAATATCGAATAATTTATATTCATAAAAAAGTTAATCTAGGAATTTAGAGTTTTTTAAAGCTTTAACTATTTCACTAATAATTTAGTATTAAGATCAGACTTATTACCAAAAAAGGTATTACTTATTTATTCTTGTGGCGAACGAACCGAGAAACACGATTGTACTTGAACCAATCGTTGCACTCATCACCGTTGGTTGAATTAGTAGGAATCATGAGGGGGCATTGTTACATCAGAGATGAGTCATTTGTTCACGGCGTGAACACATGTGTTTATATATAAATTCGTATACAAATCTTCTTACTTCCAAATGTTTATTTTTATGCCAATTTTCTCCAATTAATAAATTTACGAGTACAATCTTTATTATTTTTAATATTATTAATATTGAAAACACACACACACATGAAAATAAACTGATTGTTTTAAAATTAAAAAATGAAATAAAACACTATTTATCAATATGTTCAACAGCAATAGTTAGTTTAATGGAAATGCTTTGTAGATGCATATATTGCATAAAAAACATTATATTATTGTACATAAAAAAAGCTATTGTTGTGTTCAAATTATCTTTTTAAACATTATTATTGCATTTAACCATGTTTTAAAGCGATAGAAGTGTAACAACAGAAATGTGGAACATTCAAAACTGATATATTTATAGAGGATTACATTATATGAAAAATTATAATATACTGATAGTGGCAACAATACGGAATATCACAGAGTAAATACTAATGTTGCCACAACAATATTCTAAACTGCTTTTTCTTTCCGTGCAGTCAAGCACATCACTATTGTTGAAATCGTCTTTAAAGACCCTTCACAAATTTGATACATTTTTAAACGCTTTTTTAAATAACATGCATAGAAAAATAAAACACGGCCGTTTTAGTTGACTTTTAGTTAATCAGTAAAATATAGAATAAATTATAAAAGGGAATGACAAATTATTATCGTTGCATCCAAGAATGCTTACGACAGTACTCACACAAAACGAAAATCTCCTGCTCGTGTTGGTCAAATGACGTCACGAAATAATGCAAACACAGCCCTAGTTGATTCTTAAATACACACTTTTTCATAGGTTAATCTACGTTATTTAACGGGCATTAATTGCCTGTTATAGCTTGGCTGCACGCAAAAATTATAAAACTAGAGATTACGCCAGGTGTGTTTCCCGTTAGATGACGTAGTTTAACCTATGCAATAGTATGTATTTAAAAATAATCTAGGGCTGAGTTTTTCTCGTTTCGTACCATCATTTGACCAACATGCGCAGAATATTTTAGTTTTATGTGAGAGTTGTAATCATTTCAAAAAAGCTTAGTAAACGTTTATTTGTTGTTATTTAGCAAAATTCCCTAAAGTATTATTCAAAAACCAATATTTGTTCAACATACTAATATTAACTCAGTGTCCAATGCTGAAATTTTAATAAACTTTCTGCCCATCTTTAAACCTACTTTTAGTCATAATTCCTGTTATTGGTTTTTGCCCTCAATATAATTTTTCAGGACAAAATCCTAATTGGTCATATATACTCGTAATTGTGGACATACATGTGTGTGTAGATATATTCAAATGTACATATACATATATAAAAACTTTATTTAAAATTGAAAAAATGTGTCCAAATACATATTTTTTTTGGACTTTTTTTTAGCTTTTTACTTATTTATTGAATCTTCACAATGTGAACTAACAATAAGTATTCAAATCTTAATAATAAATACAATAAATTAACTGAGTCCAGTCAATGCTAGACAAAAAGTTTTATTATGCGCATATTATATCGCTAAAATCATCTACTTAACGCTCTGATGGTGGCAACGGTATCCCTTCTTCTCAACCGAGTGTGACCGCTAAAATTAAGTTTCGTGCAAAAGGGTTTGAGTGAAGTTCTAATTTGCTGATATACCTTTTCGCATACTTTGAAAATTCATCTTTTACCAGTGCAACACACAGACAGTAATTGTTCAAAGAATTTTGTTTTGTCGCCTTTGAATTTTTTCAATGTTTGACGCTGAGGCGGTGCCCCATAACTGAATTCCGTAGCACCATATAGACTTTAGTATTGCGTTGTATAACAAAAGTTTGCAATCTAATTTCAATGTAGAATTTCTGCCGATAAGCCAATTTAATTGCGCTGTTTTTAATTTCAACTGAGTGACTTTCGCATCAATGTGAGACTTCCACTTCAGCCTACGGTCGAGGTGAATACCAAGGTACTTGAATTCATTATGCTGCGGAATAGGTGAATTGTTGATTTCGATAGGCGAACATGTTTTTTTTCGCAGCGTGAATGTAACATGAGTACATTTTTGTTCATTAACTTTGATTTTGCAAAATTTTAGCCATTTTTCTAATGTTGAAATATATTTCTGTAAATTACGTGAAGCCAGTTGATAACTTTTATGAACGCTGCAGAATGCAAAAGTTGAAGTGTGAATACCAGAAGGCATGTCAGAAGCGTAAATTAAATATAAAGTAGGTCCCAGAATGCTACCTTGGGGAATTCCTGCCTCGATTGGCTGAGTTGGGCTTACAAAGTCGCCTTCTTTGATATCAAATTTACGGGCACATAAAAAGCTTTCCAGAAGCTTGTAAGTGTTTGCAAGCAAGTTCAACTTTATTTTGTAAATTAATCCCTGGTGCCATACTTTATCAAAAGCTTGGGAAACATCAATGAATAGAGCAGAGCAATACTTTTTGTCCTCAAAAGTCTGAAGCTGGGGAGACCTGCGAAGTTGCCACTCTCTTCTAACTCTTCTTTTTTCTGACAAAAGCAGCTCAATTTCAGACGAATATGTTCTATTGCTCACATTTCTGAATCTTGTATGGCTAGTGGTAGCATGTTGTACGGCCAGTTTAAGCTTTTCAGAAAATTCGTTAATCGACACATCAATAACCTGAGACGTTCTCTAGGCAATATTTTCTGTACTTAAATATTTTTTATATTTTAACCAGTTGACTCTAGTGATGGTCAATGACAAATCTAATGAAGGCTCCACTTGCATCCACTTTTTTTTTTGTAACTTCAAAGTCTAAAACATCTGGGATCTTTCGTCGGTGTGACGGCCAATAAGTGGGGTGTCCGCTTGAAACTACATCTAATCCCATTTTGGAAACGGTGTCAAAAAGCACATGGCCTTTCGAGGTAATTAAACGTGATCCCCAAAAAGTGTGTTTAGCGTTGTTGTCGCCAGCCGCTAAAAATCGAGGCCCAAGTGATTTGAAAAAATGTGAATATTGATTTTCTGTCACTGAAAACAGGGGTGGGGAATAAATCGAGAAAATAACAATTTTAGCATAAAAATGTTCAAAACATATCGCTCCTTTATTGCAACATAGTCATATCGAAACACAGCTCGTTTCGAGAAAAAAGCATTTAAAATTTTTAGTATCCATACAAGTCTTAGCAAATTTTTTGAGGAAATATCTCCTAAAGGAAACAGTTTAAAAGCAGTTTGAATACATTTTTGGCATAATATAAATGGCTGTAAACTCTAAAAGCTCATTTTTTGAGATATGACCATGTTGCAATAAAGGAGCGATATGTTTAGTGCTTGTGAGGAGTTCTCATGTCTCATTTCTAACTTGGAAGCCTCATATTGATGCGAAAGTCACTCAGTTCAAATTAAAAGCAGCGCAACTAAATTGGCTTACGGGCAGAAATTCGTCATTGAAGTTGGATTGCAAACTTTTGTTATATAACGCAATTTTAAAGCCTATATGGTGCTACGGAGTTCAATTATAGGGAACCGCCTCAACATCTAACATTGAAAAAATTCAAAGACGACAGAACCAAATTCTTCGTACGATTACTGCAGCTCCGTGGTACGTAAGAAACTCACGAATTCACAAGGATCTGTGTGTTCCGCTGGTAACTGACGAGTTCTCTTAGTATGCCACAAGGTATATCAGTAAACTGGAACTTCACCCAAATCCTCTTGCACACAACATACTTAATTTTGGCGGCCACTCTCGGTTGAGAAGAAGGGATACCCTGGTCACCATCAGAACATTAAATAGGTGATTCTTCCGATATTATTAGCGCAAAATAAAACTTTTTTGTTTAGCAGTGGCTGGACTTAACTAACTTTTATATTTAGTATTAAGATTTGAATACTTATTGTTAGTTCATATTTTGAAGATTCAATAAATAAATGAATGAAAAAAAATGTCTCATTTAGCAAGTAGTGCTTAATTCTAGTTTTTATCAAAATTGCTGAGCCTCCACAAGATCTGCCACGGGGATCTTTAGTATCATATAGTGTGTAACCATTAATTTTGAAATAACTATTGCTTGTCAAGTGAGTTCCAGCAATCAGCACTATGTCGATTTGCTTTTCCATAAGGAAGTGCTCAAGTTCATTTTTATGTTGGTGGATGCCGTTTGCGTTCCAGAAACATATTTTTAACCAGCTCATTTGTTTAAAATTGCCTGTAAAATATTGGATTGCATTTTCAGCATTTTCTGTATCATGTTTGTCATAGAAACCGTAAATGTGTTTATGGATTGAACAAGAGTCTGCAGAGTTGCCTTAAAATTGTTAAAATTTTGATTGGAATTTCGGGCCTTGGGTTCCTGATACAAGTTTTGTACATTGGTTTTGACCACATTAGCATAATAAACTTGTTTGGGGTTTTGCATGATTATCTGGCTGGTTGACTGGCCTATCTACGGAAAATTATTTATAGGAATTATGTTTGGCTGCTGGGATTGCTTAAAGGTAATTGATGACTTAAATGTCATTGACTGCTTAAAGTGAGTATAGACAGGGTAGCCCCTGTAATTTGCAGTATGGTTACCTTCACGATTACTGAATTTTTTAACACTTGAGTCAGATTTTGGTTTCTTGCACTGTGATGTGCCTTGCAGTTCGCCACACACAACACAAACTGAGGGCAGTTTACAATATGCCTTAGTATGACCGAATTCCTGGCAGTTTAGGCATTGAACGGGCCCTAAACGCTTGTGCGGCTCCTCACGATGAAGAAGAAATTTAAGAACTTTGGAAATTTTTGAATGATATTCTCAAACATTCAACTTTATATCCCAACAATCTAAATAAATTTTTGAGAATTTAACAAGAAAAATGCTCTTATAATACGCGTCAAAACACAAAAAACAAGCTGTTTCATTTTCATTTAATTATTTTTTTGGAAATTAAAAAAAAAATTTTTAAGTCTTCTGATGATTAGGGTAGCTCCTATGAAATGTCGACATATAAATAGCTGGGAAACATAGAAAACAAGCTATTTATAATTTTTTATTGGTATCAATGTTAGAAGCTAAAATAGTGAATAAAAAATATAGTTCTAACGTCAGACGTTTAAACATAACAAAATATGTAGATTTGAAATTTTGTCAGATGAGTTCGCTCATGTTTTTTACAGACATTAATGTTTTTGTGGTAACAGACGACATGTAGGCATTTCACATTGTGAATAACTATGTCTACATTGTTAAAAACATATCGTGTGTTATCTACTTTATGGTGATAACAAACTGTTATCGAAATATCGAAAATAAAATACTGTTAAACCTTTTCTAAGAAAACCAAAAACAATTAAAGTTCTTTAGCTGAAAAATTTAGAAGATATAAATTTTCCATTTATTTATTTAAATATACTTTGCAAAGTGCTGGTGCGCAACATGGACTGATTAACTAAAACCATACGGGAAAGAAATAAAATATAACATGCATAGCTTTAACATACATACATACACACATGTCATTTAACATAAAAAGAATATTATTTTATTGCCTATCAAAATATTTTGTTGTTGCAATGAAAATTTAAATATTGTCGTTCCACAAAATCCTTAATAAAAACTTTATTTTTCATCCGTTTTTTTTACATTACGCTTAAAATGTTGGTAAAATAAACTATTTGGTAAAAAATAAAACATTCCAGATATTTACTACAACGTAGAAAAAAAAATAAATAAATATGAACATTTTTGAAACAAACGTAAAAAATAGGCAAATTTTGAATTTTGAGGTGCCATAACTCAGCTATTTCTTGTCAGATAGATTTTCGCATTATATCGGCGGAAACGGCATTCAATTACTTTTCCAACGATATGCCATTCGATCGGACTTTTTGGTTGGGCTCCACAAGGGTTTGAGGGGGACCATACACTGAAAAACACAAAAGTACCGTTATCTAAAAAACGGGACTTAAGAAAAAAAAAAAAATTACAGCGTTTTTCATGTTTAGGAGGTCTCAATTAACTTATCTAGGCATGTGGCGTTCTTGGTATTTTTTGGCTGTAAGCCAGTGTAATCGATCAACAAATACTTTTCTTAAGAAGTTTCCTAAAGGAAAACGAAATACATATTGAATAAAAAACTTGTAATTATTATTTTATATAAAAATATTATTTTCAAGATTTACTTTTGTTCTTTACTAACTTTTAGTGTTTTGTTTTTGTTAAATAAATAATTTATTAGCTAAATTTAATAAAATAAATTTGTAAACAACATAAATCAACACTTTTTTTAATTAAACGTGCAATATATGGGGGTGTTAATTAACTACTTATTATGTAGTTAAATATAACAGCTACTTCAAACAGCTTACTTTAAACGCCAACATATGGTGTTTAAAGTACTTGTAAATAGAAAAGAGGTTAATTTTGTGGTTAATAATTTTAACCGAAATAATTGGGGCTTAAAGAGCATAGTTTTTTTTCCATTCATTTATTTATTGAATCTTCAAAATATAAACTAACAATAAGTATTCAAATATTAATACTAAATATAAAAGTTCTTTAAGTCCAGCCACTGCTAGACAAAAAAGTTTCATTTTGCGCGAATAATATCGGTAGAATCACCTATTTAACGTTATGATGGTGGCAAGTGTATCCCTTCTTCTCAACCGAGAGTGGCCGTCAAAATTAAGTATGTTGCGTGCAAGAGGATTTGGGTGAAGTTCCAGTTTACTGATATACCTTGTGGCATACTTAGAGAACTCGTCTGTTACCAGCGGAACACACAGATCCTTGTGAATTCGTGAGTTTCTTACGTACCATGGAGCTGCAGTAGTCGTACGAAGAATTTGGTTTTGTCGTCTTTGAATTTTTTTAATGTTAGATGTTGATGCGGTTCCCCATAATTGAACTCCGTAGCACCATATAGGCTTTAAAATTGCGTTATATAACAAAAGTTTGCAATCCAACTTAAATGTCGAATTTCTGCCCATAAGCCAATTTAGTTGCGCTGCTTTTAATTTGAACTGAGTGACTTTCGCATCAATGTGAGGCTTCCACGTTAGGCTACGGTCGACGTAAATACCTAGGTATTTAACTTCATTATGCTGCGGAATAGGTGTATTGTTAATTTGGATAGCCGAACATGTTTGCTTACGCAGTGTGAATGTAACGTGAATACATTTTTGTTCATTAACTTTCATTTTCCAAAGTTTCAACCATTTCTCTAATATTGAAATATACTACTTCAAATTTCGTGAAGCTTCTTGATGGTTTTCATGAACGCTGCAAAAAGCTGTATCATCTGCAAAAATTGAAGTATGGATTCCGGATCTCGTTAGCATGTCAGATGCGTAAATCAAATATAGAGTGGGTCCTAGAATGCTACCTTGGGGAACTCCTGCTCCGATTGACTGTGAGAGACTTGTAAAGTCACCTTCTTTGATAACAAATTTCCGGTCGTAACAGTAGCTTTCCAGAAGCTTGTGAGTGTTTGCAGGCAAGTTCAACTTTATTTTGTGCAACTCCAAAATCTATAACATCAATGATCTTTCGTCGGTCTGACGGCCAATAAGTGGAGTGTCCGCTTGAAACCACATCTAAGCCTATTTTGGAAACGGTGTCAAAAAGTACACGGCCTTTCGAAGTAAATTAACGTGATCCCCAAAAAGTGTGTTTAGCGTTATAGTCGCCAGCCGCATAGTGATCACAGTACAGAACAGATTTACGAATGAAAGCAAAAATTAATTTTAGGCAACATGTTCAAAATAAGCTGAAAATTTTTAAAACCCAGTAATAGCCACAATAGCTCAACTTATTTTACTATCCTCTAGTTTTCTTTATGATCTTTGCTTACTTAAATAACTTGCAAATACAGATGTGCAATATCATTAAAAAAATTGTCGAATTGTTAAAAACTAGTGAATCGTAATATAACTACTTATTATGCTGCTGCTGTTTCAAAAATAATTAAATAGCTCACTACCCAGCGAAAATTGTCACTGGTATTATTTTTGTACTCCTGTAATCGTTAACAAATACCGGTGGCCATATTAGTAGAACTTACATATAAATTTATATGACAGTTTTATGGCTCTTTTAAGATAAAACAGCTAATTTATTTTTATAATATTAAAAATTTGACCAAAAATTATAGAATTAGAAGTTGCGAGAGGCTAAATACTTGTTATTATTTTTTATTGTATTTCTATTAATATATTATATATTTTGTTAAGAAATATGTTTAAATTGATCTTTGTTAATGATCTTTCAAATATTTCATCATTTAAAGTCAATAAAATACTGGGCAACGTCAAAACAGAAAATTACAACTTATTACACCTTAAGCAGTGGGTAAATGTGTCTAATGGTTAAACCGTATGCCTTATTTAAGACATGAAAAAAATTCCATGATACTTAAATAGTTTTTCCTACAACTTTTCTACATTTTGTTTTAGTTTTTCTGGAAATTTTACAATAAGTAAGTTAAGCAAGAAATTCTTTGAAAATATATAAAACCGTTTAGTTTTGCAATCTCTCACTCACTCACTCTGTCACTCACTCACTCAGTCAGTCAGTCGCTGAGTTAATACTACCATTCAGTCATACGTTAAACAGACAAATGCCATAAATATCGACCCACTGTTAAGTTGAACTGTTGACGGGGGAGGCAGGCGTTTTTGTTTTCCTACAACATTTTGTTTGTTCAGCTTGGTTTGGCTGCTTAAGCAAAGACGCATTTATTTTTCCAGCTTTACCTATACACATACATACTTAGATACATTAGTACACATATAAACACGTTTGAAAAGTTATTTGAATTTTTCTCTTGTGGAATTTTCTTTTCTTAAATTATTTTTGGTTTCACGTTATTTGTTCCAATGTTCGAGCTGTTGTCTGAGACATGAGTAATGAATGACGGTGTTTATTGCAACGCCCCGATGCCATTTAGCACCTACCAAGGTACACTATATTCTTCTTTTTTATTTCTTGTTTGTGGCACATTTGTTCATGTTTATTTTTTCTTCAGTTTATTGTAATAATTTGTTAACAACAATGTTAAGAGTTTAAATCATGTTAAGATGGATAGCCAGACAGACGAAAAAAAATTCGTTTAACTTATAAGTCTTTTAAACCAGATTCCATGCCTAAATAGCAAAGTCTTTTTCTGGGACTTGCGTTTGGTTAAGCGACTTCAAAAATGTTTGCTTATCTTTGATCAAATATCTCTTAATTCATGCTTGGCAAATATATTTCATTTTAAATTTTTGAATAAGCTTGACATTATTACACTCGAAGAAAATTCTGATTAATTCTTATTTTAAAGTTCTCTAAAAGGAAGTCATGCATGATAGTGAAAGGCCAATATAAGCGGCAGGCGGCAGCGGGCGGCAGCAATGTGACCCATTTACAAAAAATTAGTTTTTTTATAAAAATATTCATATAAAACTGTCAACATGTTGAATTTACTTTAATTTGGCAATGCCGTTAAAGGCGGCCGGGAGGTAATGTTGAATTCAATTTAACTTTTTGCTTTGCCGCTTCAATTTGTCAAATGAAAAAGTAAAGGAACAAAACTTCGAGAAAATAGAAGTAAAAAATAAATTTTCTTTATTTTGGGGCTTAAAATTTTTAACAATTAAATTTATTTATTAATTTTTGCGTTAAAAAAGTCATAATGTTCTTTTGTTTAAACTCCGGTACATACATTTTTAGTTCAATTAGCCGCGTTCATTTGCCTATATCAAATAAATTCAAGCGACAAATAGGACAGTTGGTTGCCGCCCGTTGCCGCATGCCGCTTACATTGGCCTTTCGCTATAATAAGAAAAATTAATAATTTGAAATCTTATCATTAATTTTTATTATCATGTCTCGAGTAAATAATTCAGTATGTTTTTGCTTAAACTAGTTTTTTATATTATTTATTTAATGAACATGCATATGCATATGCAGTAAGAAAAACCTTCGAGAAATTTGTGAGTTTTATCTAAATCGGAGTTTTTGACTTTTAAATTTTAGCTTTAAGCTTTTTCACCTGTAGTTCGACAAAGCAGTAACAAAAATTCAATAGTTTATACATGCTCTTTAAGGGAAAAGGTACATTTTTTTTAAAGACTGATTTTCAGTTTACAACATGTCTGAAAAATTTGCATACAAGGATGGATTAATATTGAAGCTACTTAGCGCTAGATTGCAGCACAAACACATTTTTTTTAATTACGATCTGTCAAACGTTAGCTGTTAAAATTACACCCTAATTCATCAATTAGTTTATTTGTTGTAGTGGTTTGAAGTAAGCAAGTTTTGTGTTTCTATTCAAATGGAAAAAGTGAATTTCGTGCAGTGATTAAACACTATTATTTGAAAGCGAAAACGGCGAAAGAGACAAAACAAAAGCTCGATAAACGTTACGATGAGTCTGCTCCGTCAGATTACATGGCAAAATGTTGGATAGCTAAATTTAAGCGCGGCCGAACAAGCAGTACAACAATACCATCAACAAGAAGGCCAAAAGAGATGGTTACTGAAAGAAATGTCCAGAAAATCCTCGAAATCGTTATGAATGATCGTCAAGTTACATGAGATTGTTGAAATAGTAAACATATCATATGAACGTGTGTTCAACATTTTGCATCTTGCATTGGCAAGATGGGTGCCGCGTTTGCTCAGTGTCGCACAAAACCGAGTTCGACAGACCACTTCACAGCGGAATTACCTTAAAGCGTAATCCGTTGATTTTTAGCGTCTATTAATATCTACTGATGAAACGTGGATCCACCACTACATACCTGAAACCAAAAATTAATCGAAACAATGGGTGGAAGCTGGTGGAAGTGCTCCGTAGAAGGCGAAGACAGTGAAATCGGCTGGCAAGCTTATGGCCGCTGTTTTGAGATGCACACGGAATATTGCTCATCGATTATCTTGAAAAAGGATCCACATTCACAGGAAGTATTAATGTGCATTATTGTATCAATTGAATGATGCAATCAAGAAAAAACAACCAGATTTAAAGATGAAAAAAGTGATTTTTCTACTAGACAACACACTAGTTCACACAGCAGTAGATACGGTACTAAAATTACGTGATTAGTTGATTATCCATCTTACATTGCAGATTTAGCTGATAGTGACTTTTACTGTTTCCGAACTTGAAAAAATGGCTCGCAGGAAAAAGATTGTATAAAAAAGTTGAGTATCGTCTTACTAAGTGTGCTCGTATTGAGCTAAAAGGAGACTGCATTGAGAAATAAACGGTTATTGAAAAACAAAATATTTTTTGCCCTCTTAGGTAGCTTCAATATTGATCCACCTTCGTTTCTTCTATTAGCTTCGTTTTTAGTGGAATATAATACAAAATTTTTAAATATCTCAACATTTCAAAAATTTTTATTTTGAAAGATAAAAGCCAAATTAATCTAGATTTTTACTACTTCGTAGCATAAGTTTGCTGCCAGTTTGATATGTGTTCGTAATTACTCCAAATTTCATATGTTAAATAAAACAGAATGAAAGAAAACAAATTTAATGTCGAATTTATTAATGTTTAAGCACAATAAGCACACAGGACGATTTAAAGACATCGAAAATACATGTGTTGTTTTACACCCCTCATAAAAATGTAGGGGATATATTTATATATATATATATATATATATATATATATATATATATATATATATATATATATATATATATATATATATATATATATATATATATAAGTTTGTGATTCCGTTTATAATTTATACAATTTTAATTTCCGACCTTATGAAGTATATACATATGTACATACGAGTAAGTATAGTCCGAATCAGTATTGATAGAAAAGTCTGATAAGTGAGGCCCGTCTGTGCACTGTTTGAATACCGTTTCCGATAAAACCATTAAACTAAGAAACTTTTTTCTTTCGCTATTTTATATTCAATTGGTTCGTGTGTTTGCTACTAAAATTCAGTAAAATTTGTTCACGTTTAGCTGAGATATATCTAAAATTCCGAAATACCCCATTTTTTGGGCAGTTTTGTATGAAAAGTTTTGAAAATAAGTTAAATTTTTCTTCAAACTTAATATATTATTTGGCATGACAATTACAAGGCAAACAAAAAAAATTTCCCCAAATTTCGGTCCATATAAGTATAAAATATAACCTAAACCGATTTTTTATAAAAATGTCGCATAAGCGGACTAAAACAATAGTTTTTGCTTAAAAGTGGTTCTGGTAATAAAAGGAGTCTACTAAAATACAAAAAATAAAAATTTACGATATCGGTCCATATACATATGTATATCCAATATATAGCCTAAATAGATACCACATGAAAATGCCGCGTAAGCGAATTTAAACAATTTTTTTGTTTAAAAACAGATCTGGTAATAGAAGAAAATTATTAAAATACAAAAAGTTGAAAAAACAATCGGTCAAAACTTCACACTGCCTAAAATATATTTGGCAACAAAATTGGTACATTTTTATAGCCTTCACAAAAATGTATAGGCTACACACGTATATTTTTATACCCTTGAAATAAATATTTTCATTGCGTTAATATTTCTCATTACCATATTATAGAAAATATTAGTTTATTTTTGAAAATTTCATGATACAGCATATTTAGTTCAAATTTGTAATATATACTATATTAAAGAGTATTTTAGATTCGGTCCTGCCGAATATACTACACTCTTACTTGTTAAGTACTAAAAAATTCTTTTCCTTCATCTTTTATTTATTTATTATGTTTCGCACAACATACTTAATTTTGGTGGTCACATTCGGTTGAGAAGAAGAAATACTCTTGCCACCATCAAAGCGTTCAATAGGTGATTTTACCTATATAGTTCCCGCATAATAAACTTTTTTCTCCAGCATTGGCTGGATTTAAATAATTTTTTATGTTTAGTATTAAGATTTGAATACTTATTGTTAGTTCATATCTTGAAGATTCAATAAGTAAATAAATGAAAAAAAAAAAAAATTTTATTTACTCGTATAAAGCATTAGAAATAATTACAAAATTAAGGGGCCATTATAAAGGGCTATGGTTACCTTGAGACCTTAGCCTCAAAAATACGTATATAATAAATCACTTAAAATTTACATTCTTTTAAAAATGTTGTGTTTATACTTAGGGATTCAGATGTTGGATTTGATATTAGGAGTGTCAGAGTTGTTAGGTTTAAATGTTTCGATAGTATTTGTTCGCGTTGTTTTTGAAATTTCGGACAGGTAATGAGTATCACACACATAATCACTTCTTTTACTAAATTTTGACCAAAAAAAAAACGTCGCATGGTCATCGCTCAGGAGCTGTTGAGCATCGTCAACGACCATCCAGATTTCCTCCAAAAGGTCAAAACTGGTGACGAATAATGGGTGTATGGCTGTGATATTGAAACTAAAGCCCTATCATCCCAATGGAAGCGTCCAGAAGAGCCAAGATCGAAAAAAGCACGTCAAGTTCGGTCAAATGTGAAGAATTTGCTTACTTGTTTCTTCGACTGCAATGATGTGATGCATCATGAATTCTTGCCACAAGGTCGTACAATCAATAAGGAATACTATCTTGAAATTATGCGCTGTTTGCCTGAAGCAATTCATCAGAAACGCACAGAATTGTGGAAAAAATAAACATGGATTTTGCACCATTATAACGCACCAGCTCACACATCGATGCTTGTGCGTTAGTTTTTGTCCAAAAACAATCATGCCTCAATCGCCGAATTCACCGAACTTTTCCTCTTCCCAAAGCTGAAGACACCGATGAAAGGAAAACGTTTTGCTACGATTGAGGAGATAAAAGAAAAATCGAAACTGAAGCTGTTGGCGATACCAAAAAGCACGTTTTTGAAGTGTTTGGAGGATTGGAAAAAACGCTGGAATAAGTTTATTATGTATGATATATTATTAATCTGGGGATTACTTTAAAGGGGACAAGATAGTTATTGATGAATAAATAAATACTTTTTAAAAAAATTGAAAAGTATATTTTTATCAGCCCTGGTATATACTTGTGGTTCTGTTACGTTTATTAGTGCACCGCGAGAGAGTTTCGTGTGTCCTAGACGAAGTCTTGCAAATTTGATTATATCTCTTCTGCTTAGCTTATCTGCAGTATTCCTAAGGTATCAATCGTTAATCTTTCGAAGTTAGTTGTCTTATAACAATAAGGCGTCAAGTTAAATAAATCCCTTTCGCAGGAGAAAAAGTTTTTTGCATAGTTTTAAATGTCTTTTGCATTAGTATTAGGCGTTGCTATAAGGGGAGAATTGAGTGTTTCCGTGGCTGATGAAACAGCGAATTCATTCCCCGCAAGGTTTGATATTGCTTTTAGCGATGACAATGAATCCGTACATATTGCAAAGAAACCGTTTTTGTGCCGTAACTATTTAATAGCTACTTCTAGCTTTACTTCTGCTGTAAAAATTGAAGTATAAATTATGACTAACGCCATTTTAACAATGGTATTGCTCGTAGTAATAGCGTAACCTACTGCGTTGTTCATTTTGGAGGCATCAATATACACAGAATAATTGTTGTTTATATCTAGGATTTCTTGAAACATTTTCTTGCATATTTGTGGGTTTGTCATATATTTCTGATATATGTATGTTAATGTTGGTATTAACAGAATCATGACAAAAGTGACATTGCGGCTTTATTTTTAAGTTGGTTAGTGGTAATTTTAGTTGATATTTCTAGATTCCTGCCGATCTGGATAATATTGTAAATGACTGATGGTACCTTTGGTGTTTTTTTGTATTTATAAACCCTATGGATTATGTTGTCAAGTGGTGTGTCTGTGCTATTATATTGTTCTAATGGCAATTTGTTACACTCATAAAGCATGTTTGAAACAGGTGTTTAACAAAAGACGCAAATTGCACTACGTAGTGCTGCATTAATTTTCGTTTTAATTATTTTAAGATTAGAGTTTGGTGCATTTCCAAAAACAGGGTAAAGCGTAGTTAAGTTTCGACAGAAGAAGAGTTTTTGCGGTTGATACTAAGATTAAGGTATTACAATAGATTTAGTGCTAGATAAATATTTGATAACGTTAAGTGATCTCGTTGCCAAATTATCCATCTGTTTTCCAGTTAAGCTTTTTGTTAATGAATAGAAAGAGATTTTTGAGGCTATCAACTGTAATAAGCTGATTATAACCTAAAATTGTGCTAGAGCAGTTTTTCCACTTACATATATGTAGACCCTTGTATTTAGAAGTCAATAAAAGAGTACATAGCAAATTTTTTGATGGTGTTAAAAAGATCCTCCAGGTTGATTGTAGGATTTTTAATCTTGCATTAATCTTTAATCTTGGTTTTGAAACGATTTTATTTACTTTTACGATAATTTTTCTATTTGTCATAAAATTTTTTTAATAATTTATTATTCTTGGGCCTTCCTTTCATTCTACTAGCTGATCGATAATTGCGTGCATGCCTATTTTGTCAAATGCTTTTTCAAAGCCTAGAGATATAATCGTCATGCGCAATTTACAAGTTGATAATCTACGTAGAGTAGAGCATCAATTGGTGATTTGCCTTTCTTAAAACCAAATTGACGACTACCGAGAAGTTTGTTGGCAATGGCAAGCCACCGCAGCCTGCTTGCTATTACTTTTGAAAGGCATGGGTTCAGTGATACAGGTCGATAGAAATTTGGTAGCGTTTTATCTGCTTTTGGCTTTATTATTGGAACTATGAGGCTTGTCTTATATTGTTGGGGAATGATGCTTTTGAAAATGTTGTTAAAGAAATATAAAACCCGTTTGTTCAACTCTTGTGGTAATTGTTTCAACATGATGCAACTTTTCAGTACCGGGACTTTTTCCTATAAGCTCTGAAGAACGAAATTATACTCAGTTGCACATATTATAGTAAAGGAGTAGCTTTGCTGTTTCTGAATTGCTGAGGAAAATTGTTATCTGCTACGATATTGGACCAGAATTTACCTAGAATGTTAGCTATCTCATACCTATTTGTAGTTGGTAAATTATTAGTTATATGTTAACTATGAATAGATTGCAAAGTTTTGTAGCCAGAAAAGTTGAAAATATTTTTCCACAGTCGATCTATTAATGTGGTTGGACTAATTGTAGACGTGAGATCATTCAAAGATTTGTTATAACTCTGTTTAACTCAGCGTTAAATTTCTTAAAATTAAGAAGATTTTCAGTATTTGTACTTCTTTTGAATTTATTCCACGCGGTGTTCTTTTTCTCTCAAGATTTTCGAGGTTTTGGTTCCACTAGTGGAACCAAATATGCTTGCAAATATGTTTGGAATAGATATGTTTGCAGCTTTCAATACAATTTTGCGGATGTTTGAAGCCTGTATGTTTATATTATCAGCTATTGGTTTTTCAGCCGTAAACGCTGAACAGTTATTATAAAATTTTTTCACAGTCGACTTTTTGAAATTTGGCTTAACTAATATTTGGCTGGCATTTTGGCATAAGTTTAGGGAGTTAATTAATGGAAATTGATCACTTGCACTAAAGTTTTCAATTGTTTTCCATTCTGAGATTGCGGGCAGTTAAGGAGTACAAAATGTAATGTCAATATGTCATAGGGTACCGTGTGTACTCAAATGAAAATAATGAATTGAGATTGATTTATAAAGTACTCAACAATTTTTCTTCTTTGCTTGTTTTTGTTCGATCCCCAAGCATTTAAAATCACCTGTTATAATTGTTTGTGATGTCAACTTTCCAAAAACCTTTTTGTAAATTTTGTGTCTGTATCCTTATCTGAGCGTTGTAAGTTTGTGTTCAACTGATCTGTGGATCAGAATAGCTGCATCACAATATTTAGTAGGCGAAGAGTTTTCAACATAAATATTATAGTTTACTAGAATGGGTATATTTGTTGGAGAATGTATATGGGTTTCCATTTTTAATTTATTTTTGAATCATTTGTCAAGTAGTAAACCAATGTTAAAAAATTTTTGACCGTCCATATTGTACGTATTGTCATGGCAATAATGCGTTTGGTCAAGACAATGGTTAAGATTAGAATAAAATGTTTAGTTGTGGAAATAATATGGTTCACCGAGGTTGGTAGGGATAATCATTTTATTGCACAGGCAACTGCATGGTTAGATTTGACAACTATAAGACAACTTATTATCTTGATAACCATATAATGTTATTAATCCATATAATGATTATTCAGCTAGCTTGTTTTCCTTAGAGTTTAGTATGGTAGATTAAGAAATAAACTAGTTTTTTTAAAAAGCAAGCTTAAAGGTAATATTGCTGGTTACAAATATAATATGATGCTCTTTGAGTATTGTCTACTTGACAAACCATGTTTACTTTTTTTAGAGCTCTTACAAATAACATCTTTAAGTATTTCGCAAATTTTTGTGTTTAAACACAATTAAATACAACTTTTCCCAAAGCAAAAAGAGCTACATCATATAAAATATTGTTGATTTCGAAATTGAGTTCACACAATCAATTTTAAGAAATAAGAAGTGCATGTTTGTACAGCTCGTTCTGTAGAAATATTGCTGCTGTTCGCGATACTGTGGCTGAAGAGCCGACTACCATAACTTGTCGTCGTGTCCAACAATTGCACCTCTCCCGCTCGACGATGATATGACTAGCTATTATGCATAAAGACTTGCATTTACACGCTTACAACGTGCAATTGACTCAAGAACTAAAGCCTTTTGATCATTCCAAGCGGCCTCATTGGTCCGAATGTTGGCAAGAAATGGCAACAGTGGATGACCAATTTTCGAAAAAAATATCTTCAGTGATGAGGCATATTTTTGCCAATAATCAGAATTATCGCATTTGGGCGAATGATAATCCAAGAACGATTGTCGTAAAACAGGAGTTTTTGGGCTGGTGGCATCATCGGACCATATTTTTTCCAAAATGTAGTCGGAGTTGCAGTTACTGTTTTTTTTTTTTTTTAACTTGGACCAGTACTCAGGGGATAACCCCGACATATGCAGTGCATTGTAGCAGAACTAGGAAAATAAGTTGTGAGGAAGGGGAAATAGGGAGTAGTATTTATGAACATTTGACTTGAACTTTCCAACGTTATAACAGACAGGAAACACGTTTGTAGGTAACTTATTTCATAGGCGAAGCGTGCGGCCAAAAAATGAATTTTCTCTGTAATGCGTTGAACGATTCCGCGGGCAATCGACCACAAAAGGATGGGCCCTGGACGATAACCGCGTGTTATGTAAAAATGTGTGGGTTCGGGAACAAGATCCCTAGTCTCGTTAGAGCAAAATCCATTGTAGTAACGGTAGAACACTGTGTCGATGCTTCAGTGTGTCAATAGAGTTAGATACCCTACTGTCACCGATTAGCTTCTTCGCCCTCCCCTGCACACGATCGAGTAACCCCAAAATAGACTTTGAGGCACCGGCCCAAACGTGAGAGTTGTATTCCATATTTGGTTGGACATAGGTGGTATAAATAGTAAGGAGATCGGATGGAGTGAAGTACAACTTACACCGTTTCAAAAACCCAATGCAGTTGAATGCTTCTTTAGAGACATGAAAAATGTGTTCATTCCAGCGAACATCACACTGTATCTTCATTCCAAGAACATCAAGAGAATCCGATTCCTCAATATTTATACCGCATCCGATTCCTCAATATTTATACTATCCATGAGTACAGATGAAACAGCACCTGCCGTCGTATGTTTGTATGTTAATAAACAACACTGGGTCTTACGAGCGTTAAAAGCGGCTCTGTTTTTACGACCCTATTCGGATATTAATAGAAGATCACTATTCTGTGAGCCATTCATATTTTGCCTATAGGCAATGATCTCGGATAGGCTGGGCCTATTACTGAAAGAGTACGAATGTCAAATGCTGCTGTCATCTGCGAAAGAGTGTATAGGGTTGAAAGTTGGAAATAGAAGGTCACTGACAAAAATAAGAAAAAGGGTTACGGTACGTGTGAATTAATCTTGAACTCGTTTGATGAGCCCAATCTATAACAACTCGTATAGTGCGGTCTATGAATGGTATTCGCTATCAGGAGATAATAACGTACTTTTTATAGCCTGGATGGGAAGATATGGATGTGCATGATACATGGTTTAACGGGACGGTGTCACTTGGCACACAACTAACGAAACAATGGCTGTTTTGCTCGACAAATTTAATTGCTGTGTGATCTCACGTGGCGGCGATGGCAATTGGTCTCCAAGATAATTCTACATATTAACGGATCTATCAATTATGCCTCAGCGTCATCGAAAATTTGAACCATCGGATATATGTATTGCATTTAATTTTTTATAAAATTTCATGTTATCTTTGTTTAGTGCTGAAAACATTTGTACACATCGTACCAGTATACGCAAACTTGTAATGCATTCTGGTTAAATAGCCAGTTTACCAATGTCGTGAGAATAGCAAATCGTCAAAAAATCATCGGTTAGTAAAATTAATCGTTTTAAAATAAAATACATACTTGAATATAGCAAAATCAATCATAATAACATACCAATACATAGGCGTGCAAACATGAAGTTAAATTCATAAGTATACATTTTAGGTATATTTAGTACAAAACGCATTTTGAATAATAAAATTTTATTATTAAAATGTATTGTAAAAGTCCCTCATATACACTATATCTAAGAGTTATGTACGTATTGTTTTACTATGGTCCTTTATTAAATGTTTTAAGTATTCTTTAGTACATAAAATTACTTCTGAAAATAGTTTCTTCAACTAACTTCCCACTTTATGTTTGTTGTTACATGGATGCAAAGTCTCATATTCGTAGAAGAGTACTACTAGCGTAATATTTTTACTCAGAACTTGGTCAAAAAGGAAAACTTATTGAAAACTGATTTTTGATACTTTATTAAAGGAGTCAGGTATTTTCATGTTAGTATCAGCAAACAAATTTTTCAAGTTTAATGGGCATCTTTCTATGATGAAATAAGAAAATTATTTGATTATATAAAAAAACCCTTTCTTCTTTTATAATTTGTGCTGTAAGATTTAAAATTTTGAATTTATCTTTAAATTTAAATTCCATAAAATATCACCACTCACTTTTACATAAAAAGTTATGCAATTTTTAGGTTAAAATTTTAAAAAACCCTATTTACATATGATCTTTTAAATATATACATACTAAAATATACTCCCAAATAAATATCATATAAAATTTCAGTGGTATATACATATTTACATACACATTTGTTTTACTACCGTTTTATACCAGAAATATTGGTTTCATTTCCTACATAAATTAATGTATAAAAATGTAAAACCAAAGTTGCTTGAAAGATATGAAGTTAAAGATTTGATTTACAAAAATTGTCAAAAGCAGAGCTTAAATCGTCAAATCATCAACGTGCTATTTTCAGCAGCTAAAATCGTCGAATTCACAATAAATCGTCAAATATGCCAATAGTGCTTCCAACATATTTTTACGACTTATCGCCTTGCAATTCTTTCTTCTTTTAAAATTAAAGAAATATCTGAACTATAATATATTTTACTAAATCGAAGACGTTGTCATAGAAATATTTTGCCAAAAACATATGTAATTACTTTTACAAGTTGATTCGTTTTTGTGTTTTAAAATAAATGAATTTTTATTTTTTGGTATAGAACAGATACAAACTTATTTTTGAGGTTTAACAAGGATATTAAGTCGTATTTGTGTTTTTTGTTATGCATTTAATACAAAATGGTTTGTGGTCAAAAGGAATTATCTGTATTTTTTTCTTAAACAGTTTTACCATTATAATTCTTTTGAAATAACGCTCATAAAATTCACTATTTTACAATGAACTACTGATTAATATCGCTATGTAGTGGAAAGTGTATATACAATTGTTGTCGGCTGCAGTTTTGGATTTTTCTATTCAGGCTTTATTTATTAGTTTGTTAATGTCTCAATTTGCAGCATAAACATTTTATGGCTTCAAAGTTGTGATTTTTTGCTTCTAGTAGAGTTTTTTTAGCCAAGCTATTAAAAGGGTATACAACTGCAACGTGCTAAGCAAAGCCAAGCGGCAAGGTTATGGTAAAAGAGAATGGGGGAGGGGTAAGGCAACAACAAGTCTTGTAATGTTGTCAAAATGAAATATGTATAAATTTAGAAAAAAAGTTTTATTGTAGGCGTTAAAGGTCTTCAAGCTTTACTGCATTTAACGGTCTTATATATATTAGTGCTCAATTAAACTAAGTGTTAAATTTTAAATGATTTTTTTATTTCCTTACACTCTGTCAGTGCATTGGAGGCAAGTTTAGTATAAAAATAAATACCAATCTTAATAAAAATTTCAAAAATTATTTAAATATTTTTAAATACGTACAGTTATTGCAATTTCAATTGTTAGATATTTTACTTTTTATTTAGTGGTACTTAATTTGTCAATTTTGATTTACGGTTGTCAAACACATCTATATGACTCTTTTAATGCTTGATATTTTTTTATTTGTTAGAAAATTGTGCAAGTTAGAATGTTTTACGTTAATCACGTAATTTGCTTTGGAATCTCAGTTGCGAATACTTCAATCTATGGAAATTCTCTGGGGAATTGCTCTGACAATAAAGGATATTAGTTTACAGTTTAATCGAACAAGTTTGTTTCTTTTTTTGTGCCTGTAAATAGAACGAATTGATGAGTTTACTAACAGTTTCGCAAACAGTTGTACTGGCTTTTAATAATGGCTAAGTAAAATTGTTAAACTAAGGCGTTTGGAATTTAAAAGATCTTTGAATGAAAATTATGTAATCAAATGAATAATTGCGCAATTGTAATACGATCAACTCTGGTAAAGAAATATTCTCTAAGTTAAGGAATTTGATGGGTGCATGTTCGATGCCATGGGAGAAACTGAGAATGTGATTATTGATATTTATGAATGAGATAAACGCTTACTTATATTAAATTGCTTGTGTACTCGTATGCAATCCATAACTGCAAATTAATGGTTGGTAATCAGCGAACGTAATCGATGAACTAAAAAGACAGTTGCAATTGTAAAATTTTGTAATCTCAAATGCAAAATATTACGAATACAGTACTCTCTAAGTAAATATACGCAGCATATTTGAAGAACTTTTCAGAAGAGCTAAAACACGATATGGCGCATGGTAAAACATTTTTCTCCGGACCTGCAATTGGTTTTTGAGTAAGCCGTTATAAGCGAAGCCGGTGTTATATTACAAAGTAAAAACTAATTGTCATGATGAAAGCCATTAAAGGTATTAAAACAGGTGGCATGTCATAACGTCCAGTGACATAGAGTCCATGGACGTTATGACACACTTAAAAGTGTCATAAGGTCCATGGACGTTAAGACACTTTTGAAAGTGACATATTGTCCATCACGGAGGTGTCGTAACGTCCGTGGACACTATGGCACTTTGCGGAGTGTCATAACGTCCATAACTTAAGTAATAATAAAAAATTTTTATAAGTTGAACATTTTGATTTTAATACCTTATCATAACTATATACGAGTATATGAACGTATAGGTACACAAAGAGAAAAACGACGTTCTTTAATTTATTCTTTAATTTGTCAGCGAATGATAATGCATTTCTCGCTAAATTGTGAACACATCGTTGTCAAACTGTGAATATACCGCCGTCAAATTGCGAATAGATGGCACAAAAATACCGCTATTAAATTGAGAATGTCTTGTTGTCAAGATGAGATCGCTTTGTTCAATTAAGAACGAATGTTCTCAAAACGACAACACCTTTTGTCACCTGATATGATTTGTTTATAGTTTTACCATTACGTTTCTAAGTGCTGTTGTCTAAAAAGAAATATATATGTGCATATATAATAATAAAGGGTGTTTTTTTAAGCTAGATAGAACTTTAAATTGTAAAAAGTAACACAAAAAATTAAATTTTGATGAAACATTTTTTTTATTTGTTTCAGTATACTCTGACAAATCATCATGAATAGACTCACGCTTGAACAACGCTACGAAATTATCCAAATTTACTTTGAAAATCAGACGCAAAATTGTGTTCAGCGATGAGGCGCATTTTTGGCTTAACGGGTTTGTTAATAAGCAAAATTGCCGCATATGGAGTGAGACCAATCCACAAGAGACCCTACAGACTCCATTACATCCAGAAAAATGCACTGTTTGGTGCGGTTTTCATGCTGGTGGCATCATCGGACCTTATTTCTTCAAAAATGAGGCCGGAGCTCGCGTTACGGTCAATGATCGTTACCGCACCATGATCAATGATTTTTTGTTTGAAAATATGGATGACATTGATCCGGAGGAGATGTGGTTTCAACAGGATGGCGCTACGTGCCATACGGCGAACGCAACCATCGACTTACTGAAATCAAAATTTGGCGATAAGTTGATTTCGAGAAATGGACCTGTCAATTGGCCTCCAAGGTCGTGCGATTTGACACCTCTCGATTATTTCCTGTGGGGCTACGTGAAGTCACTGGTTTATGCTGATAAACCAGCAACAATTGACGCCTTGGAGGCCAGCATTGTTCGTGTTGTTCGTGACATACGGCCAGCAGTGCTCGAAAAAGTGGCCCAAAATTGGACGTCCAGAATGCGCTTCGTCAAGAACAGCCGCGATGCCCATATGCCCGAAATCATTTTCAAATGTTAATGTCACGTATTGATCTTTCGAATAAAAAAAAATTTTGATTACAATTTAATTTTTTGTGTTATTTTTTACAATTTCAAGTTCTATCGGGCTTAAAAAAACACCCTATATAAAGGACAAGCAATTTGATTTATCTGATAAGCAAACAAATGAAAGAAAATTGTTTTATGTATTGATAGTAATATTAAAAACCTCAGATACTGATATATGTATGTGCAATGTCCAATTGCTGATCAAGTTTTATGTTTTGATAGTCTTTATTACTTTGCATTGGTTGATCACTCATAAAGGAAGTATGAAGGAGAAATCGGCGCCGATTTTGACTTGTTCTCCTGGTAAGAAATGTAATTCAACTTTGCCTTTGCTATAAAAAAATTTTTGAACGTGATATACTCCTAAATATATCTCAATAAGCGATTATTTATTTTGATAATAAAGTACTTTTTACTTCTGTGAAAACTCATTTATGAAAAAAACTCAACTTTTGGTTTGATTTTTCAAGGGAATATTAATTCGTAGATTTAAAGAGAATATAAACAAATTCTGTATTGAAATAATTACTTCTTTAATCAAAAAGAGTGAAAGTGTTAATTTCTTTTAGGTAATATAAGCAAGAGTTACGCATCAAAGTTTTGCCAACGAAAATGTGGGCCAATTTGATAATGGGAACGGCTTTTATTGGTTCACATTATCACTGAAACATACGGTTATCTTCATATACAAATTCTTTTCTAATTATTGACCTTATGACATTTTTAAAAATGACATAATGTCCATTTGCAAAGTGTCACTATGCCCATGGACACTATGACATTTTCAAAAGTGTCTTAACGTCTATGGACCTTATGACATGCCACCTTAAAACAATTGTAAGGAGGGTAGTTGGAGCCAGATATATCACAGAACAACAAATGCTTCACCGAAACTTCAGAGTTCTAATCCCGTCCGAGCAAAATGTGTTGTAGTAGTGATAAAACTGTAGCGATACTCTAGTCAATCAATAGATTTGGATGCCCTACTGTCACTTATAAGCTCCTTCGCTTCCTCTTCTATACGGTCGAGTAACCTCAAAATAGAAATTGAGGCACCGGCAAACACATGACAGTTACATTCCATTTTCGGTCGGATATAGGTGGTATAAATAGATAAGGAAATCGAATGGACTTTATATTTTACACTTTTTATATAATCGAAAATATGTTCTCTGCAACGAACATCTCACTGAATTTGCATTCTAAGAACGTTAAAAGCAAGCGATTCTTCATAGTTTTTATGCTTATTAATACTAGTTGCAAATCTTCCTGACTGAAATAATACTTTTATGAGAAATAACCAAATTTAATATTTTAAAACAAAGTTGTATTCCATTAAAAAAAACAAAATTGTCAGAACGATGTAATATATATATATTAATTATGAAAACTAACACAAATTGCAATATACAACACCAATTAGAAAGAGTTTGAGTTTGAAAAAATTTAAATTTTTGTTTTAATACATACCAGGTAAGTGGTCCAATTTTGTGTCCCATTTTAAACAAGCGATTTGTTGTAAATATGCAAACGTATGCCGTTTGCGTTCCAGATTGATTGCTGAAATTCACTTGACGTTCACAAGTTATTTCAGTGTTTAATACAATAATGCGTTTATAACTCTTAAATATAGCAAATAAGGAACTTTCAAAATACCTTTTATTATAAGAAATCTTATTTAAAAAAATATGATATGTACAAGAATACTTACGGCCGTGTTCATAAAAAATATTTTATGTATATTTATTAAAGTTTTATTTGATACATTTTGTATAGAAATTTGTCAAATAACCATGTAATAAAAAATATATTTTTTTATGAATATGACCTTAGAATAAATATTTATTTATTTATTGAATAACTTAGTAATAATTAAAAATTAAAAAGTAATAAAGGTGTGAGCACTAGATTCTAGAGCCATCGGCTCACTTATGAAAATATCTTCATATTTGTACTACTATATACTCGTATTTGTAGTTTATTGTTATAGCTTTCTCATCAAAGGCAACCATGAATTGGTTTTGCTATATTTTACCCGTTTAAAATATATACATTTTATTCCAAAACGATTAATTTGACTAGCTGACGATTTTGTTTCCCGAATTGCCGATTTTAAATATATATGTATATATATATATATATATATATATATATATATATATATATATATATATAAAATTCAAGCACACTAGTTGAGGAAATAAATAATCAAAAAGTGACTTAACTTGCTACTTGGATGTGTGAAAATAAATTTCGAATTAAATATGCGTTCTATCTATGTATCTCACCATCATCGCGCGTTGTATCTATGTATCTCGGTGCATCTATGTATCTCGCCATCATACTCAGGAAGTCCTTTATATTTAGATTGGTATTTCGTAGACAGCAGATTATATATTTACAAAGAAAACGACACTATAAATTGCCTAAAGACGTTAGACTTGACAGCGATCACAGCGCTCTTCAAACATAAGTTGCAAAGAACTCGAGAAAGGAGCCTTTGCAGTTTTTAAAAGCAAATTCTGAGTGTTTTTTAATTAAGGAAAACAAAATGGAACAAATTTTATAAATTATTGTATTTATTAAAGTATTGATTAGAGATTTGTTAATACTAAACATCTGTCATATAGACAGCATCAACAAACTCCTTACGAATGCAATTTCCGCAACAGTGTCAATATATGAGGGCAAAAATAATCTTCAGCACCTTATCATCCCAGTTATTAAAAAATTACCATCTGAAAAAAGCAAATTACTGACAGCCATTAAGAAACATAAACGACTCGAACAATACTTTCAACAATTGGTCTTCAGTTTACCACAAGAATGATAGAATACATGATTACGACAACACTCACACAAAACTGAAATCTTCTGCGCATGTTGGTCAAATGACGTCATGAAACAATGCAAACACAGTCCATATGATTTTTAAATACATACACGTACTCTTGCATGGAAAATCATGCGCATGGCGTAATCTCTAGTTTTATCATTCTTGAGTTTACTAAAACCAAATTAAGAGTAGTGAAATAACTGTTACAAGATAGTTTTTGGAACACTATTATTAATCAGTTTTATAGGCGAATACTCTCAAAATGGTGTACAAAAAATTCTTCTGATATGTTCTCTGAGATAATTAACCAATTTCGTGAACAAACACCATTGGAACTTTTAAAGATTTCTGTAGATAATACAAATCTATTAAACAGAGTCAATTTACCCTAATGCATTCTAGGAAATTCATAAGGGACTATAAACATATATTTAATGTCACCGGAACATATTTAGAATAAGTCTATGCAACAAAAAACATTGACAAAAGAAATAATATCCATACACAGCCTAGTAATTGCTTCACTTCGGTTTTACATAATAGACGTCCGAATACAAACCAAATAACATTAGTAGAGCTTAACGACTGTAAAAAAGCAAACAGTATGAATCAGACCGATGATAGTGATCACTTTATTACACAAGAAGATATGTTATACATATTGGCAAAACTAAAGGGGTAGTTGTCTTCGTATGGAGTATGGATAATGTACCAAATATTATTCTAAAACGAAATCGAAACACATTTATTTGTGAATACCTGACACTTTTTAATAATATGCTTAATAATACACACTTTCCACACTCATGGAAATATGTAAAAGTAGTTATAGTACCTAAAAAACCGGAAAGATAACAGCAACCCAAAAAACTTCAGAGCGAGTTATTGACTTCCAAACATAAGTAAAGTTTTTGAAATATGTACGAATAACATCATATCTAAGACCATGCAAAATAAGAAAATTGTAAGTGAAAAGCAATTCGGTTTTAAATACTGGCGGTATACACGGTACATGTAATTAACATATTAGCTTTAAATGTAAACTGGAACTTAAACAAAAAACACTGTAATGAGGTATAACTCATAGATTTTGAAAAGGCATTTGATAACATATGGACCCGCCTTGGTATACAAGTTATTATACTTTAAATTCCCCCCACACTTGGTACTTATGTTATACGAAATATTGAATAATAAGCTATTTGTAATACATAATAATAATAAAAAGAGCTCATGTACATTTAAAATGAACAATGGGCTTCAACAAGGAACTGTTAATGCCCCGATTTCATTCAGTTTTTACGAGTATATACATGATTTTCTAAACAGCGTTGAAATTATAATTGGGATTGTAGACGATGTTATTAATGGAAAATTTCAAAATCTTTAAACCACGGTTGAAAAATGCGTTTCTGATTGGAATATGAGTATCAATGTGGATAATTTGAAATTCCGGCCCAAGTATTTTTTGTGCCCGTACGATTTGTATGTTCTATTTCTCAGGATGCATATCTTAGTCAAAAAAAAATAACAACTTTTTTTCAATAGTAAAATAACATAACAATATATTGCATATTGAAAAACTTACAAAATTATTGATAATATAAAAAAACAAAAGCAGTTCATAGATTTTTTTGTACGTAAGAAACCGCAGTCTTTTGTTCTGAAAAAGGTACACGTATATAAAGCAGATGTAAATAATGTAATAACAAAAAAACATTTGTTTCAGATTTCTAAAATATAAATTAAGTTATAAATTGACAAAACAAGCAATTAAGGCAGCTTTAAAGCTGCGTTGCTAACAATAATAAAAGAATAATAATAAATTAAAAATAATAATAATCAAAATAAAAACAATTTAAGCAATTCATTTTACATGAAATTAAAATTAAATTAAAGGAATCCTTCTCGGAAGAAAGCTACAAATCCTCATCGCATTTTTCGCACCGAGTTCGAATGCGACTATTACATTTTTGGAAACGGCAAGCTGTCTTAAGGTTTTCGACCACGGGCCAATAGCCACTTCCAATATTTTACTATTTTCCGGTAAAGCAGAACATCTGGTATTAGTTCTTATTGGTTCTTCCTGCTCTTCTTCGAGCAGCTGCATAAATTTTCTTTTTGCCGTGCATAGCAAAGTTTCTGCAACTTCCAGTCGATAAAAACGTAGCACATTTTTGTATTGCAGTCAACACGGTACTCCATCCAAGAATACACTAGATAATGAAGTCATTAAATTTTTAAGTCTAACTGGCCGAGGCTTATTGCGAAAATACTGGGGAAGCCCAACAGGCAATCTTCCATGAAATGGTATCATCTGCTCAGCAATGAAAAAGGTACCTAAATTCCTGTATATGGCAAGGCATCGAGCTCTGACAACATCAACTATGGGCTGAATCTTCCATAAATAGTTTGATCGCGTTTCTTCTGAAGTTTCAGCAGTATCAACAAAATGCAGACATTCGTTTTCTTGCCATCTTTTCACACACAATATTTTTGTCAAATTTCTGCTCCCAGTACAATCGCAAGCGAGGAAGTTTAGCACAACCAAAATAAAATTGAGCATCATAAAATTGTTTAATTTCTGATGCATCTTTTATAGCTCCGCTTGCTGAAAATGATCATCAGTAAAATACCATTCAAAGTATTTAATTGGCAGAAGAGGGTCTGCTGGCTGGTGGTAAATATCATGTAGTATAATATTTACAGGGTTGAACATTCCTCTTTTCCATAATAATGGCCTCGTTTGCTCAACTGCACTATTGGTATCAGCATTATTTGCCTTCGTTTGCTCAACGGCACTATTGGACTCAGCATTATTTATTTCGTTTACTTCTGTATCAGAGCTGGCCACGTATTTCATCGTCAAACTCATCCGATGAACTGTCCTCTTCAAGATCTGGCAAACCGCAAAGTAATTGAAGAACTTCTTCTACATCATTTGTATTGTAAAAACTGCTGCTTAAGAAAAAACTTAAGAGGTGAAAAAACTTAAACTATAACCCGATGTACAAATGTACAAACCAAAAAATCTAATTTAAAATTTATAAAGTTCAACAAAAATGCAAAAAATATTTTATATGGTTTATATTCCAAACTTAGTATTTCTCATGGCTGAAAATTGGAACACATATTTGGGAAACCAGAAGTTGTATTACCTATTATTAGCTATAGAAGTGCGGTGCTACCAAAATTCATTAAGCTATCTTAAAATTAGAAACTAAATTAAACCTAACTTCCAATAGTGTAACATTAAACCATTACAAAACAAATTACAAAATCAAATATATTTTATATGGTAAAGGCTTTTATTTGAATAATTTATATTTCAATCAATATATCAAAGCGCCAATTAACCGATCAAATAAAAATTCAAACTTCTGAATACTTTACATAATCAGGCAAAACACATTGGCCCAATAACCTTCATTTAGTGCCCCATGTCTTAGCTTTTCTTTTAACGTATGATTTGTGTGAAAATTCTAAACTCGGTGCCTCGATGGCTGATTTGGTAGAGTACTCGACCAACAGTCTCGAGGTCGCAGGTTCGATTCCTGCCACAGACCCTGGGTGTTACTGCAGACAAGCAAAAAAGCTTCGCAGTTTTTGTGTTTGTTAAAAAAAAAAAAAAAAAAATAGTTGACGTTACATTAATTAAAGTGATCACTAAAAAAAAAACAAGTGAATGTGGCAAAATTATTTGCTGTATAATGCTTCGTTTCACAATATTTCATATTTTAAATCTTTTGTATGGTTGTCAGTTAAACTCAAAACTTTTTATTTTATTTTTTTTGCCCCTTTTTAAACCGTATTATAAAGTGTTGAGATATAGCTGTAAAATGAGATAAGATTAATTTAACACTATTCATCATAAAATGCAGCCTTTGACTATGTGTTTGTGTGTAAATGTGTGCAAATCTTTGCTTGTTAAATTACATAACAAATTTGAAGCTAAACGATCGCATAATTATGACAACCAAGTGTCAAGTTCAACAAATCATTTCCACATTTGTTTTCGTAGTTTGACTTAAATCTGTTTATATAGAAAATTTTATTTAAAGATTCCCTGGCGTTGTGCCATTGTTGGCATTATTTTGTATTCTTACAGCTTCTTAAGAAAATATCATAATTTGGATTTGTTATGGTAATCTTTCAGTTAGACTTAGCAAATATTTAATAGTTTACACGCCTATTTTGACGCCTGTTTATGTAGAATATTAACTTCTCTTTTTGAGAATAAGAAGAAGAAAAAATAATATGCAAAGAATAAGATTTTTTTTCATATTTTGCTATACTCTGTGATGCTTTATATTTTATCTATAGAGAATTTTGTAGTAGTAGTTTCTTTAAACCGTTAAACGCCTACACTACAAGCTGTCGCCTATAAATAAAATACAAAATAATCTTATAGAGCAGAACAGTAACACTTTTGTGTTAAAAGATATGCAATCAGTTCAAGCTCATGACTTAAATATTTCTAAAAGCGTGCTTAAGATTTTTTTGCTGCATTGTGCTGGATTGGTATCCTTTTTTCTTGTTTGTTTGCTTTTTTCCTCTAACTTGTCTTTGGTTTTGTCTGACTTAACTGACATTTTGCTTGTGGTCACTTTTCAAAAGTATTCCATTCTTTAAAATAGCATTTGTTTTTTGTTAATATTATATTTCTAAACCTCTTCCCGTGCTAAATAAAAATTAACATTTTCATAATTTTTTACAGATTGTAAGTGTGTGTGTGCCTATGTGTGTGTGTAAATGCTTAGATATACTATTTTTCAGGCAACAAAAACTAAACTATTCTTTAGTCATCAGTTAATGTTAAAGTTTTAAACACGTTCGCGTGTCGTTTATCATTTTTCCTCTCTTTTTCATAGCGATTTGTTCTGTACGTATTTGGTTTTGTATTGTATTACTGCCTGAGCTCATAAAAAATTATTTAGGTCACCTCTGTTGCATATTAACTTATCAATAATTCAAAGATTTTTCAAAATTTGCTTTTTTAAGCAGAAAAAATGTGTTCTTTTTTTTGAACTATTCTTCTGGGTAAACATGTATAATATTGTATATTTCTTTTTATTATATAATGGAGCCTTAAACAATATTATGCAATGGGAGTTTTCTTTTCTATTTATTCTATTTTGAAACTGGAATGCTGTAATATTTATTATGGTTTTGTGAGACGTATTTGCTTCGCTTAAATTTCTTTCATAGACAATGCAACAAAAAGCAAATGGTAATAATGCCTTAAATGCGTTTTGAATTATTTAATAAATGTATGTATTACGATGGCTTCATTGTATTGAGCCGACATTGCATACGAATACATATAGTCATATTTTGTTCAAAAAACTTTTACTAAGTTATTCATGAAAATTTCAAATTCTTTATTATTTGCTATTAAAGTCGTATTTGACTTATAAGCACGTTTCATATACTGCCTATACTCTGATTAGTAGAGGCGTTTAGGTATTTTTTGTGTAGCAATATTTTTACTGAGGTAGTTACACTGGGCTGCACAAGTTGTGCTGTTTTTATAAAAAAAATTTTATTGATATATATATATAGATATATCTCTATATCTATATATATATATATATATATATATATATATATATATATATGTATATGTATATATATATATATATATATATATATATATATATATATATATATATATATATATATATATATATATATATATATATATATATATATATATATATATATATATATATATATATATATATATATATGTATATATATTTGGAATTTACTAATATGGTAAATAATGGATTTTCAAATACCAAGTTTTTTTTTTTTTTTTTTTTTTAAATTAAAAGTTAAAAATAAAAAGTAGAACTCTTCTTGCTACACGAGGTAACTGCTCAAGCATTTTACCAGTAATTTGATCAATGCCTGGAGCTTTCCTGGGGTTTGTATTACCGATAATGTTTTCGACATCTTGAAAATTAAATCTCAAAGACAGAGGAGGTCTAACAACACATGGTGGTAATTCCGCTGTATTATTCTCTGAATCATTTGTAATAAAAACGTTTCTCAAATGATCGACATACAACATTCCCTTTTCAGAATCGTTTCTTGCCCAGTCGCCAGTTGAATTTCGCAAAGGTGGCTTACCTATTACGGGTCTTTTTAAACCTTTTGTCGCTTTCCACAAGGAATAATCAGATTGAGGGGTACCATCAAGGCTTTCCAAATATGTTTTAAGGGTAGCCATTCTATGGACTTCAAGCAGATTTCTTAGCTGAGTTATGCATTCCCGTAGCCTAGTTTTAAGCTGGGGCGACCTGCGAAGTTGCCACTCTCTTCTGACTCTTCTTTTTTCTGACAGAAGTTGCTCAATTTCAGATGAATAAGTTCTATTGTTCTCATTTCTAGATCTTAAATGACTAGTGGTAGCATGCTGTACGGCCAGTTTGAGTTTTTCAGAAAAATCGTTAATTGACCCATCAATATTCTCAGGCGTTCTCAAGGCGATATTTTCAGTACAATGTGTGCTCAAAAATTTTTTGTACTTTAACCAATTAACTCTATTGACAGTCAACGGTGAGCCAATCTCTTGGGGGAACGAAACAGAGATTATAGTGGGAGAGTGATCTGATGACAAATCTAATGAAGGCTCCACTTGCATCCACTCTAAAGGAAAATTTTTCGCAACTCCAAAATCTATAACATCTGGAATCTTTCGTCAGTCTGTCGGCCAATAAGTGGGGTGTCCGCTTGAAACCACATCTAAGCCCATTTTGGAAACGGTGTCAAAAAGCACACGGCCTTTCGAGGTAATTAAACGTGATCCCCAAAAAGTGTGTTTAGCATTATAGTCGCCAGCCGCTAAAAATCGAGGCCCAAGTGATTTGAAAAAATTGGAATATTGGCTTTCTGTTATTGAAAATCGGGGCGGTGAGTAAATCGAGGAAATAACGATTTTTTCATGAAAATATTCAATGCATATATTTGTAGCTTGGAGATACTCCTCACATGTCTCGTTCATTAAAAAGTGTTTAATTCTGGATTTTATTAGAATTGCCGATCCTCCGCAAGATCTTCCACGGGGATCTTTAGTGTCATATAATGCGTACCCATTAATTTTGAAATAACTGTTGGTTGTCAAATGGGTTTCAGCAATCATCATTATATTGATCTGCTTTTCCATAAGGAAGTGCTCAAGTTCATTTTTGTGTTGGCGGATGCCGTTTGCGTTCCAGAAACATATTTTTAACCAACTCATTTTTTTAAAATTGCCTGCAAAATAGTGGATTGCATTTGCAGCATTTCCTGCATCATGTTCGTCATGGAAACCGTAAAAGTATTTATAGATTGAACAAGAGTCTGCAGAGTTGCCTCAAGATTGCTAAAATGTTGGTCGGAGTTTTGAGACTTGGGCTCCTGATTCAAGTTTGGTTTATCGGATTTTACCACATTCGCATAAGAAATTTGTTGGGGGTTTTGCACGTTTATATGGCTGGTTGACTGGCGTACCTGGGGAAAATTGCTTGTAGAAATGGTGTTTGTCTGCTGGGGTGGCATATTTAAAATTGATGGCCTATTTGCCATTGAGCTCTTGAAGTGAGTATAGACAGGGCAACCCCTGTAGTTTGCAGTATGGTTACCTCCACAATTACTGCATTTTTTAACGCTCGAGTCAGTCTTAGGTTTTTTGCACTGTGATGTACCGTGAAGATCACCACACACAACGCAAACTGCGGGCAACTTACAATAGGCCTTAGTATGGCCAAATTTTTGGCAGTTTAGGCATTGGACGGGCCGTAAACGCTTATGAGGCTCCTCAACGGTAACCTTACAATGCAAAAGATATTTGAGGTTATAAATTGGATGCACTTCATTCTTTTTCAGGAGAACATCTCTAGGTTCCAATTCAACCCTAAACATGGGTTGAGGAATTTTTTCACGGTTTCTAATATTAACCACATTTTTAATTTTGAAGCCATTGCCTTCTAGTCCGGTTTTGACCTCATTCGTGTCAACAAAAGGGTCAATACCTTTTATAACGACCTGAATACCTTTGGCACTTTTAAGCTGATATGTGTAAAATTATCGTTTCTCCTTCTCTAGAACGTCAGACAACTTTCGGTATTCATTTTCACTCTTTAACTGGATTTTCGTTTCATTGATGCCGCCGTGCTTAACCGATGTTACGTTAAAAGTGTCTTTGCCGATTGCCGCAATAAGTTGTTTTACCAGCTCACTAGAGGTAGGCTCTCGCAAATATATTGGTGGCGGCTTAAAGGTTTTTTAAGATATTGTTGGCTCATCTGTTTGCAATATAGCAAACCTATTACTATCCGTTGCCGAAGTCCTATTATCATCTTTAGAAATTTTCGGTTGAGATGATATTTGAGCTGATTTGGGGCTTCGCTGCCTTTTAACCACGGTTATGTACCTGTCCATGCCTACTTGGGTTTTTGGCTTATCATCAACTATTAAACTAGAAGATGTTTTGTCTTCAGTTGTAACAACAATATTTGGCGAACACGATCGCGGGCGTTTCCTATTTCTTAGAGACAGGAAATTTTCCAATGATTTTTTCACCGATTCTTCTTCAGAAATCCAAAGGTTTTTTCTACCAGAGCTAAGCTCGTTTTCAGAATTACATCTGATAGGTGCACTCATGCAATTAATTGTTTCTATTTTTTATTTACAATTTAAAACGGTATTTAAAAAATGTCACAAAGTCGTTCTTTTAAACAAAAACACTTTGTTCACCATTTTTTAGTTAATCCCGGTTTATTTTTTTTTTACTTTGCGATCAAAAAACAAACATGTCCGTTCACTATCGAAGCTAAACAACGACCAAGTAAACGGATGTAGTCTACACGGATTTTAGCAAAGCACTTGACAAAGTAAACCACGACCTTTTGTTACCCTAGGGATATAATATAGAAATGTTTTATCGATAAATTTGGATGTTCCTTCAAGGAAGCCATCTTGTTCTTCCTCACAGCCAATCGATTCGATTATAAAATCACCTTCTCTGATAACAAATTTCCGGCCATATAAGTAGCTTTCCAGAAGTTTGTGAGTGTTTGTAGGCAAGTTAACTTTATTTTATGCGTCAAACCGTAATGCCACACTTTATTCAAAGATTGGGCAATGGCAGTGAATAGAGCTGAACAATACTTTTTGTCTTCAAAAGTTTGTCTTATAATGTTGACTAGTCTGTGTGTTTGTTTTATGGTGCTATGTTTAGCCCGAAAGCCAATGATCAGGTATACATAGCACATCCTTCAATATTGGATTCAACTTCACCATTAACAATTTTTCTAACAGTTTTGAAATCGTTGGTTGTAGACTTATTGGCCTACGAGCATATGATTTTACTTTAGTGGGATTCTTCCTGGGCGCGGGTATCATAGTAATAATAGACACCTTCCACTCTGCAGGATAATACTCGAGACGTCAAATAGCGTTAGAAATAAAAAGAAGAATTCTTCTAGCTACACCAGGCATTTTGCCAATAATTTGATCAATACCAGGAGCTTCCCTGGGGTTTGTGTTACAAATAATGTTTTCGACATCTCGAAAACTAAGTCTTACAGATACAGGCGGTCTAACAAGATATAGTGTTATATCATTTGCGGTAAAACCATTATTCAAATGGTTAACATACACTATCCCCTTTTCAGAATCGCTTCTTGCCTAGTCTCCAGTTAAAGTACGCAAATGTGGTTTACTTATTACGGGGCTTTTCAAACCATTTGCCGCTTTCCATAGATAATAGCCAGATTGAGGAGTACCGTCAATACCTATCAAATAAATTTTAGGAGAAGCCATTTTTTGAATTTCAAGCAAATATCTTAATTGAGTTATGCACTCCCCTAGCCTGCTTTAAAGCTGTTGAGACCTGCGAAGTTGCCGCTCTCTTCTATCCCGTCTCTCTGAGAGAATTTGTTCAACTTCAGACGAATATGTTCTGTTACTCACATTTCTGAATTTGGTATGGCTAGTGGTAGCATGTTGTACGGCCAGTTTAAGGTTTTCAGAAAATTAGTTAATTGACACATTAATATCCTCACAGGTTCCCAAGGCAATATTTTCCGTACCATGAGTACTCAAATATTTTTTATATTTTAGCCAATTATAGATTATAGTGGGTGAGTGATCTGATGACAAATCTAATGTAAGCTCCACTTGCACCGATTCTAAGGGAACATTTTGTGCAACTCCAAAACTATAACGTCTGGGATCTTCCGTTGGTCTGAAGGCCAATACGTCGGGTGTCGACTTGAAATCACATCTAAGCACATTTTGGAAATAGTGTCAAAAAGTACGCGGCCTTTCGGGGAAATTAACCATGTTCCCCAAAATGTGTACTATGCCTTATAGTCATCTGCCGCTAAAAAACGACGACCAAGAGTTTTCAAGAAATGTGAACATTGAATTTCTGTTACTGAAAATTGGCGCGGTGAGTAAATCGAGGAAACTACAAATTTTTCATGAAAATCTTTAGTGTATATATTAGTTGCTCGCAGATACTCCTCACGTGTCTCGTTCAGTAAATAGTGCTTAATTCTGTTTTTATTCGAATTGCTGATTCTCCACAGGATCTTCCACGTGGATCTTTAGTGTCATATAATTAATTTTGAATTAAATGTTGGTTGTCAAATGAGTTTCAGCAATCATCATTATATCGATTTGCTTTTCCATAAGGAAGTGCGCAACTTTATTCTTGTGTTAGCGAATGCCGTTTATGTTCCAGAAACATATTTTTAAACAAATCATTTGTTTAAAATGGCCTGTAAAATAGTGCATTGCATTTTTAGTATTTCCTGCATCATGGTTGTCATAGAAACCGTAAAAGTGTTTATGGATTGAACAAGGCTCTGCAGAGTTGTCTCTAGATTACTAAAATTTGGATCGGACTTTTGAGGTTTCGGCTCCTGGTTCAAGTTTTGGTCAGATTTAGCCACATTCGTATATGAAAATTATTTGGTGTTTTTCGTTTTAGTGTGGGTGATTGAATGGGCTACCTGGGAAAAATTGGCTTTAGCAATGATATTTAACTGCTGGTGTGCTGGAGAATATGATGACTTATTTGTCATTGACCGCTTAAAGTGACTATAGAAAGTGGAACCTCTGATCCTTGACTATTAGCTTTATTTTCAGGCTCACATTGCGCTAACTTTTAATAAGGCTTGTGGAGTTCTTGGATTTATTAAACGATGGTCTAAAGAATTTCCAGATCCTTACATTACAGAGCAACTGTATATTTCGTTGGTTTCTTTGGTTATTCACTTCACCATTTACATAAATAGTTCTGTCTACGGGGTCTTGCATGGAACTCGTATGTGCTGTCATCATATGAAAGTAGGCTTGGGCTCCTTAAATTACCAACTTTGAAAAGTCGTTGAACCCGGCTTAGTATCTCTTTGCTCCTTGGATTGAGTCGCGGTGAGATTGATTCCAAGTTTCTGCTGACCAAAATAAATTTCTGCATACTAACAAGAGCAACCCGTAACTATCGCAGGACCGTCTATGCTAACAACCATCCCTTTCGTCGCATATGTGAAATATTTTCCAAATATTATCATATTATAGATATCTCTGAATCTAATGGTGTTTTAAAACGAAAAATAATTTTGTATTTAAATACGTAATTGCTCTACTTTATATTTGTTTTTTAGTCTCTGAGGGCTTATAGTCTATAGACTTAAATAAATAAATAAATGGAAAATGTATGCAATGTTGCATGATTTTAATGAAGTCTGTTACGAAAAGAGACATCCGTATGGTAAAGTATTATAAGACAATTTTCAACAAGGAAGTGCCTGTATATAATAGTTTTTAGAATATATTCGCACTCTTCAAAAAGTAAATAAAATTTATGATAATTGCTTAACACTAGACAGTGTTAAAGAAACAACATTTTGGTTCAAAAAATACCTTCCTTATCGTTTCCCTTCTTCCTTATTATTATTTTTTCTTTTTGTACATTACAAACAGTGACATATAATCTCATTTCTTGTAATTGATTACCGCAATTATTGAGAAGGACAAATTGTTGTGTGATTGTCAATAAAATAAACATCCTCCAGACATTCACATTAAAATTAATTTAATTTGTCTCAAAGTCCAATAGCAAAATGGTAACACAAAAACAATTGCACGAAATACACTTCATTTATTAGCAATTTTTTTTTAAAGAAAAAAAAAAACACCTTTTCAAGACTCAAATGAACTTCCAAGAAACAACGGCAAGAACACGGCAAGCGCAAGTTGTTGTTGCTAGAAAAGTGATGCTAGTGTTGCTGCCCATTTTGGTTGTATGGCAGGTAAAGTTAGTTACTGGTGTTATTGTTACCTTGACCATCATTTGTACTCGTAACTACAAAATTATATACGTTTGTGGTACTAATAAATTTTAAATGCTATAATTTAATGTTAAATAGTTGGCGCTTTGTTGAAAAGTCTTCTAGGTTTTTTTTTTGCCTCCTTCGTCTTTTCCATTCATTTTACTCATTGATTTCGAAAAAAAGTCAGTATCTTTCTTTATTTAAAAGTAAAGTGGTGAAATAACGGATAGAGAGAATGAGGCTGCTAAGAATGGTTTGTATTTTATTTATAAGGAAGTGCACATGATACTAGATATACTGGAATTAAATTAAAATTCAAAGAAAATTAATGTAGACCCTTTAATAATACATGAGGCAAATTAAAGTGTCATTTAAAGTTAAGTAACCTGATATTTGGAGATAGAATATTTAAATAATTTATTTTTAACTTTTGTTAGAGCGACACACAGTGAGGTGTTAGATGATAGAACATTATCGACCCAAAGCTGAATTTGCTTGTTTTAGATGATTGTATTCAAGTTTTAAAGTAAGTAAAAGAGGAAATGTTATTTCAGACAGAAGCTTACACTATCCGTTCATAAAAGTTGAGGTGTAAGCCTTTCGAATATTGATTATGTGTTGCCATAACCAGCACACAAAATAAAAAAAAAAATAGATAATTTGAGAGGATTACACATATTTCGTTCTTTCATTAGCGGACGCCTAGATAGTGGGTACTACAATCATATAAAAGCAAAATGGCTTGTTAAAGTGTTAAACTTCCTATACTTTTTTTTGAGGGCAACGAGAAAACTTATCAAATATAGTATTTAATTGCGTGTTTAAGTGCATTGCATTTGTTGCTTTTTGGGGGCAACGAGAAAGCTTATCAAATATTGTACTTAATTGTGTGTTTTGAAAAACTTAATAAGTGACCTTTTTTGATACATACAACTGAAAAATGTATCAAGGGGTACAACAAAATCCTGCATTATTTTATAACACATTTTACAGCTTATAGCTGCTTTTTGTTTAATTTGTAACATGTTAATCTGAAGACTTATATACGAGGATTGCTCTCTTATTCATGATTCGCGCCCCAATCCTAATTGAACCAATATGATTCAATATTCAAAATATTTGAGGGTCAACCATCTACGAGGGCGGAAGGACGATTTTTTGCAACTCCATAGTAACGCTTGATAAAAGATTTAAGTCAATTCCTTAAAAAACCTGTTTTTTGAAGAATGAAAGAACAGATGGATTCCGATTTCCAAAGCTATTCAAATATGTAACATCGCTGATAGTGTTACTGATTTATATTCTCAAAATAAGAATTTCCAAAAAACTCTATGGCTAATAAAGTTTATAAACTCAATTGTTTGATTGTTTGCTCTCTACTGTCGACTTTAAAAGTGTGCGCTATAATCGTGCTGTCTACTGGCAACTTAGAAAGTATGCGAGATTGTATTCGACTGCTAACTTACAATGTATGCTAAGAAGTAATATGTTCATTGGATGAACACTTCACTATCTCGCTTACTTTTTTTGTTTTGAACTCAGGGGGTGACCCCTGCATATGCAATTTATTGTACTGGAACTACGAAAATAGGTTATGAGGATGATGAAAGAGGTAAGTAGTCTTTTTAGAGGTTTAACTTGAACAATAACAACACGAAAGAGCCAAAACAAACTCTATTACAGCATATAAAATGTTGGAATTAAATTAGTTAAAACTGATTAGTGACCAGTGTATATACCTTCGACACTGCTCAGACTAACGACTGAAGAATTTAATAATGAACATATAAAGAAAACACGGACAACGGTGAAAAAAAGAAAAACTTACACAGCTTGCTACCTATTCCGGTGCAATTTGGTTTCACAGGAAATTAATAACACTGGTTTACAGCCAAAAAATACCAAGAACGCCACATGCCTAGATAAGTTAATTGGGACCTCCTGAACACGAAAAACGCTCTAATTTTTATTTAAATTTTTTGAATTTACACCGAATATAGTGTGTGAGCAATGAAAATGAAAATATTGTCGTTCCACAAAATCCTTAATAAAAACTTTATTTCTCATCCGTAATTAAATAAACTATTTGGTACAAAAATAAAACATTCCAGATATTTACTACAACGTAGAAAAAAAGGAAATAAAAATGAAAATTTTTGAAATAAACGTAAAATATTAGCAAATTTTGAACTTTGAGGTGCCATAACTCAGCCATTTCTTGTCAGATAGAAATTCGCATTATATCGGCGGAAAACGCATTCAACGATATGCTGTTTATTTCGATCGAACTTTTTGGTTGGGCTCCACAAGGGTTTGAGTGGGACCATACACTGAAAAACACAATAATAGCGTTATCTAAAAAACGGTACTTAAGAAAAAAGAAAAAAAAAATTACAGCGTTTTTCGTGTTCAAGAGGTCCCAATTAACTTATCTAGGCATGTGGCGTTCTTGGTATTTTTCCAAATTTAAAATTTCTAAAGCAGTGTAATGAACTTATATAGAAAATACAATATATAGAAAATACGGACAGCAGTAACGAGAGACATGCTGACAGTCTGGAAGACAAAATACTACCAATCAATGTGCAGGTGGTAGGCAATTGAGAATTTATACTAGGTTAGTATATGAGATGGTGTACATTACAACCTTTCCCTATTTTAGAAGAAGATTATACATCACAGTGCTGTTTAGCTCTCAGGTTTTTGATGAGCGCATATATTTTTATATGTATTCATAAAGAAGGCACTTTCAAGTATGCATTTCATTCGTTTCCTTGTATACCTCTAGCGTTAGCAATGTAGATTGTCTGAAACCGCCAGCTAAAAAACCACAATCTCTTTTATAATATTTTAATGCCTCTTAAAATAATCCAATAATCCAGTTTGAAGGTTCAACGAGGCTTTTCATAAATTACGTATATACCTCGTCAATGGCACCAATTTTTGAGACAGACTCCAGGTTCATATATGCTTTGTTGCTGTCTTCTTTTACTTTTACCAAACTATCGGTATCGTTTTCTTAAAGCTCTTGTACTCGTATCTGAAAAATGGTCAAAAGTAGGTGTATTGGCTGGTTAATTATGGGGTGATCTTCAGGGAATATCCTTAAAAATACGAAGTTTTATAATAACTACTTAGTGTATCCTCGATCCGCATGTTAGTACCTTACCAGGAACCTGTCGTCAAATAAAAGTCTAATACGTTTTAATAATTATGCGACATACACGTCATATGTATATGTGACGTTGAGCTGCGAATGTGTTAAACCCATGAAATGATGCAACGAATACGTTCGATTCAGTGTGTTTTATTCCACTGTTTTTGATTCCACATATGTAAGTATTTGCATATTAAGTCTGTTGAAACAATATTTTGGAAGAAAAAGGTGATTTAATTGTTTTGCAATATATTTATTATTTTCTTTCGTTTATACATACGAGTATATTGAAATTGATTTTTCCCTTTGCCTGCTTGTTGCATTTTTAGAACTAATTAATTTTTCTAGTTTTTTAAATCTTAGCTTTTAAAAATGTTTTTCTATAATTAACTTAATTTATGGTTTATTATAATTTTTAAAGTTCACTATCAACCAATCATGTCGCAGTGTCTCCTTATTAATAATTTAACGACTGTATAATTGTGATGCAAATTTTTTTCAATGTTCATATTCATCATATATATAGAAGACGCTCTATTTTATATGCATAAAAATAATTCAGTTACGAGGATATTTGTGTTTAACATGAAAATAGTTATTAAAATCCCGGTTACACGCGGGAAAATAAAATATGAAAAAACCGGCTTTAGTAAAACCAAACAACCTGGTAAAAATAAGTCGAATAATAACCGTTCTATCACCCTAAAGAATACACAAATTGTATAGGTCTGTCAGGAAATTTGTTGCATTACCTGTTTCAGTGAATTCCGTTATTGATCAAAACTTTTTTGTGTGGATAGGAATTAAAACATAAATAATTGAATACTCTTTATTCAGTTTACACTAATAGTTAAATCATATACTCAATATAATATAATTTTTTTATTGCTTTGCTACCCGTTGTACGAGTGTAATGGCAAGCAGATGAACAAAATGTAAATGGTTATATCTGTGCTAATTTACATGTATTTATTTTGGTTTTTATTCAAGTACAAAAAATGGTTGTAACTTATTTTTGTTTTTTATGAAGGCTTAGATCCTTTCTTAGTACTTCGTAATATTCATTGACCATCGGCAGCATTAAAACAATTTGCTTGCATTTTTAGTTTGTGATTAGTGATTTAACCAATTTGAATATTTTTAATGAAATAAATCAGCAACAAACATTCCTTAGTAAAATTTTAAACAATTTTTTGTTTCTGCTGAGTAAAAAAAAAAACGTCCCATTTCACCTAAATAACTAACAAGAGAAAATGACAATTTACAAGATTTTTCCACCAAACAACCAAAAGGCACCTGTTATCCAAATATTTAAGTTTTGTGTTACAACTTGTCTTAAGAAAAGTACATTGAAATCTTGTCAGTTTAACAATGCAATACTTTCGGTATTAAACAAAAGTCGTGCGATTGTATTCAGCGTTGCACGCTTTAATTGAATTTACAGAAGAAACACAAGCTCCCAAATGCGTAAGTTTTTTTTCATTTTGTTGGGTGTTTTCTGAAATCCTTATTTTGAATTTATGCCTCTTGGTTGTTTGTTTATGCATTTCATTGCCATCTTTTTTTTTACATTAATTTTTTGTATTTTCATGTTGCACATGTAGTTAGTTGTTCCACGGTAGTGTAATGTGTCAGTAGGCGGACGAAAAAAAGTTCCTTCAATGCCGTTGTGTAAAGCTGTTGGTGGTCATTGGAATTTAGAAAGAAGAAAACGCAAACAAATTTTTGCATATGAATTATTACTGGGTGGACAAAAGAAATAATGCCGAGAAACGAACTTCTTGTATCTCTTTTCTTTATTTTCCTTTTAATCAATACATATTTATAAGATTAACACAAAAGGCAGTTGTCAATAATGAAATATGAAGTACAGATACTGCAAAAAATATTCCGTAAACGGTAAAGGAATGTAAGCGATGAAATTAAGTCAAAGAAAGTTTTACTTTAATAGGAGAAAAATATTCAAGTCATTAAAGATACGAGTGCAATAAGTTCTCTTAATTGGATTTTTTGAGTTTAAAGACATTTTATGTAGAAACTGTTAAGCTTCAGAATTTTTTTCGAATAAGTTCAAACACAAGACCTGCTGCGGTAAGCTTTTCTTAATAATTTATAGTAAAGGAATGTAATTTAAAATGGCGGTGAACAAAAAGTAATGTATAAACTATTCAGAAATAAATATTTTCATTTGCCAAATTTCCTTTAGAATGGATGCAATTAGAGTCTTCATTAGATTTGTCATCGGACCACTCACCCACTATAATATCCGTTTCGTTCCCCCAGGAGGTTGGCTTCCCGTATAGTGACTTGGCGTTCGCCATCACTAGAGTTAATTGGCTAAAATATAAGAAATATTTGAGTACTCATTGTACAGATAATATTGCCGTGAGAACCCCTGAGGATGTTGATATATCAATGCTCGTAAGACCCAGTGTTGCTTATTGACGCACAAACAAACGACCGCAAATGCTGCTTCATCTGTACTCATGGATGGTATAAGTATTGAAGAATCGGATGCTCTTGATGTTCTTGGAATGAAGATACAGTGTGACGTTCGCTGGAATGAACACATTTTTCATATCTCTAAAGAAGCATTCAAGTGCCTCGGTTTTTTGAAACGGTGTAAGATGTACTTCACTCCATCCGACCTCCTTACTATTTATACCACCTACATCCGACCGAAAATGGAATACAACTCTCATGTTTGGGCCGGTGCTTCAAAGTCTGTTTTGGGGTTACTCGACCGTGTGCAGAAGAGGGCGAAGAAGCTCATCGGTGACTGTAGGGTATCCAACTCTATTGACTCACTGGAGCATCGACGCAGTGTGGGATGCATTACTCTGTTCTATCGATACTACAATGGATTTTGCTCTGACGAGATTAGGGATTTTGTTCCCGAAACGCGTACATTTTTACGTAGCACGCGTTCATCGTCTAGAGCTCACCCATTTGTGGTCGATTGCCCGGGGAATCGTACTACGCATTACAGAGAGAATTCGTTTTACAGCCGCACGCTTCGTCTGTGAAACAAGTTGCCTGCAGAAGTGTTTCCTGTCTGTTATAACGTTGGAAGATTCAAGTCAAATGTTCACAAACACTACTCCCGCTTTCCCCCTCCTCACAACCTATTTTCCTAGTTCTGGTACAATGCACTGCATATGTAGGGGTCATCCCCTGAGTACTGGTCCAATATAAAAAAAAAAAAAAAATTAAAGATTTTTCTGAAGACCTTAAACTGGCAGTGCAACATGCTACCACTACCCATACGAGGTTCAGAAATGAGAACAATAGAACTTATTCGTCTGAAATTGAGCAACTTTTGTCAGAAAAAAGAAGAGTTAGAAGAGAATGGCAACTTCGCAGGTCTCCCCAGCTTAAAGGCAGGCTACGGGAGTGCATAACTCAGCGAAGTTGACTCCAATATTGAATGATGTAGGATGCATCGTTTATCATCAATTAGGTTTTCGGGCTAAGCACAGCACCATAGAACAAACGCATATACTATATAAGAAAGACTTTTGAGGACAAAACGTATTGCTCAGCTCTATTCATTGATATTTCCCAAGCTCGTGTGGCATGAGGGATTAATGCACAAAATAAAGTTGAACTTGCCTGCAAATACTCACAAGCTTCTGGAAAGCTATTTATGCGGCCGGAAGTTTGTTATCAGAGAAGGCGACTTTATAAGCCCAACTCAGCCAATCGAGGCAGGAGTTCCCCAAGGTAGCATTCTGGGACCCACTTTATATTTAATTTACACTTCTGACATGCCAACCAGATGTGGTATTCACACTTCAACTCTTGCAGATGACACAGCATTCTGCAGCGTACATGAAAACCATCAAGCAGCTTCGCGAAAATTGCAGGAGTATATTTCAATATTAGAGATGTGGTTAAAACTTTGGAAAATTAAAGTTAATGAACAAAAGTGTACTCACGTTACATTCACACTGCGTAGACAAACATGTTCAGCTATCCAAATTAACAATTCACCTATTACGCAGCAAAATGAAGTCAAGTACCTTGGTATTCATCTCGACCGTAGGTTAACGTGGAAGCCTCACATTGACGCGAAAGTCACTCAGCTAAAATTAAAAGCAGCGCAATTAAATTGGCTTATGGGCAGAAATTCTACATTGAAATTAGATTGCAAACTTTTGTTATACAACGCAATACTAAAGCCCATATGGCGCTACGGAATTCATACTGCAGCTCCATGGTACGTAAAAACTCCCAAATTCACAAGGATCTGTGTGTTCCACTGGTAAAAGATGAGTTTTCAAAGCATGCGACAAGGTATATCAGCAAATTGGAACTTCACCCAAACCCTCTGGCACGAAACATACTTAATTTTAGTGGTCACACTCGGTTGAGAAGAATACCGTTGCCACCATCAGAGCGTTAAGTAGGTGATTTTACCGATATAATATGCGCATAATAAAACTTTTTGTCTAGCATTGGCTGGACTTAGTTAATTTATTGTATTTAGTAATAAGATTTGAAGACTTATTGTTAGTTCACATTGTAAAGATTCAATAAATAAAAAAAAGCTAAAAAAAAAAAAATTCCATTGGGATTTAATCCCAATGTGTACATAAGAACGAATATATTAATTGAAAACCAAATGTTTTGAGAAAAATCATCCCACGCTTAATTAAAACCATTTTTGTTTTCTTTCTAAGCAAAAACGTTTACTCATATAAACAAATGATTGATGACTAAGGCAGTGAAATATTTATTTGAAAAGAATGCGCAATGATATTTCGAAATGTCGGTATCACGCTGTTGATACCTTTTATAATCTACATATTTTAACAGTCACATTTCAGTAATTCGATCCGTAGTATACATTTTTGATAGTAAACATTTTCAAACATGTTGCCGCCATAGCTGACAAAATTGACGATATATCGTCATTTTGACGATTTCCATACTCAAACCTAGCAAAATGACGATTATTGTAATAAAAATTAATATATATATTTTTTGGTTTTTGTACATTGGGTTTTAGTTAAATTTTTTCCTTTCTTAAGTTTTTCTTAAGAAGGATTTTTTACAATACAAATTTCCTGTGATTAAACATTTTTGATTGAAGAAAACAAGAAAAATTATAACCAAAGCTTTAGCTGGGACAACTAGCTGTTTCGTAGTGGCTACACACTCATCAGCGCCCATTTTCCGATTTGAACTCGGGACATGACGTATCATGATCTGCTGCTTTAACCACTTAGCCACCCAGCCATTCAATTATTCTTTATTTATATTCACCTCATATTGTTTGTTGTCTCTGAACAGGCGGTATTTATTTTTTATTTATTAGCATACATATTTTTGTATTTTAGAAGTTCTCCGTACGCAGAAAAAAATCCTTCTTAAGAAAAACTTAAGAAATGAAAAACTTGAACTAAACCCCGATGTACAAATGTACAAAAACAAAAAAAAACTAATTAAAAAAAACTATAAAGTTCAACAAAAATGTTACAAATTAATTTGTTTTAATTTTTTGTAGGTATCAAAAACAATATGAAAAACAGGAAAAAAATAGTTTGTGTAAAAAATTTGCATATGATAAAAGTAAATTGCAACAAAAATTAAAAAAGAAAGCATAAAGTGATACCAAGAGCTGGGTAAATATGTAAAAAACATAAGAATGTAACTTTTCTTTATATGTAACTTTCTTTATGTAACTTTCTTTATATAGAATTGTGTAATCGAGTTTCGAAGATTTTCAATAAAAACAGTAACTCTCCTTAACCAAATTCTTTTAAAATTTCCTTATTTTTTAAATAATTATGAAAACAAAATCCTGATTGCGAGTATCAAGAGTTAATTTTTTTTCGATTTAGAAGCAATTTTTACAAACTAAGAATCAAAATTTACGCAGCTTTTCCAAAAATATATGAATTAAAATGTGAGCGTTTTCAACAAATACTAAATTATTAAAAAATGTAGAGACATTGCCACATTATTCTGCAACGTAGACATAATATTCTGCCAAGTTAGTTAAAATAAGAAAAGGTTCGAAACTCTTTAGAAAATGAAACCATTGAAGAAATTTTTATTTATAAAAACTAATTAAAATTAAATCCTTAAAACTTCTTTGATATTCTAATTAAATTCAATTCAATAAAGTTATTCAATTCTGATATTTGTGTATCAAAGTTTACTTGTTTTGATCATTACAAATTTGGGACGTAAGCTTGCATGAAAAATCTATTATATTTTTAAATAAAAACGTAAAATATACTAAAAATTTCCGATTTTTTTACGATATTTCAAAATTATTATGGCAATATTTTCATAGTTATCGGGCATTTGTAGAGTGTCTACTGCATACAAAGTAAGCGAGACAGTGAAGTGTTCAGCCAACGAATACAAAAGTTCATAGCCTCCTACAACGAAAAAATAAAATACATACATATAAATAATAAAACACATACATATAAAAGTGATATAAAAGATGAACGAAATTAATTTTTGGGAACACCATATACTATGGCCGTAAACTTTGTAAGTTAGCATTCATTGTACACAAAGTTTTGCACACATCATTGGAGAGATGTAATATGTTCTCTGCTGGGTATTTCATGTATATTTTTTTTTGCCGCTTTGTTTTTTAAGTCTGTCAGTGTTGGTAGTGATAGCATATATTTATTTGAAAATTTTTTTGACGCCACATCCTGTTATCACACATAATCACCCATATTCTGTTTATCGGCGGCAATACCGTCGGCATTATTATGGCAACATCAATCTGGCATTCCTTAACAGTTTTGTATTAATGTAGCCAAAGCGGCTTCGATTATGTTAATAAAACCCAACGCACATCTCTAATGTATGTGTCAGTTGCTGCGTTTTGTTTACCTTTTGATTTAGAACAAAATTTTGTGCAAAATAAAAAAGTTTGTGGAAAAAGAAAAATTAGAACGTTTTTAAATACAAAATGTTTTTCCAGCCATATTTAGACTCCAGTGACGAAGAAAACAAAACAAACTTAATAGTGGAAATAAAACTGCTTAGACAGAAGTCCTGCATTTTTAGTTCTGGCCATTGATGGGCTCTTTTCCAGCTCCTCTAATAATTTTTGAAATTGGGCGGGATTTGTTATTATTATTTTTTTCATTTTATTCCAACTTTTTTTATTTTCATTTTCTTTATTAATTTTTTTGATGTGTTTGTTTGAACTCGACGCTAAAAACTATGACGACAAAGTAACCGGCAATTAAAGACAATATTGCCACCATTTTCTCTTGTAGAATATTAAATATGTGTCGGCAGTTATCGATACATGCTAATATTAACAACAGGAATGCCGATTTGCCTCAAAATTTATGAGTGAATATAATAGTAGTTTCATTCTCTCAATTTTCCTTAACAATCACCATCTGACAATTATAAGGATTGTGACATTTTTTTATAAAATCGTGCTACCGCATTAGTTTATATATATATCCCTGTTTTCAGTTTTGTTAAAAAAAAAGAAATATTAAAGTTGTAGCTTCTAACAAAAAACTAAAAACTAAAACATATAAATCAAAAATATTGTGCATAAGAACCGACATATTTTAACATTTACGAGGAACATGAAAAGAAATTTGGTTTCTTGCTTTCCAGACTCAAATATGTTAACGAGCTTTGCCTGGTATTCGGCAGCATTGGTTAAGAGCTTGCAACCAGACCTTTCGCAGAATCCAATGTGGTCCGGAAATGGATTTCAACTGTTTTTTAGTTCATTAGAAAACGAAACAATAAAAAGTTTTTTGAAATGAAATAATTTTTAACAGAAAATATTATATTCATTCTTGAAACCAAAAATAAAATTTTATTCTGAAATATTTTTGATTTTTCGTTTTCTTAATAAGCAAAAGCCACTTTCGAATTCTGTCATGATAATATCGAAAATTAAGTTACCAAGAAAGATGGAAATAAATAACAAACGAACAAGGCTATACAAAAATGTAATACTAGTAAGCAAGGCAGTTTTAATACAGTAGTGGTATAAGCACAGCTGTTTTTCGTTTCCTTTGCGTAAATTTATCAAAAACTCATAGACTTCCTTGCTTTTTTACACAAAAGAAAAAACAAAATCCTGACAACTTTTCATAAATTCTGGCAACAATATGCATGTTGATGTTTTTTGGAGTTGTATTTATTGTAATTCTGTCACTGCCTGTTTAAAGCTGCCTTTGTATGACTACAATAGTACTTATTTTTTTTATTTGTATTCATTTCTATTGATGAACAATTTGGTTTATTACACAATCCAAATATGAATATGGTGTTAACGATTTTGAGTAAGGAATTTCAGTAGGATAAATGAAAATTGTACAAATGAAAAATCCTCTAATGAATGTGTTGAAGAACGTAAAACATACTTAAAAGGGTGGTCATAAGTTTTGGCAAATGAAATGTAAAAAATAACGTTTAAATTTAGTTCTCTATTTTATTTTATTACCAAAAAGTTTTTTTTCAGTACTTTAATAGTATATACGAATATGCTTAATATATTAATATAGCTAACAAAACGACCACAGATACCTACTTATATCAGTTTATAGTTTCTTCTAGTATGCACAGTGCAATTACAAATTTCTGAAAACACCAAATTTAGGAGTACATTTTCGTATTTCATACAGTTGCGACGCCTTTTTATATTTCTCTCTAATAATAAACTTCAAAATCGTTATTAAAAATAATAAAATGAAAATGCAACTACCTTGTATTTTTTATATCGTGGTATTTCCTATAACCTTGAATACCATATTTTGTTGTTGTTGCACTTTTGTACTCTTCGATGTACTCGATCCTGGATATTTTTATATTAAACTTGGAGTTTTTTCCACAAGTTTTAAGACCCGGCTGTAAATCAACCTCCACCTTTGTTGAATATATCGTTAAAAAATAAGTAATTATAAATGGAAGAAAAATATCATAAATACATATAGTTAAACTGAAAAATTGGACAAATATAATATTAAAATGAATTTAAATTATAGTGATGGTGTTTTAATGTTATGATACATGTTGTATTACTCACGTTGGAAACGTTTTAAGATGGAGTCTCTAAAAGCTGAATTTCGGTCGGCAAGGAGGGAAGCTAATAATCAAATAAAAGTAGCAAAGTCTGAATATTACTCTAGACAATTTGGCTTTGCACTTGAATCTAAGCGTACTTGGAAAACTATAAAGGATATTGGAATTGGAGTTTCTGTAAATAAAACAAACCCATCTATTGATGCTGACAGTCTCAACAATATTTTTGCTTGTAATTCAACGGTAGCCGCGTATAATGCAACGTTTGTTAATGACTCCTCTTACATTAACAACTGCAGTATATATGAAGAGAATACCTTTAAGTTTTCATGCGTTAGCCAGTTCGATGTTTTTAATACTTTTAATCAAATAAAATCCAATGCTGTAGGTTATGATAACCTTCATCCTAAATTCATCAGAGTCATTTGACCAGTTCTTTTACCATATATTACCCATCTCTTTAACACCATCATTACCACGAGTTGTTTTCCAGTGAATTGGAAGCATGCGAAAATTATTCCAATCCCTAAATCGGATGCCGGATATCGTCCAATTGCTATTCTCAGTTTTCTGTCCAAAGTCTTGGAAAAGTTGTTGCACCATCAAATAAGCTCATACATTTATAATAATCAGTTACTGTCGGATAGACAGTCAGGCTTTCGTCCTAAACACAGTTGCATAACCACTCTGATCAATGTCGCGGACAACATATGGCGAGAACTCGATGACGGTAAAATAAACTTTTTGGTTCTACTTGATCACTCCAAGGCGTTTGATACAGTCGATCACCGAATACTGTCATCAAAGTTAGGTTCTCTGTATAAGTTTCCGTCTACTTCTACAAAACTTATATCATCATATCTTACTGATAGAATTCAGTCAGTATTCATTAACAACAAAGCGTCTAGTCCATTGCTTTTATCCAGAGGTGTACCACAAGGTTCAATCTTGGGACCAATATTATTTTCAATTTATGCTAACGACTTGCCGCAGCGTTTATCGCACTGCAGTGTTCACATGTACGCAGATGATGTACAGTTACACTTAAGTATTCCAGTATCCTCAATGAAGCAGAATGTTGAAAAACTCAATTCTGACCTCAACAATATAAATCGATGGGCATCTCAAAACGGACTGTGCTTAAATCCCCGAAAATCTAAATGTCTTCTAATTCACAAAAAACAAAAACAGTTATCCCTTTAATAGAAGATGAAATCGAAATAGACAACAAGAAAATTTATATTGTAACACGGCAAAAAACCTAGGATTAGTGTTTAATAACACCTTAACGTGGATAAACCACATTAATACACTGGTTGGACAAATTTACATTAAACTAAGAACTTTATGGTCCGTACAATACTTTACGCCATTGAATGTAAGAATCTTACTTGCAAAAGCATATTTAATCCCAAGCCTTACATACTGATGTGAATTATTTTCTAATTGTGACTGCGTAATATCTATGGACTCAAAAAGCGTGAGCAGGTCTCTGCATACACAAAGAATCTCTACAGAGTTAACTTTAAAAACCTTCTTAAGATAAGAGTGCTTTTGTTTTTATACAAGCTGATTAATACTGGAGAACCGAAATATCTATTTGAGAAAATAGTATTCGCTAAATCAGCAAGGGGTAGAAAGATTATTGTTCCCAAATTTCGATGTTTAGCTTCGATAGTGAACGGACGTGTTTGTTTTTTAATCGCAAAGTAAACAAATTAAACGGGATTAAGTAAAAACCGTAACAGGTGAACAGAGTGTTCTTATTTAAAAGAAAAACATTGACATTTTTTTTAATACCGTTTTAAATTGTAAATAAAAAATAGAAGAAATTAATTGCATGAGTGCACCTATCAGATGTAATTCTGAAAAAGAGGTTAGCTCCGGTGGAAAAAATCTTTGGATTTCTGAAGAAGAATCTGTGAAAAAATCATTGGAAAATTTCCTGTCTCTAAGAGATAGGAAACGCCCGCGATCGTGTTCGCTAAATATTGTTGTTACAACTGAAGACAAAACATCTTCCAGTTTAATTGTTGATAAGCCGAAAACACAAGTAGGCATGGACAGGTACATAACCGTGGTTAAAAGGCAGCGAAGCCCCAAATCTGCTCAAATATCATCTCAACCGAAAATTTCTAAAGATAATAGGACTTTAGCAACAGACAGTAATAAATTTTCTATACTGCAATCAGATGAGCCAACAATATCTAAAAAAACCTTTAGGCCGCCACCAATATATTTGCGAGAGCCTACCTCTAGTGAACTGGTAAAACAACTTATTACGGCAATTGGCAAAGACACTTTTAACATAACATCGGTTAAGCACGGCAGCATCAATGAAACCAAAATCCAGGTCAACCACGAGAATGAATACTGAAAGTTGTCTGGTGTTCTGGAGAAGGAGAAACGATCGTTTTACACATATCAGCTTAAAAGTGCCAAAGGTATTCAGGTCGTTATAAAAGGGATTGACCCTTTTGTTGACACGAATGAGGTCAAAACCGGACTAGAAGACAATGGCTTCAAAATTAAAAATGTGGTTAATATTAGAAACCGTGAAAAAATTCCTCAACCCATGTTTAGGGTTGAATTGGAACCTAGAGATGTTCTCCTGAAAAAGAATGAAGTGCATCCAATTTATAACCTCAAATATCTTTTGCATTGTAAGGTTACCGTTGAGGAGCCTCATAAGCGTTTACGGCCCGTCCAATGCCTAAACTGCCAAAAATTTGGCCATACTAAGGCCTATTGTAAGTTGCCCGCAGTTTGCGTTGTGTGTGGTGATCTTCACGGTACATCACAGTGCAAAAAACCTAAGACTGACTCGAGCGTTAAAAAATGCAGTAATTGTGGAGGTAACCATACTGCAAACTACAGGGGTTGCCCTGTCTATACTCACTTCAAGAGCTCAATGGCAAATAGGCCATCAATTTTAAATATGCCACCCCAGCAGACAAACACCATTTCTACAAGCAATTTTCCCCAGGTACGCCAGTCAACCAGCCATATAAACGTGCAAAACCCCCAACAAATTTCTTATGCGAATGTGGTAAAATCCGATAAACCAAACTTGAATCAGGAGCCCAAGTCTCAAAACTCCGACCAACATTTTAGAAATCTTGAGGCAACTTTGCAGACTCTTGTTCAATCTATAAATACATTTACGGTTTCCATGACGAACATGATGAAGGAAATGCTGAAAATGCAATCCACTATTTTGCAGGCAATTTAAAAAAAATGAGTTTGTTAAAAATATGTTTCTGGAACGCAAACGGCATCCGCCAACACAAAAATTAACTTGAGCAAAAATGAACTTGAAAAGCGAATCGATATAATGTTGATTGCTGAAACCCATTTGACAACCAACAGTTATTTCAAAATTAATGGGTACGCATTATATGACACTAAAGATCCCCGTGGAAGATCTTGCGGAGGATCGGCAATTCTAATAAAATCCAGAATTAAACACTTTTTAATGAACGAGACATGTGAGGAGTATCTCCAAGCTACAAATATATGCATTGAATATTTTCATGAAAAAATCGTTATTTCCTCGATTTACTCACCGCCCCGATTTTCAATAACAGAAAGCCAATATTCCAATTTTTTCAAATCACTTGGGCCTCGATTTTTAGCGGCTGGCGACTATAATGCTAAACACACTTTTTGGGGATCACGTTTAATTACCTCGAAAGGCCGTGTGCTTTTTGACACCGTTTCCAAAATGGGCTTAGATGTGGTTTCAAGCGGACACCCCACTTATTGGCCGACAGACCGACGAAAGATCCCAGACGTAATAGATTTTGGAGTTGCGAAAAATTTTCCTTTAGAGTGGATGCAAGTGGAGCCTTCATTAGATTTGTCATCAGATCACTCACCCACTATAATCTCTGTTTCGTTTCCTCAAGAGATTAGCTCCCCGTTGACCGTCAATAGAGTTAATTGTTTAAAATACAAAAAATTTTTGAGTACACATTGTACTGAAAATATCGCCTTGAGAACCCCCTAGGATATTGATGTGTCGATACCGATAGAAATGAGAACAATAGAACTTATTCATCTGAAATTGAGCAACTTCTGTCAGAAAGAAGAAGAGTCGGAAGAGAGTGGCAATTTCGTAGGTCGCCCCAGCTTAAAACTAGGCTATGGGAATGCATAACTCAGTTAAGAAATCTGCTTGAAGTCCATAGAATGGCTTCCCTTAAAACATATTTGGAAAGACTTGATGGTACCCCTCAATCTGATTATTCCTTGTGGAAAGCTACAAAAGGTTTAAAAAGACCCGTAATAGGTAAGCCACCTTTGCGAAATGCAACTGGCGACTGGGCAAGGAGCGATTCTGAAAAGGGAATGTTGTATGTCGATCATTTGAGAAACGGTTTTATTACAAATGATTCAGAGAATAATACAGCGGAATTACCACCATATGTTGTTAGACCTCCTGTGTCTTTGAGATTTAATTTTCAAGATGTCGAAAACGTTATCGGTAATACAAACCTCAGGAAAGCTCCAGGCATTGATCAAATTACTGGTAAAATGCTTGAACAGTTACCTCGTGTAGCTAGAAGAGTTCTACTTTTTATTTTTAACGCCATTTTACGCCTTGAGTATTATCCTGCAGAGTGGAAGGTCTCAATGATTACTATGATACCCAAGCCAGGGAAGGATCTGACTAAGGTAGAATCATAAAGACCAATAAGTCTTTTACCAACAATTTCAAAACTATTCGAAAAATTGTTAATGGCGAAGTTGAGTCCAATATTGAACAATGTGGGATGCATCCCTGATCATCAATTTGGCTTTCGGGCTAAACATAGCACCATAGAACAAATGCACAGACTAGTCAATGTCAAACCTTTGAGGAGAAGAAGTATTGCTCAGCTCTTTTCATTGATATTTCTCAAGCTTTTGATAAGGTGTGGCACGACGGCTTGATGCACAAAATAAAGTTAAACTTCCCTGCAAATACACACAAGCTTCTGGAAAGCTACTTATAGGCCGCAAGTTTGTTATCAGAGAAGGCGACTTTATAAGTCCATCTCAGCCAATCAAGGCAGGAGTTCCTCAAGGCAGCATACTGGGGCCTACTTTATATTTGATTTACACCTCTGACATGCCAACGACATCCGGAATCCACACTTCAACCTTTGCAGATGACATAGCGTTTTTAAGCGTTCATGAAAACCACCAATTAGCTTCACGAAATTTACAGGAATTAATTGCAATATTGAAAAAATGGCTGAAGCTTTGGAAAATCAGGGTTAATGAACAGAAATGTACTCATGTCACATTCACACTGTGTAAACAAACATGTGCGCATATCCAAATTAACAACTCACCTATTCCGCAGCACAATGAAGTCAAGTACATTGGTATTCACCTGGACCGTAGGCTAACTTGGAGGTCTCACATTGAAGCAAAGGTCACTCAGTTAAAACTAAAAGCAGCGCAGCTAAATTGTCTTATGGGCAGAAATTCGACATTGAAATTAGATTGCAAACTTTTGTTATACAACGCAATAACAAAGCCTATATGGTGCTACGGAATTCAGTTATAGGGCACCGCCTCAGCGTTAAACATTGAAAAAATCCAAAGGCGACAAAACAAAATTCTTCGAACGATTACTGCAGCTCCATGGTATGTAAAAAATTCACGAATTCATAAAGATCTGAGTGTTCCGCTGGTAAAAGAGGAATTTTCTAAGTACGCGACAAGGTATATCAGTAAACTGGAACTTCATCCAAACCCTCTTGCGCGTAATATACTTAATTTTGGCGGCCACAGTCGGTTGAGAAGAAGAGATATCGTTGCCACCGTCAGATTGCTCACTAGGTGATTTTACCGAAATAGCTCCCGCATAATAAAACTTTTCGTCTAGCATTGGCCGGACTTAAGTAAAAATAATTTTTTTTAATTTTAAATCACACTTTTTTTTCTTTTAACTTTAAGTTTAGTATTAAGATTTGAATACTTATTGTTAGTTCATTTTGAAGATTCAATAAATAAAAAATGCTAAAAAAAAAAAAAAAATTTCGATGCGTTGTTTCTGAATGGCAATTTTTTATTAACGCTGTTCGTCTTTGGAATGCTCTTCCAAATAATCAACAGACAAACAACAACGCAATATCTTTTAAGAAATTCCTTTTTAATTTCTTTGAGTAATTAATTCATTTTTCAAGCCAGTTTTTTTATTAATTCAATCAAATTGTTTAGTTTCTAAATTATTCTTATTTTAATTACCTAATATGCATTACATCTGAATACTACTTGCTTGTGCATATACAAAATCCTGTACTGTAACTATAAGACTTAGTCTTGTGCAGGAAATATAAATAAATAAATAAAATGATCTGTTATATATTGCGTTTCGATACAATTGAAAAATCGTATTAAAAATTTTAAATAATTTCGAGCGATATTAAGGTCTTTTTAGGAATTTTTAGTTTTTTTTTTTTAATTTTAAATAAGAATAAAACTTGTTTAAACATTACATTAAAATTATAAAACAAATGAATTAGTATTTAAAATATATGCTGTGAAAGCCTAGAGAATTTTCCATTACGAAATATATTTTAAAATTTGTGGGAAAAGTCGAAGTTTAATATAAAAATAAGAAAATCGAAGAGTGCAAACAGTGAAAAAACTTTATATAAAATATTAAATCTCAAAAATTGCATCTACGAGTAAGTCTATAATTGTCTATTTTGTTTCTTGGATAATAGACAAAATACAGAATGAAGCCTTGATTGCTGGAGGAGGGCTTTTTGAAAGACGGCACGGCTTTAGACCCAAGAGATCAACGATTGGGGCCGTCAGTGACATCATGAAGGCAGTTGAGGCTACACAAACGGGGAATCACTTCAGTAGACCACTAATTCTGTTAGCTGCGTTGGACATGAAAACGCCTTCCAATTATATTTCTTACCAGTCTCAGATGTTCGGACGTACTTCAGGCCCTAGAAAAAAGATTCTGGATACCGGCCTACTTGTTAACACTTTGTTAATTGAAAACATTACGAGTAAAATTAACAAGATTAAATTATCAAGAAAATAGTTTCAAAAGCGTTTGGTCATTGATTTGATATTTATACTATACTAGCTCTTATTCCAGACTTGTCGGGTGCGTTCAGTACCCCGTTGCGACGTGAAACTAAAGGTAGTTGAAAAAGGTTTTATTACTTATCACTTGATTAGTATGCACCAAATTCAACATCGAGATCTCACAATATTTGCTCCATAACTTCATTAGGCAGTGCCAAAATTGTTCTCTCTCAGATCCATTTTGTTTATATTATTTTTGTGGTTGGGGGACTAGTACTGCCTTTTAAGCTATCTGAGAATTGGAAAATATTACAGAATTCATATTCCAAAATAATCATATTATTACTGTCTCTCTGAACACAATCTTCGTATATTTGTGAGCCGATTATGCATCTCAGTGCAGTTGAACGCTTAGGTGTGTGATGAGATCATACTTTTTTGTAAGCATTTATAACGAAGAAACTTTCACATACGCTTGTGTGTCTCTAGTGGTAACGGTAAAGGCTGTATGAAATCACCAGCTAAAAAACCATCGTCTCTTCCATAATACTTTAATTGCAGTTAAGATCTTTAAAAGTCCCATTTGAAGCTTCAACGAGACTTTTAAGGGATATCATACATTTATCCATAGCCAACTATTTGCATATACACATGTACCTTCCTACAAAAACAAAGGAAGTAAATCATTGAATACATTTTTCATCTGCTTTCCACTATTTTTGAGTTTTTAGTCAATTGATAAACCCTTTTAAAAGAAACAAAGAATTCTAGGTTCATAAATAGCACATTTATGCAAAAATTATTCTTTTCCGATGGACATTTTCTTCAAAAATACTTAACCGTCCCAAGCCCAAGCGGTACTTTTCAAACAATAAAAGAGTTGTGAAAATCGGTTTATATAATCGTATGCCGGAACTATTCAAAAAATAAATTTTTGGAAAGACATTTTGTCAGTGCGATGTCAAAACTTGTTTATCCTAAGTATTTGTAAAGGAAAGAAAATAATATTCGGAATTGGTTCATAAATGGCGAAGTTACTCAAACATTTGTTTTGTCTGTCCGATGTCCAACGCTTTTCTACAGCTGTTTGACGAAATATACCAAATGAAAAAGTAATGTTGAAAATGGTTTCATGAATGTTAAAGCTTCTCAAAAACATATTGTTCGAACAGATATTTCGTCACTCTGATAACCGAAAAATGTTTGTTTTCAGGCATTCTTTAAAAAGAATAAAAATTATTAATTCATGTCTATATGAGCTTGAGGTAACTTGTTTTGAAAAATTAACAGTTTAAGTAGTATTTCGTTGAGTTTAAGGTCCTTTTTAGCTTATTTATTTCAATATCTCTGCCAATATTTCGCTTTCCTTCGGATAGCTTCTTCAAGGCAATAATATTTGTTATTGTTTAAAAAATTTTTGAAACAAGGTTTAAAAATACTCAAACAAACATACATACTACTTAATTAAGAAATAGAGGTCGAATAAAAACCAAATACTAAATCAATTAACAGTTTATTAATATTTCGATATTTAGACACCCCTTTGTGTGTCTTATTCAGACACACAACGTCAACAACAAATGGCTGAAGTTTTAAAAATTATCTAATTTTTCGGACGGACAAATCTGATGCCCAAAAACCTTTTTATTTTGATGCCGTTGGCAAACCTTTTCAAAAGAAAATATCAGTTCATAAACGACGTAGTTATTTAAAAAAAATTTTTCTTTGGTCATCACTTTTCTGCTCTTTGTGGAATAATTTTTAGAATAAAAACGATCCTTTGTTGCTTCTCAGACGCCAAAATATCTGCAAATCTAATTTCATCTAAATTTGGTCGGCGGTGTAGGCTTAAGAAACTAAAAATATGTTCATACTTCGTCAAGATAAAAACTATCCTATGCTAATTCTCGGCCTTTAAAGTATCTACTAAAAAGCTGCACAGAATGTTCTAAAGAACTCTGCTCACTACTGTGCAGTAGTTCCAAGCACTATATTTCAAAACAATTCTTAAAACAATGCAAACAAACTATAGTACATTTAGAAACAAAACAAACACTTTATAGTATTGAAACGCCTTCACGGCAGTGCTTGACTGTACTTGAATTCTGTTTCACAGCAAAATACAAAACAATACATCACAATAAAGCAAATAAACGAAGAATCACAGCAAGCACTTTGGCATTTGAGCATACTGCGTCTTAAATCAAAAACCATGGACTACAAGAACACACACACATGAGCATACTGTACATACAGCACTTGTGCACTAATACAATGACAAAATCCGTGAACAGCAACATTAATTGTTTTAAACAAAACTGAAGTAAAATGTTACTTCAATGCTTGAAGTTCTAACTCAATTTTGTTCTATTTCAGTTGATTCTACTTGTGTTTGGTTCTGTTTGTTCTAAATGCTTATAAGACAGTATTCGTTTATATGTTTAGAACATTTCGGCACTGAAGTGTTTGTTTTGAAATGTGAAAGAAGAAAATGTATAGTACTTGAAAATACTACAATGTCTTGTAAGAAATTTTTATTGTGCTTGAGCACCTCTGGTATCTACACACCAAATTTCAAACAGACATAGTTACTTTCACATATATAATATTAGTAAGGACAATATACAAAAAGTATTTAAAATACATGGACATCTTGCTTATATTTTGCATTTATTGATTGATGATTTTTTATTTAACTACCACTAACTAACCTGAACCAATCACTTAACATTAAGCGTTTCTTTATTTGTTTTCAGTTGCACTTTTTTAACGTGATATTAAGGCACGCAGATGAGCAAAAATACTTGTTTCTATGCGCTTTTTATTATTGTAGAACCTTTAATTTTGGTTTTCTTCATATGTAAACGCAATAAAAAGTTCTTAAAAAAGTTCTGCCGTTGCTAAATAGGTTCGTTTTCAGCTACTGGTTATTAGCCCCTTTTTTTTATAAAAGTTTAACTTTTAATTGGTTTAGGGATAGTGCCTACATTTTTTTTTAAGTGTGTTCTTCAAATTCATAAGTCTTATATAAAACAAACTATCTTCAGCTTGCTGATTACCATCACTGAATATTAACAAAATGAATATTTAAAAATTAAAGTCGAGACTTTTCTTTTATTTGTGTTTAAAACCGATATAAGTGCATGCAACTGAATTCGTTAATTACTTTTTTAAATAATTGTATACGTGTCTTTTAACAAGTCAATTTCAATTATATTTCTTACCAGCCCCAGCACAGCAACGTTTTATTACTTTTGTTACTTTAAGGGGTCTGCAAATTACAAGTATATTAAAAGCAGCTGTTTGTAAATTGTTCAAAGCAACCGTTTAGAAAACATTAGCGCTTTTTCTTAAACACTTTTTCAGAAATATTTTCTAAATTAAAAAACAGCAATAAATATTCAAAACTATTTTTTTACAATGATTTTTTTAAAGAAATGTTATTGCAAGTAATTTTAACTCGTTTTTAAACTCTACGTAACAATGTGGGAGGTATCACCGAAACGCAGCTGTGATGGCCAATGTGAACTGTGTTGCATATATAAGATTTTACTGTCCTTACTTAAATATTAAATACGTTGCTATTTAATAAAGATCTTTTCGTAGTCTAGCTTCAATAGTGAACGGCTGTGTTTGTTTTTGATCGGAAAGTAAAAAAATAAAGCCGGTGACAACCGTAATAGGTGAACAGAGTGATTTATTTAAAAGAAAAACTTTGTAACATGTTTTTAATACCGTTTTAAATTATAAAGAAAAAAGAAACGATTAATTGCATGAGTGTACCTATCAGATGTAGTTCTAAAGTGAGATTAGCTCCGCTAGAAAAAGCCTTTGGATTTCTGAAAAAGAATCTGTTAAGAAATCATTGGAAAATCTTCTGTCTCTAAGGTATAGGAAACTCACGCGATCGTGTTCGCCACATATTGTTGTTACAACAGAAGACAAAACATCTTCTAGTTCAATCATTGCTGATAAGCCGAAAACGCAAGGTACATTGCCGTGGTTAAATGTCAGCGAATCCCTAAGTCTGCGCAAAAATCAAAAATATCTAAATTCGGTAATGCCACTGCGACAACGAATAGTAATAGGTTTGCTACCCTTCAGACAGATGAGCCAACAACATCCAAGCAAACATTTAAACCGCCAACAATATATTTGAGAGAGCCTATTTCTAGCAAACTGGTGAAACAACTTATTACGGCTATCGGCAAAGACACCTTCAATGTTAAATCAGTAAAGCATGGCAGCATCAGCGAAACGAAAATCCAGGTAAGCAGTGAAAATGAATACCGAAAGTTGTCTGACGTTCTGGAGAAGGAAAAAACACATTAAAAGTGCTAAAGGCCTTCAGGGAGTTATTACAGGTGTTGAACCTTGTGTAGATATGGATGACATTAAAACTGGTCTGGAAGAAAAAGGATTTGAAATAAAAAATGTTGTTAGTATTAGGAACCGTGAAAAGATCCCTCAACTAGAACCCAGGGATGTTGTCCTAAAAAAGGTGAAAACCATCCAATTTATAATCTTAAATTTCTTTTGCATCGTAACGTTACCGTTGAAGAGCCATATAAGCATCTGGGACCCGTTCAATGCCTAAACTGTCAAGAATTTTGCTATATTAAGGCCTATTGTAAGTTGCCCGCGGTTTGTCTTGTGTGTGGCGAACTCCACGGCACATCACAGTACAAGAAGTCAGAAACTGATTCAAGTGTTAAAAAAAGCATTAACTGTACGGTAACCGTACTGCAAATTACAGGGGCTGTCCTGTCTATAATCACTTTATGCGGTCAATGACAAATAGGTCATCAATTCCCATTAACCAACTCCAGCAGTCAAACATCATATCTAACATATAATTTTCCCCAGATAGGCCAGTAAACCAGCCACATAATCGTGCAAAACGCCAAACAAACTTCTTACGCGAATGTCGTAAAATCCGATAAACCAAAATTGAATCAGGAATGCAAACGGCATCCGCCAAAACAAAAATGAACTCGAGCATTTCTTTATGGAAAAGCAAATCGATATAATGATGCTTGCTGAAACTCATTTGACAACGAACAGTTATTTCATAATTAATGGCTACACAAAAGATCCCCGAGGAAGATCTTGCCGAGGATCGGCAATTCTAATAAAATCCAGTATTAAGCACCATTTAATGAACGAGACACGTGAGGAGTACCTCCAAGCAACTAATATATGCAATGAATATTTTCATGAAAAAATTATTATCTCCTCGATTTACTCACCGCCGCGATTTTCAATAACAGAAAGCCAATGCTCAAATTATTTCAAATCACTTGGGCCTCGATTTTTAGTGGCTGGCGAATATAATTTAAACACACTTTTTGGGAATCACCTTTAATATCCCCGAAAGACCGCGTGCTTTTCAACACAGTTTCCAAAATGGGCATAGATGTGAATTCAAGTGGACACCCCACTTATTGGCCGACAGACCGACGCAAGATTCCTGATGTTATAGATTTTGGAGTTGTAAAATATTTTCCTTTAGAATGGATGCAAGTGGAGCCTTCATTAGATTTGTCATCAGAGCACTCACCCACTATAATCTCTGTGTCGTTCCCCCAGGAGGTCGGTTCCCCATTTAGTGACTTGGTGTTGACCATTCCTAGAGCTAACTGAATAAAATATAAACGTATTTGAGTACTCATTGTATGGAAAATATTGCCTTGAGAACCTCTGAGGATATCGATGTGTCAATTAACGAATTATATGAAAACCTTAAAATGGCCGTACAACATGCTACCACTAGCCAGACAAGATTCAGAAATGTGAGTAATAGAACATATTCACCTGAAATTGAACAACTTCTGACAGAAAAAGAAGAGTTAGAAGAGAGTGGCAACTTCGCAGGTCTCCCCAGCTTAAAACTAGGCTACGGGAATGCATAACTCAATTAAGAAATCTGCTTGAAATCCAAGCAGATTTCTGGTAATATGTTGTTGTTTGTGTTTGTTGTTATTTTTAACTATGTATATGTATTTGTAAGAAATTCAAATATTCTCTTTTCGAATATAGAAAAAACATGATATAAAAAATACAAGTTAGTTTTGATCTCTCAATTTTCGTTAACAATCACCATCTGACAAGTATAAGGATTGTGACCTTTTCCATAAAACTGTGCTACCATATTAGTTTATACATTCCCTTGTTTTCAGTTTTGTTTGAAGTTGTGTCTGAAAATAATAATAAATTGTGACTTCTAACAAAAATAAATAAAAAATTTTAAAAACTGAAAAACATCCCCAGACTAAAAATCAACCGACACCATGTTCAAATGTGCCTGTAGTATAACGTGGATTAAGACGTTGGCTTTTCGGTCATCTAATCAGTTTCAATCGGAACCTTTTGAATTAAATTTGGACTTATCAGAGAATAGTATGGAATTCTTTTGTGTGGTTGTCAAATTAATGTATTCCCTTGGTAATTCCGACCTGGCCAGTCTATTTTTCCGTGATATAAATATCTTTTTTACACTTTCGTATGGTATGGTTTTAGTCCACCTTCTGCAGCCTGCCTTTAAATCCTTCTGGGGTAATTTAATGACAATTGTTAATTAATGAATTGGTGTTCTTTTTAAAAACGTATTATTGCCTGGCCATCTCGTTTTCTGGTTTTTCGGAAACGTCCACCCTTATGTTCTGTAACCAAAGTACCCGAACAACGAAAACGGCTTATAATTCTTGGTGAATGTCAATTTTTTTTGCAATTGCGGTCACTGATTGGCCGTTATTAAAATCAGATATTATTTTTTCTTTTAAATGCACTGAATAATTATATCGCGCCATTTGTTAGAAAAGTTACAAATCACTTCCAGACAAGTTTGAAGGCACGGAAACGACGGAAAACTATATGCAAATTTTCGTTATACATGCTTTGATATTTAAACAAATAATGACATCTTTTGGAAGTAGGTTTTTCTTATTGTAAGTAATGAAGAATATTCAAGGTTACGTGCATTAGTTTTGTCGCTGCATCCTGGGTCATTCTAGTAGAAATAATTATTTATATATTTTTAAATCACAAGCATCAAACTTTTCCTTTTGTTTTTAATATCTTTTAAATGTAATAATACGAGTATTTTCTTCAAAATAGGCGTTCGTTTGAATGCTATCGTAAAGCTTACTGATAAGCAGATGTCCGTGCTTTTAAATAAATTGGACCCAAGTGGGCTGGCTTTACAATAGCTGGCAGCCTGTTAAACCTAACCTAACATGGGTTTCAAAACGACCACACATACCAACTTAAATCAGCTTATTATTTCTAGCTTTTTCTAATATGTACAATACACTACATATTTCAGAAAAAATCCATTCTAGGAGTAAATTCGGTTATTCAACTGTGTGGCAACGCCTTTTCATATTTCTCTCTAAAAATAAATTTCCAAAATCCTTATTACAAATAATAAAAAGAGGGTGAAACAACCTTGTATTTTTTATATTATAGAGAAAAATATGCAAGGAAAAGAAAATGTTTTAATTTCAAGTTATTTGTTTTTGTTGTTTTAATTTTTCAAAAATTTGAAAATTGAAATTAAATATTATTTGTCCTGAAGAAGCTATCCAAAGGAGAGTGAAATATTGCCAGATATCCATATAAAAAAAACAAAAAAAAAAAAACCTTGAACTCAAAGAATTACACAATATTAATCTACAAAGAATATTAGTGTGAATAAAATATTGGTTGATTTGACTAAATTCTATATTCAACTAATTTATTTTATTAAACCTGAATAATATTTTTCTATTTAACTAAAAGTATGTAGAAATTAAGAAATTTCTTTAAATTTGTCTATTTTATTTTAGTAAATTTCAATAATATATTTTGTATATATAATTATATTTGCATTACAACAAGTTAACACTCAAGTTTGTAGAATTTGGGTAAATTTTTGGCTCAGTGTCTATAAAAACAGAATATTCGAATAATGTATACCAAATTTTCAAATTTGTTGTTTTTTTAATTTAAGTTTGCTTCAAAACCAATTTTACTAAGTTTTTGCGGCCGTTAGTGATCACACTTTAGATGCTTTCAGACTAATGTATCGACTTTATCACTATTTATTATTTCTATGTAGTGATTTTTATTAAACAAAGTTAGTGAACAATATTGTTCATGGCACAAGGTTAATATTTTTATTTAAGTTACTTACTACAATTTTTTAAATAAGATTTTTGGTTTGTACATTTGTACATCGGGCTTTAGTTCAAGTTTTTCCTTTCTTAAGTTTTCTCTTAAGAAAGATTTTTTACAATACAAATTTGCTGTGATCAATAATTTTTAATTGAAGAAGACAAGAAAAATAATAATCAAATTTTTAGCTGGGAGACAACTAGCTGTTTCGTAGTCGCTACACTACTCATCAGCACCCACTAGGATTTGAGCTCGGATCATGCCGTATCATGGTCTGCTGCTTTTACCCCTCAACCACCGAGCATTTAATTGCGAGTATTCTCTTTCTATATTCATCTTATATCTCATAAAACTTAAGAAAAGAAGAACTTGAACTAAAACCCGATGTATAAATGTACAAACCTTACTGACTCCCATATAAGGTGTAATTGGCATATAAATAATGAACACAAGGTGACTTTTGGCCCACCTTGTGTATAATTGTATATAATATATAATTATATGTTGGGTTATATTAAAATATTGAATTATTTTGTGTCCAATAAGAAAAGAGGCTTGTACCTTATTTTCACTGTCGTCCGTATTTTCTTATTAATTTTTCTGACTGGAATTCATAATATGCGAGATGTTAGACTAATTTTTGTAAGTCTGAGTTGTGCCGAAGGTATATACTAGTACACTAGGCACTGATATTATATACTAATCTATTTCTAATACCTTAAATGCTGTGATGATGTTTGATTTGTTCCTATCTTGTTGGTATTGATAATTAAACTACTTATACTCTCCTAATACTCGTAACCTATTTTCCTAATTCCGCTATAACGCACTTAGTACTGGTCAAGATAAAAAAATATGATTTTTAATAACTAGTGATTTCGAAACACGTAAAAAAACAATTATTTTGGAAATTTATCAGGGGCAAAGAAATTACATTTTTTCTGCAACCAGATCACAGTTATTTTTTTTTTTTTTTTTTTGTTTTTTTGGCCTTTGATAAAACTTTGTATATTTTTATTTCTCATTTGTTAGAAGGAGGTATTTCATATTTTTGGTATTAGTTCTGTAAAGATACAGGTAACTTCAAATATTACCGGCTATTTTTCTTTTAAACTATTTACTGTCTTTTATTTTCAATCAAACTATAAATAACCAAACTGGGGGAAAAAAATAAAATAAAATCAAATACTGAAATAAAGTCTTCATGGTAAACAAAAGCCTTTGAGTTTTGTCTGTTAGTGAAACCAAACCCAACAATAGGAAATAATTCACTTGATAACTGTCTGGTGCTAGAGATGCTCTACGTCTATCCCAAAAGGAGCGAGTGAGTGCAAAACAACCGACTATCATGTGTTAAACATCAAACCCATCATTAAACACTGCCATCACTATCACTAGGACTCTGCAACAGAATGTACTAATACTGCCACTTTAAGTTGCATTGGAGTTTGTATTCAACTACCATTTCAAAACTTCGTTTACTGTTAAACATTTATTGCCTTCGGTTTTTGGCGCATGCGCCGTTTTTATTTTGTTTTGTTATTTTTTATTGTTTGCTTAGATTTTGGTAACTGAATATTATTTGAAGAACTTAAATACACTGGTTAGAACAAATGGAAATTTAATAGTTGAAAGAAGATTTCAGAAACAGTATGATAAGTCTTTTCAGACCACTGTTCCTTATTGTCTTTGGGCAAAATACGACTTCTATTGACAGTTAAAATATTTAATATACCATAAATACATAACCAAACCTATCGTTAAAAAGTTAAATGATTGCCATCAATTGCAATTGTTTTCAAAACGACTTGTGTTTTTTTTTGTTCTCGGACTGGCTGCTGGCATTCATGCTCCTTCTGATTATGGCAAATGTATGGGCCGTTGAAGTTGTGCATCATTTTAGTAATGGAAAAATCGATCAATTCAATGGTACAAATGTGGAAAACTGTAATGATTTTTATAGCAGCAATTTTTACTATTACACGTTTGTTTTTTAATTTAAGACTTCCTACTTACAGGAGAGTATATATGATTTCATATGTTGTAGTCATACTGTCAGAAAAACTATAAAAAGTAAACGTTTTACCAGCAACTACCCACACTTAATGGAGACGACAACATTTGTTCACGATTCAATTTTTCTGTTGTTTAAAGTTTTCTATCCAGTTACCTGATTTACACATACATATAAAGGGTAAAATTAATTGATCTTATGTAACATTGGTAAATATGCTTAACAGCTTGTTCAATACTATAAAGTTCTGTCTGGTAGAACCAACAAAGAAAGCAGATTTGTACTACCAGTTTGGGCAACAGTTTTGAATATGCCCAGCGAAAACTTGGTAATGTGTTGCACTTACCTAAGAGTATATTTTTCAGTATTATAGTATATACCGCCTGCATTACTTAAAATTAGTTAAGTAATGGCTTGTTTAATATCTGTCGTGTATGTACGTATGTAAGTAGCTGTTCTTGGCAAATACACATGTACAATATTTGCAATGCAAATTTTATAAAAGAATTTGAGTAAAACTTGGATTTGCTAAGATAAAGTTATAGAAACAGGTTAAAAATGTTTAGAAAATAAGAAATGTAGTATATCAATATTTGCTTTTATAAAATTTGCTGTTTCGGCAATTTTACTATTCGTGTCGTTTGTTTTACTGTCACTACGACTTACAGGTTATGAATACCCAGTGTAAACGTGACATATTACATATACGCTGCCAGGATAAATCACAGTGCTAAAATCATGTTACATCTTTACGATGATTTTTAAGTCATGTCATTTTTTTAATTGTTGTCGTTAAAAATAATCGTTTGTCTCTCTTTACACTTTTGGTAGTATCGATCTGGTTACCTTGCCAGCCGAATGAAAGTAAAACAATATAAAAAATAACAAACGAGTCAAAAAGAAATTAGAGAAAAAAACTTGAAAAAAAGAAAACATGGTTTTTGTCAATTTTAAAAATTTTTCAGTACACAAGCCATGTTGGCTTTAAATCATAGTGAAAATTTACTCTAAGTTCTTTAATGACTTTTTTGAAATGACATTTTGAAATAGTTATTCGTAAGCAAGAATGGTAAGTACCTGCCTCTAATGACACCGCCATTTTAAAATAATGACTTAAAATGCCAAAGTAGAAGTAGTGAAAAGTATATTTATTAACATTTTAGCACATTACTTTGCAATAGAAGTTTTCGCTGGGTAGTTAAAGCAATACAATTTTTGAACATTTTTGTTGAGAAAAATGGCAATAAAAATTACGTTACTACTACAAATCTATTTAGTTAAGATATGGAAAAAAAAGTTTATCATAAAACACATTTGTCTTTTGCATATTACACTGAATTTTAAGCAGTGTACTGAAAGCTATGTACTGAAAATTTGGTCACAACAAAATATTTTCAGTAAATGTAAAACGTTATTTTGTAAAACTACAAAAAATCAATTTTTAATAAATCAATTAATAATTATTAATACCAAATATACCAAAATTTCATGGATTCAACTAACGAATTTATTGAAAAATATTTATTTATGAAAGAGCAGATACTGTTATTTACTGTATTAAAAAAAAGTTTACAAAAAGATATAGAGGATATCCTGCTTCTAAAAAGTGAATTTTTCTTTAGGAAGATTCTTAAGTACCAACAGAAACAAAAAACAAAAGTAGCTTACAGAAAATTTGTGATTCGAACTTTAATACTAGCTAACCAAAAGCCGATATGTGTTTCATAATAATGTTCGACGGCAAAATTGTCCTTCAACAAAAGTATGCATATTATATATATATATATATATATATATATATATATATATATATATATATATATATATATATATATATATATATATATATATATATATATATATATATATATATATATATATATATATATATATATATATATATATATATATATATTACTAGCTGTTCCCGCGGCGTGGTATTCAGATGGGTAAGTAATGAGTAAAAGTTAAAAATGTAGGCAAAGTTTTGTTGAATCAGTAAAAATTTAGTTAAAACAGTCGTAACTAATCGCAAGACATCCTGAAAGAATGTTAGTTTGAATAAAACTAAAAGAATATTTTATAATAATAAGGAAACATTCGTTTATTTGACTAAGATTTGTTAACAAAATTCACCTTGTAGATTTGAATAAATTTTTCCTATTTATTTTATTAAACCTAAATAATATTTTTCCATTTAACATTTAACTGCCTGTAGAAATTAAGAAATTTCTTTATTTTAGTTAAATAAACTACAATAGTTGCAGATTCGGGCTAATTTGAGTCAAATATTTTATAGCTTGTAAATAGCCTACATTTCTTCAAGTTTACACCCCATTTGGACCTATTTTCGTAAATTTTTGATTTAGTGTATGTAGTTATAAGGAAATATGTGTATATGTATGACGTAAATTTTGATTTGGCGTACAAATAAATAAACTTACCAAATGTGTGTGTTTATGTGAGGAATGTAGAATCAATATACATGAACTATTTGATAATCAGTAATCGATGCCGAGATATATTGCGGTTAAAAAAATATATACAATATAGTGTTTGCTTGGACGGTCAAATCGTGGTAAATCAACCTACTTATATTTGCTCACTATAAAAAAAAAGATTTTTCTCAAATCCATGTCTGCAAAAGAAAAATGTTGTTCCTGGGGCTTATTAATATTATTGAAAATGACGTAAGTATTGTAATGATTGGAGTTCTGGAACTATCTACAGACTGACTAGTCTGCAGTGGATTTCTTGAAAGAACTAACTTTAAATCAAGCCAAAAGTATTAAGCGAACTCAAATTTTTTATGGATGTTGGAATGCATAATTTATACTACAAAAACTTGAATTGGACAAAGATCGTTCTAAAATTAAATTATTAATATCATTGAATTTTTAGATTTTAGACGACACTCTGGCCCTGAGTATAGCTAATGAAAACCTATATCAAGCAAATTTTGAAGACAAGTAAATAAAGTATTGTTAAGAATTTGTCTAATTTCTAACCTATTGTAGAGCTGTTGATCTGCTTGTTATAAATGTACACACACAGCCAAACAAACAAAACAAACAATGTAAAGAAAAAAAAAAAGAAAAAAAACACAGAACCACAAACAAATATACTAAAGCATGTAAAGCATGTAAGAACGCAAAATTCCACGTAAATCAATCCCCAATTATTTTAGTGTTGTGTGTGTGCGTAAAAATTTTATTTGTACATTTGAGTCTGGAATTATTAATAATTTAGAAAGGATGATTGTAGAACGTAATAAAGAGGTATAAATAGCAGGCAGGTGTCCTTAAAAGACACAAATTGATTTTAAACGTTGTGAACGGTCATAAGTTAGAATATTAAGTAAGTCTAGTGCTTTGATATGCAGTGACATTAAATGTAAATAAAGTTGTGAAGTATTTTAATACTATGTAACGATCAAGTGTGAGTGGCATTATTTAATTTGCAATTAAAGAATCTCCAAAGCGTTTTTCAAGGTAAAATGTAACAATATGTTATACATTGTGAGCTATTTGAACTTACTATTTCATTTAAAACAATTTTCAGTCGGGTAAACATTTACATATGTGGAAGGACAAATACCGATGTTAAAAGTCTTTGTTACATTGCTGTTATCTTAAAGCCGTTGCCACATCCTTTTGAAAGAAAAAAGCGTATTGGAAATCGGTTCATACTCGAAAATTAATCTTTTGGACGAATATTTTTTATGCTAAATTATTTAGTAATATTGATTAAAACTTATTTAATATGAACGTTTCATTGTGAAAATAATGAATGTTAAATTAAAGTTGAGTGCCTCGATGGCTAGTTTGGTAGAGTACTCGAACAACAGTCTCGAGGTCGCAGGTTCGATTCCTGCCAATGACTCTGGGTGTTACTGCAGACAAGCAAATAGCTTCGCAGTTTTTGTGTTAAAAAAAAAGATTTTTAAAAAATAAATAAATAATGTTGTTAAAAAAAAAACAATTAATTTTGGCCAAGATTTAGTCTATCAAAGGCAAAAATTGTTAATACTAGGATGATTGAACGGTTATTATTCAACTGGTTTTTACCGTCTTTTTTTTTTTTTTGGTTTTACTGAAACCAGGTTTTTTAAATCTCGGTATTTCGAATATAGAATAAACTGGGTTTGTAATACGGTTGATCGGGAAATTAATATATAAATGTTATACTTTTGATTTAAATTCCAAATATGCTCACAGAGCAAGTATCTATATGAGAGTGTAGAGTGAGAAATCAGTGCAGAGTTATATAATCGCTTGTGTACTGATAAATATGACACTGTGACAGATTCGGAAAATGAACAATGTAATTCTCTTAATTTTAAGCAAAAACCTCTATTTAAATTAATCGTAGAGAAAACATTTTGGAACGTTAAGATTTGAAGAACTATTTTGAAAGATGCAATGAATAATACACGATTTTTAGAGTAATGTTATATATGTATACATATATAGTATAGTGCGTTTTGCTACTATATATCCAAACACACACATACGTATGATCAAGTATAAACATTAATCTAAGAACATCCAACATAACTTGTTTGCACCTCTTCATGTGTTTAATACTCCCGTCACGCAGTGTCACATATAGCATGATAATTAAAATGCATAAGGCTGTTATATAACAAAAGCATGTATGATATAATTTTCTTTATTCAATTATTTGAAAATACCGTTTCTTAATGGTATTCTCCCAGAAAACCCATAAAAATCATATCATGAAGTACCATCTAGCGCATCTATATTTTCCAGATGTAAGCATTTCACAAAACGGTTATAATAAGCAATAAAATGTTTGAAATATCTGTTTTTAAAAATTAAATCATTGAGAAAATCATGTCACAAATATGTGATATATTTTTTTGCATTCGTGAGCATTTAACCTTGATGAATTACTTTGTTTTTTTTTTATCTTAGACCAGTACTCAGGGGATAGCCCCTACATATGCAATGCATTGTACTGGAACTAGGAAAATAGATTATGAGAAGGAGGAAAGAGGGAGTAATGTTTGTGAATTTAACACACGGAACGACCAAAACAAAAGTTATCACAGCACTTAAAGGGTTGAAATTAAATTAGTTAAAAATGATCAGTACCCAGTGTATATATGTACCTTCGACACTGATCAGAATAACAAAAATTAGTTCAATACCGCGCACACCGTGAGGTAATAAATACATAGGAGGAACATTAAAAAGAAATTAATAATAACAAATAGAAAAAAAAACAAACGGCAATAAAAAAAATAAAATAATATAAAAAAAAACAAAAACACGTGCACACATCATGCAAGTACTACTTTACTAGCAAATTTGTTTTTAATTACTGTATTGTAAAAATCGCAGTTAACCGGGTTTTTTAATAATTAACCGAAAACTGGTTTTTAAAATTGGCACTATTCGAATTATTAGAAAAACAGTTTTAAAAAATACACGCATAATCGATCACCCTAGTTAATACATAAAAATAAGCTGATTAAATACTGGATCCAATAGCCGAAAAGAAATAATACGAGGTCTGATAAAAAAAAACTGTTATTTCCAAATTTCGTGAGTTACGTATGTTCGGTTTTCGCCATTTTTTTTTTTCATGTTGGCACACATGTCTGTTATATTATCAGCCATTATGGATTCTCAGTTTGTTTTTGCCAGATAAAAAGGTTAGTCGTGTTTTGAACAAATGGATTCAAGAAACTGTATTAAGTTTTGTATAAAAATTGACTTCAAATACGCAAGGACATTTGATATGTAGCACAGCACAAGTTCGTTCGTGGTAGAACCGGTTTAAGGAAGGCCGAGAAGATGTCAATGAGGATGCTCGTCCTGGTCGCCCGAGCACGTCAATAACCGATGAAAACATAGAAGCAGTGAAGAAAATTAGTTTTTATAATCGTCAAATCACTAGCAGAGAAGTTGCTGATAATGTTGGCATGACGTTCGTTTACGGATATTTTAGGCATGAAACGTGCGGCAGCGAAGATTGTTCCGAAATTGCTAAATTTTGAGCAAAAACAACGTCGCATGAACATCACTCAGGAGCTGTTAAATATCGTCAACATGGTCGGGATTTCCTAAAGAAGGTCATAACTGGTGACGAATCATGGGTGTATGGCTATGACATTGAAACCAAAGCCCAGTCATTGCCAATGAAAGCGTCCAAAAGAGCCACATATACAGTATGTTAATACATTAAATGCTTAAACTCGATGGATTAAAGGTTCCATAATTATTTACCATGCACTTGTTATTCGTGCAAAACTTTTCTGAATGTTACCAAAATTCATTGCAAATATAAATGTGGCTTGATATTTTATATTAGCTAGAGATAGTTGAAAGGCAGCCGAATATACATAAATTTCATGCAATCTGTCTGTCGGAGTAAAACCATCTAAACAAATTTTATAAAAAACCTACTTTGTGCAATATGTATATTAATCTTTGGCTGATTTTTGCTTTACAAAAATCAGTATAACTATATTTTTTATCACAACATGTGTAAAAGGTCAACAAAAACAATATTTTGTGATTAATATAAATAGCAGTAATCAACACATACACATACATGCATACGAGTATATAAGAATAAAAACAGATAACACTTTACACAATATCAAAGTCTCAAAATCTTCAAATTTTGTTTAATAAATGACTGCCATTACACTAGAAAAAATATAGTCGTAATTAAAAAAAAAATCTCGTGTACTAGGGCGGTTCGGAAACTTCTTAGCTTATCAATGAAAGAGAATAGTTAGATTTTCAAAAATATTTTTGTTTTTCAATATAGTCTCCTGAAACTTCAATACATTTAGTCCAACGCTTCTCTAGCAATTCTATCCCTTGATTAAAATAGTTTTCCTCAAGGTTTTAAAAATAGTGGTTTACAATTGTAATTACATCTTCATTTGAGGTAAAACGCTTGCTGGCAAGCGTTGGGAACAGCTAAAAGTCACTGGGAGCTAAATCAGGAGAATAAGGTTTTGATTTTAGCCATTGTTAAAACACTCTTGCGCGCTGGTGCGTTGTCTTGATGAAAAATTTTTTTTTTGTATGTTGTAAGCCAGGATGTTTTTCTCGAATTTGTTCATTTAATTGATCCAAAAGGTTGCAATAGTACTGAATTTATTGTTTCACACTTTTGCATTACTCAATCAATAAAATACCTTTAAAGTCCCAAAAAACCGTTGCCATAACGTTACCAGCCGATTGAATTGTTTTTGCCTTCTTTGGGGCACTTCCTCTAGCTTCCGTCCATTGTTTTGATTGTTCTGTTGTCTCTGGAGTATAGTGAGTACATGTCTCATCAACAGTTATGAAACGACGCTTAAAACCCATTTTATTTCGCTTAAAACGATCCAAACAAGCTTGAGAAATGTTCATTCTTATGCGTTTTTGCTCGATTGTTTACAAAAGCGGCACCCAGCTAGCAGAAAGCTTTTTCATCTGTAGTTCTTCATGCAAAATTAAATGGACTCGATCATTTGAGATGCCCATGATATTAGCTATATCACGCACTTTTATTCGTCGATCATTTAATACCATATCATGGACTTTGGCTACAATTTCTGTTGTTGTTGTTGTTGTGGCCGTCCACTACGTGGTTCATCTTCAGTGCTTATACGACCACGTTTAAATTCAGCAAACCAACTTTTTACTGTTGCATGTGAAGGAGCACTTTCACCTAACACATTCACCATATCATTATGAATTTCTTGTCCCGATAAACCCTTTTTATGTAAATATTTAAGGACACCACGCATTTCTAATTTTTCCATTGTAAAAAAAGTCGCCGGTGCGTCTTTTGTGAACACCTGTTTCTATATGAAGGAGATCGAAATAAAATTTAACATGTGTTCACAGCAGAGATGGAAGTTTCAAAACACTTCACTTTTTTCTGTTTATACCGCGCTTTTTGTGCTAGGCTAAGAAGTTTTCGAACCGCCCTCGTAGATCGGATATTTCGCATCGCGTAGACAATGTAGGTTTTTACTATTGCAAAAAACGCAAATTTCAATAAGTTTATTTGTTCGAAACATGTACAAGTCTAGTTCCTTATAGCATAAAATGTACTTTGAAGAGATAAAAAACAGTTATAACATAAAACTGGAATCGCTTAAGTCTTTAAGTTTGATTATTGGTTTTTAAAATAAATTTATACCATATACCACTTTAGTAAATTTGTTTATTTCACTTTATTAATGTTAAAAAATTAGAATATACTCGCATTCAATGGTACATTTGTTGGTGTTAAATTTTTCATCAGCAACCACTTGTGTAACCCAGTAACCTGTAATATATTCGGTTCTCAACTATCAAATTATATAAAAGTAGTGATGTGGAGTTATATTCAAATTATAAGTTTATGTACATATGTATATTCTTCCACTCAGCCCAAAATCACTGAAAAAGAGGTTGCAGATTTTTAAATAAACTATAATCTTAATTTCTAACGATTTCTGCACATGATATTTTACGTACATAATACTAACTTTAGTTTTACTTCTTATTTAAAAAAAGAACGAAAAAGGAACCGATATTTTGTTAATCGCAGTGAAATGCTTTAATGATGATGGTGAATTCCATAAACCATGCGTAGCAAAATTTACTGTCATGCAGCAATAAACACCAATGAAACACACTTGGTCATACTTGGATATACGAATATACATAACAAATAAAAATTAAAATTCATTGTAAATTTGCTTAAATTTTTATGAATTTATAAGTTTTTTTTTATTGAAAGCATCTTGATTAATCTGGTTAAGAAAATCGCAAAATTTCTTCCTCACCTAAAGACAATCAATTTCTATTACAATTTTGCTGTTATATTTTATCCCTACATAACAACTGAAGAAAAACATTGAACAAGAAAAGTCCATCAACTATTTTTTTGACCCAGTAACGCTAAATTTTAATAGTTTTTTTATCCTCGATTTCTGCTTGTTTCTGTCACCCACCTTCAATAAAATACGAAAAGATAAAAATAAAAAAGTCACCATTAACATGACTTGCGGCAAAAAAAAAATTAGTGCTTTGCTACCACAATCAAATAATGGACAAGATATCAATAAAAAGAATGACCATAGAAAATAATTTATTGCTGGTTTTAAATCTTTGCAATAGAGACAAAAATGATAGAAAGAACACATAAAAAGCAATGTGTGGCATCTATTCATCGTTTAGATAAAAGAAAAGTAGTTTTTACTTTATCTATATTTATTTTAATGGTTCGATGCATTGAAATTATCTAATAAAAAATATAAGCGAATATACATAAATGTTGCTTTTTAAGAAACTAATTTTTCACAAGCAGGCAACATTGCACAGCACTGGCGATAGCAATATTTTAATTTGATGGCATGTTCTATAAATCCATAATAAAAATATTTTAAAGCTTGGTTTAGTAGGAAGAAAACACATGGTGGTGAGGAAAATTCTTAAATATGAAAGAGCGGCTCAAATAAAGTGAAATTACTATTGGGATATCCCGAATTATAGAAGACAATATATTGGTTGGATCGTGATATCTCCAAAATGAGATAGGATGTATAGTTAATGTATGTCAGTGGCACCCATGTGGTTTGCAAACCTCACACAAGTCCAAACGTTTTTCCTATGGTTGTAGCCATATGGGAAAATACTCAGACAGAAATTGGAAGAAAAGGCTCAACAAGTTGGAAGACCCAAGCCCATAAAGAGCATCAGGCTATAACTAACTCACCAACCTAACCATCAGTACTGGTCCCCTACATATCAAATATCCGTTGCAAGACAGTGGTTTATAATACATTCGCCAAAGACCACCATGCACTATAGTTATCATGGACGACCAATAACCCCTCCCTTCGATTTAAGGTTCAAACCACAGCCACATTTCCACAAAGATGCAGGCGCCTCAACCATGATCAGCGTCGGGGATGGTCTGCAAAACAGAATCTCCTAGTGGCTTTGCTAACCCTTGTTCTGCCAATTAGCCCTGGATGTGGGTTTTGGAATTTCAACATAATTTAAGTCATGTGCCATTCTAGAATGTTATTTGCTACAACAAATGATGTACTCCTACCCCTCTATGCCCCAGAAAGCTGAGTGCCCTAATTCCCGGGGGCTCATCAAGAAATGGTGAGCCATTAGGACCTGTTGCCTTTCTGAATGCAGGCCAGCAGTGAAGATCCAGTAATGTTGTAGCGGATGAACTTACAAAGGCCTGAATTCGGTTATAACAAGGGATGGTAGGGTTCCCCATAAAGAGCTGTAATAAATGGTAACAGCGTCAACTTTAAGGGATTGCACAACATTTTTAATCGTAGAAAACTCTACTGGGAATCTTATGAATAGTATTTTTGATAATCGAGGACAGCATTTGTTAATTGTATTAGTTGCCTCGCGCGGGAGTAACTGTTACTGCTGATTGATCACTGAAACTCGCATACAACACAGTAAAAAATGCTTATGCTAATCGTAAAAAGAATAATTTTAGAGTCGTGCAGAGATTATCTTTATCACTGTGGAATCCCGTTATCCTTATATGATTCATATAGTGAGGCACAAAAAAGACTTTTTATTTATGTATGTATTCCGCGAAAAATCACCACAATATAAACAAAAAATTTTTTATCATCTAATAGACGTTTCAAGACAAGATTATCATAAATACAAGAATATCAGAAAATGTGTTAAAATATAAAAAAGTGAAATGTATTTGTTTTTATTACTCGTCAGATAATCACCAGAAGATTCTTTTTGGATATTAAACACATTCGTCTATAAAATATCGAATGCTAGCTTAAAGGCATTTTAGAAATTCGAGTACAAATATTTATAGCTATATTGTTATGAAAATAATCATTCAAAAATAACCGTGAGTATTGGAGTTTTGACAGATTGTACTCGGAAGTCTGATCTTGTCTATTTATTTAACATATTATATAAAAAAAGAAAATATTGATTCGGCATATAGTATACAACTCGTATTTACGGAATTATATATATTTTCTTATAGTTCAACGTAAAACTTATTATAGTTAGAAATGATGCCACGATTATTCTTGAAATCAACTTAAAAATGTTTGCTTAGAATTTTATTTACAGATATAAGATTTCCGTGAAAGGATGGTATATATAGAACATCACACAGCGTGACATTAAATGTTTCACCTTTAGAATTGCTCAAAGTTATATTGCTACATAATTCATTCTGACCATTTGCAACTGTTACTTTTCGCGGAAATTCATATTCAAACATGAATAACCGGAACTATCTGAGCAAATATGGCATGTTGCTCCTGAGTCAAGAATCCATTATTTAACGAAAAGCAAAAATTTTTTGACTCACTGCCGGAAGCTTTCATTTCATTATTCTTAGACTTTTTAAACTTCCAACAGTCAGTTTTATATGGACTTTTGCTTTATGCATGACTTTATGCATGACTTTATTTTTCTTTATAATCTTCAGAAGCAACAAAAGATTTTTATCGGAGAAAAAATTCAAGAACTTTTTTTTAATAACTTTGTTAGAATTAGCAAAACGCAAAAGTATTTTAGTAATGAATTGATTAATTGAACATAACGGGATTGAACAAAAATACTTTAATAGTGATCTAATTTCCCTTTAGAATAAATTCATATTTGAAAGCATCCATCGAAAGAACGAAAATAGTGTAATAAAAATAACATTAGAAACGATAAAGTACTTCCAACGCTTCTTTTGTGGATTAAAAACTCTTTAAATTAAAATTAAAATATTTACACAAAGAACAGCACAAAATTTTTGCAAAGTACTCGTATAAGAGCTCTCAATCTAAAACTACAAGAAGAGTACTAGTGGTGCGATAATAATGCAAATGGTGTGGAAGTTTGCAAAATATTTATAGAAAATAATATGTACGAGTATGATATTTCAAATAACCTGGTTATTTATTATTTTCCAACAATGAATGATTGTTTCAGGTTCAAAGAAGATCATAATTCAACTCATAAACAAGCATGACCATTTGACCACATATATTAGGTTCTTTTAATTCTTTTACATTTAACAAAAAGTACACACAGCAAATAAAGCATCACATTGAAAATACCTTAGCAATCCAAGTCACGATGAAGATGGGACAAAAAAAAAAAAACTAACAAAAAAGAAATATTTCAACAAATATTTTCAAACAAAAGAATATCTTTTTGGGAACATTTAAAAAAAATATGCAAGGTATGTACGTACCTCCAAAAATGGTTGGTACACAGTCATAAATCACTATTCTTCCAAGAAAAAAATATTCTTCGCGTAAGTACACACATTCATATATACTCATATATTTAAATTTATATATGGGTTTAAAAAAAAAAGAACAAGAAAAAACAAACGCGTAATACTTTTATGTGCTAAGTTTTCAAAATCAAACAAAAGGATTTAAGTGATTCTGCAAATCAATAATAATACACGATATTGCAATATCTTAGAAATAAAAACAGTAACCAATATATTATGTTTTATTAGTTTTGTTTTCCTTTCATTGAAAAAATGTCATATCATTAAAAGCATTTTGTTGTCGTTGTCTTATTACAACGTCTTCCTCTTTTAAACGCATATAAACTGCTTGATTAACCCACTAAGCTCTTCTCATGACTAAACACCAACATACACATATATTGTACATACATATCATATCATGCAAATTTTGAACTGTTCGACGTATTGCAGCATGGTTAGCATTGTATGCGCCACACAGCAGCAGCAGCTTAAGAAAAAATAAAAGTCTTCCTTTTAAAGCAGTATTTCGAAAATGAAGATGTTTTTGGAGACACATTTGCATCGAGTAGAAGTGATGTTTATAACTCACCAAATTGGTTGTAAATAAAAACACAACACATACTAAAACTACCATCACTTCTTTAAATTTACATAACGAAAGTTGTATTTTCTCTCCATTCCATTCTGGCAGATCTTCTTTTTTTTTTAACGGATTTGAATAAGAATTGGACATAAACTGCAATTAAAAAAGTTCAGCAACAGAGCATATTTTTGCTTGCTATATATATATATATATATATATATATATATATATATATATATATATATATATATATATATATATATATATATATATATATATATATATATATATATATATATATATATATATATATATATATATATATATATATATATATATATTACATAATATAATTCGCACCCTGTTCAATTACAAATATCAATAACTCGTAACAAACTGTACAAAATCGCGTTCAATCAGAAGTCTGCTGATAACATAAAAAACAAATTATATATATTGCTAGATAATAAAGTACATATATAAGAAAAAACTCAACTATAAGAGTAAAAGTGAGATAAGAAATCTATTTGAAAATAAAGCTTCATATGTTTTGAAGATTTACTTTGTATTTACTACCTACAGTGGATACCATATATCCGGGCATATTTCTCGACAACAGTTAGATAAAAAAAATGCGGTACCTGTACTAAGACATCATTTAGTTCATAACACATAAAAACCAAAATTTAGTTCAATATTTTGCAAAAGAGTGTAAGGCTTAATCGAAGCCAAGAACAACTTGTTTTGTTGGTGTTGGCGGGCAAATAATAGCGCAAGCTATTGCTGTTAAGAACTTCATTTTCGCTTTTGTTTTAATAAAACAATTTTTTTACAAGAAAATAACATGCGAGTACTAAGAAACTGCTACAAAATTCAACATTCATTACTTCGAAGCTACTGAATATGAAAAAATTACCATTATATACAATATTGATTTAAGCAACTTCGGAAGGAACTTAAGAAGTTAATTTACTGATTTTACTGTTATTTACTCTAGAAGCTATTAAATGTATACAAATGAAAAAATATATACAAATATCCAGGCGAATTCATTTCTACTAGGTAAAACTGCAATTACAATATGTACAACAACACAAAAAGAACATGGGGGTTTGCTTAAGCAATTTACGTGTAAAAAATTGTATGTAAAGTATGTACATATATACACATATGCTCTTTACTTAAAAACATGCATGTAATTAAGTAAACTGAAAACGATGTTCTACAAGTAGAACATCTGCTTTTTCAGTTACACCTCGTAAAATAGAATTTGCTTGCATATAACTATTTTTTGTGTGTTTGCTAACTGGCAACATTTTTTCTAGTGTACTGTGAGTGGTGTTAGCTCCTGCGATGTATCGATTACTTTTTGATTTTATATATTTTAAATTAGCCAACTCAGACTAGATTAGTTATGCTGGCATAATATGGCAGCCTGTAAGAATTTTCGGCGAAGAGAGTCATTTTTGGTTGGCAACCAACTTCATACCGGCACAAACAGCTCAAACCCAATGCAAACACAAACCATCCAATCAAGTAAATACAAAAATAAGAATACATTTTGTGCTTTGAAAGATCAAAAATTTTTTAACGGAAAAAGGGGAAAATATTTGATAACGTTATTTATTTCTCAATGTAAACTCGTTTTAGCTCAATCGACTTAGCAAGACGATAGTCCAACTTTTTTATACCACCTGAATAAAAATATTTTGGGAACCCCTCAAAATACGCATAAGTTTCGGCAATCACTTCCTCGTTTGAGATGAATCTTTATCCTGCGAGCCATTTGTATAAGTTTGGAAACAGGAAAAGTCACTAAGACCTAAGTTTGGGCTATAAGGTGAAGTTCGAAGTGTATTTCACGTAATTTTAGCATCCTATCTAATTCTATTTGAACCGGTGCGTTGTTTTGAAGAAAGAACAATTTTTTCGTCTTTAAATGTGTTAGTTTTTTTTGAGTGTGTATACCACCATGAAATTTAATTTGATCAAGAACATTCAAAAAATTAGTACTAAACTTATTCAGTCGTGTGTTTATTTGATTTTAAGTGCATCCATCAATCAATTGATCGAATAATTCACGATAATACTTTTCTGTGATTGTCGATCCTATTGTATCCCAAAATACAATAGCCATAACCTTGCCAGCCGACTTCACTGTGATTGTGGATCCTTTTTCAAAATAATCGATGAGCAATATTCCGTGTGCATCTCAAAACAGTGGCCATAACCTTGCCAGCCTATTTCAGCACTTTCACCAGCTTCCACGCATGGTTTCGATTGATTTTTGGTATCAAGTGATTGGTGGTGGAACCATGTTTCATCAATAGTTATTAATCGACGCCATAAATTAATAGGATTACGCTTTATCATGCCCAAACACCGCTGTGAGTTGGTCTGTCGAACTCGTTTTTGTTTTTTTCATTTATAGCCGTCTCTAACATTTCTTTACACCTTTCAAACAAATGAAGAACCGTTGGCTGCTACGAGAGAACAAAAATTCAAACAATTGAGTATCAGTGTTAGAAGCTAATATAGTGAATAAAACCCAATTGTTTGAATTATTACTTTTTATTCTGTTTTAGGTTCAAGAGCGTCCCTCACCTGGGTAACTACCTTGACGTGGTGTGGGGGCTTAAGTGTATGCTGGACGTCTATTCTCTTTCGAGGGCTTAATCATGGGAGTTCTGTTTCAGGCTCTAATGGTTGAGCCCGAGGAGAGGATAGGGTTTTTAAGCCGGCCTACATACTAAAGGTTACCCAAACCCTCAAACAGGGGTGTCATGCGACCCGTGCCTATCTGTTCTCTTTGCAGTCGGGGGTCAAGAGACTGTATTCGAACGGAGCTTTGCTGATACCTGGGCACCTCAGCAAATAGACCACGCCCTCTCCACGTTACAGGGGCTATGACGTGGAGGAGATCCCCTTCCCCCACACTCGTGGGACCAAAATGAACCTTTCTAAAATTGACACCAATACCCAAACTGACATGACGACGACTATGGACAAGACAACGGACTACGGTAACGATGGTACAAGGACCGAAACGCTGACTGCAGGAGGTGTCTTGGAGCAACCTAAGAATACCAAATGCGTGAAAGCATCTTCGGATAGCTATCTTGGCAGTGAGGTGTCCATGGACTTTGAGCCGAACACCTCGAAGGCTGCACTGGCCCTTCTTTTGGGAGCTGCTCGTGCTAGTGACAGCGCTGCAACAGCTGCCCAAGTGCCTATTGTGGGAAAGATGACTGCGAGCAAGTCCTCGGGTCTTCGAACTCCACCACCCTCCACCAACAAAGGCGCTGCGAACAAGATTTTGGGTTCCCGCGTTGGTGGTCATCAGGGAAATGTGAGTAAGGGAGCTCCGAACCAGTTTTCGGGCTCTCAAGCTACATCCCTGATACCTTGCGGAAAGGGTAGTAAGGAAACTGCGAACTTGTTTTCGGGTAACCAAGCTGCACCTCAAGCAATAGATAAAAAGTCTCAAAGGCACACAAGTTCCGCGAGACGGGCCTATTTAAGGCGGCGTGCCGCCAGTAAGATCTATGGGGAGCTGGGGAAGAAGCCAGCGGATGTCTTAACGGCAGAAGAGAAATCCCGGTTATCATGGGCAGGATCAGTTTTAGCTGAACTGCAGAATTCGCCTCCCCTCGCATCTAAGGATGTACCTAAGCGGCAACGCTCTGAGGAAGAGGCAGTGTTGCAGGCACAACAGCCTGCAAATAAGCGTTTAAGACCCCAAAGGTCAATGGACAAATCATTTAGCGATGTCATAAAGGACAAGCTTGTGATGGCTGTCATTGACAGGGGCAACGCGGATTTTGCCATAACCCCTTCGAACTGGGTTATGGTGAAGAAAGAAGTGATGGGGTTAAACATGATCCGGAGAGTTCTTAAAGACAATCCGGGTCCGTACCCCAGGTGTGAGGAGGCTGGCTGGTATCGGCGGCGTATAAAGCTTATGGCCTGTGTAGATGAGCGATCAGCAATGTTGCTTAAACAGGCAGTCGGTCATGTGGGCAAGCCATGGGAAGGTGCCCAGCTCGATGTGATTCCTCTCTCAGAGGTTCCACGTCGTCCTAGAGCTGTTGCCAAGATACCAGACATCTCTGGGTCTGCAGAGGAAATCTTGGAGGTCCTGAGCGGCGGAAATCCTGATATACCTACCCATGATTGGAAGGTAGTCAGGGTCTCCGAACCGAAGGGCAATTCGAGAAATGTCACCATCCTGCTGACTGGCGCCACTCCGCGCTAGAAAGGGGAAAATGTATTTCTGCTTCGATGCAGTCCTTCTCCGAGTATACTGGGGTGACGACAAGGGCGGCCTGATTCGGGAGGATGTGGATCCTGGTGTGGAAAGCATGTCCGTTGAGGAGACTGCTAGCTTAACATCGTGCGAGGACGCCCTTTCCAACTCTGAGTTGGTAGGGGAGTTCTTCGGGCATGTTGACGAAGCAGTTGACGAGGACGCCCTCTTGGTATCTGATCAGGATGACCAAGAGGACGTCGACGTCACAATCGTGGATAATGAGGGGAAAAATGGTGAAGGTAACTCAAATTAACCTTCACCATTCGAAGGCAGCTTCGGCTGCATTGCTTCTCCGGCGGAGAAAGCGGATGATGTTGTCTTGGTTCAGGAACCCTGGCTGTGTAAGGGCAGGGTTTGTGGACTAAGAAGGGAAGGCTACAAGCTACTACATGTGGGCCAAGGTAGGATTAGGTCCTGTATAGTAGCGAGGAGCAATTTGAATATCTTTATCCTGTCTGATTTCAGTGATAAAGATACAGTGACGGCAGCCTGGGAGACAAGTGTAGGCACCTGCCTGCTTGTCTCAAGTTATATGGCAAATGAGAGCGAACCACCACCAACTAAAGTTCGCGATGTTGTTCGGATGGCTGTTGAGAGAAACCTGCCAGTAATAATAGGAGCCGATGCAAACGCACATCACATGGTGTGGGGCAGCTCCGACACAAATGCAAGAGGTGAGTCGATTTTTGATTTCATACTATGCGCAAATTTAGACGTTGTGAACGTTGGGTCGGAACCTACTTTTGTTGTGGTAAATAGAAGAGAGGTTCTGGATATTACGCTAGTTAGTACTAGGCATGCTGATATGATCAAAGGATGGAAGGTGTCGAATGCCTGTTCATTTTCTGATCACAGGTATATTGAGTTTGAAATAGGAATTCAGGAAATAGGGTTAGTCCCAAGAAGAAACAGGAAGAGGACGAATTGAGAGGAACAGGGTAGAGTTCTCTCGAACCTTCTTCTGGATCCTCCTACTATAAGTGGTTGTGAGGATATTGAGAGAGCTGTAGACTTACTAACTGATTCTTTTGATACAGCTATCTCGGAATCGTGCAGACCTAGCGTGTGCCGAGGTAAGAGTAAACCACCATGGTGGAACTTAGAGATAGCGAGAGCTCGAAAAGAGTCTCGCAGACTTTTCAATGAGGCAAAAAGACTGGGAGACGGGTCGGAGTACAAAGCCTCCGTAAACAGGTTTAAAAATATGATAAGAAATGCAAAGCGGAGGTCTTGGAGATCCTTCTGTAGTGGCGTAGAAGGAGCCTCTGAGACAAGTAGGCTTCGCAAAATCATATCGACCACGCAGTCCATACCAGGTTTCATAAAGAAACAATGTGGTAATTGGACAACCAGCGGCCAGGAGACTCTTGAGGTACTCATGGACACGCATTTTCCAGGCTGTACACCCTACACGGGGGCAGGTATGGCCGTTGAACGAAACAGACAAGGAGAAGTATGTTTCTCTGTCGATAGGAACCGGGTCCTTTGGGCGTTGAAGAGCTTTGGCCCATATAAATCACCGGGTCCGGATGGTATTATACCAGCAGACTTGCAAAATAATGCGGAACTGATCATGCCATGGTTGATTCGGTTTTTTACGGCCTGCCTTAAATGGTGCTACATACCGAAAACATGCCGTAGATGTGTAGATGTGTCTTTATTCCTAAAGGTGGAAAGACTTCACACACAACTCCGAAGGATTACAGGCCGATAAGCCTGACATCCTTTTTCCTAAAGACGTTGGAGCGGATGGTTGATCTACATCTTAGAATGTCAATAAATCCGTGCCGTTTATCTGCATCTCAACATGCCTATACTAAGAGAAAATCCGTTTAGTCTGCGTTGCATTCGCTCGTGGGGTACATAGAAAATTCTCTAGAGCAAGGGGAGTATACATTGGTGGCCTTCCTTGACATAGAGGGAGCCTTTAATAATGTTGCGCCAAAAATCATTACTATGGCTTTGGAAAGGCTGAACATTCGTCAGCCGATTATAAGTCTCATATGGAGTCTACTGACTGAAAGGGTCATAACATCTAGTATGGGACGGGCCACCATATGCAGAGTGGCAAACAGGGTTACTCCGCAGGGGGGAGTTTTATCTCCCTTCCTATGGAATCTTGCCCTAAACTCATTACTGGTGGAGTTAGACTCCATGCGTTTCAAGACTGTGGCATATGCCGATGATATTGCTGTGGCGGTGTCGGGTAAATATCCGGACACCCTCTCACAGTGTTTGAATTCCGCACTGAGGATCATAGATGGGTGGAGCACCCATAGTGGTCTCAGTGTGAATCCACAAAAAACGGAGCTTGTACTTTTCACCCGAAAATACAAGACTCCTCCTTTCGATCTGCCAACCCTAAAGAGCGTTGAGCTTAGTGTGGCAGATAGTGCCAAATACCTGGGAATCTATCTTGATTCAAAACTGTCTTGGAAGAAGAATGTCCAATTTAGAGCGGACAAGGCGGCTGTTGCCTTGTACCTGTGTCGTAAGGCCATTGGGAAGACCTGGGGTATAAATCCTTGGAATTCTTGCTGGCTATTTAACATGGTAATAAATCCCATATTAATGTATGGGGCGCTTGTTTGGTGGACGGCTTTAGAGAAAACCACCTATTGCAGATTCATAGAAAGGATACTGCCGTCATCTGCTTTGATGGTAACTGGTGCTTCTTGTACTACGCCAACTAAAGTACTAATTACGATGATGCATTGGCTGCCAGCTGATCTCATGGCGAAGGAAGTGGCCATGCGCTCGGCAATTAGGCTAAAAGCCAGTGAGATGTGGAAAGAAGCGACAGAAGGTCACGCTTCGATAATAGAAAGTATAACGGACCTCCCGGAGTATATTGATTACTGTGCACCAGCTCTAATGCCCGACAAGAGATTTGACGTGATCTTACGTATCTGACGTGATCGCTTAACAGCTGTAACAACCAAGTGCAGCGTCAACTTGTAGGGACTGCGCAGGACAGATGGTGTGGTGAGGTCACCTGCCGAGTAGCAAGGCTGACATGGCCTGCGTATGATCGTAGTAGAACTGCGGGTTTAAGGGTTTTCCCCGTCAAAGGTTGCGTACCTTGGTGGCGGTTCTGACAGGACATTGTCTCATAGGGACGCATGCTAGGAGGTTAAATCTTCCATTTAATGATTTCTGCAGAAGTTGCGGGGATGAGGACGAGGAGGAAAGTGTTGAGCATTTCCTCTGTCGATGCCCGGCTCTCAGTTCTATGAGAGCGCTGTACTTAGGCGGACCGATGCTGCACGGGTTAGCAGATATATCGGAATGCCGAGTGAACGGACTGGATTCCTTTATCCGGCTTTCGGGTTGGTTTGAATCTGAACCGTCGGGGGAAGTGTAAGTCTCGCGGGCTGCACTTCTCCCTCAGGCAACACAACGGGACCAAAAGGACCCAAGTGGGCTGGTTTCATGAAACTGGCGGCCTGTACAACCTAACCTAACCTAAGCTAGGTTCAAGAGCCTTGAACCGGAAAAATTGGAAATTTCTAAGGTCGAATAAAATAATTAACATAACCATTCAATTCAAAATTATTTACCTTGTATCACAAACACCTTCCTTCGCTTTGACTAGAATGGATAATATTAAAATTATTTACACAGGATGTAAAGCTCTTATTTTAACTAAGTAACAACTTTTTTTTGCTTAAAAGCAGTTCTGGTAATAAAATAAGGTGATATAAATATAGAAAATAAAAATTTTCGATATCGGTTCATATATACCCGAGATATAACCGGTTTTTTCATGAAAATGTCGCGTAAGCGAACTTTAAATTTATTTTTCTTAAAAGCAGTTCTGGTAATAAAATGAGGTTGTATAAATATGGAAAATTAAAATATCCGATATCAGTCCACATATACCCGAGATATAGCCTAACCCGGGTGGAGAAAACAGAAGCCTTTTTCTGTTTGCAAAGCAAAATTTGAGCAGAAAGAATTGAAATAAAACTCGAATTTCTTTTCTTTCGTGATAAAAATGATCAGCAATGGCCCAGTAGGAAATTTACACTATAACATTTAAATTTAACACCGGGTTTTTCATAAAAATGTGTCGTAAGCGAATTTAAACATCTTGTTTAGCTAAAAAGCAGTTATAGTAATAAAATAAGGTTATATAAATATGGAAAATGAAAACTTCCGATGTCAGTTCATATACATCCGAGATATAGCCTGAACCGATTTTTCTATTAAATTTTTTTTTTTGCTGAAAAGCAATTCTCGTTATAAAAGAGGGTTAATAAAATACAGAATATAGAAAATTCCGATGTCAATTCATATATAACCGAGATATAGCTTAAATAAACTTTTCCATGAAAATGTCCATGAAAGATTTATTTTTTGGAATAGTGATTACAAATCAAAATACTTTTTCTCCGATATCGGTCCACATACATATATCCGAGAATACTTAGTTCAAATGTGTAATATATACTATACATATACGTGACTATCGTGAAGGGTATTTTAGATTCGGCAACGCCGAATATACCACACTCTTACTTGTTTTATATTATATTTGGATTATATCTGTATTTGAATATTATTTATTTCACTCAACATTAGCAGTTAGATGCTGTAGAGCAAGTGAAGTTTTTAATAACATAAAAACGATCTTATTACTCTTCAATATTTTTTTCTTAATTCATTTATTTATTGAATCTTTAAAAATATGAACTAATAATACGAGTAAGTATTTAAATCTTAATACTAAACCTAAAAAATTATTTAAGCCCAGCCAATGCTAGACAAAAAAGTTTTATTTTGCGCGAACAATATCGGTAAAATCTGTTATTTAACGTTTTGATGGTGGCTTCAGAACGTTCTTCTCAAAATTAAGTATATTGCGTGCAAGAGGATTTGGGTGAAGTTCCAGATTACATATACCTTGTCGGATACTTTGAGATGTGCAAGCGGTGCCGCATAATTAAATTCCGTAGCACGATGTAGCCTTTAGAATTGCATTGTATAACAAAAGTTTGCAATCCTGCTTTAATACAGAACTTTTGGCCATAAGCCTTAGTTGCGCTGCTTTTACTTCAATTGAATGACTTTCGAATCAATGTGAGACTTCCATATTAGTCTACGGTCGATGTAAATACCTAGGTATTTGACTTCATTTTGCTGCATAATAGGTGGATTGTTAATTTGGATAGCCGAACATGTCTGTTTACGAAGTGTAAATGTAACGTGCGTAAACTTGTGTGCATTAACTTTGATTTTGTACATCAAAAGTCAAATTTTATTTTGTGCATCAAACCGTCATGCCACACTTTATCAAAAGTATGTCAACGAACAGAGCTGAACAATACTTTTTGTGTGCAAAAGCCTGTCTTATGGCGTTGACTAGTCTGTGTGTCTGTTCTATGCTGCTATATTTAGCCCGAAAGCCAAATTGATGACTAGGAATACATTCTACATCATTCACTATTGGAGCCAACTTCGCCATTAACAAGTTTTCGAACAGTTTTGAAATTGTTGGCTGTACACTAATTGGTCTATATAACTCCACCTTAGTGGGATCCTTCCCTGGCTTGGGTATCATAGTAATCATGGGCACCTTCCACTCTGCAGGATAATACTCGAGACGTAAAATAGCGTTAAAAATAATAAGAAGAGGTCCTCTAGCTAAATGAGGTAACTGCTCAAGCATTTTACCAGTAATTCTATCAATACTTGTAGCTTCTTTGTTCAATTCAATTCAAATATTTATTTATAATCGGTAAGCAGTAAATTGAATACATATTAATTAAACATGGCACAGTAATATGTTCTTAAACTATCAATTTAAATAATGTTAAAAATATTATATATATATATATATATATATATATATATATATATATATATATATATATATATATATATATATATATATATATATATATATATATATATATATATATATATATATATATATATATATATATATATATATATATATATATATATATATATATATATATATATATATACATATATATATACATATATATATATATATATACAGGGCTGGGCAAAATACACAGATTATGTATTTCAAATACAACTACAAAATACAAATACATTTTTGTAATTTGGTCTCAGAAAAATGTACCCGTCTGGCTTTAGATACATATTTTATTTTACATATACACTTAAACTAAGTTGTATATTCATATGATTGTTCTAAACTTGCTAAGAAATTAAAGGAACAAACCTAATATTTAGCATTTGATAGATAGTAAATAAAAAATTCATTCGGCAAAAGAAGTATTTCCTTTATTTTATTTCCTGAGGAGCACCGGCTGCTGTCAAATTCTATAAATGCATTTTTGATATTTGGAGAGTTTTTCAAAATGGCAAGCTCCTTGCTTTTATCATTTAAAAAACTGATAAACTCAAGTTCCAAATTTGAGTTACGAGGTTGATCACTGTATTGTCCAAAACAACAATAAAATCTTCATCATCTTTACCTCAACTACTACTTTTTCTTCTGCATCCAGTCATGGTTTCACGTTTTTTGCAATTTTTCTCCATGGTATCTATTGCAAGATTTTGAATTTTTTGCCTCTCTTTTACTGAGATGCTTTCTGGCAATCAGCTAATTTTGAAACTAGGATGGAAACATGACACCAATATGGCTCTATTTGCTCTAGGTGTCAGCATGAGAAACTCATTAAATCTTATTTCCAAGCTCTCCATTAATTTTGTATTACCTCGAAGTATTATATTGCAGTAGATCTAATCTGGTTCTCGCAGCCTAAAGTTTTCCATAATAAAAATTATTTCCCTGTATATAAAAAGCTGGCAAATATATAGAAATTCTTACTGATATCACCCCATTAGTGTAAAATGTATTAGCTCTGCATAAATGAAAGCTACATTGCAGTATTGCAAAATGATAAACATTTTAATGGTTGTAGTTTCTAGCGGTGTTAGCTTTTGTGAAATAACTTGTTTTCAATTTATTATAATAAATAAATGTATTTTGTAAAAGTGTATTTTTGAGCCACATGTATTTGAAATACAAAATACTAAATACTTTTAGGTCGTGTATTTGAAATACAGATACAAAATACGTATTTGTATTTCAAATACTGCCCAGCCCTGTGTATATATATATATATATATATATATATATATATATATATATATATATATATATATATATATATATATATATATATATATATATATATATATATATATATATATATATATATATATATATATATATATATATATATATATATATATATATATATATATATATATATATATATATATATATATATACAGTCACTCACATCTAAAGTCGGGCAGACACATGAAAAAACTTTTAGTCCCAATATTTATAAGCTGACGGAAGAAAAATTCGTTTTAATTTTGTTTATTTTATCACAAAAGCTCTTTTATTTAAAAACAACAAAAACAATTTATTCCAAGTTCTTTTATTAAATGTATACGAAGGCTTAACTTAAATAAGGTCACTTTTCAGTCTCACATTTAAAGTCGCGCAATTCATAAAAAATTAGCATTATGTGAACATAACGCAAAATTAATATTTTGTAGATCCACCTTTTTGGGTTTCAATAGCTTGTAAGCGGTTAGGCAAAGATTCCACTAATTTTTTGCAAACCTCAGGACTTATATTATTCCACTCTTCCTGTAAGGCATTCTTTAGTTGTGGAATTGACGTACACTGCCTGTCCTGCATCCGGCGGCCTAATTCGTCCCACAAATGTTCAATAACATTGAGGTCCGGACTTTATGCAGGGGTTTTAATAACCTTCAGACAGTTATAGAGCAACCAATTCTTAACATCATATGCTGAATGTTTAGGATAATTGTCCTGGTAAAATTGGAAATTAGTTTCAATGCCGAGTTTTTTACGCTTTCATTTAAATTTTTTCTCAAAATATTTAAATAAACATTCTTATTCATAACACCGTCAATGGAATGCAAATTTTCAACTCCTGAGGCTGCCATGCATCCCCAAACCATAACCGATCCACCACCGTGCTTCACTATTTTTCTTAAATTCTTGCCTTCCATCTCTTTGTTTGGTTTGCGCCATATTTTGCCTCTTCCATCTCACCCAAATAAGTTAAATTTACTTTCGTCAGTAAACAATACCTAAATATTAATAATAAGCCTAATTAAATTTTTATGTTTGTTCCAACTTACGGTACTCCAGAAATAAAAATTTTTGGTCATATATTGACGAGCAAAAACAAGCCGTTCGCTTTGGTTTTTCTTACTTATAAGAGGTTTTTTCCATGCCACTCGGCCATGAAAGTCATTCTTGTGAAGAAGTCTTCTTACTGTTTCTGGGTTTACCTCCGTCCCAGAAGCTTTCTTGACCATTCCTGTCAGTTTTAGAGCAGAAATTTTTTTTTTTTTTTTTTTTTTTTTAGCTTTTATTTATTTATTGAATCTTCACAATGTGAACTAACAATAAGTATTCAAATCTTAATACTAAATACAATAAATTAACTAAGTACAGCCAATGCTAGACAAAAAGTTTTATTTTGCGCATATTATATCGGTAGAATCACCTACTTAACGCTCTGATGGTGGCAACGGTATCCCTTCCTCTCAACCGAGTGTGACCGCTAAAATTAAGTATGTTTCGTGCGAGAGGGTTTGGGTGAAGTTCCAATTTGCTGACATACCTTGTCGCATGCTCTGAAAACTCATCTTTTACCAGTGGAACACACAGATCCTTGTGAATTCGGGAGTTTTTTACGTACCATGGAGCGGCAGTAATTGCTCGAAGAATTTTGTTTTGTCGCCTTTGAATTTTTTCAATGTTTGACGCTGAGGCGGTGCCCCATAATTGAATTCCGTAGCGCCATATAGGCTTTAGTATTGCGTTGAATAACAAAAGTTTGCAATCTAATTTCAATGTAGAATTTCTGCCCATAAGCCAATTTAATTGCGCTGCTTTTAATTTCAACTGAGTGACTTTCGTGTCAATGTGAGACTTCCACGTTAACCTACGGTCGAGATGAATACCAAGGTACTTGACTTCACTTTGGTAAATATATAGGTAAAATAAATAGGTAAATTGTTAATTTGGATAGCTGAACATGTTTGTCTACGCAGTGTGAATGTAACGTGAGTACACTTTTGTTCATTAACTTTAATTTTCCAAAGTTTTAACCACATCTCTAATATTGAAATATACTCCTGCAAATTTCGCGAAGCTACTTGATGGTTTTCATGTACGCTGCAGAATGCTGTATAATCTGCAAAAGTTGAAGTGTGAATACCAGATCTGGTTGGCATGTCAGAAGTGTAAATTAAATATAAAGTGGGGCCCAGAATGCTACCTTGGGGAACTCCTGCCTCGATTGGCTGAGTTGGGCTTATAAAGTCGCCTTCTCTGATAACAAACTTCCGGCCGCATAAATAGCTTTCTAGAAGCTTGTGAGTGTTTGCAGGCAAGTTCAACTTTATTTTGTACATTAATCCCTCGTGCCACACTTTATCAAAAGCTTGGGAAACATCAATGAATAGAGCTGAGCAATACTTTTTATCCTCAAAAGTCTTTCTTATAACATTAACTAGTCTATGCGTTTGTTCAATGGTGCTGTGTTTAGCCCGAAAATCAAATTGATGATCAGGGATGCATCCTACATCATTCAGTATTGGAGTCAACTTCGCCATTAACAATTTTTCGAAAAGTTTTGAAATTGTTGGCAGTAGGCTTATTGGTCTATATGACTCTACTTTAGTGGGATCCTTCCCTGGCTTGGGTATCATAGTAACCATAGACACCTTCCACTCTGCAGGATAGTATTCTAGGCGCAAAATAGCGTTAAAAATGAAAAGAAGAATTCTTCTAGCAACACGAGGTAACTGTACAAGCATTTTGCCAGTAATTTTGTCAAAACCTGGAGCTGTTTTTGAGTTTACTTTATTTATAACGTTTTCGACATCTTGAAAACTAAGTCTCAAAGGCACAGGCGGTCTAACAGCATATGGCGGAAATTCAGCAACATCATCCACTGTATCATTTGCAGTAAAAACGTTTTTCAAATGATTAACATACACCATCCCTTTTTCAGAATCACTTCTTGCCCAGTCGCCAGATGAAGTTCGCAAAGGTGGCTTACCTATTACGGGTCTTTTCAGAACTTTTGTCGCTTTCCATAAAGAATAGTCTATTTGCGGGCTACCATCAAGACCTTCTAGATAATTTTTGAGGGAAGCCATTCTTTGGATTTCAAGCAGATTTCTTAATTGATTTATGCACTCCCGTAGCCTGATTTTAAGCTGGGGAGACCTTCGAAGTTGCCACTCTCTTCTAACTCTTCTTTTTTCTGACAGAAGTTGCTCTATTTCAGACGAATACGTTCTATTGCTCACATTTCTGGATCTTGTATGGCTAGTGGTAGCATGTTGTACGGCCAGTTTAAGGTCTTCAGAAAAATCTTTAATTGATATATCAACATCCTCAGGGGTTCTCAAGGCAATATTTTCTGTACAATGAGTACTCAAATATTTCTTATATTTTAGCCAATTAACTCTAGTTATGGCGAACGTCAAGTCACTAAACGGGGAGCCAACCTCCTGGGGGAACGAAACGGATATTATAGTGGGTGAGTGGTCCGATGACAAATCTAATGAAGACTCTACTTGCATCCCTTCTAAAGGAAAATTTTTTGCAACTCCAAAATCTATAACATCTGGGATCTTTCGTCGGTCTGAGGGCCAATAAGTGGGATGTCCGCTTGAAATCACATCTAAGCCCAGTTTGGAAACTGTTTCGAAAAGCACACGGCCTTTCGGAGAAATTAAACGTGATCCCTTAAAAAGTGTCCTTGGCGTTATAGTCACCAGCCGCTAAAAATCGAGGCCCAAGTGTGTTGAAAAAATGTGAGTACTGATTTTCTGTTATTGAAAATCGGGGCGGTGAGTAAATTGATGATATAACTATTTTTCTATTAAGATGTTCAATGCATATATTTGTTGCTTGGAGATACTCCTCACGTGTCTCATGTAGTGCTTAACTCTATTTTTTATTAGAATTGCTGAGCCTCCACAATACCTTCCACGTGGATCTTTAGTGTCGTACAGTGTGTAGCCATTAATTTTGAAATAACTGTTGCTTGTCAAGTGAGTTTCAGCAATCAGCATTATGTCGATTTGTTTTTCCATAAGGAAGTGCTCAAGTTCATTTTTGTGTTGGCGGATGCCGTTTGCGTTCCAGAAACATATTTTTAACCAATTCATTTTGTTAAAATTGCCTGCAAAATAGTGGATTGCATTTTCCTGCATCATGTTCGTCAAAGAAACCGTAAATGTGTTTATGAATTGAACAAGAGTCTGCAGAGTTGCCTCAAGATTGTTAAAATTTTGATCGGAATTTTGGGGCTTGGTCTCCTGACTCAAGTTTTGTGTATCGGTTTTGACCACATAGGCATATGAAACTTGTTTGGGGGTTTGCATGATTATGTTGCTTGTTGACTGGCCTACCTGGGGAAAATTGTTTGCAGAAATGATGTTTGACTGCTGGGGTTACTTAAAGGTAATTGATGGCTTATTTGTCATTGACTGCTTAAAGTGGATATAGACAGGGCAGCCCCTGTAATTTGCAGTATGGTTGCCTCCACAGTTACTGCATTTTTTAGCACTTGAATCAGTTTTTGGCTTCTTGCACTGTGATGTGCCGTGCAGTTCACCACACACAACGCAAACTGCGGGCAACTTACAATAGGCCTTAGTATGACCGAATTCCTGGCAGTTTAGGCATTGAATGGGCCCTAAACGCTTATGCGGCTCCTCAACGGTAACCCTGCGATGAAGAAGAAATTTGAGATTATAGATTGGGTGAGTTTCATTCTTTTTGAGAATAACATCCCCTGGTTCCAGTTCAACCCTAAACATAGGTTGAGGCATCTTTTCACGGTTCCGCATATTTACCACATTTTTTATTTTAAAGCCTTTATCTAGCAGTGCAGTCTTAACCTCATCCGTGTCTACATAAGGGTCAATACCTTTTATAACAACCTGAAGGCCTTTAGCACTTTTAAGTTGATAAGTATAAAAAGATCTTTTTTCTTTTTCCAGAGCGGCAGAGAGTTTTCGGTAATCATTTTCGCAGTTGACTTGAATTTTTGTTTCACTTATTTGTCCGTGCTTCACTGATGTTACGTTAAAGGTGTCTTTACCAATTGCCGTAATAAGTGCTTTTACCAGCTCATTAGATGTAGGTTCTCTCAAGTATATTGGTGGCGGTTTAAATGTTTTTTTTGATGAAGTTGGCTCGTCAGTCTGAAGGATAGCAAACCTATTACTATCCGTAGCCGTAGTCCTATTATCATCTTTGGAAATTTTCGGATTTGATGATATTTGAGCGGATTTGGGGCTTCGCTTACGTTTAACCACGGTTACATACCTGTCCATGCCTACATGTGTTTTCGGCTTATCTGCAATTACTGAACTGGTGGATGGTTGGCCTTCTGTTGTAACAGCAATGTTTGGCGAACACGACCGCGTGCGTTTTTTTATCTCTTAGAGACAGGAGATTATCCAATGACTTTTTTAAAGATTCTTCCTCAGAAATCCAGAGGTTTTTTCTAGTGGAGCTAAGCTCCCTCTCAGAATTGCATCTACTAGGTACACTCATGCAATTTTTTTTTTTTATTTATATTTTTGTACTTTAAAAGTATATAAAAATAATTGTCACAAAGTTTTTCTTTTTTATAAATTCGCTCTTCCACTTATTGCGGTTTTCTACTTGTACCGTTGCTTTTTTTTTTTATAGCACTCCGATTAAAAACAAATACGTCCGTTCACTATCAAAGCTAGACTCTGACTGAGCACAATAAAAGGATTTTTCTTCACCTGTTTTAAAATCATGCTCTCATCTCTGGGTGAAAGCTTTCTTGCTCGGGCTCCGCGTTTTTTATTTGCTACCAAACCACTTTCTTTACATCAAGAAATGATATCATGCGCTGTAGATTTGCTTTCTTTTTATCAAATTAGATATTTCCCTTTCAGATTTTCCATCTAAGTGCAACTTAATTATTATTTTCCGTTCTTCGAAGGTGGATTGTTTAATTTTGCGCGGCATTTTTCAAAAAACTTTCATAATCTTTACTGATCGAATGATTATGTAAGAAGAAATAATTGTTTTGGAGACAAAAGAAGAAAAAAGTGGAAATAACGGTATATTTCACTTTTTCATTGTGCAAAACATTAAGTGCCCGACTTTCAATGTTTGGCAGAGAATTTACTTTTTCTCATTTTGTTATTCTTATATATATATATATATATATATGTATATATATATATATATATATATATATATATATATATATATATATATATATATATATATATATATATATGTATATATATATATATATATATATATATATATATATATATATATATATATATATATATATATATATATATATATATATATATATATATATATATATATATATATATATATATATATATATATATATATATATATATATATATATATATGTATATATATATATATATATATATATATATATATATATATATATATATATATATATATATTTTTTTTTTTTATCTTAAGGTCTGTCTTGGTTTTTTTATTAAAAAATATATAATATTAAAAAGAAAAAGAGTGTCGATATTAAGAAATAATAAGCACAATGTTAAAAATTTTAATATACAATTTTGTTGTAATCTTTGTGAAATGTGTATCGTATACGTATTTTTTAACATACATCATTCCTAATACATTGTTAAGCACTTAAATATGTCTTGGATCTGAATAACTGGATAAAAACAAGGAATGAAATATTGAAATTTAACCACCATCACTAAATGATAATACGCAGTAATAATTTATAGATTTGACAATAAAATATTTTTAAATTCTAGAGGTGAATGAGCAAAATGCCTTTCACTATAGGGCACAAATGTATTCCAAATTCGGCATATTCTTACCACAAACAAACGCTGCATTGTTTGAAAATTGAAGAAAGAGCAAAGCTTTTCTGGGGTTTGTGTTACAAATTATATTTTCGACGTGTTGAAGACTAAACCGTTCAATATGAAGTTCGGTTTTTTCAAAGCCGAGCCTAAACACAGAATTTTGCATTTGTTGACTTCAGTAACATTAAAAGAGAAAATAAGATAAACAAACAGATAAACGTAGATCTTGTAATAAATAAAATTAAAACAGTTTGTACAATAGTTCAATTCACCGATTGTTATAAATAATTCATAATACCACATTTACGCTTATAAGAAAAAGAATAAGAAAAGCTAAAAAAAAGATATATAGTTTTCCAAATTGGTTTCATAATAGATAACTCATTACTTTTAAAAGAATGTCTATAGTCCAATATAAATATTATTAAGTACACATTTTCAAACTTGACCTGTCCTTTAGGATAAAACAGTTTGAATAAAACGGTGGTGAATTTAAACAGAACGGAATGTAAAATATAATAAACGCATGACTTCCAAGGTTGATTGTTTTATTTTCAGAGTTCAATATTAAGTAAGAAAGAGGCAGGCATTATGTTGATAATTTCTTCTATAAAATTAAAAAATTAGGTCAATAAAAAATTAAAAAAAATATATGTATTTTAACTACAGGTAAATAATCCGAAAGAAAACAATACGGATAAAATAACATCCAGCAAAATAACCCAAATACTTCATTAAAGTAAAAAAAATATAACGAAAAACAGAAAAAATTAAAGCGAAGAAAACGTAGTACCAAGACGTTTGATAAAACATCACATGTTTTATCAAATTTTTGTAAATTTATGCAAAAATTTTACATAAAAGCAAACAGCTACAAATCCAATAAACAAATAAAACAAATACAACAAGATTTTAAACAAATCTGTAATCAATAACATGAACAATTACTGGCAACAAGCTAAAAACTTTAACATATCTTACAGCAGCAACAACAATTACAGCGAAAAACATTAAAGAAATCAAACCAAAGCTGTTACAGCAAAAATGACAAAGCAGAAAAAATTGTTGTTTGGAAAGAAGAAAAAAATTAAACCAAACAAAACGACAAAACAAACCTTTATTGCAATTCAAAAAGAACAAACATAAAAATTGCAATAACAGCAATTTAAACACAATTCATTGACGACACAATAATGTCATGAACTCGAGCATGCACGCTGAGAGATATTGGTACAACAACAATACAACAAGTAAAAATCAAGCAAGAATCATGCTGCTATTTTGTTGTTTATATTTATATATATATGCTGTAACGTTGTAGCTGCCGCTGCTGCCACTGTCGTTTTCGTGAACACTTTTTGCGGCTATTCTATTCTATTCCTAAGTGGTTTTCACTTGGTGATTTTGTTGTTTTTTTCCTCGAGCTGGTATCAGTCGAGAAATCAAAGAAAACATGCATTTTTCTTTTCGAATATAAAAAATCTTGCAGCTTATTGGTGCAACAACTTGTACTTGACATGATTCCTAAAGTTTCAACTAGAAAACTTTAAATGAATACATTTGACATTGGAAACTTCAAAATAAAATTCCCAAGAGTTTGCAACTAAAAATAAAAACTACAACAATACAGGCATGTAAAAATGTCCACCCAACAATAATGTAACCAATACATAGATAGATACTCGTAATATGAATATTTTAATTGATTATTGAACTAGAAGTAGAGAAAATCGTCTTGACGTTAGCGATATAGAAAAAATTATTTTGGAAATGAATACATTCTTAACGAAAAAAGTGATTTAAAAAAATTGACATCGATTTCTTTTAGTCAAAAAAATAAACATTAATATCGTTTAGTCAGAAAACCTGACTGTTACACCAAACATTGAAGGCTTTATGGGTTGGTGGAATTTTTGCCCCTATTTCTGAGAGTTATAGTCAGTGGTGACCATTTTAATGATCACTGACTTTTTTGTTTATGAAATGAACAACCATGATGTGCAGGAGCTGTAGTTTCAACAAGACGGATCAATATATACACAGCTCCCGCCACAACTGATTTATTTATTTCGCTAATTTCTTAAGCCATGAGGACCAAAAAATTTTGATAATATTTAATATGGCACTTAGCATATTCGTTGCATAACTTTCATGAGCTTACAGCCTGTTCGACGATATCGAATGAAAATGTATGAGAAAGAAAGCTAGTCACTCACATTCGAATCAATTTGAGTTTGTCTATGTCACTATTGTTCGTTCGCATGAACTTGTGTATTTTAACTGAATTTTGACACATTGTTTGTATGGAATAAAGTTAGAAAAAACCCAAATCAATTTTCTTTCGCCCTGAATGCGAATGAACTTATCCTTTCGACATCGGCGAACTAGCTGTTAATTTTTAATTCATTCTAGAAAGAAAGAAAACAAGTAAGAGTGTGGTATATTCGGCTGGGCCGAACCTAAAATACCCTTCACGATAGTCACGTATATGTATAGTATATATTACAAATTTGAACTAAATATGCTCGGATATATGTATATGGACCAATATCGGGGAAAAAATATTTTTCCAAAAAAAAAAAAAAAAAAAAATGTTTCATGGACATTTTCATGGAAAAGTTTGTTTAACCTATATCTCGGTTATATATAAACCGATAACGGAAATTTTTATTTGCTGTATTTTAGTAACCTTCTTTTATAACGAGAATTGCGTTTTAGCAAAAAAAAATGTTAATGGAAAAATCGGTTTAGGCTATACCTCGGGTATATATGGACCGAAAGTTGTTTAAGTTCGGTTACGCGACATTTTCATGAAAAAATCGGTTTAGGGTATATCCCGAGTATATGTGGACCGATAACGGAAGTTTTAATTTTCTGTATTTATATAACCTGCTTTTAGTACCACAACTGCTCTTAAGCAAAAAAAATTGTTTCAATGAAAAATCGGTTTAGGCTTTATCTTATAGACCGCTATCGGAAATTTTAATTTTCTGTTTTTTAGTAACCCCCTTTTATAATCAGAACTGCTTTTAAGCAAAAGAGTTATTTAAGCTCGCTTATGCGACATGTTCATGAAAAAATCAGTTTAGGCTATATCTGGGGTATATATGTATGTAACGATTCCGGAAATTTTAATTTTCCGTGTTTAAATAACCTTATTTTATTACCAAAATTGCTTTTAAACAAAAAAAGTTGTTTTAGTTCGCTTATGCGAGATTTTCATGAAAAAATAGGTTTAGGTTATATCTAGGGTATATACTCGTATGTGCCGATATCGGAATTTTTCATTTTCCGTATTTAAATAACCTTATTTTATTACCAAACTTGCTTTAAAGTAACAAAAGTTGTTGAAGTTCGCTTATGCGACATTTTGATTAAAAACCCGGTTTAGGCTATATACATACATCTCGGGTATATGTGGACCGATATCGAGGAAAATTTTTTTGACTTTTAATCGCCATGTTTAATAATTGTGTGAAGTTTGAAGTAAAATAAAAATTTTTTTTTTTTTAATTTATATACAAAATTGCAAAAAAGAATGAATTTTTTCGGAATTTTGGATATATCTCAGCTATATATAATTGATTTTACTGAATTTAAATACCAAACCCATGAATCGATGTTGTAAAAGAATGGTGAAAAAAAAAGTTTCTAAGTTTGATGGTTTTCTCAGAAACGGTATTTCAACAGCGGACGGACGGACATCGCTTAATCGACTTTTCCATTAATTCCGATTCAGAATATATATACTTTATAGAGTCGCAAATAAAACCTGTAGAAATTACAATCGGAATCACAAACTTATATATACCCTTTACATCTTTGTGAAGGGTATAAAAAAGCATAGTTCTATTAATAATCCCCCCCATTGCATAAACTCTAAAATACGGAAGCATTGTTGCATAACTGGAGGTGTGTGGAACATATAGTGATTAATAGCAGTCGAAACATATTTTTACTAATTTTATTAGAGGAAGCGTTTGGTAACCCCATATTTTCACATTTTGAACCCGCGATTTAAAACCATTAAACATATTTCTGTGGGGATATGTGAAGTGGCTACGCCGATAAGCCTGAAACGATTGACCTCAAGGAGGATAAAATTCGCCGCGTTATTGCTGACGTACGGCCATAAATGTAAAAAAAGTAATCTTAAATTGGATCTCAAGATTACACTGTGTCTGAGCTAGCTGTGGCGGTCATGTAGCAGAAGTTATATTTAAATTATAGTCTTAGAATATTAACTTTCAAATAAAGTAAATTTCATGTCAAATTAAAAAAAACATCATATTTATTTCAAAATTTTACACCTTAATAAAAATTACCCTTTACAGCAATTGTACGAGAATTAAGGAAGCTAAAGAAGATGTCTTAAGCTTTTTGTAATTGCTTTAATAAGCGACGGCAGCATATATGTATGTTGGGTCAAATTAGTGCTGCCAAACGTAGGGGTTTTCCCTTTTTGTGCAGATTTATTTATTTATTTCCACATGTAGGGGGAAAAAGACAGATTTTGCATGGTTAGGCTTATTGTAGGGAATTTTTAAACTATCACAAATGGTTAACATTATTGTTTATTATTACTCGTATACTATTATAATTTTTCTGACTATGACTACTACTTATTATTATAATATGGTTAATATTATTATTATTATTTTTTTCTTGGACCAGTATTATTATACTGTTATAATTTGTCCGATTATGAGGCAAAATCGTTGCCCATATTGGATATCGATGCATTTTCATCCTATTTATAGCTATACAGCGTTAAATATTTTAACAATAAGTATTTCCCAATTACGCCAAAATTATTAAATCCTTTAAGACTGATTCATATACTGATGCATATAGAATTTCATATTCTATATGCATTCTAAAATCTCATTTGCGTGCTTTTTAGTCAATTGATAGATTTTAAATGTACACACCCTAACCTCCTTAAATCACAAATATCTCCTAACTAAGCATATTAAATGATTGGATATCTATATATCGTTGGTCTCAGTAGAAAGGCCTCTAACTCACATTTAGATTTGTTAATGGTTTTAACATATTTCATATAACCACACCTGGGCGCAAAGATTTTATAGAATAAACAGCGGTCTTCTACACAAAATTATACAATAAGAGTAATATATTGATGAAAATAGTTTCCAACTCCTGCAAAGCTGCATTTATGCTAACGTTGTGATATTCTTACTTATTCCATTACAAAGCGCATATACCAGCCTAAATTAGAATGTGGACCAAGTCACTTAAAAGAATTTATTTATATAGCTAAACACATACATAAATTTCTAATCATATGAATCGTTTAATTTATACTCGTATTTTGTACAATAATTTAATTTTTAGTAAAATGTTCTACCTGTTTAAATATACAATAAACATAAAAATCGTATTAAGATAATTTATTTGCGCAAAATTTAAATAAAAAATTCCGTCGGGAAAAATATAGATAAACATTTTTTGATTGTAAGGAAAAATTACGATTTTTATGCGCTATGGCAGGGATTTTACAAAAAATCTTGTGACAACCCTGGGTCGAAGGCCTGTAACACAGAATAAATTAGTAAGAAAATCCATCATTAACAAATGGAAACTCAAGAAAGCATAATGTATTAAGCTATTCTGAGACAGAATATGAAGTCCTGTTATGTAGAATCGTTTTATAACACAACGAAGAATTCTTAAATAACATCAAATGAAATAGAGCGTTTGAGACATTCTGCTATATGGATTTTCTTTTATATTATATCTCGGACGCTAGCTTCGCTTATGAAACATTTCCTGGCTTAAAGTTGGGTTATTGTCTATTAAACCAAGAAATACATAAACAAATATTGGTATGATAGATAAAAATTATCTGTACAAAAACTTATTATATTAAAAGTTGCTTTCAATAATTATTTAGGAAAACGTTAAAAAAGCAGAATCTGAATTTAAGTACATTTTAAAAATAATCAGTACATTTTATAATTAATCAGTTGGTTACGTTATAGAATTGAACAGAATCCTTTGCTGTACTCGCTTTGTTAGCTCCTGTTGTAAATTTTACCTTGTCTGTTATAAAAATTGACTTTTTCAATGGTATCATACATATATATATATATATGTACATACTTATATGTACGTATGTATGTTGGTGTTGTTTGCAACGGTTTCTATGTAACAGAATACACTACTGGCACAATTTTTGTCTCGAATATAAGAAGAAAAAAGCAGCAACACGCTTTTCCTACTTTTTTGTGTGCCATCATTTACGTTGCTATGGGTTGATGGTTGTGTTGTATAAATTTTTTGCTGCCAATATAAAAAAATATTCGTTTCGTCTCTTTCAAAGCAGCCAAATTTCATCTGCCTTAATTTAAAAAGATGCCTTTTAAAACAGTTTAAAACCTCCAATAAATATCACCGCCTTAACTGGCAGCAGTGCAGAGAATATATGTACATAAACGCAAACTGAATAAATAATACAGTCTTTATGTTCTTTTGAAAATAAAGACAAGACTAAACAAGACAAACAAAAACTATAGTGTACAACCCAAAAAATCTTCCCAGATGCACACTTCTGATATCATTTAACTGCTGAACATTAAACGTTTTGCATGCCTTCGTTATTTCTTCCCTTTGCAAATGGCAACGACTATTCAGTCGCTCTTTTTGTATATCGAGGAAAGAAAAACCTTTATATGGTTGTTGTTCCCAAAGTAATCACAGCCGTTGCAGCTGAAGCAGCAGCAGCCGAAAACATTACAGCATTTGACTTTTTTCATCATCATCATCTTCGACATCAGTAACAACATCATAAACATTATTGTTGTCTCTTGTTCTACTACTGCTTGTTTTCTGTTCAATTGTTGATGTCGGTTGCTTGTTGCTATTGCGGTAATTGTTGTTGATGTTGTGTGTCGTCGGAGCAACACGTTGGGTCATGGTGCAAAAGGTGATTTATACGCGAAAATTTGTATTAACTTTGTATCTAAATCATACATTAAAGAATAATTCTAGAATTTTTTCGTCGTTTTGTAGCGAACAGTTGCTTTTTGCTGATTGCCAATGCAACCAATGCAATTGCCAGGGCGGAGGCGTTCAAATCCAAACAGTTTATGGTTTCAGTTTTCTTATTTCGGAAAATCATTGTGAACTACAACATCATCATTTACGGCAGCAAAAAATAAAAAAAGGCACATCTTTACAAAACTATGAGAATGTTATGAAGAACACGAGGTTTATGTTTGTCAATACTGAAATTTACAAAAGAATGCTGGGATTTTCTCAGATATATTGCACAGTGAAAATTTGTCAATCTGAATAAAATTCTTCATATATTAAACAAAATATTAAAAGGACAATATTATCTTTTTAATTATTAATTCGGTGGTCACAAGCAATATCAACCTAAGTCGGAAATCCTTATTTTGAGGAAAGTGAATTTCAATATTTAAAAATATGTCTGCGAAAGAGCTTAGCTCCACTGGAAAAATCTTTGGATTTCTGAGGAGGAATCTTTGAAAAAGTCATCTTCCAGTTTAGTTATTGCTGATAAGCCGAAAACTTAATTAGATATGAATAGGTACATACCCGTGGTTAAACGTCAGCGAATCCCTTAATCTGCGCAAACATCATCACAACTAAAAATCTCGATAATACCACTGCAACAACGGATAGTAATAGGTTTGCGTCCCTTTTGACAGATGAGCCAACAACATCAAAAAAAAAAAAAAATTATATAAACCACCACCAATATATCTGAGAGAGTCGACTTCTAGTGAACTGGTAAAAAAACTTATTACGGCAACCGGCAAAGGTACTTCCAACGTCACATCAGTTAAGCACGGCAGCATCAGTAAAACTAAAATCAAGGTAAACCATGAAAATGATAACATAAATTTGTCTGATGTTTTAGAAAAAGAGAAATATCATTTACACTTACTAAAGGACTTCATGTCGTTATTAAAGGTATTGACCCTTGTTGAGATGCTGATGATGTCAAAACTGGGTTGGACGATAAAAAGTTTAAAATTAAAAACGTAGTAAACATCAGGAACGGTGAAAAGATCCGTCAACCCATGTTTAGGGTTGAACTAGAACCAGAGATGTTGTACTAAAAAATAATGAAATTCATCCAATATATAACCTCAAATTTCTTTAGCATCGTAAGGTTACCGTTGAGGAGCCACATACGTGTTCAGGACCTGTTCAGTGCCTAAACTAACAGGAATTTGGCCACACTACGAGTAAGGCCTACTGTAAGTTGCCCGCTGTTTATGTTGTGTGTGGCGAACTTACTTCACGGCACATCTCAGTGCAATAAGTCAAAAGCCGACGCAAGTGTTAAAAAACGCAGAACTGTGAAAGTAACCATACTGAAAATTATAGAGTTTGCCCTGTCTATACTCATTTTAAGCGATCAATGACAAATACGACATCAATTTCTCCAGCTCACCAGCAGTCAAATGTTATTGCTAAAAACAATTTTCCCCAGATAGGCCATTCAATCAACCACACAAAAACGCAGAACTCCAAGCAATTTTCATATGCTAATGTGTTTAACTCCCATCAAAACTTGGACCAGGAGCCCAAACCTCAAAAGTCCGATCAAAATTTTAGTAATCTAGAGGCAACTCTGCAGACTCTTGTTCAATCCATAAACACTTTTACGGTGTTTATGATAAATATGATGCAGGAAATGCTGAAAATGCAATCCACAATTTTGCAGGCAATTCTAAACAAATGATTTGTTTTAAAATATGTTTTTGGAACGCAAACGGCATCTGCCAACAAAAAAATTAACTTGAGCACCTCCTTATGGAAAAGCAAATCGATATAATGATGCTTGCTAAAACTCATTTGACAACGAACAGTTATTTAAAAATTAATGGCTACACACTATATGACACTAAAGATTCATGTGGATGATCTTGTGGAGGCTCGGCAAGTTCAACACAAACAAGTAAGAGCCGAATAGTATATATTAAAAATTTGAACTAAATATGCTCGGATATATATGGACCGATATCGGGGAAAAAATATTTTTGCCTTGTAATCACCATTCCAAAATATAAATCTTTCATGGACATTTTATGGAAAAGTTTGTTTAAGCTATATTTCGGTTATATATAAACCGATATCGGAATTTTCTGCTTTTCAGCAAAAAAAAAAAAAAAAAATGTTAATGGAAAAATCGGTTTACGCTATACCTCGGGTATATATAGACCAATATCGGAAATTTTCATTTTCCATATTTATATAACCTCATTTTATTCCAAAAACTGCTTTTAAGCAAAAAAAAAGTTGTTTAAGTTCGCTTACGCGACATTTTCATGAATAACCCGGTTTAGGCTATATTTCGGGTATATATGGATCGATATCGGAAATTTTCATTTTCCATATTTATATAATCTTATTTTATAACCTTATTGTATTACCAAGTGGGCTGGAGTATTTCTGGAGAATCCAGTGGCCTGCCTACCGGAACTGCTGTTAAGCAAAAAAATTGTTTAACTTCGCTTATGCGACATTTTCATTAACAACCCGATTTGGGCTACACCTCGGGTAAACATGGACCGATATCTGAAAAATGCTTAATAATTGTGAAGTTTGCAGCAAAACAAACAATTTTTGCAATTAAAAAGTTTTTTTTCGGAAATTTGAATATATCTGAGCTATACGTGACATTACTGAATTTCAATAGCAAACAAATGAATTGACGGGGTAAGAGAATGGTGAAAGAAAAAAGTTTCTAAGTCGAATGATTTTCTCAGAAACGGTATTTCAGCGGCGGACAGACGGACATCGCTTGGTCGATTTTTCCATTAATACTGATTCAGAATATATATACTTTATAGGGTCGCAAATGGAAATTGTGGAAATTACAAACAAAATCACAAACTATATATACTCTTTACATTTTTGTGAAGGGTATAAACATAATTAAGCACTATTTATTGAACGAGATGCAAGTGGAGCCTTCATTAGATTTGTCATCAGATCACTCTCCCACTATTATCTCTGTTTCGTTTCCTTAGGAGGTTGGTTCCCCTTTTAGTGACTTAGCATTGACCTTGAGCATTGTCATTCGGCTAAAACACAAAAAATATTTGTATTGTGTACATATTATCCGGAAAATATCGCCTGAGGATATTGATGTGTCAATTAACAACAATTTTTTTTTATCTTGGACCAGTACTCAGGGGATGCACTCTACATATGCAGTGCATTGTACCATACCTAGGAAAATTGGTTGTGAGGAAGGGTAAAGAGGGTTATGAACATTTGACTTGAACTTTCCAACGTCATAACACACAGGAAATACTTCTGCAGGCAACTTGTTCCACAGACGAAGCGTACGGCTGGAAAACGAATTCTCTCTGTAATGCGTAGTACGATTCCCCGGGTAATTGGCTACAAGTCGATGAGCTCTGGACGATGTATACGTTTCGGGGAGAAAATCCCTAATCTCGTCAGCAGAGAAGGCGATTTTATAAGCCCACCTTAGCCAACCGACGCAGGAGTTCCCCAAGGTAGCACTCTAGGACCCACATTATATTTGATGTACGCCTCTGACATGCCAACGAGATCCGGGATCCACACTTTAACTTTTGTAGATTCTACAGCATTCTGCAGCGTCCATGAAAGCCATCAAGTAGCTTCGCAAAATTTGGAGGCATATATTTCAGTACTAGAGTAATGGTTAAAACTATGGAAAATCACAGTTAATGAACAGTTGTGAAAAGATTTACATCAGCACCTGCCTTGCGGCCTTATCTGATGATGGACCAATTCCACGGAGTGAATTACTCACGATTCACCAGTTTCGGAAGCCAACACAACATAAATCATGTGGCTTCCTAGAGTTTTGTTTGCCGCACCAAACGAGGGACCCCTTCCCCTCTTTTCGCCGAAAAACAGAGCGCCCAAGTTAGGAATACGCCAAGGCAAAACCTGTTCACCGGGGGGACAGTGAATGAACAGAAGTGTACTCAGGTTCTTTTTTTTTTTTAACATATCAAAGGTTACAATAAGGCCTCAGCGCCATGGTGGCATTGTTGAGGCAATCTTACAACAATTATTTACAAAATTTGTTTAATTTTCCATTAATTAGTAATTAAAAAATAAATAAAATTAATAAAAAATAGAAGATCAATTAATTCAAATTTTTAACAATACTTATAAGAAAGTAATTATGTAAGAGATTTGGTAATGTTAAAATATTATTCTTTAATTGCCTAAAGTTATTATAATAAAAGCATATCAATATTTTGAAGGAAATACTCTTTCAATGAATTTTTAAATGTGGAAAGAGAATTAGAACTTTTAATAGCCGTTGGCAAATCGTTGAATTGTAGACCACCATTGTATTCAATTCTTTGTATGGTTGTTTCTAGGCGACACCTTACCACTTCTAAATTAGATCTTTGCCTAGTGTTCACATTATGTTGGCTCATCTGTAATCGAATTGTGTGAAATCCAATGTTGTGTAACCCCTTGTAGACATAAGCAAGAAGCTGTATTTTGCGTAAACCATAAACAGGCAAAATAGTACGTGCTATATGTCTATATAATAACAAAGTCGAAAAAATGTTTGGTAATTTATAAACAGACTTTAAGGCTTTATTTTGCAAAACTTGCAGCGATTTCAGATCTGCGTTTCTTTTATGAACATAAATAAGTACTAGATAATTTATTTTGCTTTGTATTAATGCCTCAAATATCATTAGCTTAGAGCGTTCATCAAGTTTGCTACGAAGTTTACACAAAATTCCAACAACTGGTGATATCTTTGTTTTTATATACTGTATATGAGAGTGCAAACCAAGATTATTTTGAAGCAATACCTCCAAATATTTTACAACACTTACTTCATTAATTCGTTTCCCATTAATAATCACCATACAGTCACTACTTCTATTCTGTTGTGGTTGAAACCTAATAAATTGGGTTTTACTTGCATTTAAGACTAGTTTGTTAACTCTTGCATATTTAGAAATCATTTCAACGTCATGTGCAATCGATGATAGCATTATTGAAACTTGTCTGTAGGGATAAAAATAGCAAGATCGTCTGCATACATAAAAATTTTACCTTGCAACCCAACATTTTTTAAATCATTTATATGAATTTTGAAAAACAAAAGTCCTAAAACACTGCCTTGAGGCACTCCATAATTTATGTACGCCATAGAACTATGTTTTTTTTTCGTTTACTGCATATTGCTTCTAATTAATGAGATAGTTTTTAAAAAATGCTAGCTCACGCCCAGCTATGCTATAAAACCAAATTTTCTCAGCCAGAATTGCGGGATCAACCAAATCAAATGCCCTGCTGAAGTCGTAAAATATACCTCCTACACCAGTGAAATCTTTGTCTAGACATTCACAAGTATAATTGATCACATTGATAACAGCCTCATCGGTTCCACACCCTTTTCTGAAACCATATTGCTTGTCTGCTAGCAGATTTTCTTCTTCCAAATATTTTGTCAATTGTTTACATATAAGTTTCTCAAAAACTTTATCGATTGTTTATAAAAGAGCAATTGGCCGATATTTTTCAACTGTGTCGTCGAAGCGATCAAAAATCATTCCAAATTTCTCCTGGTATTGAACAAATTCTCTGTTTTAATTCTTGTATAGAGTTTATAAAAAATTGACTAAATATTTCTGCATCGTCAATAATCGTACTGCCATGTATATCTTTTAATTTTATTCACGTTACTTTCACATAGCGTAAACAAACATGTTCGGCTATTCAAATTAACAATTCACCTATTCCGCAGCGCAATGAAGTCAAGTACCTTGGTATTCACTTCGATCGTAGGCAAACGTGGTGCCCTTATATTGATGCGAAAGTCACTCAGTTGAAATTGAAGGCAGCGCAACTAAATTGGCTTATGGACAGAAACTCTACCTTAAAGTTGGAATGCAGATTTTCGTTATACAGTGCAATTCTAAACCCTATAAGGTGCTATGAAATTCAATTATGGGCCACCGCTTTAACGTCAAACATTGAAGAAATTCAAAGGCTACAAAACCAAATTCTTCGAACGATTACTGCAGCTTCTACGAACGATTCAGGAATTCATAGCGATCTGAGTGTTCCGCAGGTAAAAGACGAATTTTCTTAGTACGCAACAAGGTATATCAGTAAGTTGGAAATCCCTTGCAAGCAAAATACTTTATTTTGGCGGCCATACTCGCAACCATCAGAGCGTTAAATAGGTGATACTACCGATATAGTTCAGGCAAAGTAAAACTTTTTGTCTGGCATTGGGCGGGCTCAAGTAAAATGCACATCATTTTTTTTTGATTTGTTGTAAAATTTGAATACTTATTGTTAGTTCATTTTGAAGATTCAATAAATAAAACAAATTTAAAAAAAAAAAAAAAAACAAATTTGTTTTCTGAATTTTTATAATAGACATTTTAATGTACTCGTATTTAAAATCGTGATTTGCAATTTATTAAACAAAATAGAAAAAATATACTGAGCCATTTTTTTGAATATTTTTGCCAGTAATTTCATAGTGTAATGAGCTTTTGTTTGCAATCATAATTTTTGGCGTGCTCTAATTTCAACAAACAATGAACCAGTTTCTAAATAGATATTAAAGACATGTGTTTAAACTCGATTTGTTCGAAAAAAAGAAGAAAAAAATTAAAAGAAACAAAAAACTAAATAATAATAACACAAGTCTTACATTGCAACTTCATAGTAAATACAATGTATATGTATATTATTTAAATAAGTTTCAGAAATATATATAAATTTGTAATTTGTACATTGCAACTTCATAGTAAATACAATGTATATGTATATTATTTAAATAAGTTTCAGAAATATATATAAATTTGTAATAATGCTTCAAACGTACATTCGTACTTATGCATATAATAGACGTACCAGCTTAGCACCTGTACCAACATAATGTGTTGCGTAGCCGTATAATTAAATTATAAGTGCTTCAGAGTCTGTGGTAAATGTGAATGCCCAGTACTAAAGAAAGATAAGTAGAACTTTTTAGCTTTCTATTATACTGTTCAACATTAAATTTGCATATTTGTAAGAAATTCATATACGTAAATAATTGGAATTAAAAAAATCAAAATAAACGATTTTTGTAATTGAAATACATGAATCTACAGCGAACATTGTTACTCGTACTTTTCCTGCTTTAATGAATTTGAACTGTAAGAAAGTTAACAAAAATTATTTTTTTATTATTCGTCAGTATGATATCACAAAGCAAAATACGACAAAATTAAACGTTCTTAAAGCTAACATTATGTATAGTGTTTAAGAAAGATTTGCGAACATTATTTTAATTTTAAAAAAAATGGTGTTTTTATTGATAAAAAATACTCGATATTCATTTATAGTGGTTAAATATCGTCAAAATTTGTTTTTAATAGCTATTGAAAAAAGTATATCGTCAAAGCGGGAGGTTTTGAAATAAATCGTGTGGCTGGAAATGGGGGCGATGTGTTATATTTTTTCCGCATTGGAGCAATATTTTGCCGATCAGAAAGTCTATTCAGGTGATCTCAAAAGTTCGGTGGAGAAATACATTCAAAAATTGCTAGAATCCATAAGAAAAATTCTTGTAGCTCCACAATTGTAGTAGGTCTTAAGAGCTTTAGTAAAAACTGTTTTTCAATTGCATTTATTGTTTTTAGAAATATTAATGCTGCAGCTTATCGCCCAATAGACTACTCGTAATATAAAGGGGGCAATGTGACAAAAAAAAAGAAAAATTATATGCAGTCCATTGTATTGGAACTAGGAAAATAGGTTATAAGAAGGAGGACAGAGGGAGTAGTGTTTGTGGTCGTTTAACTTCAACAATAACAACACGAAAGATCAAACCAAACTTTATTACAGCATTTAAAATGTTGGAATTAAATTAGTTAAATCGAAACTAACAGCTTCACCTCTAGGGACTTATATAATAAAGGCTTCTTCTAACTATTGAAAGATGAATTCACTTCAGCCAAAGGTAGGGTAGTGTTTTGTCTTTCGTTCTGTACGTACACACGTGTTTTTCATTGTCGTCCGTGTTTTCTATACTTATAACTAAATACTTATGTCTATCAATAATTTGTAAAAAACGAAATTATACCGTAATAGGTAGAGTTTTTTTTTGCATCATGTGTGCACGTGTTTTTTATTCTTATTTTTTTTTTGGCTTTTTTTTCTCTATTTATTATTATAAATTTTTTTTTATTTTCCTCCTATGTATTTTATTTACCTTACGTTTTTAACTAATTTAATATCACCACTTTAAATGTTGTGATAACGTTTGTTTTGGTTGTTCCGTGTGTTAAGTTCACAAACATAACTCCCCCTTTCCTTCTTCTCATAATCTATTTTCCTAGTTCCAGTACAATGCACTGCATATGTAGACAAAAAGAATAGTAATTTTGTAAATAGTGATTATTTATGACTTTACTTCAATTCAATTTAATAAAACGTCCCAGCAAAGTAGCAATTGTTAAACAAAAACTAAAAAGGTCTATCTATGAACATTAGAGCGTCTCGCCATACAGGCAAGAAAAAAAAGGTTCGCCGTACACCACCGAATACGAAGTAATGTTGTAAGACATTTTCAAAAAAATTTTTTTAAATTTTTTTTGCCGAAAGTAGGGGTCGCCAAAATACATTTTTCGTTATATCTTCGGCATTTACAGTCGGATCTCAAAGTGTGATATATTGATGTTTTTGTCTCAAAGAGACCAATGTTTTGCTTTAATAGTCAATGGTATTTTGTATCCCGTTCTAGTATTTACCCACCAGATCTCATTTTCTACCACCCTTATGTACCACCCTAATAGCAGAAAATTAAAGCCCGTAAAAAATCATTAAACTTTTGTTAAAGAAGTTTTTCGATAGTTCCAACAGAAGTGTTAAAAAAATATAATTTATGTTTTTTGCCGAATGTAGGGGTTGACTTTTTAAACAGTTATCATATATTCGGTATTCACAGTCGGATTTTATAGTATTATATATCGATGTTTTTGCCTAGTATCTTCTTTTTTAAATAGTGATACACTCTTTTCGAACTTACCATAATATCTGTACCAATACAATAAAAATTCAAAGATCTGTGTATATTAAAATAATTTTATTTAATCATATTTTGAAATGACCCAAGTTGGCTATATTTTTCACGGCTTTCGAGCTTGGAAAAAATGTGGCCTAGGCGTTGCTCATCGGTAACAGCCATGGCAGACTCATGTACTACATGAACAAAACGCTCGGTGTTTTGAGAACGGCACGGATATTCTGTGAAATTAATTAAGGTTAGTCAACAAAACTATCAAACAAAGTTGTTTTTCTTGTGCTACCTGGTATCTCGATTATTTCTTTTGAAAACTGTAATGCTTCCAGCTGGTCTTGCATATAGAACTGCAAGCACGGCGGCTCAGTCAATTCAAATTTGGTCCAACTGATCATATGGTAATATGAGTCACTTTCGAAGTCTATGAAATTTTTAACTTGTGCACCGTACATTTGACGAATGCCTACTGCTGCTTCATTTCGCGCAGACAAAATCTTGTTATAGCCGTCTGAACGTACTAGCGGATCTTGGTCCGTTATCATCGATAACAATACATTCTCGGGGTATAAAATTTTGTACGAAAAATTTCAAATCAATTTCAAACCAATTTAAAATCACATTTCCTAGGCTCGACAAAAAACATGAATTTTTTTCTTATAGATCTACCGGAATTATGGAAATATTTCATAAGAACAGCCTTAACTATTAGAACGGTTATATTGAGGTCAATGAATATTAAAGATGACCATTGGCCTCCTCGAGACAAAAACATCGATATATCGCACTGTGAGATCCGACAGTAAATACAGAAAATCTGACAAAAATACTCAAAAAGGTAACCCCTACATTCGGCAAAAAACATAAATTGTATTTTTTAACAGTTCTGTTGGAAATATCGAAAAACTTCTTTAACAAAAGTTTAATGATTTTTTGCGGGCTTTAATTTCCTGACAATAGGGTGGTACATTAGGGTGGTAGAAACTGAGATCTGGTAGGTAAATACTAGAATGAGATATTTGAGGTTAATGACTATTAAATCAAAATATTGGCTCCTCAAGACGAAAACATCGATATATCACACTTTGAGATAGAACTATAAATGTCGAAGATATAACGAAAAATGTGGTTTGGCGAACCCTACTTTCGGCAAAAAAAATTAAAATTTTTTTTTTCAAAACTGCCTTGCAACAATACTTTATATTCTGTGGTGTACGGCGAACTTTTTGTTTTCGAGACGCCCTAATGAACATGTTTATATGTTACTTCAAATGTTAAATATATACATACGAGTATTATTAAATGTATGGAAAACATTCATAGGATATCTAGAACTGAGTTCTTTTATATCATCTTTGACTGAAGGGGTTTTGAAATCATTATGTAGAACTTTATTTGATGTAAACAATGGCGCTTCAGTAATCAATCGAAGAGTTTTAGATTGATATCCTTTTAAAATTTCTGTATTAGGGTTTTTAGCTGTTCCCCCAAAGTTGGATTTCATAGGTCTATACGAGTTTTAGTATAGCTTTGTACTATACAAGCTAATTTTTAAGTTGAGTTCAAATTTCGGACCTAAACGCCAATACATCTTTTAAGTTTTAATGTTTAGATACTGTCGATTTGCTTTAATATGTTCTTTCTAAGTCAGTTGATTATCTAGGTACAAGTCCAAGTACTTTATCTATTCATAAATAGTACTACTCTATGGTATTAGTGATTCATTTATCGCAGCAGGTTTCTCTTCGGAGTGATGTTATATCGGAACCCCTCGTTGTGTTTTTTTCAATTTTCCACTTTCGCAGCCATTGTTGTAATCTACTCTTATTTAATTCCAGTTGTAATAACATTAAAGCATCAATGAGACAAATAGCTAATGGCTACTAGAGCTGTATCATCTGCATAAGTAGCAGGGGTTATATTTTGTGAAAATGGCATATATTCGTATTGAACAAAGTGTTGGTCCTAAAACGCTACCGTGCCGAACACTAGCTCCTATTTATTGGTTTAATAGTTGGAAACTCATCTTTATTATTTGCATAGAAATATCGCCCATGTAAATATTATTTAATAATTAAATAGAACGTTGAAGGTAATAATGTTTTAAGTTTAAACAAAGGACCTGGGTACCAACCACACTTTATCAAATGCTTGTTGGACATCTAAAAATACTGACGATCATGACTTTTTCGTTTCAAAAGCATCTGTTATTACCTTAGAAATTCTATAGCAGTGCTCTGGTGCTAAATCCAAATTGATAGTCAGGAATATTATTATTTTGTTTAATATAGGTTTAAGCCTATTTAAAAACAATCTCTTAAAATTTTTTTAAAAAGTTGGCAACGAATTTATGGGTCTATAAGGTGAAAACTGGTTCTTATTTTTGTTAGGTTTCATAATCGTAGTGATTTCATATAGCATTAAATAACATTGCTTTTTTTGACAATAATTTAATTAATTTAGAATCATTTCTGTCATAGTCAGGAGTTTTATTGTTTCCGGGTTTTATTATTTCCATTTTAAACTCATTTGCAGTAAAATGATTACTAGGAAGACTCATCTACCTCAATTTAAACATTCATGAACTTTGCTATTAAAGGCGTTATTCTTTTGGGAATTAGATGAAAACTGCTTTTCAAATTATCAGCAGGTGTTTGAACTTAATCTCTATTTGACCTGCATCACCTGCTATTTAAAGCTTTTATATTTTTTGAGATAATTTGTAGCATTCCAAAGGCAATTATCGTGTTTGTTGGCATCTGAAGATCTTAAATATTGTCCGGTTTTTTAAATTTTTAAACTCCTTTAGCTATTGCTTAAGTTGTGAACATAGATTATTATGCTCAAATAATGTCCTGGTATTCCATTATATACAAATAAGTCTAATAAATCAGGTACCTTGGCGGGATCAGATGGCCAGTAGGTTGGTCGACCTGTTGAAAGAACATTGTAAGGTTTTTTTTCAAAATCGGTTTCCTTCGCTGCTAAAAAAATGTTCGTACTCACGGCATAAAACGGTCTATCGGGACAGGACATATATTGCATTTATTGAAATATATCCGCTGCTTGTATTAATTTTAACTTCGGCAGCTTGGAAATAGTTATAAAAACCTGAAGAAAGCACTTTTTATATGGTTGAATAAAAATGAGCGAAAATAATTAAAATTTTGATTTGAAATAAAACACCTTTTGCAGAATTGGGCTACGAAAATATGCTTTACGATATTTGAATGAATCTTAAAAATTGTTACTTTACATAACTTCAAATAGAAATAAGTGTAGTATATTCGTCTGAGCCAAATTTAAAATACCCTTCACGATAGTCACGTAAATATATAGTATATATATTACAAATTTGAACTAAATATGCTGGGATATATATATTTAGTAGCAAAAAATAAATTTTCATGAAAAAATCGGTTTAGGCTATATCTCGGGTATAAATGGACCGATAATAGAAATTTAAATTTGCTGTATTTATGTAACCTCCTTTTATTACCACAACTACTCTTAAACAAAAAAAAAAAAAGAATTGTTTGAATGAAAAATCGGTTTAGGCTTTATCTCGGGTATACATAGACCGAAATCGGAAATTTTCATTTTCTGTATTTTAGTAACCCCCTTTCATTATTTCTATGAAAAGTTACAATGGTTGAAAAATAATGAAAAAATTCATAAAAGTAATTTCAAAATTCAGAGAATTTCTGAACAAAATTTTTTCAGTGTAGAGAACTTAACCTTAGGATACAGTTATTATTATGTTGTCTCTACAACATCTGCAATCAAAACACACAGAAAAAAGTGTTTACAGTACAAGTAATGAGTGGACTAATGTGTTAAACTTTGAGGTCAATACGCGGCTGTTACACTAAAAATAATTATGCAATATTTTACTGGTTTCTTATTGACGAAGTAAGACAGATATGTTTTTTTTTTTTTTGCTATTAGAAGTTGATTTGAAGAAAAAAATGTTTTTGACCCAGGCTAATGTACACGTTAAACATCACATGAAGCGGAAACTATGTCGCAATCAGTGAACTCTCAAGCGATTAAAAATCATATCTACTTATTTATACATAACATATATTCAGCCATGAAATATGTAGCTTGAGATTATAAACGGCAGGTGATTACAAATCACGTGATTTTCAGAGAAAATTTAATACAACTCTATGAATATTTTGAGTGTATATATTATTAATATCAAACTTGCTTATGAATGAGTATATATAACACAAGTTTTGCTTATACGTCTGTTTTTTTTAAATACATTACTCTAAACAATTTTCGACAAAATACATATTTTTTTCTTGTCTGTATCTAGAATAAGATAACTGTTTTTTTGGTTAAAAACTATTTTTCGTATGAAAATATATTAGCAAATATAATTTTTTTCTGGGTGGCAACAACAAGATATCATAAATATTTGAAATATATACGCGAATTAACGAACGTTGGATGCTACTATCAAGTTATACATACCCAATTCTTTAGGAATTCGTCCATTGTGAGTGAATTTAGTTATATTATATCCTATAAACAGGCTGGTAGAATATTGTATAAAAAAATGTTAAGATTACTAAATTACGGCCGCTTAACTGAGCTCTTTAATTATTCTTACGTTAAGGTTTGCGCATTTGATCACATATATGTAATTGTTATAACCGCAGTTGATGCCGAGTTTGAATCCAGTGGCTGATGAGTAGTTTAGCGACTACGAAACAACTAGTTGTCGCCCAGCTATGGTGTTCAATTATTTTTTCTGTTCTTATTTAAGATCACATATATGTAATTGTTATAACCGCAGTTGATGCCGAGTTTGAATCCCAGTGGCGGATGAGTAGTGTAGCGACTACGAAACAGCTAGTTGTCCCCCAGCTATGGTGTTCAATTATTTTTTCTGTCTTATTGTGTCACAGCAATTATTGTTTTAATTAAAAATAATCCCTCTTCTTGACTAAAGTTGGACTCGTACTCACAACTAGGAAGTTAATATCGTACATATGTAATAACTAAACGTTCGCTTATTGATGATTTGTACATAAAAATTATATATAATGTACATATACTAAATTTTCTTCATGTATACTTAATATATGAAGTCAGAGTTTCCACACCTCTCGGCAATTCGGATCGCTGCACAATAGCTAAACAAGCAAAAACAAACATGTAGTTTGTTCTTACATTCAAAGTTACCAAAAAAAAAAATCTTCTGCATGTAAAAAAAATTATAATAATAGGATTTGGAAAATATATGAAAGTTATTGACTTTTCCACGTTAGAAAATTTTGCAGGCTTGAATGAATTCCTTCGAACACACATTATAAATAAGTTGCATAGCTGGACAGCTAATTTTATTTCAATAACTCAAATTTTAACCGTTTAAGTATTTAAGAAAAAGGTCAGCGGAATTACAACAAGTGCTTTTAATGTTATCTAACAGTTGTGCAACAAAGAACATTTTCATTTTAAGCTTTTTTTTCAATTTTTTGTCTTGGTTTGCTGTAATTTTATTTTTCTTGGCCATATTTTAGCCACAGAAAATATCGTTTTAATTTTATTTTTGCATATCTTTAGCTTTTATACTTTTATTTATTTAACCTCTTCGCGAAAAGTTATTGGCCATAAAAAACCTGCTAGTTAAACGTTTCCACTCATCCCCCTTCATTCTTTCCAAATCTCTTCTAAAAATCTTTGCTGTTCTAACATTTTAACAAAATCATTTATTTAAATTTCTTGCATTTTGTTTTAGCATGAAAAATTGCCATAAAAATATGTTAAACATTTTTAAAACTATTCAATCGACAATTTAGTATGTTGCTAGAGTATATTATATAGCTATATATATTTTTGTAACATTTTGTTGGTTTTGCGGACAAATCTCCATTTTTCTTTTAAATTTCTTGTGCAATTAATGGTTGTTTGGCACACACTAATGCACATTCATTTAAATATGTAAACAAAGTGTCTTCAGTTGCTGAAGATATCTTAAAAATCTGTCATTTATTATTTTCGTTAAGTGTTGCATAGCAGAAAGCTGTTTAAGAAATAAATTTAATAAATGAAGACTTAAACTTAAATGCATATCGAAACAGTATACCTGATATTTGATCGTTAATTACAGAAAGAAAAAGAACTATTAGTTGGAACAGCTTTATTTGTGGTAAAATTTCATTGGTATTAGAAAAAAAAATATTCCAAATTATTTCCATTTAATGCTTTTAGAAATACTAATTAATGATCTCATATCATTATAAAATCTTATAAAAATCTCATATCAGAATTCGGTTGTCACATTCTTTGCTTGATATATTCATGAAATTTTAGCTCTATTTTGAAAGAGTATAATACAGTAGACTCGTGAACTAATTTTTACCGAGGGTGTTCACGTTTTTGATTTGTTCACGTTATAGATTGGTTTTTTTTTACATGGATATACGTTGAAAATCATTATGCAGAACAGTTTAATAGACTATGTATATGATAAATTTTTGTTCAATAAATTTACTGCAATATTTCAATTCAGTTGATGTAAAGCTATTATAGTGTAGAAACTTTGTTCCGACTTCACATTGAATTAAATCTACATGAAATAAAAGGGTAAACATACATAAGCTTAAATACGTTTTTCAACATTTTTATTGATGAAAAAAAACAAAACAATTCAGTCTTTTGCGTATGATGAAAGGAGTTTAATAAAATATCTTATTCAAAAAACGATTTAATAAGACATAAAAATATGTGTAGAAAAACTGGAAAAATATTTGTAAACTAAAGCAAAAACGAGCTAATTTTTTATTGACGGTGTTTTTGATTGAGTATCTGCGACGCTGCTTTTTCTTTCAAGTTTCACAACACTGTAATTTCACTTTGATACATTTCTATTATTACCGCTATTCAAAAAAATCTTTAAGAAAAAGTTCACGTTTTAGAGCACTTGTTCACATTTTAGGGTAGTCAATGTTAAAATAAAAGTGTTCACTTTTTTGGATGTTCACGTTTTCGCGAGTCGCTGAAAAAATTGAGTTTAATATGCTCTCTAAAGTTGTAAAATTGAAATTGTTTTTTTTTAGAGGCAACTAAAAGCTTAATGTTTGTAATAAGGTGAACTTATGGTAAGTATTCTCGACAGAATAATGACCGAACCTCGTAAAGTCGAAAACACTAAATTATCTGCTATTGGATCACTGGACTACATATGTATACACATGCATATGTATGTCGTTTAAGGGTCTATATATAATCCATTCTATGCAGAAATAATTCCTTTCTTGTATCATGGAAAATTTTCTGTTGGGTAAAGCTCAATTCTTCTTTAAATTATAGTGTTTAGGCACAGACACTTTTTATAATATTTTCGGACATTAAGAGACAAAGACAGATGGATGTCTGGTTGGGCAAGCTGCTTGTAAAATAAATGACCCCTTATTAGAGAAAAAATCAAGTATTGAGCCTTGCGTGTTATTGCTTGGAAGGTCATACATATTGACCATTAGAAAATACTAAGTATAAGTTTACGTTTAAACTAGTACCTCACGTACGAATTTCGTTAACAAATAAAAATATGGTGTCTACATGGTATGCTAAAATTGTGAACATATATATATTGATGAAATCAGAAACGATTTGTTTGCACTAATAGTAAAATTTTCAGCATACTCATAAATATGTTGATCCAACATATCGTCTAGACTTAGCGCTGCATAGTTTATATTTAAAACGTGTGGGTGGGTACTTTGTTGGACAGTGTTTGCGAATCATATGTGAAAAATATATGACAGGTATGAACAAATAGAATTAGCATATTACAACTTCCTCTATCAATGATATAAGGATTATACGGCTGAGCCTTTAATGACTACAACACAATAATATCTATGTATATCTACACGAGACTTGAACTATTCCCTCTACGATTAACAAAATTTTCTTCTGCTGTGTTGTGTAACATTATCGTAGAAGAATCGGCTTGTGTAACAAAAACACTCTGTATGCGATACCCAGTAGACTGACGTATACTCGAATAAGTATGTATGTATATTTTTCATAAATTTAAAACTTTTTCAGAATAAAAACCATTAATAAAAAATCTCTCTAACATGACGCTTTTGATCCAGTTGTGCATAATTTACTTAAAGAACAAATTCAAATACTTTCATTTCCGTTGAAATATATTAAACATGAAATGTATAAAATATTATGGAAATAGAAAAGAATAAAAACATTACTTAACAATATTCAATAAATACACAAGTAAGCAAGTATACATTCTCTTGTTGTTTTAGAACGTTATTGAAAATAAAATTGGTGCGTATTTCTGCGATGCTAAATGACACAGCAACATTAATATAACAAATTGCCAATATATGATTAAAAGTTATATTTATTTTTTTATAATCAGACAAGTTAAATTTGAACAAAATTGAAAATTGAATAATTAAAGAAAACAACAGAAACCAGACAAGCATGTGGTCAAGTAAGAAAACTTTTAGTATAAAAAAAATTTACCCAGCAGAAAAAAAAATATATTTTTATGAATCATTTTGAGTGGATATCAAAAATAGTAAAACAACCACGCCTTTTTAAAGACTTGTAGTTTTCAGTACTAAATTATTATTGCATTTGAGTATAAAAGACGTTTATGTTATCATCATCAAATTATAGATACTAGTGGGAATCAGCATTCGTTGCAATCGACCGCATTCTTTTTTTTTTACCGCTCTTAAATAATGTACTCTAATACAAAATTCAATATTGAAACCAATAAAACCTGAAGACCCACATAAATATATACATACATACAAATATGTTATTTACTGATACTTGGCCATACTATTTTGTGCCACTTCCCTGCCAGCAAATTGGTAGTCGACTACAATGAAAATCAACTAATAATTCACTTTTTTGGCCTAACTGCATGCTAACTACAATGTAATGCAGAATTTTCCCAAATGAAAGTGTATTTCTTATTCTACGCAGCTATTTAATTTCTTTTGGTTTAATTTAATGCGTAGTTTTGCTTTTGTTTCTTCATTAGTCAATCGTTTGATATATAGGGTGTTTTTTTAAGCCCGATAGAACTTGAAATTGTAAAAAATAACACAAAAAATTAAATTGTAATCAAAATTTTTTTTTATTCGAAAGATCAATACGTGACATTAACATTTGAAAATGATTTCGGGCATATGGGCACCGCGGCTGTTCTTGACGAAGCGCATTCTGGACGTCCAATTTTGGGCCACTTTTTCGAGCACTGCTGGCCGTATGTCACGAACAACACGAACAATGCTTGCCTCCAAGGCGTCAATTGTTGCTGGTTTATCAGCATAAACCAGTGACTTCACGTAGCCCCACAGGAAATAATCGAGAGGTGTCAAATCGCACGACCTTGGAGGCCAATTGACAGGTCCATTTCTCGAAATCAACTTATCGCCAAATTTTGATTTCAGTAAGTCGATGGTTGCGTTCGCCGTATGGCACGTAGCGCCATCCTGTTGAAACCACATCTCCTCCGGATCAATGTCATCCATATTTTCAAACAAAAAATCATTGATCATGGTGCGGTAACGATCTCCATTGACCGTAACGCGAGCTCCGGCCTCATTTTTGAAGAAATAAGGTCCGATGATGCCACCAGTATGAAAACCGCACCAAACAGTGCATTTTTCTGGATGTAATGGAGTCTGTAGGGTCTCTTGTGGATTGGTCTCACTCCATATGCGGCAATTTTGCTTATTAACAAACCCGTTAAGCCAAAAATGCGCCTCATCGCTGAACACAATTTTGCGATAAAACAACGGGAAATCGACGACTGATTTTCAAAGTAAATTTGGATAATTTCGTAGCGTTGTTCAAGCGTGAGTCTATTCATGATGATTTGTCAGAGTATACTGAAACAAATAAAAAAAATGTTTCATCAAAATTAAATTTTTTGTGTTACTTTTTACAATTTAAAGTTCTATCTAGCTTAAAAAAACACCCTATACTTCATTTGCTTGCAGAAGTTGAAAGACGATGTCGTTAAATACACGACGGCTTCAAGCCGCTAGTAGAAATTTCAACTCCTCCTGATTTTCTTAGTAAAGATAGGATTTATTTTTAAAAATTTTACTGTATCTCTATAATAAAGTAAAATGAGAATGAGTGGAATTATCATGTATATTACAAAATTTAATAATAGAAATAGTTTTTATTTTACCTATCATTCTTGTATATGCTGGCCAAAATCTTTTGGTATTAGTTTTTAAATGATATTTTTATAAGATGCATATATATTTTTTGAACGAAGTCATTCGTTATAAAAAGAAAAACTAGGATTTTTTTAAAGTTAACATATAGGCTGGGAAGAAGGTAGATAATAGATAGTTTGTTATTTAACTAACTAAAAAAATAACTTAAAATCCATGATGAACGGTTAACTTCTGAGTACTCGTAGCTTTATATAAGTCCGTTAAAAGTTGACCGGTTTTGACATCATCCATGTCATTTTCATGATTGGTCTGGATTTTTATTTCACTGATGCTGCTGTGCTTAACTAATGTTACGTTGAAAGTGTCTTTACTGATTGTCGTAATAATTTGTTTTACCAGCTCACTAGAAGTATGCTCTCGCAAATATATTGGTGGCTGTTTAAATGTTTTTTTGTGGAGTTTTTAGTTTATCAGTCTGAATGATAGCAAACCTATTACTATTCATCATTGCCGTAGCGGTATTATCATCATTAGAAATTTTTGATTGAGATGATATTTGAGCGGATTTGGGGCTTCGCTGACGTTTAACCATGGTTACATACCTATCTATGTCTACTTGTGTATTCCACAATTTACAATCTGCCATAATTAAGCTGGAAGATGGGTTGCCTTCTGTAGTAACAACTAAGTATATGTGGCGAACACGATCGTGTGGGGTTTTTTTTTTTTCTTAAGGCAGCTTTACATGCTAATACGATAAAAAGATATAACTATAAATGCCACGAAAGTTTCTAAACTGGATACCAATCAAATAGTTTTGTGCAAGTATTGAGTATTGGAGTGCTGAGTACTCAATACCGTCTATTTTTTCAGGTACTCAATATGCAAATGTAAGTAGTCAATGTTTTCAGGGTCGCATTTTCCGGAATGTTATACGTACTTGTGTTTATGCAAATATTTTCTTTAAAATATTTCAGATATTTGCAACTCTATATATAAGATTTAAAAATATTTTATTAAAAGCTAAAAACTATCACTAATAAAAGCAACTGTGAAAAAAAGAGAAAAAAAAATTATAAAATAAAGGTAACTAAAAAATATATTTTATGGTATAAATATTTTGGCTTTGTTTGTGATTTAATTAACTAATTTTTTGAATTAAATTTTGAAAACTGAAAAAGTTTCAGTATCTACATATTTACTGCTTTTGATGACAGTGATGAATTTTCTAGGTTTATATTCCGCACTATACTAATTGTTATATATGGGGTGTTATCAAACGAGTTTAAGATTAATTAAGGTGTACATCAAGGTTCTTTTCTTTCTCCTACTCTATTTCTAATTTTTCTTAATGAACTTTTCTGTCAAACTTCTAACCCTATCCATTTTTTTTGAAGATGACAGCAGAATTTGCCCCTCGAACTTAATATAACTGGCCAAGTCTATTCGAGATTGGTGTCAGGTGGCAAAACTTGAATGACTAACTAAATAATGACCTTATTTTAATCTCCAAATGGGGTCGTAAGAATAGTGTCTACTTCCACACCCGTTGGACCGAGTGTTGTTTATTTACCTACTCATGATCGTAAATTCTGCTCCATGTATCGTACAAGTATTATGAAATCGGATGCTTTTGATCTTCTCGGAATGAAAATTCAGTACGATGTTCGCTGGACTGAATACATTTTTCATATCTCTAAAGATGCATTCTTAGTTTTCTAAAACGGTGTAAAAAGTGTTGCACTCCATCCGATCTTCTTAAGATTTATACCGAAAGTGAAATACAACTCAACTAAAATGAAATACAACTCTCATGTTGGGGCCGGTGCCTGAAAGTCTATTTAGGGGTCCGTGCGGGGTGCCTTTCTCTGTTTCATTGTTGTTACAATGGATTTTATTCTGACTATATTAGGGATGTTGTTTTAAAAAAACACATATTCTTCTGGGTACAAGATAAAGAAAAAACAGTTTAATGAATTAAACAAAGTTTGAAACAACGCATTAAAGTTCGATTATAAATAGATGTGTTTTTAGTAAATAAACCCGTTGAAAGTATTGAGTAGTTAAAAGCATCTGATTTTTACAACACTACAATAAAATAAAAATACAAACAGCTTGTTTTTATGTTTCATACCTGTCTATATTTCGGTATTTGGAAAATACTTTTTACACATTTGACTATATATCGTTCCTTTATTGCGACATAGTCATATCTCAAAAAATTAGCTTCTCTAGTTAACAATGCAGAATTGTTAACAGTACCACCTTTTTATTGTGCCAAAAATTTATTCAAATTACTTTAAACTGTTTCCTTTAAGAAATACTTTCTAAAAAAATATTCTTAGACTTGTTTAAAAGCTAAAAATTTGACATGTGTTTTTATCGAAACAAGCTTTTTTATAATTGTGACAATGTTGCAATAAAGGAGCGATATGTATATCCCAATATTTTAAATAAATTAATGAGAATTTAAAAAGAATAATATATTATTTTTGTGTAATAAATTTTTATATAATAAAAAATAAAATATTATAATATAATATTTTTATTATATAAATTAAGGATATGTAAAACTAGTTATTATTTTTTTTTAATACGTTTAATATTACTATATTATTTAATTAACTTTTTTCTTCCAAGTATTGATACAAAAACTTTTAATACTTTTTCTTTATTATAAAGCTTCATTTAAACATTTCTTTTTTGGGGGGGTTTTTTTGGGACAACTATCCTGAATATTACGTACACAATATGTTTAAAAGTAAAGAATTTTTGGAGAGAATTGGGATTTTTGTTTAAAAATATACAAATTCTGTTATTTTCCGACAAGAAAACTTGATTTAAAACAAAAATTTATATAATGTTACACAACAAGAATGTTTCAATACGAGTTTAGACAAAATGTGAGTATATAGTTTTATTATTATACATTTGTTTAGACAAACCATACTAAGTTCAGAAACAATATAAGTTTCAGTTAATATATTTTTTTAAGTTGCGATGTAAAACTTTAGTAATATTTCCACAAATTAAATAAATATTAAGTTACAGAGCATGTTGTAGAGTACAATACATTTCCGTCGAAAAATAAAATTATTTATTATTCTGCAAATATTTTCAACAGAAACACACATGCAACAAGACATCAAACAATATGGATATTGATATATTAGATATTACTAATACAGGATTTGTGCCAGTAGAAAAAATATGTCTAAATTGTATATTTGAAATATTTATTATTGTAGTATTAATAAAAAATATGTTTTGCTTAAATTAAATCCACACATTTGCTAATAAGAAAAAAAACTAGTAAATAAAGAAGGAAAAAAACATTAATGAAAAACAAGTAGTTGACTGGGTTGAAAATAACAATTCATCAATGAGAATAGCTTTTACCACGATGATATGAATGACGATAAAAACAAAATGATAATGATGATGTTGTTTAAGTGAATCAAAATCGCTTTGAACATATTAATGTGCACACACTTAGTAATATATAAGAATAATAAAATATAAATAGAAATAAAAATTCTATTAAAAATAATAAAAAGACACAAGCTTTCATATTGACGATAGACAAACAGGATGGATGAACTGTTGGAAGAGTGAATGAAGAAAAGATGTTGTGATAGATCAAACCTTAAGCTGTTGTGCTCATTGACGTTGGCGTGTGCACAACTGTGTCTGCGTTTGTGTGTGCTATGTCTTTGCACTCATACAGAGAATTTAAATGATAGATTGATGTGGTTGATATAGAGTTAAGATGCTGCCAACTAAGCATACTCGTATATTGATGATAGCTGGTTTGGGTTCTGAAATGAAATACAATACATATGTACATAGATATTTTAAGGAGAAAAATATTGTTAAGAATGGAAAATGTTGCTAATAATGATGTTTTTTTTAATAAATACTTGCACTTAAAAAAATATAGTGCGACTCACGCAATATTTTGATAATGTTAGATGGCAGTACTGTATTTTGAATACTTCGTTCTGTGTAACAATGTGTTCTACTAAATGAACAATATAATTGATATGATCAACAATGTTATTGTCATGGCCACACAATTTGTGTTAAGGACAGCTATATGATTGACATATCACAGCAAATCATATTTAAAAAACTATATATCTAGAATATATCTATGGCAGAATGAAGATTTTACCTTAAATTTTAAGATTTTTCATGCAAAAAAAGGATATAAAGAGTTTTCTCTCAAAATCAAAATTTTCGAGATTTAGTATTATAATAAATAATGTGCCCAAAGAATTTTGACTTCTTAACTACATGAACTTTGAAATAATTTTTACCTCTGAAGTACAATGTCTATACATAGTTATATACTAGTACATATGAAAGGTTTCTCAGTGTTATTTTACTTTTTAATTTTAAAATATAACACGTGTTTTTTGAAAGAGTTTTGATTGTAAAGAATCCACGTTCCGATTATATGTATATGAATTAAAATATCCCTTAAATGGCTTAGTGGCAGACCGTTCCTTTTTTCATGAAATAGCCAGGACTTTTTTATAGAAATATAGTTACTATATTTCCCAGATGACGCGTTGGATCCCAAAGAAAAAAGCCACACGGCGTTAAGTCGCATGATCTTGGTGGCGAGTTGGCATTAACAATTGTTAAGATAATTTGTTCAGGAAATCGTAGCTGAAATAAAACGATTGTTTCATACACAGTGTGCATGAAACAAGAACAAGAACACCTTTACTATGTTCTTATTACTAATAACATAGGAATATATCACAGCAGTTTCATCTAAATCTTTGACAAAGTATCACCTAATCAGGTTGCCTAACCATAATCCGCATTACGCATTGAAGTTGTATTTGTTTCTCGTGGATTACGTCATTTTATTCTGAGCTCCAACATTTTCGTATACTCAAGAAGCCATTCGGAAGGAAATGGGCTTCATCAGAGATGATTTTCTCTCTTCATTACTTTCCAAATTGTAATTTAAATATTTAGAGGGTAGAAAAATCTGCAGCAATAAATCTTTGTTAGTAAATAATTTGGTGCCAAAAGACTCAAAAACAAAGCCCCTTAAGTGGTTTCATTTAAAATTAAGACTTTTTTGAAAAGAAAATGTTCTAATATCACTACTCAGTTATGTCACTTAACTGTAAGTATACAAATTAAAGTTACGAATATCAATATTCTCTTAAAAGAGAATGTTAAATTCTCTATATCAATTTCTATAAATCAATATTTATTTGACGTTTCGTATGACATTAAACGAATATTTTCTCATATAATCTGCCACCTTTTCCTTATATTTCACTAGTCATATACGAGGTCGGATTAATATTGAAGCTACATTGCGCTAGATGGCAGCACAAACACAATTTTTTCTTTAAATTGCGATCTGTCAAACGTCACCTGTTTATATACATATGTATATAAGATAAAACCTCTGTAACTTTTATTATCAAACGTTATAAACAGCGGTATTTATTTATTTATTTCACATTTTACATTAAGTATTTAATACCGAATAATTTATATGAATAAAAAAGTTAAACTTTTAATTTAGAGTTTGTTAAAGATTTAACTACTTCAAAATAATTTAATATTGTGTTCTTTTTTTCTTCTTGTGGTTCACTCTCAGTTGACGAACGAACAGAAAAAATACGATTGTTGTTGAACCACTCGCTGCAGTCACCACCGTTGGTTTAATTAGTAGGAATTATGAGGGGGCATTGTTATATCAGTAATGAGTCTTCTGTTCATGGCGTGAACGTCCTCACCGCCTGGAAGTCGATCGACAATCCAACAGCAGTTCCTTGTGTTTCGTGGGTCACTATGTTGTTATTTTCTCGTCAATACGGATATGAGAAGAGTATTAATAAATGATTAAATGTTAAGTAGATGTGTGAATGAGAGAAGGTAAGCAGTAATATATAGAAAAAAAGTTTTTTTTTTGTTATATTGGACCAGTACTTATGGGATAACCCCTACATACGCAGTGCATTGTACCAGAACTAGGAAAATAGGTTGTGAGGAGGGGAAAAGAGAGAGTAGAGTTTGTGAACTTGAACTTTCCAACCTTATAAAAGACAGGAAACACGTCTGCAGTCAACTTGTTCCGCAGACGAAGCGTACGGCTGGAAAACGAATTCTCTCTGTAATGCGTAATACCATTCCCCGGGCAATCAACCGCAAATGGATGAGCTCTAGACGATGAACGCATGCTCCGTAATCTCGTCAGAGTAAAATCCATTGGAGTAACGATAGAACAGAGTAACGCAGCCCACACTGCGTCGATGCTTCAGTGGGTCAATCGCGCTCTCCTACACACGGTCGAGTAACCCCAAAATAGACTTTGAGGCACCGGACAAACATGAGAGTAGTATTCCATTTTCGGTCGGATGTAGGTGGTATAAATAGTAAGAAGGTCGGATGGAGTGAAGCACATCTTACACCATTTCAAAAAAATCGAGGCACATAAATGCTTCTTTAGAGACATGAAAAATGTGTTCATCACACTGTATCTTCATTCCAAGAACATCAAGAGCATCCGATTTCTCAATATTTATACCATCCATGAGTACAGAAGAAGCAGCACGTGCGGTCGTGTGTTAATAAGTAACATTGGGTCTTATGAGTGTTAAAGGCGACCCTGTTTTTACGACACCATTCGATGATTAATAGAAGATCACTATTCAGTGAATCATTCTTCATATTTAGCCTCTTGGCAGCGATCTCTGGTTTGAGAAAAACGTGAATTTTATTCAATATTGTGTGGATAAAATATGATGTTCGTGTTGATAAGTAAATGATTTATGAGTGAGTTGAGTAGCATTGGCTTAAGTAGTGGGTAACCCTACCACTTTGGCTATCGGCCACATTAAATTCCCAGTTGACGTCCTCAGTTGTACTACACTAACTCTGGAGCCAGGCCCAGGAAAAACCTTCACGACCCGGCCCATAGACAATTCCTTAGGTGGCAAGTTTACCTGCTTTATGACAACTAAGTCAGTCGCGGGTGTTTGCACTTATACCTCTTGTGCAACTCTTTGGGGTTCCATCTTCTGAAAAAAGAATAGTGTTGATTTTTTAGTTTTTGCCATCTATTCGCTAAATTGGAAATTGAAATTGGGTTCTGCCGGAGTTAACGTTGGTGAACTAATCAAAAATTCAACTGAGTTTAAAGGGTTTAAATCTTGTTTATTTTCGCTTGATGGGCTTAGTGGTCTCGAGTTTAAACATCAGCTGTTAAAATTTCACCCAAATTCATCTTTTAGTTTACTTGTTGCAGTCGTTTGAAGTAAAAAGCTTTTATGTTTCTTGAAAAATGGAAAAAAGTGAATTTCGTGCAGTGATTATTATTTGAAAGGGAAAGCGGCGAAAGAGAAAAAGAAAACTCGATAAACATTACGGTGAGTCTGCTACGTCAGATTACAGGGTAAAATATTATTTTGCTGAATTTAAATGCGGCCGCACAAGCACTGCAACAATTCCATCAACAGGAGTGCCAAAAAATTTGGTTACTGAAGAAATATACCAAGAAAATCCTCGATCTCTTTTTGAATGATCGCCGAGTCAAGTTACGTGAGATTGTTGAACTCATCAAATGAACGTGTGTACAACATTTTGCATGAACAGTTTCATATGAAAAAGCTATCGGCAAAATGGGTGCAGCATTGTCGAACAAAAACGACTTATCATTCAAAACAATGGGAAGCTGGTGGAAGTTCTCCGAAAAAGGCCAATACAGTAAAATCGGCTGGCAAGGTTATCGTCATTGTATTTTGGGATGTACACGGAATATTGCTCATCAATTATCTTGAAAAAGGATCCATAATTATAGGAAATTATTATCGTGCATTACTGGATCCAGTGATTGATGTAATCAAGAAAAAACGACCAGTTCACACAGCATTAGATACAATGCTAAAACTACGTGAAATACACTTTGAATTGGTTGATTATCCGCCTTATAATCCAGTTTTAGCTCCCAGCGACTTTTTCTGTTTCCAAACTTGAAAGAATTGCTCACAGGAAAAAGATTCATCCCAAACGAAGAAGTGATTGCCGAAACTAGCGTGTTTTTTTAAGGTGTTGCCAAATTTGTATTATTCAGATAGTATAAAAAGTTGGAATATCGGCTTACTAAGTGCATTGGATGATTTTTTAAACAAAAAAAAAAAAAAAAAAAACGTTTTTCTCCTACTTAGGTAGCATCAATATCAATCCGCCCTGGTATTACTAGAAATAAAGCAAAATTGTAAAAGCTTCTATTAAAGCTTTAAACAAAAAAGTTGTTAAATGAACAAAAGTACTCGTACATCTCTGCTTAAATACGTGTCGGATCTAATAATACGACAATTATCAGAAAAATTTACAAAACAATTTTAGTCGTATTAGAAGGCCGGGTAACCTATAATATTGAACGTCATCTAACGGTCGTGTCAACATTTTTTGTTGCCCTTGTCAGATCACTGCAGTATGTATCATATTGTAATAAGCATGAACTTTCTTACATCATTGTCAGAAAAAACAACAGAAATTAAAACCAAAAACATGATGCTTTTTGTAGCACCTAATATATACATATATTAATGTACTGCCTGCAAAATAAAGGATGGTTAGAGACCTCGAACAGCATAAAGAACTTACGGTTCATGGATCCGATATAAGAACTGCAAGTAGCCGTTCAGCGACTAAAATACATTGACGCATGCTAAATATTATGTGCTTTTTAAATATGTGAAGTCACCAGAGCAAGTTATAAAAGTGGTTGGTTGGGTATGTTTGGAAATATATCATTGCACTGTGAAATATTATATTTATTTCGAAATCTGCATACTAATCAGCTATTTATGAAGCGTTATTTGATAAACAATTGTTCAAAATGATAAAAAATAATAAACAAAATTTTAATTTTATAGTAAATTTATAGGTATGTATCTCGTAGATTTAATAGATAATAAAACTAACGATATGCGATTGTGCAGTTTATTTAAAAATAAACATTTTAAAGACTGAAAATATGTTTAACCATTTGACATTTGCAGTGCCGCCACTTTTTGCATATACGAAAGTACTGCATATCATACGCAGCGCATTGACACGTTTAGAAATATACTCTTATTATACGTGAAAACCCTGACGCTAGCGAAAAAATACTCAAACGCTGTTTTTTTGTTATCCTTACCACAAAATGTTTATGTTGAAGCTACCTAAGTAAGAAATAAATATTTTCTTTTTCTCAAAAACCATTTACTTCTCAATATAGTCTCCTTTTAGCTCAATACATTTAGTAAATCGATATTCCAACCTTTTTATACCATCTGAATAATACGATTTTGGGAACCCCTCAAAATATGCGTTAGTTTCGGTAATCATTTCTTCCTTTGACATGAATCTTTTTCTTGCGAGCCATTTTTCCAAGTTTGGAAAAAATCACTAGAGACTAAAGCTAGACTATAAGGTGGATGATCAAGCAATTCGAAGTGTATTTAACATAACATCGTATCTAATGCTGTGTGAACCGGTGCGTTGTCTTGAAGAAAGAGCACTTATTTCTTCTTTAAATATTGTCATTTTTCCTTCATTGCATCTATCATTGATCCAATAATGCACGATAATAGCACTTTAGCATGTCCAAACACCGGTGTGAAGTGATCTGTCAAACTCGTTTTTGTTCGACACAGAGCAACCGTGTCACCCATTTTGCCGATAGCTTTTTCATATGCAAATGTTCATGCAAAATCTTGAACACACGTTCATATGGTATGTTTACTATTTCAACAATCTCACGTATGTTGACTCGGCGATCATTCACAACAATATCAAGGATTTTCTTTATATTTTCTTCACTAACTTCCTGTTGATGTTATTGCCGCGTTACATTTTTTTTACGTACCATGGAGCTAATGTAATTGTTCGAAGAATTTTGTATTGTCGACTTTCAGTTTTTCAATGTTAGACGCTGAGGCGGCATAACTGAATCCCGTAGAACCATATGGGCTTTAGTATTGCATTGTGTAACAAAAGTTTGCAATTTAATTTCAATGTAGAATTTTTGCCCATAAGACAATTTAATTTGCTCCGTTTTTAATTTCAACTGAGTGACTTTCGTGAGACTTCCACGTTACCCGCGTTTAAATGCAGCAATTTAATATTTCACCATATAATCTGACCGAGCAGACTCACCGTAATGTTTATCGAGCTTTTGTTTTGTCTCTTTCGCCGTTCTGCCTTTCAAATAATAGTGTTTAATCACTGCACGGAATTCACCTTTTTCCATTTTTTGAAGTTTCTGACTTCAAACGGCTACAACAAATAAACTAATCGATGAATTTGGTTGAAATTTTAGCTGACGTTTGAAAGATCGGAATTCCAAAAAAAGCTGTGTTTGTGCTGCTATCTAGCACTAGGTAACTTCAGTATCAATCCAACCTTGTATGAAAAATTGTATTGTTGGCAAAAGTTGAAATATATTTATTTCTAATTGTTTCGTAAGCGAACTAATCATCAAATATATTGTGTGGACTTATATTGGAATAATCTCAAATTTATAAACTAGTCTAGTAGCATATAGATTTGTTGACTGCGTTTGTATGTAGAGTGTAACTTCTCCAAACAGATTCCTTCCATAAGCAGAAAAAACTTTGCTGAAGCGAGGTTTCCCTGTTTTGTCACGCAAAACTTTTTCCTATAGCAGGACGCTTTATTAACCGAATGCCGAGTTATATTTAATTTAATAAAACTGTTCGGTCAATCCAGGGGCACTGACGAACTTTTAAAAGCCAATGCAAGTGTCTATACTGAGGTGATCGATTATTTGACTTTTTTTAAACCAGTTTTCGAATAATTCGAACAGTGGCAATTTAAAATAAAAAATAAAAAAAAACGGATTGCGGTGAATAAGAAATTGCCGGGTTTTACGATAAAATAATTAAAAACAAATTTGTTAGTAATACATTAATTGAAAAAGTACAGTAATTCACAAGAAAAAATGCTCACAAATACAAAGAAATATAAATGTCATATGTATGTGACATTGGTTTTGTAAAGTTGATTCTCCAAATGGTTTAATTTCTAAAAGCAGAAATTTTAAATATTTTAATACTTATAGTTTTGTTGAAATACTTACATCTTTAAAATGTTTCCGTACATTTATGTACTCATATGTATCTGCCTCCCTACCAGAGACAAAAACATATAGAAATTATATATTGCAAGCTTTTGTTACATAAAAGCCTTATGCGATATATTAAATACTCGTATTATTGGATCTTATTTATATTGTTTTCTTCTAAAATTTCCAGTTAAAGATCTTGATTGATTTTTGTTTTTTATAAAAAAGGTTTAACGGTATTTTATTTTCGATATTTCAATAAAAAATTCTTATTAAAAGAAAACAATATACGATAAATATATGTAACTTCAATTTCTAGGATAATTGCCACGTCACGTATATGACACTGATTGACAGCGTCGTCAGCTTTAAAATTTCAAAGCGCAACAAAATGGGAGAAAAAACGCGTATTTCGAAAAATGCGCGAAAAATTTTTTTTCTTAATATAATAAGTTGTTCACAAAATTGCCTTTTTACTTAATGTGCTGTCTATAGAACACACGACGAACTACACGCTTAAAATTTTTTATGAAAACCATTAAAAAACTGACCAAATTTTCTGGGCAAGTTAAATATTTTTATAAAATTATATTTTTATATTAAAACCACGATAGAAACAATAATATTTTTGTTTTATGGCCAAATTTTTATTGTTCAGATAATTTGAAGTCGACAAGACAAATGATATTAGCTTTAGGTTAAACTGTGATATTTTCTTTTGACTATTTTTTAAATTATAAAATAAATGCCTTTCGTTTATTATATAAGTGCTGAGTGATGTAAAGAAAACTAAAATATTGACGATAAAAATTCTCCTGAGACAGTCGGGGAAAAACCGACGAAACGTGGAGATAATAAATTTGTTAAAAAAAAAATTTTAAAGACCACTATTATCCAATTTAAAAGCAAGCATATCTGAAAAAGAGCTATGTTTGTACTGTAAAAAAAATTAAATATTCGATTTTCTTTAGATAATATATATTACTTTGTGTATATGATTTGGTGCATTTTATACATCATTACTCCGTGTACTCTTACGAGTATTGTGCTCTATAAGATCGAATAAACAAATTTTGCACACTTGATGAAATGACATTAATTATATTACTGATATATAGTATAAAAAGTATTTTCTTATATTGGAACAAAAAGATGTGTTGAATTCGGCCACCAAAAATTCAAAAACGCACCGAAATTTGGAAAAAAAAGCGCACAACGCACCGGCAAAGGAATTTTTCGCATAAAAAATTTTAAAAATGACCAAAAACGATGCGAGACGCACCGAGTTGACAACGCTGCTGATTGGTTTATATTGAATTTACTCCACTGTTTTTTATTACTCATATGTGTTTGGATATACGGCCATGTCACAGAATTCACTTCCGTTCGGAAATGGAATTGAATCGGTTTTTTAATTCTCAAAAACCGAAAATCTAAAACTTATTTCGGAATGAAATCTAGGCTATAAGACAATACTAGTCTTATTCTAGCAATTAGAAATGATTTCATTCGTTTTTTGAAGAAGTAAAAAAATAATTCAATTCTGTTTCCGAACGGAATTAAACTTTGTGACATGGCTGATAGTCGGAAAACGTACTATACAGCTGAAAAATATAGTACATATGTATACTTAGCACGAATTTCAGAGCAAATTACTCTAAAAAAAATAATTGTGTATTATTCATTGTATTTTTCAAACTAGTTTTCAAATATAAACGTTCCAAAATGTTTTCTATACGATTAATTTAAATAGAAGTTTTTGTGTTTTGCACACATTTAATAGAATTGCGTAGTTCATTTTCCAAATCTGTCACAGTGTCGTCAGTACACAAATGATTATATAACTGTAAACTAAATTTTTACCCTACGCGCCAACACATAAAAAACATGTCGCTTTGATACAGAACAGATCAAGCTTGATTTAAGGTAAAGCTTTTTTAATCTGCATGCATGTTTTCAACCACCATAGACTAACCTGGCATTGCATTGTATAATATATTAGCATTTTGTAATAGAATATTTGAAATGATTAAATTTTTGGTTTGTACAACGGCTTATAGTTCAAGTTTTTTCCTTTCTTAAGTTTTTTTTTTTTTTTTTTCTTAATAAGAATTTTTTACAATACAAATTTGCTGTGATCAATAATTTTTGATTGAAGAACACAAGCAAAATAATAATCAAATCTTTAGCTGGGGGACAACTAGCTGTTTCGTAGTCGCTACACTACTCATCAGCACCCACTGGGATTTGAACAGCACCCACTGGGATCTGAACGTATCATGATCTGCTGCTATAACTACTCAGCCACCGAGCATTTAATTATTTTCTATCTATAGTCATCTCATATTGAAACACATATGCATTTTGTTAGTTGAAATAATATATAATTACTTCTTATACTCATAAACAGTCATAACCGAAAAAAAATCCGCGTTGGTGAGTGTTCGGTTTTGAGAGGTTTCACTGTATATACTGTACGTAGGAGTAGAAGTTATAAGTTATTCTCATCTCCATATTGGAGACAAATACAATATTACCAATTTGATTAGAAATAAACAAAAACGGTTGTTTTGGTTCCAGATTTCTTTTTACCCTCGTTTGTCTCTTTCGGAATGTCATATAAATGTATCGTGCCAATATAACCAGGGAACAATGTCCGCAAAGATGAAATTTGAAGTATTCAACAAGTTTCGTTTTTACTCTTGAATATTATGTCCGCAATGGTTGAAAGAAATAATATTAAAAAGTTACAGTGAACACTTAACAAATAATTTTTTCACTCAAAAATCTGTGGTGAGTTTTGAGTTTTTGTAAAAAATATTCATGTTGAAAAATTAAACAAAAGTATTATGTAAATTAAAATTTATATTAAACAAATTGTGTGATAAAGTAGATTAGTCAATTTACCACAGTATTCAGTCTAAACTAATACATTCAGCGCAATAAAATTCATTGAATTTTTACTAAATCGGTTTTTAATGAAACGTGCATACTATGACTGTCGGTGATTTTAAATCAAGGGTCATTGATAGAAAATTAATCGTTGCGGAATTCAGGCCCAGAAACACATTTTCAATATGTAAATCAAGTATCTAAATAATAATAACGAAAATTAAACAAAACTAGCTCCTAGAGATCTCATTATTTTCATTGATAGAAAACATGCAAGCAACTCCTCCAGAAAATTTTTATGAAAGTTACTAAGTTTTTTGAGTGATTTCCATATAAAATTGTTAGATGACTGCTCGTCTGTGTTCTGTGAACAGCACATTAATTTTTTATATATTTACAAGTGTCAATTTTGAATCAATAAATAAACAAGAAGTAATACCTATGATTGCTATACGGCTGTACAAAAAGTATTTACGCCACTAGTGGTATAATTTTTCATCCATTTTGAAAGATGTTTTATATTCAGGAAGCTGAAAGAATAGAAAGAATTAATTTACTTAAGATTAATTCACTGAAAGATTAACCTGAATCAAATATTATGCTCAATATCACTCAAAAATTAAGTAGGATCACGAGTATAGTTTTATGTAATATTGTGACAATTTAGGTAACAAGCTTCATTACACAGAAAATCTTACAAGCATGTAAATTTAAACGTATTTTCTCGTCAACATTGTCATATAACCTTTATGTCAAATAATTCTCATATTATGGAATTGTCAGCAACTGTCAGAACTGACAGCCGATATTGTGATGTCAACCTTGCTTTGTCATTTTTTGACATCACATTATAAATTTACACAAAATTTTTACACCTGATAACAAAGCTTACGTTTATTTTCTTACGCCTGATGTTTACTTTAGATTATTATTGGCACGCCTAAACTAGATAATTGTAGTCAAAGAATATTTATCATAAAATAATAAACTTTTCAAAACAATATTTTTTCTTTGCGTGTATACACTTAAGAAGAGATATGTTACTAGCAGATAATATGATATATGAGCATAAGTTGTGTACATATGTATGCACATACATACATACAGACAATGAGAATTTATATGGTAAACAAATCTATGTTTTTTGTTTTTATACATAAAAGTAACAAGTAAATCTATCTCTTGGTATAATCTGACTACTCATATCATTCATCTAATGCTTATTTTGATGTTATGAAAAAACAAAAACAACAAGTAAAAATCCAAAAATAAAAACTGTGATGCATATATGATGAAGTTGGTCAAATTCGTGACTGGAATCAGAAGGAATATTTTTAAATATGGAATTATATGTATGTCATTTTGTTCATCGAAATTTATGAAAATATTTAATAAATTCCTATTTTTTTGCAGAGATAAAAATAGTGTTTTTGTTGCAAATATGACATGATTTGTACTCCTTTTCTTTCATCAATAAAATAATGGGAATATTGTGCCAAATTTTCGAGACAAAGTAAAAGTTATGAATTCATTGATAAAATTGGTATCGTTAGTAAAATAATAATTAAAACTGAAATATATTTATATTAAGATCGGAAACTGACTGAGTAGTCTACTAGTATGTAACTGCAATTGTGGAAAACGGAAATGGAAAATAAAATCAAAACAAGCTTTTAGTGTCAGGTGCCTCTTGGGTTTCAAAGCGGCCAAACATATTTAAGATTCGGCGGAAAATGGTGATCTAAAAAATCACAATAAAAGAAAACTAAAATTTATTTTTGAATAACTTAAAGGTGAAAGGAAATAAATTACTTAGCATTATATACATCTCAAATTGCATTGTAAACAGATCACTGAGAGTTCACTGTATAAGTGGTTTTAGCGGCTTATTGTCCCTCTGACGATTTCTTACAAAAAAATTTAACTTGCAGCCTGTTCCTTTATATCGGCAGAAACCCTACGCGAACGTTGTCAAAGCTCTCGATATCTTAAGTTATCGTTGGTTTGGAGCTACGTGTGCTAATTTATATTTGTTGCGTTATAACAAATATCAGCATCGCCAGATTCAAAATAGCAGTGTGTTTAAGCAAAATTTCCCAAAACCTAAACAAAACTATTACATTGCTTTGAGATAAATACAACTATGGTTAAAAGTGATAAATGTTAGTTGTGTTTCTTTATTCTACTGAGATCCCAATTTGCAAAATTAGCCAAATGAGAGTGTTTTAGAGAAAAAGTCTGTACTTTTCTTTGGGCAAGTAGTTAACCAATCAGCTGTTTGAAAAATATACAATATCAAGGAAATAAAATTAATTTGAATAAACTCATATACATTATTCCATTATTTCAGTGCTATTATGTTAATATTTAAAAAAGGTATGTGCTCGAAACTTTAAAAACTGTAAAAAATCATACTATTTTTTCGCAAAACTAAGTGCCAATTCCACGATACCGAAGCTATTCGTTCGTTCGCACAATTACATTTAAAACAAAAACAACATTCAAAATTTTGTTATTGTCTTAAATGTAATTGTACGAACGAATGAACAGCATCGTTATCGTGAAATTGGCACTAAATGGTAATTCGTATTTCCACGATATTTGGCAAAAGCCGGCGGTACATTAAAAATAACAGGACAAAGCAAAAATCTACATCCACAAAAATATGTGTATTAGTATCAGCAAAGTATATACAAGTATACATGTATACGTGATACAAAAGTTAATCGAAATTAATTTTTGTGAATTCCATACATTAAGGTCGTATACTTTGTAAGCTAGCATTTATTCCCCACAAAGTGTTCCACTCGCCATTGAGGATATATAATGTAAGGTAGGCAGCGTTCGACACTGCGAAAATGTTGATTACAGATGCGATTATCTGATGCACACATGTAGGCAGTAATGCACATCAAATCGTGTAAGAGCTCTACGAAATTTTCAGAAATATATTTTAATATATTTAATATTAGAGTTTGGAAAATCAAAGTTAATGAACAAAAATGTACACATGTTACATTCGCACTGCGTAAACAAACATGCTCAAGATTAACGACTTACTTATTCCGGAGCACAATGAAGTCAAGTACCTTAGTATTCACCTCGACGGTGGACTAACGTGGAAGCCTCACATTGATGAGAAAGTCACTCAGTTGAAATTAAAATCAGCGAAACTACATTGACTTATAAGCAGAAATTCTACATTGAACTTGGATTGCAATCTTTTGTTATACTTGAGAATTGAAAGGACCTAGCTCCTGATCTAATTGGCTACTGCATCCCAAAACCAATCCTCTTAAGGAGCTTTGGCAACTCGAGGAATCTCCCTTAGAATCTGGACCCTTTTATGTTCACAAGGATCTAGAAGAGGCGTTATAGTTGGGGGAGGCATTTATATAGAAGAATTTAACAATAAAATATCCTTCAGACTACAAGCTGAAATATCGGCTATAAGTAAAGCGGCTAGATGGCTGACGTTTAACAAGAATAAGGTAGAAGTATTATGATAACAACGGACAGCAAGGCCGCCATCATCCCTGATGGGAATATATACCAATTTTAATCTTGTTCAGGAACGCGGAAACCTTTAAAGAAAATCGGTATGTGGACACGGATGTAACAACGGCAACAACATCGTTGATGATTTAGCCAAAAACATAAAAGCCCTAGAAGATAGAATATATATATTTTTTGTGGACAACCCTTATCAGTGCGCTGAAAAATAATAAAACTCCACACGCTGGAATGTGCCCAGAAAAAATGGTTCACAGAGCCCACATGCCTTATATCAAGGAGCCTGTGGTCGCATATTAACTTTAAGAGAACAAAGGATCTCTTAAAACTGCCCAGATCTCACTTGAGAGTCACCTATTACTCGACATTTCCTGTTTGAGATCCATGCGATATCCAGGAGATCGGAACTTCAATAGCCTATCGTATCTGACCTCGGTCCATCTGACCGAGCTAGCCTCATTCATAAGGAACTGCAGATGGCTAGTATAATATCATGTAACGCCACACTAAGCGGTTTTTCACCATATATCTCTCTAGTTTCTATTTTACCTCTACTTCCTACCTTTTACCCTTCTATTTTTTCTATTATACCGCCGGCAAAACAAAATTCTTTGAAGGATTACTACAGCTACATGGTATGCAAAAAATTCATGAGTTCACAAGGATATTTGTATTGCTCTGATAAAAAGCTGTTGGATTCTGTAAGCTATTTTACAGAAATGAATCTCAAGTTAGTTGAAAAATAAAACGACCTCTTATTTTTCTTGCAAATGAATTTGCTTTTTTAAAAATTGAGTCAAATGAAAAACAAGCAATCAAACTTTTATTATAAAGTCTAAAGCGACAAAGATAACTTTGTCATCAAGATTGTGAACTTAATTATAGATTGCAATGAGAATTCTTAATATTCATTACATTTGTAAGTAATTTTATTGTTGCCAACAAATATGCAAAGCTGAAATGGTTTAAAAATGTACACAGATCTACAAACCTAAATTCATGTAATTACAATAAGACGAAAAATAAATGTAGATTAATATAAAGCCACAGGGATGGACTCGATTGAGAAAAAGGGAACCGTTGCCACCATCAGAGTGGTAAGTAGGTGATTTTACTAACATAGTTCAACAAAATGTTTCCTTTTCTATGGCATTGGCCGGACTTCAGTAAAAAAAAAATATTTTTCTTTGTGTTAAGTGCTAAGATTTGAGTACTTACGAGTATTTTTAGTTTATTTCGAAGGTTCAATAAATAAATAAATACATTGTAAAACATATTGCCGGCTTGGAGAGTGAACGCCAACCATTTGTAATCAAAGTAAGCAAGATACTGTGGTATTAATCCAACAAACACAAGACTCATTGCTTCTTAGCATATTGTATGTTGGCAGTAGTCTGCTCGAATAAAATTTCGAATATTTTGTAAACAATTAAATTGTATTGAACACTTCGCACACATTGTAAGTCATCAAAATCGGGTATTATCTTCTGAGAGAGTTTTTACTTGACATTCATTTTTACTGAACTTTACACGAAATTACCACGAACAAAGCTAATGCCATTTACAACATTTTATGAGATAAAGCAAGTAAATAATATTGCTGCTACCAGCAATCTAGCGTTTGCAAAAAAAAAGAGATTTTGTGGCATATTTAATGAAACTAGGGAGTTTGATTTAATAATTAATTAGGTATTTGACCTTGTGTAAGAAATATTTTTGTGGCTAAAGATCATTTTAGTTTTATATGAAAGCTCAACAAAATTTATTTTCGATATTTCGATAACAATGTGTTATCATCGTCAGAAAAATTAAAATGCTATTGCAGATATAGTAATGGAAAGACTATTGAATAGTACGATAGAGAGATTAAATATAAAACCACGACTAATGACAAAATATGTAGATGATTTGATATGTTTTCACCTTTGTATAGTTTTAACTCAAGTATTAAGTTTACTAATGAAAAGGAGTATAATTCAAGATTACCATATTTGTATAATCTGATAATTAGGAGGGATAACAAACTTGTTATTGATTGGTATCAAAAACCAACTGCATCAGGGAGTATAATTAACTATTTTTCAAAACATAGCAGAAATATAATCACGAACACACCTCGAAATTTTGTGAAAAGGGATGAGGTGGTCCATAGAAAGAATATTATAAAGATTAAAAACGTATTAAAAGATAAGCGCTTACCATCTAAATTTGCTTTTAGGGTTGTAAGTCAGTTTAAAAATAGAAATGTTCAGAATATTGTTAATTCATCACAACCCAAAATGTATAAATCTTTAACATATATAATAGGTTTATCGGAAAGATTAGCAAGGTCTAATATATATAATAAAGAAGGATATAGAATGGCTCATAGAAGCTATAATACGTTAGGTAAATTATTTAGTAAGACTAAAGATAGACTTAATAAATGGGACATTTCAAATTCGGTTTATAGAATTCCTTGTCAGGGTAATGACCAAAAAATTTGTAGTTAAGTTTACATAAAGAACAAATTTAAAACTAGAATTGCAGGATATAAGTCGGGCCAAAGGTGTTCGGGATATTAATTCACAAAAAACAGCCTTATCTTATCATTGTTCAAAATTTAATCTCTCCCCAAACTTTGAAAATATATAAATTTTGAGAACAGAAAATAATTATAAAAAGCGTTACATGTTAGAAATATTAGAGATTATAAATATACCAACAACACAGAAAATTAACTTTAAAGTAGATAAAGAGAAGTTTAGATTTTATTATGTTATTTAATTATAGATATTATTTTATTATAAATTCTAGCTTTGGACGTATACGTATGAATGTTAGGATAATATTTTTTTAATTATGCTAATAATTTTCCCCGTTATTCTGTTGATAACATTTTTTTTGCTAGCTTATATAAAGTTGGGCAACAACATGTTGCAAATGTTGGCGAATTAAATGTTGGTTGCAGAATTTTTACATCTCTGGGTACGGAGAATATTAGAATACAAAAATATGTATGTTAATAACTAATAAAAAGAAATACCGCTGAGACAGCAAACGCTGTACAAACAATGTGGGCAATTACCAAAATGCATATGTGATTCAATATGAGATGAATATAGATAGAAAATAATTAAATGCTCAGTTGCTGAGTGGTTAAAGCAGCAGATCATGATACGTCATGACCCAAGTTCAAATCCCAGTGGGTGCTGATGAGTAGTGTAGCGACTACGAGATAGCTAGTTGTCCCCCAGCTAAAGATTTGACTATTATTTTTCTTGTCTTCTTCAATCAAAAATTATTGATCACAGCAAATTTGTATTGTAAAAAATCCTTCTTAAAAAAAAACTTAAGAAAGGAAAAAACCTGATCTATAACCCGTTGTACAAATGTACAAACAAAAAATCTAATTTATTTTATGTTTGTTAATATTGTTATTAATATTATTTTCTTTTCTGAATTTTTAATAAGCCAACATTTTTGTCAGTGTGTTATTATAAATTAATGCTAGGCACACAACTTCGACGAACGACGAATATTTGGTCGCGAATATTCGTCGCCAAAAATAAAACACATTGGTGTATATGAAAATACACACAATCGTGGCCTTGGGCGAAATTCGTCATACTCAGCGAAAATTGAAATAGATTTATTTCTAATTGTTTCGCCAGCGTCAGGTGGCCAGGTTTCTTATATAAAAAAAAAAAATATTTTTCACAAAATCATACTTTCTATATCCAAATATAAAGTACCTGAGATAATTTGTCAAAAATCCCTCTTTCGGATGGGATTTATATAGGTTGTAATATGGCCACCTTAGTATTTATATTGTTCTTTTATTTCTTTGCACGGAATGTAAACAATGTTCGTTGATATTGTGCTTCACACGACGAATTTTTACAACGAATATTTGCCAGCGAATTCGTCGCGATGGGCGAAGTTCGTTGTTCGTCGTAGTTGTGTTCCTAGCATAAATTATTATTTTAAAAATTTTCAATTTGATAATGTTGTTAGAAATTTTTCTTTGTGTATAAATTAAAAATTTTTTCCTTGTGTATGAAATTTTTGTACATAGGCTTTTTTGACAATAACTTTTCAAATAAAATTTTTAATAACATATTAATTTTCCTGGCGATGATGTTATCGAAATATCGAAAGTAAATACTGTTAAGCTTTTATATAAAACTAAAACGATCTTTAGCTGCAAAAATAAATTTTTTTTTGAGAATTTTATATACACTTCAGCTCCTATTATTAAAAACTCAATTCCTGGATATACAGACTTTACTATTTTTTTTTTATTAAATTTAAAACTTTTTTGTTTTCACACAGTTGTCCGCTGCTGTGGTAAATGCTTTGTGAAATAGTTGTGGTAGATTGTAATAAAAACAAAGTTTCATTCTCATTATTTTCACTTAAAGACCTTGAAGCTTTTTTTTATAAATTTCCAGTCAGGTAAACAAATGAAATTATATTTCCAGTCACAGCTTTGAAGAAAACAGCAGATATGACAAGTGAAAGTTCTTAAACACTGAACAAGCAGAAAACCTTAAAAAGTTCTCATCGCTGCTAATTTATATAATTTGCATTTGCTAAATGTTCAAATTTAAATCACTATAATTTTTGCTATCAACTGCTTTGCATTCCAATTTAATATAATTTTTTTTTGTGGCTGAGCTGTGAAGTTGTGGAAACTATGTTTCTGGCTGATTGAGTTATTTTGTTTTACAAATACTGTGCATCTCACAGGAGAAAAAAATAAAACGGCATTAAATAAAATACAGTATAAAATAAAAAATTACAAGTTAATCACAATGTTTTAACTTAATTTTAAATAACAGCACATCTTTAACACCAACTTTGAAACACCAAGAAAAAAGAAATACAAATCCTGTGAACGGTCATTAAACGGCGAAGTCTTTAAGTTGGCTTGTTTTGTTTTTTTTTTCGTTGTCTTATTTATTTATTTTTTTATTAATGACCCAATTTTATGTTTAAGTTACAGTTTAGTGGATTTTTAGTAGTTGCTGTTGGTAAAACGTCTTTTATAATTTTTTTTCTTCTTTGCTGCAAGTGGAAAATTTAGGTCAATAGCGGGGGCATATTTATCTTGATTTAAAAGTTATTGGTCTTGTTGCGAACAGGTTAAAGAGACAAATAAACAATTTTGATAATTTATATTGTTGTTTTAGTTAAAATTGTTGTAATTTTCAATGTCTGTTTTAGCTTTTAGTGTAAGCGGTTGATAAATAAAAAATTAATTCACTTAAGCAGGTGTTAAGAAACGCTAAAAAGAGTTCATAGTTAATCAGAGATTAACAATTTAGTGACTTGTGTGAATAACATGAAATCCATAGTCTTCATTTTTAATATTTTTCACATTTCATTATTGATTTTTGAATTTAATAGGCAGAATAATTCATTACATGATGATTGCAAAACATGATTGCCCTGAAATATTGTTTCATACGTTTTTAAGCCTAAAACTAGTTGAGTATAAAAACCATAATATTTTTTTTAAACTTTTCTTTATGCAAATAATAAAAATAATATTTTAAAATAGCCATTTCGACTTTCATCTTAATAAACGTATTCGAATCATGTCATACTTAATTGACCGCACATAAGAAATTTTTCTCATTAAAAAGTTAATGAGTTTGAGCCGAGTATTGAAAGAATAACGACAGTAAAACGACACTATGTTTCGAAAGTAGTCAAGACATACTTGAAAACATTGAAATTAAAAGCCCACTCTATTCTCCAGTCGTTGCTCCCTCGAAATCTCACTGGTTTCGATTACTGGAACACCAGCACTTGCGATCTTATAAGAAGTAGAAATTGGATCAATTCGTGGATAGCTTCATAAGATGACCAGTTAGGAGAAAGTAGTGGGAAGCAATGGAAAAACCGGCGGAAGCAAAGTTGTACACCTATGTACTCGTAGTGTATATATATATATATATATATATATATATATATATATATATATATATATATATATATATATATATATATATATATATATATATATATATATATATATATATATATATATATATATATAACGAGTGATTTTTTTGCTATTATCTTTTTGGCAACACTAGTTTTGACAGCTCACGCACGTTTTGTATATTGTGTCACTGTCAAACATCTTCAGTTTGGTCTATAATTTAATCATGAATCGTCTTACAAACGAACAACGCTTGCAAATTATTGAATTTTATTACCAAAATGCGTGCTCTGTTAAGAAAGTTCATCGCGCGCTTCTTCCATTTTATGGTCAGTTTAATCGACCTACTGAGGCTTCTATTCGGACTATTGTAAAAAAATTTCGCACCAAATTTACATTGTTGGACATTAAACCACCAACACGCTTACGTAGAGTGCGAACTGAAGAAAATATCGCAGCCGTATCGGCCAGTGTTGGTTATAAGATACAGATGGTGCAAGAATTGAAGCCAAACGACCTACCACAACGCCAAATTTTTGGTGAATGGACTCTTGAAAAGCTAGATGAAGATCCACTTTTTTATCGAAGAATTGTGTTCAGCGACGAGGCTCATTTCTGGTTGAATGGATACGTGAACAAGCAAAACTGCCGTATTTGGAGTGAAGAGCAGCCAGAAGCGTTGCAAGAGCTACCAATGCATCCACAAAAAACAACCGTTTGGTGCGGATTATGCGCTGGCGGCATCATTGGGCCGTATTTCTTCAAAGATGATGCGAATCACAACGTTACTGTGAATGGTGGGCGCTACCGTGCGATGATAACAAACTTTTTTTTTTGCCCAAAATGGAAGAGCTTGACTTGCACGACATGTGGTTTCAACAAGACGGTGCCACATGCCACACAGCACGCGAAACAATGGACCAATTGAGAGGCGAGTTCGGTGAACAGTTTATTTCACGCTTGGGACCAGTCAATTGGCCGCCCAGATCGTGCGATTTAACGCCTCTAGACTATTTTTTGTGGGGCTATGTTAAGGCTAATGTCTATAGCGACAAGCCCACTTCGATTGACGCACTGGAAGCCAACATTGCCAACATTATTCGATAGATACCGGCCGAAATGTTGGAAAGAGTATGCCAAAATTGGACTAAGCGGATGGACCATTTGAGGTGCAGCCGCGGCCAACATTTGCATGAAATAATCTTCAAACATTAAATTATATCGACCCAACTATCGATCCAAAGAAATATTTCATGCATTTTTCTGAATTTTATGTGTTTTTTTTTTTAAATTTCCGATAGTTCTTATAAAATCACCCATTATATATATATATATATATATATATATATATATATATATATATATATATATATATATATATATATATATATATATATATATATATATATATATATATATATATATATATATATATATATATATATATGAGACATAAAAATTTTGTTAGCATATGTAAAGGATTTGTTGCAAATGGAAAAGTAGGATGACAATGTTGGCAAAAGTAGGGTTAAATCCAAATGAAGTGTTATATAAATTAAATTTTTGGTTTGTAGATTTGTACAACGGGTTATAGTTCAGGTTTTTTCTTTCCTAAGTTTTTTTTTTAAGAAGGATTTTTTTACAATACAAATCTGCTGTGATCAATAATTTTGATTGAAGAAGACAAGAAAAATAATAATCAAATCTTTAGCTGGGGGACAACTAGCTGTTTCGTAGTCGCTACACTACTCATCAGCACCCACTGGGATTTGAACTCGGGTCATGACGTATCATGATCTACTGCTTTAACCACTAAGCCACCGAGCATTTTGTTAATTATTTTCTATCTATATTCATCTCATATTGAATCACATATGCATATTGTTAATTGCCCACATTGTTTGTACAGCGTTTGCTGTCTCAGAACTAGCGGTATTTCTTTTTAGTTATTAACATACATATTTTTGTATTTTAATATTCTCCGTACCCAGAGATGTAAATATAAATTTATTGAATTTTTGATGAACTTTTATAATTTTTTAAATAAAATTTTCGGTTTGTACATTTGTACAACGGGTTATAGTTCAGGTTTTTCTTTCTTACGTTTTTTTCTTAAGAAGGATTTTTTTACAATACAAATCTGCCGTGATCAATAGTTTTGTGTTATATAATTTAAATTGTATACGGTTATAACAAAGCTTCAATAATTTGCTTTTCATGAATTTGAATTTAACGTGTGTTAATTTATTTAGGTTGTATGAACCGAGCTTTATATAAAAAATTTGTTTTAATTATTTGCCAATATTTTTTACCTAGGACTCAACTAAATGTACCATGATTAGATTATAAATATATTACCCATTTTCTTAATAAAATGACGGCAATTGAATTATTGTACCCAGAACATGTATGCTATAATACACAATTGCTTCAATCAAAACCAATTTATTCTTTAAAATACACAGAAACTTTCATTAAATTGATTAGATTCACTAAGAATATAATAATAATGAAAAGCAAATTTAGACAGTAGATCGAAGAGAAATCTCACCTTTTTTGCACACTTTTTCAAAACTATAGATAAACGTAGAATTTGCTCAGGCAAAAGTTGTAAAATATAATTTAAAATTTTGTAAACAACCAGACTTGGAATTTTTCTTGCTACGTTTTTTTCTTATTATTGTGAAACGAATGTGATTACTATTTCTTTCCATATTTCCATTCTTTTGTTGTGATAATATCTTAGACACCAAACTAGTAGGTGCTGCTGTATGCAAAAATATATAAAACTTGTACTTTTTCTATTAAATCCAAAATAAAAATATGCTTATTGACATTCACTCATCAAATTTTCCGTGGAAAAATATTTGAATATCGTTACTAAATTGCAAAGAAAACAACTTTGTTCTTTAACACTCGTGACATTTTATGTGCTGATTTGTTCCCTTTCCATGTTTTTTATTTCTTATTTTGTTCTTGCAAAAAATTACAAATCACTAGCACTACAAGCAAAATGAAACCAAAGACAAGTTCATTGGCCAAAAACAGAAAGAAGAAAAAATAGAAAAATTATTCGAACATGTTTATTAACAACACTTCTGAAGTAGTGGGGTTGTACTAACAACCAAAACCTCATGTTGCTGTTTAGATTGCTACTTCGACAGCAACTTTTTCTACCACTAATTTGCATGCTTTCAAGTGTAAAGTCATCATCAACGGCATTATCTGTTTCTTTCACGTCATAAAGAACAGACGGACGTATGGATCAAGCAGATCGTATTTGCTGCCGTTATGATAATTAAATCCTTCATTTTTGCCTCTTGTATTACAACACGAAAAAGAAACATTTTTTTTTTTTGCCAACGAAATAAAAAATTAAAAACAAAAGTAATAACACTATGTCATGACTTGAGAGGTGACAGAATTTTATATACATATGTATGTACGAGTATGTAGTAGCAAAATCAAAAATGTCAGACATTATGGAAATAGAAAATTATGTGTAAATTGGTGCTGTGTTAGAAATTGAAATAAATGATTAGTAAGACTAAGCATAGTTTTTAACACAATTAAAATATTTTATGAAAAAAAAAGTATTTGGTCCATACCGCCAAATGGAACGACGTCATATCAAATTGTGTCAATTATGTATGTAGTTATACACATGTACATGTGTCCATATAGTACATGCACTCGTACATAAATACATATTAGTAAAATAAATTTGTAACTTTCTGTAATCTAAAGTATTTTCTTTTAAGCCCTCAAAGAGCTTTCACACTTTGTCTCTTTGAAAGTAAAGAGTGGTTAAACTTTAAGTGCCGATGCTGATTTTGAATCAAATACATTTAGGAATTTTTGCCATTTCTTTCTAATATTATTTGGACTATCGGTGGCACACGTCAATCCGATAGCCAAATTTTCGATGACGCTGAGACATAATTGAGGTTCTATGCCGAAGTCCATCAAGATTTTCCAAATAATTTTTAAATGAACCCTCTTAGGAATTTCAAGCAGATTTTTTAGTTGCGTAATGCATTCCCGTAGCCTGCTTTTACGCTGGTGACACCTGCAAAGTTACCCCTCTCTTCTGACTCTTCCTTTTTCTGACAGAAGTTGTTCAGTTGCAGACAAATATGTTTTATTTTACACATTTCTAAATTTTATATAGCTATTGGTAGTATGTTGTACAGCTAACTTAAGGTTTACAGAAAAATCGTCAATGGGCACATCAATATCATCAGGTGTTCTTAAGGTAATATCCTTCATACAATAATCACGCAAATATTTGTTATATCTATATTAGCCAATTAACTCTAGTGGCGTTCAACGCCAAGTTACTAAATGGCGAGCCAACCTCCTGGAGGAACGAAACAGACATTATAGTATGTGAGTGATGTGATGACAAATAGTTATAATGAAGGCTCCACTTGCGTCCATTCTAAAGAAACATTTTTCGCAACTCCAATATCCATAACATCGGGAATCTTCCGTCGATTTGGGGTGTCCGCTTGAAATCACATCTAAGCCCATTTTCGAGAATGAGTCAAAAAGCACACAGCCTTGCAGGGAAATTAAAGGTCACCTCCAAAAATAGGTGTTTAGCGTTATAATCGCCAGCCCCTAAAAATCGATGCCCAAGTGATTTGAAAAAATGTAAATATCGAATAAATCGAGGAAATAATTGGTTCATGAAAATGTTCGATGCATATAAGTATTTGTTGGCTGGAGATACTCCTCAGCTGTCTCGTTAAGCAAATAGTTCTTAGTTCTGGTTTTTATCAGAATTGCCGATCCTCCATAAGATCTGCCACTGGAATCTTTAGTCTCATATAGTAGTAGCCATTAATTTTGAAATAGCTTGTCGAAGTCGTCATGTGAGTTTCAACAATCAACATTACATCGATTTGCTCTTCCATAAGGATGTGTTCAAGTTCATTTTTGTGTTGGCGGCCTCCGTCTGCATTTCAGAGACATATTTTTAAACAAATCATTTGTTTAAAATTGCCTGCAAAATAGTGGATTGCATTTTCAGCACTTCAGGTATCATGGATATCATATAAACCGTAAATGTGTTTATGGATTGAACAATAGCCTGCAGAATTGCGTCAATTTTGCTAATATTTTAATCTGAGTTTTCAGACTTGGGCTCCTGCTTTAAGTTTTGTATGTTAAAGTTAACCACAGTAGCATTAGAAACTTGTTTGGAGCTTTGCATGTTTATGTTATGGTTGACTGACCTTCCTGAGGAAAATTTTTTTGTATAAAAATATTTAACAGAGCTTGAGATCTTATTTGTTACCTTCACAGTTGCTGCATTTTTGAAAACTGTGTTAGTCTTTGACTTCTTTCTATGTGATTTATCGTAAAATTGGTTACATACAACATAATTAGCGGACAATTTACAACACGCCTTAATGTAGCCAAATTCTGGGCAGTTTAGGCATTGAACGGGTTCTAAGCCGAGAAATAAATAAAATAAATAAGAGCTCGGTAGCTGAGTTGGTGAAGCAGCCGTATTAAAAATACATCATATTTACATGGTACTGAGTTTGACTGCTAGCGGATGCTGAAGAACAGTGTAGCAACTGCGAAACAGCTAGTTGTACCCCAATTAGGAACAATGATCAAGAGTTATTGCTATAATTTAAAAATAAAAATATTTCTTGGCTTTAGCCAGGACTGAACTTGAGCCAGACGACTAATACCATCATAAATACATACATACTAATATTTTTCCCATAGACTTAGTCATAGAAGGATATTTTATTCCAAAAATCTAGCACTTTTATATTTATAGCGTAAAATATATTTTCCAGCCGAATTGCGAGAGTCACGTAAATTTATAGTATATATTACAAATTTGAACCAAATATTTTTTTTCGGATATATGCTCGGATATATGTATATGGATCAATATCGGAAATTTTCAATTTTTGTATTTTAGTATGCTCTTGTTATTACCACATCTGCTTTTAAACGAAAATGAAGAAATCGGCTTAGGCTATATCTCGGGTGTATATGGACCGATATCGGAGTTTTTAATTTTTTGTGTTATATCAACCGTTTTTTTTAACCAGAACTGCTTTTAACCAATAAAACATTTTTTTCATGGAAAAAACGGTTCAGACTGTATTTCGAGAATGTATGTACCGATATCGGAAATTTTCATTTTCTGTATTTGGTAACCTTCTTATATTAACAGAACTGCTTTTAAGCAAAAAAGTTGATTAAGTTCGGTTACACGACATTTCCATGAAAAAATCGGTGTATACTATATCTTGGGTATATAGCGACCGATATCGGAATTTTTAATTTTCTGTATAATAGTAACCGTCTTTTCTAACCAGAACTGCGTTTAACCAACAAAAATGGGTGTCCGGAAAAATCGGTTTAGACTATATTCGGGTATACATATATGGACCGTTACCAAAAATTGTAATTTTCTATATCTATATAAACTTCTTTTTTCACCAGAACTGCTTTCAACCAAAAACAACTTTTTTCATAAAAAAATCGGTTTAGATAACATATCGGATATATATGCACCGACATCGGAAATTTTCATTTTTGTGTTTTAGTAACTGTCTTTTATCACCAGAACTGCCTTTATGCAAAAAAAAAAAATCACGATCAAATCAATTCAGACTATATCTTGGGTATATATGGACCGATATCGGAAATTTTCATTTTCTGTATTTGTAACCTTTTTACATTACGAGAACTGCTTTTAAGCAAAAGAAAATTGTTTGAGTTCGCTTACGCGACATTTTCATGAAAAAATCGGTTTAAGCTATATCTCGGGCATAAGAAGACCGGTATCGGAAATGTTCATTTTCAATATTTATATAAACTCATTTCATTGCCAGACTTAGTTTTAAGCAAAATATATTGTTTAAGTTCGCTTATTTTCATTAAAAAACTGCAAAAAAAAACAATTTTTTTTTTTGAAAAATTTGCATATAAAACTCCAAAAAAATGGCTTTTTCGGAAGCTATATGTGAGTTTCAATACCAAACCCATGAATCGCTGGGGCAAAAGAATGATGAAAGAAAAAAGTTTCAGAACTGTTATTTCAAGGGCCGACAGACAGACAGACGGACCTCGCTTAATCGAAGTTTCTATCAATGCTGATTCAGAATATGAATACTTTATCGGGTCGGAAATGAAAATTGTACAAATCACAAACGGAATCACAAACTTACATATACCCTTTATTAAATCGTTAAATCGTCTAAGCGCTATTTTCAGCACCCAAAATCGTCAAAATAATGATAAATCGACAAATATAGCAATCATGGTCCCTTGCTTATACGGTGTGATAGATCGAGTAATAATGACGAAATAAAGTGGAATTACACGAAGTTTCCAATTTACTTCATTAATTGTTTACCATTTTAGAAAAAATGTATTGTTTATTCTCCTTTTTTCAAACATACATATTTGTAAATGTTGTTGTATATTAAATTTGCCTAATTTTTTAGAAAGCCACACTACAATGATTTAAGGATTCGATATAGTTTGAAAAATTTATTGACAATTTGGAGGTTTTTGTGTTTTTTTCAAGTGACAAAACAATAAAATTTTAACAATAATTTCATTACATGTTTGGCCACTTTGGGAGCTTTAATTACAAACGTTGCCATGTAGCGAAACATTAATCACCTTCCCAACTTAACAGTTGTGTCTTAAAATGACACAAATAACAACCAGGCAGGCAAGTCAAACTGTTAAATTTAAATTGACTGTCAATTGGGTCGAACTTCGCCAAAACCAGTGCCATCTTCAAAGCACTAATTGCCACCTCATCTACTGTTGCATGCTTGTTAAACAGAGGCCCCAACAATAATAAAAACCAACATGTTGCACTTGTGTCAAAGTGTCAATACAAAGTGCAGCATTCTGGTACTGATGTTAACTGTATTGAGCAATACCGCATGAGTGTGTTGCTAGAGAAAAAAAAACAAATTATAATTTTTTTTCTTTAAAGAATTTTACAGATTTATCTTAAAGTAGCTAAGATTTTGTGTGAACAATTGCAAATATTACGAGCTATTCTTAAAAAGTCCCCAAGAAATGCTTTTAAATACTGTGCAAGTAAAGTTTTAAATAAATTAATTTTAAGACGGCTATAAAAACTCTGACTGGTTCTATATTTATATAAACTGCAGCTCAAAGGCAGAAGTTGTAAATAACATAATAGTTGATCTACTCGCTAAAAATATCAGTTCATATAAACAACATTTTTCTCTTTATGCTTAAGAAAATGAACGTAAAAATATAAATGTTCAAAAACAATCATTATATTATAAAATACTCTTTTCTTTAATATTAAAAATTATGCAATATTTTTTAAAAGTATTTCATAAAACAGTTGATTTCAAACAAAATTTTATACAAGTTTCTAAGTAAGACTGTTTTCACAGTTAAATTTTACAGCCAGTTCGTCGATGTCGAAAGGATAAGTTCGAAAATTGATTTGGGTTTTTCTAACTTTATTCTGCGCGAACGATGTGTCAAAATTCAATTAAAATACATAAGTTCATGTGAACGAATAAAAGTGACATAGACAAACCCAAATTGATTCTCTTTCGCATACATTTTCATTCGATATCGTCGAACAGGCTGTTAATTTTATCTTACACATGAAAATTACAGGACTCCAAATCGCGTGTGCGTTTAAAATCACATGAGTATTTTTTGGTTACCTGCTCTTCAAATGTCGTAGAGTTGTAGAATTTGTTGTACTTACATTTAAACAGAGGCTATATTTATTTAGATTTTTGGATTAGTTGATTTTCTATAGGGTGTTTTTTTAAGCCCGATAGAACTTGAAATTGTAAAAAATAACACAAAAAATTAAATTGTAATCAAAATTTTTTTTTATTCGAAAGATCAATACGTGACATTAACATTTGAAAATGATTTCGGGCATATGGGCACCGCGGCTGTTCTTGACAAAGCGCATTCTGGACGTCCAATTTTGGGCCACTTTTTCGAGCACTGCTGGCCGTATGTCACGAACAATGCTGGCCTCCAAGGCGTCAATTGTTGCTGGTTTATCAGCATAAACCAGTGACTTCACGTAGCCCCACAGGAAATAATCGAGAGGTGTCAAATCGCACGACCTTGGAGGCCAATTGACAGGTCCATTTCTCGAAATCAACTTATCGCCAAATTTTGATTTCAGTAAGTCGATGGTTGCGTTCACCGTATGGCACGTAGCGCCATCCTGTTGAAACCACATCTCCTCCGGATCAATGTCATCCATATTTTCAAACAAAAAATCATTGATCATGGTGCGGTAACGATCTCCATTGACCGTAACGCGAGCTCCGGCCTCATTTTTGAAGAAATAAGGTCCGATGATGCCACCAGCATGAAAACCGCACCAAACAGTGCATTTTTCTGGATGTAATGGAGTCTGTAGGGTCTCTTGTGGATTGGTCTCACTCCATATGCGGCAATTTTGCTTATTAACAAACCCGTTAAGCCAAAAATGCGCCTCATCGCTGAACACAATTTTGCGATAAAACAACGCGCGAATCGACGACTGATTTTCAAAGTAAATTTGGATAATTTCGTAGCGTTGTTCAAGCGTGAGTCTATTCATGATGATTTGTCAGAGTATACTGAAACAAATAAAAAAAATGTTTCATCAAAATTTAATTTTTTGTGTTACTTTTTACAATTTAAAGTTCTATCTAGCTTAAAAAAACACCCTATATAATAAGTCAAATAATTGATAACTTTGCAAAAGTCAAAATAGAGATTATATATATTCTCTAAGCCCGATTCCGTAACTTAAACAAACAATATTATAAAACAGAAACTTTAACGATAATAATAAAACTTTTTATACCCTTCACAAAGATGTAAGGGGTATATATAAGTTTGTGAATCCGTTTGTAATATCTGCAATTTTCATTTTCGAACCTATAAATTATACATATTTTTTTATCAGTACTGATAGAAAAGTCGACTAAACGATGTCCGTCTGTCCGCCGTTGTAATACCGTTTCTGAGAAAACCACTAGCCCTAAAAATTTTTTCTTTTACCATTCTATTAATCTATCGATTCATGGTTTTGCTATTGCAATTCAGTAAAATCGGATCACATATAGCTCAAATATATCCACAACTCCAAAAAATACATTTTTTTTTGCTATTTGGTATGAAAATTTTTTAAATAAAAAAATTGTTAATTAAACAACTTTTTTTTTTTAAAGCTGTTCTGGTAATAAAAGCAGGTTACTAAAATATAGAAAATGAAGATTTCCGATATCGGTCCATATATAGCTCAAACCAAATTTTTTTTTTTTTTTGCTTAAAAGCAGTTACTTAAAAACAGAATATAAAAATTTTCGATATCGGTCCTTAATACTCGTACTCGAGATATAGACTAAATCGGGTTTTCCATGAAACAAGTTTTTTTTTCCTTAAAAGAGGTTCTGGTAATAAAAGGAGCCTACTAATGTACAGAAAATTAAAATTTCCGATATTGGTCCATTTATACCTTTTCCATGAAAATGGCACGTAAGCGAACTTTAATCATTACAACGATTTTTCAATGAAAATTTTCATTAAAAAAAAAATGTTTCCCCGGACACCAGTCCATAAATATTTGAGCATATTTGGTTCAGCTTTTCAATACATACTATATATTTACGTGACTATTCGTCCAAGCCGAATATACTACACTCTTAGTTGCTCATCATAAAAAACTTACAGCAGCATCATAGCCTTGACATGATAATCAAAATGCTAGATAGTTTTAAACCTTCATGTGAGAAAGTTAAGTTCAGTGCAACAATGTTTCTGTAACAAGAGCAAAAGACAGAAGTTGCTTACAAATGAAATTTAAAATGCGAAAAATTAAATATGAAAATAAAATTACTAAAAACCACAAAAAATTACAATAAATCAATGCAGTATTTTTTGTTCAATACATTGTTTAATGATTTTGGTGGTCGAATGGTAGTAGCAGTTACACATAATTGACTATTAACAGTGGGCCGAAATCATATCAGATAAACTTTGTGCTTCACATTGAGTTATAGATTAGACTTCGAATCTTAGAAAAAATCTACATATGAGTATACTTACGAGTACATTTGAAATATATCAAAGTATTTTTAGTGTAGCGTGAAGATAAATACATGACACAGCGTTGTCAACTTTTAAATTTTAAAACGCACCAGAATGGACAAAAATAGCGTTATTTCAACAAGAACGCACCAAGTTTAGAATCGTTCTTTTCATTTTTAAACCCCATTTTGTATTATAAAAAATATAATATTTTTATATCAAAAACACGAAAATGAAACATCCTTTTAAGCAGCTATTATACTATCAAATTAAGTGTGATAGCACCGGCTGATGCCAGACCATCACATTCGTTTAACAACAAGAACTAGAGTTTTTTTTTGTTCTTTTTTTTTATCTTGGACCAGTAGTACTCAGGAGATAATCCCTACATTTAAAGTGCATTGTACCAAAACTAAGAAAATAGGTTCTGACGGGGGGGGAAAGAGGGAGTAGTGTTTGCGAACATTTGACTTGAATTTTCCAATGTTTTACCGTTTGTCAAACTTGGCCTCTAGTGCGATTCTGGAACTTTTATTAATAGTTTCTTTACAATAGTTATAACGATGTTTTATCAAATAAGTTATTCAGCAACATTATTTAATTATATTCGCTAACAACCGAATTCAAACGAGTTCAAGATTAATTCAGGGATACCGCAAGGCTCCGTTCTTTCTCCTACTCTATTTCTTATTTTCCTCAACGACCTTCTCTATCAAACTTCCAACCCTATCCACTCTTTCGCGGATGATAGCAGCATTTGTCACTCGTACTCTTTTAGTTATAGGCCCAGCCTATCAGAGATTGCTGCCAAGAGGCTAAATATGAATGATTCACTGAATAGTGATATTCTCCGAATGGGGTCGTAAAAACAGTGTCACCTTTAACGCTCGTAAGACCCAATGTTGCTTTTTAACGCACAAATAAACGACCGCAAATGCTGCTTCATCTGTACTCATGGATGGTATAAATATTGATGAATCGGATGCTCTTGATGTTCTTGGAATGAAGATACAGTGTGATGTTCGCTGGACTGAACACAATTTTCATGTCTCTAAGGAAGCACTCAAGTGTCTCGGTTTTTTGAAACGGTGTAAGATGTACTTCACTCCATCCGATCTCCTTACTATTTATACCACCTACATCCGACCGAAAATGGAATACAACTCTCATGTTTGGGCCAGTGCCTCAAAGTCTATTTTGGGGTTACTCGACCGTGTGCAGGAGAGGGCGAAGAAGCTCATCGCTGACAGTAGGGTATCCAACTCTATTGACTCACTGGAGCATCGACGCAGTGTGGGGTGCGTTACTCTGTTCTATCGTTACTACAACGGATTTTGCTCTGACGAGATTAGGGATCTTGTTCCCGAAACTCGCACATTTTTACGTAGCACGCGTTTATCGTCTAGAGCTCATCAATTTGTGGTTGACTGCCCGGGGAATCGTACTACGCATTACAGAGAGAATTCGTTTTTCAGCCGCACGCTTCGTATGTGGAACAAGTTGCCTGCAGATGTGTTTCCTGTCTGTTATAACGTTGGAAAATTCAAGTCAAATGTTCACAAACACTACTCCCGTTTTCTCCCTCCTCACAACTTATTTTCCTAGTTCTGGTACAATGCACTGCATATGTAGGGGTCATCCCCTGTATACTGGTTTAATATAAAAAAAAAAAAAAATACGGTGGATGTGGGAGCAATTCGAAGTTCAATTCATGTAGTTTTGCCATTGTTTTGATTGACTTGTGACACGGTGCGTTGTCTTCATGAAACAATACTTTTTTCGCCCTTCAAACCCTCTAACAACTCCATATAATACTCACTGTTAATGGTATTTCTTTTCTCCAGATAGTCGATGAATATTACACCACGAACATCTTAAAATACTGAGGCCATAACTTTTTAAGCCGATTGTCGTGCTTTCGGATGCTTTGAGCGAGGTTCACCAGTTGCTGTCCACTCAGATATCGATCGTTTTGATTCCGCAGTGAAGTAATGGCTCCATGTTTCTTTCATTGTCACATATCGACGCAGAAATTCCTGCTTGTTACGTTTAAACATGGTCAAACACTACTCAGAATCAACACGTTCTCGTATTTGGTCAACAGTGAGCAAACGCGGCACCACTTTGAACACAGCTTTCTCATAGTCAAATGCGTATGCAATATAAAGCCAACACGTTCTTTTGATATCTTTACGATGTCAGCTAACTGAAACTATAGAAGAACGTTTTAATACGTTTGACTCACAATTAAAAAAATGATAAGAATATTTTGAAAACTATGGAAAAAATATCATATTCCTTAAAAAGTACGAAACAACTTTTCTTAGTGCTGTTGTAAATTTAGGGAACTGTTCACAGAAAAGTGTTTCAAGTGTTTTTGCAAAATTTTACCATTAGCTTTTCTAATACACCTACTTATCCCCACCCACTGTTTAGTCGATTAAGTGAATGTATTTTCTTGCTGTAACCAATATTTTGTGTATCGAAAGAAATCAAAATTTTTAACTAACATTCAAATGCTCCTGAAGAAAGACCACAAAAAGTTAACATGAGAAAATAATATTGTACAGTATTAAAAAAAAATCATTAAAAAAAGAAGGAAAAATTTGTAAGCATTATTGTACTTTTGCCACAATATGAGTACCAAACTTTTTTCTTTGTATTTGTTTCCACTCAAGTTACCCATAATTTCAAGATATTTTTGTACAAGTCTTAAATTGTTTGTTGGTGATATTTTTATGTCATTTACATCATGCGGTCCATTGGTTCGGCAACCACCAGAGTTCGTTACGATGTGTCAAGATTGGCAACATTTTTAAAATTGTCTATCACACTGAAGCAGTTAAAAGTTAAAGAAGCAAACAAACTGGCTGTTAAAGTTATAAAAAAATTAATAAAAATCCTTAGAATGATTGTTTAACAACATTTTTGCTTTCAGATGTATAAAAAAACAAGTATGCGTTTGTAAATTTGTTTCTTGTGCTGGTGAAAAATATTTTTAAAATTTTGTTTCCAAGATTTTATAGTAAGTCGCAAAAACTATCAGAAAAAAGCTTTTTATTCAATTAAAAGCCTAAATGGTGACATGTATTCACTGGCTAATAAAGGAAAATGTTGACATTTATAATATTTTTTTTACTTGGGAAACATTATTTTTTTGCTGAACAGGAAAATTTTTTTACGTATTTTCAAGATCATTTCAAGATCGTACTGGCCGTAGAAATATATTTTAAAACTATCTTTATTGTTAGTTTATTTTTCTGACTTCATTTGATACGTTTTGAGAATATTGCAGCAAGCTTTATCTAGGACTTATGAAATTGTTTAAGTGTTAATAATGTAATCCTATTCATTCAATAATGATGCTTTTAGATTGGAAGATATTTATTGATATTCATTTTCCATTTATTGATATTCATTTCAAATAAATATAAATTCGTCGTAGAAACGCGGAAAGTAAAATTTTTTATGGTAACACGTACTCAAACTCATTTCCTGTCGAAGCTGGTGTTAAGCAAGCGTGTACCTTGAGCCCAATTTTATTCACGTTGTATACAAATGATTTAGTCGATGAACTTCCTGGTGGCGTTAATGTTGCTGGTCTTAATATAAAAATAATGCTATATGCTGATGATATTGTTATACTGTCAGACTCGCCGGATGGCCAACAAGATATGATAAATAAACTCCATTGTTACTGTTTAACATGGTCTCTAATAGTTAGCCTTGAAAAATCAAAAGTAATTGTGATTTGTACGTGCACAAGAATTTCTGCTAATTTAAGCTGGAAATATGGCGAAAATCACATTGAAATTGTTAATGCCTACAAGTATCTAGGGGTGGAAATCACATACAATATGTCCTTTAAGAAACATTTAAAAAATAAATTGTCGTCTGCCAAGCTGGCTATAAATTCAACTTGGTCAAGATATATAGCAAACCCTCAAATCTCCAATTACAATAAACTTAAAATATTTGAGGCTGCTTCTATGTTATATGCTGCACAGATCTGGGGATTTCAAAAATACGATTAGGTTGAAAAGCTATTCAGATATTTTATTAAAACAATGCTCTGTTTACCTGCTACGACTCCAAATTACATAATACATCTTGAAACTGGACTGCACTCACTATACATTACATCTTTGAAACTTTATTTATGCTATGTCAACAAGGTTTTAAATATGAATGAGTACAGAATATCTCGTATACTAGCAGAATATGTAATCTGTAAAAAAATATATTGTTTCGCGCAATGGGAATATATAAGGCAAGACTTACATATTAATACTGTACCAAATACATTAATTAGCAGCAACTGGAAAAGCATACTGCAATAGCTAATAAATAAAGAGAGAGAGAGAGAGGGAGGAGTTCATCAATGATGCAAGTAGACCTCAATTTCACCATCTATACCGTACGCTTAATTTCTACACGCTACCAATTTTGCAACAAAATTAATCATTAAGGATGACTGGACTTATAATACGAGCCAGAGGAGGGCTACTAGATATAAATTTTTTTTTTGTTAAGTGTTTTTATTTATTGAATCTTCAAAATGAACAAATAATAAGTATTCAAATCTTAATACTAAATATAAAAATAAAAAAATTTGCTTTTTGCTTACGTCCAGCCAATGCTAGACATAAAGTTCTATTATCCGGGAGCAATATCGGTAGAATCACCTATTGAACGTTCTCATTGTGGCAACGGTATCTCTTCTTCTCAACCGAGTGTGGCCGCCAAAATTAAGTATATTACGCGCAAGAGGGTTTAGATAGATATTAATGGTAGAGCATTCCAGAATAACACTGGTATATGCACAGTATGCAACCTTGACAAATCTGAAAATGTTCTGCATGTAATTGGTGAATGTCCCATATATAATGCTTTTAGACAAAAGTCTTTCAAAAAAGGAAACTGAAAGAAAATGAAGTCATTAGCATACTGAATGGCTCTAATTTTAAAAGCTTATATAAATACCTTGAATCCGGTTTAATGTATAGAAGACTGAATTTAGTGAATTTGTTACTTTCTTTTTTATTTTTATTTTTTACACTTTCATATAATTATGTTTGCCAACTCAATCAAATATACATAAATAAACATTTGTACTGTATGTTTAGTAACATGCCAATCTGGCACACAACAATTATATTTTGCATATATAGATAAAGAAATCTCGTATAATTATAACTTTATATGTACAAAATTTTATATCTATTAATAAATAATAATAATAAGATAACTTTTACTTGCAATTATAAGGATAGTTCCATTCGAAAATACGAAGTGGCAGAATCGTTATGTCTGGAGCAATACAAAATATCGGGTGGTTAAATTTCAAGGGCCGATGTTGAATGTGAACCACACCTAAACGCTAAGTTTTTTTCAATTTGAATCATGGAGAGATACATAATCCAACAACGTGTTAAAGTTATCCACACTTATTATGAAAATGATGATCAATTTTCGAAGAAAACCATCTTCAGTGATGAGGCACATTTTCACCTCAGTGGATTCGTCAATAAACAGAATTGCCGCATTTGGGCGAATGAGAATCCAAGAGTGACTGTCGAAAAACCAATGCATCCACAAAGAGTGACTGTTTGGTGCGGTTTATGTGCTGGCGGCATCATCGGGCCGTATTTTTTTCAAAATGAGGCCGGTCAGACAGTTACTGTGAATGGTGTTCGCTATCGTGAGATGATAACGAACTTTTTATGGCCCGAATTGGAAGATATGGATGTAGACGATATGTGATTTCAGCAGGACAGTGCCACTTGCCACACAGTTAACGAAACAATTGCTCTTTTGCGCAACAAATTCAATGGCCGTGTTATCTCACGTAATGGCGATGTCAATTGGCCGCCAAGATCATGTGATTTGACACCGTTGGACTTTTTTCTTTGGGGTTATTTGAAAGAAAAGGTGTACGTCAATAAGCCAGCAACAATTCAACAGCTAAAGGATGAGATAATTCGGCACATTAACGGCATAGAACCTCCATTATGCCTCAGGGTCATCGAAAATTTGGACCATCGGATGGAGGTGTGCCGCCGTGGTCGCGGCGCCCATTTGGCCGATATTTTGTTCCATACATAATTGAATAATACCAATATATCATAATAAAATAAAATCACAATAATTTCCTAAATAGTTTGTGTTTTATTCAAAATCACCATCGGCCCTTGAAATTTAACCATCCGATAGTTGACGCCGTTCGTGAGAAAACGATTACTGTGTGTACCTGCTATTATGGACTTACTCTACTGTGATTTGTCACCTTGCACCCATAGCCGACAAATTGTCATACATACAATTCGATTATTATTTGGACAGGGGAAGATCCCCTTGATGTGGAGCTGCGTCTTTCTAATAATTCCAGAGCATATTTGTAACTGTCTTACAACGACTTTAAATAACTATACCAAAAACACACCAAGAAATATTGCGAAATTCAAACAAAATTTCAATGTCGGCATTCGGATATATAATCTCCCGAAGAATACTATATAATCAATCCCTTTATGTGGCTATTAGACGGTCGTGCTTGGTATGTTGACAGTGGGAGAGAGAGTATTTTTCTATTACACCATAATGCCAAGTATCTCATACTTGATTGTAAAAAAAATTTTGCGCAACTTTCACCTGCGTGAATTAATTTTAAAATTAATTCATGGTTGCATGAATTAATTTTACGATTACAATTATTTCTTCCAGCCCAATTGTATGTTATTTTTCCAAAAGGTTTTCATAGCCTTTTCCTCTAAAAGTGTTATTTCGTTGATTTACACTTGTTTTTTAATATAATTTTTCTCATAAATTATTACTTATTTTTATTATATAAATAATTAAATATATTCATAATTACAGCTTGTTTCCTATGTTTCCCAGTTGTCTATATGTCGACATTTTAAAGGTACAGCCTAATCATCAGTAGACTTTGGAAAGTTTTGAAAGATATTCTCAAATATTCAACCTTATATCCCAACAGTCTAAATAAATTATTGAGAATTTAATAAGAAAACTGTTTTAATAATACTTGTCAAAACGCAAAACACAAAATTTTTTTCGTTTACCTTTCTTTACACTTTTCAAACAAATGAACAACCGTTGGTTGCTACGATTTGCTTTTTGAAAGTATCAGAAAGAAGAGAACAAAAATTCTAACAATTGAATTTTTTTACTATGTTAGCTTCTAACATTGATACCAATCAAAAATTATAAACAGCTTGTTTTCTATATTTCCTATATTAAGAGCTACCCTAATTATCAGTAGACTTTGAAAATTTTTTAAATGTATTCTCAACATTCAACTTTATATCCCAACAATCTAAATAGTAAAAGAAAAAGTATTGAGAATTTAAAAAGAAAAAAGTTTTAATAACCCTTGCCAAAACACAAAAAAACACGCATTTTTAATTTATACACGTCTCTAGCTTTCTTTACACTTTTCAAACAAGTGAACAACCGTTGGTTGCTACAATTTGTTTTTCAAAAGTATCATTTTCAAATCGCAAAAAATGTAAATTATTATTTGAAGCTTCGATTGTGTTGTCAACTCATTTTTTCTTTAGTCAGTTCGAGATATTTTCGGAATAAAAATAATTTTGAGCAGTATATAGCTTTTGGAACTTCAGAACCTAACTAGGGCTAGTTAGGGCGCTTGACCCTAAAACGTTAAAAACTAAGGTTTTTTATATTTACATGAAATGCGCAGAGATAAATATTAGTGCAAGTTGGGCTTTCTTTTTACCACCCTAAGACTGGCTCAGAGACAGCTATAAAGCATTTTTGGGGATTTTCTGCCGATTTGCCCTATCTTTGATACGAAGCCATTTACCCCCATCCAACTGTCCTAATTTTTTTACTCAATCTTTTACCAAACCCCACAAGATAAGAGGCTCTGGTTTATCCAAATCTCGCTCTTAAGATTTTCCACACAATTCTCTCCCAAACGAATTTAATATGAACGAATTTATTTTTTCATATTTCAAAGAATTACTCTTTTTCGTTCGCGAATTTTATCCATAAAATACGTGAGCGAATTTAAATAACAAAGAAGGATTAAATTCTGGTCGCGAATTGAAGAATAAAGTTCGTGAGAGAATTAATTTTAATTTGTTCCCGAAAAAATCATGAAAATTATTATATCACATTATGGTTCAAAATGTGTTAAAATTATCATTTGGCAACGCTGCAAAATAAAAAAAACTCTCATCATACTTTATTTTCAAATTCGCAAGCAGATTTTTATTTTAAATTCGGGAATATCTTCATTCTGCTCGCGAACGATTTAAATCAGCTTTTTTTTTTTCGTTCGTGAAAAGAGTGTTTTTAGAATATTGTTCTCTTAAACTAAGTATTTTTTTCTACTTGCATGCATTGAAGAATTAAACAAGAATTGATAACCTATGAACAAAAAATTAAGAAATTAAAAACAAAATAATAATAATTTCTATTGAATATTAAAATGAATTGAAATAAGTATAATGAAGTCTTTCCCACTATTAAATCAAATATTTAGGCCTTAATTTATGTATATCTTATTGCATTAAACATCAATCGGCTAGTATTTTTATTTGTGAAGTGCACATGCGAACCAGTGGCCTGGGAATTGGGGTAATTGTTTTGCAGTTGCACTTTTACCCAAAACAAATGAGGACAAAACTACCGAAGAGCAATAAAAACAACATAATGAAAAAGCATTATTAACTGCGACTGCAACCATCTCAAGTAACAACAAATAAAAGCGAAATTGAAAAACCATTTTGCAGAAGAGAACCATCAAAAACTAGAAGCTACTGAAAATCAAAGTGAATCAAAAGAATTAAGCAAAAAAGCTAAGAAACAAAAATAATCATTACAAAATAATTTTCCGAAAAACAATGTTTTTAAAAAGACTTGCAATAGAAGACTTCCAATCAGTGGCAAATCTAGCAGCTGAAACACACCAACAAAAAAGAGGAAAAACATAACCAAAGTATTTTCTACCACCAACTTTTAGCTCAAAAATACTGATAACATGCGTTCAATTATATGTCCGGAAAATTTCAGTCTTTCGCATGGTTAAACTACTGGTTGGCAAAAGAAAAAAATGCTTTAGAAGATGCCAGGCAATAGATTGTGCAGAAGTCATAGTGGTAAAATCATCATCAAGTAATAGTCATGCTCAGCAAAAACAAAATTGAAATTCTTTTTTTAATTTTTTTAGACGTTTTAATTTTTTGGTTTGGTAAGCTACGGACAAATTCTCCTTTTAAAGAAGCTTATTTGAAAACGAAAAACATTGTCGGTGTGTGCATAACTTTCTTCTGTTTAAACTATTTGACCCTTATAATACCAATTGTTTCACGGAAAAAAATGAAACAAAAATGCTTAAAATTTAACCTGTATAATGAAAACAAACAAAACCTCTAGTAAACGAAATGATTAGCGAAAGACAAAAATTAATGATATACATTTTTTATACTTCAAACCTCAAAATAATGACAAAGTTGCATCTCAATTTCTTTAATTTAATGAAATAACATTTACTCTAGTCTTACGTTTTATTTGTGGTTAGGATTTTTCTTTGATGATCAGCAAAAATTAACTAAAATAAGTAATACGAAGGGTTTTAAAAAAAATTTCCTGTTGTATTAATAGGTTGTACAGGCCGCCAGTTTCATGAAACCAGCCCACTTGGGTCCTTTTGGTCCCGTTGTATTAATAACTACACTGCGTCCTTTTGCAAAATACACATTCGTAATATAGTAAATTTATGTTTCTCTACTAACTTTTAATACGTCTTGTACTTAAAAGTTTAAGCACGAATAACACAGAAATGTACTTAGAATAAGCTCGAAAGGGCAAGAAAACCAATCCTGTGATGGCTAAAATCTAAAAAATATTTTTTTTATTCATTTTAGCATTTATAATTTATTGAATCTTCAAAAATGAACTAACAAAAAGTATTCAAATCTTAATACTAAACATAAAAAATAAAGGATATGGTTTTTACTTAAGTCAGGCCAATGTATGACGAAAAGTTTAATTTTTCGGGAACTTTATCGGCAAAATCAGATATTTAATGTTCTGATGGTGACAAAAGTGTATATTCTTCTCAATAAAAGGGATGAAGTACCAGTTTACTGATATACCTTGTCGCGTACTTAGAAAATTCATCTTTTACCAGTGGAACACACATATTCTTATGAATTCGTAAGTTTTTTAAATACCATGGAGCCGAAGTAATTGTTGGAAGAATTTGATTTCGTTGACTATTTGACACTAAGGCGGTGCCACATAATAATATTCCAAAGCACCATATAGGCTTTAGAGCTGTATAACAAAAGTTTGCAGTCGAACTTCAAGGAAGAATTCCTGCCCATAAGCCAATTTAGTTGCGCTGCTTTTAGTTTCAACTGAGTGACTTTCACTTCAATATGAGACTTCCATGTTAGCCTACGGTCGACGCATGTGCCAAAGTATTTGACTTCATTGTGCAGGTGAATAGGTGAGTTGTTAATTTGGATAGCCGAATACATTTTTTAACACAGTGTTTTTTTAGCCATTTCTTTATTATTGATATATATGCCTTTAAATTTTGTATAGCTAATAGATGATTTTCATGAACGTTGCAGAATGCTGTGTCATCTGCAAAAGTTGAAGTGTGGGTTCCGGATGTCAGAGGCGTAAATGAGGCCCCAGTATGCTACCTTGGGGAACTCCTGCCTTGATTGGCTCAGTTGGGCTTATAAAATCGCCTTCTCTGATAACAAACTTCCGGTCGCATAAGTAGACTTCAAGATGCTTGTGAGTATTTTCAGGCAACTTTAATTTTATTGCGTGCATCAAACCGTCGTGCCACACTTTATCAGAAGCTTGAGAAATGTCAGTGAATAGAGCTGAACAATATTTTTTGTATTCAAAAGTTTGTCTAATGACAATGACTAGTATGTGCGTTTATTCTATGGTGTTATGTTTAGCCCGAAAGACCAATTGATGATCAGGGATGCAGCCCACATCGTCCAATATTGGAGTCAATTCGCCATTAACAATTTTTCGAATAGTTTTGAAATAGTTGGTATTAGACTCATTGGTTTATATAATTCTACTTTAAACGGATCCTTCCTTAGCTTGGTATCATAATCATAGATCCACTGTGCAGGCGTAAAATAGCGTTAAAAATAAAAAGAATAACTCTCCTACAGGAGGTAACTGTTCAAGCATTTTGACAGTAATTTGATCAATGCCTGGAGAATTGATCATTTGGGATTTGTGTTACCGATTACGTTTTCGACATCTTAAAATTAAATCTCAAAGACAGAAGCGTTCTAACAGTATATTGCGATAATTCAACTCCATCATTTGCTATATCATATAAAAACATTTCTCAAATGATTAACATATACCATCCCCTTTTCTGAATCGATCCGTGCCTAGTCGCCAGTTGAAGTTCGCTTACCTATTACGGGTCTTTTCAGATCTATTGTCGCTTTCCATAGAGAATAGTCGGTTTGCGGGCTACCATCAAGACCTTCTAGATAATTTTTAAGAAAAGCCATTCTTTGGATTTCAAGCACATTTCTTAGCTGATTAATGCATTCCCGTAGCCTAATTTACAGCTGAGGTGACCTGTGGAGTTGCCAGTCTCTTCTAGCGCTTCTTTTTTCTAACAAAAGTTGTCTAATTTCAGAAGAATATGTTTAATTGTTCACATTTCTGAATCTTATGTGATTAGTGGTAGCATGTTGTACAGTCATCAATATCTTCTTCTAAATAGTGTTGAAAACTACAGGACCTTTCGGGGAAATTAAACGTGATCCCAAAAAAGTGTGTGTCGCTCAAAATCGAGGCTCAAGAGATTTGAAAAAAAATTGAGTTGTAGCTTTCTGTAACAGAAAATCGAGGCGCTGAATAAATCGATGATATTACAAGTTTTTCATGAAAATATTTGTTGCATGGATACACTCCTCACGTATTTCATTTAGTAAATAGTGCTTAATTTTGGATTTTATTAGAGTTGCCGGTCATCTACAAGAACTTCCATGCGGATCTTTAGTGTCATATAGCGTGTAGCCATTAATTTTAAAATAACTTTGGTTGTCAAATGAGTTCCACTAATCAGCATTATATTGATCTGCTTTTCCATATGGAAGTGCTCAAGCTCATTTTTTTGTTGGCTGTTGTCCTTTGCGTTCCAGAAACGTATTTTGAAAAAAATAATTTGTTCAAAATTGCCTGCAAAATAGTGGATTATATTTTCAGCATTTCTTGCATCATTAATGTCATAGAAACTGTAAACGTGTTTATATATTCAACAAGAGTCTGAAGACTTGCCTCAAGATTGCTAAGACTTTGATCGAAGTTTTGAGACTTGGGCTCCTGATTCAAGTTTTGTTTGTCGGATTTAACCACATAAGTATGAGAAACTTGTTTGGGGTTTTGCATGATTATGTGGCTGGCTGACTGGCCTATCTAGGGAAAATTGCTTTTAGAAATGGTGTTTGACTGCTGTGGTTGAAAAATTTAAATTGATGGCCCATTTGTCATTAACTGCTTAAAGTGAGTATAGACAAAGCAAACCCCAGTAGTTTGCTGTATGGTTACCTCCAGAGTTACTGCATTTTTTAACGCTCGATTCAGTCTTACGTTTTTTGCACTGCGATGTACCGTGAAGTTCTCGACACAGAACACAAACTGCGAACAATTTACTAAGGGCCTTAATTTGGCCACATTCTTGGCAATTTAGGCATTGAACGGGCTCTAAACGCTTATGAGGCTCATCAACGGTTACCTGACAACGCAAAAGAAATTTAAGGTTATGGATTGGATACACCTAATTTTTTTTTAATACAACATTTCTTGGTTCCAACTCACCCCTAAAATTGGTTTGAGGAATTTTTCACGATTTCTTATGTTTGCTACAGTTTTAACTTTAAAGCCTTTGGGCCATATTCATAAAAAATTAAAATGTATTTGAAATGAATTTTAGTCAAATTTTGTATGGAATTTTTTAACTAAAACACATTTCAAATTCCTTTAAATTTTTATGAATATGCCCATTTGTCTTTTAATCCGGTTTAAACAACATTCGTATATGCAAAAAGGTCAATCCATTTTATAACCACCTGAATACATTTAGATAAGTTTGAAACGATCGTTTCTCCTTAGATATTGTTGGCTCTTCCGTCTGAAGGATAGTAAACCTATTACTTTCCATTGTCGTGGTAGTATTATCGTCTCTAGATATTTTTGACTGAGATGACATATGAGCGGATTTTGAGGTTTCGCTGCCGTTTAACCTCATCCATGCCTACCTGTATTTTCGGCTTATATGCAATAACTGAACTGGTAAATGGTTTGTCATCTGTTGTAACAACTATATGTGGTGAACATGAGCGCATGCGGTTTCTTTCTCTTAGCGACAGTATATTGTCCAATGATTTTTTCAAAAAAATCCTATTTTTTCTAGTAGAGCTGAAATCTTTCTCAGAATTACATTTGAGAGGTACACTCATGCAGTTTTTTATTTTATTTTCACTTTAAAATATATAACAGTAAATGTAACAAAGCTCTTCTTTTATATAAAATCACTCATTTTCAATGATTCCCGATTTTACTTATTCGGGGTTTTTTTTTATAACACTCCGATCAAAAACAAACACGTCCGTTCCCTATCGAAGCTAGACTTGACTTCATCGATATATGAATAAAGGGACTATGAAAAATAGGGATATATGAAAAAAATGACCGAATCTTTTGGAAACGTTCTCAAAAATATTATGTACGTTTACTGTTTTTGCTAGAAATTTTTGTTAGAAAATAATATTTGAGTGTGTTAGGTCTATAAATTTGGAAGCTTTACGAAACTGCTTACACTGAACCAAATTTCGTCGGTTATATTAACTAAAAAATTTAGTAAACCCTTCACGAAAAAAAATATTCAAATCAAAAGATTATTTTTCTAATCTGAACAAAATTTATTCAAATAAACAATATTTTTTCAATTCAACGATAATGGATTTTGTTAAAAATTAAACTATTATAATCTGTATATTTGAAAAAATATTTATTAAAAACGTACGTAAAAGTCAGTTGAATCAGGAAAATTTCAGTTAAAACATCGTAAGGCAAACAACACAAACAAATATTTCAATTAACATCTATAAACAATGTTAGTTTGAATAAAACATTCCTTTATTTAACTAAATTTTGTCAACAAAAATCACCCAAATGAAGAACAATATCATTAAAGTAGTAAAAAGTGTTGTATTGAATACAAATTCGTTAAAATGCCAGTAAAGTAAGAATAATTTTTTTTATTAAAACTGAATAACCATTTTAGTATATATGAAGACTTTTCGTGAAAATGTGTTTTTAAACTTAACTAATAAGGATGTAGAATTGAAGAAATTTCGTAAATGGTAAATAAGAACACAATTTATTTTACTGTAAAGAAATAAATGTTTAAACTGAATAGCTATGTAATAAAACGTTGTAGATTTGAAAAAAATGTCCTGCCGTAAGTTTTTAGAATATTATTATTCAAAAGTTTTTGTTGATAACGTTTGTGAAATTTTCGAAAACAGTTTTAAAATTTTTTTTAATGAAATCAAACGACTTCAATCTTGGTGACAACTAAAGGTATGTAGTGATATTGAATTGAAGAAATTTCCTTAAATTCGGATACTTTTTTTAGTAAAATTAAATAATATTCCTCAAAGAAATTTACAGTACAAAAAGCCATTTGGTTTCAAATTGGTATGTTATCTAATAACAAAATCAGTAAGACATTCCCAACTCTTATTGTACGAAAGCTTCGAATAAAGTTTTCATTATAACAATATACTTTAACTTGCAATACTAAATATTGAATAGATTTATATGTTTTCCACTATTTGCAGGTATATATAGATTTTAAACAACTGTATCCGAAAGCAGAGTGTTTACATTCCAACTTTAAAACTTTCTGCTCCAAAATTATTTCGGTGCTTGAAGATCGCATCAAAGACAATTCCAGCAAAATTTTACTTCAAACAATGAAGGGCTTGGAGAATATAACTGAAAGTAAGTTTAATATATTTTCTATATAATTGGTTATAAAACTTATAATGCTTTTTAAAAATTTTATAATAATATTTTTTGTTACAGTTTTTGCCAAAATTTAAATAAATTAGGTTTCCTATGACTTAAACATTATGACTCTTTTGTGAAGACACGTTATTTTTCATTTGTTAATTCAATAAGTAATTCTTCCGACGTTATTTTTAATATCATGCAGATTATTGTCTTACAATTTATTTCCTATAACTAAAATCTTGTAATTTGCTAATATATTAACAAAATATGGCATATTCTCTTCATTTGATTTTACTATTATGTATAAATTTATAATTAACCCAAATAAAGGCCACTAAAATATTTGCGGTCTAATTTATAAAAAATATTTTATACTCTTATTTGCGTACAACTCTATAATTTGTCGTGAATTATTCAATTATCTTAATATTTATATATAATTATAAAAAATTTGTTTTTAATACATACATATATACAATGCAAAAATGTTTTTAGAATACAAGTTTCATTTATTTATATTCTAATATATAAGTTTTGTTATTAATGGATGCACATGTGTAAATATACATATGTAATAATATGTATAAACTATTTTATAATAAATTTTAAATTAAAATTATTGCTAAAATGTTTGAGTAAATTTTTTATGAACAGTAAAAGTAAGTATTCCTACTGGGGCTTAGAAAACGAATAAAAGAATGTAGTTAAATTGAGTGAATATTCTTCAATACGAATAAAATTTAAATAAAAAACTATTCAAATTAACCAAATTTTTAATAAACATGAATAAGAATTCTTCGTTATTAATAAAATTTCACTATAGAAATTAGTTAATTTGGCTAATCCGTTAGTCAATTTAACAAAAATTATGTTATATATTAATAACGAGGAGGTAATAATTAAATTGAAAAAATTTCTTCTTTATAACTATTTACAATTTTTTTTGTACGAAATATATCCGTTGATTTGAATAAAGAATTTGTAAGTTGTATGTTAACCTACATGTCTTCAAATTTACGCCCCATTTTGCATTATTTAGTTAAATTTTTGGTTCAGTGTACGAGGTGATGAGCTCTTAAGAGTCTTATACAAAAATAAGTACTCAGCAACCAAACCTGTTATGATTTGGATGATATGTGCGTGGAATATAAATTTTTTATTAATAATTTTCTGAGAAATGGTTAAATATTTTTCTTATTATATTGTTAACTGCTTACTGCAAGTATTTTATTCTTTCAGTGTAATTTAAAAATTCACAACAAGTATAATGCTGTATATGTTCTTCAGTTTTGATCTATATGAAAATTATATGTTTTAAATTTTGTAATTTCCCACTTTCACTTCAATTTCTCAGTTTTTAATCTTGTTCTGCTAGAATTTTTGTAGTAAATAAGCAATAAATATGCCTAAACATATAAACCATTTTTAAAAGAGCTGTTCTATTACAGATTTATTAAGAAAAAAAATATATATATAAAAAAAATAATATATATATATATATTTTATTTATTAATGGCTTATTTGAATTTGTATTAAAAATTTGTCCAATAAGTCTTTAATAAAAACAAAAATATTATTATGAATAAGGCCATTAATAAATAATACTTCTTGTTGTGAGTTTTTTGTGGCAGCTAACAATATTCTCAATGATGTAGACAATTACTTTACTTTGTGTATTACGTAAAATAATGAAACAACAAAATTACCCGATGCTTTTAAAAAACAATTTGGCTGCTTTAATAGCTAGTAAATTTTAAATCGAGGGAGTTTCTCTAGGTGGAAGAATAAAAACGAAATGCTTTTCTTTCTATTTGATTGAATGTTGTCATTCTTTGTTTTTAGGCAGCCGATTGTATTTAATTAGCTGATAGTATTTTCATTAATATAAGCGAATAGTGAAACAAGTTTTCGAAAGCCCAAAGCTTAGGATATTCAAAGAGATTTAATTTAATTCAATTAATTACTGACACATTTCATTAAGTTTTCCTTATTGGCCAGAAACAGTTAAAAAAAAGCAATTAATAGTAAAAAGAAACTAACAGAAGAAATGCCGAAATGAAAATAAAGAATTTCAAAAAAGGATAGTCTCGAAATAACTATAAACATTGAAATTGGTGTTAACTTTTAGTTGGTGCTTCAATTGCCACTGATTGTTTTCGTATGCGATTTGGTGTTTAAGTTCGACTTAAATAGTAACGTTATTTTTGTGATTGTTGTATTGCATTGCAACTAGCTCTTTAATTTTAGTTCCTAGCTTAAGTGTTTGAAAAATGTAGTTTTTATATTTAACTTGTCTTTTTTCGACTACATTTTGTCTGTCCACTTTTTTGCTTCTCTATGTAGATACAAGAGAGTCATTAATGCTGTGTTTTGTCGCACAATCGTAAAAACGTGAGAAATTTATCTAGAAACTAAATGTATTTCTATATGTACTAATGTTACCTTTTTGTTATAGTTTGTTGTATTATAAAACAAGCTGCATTTGCCAAGAATTGCTGTCGTTTTGCCAAAATGTTTGTTGATTTGCGGTGACAAGAGAAGCATTTTAAAACTGCAAAGAAGAAGTAAGAACATAAATTAAATTGAATGCTTGATTATATGAATAATGATTTGATGAGTAGAATTTAACCAGAGAAAACTTTGTTTTGTGATAATAAAAACAAGTATTTGTCTTAGGTCTTTTGTTTTAATGTTAAAAAGTGTTATGTGATGGTGTTTTATGATAAATATGTGTTAAAGGTAGCATAAGAGTACATTAAACTAAATATTTATGTAAATGGGTAAAATTGTTGTTAAAATTTTCAAATAAATGGACTTCTCGTGACGATGATGTGATTACCAAACATATTGTTGCCTTTACAGATGTAACAGTTTAATGTGCTTAAATATAAAAACTATAAGCAAGCAGTCTTAGTTATAAAATTTTTTTCAAACAATATGAATTTTAAAAGGTTTTTTTTTGTTACAATGAGTTAAACCTAATATGGTTAGCAATAATAACAATATTGACCTAAAACTCGTTCTAATTATAAAAAAATTATAGTATGAGAAAGTTTTGAGAGAATAAAAAAAATGAAATATTCGGCCATGTCACAGAATTCACTTCCGTTCGGAAATGAAATTTAATCCGTTTTTTTTTAATTCTTCAAAAAACGAAATTGTAAAAGTTTTTCGGAATGAAATTAATTCTATAATACTAGTTCCATTCTTGCAATTAAAAATGATTTCATTGCGAAAAGTTTTTTAGTTTTTCGATTTATGAAGAAGTAAAAAAGAATTCAATTCCGTTTCCGAACAGAATTGAGCTCTGTGACAAAGCTGAATATGTAAACAGCTAGAACTGCAGAGCTGTTTTAAACAAAGTTGATAAGCTTATTCTCCACCAGTTTGCTTGACTACACCATGTTTCTTCTCTTATCAGGTTATTAAGCTTGATAAAAAGGCTGACTATCTTAATTTATATTAAATTTGCACAATTTATACACATGCTTGAGTAATTAGGTTTAGCATATTTACCACACAATAGCGTTAGTTGCCACATGTTTTATCCTCTCTTGTTATATGAAATAATTTAACAAGAAACATATACCGGGAAAAACATAGCATCTACATGAACATTAGCGAATGGAAAGTTAAGTTGCTTCCTTTCTTTTTGGTATTTTATTTCTGGAGGATAAGAGCGTATAAAAATTAATTAATAGTTAGAATAATATATAACTTAACAATTTTTTTGTTGCGAACTTACAGAAATTTATAAATACATACGTTGATTGTCTTACCATAAAAAAGAACTCAACAGCTTAGAAATTTTGTTTAGGTTTGACCTTTAAGTGAACTGTTTTTGAACAAAAATTTATAAAATTAACATACGTTCTTTTATTTTGCCAGTTTTTGTGAATTTTTTGTAGTTCCAGGCCAAAATCATAATTAATTTTAATATGTTTCAGATTTCAATGGAATAATTAAAAGAAAACTGAAAAAAAAAATTTAACAATTTTTAAATTATGTATTGTATCTTGAAAGCCAGGTAACATTAAGACTCCTCCACAATCTGGCTGGCCATTTTCGCCTTTCCAAGCTCTATGATCTGAGACTTTAATTTCCACGAAATAATCAAAAGTTTGTTTTTTCTTGTATTTTTTTTTATTAATACATATATATTTTTTATTAATACATATATTTTTTTAAATCCATTTTGAGTTTATATTTTTCCTTTGACATTTGAAAAAGATTTATTTTTTTAGTGTTGTATTCAAGGCGAATTCATATGATTGATTGATTGTATTTATTACTCTTGCATACACTTGTATTAATTCGCCTTGCTTACTTCCCTTGAATTAAAAACAAAAGAAGTTCAAATAATAAGTCCATGGAGTTATTTGCTGTTTCTGTTTCTGATTCCGTTCGCAATATCCACAATATTCATTTCCGACATATTCTAAATCAGCATGGAAAGAAAATTCGATTAAGCGGTGTCCATCTGTCCGTCTGTCGGCCGTTGAAATACCATTTCTTCCACCATTCTATTACCCCACCGATTCATGGGTTTGCTTTTGAAATTCAATAAAATTGGATCACATATAGCTGAGATATACCCAAAACTCACAAAAAAAAAAATTTTTTTGCAATTTTTTATGAACATTTTTGAAAAAAAATGTTTGTTCTACTTCAAATTTGATACAATTATTTCGCATAAAAAAGCATAAGAAGCAGTCCATATATACCCGAGGTATAGCTTAAACCAATTTGTTAATGAAAATGTCTCGTAAGCCAACTTAAACAACTTTTTTAGCTTAAAAGCAGTTCTGATAATAAAAAGAGCTTACTATAACATAGCAAGTGAAAATTTCATTATCGGTCCACATATACCCGAGATGGGTCTAAAACGATTTTTCCATGAAATTGTTTTTTAAGCGATTTTGGTAATAAAAGGAGGTTACTAAAACAAAGAAAATTAAAATTTCCGATATTGGTCCATATATACCCGAGATATAGGCTAAACCGATGCTTAAAATCAGTTGTGGTAATAAAAGGACGTTACTAAAATACAGAAAATTTAAATTTCCGGTATCGGTCCATATATACACGAGATGTAGGCTAAAACGATTTTTCCATGAAAATTCCCATGAAAGATTACCTTTTAGGTGCTGCAAAGCCAAAAAAAATTCCCCCGATATCGGTCCGTATATATTCGAACATATTTAGTTCAAATTTTTAATGTATACTATATATTTACGTGACTAACCTGAAGGGTAATTTAGATTTGGCTCAATCGAATACACTACACTCTTGCTTGTTTGTGTTCCTTGTTTGCCTTTCTAGAATTAAGAAGGTCCTGTATTCGGAATATAAGGAATATTACGATCTTGAATTTGAAGTCTACCGGCTGCTGATGAGTAGTGTTGTAGCTACGACACAACTTGTGCTCCAGCTAAATATTCAACTATTATTGTTATGTGAAAATCCTGCTTAATTTTAGAACATTTTTTTGAAGGTCTTTTGAATTTAAACATACTTTGTAGCCCTAATAAAGCAATTTAAATTTGTATGGGATGACTTTTAACATGTCAGTAGATAATATTCACTATTTTCTATAACTTATATAGGGGATGACCCCTACCCCTAGGAAAATAGATTTTGGGTGAGGAGGAAAGAGGGAGTAGTGTCCGAGGAGGTTTAACTCTAACAATAATAACATGAAAGAACAAAACAAACTCTATTGCAGCATTTAAAATGTTAGAATTAAATTAGTTAAAACTGATCAGTGTCCAGCGTATATACCTTCGACACTGCTCAGATTAGTAAAATTTAGCCCAACACCTTCCACACTATAAGGTAATGAAATGCATCGAAAAGAAATTAGTATTGCTTTTTATGATTTAACTTTACATTGATGCAATAAAATTCCAGAATCAGAGTTACATTGCGTGAACACAAAAGCAACCCTTAAAAGACAAGTTAAGATAAGACAAGACAATGTTACAAATCTCTTACCGTTATTGTCCGTTCGATTACAATATATCCCGATTTATAGAAGACTGGCATTATAGCGCATATCTTTTTCCATGGATACAGTGAAGACGCTTTGAGGCCTGCATGTGTTTCCGCTGCTTGAGTACCGCTAGCGGTAACAGGTAGAGTGTGTCGATATAACCGAATCGTGTCCAGTAAACCTAAATTGTTACTTATTCGTCAATCCGATTCTTGTTTGCTTTGAACGTCTCCCAAAAACAGGCAGTTAGGTACGAACCGATTCTGAAAATTGAGTGGTGTATGTTTACCATTTGAGAAATGTTTTTACCACAAATGATACAGGAATTATACGGTTGAACTACCGCCATATGCTGTTAGACTGCCTTTGTTTTTGAGACTTGGTTTTCAAGATGTCGAAAACATTATTTGTAACATAAGCCCAAGGAAAGCTCGATAAAATGCTGGAGCAGTTACCTCGTGCATCTACAAGAATTCTTCTTTTTATTTTTAACGCTATTGTACGTTTCGAGTATTATCATGCGGAGCGGAAGTCGTTTATGGCTACTATGAAACCTATCCAATCCAAATAATTCTACTGCCAATAATTTCAAAACTGTTCGAAAAATTGTTAATGTCGAGTTTGATTGGTCTAGGATATAACCCTTATCATCAATTCGGCTTTCGGACTAAGCACAGCACCAGAGAACAAACACAAATACGAGTCAACGTCATAAGACGGACTTTTAAAGACAAAAAGTTTTGTTCAGGTCTATTCATTGACATTTCCCAAGCTTTTGATAAAGTATGGCACGACGGCTTGATGCACAAAATAAAACTAAGCTTGCCTGCAAACACTCACAAGCTTCTAGAATTTGTAATCAGAGAAGGCAACTGTATAAGCCGCTCACAGCCAATCGAAGCAGGAGTTTCCCAAGGTAGCATTCTAGGACCTACTTTATCCACACTTCAAGTTATGCAGACGACACAGCATTCTGCACCGTATATGAAAACCATGAATTGGCTTCATGAAATTTGCAGGAATATATTTCAGTATTAGAAAAATGGTTAAAATCAAAGTTAATGAACAAAAATCTACTCATGTTGCATTCACACTGCGTAAACAAACATGTTCGTGTATTCAAATGGACAATTGTCCTATTCCGCAGCACAATGAGGTCAAGTACTTAGGTATTCACCTCGACCGCATGCTAACGTGGAAAACTCACATTGAAGCGAAAGTCACTCAGTTGAAATTAAAAGCAGCGTAACTACTCGTAAATCGGCTTATAAGCAGAAATTCTGCATTGAAGATGGATCGCAAACTTTTGTTATACAATGCAATTCTAAAACCTCATATAGGTACGAAGTCTGATTATGGGGAACCGCCTCTAGCCTTGCAAAAATTCAAAGTCGACAGCACCAAATTTGTCGAACAATTACTACAGCTCCATCGTAAAAAGTTAAGAATTCATTAGGAACTCTGTGTTTCTCTGGTAAAAGACGAATTCTCTAAGTATCAGTAAACTGGAACTTAACCCAAATCCTCTTCCACGTAACATACCTAATTTTGGCGGCCTCACTCGGTTGAAAAGAAGGGATACGAGGAGCGTTAAATAGATGATTTTACCGATTTGGTTCGCGGAAAATGAAACTTTTTTGTCTAGCATTGGCGAGTCTTAAATAATTTTTGCTGTTTAGTATTAAGATTTGAATTCTTACTATTAATTCATATTTTAAAGATTCAATAAATAAATTAGTGCAGAAAAAAATTTTTTCAGGACGCTGAAAAACTCTTGCAGACATTGTGTTTATGCAATGTCCAAACTTCTTTTATTTTCAGCTCGTGGGCATACTCGTAAAATAAGAAAGAATATTGAAAATTATTTTATAAAAAGTGAAGTATATAAAGCTTTCAGTTTTAGTTGACAAACTCATGTAGAAGAAGAACAAATAGTGAAAAATGGTTTATAAATGGTTGAGTTTACCAGAAACTTATATTTACGACGGACATTATGTTTATCCGATGTACAGAACATTTTTCAATTTTTATTTCAAAGCAAGCAAAAAGTTTGGAAAATCGATTCATATACTCGTATTGCGGAGCTACTTAAAATTCTTTTTTAGATGCTCATTTTTTTCTATCCAATGTCCAAAAACTTTTTTGTAGTCCGCTTACAAACTCTTTCAAAGGAAGAAAAAATATTGAAAATCGTATCATAAATGCCTGAGTATCTAAAAAATTTATTTTTTGAATGGACATTTATCTGTCCGGTGTCGATCTTTTTTTTTCAAAAGAATTAGAATTATTTTTTAAACGGTTATTTTGCACCCTTTTGATGCTAAAATTTTAGAATAAAAACTATCCTACGTTGATTCTCGGACTTCAAAATATCTACATATGATACTCCCGACATTTTGTCAGCCCGAAGCCTGAAAACTTATTTTTGTTTTTATGCGGTTGGCACGCCCTTTAGTTCATAAATGGCAGTTTCTCAAAAGTTTATTTATATAGGTCTCCAAAAAAATTTTTATTGGCAGATTCTTTAGTAACCCTCTCAAAAGAAGCGATCGATGTTATGAATTGCGGAAATTTAAAACTGTTATTTGGATTCTTTTTGACCCTTTGTTTTTTATTTAATTTGCAGAAAAAAAACTATTATTTAATGACTCTCGGACCTCAAAGTTGCTGCTTACCGAGTTTCATCATAATCGGTTTAACGGTTTAGGCGTGAAGAGGTAACACAAAGTCAGACAAAATTACTTTCACATACATACATATAATATTAGTAAGGATTGATATCAGAATTAGGAGTAAAAGTACGAGTCACCAAAGTATAAGAATTTATCATAAAAGTACAGGAATCATATTACAAAATAAATTAGCAAGTAATTATTCAGCCGCAGCTAGCTTTGCAGGCCTACGGCTTGCTATCTCTCGAGCTATGGTATAAGTTATTTTATATCTTGGACCAGTATTCAGGAGATGACTCCTACCCAACAAAAACTTCTATTGCAAAGTAATATGGTAAAATTAAATTCACTACTTCCACTTTGCCATTTTAAGTCATTATCTTAAAAGGGCGATGTCATTGGAGGCAGGTACTTACCATTCTCGCTTACGAAGAACTATTTCAAAATGTCATTACAAACAAGTGATTTTTTAATCACCTGTTTGCTGATTGCTTGCCTTGGTTTACGACTTGATGTCAATAAAAACTATCAATATATCTGAAGCTGTTTTGTATAAATACATAAAATGTAATGGATAACTTTATATGATACAAAAAATACACAAATGCCACTTTTATAAATTTATTCTTAGAAATAACATCTCTTAAAAAAGGTCTTTCCAAAACTTTATACTTATATACAGTATATTTCTTAAAAAGTTTTTGCATAAAAATTAATTTATAACATCATGGAACTAAGTACGGAACTGGTTTTGAGCACTGGGATTTATCATTTTAGCGTATTAAAAATGTATAGTTAATATATTTGAACGAGCCTGCCAGCACATATATTATGTTAACATTACTTTTGAACCGGGTGTTCATAAAATGTAATGATAAAAACAAGCGACACGAATAGTAAAATTGCTGGAGCAGCCAAGTTTATAAGAGCAAATATTGATTTACTACAATTTTCTTTTTGTGAACATTTTTAAGCTCGTTTCTACCACCTTACCCCCTTTTATCACCTTATCTTAAGTTTTAGAAAATCCAAGTATTACTCAAAATCTTTTATTCAATTTTCATTGCAAATATTGTACATGTACGTATATTTTCCAACATGCGAATATATACAACTTATACTTAACTAATCAAAAGTAATGCAGCCGGTACATACTATGATAATGAGAAGTATGTTCTTAGTTAAGAGCAATACATTACCCAGTTTTCGCTGGGAACGTATGCAGATCATTGTTGGATCTAGGAAAATAGGTTATGGGGCAGAGGAAAGAGGGCTCGGTGTTTGTGGGCGCTTGACTTGAACCTATCAATAAAAACATGGCTAGAGCAAACAAGTGTTATCACAGCACTTAAAGTGTTGAAATTAAATTGGTTAAATCTCCTCAATCGAACATATCCCACAATACAAGGTACTAACTAAATTACATAGCAAAGAGTATTTGATATTTTTTATAATTAATATAAAATTTGTAATTAATATAAAATGAAAATACGGACGATAGTGAAAAAGCACGTGTGCACAGGATGGAAGACAAAACACTGCTAGAAGTAATATATGGATAGTAAAAGAGCGAATACAAAAAGTATAACTTAATAAAAATGAACTTATTCCATATTTAGCACATCCAAAAAGTGTTTAGCTACCAAGCGAAAACTTCTATTGCAAAGTTAAAATATTAACAAACATACTCTTCATTACTTCTACTTTAGCATGGCGATGTCATTGGAGGCAAGTACTTACCACTCTCGGTAACGAATAACTATTTGAAAATGTCATTACAAACAAGTAAGAGTGTGGTATATTCGGCTGGGCCGAATCTAAAATAACCTTCACGATAGTCACGTATATATATAGTATGTATTACAAATTTGAACTAAATATGCTCGGATATATATGGACCGATATCGGGGAAAAAATATTTTTGCCTTGTAATCACTATTCCAAAAAAAAAATCTTTCATGGACATTTTCATGGAAAAGTTTGTTCAACCTATATCTGGGTTATATATGAACCAATATCGGAATTTTCTATATTTTGTATTTTAGTAACCTTCTTTTATAACGAGAATTGCTTTTCAGCAAAAAAAAAAAAAAATATGAATAGAAAAATCGCTTCAGGCTAGATATATGTATCTCCGAAATAAAAGTATATGGATCGATATCAGATATTTTCATTTTCTGTATTTTACTAACTTTCTTTTATAACCAAAACTGCTTTTAAGCAAAAAAAAATGTTCATTGAAAAATTGTTATCTCGGGTATATATGGACCGATATCGGAAATTTTCACTTTCCATATTTATAAAGGGTGGTTAAATTTCAAGGGCCGATGTTGATTTTGAATAAAGCACAAACTATTTAGGAAATTATTGTAATATTATTTTATTATGATATATTGGTATTACTCAATTATGTATGGAGCAAAGTATCGGCCAAATGGGTGCCGCGACCACGGCGGTACACCTCCATCCGATAGTCCAAATTTTCGATGACCCTGAGGCATAATGGAGGTTCTATGCCGTTAATGTGCCGAATTATCTCATCCTTTAGCTGTTGAATTGTTGCTGGCTTATTGACGTACACCTTTTCTTTCAAATAACCCCAAAGAAAAAAGTCCAACGGTGTCAAATCACATGATCTTGGCGGCCAATTGACATCGCCATTACGTGAGATAACACGGCCATTGAATTTGTTGCGCAAAAGAGCAATTGTTTCGTTAGCTGTGTGGCAAGTGGCACCGTCCTGCTGAAACCACACATCGTCTACATCCATATCTTCCAATTCGGGCCATAAAAAGTTCGTTATCATCTCACGATAGCGAACACCATTCACAGTAACTGCCTGACCGGCCTCATTTTGGAAAAAATACGGCCCGATGATGCCGCCAGCACATAAACCGCACCAAACAGTCACTCTTTGTGGGTGCGTTGGTTTTTCGACACTCACTCTTGGATTCTCATTCGCCCAAATGCAGCAATTCTGTTTATTGACGAATCCACTGAGGTGAAAATGTGCCTCATCACTGAAGATGATTTTCTTCGAAAATTGATCATTACTTTCATAATAAGTCTGGATAACTTTAACACGTTGTTGTATTGTGTATCTCTCTATGGTTCAAATTGAATAAGTCTGAAATAGAGAAATGTCAAATAAAATTCGGAAAAAAACTTGGCGGTTAGGTGTGGTTCACATTCAATATCGACCCTTGAAATTTAACCACCCGATATAACCTCATTTTATTACCAGAACAGATTTTAAGCAAAAAAAAGTTGTTTAAGTTCGCTTACGCTACATTTTCTTGAAAAACCCGGTTTAGGCTATATCTAGGGTATATATGGACCGATAGTGGAAATTTTCATTTTCCGTATTTATATAATCTTATTTTATTACCAGAACTGCTTTTAAGCAAAAACCCGATTTCGGCTGTATCTCGGGTATATATGGACCGATATCTGAAAAAAAAAAATTTTGCTTTTAGTCACCTTGCTTAATGAGTGTGTGAAGTTTGAAGCAAAACCAACAATTTTTTTTTTTTCAAAAATTTTCATACAAAATTGCAAAAAATGGCTTTTTTCGTAATTTTGAATATATCTCAGCTATACGTGAACCGATATTACTGAATTTCAATAGCAAACCCATGTATCAATGGGGTAAAAGAATGGTGAAAGAAAAAAATGTCTACGTCTAATAGTTTTCTCAGAAACGGTATTTCAACAGCGGACAAACGGACATCACTTAATCGACTTTTTCATAAATTCTGATTCAGAATATATATACTTTAGAGGGTCGCAAATAAAAACTGTAGAAATTACAAGCGGAATCACAAACTTATATATTCCCATTACATTTTTGTGAAGAGTATAAAAAGTCATTAACAAACTAATTGCTTAATTAAAGAATTGATGTCGATAAAAACTACCAAAATGGCTAAAGCTCTTTTGTATAAATTCATAAAATGTAATAGACAACCTTAAATACTATAAAAAAAGCATGATTTTAAATCATGGTATAAATGTCACCTTACAAATTCATATACAAATAATAAGAAAGGCCTTGCTTATATTAAATATTATATTTAAAAACCTTATCCATAAAAATTATTTTTTTGTGTCATAGAATTAAGTACGGGACTAGTTTTTAGTTTTGTGATTCCTCATTCTAGCATTTTAAAAATTTATAGTTAGTATAGTAGATTTGAACGAGGCTGGCAGCAAATATATAATGTTAATTAACATCACGTTTACGCTGGGTGTTCATAACCTGTAAGTCGTAATGACAGCAAAATAAACTACACGAATAGTAAAATTACCAAAACAGCAAAATGTATAAAAGCAAATATTCATCTACAACATTTTTCATTTTGTTAACATTTCTAATAACGTTTCTATCACCAAGTAATACTTAAAATCGTTAATTCAATTTTCATTTCAAATATTGTGCATATATATTTGCCACGAACAACTACTTCCATACGAACAAATACAACAGATATTAAGCAAGTCATTACATAACTAATTATAAGTAATGCAGGTGGTAAATACTATGATATTGAGAAATACTCGTATGTTCTTAGGTGAGTGCAAGTTTTCCAAGTTTTCGCTGGGAACTTAACCAGAAACCTCGTTCATAATTGATATCTAATGGGGGCTATAGTAAAAATTTGCAATCTCAAATGCCTAAAATTGAGAATAAGGCTTCTATTTGCTGTTTAATTTGTTACTTCTATTTTTATATGCATATTTCAATATTTCATCTACATTTCCCATGAAAAAATGACACATCTCTAACTGACATGGAAGTATTTAACGAATATCTGTATATACTCGTATTTTGTTGCCGTTTCAGATTTGTTTAACTATTGTTATATTTTTTCATTTCTAAGTTAGTATAATGAGCAGGAAATAACTAGAAGGTTTGTTTTTAATTTTCAGTGATTTTTGTTAAAGTTGTCATTAGATTTATCTTCACCGATTTTGAAATGTTCTGGTCATTTTATGTGTGAACTTTTGTTCTTTTATGTTTTAACAGTAAAGTAAATTGAGTTATTTTTTAATGTTTTCCTACACTGCCTAATTTATTGTATTTGTGGTAAATATAGGTTAATTTGACAAAGAAATTTATTGGCTTCTTACGTTACGGTTTGTTTTTGCTAAAATTGAGCAAAATAAATTAATTTAAAGAAATATGTTTTACTGTAATTTTTTCAAAAATGTAAGCTTATTGTCTTTTCTTTTTTATTTTAACAAATGTAGAACAAAATCACAACTAAAGCTACTCGTAAGCAGAAGAAGTCAAGCCCCGAAACTATTACATTTTTCGAAAGAATTAAATTATTGTTTGCGGATGTTGAAATTGTATTATTCCTAACTCTTCTGTTTTCAAAAAACAAGAACCTTATTAGCTGAGTTATTACTATGGATGTTTGCCATGCGATATAGTATTTATTAATGTATTTATTTTAATTTGTTTGTTGGTTGCCAAGTCTGTTGCCATATTGAAATACCTAAATGTAGTATAAATTCATTCTGGTTTCATGCATTTATATTAAGATTGAAAAAATTCACTGGCTGATTTGAATTAAGAGTGCTAAAGCCAATAAAAGCTGTAATTTCATTTCATAAAGTACATAACACACTTCTCCATATATATAAATACTGTGAAATAGCTTTTCTATCACCATACAATATAAAGGGTTTTTTTTAGAAGTACAAGATTTTAATAATTATTCAAATGGCAGTCAGCTGTTCAGAGATTTATATTTAGTTTAATATGGCATTAATACAACAATATTCTAAAGTCTGAACTCTTCAAAAATTGTGCAAATGTATTTTGAAGCTCTTGGATTCCGCGTGAAATACGTACGGCACATTACGTCCATTTTGCGGTCAACAAAACAAACGGCTCAGTTGTCTTTGAATGGATACATCAATAAACAAAACTGCCGTATTTAGAATAGTTATAATACTCAAGTGTTTGTTGAGACACCATTACATCCAGAATAACTAACCGTTTGGTATGCTTTATGGGCTGGTGGAATCATTGGGGCGTACTTCCTTATAAACAATGCTGGTCAGAACGCGTTAAAATCATGAATACAGAGTTTTTCGATCATCAGTTGAACATCCAAGTTATGCAGAAGCTATGATTTCAATTAGCGCCGAAATATTTCACATAGCTCATGCCACAATTGACTTATCAAAGCCAAAGTTTAGTAACCTCATAGTTTCAACGTTTCGCACTTGTGCGTTGGTCTCCAAGATTGTAGAGTTTTTCGCCGCTAGACTATTTTCTATGAAGATACGAGTGTATGAAGTGTCCAGCCTATGCTGAAAAGCCCAAATCGATTGACCGCTGCGAGGACAGCATTTATCGTGTTATCGCCGGTGCATGGCTACAAATATTGAAAAGATTAATAGAAAGTTGGACCTCCAGATTAGACTAAGTCCAAGCCAGCCAAGGCGATTATATGCAATACGAGTATATACTCGTATATATATTATAATGCCAGAAGATTATCTTCTGGTTAATATATATTTCATGTAAATTAAAAATAGTCATCTTTGTTTTATTCCGTTTTATATTTCTATTCCTCTATAAAAATACCCTTTATGGGTTTAAAAATGAGGAGAAATTCAGAACCAGGTGGTGGATATGTATAATATAAATGGCGATATCTAAACTAAGCAAAGAAGTAGATTTTAAATCTAGTCCGTTAACATTTTTCACAACTACTTTGATCGACATAATCAAATGTATGGGATTATTTTTATGAATCTTAGTTCTTTCTTAAGCTAATTACACCTTAATTTTCCAATGTAAATTAAAACAAATTCATTGACATTTTTTCTCAACGTTTCTCAATTTTTTGTTGTCTTATTCAGGGGTATCTTAGTTGTGTGGAAAATAGCACTAACTTCACATACATATATTTATATAACTACAGATACATTAAAACGAACTTTTGTTTTATTAAACCAACCACAAATTTTTAACAAGTTATATATAATCAACTAGGGACTAGCTTTTTTGACAAATACATATTTAATAAATTTTTTTCTCTCTTTTTTCTGAGAAAAATATTAATTCTGTAAGGAACTCAACACGTTCTTGAAATTATATTTTATTTCGAAAAGAGGACAAACTTCAACAAGCAATACAATTTTATGTGTTCGTTTCTTTTATACTAAAATTCATATGTACATATATCTTACTTATGTATTAGGCTTTTGGTCACAAACCAGTATTATGTGTTTCTTGCTATTTTTGTGCTTAGCGGAATTATTGAATAATTATTAAAAGCAATCGCAAAACAATAAATACAACAAAATAATAATAAGCAAGTTAAAACCGTAACTTAAGTAAAGTTTACGAGGGGCATATATTTCTACATACATACTTAACTTAAAACAAGCACTTTCAAAGTATAAAATCATTTATTGTTACATATACTACAAATTCAATATTTGCTTTGATTCATACGGTCATATTCATAAATCCATTTTACATTTACAGAAGATTTATTCGAAAAGCTTTGTAGAGAAATTGGCCAAATAAGTCTTTAATAAATAAAAAATAATTTAAGTTCGAATGCAAAAAAATTATCATGAACGTCTCATAATAATACATACTTCTAATAATAATAAAAAATTTTACCTTAAGAAAACCGCTAGAGAAATAAACGTTTATATAATGAACATTGCAGAACGTTTTTCAATATTTTTTTTAATATGTCAGAAGCAAGAATAAAATGTAATTCAAAGCCGTAAATTGCTTAAAATAATTAAAAATAACCGAACATTCTGGAATTCAATTTCTGGTACAAACCATAGTAACAATTAAGGTTACAAAAAAAAAGTAAATAAATACTTAAAGCCAATGCGTAATGAATTTCATTTGTAACTTGAACATTTTTTTCTTAAAAAAAACTGTGTAACATAAAAGGCTTAAACATATAACACGTACTACTGCTGCCTGGTTTCTATGTTCTTGTAGTTTTTTTTTTACAATTTTATCTTACAAAAGTAATCAATGGAAAAAACCGCAGCATAAAATATAGAGCAAAGAGTTTTATGTTAGTCTGTTTGCTTTTTAACTTAATTTCCATAAAATCTATTTTAAGGATTGTCTCCGTTCAAGTCTGGCATCTTACGTTGCAAACATGAATAATAATTTAATCGTGCTCAAGACTAAAACAAACGGTAGACGACATTTAGCCACACCTACGCTTAATCTAATCGTAACAACTTATGCAGATATTTTGAAAAAAGAATCTAAATCAATAAAAAAGAAATTAGAAAATAGTGTAAGCTATTAAAAAAGTTTATTGTATGTAACAAATCGCCGATAGGCTTTCCGTGTTCAAAGCAGATAGAAAACACATTTTTTGCTTATTGAATTTTTTCTGCAGCCTCTGCCTTGTCACCTAAATTTTTAAAGAATTTATACAATTAAACTGTGAAAACATAAAACCGACCTAAAAATGTGAGAGAAGGAAAACACAACCGTGCTGGTGCAAATAAGTCGTGGTAATTTCTGGCATACACCCTACAGTTTTAAACGTTGATATTAGTGACCAATATGCACGTAGTAACTACATTAGTGAATAACTTTCTGAAGTATTTTGAATAAATTTTTTTTTCAACTTTATTATTTTATTTATTGAATCTACATAAGAAATGTAATGACAATAAGAATTCAAGTCTTAATACTAAAAAAGATTATGATTAAAGTCCTGCCAGTGCTGGACAAAAATTTTTTTTTTTTGCGAATATTATTTCAGAATTCAGTCATCGTTTAGAGCTCTAATGGAAGCAAAAGTATCCCTCCTTCTCTGATGGGTATGACCACCAAAGTTAAGAATATTAACTGCAAGAGGATTTGGATGGAATTCAAGTTTGTTAATATATCTTGCCGCGTACTTCACAAATTTAGATTGCACAAAAGGTACGTTCAGATCTGCGTGGATTCGTGAGTTTTTAACGTACCATGGAGCATCTGTAAAAAATAGCACCGTATTGGCTTTAGAACCGAGACATGTTGCAGTCTGTATATAAAATGCGCGACGAATAAAAGCCCTGCGGCCCTGTGATGTTAAGCATTTTGCCGAGTGAGTCGAACCAGGGCTGTCAGATTTTTTTCCACATCCAGCGCCAAACTCACAATCAAAATTCGCCAAAAATGACCAAAATATATTTTGTGTGATCTCTAAAAGACAATAAAGCCCTAAAGCCTCCTCAAATGATTTTCCACAGTTTTGTAGTCATATGTAATTTTAATTCTTTTAATTCATTTGTATTATATTTTTTTAATAAGATTATTGACCCTATGGGCTTCGTATTACATATTATAAATTAATAAAATAAAATTACATACATATATCAGTTTTAACAAGTTTTGTACAACTTACTCGTACATAACGTTGGCATTGCATTTTTTCAACATGCTTTCCGTTGGCTCAAACGTATTTTAACTGATGTTATTTACAATCATATAATTCATTATTCTTATTAATGTTCTTTGAACTTTGTTTTGAGAACGCATTTTGGCGTAATTCATTATGGAAAATAGAACGACTTCCTAAACGCAAGTTGCAATGCATAATTAGAAAAATGCGTATGCAATGCTAAACATATCTTAAGTACAACCTTGCGTTGCAGAGAAATTTTTTGGGTTTTATCGGCTTTTAGGAACGTTGCTATGCAAAAAGCAAATGTCAAACACATGGTATAATTTTTTTTTGGAAAAATTGAAGTAATATAAAATTATTTATGCATTTTGTTGACAAGTGCTGAGGAATTATCTCAGACTAAACTTTCAAAAAATATTGATTTTCTAAAGAAACTTATTAAAAAGGAAAAAAGAAGAGCCAACTTTTATTAGGGGCAATAAAAATTCCGAGAAGAAAAGTGATCAAAAATAAAAATGTTTGCATAAAATTGATGCGCGATTCTGACAGCTAATACTCATTAAATTGAGTTGCCAAACGATTAGGAATATTGGACGTTGCCAGAATGTTAACGTATGCGTTTACGAAGATGTGTGCAGTGTAAATATGCATTGCAACTTGCATTTAGGAAGTCGGCCATACTCTTTCTACACAAGCGTTGCTAGTTGCAAAAACCAACATATTGAATACAGCCAAAGATAATTCTTTAGTAAGAAACGTACCAGCAGTGTCTTTGCAGTTAAACGTTAAGAAAATAATCAAATAAATTCGCAGGTATTTGTTCATTGAAATAATATCTCCAATTAATATAGCATAACTTTGCCCATTGAATCTCATACTCACCTGCTGAAACTTGTGTGCTCATAAAGGGGTTTAACGAAAAATTTTGCTTCGATTTTATTATTGATAATTTTTAAAAAAATTTCATGATTTCAGGCAAGCGGCACAACATTTCCTTCAAAAGTTTTTTCATATATGTGAGACAATTTTCTTTTAAATAATTAATTTTTTCTGGTGTTAAATTTCTGTATTCCTTGGCTGAGTTTCAAATTCAGAGCTATAATAAATTGCATTTAATGGTGGGAAAGAGATCGATGTATCAATGATAGCATTTACCGTAAGCAAGAAACTATCTGCATTTTCAAAATTATTTGGTTTAAACTTTTTGGGGAAAAACTTGTGTAGTAGAAAATAGTCGATCATGCATGCTTTCTACATGCACCAAACTAAAATTTAAGGTCTGATTCGTTTTGATAGCCATCGGACTTATGACTATCAAAAACAAACGATTTTTTCGACACATTGTTCATTCAGTATAACAACAAAACATTGCACTCAGTTTAACAACAAAACATTAGATAAAATAGGAATGCCACTCAGTATAACAACGAAACATTGACAAAATATGAATGCCAGATTTAAAATACAAAATATGTAAGAATAGCCAACTAACTACTTCGGAACAAGATTTTTAAATCGCCAGTCGCCAAACCAAAAATTTTGTCGCCATAGCAGATAAATATTTACCACATTTGGCGAGAAATGGCAATAGCTGACAACTCTGAGTGGAACCTATGTAAATATTAAGTGATCTTTCGATCAGAATGCTTTGGATAATTTTAACTAATTCTGACAAAAAGTTTATAGATCAGATCGTTACGCCACATTGGGCCAAAATCAGCCTTAATAGCAAGAGTATCATTGCTGTTAACTTTCCATGTTAAAAATTAGAATAAACTATGTTTCTGATTCTTCATAGCTATATTCCTTTCTGAATCCAAATTGATAGCATAGTAGAACACTATTAATATTTATACTCTTCTAGAATTTGGCTTATACGCAATTTACATTATCTCTCAGCTAATTAAACTTTTAGCAAACGGGTTGAGGTATTATAGGTTATAAGTAAAGTACCTCACCCTGTTCTCTAAAAGTTTAATAAGCGATAGGATTTGCATAGTGGACATTGTGATTTTAAGATGATATTAAGCTTATCAGTCTGTACGATGTTGAGTTCTCAGGTAGCTTTTTAGATTTTAATATAAGTATACTCTTTGAATTCTTCCATATTTGAAAAAGAACAATAGCAAGCCGAAGTATTTATCAAAAATGTAATAAACATTAAACGTTTTTCTGATAACACTTTAAGTAATTTATTGTTAATGCAACTAATACCTAGAAATTTCTTAGCTTTAAGCCTTTACATATGGCTACAAATATTATCTAAAGATATTCCGCTGATTAGAAGTTATATCACTGAAACGTTATTTTGTTTACTGCCGTATGTGAGAAAATTGGTTCAAATTATATAATCGACCCATAGGACTTAAAACATTTTCATTTTCTTTTCCGGTGTCTGTATGTTTAAACATTACAATCGGTTTAATATCTCAACAAATTTATTTTTGCAATTACAATTTCTGTAATAATTTGTTGAAGATTATTAGTTATTATTTAGAACATCTTTTAAGAGAATCGTCGTCATGATTTGAACAATTCTATATATTGTTACGAATTTGGACCACTTCAATCCCATTGAGCAGCCGTTGATCTGCTTGTTATAAATATACATGCACATGCATACAAACAACAAAAACTAAAAAAACATAATGTCCAAACAAGTATTCATGAGTTGAAGAACGCAAAATTCCAACTAAATTAACCACCAAGTTATTGTTGTTTTCTTATTCCTTTCTTACGTCTTTGTTCGGAAAACATGTGTGTGTATGCGTTTATGTCGTAAGAATTATGCTTATACATTTGAGTTCAGAATTATCAATAAGTAGAAACTTCATGATGATTATAGAAGGTAATAAAGAAGCATAAATTGCAGGCAGTTGTTCCGCAGAGACACAGTTTAATTTTAGATGTTATTCAAGCCAGTCATAAGTCATAAAAGAAAGCAAGTACGTTTATCGGAGAGTAAAATAACCTTGGTTGGAATGTTGTAAAATAGAAGTGGTCCAAACAGCTGAGCCGCGCACGCATTAAGCTGCATTGTTCCGAGTACAATTTTTGTTTGAGCGACATATATTTTGTAAATATTTTTATACCCTTCACAAAAATGTTAAGGGTATATATAAGTTTGTGATTCCGTTTGTAATTTCTACAGTTTTTTTTTGCGACCCTATAAAGTATATATATTCTGAATCAGAATTAATGGAAATGTCGATTAAGCGATGTCCGTCTGTCCGTCTGTCCACTGTTGAAATACCGTTTCTGAGAAAACCATTAGACTTAGAAACTTTTTTCTTTCACCATTCTTTTACCCCATCGATTCATGGGTTTGCTATTGAAATTCAGTAATATCGGTCCACGTATAGCTGAGATAAATTCAAAATTCCGAAAAGAGCCGTTTTTTTTTTGCAGTTTTGTATGAAAATTTTTGAAAACAAAAGTTGTTCGTTTTGCTTCAAACTTCACACACTTATTGAGCATGGTGACTAAAAGACAAAAAATTTTTTTTTCAGATATCGGTCCATATATACCCGAGATATAGCCCAAATCGGATTTTAATGAAAATGTCGCATAGGCGAAGCTAAATAACTTTTTTTTTGCTCAAAAGCAGTTCTGGTAATAAAATTAGGTTACATAAATATGGAAAATGAAAATTTCCGATATCGGTCCATATATACCCGAGATATAGCACAAACCGGGTTTTTCATGAAAATGTCGCGTAAGCGAACTTAAACAACTTTTTGTGCTCAAAAGCAGTTCTGGTAATGAAATTAGGTTACATAAATATGAAAAATGAAAATTTTCGATGTCGGTCCATATATACCCGAGATATAGCCCAAATCGTGTTTTTCATGAAAATGTCGCGTAAGCGAACTTAAACAACGTTTTTGTGCTCAAAAGCAGTTCTGGTAATGAAATTAGGTTACATAAATATGAAAAATGAAAATTTCCGATACCGGTCCATATATACCCAAGATATAGCCCAAATCGGATTTTAATGAAAATGTCGCATAGGCGAAGCTAAATAACTTTTTTTTGCTCAAAAGCAGTTCTGGTAATAAAATTAGGTTACATAAATATGAAAAATGAAAATTTTCGATATCGGTCCATATATACCCGAGATATAGCCCAATCCGGGTTTTTCATGAAAATGTCGCGTAAGCGAACTTAAACAACTTTTTTGTGCTCAAAAGCAGTTCTGGTAATGAAATTAGGTTACATAAATATGAAAAATGAAAATTTTCGATGTCGGTCGATATATACCCGAGATATAGCCCAAATCGGGTTTTTCATGAAAATGTCGCGTAAGCGAACTTAAACAATTTTTTTTTGCTCAAACGCAGATCTGATAATGAAATAAGATTACATAAATATGAAAAATGAAAATTTCCGATATCGGTCCATATATACCCGAGATATGGCCCAAATCGGGTTTTTCATGAAAATGTCGCGTAAATGAACTTAAACAACTTTTTTGTGCTCAAAAGCAGTTCTGGTAATGAAATTAGGTTACATAAATATGAAAAACGAAAATTTTCGATGTCGGTCGATATATACCCGAGATATAGCCCAAATCGGGTTTTTCATGAAAATGTCGCGTAAGCGAACTTAAACAACTTTTTTGTGCTCAAAAGCAGTTCTGGTAATGAAATTAGGTTACCTAAATATGGAAAATGAAAATTTCCGATATCGGTCCATATGTACTCGAGATATAGCCCAAATCGGGTTTTTCATGAAAATGTCGCGTAAGCGAACTTAAACAACTTTTTTTTGCTCAAAAGCAGTTCTGATAATGAAATAAGATTACATAAATATGAAAAATGAAAATTTCCGATATCGGTCCATATATACCCGAGATATAGCCTAGACCGGGTTTTACATAAAAGTGTCGCGTAAGCAAACTAAAACAACTTTTTTGTGCTCAAAAGCAGTTCTAGTAATGAAATGAAGTTATATAAATATGAAAAATGAAAATTTCCAATATCGGTCCATATATACCCGAGATATAGCCTAGACCAGGGTTTTCATGAAAATGCCGCGTAAGCGAACTTAAACAGCTTTTTTGTGCTCAAAAGCAGTTCTGGTAATGAAATTAGGTTACCTAAATATGGAAAATGAAAATTTCCGATATCGGTTCATATGTACCCGAGATATAGCCCAAATCGGGTTTTTCATGAAAATGTCGCGTAAGCGAACTTAAACAATTTGTTGTGCTCAAAAGCAGTTCTGGTAATGAAATAACGTTATATAAATATGGAAAATTAAAATTTTCGATATCGGTCCATATATACTCGAGATATAGCCTGAACCGATTTTTTCATTAAAATTTTTTTTTTTTTTTGCTGAAAAGCAATTCTTGTTATAAAAGAAGGTTACTAAAATACAGAAAATAGAAAATTCCGATATCGGTTCATATATAACCGAGCATATTCAGGCCACATTTTTAATATACTATACATATTCGTGACTATCGTGAAGGGTATTTTAGATTCGGCCCAGCCGAATATACTACACTCTTACTTGTTATATATCTCTGCTTGGGAGAATATTCTTAGAATAAATTGGTATAATTAAAATTTTTGTACCTATTATTTTAGCGTAATTTTAATCAGAATAGAAAGAAGTGAATATCAAAAACATTTAGACATGGAGCAGTACGTTATGATTGTTGAAGCTCTTTTACGAAAATGGATTCTCAAATGAAAATGCTTTTGAAGCACTTCGTGATGTTCACTTTCACCTCAGTGGACACGTTGACAAATAGAATTTGGACAAATGAGAATCCGTGATTGTTTGATGTGGTTTTAAGCTGGTGGCGTCATCGGATCGTATTTCTTCGAAAATTAGGTCGGCCAACCAGTCATCGTGAATAGTGTTCGCTATTGTGAGATAATACCGCCCTATTCGTGGCCAGAAATTCAGGATATATACCTGAATGATTTGTGGTTCCAACAGAATAGTTCCACTTGCCAAACAGCCTACGAAACACATTTTTGCTATGTTAATTGGCCATCACGATCATGTGATTCGACACCTTTTATTTAAGAGCTGTGGCGAGCATTTAGACAATATTTTGTTTCACATATAATTGTCATAATAAGAAATGTTAAGACAACTGAAAACTTTTTGTTTTATTTACTAATATCATTGTTCTTTTTGGTTGGACCACCTTTTATGTTTAATTATTCTATACTATTCTATATTATATTTCAAACACATGAACAACCGCTCGATTTACTTTTTGATACTTTCAAAAAACAAATCGTAGCAACCAACGATTGTTCATTAAAGGAAAAAATTATTGTTTTTGTATTTAGACAGGTGTTATTAAAATATTTTTCTTATTAAATTCTCAATAATTTATTTAGATTGTTGGGATATAAAGTAGAATGTTTGAGAATATCTTCCAAAACTTTCCGAAGTCTACTGATGATTACGGTAGCTGCTATGAAATGTTGACGTGTATACAGCTGGGAAACGTAGAAAACAAGCTGTTTGCAATTTTTTTTATATTATATTATTCTATGATCGTTGATATTTATACATTAAAGATGGGTCATCTTAAGATTTCTGGTGATATCACTTTGAATGTTGTTTCAAAGATAATTCCTGGGGTATACTAAGTGGCTAATTATCATTAACACGATCTTTCAAATATACTAAAGGAAATAATGGGAGGTCGCTGTTTCCGACAATCGCTTTTTCATTAAAAGTTAACTTTGGGATTTTTCAGGCTTCGCAAAATTAACTCACTGCAGCTAGCCGGCGCGCTTTAGTTTTTTAAACAAGATGCACAAGAGTATGTGCTATTTGTTCATAGTTTATTGCACTAACAATAAGAGACTAATGTAGATATAATGAAATTATGGACCTCTTTTTTTCTTTTGGTTCATCTTGTACAAGTATATTTAATTTTCACAGTCGGTAATTATCTTTATTAAAAAATCAGCTCTAAAATATCTGAGCAAGTCACAAGCATACCTTTCGTCTATGCATGTTTGGCTATTCTTGCCAAATACGCTTTAATTATTAGTTATTTTTTGATCAGTCTTTGTTTGTGCGATAACTCAAATTCCTCAGTTAAAGTTTTGTTTAAATCAACTAAAATTGTAATTGTTTTTTTCACCTTAACATTCCTGCAAAAAATATGTAATTTTTAAGAAAGAACATTGTAAAGCAACTCATGAGATTAAAATATTGCCATAAATATGAAGGTGAAAGCTCTATTAATATTTACAGTACTCGTATTATTCCAACACTTTTACAAAAAAATCTTCAAGCCCAAAATATCAACTTACTAGCCTTTTGCCAAATGCAATTAATCTTCGCCAAAATGTTTCTAGTGAAATACACACCTCTGAACATTTTGCTCGAGCTACTGTTGCACTGCCATTTTATCGCGGAAGTGTTAGACTTGAACAAAGACACATAAAATGAAAATAACATTTTCTTAGTTGTGGTAAAAAACATAAAAAAGGAGTTTTCAACAATTGTAAAAAATAGACTACTTTTAATGGAAGCGTGTCTGTCCCATGGAACATATCGTGAACGCACTCTTTACGTCGTGCTAAATAAATGTTACATTTTTTTGTTAATTCTATTTGCATTTTAATCTTTCATTCCTTATTGAGCAGTAGCTGGTTATCTAGCTGACTTTAATCCTTGGCACGCATGGGCTTAAATCAAGTTCACGCATACAATTTTCTTTATATGTTTTAGAAAACAGTATTTAGGCTGTTGCAGGATTTTTTTTTATTATATTATTTTTATTTATTTATTTTTTTGTTAATTCAACTAAACTGCGATTAAGCAATAAAAAGTCGTGCGTTTTGTTAATAAAAGTACGTCTGTATTTTAATGCGGGAACGCAAACATGAGCACTGCTCACACTTAATGTAGTCAAAATGTAAATTGAAAAGACAATAACGATTAATATCATTTGCCCAAAAAGAACACTATAAATAAATTTACTTATTTATTTATTCTTTCTAAGACAAATTTTAAACTATGTTAAATAAAAAAAAGTTTAAAAAAATGTTATATAAACGCACAAACTTTACAAAGTACAGGGAAAACTATTATAGTATATACATATATGTATAGACCAAAACATATAGAGAGCTAATTTTTAAGAAAATGGCACGCTGGTTCTTTGCATACATTTACCTTTATGAGGAAATGACAGAAATAAAGAAAAGAACTACGAGTATTCTTTTTTAAAATTTATCATTCACGCAATGAAAAATTATAGTCAAACCAATACAATTTAACGTTTTTAAATATTTTCCTGCATTTTATGTTAAATTTAAATTATATTATAGTATAGTTTATATACGTAGTTTAATGGAAGCCAGAAACTAAAAAATCTAATTATAAACGGAGATTGTTGTAATATGTATCATTAAATATTAATGACAGATACTTATGTATTCTGGCATTAATATAAAATTTTTTTATACCCTTCACAAAAATGTAAAGGGTATATATAAGTTTGTGATTCCGTTTGTAATTTCTACAGTTTTTTTTTGCGACCCTATAAAGTATATGTATATATATTGAATCAGAATTAATAGAAAAGTCGATTAAGCGATGTCCGTCTGTCCGCTGTTGAAATACCGTTTCTGAGAAAACCACAAGACTTAGAAACTTTTTTCTTTCACCATTCTTTTACCCCATAGATTCATGGGTTTGCTATTGAAATTCAGTAATATCGGTCCACGTATAGCTGAGATATATTCAAAATTCCGAAAAAAGGCATTTTTTTTTTGCATTTTTGTATGAAAATTTTTGAAAACAAAAGTTGTTCGTTTTGCTTCAAACTTCACACACTTATTAAGCATGGTGACTAAAAGACAAAAAATTTTTTTTTCAGATATCGGTCCATATATACCCGAGATATAGCCCAAATCGGATTTTAATGAAAATGTCGCACAGGCGAAGCTAAATAACTTTTTTTTGCTCAAAAGCAGTTCTGGTAATAAAATTAAGTTACATAAATATGGAAAATGAAAATTTCCGATATCGGTCCATATATACCCGAGATATAGCTCAAACCGGGGTTTCCATGAAAATGTCGCGTAAGCGAACTTAAACAACTTTTTTGTGCTCAAAAGCAGTTCTGGTAATCAAATAGGGTTAAATAAATATGAAAAATGAAAATTTTCGATATCGGTCCATATATACCCGAGATATAGCCTAGACCGGGGTTTTCATGAAAATGCCGCGTAAGCGAACTTAAACAACTTTTTTGTGCCCAAAAGCAGTTCTGGTAATGAAATTAGGTTACATAAATATGGAAAATGAAAATTTCCGATATCGGTCCATATATACCCGAAACATAGCCTATACCGGGGTTTTCATGAAAATGCCGCGTAAGCGAACTTAAACAACTTTTTTGTGCTCAAAAGCAGTTCTGGTAATGAAATTAGGTTATATAAATATGAAAAATGAAAATTTTCGATGTCGGTCCATATATACCCGAGATATAGCCCAAATCGGGTTTTTCATGAAAATGTCGCGTAAGCGAACTTAAACAACTTTTTTGTGCTCAAAAGCAGTTCTGGTAATGAAATAGGGTTATATAAATATGAAAAATGAAAATTTTCGATATCGGTCCATATATACCCGAGATATAGCCTAGACCGGGGTTTTCATGAAAATGCCGCGTAAGCGAACTTAAACAACTTTTTTGTGCTCAAAAGCGCTTCTGGTAATAAAATTAGGTTACATAAATATGGAAAATGAAAATTTCCGATATCGGTCCATATGTACCCGAGATATAGCCCAAATCGGGTTTTTCATAAAAATGTCGCATAAGCGATCTTAAAAAACTTTTTTTTGCTCAAAAGCAGTTCTAGTAATGAAATAAAGTTATATAAGTATGGAAAATGAAAATTGTCGATATCGGTCTATATATACCAGGGATATAGCCTATACCGGGGTTTTCATGAAAATGCCGCGTAAGCGAACTTAAACAACTTTTTTGTGCTCAAAAGCAGTTCTGGTAATAAAATTAGGTTACATAAATATGAAAAATGAAAATTTCCAATATCGGTCCATATGTACCCGAGATATAGCCCAAATCGGGTTTTTCATGAAAATGTCGCGTAAGCGATCTTAAACAACTTTTTTTTTGCTCAAAAGCAGTTCTGATAATGAAATAAGATTACATAAATATGGAAAATGAAAATTTCCGATATCGGTCCATATATACCCGAGATATAGCCCAAATCGGGTTTTTCATGAAAATGTCGCGTAAGCGAACTTAAACAACTTTTTTGTGCTCAAAAGCAGTTCTGGTAATGGAATAGGGTCATATAAATATGAAAAATGAAAATTTTCGATATCGGTCCATATATACCCGAGATATAGCCTAGACCGGGGTTTTCATGAAAATGCCGCGTAAGCGAACTTAAACAACTTTTTTGTGCTCAAAAGCAGTTCTGGTAATGAAATTAGGTTACATAAATATGAAAAATGAAAGTTTTCGATATCGGTCCATATATACCCGAGATATAGCCTAAACCGGGTTTTTCATGAATACGCGGCGTAAGCGAACTAAAACAACTTTTTTTGCTTAAAAGCAGTTCTAATAGCAAAATAAGGTTATATAGGTATGGAAAATGAACATTTCCGATATCGGTCCATATATACCCGAGATATAGCCTAAACTGCGGTTTTAATGAAAATGTCGCGTAAGTGAACTTAGACATCTTTTTTTGCTTAAAAACAGTTCTGGTAATGAAATAGGGTCATATAAATATGGAAAAAGAAAATATCCGATATCGGTCCATATATACTCGAGATATAGCCTGAACCGATTTTTCCAATAACATTTTTTTTTTTGCTGAAAAGCAGTTCTTGTTATGAAAGAAGGTTACGAAAATAGAGAAAATTAAAATTTCTGATATCGGTCCATATATACCCGAGATATAGCCTAAATCGGGTTTTTCATGAAAATATCGCGTAAGCGAACTTAAACAATTTGTTGTGCTCAAAAGCAGTTCTGGTAATGATATAAGGTTATATAAATATGGAAAATTAAAATTTTCGATATCGGTCCATATATAGTCGAGATATAGCCTAAACCGATTTTTCCATTAAAAAAAATTTTTTTTTTTTTTGCTGAAAAGCAATTCTCGTTATAAAAGAAGGTTACTAAAATACAGAAAATAGAAAATTCCGATATCGGTTCATATATAACCGAGCATATTTAGGTCACATTTTTAATATACTATACATATTCGTGACTATCGTGAAGGGTATTTTAGATTCGGCCCAGCCGAATATACTACACTCTTACTTGTTTTTTATTAAATATTTTGCATGGAAAGTATTCTTAGAAATGAAATTTTTCCAAACGTGCTTTATCTTACACGAATTTTTAAAAATTTTTCGCCTAAGTTTGGAGCATTTATGGCATAACCAAAGGAATGGATTTGAAAAAATTTCGAAGAAAATATGACAACTCATAAGCTTTCTTGGGTTAAACTTGAATTACTTTTAACGTAGCTTAGGCAAATCAACAAAATTTTTAAAAAAAATTTTACACTTTTTTGGAGACATTTCGGTGTAATCAAAGGAATTTTTTGGATTAAATTTGACGCACTTTTAATAAATTCTAAGCAATTTATTTATTAATTAAATAAATATATTAATTTTTAATCAACTGAGTTTATTTACTCTATTAGCTACTAATAGTGATACCCATTATAAAATATAAACCGCTTGTTTTTTATGTTTTCTAGCCGTCTATAATTCGAAATTTCATAGGACTGTCCCAAATCATCAGTAGATTTAGAAACTTTTGAAAAGTATTTTCAAACATTTAACTATACATATTTTCTAACCTTTTAAATTAAATATTGAGAGTTGGAACAGAAAAATGTTCTAATAATACTTGTCTGAACTATTAGTACAAATGTACATCTAAATATTGCTATGTTTTTGCTTCTAAAATTGCTTTTGCGGATTCTTCAATTGTAAATGAAATAATGGTTCACACAATTGTTTGCTACACAGTACTTAAATAATTTACAACTTTATTTACACTTGATACCACTGTGTACCAAAACACTAGGCTGGCTACTTTCTGAATTATGTCTGTCTTGCACAATGTTGCACGTTTAGTTCAAATGAACTTATCCAGAGAAAAGTACGGTTGGCATGCATATAAAAAGAGATGAAACGACCAGCTCAGTGGGTCAAGGGCGTTGTTCTGTACCCCTAGTGGATGCGTGCGAACATAGCCAGTACATGCCATATTTATAAAGCCTAAAACGAGCAGAAAATTTTGGTTTCCGTTGAAAAAAAAAATTAAAGGAGATGTTGTTCCTCTAAGGGGTGCATTTTTCCCTTCCCTTATAAGTGCATGACTTGATACGCCTTGGCAACTTATACACCCGATATTTCTTCAAAGTTGCCCCTTTATACACAAACTCAGCAAATTCTATTCATTCCTTTATTTAGGAATTAAGATTTCATGTTAATAAATTAATATTCATACATAAAAAAAAAATACTAACAAATATTAATTCTTAGTTTAAATAATTCTTTAAAATTTTCGATTTTGTAACAAGGTCTACTTTTAGCAATTTTTTTAAATGTACGTTAAGGTAAAAGATTTTTATATAATTTATGAATCGGGAGAAAAAAAAACAAATTTTAATGATTATAATGCTAAACATAAGCATATTTTAATAGAATTAAATTTGGCTCCGAAAGCTGAGAATGAAAAAGGCAAGGCAAAATATGATTGATAAATACCTGTGAAATTATTTGACAACTTTTATTTTAACAGATGACAAGTTGCGTTTTATACTCCTTGAATATTTATCTCATGATGATCGGTCCAATGGCCATTCGACGAGTCATGATGATTATTTTCCTATTGTTATTACTATCTGAAAACTAAGGTTTTATTTATAATGGATAAATTCAAAAGAAATCGATAATTAGAGTAACATTTACTAATTTTACATTTTGCTTTGTCTTCCTTTTGGTTTTCTTAACTTACGTGGGCCAAAGGTTGGGCTTTACAGACTATCTTTTCGTTGTAAAAACCATGAATATAAAAGTATAAGATGTACATATATATATATATATATATATATATATATATATATATATATATATATATATATATATATATATATATATATATATATATATATATATATATATATATATATATATATATATATATATATATATATATATATATATATATATATATATATATATATATATATATATATATATATATATATATATATATATATATATATAGATATATATACATATGTACATAATAAGAGTGTAAATACTATTTAGAAGAGAATGTGATGTTTAATATTGTGTAGTTGTTGTTGCTGGATACATATTTTTTTCCACAGATTAGTTTCTTCTCTTCTCATTGATATTTTATACCCTTTTTTTCCCAAATTTATTAATTAATGGAACAGCAGAAATTATGAATGAAATGTTTGTTTCAAAAGAAAAAAACTCCTGAGCACGTGGATCCTAATTTGGGATCTCTCTTTAATAGTAATCTCCTATCCGATGGTTACTTAAATGTTTCAACTGAAGAACATATGTCTTTTTCCTATCAATTGGTTAAGGTGCTATAAAGATTTATACCAGAAAAGCATATTAATTTAATAATATAATGCTGATTTCTTTAGCTCACCTTTCCGAATTAAAAGGGGATAAAGCCGCAAGTAAAAAAAAAAGGTTAATAGTTATTTTACCATAAAAATATCAAATCCACGAACTAGTTTTTTTCTCCAAACCAGGCTTAATAAGAGCTGGGAGCCTGGAGCTTAATCGATTTCTCCAATTTTTTTGAAATATATTTCCACATGGCTTGCATCAAAAACGTTCTCACCTTTAATTTTATTTTTATTTATTTTTTGCTTGTGTCTCGCTTAAAATATGCTTTTGCATTGACTGTGCTTTAAGAATTAACAGGATATGGCGATTCTCCATTTTCGGCATTATTACTTAAACTCAACAGCTGAATAAAGAGATCGCTAATCATATGGCATGCATGGTTGTATCGTCAATTCAATGACACTAGTAATTATTTGTTACCGACAGTAACGGTTTTTATAGTATGAAATTACTTTTTCTATGTACCAAACTTAAGCAGTTTATTTGATTGTTATTTAAAGAAAAACGATAACTCGAAGTTTTAAAGACAGCCGTGGCGTATAAATCGAAACGATCATAAATGAGTAAAATATATATAAAATGTTTTGGGTTGCAATAAGAAAAAAATTTTGCAACAAAACTGCTTCGTTGGGAAAAATAACCTTTTTTTCCAGCGAACAGTAGCACAAAATTATTTTTCTCATTCCAATAATGTTGGCCTAAACGTGGGGCTCGACTCACAAGCCGGGCAATATATTCTACCTTTTAAGATCTGACGCGTGATAGCGACCAATGTAGTTACATTTCAAGTCCTCTAGATCATATAAGGAATTACCAATTCGAGATTTTATTTTGCACTTAATATATTTTGGCATAAATTTAGAGTTAATTCCCTTAGAAACGTTACTCAGGATATGGTTTTTACGAAAAATGATTTGTCCCACATCAAAAACGATATTTTTCTTTGATCTAAGGTTGTAGGATTTACTTGCCCTTTCATGGGCTGCATCTAGGTTTTCTCTTATTTTGTCCCTAATTCTATGGAGTTTGTCTGAGCTAGTCATCACATTTTGATGGTCGTAATTTAAGGAATCGATTCTCTCCAGTAGCTTATAGACCGACCCATGCTGGACCATGCTTTGGCCAAATAGGGCATAATAAGGTGAACAATCAATCGAACTGTGATAGTCGCTCCTTAGTATTGAAAGTATCTGTGGAATGTATTTATCCCAGTTGGAATTATCCTTGTCTTTTGCCAAAAAATACCTGAGCTTGGTAACAATTTCCCTATTGACGCGCTCGGATGCATTAGCTTGAGGGGAATAAACTCCTGTTCTAATATGTTCCATGCCTTATAGTGAGAAAAAATCTTTCATGTCTTTTGACACAAATTGCTTGCCATTGTCACTGTGTATAAATTGAGGTACCCCAAAAGTTGGAAATAGTTCAGATTGAAGAAATAGCATTACGTTTTGAGTGGTAGCAGTTCTCATTGGTTTCAGAAAAATAAATTTCGTTAAATGGTCAAGACAAATAAAGAGGTAAGCGTTTCGAGCCTTCGAGCATGTATATGGGCCTAAAAAATCACAAAACAGTCTCTGGAAGGGCCGTAATGTTTGAAATTGATCACCCATCGGAGGTCTTGAAATTGTATTATTGCTTTTTATAGACTTGCAAATATCGCACTTAGAAATATAATTTTTAAGGTCCTTTGCCATCGTTGGCCAAAAATATTTCTGTCTTAATCTTGATAAGGTCTTCATAAATCCACCATGACAGGCCGTTTCTGAGTCATGTGCCTGTTGTATTACAATTTATGACAATGATTTTGGTAGCCAAAGCCTCCATATATTCTCCTCAGAATTTTCTAGTCCCCGTCTAAACTTAACTCTTTTAAATACCAAATTATCTTTCACGCATATATCCGGAAGGCTATCAATATTTTCGAGAACAGTATTTCTAAGATTTTCATACTCCGTATTATTAAAGTGTGCGCTATTGTACTCAAACTCATTCAAAATGTCTAACTCGTCAACGTCAAAACGAGACAGAGTATCGGGTACTACATTGAGAGAACCCTTACGATGTTCTATTTTAAAATCAAACCTCTGGAGTTTAAGGCTCCATCTTGCCAAACGCCCAGACAAATCCTTTTGGCTCATGAGCCACTTAAGACTGGCATGGTCTGAATCCGAAATGGAAGTCCCTCGATATAAGGTCTGAATCTCTGAACTGATATTATAGCAGCAAGACATTCAAGCTCAGTTACTGTATAATTCTGTTGAGCTTTGTTGAGCTTCTGTGACACAAAAGCTATAGGGTGTTCTTTGCCATCGTCATCGAACTGTATAAGAACTCCACCCAAACCAACTCTTGAAGCGTCGCACTGAACAATAAATTCCTTGGAAAAATCGGGTTGCGAGAGAACTGGAGCAGACGAGAGCGCAAACTTCAACCTATTGAAAGACTCAACCGCTTTATCGGTTAACTTAAATGGTTTGTTGGATTTTCTGAGGCAGTCTGTCAGCGGCCCACTTAAATCAGCAAAATTTCGTATAAATGTGCGATACCAGTTAGCCATGCCTACAAATCTTCGCACCTGACGTGGCGTTCTGGGGATTGGAAAACTAACTATGCTCTCAATTTTTGACTCGTCAACTTTCAAACACCCATGCCCAATAACGTAACCCAGATATTTAATTTCACGTTGGCAAAATTTACTTTTGCCGACGTTTATAGTAAGCTTAGCAGCTCTTAGACAAGCGGCCACTTCACTCAAAATAGCACAGTGGGTTTCAAAATCTTCACTACATACCAGCAGGTCATCCAGGTAAATAAATACATTTTTTCTGAGACTTGAAGGTATTACTTTGTCCATCAATCTACTCATAGTTTGTGGACCATTACAAAGACCAAAAGGCATATATTTATATTGGTAAAGAGGTTTACCTGGAATCACGAAAGCTGTTTTCTCTTTTGATGCTTCCGACAAGCGAATTTGTAAAAAAGCGTCTTTTAAATCAATGCCGCTAATGAAATGAGTATCCTTTAACCTACTGAGAAGGCCATTTATGTGTGGCAAAGGATATGAATCTTTCTTGGTCACTGCATTAAGCTGCCTGCAATCTATACAGAGCCTTACTTTGCCCGGTTTGCGCACCAACACCACGGGTGAACACCATGGCGAGTTGGACTCTTCTATGACCCCCAATGATAATAGGCGATCTATATATTTCCTGAAATGCCTCGGCTTGTCGCGGCGGTGACAGTGGATAATGTTTTGCTTTTATCGGAGTTGCATCTTCAGTATCTATGTTATGTTCTAATAGGTCAGTGCTTCCCAGGCCCATTTTCTCAAAAGAAGGAAATTTCGAAATGGCGTTCTCCAGCCTGAGCTGCTGTTCCGGAGTTAATTTATGGAAGTTCGACTGATTTTCCAAGCGCTCTTGAATTTCTGAAACACATGGAATGATATCTGGTGCTAGGGCAAATGACTTCCAAAAGTCAACGCCAAGATAGACATTTTGGCTTAAGCTTGGTACCAAGTAAAAACAAATCTCCTTACACACATTCTTGAATTTTACAGGAAGATTGCAAAAGCCAATAATTTGTTGCTTCTCACCATTCGCAGTTGACAATGAGGATTGATATTTCTCAATTTGTATTTTGTTCCGAGAAATAAAGTCAACACAACCGTTTCCTAATACAGAAACATTTGCTCCTGAATCAAGTAACGCAAAAAATTGTTCATTAAAAATAGTTACTTTTGCAAACGGACGATCATCCTCACCTGCTAATATCGTGGATTCAATTTTTTTTCGAACCGAGTGCCTAAATGTATATCGTTGTCAACTGACAACTGCATTTATAAATTTTGGTGGATAAAGTTTCAGTAACTTTTCCAAAGCTATTACGTGGAAAGTCATTATCAGAATGATACTGCGGTACAGAGGCTTTTGATTGTAAATTGCCTGCAATTTTAATTTCTGGGAGGGTCAAATTTATTTCTGGCTTATTAATGTCTAAGTAGGAGTTTTGTTTGGTTGGAAAAATTGCTTCTACTTTTATATTTGGTTTGAGCCCGGATTTTGTTGAATCGAGCGAGATGTTCCGGTACCCATGTCGCTGCTTTTCCAGTTTTTCTGGTGATTATTTGGGCATTTTACAGTGGACACACCTCTATAACCACACTTAAAGCAAAAAAGGTTCCTAACTTGGCTGATACAGTAAATATAAGAGTGGCCAAATTCTTCACAATTCCAGCATTGGATTTTCGAAAAATCGGGCTTGCGTCTGGAAAACTGTATTGCCTCCACTTGGGGATCACCCTCGATTTCCTCATCAGAGCTTTCTTTAAAGCTAACCTCATTAATGTGCCTACCTGAAGAAATCAGCGGGTGAGTTTTGCAGTCTCTAAGAACGTCTTCACCCTGCCTTGCCATGTCCCTAAATTCATTAAGAGTCCTCGGTTGAGAGTTAAACAACATGACTTTAAGATTACTGCTGACATTTTTCTTGAGTATGTCAATTAGAGATCCTTCAGGTAAAGGTTCTCTTAATCTTGCATTCATTGAAATTATAGCAGAATGAAAATCATCGTAACTTTCCCTGGGACTCTGTTTCCTCAAAGATATTTTCAGAATAATGTCATGGTCGCTTTCCAGGTTGCCAAACTCTTTAGTCAGGGCATATCGTAGCAACGAAAAATTCGCTCCTCTATTTTGTCTGGTAAAAATCCAGAACCAGGTTTCAGCTTTGCCGTTTAGAAAAATATGAAAGTTGGTCATTAAGTGGTCATACGAACAATTTGTACGCTCACGAAGAGTTTCAATTTTGAACAAAAAGTCGGAGACTGGAGTTGTTCCATCATAAGAAACCTTCCACTCTTGTAACCGTAAGGTTGTGTCAACATTGTTGGATAAATTCGAATTTGAGGCAAAACGTCTTGGATACCCTTGTTCAGGATTTCCTGGAGCAGCATTTGAATCAGCTCGTATGCTGTTCCTAAGCGTCTCAAATTCTCTACTGAACTGTTCTTGAGTGGTTCGTAAGGCCTGTTGAAATGTCTCTATCAATGAGTCAATTGATATATTATTTTGTGGTTGAATAGTAATGTGATTATTTGCTACATTTGTCGGTCCAGGCGGCAATTCATATGAGAGGCCTTGAAATGGAATATTGATAGTATTGTTAGATGGTCCTAATCGACTGACAGGCAAGGCCTGTGCAAGTTCTTGGAACGGAATATTTGGGTTCTGTTGTTGCGATGTCGCATGTATGGGCATCGAATGCGAAATGTTTAATAGATTTGAAGAACTCATTCCAGATAAATTTAAATCGAGTTCACTTTGAGATCTACGGTTCTCTCGCGCCAAACTTTGACGAGGCAAGTGAGCTCCCTGTGGACTATGTAGAACCTTGGGAGGTCCATGAATTGTGATTGAATTATTCAAATTTGTTGTTAGATCATTCCTAGATGGAGTAGGATTTTTTTGCTTAGCTCCTCTCATAGAAGAGCTTCAAGTATTCATATTAGCAAAAAAAAAACAAGATTTTTATATATGATAAAAAAAATATGCAATAATGTTGGTTTGTATTATTCAAAAGTTTTTTTTTTTTGCTGTGTGTATATAATAAAAAATGAAGGAAATGCAATTAAAATGAAATGAATAAAATGTTCAAATTCGTGCTTTGAGTTTGTGCCAGTTGTAGAAGTTGCATCGATTACTAGGATGTATCATATCTATTATAAAATAGACTGTCTCATCAGTTGATCGGACTAACTTACTAAAAATGAGAAAATAAATTCCTATTTGGAAAACATTTCAATCGCGCACTAATGTTTCATACGAAATAAATCAAACTAGTGGACTGATAGAATATATTCCCAAATTGTTCTTACCCTTGCCAATCGCAACGCAATTATCTAAGTTCACTTCAAATATATTGGGACTTATTGATAAGTAGTAAGAACTGTATAGTCGGCTGACATAGTATTAAGACATTTTAAGGTACTTAATATAAAAAGAAATACTTCGTTTCTTTAATATATGACTCTTAGATGAACAAAAAACCATGAGATGTTGTTAAAATATGTAAAAAAAAACTATACAAGAATTCAAAAAAAAAAATGTTGTTCTGCAACTGAAACAAAAAAAAAAAAACCCCCAAAGTGTCAGGAGAAGAAAAACCTCAATGATAAAATTTGACAAAAATTCTTTCGACCACATTAATGGTCTTTATTGTTGGCATTTTTCGTTGGGCGCCATCTATGTTGCACGTTTAGTTCAAATGAACTTATCCACAGAAAAGTACGGTTGGCATGCATATAAAAAGAGATGAAACGACCAGCTCAGTGGGTCAAGGGCGTTGTTCTGTACCCCTAGTGGATGAGTGCGAACATAGCAAGTACACGTCATATTTATAAAGCCTAAAACGAGCAGAAAATTTTGGTTTCCGTTGAAAAAAAAATTAAAGGAGGTGTTGTTCCTCTAAGGGGTGCATTTTTCCCTTCCCTTATAAGTGCATGACTTGATACGCCTTGGCAACTTATACACCCGATATTTCTTCAAAGTTGCCCCTTTATACACAAACTCAGCAAATTCTATTCATTCCTTTATTTAGGAATTAAGAGTTCATGTTAATAAATTAATATTCATACATAAAAAAAAAATACTAACAAATATTAATTCTTAGTTTAAATAATTCTTTAAAATTTTCGATTTTGTAACAAGGTCTACTTTTAGCAATTTTTTTAAATGTACGTTAAGGTAAAAGATTTTTATATAATTTATGAATCGGGAGAAAAAAAACAAATTTTAATGATTATAATGCTAAACATAAGCATATTTTAATAGAATTAAATTTGGCTCCGAAAGCTGAGAATGAAAAAGGCAAGGCAAAATATGATTGATAAATACCTGTGAAATTATTTGACAACTTTTATTTTAACAGATGACAAGTTGCGTTTTATACTCCTTGAATATTTATCTCATGATGATCGGTCCAATGGCCATTCGACGAGTCATGATGATTATTTTCCTATTGTTATTACTATCTGAAAACAAAGGTTTTATTTATAATGGATAAATTCAAAAGAAATCGATAATTAGAGTAACATTTACTAATTTTACATTTTGCTTTGTCTTCCTTTTGGTTTTCTTAACTTACGTGGGCCAAAGGTTGGGCTTTACAGACTATCTTTTCGTTGTAAAAACCATGAATATAAAAGTATAAGATGTACATATATATATATATATATATATATATATATATATATATATATATATATATATATATATATATATATATATATATATATATATATATATATAATGAATATACATACATATATACATAATAAGAGTGTAAATACTATTTAGAAGAGAATGTGATGTTTAATATTGTGTAGTTGTTGTTGCTGGATACATATTTTTTTCCTCAGATTAGTTTCTTCTCTTCTCATTGATATTTTATTTTATTAATCAATGGAACAGCAGAAATTATGAATGAAATGTTTGTTTCAAAAGAAAAAAAACTCCTGAGCACGTGGATCCTAATTTGGGATCTCTCTTTAATAGTAATCTCCTATCCGATGGTTACTTAAATGTTTCAACTGAAGAACATATGTCTTTTTCCTATCAATTGGTTAAGGTGCTATAAAGATTTATACCAGAAAAGCATATTAATTTAATAATATAATGCTGATTTCTTTAGCTCACCTTTCCGAATTAAGAGGGGATAAAGCCGCAAGTAAAAAAAAAAGGTTAATTGTTATTTTACCATAAAAATATCAAATCCACGAACTAGTTTTTTTCTCCAAACCAGGCTTAATAAGAGCTGGGAGCCTGGAGCTTAATCGATTTCTCCAATTTTTTTGAAATATATTTCCACATGGCTTGCATCAAAAACGTTCTCACCTTTAATTTTATTTTTATTTATTTTTTGCTTGTGTCTCGCTTAAAATATGCTTTTGCATTGACTGTGCTTTAAGAATTAACAGGATATGGCGATTCTCCATTTTCGGCATTATTACTTAAACTCAACAGCTGAATAAAGAGATCGCTAATCATATGGCATGCATGGTTGTATCGTCAATTCAATGACACTAGTAATTATTTGTTACCGACAGTAACGGTTTTTATAGTATGAAATTACTTTTTCTATGTACCAAACTTAAGCAGTTTATTTGATTATTATTTAAAAAAAAACGATAACTCGAAGTTTTAAAGACAGCCGTGGCGTATAAATCGAAACGATCACAAATGAGTAAAATAGATATAAAATGTTTTGGGTTGCAATTAGAAAAAAATTTTGCAACAACAAAGCTTAAAAATAAACTGACTCGTTGCCGCCGACCTGCCTACTATACTTTATTTTCACTTTCTGCACCCCCCGCGGAACAGGTTTTGCCTTGGCGTACTCCTAACTTGGGCGCTCTGTTTTTCGGGGAAAAGAGGGGAAGGGGCCCCTCGTTTGTTGCGGCAAACAAAATTCAAGGAAGCCACATGACTTATGTTGTGTTGGCTTCCGAAACCCTTACCAAGGGTATAAATTGGCAGAACGGGGATCAGCATTGCCCCCGGGTAGTTCTGCTTGCGGTACGACCCGGGCTGATCATGGTTGAGGTGTCTATCTTGGCTGAAACGTTCTGGCTGTGGTTGAAACCTAAAACGCAGGAAGAGAGTGTTAGTATCCTTGATAATTGTTTGGTGTGTGGCTTTTTTCGTGGACTAACAATCTCCCGAGGATCTGTTGCCTATACAACAGATACCTGTATTGTAAGGAACCAGTGGTGATGGTTGACGGGTGAGTTGGTTTAAGGGCTGATGCTCTTAGTGGGCTTCGGCCTATCAACTCATTAAACCTTGTCCTCCACTGATTGCTGGGAAATTGCATACAGGAGGGACTAGAAGGCTCGAACTCCTCAACAAGAAGTTGCTCATATGACCACAATCATACGACAAGAATTGCTATCTGTGTGAGCCTGGGTAGACACACGGTGGCGCTGGTGAATTCACTCCGTGGAATTGGTCCATCATCAGATTAGGCCGCAAGGCAGGTGCTGATGTAAATCTTTTCACAACTGTCACCTTCTACAATAATAACGATCTTTCTAGTCATTCTCAATTCTAGACTCAAATGTACAAATATAATTCTTACCCGTATACACATTCACACACGTGTTTGCGAACTATAACCCTTTGAGAACCAACAATATTTCCTTATCCCATTTCTACAAAAACCAACATATTTGTAAAAAATCGGTATATTACAACCAAGTTGGATTTTAAAAGTTTTTCTATATTTTTTTTTTAAGAAAAAGGACCTCGCACAATCGTGTATGTCGGTTGAAATCTACTGAAATAAGTAAGAATTTTTGAATTTTATTTTCAAGCTTTATTTAAAACAAAAACGTATATTTCTTAAACATAAAATTAAAATTTTTACGTCACAACATTAAAATTAATAAAAAAAAGAAACTAATAAAAAAAAAAAAAATGAGATCAAATCATATGACTGAATACTGAAAAAAAAACAAAGGTTAATTTGTATGGTACTCTTTAAAGCACATTTTGTCTTTTGCCAAACATAAATGAACCTTGCATTTTTGACATCTTCCCCTTGAACGGCTTTCGCAACCAGCACTGCGGCATCGCTTGGCTGTGCCAGCTATAAATTCAGGCCAATGGTCAAACCGATCATACCTAATGTCATCTGGGGTATTATGGGGGCGATATTTACTTCCATAATATCCTTCAGGCAATTGGAATGGTTCAATTTCTGGAGGCACATTTTTGTACTTTGTCAAAATTTCTCCAATTTCCATTTTGAAGCTGAGAAACTTCTTTACTTTGTTTTTTGGAATGTTGAGTACTTCTGCATCTCTTCTGTATTCTTTCCAGCTGTTGTAAATGGCTAAGTCAAGAAAATGAAAAAATACCTTAACGGGCCACTTTCTGGTTTTCATTTTTATGCGGTAATATTCCATCATTTGGTCTACTATATCGACTCCCCCCATTTTTTCATTATATAGTTGAATTACAGCTGGAATTGGAATCGGCAAACGTTGTTTTAAATTTTTTTTCCATCGTTCTTTTTTACCCACTGGATCTTGTCCGCATATGGTTGATGCAACCGTAACACATTTTGTGTCACACCATTTCACTATGGCAACAGCGTCGTTCTTCACGAACTGAACCATATCACCGCGGGACATACTTTTATCAGTAGGAAGGCTTATTCTTTTGCCCAAACGATTTGTCATTATTGTTCCTGTGGCCTTATAACCCATCTCTTGAAGTTTCTCCAAAAGAGGTATTGTGGTGAAAAACCTATCAAAATAGAGGTGACTTCCTCCTGGCAGATATTTTATCAGTCTTAACACAACAGATGCTCCATGACCAAGACCGCAGTCTGGAAAGGTGCCAGCTCCTTGAAACAACTCAAAATCTACTATAAGTCCATACGATGTTGCACACACAAAATTTTTCAAACCAACGGGTCATGGTTTTGATCTCATCACCTGCCGAGCCGGACACCTTCCGGTAAAAGGTACCATTTGTTCATCGATGGAGTAACTTGTGGCATCAGTGGCTAGTTGGTGACAACGGCTTCTAACCAAGTCAATCACAGGTTGAACCCTCCACAACTTATTCGTTGGATGCGCTTTACTTGTATCAACAAAGTGAATTGTACTTTGTAACTTCATGAACTTATTTCTTGACATCGAAGACGCAATAAGATCATTACGAAAAACATCAGCCCAATACATATTAATCTGCGGATATCCAAGACAAGACATTGTTATTGCGCATTCGTAAAAATTTTTAATTTCAGCCTCGTTTATATTAATTTCAGTCCCAGTGGTAGCATGAAAATACATTTTCGTGTACATAACCGCGTCCTTGTAATGACTTTCAGGGAAATACCTGGCAAAGTATTCAGATGGTGTACCCAATTTTACAAAATTCTGACATCCTTGAACTGGGGGAATGTCATGAAAACAAAACTCTTTTCGTCGCCACAAATCATCTCTTCTGTTACTTAGATTTTGAGTAAACTGCGTCTCAGGTAAAAGAACTGCAAAAGCGATAAAATCAATGAAATTGAAATAAAGTCTGAAGGATATTCGTACTCTCTTCAAAACTTTCTTCTGAAAAAGACACATCGCCGCAATTTTTTGGCTCCCAACGCGTGTCCTCGAGTTTATCATCAGAAGAGAAATCAATGTCAGAATTTTCGAGGATATCTAAAGCCTGTTGAATGTCTGATTCCTTTAAAAAATTGAAACTTTTTCCTGAAATAAATCACATAACACGATTGTGAGCTTGAATTCAAAAACCATCTTATAGCCGAATAACACAATTGTGCTATCTTTTCTTTCCTTTAACTGAACTTTCAGTTTTAATGCGAGCGGCTGTTTAAAATATGCTGAATCATCAACAAGAGAGTAAATTTTGCTACTCTCAAACTTGCTCAACAGTTTTTTTATTTTAAAAACGGAAAAAAATATTTACTTACCACTAGGCATCATTGTGTTTGCACTGAGACCACAAACGCGACTGATTTTTAAAGCTTCGCATTGCAATTTTTCAATATTTAACATTTTTCAGTGAAGGAAAAATAGCTAACACAAACACTGCTTTTGAAGTTTTATTACTAAAATAATTTATGTTGCTTTAAAAATTTTTTTTAAATACATCTCACAATCGGTTAAGATGGTTCTCAAAGGGATAAGCAAATGACAACAACAAATAATAATAAAATGAAATAACAAGAATGCAAGAATAACAACAACATCATTTGTAAAAAGTTAAGTTAAATTTACTTATGGCATTTTCTTTTCTGGAACGCGAACGGCATCCGCCAACACAAAAATGAACTCGAATACTTCCTGATGGATAAGCAGATCGATATAATGATGATTGCAGAAACTCACTTGACGTCAACAAGCTTCTTCAAAATCAACGGCTACGTACTATACGATACTAAAGACCCCCGTGGAAGAGCTTGTGGGGGCTCTGCAATCTTGATAAAATCTAGGATAAAGCATTTTTTGTTGAACAACACATGCGAGGACTATCTTCAAGCAACTAATATCTGTGTGGAAAATTTTCATTACAAATTGGTTATTTCATCGATTTATTCGTCGCCTCGATTTTCAGTGACGGAATCACAATATTCAAGTTTTTTCAACTCATTAGGACCTCGTTTTATAGCAGCTGGAGAGTACAACGCAAAACACACTTTTTGGGGCTTACGTTTAATCACACCGAAGGGTCGAGTGCTTTTTGATACAATTTCTAAAATGGGCTTAGACGTAATATCAAGCGGACATCCCACTTACTGGCCGACTGACCGGCGAAAGATTCCTGATGTGATTGATTTTGGAGTGGTAAAGGGGATCCCTGTAGAATGGATGCAAGCTGAGCCTTCATTAGACTTGTCATCGGATCATTCACCAACTATTATTTCAGTGCGTTTTCCCCAGGAGACTTGGTCCCCGATTAACAATTTGCATAGGACTGTCACCCGAGTGAATTGGCTAAAATATAAAAAATTTTTGAGTACCCATTGCACTGAGAATATTGTTTTAAGAACACCTGAAGATATTAATGCGTCACTAAGCAACTTTAGCGAAAACCTTAAACAAGCCGCTGAACTTGGTTCTAGCGTTTATTTAACACGCAGAAATCTTCAAAATAGAACATATTCTTCAGAAATCGAGCAACTTGTGTTAGAAAAAAGAAGAGTTCGACGAGAGTGGCAACTTCACAGGTCTCCGCAACTAAAAACAAGGCTACGTGAGTGCACAAGTCAGCTAAGAAATTTGCTTGCAACCCAAAAAACGGCTTCTCTACAAACGTATCTAGAAAGTCTGGATGGTACTCCTCAGTCCGACTATTCTTTATGGCGGGCGACTAAAGGTTTAAAAAGGCTAGTTAGAGCTAAGCCGCCCTTGCGAGAACTCTGGGCTAGAGATGACTCGGAAAAGGGTAATTTATTTGTTAACCATTTGAAAAACGTTTTTACCACAAATAGGTCTGATAATGCAAATGAGTTGCCGCCTATTGTTAGTAGACCTCCTGTGCCTTTAAGATTCAATTTTGAAGAAGTTGAAAATGCTATTGGTAATCTAAACCTTAAAAAAGCTCCAGGTATGGATAAAATCAGCAACAAAATGCTCGTAGAGCTGCCTCGTGTAGCTAAAAGAATTGTTCTTTTTATTTTTAATGCTATTTTACGGCTTGAGTATTACCCTGCAGAGTGGAAGGTGTCCATGATAACAATGGTTCCTAAGCCAGGGAGGATCACACGAAAGTAGAATCATACCGTCCAATAAGTCTACTGTCAACAATATCAAAACTTTTCGAAAAATTGCTAAAGGCGAAGTTGGATCCAATGCTTCATAAGGTTGAATATATTCCTGATCACCAATTTGGTTTTAGAGCGAAACATGGCACCATTGAGCAAACACACAGGTTAGTTAACGTCATAAGAAAGGCAGTTGAAGATAAAAAATATTGCTCTGCCTTATTCATCGACGTCTCACAGGCTTTTGATAAAGTGTGGCACGATGGACTAATGCATAAAATAAAGTTTAACTTACCTGCAAACATACATAACCTTTTGGAAAGCTATTTATATTGTCGCCAATTTATAATAAAAGAAGGCGAATTCATAAGCCCCGCCCAGCCTATTGAAGCTGGAGTTCCCCAAGGCGGCATAAGGGCCTATCTTATATTTAATCTACGCATCTGACATGCCGGCAAGCACCAACATTCACACTTCAACATTTGCAGATGATACAGCATTCCTTAGCATACATAGTAACCACCAGCAAGCATCAATAAACTTACAGGAACATATCGACAAACTAGAGAAATGGCTCAAGCTTTGGAAAATCAAGGTTAATGAACAAAAGTGTGCCCATGTTACATTCGCACTGCGTCTAGGAACATGCTCACCAATTACTATTAACAACAAAGTAATACCTCAACACAGTGAAGTTAAATACCTCGGTATTCATCTTGACCGTAGACTAACATGGAAGACGCACATCGAGGCAAAAGTAACGCAAATGAAATTGAAAGCAGTGCAAGTTAACTGGCTAATAGACAGAAATTCGACTTTGAAGCTTGATTGTAAACTTTTGCTGTACAACTCGATTCTAAAGCCAATATGGTGCTAGGGATTCAATTATGGGGCACAGCCTCTGCATCTAACATTGAAAAAATTCAAAGAAGTCAAAATAGAATTCTCCGTAGAATTACAAATGCTCCATGGTACGTTAAAAACTCACGAATCCACGCAGATCTGAACGTACCTTTTGTGAAATCTGAATTTGTGAAGTACGCGAAAAGATATATTAACAAACTTGAAATCCATCCAAATCCACTTGCAGTTAATATCCTTAACTTTGGTGGTCATACCCGTCTGAGAAGGAGGGATACTTTGGCTACCATTAGAGCTCTAAACAGATGACTGAATTCTAAAATAATATTCGCATAAAAATAAATTTTTGTCCAGCACTGGTAGGACTTTAATTAAAATTTTTTTTTAGTATTAAGATTTGTCATTACATTTCTTATGTAGATTCAATAAATAAAATAATAAAGTTAAATTAAAAAAAAAAATTTTCTTTTCTAGAAAAAGTGTAACATTTTCAATATTGTTTTGCCAAAAATATATAGAAGTATACAGTTTTCTCAACTTTTTTTTCGATATTTTTAGTTGTTGTGACATCTTCTTTTCATCTCAATTAAACTTAAATATTAAAACTTGAATTTCAAAAAAAAAGTTTAGCATAAATGCAAAACTTTGTTAGAAAAGATAACAGCATTAAATTTAGTTAACTTTTTTTGTGTAGGTAGCAATATGTGTACACGTGTTCTTTTTGTCTTTTTTCACCGTTGTCCGTTGTCTTTATATGTTCAATACTAGTTTTTTTTTTTGATGCATTTCATTACCTCGTAGTGTGGAAGGTGTTGGACTAAATTTTGCTAATCTGAGCAGTGTCGAAGATATATACACTGGGCACTGATCAGTTTTATCTAATTTAATTCCAACATTTTAAATGCTGTAATAGAGCTTGTTTAGTCTATCGTGTCGTTATTGTTAAAGTTAAACCTCCACGAACACTACTCCCTATTTCCTCCTCATTATAACCTGTTTTCCTAGTTCCAGTACAATGCGCTGCATATGTAGGGGCCGTCCCCTGAGTACTGGTCCCATATAAAAAAAAAGATTTACTTGGAATTTTACGTACTTTAAATCATGTATGTTTATCTGTGTATTATGTTTTTAGTTTTTATCTTATTTGTGTGAATGTGTTGTACATTTTTAGCAAGCAGATCAACAGCTGCACGCTGGTAGCTGTGATAAAAATTCTTAACAATATGTATAACTCAAAAGTGACTGACTGACATAGTGATCTATCAACATATAGCTCAAACCACGGGACGGATCGGGCTGAAATTTGGCATGCAGGTAAGATAATATGACGTAGGTATCCGCTAAGAAAGAATTTTAATTAATTCTACCCCCAAGGGGATTAAATAAGGGATGAAAGTTTGTATGCCACTTTGTTGGTGAGCGAAGCCGCGAGCAAAAGCTAGTACATATATATTATAAATTTTAATACTACAATGAATTTATTTTATTTTGTTAATTGTTTTGCCCTTGCCATTTTTGTACATTTAAATTATACAAGCCCACACACATAATAATGCGTACTTGTAAGAATAAGTACATTGCTGCTTGTGTTAACATACCACACGTAATTACCCAGCGAAAACTTCTGATGCAAAGTACTACTTCTATTTTGGCATTTTAAGTTATTATTTCAACATGGCGATGTCATTTGAGGCAAGAAATTATTATTCTCGGTTACGAATAACTATTTCAAAATTCCCTCACAAAAAATTTCTTAAAAAATGTGCTTGGTTTCAGAAGTAGTGTCGTGACAATTGTCACAATCGCTGAAGAGGTTTTGAATAAATGCATAAAATATAATGGACAACTTTATAAAATATAAAAGAGACTTTAAAACATGGTATATATGCCACCATTATAAATTCATTTTTACAAATAATATCTCTTTAAAAGGCCTTACAAAAATATGTGTACCTTATATTCAATATTTTTCTTAAAAACCTTTTCCATAAAAATTAATTTTTCAAGTCAATTATTGATGGAACTGGTTTTTAGCACACTGATTTTTAAGTTAAAAATTTATAGGTGATACACTTCAACAAGCCATATGTAAAATAACATCACTTTTACATGTGTAAGTCATAATCACAACAAAACAAACGAAACGAATATTATTAAACTCTCAATGTAAATATTGTACACGTACTTAAAATGGGTGATTTTATAAGAACTATCGGAAATTAAAAAAAAAAAAAATACATAAAATTCAGAAAAATGCATGAAATATTTATTTGGATCGATAGTTAAATCGATATAATTTAATGTTTGAAGATTATTTCGTGCAAATGTTGGCCGCGGCTGCGCCTCAAGTGGTCCACCAGTCCAATTTTGGCAAACTCTTTCCAACATTTCGGCCGGTATCTCACGAATAATGTTGGCAATGTTGGCTTCCAGTGCGTCAATCGAAGCGGGCTTGTCGCTATAGACATTAGCCTTAACATAGCCCCACAAAAAATTGTCTAGAGGCGTTAAATCGCACGATCTGGGCGGCCAATTGACTGGTCCCAACCGTGAAATAAACTGTTCACCGAACTCGCCTCTCAATTGGTCCATTGTTTCGCGTGCTGTGTGGCATGTGGCACCGTCTTGTTGAAACCACATGTCATGCAAGTCAAGCTCTTCCATTTTGGGCAAAAAAAAGTTTGTTATCATCGCACGGTAGCGCTCACCATTCACAGTAACGTTGTGATTCGCATCATCTTTGAAGAAATACGGTCCAATGATGCCGCCAGCCCATAATCCGCATCAAACGGTTGTTTTTGTGGATGCATTGGTAGCTCTTGCAATGCTTCTGGCTGCTTTTCACTCCAAATACGGCAGTTCTGCTTGTTCACGTATCCATTCAACCAGAAATGAGCCTCGTCGCTGAACACAATTCTTCGATAAAAAAGTGGATCTTCATCTAACTTTTCAAGAGCCCATTCACCAAAAATTTAGCGTTGTGGTAGGTCGTTTGGCTTCAATTCTTGCACCAGCTGTATCTTATAAGGCTTCACACCCAAATCCTTCCGCAAAATTTTCCACGTAGTGGAGTAACAGAGGCCCAATTGCTGCGAACGGCGCCGAATCGATAATTCACGGTCATCACCAACACTGGCCGATACGGCTGCGATATTTTCTTCCGTTCACACTCTACGTAAGTGTGTTGGTGGTTTAATGTCCAACAATGTAAATTTGGTGCGAAATTTTTTTACAATAGCCCGAACAGAAGCCTCAGTAGGTCGATTAAACTGACCATAAAATGGAAGAAGCGCACGATGAACTTTCTTAACAGAGCACGCATTTTGGTAATAAAATTCAATAATTTGCAAGGGTTGTTCGTTTGTAAGACGATTCATGATTAAATTATAGACCAAACTGAAGATGTTTGACAGTGACACAAGATAAAAAACGTGCGTGAGCTGTCAAAACTAGTGTTGCCAAAAAGATAATAGCAAAAAAATCACTCGTTATATGCCAAGAACAACTATTTACAGCAAGTCATTTCTTAACTACTTCTTAATAATGCAGGAGGTAAAAACTATGATATTGAAAATATGTTCTTAGGTAAGCGCAACACATTACCATGTTTTCACTGGGTATATACACACATTAATATAATTGTTTTCATTTGGGAAGTTAACCGCTTAATCCCTTTGTAGCATGAAAATTGTACTTGCATAAAAATTGAAATAAAGTTTTAATTGGAGTTTGAACATCTGCAAAGAATTTTATTTACTTAACAGTACAGTTGGAAACAAATTTGCAGAGTATAGGATGCACAGCATGGGCGGAGTAACGAAGACCTTATGCCCACGATGGTATTAGCAGTAATTTGTAGCGGCGCTGTGACTGACTATGATGACTTATGCCTTCACATAAGAAGTTGCCACGTGATTAACAAAGAAATGCCTCAAAAAAACTGTAAAATAATACAGTTAGTTGAGAAAAACAGTTAACCAGAGAGAGATAGAGAGAGAGAGAAAGAGAGTGCGAGAAACAAATTCTCGAAAATCAAACAACAGCAAGCCTGACCACACTTAATAAATAATTACGATGACGCCAGAGCTGTTCTCCAGCCCAGAGCTGCTTTACGACTGATCTGCAAAGAAGTTGTTTTTCTTTATAAGCTGGCCCATATAATTTTGAAATAATAGCATTATCAAACTGGGCAGTCCTCAAACAATACCCTTCAAACACATAAAACAAACACGTTCCTACTTTTCTTAACAACTTTCATAAAATGCTTACTAGAACCTTTTGTTTTTAAATCGTCCTTATTTTATTTAAAATAGTGGGAATTAAAGTTAAATGTTTGAAAATAGTTTTTAAAAGATTCCAAGTCTACGGTAGGTCCTATAAAGTGTCGACATATAGCTAGGAAACATAAAACAGAGCTATTAGTATTTTTATAGACATTGTTTTTTAATATGTAAAAAACAATATTAAATTTTTATTTTACTATTCAAAGATTTACGTCAACAAATCTCTTAAGAGGGTGATGAAGTACTAGGAATCGTAGGGATATGTTGGAAACCTGCATATTCTAAAAAGCTTCTGATCTTTAATGGTGGAATTGTAAGGTTTACTTTTCGACTTGATAAAATAAGCCTAAGGACACTAACAATTATACATATAATGGAGCTATGGAGGCAAGTCATCTCCATCACTGAGGCACTGGAGTACAGGAAATACAGGCTACCATGTGACTGAGTAGACGGGGCTTTCCCACATTCTCATTGAAGCAACTGGTCTGATTTCTTGACAATTTATGCACTTGAGGCGAACGGTGGTTACAGTGGAAAAGATCCAAAATCAGTGTTGAGCCAGAACCTCCTTCTTTCTCTTTTGCATTACAATATTGAAAATAGGAAAAACCCTGAAAAACGCAAGTAGCATGTAAAACCTGATATTTATTGAAAGTGTTTTCCTTCACACGATAGAACTAAAAAACTTTTTGATGAGTTCAAATAGGTTTGTAGAAACGCAGAAGTATATCCGCTCAGTTGTAGTATTGTTGTGTTCATAGATGCACCAATATATACTGTTTTATACATTCTAGATATTTAGTTGTACGTTTGCCTCACATATAAATCGCATAACTTCAAGATATATGCCTCAATTTTTGAATATGTCAATCGTAATACTGACAAACCACAGATCTTTGAGTTACTGAATGAGCTGGCAAACTTTTAATTTATTTTTGTAAAAATTAGTTTGATCCTTTGAAACTCTTTCTTAAATCATATGGACAATGTGTCTTTCCAACCACAAAATACTAACTTTTATCTTAAATCAAACTATTATTTTATTAAAATATTATAGGTTTCTAATGCCTTTGCCTAAAAATTCACAATAATATTTGCACGAATTTGCATCACTTTCAACTCATTGTACAGCCGTTCATCTGCATGTTATAAATCTACACGCACATCCACACAAAAGAAAAAGCAAAAAAAAAAAAATCAATAATACAGAAACATACATGAACCCAAAATTCCAAGTAAATTAACCACTAATAATTTTATTATTGTTGTTGCATTCTTATTGCGTTCTTAGTAATGCCCTCTTATTGTTTGTTGCTGTTTCGTTTCTATTGTTGCGCAGGCATGTGTGTACATTTGACATTCAACTTGACGTTTAACTTGATATAAAACCTCACCTTATTGGGAACACTCGAGAACAAATGTTCTAGGGCAATAATAATACGCTGTAGCAGAACTCGGCAAAGAACTACGAATGGAAGTTTTTAATAAGTCAGGCAAAATAGCAGTTATTCGAAACCTACTACCAAAAGGGCCGTAAAAGATGTGGAAAAAATCAATGTTAAATACGAAAAAAATAAAAAATTTAAGAGTACAAACAGTGAGAAAAATTTATTTATAATATTAAATGTTACAAAAGTTGCACTAATAAGACTAAATACAAATCCCGAAAATCGCATCCAAGCCCACTGGGCACAGTTTTTTTTATTACATAGTAGATAAAAAAAGAAAAACAATACAAAAAAAAATTTCTGTATGAACTGATATTAAAAAAGTCATGAGTATTTATTCGGGCACGGTTTTCTCGTAATTCGGTTTTTTCAAAAAATCTCTGAAATCTTAAGCAAAAAAAAAAAAAAATCTGAAAATTTGCTGAAATGTGCTGTTCCATAGAGGCATCAATACAATTAAAAAAAGCATATCAGAAAAATTTTTTCTCCGAGCTCTCCTTGGATTGGATATCTACTCTTATATAACCAAAACTGGTTTGAGGCAAAAAAAAACTTTTCATGAAAAAATCGGTTTAAGCTATATCTCAGATATACATATATGTATATATATACATATATGTATATAAAGGGTGTTTTTTTAAGCTAGATAGAACTTTAAATTGTAAAAAGTAACACAAAAAATTAAATTTTGATGAAACATTTTTTTTGTTTGTTTCAGTATACTCTGACAAATCATCATGAATAGACTCACGCTTGAACAACGCTACGAAATTATCCAAATTTACTTTGAAAATCAGTCGTCGATTCGCGCAACTTATAGACGACTTCGTCATTTGTATGGCGTACATAAACGTCCATCTGAACAAGCCATTCGTCGAACTGTGGATAGATTTCGTACCACATACTCTCTAGAGGATGCAATAACACCAGCACGTCGAAGGAATGTGCGTACTGAAGAGAATATCGCCGCTGTAAACGAAAGTGTGAAAGAAGATCCAAATTTATCGATTCGTCGTCGGTCGCATGAATTGGGGCTCTGTCCGTCCACTACGTGGAAAATTTTGCGCAAAGATCTCGGCCTACACCCGTATAAGATCAAGCTGGTGCAGGAATTGAAGCCACGAGACCATTGTATGCGTCGTTCTTTCGCCGATTGGGCTCTAGAGCAGTTGGCAACTGACCCGTTGTTTTATCGCAAAATTGTGTTCAGCGATGAGGCGCATTTTTGGCTTAACGGGTTTGTTAATAAGCAAAATTGCCGCATATGGAGTGAGACCAATCCACAAGAGACCCTACAGACTCCATTACATCCAGAAAAATGCACTGGTTGGTGCGGTTTTCATGCTGGTGGCATCATCGGACCTCATTTCTTCAAAAATGAGGCCGGAGCTCGCGTTACGGTCAATGGAGATCGTTACCGCACCATGATCAATGATTTTTTGTTTGAAAATATAGATGACATTGATCCGGAGGAGATGTGGTTTCAACAGGATGGCGCTACGTGCCATATGGCGAACGCAACCATCGACTTACTGAAATCAAAATTTGGCGATAAGTTGATTTCGAGAAATGGACCTGTCAATTGGCCTCCAAGGTCGTGCGATTTGACACCTCTCGATTATTTCCTGTGGGGCTACGTGAAGTCACTGGTTTATGCTGATAAACCAGCAACAATTGACGCCTTGGAGGCCAGCATTGTTCGTGTTGTTCGTGACATACGGCCAGCAGTGCTCGAAAAAGTGGCCCAAAATTGGACGTCCAGAATGCGCTTCGTCAAGAACAGCCGCGGTGCCCATATGCCCGAAATCATTTTCAAATGTTAATGTCACGTATTGATCTTTCGAATAAAAAAAAATTTTGATTACAATTTAATTTTTTGTGTTATTTTTTACAATTTCAAGTTCTATCGGGCTTAAAAAAACACCCTTTATATACATATATGTATATATAGCGAAAAAATTGTTTTTGCCTTTAAATCGCCATGCTTTATAATTGTGTGCAGTTAGAAGCAAAACAAGCGTTTTTTTCAAAACTGTTCATACAAATTGGCAAATAATAATGGAATATTGGATATATCTCAGCTATATGTGAACCGATTTTACTGAATTTCATTAGCCATCCCATGATCGAGGGGGTAAAAAATAATGAAAGAAAAAAGTTTCTATGCCTAATGGTTTTCTCAGAAACGGTATTTCAACGACCGACAGGCGAACATCGCTTAATCGTCTTTCCCATTAATTCTAATTCAGAATATATGTATATACTTTATAGGATCGCAAATAAAAATTGTAGAAATTACAAACGGAATCACAAACTTATATATACCGTTAACATTTTTGTGAAGGGTATAAAAAATTAACTTGTAAGAAAACATGCGATAGTTATCTGTCTTTCAATTTTATGAGCATATATATGGAACAGTAATATGTAGATCTGCTGAGATTCATATCACTCTCAGTCGCAGCATCGGGAATAGATTGGGCCCAAGTGGGCTGGCTTTTGCAATCGCTGGCAGCCTGCTAAACCTAACCAACTATATTTATACACACATACTTATGTTAGTATTCACTTGTCTTCTACTTATTTAGCAAAAGAAAAATATGTATATATATTTGTTTGTGCATTTATTTTATGTTTCTATGTTCCTTGAACATTAGTTCATACTTATCATTTTATTGGAAATACCTCCCAAATATTACGAGAAAGTTCTCTTTTGTTAAACTTAAAGTAATACAAGTATTTACACAGAAAATATCAAACCATAAAATACATCATTTAATCATAAACACCACCAGCAAAGCAAGTGAAAGAAAATGCGTTTTGTGTCATATAAACTTTTATACAGCCAGCGTCTTATCCTGTTTTCCAACTATCAACACTTATGAGAATCTCATAAATTCTCAGCGCACTAAAAGAGCTAAAATGTTCATTAGTGCAAGCAGCAGTAGTAACAGCAATAGCGTAAGCATTCCATTCCATTTCAATTCATTTTCATTACCATTCACAGACCACACTTGTTTTTTGTTTTTCAGACAGCCTGTTATTTGGTTGTTAAATTCGTTGAAATATCTGACTTGGGCTTTGACTCACGCATACATTTTTAAAGCACTTTACGTAGCCATCTTACAAAAAAGTAGAAGCGTGGTTCCTTACTTTTACTAGTTCCATAATATTTTTGATTTATGTCTTATGCTGGCTGGCTGCCAGCAAGCATTCAGTGTTTTGCGTGTGATCTTTGCTTGAATTCGGCTTAGGTCTTTTTCTTAGCAAGCAGTAAATTTAGAAAATTTAGCTTTAATTTGCAACGCACACTTGCAAGCAAAAAGAGCCGTAAATATATGAATTGAAGAAATAAGAAATCATATCATATTATTATATGAGAAGTCAAACAAATAATGCAATTGATGATTTACGAACGTCCAAGTCAGATATTTAAACCCTAAATATATACGTGTACTGCAGTCTGATTATATGTCACGGTGTTAATCTCTTAATATGAATATTCACAAAGAAATTTCACTTTTTTCTCACCACTAAAAGTTGTTTTGGTACTTATAAATCTAAATATATATATAGCTCAAAGGTGACTGACTGACATAGTGATCTATCAACGCACAGCCCTAACCACTGGACGGATCGGGCTGAAATTTGCCATGAAGGTTGATGTTATGACGTAGGCATCCGCGAAACTTATTGGTGACACTAGGGTATCCAACACTATTGACTCACTGGAGCATCGTCGCAGTGTAGGGTGCGATACTCTGTTCTATCGTTACTACAATGGATTTTGCTCTGACGAGATTAGAGATCTTGCTCCTGAAACCTACACATTTTTACGTAACACGCGGTTATCGTCCAAGGCTCATCCATTTCTGGTCCATTGCCCGGGGTATCGTACAAGGCATTACAGAGAGAATTCGTTTTTCGGCCGCACGCTTCGCCTATGAAATAAGTTACCTGCAGACGTGTTTCCTGTCTGTTATAACGTTGGAAAATTCAAGTCAAATGTTCATAAGCACTCTCTCTTTCTCCCTCCTTACAACCTATTTTCCTAGTTCTGGTAAAATGCACTGCATATGTAAGGGTTATCCCCTGAGTACTGGTCCAAGTTCAAAAAAGTGAAGGATTTTGATTAATTATACCCCCAAGTGATTAAAATAGGGGATGAAAGTTTCTATGAAACTTTGTTGGCAAGTGAAGCCGCGGGCAAAAGCTATTTTGTTCATATAATCAAATTTTTTGTACGTAAAATTTGAAGTAAATCAACCACCAATAATTTTGTTGTTGTTGCGTTCTTATTGTTTCCTAAGCATATGTCTTATATGAGCGCAGCGATTATATTTGTAAATTTGAGTCTGGAATTTTCATTAGCAAATAACTAAAAGTGTCATGATTGAAAAACGCAATAAAGAAGTATAAATAGCAGGGATATGTTCATATGAGGGAGAGTTTTAATTTTAAACGTTGAGAGTGGCAGTCGTCATAAATCTGAAAAGTAGGCAAGTCTAGTGTGTTAATGTCAACCAATGCATAATAACTACAGTAGACTGTCCAGTCTACAATATACAGTGGTATTAAGTGTAAATAAAGTTGTGAAGTAGTTAAGGAGCGTGTAATAAACAAATGTAACATTTTGGTTTTAATTACTGGTGACAAAACGAGGCTAAATTTGTTTATTTGACCATAATAGAAGTTACGCTCCTGTCTCAAGTCATACAAAGCATCTGATTGTAAAGAGTTACAAATTATATGTGCTAACTACAGTTGAAATTACAAATCCACATCTGAAATATGCCCTAGCAGGTCCACAAACTTAGACCAACAACTCCCATCTCACGAATATATGATAGTTTAAATCCTATGAATTACAATAAAACCTTTTCAAATTCATTGCACCTAAAGAACCCTAATGTTGTGACACAACAATAACAATGGCAAATAACACCAAGTTTAACAACAATAATGTTAGTAATACGTTAGAAGAAATTAAAAACTTAACTTCCCAGCAAAAACTTCTATTGCAAAGTAATGTGTTAAATGTTAATAAACATACTCTTCACTACTTCTACTTCGGCATTTTAAGTCATTATTTTAACATGGCGATGTCATTGGAGGCAAGTACTTACTATTCTCGCTTACAAATAACTATTCCAAAATGTCATTACAAAAAAGTCATTAAAAAGCTAATTGCTTATATTTCCTTGATTTACGACTTAGTGACGACAAAAACTATCAAAACGGCTGAAGATGTTTTCTATAAATGTATAAAATGTAATGGATATCTTTGTATAATACTAAAAAGACATGACTTTAAATGATGGTATAAATACCACCCTTATAAATGCATTCTTACAAACAATATCTCTAGAAAAATACCTTTTTCTGTACTTGTGCCTTTCAAAAAGCTCTTTTCGACCATTACCACTTATATTAAATAATTTTTTTTTTAAACCTTTTCTATAAAAATTATTTTTTAACGTCATGGAATTAAGTACGGAACTGGTTTTTAAAGGGTGTTTTTTTAAGCTAGATAGAACTTTAAATTGTAAAAAGTAACACAAAAAATTAAATTTTGATGAAATATTTTTTTTGTTTGTTTCAGTATACTCTGACAAATCATCATGAATAGACTCACGCTTGAACAACGCTACGAAATTATCCAAATTTACTTTGAAAATCAGTCGTCGATTCGCGCAACTTATAGACGACTTCGTCATTTGTATGGCGTACATAATCGTCCATCTGAACAAGCCATTCGTCGAACTGTGGATAGATTTCGTACCACATACTCTCTAGAGGATGCAATAACACCAGCACGTCGAAGGAATGTGCGTACTGAAGAGAATATCGCCGCTGTAAACGAAAGTGTGGAAGAAGATCCAAATTTATCGACTCGTCGTCGGTCGCATGAATTGGGGCTCTGTCCGTCCACTACGTGGAAATTTTTGCGCAAAGATCTCGGCCTACACCCGTATAAGATCCAGTTGGTGCAGGACTTGAAGCCACGAGACCATTGTATGCGTCGTTCTTTCGCCGATTGGGCTCTAGAGCAGTTGGCAACTGAGCCGTTGTTTTATCGCAAAATTGTGTTCAGCGATGAGGCGTATTTTTGGCTTAACGGGTTTGTTAATAAGCAAAATTGCCGCAAATGGAGTGAGACCAATCCACAAGAGACCCTACAGACTCCATTACATCCAGAAAAATGCACTGTTTGGTGCGGTTTTCATGCTGGTGGCATCATCGGACCTTATTTCTTCAAAAATGAGGCCGGAGCTCGCGTTACGGTCAATGGAGATCGTTACCGCACCATGATCAATGATTTTTTGTTTGAAAATATAGATGACATTGATCCGGAGGAGATGTGGTTTCAACAGGATGGCGCTACGTGCCATACGGCGAACGCAACCATCGACTTACTGAAATCAAAATTTGGCGATAAGTTGATTTCGAGAAATGGACCTGTCAATTGGCCTCCAAGGTCGTGCGATTTGACACCTCTCGATTATTTCCTGTGGGGCTACGTGAAGTCACTGGTTTATGCTGATAAACCAGCAACAATTGACGCCTTGGAGGCCAGCATTGTTCGTGTTGTTCGTGACATACGGCCAGCAGTGCTCGAAAAAGTGGCCCAAAATTGGACGTCCAGAATGCGCTTCGTCAAGAACAGCCGCGGTGCCCATATGCCCGAAATCATTTTCAAATGTTAATGTCATGTATTGATCTTTCGAATAAAAAAAAATTTTGATTACAATTTAATTTTTTGTGTTATTTTTTACAATTTCAAGTTCTATCGGGCTTAAAAAAACACGCTTTATTAGCACTGTGATTTATCATTTTAGGATTTTATAAATTTCTAATTAATACATTTCCACCAAGCTGGCAGCGCATATGTAATGTTAACATCACCTTTACGCTGGGTATTCATAATCCTGTAAGTCATAATGATAGCAAAACAATCGACACTAATAGTAAAATTGCTAGAACAGCAAAATGTATAAAAGCAAATATTTGGCTACGATCGTACATGTGCAAGAGGTATTAAACAAGTCATTACTTAAGAAATTATAAGTAATGCAGGTGGTACATACTATGATATTGAAAAATATGTTCTTAGGTAAGTGCAACACATTACCAAGTTTTCGCTGGGTTATTACTAAACTTCGTAACTGCAAAAGTAAAGAACATCAATTTGAAGTGCTATCGAACCTCGCATGTAGATTTCTGTCATAATGGCGAATGAAATTAATATGGTTACTTGGAATGCTAGAAGCATTCGACAATGTAGACGAATTTAAAATTTTTTTGCATAAAGGTACAGTTCACTTAATGTAATTTTAATTATGTATATAAATAAACCTGTATTTGAGTATATCCCTGATTATTTACTAATGTTTTCATTTATAAGATATTCATCTTTCTGTTAGGCTTTAACTTCACAACAAAAGTTTGGAACTGTTCCAGTTCTAAAAAAATCATAATGTGGATATATGTTTACTACCAAAGACATGACACAAATCAAGTATTTCCATAAAACTTCAAGATTGTTTTGTCTGCAGAAGAGAAGGAAGTGCAGTAATTAATTTTAATTGTTAATAGTAAATTAGTGGAAAATATTGGAGTCAATATTTTTACCGAAAATATTTTTCCAGTTCATGTGGTTCAGCTAGTGTTTCTGTGTTACCAAAAAAAAAAAAAAAACCAAAAAATAAAAATGTTTTTATCTGATATACGAGTGGTGTAAATGAAAGATACCTTCTTTAGCGTGGTTTTAACTGCAGACATCAGAGCTGGAGACGTTTAAATGCAAACTGTTGGGAAAATATCCTAAACAAAAAACTCTCATAATATAACATAAGTATTATTTATCCCTGTGACCAAACATATATACTTGCTAATGCTAATAGGCAGGTATCTATACTAGATGTTTTCTCGACAAACATACCAAATGTAATTTCTCCAGCAGTTACTTTGAATATCTTTAACCCTGACTCTCAGTGCAAATGGCAAAATGTAAAACAGATTATTGCTTTTAACATTACATTTAATCCGAAAACTGAAGCGAAGAGAAGCAACGCAATATATAATGGAACAAATTTCATATGTAACAGAAGTTCAACCGAACTTCCGAATTGCGAACAATTTCCGAATCGATAGGGTTAGTACATCAGCCATTCAAAGAAGTTTTTTCTATAAAGGATTACAACTTTACAATGCTCTTCAGGGCTATGTTAAAAAGGAGCACACTATAAATCAATTAAAAAATTTTTTTTCAAATTTTATTAAATTAAAATAATAACCGTTATTTCAAGAATTATTGTTATGTTTCAAAAATTATTTATTTATTCATTAGTAACTATATTGTCTCCGTTGAAGTAATCCTCCTGAAACATAATACAGTTATGCCACCATTTTTTCCAATCCACAAACCACTTCTGAAACGTGCTTTTTAGTATCGCCAACAGCTCTTTTTTCGATTTTTCTTTAATCGCCTCGACCGTAGCAAATCGCTTTCGTTTCATCGGTGTCTTCAGTTTTTTGAAGAGAAAATTGCCAACGGGAGCCAAGTCCGGTGAATACGGTGGTTGAGGCATGACAACGGTTTTTTGGCAAAAAACTCACGCACAAACATCGATGTGTGAACTGGTGCGTTATTATGGTGCAAAATCCATGATTATTTTTTCCCCAATTCTATGCGTTTCTAACGAATTGCTTCACGCAAATGGCGCATAACTTCAAGGTAGTATTCCATATTGATCTTACGACCTTGTGGCAAGAATTCATGATGCACCACACCATTTCAGTCGAAGAAAACAGTGAGCAAAACCTTCACATTTGACCGAACATGACGTGCTTTTTTCGGTCTTGGCTCATCTGGACGCTTTCATTAGGATGATTGTCACAGCCATACACCCATGATTCGTCACCAGCTACGCCATTTTTGAGGAAATCTGTTTGCTCCTGACAATATCCATGCGATGTCCATGCGACGTTGTTTTTGCTCAAATTTGAGTAAATGTAGTAAAAGATCGAAGAGTACACCAAAACACGACTAAACTTTTTATTTGTCAAAAATAAACTGACAATCCGAAATGGCTGATATTGCCAACATACTTATATAACAGACTTGGTACACATGTCATGACATGACAAAAACAAACTGACAATCCGAAATGGCTGATATTGCCAACATACTTATATAACAGACTTGGTACACATGTCATGACATGAAAAAAATGCGTTCTAAAGTTACCTTGCAAGAAAATCGGTTGTACCTGATATTCCCCCTTGGGGAACAGGATTGCCTTCACATATTCCCAAACAGGGCACTCTGTTTTTCGGGTAAAGAGGGGAAGGGGTCCCTCGTTTGTTACAGCAAATAAAACTCTAGGAAGCCGCATGACTTATGTTGTGTTGGCTTCCGAAACCCTTTCCAAGGGTATGAATTGGCAGAACGGGGATCAGCATGGCCTCCGGGTGGTTTTGCTTACAGTTCAACCTGGACAGATCATGGTTGAGGTGCCTGCCTTGACTGAAACGTTCTGGCTGTGGTTGAAACCTAAAACGCAGGATGAGGGTGTTAGTATACTTGATAATTGTTTGGCGTTGCTTTTTCCAGGGACTAACAACCTTCGTAGGGTCTATTGCCTTTACAACAGCTACCTGTATTGTGAGAAGCCAGTGGTGATGGTTGACGCGTGAGTTGGTTTAAGGGCTGATGCTGCTAGTGGGCTTAGGCCTACCAACTCATTAAGCTTTGTCTTCCATTGATTGCTGGGAAATTGCACACAGGAGGGATTAGAAGGCCCGAACTCCTCAACAAGAAGTTGCTCATATGGCTGCAAACATGGGGCAAAAAATGCTACCTGTGTGAACCTAGTAAGCCACACGGGGGCGCTAATGAATCGTGAATAATTCACTCTGTGGAACTGGTCCATCATCAAATAAGGCCCTAAAGGCTGATGCTGATGTAAATCTTTTTCACAACTTTACCTGATATTGGAGATATTAAATCTTCTGATCATATTGATTCTGCAATAACACGATTCAAACCCCTATAAGACGCTATAGATGAAGGTATACCAAAAAAATCGTATTGTTTAAAAAGTATTAGAAAAATTACATAAAACGGCAAAAATTTTGTATCGTAATTGATTTTTATAATCTAGAGTTACTAAATAAAAGAATTTCTGAGAATATCAAAAAGGTAAAAAACATGTACTGGTCTCACCTACTGGCAAATTTAGACAAATGGTCAGCTTTATTATGGAATCTAACAAAACTTATAAAGAAAAACTGCAACTCGATAGAAGTTCTGAAACACAATGATTCTACATTCACTACAAATGCAAAAAATTTAATATTAGGGATCAAATGTTTGCATATAAGCATTCAAGTAAATACTTCAATCGTTTCGACTAGCCACTATTAACATATCTGAAGATACAAGGTAGATTGATATTGAAGCTATCTAAGCAGAAAAAAATGGTTTTTTTATTTAAACCATTTATTTCTCAACATACGATATTAGAACTTTTTTATATCATTTGCTTAATTAGGAACCCTTCAAAATACGCCTTAGTTTGGATAATCACTTATTCGTTTGACATGAATTTTTTTCCTGACCGCCATTTTTTCAAGTTTGGAAAGAGGAAAAAGTCACTAAGAGCCAAACCTGCACTATAAGGTGGATGATCAACCAATTCGAAGTATATTTCACGTAATTTTAGCATCGTATCTAATGCTGAGTGAACCGGTGCGTTGTATTAAAGAAAGATCACCTTTTGTCGTTTTTCTTCATTGCTTCAAGCAATTGATTCATTTATGCACGATAATACAACAATTCAGTGTGCATCCCAAAATACAGTGGCCATAACCTTGCCAGCCGATTTTATTGTCTTCCCCTACTTCGAAGCACTTCCAGCAGCTTGCACCCATTGTTTCGATTGATTTTTGGTTTCAGGTGTGTGATGGTGGACCCAAGTTTCTTGAACAGTTATTAATCTTAGCCAAAAATCAACAGTATTATGCTTTATCATATCCAAACACCGCTGTGATTTGGTATGTCGACCTCGTTTTTGTTCGACACTGAGCAAATGCGGCTCCTATCTTGCCGATAGCTTTTTCATATGCAAATGTTCATGCACAATATTGAACACAAGTTCATATGATATGTTTACCATGATATGTTTACCATGATATGTTTACCATGATATGTCTACCAAAAAAGCAATTGAATTCCAAAACATAATTTTAAACTTATACTACTTCCCACTTGAATTCAAAAAAGCAAAAGTTATCCCAATACGATAGCCAACTTAAAAATCAACAGCAATAATATTACTCGACTTGAAAGATGCGCCATGTCAATATTTGCAGATGATACATGAGTATTATGTTCTGTCGTTCTCTCAAAAAACATAATTTCGAATTTACAAAAAGGATATAAATGAGTTAGTAAAATATTTAAACAATTGGAAAATGCCATTAAATGCGTATAAAACCTAAGTTATGTATATACATGCAGTGGTGATGTGGGAACGAAAAGTAAAATATTTGGGATTTATTCGAGATACGGAAATGAAATTTAGAGAACATGTACAATCTATAATAAAGTGAATTTTCTGACCCACACACTATCTTTTCTATTTTGTCGTTTTATGAGTGGTATTGAAAACAAAATGCAAATTTCTAAACTAATTTTTCAGATCGTAATATTTTATGCTGCTCCCATGTGAAAAATTTCAAATCTCGCAGAACAAGTTTTTAAAACTCCTATACAATCTTCATAGATTTCTTTTTAATTTGGACCAGTACTCAGGTACATATGCAGTGCATTGTACCAGAACTAAGAAAAAAGGTTGTGAGGAGGGGAAAAATGGGAGTTTGACTTGAACTCTCCAACGTTATAACAGATAGGAAACACGTATATAGACAACTTATTCCACAGGCGAAGCGTGTGGCTGAAAAATGAATTCTCCCTGTAATGCGTGAGCTCTGGACAATGCTTAGGTGTTATGCATAAATGTGCGAGTTTCGGGAACAAAATCCCTAATCTCGTCAGAGCAAAATCAATTGTATTAACGATAGAACAGAGTAACGCCCCCAAAATAGTCTTTGAGCCACCGGCCCAAACATGAAAATTTATTTCATTTTCGGTCGGATGTAGGTTGTATAATGAAATCAGATGGAGTGATCTACGAATATCTGCTTGAAGTCTTATATATTATGAGTTGGCATTTTATACAACTCTGCTCCCTTCTTAAGCTTACTAGTGGTTAATAGTCTTTGAATTTTTCATTTTGAGTTTTCAAGATATTAAAATATCATGTGATCGTTTTACTATATATAACCCAAGGCGTTCGGATCGGACTACAGTGGAGAATGATAAATAAATGCAAAAAATCGAGCATAATTTTTTTGAAGAGCCGTGGTAGTCTCAACCTAATAAATTCATAACAACCTGTTTCATGATTCGAATGTTAACGTTGATAAAAGTCGGATAAACGCTTGTTTAAAAAGCTTGATAAACTTAACCCGTGAAAGCCATGAAAATTTTTCCCGTGCACATAACCTTAAAAAAGTCAAATTGATATTTTCAGCATTTACATATCGTGGAATCTTTTTTTTGTAAAAGCCTTGGAAGCGATGGACCGCAGATTTTCATTTCGAAAATTTTTTCGAAAAAAAAATTTGTATGTGCTTATTAAAACACCAATGTACAGTGCTGGTCGAAATAGGCTCTTTGTGTTACAATGGAAAATTCATTTGTTATGAGGACTGGTTCTAGGTAAAACTTATATACTACGTTGAAAATTCTTTCTAAAAATGTTGCTGTCTTTAAAATATGCCATATAAAGGCACAGATCTTAAAACATAAAATTGACGAATTTCGCCGCCTCTAGTATCGATGTGATTTGCATTTCGGAAACGTAATTTATCCCAGGTATTAAAAGTAGGTATTATAATTGAAGTGGATACCGTAGTTTTGACTCAAACCGAATAATAAATGGTGTTGCGCCACATGTAAAAAAAGCACTAACTGCAAGCGAAATTACAGAAATAATGACTAATATACCATTGAGTTTATTACAGTTGGATTTTGCAATAATAGTGAAAAGCTTTTTATTGGAACCATATAAAGGCCTAATATAAATATTAATTAATAGTACTATATGATAGAAAAACTTGATTTTTATACACTAGGGTATAACCATACAATCTTGATTGGCGATTTCAATCTTGGATGACACTAATTAGCAGAAAAACATGAGCTCCACAGGATTAACATTTGTAAACTTTTACAATCCAACTTATTGTACTTGTACTTCCCCCCCGGGGAACAGGTTTTGCCTTGGCGTTTCCTAACTTAGGCGCTCTGTTTTTCGGGAAAAAGAGGGGAAGGGGTCCCTCGTTTGTTGCGGCAAACAAAACTCTAGGAAGCCACATGACTTATGTTGTGTTGGCTTCCGAAACCCTTACCAAGGGTATAAATTGGCAGAACGGGGATCAGCATGACCCCCGGGAAGTTCTGCTTGCGGTTCAACCCGGGCTGATCATGGTTGAGGTGCCTACCTTGGCTGAAACGTTCTGGCTGTGGTTTAATCCTAAAACGCAGGAAGGGAGTGTTAGTATCCTTGATAATTGTTTGGTGGTGGCTTTTTTCGGGGGCTAACAATCTCCCGAGGATCTGTTGCCTATACAACAGATACGTGTACTGTAAGGAACCAGTGGTGATGGTTGACGGGTGAGTTGGTTTAAGGGCTGATGCTCTTAATGGGCTTCGGCCTACCAACTCATTAAGCCTTGTCCTCCATTGATTGCTGGGAAATTGCATACATGAGGGATTAGAAAGCCCGAACTCCTCAACAAGAAGTTGTCATATGACCGCAATCATATGACAAGAATTGCTACCTATGTGAGCCTAGCAAGCCACACGGGGGCGGTGGTGAATCGTGAAAAATTCACTTCGTGGAACTGATCCACCATCAGTTTAGGCCTTCAAGGCAGGTACTGATGTAAATCATTTTCACTGTACTTGTACTTCGAGCACTTTAATTGATTTCCTTTTTATTAGCAAAAACTCGTGTTTCCTATTATTTCATTAACTTTCTGCGTCTGTGTTTTCACGCTATGATATGTTATATAAAACAAACGATTTTAAACTCTTAAAAAGTACTCAACAGTTAAATTTGGAATATATATGGCCAAAAATATTGTATGTTTATTTAACTGTTACTTGACAAATTTCTATAGAAAATTTGTCAAATAAGTGTTTAATAAACGTACAATACTTTTTATGAATACGACAGACTTGAAATATATAGATTATATGGCTCTTAGAGATGTGTTGTCTACTATATATTGGATTTATATTTTCAGTACATTTCCAATTGACGAGCAAAAAAATTTTTCACATCACAATTTTCTAAAGATCCCTGTGGCAGATCTTGTGGAGGCTCGTCAATTCTGATGAAAACCAGAATTAAGCACTATTTGTATCGTGAAGAGTATCTCCAAGCAACACATATACATATGTATTAAATATTCACATGAAAAAAATATTATTTCCTGGATTTATTCACCTTTCCGATTTTCAGTAACAGAAAATCAATATTCACATTTTTTAACATCAACTGGGCCTCAATTGTTTGCGGTTGGCGACTAAAACGCCAAACAAACTTTTTGGGGATCAGCTTTAATTTCCCCGAAAGTTCGTGTGCTTTTTGATACTATTTCCAAAATGGGCTTAGATGTGATTTCAAGCGGACACCCCACGTATTGGTCGCCAGACTGATGAAAGATCCCAGGTGTTATAGATTTTGGAGTTGCAAAAAACTTTAATTTTGAATGGATGCAACTGGAGTCTTCATTAGATATATGATCATATCACTCTCCCACTATAATCTCTGCTTCGTTCGCCCAGGTGATCGGCTCACCGTTTAGTGACTTGGGGTTGACCGTCACTAGAGTTAATTGCCGAAAATATAAAAAATATTTGAGTACTTATTGTACGGAAAATATTACCTTGAATGATGTGTCAATTAATGATTTTTTTGAACACCTTAAACTGACCGCACGATATGTAACCACTAGCCATATAAGTTCCAGAAATGCGAACGATAGAACTTAGTCGTCAGAAATTGAACACTTCTTGTCAGAAAAAGGAGAGTTAGAAAAGAGTGGCAACTTCTCAAGTATCCCCAACTTAAAATAAGGCTAGGAAAATACATTACGTTACTAAGAAATCTTCTTGAAATCTGTAGAATGGCTTGCCAAAAAAATTATTTGGAAAACCTTGATGGTACTCCTCAATCCGTCTATTCTCTATAATTCGACAAAAAGTTTGAAAAGACCCGTTACAGGCAAGCCAGCTTTGCGAACTTCAACTAGCGACTGGGCAAGAAGAGATTCTGAAAGGCAGATGTTGTATGTTAATCATTTCAAAAACGTTTTTATTACAAATTATACCGCGGATGATGCAGCTGAATTTCCGCGTTATGCTGTTAGACCGCCTATGCCTTTGAAATTTAAGACACATAAGTCCCGGGCATAACAATGAAACCAAAGTTATTTTGGCTAGCAATTAGCTTTATTCATCAACGTCATCTCCATCAAGAGCAACGCAATCATTCCAGTGCCGCTCTAATATTTCAATGCGACTTTTGTAGAACGATTTATCTTTTGCCTTAAAATAGGCCTCAGTTTCAGCGATAACCTCTTTATTCGTGCGAAATTTCTTACCGGCGAGCATTTTTTTCAAGTCTGCGAACAGACAGTAGTCGCTGCGAGCCAAATATGGCGAATACGGTGGATATGGAAGTAACTCGAAGTTCAATTTATGTAGTTTCGCCATTGTTTTGATTGACTTGTGACACGGTGCGTAGTCCTGATGGAACAAAACTGTTTTCTTTGCCATATGCGGTCGTTTCTTTGCAATTTCGACCTTCAAGGGCTCCAACAATGTTATATTATAATCACTGATAACGGTCGATTAACATTACACCACGCACATTCCAGTTGCTGTCCACTAAGATGACGGTCGTTTTGATTCCGAAGTGAAGCGACGGATCCATGTTTTAGCCATTGTCAAATACCGATGCAAAACTTCCGGTTTGTTACGTTTAAACTTGGTCAAACACTGCTCAGAATCATCAACACGTTCTTGTTTTTGGTCAACAGTGAGCAGACGTGGCATTATATTGCTCATGCAGTATAAGCTAACTCACGCAACTTCACTTTTCGATCATTCATGGCGCTTTTCTGCGGCTTTTGATGTTTTCTGGTGTTACCGCCTCATTTGGACGTTCACTGCGTTCTGCATTATTGGTGTCTCTACGACCACGTTTGAAGTCAGCAAACCAAAGTTTTATTGTTGTTTCTGATGGAGCGGAGTCTCTATAAAACTTTTCAAGCCATTGCTTCGGTTGAACGGTATTTATTTCCATCAAGAAGCACTGTAAAATTAAAACACGAAATTTTTTTGACCCATTGTTTTGAAAATAACAAAAGTAGCGTCACTCTTAGCACAATAACTCACAAACTAATGAATAGAATATCATGAAATTTTAACAGCTGTCTTTTGAAGGTTAGTACAACTGAAAGAAGGTGACTGCAATAAAACTAGCGCCATATATGTATTAGGCCCGTCACTTTTTGGTTAATTTTTTGTGTTTAGCACTAAGATTTTGATACTTATTGTTAGTTCACATTTTGAAGATTTAATATATAAATTAAAGCTAAAGAAAAAAATCACAATTTTCAGCTCCTGTATGATAAAGAAGTAAGCACTAAAATAAAAGTGGTACAAAACAGCAAGCATTTTAAGCATCAGTATTATAGAAATCATTGGACTTCCCAACCAATAGACTGCGAATTGAAAAGGTCGGGTGAACCATGGCAATGGGGACAACACCAACTAAAGAACTTCTTGCACTTATGAGTTGGATGCCACGTGACTTAGAAGCCGCGATCAGGTTGAACGCGACAGGAGCATGATCCCACAGACCGTAGGGACACGCCAATAAAATTGAAATTGGAAAGGACCTGGTCACCGATCTAATGGAGTACCGCAGCCCAAAAGCATTCCAGTCAAGGAGTTTCGGCTACCAAATCGAGGTATTTCCCTTAGAAGCTGGAGCCTTCTATTTTTACATGAATGGATTCTGAAAGGGAAATAGGGCCACCTCCATTTGCATAGAAGAATCTAGCACTAAAATATCCTTCATACTATCAAGCTCATATATCGGCTATAAATACAGCGGCCAGATGATCATTCATTGGCAAACTCTTTCAAAAGAATACGTCAGTACGTAAATGGTAGGTTTTTTTAGAAATTATTTTTAAACGGTCATGTTGCGCCTGTTTTCTTCACTTTGCGACTAAAATTTCAAAATAAAACTATACTATGTTGCATCTCAGACCTCAAAATATCTGCAAACTGAATTTCATTTAAATTGGTTCAGCGGTTTAGCCGTGACTATTGGAAAGCGGTTCATATATAACACAGTTTCTTAGAAATTAGTTTATCGGGCGGATAGTTGGTCTGTCCGATGTCCTAAAACATGTTTATTGGCAGATTCTTTAGACACCCTCTCAAAAGAAAGATCGGTTCATAAATTGCGGAAACATAAAAAAATTATTTTTCTAAACGGTAGTTTTGCACCCTTTTTACCTCTTATGTGGCTCAAATTTCAGTATAAAAACTTTCCTATAAAGACTTCAAGGTATCTGCATGTCGAATTTCATTAAAATCGCCAATCAATGATGATAAAGGTAGCTCCTATGAAATGTCGACATATAGATAGCTGGGAAACATAGAAAGCAAGTTATTTATATTTTTTTTTTAATTGTTAATATGCATATTTAAATGCCAAATACTAAGCAATATTGTAATATTAAAAAATGTGCTCGTTGTGCGAAATAAACAGACAAATAAATAAATAAAATATATACTCGCACATGAAGATGACAATTTGTTTACCTCAAAAGTAACACTCTTTAAAAGTACTGTCATTTATAAATAAAATTCATGTGTACAAGAAAAATCGGTGGAAGAAAAAAAACTTATCAAGAGGCAGCAATGAATGAATGCGTTAAACACGTTGCTTAGAATGTTTGCTGAAGATTTTTAATAGTGCCTGTCATACTGGGACAACACACAATGCTTTTTTTTGCCTGTTTTTAGCCACTCGTACAACTTCTGTCAGGTGTTCAAAAGTGTTGTCTGCTTAAACAGTGAGAGTTAGTTGTTGCTGCAGTTTTCCTTGTTATGATAATTAAACAGTTTAAAGTTGATTTCAAAACCAATATTATCTGAATTGTCGTTTAATAAATTCGAATGGAATATTTGATTTAAATAAACTTATTCTCTTAAACGGATCTGAGATCGAAAAGCATTTATTTAAAAATTTAAAGCCTTATTTATTTTATCCTAAATATTTTTGTATATTTGCATTGTTATAAAACTTAAGCGCAACTGCGCTCAGTTTTATAACAATGACAAATTTTGTGGGCTACAAAAAAAATATTATCCAGATGACGCGTTTTCATAAAATAATCTTCAAGGCATGTGAAATGGATTTACCTGCCTTTAAGGCATAATCTGATGATGGACCAAATCTGCGGAGTGAACTATTCACGATACACCAGCGCTCCTGTGTGGCTTACATATGACGTATCTTCTCGCTATAAGTTTGTAGCCCTATAGACCAACCCCTTACTTAAGAGGTTGGGTCTTCTAATTCCTTCTGTAAGCAATTTCTCCCCCCGGGAAACAGGTTTTGCCTTGGCGTATTCCTAACTTGAGCGCTGTATTTTTCGGGGAAAAGAGGGGAAGGGGTCCCTCGTTTGGTGCGGCAAACAAAACTCTAGGAAGCCGCATGACTTATGTTGTGTTGCATACAAAATTCTCTAGAGCAAGGGGAGTATACATTGGTGGCCTTCCTTGACATAGAGGGAGCCTTTAATAATGTTGCGCCAAAAATCATTACTATGGCTTTGGAAAGGCTGAACATTCGTCAGCCGATTATAAGTCTCATATGGAGTCTACTGACTGAAAGGGTCATAACATCTAGTATGGGACGGGCCACCATATGCAGAGTGGCAAACAGGGGTACTCCGCAGGGGGGAGTTTTATCTCCCTTCCTATGGAATCTTGCCCTAAACTCATTACTGGTGGAGTTAGACTCCATGCGTTTCAAGACTGTGGCATATGCCGATGATATTGCTGTGGCGGTGTCGGGTAAATATCCGGACACCCTCTCACAGTGTTTGAATTCCGCACTGAGGATCATAGATGGGTGGAGCACCCATAGTGGTCTCAGTGTGAATCCACAAAAAAACGGAGCTTGTACTTTTCACCCGAAAATACAAGACTCCTCCTTTCGATCTGCCAACCCTAAAGGGCGTTGAGCTTAGTTTGGCAGATAGTGCCAAATACCTGGGAATCTATCTTGATTCAAAACTGTCTTGGAAGAAGAATGTCCAATTTAGAGCGGACAAGGCGGCTGTTGCCTTGTACCTGTGTCGTAAGGCCATTGGGAAGACCTGGGGTATAAATCCTTGGAATTCTTGCTGGCTATTTAACATGGTAATAAAGCCCATATTAATGTATGGGGCGCTTGTTTGGTGGACGGCTTTAGAGAAAACCACCTATTGCAGATTCATAGAAAGGAGATGACCGCAGTGGTGGTCATCTGCTTTGATGGTAACTGGTGCTTCTTGTACTACGCCAACTAAAGCACTAATTACGATGATGCATTGGCTGCCAGCTGATCTCATGGCGAAGGAAGTGGCCATGTGCTCGGCAATTAGGCTAAAAGCCAGTGAGATGTGGAAAGAAGCGACAGAAGGTCACGCTTCGATAATAGAAAGTATAACGGACCTCCCGGAGTATATTGATTACTGTGCACCAGCTCTAGTGCCCGACAAGAGATTTGACGTGATCTTATCAAGGACGGCCTCGGCAGCGAACCAAATGGGTCGCCAAGAGGACGTGCTTGAAATTTTCACAGATGGATCCAAGTCGGACATGGGAGTTGGTGGTGGTACCTTTATGCCCCAGTATCAGAAGAGGATCAGTTTTAAGCTATACGATGAGTGTAGCGTAATGCAGGCTGAAATTACAGCTATTTTGAGAGCAGCTAACTGGTTGAGGTACTATAGGGTATACGGGGTGAATATCCGAATCTGTACTGATAGTAAGGCTGCGTTAAATGCGCTTGTGGGTGTCTATACGACGTCCAGGTTGGTTCAGGAATGCCGGATATCTCTTAATGAGACAGCGAGACATTCGAGCCTGGAGCTTTTCTGGGTACCGGGGCACAGTGGAGTGCCCGGAAATATTGTGGCGGATGAGCTGGCGAAAGCCGGAGCTCGTCTACAGAGAAGGGACATTGATACGATGGTTGGAGTCCCGCTTAACAGCTGTAAAAACCAAGTGCAGCGTCAACTTGTAGGGACTGCACAGGACAGATGGTCTGGTGAGGTCACCTGCCGAGTAGCAAGGCTGACATGGCCTGCGTATGATCGTAGTAGAACTGCGGTCTTAAAGGGTTTTCCCCGTCAAAGGTTGCGTACCTTGGTGGCAGTTCTGACAGGACATTGTCTCATAGGGACGCATGCTAGGAGGTTAAATCTTCCATTTAATGATTTCTGCAGAAGTTGCGGGGATGAGGACGAGGAGGAAAGTGTTGAGCATTTCCTCTGTCGATGCCCGGCTCTCAGTTCTATGAGAGCGCTGTACTTAGGCGGACCGATGCTGCACGGGTTAGCAGATATATCGGAATGCCGAGTGAACGGACTGGATTCCTTTATCCGGCTTTCGGGTTGGTTTGAATCTGAACCGGCGGGGGAAGTGTAAGTCTCGCGGGCTGCACTTCTCCCTCAGGCAACACAACGGGACCAAAAGGACCCAAGTGGGCTGGTTTCATGAAACTGGCGGCCTGTACAACCTAACCTATGTTGTGTTGGCTTCCGAAACCCTTACCAAGAGTATAAATTGGCAGAACGGGGATCATTATGGCCCCAGGGTATTTCTGCTTGCGGTTCGACCCGGGCTGATCATGGTTGAGGTGCCTACCTTGGCTGAAACGTTCTGGCTGTGGTTTAAACCTAAAACGCAGGAAGGGAGTGTTAGTATCCTTGATAATTGTTTGGTGATGGCTTTTTTCAGGGACTAACAATCTCCCGAGGATCTGTTGCCTATACAACAGATACGTGTGCTGTAAGGAACCAGTGGTGATGGTTGACGGGTGAGTTGGTTTAAGGGCTGATGCTCTTAGTCGGCTTCGGCCTACCAACTCATTAAACCTTGTCCTTCATTGATTGCTGGGAAATTGCATACAGGAGGGATTAGAAGGCTCGAACTCCTCAACAAGAAGTTGCTCATATGACCGCAATCATATGGCAAGAATTGCTACTTGTGTGAGCCTGGTAAGCTACACGGGGGCGCTGGTGCATCGTGTATAATTCACTCCGTGTAATTGGTCCATCATCAGATTAGGCCTCAAGGCAGGTGCTGATGTAAATCTTTTCACAACTGTAAGCAATTTCCCGCCAGACATGGCGTAATGAGTTGGTGGACCGAATCCCATTAGGAGCATTAGCCTTTTACCAACTCACCGGTCTAGCCATCACTCCTGGTTCCTTAACATACAGGTATCGGTTGCAAGAGAACAGCACCTCGGGTGGTTGTTAGCCCACGAAAACCAGCCTGCACTATAGTTATCATGGATACTAATTTCCCTTCCTGTGATTTTAGGCTTAAACCATTGTCAGAACGTGTCTGCCAAGGTAGGCACCTGAACCATGATCAGCACCGCATGATATGCAAAGCATTTCCTAAAGTTTTGTTTGCTACAAAAAACGAGGCACTCCTTCCCCACTATGCCCCAGAAAACAGAATGCCCTGGTTTGCTCTATGCTGAGGCAAAACCTGTTCCCCGGGGGAATCTTTAAGGCCTGTGATATATATGCTGTGATGAACTAATTATTCATCTAGTATGGTGCACTAATAAGACGTATTTGAATCTAGCACTGTAAAGTTCCGCCAAGAGAAGACCTGAACTGTAAAAGGCAATTTAACGTATACACATAAATAATTTAATATCTGATTGGGTAGAATGAGGAATAAATAACTCGTAACTGTTCTGCTAACGTTATTGTTTTTGAGAGTTCATTCTTAGTTTTTTTTTATCTATAAAAGAGTTCCTTACGAACAAAATAACTAACATGGGTTAAGTATACCTGCTTAAGCCCAGTTCAGGCTATTATACTGTGTATTAATACTTGTCAAAAATTCAAATAATACGTGCAAGTCTGATAGTCTGAATGTAATCCGTCATACATACGAAAAAAAAAAAAGATAAAAATTTGACATCCCATACGACTTTTTTGTTTTTTGAAACTTTTCAAAACGATAATACTTTTCATTGGATCAGGGTTGTGTTTTTTAGGAAACCAGGTGTAAAAAGATTTACTAGCTGACTATTTATTAGCCGATGGTGTGCCGTCACCGATAGTATTTTTTGTCGTTATAAGAAAGCTCGAAATTTGGGATTTAGCTGTCCTGTGTAAATGTATTTTGCTCATGCTATATGTAGAACATAAAATGTTTTGGTGCTTTTAAATTTGGATCTGTTTTACATAATTATTATATTAGCTGCTAAAGATTTTCCAACGCCGGCACGTCTACCGCCTACGACGAAGAGCTCACCTGCCGCCGTGTGAAGTTTTATGTTGGCACATCTCTTTGCTGAATAAATAAAAGAATATGAACAGCTGTTTTCTTTTCTACTCAAATTTTTTGGTTTATATCAAGTGTGATGGTGTGAATGCAAAATCTAGTTTACGTTAGACTTTTATCTCACAAAATCGAAAGAAAGTGTTTATACTTGTATAATAGTCTGATCGGGCCTTTAGTACTGCAGACTGCTTACTTATTTGTACTTTTTTCATACATTTATGGTATTCAAATGGTGCTCAAGTCATAAATCTTAAAACAAAAGCAGGAAAAAATCTGACTGCTGTGAGCATGCTGTTATAACGTAGTGTATTTTACAATATTATATGATGATAAGTTGCTATCATTCGTCTAGCTCAAGTTAAATCCTGGCTAAAGCCAAGAAATATTTTTATTTATAATTATAACAAACATATTTTTATTTATAATTATAACAACAAAGAAGACAGGAAAAAATAATTGAATACACTAAAGCTGGGGGACAACTAGCTGTTTCGCAGACGCTACACTGCTCATCAGCACCCACTAGGATTCGAACTCAGTACCATGTAAACATGATGTATTTTTAATACGGCCGCTTAACCAACTCAGCCACTGAACTCATATTTATTTTTTCGTCTATATTTGTCTCATATTATCACAGCAAACTGGGTTTATAACAAATTGCATACAAAATTTTAATAATTTTTTATTTAAATAGACGAATGGACTAACAAATTTGTATAATTTGAAATAATATTTTTATTCGTATTGAAGAATAATTACTCAGTTTAACTACCGTCTTTTACTCATTTTCTTAACCCCAGTGGGAATATTTACTTTTACTGTTCAAAAAAACTTTACACAAACATTTTGTTATCAATAAGAGAGATTATTTTTAGGTTTTTATTTATTACATGTCATCAACACACAACGCAAATAATAATTTGCAAATTAAATATTAATGAAAATTTTACAAATAAAGCTATTTTAAATTTGAAATTAACAAATATTTATTATTTGTTATATTGAGGAAGTGCTCCTGAATGAAGGACCAAATGAAAAGATATTATTTTCGATGTTCTAAATTAAATATAAAAAATATTTTAAAACAAATATTACAAAGAAAATATATTACAAATTACTTTTAGTTATATACTTCATGCCCTTTGAATTGTCTCTAATAAGACCTTCAAATACCGAACTTGAAAAGTTTCAAAATTAGCAAGTACGAGTAAACACTCTACTTTCAGATGTAGTTTTTTAAAATCTAAATATACCTGCAAATAGTGGAAAGCATACAAATTTATTTGTAATTTAGTAATGCAAGTTAAAGTACATTGTCATAACGAAAACAAATAATAAAAGCTGGGAATATCTTGCTGATTTTTTAATAATTAGCATACCAATTTGAAACCTATCTGATCCATTTGCTGTCCTGCAAACAGCAAATGGATTAGAAATGTGGCCAATAAAATTTTTTTAATGAACCTTGGCTTCAAAATCTGAATAATGAGAAATAAAATGTTGTAGTTGGTACTCATATTTGACCAACAGTTGTAGTACATGTTAATGTTCTTCCTCTTTTATCGCAATCAATTGTTGTGTTTAAGCTTAGAACTGCACTATTTTCAATATATTGCATATGCTTTGTTTGTATATGCCGCTTAAAAGTATGAATATTGCTGAACAATTGTAAGCACAATTCTTCGCAACAACGAAATTGTTCTCTATGAGGAGAGTGAATGATAAAGTTTTAAATGCATAAGAGCTTTAACTCAAGAGAATCTTTGTACATTTAAACACTTCGTATCTGTTAATTTTATTAACCTAACCGTTCTTGTTTATGGTTTTGCTTATAATAGCTCAAATTGAAAATAGTTATTCACTTATACATACGTAGTTAAATTAAAGAAATTTCTTTGACTAAAAAGAATTATCCGAATTTAAGAACATTTCTTCAATTATTACGGCGTTAATTCAATATTATTACATATACATTTTTAGTTGTCAGCAAGATTGAGGCTTGTTTCCTGTACCAAACTTTACAAACTGTTTTCCGAAAACTTCACAAATAATATTACTATTTTCCAAAAACTTACGACAGAATTTTTTTTTTTGTTTCAGCTTAAACTTTTTATTTCTTTACAGCAATATAAATTATGTACTTACCATTAAAGAAGTTTCTCCAATTTTACATCCTTTTTACTTAAAAACGAAAATTCTTCAATAGTTTTCCAATTTTAATACAAAAAACTATTTTTACTTTACTGACATTTTAACAAATTTGTATTCAAAACAACACTTTTTACTACCTTAATGCTCTTTTTCTTCATTTGGGTGATTTTCATTGACAAAACTTAGTCAAACAAACAAAAAATTTATTCAATCTAATATTCTTTTTACATGTTAATTTAAATATTTTGATGCGTTGTTTGCTTTACGATGCGTTTTTAACAAATATTTTTTCAAATTTATAGATTATACTTATATATATATTACAAAATCCATTGTTGTTGAATTTAAAAAAATTATTTATTTGAATTAATTTTGTTCAGATTTGAAAAATAATCCTTTAATTTTAATATTCTTTTATTCAGTAGTGTTTTTTCTGCCGTTCACACACGTTTCAGTGTCGTCCGCGTCTTATGCATGTTTTGTTTGTGAAATAGTTTTTGTTTTCTCTGTGACAAATAAGTTAAAGTGTTGAACAAGAATATTCCAATAAATCAGTAGAAAAATAACAACAAAACTTCATATTAATCTTAAAATTAAAAAATCAATAACACTTTACACAAACAAATAATATATATGTACATATAAACTCTAAATAATTTAAAAAGGAAAAAAAAAATATTAAACAATCATGCACAACTATTGCATTCAAACCAACTGTAAATTCTTCAACCCTACATACATACATCATTGCAACCCAATAAACCATTAAGCAGCAGCCAACGGAAAATAAATTTTTTTTTAATACAATTACATAATAATAATAAACACGCCCGAAAAATAACGCATCAATATGAGTACATGACCAGATCAGGGCTTTTATGGCTCTAGTGTAGTTATTGCTCTCCACTTCCCATGCTTCCTTCCATAACTAAAAATTAAATTGCAATGTTGAGGATGTTGGCTCAATTGTTGTTGACTGTACAGTGTTGAAGGTATATACACTGAATGCTTTTCAGTCAAATCAGCAACAATTCATCCCGGTTTCATCAGCATAGTAAAATTAACGTTTGTCCCTTGAGCTTCCATCGTAAAGTCAGGTAAATTTAAAATTGATTATTGTAATATACGTGGGCTGAGAACGAATTTTTTCTCTATTTATGCTCACACTTGTCTCCATCGGCCGGATGTTTTCACCTTGTGTGAGACCCAGGTATCTGAGAATGCTGATCCACAGGATTTTCATATACCTGGGTATCAACTCCTATCCCTATTTAATTTCCATCGGGGCCTTGTAATTTACGTTCGCAATGAAGTTGCGTTCCAATGCCAGCAACCATTAGGTATGCATGATGCCGAATTTACCTGTCTTTGGGTTAAATTCAAAATCAGGTCACACTTTTTGCATTTCGGGTTTCTATATAGAAGTCTTAATACGGGGAGGGATGCTACCATTTCTGGTTTCGATACACTCTCTGACTCCATATCGAAAATCCTAGAGGATTGTCCGAGCAGTGAAATCGTTGTTGCTGGCGATTTCAATGTTCACAACTCATCTTGGCTTCGTCATTCGAGTCATACAACTCCAGAAGGCCAATATGTATGTGCTGCGCACAACCACCTAGCGCAATTAGTGAATGAGCCAACGTGTTTCCATGTGTTGAAGGGCACCATTCAAACACACTTGACCTATTCCTGACTTCACACCCTGAAAAGTATGAAGTCAAAGTTAGTGCACCTCTCAGCAATTCGGATCATTGCAGCATTTCTGCCTCTTTTTCTATCTCTGAACTTCGTAACGTTTCGAAATCAGCTACGAAACGTTCAATATTTATTTACGAAAAGGCGCGTTGGGCTGAGCTCAATCAATTTTATGAGCATTTTAATTGGAAACTTTGCTTTCTAGATAACGACATAAATGCATCAGCAAAAATGGTCAAGAATATTATATTGCTAGGGATGAAATCATTCATCCCATCCAAGCAGATTTCGGTTAAACCAAGAGTGAAATCCTGGTTTAATCAGACGTGCAAAAACGCAGTCAGATCCAGAGAGGAAGCATTCAGTAATTGGCGTTTAAACAAAAACCCAGAGACTGATTTGCTACGCAAAAAGGCAAGATCTTCGTGTGCCAAGGTACTTAGGCGTGAAAAGTTTCTTCACGAACAGCGTCTTCGTGTCAAGGTCCTTACAGCTCCCCGGGGCAGTAAGACCTTTTGGTCGTTCGTTAAGAGGGTAAAGAACAATACTAGTTCATCAATCCCAACTCTCTTAAAGAAGGACCAAGCATTCACCGACCCGGTTGACAAAGCTAACCTGTTGGCTGAAATTTTTGCAAGCAACTCCTGCTTGCCGAAAAGCAGTCAACCACTTCCCGAGCTCGAAAGAGTATCTGTAACTATGCCAAAGATATTCTTCCGGGCACGAGCAGTTAAAAGGGTTTTGGCAGACTTCGACATAAACAAAACTCCTGGACCGGATGGCATTCCAGCACTGGTCTTGAAGCAGTGTTCTTCTACGCTTGCGCGTCCATTAGCACGCCTCTTCAGCATACTTTATCATTTTGGTGAATTTCCATCAAGCTGGAAGGTTGCTAATGTAACACCAATACCCAAAAAGGGTGAGGCAAATAACCCTGAAAATTACCGCCCAATTGCAATTTGCTCTACACTTTCGAAAGTAATGGAAAACATGGTTAACCATCACCTTATGAAGTATCTAGAGTCGCATAAACTACTTTGCGATCGTCAATATGGATTTCGTAAGGGTCGTTCTACTAGCAATCTTATGGCATATCTCTCAGAGAAATGGTGCCACTCAATCCATCATTTCGGTGAAAGTAGGGTGGTGGCTCTGGATATTCCAAAAGCGTTTGACAGAGTATGGCATGGTGCACTACTGGCAAAACTTACTATTTTTGGTGTCGGTGATGACTTCTCTTGGTTTATATCGAGTTTTCTTAGAGACCTCACTATGCGAGTTTTTATAGATGGGGTCTCATCAAATATATATATATATATATATATATATATATATATATATATATATATATATATATATATATATATATATATATATATATATATATATATATATATATATATATATATATATATATATATATATATATATATATATATATATATATATATATATATCATAATTATAGCCACAAAATGCTTACGAGTATGGTATTGCTTTAGCTTTTGCAACTTGTAAAACGTAATACGAGTATATATAATATACTCGTAATATAATTTTAAAGCTGCCCTACGCTACTAAAATAATTTTACTTTAATTCAAAAATTCCTTAAGAGAAACTTTTAATATTTTTTGTTTGACATGTATCATATTTAGTTTTCTCCCACTTAAACCAAAAATGAATATTTATACTTAGATATTTTATATAAAACAATATAAGTATATGTTCATGATTTAGTTTGCAACCATGTGAAATCAAAGCCAATCATCTTGAAAAAAAACCAACATTTTGTACATTTCAGTTAAAAAATTCCATTATTTTTATATTCATCACGTTTTTGTGGCAGCAACTAACAGGAGTCAAAGTGGCACCTGTTTTTTTTTATTTATATATTTCTTATTAGCAATGTTTTTAAAATTTCATGTACAGTATTTAAAGTGTATTTTACAATAATGGATGTTTTGTGCATTTAACAACTAATTACTCATGAAATGATTGGCATAACTTTCATGTTCATAAAGCTGAAGTGAAGCCTTTTAGTATGGATTTTAGATTGAGATTAGAAAGGAGCTATTAAATTATGTCAAAATATTTTTTATTATATTATTATCCAAATTCTTTTCTCTTTTTTCAATTTTCTCTAGTCTAAAGACGTTTTGCTGAAACTTGTGCTATGTCATTAGAGTGCAAATGCTTTTTGGAAAAAGCTGATCGCATTCCATGCATGCATAAAACATCAGGACGCTCCTGAGAGCTGAATAGTGAGCCCTGCGAGACGCGAGTGAGTGACCCTGTGCAACGATCACTGCCTTGCACTCGGTGCGGCAATATGTAATATTGGAAACTGTCTGAATGCTGCGGGAAGAATCTAGGCCCGGTTACTGTTGAAGATTTTGAGAGAAAGAGATCATTTGGGCATAGGATGAGTCGGACAGTTAACTAGTCGTCAAGGCCTTGGACAGTGACAGATTTTTACCCAGTACAGCGCTGCAGTTCTACACTAGGCTCAATAGTCTAGGAATTTAGGACCTGGGTCCCTGGTCCTAAATAAAAATAAAAAATAAAATTTGTACAGCTTTTCTGCATCCAAAGTGAATTTTAAAAACTGGTCCACAAATGCCGAAGTTCTTTAATAATGAGTTTTTGAGGCGGGCGTATTGCGGCAACCTCCGTCACCTTCAGTTTTAAAGAACACAGTTTTGTCGATATTTTTCATATAAAAAAATAATTTTGAAAATTGGCCCACAAATGACGAAGCTAGTTGATAATTACTTCTGAGAAGGGCAATCACGCCACCAATTTTCTAAAACAGGGAAAAAATTATTGACCTTTTCCATATACAAACGGAATTTGAAAATTGCTCCATAAACATAGAGTTAATTAACAATCAATTATTGGGGTGGCCAATTTGCGATAACTTCATCCCGCAAAAGTAACCTTAGTCGTTTTGTATATGCAAGATAAATTGTGAAAATTGGTTCAAAAATGAAGTTGCTTCATAATCAATTATTAGAGCTAGCAATTTTTCTCCCCTCCCTCTTTTTGCCAAAAAAAAATAAAAAATAGTAGATGCTTTCTGTATCCATAAAGAGTTTTAAAAAATGGTCCACAAACTGTGACGTTATTTGCAAATTAATTTTGGGGCGTGTTCAATTTTGATGAGATATCTTTTATATGAAAAAATAATTTTTAAAATTGGTCCACAAATAACCAAGTTATTTCATAATCAATTATGGGGAGGGCGATTTGGTACACACCCCCAATTTAAAAAAAAGTATATAAAGAAAATTATTGACCTCTTCCATACACAAAAGCAATTTTGAAAATTGCTCCATAAATACTGAAGTTATTTGACAATAAATTTTTTAGGTGGGCAATTGGCGCTAACTTGATCCCTCCAAAATAAACTTAGTTGTTTTAGTCGTTTTGCATATGCACAAAAATTGAAATTTGGTTAAAAAATGGAGAAGTTATGCTCATTTATATTAAAAAATCTGTTAAAAACTTTTTAAAAAAAATACCATAATTTAAAATAGGGGGGCGTAAAAGAAGGCGTGGTTGCAAAAAAAAGTAGCCTATAATTCGCACAAGTGCTCCAGTCAATTACTGTGAAAATTTCAAAAAGACTGGTCCAGCGGTCTGGCAGATCTTAAGGTATAGATATATATATATATATTTATGCATTCAGTTCCCTTTCTGGTCATTTTTTACGCGTTTAGACCCCTTTTGGGTCATTTGGGTTCTTTTAGGTCAGACCTGAAATGGTTTATATATCTTGGGATCCCTTTCAGGTCAGATCCCTTTCAGGTCATTTTTTCAGATTTTTTTGTTTTAATTGTTATATACTCCAGAACGTCAGTATATCAATAAAAATTCTTAATTTTTCGTATATATGCGTTATTAACCTATTATTTATTGATTTTAAGATAGCAAATTTTTATGAAGAGGTACCGTACGTTCTTATAAAATAAGCGAGTTTTAAAAGGTTTTGACGTTTTTTTTCTTGATATGACGGCGTTGAACAAATCTTGCGCATGGAGCTTTGGTGTATTATTTTTAACACTTGTGAAAACGGAGCATTTGATACTTCAAAAGTTTGTTCCATTAAAAACTGCTTTCTTGTTTATTGATAATTATAGATCACACACCATTTTCATCGAGAGTGCAATTGAATTAATTAAGTATGTACATATGTATGTATGTTTCATAAGTTGGTGTGCATTTTATTATGTTTTCATATTAATAACAATCTTGGAAGAAAAGTGCATCCAAAATTGCTTTTTACATAGACGTATTAAAAATGTCGAATACGTACAGATTTTATTCTTTCACAAGGAAAGTCAAAACTTCGAACATACGTACATACATACATAAGTATGGATATTATGTATATTTTTTAATTTTTTGCCAGCATGTGGTATTTTTCATGTTCGCCGCATTTATTTTACAAGTTTTGATCATCCACATACAACCACTGCCGGCTGGTACAAATAGAAAAAAACTATTAAAAACGGTACTTGATAATCGGACTTCAGCTGCTGTTAGAAGTCCTTCGTTGGATTAGCTGCTCTGAATCAAATAGAAATGAATATCATAATTGATCCTTAAACGACGGACCTACACATGTAAAAAGTGAATTCTCTCAAGCAGAGCGAGTGTTTATAGCCTGTTATTAACATATTTATTCCTTTCTAGTTTCACAAAGAGTGGCAGTCGTAAAGCAGCTTTGGGCTAGGGAACAGCTCTCGCGTCATCGTAATTATTTCTTAAGTGCGGTCAGGCTTGTCGTTGTTGTTTGGCCTTCAAGAGTTTTGCGTTTCACTCTCTGCCTCAACTAACTGTATAAGTTTACAGTTTTTTTGAGGCACTTCGTTGCTAACCATGCGGTAACTTCCTATGCGAAGGCATATGGGTCGGTACAGCTAGTCACAGCGCCGCAAAAAACTACTGTTAACACCATCGTGGGCATAAGGTCTGTGTTTCTCCGCCCACGCTGTGCATCCTCTACTTTGCAAATCTATATGCAAATGTATAGTTAGAAACACAATACAAAGTGTGGGCCATAAATCGCCTGACATATCCCAAGTTTTTTAAATTGCATTTAGAATTTTATTAACATCGTTTGGATATTTTAAAAAGGACTTGTAAGGAGAGTAACATATTGAAATATTGTTCAAATGCAACTATACTTTTCTATTGTATTGAAATATTATAAGCATCAATAATAAATTTAATCTTTGTCTTATTCGGATTCTTCAAATGTTGGTGTTTTTTAAAAAGAAGTTATTTAAGAAGAATTAAATACGATTGAAAGCGTTCTGGCCTTAATTATAAACACAAAATTTATTGACAAATGCATTCGATCCAAAGGATAAAAAAACTTATTCATCAAATTGTTTTGCCAGAAACCCCAGAAGAAGTCAAAACCAAATAAAGAAACGATATAAAAAACTATTTTCATTTCATTTATTTACAAAAATATGCAATACAAAGCCTCAAGGGCCAATATAATTATATTACATTACAGCAGCATAGCCTGAGTTACTCAGGCTGAGTATACAAAAATGTTTAAAACAAAAAATAATAAATATATTAAATAACTAATAAAAATAAAAAAACTAAATCAAGAATACCAGTTCCCCAGCTGAAAAACTAAGAAAGAAAACATTAGCGCGGAATGAACACGTCCAAATCAGTGGGACAACCAAAGAGAGAATACTTGTCGAATAAGTTATGTGAATTTTATTAATCTTGGGAATTTCGACAAAATAATTTCGCTACAACTTTTTTTACATACATATATTTTTCTTTACATACGTACATTAAATTTAACAACCGATTTTGTGTCAGGCACGAAAAGTGATAAACATACCTTTTATTAATTTATTACTCGACATACATATGTATATAAATCAGTCTAGAATATATCTACTTTGTGAACTGAACGTAGTTGCCCTCGAAAAATATTGAATAATTATTCGAGCTTCCTATATTCCATAAACTTTTTTTGTCAAAACAACATGAAAAAAGCTGATAAAGTGAGCATATTCTTGTTGTACTGAGGAAAAATGGAAACAAAACTTTCGTATAAATACATACTTAAATACCAAATAACTACATATTTAGACGATAGTTTTTTAATCATATTCATATTTTATTTATTTTTAAAACTAACTTTTAAAAGCTCTGTAATTTTTACGTACGATGAGTGAAAAAATTTTGAAGAAAAGGAGTTGTAAAAAGATGCATGCACGTTGTTTTGGTTATTGACCAAAAATAGACCCTGAGTAAAAATCATGAACCAAATTGTTTGGAAAAGAAAGTAAGAGAGAGAAAAAACGCATAGTTTCTGTTTCCACGTTTCTTTTGTATTTCTTTTAACATTCAGTTTCTTCAAACAATTTCATTCATCGCACTTCTTTTTTGTACAAAAAATTTCTGAGAATTCGATATTAAAATCCTGGGTACTACAATACATATGTAGACACATCGATATGTATCGTGATATAAATTGCAAAGTGGATTCATAATTTTTCCAACATTTTTTAAGTATAAAAACTTTAGTAAATAATAAAAAAGTAATTACAATTGTATTGAAAAACGAAACTACCCTAGAAACCAATTTTTTGGTTGTTCACAATTGGTTACCTTTTCACAAGTTGTTATATTTTACCGAAAGTTTTAATTTGATATGTGGCCTTTTTCCATTTTATATAACGATACATATGTATGTACATACATATAAATATATCTACATATGTACATATGATGGAAAGATATACACTTATGTAAATACATTCATAGGTATACATATATGTACATGATATGTCTTAATATACCCAGCTAGCAAACGTCGCCAGTCGACGATCCCAACTCTCTTCATGAGATTTCCAGTAAACTTGAAAATGGTAGCTGGGTATATATGTATGTACATATACATGCATATTTTGTGCAAATATAATTATTTCTCTGCACGTGTAAGTATGTATATTTATTTAAAATATTAATAAAGAACAATAAGCCTTTATTATGACGCCGCGCTCTTTATTTCAGGGTTTTAAGTAAAACATGTGTGCAGCAAGGCGCATACATGCCTATTTTCATATCGGCTTGCATTCCACTTTCAAAGATAATGGCTTTGCCACCTAAATATTAAAGAATAATAAGTTATACTCCGATAATATAATATATAAATACGTAACTTGCATATAGGTTCCTTTCTAAAACATGACAAGCACATTTTCATATATTTTGATCCAATAAGAACTGTACAATATACACACGTAATTGTATCTTCAATTTCTATGTTTTCCACGTTTTGCAATTTAGTTGATATTGCTGTGGCCAGATATGTTACGAGCATTATGTATTGTAATTGCAAAGAATTACTTTACAAATTATAAACATTCGAAGCTTCCATACTCTTGTGTGTTTAAAATTTTCCTCTTTTACAAAATTTTCTTGACTGCACTTGTTGAATTAGACAATGTTCGATGAAATAAAAATGCCGCCAGATTTATTTAAACGAATTCAAACAGAGTTACCAGCTTTCAAAATAATGTCAATTGTACTATATATAGGAAATCTCATTTAGAAATACACATAGTTCATATTGCTGGTATAAAAATGTTTATAAAATTGAAAAATATAAGACAAAATACTTTTCTTTTAAATAATTTTATTATACATGCTATGGTACTTTTATATATATATATATATATATATATATATATATATATATATATATATATATATATATACATATAAAAATGGAATAAAAGTTTATCTATGTATGTACGTACTCACATAACTTTGGGTTTGACAAAATTCAGAATTTTAGGAAATATTCGTTAATTGTTAAAAATTGCAAATGCCGTTTTTTCCATATACAACATTAATCTACATAAGTATTATCTATATAAGCCGATAGCGATTATCAGAACACACAAATTGTTAAAAACTTACTTACGTCCGTTGCTTTTCACTTTTGTGAATCAATGCAAAATAATGTGTATGCGCCAAAAACGAAAATTTTCTTGTGTTCTTGTACATATGATTTCAAATCTGAATTGTGTATAACTAATTTTTACCGGAAAAGCTACAAGTATTTTCTTTCATAAATTTATATTAAAACAAAAACGAATTGTATAATTCCATTGCTTTAGTACCATTCACTGATAAAGCTACCTTGAAACAATTGAGCCGTTTCAAACTATTCTTTTGCACTTTGTCCGCTTTTATATTTAGACAAATGATGAGCACACATTTTTTGATTCTCTTTTGCTCTTGCCTGAACGTTTCACATTTGAGAAATTTATACACAGGCAGAAATTTATCGTTTCTCTCTTATTTCTATTTCATAGTTGCTTTATTTTAAGCCATGATGCAACTATTGGGTGGCAGCATTATAGTTGTTGTACTATATACATAATATTTTGTTTGAGAAGAGAGTGAAAAGAGGTACAGTACAAACTTGACCGTACTGTCAAGTTTAAAATTAAACGTCAAAAAATATTAAAATTTGAATGCAAAAAAACTTAAACTCGACTACACAAAGCAATCATGTATGAATTTAACTGCAGGTTCAAAAGGAAATTGAAGAAAAACTGATGTATGGAAACTGTATGGTATGAGAAGAATGAAATGAAACACCAACCGGGGTTGTCGTTTTTGGTAATTTTCAACCAATATTGATAACATTTTTCTTCGTATACGAATATATTTTTCACTTTGCTTCCTTTTTTCACAAAAGAAATAGAGATATAAATATTTTTTATGCTTAATCAAACCGCGTTTTTAAAATTGTTTACCACTGCTGCTTATCTACTCATCATACGTTAAGGGCGGGTCAATTTTCAATGCAGGTAGACGGCTATTGTGTTCAGGGAATTTGCTCACCATATGAAGTTCATAGGACATAAATTGTTTTATGAATTGTTATACCCTCTATTCTGTTTAATAATTTTTTTTTTTTTATTTCTACAATGAAGGTAAATTGTTATACATTTCTAAACATTACTCGTATTACAATCAAACATTTTCTTGAATTTATTGAGATGACAAAATTTACACATACATTCACAATGTTTGAATAAAATCAAAAAATTTAGATATTCGTGCAAACATGCTTCAAATATTTGTACAAGCTAGCAAACACCCCCATAGACAAACAAAAATGTTTGTACGTACCTAAAATTTTCACATGTTTGGCAAGCAGTTTGTGTGTCCATTTTACCCATTATACATTCATACAACTGCAAGTTGCGAGCTCACTTGCAAGTGATTTCGGTTGCCAGTGTTTTTTTCACGTGCAAAAGCAACAAGTGTGTTGCCCATAGATTTTTAATTTTAATGAGTGTTTTACAAAAAAAAAAAAAATCTTAAAATATTGATATTTTTAGTTATATGCAAAAAAATATAACTGATTTTTTTGTTTGGTATATAAATTTATTATCTATATTGTGAAAAATTTATATACGTAATATAATTTCTTTGTAATATTGCTATGCTAAAACTTTAACAGCACATACATTAAAAGCACATGTAGTACAAACGTACAACGTTTGCTTTCTACGACATTTTGAAAACTAAAATTGCCAATTGCAAGTGATTTCATTATTTTTTCGATGCATTAGTCGATAATACGTACATACAACTTGTGACAAGTTACCTGCATACGTAATCTCAATGTTAATATAGGAATATAAACTTTTATATTAATTGAAGTTTATTATAGCTTAGTAATAATTTTTTAATATGCATACATACTTATAAGGCTTACATTTGCTTTCCTGCTATTTATTATTTTTCAAAATACATACACACATACATAAACTGCAATATTCATTTGTGTGGTAATGCAAATTAAAATAAATTTAAATGTTTTCCTACGTGAAACAAAATATATTATTTGATTATATTTTTGCATATATGGCAACTTTTTGAAGAATTTTAGTTAAAGTAATTTTTTGTAGTGGCAACAGTGCATAAAAAAGAGACACTATCAAAGCAAATTAATAACGGGTGGAATTGAGAGCACAGCTGATTACTCTTTTAGTAGTTTCGTCATTGCCGGATATCAATGGAATAATTAAAGAAACTTGAAAAATAATTTAAAACATTTTTTTTTTAATTATGTATTCTAGCTTGTGAGCCAGATACGATCCAGAATTCTCCCCAATCGAGCTGGCCGTTTTCACCTTTCCAAGCTCTATGATATGAGACTTTAATTTTCAGGAAATAGTTTCGTTTTACGAAATAATCAAACGATTTTTTTTTTCTTGCAAATATTCTTTTATTATATTTTTTGAATTCCTTTTTGTGTTTATATTTTTTCCCTGACATTTGCAAAAGATTTTTTTTGCAATGTTGAACTTATTTTTCCACTGCATTTACCTGGTATGAATTCGCCGTGGACACAAAAAAGTTCATTAATGTGCTAGAACACACGAAAACTATATTTAGTCCGATCTTTTCATCAAATAGGAGACTAATTTATCTGCCGTAATATGTATACACAGCAGTGTGTGTATTAATGGCTATGTTTCAAATTTTTGACATTATACGGGAAGTAAATATATTTGCAAATATATTAAAAAACAGTTTTCATATAATTTCCTAATTTCTTTTTGTTATTATTTGTAACTTTTTGCAGTAATATGCATATGTTTCATTATCGTTACTGCGTGTTTTAAAAGCTCTGTCTTACCAAAATAGGACGCTTCAATTTGACAGCTTGTTCTTTCTTTAATATTTTGATGCATGAAAAAGCTACAACAATAGTCTGCGAAGAAAAGTCTGAAAATTAAAATAAATTGCAAAGCAGAGCTAAATTATATATTTTAGCACGTACATTTTGCAATAAAAATCGAGGGTCTCACACTACCACAAAAACTGGCAATGCTTAACAGACGGAATAAAAATGATAACAAACGTTACTACACAACTTTAAAATTAAACTTTCAAATGTATATTTTGACATTATCTCTGAACATCTTTTTTTGCCTAATATAGCAACAAATGACAGTAAATATATTTTAGGAAAAAAAACTCGTAAAACAAATTTACCTACAAGTAGAAAAGGCATGACTTAAATACGTTTAAAAGAATCATCGTCAAAATTTAGTGTAGCAACTTCATGTTAAGTGTAGACGGCAAGTTAAGTCAGGTGTAGACCGCAAATTACCTTGTACCAATTATCCAAAAAATAACCCAAGCTTAAAAACTAACGGTATCATTCAGCTAAATTGTAGTTGTTCATTCTAGAAAGTGCGTCAAATGGTGTTGGTTGCATCAGCAATTTTCGTGTTCGTGGCTGTATAATATTGTTTAAAGCGTTTTATAAAGTGTACCGTGTAAAATTATATAAACTCAGTTAAAAAGGACTTCAAGTGGTGTTATAATTTGTATAATTATATAAAATTTATAATTTTTGCAAACATCGTAAGTATTTCTTAGGAATATTTGTCACGTTATAAAATTGTGAGTCGTAATTCTCTTCACTATGCAGATAACAATTCCATAGCAAAGTGAGGTTAAGTTTTCTTCTATCGGTGGGTTTCAAAAAAATACTGATCTGTAATAATTTTCGGGTTATAAAAGGTAAGTACTCCTTAGAAATGTTATTATATTATTTTCAAACTGTACTATATCATGTATATATTTATTTTAATTTTCAGATAGCGCAAGTAACTTGAAATTTTAATTTTCGAACCAGCAGTTAGTAAGAAGCTAAAACTAAAATTCCCTCCTAACCTAAAAAGTAAGTACATACATACTTTTAAAATTATGCGCAGCATCAGCTATGTCATAGAGTTCACTTTTGTTTAGGAACAGAATTCCAACCGCTTTTTTCTGCTAACAAACAACTTTTATATACATACATATGTGTGTATACACATACATATGTGATGCACATGCCTATGGCCTTTACTGCATTTTTAAGTAAATCCTGAACACCTTTTAAGTCAAAGTTTTTTGGCACAAAATAACTTTAAAAATATTTATTGACAACATTAGTCCCAAAGATTAAATAAAGGTGCATATTTTCATTAAATTGTAACAAAATGGTTTTGCCATAAAATCCAAAAGTTTGACTACATTGACTGCCTGATAAAGAAACGATATAAAAACCAAGTTTTCAAATAAGTTGTCATTTTTATTAGTCTCGGAAATTTATAAAATTATATCGTTACAACTTGATGTAATTTCTTTTACATATGTAGTGTGTATATACATAAAAATCCATATCGCTCATTTATTGCAACATAGTCATGTCTCAAAAAATGTGATTTTCAACGTAACAATTCAGAACTGTTAACAGTACCACCTTTTATGTTGTGCCAAAAATTTATTCAAATTACTTTCAATCTGTTTCCTTTAGGAGATATTTAAAAAAAAAAAAATTCTAAGACTAAAAATTTGAAATGTGTTTTCCTCGAAACGAGCTTTCTTGAGTTATGAATGCGTTGCAATAAAAGAGCGATATGTATTTTCTTACACAACATACGGATGTATGTGTATACATGTTAACAAATTTCAGAGTTAGCCTTTGTTATTTATGTTATATTTTTTAACAAATGGTAGAAATTCTTTTTGTTTTGTTCAACGTTTATTGTCGTTCAAGATTCTTTTTTTATTTACTATTATGTAGTACCTACCCTACTTAAATATAGCGCTACAACAAGTAAGAAAAATTTCTACCAAATCCCATATTTTCCCATTTTTAACTAACTATTAGTTACTAGAAATATGCAAACAAAAAGAACATTTTGAAAAAAATCATAAACTGCTTTTGATAGTGCAGGTAAGCAACAAGAGGGAAAATATGAAGAGTGCACATTTTTAGTAAATATAACATAAATGAATATATCATAATACACATGCGTAAATATATAAGCATGGTATATACCTGCTCGTATGTGGATTTTGTTGAGATCATGGAGAATCACAAACGTACGAATATGTATGTACATATGTATGAAATTATATATTTTTATTACTATCTTTTTAATTCAAAACATACATTTGTATGTTTGTGAAGCATAAAAATAATATGTATTATAGACGTGCTTTGGTTTCTGTGATATTACTTGTTTTTCTCTTTTAGGAATTTTTACATATTGAAATATAAAAATAAGCAATACTCAAAGTGAATCGACAAATAGTAAGCGAAATCATTAATCGTTCTGAAAATACACATTTTAATACCGAAATTTGACTTTCCATCATGTGGAAAGAACGGTCTTAACCACAAAACATAATTGCAACTTTATAGGAGAAGAAAAACTCGTAATATATAAACTGTCAGCCGGTTTACAAATCTCGACAGAGTGCTTGTGTTCGTAATCAAAGCGAAAGAAAATTTATTTGGGTTTAACCAACTTTATGCTATGCAAACAATGTGTCAAATTTCAACTAGCTGGTTCGTTCGTTCGCACAAATACACTTATAACAAAAACAACGTTTAAAATTTTGTTATTGTTTTAAATGGAATTGTGCAAACGAAAGAACAGCTTCCTTATCCGTGAACTGCCACTAATATACATGAATACATACGTATGAATAATGGTGAGAGAGACAAACCACAACTGCTTCCAATGCAAGCCACTAACTTTCTTTACCAATTGATAAACTGGCTATGTATTCATCAACATGTCGTTTTTTGTACAATAAGCTATAAACCTTTTTTTTATTAAATAATTCCATTAAATATTTATGACGAGATGCATTTGTATGAAATCTATTAGAATCACTAAGAAACTCAAATTCGGGAAAAATGTGAGTTGGTGCCTTTCTACATGAGGGCAACGATATGTTAGTTTGCCTATTTAACTTGCTCCGACTTCGCCTTAGATTTTAGTTAACAAACCAATTGTTAATTTAGAAATAACTTTACTTTAGTTGAACAGCTGTTTCAATTAATGCAATAACTATTTATTATTATTTATTAAGATTTCTTTAAATTTGCCTTTTTAGTTTCGTCAAAAAACAAAATAAAGAATCAAATATGTTTTCACTGGTTGAATATAATAACGCTGACGAAATTGATGTGGTTCCTAGTAAAACGGTTATAAAAAAGGGTGACAAAAATTTATGTTCCGTAAAACATAGAGCAGGAAGATACGAAGCCAAACTTTTAGTTGCAAGTGGTAAGCTAATTCACTTTATATTTTCATATGTATATAAATGTATATTTTACTATACATACATGCTATGTGTTTCAGAGACTAATAGCCAGTTCGCCGATGTCGAAAGGATAAGTTCATTCGCATTCTAGGCGAAAGAAAATTGATTTGGGTTTTTTCTAACTTTATTCTATGCGAACGATGTGTCAGAATTCAATTAAAATACATAAGTTCATGCAAACGAGCAATAGTGACATAGACAAACCCAAACTGATTCTAATGTGAGTGACTAGATCTCTTTTGCATACCATTTCATTCGATATCGCTGAACAGGCTGAAAGCTTTTTACATGTTTCCCCTTGCAAAGTGTTTCCTTGTTAAAATATTAAACATTATCAAAGTGTATTATAATTGGGAAATAAAATAACACCTTTGTGGAATGCCAAAAATTATTGTATCTTATGGCGTTTTCTTTTCTAACAAAAATGTTACAATTATTGTGCCCTTTGCCCGTTTTTGTGTTCTTTTTTTAAAATAAATTTGAAAAAAAAAATTGTTGTGCAAATCAATTCCATTTACTGTGTGTGTTCGAGTCTCCTGACCAGCTGTCAAAATTTATATTTGTAGATTTTTTGAAAGGAGACCGTTAATAATTTCTAAAATTGTATTTAATTTCATTGAACCTGGTAGTTGAATAAAAATCTTCCAATTCAGTTTATGAAGTGTGTGGCCAAGAAACAATTCAATTGAAAGACTCAACAATTGAATTGAAACGTGTGTGAGCCGCTTTATCCGGTATAACAGCCTGCATACACATAGCATTTTTATTTCAAATTAATTTTAAAGTGTAAAGTACCGAGTACCTAGGTACTCATAATATCTACAATACTAAATATATAACAATACTAAATAAATAACAGCAGTCTGTAAAATTAAAGAAACAAAAACATTTCAGAGGTTAAAACTAGAAAAATATTAATATAATAAAAAATGGATCTAAGTGTCAATTTAATTGCTCCCCTAAAAGTTTTAAACACATTCATGCAAGTAAATTTGCCGGAACATCATTTGGCATTGAAGCAGCCAGATACTGTGTTGCTTAACTCATTTCCACTAGACGTCTTATTTTACCTCTGTTGGTCGTAAGTTACACAAAAATAAATTTAAATTAAGTTAAAAAAAATATATTTTTATTTTTAACTTAATTTAGGAATATTGTTTTGTAAACATAAACGCAAAACACCTGTTTGCATAATTATTGCAAGTAAAAATGTTACTTGCAAGAATTTTTCAGTCTCCCAATTTTGTACGCGCTTTTGACGTTCTCTCGTTGCAAATTTTTTGGGTTAATGAACGCTTTCTAGTAACAATTGTTACAAATTTGTGAATATTTTTAAATAAAACACTTTCTTCAAATACACTTTTGTTTTTTGTTTATGTCAAAATAACATGATACTGTTTTAAGTGTTCTATAAGTGCTACTACATTTACGTTGCAGTTACAATTTCTGCGGTCGGCTAAATGAGCCTTAACCCGTCTTAGAAATCAGGTTAGCATTTAAAAATGTTGCCTAATCACATGTAATATTTTATTTTTAAGAAAAGACAACGCCATTAGATTCAATCCTGACTAACACTTTAACAATTGTCAGTAGTCAATTAAAACTACAAGGCACTTCTTATTTGTTTGTGAACCTCAATTTAGTTTTAAAGCTATGCCCTTTTGAATTTTAATTCTAAGTTTCCATATTATTTCAAAAATTGCTGTATTTCATAAATTATCAAAATAAAATATTGCTTAAATTCTTAATATGACAACTTTTTATAATATAATAGGGAAAAGAGATAGTACATAATGCACAATATAAGTATTAGTACATAATGCACAATATAAGTATATATGTATTGCTCTTTGTTTCGGAACAATTTCAGTTTGAAATGGTTTAAATTTATTTGTTTTGTTCCAAACCAATTGAACTATGTTGCCAGCTACTTTAATTTTTCAAGTAAAATTGAACTGAACTGCCTCATAATAATATATGTATAATAAAATGCAGTGTATAATGTTTTATATTGTTTATTATAAAAACTAAAAGTAAACAACGTACGTATACGTATTAATTAACATCATGTAATATACATATAAAAGTAAACAACTTTTAAATATTTTGTTATTGATTGTACTGAAGCTTATTTCAGTAATTAACAAGCTGCCATCTCGTAACATAGTTTTTTAATTTGGTAGCATTGTTCGAGAACAAATGTTCGAAGTGATTCAATCGTTTCAGAACAAATTCTCAAAAATCTAAAATTGGTATATATTGTTCCAAAACAATGGAACTATACAGATAATGGAATTATGTTAGAATGTTAAAAATACGTATTTTTGATGCGAAGTAAGCCGAGAGAAACGTGTAAATAGCTGAGTCTCCCATCATATGCATAAACGTACATATACAGTTTGTAAAAAAGTATTTTTAAATCTAAAGAAAACTCAAAACTTTCAGCGTAATTTTAATTTTTAAGTAAAACAATTAAATTTTATATTTTCTTTTTATTTATATAAAAATTAAAATTTAATAACAAACTAATAACCTAAAAGAAATAGTTCAGTTTGTATGCTGTAAAATAAATGTTTTCAAAATTGTTCTAAGTTTAAAAAATACTTTCAACAAGTAAGAGTGTAGTATATTCGGCTGGGCCGAATCTAAAATACCCTTCACGATAGTCACGAATATGTATAGTATATTAAAAATGTGACCTGAATATTCTCGGTTATATATGAATCTATATCGGAATTTTCTATTTTCTGTATTTTAGTAACCTTCTTTTATAACAAGAATTGCTTTTCAGCAAAAAAAAAAAAAAAAATTTTAATGAAAAAATCGGTTCAGGCTATATCTCGGGTATATATGGACCGATATCGAAAATTTTAATTTTCCATATTTATATAACCTTATTTCATTACCAGAACTGCTTTTGAGCACAACAAATTGTTTAGGTACGCTTACGCGACATTTTCATGAAAAACCCGATTTGGGCTATACTCGGGTACATATGGACCGATATCGGAAATTTTTATCTTCCATATTTATATAACCTCATCTTATTACCAGAACTGTTTTTCAGCAAAAAAAAAATTGTTGTTTAAGTTCGCTTACGCGACATTTTCATGAAAAACCCCGTTTGCGCTATATCTCGGGTATATATGGACCGATATCGGAAATTTTCATTTTCCATATTTATGAAACCTAATTTTATTACCAGAACTGCTTTTGAGCAAAAAAAAGTTATTTAGCTTCGCCTATGCGACATTTTCATTAAAAATCCGATTTGGGCTATATCTCGGGTATATATGGACCGATATCTGAAAAAAAAAATTTTTGCCTTTAAGTCACCATGCTTAATAAGTGTGTGAAGTTTGAAGCAAAACGAACAACTTTTGTTTTCAAAAATTTTCATACAAAACTGCAAAAAAAATGGCTTTTTTCGGAATTTTGAATATATCTCAGCTATACGTGGACCGATATTACTGAATTTCAATAGCAAACCCATGAATCGATGGGGTAAAGGAATGGTGAAAGAAAAAAGTTTCTAAGTCTAATGGTTTTCTCAGAAACGGTATTTCAACAGCGGACAGACGGAAATCGCTTAATCGACTTTTCCATTAATTCTGATTCAGAATACTTTATAGGGTCGCAGAAAAAAACTGTAGAAATTACAAACGGAATCACAAACTTATATATACCCTTTACATTTTTGTGAAGGGTATAAAAAGGGGAAATTTATTTTGCTGCTAATAGTGTGCCTTTCTTTAGCTTCAACTACAGCTAACCACCTACCATTGATTGGATTAATTTGGTATATCATATTCTTTTGGTTTTTTTACCCCATGTTCGTTGATAAATGTTACTGACTGCATTTTGTTTTTTGGAATCCTTTTTTCTTTAAGTAGACCGACAAATTTTCTACTTTGTGCTGGAGTATTAATTAGTTTTGTGGAATTATATAATAACCAGGATCTACAAATATACGATTTATATTTTGGGTCATCGTGGTAGTACAGCATCACATTAGTCTTGTCACAGGAGGAAAATAAATAGGCTCAAAGCCAAATTTGCAACTTTTCTCAATGCGAGGAAAGAAGATTTTTTCTGGCAATTCATGAAAATTATTGATGGTTTTGTAGCATGTATGGAACGGTTTAATGAAAGATATGTGCTTACTCCACATTCGTTGCTGACGTGAAGTGCAATTCCTCTAGTACTAGAAAGTCTCATCAATAATTTTCAAAATTTGACTTTCAATTCGCTAAGCTATTTTCCTTGGTCTGCCTGGTGTGGTTTATGTTTAATTCCGATCACTTGTTGCGTAATGTAATAAATAAACACTACAAATTAATACCATGCTTCTGACAAACAGTCAAAAAATGTGCAAAAACTAACGGTTCTTTTTCTTTTTGCTATTTTGAAATCATTTTTTTGCAACATTCAAAGTAAATAAAATTATTTTATAGCATTTTTTTGTATACATATTTCAAATTTTCGGCGACTTGTCGGCAACATACCAGACAACAGTTACATATGAGAAAACTACAAAGTATGTGATTTTGTTGGTGTTGTTCTACATTTGAATTGAAATTCTTAAATATAATAAATAATATTTGAAATAATATTTGTTTTGAAAAGATTTTTTACAAACTATAATTATATGTATGTATATATGTACATTAAATTTCATTCAGATAGTGTATGTTTATATTTTTAATTTTCTAGATGATAAGAAATATTTATTTAAATTAAAAACCAAGCGCCGGCAAAGTTTTATGAAAGCAATGCCCGAAAAGTCAGAACCAATATTTAAACACCCAGCAATTTTAACCGAAGGTAAACAAAACTTACATTCAGAATCAATTTCTGAAAATACTTCACAAGTATGTGTACGAAACACTTTTCAACAAAATTTTGAAATATTTTTGAAGCCTGAATCAGTTTTCGAAAATGTTCAGAAAAAACGTTTAAACATCACACTATCTTCTTCTATAAGCAATGACACTGAACATGTTGAACAGAAAGTTTCATATGTGCCATCATATTCTTCTCCAAATACTTCAAAGTCAATATTAAAACCGGTTGCAATTTTAAATGAGCAAAATGCAAAATATATCAACTCAAAAGAAATTTTAACATCTCCGTCTGAGCATCAAAATATTCAGCTTACACAACCATCTCAACAAAATTTAGAACTTTCCTCTCTAGACTCTCATGGGGTAAATAGAGTTGAGTATTTAAAGTCACCTTGTATACAGGATATTACATCTGAAAGAATTCATCAGAATAGTACAGACATTAGCTGCTTAGACGAAATCACTACAGAAGAATTTTCAAACACCGATAAAAACTTAACCCTTGTACACAATAGCACCGAAAATAGCAACTTTTCACAATGTAATAATACTCTTGGCACAAACGAAAGCTTTTCAGAATATTTGCCAGATACGACTAATGATGAAATACTTCAAAATGATAGCTCTAACTTTGAAAATGCCTGTAATAATGTACTTGAAAAAAGCGTTGACATAATTAAGTCTCCAGTAGATATTAGAAAGGTTGAAGTACCATACAGCAGCAAAACCAAAAAATATTTTTGTGTTTTCTGTAATACAATGCAAACCAAATTAGTACGACATTTTCTTCTTAAGCACAAGAAGGAAGAACAAGTAAAGAAATTTTCAAAACTGCCCAATAAACATAAAGACCGTTTACAAATTATTAGTCAACTTAGAAAAGAAGGATGTTTTTTGCATAACACAAACAAGTCGTTTAATACAGGCATTCTTATAGTTAGTCGACAACAACTTTCCAATGCGCAAAACGAAGCAGAAGATTACGTATGCTGTAAAAATTGCAAGGGTTTTTTTTCTAAAAGGACTTTAAGAAAGCATATGCGAAGATGTGGTCGGAACCTGAAAAATGAACGAACTAATTTTGCTTCCAGCAGGAAGCTTACCCAGTATATTCATGAAGAAGCAAACAAAATTCTTAGAACTTTGATTTTTCCCCCATTAAGAACCGAAGAAATTACTAATGTTATACGATATGACGAACTAATAATAAAATATGGGAACAAATTAGCTGAGAAATACACCCTTGTTCACCAACATGAGATGGTGCGATCGCAGTTGCGATTACTTGGACGTTTCAAAATAGCAATTAAAGAGCTGTGCCCAGAGATAGAAGAGCTTAAAGAAATTTATAAACCACAAATGTTTGATAATTGTGTTAAAGCCCTAAGAATTGTAGCAAAGTGGGATGAAACATTAATGTGGTTCCAAACTCCGTCTGTAGCTACATACTTAACTTCCTTAATCAAAAAGTGTGGAAATAAACAACGAACTGAATTTATTAAAATGCAGGATGAGGACGCTAAAAAGAATGTTGATGATTTTTTACTCTTGTGGGAGGAAGAAATACCCACACTAATAAATAAAAAAGCTTTTGAAGATCAGGCTAACCAAAAACGGGATAAAAAAATTATTCTTCCCTCAAGAGAAGACATAAAAAAATTATACAATTTTTTGAAGAATAGAATAATGGAACACATTGCAATATTAGAACAAGATTTCTGCCAGCAATCATGGACTGAGTTGATAAAACATACCCTGATTTTCATACAAATTTTTAATCGAAGAAGAGCCGGAGAAATTGAGAGACTAAAAGTTATTAATTATAACAACAGAGAATTGATTACAGATTGTATTGAAAAGGACTTACTACAAAATATATCTCATGAATCACTTGAGTTTGCAAAGCAGTATGCCAGATTAAATATCCGTGGAAAACTAGGCAGAACGGTCTGCGTTTTATTAAGCCCCCTTGCTGTATCCGCAATTGACACTATTCTGAAATATAGAGAAGTTGCAGGGATTTCTGAGAAAAATGAGTTTATATTTTGTAAGAATACAAAATCTAAACTTTCTAAAGAATATTTTAGAGCATGTCCGTTGCTCAAACAATTTGCAACAGAATGTGGCGCAGAGATACCGGAAAGTTTAAGAGGAACAACTCTTCGAAAACATATTGCCACTTATACGTCGCTTCTCAATATCGAAGATGCAGCAGTTGACAAGCTAGCGAATTTTATGGGCCACCATAAAGATATACATAAAAATGTTTATCGAATGTCCGTTCCGGCTGCTGAAATCACTTGCATTTCAAAACTTTTAACAAGCGCAATAGGCGACGATAATGATGATGAAATCTGCGAAAATGATGGTGAATCATCAAAACATTCTGATGATGAAATTTCGAATGCTGCCATTACTTCGACAGCATCTACAAGTTTTGATTCCAATGGGTCGAAAAGAAAGAAGAGAAGTAGTAAGTAGTCACATAACATCTTAACGTGCAATATCTTTGCATAAGGTGTCTAAAAACATCTTGTTCGTTGAAATTTAAAAAAACTAGTTAATCGTCCGAACGATTAGGACTTTTATTTTCATGCATTAACATTTTGACCAAAATGGTATTGTTAGTAAGAAAATAAATCTGAAAACAGTAATATAAACAATGCTCTAAAGCTTCTGCAAATAAATTGCACGATTCGATGTTGCAAATTCGTAACTTTCGGATTTTATATGAAATGCTTAACATATTGTTGTATATGATTTAATGGTAGACTTAGTCCATTTGTATCATGTGGGAAAAACCCAAGTTGTGCATAAAATCAAGTGGAACAAATCTACCAGTTCCTACTATTAGACTATACTTCATTTTTCTTTTTCTTAACATAAGTAAAAAAAATATTGATTTTTGTGAATAATGAGACAAATCTATTTGTAGCATCGCCTTTTGGTAAAACCAAACGCTCACGCTGGGTTCAAGAAGAAATAGAATCAATACAAACTCATTTCGGATGCCTCAAAAACTTGGAGAAGCTTCCGTCGATTTCTGAGTGTTTAATTGCCATAAAACAAAACGATGCCCTAAAAAACCGTACACCACAACAAGTAAAAACTTGGATTGACAACCAAAGGCGGTATAAGTAAAAAGTACAAAAACATCTTGAATATTTAAAATCACAAAAACTATATTTTCTTATAATTCTATTCTTTTTTCAGAATAATTTTCTTTTTTTGTCTTCATCATTATAAAAAAAAAACTAATCAAGATCTTCAGCTGAAAAATGAGAACAAATAATTTTTGAATTAAGTTTTCTTTTTATGACGATTTATTAAAATCTTTATTGTTTAAAAGGGGTTACCTTCGGGCTTCAATATGGTCAGATGACCATATTGAAGCCCGAAGGTAACCCCTTTTAAACAATAAAAATAATTTTTGAATTTTTAAATTTATTGCGTATAAAAGACATTATTGCATATATGCAATATAATACGAGTATTTTAGACATATGCGTCTAAAATACTCGAAATCAGGAGGCGAAAGATATTTGGTATTCTGTAAGTATTTCGTATCCGCATTCGAAACTACTTTCAAAATGTGTATGTGTTTACTTTTCCAAAGTAAACACATAAACGTCAAATTTATTTCTTATTTCACAAGTTTTACAAGTTCCAAAATTGAAATTTGAGTAGAAAAAATAAATAGTTTAATTAAATTGAAATGTTGTTTAAGTTGTTTAAGCTTGAGGTCAGTTTTGTTTTTTATATAAAAAATGTTTTAATTATATTCGATATTTCGTCTTCGGAAGACTTCTGCAGGAAAAAATGTTTTTAGTTTGAAAAAAGCTGATCAAAAGCTGATAATACTTTCATATTCATGCTTTGCTAATGCTGTGTTGCTGCCGAATGAATTTTGCGAATATGACACTTGTTTTCGCAATTAAGAATGCCGACTTGCTACCTTTTCGCATTTTAAATGTGAATAAAAACGTACATCGCAATAGAGAATAGCAACTCCTCGCATATTCGAGTAGCATTACCATTCGCATCGCATTTCAGAATAAGCCCCCAGTTTTTCTTGGTTTCACAGCAAAGTAACTATAAAATATACGCAAGTGTCTGTAGTCATTTGGCCAATTGGTTTCACATCACGCGATTACTAAAATATTTATGCGGAAAAGATAAACAGAACATACTAGATTATATTTTTAAAAATGTATTCAGTCATGTAATGGAAACCGATTGTTTAAAAAATGCAATTTTCCACAGGTGGGATGACAAACGATTGCTTTTGAAAATGTGTGGACATTTGTTGATGATTATATTTTAAAAATCACGTATTGTATAAAGTAGAATTAATTAATAATGAAAAATATTTCTAAAAACTGATAAGAATTGATTTCTACCACACATCTGATTATAATTCCAAATAATTTAATCTAAATATGTATGTATTTTAATTAAAAATTACATATGTATTTTAATTAATGTCAATGATCAATCACCCTTGTATCTATAAATTATTCTGAAGTTATATTATATAATAGAAAAAGATGTTGTTCAAAAAAATACTTAATTGCTGGTTTGCCGATCTCAACCAAATTTATATGCTTACATATAATTTATACAATTACATATTATCTGTGTATTAAATGTATATTTACTTTTATTTTTATTTTATGTATACTTTATGTATGTATTTTCGAATGAATTTTTGTAACCAAATGTGTATTTTAATAAATAAAATTTAAATATAAGTTTTGTGGACAAAATATGTTTTTAATTTGGTTCTCATACTTGGTTGTAATTTTCTCATCATTATGGATATACAGGCCTATTCTAAAACTAACGTGATTTCAGAGCACATGCCGTTTCAAAAGCACAAATGTGATTTGTACCTGTTATACAACTCACAATTTTTTGTGATTATTGATGTGATTTATACTCTTTGAAAGCATAAAAAACAGCTGGTTTGGTTTACTGATATTTTTATTTCAGATGGAATTTTATGAGTCGCGGTATTATTTGCAAAATAAAGTTGGATCTAATAAATATAAAAGTAAAATGAAGCCATAAACCAAATCAGAAAAGAATACAACACTTCTTGCAACGAAATAAGTGTGCCTTATTTTTTCTTAATTTAGTGAATTTACTTCGAATAAAATAATCAGTAGAATATACATAAAGTTATTTATTAATGTAATAAATTATGAAATCCTTAATAAAGTAGCTGCAAAAATACGAATGTGATTTTACTTTGATTGGAAGTTAGCATACCGGTTTAAAATCTATAAGCTTTTGTCTGCGAACACTTTTTTGTAATTTAAAACCATTTTCACAAAAAGCAGAACAGCCCTGGTAAACACTTTTTTCTCTCTTTTGTAAACAGTAATACAAAAGTGTGTGCGCAAGGCAGTTTTACCAGGTTGTGTTATAATTAGAGTAAATACAAGTCCAAAACACATTATTTTGTTGGTAGGAAATGCTGGCAAAATCTGTGCTCTCTTGCAACAAAATCAAAGTGTTTTCCCAAAATGTAAAATATTTTGACAGTCTTACGGAGCGAAAAAAAACATCTATGCTCACACCACTACCTATCATAAAGAAAAGTAGTATTGTGCAATGGACGAGAGAAACTCATTTTGTATTTCTCTTTTGGTCTTCCCTAAACCCCTCACATTTGAGAAATTAATACACAGACCAGCATTGCGATTGTGTGTCTTTTCCGACCAAATTTAGCCGGACAGTATTCTTTTTATTTCCAACCTTGTTGATTGTGACCCTGATATCATTATTACACAGTGAAATTTGACGCGCTCAACGGAAATGAATCTCTCCGCAGACTTATTTTATTTTGATCTATTTTGGGACCAAATTAATCATGGAAAAGTTCTGGAATTGCTGAGTGTAAGTTTTCAACATTTTCTTTTTAATTAAAACAAAGATGAGTAGTAAAATAAATACAATTAACAATACAACGTTTTGTTGAATTTATGAGAAACACTGATGCAGGCATTGTTAGGTCAGCGAAAAGAATGAGTTGTGAGTAATTAACCAAATAATTACTTTCGTATATACTATGTACATACGTATATAAAAGAAAAAAAATTTTGAGGCAACGATTGGCGATTAATATTTATTATTTGTTTTCATAACATTAAATATTGTGAGTATGAAACTAATGGTCAATAATAATTGTATTTTACGCACGAGTATATAAGCGTTATTAACTGAATTTTTTGTATGCTGTGACATCCTTTGTTTTCGTTACATTTTTAATTTAAAAGCTTTATCGAATAAAAATTACACTTTATATGAGAAATACATATATGTTTTTCAATATTAAAAAAATTGGTATATTCTTTTAAAACGTAATTTTCTGGTAAGACTGATCGCCTTAACAGCGGTGTTACATAATGTCCACACGTGCTACAATATCTAACATGAGAACGTCAAAATCAATCGTAAAGAAAACTACGGCACGTTCGGTCTTAAAATTAGTGACACCGTTGTATTAAAATTATTTTTTTTAGAAATCTCACCGCAAAAATTGTATAAGAGCAGTCAAAAACCCAAGTTATACATTTATAAAGATAAAATATATATTTACGCCTCAACGACATGTAATAAGTGATTTATTTTGCGCAAAATATCCACATAAGATTCTTGGACAAAATCCAAAAAAGATTCTATTGATTGCAAGTGTTGTTTTCTCGGCTGTTAATATATACATTATGAATTTTTATATAATTAACACTAAACTTATTGAGCAATATTGATATAAACATCAAGAAATTCGTTTTCTCATTCAGCCAACACTCTCGCTAAGATTATATTTGAGTTGATCGTAGTTGTAGACACGGTATTTAGGGTGGCGAAAACATAGTAACATCTACAGTATACACCTGACAGTAACACAAATTTATTTACTCTTAAGTCAAAACTAATCGATGTTAATTTGATGTAAATGGGTCAAAAAGGGAGGATTTGAGCTGAAATTATATTTCCAATACTCCTAAGTTAGATCATTTGAAGATATCAACGATTTTTAATACATTAAAAATTCCCACACTTTCATATGATCTTCAGAAAACTTTCAATAATTCTAAATTAATGAACTACAAACTACGATCAACATATGATTTGTAAAATATGATTGCATACTTCTAAAACTCCACAGAAATTAAATTTTTAAGCATTTTCATTCATGGAAATTACTTTAAGTGTATATACCGAGGTTCAACCAAGTAAACTTGTGACAAAAGACATTGCAACATAGCGATAGAACTTGCACTTTCTCGGATTGCTATCCCACAGAACTAAAAACCATTTGGCAATAATATGAAAGTTAAAATAATGACATAATTGTTATGATATTAATTTAACATAAAAGTGCAATAAAATTACTGGTGGTTACAATTCTATAAAATTCACAAAAATAGTGTGCATAATTCTAGTGGTCTGCTTGATAAGCTTTGTAAATGTTAAATGGAATTGTTACCTTTAACTTTAAAATATAGTTCTGGCTGGTGAGGATAAAGCATTTTCGGAAGTCAAACTTTACTAGCAGATTGTAAAATTTTGCAACTGAGTACATTTTGCGTTTAATACATACGACTTTCATCATTCTATATAAACTCATTACAGATCTAATTGCTTCTATTACCAAGTAAACATACCTTTACCAGTAGAATATAAGCACACCAAAGATCAAATGTATACAAAAAGTACGTATACATATCATGCTAAATAAAAATAATATCGCAATTAAAAAAATAATATCGCAAACAAAAAATGTTCGCTTAAAAATGGTATGTGTGTGTGAACGCCCTACAATAATATAGAAAGCTATTGCTGCTGTGGCCACCGCTTCTTTTTAATAAAGTACGGCAGTCAAAAATGTTCCGCTTTTACCTGTTACCATGGGAATTGGGTAAAGTGGAAAAAATTGAAATGTCAGATGCAATTATATACGTATGTATGTATAATTGTACAGTTCTTATTGGATCAAAGTATATGAAAATGTACTTTTCATGTTTTAGAAAGGAACCTAAATGCAAGTTACATATTTATATATTATCTTATCGGAGTATAACTTATTATTCTTTAATATTTAGGTGGCAAAGCCCTTATCTTTGAAAGTGGAATGCAAGCCGATATGAAAATAGGCATGTATGCGCCTTGCTGCACACATGTTTTACTTAAAACCCTGAAACAAAGAGCGCGACGTCATAAAGGCTTATTGTACTTTATTAATATTTTAAATAAATATGCTTGCATGAACAAAAAAATAATTATATTTATACAAAATATGCATGTATATGTACATACATACATATATACCCAACTCTCATTTTCAATAGTTTACTGAAAATCTCATGGAGAGAGTTGTGATCGTCGACTAGCGACGTTTGCTAGCTGGGTATATTAAGACATGTCATGTACATACATGCATATGTATGTATTTCCATCATATATACGATACATTTGTATGTACATATATTTATATGTATGTATGTACATACATACATATGTATCGTTATATAAAATGGAAAAAGGTGGCATATCAAATTAAAACTTTCGGAAGAAAATAAAAACTTGTAAAAAAGGTAACCAATTGTGAACAACAAAAAATTGGTTTCCAGGGTAGTTTCGTTTATCAAGTAATCAGAAAATATGATCACAAAACCACAATTGTAATTACTTTTTTATTGAAGTTTTTATATTTTAAAAATGTTAGAAGCATTAAAATGACTAAAAATCTCAAATTGGGTTTTTGTCGCCATTAATCATTTCGGCAGTAATATATGTAAATATTTGGAAAGCAATAAAAAATTATAAATAGCTTGTTTTTTATGTATTTTCCCAGCTATCTATATGTCGACATTTCATAGAAGCTATCCTAACCATCAGTAGACTTTGGACATTTTTGAAAGATATTCTCAAACATTCAACTTTATATCTCAACAATCTAAATAAATTGTTGAGAGTTTAAAAAGAAAAATGCTCTAATAATACCTGTCAAAACACAAAAAACAAGCTTTTCATTTATACACGTCTCTAACATAGAGAACAAGCTAATTATAATTTTTTATTGGTATCAATGTTAGAAGCTAAAATAGCGAATAAAAAACTCAATTGTTTGTATTTTGAAAGTATTTATTTATTCTCTTGGAATTAACATTTTTGACATACTTATTTATTGATGAACTTAATAATTGTTGGCATATTATGTTTTGTGTCATATACATATGTATAAATCTATATGTATGTGTATAGATTATAGCAAAAGATATTTTTATATTAGCAAAGATATTTTAAAACAAATAAAAAAAATTCCTAAATGACAATGAAGTTATTTATTTTGATGTGACGGAAAATATTTTATTCATTTCAATTATGTTAAAGTAATAAATCATAGCTCCTAAAACATTAAGATACACTTTAATATAGTGGTTTTTAACTATTGATATGTACAAAAGTAGTTTTTTCTTGTTTACAAGAGGGAATAAAACAGTTTAATTTTGCTGACTTAACCATGGTGGCAGTGACATCTGAAGGAGCACTGCTAAGTTGACTTCACTGTATTTTGATATTATTACGTTTGATTTAACAATATGTTAAATGTATAACATTTGTTTCCAACTGAAAACATTTTCGCCATTTCATTTTGGTTAACACTTTTTTATGGTTATGTCTATCTTAACCTGTTTTGTTGAACTGCTTACTGGAGACATTAGTCCTCATTCAGAGAAAACACACATGATACATGATATTAACATCAACACTTTATATGGACAATTCGAGTTAAAACATATTTCATGTGTAAATTTTTATTATTCGCCACAAAACTATTGATCCATTTCTACAAAAGCTTTTCCTTTAATAACACGCTTTTCACGTTTTCTGTTGCCACCATCACCGTCCGTCTGCTTCATCGAAAAATTCAGATCCATATTTTACATTCGCCACACAACCATTGAACCATTTCCACAAAAATTTTTCCTTTTATAATATGCTTTGAAAGTTGCTGTTCTGATTATCATTTACAACACTGTCCGTCTGAATTATCAAAAAATACTTTTCTTAGTATTATGTCTTTTATATATTTACTGGCGACGTACAAATATTTATTGTTTTTATGATTATAAACTTTTTTCCATAAGCATTTTTCATAATTGATAGAAAAAGTACAAAGCCAGTTAAAAAAATTTAAACGTTTACGCAAAGTATTTAAAGAAAATCGTTTAGTTTTCATTCCATCTGGCAATAAAAACTTCATTTTAGTTAAAAGTCAGTATCAGGTCGTGATCTGAAAGGGAACGCGGCGCATTAGGTGGTGACTGAACGGAACCCTAGCTAGGAATATCTGTTTTGTGTTCAAAATATTTAAAATAATAGCTCGAAATCGGGTTTTATATGCATATCTAGTCAAAATTTTTAATATTTCACACCAAAAAATTCATTTTTTTTCTGACCTGAAAGGGACCCAAATGCATAAGTATATATATATATATATATATATATATATATATATATATATATATATATATATATATATATATATATATATATATATATATATATATATATATATATATATATATATATATATATATATATATATATATATATATATATATATATATATATATATATATATATATATATATATATATATATATATATATATATATATATATATATATATATATATATATATATATATATATACAGTATTGGGCAAAACCTAAGCAACGCTGCTTGATTTTAGCTTGTAGTCAAAATTATATTTAAATGAACATATTTCAATTCAATGCTTTAATGCAGTTTTATTAGTAAATGTGTCATACAAAATTACCAAAAAAAATTTTTGTAATTATCTCTCACCTAACGGTTCTTTTAGTACAACAACAAAAACTACACAAAAAATCATTAAGCAAAACCTAAGAAACTTTTAATATTTGGTATAATAACCCTTTTTTTTATTACTGCGGCGCACCGACGCGGCATAGATTTGATTATTTTTGGATCTATGCGTATCCATTCATTCTCCAGACACGAAAATAAATCGTCTCTCTAGGAAAATCGTTTCGATCCAACATTCCTCTTCAATATGGAAAATAAATTTTCGAATGGGTTCAAATCGGGCGATTGAGCCGGCCAATCAAGCACTTGAATCCCTTTCGATTGTATCCAGTCCTTCACCAACTTCGATGAGTGTTTCGGATCGTTATCATGTTTAAACACCCATCGAAGTGGCATATTCCACTCGGCATATGGCAACATCTTATTTTCGAAAATGGCCCTATACACAAATCTGTCCACTTCGGTAGAAATTCTGTGGAACGGCCCTAGACCATATATATATATATATATATATATATATATATATATATATATATATATATATATATATATATATATATATATATATATATATATATATATATATATATATATATATATATATATATATATATATATATATATATATATATATATATATATATATATATATATATATATATATATATATATATATATATATATGTATATATATAATTTTTTTTTTTGGTGTGTGTGGGAAACTTTAAGTTATTAGCTTATTTTCAAAATAAAAGTAGTTTCGCGGGTTTTAAAACCAGTAAGGCTAGTTAGCACAATGTTTGTCCGATTTAGAGTATTATCAATTTAATTTCATGTTTAAATTGCAGTCGTTGTTTAGCTTCGATAGTGAACAGACGTGTTTGTTTTTGATCGCAAAGTAAAAAAAAATAAAACGGAAATAAGTAAAAACCGTAATAGGTGAACAGAGTGATTTTAATTAAAAGAAAAACTTGTTGACTTTTTTTTTATTACCGTTATAAATTTGTAAATAAAAACAATTAATTGCATGAGTGAACCTATCAGATGTAATTCTGAAAAAGAGCTTAGCTCCGGTAGAAAAAATCTTTGGATTTCAGAGGAAGGATCTGTGAAAAAATCATTGGAAAATCTCCTGTCTCTTAGAGATAGGAAACGCCCGCGATCGTGTTCGCCAAATAATGTTTGTTACAACTGAAGATAAACCATCCTCCAGTTTAATTGTTGCTAATAAGCCGAAAACACAAGTAGGCATGGACAGGTACATAACCGTGGTTAAAAGGCAGCGAAGCCCCAAATCAGCTCAAATATCATCTCAACCAAAAATTTGTAAAGATGATAATAGGACTTCGGCAACGGATGGTAATACTCCAAACAGATGAGCTAATAACATCTAAGAGAACATTTAAACCGCCACCAATTTATTTGAGAGAGCCTACCTCTAATGAGCTGGTGAAGACACATTCAACGTTACATCAGTAAAGCATGGCAGCATCAACGAAACGAAAATCCAGGTAAACAGTGAAAATGAATACCGAAAGTTGTCTGACGTTCTGGAGAAAAGATCTTTTTACACTTATCAACTTAAAAGTGCTAAAGGCCTTCAGGTAGTTATTAAAGGTGTTGACCCTTGTGTAGATACGGATGACATTAAGAGTGGACTGGAAGAAAAAGGATTTGAAATAAAAAATGTTGTTAATATTAGGAACCGCGAAAAGATCCCTCGCCCATGTTAAGGGTTGAACTAGAACCCAGGGATGTTGTTCTAAAAAAAGGTGAAATTCATCCAATTTATAACCTTAAATTTCTTTTGCATCGTAAGGTTACCGTTGAGGAGCCACATAAGCGTCTAGGACCCGTTCAATGCCTTAACTACCAAGAATTTGGCCATACTAAGGCCTATTGTAAGTTGCCCGCAGTTTGCGTTGTGTGTGGTGAACTTCACGGCACAACTCAGTGCAATTTTTCAAAATTTTTTCAAAATTAATGGCTACACACTGTACGACACAAAAGATCCCCGCGGAAGATCTTGCGGAGGATCGGCAATTCTAATAAAATCCAGAATTATACACTTTTTAATGAACGAGACATGTGAGGAGTATCTCCAAGCAACTAATATATGCATCGAATATTTGCATGAAAAAATCGTTATTTCCTCGATCTACTCACCGCCACGCTTTTCAATAACAGAAAGCCAATACTCAAATTTTTTCAAATCACTTGGTCCTCGATTTTTAGCGGCTGGCGACTATAACGCAAAACACACTTTTTGGGGATCACGTTTAATTACCCCGAAAGGCCGCGTGCTTTTTGACACCGTTTCCAAAATGGGCTTAGGTGTGATTTCAAGTGGACACCCCACTTATTGGCCGTCAGACCAACGAAAGATCCCAGACGTTATAGATTTTGGAGTTACAAAAAATTTTCCCTCAGAATGGATGCAAGTGGAACCTTCATTAGACTTGTCATCAGATCGCTCACCAACTATAGTTTCTGTTTCGTTCCCCCAAGGGTTTGGTTCCCCGTTTTGTGACTTTGCGTGGACCGTCTCTCGAGCTAATTGGTTAAAATATAAAAAATATTTGAGTACTCATTGTACGGAAAACATTGCCTTGAGAACGCCTGAGGATATTGATACATCGATTAACGAATTTTCTGAACACCTTAATCAAGCCGTACAACATGCCACCACTAGCCATATAAGATCCAAAAATGTGAGCAATAGAACTTATTCATCTGAAATTGATCAACTTCTGTCAGAGAAAAGAAGAGTTAGAAGAGAGTGGCAACTTCGCAGGTCTCCCCAGCTTAAAGCTAGGTTACGGGAATGCATAACTCAGTTAAGAAATCTGCTTGAATCCCAAAGAATGGCTTCCCTCAAAAATTATCTGGAAGGTCTTGATGGTACTTCGCAATCCGATTATTTGCTATGGAAAGCGACAAAAGGTCAGAAAAGACCCGTAATAGGTAAGACACCTTTGCGAACTTCAACTGGAGATTGGGCAAGAAGCGAATATGAAAAGGGAATGTACGTCGATCATTTGGGAAATGTTTTTACCACAAATGATACAGCGAATAATTCAGCTGAACTACCGTCATACGCTGTTAGACCGCATATGCCTTTGAGACTTAGTTTTTAAGATGTTGAAAATGTTATTCGTAACACAACCCCCAGGAAAGCTCCAGGTATTGATAAAATTACTGGTAAAATGCTTGAGCAGTTACCTCGTGTAGCTCGTAGAATTCTTCTTTTTATTTTTAACGCTATTTTACGTCTCGAGTATTTTCCTTTCCATGATTTCCATGATTACTATGATACCCAAACCAGGGAAGGATCCCACTAAGGTAGAATCATACAGACCAATAAGTCTACTGCCAACAATTTCAAAACTATTCGAAAAATTGTTAATGGCAAAGTTGAGTCCAATGCTGAACAATGTGGGATGCATCCCTGATCATCAATTTGGCTTTCGGGCTAAACATAGCACCATAGAACAAACGCACAGACTAGTCAACGTCATAAGACAGACTTTTGTAGACAAAAAGTATTGTTCAGCTTTATTCATTGACATTTCCCAAGCTTTTGATAAAGTGTGGCACGACGGCTTGATGCACAAAATAAAGTTAAACTTGCCTGCAAATACTCACAAGCTTCTGGAAAGCTACTTATGCGGCCGGAAGTTTGTTATCAGAGAAGGCGATTTTATAAGCCCCTTACAGCCAATCGAGGCAGGAGTTCCTCAAGGTAGCATTCTAGGACCTACTTTATATTTGATTTACGCCTCAGACATGCCAACGAGATCCGGAATCCACACTTCAACTTTTGCGGATGACACAGCATTCTGCAGCGTACATGAAAACCATCAAGTAGCTTCGCGAAATTTGCAGGAGTATATATCAATATTAAAGATATGGTTAAAACGTTGGAAAATTAAAGTTAATGAACAAAAGTGTACTCACGTTACATTCACACTGCGTAAGCAAACATGTTCGGCTCTCCAAATTAACTATTCACCTATTCCGCAGCAAAATGAAGTCAAGTACCTTGGTATTCATCTCGACCGTAGGTTAACGTGGAAGTCTCACATAGATGCGAAAGTTACTCAGTTGAAGTTAAAAGCAGCGCAACTGAATTGGCTTATGGGCAGAAATTCGACATTGAAGCTGGATTGCAAACTTTTATTACACAATGCAATTCTAAAGCTTATATGTTGCTATGGAATTCAACTATGGGGCACCGCCTCCACTTCAAACATCGAAAAAATTCAAAGGCGGCAAAACAAAATTCTTCGAACAATTACCGCAGCTCCATGGTATGTAAAAAACTCACGAATTCATAAGGATCTCTGTGTTCCTCTTGTAAAAGACGAATTTTCAAAGGACGCAACAAGGTATATCAGTAAATTGGAACTTCATCCAAATCGTCTTGCACGAAATATACTTAATTTTGGCGGCCACTCTCGGTTGAGAAGGAGGGACATCCTTGCCACCATCAGAACGTTAAATAGGTGATTTTACCGATATTGACCGTGCAAAATAAAACATTTTTGTCTAGCATTGGCTGGACTTAATTAATTTTATGTATTTAGTATTAAGATTTGAATACTTATTGTTAGTTCACTTTGTGAAGATTCAATAAATAATTGAATGAGAAAAAAAAATATTTAAATTGCCAAACACCTCATTAAAGTTTTGTACAAATTTTAATTGAAGCTTCATTATAAAACTGCTAAAGATAAAGTATCTGTCTTCTATTTATTTTCTTTTTGAAAATATTTGTATTAAAATAAATATTTCAAAGAATTTCTAAGGAAATACTAAAGAAAAAACAAATGAAAAAACATTTTTTTTCAACGTTCTTTTCAATCTCTTTCAAATAACACTTAGATTTGAATACCAAAAACATTTAATCGTAAACAGATGATATGTTTCAGTATGTTGGACTTTTTTTTTGGACTGTGGTTATTTCCTACGCCAATAACCATCCAAATGTCCACTGGCCCGGCAGAAATGCAACAAACATTTGTTAAATGAAACAAAATGAAAAAAGAAGAACGAAGTACGCCAAGAGATGCCAAGTACATGATCTATACAATAAGATCGCACTTATTTTTATGTTTTTTGTTTTGTTTGTTTATTTTTCTTTCTAGACTTTGTCTTTTCTACGTCGAAAAGTTCTAGATACAACTTTGTGCATAAGAGTGTTTGCATTTGTGCAATTTTTTTCAAGCCAATTTAATTGGATGTGAACTGTTAGTAAACTGCCAAATACCAAATGACAATCGAAATACCACAAAAATGCATCTGAAGTAACAACAACAGTGGCGAACAGCAAACAGCAGCTGTAACAATTTTTTTCACAATGTTTTACACTAGCAACAACAAAAGCAATAACAATGGTGTTTAAGCTGTCACAAAGGAAAAATGCACAGCAACAGCAGCAGTTGTTCAATAAAAAAATTTTTTGGGTCTAAACAACGAAATGATCAGCCTCAGCTTTAAAAGTGACCAAGTGCAGAAATACCACACACACTGTTTTCCGTTTAGGCGTTAGATGTTGCTTTGAAAAAAGTTTTTTTTTGCAGTATAGTTCTTTTGTTTTTTGTTCTGAGGTTTAAAAGGACAGCTTTACTTTACACAGTTCCATTATGGATAAAATAAAGGGCGTTGAGTAGGGCGTAGAATAAACAAACAGACATTTAAAGATAAAATTTTAAACAAAACAGGCGAGTTTAATTGTATTTTTTGGTTAAACAAATAACAAAAACATCCAACGCAACAATTGTTAAATGAAGCAGAATATTTGTAAATCGATACACAATCTTAAAGATAATTGATTGCAAAATTAAGTATGTTTGCTCTAATGAAAAGGAGCATTACCTTCAAAGTTTGGATATTTGAAGTTTTAAAAGAAAACAAAAACTAAAGCTAATAGTTAGCTTAGTTCTTTCGCAAAACAAATTAAGATTCAAGTTTTCTGTAAACTTTTTTAAATAGAGCAGAGAAGGAATCGAAATTAATTTTTAAGTAAATATAAATTAATACCTTTCTAATTTTCATATAATGAATATGAACATCAAAATATATTCATATGATCTTATATTGTATACGAGTACTAAAAACAAAAGAAAAAAACAAATGATTACTACCCTATGTATGTAGATAATAAGTTAATATTAAGATTTTTGGTTGCACTTCTCCATTTTCCTCCATTTCCACTCCCCAGCTCAACTCAGTATAAAGTTTTTCTATATATTCATCATTAAATAATCATCATTCAATTGGTATTAATCACTATACTTTCAAAGAAACTGCTAAAAACTTAAAAATAACAGAATAATTTGCAAAATAGTTCCAAAATAACCGAAGATGTAAAAAACTAGAGAGACGGTAACTTTTCAGTATTCCTTGACCACACCAAGGTGTTTGACCTGGTTAATAATGAAATACTTTTACAGAAGTTAAAGTTATTTTAATATTTCTAAAACTTATATTAAGCTTATATCATGCTTCCTTCCGTTTTAATAAATGATTGCAAATAACGGCTATTCTGGGGAACTAGCTGTCTCCAGAGGACTGCCATCGGTTTTTGTTTTAAATTCGGTTTTATTATTTCTTAATGTAAACGACTTACAAACTCAATTTTCAATTCCTAGTGTCAGATTGGTGATTTTTCTTACATTGTTATTATATGTATTCATACTTTATACGTTGCTGTACTGTAAATGTATTCTTGTTGTACAAAGTGTTGTGAAAGTAACTCTGTGACAGTTTTTTTAAGCGTTTTTTATTTACTGAATCTTCAAAATGAACTAACAATATGTATTCATGTCTTAATATTATATATAAAAAAATACAAAAAAATGTGCATATAAAAATAAAAATGTACTTTTTACTTAAGTCCGGCCAATGCTAAACAAAAAGTTTTATTATGCGGGAACTATATCGGTAAAATCACCTATTGAATGTTCTGATGGTGGCAACGGCATCCCTTCTTCTCAACCAAGTGTGGCCGTTAAAATTAAGTATAATGCGCGTAAGAGGATTTGGATGAAGTTCCAGTTTACTGACATACCTTACCGCGTACTTAGAAAATTCCTCTTTTACCAGCGAAACACTCAAATCTTTATGAATTCGTGAATTTTTTTACGTACCATGGAGCTGTCGTTTTTGAATTTTTTCAATGTTTTGCGGCACCCCATATTTGAATTCCGTAGCACCATATAGGCTTTAGAATTGCATTGCATAACCACAGTTTGCAATCCAACTTCAATGTCAAGTTTCTGCCCATAAGCCAATTTAGTTGCGCTGCTTTTAGTTTCAAGTGAGTGAATTTTGCTTCAATGTGAGACTTCCACGTTAGCCTACGTTCGAGGTGTATACCAAGGTACTTAACTTCATTGTGCTGCGGAATAGGTGAGTTGTTTATTTCGATAGGCGCACATGTTTGCTTACACAGTGTGAATGTGACATGAGTACATTTCTGTTCATTAACTTTGATTTTTCAAAGTTTTAGCCATATCTCTAATATTGAAATATATTCCGGTAAATTACGTGAAGCTAATTGGTGGTTTTCATGAACACTCAAAAACGCTGTGTTATTTGCAAAGGTAGAAGCGTGGGTTCTGGATGTCGTTGGCATGTCAGAGACGTAAATCAAATATAAAGTAGGCCCCAGTATGCTGCCTTGGGGAACTCCTGCCTCGATTGGCTGAGTTGGGCTCATAAAGTCGCCTTCTCTGATAACAAACTTCCGCCCATATAAGTAGCTTTCCAGAAGCTTGTGAGTATTTACAGGCAAGTTTAACTTTATTTTGTGCATCAAGTCGTCATGGCACACTCTATCAAAAAATTGAGAAATGTCAATGAATAGAGCTGAGCAATACTTCTTGTCCTCAAAGGTGTGTGTTATGACATTGACCAGTGTGTGCTTTTGTGACACTAGTGACACTTGACAGAGAAAAAGATTTTGGCACTATATCGCATAATGGATAAATATTCACAATTATTTAATTTTATTATTAAAACCATTCAATAATTTTTAATAGATAGAAATGTTTGAATATGCCTAAATAAAAAGTATTGTTATTTATTCGAAGCTTTTGCAGGCGTTCTTTAAGGATCTGTACTAGGATCTTTACTTTATAATTTATACTGTTCCGATATTCCTAAATGGGAGTGCAGCTTACGTTGATGATACATGTTCATTTACTTCACATAAATACGCATAAAATATCGTTGATAAGTTAACGAACTATTTCTATACCTGTGGCTGTGTTCTGTAACTTTGGCGAGAAGTTCTCGCGTCGAAAACTTGTGAAACAAATTATTCCATCGTTTCTCGAAAAGTGAGAAAATACTGCGTCTGTAACTCATGTCGAAAACTATCCAAAGCGATTACGTTGTTACGTTAGAAATGTCTTCAAAAATAAAACGATGCCGACATGTAATTTTAAAAATGAGAGCGGCAGCAACAATTAGTACCGCCGCCGATCAAAAATTACTAAAGCTAAGAAATTTTGTTCGACGGCGTCATATTATAACCGCCGGCTGTTCTAGAAAATATATGGTATGGCTCTAACGTTTACATTTTATTTACAAATACATACATACATACTTATGCACAAAATTTTGTAACATTAAAAAACAATTGTAATTTGTGAATTCTGAAAAAAGCATTATAAAAGTATTACAGTATATTGTTGGGTCGGAAATTAAAATTGTAGAAATTACAAGCTTATATATGTATTGCCTTAAAACTTGTTGTGTGAAGGGTATAAAAATTAAATAAAAAGTTAAAAGAAAAAAATCATTCTAAACTGTGTAAATATACATGTGAAACTTAATTTAACTGCAAAATACTTATTTTTTCAGCATTATTATTCATTTAATGATGATTATTGTTATTTGAAATAATATCTCACAGCCTTTTTATTTGCGAGAAATAATGACAGTTGAAAGCGGGTAATTTTTTCGCAAAAGTTTTACAGACACAGTTTTTCTCTAAAATGGCGAGTAATTTCATTACGTGACGGCTATTACTCACCAAGAAAAGTTATAGCTACAGTTTAGTGAGAAGACCAGCTGTTTGTTTCAACTTTGTTTCAATTCACACGTTTCAGTCGAAAAGTTTCTCGTGGCGAGAGTTATAGAACACAGCCACTGGAAAAGCAAACCCGAAGAAGAACCTTGCTTTTAACCTGCTACCGTCCTTAAAATCAATGACACTCCACTACAAAGAAGTACGAATGTTTAATATTTGGGAGTATAACTATATTGACAAAAAATAATAATTCGATTTTCACATTCAAATGTTAATTGCAAAATTCAATTTGGTAAAAATAGTGTTATATCCACTCATTGGACGCAAATAATTTTTAAGACGGGAAAACAACATATCTATACGCTGGCCTTGTTTGGGGAATATGTGCCAAAATCCATATCAATTAACGGCAAGTTAGCCAAAACTATTTAAAATAAATTACAAAATTTTTTTCCATTGCCGAGTTTATCAGTTATTGTTGAAAGTACTACACATCTCTTTTACGAAGGGCGCTTATAATTATCCGTTCCTTCAGACTCCGAACGAAACTGTATAAGAGGGAGGACTTAAGGTAAGCTTCAATTATATCTGGTCTCATTCGCTTTGTAAGCGTTTGATTAAAATCACTAGCAAACAGAAAACTCACTTCACACATAATTAGGCTAGAGTTTATAAAATCCTTCAGCGTTCAGTAAACAGCTTCAAAATTAGATTTGTGACTTATTGTACACTGGTCCCAAACTACCATCATAGTGTTTTCTAAAATTTTGTAAAAGAGAAATGTACTTCATTATAGAAGATCTATAGGAAAAAATCCATTTTACGTATACAGCTCCAAACAAAAGAGTTGGATATTTTTAAATAAATTTTGTATATCTAGAAAGATATATTCAAAAGCTTTCAGATGACACTAATATTGTTTTAATATGTTCACAAATTTAATATAAAATCTCAGAGGCCCATGTCTCGAAAACTATGCGTTTTCCCACTTACATGTAATGCTTTCTTATTATGTTTTAATTCTCTATACAACAGGAAAATAGTGAAACGTTGGTGAGAAAAGTTAACGCGCACAATGGGGGGCTGTACTAGATAAGAATACATATCGTTGCTCTCATGTAGAAAGGCCCTAACTAAAATAATTGCAATTTTACATTAGAAGGAAAAATCGTGATGGAAACTGTATAAATAGGTGTATCTAAAAGTAACTTTTTTTGCTCAATTGCTTGTAAGAGAGATATGTATGAAATTATATAATTAAATCTTTGTGACAATGTGTACTTGTGTGAAACGTAGTAGAATCCCTAAAAGAGCTCAAATCAGGCAAATAGCGAGTTAGGGCCTTTCTACGTGAGACTAACGATATATAACTGCAAAAGCCGATGACATGCGCCAAATGCACGACAAACTTTACGAATTGTTTGTAGCGCATGAGTCTTTCAACAATGAATTGTGATGCAATATTTAATAAAAACTATTGTGAATTGTAAACCAACACAAAGCTAGTAAATATCCGTATTGTTCTTTATTTTTAGTATAAATAAATTTCGCATGCAAAAATATCAATTTTTTTACAATGTGCACACTTGTTTACCTAAAGTGTATACTTGTTCTTTTAAATGACCAACAATCTACTTTGGCTCTAGATCGGAATATACAAAAAAAAAAAAAACTACAGGTAAATATTATTACTTCACAAATCAAAAAATTATAAATAGTTCGCTTTTTGTTTTCTAGATGTCTATATGTCGACATTTCATTGGAACTACCCTACAGCTAGGAAACAAAAAGCTAGCTATTTATAATTTTTTCCTTTGTATAAATTTTAAATGCTAGTATAGTGAATAATAAACTCAGTTGTTTGGATTATTACTTCATAAGTTTTAATTTTATTTGCTGATGTTATAATGGGAAAAATTGTCATTTACTAAGCTAAGGAAGCCCTGCAACACAAAAGTCAGATGCGAGCACATTGAGTTCTTGATAACTGTCCAAGTTTTTAAAATTCAATAGTGTATACAACACAAATTGTTAATATTTCTAATATTAAAAAATATTTCTTTCCGAAAGTCTGAACTTATAAGAAAACCCTTGTGGGTTCAACTAAGGCAGCTTTAATAGGTAGTAGCAGAATTACACTAAATACAACACCAAAAAACACCAACATATATTTTATTTTTAGAATTTACGAACAGTTGTCAAAAATTTGTTTGAAAAAGCAAGAAAGTTTATGTGTTTTTGACAAATTTACGCAAAGGAAACGAAAGACAGCAGTGCTTATACAACTACCGTATTATAGCTACCTTGGGGTCAACATTTCATTTATTTGTGAGTTATGCGTCTGGAAATTTTGTTACGTCACTGTCGATTTTTGACATTTTCTTTCAACTGTCGAACAATTTTGAAAAATAACGTTGAAAATATTAGAAAAAAAATGTATTTCGTTAAAAAAAACTTCAGGGTATAGATGAAGTCACTAGTTGTATATTATATAATATTAAATGCAGTTCCTATGATGATAATTTCATTGAGGTTCATGGTCATGGCACAGTGAGTATATGTTTTTATGGACTAAAGGCAGAATTAGTTTGTACGTTCTTTTCCGTTCTGAACCAGCTGCTTTGTTTCTGTTCAATATAAACTATATGTACATGGTTTGTTCTCACTTTTACGTTCTGTTCCGTTACGGACTAATCTGTTGAAAATAGAATTCAACGTTAAGTGACGACCAGATATGTGTATGTTTTACTTTTTTCAGGTATGGAAACATAAATTTTTTATTCAAAATTATTTTTTTTTTGTCAAAAGCTAAAAAAATTTGTTTTAATTAAAGATTTTTAAAAAATAATAAATTTTTATTAATTAAGCAACTATGAATGATCAAAAGAATATTATTTTAGTAAGGAAAAAATTATGTTTTGTATAAGAAGTGTCATAAACTCTGCAGATTTTGAGAAAGAAGTGGGCTGTTTGATCGCCATTTCTAAATTATTAATTTGTTTCTTTTTTTTGTTTTTCATACAAGATTATATTTATGTACATATCTGATTCTTCATTCCAATGTTTATCTTTTATTTATGCTCTACTGTAAAAAACATCTGAATATTTTCACGGAAAAAGTAATTGTAAAATATTTCCTACAGAAATGAAAGTCACAGAACGGCAACAGAAAGTAAAAACTAATGAGGCTTTAACTTCAAAGGAAGAAAATTATTATTAGGAAGTTTGTACAGGCCAAATTCTCATACATATATCTGTTGACTCCTTTTGTGCGACTTTAGCAGATCTATCGGTCCTTTGCAATGATGTTGCTATTATTGCTGATTTTAACTTAAATCTTCTGCATGATAAAAATGTATATCAAATTATGTTTTCACTGTGACTTTTACCTGTAAACACATATATGTCCACACATTTCACATCAACTAGTAGATATTATATTTGTCAGCAGTTTAAGGAAGGTACTGATCTATTATTCATTAGCTATGATTTTTAAATGCATATACCATCTTACTCAATCGCCTACCCATATTTTAGAAATATACACTACTATACTCTAGGTCGAAGCTCTGCGGACGACCAATTAGCATTCCTGGAATCACACTTTAGACGTTTGGTTTGTTTGATCAATCAGTCCCACTTAGAAGCAAACCTAAAGATATTATATAATAAAGAATTGGCCAAATGATTAAGGAACTCTCGTTTGCAGCGATTCAAAAACATTGATCACAGATATGCTTATTAAGAAAAAATGTACACAAAAGCATTATTTATTTATTTATTTATTCAATTAAGACAATAAACCCATTGGGCCAAACAGCAGAAAAAACATTTTTACCTGAGAAATTTTCCGCAGCTACTGACTCCGGGAACACATAAAAAGCTATTAAAAATATTGGCATAAGCAAATTTAAAGGCAACAAAAATCGTTGTGATGTTTCGGATGAGCTCACCTTATAAGTTCTAAGTGCAACTATGATAGAAGTTGACCTTAGTTACTACAGTGAATTCAGTCAAGAGCCCTCTTACAACTTATCTTTTGATTTTGTAAGTCAAACGGTGCTGGTGCAGATAATATTTACACCAATTTTTTTTAAATTCCATTGCCGAAACTACTCCCTTTTGTTATACATCTATTTAACACAATAAGAACCACTAGCTGCTATCCATCGAACTGGAAAAAGCTAAAATTATACCTGCTCCTAAGAGCATTTCTGAATATAGATCTACTACTATCTTAATTTATATGTCCCAAATTTTTTTGCTTAAAGGCAGTTCTGGTAAATAAAGGAGGTTACTAAAATAAAGTAAATGAAAGTTTCCGATATCGGTTTATATATACCCGAGCATATTTAGTTCAAATTTCTGATATAAACGCATTCTGTTACGTTACTATTGTGTAGGGTATTTTAGATTTGGCCCAGCCGAATATACCACACTTGTTTTAATTAAACTGAGTTCAATACAAAACAAGTACCAATTCCAGAATAAAATGTAGCTTAAATTTTAATCAAACTCTTGCTATGTTAAATTGTGTTTTTTCTATCTATCCCTAGATACTAGTAATTAAACATCTTGTTAATTTGAACTCTTTCTTATTTTCTCATGTCCAACTTTATACAGCTTATTTTTATATGATTCAATTATCGTGCTGTATTATGACAATTTTTTCTAACGGTGGCATGTCATAACGTCCAGTGACATAAAGTCCATGGACGTTATGACACACTTAAAAGTGTCATAAGGTCCATGGACGTTAAGACGCTTTTGAAAGTGACATATTGTCCATCACGGAGGTGTTGTAACGTCCGTGGACACTATGGCACTTTGCGGAGTGTCATAACGTCCATAACTTAAGTAATAATAAAATATTTGTATAAGCTAAAAATTTTGATTTTAATACCTTTATCATAACTATATATATACGAGTATATGAACGTATAGGTACACAAAGAGAAAAACCACGTTCTTTAATTTATTCTTTAATTTGTCGGCGAATGATAATGCATTTCTCGCTAAATTGTGGACACATCGTTGTCAAACTGTATTGTATTAAATTGTATTGTATTGTATTAAATTGAAAATGTCTTGTTGTCAAGATGAGATCGATTTGTTCAATTAAGAACGAATGTTGTCAAAACGACAACACCTTTTGTCACCTGATATGATTTGTTTATAATTTTGCCATTACGTTTTCTGTGTTTTCTAAGTGCTGTTGTGTAAAAAGAAATATATATGTGCATATATAATAATATAAAGAACAAGCAATTTGATTTCTCTGATAAGCAATCAAATGGAAGAAAATTGTTTTATGTATTGATAGTAATATTAAAAACCTCAGATACTGATATATGTATGTACAATGTCCAATTGATTTTGGTTTTGATTGTCTTTATTACTTTGCATTGGTTTGATCACTCATAAAGGAAGTATGAAGGAAAAATCGGATCAGCAATTGGACACTAGACATACATACTTTTTTTAGTATCTGAGGTTTTTAATATTATTATCAATACATAAAACAATTTTCTTTCATTTGCTTATCAGATAAATCAAATTGCTTGTCCTTTATATTATTATAATTCCCTTTATATTCATAGTTCCTTTATAAGTAATCAATCAGTGCAAAGTAATAGAGACTATTAAATAAAAAATAAAAAAAGATATTGGAGAAGAAAGCGATTCAGAAACAAAAGATATCGAAGAAAATGCTATCAACATCAATAGTCAGGTGACAGAAATCTTAAAATGCGTTACATGCTTGGCAGGTGTTTTACAATTTGTTCTCCTGGTTTTCAAAATTTGGACACTAAATCTAAGAAACTTTGCCTTTACTATAGAAAAATTTTTGAACGTGATATACTCCTAAATATATCTCAATAAGCAATTATTTATTTTGATAATAAACTACTTTTTACTTCTGTGAAAACTCATTTATGTAAAAAAAAACTCAAATTCTGGTTTAATTTTTCAAGGGAATATTAATTCGTAGATGTAAAAAGAATATAAACAAATTCTGTATTGAAATAATTACTTCTTTAATCAAAAAGAGTGAAAGTGTTAATTTCTTTTAGGCAGTATAAGCAAGAGTTATGCATCAAAGTTTTGCCAATGAAATTGTGGGCCAATTTGATAATGGAAACGGCTTTTATTGGTTCACATTATCACTGAAATATACGGTTATCTTCATATACAAATTCTTTTCTAATTTTGGAGGTTATGACATTTTTAAAAATGACATAATGTCCATTTGCAAAGTGTCACTATGCCCATGGACACTATGACATTTTCAAAAGTGTCTTAACGCCTATGGACCTTATGACACTTTTAAGTGTGTCATAACGTCCATGGACATTATGACACTGGACCTTATGACATGCCACCTTTTTAACACATATCAGACGAAATATAATAATAAGCGAAATGCGTGCTTTATTGAGTTATATGCTTGTTGGTTACTTCCGTAATAAATTACTCTCACAGAACGAAATTTGCTATGACCATATGAGCCGACTTCGTAAAAGCAAGTTGCAATTCATATTTACAGTGCATACACTTCGTAAATGCATATGTAAACATTTTGGCAAAGTCCAATGTTCCTAATCGTTTAGCAACTCATTTTAATGAGTATCAGCTGTCAGAATCCCGCATCACTTTTATTTTGTATGCAAACGGAAATGTGAATAAAAAATGCGTTGGTTTAATTTAATAAAAGAAAATAAACAGAAACAAAAACTTTTTTTTGTATTACAGAGAGTTTCAACTAGGCACTATTATAAAAGCAATTAAAAACCATTTAAACTAGCGCTTTTTATTAGCTTCGATTTAAGCGCTTTAAGATATGTCATACATCAGTACACAAATTCAGTCATTATATGAGGGCTTTGAATCGTAGCTTTTTTATGTGTTTAATTTAGCACTGAAAAAAGAGCACGTTTTGTAGCATAAATGTAGTGCTTCCGTACAGGAAATCCCCATACAGAATTAATGCATCTTCGCAGCAGGTTTGTAAGCTAATCTCTAACGTTTCTCTCTTACCAACCTGCTTACGCGAGGCTGGGTATTAACGTAGGCAACAAATGAAAGAGAAAAGATCAGCGTGTACTTTTTATAATCATTGTTTTCATGTTTCAAAACCAAAGATGATAAAATCAGTGTAGCTGAAACGTTATGGAAAAAGCGATTTATTTTATTTTCTTCAATAGTAACACAAATCGGCACAATTTCGGTATATCCTGCTGTACTTTGTCCCTCTGTCGGCACATAAAATGCGACAAAAAGTGATACAATAATTCGATAGGGTTATTACCCGTTATAGGAAGGTTTTACTTACTTTATTAGTGGGAAAAAAGCAATAGTATTCTAGAAACTATTGTTTATTGGTGGAGATAAGTTATTCTATTTTATGCACAAGGAGTTCATTGTAACGCATTATTGTTACCCTTAAGTTTACGGAAACTTTTTATAGTAAAAAAAAAACGAGTAAACTCGTTGATAGATCTTTGACTGAACTGTAATATTAAACATCAATGTCCTATATAAAAATCTACATACATGTACAAAGCAGGCCAAATTGACATTAATGAAATTGCCCACTTGAATTCAACTGTCACAATTTTATATTTAACATTTAGAGTTATGTATTTTAACCCAAATGAAGAAAATATGTTGCGATATGTATTTTAGCAAAATCTTTGTTGTTTTTATGCTGTTGTAGCAATTTCAAATGGAAATGTTCTTTTGTTGAGCTGTTAGTTACGTCGCTGGCTAAGATTTGAAATACAACTAACTGAAATCATGGTTGTTTTAAAAGAAATCCAAACAAATACAAAAAGAAGAAACAATTTTGACAAGATTACATGTTAAGATAACAGCCTCCTGCTTGCTTTTTTTTTGCCAAGTAAATAAGGCATTTAAGAAGCAAATAAAAGAAAGCAAAAAGAAATCATAGCGCAACATATTTCGTTAGGAGATTTAAAGGTTTGAAAGATTCGGCTTAAAAGCTGCTGCTTCTTTTTCATTTTTGGTGTTTATTTCACGTTTAAATGCATAAATTGGCATAATTTTGGTTTTGTGTGTATATAATGTTTATAGACTTGTCCTTTTTTTTTTTTTTTTTTTTGGTTTTGTAAATCTGTTATTTTTTATAAGTTGATTTAAGTGAAGTTCTTTCAAGCCAAGTTAGTGGTGCATTTGGTGTTATTTAAGCCATAATGGAAATATGAACAATAACCACTTTGTTTATAAAATACAAAGAACATAAAATGGCAAAAAAAAAAGTCTTATTACGATGATGTAGCTAAAAAACTTGAGTTGTACCCAACTGAAGATGAGAATGATGTTGTTTAGCTGCGATTGTTGTTTAGTTTTTCTTTGTTAAGTTGTTGCTTTTTTTTTAGAAAATTCGTATTGCCAAAAATGTTTAGCATTGCTGGTTACAATATACTTTGTATGCTTTAACTATTTTTGTGGATTTTCTTTTTTCCTTCTGTTATCAAGATATGAATTTTCATGTTTTTCATGTACCAGTCAGTCCGAAGAAAAAACAAAACAGAAGAGGACCACGACATTATATCATAGTTACGAATAGAAACAAGGGTCGCTTCTCTTAGACAATGATGTAAATACCGGTACTCTGTAACTTTACCGCCCATTAAGGAATTACTTGCTTGTTGATACTGCGTTTTTGTGTGTAAAAACTAAATTTAAATTTTATTGAAACACAAAATTGTATGTCAAATAATGCCTTAGTTGGAAATTAAAAATTTTCTAGAAAACAAGCAACAAATATTTACTTCCTTTGATTGCTATAAACTATTTAAAATAAGTCAGACTTGTTAAATTTAAAAAGCCATTTTTTATAGCTTCAGCTTAGCAGCATTTTATACAAAATTATTTCTTACATTTCTTGGAGAACTTTATTACGAAAATAGAAAGTCTGGTAAGGCAGCGGAAAACAGGATTTATGGTAATTCGGTTCGATTTTTGTTTCATTATTGAAGTGAAGTGTCATTTACTTAGTGAAAAACTTGCAATTTACAAATATGGATAGTAAAATAACCGAAGAATGCGTAAGAATGGCTAACATTTGCTACAAATATGGTGATTCAAACGTGACTACTCTTCAAGCCTTACGGACTGATTATGGTTGTTATAACCGACATACTGTGCAAGGAGTTGGCAAAACTTTTGGAGAGTCTAGAAGCGCTAAGATGTAGTAAAGCATGTGAATCATCGTATTATGCTGTTAGTACATATATCGCTGTTAGTCAAAGATTGCCGTTTATTTTTAACTTATTTATGTCCCATTACAGCCCACTTATTTTACTAGAAATTCAAGATTCTGAACTGAGCGATATGTGGTTTGAACAAAATTGAGTCAAGAGCCACACTATACGGCTGATTTGGTCTCAACCCTTATCCTGTACCTGAAAAGTAAAACGCATATGTCATTAGTGGGCAATATTTAAAAGATACGCACACTGAACACACAATGTATTGTTCAAAACCAACCAACATATTTTTATTTAACTAACAATTACTCATGTTGTTTTGTTGTAATATTTGCGTACACGAACATTAGAAGTTAGGGAAAATAGTGTACATGAACGATAGACAGTTTCGAATGTAGCTTTGCGTTCGCGTGAATCAGAAAAGAACATGTACTACAGGAATTTTTCTTTTATGGAACACATTAAATGCACGGTGCAAATATATATATTATTGTAGTTGTTCACAGAAAACTTAATGGAAAAAACTAAACAGCACTGCGTTTGTTAAAGGGCTGTAACAATGTTTTGGACACAGGGTTGACAGACTTTCGTCTTTTGAAATAAATACCTTTTCAAAAGTCATCGGGCTGAAGAAATGCTCATCCGAAGTATACGTTTCTTAGTACCTTCGTCGTTTATGAAACGTTTTTCAATATTATTTTTTCCTTTGAATGAGTTTGCCAACGGATTTTTGACATCGCATAGGCAATAGTCATGTGCCGAGAAATGAGCTATCTGAACCGCAAAGCGTTTCAAAAAACTCTTAGTTCACTTTTAGGTAGTCTAAGGAACGCGCATTGCACTGGCATTACGGAGTTGCTTACGAAAAAATACACCATGTATTTTATACATATTTGTAAATATTTGTGGCAGTTATATAAAAGGAAAACCAATTGACAACAAATAGAGACATTTTTTAATTAAAAATTTTTAAAATTCTTTTAGCTTTTTATTGAAATAAAATGAAAACAATTAATTTCAATTGTGAATAATTTTGTTTCCTTTATCAATTTTATTTTATCATCCTGTGTACACGTCTTTTATTAATGTTGTCCCTATTTTCTATATGTGTGTGTTCATTAATTAAATTTGTATGAAACCAAATTGCACCAAAATAGGTAGCAAGCAGTGTTGCCTTTTATAATACTAAAGTGTCAATTTGACTTTTTTTGATGTCCATGACACTTTTCATTACCCCTTTTTTTAATATCCTTTGGTATCAAAAAAAAAAAAAAAATGTTGCTATTTATGTTTAAACCTGGTTTTATAACAAACTGCTCTCATATACTTATATCAACATACATATGTATATTTGAGAATATAATTAACGTTCCAAGGCAAATTTATTTTAATAGTTTAAACTGGAAAAACAGAAATTTTCCGACTTTTAAAACATCAAATGTCAAAAGTTCTTTCATTTTATACACTTATGTACATGCTTATTTGTAAGTAAAGTGTGTATGTGTGTGTGTATACAAGTGCATACATACAAGCGAGTCTTCTCAAATAACATATCTAGTTCCCTCAACGAAGGAAATTTATATCTGATTTTTAAAAACTTTCTAAAAAAAGGATACGTTACCGGAAAAGAAATAGAAAATATTGATTTTGAAAATAGCTTGCACATTAAAGAAACGTGTAGCATAAATATAGGCCATGAAGCTGAGACAGAAGTATGTGCCATAAAGTTGCAAAGAAATTATATCGTACAAATAAAAACAAATATTTTAAATTTTTACAAAAAATTATGTAACAAAATTATACTAAGGATAGATAGATAGATATAAATAATAAAAGATTGCGCGCCTTAAAATTTTTAGACCCAAATTTTATAAAATCGAAAGAAGATATTAATTATTTAGAAATTGGTTCCCAATTCTAAAACATAATTCCCGACGTAGAGGCTTTTATCAACGTATTTAAATTTTTAGAAAGCAAAATACATGACAAAACGTATGAATCTATATTTAAAATAACTAACGCAGAAAAGTTTGGTTTGAGGTCGGAAATTTAAAATACAGATTTGGCGAAAACTCTTTTTCAATTTTATATGAATTTGTTGGATATATATTTACTTTGTCTCATAGTATTGCTTCCGCTGAGCGGGTATTTTAAAAATAATATTGCTTAAAAATAAACTAGTTCTGGTACAATGCGCTGCATATGTAGGGGTCATCCCCTGAGTACTGGTCCAAGATAAAAAAAAAGTAGAGACTTCTGTTTCCATGCGTTTGTCTCTTAATTTAATTTGATGGAAACCTGGCTGGAAGAATGGAACCCAAGTGAAGATTTAATTACCAAATATAGAACTTTCATTTCTAAAAAGTGATACTAATTCTTTATATTTAAAAAAAAAAAAAAAAAAAAAAAAAATATATATATATATATATATATATATATATATATATATATATATATATATATATATATATATATATATATATATATATATATATATATATATATATATATATATATATATATATACATATATAATAAATATTTATATTTTTGGTTTTAATATTGTTGACCCTTTTTTTCTTATATATCCTTTTTGTGACACCTTATTTTCAAAATACCCTTTTCGTGCCACTTTTTGAAAATTGTTGAAGGCAACGCTGGTAGCAAGCTGTGTACACGTTTATTATTATTATTTTTTTTATACCCTTCACAAAAATGTAAAGGGTATATATAAGTTTGTGATTCCGTTTGTAATTTCTACAGTTTTTTTTTGCGACCCTATAAAGTATATATATTCTGAATCAGAATTAATGGAAAAGTCGATTAAGCGATGTCCGTCTGTCCGTCTGTCCGCTGTTGAAATACCGTTTCTGAGAAAACCATTAGACTTAGATTTCTTTCACCATTCTTTTACCCTATTGAAATTCAGTAATATCGGTCCACGTATAGCTGAGATATATTCAAAATTCCGAAAAGAGCCATTTTTTTTTTGCAGTTTTGTATGAAAATTTTTGAAAACAAAAGTTGTTCGTTTTGCTTCAAACTTCACACACTTATTAAGCATGGTGACCAAAAGACAAAAATTTTTTTTTTCAGATATCGGTCCATATATACCCGAGATATAGCCCAAATCGGATTTTTAATGAAAATGTCGCATAGGCGAAGCTAAATAACTTTTTTTTGCTCAAAAGCAGTTCTGGTAATAAAATTAGATTACATAAATATGGAAAATGAAAATTTACGATATCGGTCCATATATACCCGAGATATAGCCTAGACCGGGGTTTTCATGAAAATGCCGCGTAAGCGAACTTAAACAATTTTTTTGTGCTCAAAAGCAGTTCTGGTAATGAAATAGGGTCATATAAATATGAAAAATGAAAATTTTCGCTGTCGGTCCATATATACCCGAGATATAGCCTAGACCGGGTTTTACATAAAAGTGTCGCGTAAGCAAACTGCAACAACATTTTTGTGCTCAAAAGCAAATCTAGTAATGAAATAAAGTTATATAAATATGAAAAATGAAAATTTCCAATATCGGTCCATATACACCCGTGATATAGCCTAGAACGTGTTTGTCATGAAAATGCCGCGTCAGCGAAATTAAACAACCTTTTTTGCTTAAAAGCGGTTCTGGTAATAAAATAAGGTTATTTAAATATGAAAAATGAAAATTTCCGATATCGGTCCATATATACCGCAGATATAGCCTGGAACGGGGTTTTCATGAAAATGCCGCGTAAGCGAACTTAAACAACTTTTTTTGCTTAAAAGCAGTTCTGGTAATAAAATAAGGTTATATAAGTATGGAAAATGAAATTTGTCGATATCGGTCTACATATACCCGAGATATAGCCCAAACCGGGTTTTTCATGAAAATGTCGCGTAAGCGAACTTTAACAACTTGTTTTTGATCAAAAACAGTTCTGGTAGTAAGATGAGTTTATATAAATATGGAAGATAAAAATTTCCGATATCGGTCCATATATACCCGAGATATAGCCTAAACCGGGGTTTTCATGAAAATGCCGCGTAGGCGAACTTAAACAATTTTTTCGCCTTAAAGCAGTTCTGGTAATAAAATAAGGTGATATAAATATTGAAAATGAATTTTTCGATATCGATCCATATATACCCGAGATATAGCCTAAACCGGGTTTTTCATGAACACGCGGCGTAAGCGAACTCAAACAATATTTTTTGCTTAAACGAAGTTCTAATAATAAAATAAGGTTATATAGGTATGAAAAATGAAAATTTCCGATATCGGTCCATATATACCCGAGATATAGCCCAAACCGGGTTTTTCATGAAAATGTCGCGTAAGCGAACTTAAACAACTTTTTTTGCTTAAAAACAGTTCTGGTAATAAGATGAGGTAATATAAATATGGAAAATGAAAATTTCCGATATCGGTTCATATATACCCGAGATATAGCCCAAACCGGGTTTTTCATGAAAATGTCGCGTAAGCGAACTTAAACAACTTTTTTCACCTTAAAGCAGTTCTGGTAATAAAATAAGGTTATATAAATAAGGAAAATTAAAATTTCCGATATCGGTTCATATATACCCGATATTTAGCCTAACAGGTTTTTTGATGAAAATGCCGAGTAAACAACTTTTTTGTGCTCAAAAGCAGTTCTGGTAATGAAATAAGGTTATATAAATATGGAAAAAGAAAATATCCGATATCGGTCCATATATACTCGAGATATAGCTTGAACTGATTTTTCCAATAACATTTTTTTTTGCTGAAAAGCAGTTCTTGTTATAAAAGAAGGTTACGAAAATAGAGAAAATTAAAATTTCTGATATCGGTCCATATATACCCGAGATATAGCCTAAATCGGGTTTTTCATGAAAATATCGCGTAAGCGAACTTAAACAATTTGTTGGTTTCAAAAGCAGTTCTGGTAATGATATAAGGTTATATAAATATGGAAAATTAAAATTTTCGATATCGGTCCATATATAGCCGAGATATAGCCTGAACCGATTTTTCCATTAAAAAAATTTTTTTTTTTTTTGCTGAAAAGCAATTCTAGTTATAAAAGAAGGTTACTAAAATACAGAAAATAGAAAATTCCGATATCGGTTCATATATAACCGAGCATATTTAGGTCACATTTTTAATATACTATACATATTCGTGACTATCGTGAAGGGTATTTTAGATTCGGCCCAGCCGAATATACTACACTCTTACTTGTTTTTCTCTCTTTTTTTACCGTTGTCCGTATTTTCTATACATGTATGTTCATTATTAAGTGCACCAGAATAGGTAGCAGTATGTGTACACGTGTTTACAGTATTGAAGGTGTTGGACTAAATTTTGTTAATCTGAGCAGTGTCGAAGGTATATACACTAGGCACTGATCAGTTTTAACTAATTTAATTGCAATATATTAAATATTGCAATAGAGTTTTAGTCTTTCGTGTTTTTATTGTTAAAGTTAAACCTCCCCGAACACTACTCCTTCTTTCCTCCTCAGCAAAACCTATTTTCCTAGTTCCAGTACAATGCGCTGCATATGTAGGGGATCCCCTGAGTGCTGGTCCAAGTTAAAAAAAAAACATACACATGCGAGTTGAAATCACCAATTTTAAGCGATATACGTTTCGCAGAACACTTATTTGGAGATTTCAAATCGCAAAACCTTCTTGCGTTATACGTTTCTAAGAATACTTATTTGGCGTTTTCAAATCAAAAACGCTAAATTTAAGCGTTTTGCGTTTCTCAGAACATGACTGAAAGTGTATATTCAAAAAATAAAAAATTATTTTATTATTTGAAGGTATTGCACAATTGGATCCCATTGAATTTTTCTTAGAGAAAATGTCCGTTCGAAAAACAAATGTAATAAAAAAAGCCTGATTCGACGCATCAGTTTAGTGTATGATAATACAAAGTGTTTAGATATTGTAGGAGCAAAATATCTAAAAAAATAGAACGTGTTTTTAATTTTTACCTCTGTGGGATAAGTAAGATCAAAATATAAATAAAGTAAAGCTAGTCTGATAAAATTACTTATGAGTACAGCTCGACAAAATTTACAAAACATACAATATTCTTGATTTTTAATTGATTGGATTTGTATATGCGGTAAAGTCTTCAGTTTATAGTCAAAATGCGGCCAAATCTTAAAAATGCAACATTGAATGGTTTTGAAAATGAAGATTTATTGACCGCTAGTCAAATTTTGCATTCGGATTTCTGTCCCACCGAAAACATTTTCACAATACGATTTTCTCCATTTTGCTCAAATCCATGACTTGTCTTACATTTTAAGCGTGTGTACCTTTAAGAGAAAAAATTGTAGATTATACCGTCTATAAACATTAATTTTGTTTTTATCTAAAAGAAATTCTATTTCTGTAAAAACGACAATTATTAAAAATTGCTGTAAATCTTATTATTTTTTCAAAGAAGTATTTATTACTTGTCTGTGAGAATATAAAATATAATTTTTTTACATGTATCTATCACTGTATTATTTAATTATCCATTTAGCTTTTGTTTTTTTTTATTTTATTTGAAACCTCTTGATAAATGACATTTTAGTTTTTGTTATCAAATTACAATTAAATTGTCTTTGAAAATCATATATTCCCAGCCAGAATTAAAATTCACATTTAAAAAATTTCTTGTTGCGTTGACAACAGACAAGAGGCAATAAATTTTACTGAAGTTAAAATCATCAAATTGTTACAACTGTATTGCTTTATACAATGCTTTGTCTGGTAACTTTATTTATATTTACTTTTTTTGTCTTCCTGACGATAATGCAACAAAAAGGAGCAAAACAGTCCAAATGGTTCTTTTGCTTGAAATGTATGCGAAGTTGTGGAAAGCAAGACTATCAATATATCTTATTATGTATCTAATGACACTTATTTTGTTGGATCAAAATACAAACAAAATTACTTAATTTTCAAAAAAAAAAATTGGGTCAAAAATATTTAGTACATACAAGAAATGAGAAAGAGAAAGTACTTTATTACTTTATGAACAATTATGCTTTTGAATCAATTTGATAAAAGATTATATACAAAAATTTTAGATGCAATAAAGCAATGAATCTTTTTAGTTCTAAGTTTGATGAGAACCAATGCTTTTTTTCAATGTAAAGAATAAAAACAAGCTACTGTTACAATTGCTGAACCAAGTTCCATTAGAATGACTCCGTTAATAAATTAGTTTTATACATTTCTGTTGGCAAAATGAAGGCGGTAGCAGCTGTAGTGGTAAAACGTATACACTAACTGTCAAGATAATAGAAGTAAAAATAAAATAAAAATATCAAAGAATAATGACCACAAGGTTCATCAAGAATTTCATTTGCAGGCGACTCTAATACATTAATAGTTATTCGAGTGTCTATCAGACTGTCTATTTATTTGCCCAGACTAGCATTCGATTTGACACAAATATATTTATTTTTTAAAGAACACAAAACTTCAGTTTAAAATTGAGTTCTGTGTAGTTTTGGGCTGACGGTCATGGTCAGTTGATTTGTGCCATTTGATGTTGATTAAACATTGGTGATTCTTTGATATGAGCCAACACAGAGACGAGCTTGCAAACATGACGATCACAAATAGTAAGTTCAACTGGTAGCACTTTCTTTATTCAAATGATTTGTAATATTACAAAAAAAAACTAAAAGATTCAATTCAGTTTATTTCTTTCAATTCTTGGTATTTACAAATTTGCTTATTACAACACATACACATACTAATAAATAGTTTAAGGACATTTCGCTGTTCTACTTAAATATAAATATTTTTATTACTATTAATAAGTAATTTTCGTAATATTATATAAAAATTGAAGACGCAAGTTATCTAAAAACCTGTGTAATAATTAATAATAAAACTTAAAATCTATTTACTATCTAATCTAAAGGAAGAAGTGTTAGCTTAACTATGTACTCGTATTCTGAATTCGAACATATAAAATTAAAATTGTTGCAAAATGTATCTATTTTGTCTTACCACTAAATCAACACCCGCTGCTTGGTGCAGTCCCTTCGTAGAGTATCACCTAGGAAGGTTGTAGATTAATTTGAGAAGGTTATTTTGAAGAATTTTTCCAGAACGATACTACATAAAACATTAGCTAATAAAATATTAGCTTAAAAATTAACATCTTGTCAATATTTAAAGCTGAAGTTCTATTTATTAAGGGGTGGAGTGTTCTAATAAGAACGTTACATTTGTTGCTGATATATGATACCTGTAACTTTGGGTTCAAAACTACACCTAAATATTTCACATTTTTCTCACATTTATTTATTTATTTATTTATTTACTATTTCATCTACAGAATTATATTCTTACAGATTACTGAACACTTTAATTAAAATATTTAAATAACATAAATTTAAACGAACTAAAACTAACATTAAAATTTAACAAAGGAAACAAGTTGTTACATATATGTAAGCATCCTGCAATAGGTTCATTATTCGCATAACTAGTTCTCAGACAGCTCTCCTCAAACATACGACTATTTCTTAAATCCCTGGAAGGACAATATAAGGTAAAATAATTCTTTAATTCTAGGCAATCAATATTGTTAGATAAAATATTATAGAGCAGCAATAGCAAGGAACAAGTTCTGCGATCATTTAATGTTTGCAAGCCTAATAACTTTCTTCTGATGTCATAAGAAGGCAGTTCATAAGGCCATATTAACTTTAAAGCGGTCTTAGTAAAAATTTTCTGAATACGTTTAATAAGATTAGATGTACCTACATGATAGGGATTCCAGATAATAGAACAATATTCCAAAGAAATGTATAAGGATTTCAGGGTATATTTCTTCGTATGAAACCAAGCATACAATAGGCTTTAGAAACACAATAATCAATATGGATAGAAAAACTCAATTTACTATTAAAAAATACGCCTAAGTCCTTTATTTCAGCTACACGTTTAATTGAGAGGCCATTAATAGAATAATCGAACTTAAATGGGCTTAAGATATGAGTATAGGACATCGAAGAACATTTTGATATATTAATATATATATATATATATATATATATATATATATATATATATATATATATATATATATATATATATATATATATATATATATATATATATATATATATATATATATATATATATATATATATATATATATATATATATATATATATATATATATATATATATATATATATATATATATATATATACAAGAGTATAATTTTAAATCATCAGCGAATAACAAACATCTAGAAAACTTAAAAGTTGATGGTAAATCATTGATAATAAGTATAAAAAGTAATGGCCCAATATGTGTTCCCAGCGGAATACCAGAATAAGCATCTATTGAAGATGACGAGGAAGCGTTTCCGATTTTAACTATAAGTTTTCTGTTAATAAGGAAACTTTCAAAGAATAGTAATATATTATTTGAAAGGCCAAATTTACGAAGCTTACGTAACAAAAGATGATGGCTAACTGTATCAAAAGCCTTTGCAAAGTCTGTATATATAACATCACATTGTGATCTACACTCCATTGCAGTTATAATATCACGAGTTATAATAAGTAAATTAGTATAAGTTGATCTATTAGGCATAAAATCATACTGTTTACACCAATATTATTCTGCGGAGTAAAAATCTCTGCCTAGTAAAATATAATGCTTTGCTTTTATCGCAATTTAATGTTATTTTACATTTTTCGAAATATTCACATATTGATTCTAGCACTGAGCATAGTACCGCATATCGTCAGCGATATAAAATAAAAATTAAGTTAAAATAGACTTACCGATAGTTTAAAAACTAAAATATAAATATTTTTTAAGAACTTTTTTTTTTAGATACGGGGACTATTTCTTATATTTTTTCAATGATTCGAGAAAATGTTTGTTAGTATACAGATATGTTTATAGGCATTTCAACAGACTATTTATTATATTTATACATACAAATATCTTTCATATACATATGTTTGTATGTGCCTGCAGAAAATGTCTAGCACAAGTATTCATTCATTCAAGCATACCTTGAGTGGTAAATCATCATTATCGTTGCGGTCTTCATCATTTTTTGCTAACCATCATTGTGTTTTAGATGTTTTTTATAAACGTCAATTCATTAAAAGTTACATATAAACGATTTTCTTTTACGTTTTTATTAACTTAAAAGACGACAACATATTTTAGTTTCTATTCTTATCTAAACTTAGTGACCTACTGAACTGGTCTATAGTTTATTCGGTTTTCTTATTTTGTTTTCAGTTTCTTTTTTTTTTTTTTATTTTAGTCAAGTCAAGCAACTTGTTGTTAAATGATGTTATTGTCGGTCTGCTTCAGATGGCCAAATGGTAAAGGAAGTAGGGGAAAAAATTACATGAAAAACAAAATGATTTAACAAAAAACTGTTGGTTTTTATACGTAGCCTGACAATGACAATTTTTGATGAGATCGGTAGCTGTTTTTAACTTACGAACAGAAACTAAAACCAAAAGCCCCGCTAAAGTTTTTGCAAAGAAAATATCTGACAATTGTTTTATCAATGTCGCGACATTGAAGTGGACATTCGGTTTTGATCTCTCTATAACTAAATTGTTAGCAATGTTTTATTTGGAATTGGCTAAAAAAGTAGCAAGAATTTGCACAGAAAACAGAACATGCTAGTTACAAATGTGATTGCAAAAATTGGAAAAATTCCCTTGTGATGATACACTGAAAAATTTTGGCAACATAAAATCTGTCAAAATCAATTCATTACTCATCAAATATAATTTTTGAATTATTAAAATATTTTTCGGGTGCAAAATTTAAGTATTTCACGGTATACTGTCCATTTCCAAAAGGAACGATTATAAAGAAAAATATTTTTAATATTGAAAAATGTTGTTTTCGCATTTTTTAAGAATATACTGTTTGTTTGGGTTTAACTAACTACTAGAGCTGCCGAACATTTGATTCGCAAGATAGTAGACAAGCAAAAATTATCAAAGCTTTTCGTCGGTTGTTCAAAAACTTTGTGCGGTTTTGGCAAGTAGAACAATACTGATCGCTCTAAAATTTACCAACCAACTTCTTTTTCAGACTCTTATAATATGTTTTTCACTAGTACTCATCATACAAATTGGTATTTCTTGGGTGTTCAGTTACGCATAAATGCCTGGACTTTCAAGTTTTTGTGTTTTAATTGGGCTTAGAAATAGTTACCTAGACAATTTTAGATCGATATAAATTGAAAAAATTTGCATAACAATTAGATCTTTGCATGAAATCCTAAATTTTTCACATGTGTTCCGTTTTTTGCTTTCTGGTTTGAGAAATTTATAATGGGATGGCTCAAAACAAAACTTGTTTAATTTTATTTTTAAATGTATATTATTTCAATTTATTATTCTAACCAACAATATTTACACTTTAATCTTAAATTTATATTTCTATAGTTCAAGCTTTTGCACTTTTTCTTTTTAGTATATATTAAATTTTTATTGGAGGCAAAATTTTAAAAAACCTATTTAAAGATTTTAATAAAACCAACTTAAATAACTAAAAACCTACAAGCTACCTAATCTGATATTAAATAATTAATATGGGTATATTCGGACATGGAGCAACTATAATAAAAATTTGTCGCTAGTTTATTTAGCCTGGAAGATCTGTGTTTGAAATTGCGTGAAGTCTGCACGTTGAAAAGAATCAAGGAAGATTATATAAGAGATTTAGTACCTTATTCTGTACGACTTGGAAGTTTTTTAATATGACATGTAGCACTTTAACCCACAACCCACAGCTGCATAAAATATTACAGCCTGAAAAATTAGTTTAACTAGCATTTTGTTTAGATTAGAATATTCATTTTATTTATTACATATTGTATATGTTCCTTAAATTTCATTTCTGTATCTGCGATAACTCCTAAATATTTTACTTTTTGCACCCACATTACCTTCGTATTTAAAAAAGTAATATTTCTTTGCAGAATATAACAATGTTTTCTTTTTCTTGTAAAGTTTTATCTGCATTTAATGTTATTTTCCATTTGTTAAAACATTTGGCTAACACATCTAGATCACTTTGTAAATTATAAATTATGTCTTCTGAAAATACGTCAGAACATAATACTGTTGTATCGTCTGCAAATACTGACATGGTGCATCTTTCAAATTGGGGCAGATCTGAGGTGTATAAATGTATACTGAAGCTTTCGGAGCACGATGGTCCTATAAAAAGCTTGAAAAATCGGCTTAACAGCAAGCTTTCAACTATTTTGAATAAAATATTGGTACTTCAAATTTGATAATTTTATAAATAAATGTATATAAAAATATAAATTTCCAAATGCAACTATTCAAAAAAAAAAAAAAAAGAATTACTGTGTTTTCAGCAATAATGGGCTGCGCGTGATATTCCGAATGTTAGAAGAGCTAATGAAGTTTGAACTGATATAACTTTGCTTGCTTGGATACAAGCAACCAAGCAAATATTAAAGAAAACTTCAAAATCTCCACCAGACATTCAATGCCGGGCAAGAACTTACAATTTTGTAAAACTGGAGATAGAGCTATAGTTGACAAGGCTTGACTAATTTTTTACCAGGCTTGTAAAAAGCCCAGCGTGATATAGAAAATCAGAAAACAGATTTGAATTAGGCGCATCATAGCCCATATAATCCACATACATTTATTTAAACGGAAGTTTGGCTGTTGCAAGATGTTATTTGAAAATTTGGTGGACTTAAAATATCTGTAATAGAAACAGGTGGTCCTTCTAAAAACTTGTAATTTTTCCAACTGTTAGTTACAAAATACTAGTATATATTAATACTCGTATATAATACAAAATACTCGTATATATTAGAAAACATTTTTGTACTATATTTCTTAAAGAAAAGTTATGCGCAAAGCATACCTATATAACAAAATGTGATATGATAAATTGAACACGTTAAAAATCACTAGAAGTGGAAATTATGTCACAATAAATGAAGTTGCAAGCCAACATTTATTCAGGTATAAAATATACAGCTTGTGATTATATACGGCAAGCGATTACAAATAACGTGATTTTCATAGAAAATTTAATACAACTCTAATGTTTGGGGCGGTGCCTCAAAGGCTATTTGGGTGTTAGTCGACCGCATATGTACAAGTTGTCCGCAGGGAAGGTATACTGCTTTGTTTGTTTATAATTTTTAATTAAATCAAAGTGAATGAATCTTATACAGATAACTACGTTATTTAATAAATTGAGCTTTTTATTCGCTATTTTAGCTACTAACATTGATACCAATAAAAAATTATAAATAGCTTCTTTTTTATGTTTCCCAGCTGAAAGGTGTAAAGAAATGTTACAGATCTGTATAAATGAAAAAGCTTGTTTTTTGTGTTTTGACAGATATTATTAGAGGATTTTTCTTTTCTTGATTTTCAAATATTCCCACAAAAAGAAGTCCGGAGCAGCCTGGCTGTATATGCTGTATATGATGTGGCACCGTTTTTTTTTTTATACCACATGTTAATCAAGCCCAAAGCATGCAGTTGGGAAGTTAAAAATTTTTCAATCATATCACGATATCGATCTCGACAGTTACCGTCACGGTTATCAGATTTTTTCCCAACTCCAGCGCCAAACAGGTCATCAAAATTTACCATAAAATAAATCCGTAAAAGTCTCCTCAAATGATTTTTCATAGTTTTGTTGTCATATATAATTTTTATTATTATTTAAATTCATATGTATTATATATGTATATTTAGTATTATAATTGCATATTAAAAATTAAGTAAAAGAAATTCATAGATATGACTGTTTTAAAAAGCTTTCTATACAAGTAGCTAAAATCAGATATCTCAAATTTTGTAAATTTCTGTCTCGTCTGTTTGATCTACACTGTTGAACATCATAACATTCCTGATACTTTTTGCTTTGACCTTTATTTAATTCAATATTTGCAAACAATTCGTTCAGTTCAAGGTCCTTTTTGTTTTTTTTTTTTTAATTTTTAATATTTTTTTACAATATTTCGTCTTCCTTCGGAAGACTTCTTTAGGAAATTTTGTGTTTTTTTTTGTAATAAATTGGCAGATTTAGAAATCTATAATTATGTTTATAACATTATGTAAAAATCTTCTGATGTATTTTAAATTATTCCTGAAAATGTATGTTAATTTGCAGTTTTTGAATTTATGCATGTTAATTGTATTTATGAATGTTAAAATTTATTTTCAATTCATTATGTGGTTTGTAATATGTATGTTAAACATTTGTTTTTCATTTCAAATATTTTTTGAACTTATGTATGTTGTTGTTGTTGATTGTATTTTTGTACGTTAAAAATTTTTCATTCAATTTAAATTTTGTATTGAATTTACACACAAAAAAACAAATTTTCCTGAAGAAGTCTTCCAAAGGAAGATGAAATATTGAAAATACATTAAACATTTTGTAAAAAAAACAAAAAGGAACTTGAGCTGAACGAATTATTTGCAAATATTACAGTTGAATTTTTTCAACATATTTTCCGTTGGCTCAAACGTATTGCTACAGATCTTATTTATATTTATATAATTTATTATTCTTATTAATACATTAAGAAGTTTATTTTGCACTTTATTTTGCGAACGTATTGTGGTATAATTCATTATGAAAAATACTCTTTATGCGAGCGATGCTAGTTGGAATATTGAATACAGCCAATATATTGAATACAGCCAAAGAAAATTCTTTAGAAGGAATCCGACCCGATCTTTGTAGTTATAAACGTTACGCCAAAAGTCAAATAAAATCGTAGGTATTTTTCATTGAAATATTATTTCCAACTAACATAGCACAACTTTGCCCATTGCATCTCATACTCACCTGCTGAAACTTTTGTGTTCATAAAGGGTTTTAACAAATAGTAAAAAAGAGTCCGATCTGTCAATGGCTGCATTTACCGTAAGCAAGAAATTATCTGTATTTTCAAAATAATTTGGATTACAATTTTTGAGGAGTTAACTTGTGTAGTAGAAAATAGTTGACCATGTATGCTTTAATTGAAACCTTTTGATAGCTATCGGACTTAGAAATATCAAAAACAAGCGATTTTTTTTTTTGGACACATATCACTTGAGCATTCAGTACGATAGCAAAACATTGGATAAAATAGGAATGTCAGATTTGAAATATAAAGTATATAAAAATAGCCAACTATTTCGTCACCTGATTTTTAAATCGCCAATCGCCAAACCAAAAATTTAGTCGCCGTAGTAAATAGAAATTCGCTACGTTTGGCGAGAAATCGCCATATCTGGCAACCCTGGCTACTGTTGCGGCGTTTTTATTTTTAAAGAAGTAAGGTTCTCCTGACCAAATTGCAGTCACAGATTGTCACTTTTAATGGATGCAAAAGTAACTGATGAATAATTTGAGGGGTTTCCATTGCCCAAACCCGACTTTCATTCACATATCTGTTCAAATTAAAATCAAAGTAAATCATTATGTTTTTTTCATGACAATAGTGATTGTCATAGGCGAGCTGTAACATACTATTGGCATAAGTACGGCGGCGTAAATTATTTTGTGGTAGAAGCTCTTGTGTCAACTGAATCTTAAATAGAAACAAATGTAAATACTTATGCAATATTGTGGCCAAAGTGCTTCTTTTAAGACCAAGCTACTGAGCATGACATTGAATTGAGGTTCATGGATTGTTCTGAACACTTTCTTGAGAAGCAGTAATGTTTCCAGCCAATTCTGCAGTACGTTGTGTTCCGTGCTTGGGTTTATCATCTATAGATTCTCTGTTTTCAAAATCATTCACTACACGCTAAATAGTGCGTAGTGATGCAATGTAGCACAGTAACCGATGACTGATTTCGGTAAAATCTTTTAACGATTAAAACAAGATAGTTTATCGAATATTTTTCCATAATAAATTTGCTACGTGTCTACTGCAAGACTTCCAAAAATAAACTAACACCAAAGAGGCGGCAAAACAAATTAGTATATTTTCCCGGCGGATATCGGGCAGATGTCATATCATGAGTTCAAGATAAAATTAAGCAGATCTACTAAACTAAAGAATAGTTAACCTGAAAATGGTAAAGCTTCAGGAATCGGAATTTTGGTATTGACTTCCTTAGTATGAGCGTATATTGAAATTTTGTTTTTCATTTGTAAAAATATCCCATTTCGCAGTGTATTAGAAAAACAAGCCTGAAAAATAGTATTTTTTTCTTCAGAAGACGAAAAAAACCGATGGCTTAAGCATTACTATATTTTGTTTTTGCTTATGAGCGACTGCGTGGGAAAACGTGACGAACGCAAACAAACATATCGTCTGCTTGTCTTTGGGTTGCAACAGGCCGCTTTGCTTTGCAGCAGCTTTTTTTAGCATTATTATTATGTTTGGTACTTTTTCTACTCCTACAAATGTTAGAGAAAATTTGCATTTTATAAAGCAGTTCAGTTTTTTGCTCTCTTGTTGCTGCTATTGGCACGGCAATTGTGTTTGGGTTGTTGTTATACTCTAGAGACATTTATCCACCATATGCCATCATCATCTTCTATGTCTTGGAAACAAAAAATGAAATGCACCTGAAGAAGAGTGATTGCCTCAGAAGATCTGAGATGACAGCACAAGTGCTGCGGCATTATTACATTTTTAGACTTTATAAAGATAAAGAAAACAGCAACAGCATTTGAAGCTTTTTAATGCTAGAAGTTTAATAATATCTATATACGAATACATTCGTGTGTGTAAGTGTGTTTCTGCAGATTGTTTTTTCGTATTTACATACATTTTTAATCTTTTGAGTTTTCTTTCAAATTTTATTTCTAGCGATTGAGAACGTGCCACTGTTAGATCTCGTCTGTATTCAAACTGTGCAACGTACGGGCAGCAACGTTTTGCTGCAAGTACGTTGCGGTTTATTTGATTAGTTTTAAGATTTAATTTAGAACATTTGTTTACCAACGCCATCATTAAATGTAGCGCGATTTTATACTCTACAAGCAACAAGTACTGATCACAGTTGCAACTACACAAAGAGTGGGTTTTATTTATTATTATCCAGAAGTCATAAATCTCTGTGTGCTTGGCTTAAGAAGTGTGAATGAGTCCAAATTTAATTTGATACCCTAATGCGATCAACACTGTACTTTATAATCTTTATTGAGATTGGCATTGATTTAGAGATTGTAGAACATTAAGTGCAACAGATTAAAGAGTAGTTATTTCATAATACTAGTATTTTGAAAAGAAAAATCCAAATATACAACAAAACCAAAGGTATCATAGAAACAGTAAAGGTGAATTAAAAAAAATAATTATACTTAAGTAATTCTAAAGCAAAATACTTTCCTTATTTCATTTCATTTGAGTACATATTATTCGCTTAAATCTATCCCGCTTTATTCATTACATTTATAAATGTGTCATATCAATCAGAATAATAAAGGGCATTTCAGACTATCATATCTTAAAATTTTCATTAGATTTTGTAAGATATATGATATATCATATACTCGTATCTCTAAAGAGTATTACAAAATCTAACGTGCTTACTTTCTGTTTTTACTCCATCGCACATGAAGTAAAATGAAAAAGTGAGTAAAATATATAATTCATCAATTTGGTTATTTGCTTTTGTAAAGACCTTGCCTTGACGACTGGAAGACCACATATTTAAACAAATTTCTAAAAGTGGTGAAGTGTTATTGGATAAGAAATCTCGTATCGCAATATTTGTCATTTTTATAGCACTTTAGATGCAAACACACGTATGTTTGAGGATCGTTCAACAGAAAAGTGAATTTTATAATTTCTTGGTAGATTTTTTTTAATGTTGGCACACTTGTCCCGAATATTTTTTAGTTGAGTTTGTTTGTGAGAGACGTAGCAGTGGGATGTGTCTTGCTTGTTTGGCAATTTTTTGCTGTAAAAAAATCACGCGACATTTCCTATTTGCAGAATGCTGCAATTTGTTTGTTGAAGAGAGCGAGAAAGTACGGCTTTTTGCAACGACTAAGGAGCCAAAATTCGAATTATCGAGAGAGCTCAAGTCCATACTAAAAACGCATATCAGAACTGTTTAGAAGATTAGGCAAAATGCTGGAGCAGGTGTATTATATCTGAAATGTAATAATGAAAGGCGACAACGTTTAAATTAATAAATACATAAATATTTTTTTGAGAAAAAGTGAAATTCACCTTATCTGTTGAACAATATATACATAGATAGTTTTCATATAAAATTAACACTTAAGTGCATTGCTAGTGCAATTAACCAAGATTCTTTTAACTACGCCATTTAATCATTGATTCGAGAATTTTGTAATGCATTTTTCGTTTATAAGCGTTGGAATTTAACATGCGCCATGAACGCATTTTCCGTGAATTGTTATTTATAATTACAAAAAATCCGAATGTCCGACTTTGATAACAAACGAAATCAAACCAATTTCGAAATAAAACTTAGATGTATCTCGGGTAAAAGGAATGTAAATGTCCGTATAATCAAACTCCTTCATATAGCAGAAATTTGTGGCACCTAACTTTTCGGTGACCATCCTTTGGACGCAAAGAGTATCAAAGGAATAACTAGTTCGTTTGGAAATACAGCACGGCGCAGCATCTGTTCTAGAAAAATGGCTGATGCTATTGATAAATAGGGATCAAATTTGTTGTTTATGAATTATTTGAGTATAAATACATCTTAAATTGTCGAAGCTGCTAAGATTGTTGAAAAAAAGTTTTCATCAGGAAGGAATAGAACTTATTCATTCATAATGTTGTCTTGTGCGAACTTACAAGTGAAATAAGTTCTTATTTCGTACACCAGTATTACAATCCCATTACAGAGACGTATAAGATGCAATATAGTGATGCATTTCCGAATTTCAAGAATAAAAATAGTAAAGTAGTATTCGTCAAGCCATGCAGTGGTACCAGCGTTGTCAACTCGGTGCGTTTCGCACCCTTTTTGGTGCTTTTTACAATTATTTGTGCGAAAAATTCTTTAGTCGGTGCGTGGTGCGCTTTTTTTATATTTTCGGTGCGCGTTTTAAATTTCGGTGGCACCCAATCAAATTCAACTCAGGTTTTTATTTTAATATAAGAAAATAGTAATCTTGCTAAATTATAAAGAAATAAATATTTCCTTTAACAAAATTTTCTGCTTTTAGAACGTGTTTCGCAATTATACGATCAACCCAAGTTTAAATATTGACTCCGGTAAACTTCGTCTTTTGTATGTTATTATTCTGCTTAAGAAAACGCAAATGAGATTTACACTATATTTGATAGAATTTTTAAAATTATTTTTTATCTAGGAGACAAACACATAAAATACAGGGTGTCCGGTGGAAAAGTATACAACTCGCAGTAATTCCATTTTAAACCAGGATGTATGTTGATACCACATGACAATCAAGCTTAGGGTATGCATTTGTGGCGATAAAAGGTTTTCAATCATACCACAATATCGCCCCCCATGCACAGTTACCGATACGCCGTTTTCATTTTCAAAGAAGTAAGGTAGTGATTCCTCTTGACCAAATTGCAGTCCAAGACTGTCACTTTAATGGATGCAAAGACTGATGAATAATTTTATTCACTTATCCATTCGCAGGAAAATGTGTCTCGCCACTCATTATGATGTTTTCATGAAATTCTTTGATTGATTTTGATAAATAATATTCGAATATTCTTCGATAATAAATCTGTCACGACTGCCAAATATGAACTGTCACGACTAATGTTTTCCAAAATGGCAGCAAAGAAAATTATTATACCATCCCGGTAGACACCTTGTACTTTCTTATCAGCTAATACTAAGGTTTTTAAGTACAGTCTTCTAATCATGTAAATTCATATTAGCTGCTATTTATATTCGTTGTCAACTATACCGGCCCTTGTTCTTTCCATAATTGGATTAATAAGGGTTCTTTAGCCTTTTCTACATTATGTTAGAACAAAAGATTTTACCGATGGTTATCATTATTGCTTGTATGCATGATAATCATGTTTATACTTGCTCATTATTTCTTTTATTTAAAATTATGCAATTTGTTATTTGGTACTTAAAATCTGCTTTATTTCAACACACAATTATAATTGAGTTAAGCTTGAACTTTAGTTCTGCAACGGAAGTCGAAAAGTCGGCTTGATTGGGATTTTTTTTTTGTTACTTTTATTACATGAGTTCTTCTATGCAGCACAAGTTTTCTGGCTGTTGTTCATTCATTGAATACCAAATTAAATTAAAGTTAAGATGAATGAAAAAAGAATACTCAAGCTGGGTTATCGAGTTTGTATGTACGAGGTGTAAGCGTTGTTGTGCAAGTACCAAACAATATGTAAATATTTGTTACATAATTTACATAATACTCCGTTTTAATAGCTGCCTACCGTGACTTGAAGTGACAGTTACGTCGTACGAAGCTGTGAACTGAATGACTGAGAGATTTCTATTTAATGGTTAGAATACTGTTGATGTCGGCTTTTGTTTCTTTTATGTTGTGGCCAATTTGGTTTATTTGCATAATTTTATTCCTCTTTCCATGTTCTGGTATTTCTTAATATAAAAGACTATTTCAAAACATGGACGGCAGACATTTAGGAAGTAGGTGATGGGTGTAATGACTTGTTCTATGGAGTTTATATTTTGTCATGTTGTGACAAATTGTTACTTCCTTTTTATTTGAACGTAAGAAATATGGTTTAGGCTCCATGATTGCGTTGTCAGTACTAGTAACGGATACATGTATGTTTATGAGCAAAGAGTTCCACTAAATTTAATAGTTTTCTTCTATAGGACCACACATTAGATGTGTTTCGGAAACACATGACAGGCAAACCACCTGGCAAATACTAAACACAAAACGGTAAATAAAACAGAATCTGGTTGGCTCAGTGCACATTTCAAGATAACATCCATGCACAAATACACACAAAATAAAACAGTAGTTTTAAAATTTACCTGATTTAAATCATTGTGAGTTTTTGACAGTAACATAGTTTGCATATTTTTTTATTAAAGGAAACTCTCAACATATGTATGTGTTCATTGAGTTATGAGTACAGTGAATATGAATATGAATGATGAAGTTATTGATGTGAAAGTAAACCTATGTAAAATGGAATCATAGTATATACGAGGGCTGATAAAAAAATAACCGTTATTTTAATAACTTCAAAGTAGTATTCTATGTTGACCGTACGACCTTGTGGCAAGAACTCATAACCCACCACGCCATTGCAGTCGATACAAAGAAGTGAGCAAAACCTTCACATTTGACCGATTTTGACGTGCCATTGGGATGATGGGGCTTTGGTTTCAATGTCATAGCCATACACCCATGATTCGTCACCAGTCATGCCATTTTTGAGGAAATCTGTTCTTTTTATCCTTTTTTCTGTCAAAAACAAACTGACAATCCAAAATGGCTAATATATCTAACATCTTTAACAGACATGTGCACCAACAAAAAGAAAAAAAACGTGAAAATCAAACACACGTAAAAATAACGGTTTGTTCCGATCAGATCATGTACACCAACAAAATGTAATACAGTTAATTCATTACCACTTCAGTGATAGGAGTTACGAGAAAAAAGTAATTAGCAAAATAATTTTTATAGCCGTCTGAAACGACAAAGGAACAGAAATTCTGATAATAAAAATAAAAAAAATAAAAAAATACAATGACAGACAGAAAACAAACAACCGGCCCAATACTCTATATTGGGAAAAAGTTCAGTCAACAGGCGAAAAATAGTTCTCAAAGTACTCAACAAAGAATAATATTCTTCTAAGAAAGAGGAAGCCGACAATACTGAAATATTGTTCTCGATATACACCGTAAAAACTATTTGAAACATGGTCAGTCACAGTCAGAGTCTAGCTTTGATAGTGAACGGACGTATTTGTTTTTAATCGGAGTGTTATAAAAATAAAAAAAGCAACGAGTGGAAGAGTGCATTTATACAAAAGAAAAACTTTGTGACAATTATTTTTATATTCTTATAATATAAAAATAATATAAATAAAAAACAAAAATTGCATGAGTGTACCTAGTAGATACAATTCTGAGAGGGAGCTTAGTTCCACTAGAAAAAACCTCTGGATTTCTGAGGAAGAATCTTTGAAAAAGTCATTGGATAATCTCCTGTCTCTAAGAGATAAAAAACGCACGCGTTCGTGTTCGCCAAACATTGTTGTTACAACAGAAGACCAACCATCTACCAGTTCAGTTATTGCAGATAAGCCGAAAACACAAGTAGGCATGGACAGGTATGTAACCGTGGTTAAACGTCAGCGAAGCCCGAAATCCGCTCAGATATCATCACAACCAAAGATATCTAATTAGGATAATACCGCTACGGAAACGGAAAGTAATAGATGTGCAATCCGCCAGACTGATGAACTAAATACAGCAAACAAAAAAACATTTAAACCGCCACCAATATATTTGAGAGAACCTACTTCTAATAAGCTGGTAAAACAACTTATTACGGTAATCGGTAGGGACAATTTCAACGTGACATCAGTTAAGCGCGGAAACATCAATGAAACAAAAATTCAGGTAAACCATGAAAATGATTACCAAAAATTGTCTGACGTTTTGGAAAAGGAGAAAAGATCTTTTTACACTTATCAGCTTAAAAGTGCTAAAGGTATTCAGGTCGTTATAACAGGTTTTGACCCATATGTAGCCACGGATGATACTATGATTGGTATGGAGGACAAAGGGTTTAAAATCAGAAGTGTAGTGAACATCAGGAACCGTGAGAAGATCCCTCAACCCATGGTTAGGGTTGAACTGAAACCAAGAGATATTGTCCTGGGACGGAATGAAACTCACCCAATTTATACCCTCAAATTTCTCTTGCACCGCAAAGTTACCGTAGAGGAGCCTCATAAGCATTTAGGTCCCGTTCAATGCCTAAACTGCCAGGAATTTGGCCATACTAAGGCCTATTGTAAACTGCCCGCAGTTTGTGTTGTGTGTGGAGATCTACACGGCACTTCACAGTGCAAAAAACCAAAGACTGACCCGAGCGCTAAAAAATACAGTAACTGTGGAGGTAACCACACTGCAAATTACAGGGGCTGTCCTGTAATTTAAACAATCAATGACAAATAAGTCATCAATTACCTTCAAGCAACCCCAGCAGTCAAACATCATTTCTGCAAACAATTTTCCCCAGATAGGCCAGTCAACCAGCCAAATAATTATGCAAAACCCCAAACAAATTTCATATGCTAATGTGGTCAAAACCGATATACAAACTTGAATCAGGAGCCCATGCCCCAAAATTCCGATCAAAATTGTAAAAATCTTCAGGCAACTCTGCAGACTCTTGTTCAATCCATAGACACATTTACGGTTTCTATGACTAACATGATGCAGGAAATGCTCCACTATTTTGCAGGCAATTAAAAAAAAAAAAAATGAGCTGGTTAAAAATATGTTTCTGGAACGCAAACGGCATTGGCCAACACAAAAATGAACTTGAGCACTTCCTTATGGAAAAGCAAATCGACATAATGCTGATTGCTGAAACTCACTTAACAAGCAACAGTTATTTCAAAATTAATGGTTACACACTATATGACACTAAATATCCCCGTGGCAGATCTTGCGGAGGCTCAGCAATTTTGATAAAAGCTAGAATTAAGCACTTTTTTCTTAAGAAGGATTTTTTACAAAAAAATTTGCTGTGATCAATAATTATGAAGAAAACAAAAAAAATTATAATCAAATCTTTAGCTGGGGGACAACTAGCTGTTTCGTAGTCGCTACACTACTCATCAGCACCCACTGGGATTTGAACTCGGGTCATGACGTATCATGATCTACTGCTTTAGCCACTAAGCCACCGAGCATTTAATTATTTATTGGTGCTGATGAGTAGTGTAGCAACTACGAAACAGCTAGTTGTCCCCCAGCTAAAGATTTGATTATTATTTTGCTTGTCTTCTTCAATCAATAATTATTGATCACAGCAAATTTGTATTGTAAAAAATCCTTCTGGAGAAAAAACTTAAGAAAGAAAACAAAAATTTAACAAATTAGAATTAAGCAGTATTTGCTAAACGAGACATGTGAGGAGTATCTTCAAACAACAAACATATGTATTGAACTTTTTCATCATAAAATTGTTATTTCATCGACCACCCCGGTTTTCAGTAATAGAAAATCAATACATACATTTTTTCAATTTACTTGGTTCTCGATTTTTAGCGGCTGACGACTATAACGCAAAACACACTTTTTGGGGATCACGTTTAGTTACCTCGAAAGGCCGTGACCTTTTTGACACCGTTTCCAAAATGGGCTTAGATGTGGTTTCAAGCGAACACCCCACTTATTGACCGTCAGACCGACGAAAGATCCCAGATGTTATAGAGTTTGGAGTTGCGAAAAATTTTCCTCTAGAGTGGATGCAAATGGAGTCTTCATTAGATTTGTCATCAGATCACTCACCCACTATAATCTCTGTTTCGTTTCCCCAAGAGATTGGCACCCTGTTGACCTTCAACAGAGTTAATTGGCTAAAATACAAAAAATTTTTGAGTACACATTGTACTGAAGATATTGCCTTGAGAACGCCTGAGGACATTGATGTGTCAGTTAACGATTTTTCTGAAAACCTCAAACTAGCCGTACAGCATGCTACCACTAGTCATATAAGATCCAGATATCAGAACAATAGAACTTATTCGTCTCAAAATGGAGCAACTTCTGTCAGAAAAAAGAAGAGTTAGAAGAGAATGGCAACGTCGCAGGTCTCCCCAGCTTAAAACTAGGCTACGGGAATGCCTAATTCAATTAAGAAATCTGCTTGATATCCACAGAATGGCTTTCCTTAAAACATATTTGGAAAGCCTTGATGGTACTCCGCAATCTGACTATTATCTGTGGAAAGCGACAAAAGGTCTGAAAAGACCCGTAATACGTAAGCCACCTTTGCGAACTTCAACTGGCGACTGGGCAAGAAGCGATTCAGAAAAGGGGATGGTGTATGTTAACCATTCGAGAAATGTTTTTATTACAAATGATATAGCAAATAATGCATCTGAATTACCACTATATGCAGTTAGACCGCCTGTGTCTTTGCGATTCATTTTTCATGATGTAAAACAAGTTATCAGTAACATAAACCCCAGGAAAGCTTCAGGTATTAATCAACCTACTGGCAAAAAGAATTCTACTTTTAATTTCTAACGCTAATTTATACCTTGAGTATTATCCTGCAGAGTGGAAGGTCTCTATGATTAATATGATACCCAAGCCAGGGAAGGATCCGACTAAGCTAGGATCATATAGACCAATAAGTCTACTACCAACAATTTCAAAACTATTGTTAATGAAAAATTGTTAATGGTTAAGTTGAGTCCAATATTGAACAATGTGGGATGCATCCCTGATCATCAATTTGGTTTTCGGGCTAAACACAGCACCATAGAACAAACGCACAGACTAGTCTATGTCATCAGACAGACATTTCAGGAGAAGAAGTATTGTTCAGCTCTATTCACTGACATTTCTCAAGGTTTTGATAAAGTGTGGTACGACGGGTTGATGCACAAAATAAAGTTAAACTTGCCTGCTAATACTCACAAGCTTCTGAATGCTTATATGGGCGGAAATTTGTTATCAGAGAAGGGGGTTTTATAAGCCCAACTCAACTTATCGAGGCAGGAGTTCACCAAGGTAGCATACTAGGGCCTTCTTTATATTTGATTTACGCCTCTGACATGCCAACGACACCTGGAATCCACACTTGAACTTTTGCAGACGAGACAGCGTTTTTGAGCGTTCATGAAAACCACCAATTAGCTTCACGAAATTTACGGGAATACATCTCAATATTAGAGAAATGGCTAAAACTTTGGAAAATCAAAGTTAATGAACAAAAATGTACTCATGTCACATTCACACTGTGTAAACAAACATGTGCGCATATCCAAATTAACAACTCACCTATTCCGCAGCAAAATGAAGTCAAGTACCTTGGTATTCACCTGGACCGTAGGCTAACGTGGAAGTCTCACATTGAATCAAAAGTCACTCAGTTGAAACTAAAAGCAGCGCAACTAAATTGGCTTATGTGCAGAAACCCGACATTGAAGTTAGATTGCTATGGAATTCAATTATGGGGCACCGCCTCAGCGTCAAACATAGAAAAAATTCAAACGCGACAAAACAAAATTCTTCGAACGATTACTGCAGCTCCATGATACGTAAAAAATTCACGAATTCATAAAGATCTGAATGTTTCACTGGTAAAAGAGGAATTTTTTAAATAGTCGACAAGGTATGTCAGTAAACTGGAACTTCATCCAAACCCTCTTGCGCGGAATATACTTAATTTTGGTGGCCACACTCAGTTGAGAAGAAGGGATACCGTTGCCACCATTAGAACGTTCAATAGGTGATTCGACCGATAGGGCTCCCGCATAATAGAACTTTTTGTCTAGCATTGGCTGAACGTAAGTAAAAAGCACATTTTTTTTTTTTTTTTTTGTATTAATTATTTTATTTTTATATTTAGTATTAAGATTTGAATACTTATTGTTAGTTCATTTTGAATATTTAATAAATAAAATAGGCTAAAAAAAAATGTTAAACACAACTCAGAAAAGGGTGGTCTTTATTTAAACAAGTTGGTCTTTAGTTACATCCTTCTATAGAATTTCGGTAACAGTACTACACGTAATAAGGAATTTTCTAGAATGCAGGCCGATTTGTCAGTATTATTTTCACCGACCATTTAGTTCGGCAGCTTGAAAGTTCTAAGTAAAATAATATAAGTAGAAAGTGATGTAAAACCCGGTTTAGAATTTTGTTTGTGGGTCATGCAGTATATGCCGTTACTCCATCTTATTAAAACCTCATCTTTTCTAGACCCAGTTCAATCAATAGGAATCATGACTCTGTAGAGGTTGCAGCTTGTAGTAATTGCCTTAGACGAAATGACGCCTTCAGCGTAAATATCACGCCACACAATATATTTATTCGAATTTAATAGCTCTCCGTGTGTTTTACACGGTCTTTTGGTGCCATCAAATTAATAATTTTGCATATTTATGTACCTATAAATGTGAAATTAGCCTCGTTTTAAATAATTTCCAAATTTAAAATAATTTCCAAAGCAAAGTTTTCATGTTATATTCCAGGTTGTAGAGATGTATTATTTTTATCTTGCTCTAATACTCAGGGTATGACCCTTACATATGCAGTGCACTGTACTGGAACTAGGAAAATAGGTTTAACTTTAACAATAACAAAACGAAAGGCTAGAACAAACTCTATTACAGCATTTAATGTCTAGTTATGGCGTGTTTCATGTTTGTTGACGTCATATACAGATGTAAAATCAGATATGAAATTTCCCGGCATTTGTCAAAACTATAACATAATTTGTTACAATTATTCCGATTTTTTGAGGACACATATTTTTAGAATCAAGCTTTAGCTGGAGCAGCTAGAATTTTTATTTTGATTACCAATAATTAAAATGCAGTTAATACAAGTACGACACGGGTTTTTCAAGGCATAACAATTTAAATAAAAAATCTCTTTAGTTGTGTTTCTGTTCGTGTTGTTCTTATACGTACAATTTTTTGATATCTTGCAATAAATAGACCACAAAACTATCATTTGTTTTCCATATTTTCTTAGTAGGCTATGAAATAGTTGGAAGCGTCAATAAGCCATCGCCTAAACAAGAAAATTACACAAATAACTATTAGCAGCAAGTAATAATTATACATCTATGAATTGTAAAAAAGCTAAGCATTTATACGCTGGTATAGATTAATTTTTTTCAGTGTACGATATACCTGCTGACTAGAATAGAGCATTACCGAAATTTTCAAATATATAAGTTCTATAGTTCTTTTTACCATTTTAATCCTAACTACTCATATGCAAATAATAATTTTTTAAATAATTTAGTATCAATATAAACTAGTGTATTTATTTCCTCTACAGAGTTATATTCTTACAGACACTCTCTAGTTATAATATTTTAATAACATAAAGTTGAACGTATTTAAACTAACATAAAATTTAACAAAGGGGTTTAGCTCTTAATTAAAGGCAATTGATTCATTATTCGCATAATTAGTTCTAAAATAAATCTCCTCGAACATATGATTATTTCTTAAACCACTGGGAGGACAATATAAAGTAAAATAACTTTTTAATTCTATGCAGTCAATACTGTTCGATAAAACATAGGCCAGCAGTAGTTTAAGGAAGATAGGTTTACCTTCAGCTACATAGGTAGCTAGCTCATTAACTTAAGAATCCAAACGAGTATATTCTGGATTACTTCGCAAGGATAACTATCTATTTGTCTTGAATTAAACCCCCAGGGAGCAGATTTTGCTTTGGTGTACACCAAATCAGGGCATTCTGTAAGTAGTAAGCCGTATGACATATGTTGTGTTAAACTCTGAAACCCTCACCAAGATTTAATTGGCAGAACTGGGATCAGCAAAGTCCACGGGAGGTTCTGCTTGTTGACTATCTGGGCACTGATCATGGTTGAGATATCTACTTAGGCTGAAACATTCTGGCTGTGGCTTAAAGCTAAAATTTCAGGAAGGGCAATTAGTTTCCCTGATCACTTTGGCAAAATGGCGGTCTTAGGGGGCTAACACGCCCACCCCCCGTTGTATTGCCGCAGATACCTATAATGTAAGGAACCAGAAGTTATGGTTACACTTAGGACTTTGGTCTACCAATTTGTTCAGCCCGCTCGCTTCTGTTAAATTCCATACCGGAGGGATTAGAAGACCCGAGCTCTTCAGCAAAGAGTTTGTCCATATGGCTACAAAATAATGACAAAAGTTGCAATCTGTGTAAGTCTTGCAAGCCACACGGAGGTGCTGGTGAATAATTCTCCTCGTGGAGTTTTTCAATCATCAGATAAGGCCAACAGGGCATTTGCTGATGTAAATCAATTTCCATAATCTGCCTTAAATTAAAAGCTATTTCTTTACTAATACCATGGTTTTCTGCTATAAATTGTCTTTTCTCTGCGATAAGTTTGATTTTGATTTGATTGGAAAGTGTCCAATTCTTTACTATAATTTTTTTTTGTAACTTTTCCCAACATGTGTGGCTGTATGTCGGCAATAATGCGATAAATATTATTTTCCACGTGGTCAATCGTTTCGAACTAACGACTTCACATATCCTAACAAAAAAAAAAAAAAAAAAAAAAAAACTCTGGAGCATAATTTACCGATGCCAAACGTGTACCTATGCGGTTGCAAATATTTCCTTGAATAACTCGATTGTGGCATGAGCTGTCTTAAATGTTGCGCTGTGTTGTTGAAACTACATCTCCTGCACATCATGGTCGTTCAATTAATAAACGAAAATTCAGATCTAATGGATCTATAGCGTTCTACATTGACTCTAACTTTCTAACCAGCATCGGTTTGAAAGAAGCACGGACAATTACTATAAAGCATCAAACAGACAGTTTTTCTAGATGTAACAGTGTTTCTACATACTCTTCAAGATTATTCACGTGTCCATTCAAATAAAAGTGAGCTTTGTTGTTAAAAAATATGCTGATGAAAATATGTTTTAGGCATATTGGCACAATTTAGAAGCGTTGTTCAGGTGTTATTTATTTATTTACTTTAGAGAGATTACAGCACACCAAGACTTAATCTTATTTAAGAGTACTGCTGATATAAAGACAGGTTGTGAACAATGTTATGAATATTAATAATTAACAATTAAAGAAAATTGCAATATAACAAAGATATAAATACAACAAAAAACAATAAAAAATAATAATAAAAATAATAATAATAACAATAATATAACTATATATGACATGATAATGAATTTAAGCAAAATGGGAAAAAATTGCAGTTTTGAAGTATCTATCATTGCATAGGGTCTATATATTTGTAGGAAGTTCGTTCCGGAGACGTATGGCATTTATGAAAATATGTCTTTCTGATACTAATTTTCGATATCGAATAGAATTTATTCTGCATCCTCTATTGGTCCTTGAAAAAACTAATCTATCGTATAGTTACTTAGGCCGTCTACTGTATATAATTTTATGTAAGCACAGTAGAGTGCGACATTTCAGAAGATTTTTAAATGATATTCCGCAAATCTGGTAAGAAAACTGCGAGATTCTGCTAAATCTATTGCAACCATAAATATAACGCGCGATATTGTTAAACATAATTTTCAGCTTATTCTGACTTATCGAATCACAGCTGGCAAATAATTCGCAACCATAGAGAACAGTCGGCAGTAAATAAGTCTTGGCAATACGAATGTGAAATGGTGTAAAATATTGCGAGATCCACAAAAATTTCTCAGAATGGAATAAGTTTTTCCACATATGACATTTATATGACTTGACCATGTTAATTTGTTGTCGACTATGACTTCAAGATTTTTCGCACTATCAACTAGCTGAATTATATCTTGCCCAATACGTATTAGTGGTAGACTTGATTGGCCATAGTTCTGTTTACTTATCAAGATTGCTTTTGGCTTCTTTGCATTTAAGCAACGCCCTTTTATAGAAGCCCATTTGTTGATACTATCCAGATCCTGATTTAGATTTGCAATGCATTTATTAGTTTCATATGGCGAGCAGCTAATAATGAGCTGCACGTCATCAGCGTACATGTGTACTCTACAGTAAGTAACCACAGATGGTTGGTGGTTTGAGTAGATAGCATAGAGTAGGGGGCTGAGAGTCTATGCATATTGATATGCCAAATTAAATTAAATATAAATCACTTCACAACTAATAAAATGCCCGCTAGATAAACAGGTGTTGCCAATTCAAAGTTTTATACTTATAAAAAAACACCCTTCATAAATAATACATTTCGACCACATTTCTACCAAGAGCAAATATTTAAAAATTTATTTTAGTTGTTTTTGTATAGTAAATAAAAGAACACAAAACATCTAAAATAACATTGAGTGCAAATAACACAAAATACTGTCCTACCCTATTGCTTTGATATGATTGAGTGCAAATAGCACAAAATACTGATGTATACTACTGCTTGTATATGATTTGATATGCTATTTTTGTACCTTTTATTATATTGAGAGGTTGATTTATTTATCAGCAAATGTTTAGAAACAGTTTTTTCAAGACGTAGGTTTTGCTCCCTAGGTACCCACAACAACAGATTAGTGTAATTTTGTAAAATGCACGATGAAAGTGCGAAACAAAATGTTATGAAAGGTTTGTTTATTTTCCGACACTGATATGCATGATATATACGATTTATATGAAGCAATTTTCGCTTGCTCAGTTAAGATTTATGTCATTTATATACAAATGTGTCTTCACATATTTTGCTTAAAATAAAACTAGTTTTTATTTTGCCTTTAATAGTTTGCTGCAGTTCTGTTTTTGATTAATCAAAATTTTTATTCTACATACAATTTAAAATCTCCTTCAAATGCTCCACATGATTGAATTTCGATATATGTTTAATGCATAAGCATACCTTTAAATTATTCTACCTTTTTTGCATGTTCTTTGAGCAGAGTTTGCATAACAATTTATCAATATTATTGTGCTTCTGTCAGTAACTCTTTAATGCAGGTTAGTTTCTTTAAAACTGATAGTCATAAGCCAGCAACGGTAGAGCATTTGAAATTCATTAAAATTATATATATATATATATATATATATATATATATATATATATATATATATATATATATATATATATATATATATATATATATATATATATATATATATATATATATATATATATATATATATATATATATATATATATCCTCAGTTTGGTCTATAATTTAATCATGAATCGTCTTACAAACGAACAACGCTTGCAAATTATTGAATTTTAATACCAAAATGCGTGCTCTGTTAAGAAAGTTCATCGCGCGCTTCTTCCATTTTATGGTCAGTTTAATCTACCTACAGAGGCTTCTATTCGGGCTATTGTAAAAAAATTTCGCACCAAATTTACATTGTTGGACATTAAACCACCAACACGCTTACGTAGAGTGCGAACTGAAGAAACTATCGCAGCCGTATCGGCCAGTGTTGGTGATGACCGTGAATTATCGATTCGGCGCCGTTCCACTACGTGGAAAATTTTGTGGATGGATTTGGGTGTGAAGCCTTATAAGATACAGCTGGTGCAAGAATTGAAGCCAAACGACCTACCACAACGCCAAATTTTTGATGAATGGGCTCTTGAAAAGTTAGATGAAGATCCACTTTTTTATCGAAGAATTGTGTTCAGCGACGAGGCTCATTTCTGGTTGAATGGATACGTGAAGAAGCAAAACTGCCGTATTTGGAGTAAAGAGCAGCCAGAAGCATTGCAAGAGCTACCAATGCATCCACAAAAAACAACCGTTTGGTGCGGATTATGGGCTGGCGGCATCATTGGGCCGTATTTCTTCAAAGATGATGCGAATCACAACGTTACTGTGAATGGTGAGCGCTACCGTGCGATGATAACAAACTTTTTTTTGCCCAAAGTGGAAGAGCTTGACTTGCATGACATGTGGTTTCAACAAAACGGTGCCACATGCCACACAGCACGCGAAACAATGGACCAATTGAGAGGCGAGTTCGGTGAACAGTTTATTTCACGCTTGGGACCAGTCAATTGGCCGCCCAGATCGTGCGATTTAACGCCTCTAGACTATTTTTTGTGGGGCTATGTTAAGGCTAATGTCTATAGCGACAAGCCCGCTTCGATTGACGTACTGGAAGCCAACATTGCCAACATTATTCGTGAGATACCGGCCGAAATGTTGGAAAGAGTATGCCAAAATTGGACTAAGCGGATGGACCATTTGAGGCGCAGCCGCGGCCAACATTTGCATGAAATAATCTTCAAACATTAAACTATATCGACCCAACTATCGATCCAAATAAATATTTCATGCATTTTTCTGAATTTTATGTTTTTTTTTAAATTTCCGATAGTTCTTATAAAACCACCCAATATATATATATATATATATATATATATATATATATATATATATATATATATATATATATATATATATATATATATATATATATATATATATATATATATATATATATATATATATATATATATATATATATATATATATATATATATATATATATATATATATATATATATATATATATATATATATATATATATATATACAAATATATATATATATATACAAATATATATATATATATATATATCTATTATCCAGATTTAAGCACTATTTACTGAGCGAGACACGTGAGGAGTATCTGCAAGCAACTAATATATGCATTGAAGATTTTCAATAACGGAAGTTCAATTTTTAAATTTTTTCAAAATACTTGGTCCTCGATTTTTAGCGGCAGGTGACTATAATGCTAAGCACGCTTTTTGGGGATCACGTTTAATTTCCCCGAAAGGCAGTATATATATTGACACTATTTCCAAAATGGGCTTAGATGTGATTTCAAGCGGACACCCCACTTATTAGGCTTCACATCGACGAAGGATCCTAGACGTTGTAGATTTTGGAATTGCAAAATATTTTCCTTTAGAGTGCATGCAAGTGGAGCCTTCATAAGATTTGTCATCAGACAAATCTCACCACTATAATTTCTGTTTCGTTCCTACAGGAGGTTGGCTTCCCGTTTGGCGTTGACCCTCACTCGAATGAATTGGTTAAAATATAACAAATAGTTTAGTACTCATTGTACGGAAAATATTGCCTTCAGAACCCCTGAGAATATTGATGTGTCAGTGAACAAATTTGTTGAAAACCTTTTATTAGCCGTACATCATGCTACCACCAGCCAAACAATATTCAGAAATGTGAGCAATAGATCATATTGGTCCGAAATTGAACAACTTCTGTCAGAAAAAAGATGAGTTAGAAGAGAGTAGCAACTGCGTAGGTCTCCCCAGCTTAAAAGCAGGCTACGAGAATGCGTAACTCAGTTAAGAAATCTGCTTGAAATCCAATGAAAATCCAAAGAATGGCTTCCCTTAAAAATTATATGAAAGGTCCTGATGGTATCCCTCAATCCGACTATTCTCTATGGAAAGCGACAAAAGGTCTGAAAAGACCTGCAATAGGTAAGCCACCTTTTGCATCGAGCATCATGTCACTCGTACCAAGGTTAGAAACTTTAACTTGTACCGTGGTCAAGATATACAACAATAAGTATTTACTTCATACGGGTGATACCACGCCCACTTAGCCGATTTAATTAGTGTTTTAAGAAATCTGAACTGAATTAGAGAATCTTACTGTGATCGTATTTAAGACATAACAAATCAATTTTTATTTCGTATGGGCGTGCCATTTTTAGAAAAAGTTTTGCATACACCCCATCTTTTCAAAATTTTGAACTCCCCAAAAACAAAATTAGTTAAACCGCTCCAGCCGTTCGCAAGTTATGCGATTACTTGCATTTGGTAATTAATTTCTATATAGAGGTTAAAAATATGTTATTTAGATTAGCAAATATTTTTACTGAGATTATATGAAATTCTTAAATTACTTTGATTGGTAAAATTCTTTATAGGTCATTTACACCTAAGCCAAATCTACCACATATGGGATTTCAAGACAAATGTGGTTGATTTCTACCACATTTATCTTTCATTAGATTTTGACGAAATCTAGTAGATTTTTTAAGTACTTGAAATATTTACGATGGAATAAAAAAAATATACTTTTATATGACGAATTCATCGTGATGTATTTGTTGCTATCCAATCTTTTCCAAAAATTAATTTTATGAAATCGTAACCTTGCTAGATGTCAAAAAATAGAAGTTAAATGCTTACGATTTTGTTAAATATTTTCTTTCAATTCAACTATATTTTACTTTGTTGTAAATGCCCCATTAAGATATTCTCATAAGTTATGATTTAAATTATTATAACTCTATGTTTTTATAAATAGAACCATATCTCTCTCCTCCAACCTATACGAGTACAATATGAAGTTTATACAAAACAATAAATCTTTGTAAAATTAAAAATTTACCCTCGTTAACTGAAAGAAAATATTTGTAGTCAATGTTGATGCGATGAAATGCTTTCATCTTTCAACACATTCATAACAATAAAAATTCCTTAAACTGTTTCTCTTGGTTTTGAAAATGTATTTCCTGGGTTAGAAATAATGCGTTATGGGTTCAATTGTGGTCATTTATGCAGATTGAAAAGAACACATTAAAAGAAAATAGTCATAATAAAATTGGAATAAAAAATATAAAAAATGTACTATATATTTTTTTAACACAGAAAACATTTTGCGAAAAAATAACAAAGGAGAAAATAAAAATCGGTGTATCAAATTAGAGATGATGACAGTTATTTAAAATTTTTCAATTTTCATAAGTATGCTACATTAATACATATGTATATACAAAACAGATAAGTAAGAATAAATAGAGGAAAATGTGACACAAAATCGGAAAAGAGGATATGTGAAATGAAAGATGTTATATGCACGTATGTAAGTAGTTGTTCTTGGCAAAAAAATAAGTGCAATCACAATATTTACAATAAAAATTTAACAAAAAGAATGTGCGTAATTGAAGCATTTGCTTTTTATCATATTGTCTAAAGACAATATGATAAAAACGGGTTTAAAAATATTTATAATATTAAAAATGTAGTAAATCAATTTTGCTGTTCTAGGAATTTTACTATTCGTATCGTTTGTTTTTTTTTATTGGACCAGTACTCAGGGGATGACCCTAACATATGCAGTGCATTGTACCAGAACTAGGAAAATAGGTTGTGAGGAGGGAGAAAGAGGAAGTAGTGTTTGTGAACATTTGACTTGAACCTTCCAACGTTATAACAGACGTCTGCAGGCAACTTATTCCACAGACGAAGCGTACGGCTGAAAAACGAATTCTCTCTGTACTGCGTAGTACGATTCCCCGGGTAATCGGCTACAAATGGATGAGCTCTGGACGATGAACGCGTGCTACGTAAAAATGTGCGCGTTTCGGGAACAAGATCCCTAATCTCGTCAGAGCAAAATCAATTGTAGTATCGATAAAACAGAGTAACGCATCCCACACTGCGTCGATGTGCCAGTGAGTCAATAGAGTTGGATACCCTACTGTCACCGATGAGCCTCTTCGCCCTTTCCTGCACACGGTCGAGTAACCCCAAAATAGACTTTGAGGCACCGGCCCAAACATGAAAGTTGTATTCCATTTTCGGTCAGATGTAGGTGGTATAAATAGTAAGGAGATCGGATGGAGTGAAGTACATCTTACACCGTTTCAAAAAACCTAGGCACTTGAATGCGTCTTTAGAGACATGAAAAATGTGATCAATCCAGCGAACATCACACTGTATCTTCATTCCAAGAACATCAAGAGCATCCGATTCTTCAATATTTATACCATCCATGAGTACAGATGAAGCAGCATTTGCGGTCGTTTGTTTGTGCGTCAATAAAAAACACCGGGTCTTACTAGCATCAAAGGCGACCCTGTTTTTACGAAGAGAGATTAATAGAAGATCACTATTCAGTGAATCATTCATATTTAGCCTCTTGGCAGCGATCTCTGTTAGGCTGAGCCTATAACTAAAACAGTAGGAAAAGGTCATTAAGGAAAGGTTTTGTTGTCATTATTACGCGTACTTACAGGTGTAAAAGTGATGTTGACATCACACTAGGCACGTTCAAAGGTATTAACTATACATTTTTAAAATTATTAATCACACTGCTAAAGCCCGGCTATATACTTTTTTTCATGAGGCTAAAAATAAATTTTTATGGAAAAAGCTTTTAAGAAATATATTGAATATAAGTGGTACTTTCATCCAAAACAGCTTTTTGACAAGCCACACGCATTGAAAAAGGCGTTCCATCTCAAGAGATATTATTTGTAAGAGTGCGTTTATAAAAGTGGCATTTATACTATGATTTGAAGTCATGTCTTTTTTATATTACATAAAGTTATCCATTACATTTTATACATTTATAGCAACATCTTTAGCCATTCTGATGTGTTTATCTGCACCAACTTGTAAATCAAGGTCTTATAAACAATTAGCTTTTTTTACTTTATTGAATTTTTGTCGAACTTTTATAATTTTTAAATTAAGTTTTTGGTTTGTACCTTTGTAAAACGGGTTATAGTTCAAGTTTTTTCCTTTTTTAAGTTTTTTCTTAAGAAGGATTTTTGACAATACAAATTTGCTGTGATCAACAATTTTTGATTGAAGAAGACAAGAAAAATAATAGTAAAATCTTAAGCTGGGGGACAACTAGCTGTTTCGTAGTCGCTACGCTTTTCATCAGTACCCAATGGAATTTGAACTCGGGTCATGACGTATCATGATCGTAGTATCTAGGTTGTAGTGTTAGTAAAAAAATGTACAATTAAAATTTAAGCCTTTATGAGGCAAATAAAAGTCATTAGTAATTTATTATGCAATGTTTATTTATTCGACCTATAGTTGAATTTTAATTTATGCTTTGTTTTATCGGCTTTTTAAGTCGTTCATTAGTTTTGACAAAAATCAAAACGAGACTAGTGACATTTCTAATCAATTTCATCCGCAGTTACGCACACATTTAGAATTCATTCTTGAGACAATGAGACTACTATTTTGCTTAAAATTGTATTGAACAGAAGTTTTCAATTAGTACTTCGCTATATTGACGTCTTATGCGCATGCAAATACATTCAAACTGTGATCAATATGAGACAAATATAGACGAAAAACTAAATAACAGTTCAGTGGCTGAGTTGGTTAAGCCGCCGTATTAAAAATACATCATGTTTACATGGTACTGAGTTCGAATCCTAGTGGGTGCTGATGAGTAGTGTAGCGACTACGAAGCAGGTTTACTGTATTCAATTATTTTTCCTGTCTTCTTTGATCAAGAGTTATTGATCGCGGCAAATATTGTTATTATTATAAATAAAAATATTTCTTATTTTTGCAGCTAAAGATCGTTTTTTATTTTTTTATAAAAAATTCAACAGTATTTATTTTCAATATTTCGATAACAATTTGTTATCATCGTCAGGAAAATTAATATGTTATTAAAAAATTTTTCAATTTGAAAAATTATTATCAAAAAATTCCTATATGCAAAAAATCTATACACCAAGAAAAATTATTAATTCATACACAAAGAAAAAATTCTTAACAATATTATCAAATTGAAAATTTTTAAATTGAAAACTTAAAAAATATATATGTATTTAATATACCGACAGAAACATTTTTGGGTTATTAAAAAGTTCAAAAAAGAAAAAATAATATTAATAACAAAAATGACAAACATAAAAACCAAAATAACCTAATTCTGCAACTAACACATGTTTTGCAACATGTTGTTTCTCAACTAGCAAAACAAATATTGTTTACAATATAACATGGAAATATTATTAACATAATTTAAAAAATTTTATCCTAACATTCATTCTTAAACAATTCAAATCTAGAATTTCTTATTAACTAAATATCTATAATTCTGTGCTAGTTTTTCTGTGTCTAACACACCAACAACCGTTGACCCCTTACTTAGACCCCTATATATATATATATATATATATATATATATATATATATATATATATATATATATATATATATATATATATATATATATATATATATATATATATATATATATATATATATATATATATATATATATTTATATATATATATATAGGAAGGCGCTTTAAATGTGGTGTAATTATGATGACGTAAACAAATTTATTTGTAGTAGTTTCCGCATAAATATTTAATAATACAAATTGTTAATGTAAAACAAAAAAAGTGATTTCTTTAAATACCTTATAAATATATAATATACGTAAATAAAATATACATATGTACAGCACCTCCTTATTTTTGTTTGTGTTACTAATTTCATTGCAAAGTGTTAAATTTGTTTGTTACCATAAATAAATGTTGCTGATGTGAAGAAAACACATCTTATGCCAACCCAGACCAGCTTCTGATTCTGGTTTTATTATTTTCATTATATCCAAATCAACACTCAGTTTTTTTATTCTCTATTTTTGTTTTGTTTCTGTAGTGTGGCATGCGGTCAAATTGTGCATGGCGCAAGGTTGCACCTGTGCCTTTTGTTTGTGTTGCATTTTATATTCATCATCGTCATCATCATCATTATCTGCAACGCCATCATTGTCTGCTTATTTATTCTACAGATTAAGGTGAAATGGTGAGAAAATTAGCAATAAGATTTTAAAACAAAGACAAACAAAGCGTTTTATGTTTAAGAGAAAAAATTAAAAACAAAGATCCCTTGATTTGTGTTAGAATTTGGTGGAAATATTGCAGCAACCTGTATTTTTTTCTTAAAAAATAGATTTTAATCGCCTGAGAAAAATTCTTATTAAATAACTAGGATTTAATTTGTAGCTAGATGGTAAAAAGAGATATAAATAGCTGTAAAAATAACAAACGATATTGTAATTTATTTCGTAACAATAGAAAAAACATTGTTAAACATATTAAATTATGTTGTCTAACAGTTGTTTGCAATAAGGATTGACTTCATTTTTACTAGCAAATTAATTCTACGCATATATTAATGTATACAAACAAATTTGAAACAGAAAAAAATTTAAAACAGAATAAAATTTTAAAATAGAAGCTAAATGTCATGTGGGACTTCGCCCAAACTCACCTGACGCCAAGAAGTTATTTCAGGATAAATGGCTATATACTATATGACACTAAAGATCCACGTGGAAGATCTTGTGGAGGTTCGGCTATTCTAATTAAAAATAGAATTAAACATTACTTGTTAAATGAGACATGTGAAGAATATTTTCAAGCAACAAATATTTGTATTGAACACATTCACAGTAAATTGGTAATTTCAGCAATTTATTCCCCGCCTCGGCTTTCAGTTACAGAAAACCATTACTCAAATTTTTTTACTTCTCTTGGATCCCGATTTATAGCTGCTGGTGACTATAACGCTAAACACACATTTTGGGGCTCAAGATTAATCTCCCCGAAAGGTCGTGTGCTTTTTGATACTATATCAAAATTGGGTTTAGATGTAATCTCCAGCGGGAGTCCCACCTATTGGCCATCTGACCAGCGAAAGATCCCAGATGTTATTGACTTTGGAATCGTAAAAAACGTCCCCTTAGAATGGATGCATGTGGAGCCTTTATTGGATTTGTCCTCCGATCACTCACCTATTATGGTCTCTATATGTTTCCCCCAGAACATTGGATCCCCATTTAACGACATAGGTGTATTCCAGTCTAGAGTGAATTGGCTAAAATATAAAACATACTTAAGTACTCATTGTATGGAAAATATATCTTTGAGAACTCCAGAGGATATTGATGAGTCAATTAATGATTTTTCCCAAAATATTATAAAAGCCGTGCAACATGCTACCACTACAAATTTTAGAAATATGAATAGCAGAACTTGTTCTTCTGAAATCGAACACCTTGTTTCAGAAAAGAGAAGAATCAGAAGAGAATGGCAACTTCGCAGGTCTCCGCAGCTTAAAGCTAGGCTTCGAGAATGCGTAAGTCAACTAAGAAATTTGCTTGAAGTCCAAAGAGAGGCTTCCCTCACAACCTATTTGGAAAGCCTTGATGGTAGTCCTCAATCCGATTATTCTTTGTGGAAAGCAGCAAGTGGGTTAAAGAGACCCGTTACATCTAAGCCACCCTTGCGTACTCCGACTGGGGTCTGGGCTAGAAGTGACCCCGAACAGGGAATGCTGTACGCTAACCACTTGAGAAGCGTGTTTGCCATTGACGGACTGAATGATGAAGCTGATGCCGCCCTATGCAGTTAGACCTCCAGTACCTTTTAGACTTCGTTTTCAAGATGTCGATAATGCTATTAGTAACTTAAACCCGAGAAAAGCTCCATCTTGAATGAAGTAGGATGTATTCCTAACCATCAATTCGGTTTTAGGGCTAAGCATAGCACTATAGAACAGACACAGGCTGGTGAATGTTATCAGAAATGCGTTCGAAGATAAAAAATATTGCTCAGCTCTATTTATTGACGTTTCCAAAGCTTTTGACAAAGTGTGGCACAAAGGCTTAACCCATAAAATAAAATTAAACTTGCCTGCAAACACGCACAAGCTGTTAGAGAGCTACTTATATGACCGGAAATTCGTCGTTAAGGAAGATGATTTCAAAAGCTCGGCTCAGCCAATCGAAGCTGGAGTTCCCCAGGGTAGCATATTGGGCCCAACTTTATATTTGATTTATGCTTCAGACATGCCAACGAGTTGCAAAATTCACACTTCAACTTTTGCAGATGATACAGCATTCATCAGTGTCCATGAAGACTATAAATTAGCATCACAAAATTTGCAACAACATATTCTTATATTGGAGAAATGGCTGAAATTTTGGAAAATCAAAGTAAATGAACAAAAATGTACCCATGCTACATTCACACTACGTTGAAAAACTTGTTCGGCTATTAAAATCAACAACTACATTGTTCCGCAGCACACTGAAGTCAAATGCCTTGGTATTCACCTCGACCGTAGGCTCACGTGGAAGTCTCACATTGACGCTAAAGTCACCCAGATGAAATTAAAAGCGGTGCAACTAAATTGGCTCATCGGCAGAAATTCTATCTTGAAGTTAGATTGCAAACTTTTGTTGTATAACGCAATCCTAAAGCCAATATGGAGTTATGGAATTCAATTGTGGGGTACCGCCTCTGCATCTAACATTGAGAAAATTCAAAAGCGCCAGAATAAAATTCTCCGTATAATTACTGCAGCTCCATGGTATGTTAAAAACTCTCGAATTCACAAAGATCTAGGTGTACCCTTAGTGAAAGATGAATTTTCAAAACACGCGATAAGGTACATTAACAGACTGGAGTCTCACCCGAATCCTCTCGCACGTAGCATCCTTAACTTTGGTGGCCACACTCGACTGCGAAGGATGGATACCCTTGCAACCATCAGAGCGTTGGAAAGGTGATTTACCGACAAAATACACGCAAGAAACAACTTTTCGTCTAGCATTGGTTGGACCTAAGTAAATAAAATTTTTCAATATTAATTAATTTTTTTTCTATATTAATTAATGAATTTTTAGTTTTAAGATTTGCATACTTATTGTTAGTTCTTTTAGAAGATACAATAAATAATTGAATTATAAAAAAAAAGAAAAAAAAATGTGGGACTTCGCACAAATGTTAACATTGTAGCCTTTAATGTTAACAATGTAAGCTTTAATCTCGAACGCTAATTTTCGCAAGTATTATGATATACCAATTCTTTGATTGCAATCAAAGGATTTTTTTACGGCCGTATGCAAAAAAACTTAACAAAGCTTGGCAAACAATTGTTAAGAAAAATTTCCTAAAGTTGTATCCAAAACCAATTATTAGCTTACCACACATTTAAAGTTGGAATGGGCCACTTTAACTTAACTTTAGCAATAGACTTACTGGTCTATATGATTGCACTTTAGTGGGCTCCTTCCCTGGCTTGGGTACTATAATAATCATAGACACATAGAAGAAGAATTCCATTACCTGGAGCTTTCCTGGTATTTGTGTTACAAATAATGTTTTCGACATCTTGAAAACTAAGTCTCAAACACGTTGGTTCGACAAAAATGATAATTAGTATTGAATTTATTCTTTTTGACCACGTTTTTGAGAATTTGTTTATGTGCAAAATCACAAAACATAGAGGTTGTGTAATTGATATAAATTAGCATCAGCCTTAACGACTTTACCTGATAGTGAACCCACTCAATGGGGTAAACTATTCACGGTTCACTAGCGCCCTGTACGGCTCACACAGGTCAAAACTTTTGTCATATATTTGTTGCCACATGGGCAAGGTCCTTGCTAAAGAGCTTGGGGTTTCTAATCCCTCCTGTATAAAATTCCTGAGAAAGTCAGTGTAAGACAAAGCCTTATCAGTTTGCAAAAAGTACTAATCTTACATTACAAGTATCAGTTGCAAGACTTAACAGAATGTTTAATAAACTCTTCGAAAACCGTCATACAGCATAGCTTCATCTAATATGCAGGCACCTCAACCATGATCAGCGCCGAGATGGTTTAGAAAAAATAACCTATTTTTGATGCTCCTTCTGCCAATTAGCTGTTGCTGGGGGTTTCGAAAGTTCAGCAAAACCCAAGTCGTGGGTTTTCCTAGAAATTTATTTGCTGCAACAAATGAAGGAAACCTACATCGCTATATCCTAAAAGCCATAGTGGAGTAATGTTTTGTCCTACATCCTAAGTGCACGTGCGTTTTTTACTATCGAACGTGGTTTCTATAATTTACATTTAATACATCTACTAATTTTTTTGTGATACTATATTACCACCGAAATAGTACATGCAGATTTAAGTAGTATTTTGTCTTTCATCCTTCTACACGTAATGCATTACCTTGCGATGTGGGCGCGGTATTAGACTAATTTTTATTAGTCTAAGCAGTGTCGAAGGTATAAACACTGGGCACTGAGCACTGGTCAGTTTTAGAAAATTTTATTCGAGCATTTTAAATGTTCTGATGACGTTCGTTTTGGGTGTTGTTATTAATGGGTTCAAGTGAACCCATTAATAAAAGGGAGTAGTGACAAACACTACTCCCTCTTTGCTTCTCCTTTAATAAATTTTCCTAGTTCCAGTACAATGCATATGTAGGGTCCATCCCCTGAATACTGCTCCAAGATAAAACAATGCATAGTGCGCTGTTTAGGTGTACATTAAGACAAAACTGGTTTTTCCAGCGGGAACGCAAAATGGCGGGTAATCCTCTGAGTTTCCTATGATTTTAGGATTGAAGTACAGATAGAAACTTTCAAGCAAGTTAAATATTTAAAGCTATGGTCAACAGCAGTGTGAGCTATCTGGCGCAATATTCTACTTAGCTTTTGCTGAAGACTCCAGAAGCTTCAGCATAATCTGAATCATGCACAGGACACAAACCCTGTCCCTTATACCCCTAAAAGTCGAGCGCTCAAGTCGGTCAAAATATGCATCTTAGGGGAGATCGAAATTGCAATTACCCATCATTTGTTGTGATAGCTTTTTTTGAACCCATAGCTTTTGATTCGCTAATGATGGAAGGTTCCACACTGTGTTAAAGAGACAGAAATATGTTATCATAAAAATTGTAGTTATCCATCCAGATATCAGGTTATTTGAAATTTTTCTTAGTACGGGTAATCGATAGATTCATTCATATTTGCTATGTCTTTCTTAGCATCTTCTAAATACTCTAAACTTTTAATGCCAAATTTATTTTTGAGGGCATGTGGGTTATATGAGTAAGAACTTAAAAAGTATAATGTGTTTTATGTGTTGGCTAAAGTTCATGGAAAGCTTGTTGTTCCAAAGATAATTTTTTAATTAGTTTCTATATGAAGACATTATATAAAATAGTTTGGGTCCTTAGAAAGCTTTGCAGTTAAGCAGAAAATTTGTGCATATTTCATACCTCTCTATTGTAGTTATACAAAAATGTACGATATAAATAAATGTTAATGTTGACCCTTGAAATGAAGTATTACACCAAAAAACTTAAGAAACCAACATTAAAATAATTGCAGAACTATGCAAATTTTTGATTCATTTAAAGTTTACCAAATACGAAATTACTTGAGTAAAAATGAAAAAATAAATACAGCAAAAATAACTGTTGCATCGCGTTCGTAAACATAATATTTAGGGTGCTAATCTGCCATCTGTTAAACATGTTCTAGGAAGTATTCGCAGTCTCACTCACATAAAAGTTTGGCAAAATCACAAAAGACACAGCAGCAGAAAAATCGTACAAGGTTTTTCTTGTGGATTTTGTTACCAAACAAAGACACCTAAAAATCACAGAAATCAAAGTTGGTAGGAAAGAAAAAAAAATATTAAAGAAAAAGGTGGGTCGGGCGTGCTGTAAAGAAATTTCTTATCTAAAAGGCGAGAAATAGTCATAGAACATTCTATACTCTTGCAATGTTAGGAACTTTAGTTTTATTTTTTCCTTTGTGTTGTTGTTGTTCATTTAAATACAAAATACAACAAAACTTCATGACAAAGCCGGAAATTATATGAATGCATATTTTCATTTGATGAAACTTCACCAACAACCACTAACCAACACCGCCAACAATACCAACAGCACCAACACTTCGTCTTTGCATTTGTTACAATAGAGCATGCAAAAGAAAAGCAGAAAGTCTATTCGGAGAAAATAATACAATTATAACATTAGATTTACATTAAACATGTTAAAAAAATGCAAAAAACCTAATGACTTTCATAAGCAAATAAAAACCAAAGGAAGCATAGAACAGTGGTGAGTAAAACAGTTTATCAAACTAATCAAAAATTAAATAAATAAAAAATAACCGAAAGGAATATGGGAACACCACTATTAGTTCTGGCATCGAAAAACACATTTAATTGAAGTTATATCAAAACATAAAAAATTATAATTATAATTATTGTTTTAGCTTCAATGAAATTCAGTATCTTCATTAGTTTTAGGTATAATAAGTATTAGATGAGACTATTGGGAAAAAGCAAAATTTATCGATATTGCAATCATTCGATAGGTTTTGGCATGAGGAACAAACATTTCCACTACTAATAATAAAAAAAACAAAACCATTTCCAAGGCGTCCAAATCTCATTACAATTTCATTAATAAATAAAAAATGATTTAATTGCATCAAAAACAATTCGAAATATACATTTCACTTTGGAAAAGTATCACATAAAAGGAAAATTAAATCAGCTAAAAACATTCTAAAATAAATGTTAAGAAAAAGTTAGTATTTGCGCCAAAAATGATTCTTTTTTGATATGACGTAGTGAAACCTTATTTTTCTCATGCCAAAAGCCACCGAAAAACGGATTTCTAAATTTAACAACTCTAATAATAATATGGCTTATGAAAACTGCTACAAAAAAAACCCCTAATAACTCATTTTCTGTGTAACTAACCCGTTCCATTTTCATTGCATTTCATAGATTGATCTTTAAGTTTAACTAAAATGGAAAATTGGGACAACGAAACCAGAATTAGGATAGTGCAGCGCTTTCACACGTTTGGCAGCACTCCTCCTAGCAGATGGACTGTAATGAGGCTCGTGAAGAAATTTGCCAAGCGTGGTATAATCGCTAGAAGGCCTTATTATAAAGATCCCTCAATTCGGACGCACTGCTGTAGCTGCTGCCATACAATCCAAACCTAGAGTTTCGACAAGGGGCATACTTGCTCAAATGGGTGTTAGCAGATAATTTTGTACCAAGATTTAATCTTATTTCCATATAAGATTCAATTGGCAAACAAACTGAACCCTAAAGACTTCCCGATTTACTTGGAATTTTGGTAGCAGATCATCCAAATGGTGTCAGAGGATGAAAATGTCTTGAACTACATTTTTATGTCTGACGAGGCACGTTTTGATTTAAAGGGTAATGTTAACAAACAAAACTGTCGAATATGGAGTAATTCTATACCACAGATACTCCATCAGATGCCACTACATCCACTCTTACTTTTTCGAAGAAAGCGGTCTTACTGCTACGGTCAATGGAGACCGTTACTTAAAGATGTTGAAAGAGTTTTTCTTTCCAGAATTGCGCCGAAAGAGAACCCCTTTCAGTACTGTTTGGTTTCAACAAGATGATAAAACTTGTCACATAGCCTCGCCTGTGATGACAGAATTGAGGCAAAAATTTCCCAATAAAATGATTTCAAGAAACTCAACATTCCGTTGGATTCTGATCTCACTACACCTATTTTTTTTTTTTTTTTTTTTTTGTGAAGTTATTGCAAACAAGAAGTTTACAAAAGAAACCCAACAAATTTGGACAATTCCCGCTGCAATCCTCCAGTCAGTAATGAATAACTTTCTGATAAGATGTCGCACATGTGTCACCGAGGGCGAAGGCCATTTGAATTCCATTATTTTCAAAACTTTATGAATAATGTTAATAAAAATGTATTATTTTTCAAATGAATTATTAAAAAATAAATTACATAAACTTTTCAAAACGTTATTTGAATTTCTTAATGCAGCAACATTGATCAGCCACTCTGTGTTATAGTAATCAACATTTTGTGTGAAGTGATTTAAAATTCTTATAATAATGTTTAACATGAGCTATATCACTATTTATGTATGTAGTTTAATTGATAAAAAATAATTCAAGTGTTACTAGTAATACTCGATTCTGTTGAAAAATAGTTTTGTTTAGATTTTTTACGATTTACAAAAGAAAAATTTTTCATGATTTTATTTTTTTTCAATTTGCATTTTATCTTGTCTAAAATTTTAGCGGAAATTATGATAAAAGGATTTTAATACTTATGTTTGAGTATTTCATAACTTGTCTTATTTATTTAGATTAATTTACATAACAAAAAAACTAAAGCGAAGAGAGCAAAAATAACTGATTTAGTTTAATCAATTTTAGTAAATACACTAAAACTTCAAAAGAAAGTTACTTTCGTATAGCAATAAATTTACAGTAAATGCTTTCTAAATATCACAACTCGTGTCTGAAGTAGTTCAAACTGATTTAATTTTTCTGAAAAGCTTGTAATTATTTGTTCCTTAGTGCCGCATTTAAGTTAAATCCTATTTCTTATGCCATAAATATTTTTTTCTAAAAACCAAACTGTAATTCGTTTTAATTAAAAAAGTAAAGCTTATAGTAGTCGTCAAATTTTGATTATCTTCAACTTTTCAATATGAGAAGCACATATTTTTTGTAAAAAAAATCGCTTAAAGTTTCATATATGTCATATAAAGAAATGTTCATTTTCAGTGAAAAAACTATTCCTGCTTGTTTTGCCTATAACTGTAGCTTCTATGCAAAAGATAAAAACTAACAAATTAAAGATTCTTCTAATTTCTTTGTGCACATCGTTGCATCCTTCTAATTTGTTTTCAGTTAATAAAAAAGAATATTTTAACTATCAGCATACAATAAGAAATACCATATATACATGTACGTATACAAATATATGTGTATTTATGTACACGGAGAGATCAATTTCATAGTAGCAACCGCACTTAAAAGTTCAAAAAAGCGAGTTAACTCGATTAATGAAGCTAACTAAATAAGAGTGTAAAGCTAATATTATTATATAAATATTTTTATTCAAAATTAAGCTTTACACAGTATATTTTTTTTATCTTGGATTAGTACTCTGGGGATTACCCCTAAATATGCAGTGCATTGGACTGGAATTGGGAAAATAGGTTATAAGGAGGAGGAAAGAGGGTGTAGTGTTTGTGGACGTTTAACTTACAGCATTTAAAATGTTGGAATCAAATTAGTTAAACTGAGCCCAGTGTATATACCTTCGACACTGCTCAGATTACACTACAAGGTAATGAAATGCATTCAAAAGAAATTAATAATGAACATATGAAGAAATCACGGACAACGGTGAAAACAAAGAAACCCTTGCTTACCTATTCCGGTACAATTTGTGTTCATACGAAATTAATTATAAACATATATAGAAAATACGGACAATGGTGAAAAGAGACAAAAAAAAAAAATAAACACGAGTGCACAGCTTGTTACCTATTCCGGTGCAATTTGGTTTCATACGAACTTTATAATGAACATACATAAAAAAGGGTATAAATACAGGCAGCAATAACAAAACACCTGCGCACAGATCTTGCAATACTTTCAAAAAGCAAATCGTAGTAACCAACGGTTGTTCATTTGTTTGAAAGGTGTCAAGAAATGTTAGAGACGTTTATAAATAGAAAAGCTTGTTTTTTGTGTTTTGACGGATATTATTAGAGCATTTTTTTTTTAAATTCTCAGTAATTTATTTGGATTGTTGGGATATAAAGTTAAATGTTTGAGAATATCTTTCAAAAATTTGCAAAGTCTACTGATGATTAGGGTAGTTCCTATGAAATGTCGACATATAAATAGCTGGGAAACATAGAAGACAAGCTATTTATAATTTTTTACTGGTATAAATGTTAGAAGCTTAAATAGCGAATAAAAAACTTGATTGTTTGAATTTTTGTTCTCTGCTTTTCGATACTTTCAAAAAGCAGATCGTAGCAACCAACAGTTGTTCATTTGTTTGAAAGGTGTAAAGAAATGTTAGAGACGTTTATAAATAGAAAAGCTTGTTTTTTGTGTTTTGACGGATATTATTGGAGCATTTTTCTTTTTAAATTCTCAGCAATTTATTTGGATTGTTGGGATATAAAGTTGAATGTTTGAGAATATCTTTCAAAAATATCCAAAGTCTACTGATGATTAGGGTAGTTCCTATGAAATGTCGACATATAGATAGCTGGGAAACATAGAAGGCAAGCTATTTATAATTTTTTACTGGTATAAATGTTAGAAGCTTAAATAGCGAATAAAAAACTTGATTGTTTGAATTTTTGTTCTCTACTTTTCGATACTTTCAAAAAGCAAATCGTAGCAACCAACGGTTGTTCATTTGTTTGAAAGGTGTAAAAAAATGTTAGAGACGTTTATAAATAGAAAAGCTTGTTTTTTGTGTTTTGGCGGATATTATTAGAGCATTTTTCTTTTTAAATTCTCAACAATTTATTTGGATTGTTGGGATATAAAGTTGAATGTTTGTTCATTTGTTTGAAAGGTGTAAAAAAATGTTAGAGACGTTTATAAATAGAAAAGCTTGTTTTTTGTGTTTTGGCGGATATTATTAGAGCATTTTTCTTTTTAAATTCTCAACAATTTATTTGGATTGTTGGGATATAAAGTTGAATGTTTGAGAATATCTTTCAAAAATTTCCAAAGTCTACTGATGATTAGGGTAGTTCCTATGAAATGTCGACATATAGATAGCTGGGAAAACATAGAAGACAAGCTATTTATAATTTTTTACTGGTATTAAAATATATTTAAAAACGTCTTATAAATTTGTTATCCGCTTAAATTGAGAATAAAATCAAAACTTATCAATGGATTTCCATAGTTTATAATGTAATGGACAATTTTATACTTAAGATAAGTATTGTAGTGTTAGAAAAATTTTAAAAGAAGAAAATATTTGTCACTTTTTATTGCTAAACAAAAAAGTCTACAAATTTTGCATAGATTAAAGATTTACCACCAATTTTTGTATAGCTACGAAACGTTAAGATAGAAAATGTAATCAAATTTTGTAACACATCTTTGGACGTTTTACTTACTAAATTTGGTAAAGCCGTTCTCCAGTTATGAGTAAGTATAGTGGCGCACAGCCTATTTTTTGTGATCCAACTTTCAGGTCTTACATCAAGAAAACATAAGATGACATCGACAAGACTTAGAAATATAATATCTCTAAAAATATTTCTTATTTAAAAAATTTTCATATACTAATACGAATTTTCAAACAAAAAATGTAAATAAACTGAACATTTATGAAAAGTGGAAGTCTCAGCTTAGTTTGTGCACTGTTTTGTCTGCAGTTTAGTAATTGGAATGGTCTCCCATTTGATGAATTACATGTTTAAGTAGATTTTTCATCGAGTCTGCTAATTTTTGTGTAGTCTCGTTGGGAACTTTGTTGTACTTGTCGACCAGAGCAATTTTAAAGTCACTAATATTACTGATCTGCCTCTTTTGTATATTGTAAGTCAAAATTGCTCAGAGTTTTTAAATAGCGTTAGACTCAGAATATCATGGTCGTGAATTCATGAGGTAAGGCCAGATCCGTCTTAGACATGATTACACAATTCTCGATTTAAGTTTCGGATCATTGCCCTGTTAATAACTAAAATGATCACTTGATCCGGAAGAACTGACATCTTGTAATAAATTAACTTTCAATTAACACTTTGCTTCCGCCGTTTTTTTTTTTTTTTTGCAAAATTCAGAACTTTATTGTAAAAAGCTGATTATACATTTTCCATTATACATTTATGATTTAAAGTATATTGACACGAGTCTTGAGCAAGTAATGCCTCCAGTTCAGCTTCTTCGAACACATTCTCTCTTCCACCGTCATGGAACCACTCTCGGCACGTTCTTTCACTGATAGCGGCTTCACCATAGGTATTTGAGAGTATTCGATGAGCATCACCCGCAGATTTATTCACGAGTAAATGTATATTTATTTGGACTCGTATACAAAATTGTAACTTTACATCATAGAAATACACATGTCTACTTATAATTACACATAAATTTGAATTTCTTCTTTGGTTAGTGATTAATCCTTCTAAAAAATATATAAGAGTTAAACAAATGTGATTACCGGGCGGGCAGCGTAGCGGATACAGCTAGTGTACATATAGTTTTGCCTGTTGTGTCTTATATGAAAACTAAATAACAAACTCCAGTGTAAACTGTAAAAGTTCAAACCATTAGACATACTTCCATGATAAATAAAAGTATTAAACTTTTACTGCAAGGTATGTTTGGTTTGGCAAATTTTTCCATATTAACATAGATATTAGCTTTATAAAGTAAAAATGTTTTATTTTTGCATATGCACGAAACAAATAATAGTGACGCTCCGCATATTAGAGTAATTGACCAGTGTTTGGGGTAAAATTAATCAGGTCTTAAAAAATAATAGTCATGTAATAGAGAAAAACTGAAAGAAGACTTCTGATTTAATTTTCAATTTGAATTTCAATTTGTATTTATCATTCTAACAAATAATATTTACTTTGTACATATGTACAACAGGTTTTTAGTTCAAGTTTTTCCTTTCCTAATTTTTTTCTTAAGAAGGATTTTTTACAATACAAATTTGCTGTGATCAATAATTTTGATTGAAGAAGACAAGAAAAATAATAATCAAATCTTTAGCTGGATGACAACTAGCTGTTTCGTAGTCGCTACACTACTCATCAGCACCCACTGGGATTTGAACTCGGGACATGACGTATCATGATCTACTGCATTAACCACTAAGCCACCGAGCATTTAATTATTTTCTATCTATATTCATCTCATATTGAATCACATATGCATTTTGTTAATTGCCCACATTGTTTGTACAGCGTTTGCTGTCTCAGAACTAGCGGTATTTATTTTATTTATTAACATACATATTTTTTGTATTTTAATATTCTCCGGACCCAGAGATGTAAATATTAATTTGTTAAATTTTTGTTGAACTTTTATAATTTTTTTTAAATTAAAAATTGTTTGGTTTGTACATATGTACAACAGGTTTTTAGTTCAAGTTTTTCCTTTCTTAATTTTTTTCTTAAGAAGGATTTTTTACAATACAAATTTGCTGTGATCAATAATAAAATAAATACCGCTAGTTCTGAGACAGCAAACGCTGTACAAACAATGTGGGCAATTAACAAAATGCATATGTGATTCAATATGAGATGAATATAGATAGAAAATAATTAAATGCTCGGTGGCTTAGTGGTTAATGCAGTAGATCATGATACGTCATGTCCCGAGTTCAAATCCCAGTGGGTGCTGATGAGTAGTGTAGCGACTACGAAACAGCTAGTTGTCCCCCAGCTAAAGATTTGATTATTATTTTTCTTGTCTTCTTCAATCAAAATTATTGATCACAGCAAATTTGTATTGTAAAAAATCCTTCTTAAGAAAAAAATTAAGAAAGGAAAAACTTGAACTAAAAACCTGTTGTACATATGTACAAACCAAACAATTTTTAATTTAAAAAAAATTATAAAAGTTCAACAAAAATTTAACAATAATATTTACATTTTTAATCTTAAAATTATATTTAAATAGTTCAAGCTTTTGCACTTTTTCTTCTTAGTATATATAGTAATTTAAAAAATTATTTATTAAATTTTTATTGGAGGCAAAATTTTAAAAAACCAATTTGAATATTTTAACAAAAACAACTTAAATAACTAAAAACCTACAAGCTACCTAATCTGATATTAAATTATTAATATGGGCATATTCGGACATGGAGCACCCATAATAAAAATTTGCGGTTAGTTTATTTAGCCTGGAAACAACAAGATCTGTGTTTGAAATTGCGTGGAGTCTGCACGTTGAAAAGAATCAAGGAAGATTATATAAGAGCTTTAGTACCTTATTCTGTGCGACTTGAAGTTTTTTAATATGACAGGTAGCACTTTTAACCCACATGGGAGCTGCATAAAATATTACGGTCGGAATATTAGTTTAAAAATTAGCATTTTGTTTTCGATATTAAGAGAAGATTTTCGACTTATGAAAGGATACAGTATGCAGATTAGAATATTCACTTTATTTGTTATATATTGTATAAGTTCTTTAAATTTCATTTTTGTATCTAGGTTAACTCCTAAATACTTTACTTTTTACTCCCACATTACCTTCGTATTTAAAAAAGTAATATTTCTTTGCGGAATATAACAAGGTTTTCTTTTTCTTGTAAAGTATATAGCCTGAGTTTTATCTGCTATTAATGTTATTTTCCATTTCTTGAAATATTTGGCTAACACATCTAGATTCCTTTGTAAATTATAAATTATGTCTTCTGAAAGTATGTCAAAACATAATACTGCTGTATCGTCTGCAAATACTGACATGGTGCATCTTTCAAGTTGGGGCAGATCTGAAGTGTATAAATTGTACAAAATGGGGGAAAGGCAGGAGACCTGTGGGCATCCTGCACATATACTGAAACTTTCGGAGCACGATGATCCTATAAAAACCTTGAAAAATCGGCTTAACAGAAAGCTTTCAACTATTTTGATTAAAATATGTGGTACTTCGAATTTGATCATTTTATAAATAAGCCCATCGTGTCATACAGTATCAAAAGCAGCTTTCACGTCGAGTAATATCATTGCTGTTGAGTTCAAAATTTCTAGTTATCCGTTTTCTACTTCGTACTAAGGATTGGACGGTGTTGTGCTCTTTTCGGAAGCCGAATTGGTGAATAGGAAAGATTCCTCTGGATTCAATAAAAAACAAAAATTTATCATTTATAATTTTCTCAAAAATTTTTCCTATGGATGACAACAGACTTATTGGACGGTAGGAAGACGGAGTATCTGTGGGTTTATTGGGCTTTTGTATTGGAATAACTTTTGCTATTTTAAATTCACGAGGGAAGTAACTTAGTTTAAGACATGAGTTAAAAATTATGTTCAGGAATTCAATTGCTTTTTTTGGTAGATGTTTAAGACACTTATTATTAATTCCGTCTATTCCTGGAGATTTTTTAGCTTTCAACTTTTTAATTATGTTTAGTATTTATTTTAAAAGGACATCCAAAAAATATTTTTATATTGAACAATGTATAATGTATACAATTATGATTTTGAATCAAATAAAAAATGTTTTTCTGCGAGTGTAAAAATGCAATACACAAATTGTTACGGTATATTTTTATCCAATTTTTCTCTGTGTGTATATGTGTGAGAGTATAAACCTTTAGTAATCTACATTTTGTGCCAACTGCTAACAACTGAAGTCTTGTTTTATTATAAACATGCATTTTTCTATACGAGATTTACCCCCCCAAAACTTAAGCTTTTTAAATTCTTTCCACAAAGTTTATTTGTTTTTTTTTAATTTCTAGCGAGAGCATAAAGAATACTCCCTGCAAAAATCATTACAACTGATTTCTAAACAGATAAAAGAACATTTTGCTAAATCTGAGTTAAATGATAAAAAGGCAACAGCGATACAATGCCAACATATGAAGAATGAAGAAAAAACTTAGTATAAGAGCAAATAGCAACTGATTTATATCTGTTCTTATGTTTAGCCAGTTATAGCAACTGTTTTTTGGTCTAAATAGATTTACAGTGTGTGGTTTCAGTTTTATCTTCTGCTATTTAAACTCATGATTTTATTTAGTAAAAATTCACATGGAAGTTAGTTAGGAAAATCTACAAATAAACATGCACATACCATACATACAAATTTACTAAATTACTCATGACCATCATGTACCTAAGACTTGTTAAACATAAATACTTAAGTAGTAATTTGAAAATATATTGAAGTAATAGGAAAAAATTATATAATTACTATAACTTTTTTTCTTGTGTTCGCAAAGGTTTTAAAATTTAATTGTTGTTATTTGGTTTTAAAACAATGTTTCCCTCACGCATAAATTGCTTTTGCTTTTCAATGCACTACCAACATTGCATATATTATGATAATTATCATTATGATAATTATCATGTTCTTTAAGCTTTTATTGAGAAAAGTGTTATAAGCATTTATTTATGTATTGAATCTTAAAAAAGTGAACTAACAGCCAGTAGTCAGATCTTAATACTAAACACAAAAACTTAACTAAAAACTACATACTTTTTAGTTACGTCCGGCCACTGCTAGACAAAAAGTTTTATTTTGCGGGAACTATATCGGTAAAATCAAATATTTATTGCTCTGATGGTGGCAAAGATACCCTTTCTTCCCAACCGCGCTTGGCCGTCAAAGAGGATTTGGATGAAGTTCTTGCCTACTGATATACCTTGTTGTGTACATAGAAAATTCATCTTTTACTAGTGGAACACACAAATCCATGCGAATATGTGAGTTTTCTATATACTGTGGAGCTGCAGTAAATGTTCGAGGAACTTTGTTTTAGCGTTTTAGGGTGCTACCTTTTTTTATAACACAAGTTTGCAATCCAACTGCAAGGTAGAATTTCTGCCCATAAGCCAATTTAGTTGCACTGCCTTCAATTTCAACTTAGTGACTTTCACTTCAATGTGAGACTTCCACGTTAGCCTACGGTCGAAGTGAATATCAGTGTACTTCACTCATTCATTGTGCTGTGGAATAAGTAGGATATTCATTTGGATAGACAAACATGTTTGTTTACGTAATGTGAGCTAGATATAATTTAGAAAAATTAATTTAAGCACATCATAAAAACATTTAAATAATATTCGGCTTAAAAATAATCTGCCTGCAATTTTCAAACTTAAAACAAATTTAAATGCTTTAAGCTAATCAACTGTAATGGAATGTAATTTAATTATGTGTAAAATATTAGAAATGTAACGTAATCAGAACATAGTCAAATGAACCTTTAAAAACTAGATTTTTTTCAATTGTATGTTTTAGTTTTTTATAATGTTATCAACATTGTGATGAAAAAATCACTTGAATTGAAACCACAAATGCCAAAAACTTCGGCAGCATGACACTATTCAAAAGGAGTACTCTCTAACCATCAGAGCGCCTTCCGGGATAAGTGCACTTGGGGCTTCACAGCGAGCTACATGTTACAGCAGGCCAGCCGCGTTCATCGGCTTAAGATAAAGGGAAATGTTGCATGAGTCAGGCGAAAAATCTGCAGTACTAAGCAATGACGTGATAAGGTTCATGAGGTTTAACTGAAGAAAGGAAATGGCTCTAAGTATACTTAGTTGGCTATGCGTATAACATAAGCTATTACGGCAAAGAATATTGAGAAGGCTCAACAAAGTTGTCAAGAAAAGTTATAATATTAACCGGCGATTGTCTTACTTCCTGTTTATAGGACGCGACTAAGCTTACTCGCAGCAAGTCTCTGTGTTGATGACTAGGTAAAGAACTGGATTTGTATAATGCGACTTTATCGCGTACGTTTATTCGTGCATATTTCAGGTATTTATATCTCTTTGTTACCGACATGCAAAAAAAATTGTATTTGTTTACACGTTTCATATCAAAATTTTTCCAACCTGAACATCAGCAATCTATTCTAGCCATAGTTGGCATACACACATATGTATGTATTTATATCCTTACTTAATATTATAAAAGCTGAAAGTAACTATATCTGTCTGTTACCTTTGCGCACCTATACCGTTGAACTGATTAAGATGAAATTCATATTCAGATACTTTGAAGTCCGAGAGTGAACGTAGATAGTTTATATTCTGAAAGTAAGCATACAAAGGGGTAAAAAGGGTCAATTTTTTTTTATCTTGGACCAGTACTCAGGGGATGACCCCTACATATGCAGCGCATTTTACCAGAACTAGGAAAACAGGTTATGAGGATGGGGAAAGAGGGAGTAGTGTTTGTGAACATTTGCCTTGAACTTTCCGACGTCATAACAGACAGGAAACACGTCTGTGGGCAACTTATTCCACAGACAAAGCGAACGGCTGAAAAACGAACCCTTTCTGTAATGCGTTGTACAATTAACCGGGCAATCAACCACAAATGGATGAGCTCTGGACGATGAACGCGTGTTACGTAGAAATGTGCGAGTTTCAGGAACAAGATCCCTAATCTCGTCAGAGCAAAATCCATTGTGGTAACGATAGAACAGAGTAACGGACCCTACACTGCGTCGATGATCCAGTGAGTCAATAGAGTTGGATACCCTACTGTCACCGATAAGCTTCTTCGCCCTCTCCTGCACACAATCTAGCAACCCTAAAATAGACTTTGAGGCACCGGCCCAAACATGAGAGTTGTATTCCCTTTTCGGTCGAATGTAGGTGGTATAAATATTAAGGAGGTCGGATGAAGTGAAGTACATCTTACATCATTTCAAAAAACCGAGGCACTTGAATGCTTCTTTGAAGACATGAAAAATGTGATCATTCCAGCGAACATCACACTATATTTTCATTCCCACAACATCAAGAGCATCAGGTTCCTCAATATTTATACCATCCATGAGTGCAGATGAAGTAGTACATGCGGTCGTATGTTTGTGTGTCAATAAACAGCATTGGGTCTTACGAGCTTTAAAGGCGACTCTGTTTTTACGACCCCACTCAGAGATTAATAGAAGATCGCTGTTCAATGAATCATTCATATTTTGCCTCTTGGCAACGATCTTGGATAGGCTGGGCCTATTACTGATAGAGTACGAATGGCAAATGCTGCTGTCATCTGCGAAAGAGTGTATAGGGTTGAAAGTTTGAAATAGAAGTTCATTGAGGAAAATAAGAAATAGGGTAGGAGAAAGAACGGAGCCTTGTGGTACCCCTGAATTAATCTTGAAGTCGTTTCATGAGATCCCATCTATAACAACTCGTATAGTGTGGTCTCTGAGAAAGCTCGATATAAACCGAGAGAAGTCATCACTGACACCAAAAGCAGTGAGTTTAGCCAGCAGTGTAGCATGCCACATGAACCAAATTTTTTCTTTTGAAAAAAAAAAAAAAAATGTTTGGACATCGGGCAGACAAACTGTCTGTCCGAAAAATAAATTTTTGAAATACTTTGCCACTTTCAAATATGTCAACGGGTATGCCATCGTCCTAAAAATAAAAAATTTGTTTGGACTTCGGACTGATGAAATCTCCGTTCAAAAAATTAATTTTGAGTACGGAGTATTAACATATTTTTAGCTTTTCTCGCCTAAGCCGCTGACCCAATTTAGATAAAATTTGGATTGCAGATATTTTGAAGTCCGAGAAGCAACAAAGTTTTTTCTGAAAATTACTCTACAAAGAGGAAATAAGTTATAACCACTGAAAAACAATGTTTTTTAATTAACTTCGCCGTTTTCTTCTAAAAGGGTTTGTAAACGGCCTGAAAATAAAAATAGTTTCTGGACATCAAACAGCAAAATGTCCACCCGAAAAAATAATTTTCGAAAACTTCAGCCGTCTATAAAAAAATTTTCATTCTTGTTTTGAAAAAAATTTATCAATAGACTGAAAATAAATTGAGATTGAACAGACGAAATGTCCACCCTAAAAATAAATGTATGAGACACTGCGGCATTTATGCACCCATTTTAAATATTTTTTTTTTTCCTTTAAAAGAGTATTTCAATGGAAACACTGGGCGGAGAAAAGTTTTTGGGCATCTTACAGACAAAATATTCATCTGAAAAACTATTTTGAGTAACTCCGCAATAAATGAAACGAATTAATATGAAAATAATCGAAATGATAAAATGTCTCGTATAATACATTTTGGAGTAACTTTGGCTTTCATGAAATGATTTTCACTATTATTTGTTCTTTTGAAAAAAAAAGAAACAAAAAAAAAAAAAGGAAGAAAAAAACAACAGTCTGAAAAGCAAATGTTTGAGTAACTTTGTAATTTATGAACCAGTTTTGAATAGTTTTCTTTCTGTTGTTAACGGGATTAAATATTTTTCACATTGCACAAACAAAATATCCGTTCAATAGTTAATTTTATGAGTAACTCCGAGATATATAATTGATTTTCAAAACTGTTTTATTATTTGAAAAATATTGCTTGCACTTAGGTACCATCAAATGTTTTTGAGGAAAATGTTTGTCCGAAAAAAGTAATTTTTTTTTTATATCTCTGCTACTTTTGAACCGATGTCCAAAATTTGTTCAGCTTTGAAAGGCTTTATAAGTTGGGGGAAAGCACAAAAAGTTTGATATCAGACGAGAAATATATGCGATGATTTACTTTCTTTGTTTGATTTCTTTTCGCATGAAATAGGGCTACAACCATGTAAATAGTTGTCTAGGGATATTAGACAGGTTAAATCATCAGATTGGATTATAAAATATTTTAAAAGTACTATATGGGGGATTATGGTACTTCTAGGACGGGATTTCAGACGCCCAATGCAATATAAAAAACCATTTATCACAAACCTGAGAGTGAAACTGCAGTGTGATACATAATCAGGCCCTTATGAGGCAGTTCTTCTGTAAATCGGGTAAGTTGAATTCTTTAATATTATCAAAGTCTCAGATAGTTTAAAAGACAATATTTATTAACCGAGTTCAAATATAAGATAAACGACAGAGAATGCATATGGGAAGAACAATTTTAGCACCGACTAATAAAATGATGGGGCAGATAAATAGACAAATATTGTGCGATATCGATGGTGAGGTTGTTGAATTTCGTGGACACTAAGCAAGTGACATCGTGTCCTGCAGAGTTTTTCAGCTCTTTAGAGCTACTAGAGTTGTTTTCCTATAATGAGTCTAATTAATGACAACCCTTATTGCACTCTGTAAAGCCAGAAGTTTGCAACCTATGCAGATGCAATGTGTAGTGCTTTGTCTTACATCCCGGGCACACGTATTTTGTTTGCTGTCGTGCGTATGTTCTATATATACATACATATATTCACTACAAATTCCTTTTAAATGTTCCTGCTATGTGACTTTGTAAATTTGAAAAGAAAATAAAAATTTCACGGAGTAGGTAGCAAACAGGAATAACAAGTGTTTTGTCTTGATTCCATGCGTACACGTGTTTTTTTATTTTCGTCGGTGTTTTCTTTATATGTTTCGTACCTAGGGTACCAAGCGTCACTCGGAGCTCTCAAATTGTATACATACTGATATATATTTACCTTAATAAAACTTAGTTCACAAGATTTTTCCATTTTTACTCTGTTTAAAAAAGTCACGATAAAATTGTGTTTTGACTACCTTTTTTATTTTTTCTTATATATTTAATTTTATTTAACAATAGCAATTCGCTTATTTATTATTCCGTTCCTTACAAAAAAAAAATAAATAATTAAAATAAACCTCTGTGTTCTCGTTAAAAATTATTAGTTTGATATGAATTCTTGATCCTATTTGCTTTGACCTTTATTTAATTCAATATTTGCAAATAATATGTTCAGCTCAAGGTCCTTTTTGTTTTTTAAAAAATATTTAATGTATTTTTCAATATTTCGTCTTCCTTTGGAAGACTTCTTCAGGAAAATTTGTTTTTTGTGTGTAAATTCAATACAAATTTTGTATTTTGTATAAATATTTTTTAAAAAACAAAAAGGACCTTGAGCTGAACGAATTATTTGCAAATATTAGTTTGACATCCATATCAAAATTTCCCCAGATACGTATGTGAAAACCGAGCAAAAAAATAAAAAAAAAAAGGTACAAACGAATATAGATTTTTGTTTCCAAAAACTTCCACTTTGAAGCCGTTTTCGAAAACATTTAATATGCCACAACGTCGAATGTTAGTAAAAACCGTAAAAATGGTGACGAAATCTTGATGGGGTTTTCAATCGCTAAAATAATTAAACTCAGTTTAGTCGGTTTCAATACCTACTCGCTTTTTCGATCTTAGAAACTCCTATATGTCGACTTTTTTACCTTAAAAACCGTTAGATACTGATTTTCATTAAAATCGTTAGTGCCGTTTACGATAGGAACCAAAAGTTTTACGAATGGGTAAAAACCGGGACAAAGTAAGTCTTCCCGGGCCCAGAGACATTCTAGCCCGCTTTTTTAACTTTAAAAATCCCTAGATACTGATTTTCATTAAAAACGTTAAAGCCATTTTCGAGAACAAAAAAAAAGTTTTACAAATGGGTATAAAATGAAATAAACTGGGTTTTACTGGGACCGGGGATAATCTGGATCGCTTTTTGGACCTTACAAGCCCCTAGATACAGATTTTCATTAAAATCGTTAGAGTCTTTTTCGAGAACAAATAAAAGTAAAACAAATTGGTAAACACCTCGAAAAATGGGTCTTCCCGGGACCGAGAACATTCTAAATCGTTTTTGTTTCAACTTAAAATCCCCTAGATACTGATATTTATCAAAACAACAAAAGTATAACAAATGAGTAAAAACCGGGACAAAATGGGACTGGACCGGCAATACTCTAGATCGCTTTTTTGACCTAAAAACTCGTAGATTCTAATTTTCATTAAAAGCGTTAGAGCCGTTTGCGAGAATCAATAAAAGTACTATATATGGGTAAAACCGGAAAATGAGTCTTTCCTGGACCGGCAATACTCTAGATTACTTTTTATACCTTAAAATCCCCTACATACTGATTTTCATTAAAATCGTTAGAGCACTTTTCAAGAACCAGTAAAAGTATTACAAATTTTTAAAAACCGGGACACAATGGGTTTTCCTGGACCCGGGGCACTCTAGATCACTTTTTTGACCTTAATATCTATTAGTTAGTGATTTTAACTAAAATTATTAGAGTCGTTTTCGAGAACCAATAAAAGTATTACATATGGGTAAAAACCGGGACAAAATGGATCGTCTTGGGACTGGGGATATTCTAGATCGCTTTCTTGACCTTAAAAACCACTAGATACTGATTTTCAATAATTTTTTTTTTTTTTTCTCATTCAATTATTTATTGAATCTTCACAAAGTGAACTAACAATAAGTATTCAAATCTTAATACTAAATACATAAAATTAATTAAGTCCAGCCAATGCTAGACAAAAATGTTTTATTTTGCACGGTCAATATCGGTAAAATCACCTATTTAACGTTCTGATGGTGGCAAGGATGTCCCTCCTTCTCAACCGAGAGTGGCCGCCAAAATTAAGTATATTTCGTGCAAGACGATTTGGATGAAGTTCCAATTTACTGATATACCTTGTTGCGTCCTTTGAAAATTCGTCTTTTACAAGAGGAACACAGAGATCCTTATGAATTCGTGAGTTTTTTACATACCATGGAGCTGCGGTAATTGTTCGAAGAATTTTGTTTTGCCGCCTTTGAATTTTTTCGATGTTTGAAGTGGAGGCGGTGCCCCATAGTTGAATTCCATAGCAACATATAAGCTTTAGAATTGCATTGTGTAATAAAAGTTTGCAATCCAGCTTCAATGTCGAATTTCTGCCCATAAGCCAATTCAGTTGCGCTGCTTTTAACTTCAACTGAGTAACTTTCGCATCTATGTGAGACTTCCACGTTAACCTACGGTCGAGATGAATACCAAGGTACTTGACTTCATTTTGCTGCGGAATAGGTGAATAGTTAATTTGGAGAGCCGAACATGTTTGCTTACGCAGTGTGAATGTAACGTGAGTACACTTTTGTTCATTAACTTTAATTTTCCAACGTTTTAACCATATCTTTAATATTGATATATACTCCTGCAAATTTCGCGAAGCTACTTGATGGTTTTCATGTACGCTGCAGAATGCTGTGTCATCCGCAAAAGTTGAAGTGTGGATTCCGGATCTCGTTGGCATGTCTGAGGCGTAAATCAAATATAAAGTAGGTCCTAAAATGCTACCTTGAGGAACTCCTGCCTCGATTGGCTGTAAGGGGCTTATAAAATCGCCTTCTCTGATAACAAACTTCCGGCCGCATAAGTAGCTGTCCAGAAGCTTGTGAGTGTTTGCAGGCAAGTTTAACTTTATTTTGTGCATCGTGCCACACTTTATCAAAAGCTTGGGAAATGTCAATGAATAAAGCTGAACAATACTTTTTGTCTTCAAAAGTCTGTCTTATGACGTTGACTAGTCTGTGCGTTTGTTCTATGGTGCTGTGTTTAGCCCGAAAGCCAAATTGATGATCAGGAATGCATCCCACATTGTTCAGCATTGGACTCAACTTTGCCATTAACAATTTTTAAAACAATTTTGAAATTGTTGGCAGTAGACTTATTGGTCTGTATGATTCTACCTTAGTGGGATCCTTCCCTGGTTTGGGTATCATAGTAATCATGGACACCTTCCACTCTGCAGGATAATACTCGAGACGTAAAATAGCGTTAAAAATAAAAAGAAGAATTTTACGAGCTACACGAGGTAGCTGCTCAAGCATTTTACCAGTAATTTTATCAATACCTGGAGCTTTCCTGGGGTTTGTGTTACGAATAACATTTTCAACATCTTGAAAACTAAGTCTCAGAGGCATAGGCGGCCTAACAGCGTATGACGGTAGTTCAGCTGAATTATTCGCTGTATCATTTGTGGTAAAAACATTTCTCAAATGATCGACGTACAACATTCCCTTTTCATAATCGCTTCTTGCCCAATCTCCAGTTGAAGTTCGCAAAGGTGGCTTACCTATTACGGGTCTTTTCAGACCTTTTGTCGCTTTCCATAGCGAATAATCGGATTGAGGAGTACCATCAAGACCTTCCAGGTAATTTTTGAGGGAAGCCATTCTTTGGGATTCAAGCAGATTTCTTAACTGAGTTATGCATTCCCGTAACCTAGCTTTAAGCTGGGGAGACCTGCGAAGTTGCCACTCTCTTCTAACTCTTCTTTTCTCTGACAGAAGTTGATCAATTTCAGATGAATAAGTTCTATTGCTCACATTTCTGGATCTTATATGGCTAGTGGTAGCATGTTGTACGGCTTGATAAAGGTGTTCAGAAAATTCGTTAATCGATATATCAATATCCTCAGGCGTTCTCAAGGCAATGTTTTCCGTACAATGAGTACTCAAATATTTTTTATATTTTAACCAATTAACTCGAGAGACGGTCCACACCAAGTCACAAAACGGGGAACCAACCCCTTGGGGGAACGAAACAGAAACTATAGTTGGTGAGTGATCTGATGACAAGTCTAATGAAGGTTCCACTTGCATCCATTCTGAGGGAAAATTTTTTGTAGCTCCAAAATCTATAACGTCTGGGATCTTTCGTTGGTCTGACGGCCAATAAGTGGGGTGTCCACTTGAAATCACACCTAAGCCCATTTTCGAAACGGTGTCAAAAAGCACACGGCCTTTCGGGGTAATTAAACGTGATCCCCAAAAAGTGTGTTTGGCATTATAGTCGCCAGCCGCTAAAAATCGAGGACCAAGTGATTTGAAAAAATTTGAGTATTGGCTTTCTGTTATTGAAAAGCGTGGCGGTGAGTAGATCGAGGAAATAACGATTTTTTCATGCAAATATTCGATGCATATATTAGTTGCTTGGAGATACTCCTCACATGTCTCGTTCATTAAAAAGTGTATAATTCTGGATTTTATTAGAATTGCCGATCCTCCGCAAGATCTTCCGCGGGGATCTTTTGTGTCGTACAGTGTGTAGCCATTAATTTTGAAAAAACTGTTGGTTGTCAAATGACTTTCAGCAATCAACATTATATCGATTTGCTTTTCCATAAGGAAGTGCTCAAGTTCATTTTTGTACTGGCGGATGCCGTTTGCGTTCCAGAAACATATTTTTAACCAATTCATTTGTTTAAAATTGCCTGCAAATTAGTGGATTGCATTTTCAGCATTTCCTGCATCATGGTTGTCATGGAAGCCGTAAATGTATTTATGGATTGAACTAGAGTCTGCAGAGTTGCCTCAAGATTACTAAAACTTGGATCGGATTTTGGAGGCTTGGGCTCCTGATTAAAATTTGGTTTATTGGATTTTACCACATTTGCATAAGAAACTTCTTTGGGGGTTTGCACGATTATATGGCTGGCTGACTGACTCATCTGGGGAAAACTACTTTTAGAAATGATATTTGACTGCAGGGGTTGGTTAATGGGTATTGATGGCCTGTTTGTCATAGACCGCTTAAAGTGATTGTAGACAGGACAGCCCCTGTAATTTGCAGTATGATTACCTCCACAGTTACTGCACTTTTTAACACTTGCGTCAGCCTTTGGCTTATTGCACTTTTTTTGAGTTGTGCCGTGAAGTTCACCACACACAACGCAAACTGCGGGCAACTTACAATAGGCCTTAGTATGGCCAAATTCTTGGTAGTTAAGGCATTGAACGGGTCCTAGACGCTTATGTGGCTCCTCAACGGTAACCTTACGATGCAAAAGAAATTTAAGGTTATAAATTGGATGAATTTCACCTTTTTTTAGAACAACATCCCTGGGTTCTAGTTCAACCCTAAACATGGGTTTATGGATCTTTTCGCGGTTCCTAATATTAACAACATTTTTTATTTCAAATCCTTTTTCTTCCAGTCCACTCTTAATGTCATCCGTATCTACACAAGGGTCAACACCTTTAATAACTACCTGAAAGCCTTTAGCACTTTTAAGTTGATAGGTGTAAAAAGATCTTTTCTCCTTCTCCAGAATGTCAGACAACTTTCGGTATTCATGTTCACTGTTTACCTGGATTTTCGTTTCGTTGATGCTGCCATGCTTTACTGATGTAACGTTGAAGGTGTCTTTTCCGATTGCCGTAATAAGTCGTTTCACCAGCTCATTAGAAGTAGGCTCTCTCAAATAAATCGGTGGCGGTTTAAATGTTCTCTTAGATGTTGTTGGCTCATCTGTTTGGAGTATAGCAAATATATTACCATCCGTTGCCGAAGTCCTATTATCATCTTTACAAATTTTTGGTTGAGATGATATATGAGCTGACTTGGGGCTTCGCTGCCTTTTAACCACGGTTATGTACCTGTCCATGCCTACTTGTGTTTTCGGCTTATTAGCAACAATAAAACTGGAGGATTGTTTATCTTCAGTTGTAACAACAATATTTGGCGAACACGATCGCGGGCGTTTCCTATCTCTAAGAGACAGGAGATTTTCCAATGATTTTTTCACAGATTCTTCCTCTGAAATCCAAAGATTTTTTCTACCGGAGCTAAGCTCTTTTTCAGAATTACATCTGATAGGTACACTCATGCAATTAATTGTTTCTATTTTTTTTATTTACAAATTTAAAACGGTAATAAAAAAAAAATGTCAACAATTTTTTCTTTTAATTAAAATCACTCTGTTCACCTATTACGGTTTTTACTTATTCCCGTTTTATTTTTTTTACTTTGCGATCAAAAACAAACACGTCTATTCACTATCGAAGCTAAACAACGACTGATAACGTTTGAGCTGTTTTCTGAAACCAATAAAAGTATTACAAATGGGTACAAATTGAGACAAAATGGGTTTTCTCGGGACTGGGGGCACACTAAATCGCTTTTTGGACCTTAAAACCCCCTAGATACTGATTTTCATTAAAATCCGGTGAGCCGTTTTCGAGAACCAATACAAAATGGATTTTCCCGGACTGGAGACGAACTTAACTTAAATTTATTACTCGTCAAAAAAAAAAAAAAGAATATATATATATATATATATATATATATATATATATATATATATATATATATATATATATATATATATATATATATATATATATATATATATATATATATATATATATATATATATATATATATATATACTTTTATATATATATATATATAATACTTTTATCGTATGCATTTTGCAGATTTTCTTTTTATTTAAATAAAATTTTTTATTCAAAGCAAAGACCTTATTACATAAAAAATCACACTTACGGCTAAGTTTAGTTTTCATCGCTATAATGTTCCATCGACATTCCATTCAAGTCGGCTAACTGAGCCGTTACTTTTAATTCAAAACTGTGTGCAAGCGTTTGCCTTCGCAAACAATTTGCACCCATGTATAAAAACAAAAGACTTAAGATACAAGCAATTTTTTTAAATATTTGACAGACATTAAATTGATAATAAAAAACTTAACAACCGTTTATAGTATTAAATTTTGTGATATATTAACTATTTTTTAAACTTCTATGACCAATAACTTTCGTAACTGTTAAACAAATAATTACCAAATTCATTGCATAAATTGAAACATTATGAGCAAAATTTTAGATTTATTACTATTTTAATAGACCTTTAAAATTCAAGTGCTTAAGAAAACATTAATAAGAAACTAATACTTGTGACATTTGAACTATTTTTCTGAGATAAACATTAAAAAGCGACATTAAACTAAACAAAAGAAAGAAAGAGTTTGCCGAAAAAGAAAGAAATGTTTAGAATTTACAATGTTCTGCAGCGTCATGGGAAACATTTTCTGTATTTTAAAGTTTTTATGAAAGATTTTATTTTTATTTTCAAAGGCAAATAAAATATTCTTCAGAAATATTATTTGTTTGTGCTGAAAAGAAATTTAAATATTTTAGTCGGTTTAAATACTTGTAGTATTGATCTAAACGCAAGTAATCAAAATCACATGTTACAAAACAGATATTACGTAAAATAAAAAAATAAAAAAAAACAAATTTATTAACTGAACAACAAATTATTTTTTTTTATATTTGTATATATATGGTCCATTTGTAGGTATTTGGTTCTTAAAACGCTTTTACGCTTTTTTGTCTTGCTTTTCAAGGTAGCATTAATAAAGTGTTTTACATTACATTTGTACTTTATAACTAAACTCTTTCTGTAAGAGATTAAATTTAAAAATATGATATTAAAAACAGAATGTTAATTTAACACAACTCTGTAATTGATGTTAATGATCAATTACGGAGTTTTTCGAGTAAGGTTGAGATACTTCCCCTTTGCACATCTTTGTATAATACGTGTTAATGCAAATATGAGATTGTTTTGTTATTCTAGATGAGTAAACGGTGCTGTTGATGATAATTTTTATTTGATAAAATATTGGTTTGTTAAAAGTAGTGATGATATATTTGAAACGATACGTGTATATGATTATTAAATGGAATTTCATTAGCATTTTTTGTTCTTTTGTGTCAATAACAAAGGTAAAACTTTTGAAGGTTGATTGGAAACAATTGATAAATATTAAAAGAGCATTACTTTTTATCAGAAAAGAAAACGCCATAAATAAGTGATATCGTATGCTGCTGTACTCCTTGGAGCTACCAAGGTTACCTTTTCCCAGCATGAGAATGAAAGTTCACGTTCCAGTTTTATTAATACCACATGTTTGAAAGTATTTTATTGACGGAGTATTGTAAGCAAAATAATAGCGGAAAAGAGAAATAATCCCATTCGATTTTCAACTCCAGTTGAAGAGAGTCCATTTTCTACAACACATTTACGTTGTACTTCGAAATGTGTTTAATTTAAAAAGTACTTAATATAATTAATAATTAATAGCACTTGTGAACTTCATAGGAAATCTACTGACCAATAGTGGCATTACTTTCAATATAGTGCGAGTCCTAATATGCAGAGTGGCTAGCAGGGGGAATTTAGCTCTGAATTTATTATTGGTAGAATTAGATTCCATGTTGTTTGATAATGTCATATGCCAATGATATTGCGGTGGCTGTGGCGAGTAAGTACCCGGATATACGTTCACAGCAACTGAGCTCTGCACTAGAACTTGTAGAAGTATAGTGCACAAATAGTAGTCTAAGTGTGAATCCATGGAAAACGGACTTTGTACTCTTCACTCGGAGATACAAGACTCCATCGTTTGCTCTACCACCAGGAACTCAAGCTGTCAGACCAGCTAATGCAAGGTCGTAGAAATGATAATGCGCACATTTGCTTTGATGGTGACTGGTGCATTCGGTCCTACACAATACAAAGATGATCCCCATAGATCATCTGGAGGATATGTTTGAGATCTTTACAGTTGGATCTGAAGTGGGTCGGGTATACCAAATTTGACGCAAGTGAAGTAGGTTTTCAATGGCAGGTGGCCTGTTAAACCTAGCCTGACTAAATGTGAAATAATACAAATCTTAATAGTAGAAAACAAATACACATGTTTTATAGGCTTGATTTAGCGTCGAAATAGGCGCTTTTTTCCACAAAGTTTCGGGTAAAATAGTGTTATATAATTTGAACTGAAAAACTATTACATCTATAGTTCTATACCATTTATAAGAAGGAAAAGTTTGTATGTTTGTAAGAGCTAACCTGTAGAGCCATCGGTCCGATTTAAAAAAAATTTAGAGTGGAGCTACCTCACGGACATAGTTTATATAAAAATCCATTATGATGCTTAAGAAAAAGGACTGGGATGGTAAGCTCCCCATAATCTCCAAGTATTTATGTTTTAAAAAGTTCAAAACTAGTTTGAAATATACATTGCTAAGTTCTCACATTTGACATTGGCTTTCACGTAATGTGTAATGCAAGACACTATTTCCTGTGGGCCACGTGAAGCTATTCCCTCACTCAAGGTATTAATGAATGATTTGTTTGCTATATAAGACAATAGGTTTGTGAACACTAAGACAATAGGTCTATAGCTGTATTTTGTAGTAAGCTACCCCAGTGGAAATTACTGGTGTCGGTAGCGCTTTCATAAGGTGATGGAAATACATTTCGTATGTATTCCTGTCGTTTTCACAAGGATCACATGCGGCTGCGATTTTTACTTTAAAAGAATCACATTTTTTGGTGCTTTCGGAAATTGGAGCTCGAAAATGCAAATTAAAGTTTTCTGAAAAGATTTTGGTGACAACGAATTTAGATACGACGTTGTCCATGTCTACAGTTCCACGATATAGTTCGTATATAACGGATATGTTTAAGGTAGATGCGAGAAATTATCTTTGAATATTGTTATTTCTTGAATAGTGGGAGCTGTATCTCGGAAATTTATTGATAAATTCTTTCATGATTTCTATAGCTTCAACGCTGGTCTTCCTGTTTGGTCCAATTTCGGTGTAGTAGTGCCACTTTCAGGTGTTCTATGCTTAAATGCACGTGTAATAAAACCATGGGTTATTTGTAAGATAAGCTTAAAATTTGTAAGATAAGCTTAAAATATCTTTTGTACACATGTATTCCGACATTATTTAGATTAGGTTAGGTAGGCAGGCCGCTGGATACCCCGAAACGGCCTAAGTTTTCCAGCTCACTTGGGTCTTGAAGTCGTTCTTTTTGTGATTGTAGGCCATTTTTTACTCCAGGAAGTTTGTAAATTCTTGTACTAGATCTTCGGCTTTCACCAATAGACTTCTTATAAGATCTTCTTGTGCCAATTATTGCAATTTTTCCACATATATAAGCATTTTTCAAATCATGATCACCAATTTTATAAAAATTTTCAAAAACACTTTGCAAATTATTCTTACTTAAATGCTGACGACATTTTAACGGACATGGTCATTCAAGTGCATTAAGTGTTTCAGCTTGCTTCATAACTCCTTTTACAGTTTTATAATGAGCCAAATTATGAATAAAAATTCCGTAGGAATTTGTTCACTTTTCACTTTCCTCCAATTATGAACAAAAGTTAAATATGAGGTTTTTTATTTTTTTCTTCATGTGATTCGTTGAAAACACTAGATAGAGACCAACTCTTACGGCAAAGTTAACAAAAATTGTGTTTTTCTCTTAAATTTGCATGGAAAAAAATATGTTATATGAGAAATAAATTTCGTGAGGAATAAATTCCGAGAAATTTACAAAAAGTTAAAGATAGTCTTGGTTATTGGGGCTTGCCGGCATATATTGAAAATTTACTAAGAAAACTCAGGCCGCACCAAACAAATAACAAATTAATAACAACAATTTGTGCTCCTGTATAATTGGTCCACAGATGACATCTAAGGATATTGGAAATTGGTCTACAAATACAGATATTATGGAGTAATGTAGTTTCCATACGGACGTTTAAAGAAAGCCTAACTGCCACCAAAACCTTTAAAATGCAAACAAATTTTAATTAGATCGAATAAGCAATTTAAAAATATATATTTGTTTCCTTTAATAGTATTTTATTTTAATTTTTACAGGGTGTGTTTAAGCTAAAATAAATCGGAAGACGTTGAGTCAACTAATTAACAACTTGCAAAAACAATCATAGAAAACTGAAATAAGACGAAAAGTTTCCGTAAAATAAAAAGTAATCTTTGGTTTACTGAAGAGTTTATTCACATATTCAAATACCTACTAGTATGTCTGCTACCTCTTTAAAATCGGTCACTAATTGATACATGCCAACTCAAATATTATGGATGGCTATTGTAAATCATATGACATTACACTTTATAATATATTAAATTTTCTTTGTGAAGAAAAACAACAAAATTTGTGCTTTCTTCTAAGAACTGCCTCATTTTCATTTTAAACTTTACATTTTTTCTTCTTATTCATTTCTTGCATGTTACTTTAGTAGATTTTTTTACGGATAAGTAGTATACACTTTAAACCAATATCTAGTTTGATCAACTCAATATATGGTTAATAAAATATTATGCAAACAAAATTTTATTTAAGCCAGTTATTTATGAAATGATTGAAATCACTCTGATGGAGTCAGTCAGTAAGAAAAAAAAAAAAAAACAAAACTATTACAGTTTAAATCATACGGTTGCGTGTTTTCTGTTCAGCAAACCAGCAATTATCGAAAAGAAAACGAATAAAAACTATAAAAAATAAATATTTGAAATAGAAAACCTAAACCAGCAATAAAAGGAATAGTTCTTATTTACTCAAACTATATAATACTTAAGGTTTCTATAAGACAGATATCGCAACAGCCGAGTTGTCAGAGTTGTTTGGAAATGCGGGTTTTTTGGGGCTTTAAATTTTCAAAACACGCATATGCCTTAAAAGGTTAATAAAAAATGTATAAAGTCAACTGCCGCTTGATTCGTTTTATTAGTTTCATATTTAATTTTATTTTAATTTTTCTAGCCGTTTGTGTTTTAGTTTACAACTCTAAAAACGAAGGTTGTTCTAAATTGGTTCAAAGCTATTCGTGTTAGGAGTCTGCACAAAAAGTAATGGGAAATTAATGTTCAGTTTATTAAATACCTTTTAATATCGAAAATGTTCCGTTTTAATCCTTAATCATTGCACTGGTCATATATGAACCAGGTGATTGCGTTAATAGAACTGCGATTTTAGGTTTCAAACAGATCTACCACTTTTTGGTTAAAATAGGCACCTCAAGTATGAACAAATATCTTAAAACAAAACGGACAGCTGGTGCCCAAAATATATACAAATGTACGAGTATGTCTGTTTGTAGTGCTCAATATATGGTATATGACAGAAATTAATATAAACTTTTGGAAATACATAGAAATATTAATGTTTTGAAAACTTGAGCAATTTATACTTTTGTCCATTCTTCATTTTCTCTCTACAGAAAATCGGAAAACTATACTTAGCAATGTTTTAGTAGTGACACACATATGTCCTTCAAATTATTACCCCAAATTTTCTAAAATACAATGACGTAAGATATGTATATCTAAAAAAATGGATTTTCCTATTTCTTGGCATGGCAAGTCATTTTATATTTCTCTTTTAAAAAGACTTCAACAATTCTAATTACCTCATTAACGCTTTTCATTGCGATTTCGCAGCTCTCACTTCAATTTTCTGCAAGGCATTTTGAAATATCATGACACTAAAACAAATTACAGAACACTAAAATTTTATGTAATATTTTATCTAGCTATTTTAGAATTTTCATCCTAAATAAAAAATTATTAATTACGTAACAAATATAAATTCGAAAGATTGTTAATGCGAAGTTTAGTCCAATATTGAACAATGTGGGAGGCATCCCTGATCATTAATTTGGCTTTCGGGCTAACCACAGCACCATGAAACAAACGCACAAACTAGTAAATGTCATCGCAGACTTTTGAAGACAAAAGGTATTACTCAGCTCTATTGATTGACATTTCCCAAGCTTTTGCTAAAGTGTAGCACGACGTCTTGATGCACAAAATAAAGTTGGACTTGCATGCAAACACTCGCAAGCTTCTGGAAAGCTACTTATATGGGTAGCATATTGGCGCCTACTTTATATTTGATTTACGCTTCTGACTTGCTAACGAGATCCGGAATCCACACTTCAACTTTTGAGGCAGGAGTTCCATAAGGTAGCATATTGGGCCTTTTATATTTGATTTACGATTCCGGTATGCCAATGAGATCCGGAATCCAAACTTCAACAACAAAAGCTTCAATATAAAAACGTAGTAAACATCAGGAACAGTGCAAGCTCCTTCTACCCATGTTAAGGGTTGAACTAGAACCAGGGTATGTTGTGCTAAAAGAGAATGAAATTTATACCGTCAAATTTCTCTTACATCGTTGAGTTACTGTTGAAGAGCCGCATAAGCGTTAAGGACCCTATCAGTACCTAAACTGCCAAGAATTTTACCACATTAAGGCTTACCGTAAATTGCTCGCTATTTGTGTTGTGTATAGTGAACTTTACGGTACACCTCAGTACAATAAATCAAAGACCGACACGAATGTTAAATGTTTTGCTAATTATAAAGGTTGCCCCCTTTATACTCACTTTAAGCAGTCAATCACCAGTAAGTCTCCAAGCTCTCTTAACCAACTCCAGCAGTCAAATATCATTGCTAAAAACAGATAGGTTGACTGGCCTGACTGACTACATAAACAAGCAAAACTCCAAACAAGTTTCATCTGCTAATATGGTTAAATCCGATCAAGCCTCGCGTCGATGCAATCGTAACTCAGTTGAAACTAAAAGCAGCGCAATTAAATTGACTTATAGACAGGAACTCTACCTTGAAGTTAGATAGCAAACTTGTGTTATACAAAGCAATTTTAAAACCTGTATGGTGCTAAAAATTTCAAAGGCGACAAAACGAAATTCTTCGAATGATTATCCTTATGAACTTACGAATTCGTAAGGATCTGCGTATTCCGTAAGTAAAGGGCGAATTATCAAAATACACGATAAGGTATATAAGTAAGCTGGAGCTTCACCAAAATTATCATTCACGCCACATACTTAATTTTGGCGGTCACACTCGGTTCTGCAAAAAAGATACCCTTGCCACCATCCAAACGCTAAATAGGTGATGTTACCGATGTAGCTCCGCAAAATAAAACTTTTCGTCGATACGAGAAGTATTTAAACTAGCAGATTTTTTCGGACCCTTTAAGAGCACAAAAAAACTTGCAAACTTCTCCGATATCCCTCCATATAGTTTATTTCATATGTATGTGTGTATATTGTTTATTTATGTTTATTTTGTTATTTGTATGGAGGTTTGAGCCCAAGTCAAAGACGTTTTATTGAATGTTTAAACCAACAATAGAAAAACTTAACTTTAGCTAAAGTCTTAAGTTCTTTAGTACCAAAGCATTGCTTTCGTCTATTTGACTTTTTTCTAATACAAAAATAACAAACATTGTTTTTAAGCTTAAAATAAAAAATTCTATGGGAGTCTATTTTAAACATTTCATACAGATCTTTTATCTGTAATTTAGCCATAAGCCAAAATAAGCAAAAAATAAATAAAATAAAAATATTTTAATCCTCTATTTATAATGCAAAAGTAGTTATTTCAATATCGAGTAGAAATTACAAAAAGTTCATTTGTTCGACTTACTCACATACACATTAGGGGGTCCCAGAAATAATTTTTTGCGGTTCTAGCATAATTGGAAAGCTTACAATATAATTTTTGGGATTTATCAGAACAGGTTTGAAAGTCGCCCAAGTCTACTTGTCAATAAAAATCAGTCATTTCGATCGTTGTTGCGCAAAAGTTTTACTTCTATATGCATAAATCATAAGTTCAATTAAATGTTTACACATTAAATTATATTATATTAAATTTTTGTACTTTTTTCATGCGTTTTGTAAGAAATTGTTAATAACTTTTAAAATTTTTAAAGAAATTACTCACAGTCGTTTTCACCGTCTCCAGCATTAACGTTCGTAAACATTTGAAATGGCAAGAAAACATATGTTTAACCCAAAAATTAAATTTTTTATAATGAGTTGATATATATTTTTTGCTAAATTTCTTTACACTATGTTGAATTGGAGCTTAAATGCGGATTGCAAATGAGGTATATGACTTGTTTTTAAAACTGGGAAATACACATTTATGTTATTCCACCGGAAACCTTTTTTTACAATGGAGTAGTAAAAAGTGGATAATTTTATTTTAAAATCGATATGGACAAGATGAAAACAAAAATAGAAATACTGAAAGTTATTTTAAAGTGAATTTAATAATAAATAGTTGAACTTTATTATTTTTTTAATAATGCGTGATGTTGTTTGTTAGATTAAGAACGCAAATCCACTTTCAGCCAAGAAAGTTTTTTATTTTTATTATAGCAATAATTTCCATGATCTATAACTCTTGATCAAAATGACAGAAAAAATAATTACAAATTGTAAAATAACTGGGATTATAACAAATTTCATATGTAATCAATATCGGGCAAATGTAGGCGAAGAATAAGTTGGTTGAGCGGCCGTATAAAAAATACATCATGTTTACATTTTACCGAGTTCGAATCCTAGTGAGTGCTGAGGAGTAGTGTAGCGATTACGAAACAGGTAATCAAAATTGTCCCCCAGCCTTAGTATTGAATTATTTTTTCCATCTTCTTTGATCAAGAGTTATTGATCGCGGGAATTTTTATTATAATAAAAATAAAAAAAAACTTTTTACGGAAAGTGAATTTAAATTTATACCCTGACAAATAACCTAATGTAATATTAAAACAGATTGCTAGAATAATATGAAAACATTTTAATAAAACTTTATTAACACGAAAATTTATCAAAAATTGATGTCTTATTGGCATTTAGATCACTATTTGAAGAATATATGTATATTAAAAATTGCTACAATTTTTGGTCAATATGTTTTGTCTTCCGTTCTGTGCACACGTGTTTGTTTTTTGCTGACTTCCATGGTTTCTTCTTATTGATTGATTGATTGACCATTTATTTAGCATTTATATTGCTATTTTAAATATTTTTGTGAATAGAGAGAAAAAAAAAACTTTTTTTTAATTTTTTACATAAAAATAAGAATTTTAACAAAAGTGAAAATTTTAAGACCATATTCATAAAAAGTATGGTTTTTATCGTTTTAAATGAAATTAAATGATCAATTATTTTACATATACAATAACTTTACGTTTAAAAATATAAATGTTTGATTCATTTTTTAATTCTCGTGGCATTTCGTTGAATTTTTTGAGTCCCTTATAAAATAATATGTTTTGACCAAAATTTGATGAAACAAAGTTAATTCTGAAGTCATTTGCATTCCTGAGGTTATATGTCTGTGAATCTGCTACATTAATTAAATATTGTTGTATATACCTAGGTAGCATACCATTTTTTATTCTAAAAATAAATAACAGTGCATTCATCATTAAGCGCTGATTTATTGAGAGCCATTGCAGTGTTGATAGCATGATGTGAACGTGTGTGAGTCTGTGGCATTGAAGAATACATCTCATTCCTTTATTTTGAAGTTTTTGCAGTCTTTTTCTCATTTGCTGATTGCCCAAATATAATATAGTTGAGCAGTATTCAAAGTGTGGCTTTATAATTGTGTTATAAATATTTACAGCTGTTATGTATGTTAATTAAGCCTAATTCTTCTAAAAAAACGAAATTTTTTTCGATATTTTTTTACATATGTACTCAAAATGTGGAATAAAGCTTAATATACCATCTACTATTTTTCCCAAATATTTGATTTCCTTCACCATTTCAATATCTACATTTTCTAACCGGATTTTATTCGACGAAATTCCTTTTATTATCATTGATTTGGTTTTGCTTGTGTTTACTTTGATTTTATTCATTTGAAAATACTTTTCAATTTCTTTTAAGTCTTCATTTAAATACTATATGCATTCATCAGGATGTTCTCCGCAAATATAAATAAGTGTGTCATCCGCAAACATACATACTTTTGAATGCGTCATAGAACTTGGCAAATCATTTATATATATGGAAATAAAAGTGTCCCTAGAACAGCTCCTCGAGGCACTCCAATATTCACTTCTTTTGCAGACGAAAGAAATGTACCGCATTCTGTTTGTTGAGATCTATTGCTTAGATAACTTCTAAACCATGATAACTGATTGTTCTTTACGCCATATTTTTCCAATTTTTCTAATAAGATATTTCTGATGTTTCTATATAAGTAAGTTCATTATTAATAACTTTTGAGTGTTCTTGCTATGTACGGGATAAGTACCAAGAATGAAGAGCTAGTGTTTTGTCTTCCACAGTACATGTGTTTCTTTTTTTTCTTTAATTATATTTTTACATTCGTTCCCGTTTTTTGTCATGTTCTTTTGAATGCAATCCAGTACCTTGCGGTCTGAGCAGTGTCGAAGGTATACGAATATAAAGTAGCAGAAATTAACGAACTTTATTCCAAGTCTTTAAGTGCCGTGATGCTATTTTTTTTTTCTTTTTTTTTTTTTGGTTTTTCCGAGTTGTTATTGATAGGAGCAAGGCCAACGTCTACAAACACTACCCTCTCTTTCTTTCTTCCCATAATCTATTTTCCTAGTTCAAGTACAATGCACTGCACATGTAGGGGTTATCCCCTGAGTACAGTAAAAAAATGTTCAAATGATCTTAGTAATGAAGTAGTTGCAAGTATCACGTTAAAAACTTTAGTAGTGCTTGACTCCAAAATTGGCTATCCTAGTTTGGTTTGATGAACATATCGATATAAAAACTCTAAGTTTAAAAGTTAAATGTCATACGGTAAATAGTGAAAACAAAATAGTAAACGTAATATTCACGTTTTTTTTTAAATCTGCAATATACCAACTTATTCTTTTTAAAATAGAATCGAAAAGTTGGGAGAAGTGATTTCGAAAAAGTTAAACATTTACAAGTAGTAAATGATGTGACAGAACGAGGTACAGCTTAGGCTAACAATTAATGCGGGGCGTAAAACGACAATATGAAAACACCAAAAAATAATTATAACACAAAGCAAAACAAAAGGTTTGAATTTTATTTATTTTTTGTGTATACGTGAAAAATAACGAATAATAGTATCGTAAACTGGTTACCAAACTAAAAACTAATATAAGGCAGAAGCGGTAAGAGAAAATTCAAAAGTATTTTACTATTTTGAGCTATTTTCAAACTGCATCATTAGTTTCTGAATTTGCATAAAAATATCCAAGCTATAAAGCATCATTTATCAAATATAATAAAAAATTATAAAAATTTTGAAAAATAAGATACCCCAAGAGCAAATCCAATGCCGGAAATTATATATTTTGCTCGTAAAAATAAAACTTTGATATTTTACTTTTAATTGTTCAATCAAAAGTGAAGAAAATCATAAAGAAAATTTAAAAACAAAACGGTCGCCAAACCCGGTTTTTGGCAACAGTTCGACTTAAGCGACTTTTAAACCTTGTACCAAAAACCAGAAAAAAGTCTCAAAATGATTTTATGTTATAATTTAAAAAAACACATTTTTTGGACATCCTAATACACATATACAGCCGACTATAGAAACAAATGGCTTCAAATGCCACTCACTATTCATTTAGTTGTTCAAAGGCATTATTGAGATAAAAATAAAATAACAAAATTATTTTTGGGTGTTTTTGCTGGTTTTTGGCGGTATTGAGGTATTTATTGGTTGGTATTCGGCTGAATTCGAATGTCTAGTTCAAATTGTTGGTTTAAATGGTGGTAATGTTAATGTTAATAGAAATAAAACGGTAAATCAACGCCTTTTATAGTTTATTTGACATTTGCAGAATTTAACATTTTAATTATTTTTTGTTTTTCTTTTGTATGGATTTTACTTTAAAAAAATTTCAAATATTTTAAAGCTGCTGGCAGCCTTCTAAGACTATTTGATTAACATCTTCAGGAAAACAAATTTAATTGATTAGTATACAAAGGATAATTAAGTTGTTTTATTTAATTAAATAAAACGTAAACGTATTTGGTAAGTGGTTAGATAGTTTGTATAAATTCTTTCAAAGCAAGCAACTACAAGTATAAAACAACTCAGCAATAATATTTATTTTTCATTTTAACCCTGTTTGTGAATCTTAAGTAAGAGACCATTTTGGTGCACTTCGTATTTTTGTTAAGTAATTCGATATTAAACTTTTTACCAAACATTTTTAATTTAATTTGATTAAACTGAAAACGTTTAGTTTAAAACCAGTACCAATAAAAGGGTAAGTATTGTATTCTTTTAATGTTTACATTAAAGGTCAACTTTTCTAGAGTAAAAATAATTTTATAGTTTATTCTGGGATTCCCATTTTATACAGATATGTGGATATGTGTAACTTCAATATCTGTTTTACTTCAGTTATTGTTTAGCTTTAGACGTGTTTACTTCCTAAAAGAGAAAAAATGGAAAATCTAATGAATTTTAACAGCAGTGCTGAAATTTTAAACGAAAGTGAGTGAAACAATGCGGGCAATTAACAAAAATGCATATGTGATTCAATATGAGATGAATATATAGGGTGTTTTTTTAAGCCCGATAGAACTTGAAATTGTAAAAAATAACACAAAAAATGAAATTGTAATCAAAATTTTTTTTTATTCGAAAGATCAATACGTGACATTAACATTTGAAAATGATTTCGGGCATATGGGCACCGCGGCTGTTCTTGACGAAGCGCATTCTGGACGTCCAATTTTGGGCCACTTTTTCGAGCACTGCTGGCCGTATGTCACGAACAACACGAACAATGCTGGCCTCCAAGGCGTCAATTGTTGCTGGTTTATCAGCATAAACCAGTGACTTCACGTAGCCCCACAGGAAATAATCGAGAGGTGTCAAATCGCACGACCTTGGAGGCCAATTGACAGGTCCATTTCTCGAAATCAACTTATCGCCAAATTTTGATTTCAGTAAGTCGATGGTTGCGTTCGCCGTATGGCACGTAGCGCCATCCTGTTGAAACCACATCTCCTCCGGATCAATGTCATCCATATTTTCAAACAAAAAATCATTGATCATGGTGCGGTAACGATCTCCATTGACCGTAACGCGAGCTCCGGCCTCATTTTTGAAGAAATAAGGTCCGATGATGCCACCAGCATGAAAACCGCACCAAACAGTGCATTTTTCTGGATGTAATGGAGTCTGTAGGGTCTCTTGTGGATTGGTCTCACTCCATATGCGGCAATTTTGCTTATTAACAAACCCGTTAAGCCAAAAATGCGCCTCATCGCTGAACACAATTTTGCGATAAAACAACGGGAAATCGACGACTGATTTTCAAAGTAAATTTGGATAATTTCGTAGCGTTGTTCAAGCGTGAGTCTATTCATGATGATTTGTCAGAGTATACTGAAACAAATAAAAAAAATGTTTCATCAAAATTTAATTTTTTGTGTTACTTTTTACAATTTAAAGTTCTATCTAGCTTAAAAAAACACCCTATAGATAGAAAATAATTAAATGCTTAGTGGTTAAAGCTTAGTGGTTTAAGCAGTAGATCATGATACGTCATAACCCGAGTTCAAATCCTTGTGGGTGCTGATGAGTAGTGTGTGTAGCGACTACGAAACAGCTAGTTGTCCCCCAGCTAAATATTTGATTATTATTTTTCTTGTCTTCTTCAATCAACAATTATTGATCACAGCAAATTTGTATTGTAAAAAATCCTTCTTAAAAAAAAAACTTAAGAAAGGAAAAACTTGAACTAGAACCCGATGTACATACATATGTATAAACCAAAAAATTTTTAATTTTAAAGTGAGTCAGATATTTCAAATACTTCCATAATAGATGAAAGTGTAGTATGCACTAGAAAAAGGTGAAGAAATTAGATGAATCATACATTGCGAAAAGCAAAATGCATTGGAGTGCAAATCATTTACCATGTCACTTTGGACTACAACAGAGAATATTATATCATTCCCATCAGGTGCTACGAGTTTCGCTATATTCAGGGGCCGAGATGTTCTGTCCACTTTTTTTCTGCTATTTTTTCCTGCGAAAGTAGAAAAAATAGTCGTTGAAAATACAAATAAATATGGTAGAATGAAGTTTGAAAACAAATGGAAAGACTTATAACAATCCACGTTGCAAGCATATACTTTGATTCTAATTCTTAGGGGTTCATCGGTATACACAATTGTTTGGATCTTGTGTATACGAAAAATTGTTTTCATAAGAGGTAAAAAAGAAGATTTGCACGGTTTCTTTCATGCACGCTTTGGTCGTCCAATACTTGGTGCTATTATGAGTGAAGATAATATTCGTATGAGATAACAAGTGCTCTCCGCATTGTTGACGTTACCAACAGAAGACAGCAAAAAACTAGTGATAATTTTGCTTCTATTCGCGAGTTATGGAATAATTGCGTAGCTCTTCTTCCAATATTTTATAGCTTGCATGCAAACATTGCTATTGATGCACCAGTGGATTTTAGAGGGAGATGTTGTTTTTAATATATGTATAAGTCTTCAAAGCCTGCCAAATACGTGCCTAAATGTTGGTTAGCTGAGAACTCTGAATCAAGATACTTATGGAAAACACAAGGAGCCAAAAAATGGGCCGTCTGAAAAAATGTATATATTTGAATGGGTTGTTGGAATTATGAGAAGAGGTGAGAGGGCGAAATATTACAGCTTATAACTTTTTTTCGTCTTTTGAGGTGGTGAAAAAAATTTTGCAAAGAACAAATATGTGGGTACAGTTCGAAGAAACATAACCTTTATCCCACCGAAACTGCTGATGTTCAAAAAAGTACCTTTGTATACATACACCCGCATTTGCTTTCAGTGAAAGTGTTAGTGCCAGTTTACCGACAACGAAGCTGTTCGTTCGCTCCAGAACATTAAAAAAAATCAAAATTGATATAAATGCAATTGTGCCAACGAGCGAACTGCTTCGTTATCCATGAACTCACACTTGTTTTGCAATCGTTTCATATTATAACCTTACAAAAAGTTTTTTATTTTCTGCCAGTATTTATCGTTCCTGTAAAATTGTTTTCTTTACTCGTACCTATCTTAGAAGGCGTTGATACGGCTGAGCAAATAATTGGCTGCTGCGTCCCCGCTCATACTATGAAACATTTGCTGCAAAACTTTCGAGTTTGGTGATGTTACAGGAAAACGGAAGGGACACATGTACCTTGTTTCATGTACATACAGTTCTTGTTGAGTTTCGCATTCAAACCTTCTGATATTAAGTTAGCTATATCTATATTACAATACAAATTACAAATGCAAATTATATATACAAATACTTTTCTAATTTTATTAATATTAAAAATCAAATAGTTACACAAAAAATAAACAACGTGTAAACAACAAAGAAATATTTTTCAATTGCCCAAAACTGTCAAAAACTAAATAGAAAAAGGAAGAAAGGTACTGTGGACGCGAATGCAGTTACAAAAGAGAATATAGAAACGTTTTGCAGCAAATGTTTAATAGCATGGACCTGTAGTCCCGTCCACTCAAAAATAAAAACAAATCGAAGTATTTTCATACATGGTTGCCATATTCGCGTTCAATGCATTTATCAAATATGCAGAGATTGATTCTTCGTCGGATGCTGATGTTCAAAGTCAGTGATTCAAACCGCAGAATACCTGAGTTTTTACGTCAGGTAGCTACGTGTCTATCGGGAGAATACATGTTGAATAAATCAGCCAAAACTAAAAATCCATTTGCAGAAGCGCTATTGACTCAGCAAAAAGCTTCGTCGTAAAATGGTATACCACCTGCTATGAATGAATGAGGCATGAATATTTCAGCTGCAAGAAAATGAGGAATTTGCAATAGCGATGCCAAATGCATCATGCGCAACAGATTTATATACAAATTAAATCGAAAAACAATATATACATCTTGCTGCTGACCTATAATCCCCCCGGGGAACAGGTTTTGCCTTGGCGTATTCCTAACTTGGGCACTCTGTTTTTCGGGTATAGAAGGGATGGGGTCCCCCGTTGGTTGTAGTAAATAAAACTCTAGAAAGCCGCATGACTTATGTTGTGTTGGCTTCCGAAACCCTTATCAAGGGTATAAATTGGCAGAAAGGCCCCCAGGTGGTTTTGCTTGAAGTTCAACCCGGGCTGATCATGGTTGAGTGTTAGTATCCCTGATGATTGTTTGGTGATGGCTTTTTTCGAGGGCTAACAATCTTCCGAGGATCTGTTGCCTATACAACAGATACGTGTACTGTAAGGAACCAGTGGTGATGATTGACGGGTGAGTTGGTTTAAGGGCTGATGCTCTTAGTGGGCTTCGGCCTACCAACTCATTAAACCTTGTTTTCCATTGATTGCCGGGAAATTGCATACAGGAGGGATTAGAAGGCCCGAACTCCTCAATAAGAAGTTGCTCATATGGCTAAAAACATACGGCATAAATTGCTACCTGTGTGAGTCTAGCAAGCCACACGGGGACTCTAGTGAATCGTGAATAATTCACTCCGTGGAACTGGTCCATCATCAGATAAGGCCGCAAGGCAGGTGCTGATGTAAATCTTTTTCACAACTGCTGATCTATAATTGTTCATTTTTTTATTCATATACTTTTACTGGGATACAAAATTTATTAAATTGCATGGACCAAATGGCCCACAACCCAAGATTTGTAATTTTGAATTTTTCTGTTCTTTTTTATCGTAAGTAGCTAAAATCTTACTAAAAGCATTAAGTCGATACAATAACTACTGCAAACTTAAAAGAAAAAATATAAAAAATTTAAAAAAAATGGTCCAAACCTAATAGCAGGATTAAAATAAAGTTTTCAATATTGGAAAACGCTATTTTTTCTCTTGTAATAGGTCGAATTTTAACTTTTTTGTTTTATGGGGCGAATTATGCTGATTTCAATATTAGCAGTAATATTATTCAGATTGTTAAGATTTCGTTCTTAAACATGGAATAAATTTAATTCGACTTATTTATTTGGGTACATATTTATTTATTATTGTGAAGTATATACTTAAGGCCGGGGCACATAGAACCCGTCGTACGTTATACGTAGCCTTTTTCAACTGACAACTAAGTTCAAATACATGTAGTTTTATGAGCTTTGTCACATTCCGTACTTCTCCGTTAACCCAAAATCTTCAAGTTGAGCAACTTTTAACTTTTATTTTTATTTATTTTTTTTTATTTATTTATTTATATATATATATATATATATATATATATATACATTGAACCAAGGCGAATTTAGTACCAGGTGGCCTCGTTAGCGTAGCTAATCGACAGCTGTTTTAGGGGCTCATCAACTATCAAAATTTGTTTATATTTTCATATTTTTTCACACATTTTCATTTGCACCATTTCATATTTCCTGTATACAAATCTTAACGCATTTGGTGCGGCTATACTTAATTTAGTACAGTTAAACATTAGGCAACAATTTTAAAATTGATTTTACAATACGCACACAACTTAGGGAGGTCAGTAGATGAAATAGACCAGCCCAATTTATTGTTCAAAATTGACATTTGTAGTATGAAAACTTCGTGGGTGTTCTGTATCGATATTTTTAATAGATATAGTCATAGTAAAATATTGGCGGCATAAATAATATATGAAAATTTAAAAAATATGAAAATTGTATATTATTTTCACCAGCTAGCTGTTTAATCAAATATGGCCCTATGGGCTCAATTAAAAAAATTTAAATAAATGAAATGAAATATGAAATAAAATAATGAGCTGCCAATGCAAAAAAATTTTAAAATCAATATGTATTGAAAACATTTGCTTTCGATATTTTCACTTAGCTACCACCACCTTGATCTACCCATTTATTATTTCATTAATGCTTTTATATGTAAGTATATGTACATTTTGTATACAATGAATAAAAAAAATAAACTTTTTTGGTAATAATTACTTCCAGTTTTATTACGACAATAATGGGTTAATCGTGTTTTTGAAAATATATACACAATTTGAATAAATTTTATTTCAGCGTTGCCGCTTAGCATGTACTCGTAATTATCAAAAATTGGAACAAAATAAAAAGTTCCGATAATTTTTATGCAATTAAATTTTTTCTTAATTTCTTTGTATATTACAGTATCATCATATTTTGCTCCGTGTTGTTATTCAAAATTGTTAAAGAAATATATTTATCAATTGAAAATACTTCATTGTTGTTAATAAAATTTACGTTTTCGAAACTTATTTTCTTAATCTCACACAAATTGTTCTGCAGACTTTAAAAATTTTGTTATTAGACATAAATATATATATTTGCACATGTAAATTTAAAATTTATTATAGTGACAATTTTATTCGACTAAAACGAATCTGCATTTCGTTGCAAAAAAAAATCTAACCAAAAAATAATTTTCCACACGTATAATACATCCAAAATGTATTTATATTTTACATTACACTTGTATTTATATTTTACATTACAATTATTAGTCTTACTCTCGTTGATTTACAAAACTTTCAATAAGTTCCTAATTCCAATATTTTGTTTAATTGTTTCCTTGATAGGTTGAAATCATCACCGACAATTTCTTATACCTTCTCTAGCAAAAACCAATGAAGAAACCGTACAAGAGACTTATAATATATTTCTAATTTCCAGTTTTTAATCTTTTAAGTTTGCCAAAAAAATTTCCACTTAATATATTCAAAAGTAGAAAAATTTAAAGACAATTGATTATTATTACAATATAAAAATTTTTTTCTTCCTTATCTCAAAAAACGAAAAGAATTTTTCGGATTTTGTGTAATATCGAGCTCTTGGCTGTGGAAAATTAATTTACGTTCTCGGCAATACTGATTTGTTCAATAAAATTTAAGGCGAATTCAGCATGTTTTTGATACATTGGTAATTTTATATAGGGCGAACACCATGTTGTTTTTTGTGTTGTTGTATTGTTGTACTAAGAAGGCCACCTGTTATGAATTCGCCTTGCATTGAACTTTTAACGTACGTTGACAACTATCATTTTATATTTTTGTATATTTTGATTAATTTTTTCATTCTAAAATAAAATAAATTAAAAACAATTGTGTTAGATTTTCTGTGCTGTGTCGGAAAAGTAAATCAAAAGATTTGTATCAAATTAAAATAAAAAAACAGTTAATTTTATATCCGTTAATAAGCTACTGATTATGCCAACTTCTTACTTCATGTACGTTGATGTCAGTTGAAAAAGAAGACGGATAAAGTACGACGGATTCTATTTGTGCCAGCCTATACAGACATTTTTTAAGTATAATAAGCCAATAATGTCAATAAAAAGTAGTTAAAAAAAAAACAATACTCGTATCAAACTATCAGCCTGTTTTGACGAAACAATTCGCCTGTGCTTCACGTTAAAACCTTAACGTTTAGCATATTTGCGTTTTTCAACCGCGAATGTCATTCACATACTATTGCTATATACATATATGATATATGTATGTTTTTTTCTTCTTTTTTTTTGTGTTTTTCTGTAACGATTTGTGCCGATGCAAATGTCAAACATGCACGAATGAAAACAACCTATCGCCGTATAATAAACAATGCAATTTATTAAATAAATATTTTGTACCGCAAATTGTTATTCAAATACGCAATTTGTTTATTTTGTTGTATGTTTAATTTTTGTTCAAAAGAAAAAATATATTGTAACAAAAATTTTAGAAATTTGTTATTAATTTTTTTGTTTGTTCTGTTTTCCTTTCTTTTTTATATTGAGACGGGACTACAATTTTTAAAGATTAAAATAAATATGTCGTATAAACCAAGGCAGCTCTAATAGGTAGTGGCAGAATTACAATAAATACAACACCAACAAATAAATAAATGAATAAAAAAATGAATAAAGCTGCCTTGGTATAAACAAGAGTGAACAAATATAAAATTGTAGCAGGTAGGTAACACTACGACTTCGTACAACGTAAATGCTTTCGTAAGTAAGGTGATAAAACAGAATCGTGTCCAGTAAACCCAAATTGTTACGAATTCGTCAAGCTACAATTCGGTTCTTGATTGCTTTGAACGTCTCCCCAAAGCCTGTATGTGTTCGGTCTCAACTAAATTAATAGAATGCTATTAAATTTGCTGAAATTATTATTTAATTTTTTGCCCAGTGTCTTAATTTTCGTTAAATTTTATTACAATTCTGTGAGGTTAAAGTTAATAAGAAAATTTGGCTTACAAAATTTTCAAATAGAGAATGAAGTGTTGTATACATTGAACCATTAACTTATTTATGAAGCTGTAATTTTTTCGCACTTTCAGGATCGCACTGAAGTAGAATCATATAGACCAATAAGTCTTTTACCAAAAATTTTAACACTGTTCGAAAAATTGTTAATATGGCGAACTTGACTCCAATATTGAACGATATTAGGAATACCTAATCATCAATTTGGCTTTTGGCTCAGCACCATAGAAACTGTCTGGTCAATGTCAATAGATAACCTTTTCAAGAGAAAAAGTTTTGTTCAGCTATATTTATTGCCGTTTCACAAGCTTTGATAGTCTGGCACGAGGGTTTAATGCACAAAAAAAATTTAACTTGATTGCACTCACACACTTCTTCAAAGCTACGTATACGGCCGGCAATTTGTTATCAGTGAAGTCGAATTTATAAGCCCAACTCAGCCAATTGAAGCAGGAGTTCCATAAGGCAGCATATTGGGACCTATATTTTTGATTTACGTGTCTGGTATGCCAATGAAATCCGGAATCCAAACTTCAACTTTTGCAGACGACACAGAATTCGTGAGCGTTCATGAAAACCCTCTATTGCATTCACGAAATTTACAAGAATGTACAGGGTGGCTGATGAAAGTTGGTACCTAAAAGTACGTAATATCTTATATTCTGTGTAACTAACCTGTTCCATTTTTGTTGTGTTTTATATATTGACTAGCTGACCCGGCAAACGTTGTTTTGCCTTCAAATTTATTGATATTGATACAGGTGAAAAAACGTAGAAACATGGGCTTTGATTGCGAAAGCAGGCCGTAATGATGGAATAGTGTATTTCTCGAAACCATTAGGAGTCGTGGTATTAACACCTCTTCATCTTTATACTTTTATTTAAGTATTCTTACTTTTTGAGCGTTGTTCATCACTTTTTTTCAACGGAAGTCGAGTTTCATTACAGATATGTGGTTGATGTATACTTTGTAACATTATGATTACCGATTGAAATGCCAAAGTGGAATTTACGATTGCCAATATTCAGTAATTTCTTTCAAAATACTTGTTTATATTTAGTAACACTATGATTACCAATCTGACATTAAGTTGCAGATTGCGAAGTGGCAGCCTAGGTAAATCTCGGTTGTATAGTTGACGACATCATATTGGGAATGAAGAGAGTCACTGAATTTAACATCACCGATTCGCAAGCACTTTCACTTTGAATCCGAAATTTCAGATCGCCGACATCACGTCTGATCAAGTAATCGTGATTTTTGTAACTTCGCTAAATATTTGAGAGCACATTACGGATGAGCTCAGATTTTCATTCGGTAAAATGGCAGAAAAGGATGGCAAATTGAATACAACCAACATATTGGTGAAATAGATATGATTGACCTTATTTTCACAAACTATCAATTGTTGTAATTGGTTGAACTTACTTTTTTGTTAGCTTCAGTATATAGAACTCCGTGTAAATGAAATTAATACATATCTATTGCAATGGTTATCCATTGTTCGTATTGTTATTATGGTCTTGAGTTCAGAAAAAATAAAATTTACGTGTTACTTTAATTATCCTTTTTTAAGGATTTAAAAAAAGTGGACGTAGAAGTAGACGTTGACAACGTTGTACAAAACTATTTCTCTCCGTAAAAATTGTGTTTAAAATAAATTTAAAAAGTGGGTGTGATACAATAAATTTTTCGTTCCGAAAAACACTTAAGTAGGTTATGATGAAGACTTCATAAAAATATTATCCTAATCATCGGTCCAGACCTTTCATTTAGACTTAAAATTTTATTATATCATAGATAAGTACATATGTACATATGTATATACGTTAAAAAATCCGCGTTATCTTCCGTGATATAAGGTAACTTTTTAGGAAAAACTGAGGCTTATAATATCTTCTATCTCGATCTTGCCGCACCAAAAGAATACCATTCCTGTAGACTGTCATTAATTTCGCGGTCATAATTAAAAGCAGCATATTCCATGTCTCGTACAACATGATATGCAAGTCGTGTTAATTATCCCGATACTGGATTTCTTGGAATTGGAATTGGATCCGCAGACGTATTTTGAGATCGTGCATAGCACTGCAATTGATTTTGAGATAATCGATCAGTTTGTGATCTCCTTTGAAGTAATATATTAATGGTAGAATATGCACGCCGATCGCGTATGTTATGGCATTACTTTCAAAATGAAAAAAAAAAATCTAAAATGCAAAAATTTGTAACAACAATAATAACACAAATATATGACTTTAATGCACGTGAAACCCCTTCTCTTTTTCGTTATAAAAATAATCAAACTTGCATGAATTTCAGAATCGACCGAAATTAAATGCGTTAAAAACACCGCCCTAACAACATTAATTTGCCACAATTTTGTTTGCATTGTGTTTTTGTCACTATAAATCAATGATTGAAAATACTTGTATGACAAATTTGAAAATTTTTCGTATATAAATTCGCTCGAAATTTCTTTTGAAAAGATGAAATGAGTGTGGACCAAAAGTATTGAAATGAATATATAAAATAGAGCCAGAGGTTGTGTCACATGAAACTTTCATTTTTGCCTCGCCTACAGTAAGATGTAATTACAATTTGACGTAAATCTATAAAAACCCATTTCAAATCAATCACTTATTTAAAAAAAAGTAGGCGTGAAAGTGGGCATGGTAAAAAAAGAAGTGTCTAATAAAAGATACCAGAGCTTTTGTGGTGTGCTGTGAAAATTTCAGGCAGGTAGGACCAGCGGTCTTATCTCCCCGGCAAGCGTCGTCCGGCATGAGATGGGGCGTACAAATGGGCGTGGCACATAAAACTTTTATTTTTACGACGCCTACAGTAAGATTTATGTATATACAATTTGAAGTAAATCTATTAGAACCCATTTGGAATCAATAACTCAATTTTAAAAAAAGTGGGTGTCAAAGTGGGCGTGGTGAAACGAAGGAATTGTCCAGAGCTTTAGTGGTGTGTTATGAAAATTTCAGGCAGATCGGTCGAGCGGTCTGTTCCAAACTGTAAGCGACATCCCTTATGAGATGGGGCGTAAAAATGGGCGTGGCACTTGATACTTTTATTTTTGCCTCGCCTACAGTAAGACGTATATACAATTTGAAGTAAATCTGTTAAAATCCATGTATTACTTAATATAAAAAAGTGGGAGTTAAAGTAGGCGTGGTTGCGCCTGCTTATAAACCTTCTCGGGAACAACTTTGCCGAAGATCATCACATGCTAAAACGCACAGTTTACGATTCTATAAGAGACAAACATACATACATACAAACATTCATTTTTATATATATAGATATTTAAATTTAATTAAAATGGATAATTGGAACAGAAACAAGAATTTGCTTTCACGCTTTAGAGTCCGTTCTTGCCGTCCAAAGAGAATATAGGCGTACGTTTGGCGGCACTGCTACTAGCAGATGCACTATAATGGGGCTCGTCAAGAATTTTACCGAGCGTGGCACAATCGCAAGAAGACTTTACCTCAATTCGGACGCAACTAACTATCACTGCTGTAGCTGCTGTCATACAATCCAATCTTATAGTTTCGACAAGGAGCTTATCTACTCAAATGGGTGTCAACAGACAGTCACTGCAGACAATATTGCACCAAGATTTAAACTTATGTCCATATAATATTCAATTAGCAAACAAACTGAACCCTAGAGACTTCCCGATTTGCTTGGAATTTTGTGAGAAGATTATTCAAATGGTGTCAGAGGATGAAAACGTCTTGCACTGCATTTTTATATCTGACGAGTCACATTTTGTTTTAAACGGCAATGTTAACAAACAAAACTGCTGAATATGGAGCAATTCTAATCCACTAATACTCAATCAAATGCAATTACATCCACTTCACATCACAGTGTGGTTGGCAGTTTGTTCAACTGATTTCAGTTAACTGATTTCAAGAAACTCCACATTCCGTTGGCCTCCCAAGCCTCCTGACCTCACTGTACCTAATTTTTTTTTTTTTTTGTGGCCAATACAAACAAGAAGTTTACAAAAAAATCCCCTCAACAAATTTGAATGATATAAAGTATTCCATTCGAATGGTAATTGAGACAGTTTACGCTGCAACACTTCAGGCTGTAATGAATAACTTTTTGATAAGATGTCGTACATTTGAATTCAATTATTTTCAAAACTTGATGAATTACTTTAATAAAAATGTATTAGTTTTCAAAAGAATTACTAAAAAATAAATTACATGAACTTTACAAAAAGTTATTTGAATTTCTTAATGTAGCACTATAAGGTCAAGTACCTGGGTATACACCTCGACCATAGGCACGTGGAAGTGTCACATTCATGCAAAAATTCCTCACTTGAAATTAAAACATTGCAACTAAATTAGTTTCATTAGTAAAATATGAATTTTCAAAGTACGCGACAAGGTATATCAGTAAGCTGGAACTTCACCCAAATCCTCTTGCATGTAGCATACTTAATTTTGGCAGCAATACTCGGCTATGAAGAAGGAATACCTTTGACAACATCAGAACATTAAGTGGGCGATTTTACCGATAAAGTTTGAGCATAATTATATATTGCGTCTGGCATTGGCCGGACTTATGTATGTAAAAATCACATCTTTTTTAATTAATTTTTTTTTGTTTAGTATTAAGATGTGAATTCTGATTGTAGTTCAATTTGAAGAGTGAATAAATAAGCGGGTCAGAAACATAATGTAATGGTTAATAACGTGATGATTGCTGAGATATACTTAAAGAAATATCATTACGTTAAAATTCTGCAGAGAGGTGGTTAATATTATAAATTGTATGGAATTTATTTATCGGTCGATTTTTCGAATTTTTTGCGAACGAGTTCTGGTGTAGTCCCCGGAATAACTTGGCTTAATAACTGGCACAAGGAACGAGCTCGGTATCTTTTGTCACGCGGTGCGACATTGCGATGCAAACAATTATGGTGTAAGCTATTAAAGAATCTGCCGCATTTTAGAGCAGTGATGCCACACACAGAACACTCATTACCCCAGCGGCCAAAGGTTCGCTTACAGAAGCGATGATCCGATGCACAATTGTAAGCCAGCAATGCACACCATCTCATATACGTTGCCGCATTTGTAGAGTGAACGCCTACCACCTGCACACAATGTAAGCGAGGTAGTGAGGTGTTCACTCCACAAAAGCTCATTACTTCCTAACATACATTGTTTCAAATTCAAATTCACTTTATTTCCATAATATTACATTTTCATATAATTAATTTACAATAAAGAGTTCCAGATAATTATCTTTTTCTTCTTAGTTATTAGGTTTTTAGTTACAATATTAATAAATACATATTCCATATTTACAAAATTTTTAATTTATTTGGAGGTAAAAATTTTCAAAAACCTATTTGAACGTTTTAGTTTTTTAATAAAAAGGCTTATCCTAGAAAACTACTACACTACGTAAGATGGGCTAGCTCATTGATATGTTCAAACTCTGAGTTCTGGCATTTTATACTAAAATTGTTATTAAGTCTGACAATTTTGTTTGTAACTAATTCTATATCTGCGAACAAGTGGAGTCTCGCATACTCTGTAAGTCGGAAGTAGGCAGCTCGGATACAATATCACATACATTGTAAGCCGGTAGTAGGCAGCTCGTACGTACTGCGCACTACAGTTTTTTTTTTTTTTTTGGAAATATTCCATTAAATAAATTTGTTCTGTTTTCTTGTTTACTGCATTCTTTTATTTTTTAATAAATGTTTCATCTTTCTTGCACCTTTTTTAAATTGTTTTCTAGGCAGTTTTACCTAGTTTTGTTAATTCAAATTTTTGCAACGTAGTCCGACGAAGACGGCGAACGTTTGATCTACAACTAAAAAATAAAATACGTACATATAAATGTAATATAAAAGATGAACGTAATTCATTTTTGGTAACTCCATATACTACTTCCATATACTTTGTATGTTAGCATTCATTGATTACAAAGTGTTGCACACAACATTGAAGAGAAGTAATGTGGTAGGCAGTGCTCGCCGCTGGGATACTGTAAACCTGATAATATAGAAGAGAATGTTTCTCGGGTTGTCAGTTTATTTTGTTCTTTTCTAAACTAAAAACATAGATTAAAGTACAGTGTTATCATACTTGAGATAAATTTGGGTTTTAAAGCAATAAATTAGAAAATGTCCTGAACACATCATCAAAAGCAAATGTCGTCGACTCTAATCAGCACAACTGGGTACAACTAGTAATCGCATAACTCACATCTTTACTAGAATATTAAAATACTGTAACTATTTTGTAGTTCATTTTGAATTGTTAAACTCGTCACATTTTCAAAACCGGAAGAAATACACAAAATGCAAATGTAATATATCTTATACTTGAAAACTTGTTACCCTCAAAAGAATAAATTGTTTAAATAATTCCTTCATATTATTTCACGTTGTCGCGTGCACAATTTTTTTGTTTACTTGTGCATTTAGTATGTTGCATTTAGGCATGTAAGGATATTAATTAATTTTTTACAACTGATAATTACGCTCTTGGTACCTTCAAATTATCCCCACAATTTATCAATAAGATATACATATATGTAATCACGGACACGTGCTGTTTGCTCTGCATAAAATATACAAACTTGTCCAGGCAATAAACTTTAGCTCTTTAATTTTTTATTGATATAAATCTTTCGTCACTTAATGGTCCATCGTTTTTCTACCCATTTTCTTTAGTTAAAAGAACCATCTAATTACTCAGCAAATATAAAAATTTGTTCTATTATGAAACAATTTCACACATTTAAAACTCAACGACAAGACACTGATACAACAAACAACAACATTTCGCGTTACCAACACATGTTCAATGGAGAAACAAGATTATTTTTTTCAAAATCTTGATACACCGGCATAGAAGAAGACGAAAAAATTATTTAATTATTGTTTTTTGAACATGATTTAACATTCAAAACTTGTAGTCAGAAACAAGGCAGCTGTAAGACTGAAAACATTGCAACTACAACATTGATGTTGGGAGCAACATGATTTGTTGCATGTGTAACTTTTGGCACATGGACAAGATTTTATTATTGCATTGCCTGTTGCTGCTTTTCTTCAGTTTAAATTAGATTTTTGATGTCTGTTGCTGTAAATATAGAGTAAAATTGTTTGGTTTTGAAAATCTTTTTTTTTCTTTTATAATAAAAAATTATACGTCTTGCTTAAACGTCCTTGCGATCTTAGAAATTACAATTTGAATGGTGTTTAAAGTTATGCTATAAATTCAAGCGATGGTTAATAAATAAGTTGTGTTGTAAGGATCTATAGATTTGAAACACTTTAACATTTTTATGATACATGTCAGGGGCATTGATACATACTCGTAGAGTATAGAGAATGTTAAATAGAGGATCTCAAGAGATCATGGGGGTCTATGGCCAAATCCTCTTTCAACTAAAACTATAATAAATCTACTGTTTTTAATGTGGGCGATCTGTGCTCATACTGCGTTTTTCTCTGTTATATTAGATACGCAACATTCTGATAGAATTAGATTATAGGCATCTATTAACAGGAGCCAAGTAAATCTTTTAAATGTCCAACTAAGGAAAGTGGGCCAAAAGCTAAAAACTATAGTATAGGTGTGATTTTTCTTAGCATCGTTTAGCTTAAATCAGTTGAGAGCTTGGAGCCAGCTTATCTTGATAATTTTACGTTTATACTTAAGCTTTTAAAAAGATTTAAATAAAATTTATAGATTATATATATTATTTTCAGTATATTAATTTGAACTATGGACTAGAAACTTTGTAGTAAGTTCAACTAAATAAATGCTGACACTTGCATCTTCCATGAACTCGTAATCGCCAGACTTTTGGCGAGTTCAAATCATAAGAGCATACCAAAGTAAACTGATGAATTAACACTAAACCATACCTTAAACAAATAATAAAATGACATGTATAGTAATCTAAATTTGTGTTATTTGTAGCAGAATAAAAACTAGACAATTTTTCATACAATTTCTGCTAAATATTTGCAGTTTAAAAAATGTTTTTAAAACACGAGCAAAACTCATTATGTGCTTCTGGAAATAAAGTTTTTTGCATTCAAATTTTGATTACATTTTTAACCCAAAATTAATAATGCTAATGTTGCTGCCATTTTCAACTTACTATTTAGTTTATTTTCTTTGGTAAAGCATGTGTTTTTAGCATTCAAAATATGTCAACTCGCAAGTAAAACGCGTGAGTCACAGAACACATAAAAAAATTTGGCGTTTTCAAGTCGCCTGGTGACTTTGAAAGTGTGTGAAAAAGGTTAGTCGTGTTTTGGTGTACTCTTTGATTTTCTACTATTCGAAAAAATGGATCAAAGAAACTGCATAAAGTTTTGTGTAAAAAATTAAATGCGCAAGGGCATTTGATATGTTGACTATGGCGTTTAGCGAGTCTACAGTGAGCAGAACACAAGTTCAATTGTGGTATAACCGCTTTAAGGTTCTGGTCGTACGAGCACGTCAACAACAGATGAAAACATTGTAGCAGTGAAAAAAATGATTTTGGATAACCGCAATTTTTAGGCATGAAACGTGCGGCAGCCAAGATTGTTCCAAAATGGCTAAATTTTGAGCAAAAACCACGTCGCATGGACACCGCTCAGAAGCTGTTGAACATCGTCAATGACGATCGAGATTTCTCAAAAAGGTCATAACTGGTGACGAATCATTGGTGTATGGCTATGACATTGAAACTAAAGCCCAGTCATCCCAATGGAAGCGTCCAGAAGAGCCAAGACCGAAAAACGCACGTCAAGTTCGGTAAAATGTTCAGGTTGTGCTCACTGTTTTCTTCCATTACAATGGCGTGGTGTATCATGAGTTCTTGCCACAAGGTCGTACGGTCAATAAGGAATACTACCATGAAGTCATTCGCCGTTTGCGGAAGCAATTCGTCAGAAACGCACAGAATTGTGGACAAAACAATCATGGATTTTGCACCATGATAACGCACTAGCTCACACATCTATGCTTGTGCCTGAGTTTTTAGCCAAAAACAAAACCGTTATCATGGCTTTTTCCAAACTGAAGACACAAATGAAACGAAAGCGTTTTGCTACAATTGATGAGATTAAAGGAAAACCGAAACAAAACGTTTCAGAAGTGTAATGAGAATTGGAAAAACGCTGGCATAAGTGTATTATATTTGAGAAGGATTACTTTGAAAGGGACAAGATAGCTATTGATATATAAATAATACTTGAAATAATTGAAAATAATGGTTATTTTGTGATCAGACCTCTTATATGTTTCTTGTTGAATATAATAGTTGCTTTCCCTCAATTCGCTGTTTCGTTTGAATCCGCGAACTTGTTTACAGGTTCATGTATAAGCAATTTATTAACTGATTCAACGATTTCCCTTATTTGATATGGAAAAGAGATTTTCTGTGTTTATTGGTTGCGTGAAGTTAACTAAGCATGGTTGAGTACATGGGCTCTAACCGAAAACGTAAAACAAATTCGTTAAAGAAATCAAATACATTCCGATACTTTTAAGATTTTTAGAACTAACACTTTTGGGAAAGTTATTTATTAAAGAGATGTATAAAAATTAATGGTCCAAAGACCACTTTATAATACAAGGTAAGGAAACTGCATGCAAGTTAAGAAACGATATCATCATTCATTAAAAAATAAAAAGCAAATTCTTTCCCACAAAATCTTGCTGACGTTCAGTCTGCTTAATATAAAGGGTTTAATGTTTCAACGTGCGAACTATTAACAAATTAATTTCACAACAGCCAAAAATCCTCATATTACAATAAACTAGCAACTATCACACTTTTTGCTAAACAATTGGATAATATATATTATAAGAAGCATTTTTGTAATTAGTGCTAAGTTAGCTCTAGAACAAACAAGTTGACAAATGTCAACAAAATAAAATAAATTTTTTTTAATAAAATTTTGGATTAAAAATTTAATTGGCGCCCAACGTGGGGCTAGCCAAGGTGATATATCCTGAAAAAACAAAGTAAGGATCCGCGGCTAGCGAATAAAATTAAAAAATAAGTATCCCAGTGAGAAGGGAGAAAAAAAACACAACAACTTTAAAAATAAGTAAGAAGTATCCCAGTGAGAAGGGAGAAAAAAAAAACAACAACATTAAAAATAAGTAAGCAGTACCCCAGTGAGAAGGGAGAAAAAAAAAAAAAAAACAACAACATTAAAAATAAGTGAGAAGGGAGAAAAAAAACACAACAACATAAAAAAAAAAAAAAAAAGTAAGAAGTACCCCAGTGAGAAAGGAGAAAACTAAAATATTAAAAAAAAAAATAGGGAACAAGTACCCCATTAAAAGTGATTATCGTGTAAAAAATTGAAAAAAAAAAAAACAAAAACAAAATTTTGAACAAAAATTTAAGCTATCAGACAAGAAGTCCAACTCCAACCACAATTGATGACAACAGCCTCAATCAACAATTTCAACAACACGGAAGACAACATTTCCCTCAGTCAACAACCAACTTTTTAAGTAAGTTAAGCTAGTTAATTATTGTATGAAACATTTTTGTAATAAAAAAAAACAAGTGCCAAAAAATAACATAAACACGTATTTAGAATAGAAGCAAAATTACTTTTCTTTTATTGTGCTTATAAAGCGATCCATTAAGACAAAGAGATTGCACTGTTTTCAAAAAAATATACAATAGGAGACTAAACATCCTTAATGCCGGACGAAACAATCGACGAATTGACAGACAGATTAACTAGGTCACTTACTATGGCCCAAAGCTCAGCAACAGTATCAGGTACATCAAGCCTGACCGAATTACAAAAGAGGCAGATAAAAGAATTAATTAGGGAAACAATCGAAACAGGTCCCTTGAATAGGAGATTAGATGAAATCAATAGAAATTTACAACAGCTAAGTGGAGTTAATATAGTTGAAGAATACAGAGCGCAAAATATCGATGAAAGTATAAATTGCGATGAATCATTGGAGGTCATTAAATCATTGCCGGTATTCAATGGCAAAACCTCATATGTAAGTTGGCGCGAAGCTGCCAACAATTCAATAGGTCTTTATAATAGAGGCAGTCGTAGATATTACGCCGCTCTCACAATTTTAAGGAATAAAATAGTTGATGAAGCGAACGATATTCTTACCAATCATGGTACAGTGCTGAATCTGGAGGCCATACTAAGCCGTCTCGATTTCGCCTATTCGGATAAAAGACCAATTCACATTATTGAGCAGGAAATAAGTATAATGAGGCAAGGCTCATTAACAATTCTTGACTATTATAATAAAGTCAACGAGAAACTCACTGCTCTGATTAACAAAACTATTATGACTCACGGGTCAAATTCAGAACTAACTAACGAACTTAATAGGAAAAACCGACAACACGCATTACGAATTTTTATCACAGGATTAAATGCCCCCTTGGCAAACATTTTATTCTCATTGGCCCCAACTGATCTTCCAAACGCTCTTGCGAAGGCTCAAGAACTAGAATCCAATAATATAAGGGCTAATTTTGCCCTACAGTTTAATAGAAATTCCCAAAACTCTAACCAAAAACCACAAAACACATTGCGTTTTCCTCATCGAAATGAAGGAAATTTTCCAAGGAATAATTTTTTCCAAAACAGAAATAGCCTACCAAAACCAGTACCTATGGAGTTAGGCAGTTCAGCAAACATTGTGCAAAGGACACAACCACTAAATAATGGATATAATTTTAGAACAGCTGCGCATACTAATTTTGCAAATGCAAATTTTGCAAATAGAAATCCAAACAATTTTCAAATTTATGAACGGAATCAATATCCCCAAGGTATTAAACGCCAACAACAAAGCGGTCAAAACAGTTACCAACCGCATCATAAGGCTCAGAGAATAAACAATCTAAATGAGGATGCTTTTTTAGAAACAGCACCGGTTTGCCCTACATCATTAAAAGAGGAACATCCGGAAGAGTCTATACAATATTAATTGACAGTGGCGCTACTAGCTGTTATTGTAGACCAAATGTCCTAAAAAATAGAAAACAATTAGTTATAAGCAAAAGGGTGAAAACTATAAACGGGTTCACTATTATTGATCACTTTAGTGAAGCACAAATATTCGGAATAAAAGAAAGATTTTACGAGATCTCCAATCTTGAAGCAGATACTTTATTAGGTTACAATTTTATAAAAAAGGCAAACATTATATTAGATTTTGAAAAAGGAACGCTCTCAAGTGGAAAGCATAGCGAACAATTTTTAAATTTTAATAAAAAAGGAAAAATAGAAGACATTAGAGAAAATGAATCTGAAGATAGTGAAGATATTGAAAAAATTAATTATATTAAACAAAATAATGAAATTGAATATTTAAGGCAAAAAATAATTGGAGAAATTATGAAACTCCATTCGCGCATTAATATGCGATTACCTTTTAGAACAGATGTGAGAGCAGAAATAAACACAATTGCTGGAACTCCTATATGGAGTAAGCAATATCCTTATCCCATGTCTGTTAATACGTTCGTGAACAGTGAAGTAAAAAAATTATTGGACAACGGTATTATTCGTCCAAGTAGAAGTCCCTACAATTCACCAATTTGGATTGTACCAAAAAAAGGAACAAATGAAGACGGATCCTCGAAGTTGAGGATGGTAATCGATTATAAAAAATTAAATGATCAAACTATAGCAGTGAATTATCCCATTCCAGACTGCAGTGTAATATTATCAAATCTGGGAAAAGCTAAGTACTTTTCCACAATTGACTTAGAATCTGGCTTCCATCAAATATTGATGAAAGAATCAGACATAAGTAAAACAGCTTTTTCCGTGAATAACGGAAAGTATGAATTTTTAAGGATGCCTTTCGGGCTAAAAAATGCTCCAGGTATATTCCAGGCTGCGATGGACGATATCCTGAGAGATTACATCGGAAAATTTTGTCATGTCTATATAGACGACATTATTGTGTTCTCGACTTCATTAGAAGAACACAACAATCACCTTTTTAAAATAATAGAAACCCTTAAAGAAGCAAACATGAAAATCTCATTAGAAAAATCAGAATTTTATAAAAACGAAGTTGAATTTTTAGGTTATATTGTAGGATATAATGTGATTAAAACAGATCCCAAAAAAATTGAAACTATACAAAATTATCCTTTACCGGTTACCTTGCGACAACTTAGAAGTTTTTTAGGAATGTCAGGATATTATAGAAAATTTATAAAAAATTATGCCTTAGTTACAAAGCCACTAACAACTTACCTATCAGGAGAAAATGGTAGGATATCACAAAACATGTCAAAGAAAACTAATATTGAATTAAATAAAGAAGCTATTGGAGCGTTCAAGAAAGTAAAGGCGTTGTTAATAGACCAAGTTGAGTTGGTACAACCAGATTTTAACAGCAAGTTTATTTTAACAACTGATGCATCGAATGTAGCCATAGGAGCTATACTGAGCCAAAATGGGAAACCTATAACTTTCATTTCAAAAACTTTAAATTCCACTGAAAGAAATTACGCGACAAACGAAAAAGAATTATACGCTATCGTGTGGGCGTTGAAAACACTTAGGAATTATTTATATGGCGTAAAAAATTTAGAGATCCACACTGATCATCAGCCGTTAACATTTGCTGTTTCGACCAGAAACCCAAATGCAAAAATGAAAAGATGGCATGCCTTTATTGAAGAATTTGCCCCAAAAATTATTTACAAACCAGGCACAGAAAACGTTGTTGCCGATGCACTTTCCAGACAAATTTTAAACCAGATTTCGGATAATGACAGTATCCATAGTACACAGCACTCAATAGAAAGTAGCGATAGTTTTAATATTTCTGAAACTAATAAACCTCTTAACGAGTTTAAGCAACAAATACTTTTATCAAAAAATAGATTTACAATTCATGAATCTATTAACGTATTTGATAAAACTCGTCATATAATAGAATTTGACACAAGAGAAAATCTCTTGATTATTCTCAAAGAATTCCTAAACCCAAATTTAGTTACAGCTATACATTGCACACCAGAGGATCTATATGAATTCAAAGAAACAGTTAGAAATATATTCACCAATAAATTTTTATTCACCAAAATTTTTGCAAACGACATTACTAATATTGATGACCAAAAATGTATTGTAAAAGAAACACACATTCGTGCTCACAGGAATTTTAAAGAAAATTATAAACAGATTTACAGACAGTACTATTGGCCAAAAATGATAGATAACTTTAAAGAACTTATAAGACACTGTGAAATTTGTAACAAAGCTAAGTACAATAGGCATCCGCAAAAAGTAAAAATTGGAGAGGCTCCAATTCCTAACAAAGAGGGGGAGTGCCTTAACATTGACATATTTTATGCTCAAAACCTTAAGTTCATAACCTGCATCGACGCATACTCAAAATTTTTGGTTATTAAATCCATAGAAGATAAAACCAATTTAGGAGAAAAAATATTAGACGTATTGCAGAGTTTCCCTGATGCAAAGAAACTCACTCTCGATAACGAACCTGACTTTACGTCACCTCAGTTCAAAACACTAATGCAACGACTAAGAATAGAACTTTACTATTGTACTCCTCGCCACAGTACAACCAATGGACAAGTCGAAAGAGTCCATTCTACCATTATAGAAATAGCAAGATGCCTTAAGCAAGAATATCATTTAATTGACGATACAGAGGCCTTGTACAGAGCGGCCCAGCAATATAACAATACAATACATTCTATAATAGAAAATAAACCAATAGACATATTCTTCAATAAAATCTCACATAACCTTCAAAACAGATTAAAGAAAGCACAGGAAAAAGCTATTCAAAGAAGTAACTCAAACGGCGTTAAAATATATCAACCCGGTGATGTTGTATATGAAAAAATAATTGGACAACGTAACAAGCTGTCACTTAGATTTAAGAAACAAAAAGTTCAAGAGGACTTAGGTAATAAGATCAGAATACAGTCTCGTAATAGAATCATTCATAAAGATAATATTAAGACCTGATTTCTTGCTACAATAATTTTTCGCTTACTCTCCTTGCAGAAAATGATTTTTATAACTTTTATACTCCTTTCGTTCTTTGCTACATGTCAGCTAGAGGTACAAATACTGGACTACACCAATTCACAATTAATTTCAGTTCACTTAGGACAAACTAGACTGCAGAACGGTAATTTTAAACTAATTCACGTACTGAACTTGACGGATTACGAACAGATAACTCACAACTTAAACATTGAAATCAGTAAAAAATTATTAAAAAATAGTACAAACCTACCATTCATTCTGCATGATATAAACGAAATAAGAAACCTTTTAAAAAGAATAAAACCAAGACATAAACGTTCAATAAATGCCATAGGAACAATATGGAAATGGATAGCAGGTACTCCAGACCATGAGGATCACCAAATTGTAGTAAACAAAATGAACGGACTTCTTACTAACAATGAACGACAGAGAATAATTAATAGAGACTCTATTGAAAGAATTAATGAACTGACAAATACCGCTAACCAAATTTTGAAAACAGTTCAATCCCTTGAGCATGTTCATAAAACAATAGAAGACACCATTATAAATAAGCTAAGAATTATTAGAGACGAATTGTTGAACATCGAATACGCCTTACAATGGGCAAGAGTAGGAGTTATTAACTCTTTTATACTTTCAGGAAATGAAATTTTTGAAGCAAAAACATTTCTAGACAATGAAAACTTTCCATATAATAATCTTGAGGAAGCCTTAGGATTTGCTTCCATTAGAATAGCAACAGACGAATCAATGATACTATATATTGTAAATTTACCAGCTATAGGCAAAGATATTTGTGAAAAAATACTTATTAAACCAGTTAAAAAACACCAAACAATTGTAAAAATTAATTCAGAAGAAATAATTAAATGTAATAATAAAATTTATGAAATTAAAAGCAATTGTAATCAATTTAATGATTTGTCTATTTGTAATAAAAATAATTTATTAGATATAAGTGAAACAAATTGTATACCACCGCTTTTGAATAGCAAAAAGCATGATTGCATAATAATAAATAATCAACACGTACCATCAGTACAAGAACTTTCTAAAGGAATATTATTTTTAAATCAATTCAAAGGATTTTTGGAAGTATCGGGAAACAAATCTTATCAATTATCTGGAACTTATATAATAAATTTTCATAATGACACAATCACTGTAGAAAATAAAACTTTTATATCAAGAGAATTAACAACATTAAATCCTCTTCCAGCTGTTTTACAGCTTTCCAATATTAATTCTACTACCCAAGAGGTCCTTTCACTTGAAATGGTGAAAGAACTACAAACAACCAATATCGACGAGATCGACTTAATATCAACAAAAGGAAACATTATGTTCTCACTAAATTTATTCCTAACTGCAATTTCAATTTTCAGTTTCATTATCATATTTTTCAAATTTAAAAACAAAAAGCAAAATACAGATCTCAATGTAACAGCAATAATTAACGAAACGTGTAAACCAGAGAGTTCAGCTCCCGAAGAATTACCTCCTGTCAATCCAAGACGAGAATTTCGAAGTTTTAATGACCTTCCAATTTTTTAACAATCGGGACGATTGGTTTTACGAGGGGAGGAGTTAAGAAACGATATCATCATTCATTAAAAAATAAAAAGCAAATTCTTTCCCACAAAATCTTGCTGACGTTCAGTCTGCTTAATATAAAGGGTTTAATGTTTCAACGTGCGAACTATTAACAAATTAATTTCACAACAGCCAAAAATCCTCATATTACAATAAACTAGCAACTATCACACTTTTTGCTAAACAATTGGATAATATATATTATAAGAAGCATTTTTGTAATTAGTGCTAAGTTAGCTCTAGAACAAACAAGTTGACAAATGTCAACAAAATAAAATAAATTTTTTTTAATAAAATTTTGGATTAAAAATTTAATTTGCATGTGTCAAAATTGCAACCATTGAATCTACATTATCTATACAGCCATGCTTAGTAAGAAATACTACCACTTGTGCTGTTTGGTAATCATATAAAAGACAGCAAAATTGTCAGCTTTGCGTAATAAAAGTAATGTCCCTTGCATCGATACGGCCTCAACACAAATTCTTAATATAAGATTATTTTCAAACACGTTCATACAAATACAAGAGAGACTTTTTTGTGGTTGAATAACACTAGCAGACCGCATTTTGAAAGACTACATGATAAAAAAATATCAGTATCTTCATTAATAGTCCTCTTAGAAATAGTAAAAGTACTTTCTGCCTTTTTGTACTTTTTGTCTATCATGTATTTGCCCAGAAATATTTGTACACATTTAGATCATTTTATTAAAAAGCAATTAGAGGAAATGTAAAGTGAAGCGAAATTTACATTCCATTGCACTAATAAAGAATGCAGAAAATTGATTTTGGAATGAATTTTGAAATTCAAGATATTCGGGGGTCGTGGAGTCGCACATGAATAAACTGTTCATAAGAGTGCGTTCGAAAAGTTCTTCGTTATGATTTAGTACTTTGTATTATTCAAGTTGAACTAGCCAGCTGACACGAAAAACTTATACAATATAATAATCGCAGTGCAGTTTTTAAGTATTTAAAAATTTTACCTATGACTAATCCTAACAATTTCAATAATAATAAATGCTTGAAGTTTTGGCCGTAGTACCAATATAATGTCAATATAACCTCTATTGCATAACTTTTTTAAGACTCAACTAATCATAATACATTCTTAATTCATTCATGAGACCCGGAGAGGCGTCTCATTCCTAGATTTATTTGCAATTAAGGATTGAAGCAATGTATATCCTTTGCTACATAGAGCGTGTTAACAACGGAATTTATTGTGCTTTGGTAAATCATCTTTTAAGCGCTTGCAAAATCAAGGTTTCTTTAGTATAAACCAGTTTTATAACATAACTCAGCACCAGTATATCGAAACACTTTTGAGTCTTTTTAAAAGAGCGTAAACAATTTCCTTGTATCAGAGCTATTCAAGCACTCTAAATAGTTTAAAAATGTAAAGCAAACAAAGTCTCTAGAAATACAACGATGCCGTTCGTGCTGTAAAGTAATAGAGCTTAAAAAATATTTGCAATCATTTTATTAATCATTTTGGTTACACCATGATTACAGACTGCAAACATCATCATACCGACCAAATAACAACGATCATCATCGTCATCATGATCATGATCATGGCTCAGATACAAATAAATATTTCTTATGATTAATATACCGCATAAAGAAAACAACAATTATCTTTATGTAGACTTTCGCATTATTTCATTATTATTTTGTTTTAGAGATAAAGAAAATAAAATTCTTAGGAAAAAAAGTCCTGTTTCGTCACAATTTTATGTGAATGCCTGCAATTCTTTGTTCGTGTTTGCAACAAGTGCTACTCGTTTGTTTGTATGTATTTAAAAGAGTACTCTTTAAGCAGAGTTTACAATTTATAATGCTGTAATATATACTTAAGCAGATATGTGGGTATGTGCGTTTAAAGTCTTTGCTTTCGAGGTGATGTAATCTTATAATGTATCTTAAATATCAAACTGCCACTATTCCTGATGGCCGCAACAGTTGTTGCGCTTTCTGGCAAACAAATCTAGTCTAACAACAATCACGTTGTTTTCAACTTTATAATCACAAAAATAATGTGGAATTGTATGTGCAACATGACGGCGGTGATGCTGCTATTAGTTGCAAGCTGTTGCTGCAAAAATTTACAGCAACTACTACTTTTTCTTATTATTTCAGACACATTGTGGCATTAATTGCAAAATATCATATTGTACTCGTTATGATTTAGCTTTTTTCTTTTTCGCGAATCTAAAAAGACACCACCCGGTTGGCTCTACTGCACCTCACATTTGCATGTCCTCGTGCAATGTCAGTAAATAAATAAAATCTGGTCGTAAGTATTAATAAAATTGCTAATAATTCGAGTTTATTGAAAATGGAATTTGCAGTGTTGTAGGCGTTTTAACATACTGTATTTTTATGGTGATTTGACCGCAATATTATTTCTTTTTTACTTGTTACTACGGCAATTTGGCACTATTAGAAAAAGAGGGCAAGTGCACAATCTACATATATAACATTGTATGAATGTATGTTGAATACAAACTTAACCTAGATTTTTATACAAGCTATGATAGAAGAAAAAAACTTATCTTAAGGTGATTTAATCTTAATCTAAGATGTAACACGATACCGATTCGTAGAATATTGCATTGAATTGACACGATATTTGTTTGGCAATTCAGAAGAAATTGTTAAATAAATTTTAATTTGAAAAATTGTAAAAATTGGCAAATTTATGATTTTTATTTATATTTAATCTCATATTCATATGGAATCATATATATAAATATATACATATATATATATATATATATATATATATATATATATATATATATATATATATATATATATATATATATATATATATATATATATATATATATATATATATATATATATATATATATATATATATATATATATATATATATATATATATATATATATATATATATATATATATATATATATATATATATAACACCAATAATGCAGAAGACAGCGGACGTACAAATGAGGCGGTAACACCAGAAAACATTAATGATCGAGAGGTAAACTTGCTGACATCGTAAAGAAGATAAATCGTTCCACAAAAGTGGGCTTGAAATGTTAGAGCGGAGCTACAATGATTACGTTGTTCTTGATAGAGGTTACGCTGATGAAAACACCTAATTTTGAACAAAAAAAAAACTGTGTTTTCTTTGTTAGGCCCGGTTTAAAAACGCCGTATAAATATTCTGACAAACGTGTAACGCATGAAGTTTGGTTTTTCAATTTGAAATCACCAAAACGATCACTTAAAACTGAAGTTGACGAAATGATTAACATATTTTTAAATGCTATTCTAAGCTCTATCGAACATTGTACTCTCACTATTCCGGACTCACATACACATTTTATTAGACTGTCAAGCGAAATTATCTACCTATCTACAGACAGCAATGGCAAAATTACAGATGTATAATAGATCTCGAAGAATACAAACGCTATAACCGTCTTGTAAAGACTGAAATATAGTGACAAATCGGCAATGGAATGACAGATTACGTATACTTGACAAGCATCCAAAACCTTTCTGGAACATTACTAAAGTTCTAAAAAACGGATTTCTAATATTCCTTCACTTGTAGATCAAAATGGATTGATAAGTACAGATCGCGGGAAAGCAATTGCGTTTGCTGATATTTTGTTCAAAATCATCATATTTCAGACAACCTGGGTTGTCAGACTCTAGAACAACAAGTTTATAACGTATTAATTTTTAACAGCTTACTAAATTAACCCACACCTAACTCAGAATATATTTTAGCAAATCAAATAACTACCGGCCTATTAGTTTATTCAGCAACTTAGGAAAAATTTATAAAAAATTTTCAAAGAAAAATTATTTATTTTTGCTGACGAATCAAATACTATACCCAGCGAACAGTGCGGTTTTCGATCTTTTCATAACACAGCGCAACAAATCAAAAGAACTTCAAACTTTGTTAAAAATAGTTTTATAAACAAACATTCAGCTGCTATGGTACTTTTAGATGTTGACACGTTATGGCATAAGGGCCTTATTTATAAACTAATTTCTTATAATATTCCGTACCATCTGCTAAAAATTGTTCAAAGATTTTTGACAAACCGAACGAATAATGTTTGTATTAGCTCTTCATACTAAGCAAGCTACACTATTGATGCTGGAGTTCCCCAGGGCTCTGTATTAGGGCCTTTGTTGTGCATTTTATATTGTGCTGATATTCCTAAAAGACATGTTTGTTTCTATGCTTTTTATCCTGACGATACTGCAATTCTGCTCTGATGTATCACCACAACCTATTCCTGATAACTTACAACTTGCACTAAACAGCCTCTCTCAATACTTTTTTAAATAGAAAATTAAAATCAATGCTGGAAAATCACAAGCTATCTTTTTTATTAAGACAGGAAGTTCTTGTAACCTACCTAGTTCAAATTTATCTTTAAAAGGTATAGATATTCCTTGTTTTAACAATATTAAATTTGGCAGTGTTTCTAGACCGACGTTTAACTTTTAATGAACACGCCAGTCACATAATTAGAAAATTTAATACTGCCATTAAAATGTTATATACTATTATTAATAGGGTGGCATGTCATAACGTCCAGTGACATAAAGTCCATAGACGTTATGGCACACTTAAAAGTGTCATAAGGTCCATGGACGTTAAGACACTTTTGAAAGTGACATAATGTCCATCAGGGAGGTGTCGTAAAGTCGGCACTTTGCGGAGTGTCATAACGTCCATAGCTTAAGTAATAATAAAACATTTTTAAAAACTGAAAATTTTGATTTTAATACCTTTATCATAACTATATACGAGTATATGAACATATAGGCACATAAAGAAAAAAAAGCCGTTCTTTAATTTTTGTTGGCGAATAATTATGCATATCTCGTTAAATTGTGGACATATCGTTGTCAAATTTCGAATATACCGCCGTCAAATTACGAATAGATAGCACAAAAATACCGGAATTAAGCCGAGAATGTCTTGTTGTCAAGATGAGATTGCTTTGTTAAATTAAGAACGAATGTTGTTAAAATGACAACACCTTTTGTCACCTGATATGATTAGTTTATAATTTTGCCATTACGTTTTCTGTTAAAAACCTCAGATGCTGATATGTGTCGCCAATTTTTCCTTCATACTTCCTTTATGAGTGATCAAGCAATGCAAAGTAATAAAGGGTATCAAATCCAAAAACTTGATCAGCAATTGGACATTGGACATACATATACCAGCATCTGAGATTTTTAATATTGTTATCTATGCTATCAATATCAATAGTCAGGTGACAGAAATCTTCAAAAGCGTTATATGCATGGCAGAGTCAAGAAATGCAGATATTTTACAATTTGTTCTCCTTGTTGGTCGTGTTTTTAAAAAGTGAACAAAAAAAAAAAAAAAACAAACCAAAAAATCATTGTGCTAACATATTTTTAAACTTACATATAAAAACAATAATATATTGTATTAAATTGTAAAAACAATAACAAATTATTTTAAAAAACAACGGGAAAATAAATTCCTCACATTTCAGTAACTAAACAATAAAATCAATTTCAATAAAACAAGTGCGGTGGCAGTGCATTGTTATTGTTGTAATTGTGCGTGAAGATTACCTACCCAGTAGGAAAAAACTATACATTAAAGTTTTGTTTTCTGTATGAGTGATCCAAACAGAAATAATTTTGAAAAAGAGCCTAGCTCCACCAGCAAAAGTATATGGACTTCTGAAGAAGAATCTATAAAGCAATCATTGGACAATTTTCTTTCTACAAGAGATAAAATCCGCTCCTGTTCCGGCTCGCCTAACATAGATGTTACAACAGAAGATAAAAGATCTTCTATTCTAACTAATGCCAATAAACAAAAAACGCAAGGAGGCATGGATAGGTATATCACCAACACTAAACGACAGCGAAGCCCTAAATCTGCTCAAATTGCATCCAAATCAAAAATTTCTAAAGATGCCGAAATCGCTAGACCAACCGATCAAAACAGATTTTCTATTCTACAAACTGATGAGCCAACAGGATCGTCAAAAAAATCGTTTAAGCCACCACCAATTTATATAAGGGAATCTGCCTTCAATGAACTGATAAGAAAAATTGTTTCAGTAATCGGAGAACTTCAATGAACTGATAAGAAAAATTGTTTCAGTAATCGGAGAAAATACATTTAACGTTACCTCCATCAAGCACGTTAACATTAACGAAACTAAAATTCAGGTGAAACTAAAATTCAGGCTAAATGTCTTCAAGTCGTAATAAAAGGGATTGACCCTTGCGTAGACATTGATGACATTGATGAAGTTAAGACCGGTTTGACAGACAAGGGATTCAAAGTAAAAAACGTGTTAAACATTAGCAATCGTGAAAAGATCCCTCAACCCATGTTTAGGGTTGAATTACAGCCAGGAGATTTGACTTTAAAGAAGAATGAAGTTCATCCAATATATAGTATAAAATACCTTTTACATCGAAAAATAACCGTAGAGGAACCTCATAAGCGCTTAGGACCCGTACAGTGCCACAACTGCCAAGAATTTGGCCACACTAAAGCGTACTGCAAGTTGCCTACAGTTTGTGTTGTGTGTGGAGAACTCCATGGTACAGCACAATGCAATAAGCCGAAAATCGACCCAAAAATAAAAAAATGCAGTAATTGCGGTGAAAACCACACAGCTAGCTATAGAGGTTGCTCCGTCTACACCCACCTCAAGCGCTCAATGAACAACAAACCAATAATTGCTTCTAAGCCACCACAGCAGACTCAAAGTTTTTCTCATAATTATTTCCGCCAACAGGACAGTCAACCACCGACATAACCGTTCAAAATAAAAAACAAATTTCTTATGCTAATGTAGCAAAGTCTACATTCGCAAACCCGAATCAGCAATCTATATCTCGACCGTCCGATCAAAATTTCAGTAACCTTGAGGCAACAATACAGACCCTTATTCAAACTATAAACACTTTTACGTCGTCTATGATGACGATGATGCAGGAAATGGTGAAAATGCAATCCACCATTTGCAGGTACTTTCGAGAAAATGATTTGGTTAAAAATATGTTTCTGGAACGCGAACGACATCCGCCAACACAAAAATGAACTCGAATACTTCCTGATGGATTAGCAGATCGATATAATGATGATTGCAGAAACTCACTTGACGTCAACAAGCTTCTTCAAAATTAATGGCTACGTACTATACGAAATAAAGACCCCCGTGGAAGAGCTTGTGGGGGTTCCGCAATCTTGATAAAATCTAGGATAAAGCATTATTTGATGAACGACACATGTGGGGACTGTCTTTAAGCAACTAATATCTGTGTGGAAAATTTTCATTACAAATTGGTTATCTCATCGATTTATTCGCCGCCTCGATTCTCAGTGACCGAATCACAATATTCAAGTTTTTTCACCTCATTAGGACCTCGTTTTATAGCAGCTGGAGATTACAACGCAAAACACACTTTTTGGGGCTCACGTTTAATCACCCAGAAGGATCGGGTGCTTTTTGATACAATTTCTAAAATGGGCTTAGACGTAATATCAAGCGGAAATCCCACTTACTGGCCGACTGACCGGCGAAAGATTCCTGATGTGATTGATTTTGGAGTGGTAAAGGGGATCCCTGTAGAATGGATGCAAGCTGAGCCATCGTTAGACTTGTCATCGGATCATTCACCAACTATTATTTCAGTGCGTTTTCCCCAGGAGACTTGGTCCCCGATTAACAATTTGCATAGGACTGTCACCCGAGTGAATTGGCTAAAATATAAAAAATTTTTGAGTACCCATTGCACTGAGAATATTGTTTTAAGAACACCTGAAGATATTAATGCGTCACTAAGCAACTTTAGCGAAAACCTTAAACAAGCCGCAGAACTTGGTTCTAGCGTTTATTTAACACGCAGAAATCTTCAAAATAGAACATATTCTTCAGAAATCGAGCAACTTGTGTTAGAAAAAAGAAGAGTTCGACGAGAGTGGCAACTTCACAGGTCTCCGCAACTAAAAACAAGGCTCCGTGAGTGCACAAATCAACTAAAAAATTTGCTTGCAAACCAAAAAACGGCTTCTCTACAAACGTATTTACAAAGTCTGGATGGTACTCCTCAGTCGGACTTTTCTTTATGGCGGGCTACTAAGGGTTTAAAAAGGCCAGTTAGAGCTAAGCCGCCCTTGCGAGAACCGTCTGGTGACTGGGCTAGAGATGACGCGGAAAAGGGTAATTTATTTGTTAACCATTTGAAAAACGTTTTTTCCACAAATAGGTCTGATAATGCAAATGAGTTGCCGCCTATTGTTAGTAGACCTCCTGTGCCTTTAAGATTCAATTTTGAAGAAGTTGAAAATGCTATTGGTAATCTAAACCTTAAAAAAGCTCCAGGTATGGATAAAATCAGCAACAAAATGCTCGTAGAGCTGCCTCGTGTAGCTAAAAGAATTGTTCTTTTTATTTTTAATGCTATTTTACGACTTGAGTATTACCCTGCAGAGTGGAAGGTGTCCATTTAAACAATGGTTCTTAAGCCAGGGAAGGATCACACGAAAGTAGAATCATACCGTCCAATAAGTCTACTGACAACAATTTCACAACTTTTCGAAAAATTGCTAAAGGTGAAGTTGGATCCAATGCTTAATAAGGTTGAGTGTATTCCCAATCACCAATTTGGTTTTAGAGCGAAACATGGCACCATTGAGCAAACACACAGGTTAGTTAACGTCATAAGAAAGGCATTTGAAGATAAAAAAATTGCTCTGCCTTATTCATCGACGTCTCACAAGCTTTTGATAAAGTGTGGCACGATGGCTTAATGCATAAAATAAAGCTTAACTTAATGCACAAAATAAAGTTTACTTACATAACCTTCTGGAAAGCTATTTATATTGTCGCCAATTTATAATAAAAGAAGGCGATTTCATAAGCCCCGCCCAGCCTATTGAAGCTGGAGTTCCCCAAGGCAGCATGTTAGGGCCTATCTTATATTTGATCTACGCATCTGACATGCCGACAAGCACCAACATTCACACTTCAACATTTGCAGCATTCCTTAGCATACATAGTAACCACCTGCAAGCATCAATAAACTTACAGGAACATATCGACAAAGTAGAGAAATGGCTCAAGCTTTGGAAAATCAAGGTTAATGAACAAAAGTGTGCCCATGTTACATTCGCACTGCGTCTAGGAACATGCTCACCCATTACTATTAACAATAACAATGTTAATAGTAATGAAGTCAAATACCTCGGTATTGATCTTGACCGTAGACTAACATGGAAGTCGCACATCGAGGCAAAAGTAACGTAAATGAAATTGAAAGCAGTGCAAATTAACTGGCTAATAGACAGAAATTCGACCTTGAAGTTTGATTGTAAACTTTTGCTGTACAACTCGATTCTAAAGCCAATATGGTGCTATGGGATTCAATTATGGGGTACAGCCTCTGCATCTAACATTGAAAAAATTCAAAGAAGTCAAAATAGAATTCTCCGTAGAATTACAAATGCTCCATGGTACGTTAAAAACTCACGAATTCACGCAGATCTGAATTTGTGAAGTATGCGACAAGATATATTAACATACTTGAAATCCATCCAAATCCACTTGCAGTTAATATCCTTAACTTTGGTGGTCATACCCGTCTGAGAAGGAGGGATACTTTGGCTACCATTAGAGCTCTAAACAGATGACTGAATTCTGAAATAATATTCGCACAAAAATAAGTTTTTGTCCCGCACTGGCAGGACTTTAATCACAATTTTTTTTCGTATTAAGATTTGAATACTTATTGTCATTACATTTTTTATGTAGATTCAATAAATAAAATAATAAAGTTAAAAAAAAAATCTAAGAGAAGTAATTCAGCCTTGCTTTGCCTTGCATTTTCAAAAATGGAATACTGTCCATGGACCTGATGACACATTTATGTGTGTCATAATGTCCATGGATATTATAACACTGGACATTATGTCATGCCACCTATTAATAGAAACTCAAAACTCAGCACTGTATATAGCTTTGTATGCATATCCTGCCTGGGGAACATGCGCAGCAACACAAATCAAGAAAATCGAACTCAGGTCAAACAAACTTCTCAAAACGATTCTGAATTTACTCTGGGACTATTCTACACAAAGATTACATCGTCTTTACAAACTACAATAAAAAAATTTCAAATTTCCTGTAATCTTGAATGATTGAAACATTATGATTGATAATGAAACATGATGATTGATAATGATCATGTTTCAAATTTACCACATTTACCATCTCATATATACATATATTTCATCAGCAGTCAAACAGCTTCTACCACTGTTGTTTTACTTTTGACAATACTTTTTTCGTGAATATACTAAATGTATTCGTATACACACCCATTAATAAATTTCTTGAAGTTTTTTTTTAACGTAACTTATTTTCCTTCTCTGATTTAATAATTTATTACAAATCATTTGCTTATTCATAAATTGGTAAATAGTTATACTCGTAGGTATAAGGTAGCTTCAACTGTATCTCTTTAGAAATATTTTTATATGTTTTTATTAAAACAAAATGATTTTCGAAAAAAAATTTTCACTTAAAAGTGGCGACTTCAACACGCATGTATATATTGAAGTGAACAAATTGAATTTTAAAAGGAGCAAAAAATATGAAATTATTCACAATTAAAATTTAATATGTTATTTTTTATACAGGTATGGTCCACCCTCTTTAACATGTCTCTTAACATTTCAAATTAACGATAAAAAACATGTAGGCGCATGTTTATAAGACTGTTTATTTATTATGAAAGTAAATTAAATTGAAATGGTGATTAAAGCTTGAGGTCAGTTTTTTTTATGTATAATTTTTGTAAAATAATTTTATTCTTTGATATTGCGAAGAATAAGATCATTAAAACACTTTTTATACAAAAAACAAAACTGACCTCAAGCTTAAATCAACATTTCAATTTAATTTATAAAAAAAGGTCAAAAAATCAGGATCAAGATATTATGAAAGTATTTTTTTTAAATTATATCGCTTAAATACTCTGACACTGATGCCATCTAGATCGGAAGGCATATTTAAAACCGCAGACTACTTACCAGTAGAGAGGTTGGGTGGTTCTCGAACAGATGCTCGTACGTAATAACAAACAAAAAATATATGGGTCTGGTTTTTTATTTAAGGCATAATGCCGGTATCGATAAAAAGACAAATAAAAGAAATAATTTCTTAGCATACAAACTATAATATTTCAAAAGGTAAGGCAACATGTGGGGTAGACCGATGTTGCTGTGGGCTGTGAACGTCAGATATATTATTAGTTAAAAAATATATATATAATTTTTTTTTAGCACATGGAAAAGTGATGACTGGTTGGTTGTGAATGTTTAATCACTTATAGATACTTTTAGGAAAAAAATTAGGTTCTTTTATTTTTTTGAGACAATTTGGAGAAAATATTATTAAACCTTCACGCAGAGAAAATTCATTTTGAAATATTGTTGACACAATACTATTTTATTTTCCTTAATAATACAATTTGTTGATGTAAGCAGTGTATTATCATTTTAGGAATAGTATATTTTACTATGAATATCTTTTTATTTACCTTTTTGCAAATTGTCACCGTCTACAAATGTTAAAATATGATTGGATGAACCAACATTATTTATAAAAAAGTTTGTGGCTAAAACAATAATATGAAAAACATGGAGTAAAAAAATATTGTAAACTTGTGAATGTTTGTATTATTTCTTTGCAGCATAAGTATATTTGCAGAATAACCGTCAATGGATTGACAACAATAAATATTATTTTCAGTTTTTTTTTTTCTTTTTTGTGTTTTTGTGAAAAAATTTATTAATTTGTATCAAAAAAAGTAAAAGAAAATTTTAGGTATATGTAATAAAAACAAATCTAAAAGCTATCCGAAGGAGAGCGAAATATTGCCAGATAAAAGAATTTTAAAAAACCAAGACAGACCTTAAGCTCAAAAAATATATAATATTAAAAATAAAAACAAAACTTTAAATAATAACTACATATGTACATACACATATGTACTAAGTATGTATATACTTATGTACTCGTATAACATATTTTCTTTTCTATTTTCAGAACTAAAACAATCAAGGACTAAAATGTGAACAAAACTCTTATCAAGTCCAAAATATTCTGAAGAATAATTTTTATTTATTTTCAACATATTTAAACTTATACGCGCATATTTATTGCAATAAAATATTTGATAAAAAGTAACTAACTACATTATTGTATTATTAAAAGGGATAATAATGTTTTTCTTTCATAGTTAATAACATGGTTGATAAAAATGGTAACATGGTTCAATAAGATATTAGTATGTTAAAATGCTAAAGTTAACATGGTTACAAACAATAATATTGTTGTAAGTCTTAACAATACTTTATGTAACTGAATTGTCATTATTTTAAAATTAAAATGTTGGATATAACCACTTAATATTTTTTTGTTTCTAAACATATAGTGCCACAATAGTATGTTGCCCTCAGATTATTGTTGTCTCTACTATATATATTTTTCTACGGGTAAAACGCCCTTTTCTTGGTTCAAATAATTTGTATGTGAAGGCAATGGTGTAACCAAAAACCAATAGTCAATTGAGCTGGTGTTTAAAATACAAGAAATATGTATTTGCATCTGTTTAAGGAAAAGAAGCTGAAAAAGATACTTGTGTCGGTCGGTACACAGATCATATTAGCATTACAAGTGATACAAATTTCTTTCTCTAAACCATTTTTTACACAAAAAATGTAAAAATTTAACTGCATGTTATGACTGACCATTATGAACTTCAATAATAGTTGTTGCACCAACGCTGCAGTACAGCTTTTGAAGTACCATTTATGTAACTTAACTGCAGTTCCAGCAGCACTTACTAACAATACAGTAACGAATAGTAGTAGAAGGAGAGAAAAAATAGCTCGTTAATTCAATTTATCTATGTTTGGCAGTTATTGTTTGTTCATTATTGCACCCCGACGACTATGAATGAGAAACATAACACTAAGAAATACTGGAAAAAAGTTAAACTTAAAATTGGAAGTTTTAACTAGTGACTCTAAAGCTCCTTTAAAAGGCATATTTGCTCCGGTTCTTATTACCATCATAAAATATGAAATTTCATTTCAATTCGTTTTATTTATTCTAATGCTTGTTATTTTTTCATTGGTCAGCTAGAAACAACAAATATACGCTTTTATAATGATGATTACAATCATCAGCCTTTTGCTGCTTTTGCAAGTGGTTTTTGCTTTTCGATTTGCAAAATATAAATTTGTTTTATTTCCTTTGCCATTGGCTACAGCTCGAATGGACATAATTTGGGAAAAGGTGAAGATTATTTTCCTTAAGGTAAATACTGATGATTTTAACAAGGAGTAGAGAGAATTGAATAAATAACAAACAATTTTTATTAGAAATCATAACATAATTTATAACAGCAAATATTTAGAGCTTGAGATTGACTAGCAAGTGCTACTATATAATGATCTTTATTTCTTATTCTACTTTTTTTCTTATTCTACTTTTTTTTTTTACTTATTTTCTTTATTGTTTTAGTTTTTTAATGCTAAAAAAGCATATTAAGTTTAAAAATTGATACCAATTTGATTGAACTGAATACAAGATATAACGAAAATACTGAGAAGATTACACGGAAGCGAAGATTTGAACTGCATTGCGGATTTGAGGAACATAAAAAGTACTGTTCAAACAATAAAATAATGAAAACTTTATTGTGACCAATAAAATTAAAATTGACAGAAAATTATAATTAAAACCCCGCTGGCTGAATAATTTAAGCAGTACAAAAACAACAGGTTTATAATGATCCCAAGCTTGAAGCCAGGTAGAGATGAGTAGTTTTGGGCCTGCGAAACCTCTAGTTGTCTCCGAGCTAAAATATATATGGCGATTTTTGTTATAGTAAAAACCCTTCTTAATGGTTAAAAAATTGCAAGTATTTAGTTTTTTTTAAAAAATTTGCATTTGTGCCTTGCTGTCTAATCCATCCTGTATGCAATTTTCCAACAGTCAATGGAATACAATGAGTTGGTAGGCCGAAATCCATTAAGAACACCATCCCTTAACCAGCTTACCTGTCTAACCATCACTCCTGACTCCTTGCAGTACAGGTATCCGTTGCAAAACAACTGCACCTGGGGGCTTGTAAGCCCCCGACATGCGTCTAAGTTACTAAGAAAACTAATTATCCTTCCTACGATTTTACTCATGAGCTCATCCACGTTCTGCCAATTTTAGCCTTTGGTATGGGTTTTGGAAATCCAACACAATATAAATCATGGAGCTTTCTGGGATTTTAGGTTTAAACTACATGCAGAAAGTTTCAGCTAAGGCAAGTACCTCAACCATGATCAACACCAGGAGACCTGCAAGGCAGAATCTTCAGTGGGGTTTGCTGATCCTAGTTCTGCCAACTTTAACCCTTGGTACGGGCTTCCGAAGTCCAATACAACATAAGTCATGCGACTTTCTAGACTTTTGTTTGCTACAACAAAACAGGAACTCCTTCTTCTCTATGTCTCAGAAAACCGAGTGCCATGGTTTGGTCTATGCCAAGGTAAAAGCCGTTCCCCAGGGGCATTTTTATATGACAAGATTTTAATCAAAACCAATAATTTTTTATCAATAAATGTATTAAAATTTGTTCTGAGTACTATATACTTAGAATTCATCGCATCATTGCGGTAGCAAAATTATATTAAACAACTGGGTTTTACTGGAAGAAGTTTTAAACCAAGTGAGTTTCTTATTGACTATTATTAGTGCTATGCCAAAAGCGTGTGTTTATTAACTGGACACCCTAAAAATATGTTTTTTATTTAATCTAGAAGTTTTGTTCAGGATTCACTGACAGGGATTTCAGCTTTAGGTTTTCATAGATCTGTATGTGATAATATAGTTATTGTGTTGTACGTTCAAAATACAAAATTTTTCGTGCATATTAACATATATATATACATATATATATATATATATATATATATATATATATATATATATATATATATATATATATATATATATATATATATATATATATATATATATATATATATATATATATATATATATATATATATATATATATATATATATATATATATATATATATATATATATATATATATATATATATATATATATATATATATATATATATATATATATATATATATATATATATATGTATATATATATGCATATCTACTCGTAATTCCGTTTTAACAGGACTGATAGCACATAACAGTCGCGCAAGCGTACCTTAAAGAGACCAATTTTCTCAAAAAAAAAAAAAAAAATAAAAAAAACTGTGAACGGGCTTAAATAAATTTAATATCATATGAAAACTACATAGCGCTGTGGCCCAGCAGAATTACTAGCACGGTGATTGTTCGGTAAATCAGTAAAAAGTGGATATTAGGGGTAGTTAAATTTTAGAGACCGATGTTGATTTTAAATATAACAAATTATTTAGGAATTATTGTCATTTCGTTTAATTATGTATAAAACAAAATATCGGCCTAATGACGTCGGCGGCACACTTCCATCCAATCGGCCAGATTTTTGATGAAGCTGAGACATAATTGAGGTTCTATGCCATTAATCTGCCGAATTATCCCATCCTTTAGTTCTTGAATCGTCGCTGGCTTATTAACGTACACTTTTTCTTTCAGATAGCCTAAAAAAATTTAACCACCCGATGGTTGCTGTTGTACTCGTATATGCACATTTTTCTCTTATTTTATGCCGTTTTCTTTTCTGAAAAAGTTTTGCCTTTAAGCTGCACTTTTTTTCTTAAAATTCAAGTTTTAAATTTTAAGTTTTATTGAGATGAAAAGAAGATGTCGCAATAACTATAAATATCTGAAAAAAAGTTGAGAAAACTGTATAGTCTTGTATTTTTCTGGCAAAACAATATTGAAAATGTTACACTTTTTCTAGAAAAGAAAACGCCATTAGTCATTGAATATTTTTGAAATAGGCTTACCTACCAAAACCTGCTTTCCTAATATTTGAAAAAAAATATATTTAAGAAATTAGGCAACACATTTTTTATTAGAGATAGCTTCATATATTGGAGAAATTATGGGAGCTTTACTTGGATAAAAAAATTAGTAACTGCACTTATTTTAGTTCAGCAGACAGGTTGCCGGAGTTTAGGCTATTTCAGGATAATTTTTTTTTTTTTTTAATTGAATAGTTAAATTCATCTCAGGCTCTTTTTTCGACAATATATTGACTGATTCAGTGAATTATGTTATTTAACATGAAACAAATATTTTCTTGTGTACTCCTGTTTTTACAAAATTCTTGTTTGGATCTGCGAATATATTTACAGTTTCACATTCAAACAATATTTTAATTGATTTAGCGAATTCAGTCGTTAAATAGAAATAAAAGATTTCTATGGATATGTAAATATTGTATGAATGTGAAAACGTAATCATTTCAGTTGATTTGACAAGCTTATTTCCAATAAATTCTAACAACGATGAAGCCCTAAGGGAAGCAACATTTCACTTCCAAGATGCATAAAAGATATACAATTTTAAGAATTCCAAACTCTTTGTAGGGTGTTTTAATTTTATTAAACCAGTGTTTGTTCAGCGCTTGCTTTTTCATCTTCCTCAAATTCCTTTTACAGCAATTTTCTTTATGTTTTTATTGTCCGTAACATTTGGAGGTTATATAATCTTTGGTTTTTTTAGTGGTTCTGGTATCTAAATATTTGTCCGTCTTTCAGAACTTATGTTCATTTCTAAATGATGTTTTTAGGTTCGAAAAGCTAAACAATTTTAAGAATATTTAATATGAGTAAAACAATTTGGTGCAACTGCAAAAGAACAATAAAAACAGAAAACACAACAAACTATTCAACCATATATTTCTGTAGATATTTGATGATCATTGTAGATGTTTTGTAATTGATTTTAGTTTTTTATTTATCTCTCTCCCTCTCTCTCTGCCTCTCTTTAGTTTTAATATTTCTTTTGTTCATTGTTATTTTTTTCTGCTTGAACTCGTAAAAGGTAAAATATTTACGCAAATTGGTTACATGTATTTTTATTATTATTATTACAATTTTTATATACATATTTTTCTTGTTGTGTTTTTTATTTTTATTATTTTGCTTTTTGGCCAATTTCTTTTATGGTTCATAAATGTAGTCAGCAGACATCTTGTATACAGCCACCGGTACAACACTTTTAATGGTGTTTTTCTTCTATTTTGGTCAATGGGTGTTGGTTTTGTATATTTTCTTTTCAAATTTGAATAGTGAATTGAAGCCAAAACAACATTACGGTACTTGCTATAGATATGATATGATGAAAAATATGTACTCGTACTCTGCTACTAGAACTTATAATTGGAGAAGAGTTGCGCAAAGACGGGCAATACCATTTTCTGTAGACACATTTACAATTCAAAAGAACTGTGTGGTCTCTTGGATTAAACACAACGTTTGCTAATTTATTAATGGTTTAATATGCTATGCGGTGATATGATACTAATACCGATAGCAATTCTATAACAATTTTATATTGCAATATTGAGATAAATTGTCCTAATGGTTGGTAGCGGTAAAGTTTATGTACGACTATACTCAATCAACTGTTTGGGAGTTTAATTTGCTTAAACATTATCTACATTACTTTTTTTAAAATTTTTAAACATTTACAAAAATAAAAACAAACATGATAGTTAACCGATTTGCAATAATATTTTATTGACAAACAGTTATTATACAAGTGGCCATAACGCAAATAATTTTAATTTATTTATTTTTCAAGTAATGAATATTAAAAAGTAGCTGCATATATTGAAGGTCAAAAGTCATTTACCTTACAGAGCCTTTGAAGTATATTTCCTTATTTTTGTTTAATTTACTTAAAACAAAAGATATAGAAAACAGAAAAATAATACAATTTGTAAGATAATTTATTAAACACTAACGGCCTTATGTATAATAAAAATCCTTATGCTAACTAACTAGCTGCTAAGTTTTGTGTGTGTAAATTCCCATAAAGGAAAGATAGCAGCTAGTTAGAAGTTTTCGATGTTCAACATTGCACTAAATAGGACATCTGAATTTCATCCTTAATAATGAGACCGTGACCGTAGCAGTCTTCCACTAACCTTCCCGCAGTGTCATTCGCAATCTTAAAATTCTTAAGAAAGTTCCTTCCATTCTATATTTTCTCATTTTCAGAGTTTTCTTTTAAAAGAGAGGAATCTACATTAAGCCGCGAAAAAATCCATGCTTCTCTTTGAAATAAAATATTGAGTGACTTTCCTGAAAGAAAAATTTCAGTAGTAATATCGGTTTTATAGATTATCATTTAAAATTATACCTGATAATCAACTTTTTCCTCCACTTATTCTTGCCTCCCTTTTTAATGCCCTAAGACACTGATACATTATCCTACGGTTCACACTATTATACAAGTATGATTGCAATAATTTATAAACATAGTAAAATAATTAAAAACTATTATAACAATAATAATTTTCAATAATTTAATATTTTTTTCGAGGCGCCAACAATATTCTCATATTTTTCACAATATATGCCACACTGATCGCACAAAAGCCATCATGTTATGAAAATGTTCATAAAATTTTTTAAGTCACGCGACTTGTCAAAAGTTCTGTCACGCAGTTGCATTTTTAGTACTGTTTCAGCACACATGTATTATTTGTTAGATCGCACATTCATGTAGGATAGTGAAACAGGGCCTTTAACCATATCTTGCAGTAGCGGCTTCTAACATAATTGGATCGATATTTTGTGGCGTAAACCTTTGGCTACAGCTTGTAATATAAAAACTGAATTACGGGCGCTAAGATTACAGTGATCTGGGAAAGCGACTAATTTTTGCGTAATGGAGTGTTTAGTGTTTTCTTGGTAACCGAAGACTTGAAAATGTTTTTAAAACTACAATACTTTTTGAGATACCCGATACTAAAATATTTATTTTCAAATGTATGGATATGATAAGAGCAATCACATGCATATAATTTTTGTACGCTAACAGATCATTGTTACTACCCTTTAGCCGCCTGTTTATAGGGCACGAGTAAGCTCACTCGCGAAGACTCAATCAATAGACAAGTACGTAAATAATTGGTTTTGTAAAACGCTTACGAAAATTCGTGTATATGTCAAAGGCTTATGATATTTTTTTGTTGCCAACATGCGAAAGAATAATATTTTGTTTACATTTTTCATACCAATTTTTTTTTTGGAACCTAAAAACGGCAATCCTATTCTAAAGAAAACAAAATATTTAGTGATAAAGCTTTACTTTGTAGTGGTATAATTACGAATCAACAAGCAAAAATTTTATATTTTTACATGCAAGCTTTATATCAATTGTGTCCATATGTATAAAAAAAACATATATATGTATACAAAAAATTTTAGGGAATCTTAAAACGTTCTGTTGACATTTCGATTCCTGTTTTTCTTATTATTTATTACCATTTATAATATTTGTATTATCATTTCTTATTATTTATAACCCTTTTTCTACACATTTTTTTTTCTGACGAGTATGTTTTTTCATTCAAAGCATTTTGAGACTTGTGGTGAGACGAGTCGTGTCTTACCAACCAAAATAAATTGACAGATATTACGTTTCTTAACACAAATCGTCAATAATCGAGGTTTGTAGATCAAAAACAAAAAAAGTTACCAAGTAAGGGATTTTTATCGAAGAGTAGTGTCTTATAACCAGGCTCTAATTTTAAAAAAGGATGAGTTGGTTAAGCGCCAATTATTGTCATAATTAAAAATAATTCTTGGCAAAAGCCGAATTTAAACTTATTTAAACTATTTGTCATTAATGTGCAAACTTATATATCTCATGGCGCAGAGATTATCAACATACATACGTACGTTGATAAATAAATAATAACTAACAGTGACAGCAGAATGTAGTAAAAACAGCTGGGATTATAACAAATTGCATGTGATCGATATGGAACAAATAGAGGCGAAAAAATAAATAGGAGTTTGGTGACTGAGTTGGTTAAGTGGCCGTATTAAAATGCGTGATGTTTGCATGATACCGTGTTCGAATCTTAGTGGGTGCTGATGAGTAGTATAGTGACTACGAAACAGCTAGTTGCCCCTCAGCTGAGTGTATTCAATAATTTTTTCCCGTCTTCTTGGATCAAGAGTTGCTGATCACGGCAATTGTTGCTATAATTAAAACTAATTCTTGCAAAAAGCCGGATTTGAACTTGAGCTAGAAATATACAAACTAGAAAAACTTACCGATGAAAGATTTACAGAGTGTAATTATATTAGCATACTATCCAGGCCAAGATTTTCTCTTGGCAATAGTTATTTGACGTATTTGGCCACAGTTTTCCAGCTGTAATTGCCGAGATCTTCTCACCAATGTTATCGATTGTGATAATGCTATCCCTCCAATAAATTCGCTGCAGATCCTATCCCAACGTAAGTTGTAAATTTTAAAAATATTGGCTAAAAATGTAGGTAAAATTTTGTTGAATCAGCTAAAATTTTTTTAAATCGCTAGTAGTAACGCTTTGTAAGGCAAACAGCGCATATAAATACTTAAAATAACACATATTTTTTATTTATTTATTTAACTATACAGTTACAAATAAATTTGCAAAGTATAGGATACACAGCATGGGCAGAGTAACGAAGATCTTATGCCCACGGAGGTATTAACAGTAACTTGCAGCGGCGCTGTGACTAATTAAAATAACTGTAAACTGGTACAGTTAGTTGAGACAAATTGTTAACCGTGAGAGCAGGACGCAAAACTCTTGAAGGTAACACAATAAGAACAAGCTTGACGATGGTGCGAGAGCTGTTCTCCAGCGCAGAGCTGCTTTGCGACTGATGAACAGATTTAATGCATATTAATTTGAGTAAGATATTCCTTTATTTGACTAAATTTTGTTAATAAACATGACCTTGTAGATTTCAATAAATTTCTCCTAATTTTAATTAATTTTCTTTATTTAGCCTGAATAATAGTTTTCCATATAACAAAAATTACTAAATGAGCGCCTGTAGAAATGAAGAAATTTTCTTGAGTTTTACTGCATTATTTTAGTTAAATAGAATGACAATAATTAAAAATTTGAGTAAAATTAAATAATATATTTTGTAGGCGAAGAACTGTGCAACTGGATCTTTAATATATTTTTGTAATGCTAAGTGTGTAAATTTATTTGCCATTAATATAAATAAATAAATCTACATTTTTTCAAGTTTCCTCCGCATTTTGCAGTATTTAGGTAAACTTTTGGTTCTGTGTAAACATATGAGTGTAAGAACAATATTGATTGATTGATTGTTCTTCTCAATAATTATAGTTTCAAATAAATTTTATTATTATTATAAATTTAATTTGGCTTATTTGTTAGATTATTTTTCCAAGTTATAGGACCGCCATGTCTATCTAGGGCTAATAAAAAATTTATAAACTGGAAACTGTGTATCAGAATTAGAGAAAACACTAACAACTACAAAAAATACCAATCACTACCTATAAAACTTATACGGAAGTCATTATGGTCACTTATGTGAAAAAACAAAACCACCTTTTAGTAAAAATATATTGAACACAATATATAAAACAACTTAAATAACTGCAAGGCATAAAAGTTGACGTTTTACAATTGTTTAACAACAGGAGCAGGACAAAAAACAAGCAACATTGGCATAACAAAGAATTATTCAAAAATATTAAAATTGTGTAATAAAAATAGAAGTAAATAACACCTTTAACAGCCAGATTAACAGTTTTATACCTTTATACTCTTAGTGCAGCTCTTGGTCAAGCTTTTAGATTTTTAAAAACTTCACGAACGGAAGCAAAAAGAAAATATTTATATATATACAAATATGTATATGAGTATAAAAAATAAATGTAAAAAACCAAAAATTCAACAAGTCATTGTTCATTATTCAAAAATAACTATCACCACCATCATCAACTTGCAGCAACAAGGAATACTAGCACAATGAAAACAGAACAGCAAAAAATATTCACATTCATATTCATACCTGCCTTATTTGAATGAACGTCTTGCCAGTAACTAGTGCACATTCCCGTTTAAAGCTCCGTAATAGTTAGAAATTTATATGGAGAAGAAGTTCATATAAATAGATCTACTGACAGACGGACAGGCAGACAGACTATATGATCGTATACGTTTATTCATAACTACTTAGTAGGGAGTACATTTATGAATACCTTGGGCAAGCACTTAACCTATCGATGATGCATCTTTTACCACATACCCAAAACAATAACCGCACAGTAACAGCAGTACTTAAATGATTTTTTCTTGATATCAAACAAACAATAAATGTTATGAAACATCTTTAAAAACGTACGGGCCAAAAAAATCTATTCATTTTTTTTTTCAAGGAACTAAGCACTCTGCAGCTACAACAGCTGTTTTATTTGCTGTAATCGTGTTGAACTACAAGAAGCTCTTAGTTGTTTAATAAACAATATTATATAATATCATCGCCTTTATTTTTTTATCATCATGTTTGTAAGTACATAACGCTAAAAATATTTATAAGCATTAAAAAGTTTAAAAGTCTTATTATTACAGTAAAGAGGAATTGAAAAAGAACAAATTAAATGTTTTAAGTCGATATATGTTTGTAGAGCAATCATGTCAATGAAAGATGTTTTAATGCCAAAATTCTGTCCAACGTTTTTTAATAATTTTAAATATTTGTAGACAAAGGAAAATTACATCAAACATTTATTGAATCGATGGAGTCAGAAAGAAAATTATACATTTATGTATATAGAACGTTAATACTTTTTTATTGAAAAGAAAAAAATTTATTATTAACTATGTCCTACATATGCAGTGCATTGTATTTTAACTAAGAAAATAAATTAAGAAGAGGAGGTGAGAAGGACTTGAACACAGCAAAATGAATTATTCATAGTATTCTCCAACGTTAGCCATTACTTTTGCCCATCTTTCTGGTAGCTTATGGATTCTGCACCAAAAGAACTATTCTGATTTTTAACACAGGCTACCCTGTGCTAAAGTGAAGCTTAAGAGCGTTCTCCACCGCAAGGCCTAAGGTATAAACGGGTTAGCTAAAATTTCCCATCCACTGTTTTATTTCTCGGCTTTAATTCATATGGGATCCAATTTCCTTATTTTTGAATAATTAAAAATTCCTTTACACGCAGGCAAATGGCTTGTTATATGATTCCGATTGATAATGCAAGTGTGTTCTTGCGTTTGACAAGAATAAAAATCTGTGCAAACAGAATAGTCCGTAAAAAGTGAGTATAATGTTTGAATTCGCTTTAGGCATTAACATTTTTTAATTTGTATCTTGGCTAAGGATCAACGGTTATTATTCGACTGCTTTTTACCGGTTATTTTGGTTTTACTAAAATCGGGTTTTTAAAAATGTCGAATATCGAGTAAACCTGTTTTTTTAATACGGTTAACCGGGAATTTAACATATATAGTGGTGGCTACATAATTAAAACATTGTCGATAATAAATTAATTTATTGTTTTGATGGTATATTTGAGATTGCGTTTTTGGTGAACTAGTCATCATTCATAGCGTTTTCCATCTGATCCGCACCGCAAAAACGTGGATTCGTAACTCTACATAATATTTTCTCAAACCGGAATTGGTTTCTTAATGTTTTTTCTGACAAAATCCAATTTTGATTAAGTATTGTTTTTTGAGACGAAAGTTTTATATGTGCGATGCATCTACGTAAGGCACTTCTATTAAGCCGCCGTTGAAGAGTTCTAAATAGTACTTGGATACCATATGATAACATTTATTCAACTTTTTGCTCTTTAGAGCTTTTAAATCAGTCAGCTTTATATTCCCTTAAGTCTATTTTATCACCTCTGGCTGGTTTCACGGGGTTTGAAAGCTCTGGGTACATTATCTGAGTTCCCAAATTTATCAAATGGTTTGTTGCCTTTTAAATTTTTCCTCTAGAGCAAACAAGTAATTGCGATAATTAATTCACCGCCTTCTCCGAGACTCTGAGATTAATATTACCCTTTCTTACTTCTTCGGCGCAACTTAAAATAACTTTATTTAAAATAACTTTAAATAGCAGAACCGAACATATTTTAATTATGTGTCCACTTGTAAAACGGCAGTCGGAGCCTAGCTTTGATAGTGATTTGTTTTTGATCGGATTGTTAAAAAAAAACGGCATAAGGAGAAAACCGCAATAAGTGGAAAGAGTAAATTTATACAAAAGAAAAACTTTGTGACAATTATTTTTATATACTTTTAAAGTAAAAAAAAATATAAATAAAAAAAAGAAAACTTAGCTCCGCTAGAAAAAACCTCTGGATTTCTGAGGAAGAATCTTTGAAAAAATCATTGGATAATCTCCTGTCTCTAAGAAATAAAAAACGTACGCGTTCGTGTTCGCCAAATATTGTTGTTACAACAGAAGACAAACCATCTTCCAGTTTAGCTATTGTTGATAAACCGAAAACGCAAGTAGGAATGGATAGGTATATAACCGTGGTTAAACGTCAGCGACGCCCTAAATCCTAAATAATACATCTGCTATTAGCTCAGAACGATGATATAACTGTGAATTAAATTCTCACTCTACACCGTTATAAAAAAAGATGCAAAAATATATCATTTATATATAAATTTACTGGTTAACGGTATTAAAAACCCCGGATTATTCGATATTCGAAAAACAAACATTTTAAAAAACCCGATTTTAGTAAAACCAAAAAACCCGGTAATAACCGGTCGAATAATAACCGTTCAATCACCCTAATAATAATTCTTGTATGCGTTTTAAAACAAGGTTTTATATCATAAACATTTTTAGTTAGATTGAAAGTTTTTTGAAGGATAAAAGTTATGAAGGATCTAATGTCATGAAGGATCTAATGTTGATCTTGCAAAGTACACTACTTTTTAATGCGATTTAATCAATTAAACTGAATAATGACGCATGCATACATTGATTTAACGAGTAATATGGTAAAGTTATACGCAAATACTTTCAAATATTTAAAATACTACTGTCGTTCTTTCTAAAGTTCAAAGTAACTTAGTTCCGCAGCAACAGTAAATGGCTCTTCGTATAAAGACAGTTATATTTGTATATATGTTCTTTGTTTTTAACACATAACAGAAAGTGTAGCATTCAAAAAACGCATTTATATTTTACCAGTTTGCCAATTTCGAAAGAAAATAAATGCGAAAGGAAGCCAGTCACTCACATTCGAATCCATTTGGGTTTACCTATCTCACTATTATTCGTTCGCATATTCATATGTATTTTCATTGAGTTTTTACACATCGTTCGCATAGAAAAAAGTTAGGTCAACCCAAACCCATTTTTTTTCGCTTGAATTGCAAACGCAAGCACTCTGTCGAGATTGGTAAAATGGCTGTTAGTTTTCATATCTGAGAGTGTGTTTTACAATATATTTTATCATATTATCAGCGGGTACGAAAAAAGCTTTTGATATCAGACTCCCTCATATAAAAGATTAATGATTGTATTAATTTCATTCATTTCCTCTTCTCTGTTTGCACTAAAAGAATTATAAAAAAAGTCTTCACAAAAAGTTTTGTTATAATTACATTAGAACACAAACAAACAAACTTCACGTCATGCAGTTGAAAAATGTAAGACCTACTCTCGAGTGGATGAGAACTATTTCAACATTTGGCAGGTTCTGATATAAATCCATGACATACCTGATGCGAAATACCTTTGAAATTCTCATAGGCAGGTTAGGTTAGATAGGCAGGCCGCTGGATACCCCGGAATAATCTAGATTGTCCAGCTCACTTGGGTCCTGTAGTCGTTCCCTTTGTGATTGCCTGAAAAACTAAAATAGTGGAATGAAGAGAAGTTGTAGGAAAATGATAGTGGGTGGAAAGGATTGGCGAGGATGGAAAGGGGATGCGGGAACCTTTTAGTGTAGCGTTACATGCTGCTATACTAGCCATCCACTGCTTCTTATGAAAGAGGCTAGCGCGGTCGGTTTAATCGAGGCCAGACAAGATAGGCTATTGAAGCTCCGCTCGCCTAAGTGTCTTAGACGATGATGCTCCAATGCCGGGCATGTGCCGAGGAGGTGAAGGATCGTCTCCTCCTCCTCCTCGTCTTGGCAGCTTCTACAGAAGTCGTTATGGGGTAGTCCTAGTCTCCTGGCATGGTTCCCAAACGGGCAATGGCCAGTGATGACTGCTACAGTCACTCTTAGTTGAGATCTGGGCAGTTTTAGTAGCTCCCACGTTCTCTTAGATTTAATATGCGGCCACAAGTTCCTTGATATAAAGCATGTGGGCTCTGTGAGCCACTTTTCTTGTGCACGTTCCAGTGTGTGGAGTTTTATTCTTTTCCAGCACGCTGTTAATGGTTGTCCGCAAAAGGGGTCTATATCCCTATCTTCTAGGGCTGTCCCTTTTTTGGCTAAGTCGTCGGCGATGTTGTTGCCATTGTTGGACCCATGTCCACGTACCCATTTTAGGGTTATGTTAGGATGTCTCGCCATCTTGTTTAAAGATGTCCGGCATTCCTGGACTAGACTAGAATTGGTGTATATTCCAATCAGGGATTTGATAGCGGCTTTGCTGTCCGTTACTATCATGATATCCCTACCGAATATCTTGTAAAACGTCAGCCATCTGGCCGCTTTATTTATGGCCGATATTGCAGCCTGAAGAACACTGCATCCATCTGATAATCTGAAGGATATTTTAGTGTTAAATTCTTCTATGTAAACGCCACCCCCAACCCTTTCCCCCCTTCTGGACCCATCCGTGTAGACAAAGAAGTATCCAGATTCTAGGGGGGATTCCTCAATTTGGTAGCCAAAGCTCCTTGAGAGGAATGGTTTTGGGATGCAGTAGTCGGGGATTAGGTCCCTTCCAATTTCCAGTATATTGGCATGTCCCCACGGTCTGTGGGTCCATGCTCCTGTCGCGTTCAACCTGATCGCGGCTTTTAGTGCTATCTGCCTGGCTTCTAAGTCACATGGCATCCAGCTCATAATTGCAAGAAGTGCTTTGGTTGGAGTTGTCCTCATGGCCCCTGTGGTCAGTATTGCCATGATTCGACTGACTTTTTCAATTTGCAGTCTATTGGTTGCGGAGTCCAGTGATTTCCACCATACTGATACTCCATAAAATATTATCGGTTTTATAACCATGTCATAAAGCCACACAACTCCTTTTGGTTGTATGCCCCATGTTGAGCCTATTGCTTTTTTACATAGATAGATGGCTATTGTAGCCTTGGTTACTCTAGCCTGTATGTTCTCTTTCCAAGAATGACGCCTAGGTATTTTGCCTTATTCGATAGGACACATAAAACTAAGCTCACTTTGCATGAGTTAAAAAAAGGGTTTGAAAAATTTGTTGTAAAAATTATTTGAACTGTATCAAAAAATATTCTTTTATTGCTTGTAAATAATAAGAAGAAAATGTTTTATCAAATTTTTTAAATTTTTAATTTGGAAATGTTCATTTATTGTTAAGCAGCAGGAAGACATTTTGTAGAATATCTTAAAAATGTCTCCACAAAAATACTGCTGTCTTCCACCTGATCAGTGAAAGGAACCCCAGAGACGAGTAAGTTTAGAAGACTTTCATATAATCATATATTGTAAATTTTCTCTTAATAAACACTAGCTTTTCTCTAATTTAAATTTAACGACAATAATTAAAAACAAAGAATTATAATGGTTATTTGTTACCATATTTTCGTATTAGTAAGAAAGTATTTTTATACCTTTCACAAAAATGTGTACAAAGAGTAGTGATTCCGTTTGTAGTTTCTAGAATTTTCATTTGCGACCCTATAAAGTATATATATTCTTAATCAGAATTAATGGAAAAGTCGATTAAGCGATGTCCGTCCGCCCGTCTGTCCGCCGTTGAAATACCGTTTCTGAGAAAACCATTAAACTTAGAAGCTTTTGTCTTTCACCATTCTTTTACCCCATCGATTCATGGGTTTGCTATTGAAATTCAGTAATATCGGTTCACGTATAGCTGAGATATATTCCAAATTCCGAAAAAAACATTTTTTTTTGCAATTTTGTATGAAAATTAAAATTTTTTTTTTATTTTGCTTCAAACTTCACACACTTATTAAGCATATATACCCGAGATATAGCCTAAACCGGGTTTTTCATGAAAATGCCGCTTAAGCGAACTTAAACACCTTTTTTTCCTTAAAAGCAGTTCTGGTAATAAAATATATAACTTTATTTTATCTAAATATGGAAACGAGATATATCCTAAACGTGTTTTTTCATGAAAATTTCGCGTAAGCGAACTTAAACAACTTTTTTTTTTGCTCAAAGGCAGCTTTGGTAATGAAATAAGGTCCATATATACCCGAGATATAGCCTGAACCGATTTTTCCATTTAACAATTTTTATTTATTATATTTTTTGCTGAAAAGCAATTCTTGTTATAAAAGAAGGTTACTAAAATACAGAAAATAGAAAATTCTGATATTGGTTCATATATAACCGAGATATAGCTTAAAAAAACTTTTCCATGAAAGATTTCTTTTTTGGAATGGTGATTACAAGGCAAAAATATATTTTCCCCGATATCGGTCCATATATCGGAGCATATTTAGTTCAAATGTGTAATATATACTATACATATACGTGACTATTGTGAAGGGTGTTTTAGATTCGGCCCAGCCGAATATACCACACTCTTACTTGTTTACTCTTAAATTTTTATATATGTATTTGTATATCTGTACCAATATGGAAGAGTAGCTTATGTCGAATATTATAGTTTCAAAGTATTCGCATTTTTGTTGAACTTTTCTTCCAGAGCTTTTTTGCTATTAAGATCTATATTATTTTATTAGTAAGAAGTTTAAGAGGTGCTTAAGACAATTGTTTTAAAAATTTATATGCCATTTTAAATGATTTTATATCTTTTCTAATTAAGCGCTTTTGCAATACTGAACTTTTTATAGCAACATAAGTAGCTTCTGCTGAAATAATAACTGTTTGAAATATTTGGTTTTTATTTATTTCATTGAACATCGTGTTATTATAAAAACTTAACGTATGTATTAATGTTAAATATTCGAACTTTATTTTAATATTTCTAATATTATATGATGATGAGTTGGTGTCATTCTTTAGCTTTAGCCAGGATTGAACTCTAGCTAGACGAGTAATACCAACCCATCATTATATAATATTAGAAATATAAAAACTTAACTAAATTTAAGATAACCCTGTGCAATAATTAAATTTAATTAAAAAGTTAATGAGGACATAAGATACTTTAAAAATTACTTTGTTCTCTCTATGTGAACTATAAATAAAGTTTGTATTAATATAAGATGTTTTGATAAACGTATTACTTGTTCCAAAAACTTAAGCTAAGCTAAAAAGTAAATGCACACAATTTCATCCAAAGGGGAGATTTCTCTAAACGGGTAAGAATTTAGCATTTCATTTAAACAACCTCCTAATGTAATAACTCAATTCTTCCATAAGTGGACTTAAGCTACTCTTCCATATGTCTACAGATATATTCAAAACAAAGACAAATATTAAAGTTGTTGGTTATAAATTAAAGTTACTTATTAGTTTGTCTCAGGATAATTAGGTTTTATTTTGGAAAGATTTGAAATTTTTTCAAGACATTTTTTCACACTTATTGCTAACATTATTTTTGCTTATTTTCCAAGGTTGTGCTAAATTCTTTCATCAGTCATCAAAAATAGATTTTTCATTAGTTTTCTTAAACATGTTTTAACTAATCATCAAATTTAATTTGATTTTTAGTGCTGGGTCATACAGCACCGAAAAAACCGAGTCGTATGCTGCAAGTGCTGAATTTATGGTCATTATTAAACACCATTTCTATTTATTTTCTTTTACAAGACCTACTGTGGCAACAGCAGCAGAAGAAAAAAGTTCTAATGGTTCTAGTTTGCCAATTTATTATCGCATTAACTGCCTTGCCTTCCCACTCATACCATAACATTTCTGTCCATAAAAAACAAATCAAAGTTTACAAGTAAAGTGTTGTCGATTGTTAGTCCAAGTACCATAAAACTGACAATCATTGCCAGTGGTAAAAATCAAGAATTCATACCTCACTTATCATTAAATTTTTTTGAGCTGACACACATATTTATGGAAGCAATGTTTTTAAACTCAATGCTCTGATTAAAAAGAAAATTAAATGGGTAAAATTTTATGAAAAACAAAAAATTGCAGAAAAAAAATTAAAAACTTATTATAATTTTCAAAATTATTCCAAGTTTCGTGTACTTTTTTTTGCAATCAGAACTTAATACTCGACTTTCATCTTTAAATATTTACAAATTAGAACGTGTGATTGCTGTTTGTACTTATTTTAGAGCTGAAGATAAAAACAATTTAAAATTAAAACTTTTGTATGTGTTAGACTTTAAGCCAACAGATCCAATGAATCTCGAACAATCGTTAACAAAAAGGTGTTGAAAATAACTACAGCTGCTACTTTTGAATCATTACACTAATTATTAGTGATGATTTTATGACCTTTTTTGTAAAGTTAGCATATTAAGTCTTAAAAATTATTATGAAATATATTGAGTTCTTTTTATCATAACGCTAAGCAAATTTTGCAGACTTCATGCAAAAGTAAATATTCCATGAAAGCACATAAATATTATTTCATTACCTGCTGCATAACAAGAACCGTAATATGGCAGTAAAAATTTGTTACCGTTATAACAACGTTTTTTTTTTTTTTTTTTTTTTTTTGTTAAAGCAAAGATTAACTCTCAAGTGTTTTTCTTTGTCCTATATGCTTAATTTTTAGGACAATTGTAATTTTTTACGCGATATTTTCCATAAAAAAATTATATGACTCTTTAATTCTTTTGAGAGACTTTTTTTTACTGACATACGGTTTTATTTCAACTTGATTTGAAATTTATCATGAGTTTCTGCCTGTTAAGAAATTTTAAACTGCAGCCGAAATACCAGAAACAATAACCGAAAAGAGTTGAAGATTCAAAAATATGAAGAATTAAATAACAGAAATGCAAAAACTTAAAGTTATTAAAGATGTTCTACAGAAAAATCGTGCGACATTTTAAAATATTACAGATATTTTAGAAACAAAATACATGGTAAACTCAACAATAACTACAAACCGTTGACAAATTTTTTTAAGCATTTGACTATATATCCCATTGTCTATATACATATATCCTATTATCTATATATATATAAATGTATCGACTAACTTGAGATATGCTGGAACGATTTGACTATTTCTTTTCGTAAGATCTGAAATTTTGATGATTTTTTTAATGCCATGCACATACAAAATAAGCATTGATTTATTTAAAAAACGTGGCGGAACAGATAAGTGGGCGTGGCACTTCCCATAAAAAATAAATATTGCTTTTTGTATAACTTGAGAACGGTAAAAGCTAAAGTTTCTAAATTTGGTACGTTTGATATAATGGTCAATACAAATTATCGGACGAAAATTGGGTGAAATGAGGAAAGTCGCCGTGGTACCTCCCGTGCAAAACGAATATTGATTTTTGTATATCTTGACCATAGTTAAAGCTAAAGTTTCTGAATTTAGTACGAATGACATGATGGTTGATATAAATTATAAGACAAAAAGTGGGCATGGAAAAATGGTTGCGTGTTAGTAAATAGTCTAATCTGCATATTGTCGTCGAAAAGAAAAAAGTACGTATCAACAAACCGGTGAACATTTTTGTCTTCATAGACTGTTATTCATAACGGCTAATTTTAAAAAATTACGATTTTATTACAAAATTATTGCAGAGCAATGTAACTCCATTAGATCTATTAAATACTTAAACTATTTCTTGTTTTCTTCAACGAGATCGTTGCCAACAGTGAAAATATAAAAGATTCTCTGAACAGTAATCTCTGAATGGGATCGTAAAAATAGGATCATCTTCGACGCTCAAGACGCAGAGTTGTTCATTATCACACAAACACATGCTGCTTCGTTTGTACTCATGGATGGTGTAAATATTGAGGAATCGAATACTCTTGATGTGCTTGGAATGAAAATACAGTATGATGTTCCCTGAAATTAACATATTTTTCATGTCTCTAAGGCAGCATTCAAGTGCCTCGAGTTTTTGAAACGGCCTAACGCAGTTTCGGTTAACGCTTCGAAGTGTAATTTGAGGTTTCTCGACCGTGTAAAGGCGAGAGCGTAGAAGCTTATGAAAATTGAAGTAGCGGATCCAATTGTATTGACTCACTCACCATTGACGCAGTGTGGGGTGCGTTACACTGTTCTATCGTTACTACAATGGATTTTGCTCTCACAAGATTAAGGATCTAGTTCCCGAAACTCGCACATTTCTACGTAACATATGTACATCGTCCAGAGCTCATCCATTTGCGGTCGATAGATCAGGAAATCATACAAGGCATTACAGAGAGACTTCGTTTCAGCCGTACGCTTCGTCTATGGAATAAGTCACCTGTTGTCTGTTATAACGTTGGAAAGTTCAAGTCAAATGTTCACAAACACTATTCCATCTTTTATCCCTTCCCTCAAATTATTTTCCTAGTTCTGGTACAATGCACTGGCAATCGCTAAGCCTTGAGTACTGGTTCAAGGTCAAAAAAAAACAAAAAAAAAAAACAAAAAAATACGTTTGCAACCATTTTATGAACAGAGGCGGTATGTCTATTTTTGAAATTGTAGCTTCGGATAGAAACTATGACATATTCTAATATCAGACAGCGAGTTCATTTCACGGAAGCAAACGCAGAGGGCAGAACTCCCACCATCTACCACTCTAAAGAGAGTGTTTCTTTTGTAAAAAAATTAACTAATCAGAAATGCCGAGATAGGGAACGATTCCATCAAAAAATTTTAGGCAACAGCTAAAGCTTGTGCCTGGGTATGTGGATATTTACTCATCCGATGTACTTGATCGTGTTTACTCAGCCCTCCATGCAATGATAATATAATGAATATTTTTACATGCGAATGAAATTGGTCAATGTTGTTAGTATGCCTTTTTTATATATAAGGACCGTCAATGGAGTATTGTGCCTAAAGTTATCACCTATGTGAAAAGTCGCAAACTAACAGAAAATTATGTATGGAACAAAATATCTGCTAAATGGCCGCCGCGACTTCGGCGGCACTCCCCCATCCGATTGTTCAAATTTTCGATAAAGCTGAGGCATAACTGAGGTTCTCTGCCATTAATATGCCGAATTATTTTACCCTTTAGCTCTCCCCCCTGCAAACAGGTTTTGCTTTGGCGTATTCCTAACTTGGGCACTCTGTTTTTCGTTTGACGCGGCAAACAAAACTTTAGGAAGCCGCATGACTTTTTTTTTTATATTGGACCAGTACTCAGGGGATGACCCCTACATATGCAGTGCATTGTACCAGAACTAGGAAAATAGGTTGTGAGGAGGGGGAAAGAGGGAGTAGTGTTTGTGAACATTTGACTTGAACCTTCCAACGTTATAACAGACAGGAAACACGTCTGCAGGCAAATTATTCCACAGACGAAGCGCTCGGCTGAAAAACGAATTCTCTCTGTAATGCGTAGTGCGATTCCCCGGGCGATCGACCACAAATGGATGAGCTCTGGACGATGAGCGCGTGCTACGTAAAAATGTGCGAGTTTCGGGAACAAGATCCCTAATCTCGTCAGAGCAAAATCCATTGTAGTAACGATAGAACAGAGTAACGCACCCTACACTGCGTCGATGCTCCAGTGAGTCAATAGAGTTGGATACCCTACTGTCACCGATGAGCTTCTTCGCCCTCTCCTGCACACGGTCGAGTAACCGCAAAATAGACTTTGAGGCACCGGCCCAAACATGAGAGTTGTATTCCATTTTCGGTCGGATGTAGGTGGTATAAATAGTGAGGAGGTCGGATGGAGTGAAGTAAATCTTACACCGTTTCAAAAAACCAAGACACTTGAATGCTTATGTTGTGTTGGCTTCCGAAGCCCTTACCAAGGTTAAATATTGGCATATCAGCATGGCCCCCGGGTGGAGGTGCCTACCTTGGCTGTAACGTTCTGGCTGTGGTTAAAACCTAAAACGCAGGAAGGGAGTGTTAGTATCTGTGATAATTGTTTAGTGCGTGGCTCTTTTCGGGGACTAACAACCTCCCAAGGCTCTGTTGCCTACACAACAGATACCTGTACTGTGAGAAACCAGTGCAGATGGTTGACGGAAGAGTTGGTTTAAGGGCTGATGCTGCTAGTGGGCTTCGGTCTACCAGCTCATTAAGCCTTGTCTTCCATTGATTGCTGGAAAATTGCATACAGGAGGGATTCTAAGGCCCGAACTCCTCAACAAGAAGTTACTTGTATGACTTCAAACATATGGCAAAAATTGCTACTTGTGTGAGCCTAGCCAGCCACACGGCGGCGCTGGGGAATCGTAAATAATTTACTACGTGGAATTGGTCCATCATCAGATAATGACGTAAAGCCAGGTGCTGATGTATATCTTTTTCACTACCCTTTAGCTTTTGAGTTGTTGCTGGCTTATTGACGTACACCTTTTCTTTCAAATAACCCCAAAGAAAGAAGTTAAATCATGTTGATCTTGGAAGCCAATTGACATCGCCACCACGTGACATAACACCGCCTTTTAATTTATCGCGCAGAAAAGCCATTGTCTCATTAGCTATGTGGCAAGTGGCACCATCCTGTTGCAACCACATATCTTACACTTTTCACGATAGCGAACACCATTCACAGTAACTGTACCGGACACATTTTGGAAAAAATACGGCCCGATGAGTCCGCCAGCCCATAAACCGCACAGAACAGTCCTTCTTTGTGGATGCGCTGAGTTTTTTTTTTTTTTGACAATCACTCCTGGATTGTAGTTTGCCCAAATACGGCAATTATACTTGTTGACGAATGCACGGAAGGTGATTTTCTACAAAAATTTATCATCCACTGTTGCCATTTCTTGCCACCATTCTGACCACGATCGATTGTGTACCTTTCTCATGGTTCAAATTGAATTAGTCTGAAATTGACAAATATCAAACGAAATGCCGAAAAAAACTTAACGGGTGCGGTTTACTTTCAACATCGGTCCTTAAAGTTTAACAACCCGACACAAAAATTCATATTTATTTTGTATGGGAGGTGTCATGTCTACTTTCTTAACCTCACTCACTTTTTTACTGATAGTTTATAGCGATCAGTGTGATATCCCTACTAAATTTTAAAACTTTAGCTATGAACATTGTTAAGATATACAAAAATCCACATTTACAAAAAATTATAAAGTTTAACAAAAATTTAACAAATTAATATTTACATCTCTGGGTACGGAGAATATTAAAATACAAAAATATGTATGTTAATAAATAAAAAATAAATACCTCTAGTTCTGAGACAGCATACGCTGTACAAACAATGAGGCCAATTAACAAAAAATAGAGAATAATTAAATGCTCGGTGGCTGAGTGGTTAAAGCAGCAGATACGTCATGACCCGAGTTCAAATCCCAGTGGGTGCCGATGAGTAGTGTAGCGACTTCGAAACAGCTAGTTGTCCCCCAGCTAAAGATTTGATTATTATTTTGCTTGTCTTCCTCAATCAATAATTATTGATCACAGCAAATTTGTATTGTAAAAAATCCTTCTTAAGAAAAAAACTTAAGAAAGAAAAAACTTGAACTAAAACCCGATGTACATATGTACAAAACAAAAAATTTTTAATTTAAAAATTATAAAGTTCAACAAAAATTTAACAAATTAAGATTTAATTTGTCTTTTAAGCAGTCTGGAGCAAATCAGAAAATCTTACTTTTACGGTGTTTAAGGTGTAAACAAATCAATATTTATTTTGGTTGGCCATGACATTTTATAATTTTTTTTTTCACAACTATCTTCTGAGAACTTTAAACTTTACAAAAAATAAATTGATCAAAGGTCGGCCGTTCTCAAGTTATGCTCTTATATATATTTCGTTATTCTTTAAAATATGTATTAATTTCAGCGCAAAAAAATATTTTTAAAGGTTTCCAAGTCTAATGGTGATGCTGGTAGTTCCTATGAGATGTCAACATATATTGTAGATAGCTAGGAAACGTTAAAAAACTTTGTACACTTTGAATCGGTATAAATATTACTAATTAACTAAGTAAATAAGAATAAACTCAATGTTTTAATATTATTTTCACTTTATTACAACACTTTGTTACTATAATGTTATTTGAAGTTATTATGATAGTGTGTTTACGTAAATCTACTATATTAAAATATCTTATACTTATTGTAGCTAAACATTTTCTAGATCAACCAAAGTTTGGTCTCGTACGGGCTAATCGCTTGATGATTAAGCTATCCCATCCATAACATAACCATATTATGTCATATATATATCTATGTCGAATCACATTTTTGATGGTATGCTTTGAAGAAATAAGAAAAGGGAAACAAAGCGGCAAATTAAAGCATTGTACTCCTGTGTTGTCTTGTCGTTTGTTGTTTTATTTTATACTAGTTTAAAGCACATAAATCAATTTAATTATCTGTACTTTCAAAAAATTGCTTATAATAAAGCCGAAATAAATCACAAAGTTTCTCACGTCTCTTTTCAATGAGATAAAATTTGATAAATTAATAATAATAAAAAAAAACTATTGATGAAAGTCAATTTACACAAATTTAATAAAAAATAATTTACTTAACTTAAAACAGACTAGTGGATGCAACCAGACAACATGTTTTACAATTATTGTTCCTACTCGAACAACAAAATAGAAATTTGTTTTGGCTGCTTTACAATTTTAGTAAAATTTTTTAATTACTAGTAATAAAGTAGGCTGTTTTTCCCTACTACACATTTTTTCTTACAATTTTATATGAATGTTTTTGGTTTGTAAATTAAAAAGAAAGCATGGCATTGCTGTTAATATTTTAATTGTCTTTATTTATTTTTCTATGAAAAATGCATGTGCCCAGGATAATTTTACTCTAAAATTAAAAATATAAATTTTTTTTCATATCTTTTGAGCAAAATTGTTTTGATTTAAAAAAAAATGCGAAGCTTGTTGTTTATTGTTCACAATCCTTTTTTATTGACTTTTTCAAAAACCGCAGATATTTTATTCGAATAAGACTCCCATGGACGATATGTTTTTATCTTTGTATTTTAAGGTGGAATTCCTCATATAATAATTTATGTCTGCTAAAACTGTTAAGAGAAGGCCTAAAAAATCTGTTTCTAAACGTGCATGTAAAGGGTGGTTTAGTCAAAAGCGAACCTTTTTGACATGACACTTCGTTCATGATAGACAATTAGTGTGGAAAAAAATATCAGCCAAATTCTCGCTACGGCTTCGGAAGCATACCTCTATCGGATAGTTCTGAAACATAGCTTAATATATCGAATTGTTTCATCCTTTAACTCCTAAAAAATACAACACCAAAAAACATCAAGATATTGCTAGAATTTACGAACAGTTGTCAACAGTTTGTTTGAATAGGCAAGGAAGTTTATGTGTTTTTGACAAATTTACGCAAAGGAAATGAAATGCTGCTGTGCTTGTATCACTACCGTATTAAAGCTGCCTTGATATAAAACATAACAAACAAAACATACAATTCCAAATTTCATGAGAATCGGATAAGTTTTTTTTTTTAAGTTTTAGCTTTCCTACGAAAAAGGATATAAGACAGGAGCTAATGTCGCATCGATCACTACGAAAATTACTACTCTCGACTTGCTGTGAAGGTGTAGCTAAAATTATAAAAATATTGGTCTTAGCACAATTTTTTCAAAAGTGTATATTTTTCAGAATCAATGCGTTTTATAATAGTGTACGAAATTTCACAACTGTGGTGCCATCGCTATATGGGATCAAAATACTTTGCGATGTGAGATAACACGGCCACTTAATTTCTAGCGTATAAGGTCTATTTTTCTTGGCTATGTGGCAAGTCGCACCATCCCATAGGAGCCATGTATTGTCCAGGTCAGTATCCTCAATTTCAAGCATTCTCAAAGAAGTACGACCCGGAGTCGTCTCCAGTATATAAACCGTACCAAAAAGCCAATCTTTGTAGATGCATCGGAATTTCAGCAATCGTTCTTATTTATTCAAATACGGCAATTCTACTTGTTCACGAGTTCACTGAGGTGAAAGTGTACTTCTCGAAGTGCATGAAATGCATATTGATTTGATTGCCTAATTTACGTAAAAGGCTGTAACAATATTGACGCCTTGGCCAATTGTTTTTTTTTTCATAATTGAATTTGCCCAACACTGTAACAACGAAATGCCAAATTATGTTGAGGCAAAAACTAGACGTTAGACGTGACTTACATTTACGTCTGGCATTGTCTCACTTAATATCAAACACGCACTGATCAAATATGATTAGATGACGCCGAAACTGTTTGCCAAACACGCCACCAAATCATCCAGAGGAGTAATGTCCACAATGATATGATGTGTTAAAACTATTTTAGAAGCGCTTTTGTACATTAAGTATACAAATTACATTATTTATGGCGTACAAAATACGTACATGCGTTTGTTTAGTTTAAAATGTTTTTTATATCAGTTTCGGCTTAGAAGTAATGGTAGAAAGATAGCAAAAATTAAAGTATAGCAGACGTTTTGAAATCGCAAATCTATGTCATACTTTACTGATTACTTCCTTAACACTGGATGCGAGGATAATCTTCTTTCTTTAGTTAGTTTTTAACTCGTTAAACGCATCTTCTTAGTCGCTCTCCCAAACCAAGGTTTGATCTTTCCGTAGAAGTTGACGCAAGGGCGTTAATTTTTTTTTAGCGTTTTTTATTTATTGAATCTTCAAAATGAACTAACAATAAGTATTAAAATCTTAATACCAAATATAAAAATAAAGAAATAAAAAAAAATAAATAAAAATAAAAATGTGCTTTTTACTTAAGTCCTGCCAATGCAAGACAAAAAGTTTTATTATGCGGGAGCAATATCAGTAAAATCACCTACTTAACGCTCCGATGGTGGTAAGGGTACCTATCCCTTCTTCTCAACCGAGTGTGGCCGCCGAAGTTAAGTATATTACGCGCAAGAGGATTTGGATGAAGTTCCAGTTTACTGACATACCTTGTCGCGTACTTAGAAAATTCCTCTTTTACCGGCGAACACTCAGATCTTTATGAATTCGTGAATTTTTTACGTACCACGGAGCTGCAGTAATCGTTCGAAGATTTTGGTTTTGTCGCCTTTGAATTTTTTCAATGTTTCACGCTGAGGCGGTGCCCCATAACTAAATTCCATAGCACCATATAGGCTTTAGAATTGCATTGTATAACAAAAGTTTGCAATCCAACTTCAATGCAGAGTTTCTGCCCATAAGCTCAATGTGAGACTTGAATTCATTATGCTGCGGAATAGGTGAGTTGTTGATGCTGATAGGCAAACATACTTTTTTTTTCGCAGCGCGAATGTAACACGAGTACATTTTTGTTGATTAACTTTGATTTTCCAAAATTTTAGCCATTTCTCTAGTATTGAAATATATTCCTGCAAATTACGTGAAGCTAGTTGATGGTTTTCATGAACACTGCAGAATGCTGTTGAAGTGTGAATACCAGATCTGGTTGGCATGTCAGAAGCGTAAATTAAATATATAAAAGGATCCCAGAATGCTACCTTGGGGAACTCCTCCCTCGATTGGCTGACTTAGGCTTACAAAGTCGCCTTCTCTGATAACAAATTTATGGCCACATAAGTAGCTTTCCAGAAGCTTGTGAGTGTTTGCAGGCAAGTTCAACTTTATTTTGTGCATTAATTCCTCGTGCCACACTTTATCAAAAGCTAGGGAAACATCAATGAATAGAGCTCAGTAATACTTTTTGTACTCAAAAGTCTTTCTTATTACATTAACTGGTCTATGCGTTTGTTCTATGGTGCTGTGTTTAGCCCGAAAGTCGAATTGATGATTACGGATACATCCTACATCATTCAATATCTACTTTAAGGGGATCCTTTCCTGGCTTGGGTACCATAGTTACCATAGACACTTTCCACTCTGCAGGATAATACTCTATGCGCAAAATAGCGTTAAAAATAAAAATTCTTCTAGCCACACGAGGTAACTGTACAAGCATTTTGCCAGTAATTTTATCAAAACCTGGAGCTTTTCCGGAGTTTACTTTATTTGTAACGGTTTCGTTATCTTGAAAATAAAAAGTAGTTAATAGTGGGAACGGTGAAAAGATCCCTCAACCCACGTTTAGGGTTAAACTAGAGTCCATGGATTTTGTCCTAGAAAAAGGTGAAATTCATCCAATTTATAAGCGTTTAGGACCCGATCAATATCTAAACTGCAAAGAATATGGCACATAACAGTGAAAACACATTAAACTATTTCCGTTAAATTTCAATTTAAAACTATTTGAAAAAGATAAGAGTAGGTTTTATTATTGGCAAATTATTTATTTTTTGTGAAAAACGTTTTTAGATTGACTTTTTTAAATAATTTTTTTCAAATTGAAATTGTTTATAAAGAAAAACTAACAAATCCCAATACAAAATTATGTTTTTCATGTTTTATTTTCTGTCCATCCCCAAAAGCATTAATGTTGTCGCTGCCAATATCACAAAAAAATTAAATTTGAAGTAATAAGTAGCGCGCACACATCAAACTATCTTCAAAATTCTGCTGGGTCGTAGCAAAAATCTAAATTATTTTGATTTTATTCAAACTTATATCAAACCACATGTGTGAATTTATTATCACTAATACAAACATAAAATGCCTAGTTTGAAGAAACAGTTTGATGTGACATGCAGCTTAAAGATTTTTATATTGAAATTTCAGGATGGTGTTCTCAATTAATAAAAATTAACAACTCTATTGTTTAATGGTTATTGAAAAAATAAAACTAATTTGTAAACAATATTAAAACGAAAACTATATGACACAAAACTCAGAGAACAAAAAACAATATTATTAATTTTCTAAATATAGCTAGATTAAGTTAATATAGTAAAGCAGAGGTTCCCAACAGTATGGTCAGTCCCATGCATATTGGTCGGTTACTCATTTCGTGATCCTCTCATAATATGCAGGCCAATAGTATACATATATACCCCAGTGGTATAGGGGACTACCTCCGAACGTGTAGATTTGCTAGCAAATTGTGCACTACCACTACCCCAGCTACAATCTACCACACATGTATTTGAGTGGCGAATTTAACACGCGCTTGTTATTGGAGGCGGTGATTGCCACGACTCTACTTTACCTTTAGCAAGCTAAAGGGTTGGCTACAAGTTGCTGCATAAAGTACCAGACTTGAGGTGCAATCCTTATGCTAGTCACTAGCACCTATCAAAAGAACTAGCCCCAGAAAACTGCCACACTCGACACCCTTCTTCGCTGGCGCACTCCCATTATTCTATCCCTTCGCTATCCATATTAAAAGAATCAAGTGTTGTAAACAAGAAAATTACATAAAACTTTTTTATTCGAAATTTTTAAAACAAAACAAATCATTTTAGTTAAAACGCAAATAAACAAAAAATAATTCATAAATATATGTATGTATGTGGTACTTATAAAATAAATTTAATTCCGGTATTGATTATTCGAGCTTGAAGTCACTTTAGTATTTCGATACTCCATTTTATTTCTTTTTCAGCAGATTTTTTCGGAAATACACAAAGAAGAATCAAAATTTTGGATAAATACGAGTACATTAGCATAAATTGCTTACAAACCTGAACTGATACCAAGCTCGAACAATCAATAGCAGAAATTACTTAAAAAAAGGTAAAATAATCATTATTAAAAATAATCTAATTTTTAGTTTTTGCTGCACCCAATCGCTTAGTTGTTATTATTTTCGTTTAAAATTACTTTTGCTCACTTTTTTATTTACACTCTTTTAAATTCAACACTTTCAAAAAAAAAAAAAAAAAACACGTGTTGTTTCTCTAAATTACAAATGTTTGTTTTATCAAAGATAATGTTATGATCCTAAGTTTTTGTTGTTTTAATAACGGGAGCTTTGCATTAATATAATTGCTCTCAGTAACAGACGACATTAAATGCGCCGTAGAAAAATATGTGCGTTGTGCATTACCTAGTGATAGCGTATTAGCTATCAAATAGTGGGTAGGAATTATTAAGGCTACTGATGAATAGGGACAGACACACCTACCACTTCGCTAGCCACATTTGGCAATGGTTTCTGCGTGCACCACAGGGACACTAATCAGGCATAATAGGTGGGCTCACGGGGATGGGTGTGTGTAATTGAGTACTTTATTTTTCATACCAAATTTTTAGGATTTAATTTTAAATCGTATTTTAACTTTAATGTTAATAACCTTATATGAAACAATTATCAAGTAATTAAATAAATACTAATTTTAGAAAATCAAAATGTTTTCATTATTTTGTATTTTCTGGTAAAAAAGATAAAATTTTTTGAGGACAAATGCTGTACTCGTTTCTTCTGTTTTACATTTTAAAGCATTATGAGATCCAATTTGATATTAAAATTTAATAACTAAAGTTAAAGAAGTTCTCTGATTAACTGCACGCTATTTGAAAGTGATTATAATTTTTTTACAAAAGCTTTGCACACATTAAACGATAATTCGTGTCAATGGCTTTTGCATTTTTAGATCTTCTGAATTTCTAATAAATGAGATATGTTAAATATAATCAAATCTCCTCCTCAAATCTTTTATCAGTTATCTATTAGAAAAATATTAATATTTCTTCTTTCATAATATCATAATGATTTCAATGAATGCTCTTCTGTTGAATGATTAAATTTTCTTTGTTAATGAAATATTTTTATAAATTTCCAATGATCGCTTACGATTTATTTTTTATGTTAATTTCATTTATGTTAAAAAAAACAGTAATTTTCTTTTGGTTTTATAAACAACGAAATAAATAAATGCATAAGGTAGACATGAAATAGAAATAGTTTTATCACCTACAAAAAACTGTACGCATGTAAATATGATAGAAATTTCATAATAACAGCTGCTGCGGAGTAACTTGAGAAAAAAAGGCAGCAGTTCATAATTATACGATATCAAAGCGATTACCTGTTTCATGAGTATTGTTTCTTATGAATATCACTGGAGGTCTGTTTTATTTTCTTCTTTTTTATTCAATTTAAAGAAAATAGTTTTCACTTAGAAAATGCACAATAGATGTTTCTGAAAAGAATACAAATGATTTTATACTAAAAAATAACACAATATTTACAATAGATATTGTTTAGCTGTATTAGAGGTTTGTATATGGATTGTTCTATTTTAACTTTTACTTCGTCTATATAAAAAAATTGTATTTTTAAAACCAATTTCTTATTTTAAAAATTTGTTTGTTAAAACCTTTCTTTTTATGCCATTATAAATTTTGCATATTCATATAGATAGCATATATATATATATATATATATATATATATATATATATATATATATATATATATATATATATATATATATATATATATATATATATATATATATATATATATATTATTCATATAAAATCAGGATTTCTTGGCTTTCCAGCAATATAAAATCCTTATTGCTTTAATTTAGTTCCTCTTTTGTTGTAGCAAATAAAACTCTTGGACTTCCGAAGTCCTCATTAATAGGCAGAACGGGGATCAGCAAAGAAGTGGCATTGCAGATCATTCCGACGCTGATCATGGTTGAAGTGCCTACATTTTAGCTAAAACGTTTTGATTGTAGTTTAAACCTAAACTCGCAGAGAGAGTTATTAGTATTCCCTGGTAACTATGGTGCATGCTGCTTTTAGGAGGCTAATAACTTTTGAGGTACTGTCGTCTTGCAATAGATACGTGTAATATAAGGAACCAGATGGTTAGGTTGGTGAGTTGATTAAGGGCTGATGTTCTTAGTGGGCTTTGGCCTACCAACTCATAAAGCTTGGTATTCGATTAGCTGTCTGGAAAATTGCATATAGTAGGAATAAGAAGGCCTGAGCTCTTCAGCAAGGGGGTGGGTCATATAGCTACAAATATATGATAGAAATTGCGAGCTGTGTCAGCCTAGCAAGCTACATGGGGGCGCTGGTGAATCGGAACAATTCACCCCATGGAGTAAGTTCATCATCAGATAAAGCCGTCAAGGCTGATGCTGATGTAAATCTATCATTTACTAATGCCTTTAATATTCAAGCTCTTAACTAATGGTGCTTCTAAGGATTTTTAGCAAAGCTTAAAATAAATTTGCGTATCACGCATATTCGCAGCTATCACAATAAAAATGTTTATTACATTTAGAAAAAATAAAAAATATCAAGGAATTTGTGTTTGATAGTGCCATTATGTCTACGTTCTAAAACCACAAATAGTATAATCTCTATATAAACAGCATATCTGCATATTTAGTTCTATTTCATTTTAAACTTATTTCTTTGGTATTTACATAATTTATCTCCATTAACGCCAAAAAGGTGTTGAAAGAAAAATAAATAACGATATCATCTCATATTTAGTATCTACTTTAAACTCTTAATAAATAAAACTGATATTCTAACTCCAGCATCATGATTTGAATGTGCTTTAGTGTAGCAAAACCCAGTTTTTTTTCTGATACATGTAAATAGCGAGTGTGCGCACAAATGTATTAAATTTCAATTATTTTTTCAATATTTTTATTCTAATTCTGAGATAATCGTTATCAAGAAAATAAGAAAAATAAACAAACAGAGAAAAGTCGATTACATAAAATATAACAGTTGTTTTGCTTTAGTGTATCTGCAGATTCTTTAGCAGAGATTTAAATTTAAAATATTATATCTCACTTAGCTTTGCATATTTCCACTGGCATAGAAATAGTTTAAGAATAGTGGAGAATTATCTTATTGCATTGATAGGGGTTTCGAGTTATGAGTTAAGTATGAAAACAATTTTTCCATTCGTGAAATAAATGAATTTTGTTTTAAAGAAACTCTTCTCAATTTAAAATTGTAATAGTCTTGCAAATATCTTATGATTTTTCCTTCTCTAAAATCTCTTTTCAACCTGTAACAATTACTGCATATTTTCTTTAAAAATCATGTTTATGCATATTTTGTTATGAAACGTATGCATAAAATCTGTTATATGTTCGTAACAATATTTTCCTCTCAAAGCCTCTTCTAACGTCTGGGAATGTTGTTGTGACATGCCTTATAACGTGTTTGTTTTATGTGTTCCAGTTCTTGTGTACATGTTTATATATTGAGTCAGTTGATGGTGTTTGCATTGTTATTGTTGTTGTTTTGTAATATTTTCTTATTATCACTACTGTATTTAATTGGCAAAAGGTTCATAGCAGGTCATATGTTTAATGATTTGAAAAAAAAAACTTTCAATAAAACTTACAGTATTTGAAATAAACATATTCAATAAAAATGAAGCTCTTTGATCTACTGCGAAATAGGTTTTGGTGTCAAATCTAAAGACTTAAGACAAAAACCGTAATTAAATTACGGAAACTTTAATTTAACGTATGAAGATTAACTTATATGTAAGTCAAAACAAAGTCCATGACTCGGTCTTTTTCGAATACAAAAGAACAAATTTAATTTCAATTCTGCATAAATTAAACTATTTGATAATAAATTAAGGTTTTAATTTTTATATTTTAATGAGCTTAAATTTATAATATATTTTAGCTACTAGAGACTTTAAAAAAGTTTGGTGACAAAACAACAACTGGAGTAAAATAAAAAATCTCAGAAAGTACTTTCTTTTATTTCCGAAAAAAGTTAGTTGTATATTAAAAAAGTAAAAGTGTATTTATACACTAATTTAGTATTCCGGTTTTTACATAAAAATTGTGACTGAAAAAAAACAGAAAATAAAAAATAAAAACAATTTTAAAACGCGAAATAGACTTACCATCACTTAAACGAACATATTTCAGAGGCGAAAAAATATGTAGAAATGCGAGCCAAAAGAAATTACACGGGGCAGAACAAACCTTTAACATAAGAAACCACCTTTGTTGGAAGGGTAATATATTTTTTGTTTTTTTGCTTCTGTATCTCCCTAAAAAATAAGTAAACAAATTATAAAATTGAAATAACAAAACGAGTTAACTTAAATAATTATTTTCTTTTTACCTAACTTCAACCAACGCTAGAGAAAAAGTTATTTAGTGTACACTATTCCGGTAAAACCATCGTTCTAATGTTCTGATTGTAGCAAGGGTATATCTCCTTCTCATTAGAGTATGCTGAGCGCAAGATGCTTTGTGTGAAGTTTCAGCTTGCCGATGTCGTTTTTATCGTATTTCGAAAATACATCTTCTACTAACGGAACACATATGTCCGTAATAGGACCGTAATTCGCGAGTCTCTTACATACCATGGAGCTGCAATAATTGTACGGAGAATATTGTTTTAACGTCGTTGAAAGTTTTCAACGTTAGGTGCTGAGACGATATCCTATAATTGTATCCTATAGCACCATATAGGCTTAAGAATCGCATTGTAAAGTAAAAGCTTGCAATCCAACATTTATGTAGAATTAGAATTAGATCCATTTGAGAAACTTTCGAATCCATGTGCAACTTCTCTGTGAGTCGTCGGTCACTTTTAGTACGAAGGTATTTGACTTCAGCGTGTCGCTGAATTGTTTGATTATTAATTTTAATGCAAAGTAGTACGAACATAATATAAGTAAATTTTCAGCAATCTTAAACCAATAAAATGAATGATGTCGTATTTACTGGGGGAGTCTTTTCAGAAAAATAAGATGGCTTTATAGTGCCTTTACGGAAGTTGCTAATGTAGCCGCAGCTATCAATCTAGGAAAGCAAATCATTCTCCTAGCTATGCTGGATGTTAAGAACGCGTTCAATAGCCTTAGATGGCCAGACATTCCGTTGGTATTGGCGGAAAATTTTAGAGAATCTGAATACTTGTTCCGAATCACCTAAAGAACGGGAAGCTTATTTATGATGCGACAGAAGGCCAGAGAAAAATAAAAATAAAAGCAAAAGGATACGTTCCTAAACTTGCCCTATGGAACATTATTTATGATGAAATATTGAGAATTGAAATGCAAGGCGTTTTTTGGACTATGGAGATGACTCACTGCAGTAATTCGAGACAGAGATATACAGGATACCGAGAGCAAACTCAGACAGGTTATAAAAATTACAGAGATATGCTTGGGGCCATATAGACAGCAACTTGCCATCCATAAGACTGAAACAGTGCTTTCGGCCAAGTAACTCATCCCCTTAGAGGTTCATGCTCCTATTGAGAGCTCCGCTCTACTCACTAAGAGAGTGGTGAACTAGAGACTAGTACTCTCAGCCCAGAGAGAATGTGCAACGGGTAAGACAGCTGAATTTAAAAGCTTCTTATCGAATCAAATAACTTTATTATTCTTTATGAGTGCGATATCTAGAGAGACAAAATGAGGATAAAATAGAGAGGCAACGTTTTGAGGACAGCTGCATTGCGAGTAACTTCAGCATACCACACTATAGCTGCAAGCAGTATTGGTCATTGCGGGGATAATCCCAATTTTTAAGAGTATATTATATTAAGAGTATATTATATATATAGGCATTTAAATATGTCTGATTTCAAGGTATGTACGTACAAGACTCGAAGTAGCTTCTTTAGCATCCATTAAATTGCCTACAGACGAGTGTCGTCGTTGCTCATTTATCTGCCTCACAATTTCCTCAGTCGGTGCTAAAGTTGTTCCTTCTTATATCCACTCTACATATATTATATTATATATTTTTTTTTTTTGAGGTTGGGATAAATATTGTATTTTAAACTACCTGTGCCTTGGACAACATTACAGAATTAACTATTCAAAATAATCAAATCATTAAAGTTGGTTGGAATAAAATTTTAAATTTTTTGCATAATTTGGTCTTTATACGACTGCTCGTATAAATGCCCAATTATACATTACAGTGGTTTTGATGAGAAAATACTTTTTGTATGCATTTATATGCGAAGACACTTTCAAACATTCATTTATTTAATCTGTGTATCTGCCTCTAGTGATAACCCGTATAGGCTGTCTGAGATATTAAATAATTTTTTGTTTGTTTTTTCGCACGGTGAATAAAATTTGGGGGATGAGGGATTTATTATCCCGTGAATAAATTCCTTTGGCTTATAATTGGGCAAGGATTTGAGAAATTATAAGGATGCGGTGGAGATATGGAAAAATAACAAAAGAAATTTGTGAAGGAAAAAATGTTCGTTGGGAAAGAACTAAATAAATAAAGAGATGTTTACCGTTGGTGTGTTGGATATAAAGTGCTTTATTTGTTTTTTCATTAAATGCTGCGAAGGCTTTTAGTACAATTTGACATTACACAACTTATGTTAAATTACATTTCATTACAATGTTTATAACATTACATTCGTTTTAGATAACGCAGTTTACAAAAAGCATATTGTGTAGAAAAGAAAAAATTCATTAAATTCAATTGAATAATATTATCAGTTATATAAAATTTCAAAAATTTAGAAGATATATAATTATTGTATAATGTTTATTAAACAAAAAGAAATTCATTATGCTAATTTTAAAATTAAATGTATTTTTCAACGAACTTTTTACCTGCGCGGTGTTCAAATTTTTTATCTCGTTGACAAACTCTTTCAAAAGAAAAATAATATTGAGAATATTGAATTTTTTTTTTTTTGAATGGGCATTTCGCCAGGTCGAAGTCCAAAAATATTTTACTTTTAGGTTCTTGGCATACCTTTTTAGAAGGAAAAAGAGTATTGAAAATCGGTACACAAATGGTGAAGCTACGCAAAAATTCGTTTTGCAGAAAACTTTTTAATTGACAGAATGTCACTTTCATAAAAAAATCGGTACATAATTCACAGAATTATTGAAAAACTATTTTCGAATAATCTTTTTGTGCAACTTTGACCCCTTTTTGTGGTAACATCATTTAGAATAAAAATTATTCTAAGTTGCATCGCTGACTTTAAAATGTTGCACATCGAATTTCGGCTAAATTGCTTCAGTGGTTTGCCTAGTGTTTAGACATGCGAGTAAGAGTTCGAACAACTCAATACGCTCAAATCTTTTACTACCACATTCACATATTTCGCACTCGCAGGTCCACTCATAGCTAAATTTGCATGCGAGTGATTTTTTGGCACTTCTCTGTAATCAAATGTCAAACAAACAAACAGTGTTATCGTGTAAATAATTTTAAGCAAATCGACTTGATCATTACAAAATTAAAAGCCAGGTTTTAGCTAGTTTGTTTGTTAGATGGTATGTTAATTTATTAAAATTAATACTAAATAATATATATATATATATATATATATATATATATATATATATATATATATATATATATATATATATATATATATATATATATATATATATATATATATATATATATATATATATATATATATATATATATATATATATATATATATATATATATATATATATATATATATATATATATATATATATATATATATATATATATATATATATATATATATATATATATATATATATATATATATATATATATATATATATATATATATTAATAATTATGAAGCGTTAATATCAATAAAATACTGATAATAAAAATTAACGCCAACTGTTTCCTAAAAATATTTTCATGTGAAGAACACGGCAACTCCAATTTATAAAGAAAAGATAAATTAAAATAGAAACAAAATGTGTGAAGGAAACAAATTAAAAATGAACTCTCACTCACATGTGTAGACAGAAAAGAAAATTGCAAGAGATTCGAGTTTTTCGAAGAAATTTTCGTTGATAATACGTATATCGCACTCGCATGTGATTACTCGCATGTCTAAATGCAGTGTTAAGCGTGAAAAAGTAATAGACAGACTTACAAAGTTACTTTGATATTTATAGTATTGGTATGGATGATTCAATATACTAAAATAAACAAATTAAAAGCTTCAAAATAGTAAGATTATTCCATAGACCAAAAGTAAGTTTATTCAATTAACATATTTGTCTGTCTATGTACGTTCCTTGTAAACACTTTTTACGTACGTATGTTTATGAAAAAGGGTTTATCATATAGTATTGCAAAAACTATTGTTCTATTCTAAATAAATGTAAATTGAAATATATTTTAAAATGATGGAAATTTGCCGATAGAAATATGAAAATTTCAATATAATTACATCGATAGTGAGTTAGCTTATATAATTTTATAAAATTAAGCCAAAGTATATACTAATGTTGCCACAACAATATTTCAAATTACTTCTTTTTTGTGTGCAGGGCACTAATTTTTACTGTCAAGCTGAAAATAATTTTTTAATTATGTGGGACGTCTGAGCCTGGTTAAAAGAGAATTATCAATTACTGCTGCAAATGTAATAATTGAGTGGCTGTCGCTGTTGCAATGTAACTTTAGTCTCAACATAATGACAATAATGACAAAAGTTAACCATAAAGAGTTTTTAATTGAAAATAAAGAAGACTTCGTTTTGGCGCGCTAGGAATCTCATAAAGAGAATCACGTTTTGATTTCAATTTAATTACCCTCATTTTTAAGTATATATCTTTTAATTAATTACAAATAAACTAGAAAAGGCTAATAAATACCTGTTAAAATGAGACTCTTTGACTCTTTAACGCAGTTTGCTTAAATAAAGTTGTTTTTGAAATAAAACTTTAGTATTTAGAAAATTTCTGTGACATTGATTATTGAATACTCACTAAAAAGAAAACATACGTAAAATTGAAAAAAATCAATTGTATGAAAAGTAAGATATCAGAAAATAAGCAAAAGTCATCAAGATGAAAAATAAAATATTAAGAAGCAATTAAAAATATAAAATAACAACAAACAATTAACAGCCTCCAACAGAATGTACGCAATAAGCCATGTAAGAAAAGTAGAAAACGAATACAAAGTGCACTGCAATAAGAAAAAAGGGCTGGTCATAATTTTAAATTTGTTTTAAATAAATACAAAATAAATAATCTACTTCATATAATAATAAGTTTGAAGATTTAAATTTTTTTTCCTATCGTATTAATAACTACTCGTATGTAATTTTGTTACAAAAACATGTGATTTGTCTTTAAAACCACAATTATTAGTCGTATGATGAGTGAGCAACAAGTGACATTCCCAATAAATACGACTAAAGTAGACAAACCATGCTTTGACGGACAGCATAAAAACACAATTATTTACTTGAAAATGGTGAAAGTAGTTGTGCGTATCAAGAAATTCTAGTCTTGGAAAAATTCTGCTAAAAACACACAAATTAAAAAAAAAACCAAAGCACCAACAACCGCCAGCAAAACAAGAATAATAGAGATATAAAAATACAATTAAAGCTGCCAGAGTTAATTGCACTAAAAACGTTAAACTTCATATACAATTTTGTAAGGAAAATTTGAGACTTGTAGGGAAATATTCTGTATATATTTTTCAAGAAATTTTCAATGTCTTAAGTAAGTAAAGCTTTAAATGGTGTATTTAAACTAATTTAGCAGAAAAATCTATTGCAACAATTTCCGAGATAAGGCAAGATATGTGGAAGGACCACATTCAACTAAAAATAAACCTAATAAAATGTATGTGGAAAGCATCCAGAGGGTTAAAAAAATTCGTTAGAGCTAGGCCACCCTTGCGTACTCCAACTGGGACTGGTATACTAGGTTCGTATTTGAGATGGTGTACGCGGAACTTTGACCGCTGGGTGGGTAACTTTGCTTACAATTGCAAAGTGTTAAGGCCGCGCTAATTGGGTTAGTCTACAAAAACTAGTCTAAAATTATAACATTTGTATGTGAGATAGTGCGAATTAAATCGTTACGAAAATTACAGATACGAGATTTTACATCCCATAAGACTTCCTCATTTTTAGAAATTTATTTAAATAATAAGATTTTTCTTTGAATCAGGGTTGCACTTTTTATTTTTCATTTTACTTCATTGTACAGAAAATATTGCCTTGAGAACCCCTGAGGATGTTGATATACCAATTAAAGATTTTTCTGAAGACCTTAAACTGGCCGTGCAACATGCTACCACTACCCATACGAGTTTCAGAAATGAGAACAATAGAACTTATTCGTCTGAAATTGGGCAACTTTTGTCAGAAAAAAGAAGAGTTAGAAGAGAGTGGCACCTTCGCAGGTCTCCCCAGCTTAAAAGCAGGCTACGAGAGTGCATAACTCAGTTAAGAAATGTGCTTGAAATCCAAAGAATGGCTTCCCTTAAAAATTATCTAGAAGGTCTTGATGGTAGCCCGCAAACCGACTATTCTCTATGGAAAGCGACAAAAGGTCTGAAAAGACCCGTAATAGGTAAGCCACCTTTGCGAACTTCAACTGGCGACTGGGCAAGAAGCGATTCTGTTAATCATTTGAAAAATGTTTTTGCTGCAAATGATACAGTGGATGATGTTGCTGAATTTCCGCCATATGCTGTTAGACCGCCTGTGCCTTTGAGACTTAGTTTTCAAGATGTCGAAAACGTTATAAATAAAGTAAACTCAAAAAAAGCTCCAGGTTTTGACAAAATTACTGCCGAAATGCTTGTACAGTTACCTCGTGTTCCTAGAAGAATTCTTCTTTTCATTTTTAACGCTATTTTGCGCCTAGAATACTATCCCGCAGAGTGGAAGGTGTCTATGGTTACTATGATACCCAAGCCAGGGATGGTTGCCACTGAAGTAGAGTAATATAGACCAATTAGTCTACTGCTAACAATTTCAAAACTTTTCGAAAAATTGTTAATGGCGAAGTTGACTCCAATATTGAATGATGTAGGATGCATCGTTGATCATCAATTTGGTTTTCGGGCTAAGCACAGCACCATAGAACAAACGCATAGACTAGTTAATGTTATAAGAAAGACTTTTGAGGACAAAACGTATTGCTCAGCTCTATTCATTGATGTTTCCCAAGCTTTTGATAAACTGTGTCACGAGGGATTAATGTACAAAATAAAGTTGAACTTGCCTGCAAACACTCACAAGCTTCTGGAAAGCTATTTATGTGGCCGTAAATTTGTCATCAGAGAAGGCCACTTTGTTAGCTCAACTCAGCCAACCGAGGCAGAAGTTCCCCAAGGTAGCATTCTGGGACCCATTTTATATATAATTTACGTCTCGGACATGACAACCAGATCTGGTATTCACACTTCAACTTTTGCAGATGACACAGCATTCTACAGCGTACATGAAAACCATCAAGTAGCTTCGCGAAATTTGCAGGAGTATGTTTCAATATAAGAGATGTGGTTAAATCTTTGGAAAACTAAAGTTAATGAACAAAAGTGTACTACCGTTACATTCACACTGCGTAGACAAACATGTTCAGCTATCCAAATTAACAATTCACCTATTATGCAGCAAAATGAAGTCAAGTACCTTGGTGTTCATCTCGACCGTAGGTTAACGTGGAACACTCACATTGAAGCGAAAGTCACTCAGCTAAAATTAAAAGCAGCGCAATTAAATTGGCTTATGGGCAGAAATTCTACATTGAAATTAGATTGCAAACTTTTGCTATACAACGCAATACTAAACCCTATATAGTGCTACGGAATTCAGTTATGGGACACCGTCTCAGCGTCAAACATTGAAAAAATTCAAAGGCGACAAAACAAAATTCTTTGAACAATTACTGTCTGTGTGTTCCACTGATAAAAGATGATTTTTCAAAGTATGCGAAAAGGTATATCACCAAATTGGAACTTCACTCAAACCCTTTTGCACGAAACATACTTAATTTTGGTGGTCACACTCGGTTGAGAAGAAGGGATACCGTTGCCACCATCAGAGCGTTAAGTAGGTGATTTTACCGATATAATATGCGCATAATAAAACTATGTGCGCATAATAAAACTTTTCAAATTCCAGTGGGTGCTAAAGATTTGATTATTATCTTTCTTGTCTTCTTCATTCAAAATTATTGATCACAGCAGATTTGTATTGTAAAAAATCCTTCTTAAGAAAAAAAGTTAAGAAAGAAAAAATCTGAACTATAACCCGTTGTACAAATGTACAAACCAAAAATTTAATTTAAAATTATAAAAAGTTCATCAAAAATTCAATAAATTTATATTTACATCTCTGGGTACGGAGAATATTAAAATACAAAAATATGTATGTTAATAACTAAAAAGAAATACCGCTAGTTCTGAGACAGCAAACGCTGTACAAACAAGGTGGGCAATTAACAAAATGCATATGTGATTCAATATGAGATGAATATAGATAGAAAATAATTAAATGCTCGGTGGCTTAGTGGTTAAAGCAGTAGATCATGATACGTCATGTCCCGAGTTCAAATCCCAGTGGGTGCTGATGAGTAGTGTAGTGACTACGAAACAGCTAGTTGTCCCCCAGCTAAAGATTTGATTATTATTTTTCTTGTCTTCTTCAATCAAAATTATTGATCACAACAGATTTGTATTGTAAAAAATCCTTCTTAGGAAAAAAACTTAAATAAATTTTGTCTAGCATTGGCTGGACTTGGTTAATTTATTGTGTTTAGTAATAAGATTTGAATACTTATTGTTAGTTCACATTGTGAAGATTCAATAAATAAATAAAAGCTAAAAAAAAAAGTTTACTTCAGGTATGGTGGTACGAAAACAAATTGTAATGGTAGATTAGATTTTCTGATAGTCGCAACAAAAATTATTAGATTTCTGTTTCGCAAAACTCAATCAAAATTTTAAGACTTGTATGATAGTTTGAAAAGCGCTTTAATAAATATATATGTTTTGGTTCAACAAATTGTTATTACAATCTGCAAGATATATCGAAGAGGAAGTTCATGTTTTTTGTTTTTTTATTTGATTCTTCCAATTATCTGATATTTTACAGACTTTTATTTACATTTATCTTATCTTACCATTAAATATATATTGTACATATTATTATTTTAGATATTATTGTTATATGTATGTACATATACATATTATGTATTTAAATATATGAAATAGTATCAATAATTCCGAAATTTGCTCCCTTTAAGTAATACGGTTGATTATAATAAAGTGAAAAATATATAGTTGACAAAAAAATTTTTTAATGCGTCACGACGACAACATTGTTCATCATGGAATCTGATACTTCCTCCTTGTAGGTAATATGAATGATTAAGACAAAGTGAAAATTGTATGGTAGACGAAAAAGTTATAAATTACGTCACTATTGATCATGGATCAAATGACTCAAAATAATAGTAATATTGCTAAACTTTCCAATAATACGGTTGATCATAAGAATAATATATTGTTACCTGAAAGCAACATGATTTTTATAACGGTATAGTTAACAAATACTATAATTGGACTTTAGATAAGAATAACATGGTAGTTTCGATTATTATTATGGCTATGGTGTAAGTTTATCAAACGGATAAGTTCAGATGCAAATAAACAGTCGTAATGCCATCAGACAATCATCAAAGTGATTCCTATATAATAATACGCCTTTTTTTCATTGCTCTATAAAAAAAAAATAAAACAATCAGAAAAAACAGGTTTTATCTTCTAATAGACTGTAGCTATTTCTTTTCCAATATATTTCATATAAAAAAATTCACTTCGTAAAGACAAAACAAAAAAAAAAAAAAAAAAAAAAAAAAAAAAACACTGCTGGCTGTTTTCTAAAAATCGTCTACTGAATCATTTTTAATTTTACCTAGTCTGGCAACTAAACATTAGCTATTGTGGTAAGAGTACTCAAAACAAAAGTCTGCATTGACTGACTAACTAAAAAGCTAAATATTTATGAAATGAAATATTATAGTATACATACATACTAGAAAGAATATCAACAGCACTATTGATGAGAAATGAAAATAATTCTTAAGCCATTAAATATATCAAGTTTTAATTGTAGAAAAAGGAAAAGAAAAATCACTGGTAAAATGCAGAATGCACAAGAGAACATTTATTTTACATAATTTGATAACATTTGGCATTTTTGAGGCTGACATTTGTGTATAAAAATAAGATATATTTAACGTTTTATTAAGATTTTTCTGCTTCCTCAAAATATCATTAAAAATTCTGAATTCGCTTTAATTAAAAGGTAATTAAAATAATATCAATCATAAAATATTATGCCATATTTTAGCATACTCTTTCCAACATTTCGGCCGGTATCTCACGAATAATGTTGGCAATGTTGGCTTCCAGTACGTCAATCGAAGAGGCCTTGTCGCTATAGACATTAGCCTTAACATAGCCCCACAAAAAATAGTCTAGAGGCGTTAAATCGCACGATCTGGGCGGCCAATTGACTGGTCCCAAGCGTGAAATAAACTGTTCACCGAACTCGCCTCTCAATTGGTCCATTGTTTCGCGTGCTGTGTGGCATGTGGCACCGTCTTGTTGAAACCACATGTCATGCAAGTCAAGCTCTTCCATTTTGGGTAAAAAAAAGTTTGTTATCATCGCACGGTAGTGCTCACCATTCACAGTAACGTTGTGATTCGCATCATCTTTAAAGAAATACGGCCCAATGATGCCGCCAGCCCATAATCCGCACCAAACGGTTGTTTTTTGTGGATGCATTGGTAGCTCTTGCAATGCTTCTGGCTGCTCTTCACTCCAAATACGGCAGTTTTGCTTGTCCACATATCCATTCAATCAGAAATGAGCCTCGTCGCTGAACACAATTCTTCGATAAAAAAGTGGATATTCATCTAACTTTTCAAGAGCCCATTCACCAAAAATTTGGCGTTGTGGTAGGTCGTTTGGCTTCAATTCTTGCACCAGCTGTATCTTATAAGGCTTCACACCCAAATCCTTCCGCAAAATTTTCCACGTAGTGGAGTAACAGAGGCCCAATTGCTGCGAACGGCGCCGAATCGATAATTCACGGTCATCACCAACACTGGCCGATACGGCTGCGATATTTTCTTCAGTTCGCACTCTACGTAAGCGTGTTGGTGGTTTAATGTCCAACAATGTAAATTTGGTGCGACATTTTTTTACAATAGCCCGAATAGAAGCCTCAGTAGGTCGATTAAACTGACCATAAAATGGAAGAAGCGCGCGATGAACTTTCTTAACAGAGCACGCATTTTGGTAATAAAATTCAATAATTTGCAATTGTTTGACAGTGACACAAGATACAAAACGTGCGTGAGCTGTCAAAACTAGTGTTGCCAAAAAGATTTTTTTTTTTTTTTTTTTTTTTTTTTTTTTTTTTTTTTTTTTTTAAGCATTTTTTTATTTATTGAATCTTCAAAATGAACTAACAATAAGTATTCAAATCTTAATACTAAATTTAAAATTAAAAAATGTAATTCTTAAGTCCGGCCAATGCTAGACAAAAAGTTTTATTATGCGGGAGCTATTTCGGTAAAATCACCTATTGAGCAATCTGATGGTGGCAGCGGTATCCCTTCTTTTAAGCCGAGTGTGGCCACCAAAATTAAGTATATTGCGAGCAAGAGGGTTTGGATGAAGTTCCAGTTTACTGATATACCTTGTCGCGTACTTAGAAAATTCCTCTTTTACCAGCGGAACACTCAGATCGTTATGAATTCGTGAATTTTTTACGTACCATGGAGCTGCAGTAATCGTTCGTAGAATTTTGTTTTGTCGCCTTTGGATTTTTTCAATGTTTGACGCTGAGGCGGTGCCCCATAACTGAATTCCGTAGCACCATATAGGCTTTAGTATTGCGTTGTATAACAAAAGTTTGCAATCTAATTTCAGTGTCGAATTTCTGCCCATAAGCCAATTTAGCTGCGCTGCTTTTAGTTTTAACTGAGTGACCTTTGCTTCAATGTGAGACTTCCATGTTAGCCTACGGTCCAGGTGAATACCAAGGTACTTAACTTCGTTGTGCTGCGGAATAGGTGAGTTGTTAATTTGGATAGGCGGACATGTTTGCCTACACAGTGTGAATGCAACATGAGTACATTTCCGTTCATTAACTTTGATTTTCCAAAGTTTTAGCCATTTCTCTAATATTGAAGTATATTCCTGTAAATTTCGTGATGCTAAATGGTGGTTTTCATGAACACTCAAAAACGCTGTGTCATCTGCAAAGGTAGAAGTATGGAGTCCAGATGTCGTTGGCATGTCAGAGGCGTAAATCAAATATAAAGTAGGCCCCAGTATGCTGCCTTGGGGAACTCCTGCCTTGATTGGCTGAGTTGGGCTAATAAAGTCGCCTTCTCTGATAACAAACTTCCGCCCGTATAAGTAGCTTTCCAGAAGCTTGTGTGTATTTGCAGGCAAGTTTAGCTTTATTTTGTGCATTAAGCCGTCGTGCCACACTTTATCAAACGCTTGAGAAATATCAATGAAAAGAGCTGAGCAGTACTTCTTCGCCTCAAAGGTTTGTCTTATGACATTGACTAGTCTGTGCGTTTGTTCTATGGTGCTATGCTTAGCCCGAAAGCCAAATTGATGATCAGGGATGCATCCCACATTGTTCAATATTGGACTCAACTTCGCCATTAACAATTTTTCGAATAGTTTTGAAATTGTTGGTAAAAGACTTATTGGTCTATATGATTCTACCTTAGTCAGATCCTTCCCTGGCTTGGGTATCATAGTAATCATTGAGACCTTCCACTCTGCAGGATAATACTCAAGGCGTAAAATGGCGTTAAAAATAAAAAGTAGAACCCTTCTAGCTACACGAGGTAACTGTTCAAGCATTTTACCAGTAATTTGATCAATGCCTGGAGCTTTCCTGGGGTTTGTATTACCGATAACGTTTTCGACATCTTGAAAATTAAATCTCAAAGACACAGGAGGTCTAACAACATATGGTGGTAATTCCGCTGTTTTATTCTCTGAATCATTTGTGATAAAAACGTTTCGCAAATGATCGACATACAACATTCCCTTTTCAGAATCGCTTCTTGCCCAGTCGCCAGTTGAATTTCGCAAAGGTGGCTTACCTATTACGGGTCTTTTTAAACCTTTTGTCGCTTTCCACAAAGAATAATCAGATTGAGGGGTACCATCAAGGCTTTCCAAATATGTTTTAAGGGAAGCCATTCTATGGACTTCAAGCAGATTTCTTAGCTGAGTTATGCATTCCCGTAGCCTAGTTTTAAGCTGGGGCGACCTGCGAAGTTGCCACTCTCTTCTGACTCTTCTTTTTTCTGACAGAAGTTGCTCAATTTCAGATGAATAAGTTCTATTGTTCTCATTTCTAGGTCTTAAATGACTAGTGGTAGCATGCTGTACGGCCAGTTTGAGGTTTTCAGAAAAATTGTTAATTGACCCATCAATATCCTCAGGCGTTCTCAAGGCGATATTTTCAGTACAATGTGTGCTCAAAAATTTTTTGTACTTTAACCAATTAACTCTATTGACAGTCAACGGTGAGCCAATCTCTTGGGGGAACGAAACAGAGATTATAGTGGGAGAGTGATCTGATGACAAATCTAATGAAGGCTCCACTTGCATCCACTCTAAAGGAAAATTTTTCGCAACTCCAAAATCTATAACGTCTGGGATCTTTCGTCGGTCTGTCGGCCAATAAGTGGGGTGTCCGCTTGAAACCACATCTAAGCCCATTTTGGAAACGGTGTCAAAAAGCACACGGCCTTTCGAGGTAATTAAGCGTGATCCCCAAAAAGTGTGTTTAGCGTTATAGTCGCCAGCCGCTAAAAATCGAGGCCCAAGTGATTTGAAAAAATTTGAATATTGGCTTTCTGTTATTGAAAATCGGGGCGGTGAGTAAATCGAGGAAATAACGATTTTTTCATGAAAATATTCAATGCATATATTAGTTGCTTGGAGATACTCCTCACATGTCTCGTTCATTAAATAATGCTTAGTTCTGGATTTTATTAGAATTGCGGATCCTCCGCAAGATCTTCCGCGGGGATCTTTAGTGTCATATAATGCGTACCCATTAATTTTGAAATAACTGTTGGTTGTCAAATGGGTTTCAGCAATCAACATTATATCGATTTGCTTTTCCATAAGGAAGTGCTCAAGTTCAGTTTTTTGTTGGCGAATGCCGTTTGCGTTCCAGAAACATATTTTCAACCAATTCATTTTTTTAAAATTGCCTGCAAAATAGTGGATTGCATTTTCAGCATTTCCTGCATCATGTTCGTCATGGAAACCGTAAATGTATTTATAGATTGAACAAGAGTCTGCAGAGTTGCCTCAAGATTGCTAAAATTTTGGTCGGAGTTTTGAGGCTTGGGCTCCTGATTCAAGTTTGGTTTATCGGATTTTACCACATTCGCATAAGAAATTTGTTGGGGGTTTTGCACGTGTATATGGCTGGTTGGCTGGCGTACCTGAGGGAAATTGGTTGTAGAAATGGTGTTTGACTGCTGGGGTGGCATATTTAAAATTGATGGCCTATTTGTCATTGATCTCTTGAAGTGAGTATAGACAGGACAACCCCTGTAGTTTGCAGTGTGGTTACCTCCACAATTACTGCATTTTTTAACGCTCGCGTCAGTCTTAGGTTTTTTGCACTGTGATGTACCGTGAAGTTCACCACACACAACGCAAACTGCGGGCAACTTACAATAGGCCTTAGTATGGCCAAATTCTTGGCAGTTTAGGCATTGGACGGGCCCTAAACGCTTATGAGGCTCCTCAACGGTAACCTTACGATGCAAAAGATATTTGAGGTTATAAATTGGATGCACTTCATTCTTTTTCAGGAGAACATCTCTAGGTTCCAATTCAACCCTAAACATGGGTTGAGGAATTTTTTCACGGTTTCTAATATTAACCACATTTTTAATTTTGAAGCCATTGTCTTCTAGTCCGGTTTTGACCTCATTCGTGTCAACAAAAGGGTCAATACCTTTTATAACGACCTGAATACCTTTGGCACTTTTAAGCTGATATGTGTAAAATGATCGCTTCTCCTTCTCTAGAACGTCAGACAACTTTCGGTATTCATTTTCACTGTTTACCTGGATTTTTGTTTCATTTATGCCGCCGTGCTTAACCGATGTTACGTTAAAAGTGTCTTTGCCGATTGCCGCAATAAGTTGCTTTACCAGGTCACTAGAGGTAGGCTCTCGCAAATATATTGGTGGCGGCTTAAAGGTTTTTTTAATAGCAAAAAAATCACTCGTTACAAGTGACAATATTATTTGACAATTTAACAAATTTTGACATTCAAACCGTTGAGTTTTTTATTCGCTATATTAGCTTCTAACACTGATACCAATAAAAAATTATAAATAGCTTGTTTTCTGTGTTTCCCAGCTATCTATATGTCGACATTTCATAGGAGCTACCCTAATCCAAAGTCTACTGATGAATTTTTGTTCTCTGCTTTTCGATACTTCCAAAAAGAAAATCGTAGCAACCAATGGTTGTTCATTTGATTGAAAGGTGTAAAGAAACGTGTATAAATGAAAAAGCTTGTTTTTTTGTGTTTTGACAGATATTATTACAGCATTTTTCTTTTTAAATTGTTGGGATGTAAAGTTGAATGTTTGGGAATATCTTTCTAAAATTTCCAAGGTCTAGTGATGATTAGAGTAGCTCCTATGAAATGTCGACATATAGATAGCTGGAAAACATAGAAAACAAGTTATTTATAATATTTTATTGGTAAATTTTGATATTGTTTAAAGTTACAGAACTCGCACCCTGATCTCTATCTCTTACAGGATTTGAGAATATTGTGAGTGCATTTTATTGCTTACCCACTTTTTATTAAAATTTAATGCGCTATAATATTGTTATTCAATTTCTCAAAGAAAATTATGCAGATACTTGAAAGAAACATCGGCACGACGAATTGCCAATAGCAGTATATAAAGTTCAATATAAAAAAGAGAAAAAATTATATAACTCACATTAACAATTTGATGCAGTAAAGAAATATAATGCTCATAGATCAACTTCGATGTACCAAACAAATAATAAGAGTTTCATTAATTGAATCAAGGATCTACTCGCAAGTGGTCGTTTGTGTCAAGTAGTTGGGTTAGCTCAGATTGCATGAACTCCAATAATTGGTCGAAATCATTGATGATAAATTTATGACCCACAGTCAATAAGAAATAATTTTGGCTTTCTTATAATTCAGAAATTATTACATTTATTTATCTCTTCATTTATATATTTAAAAATCAACAGTCAATGCCTATTAGGAATTCTTACAGATTAACATAATGGTATTCAAGTAAGTGAATATATCCAAACATAATTATTAGGAATCAAGAAAAAGAATAATATTAAGATTTATTACATTCATACATAAAGAAAAATCAACACATGATACAAATTATTATACTGGCGACATGCACTGAACCGAAAACGTACCTAAATACTTCAAAATGGGGTGTAAACTTGAAGAAATGTACACTCAGAAAAGTATGTACGTAAAATTAACTGAAATTGCATTTTAAAAGAAATGAAAGTTCAGTTAAAAACCGGTCTACTAACATTTCATTTAAATTTAAATGCAGATTCATTTAATTTTTAACAGTAAAAATATAACTGATTTAAAACCGTAAAAAATACGGATTTTTTCTTTTATAATGGTTGATTTAACTATCAAAAAAACAATTTACATATCCCATAAAAACAAAAGCTTTTTTCCTTTATTTCTCTGACACATACTGTAATTTATTTAACTGCAGATTCTGTAGAAACAATAGACTGATTATTTTATTTTAACTGTCCGAAATTTAAATGCAGATTCCATAAAAACAAAAAGATTTTCCTTTATTTACTGTTTTAGTTTTACTATCACATATTTAAATAGAATTTCCGTAAAATCAAATGATTTTTCCCTTATTTCTCCGAATTCTATCATTGAATTTTTAAATGCAGATTCCGTAAAAAGCAAGAGATTTTTCCTTTATTTTTCCTAATTTTACTTTCCCTTTAACCCTTTAAAATTAAACACAGATTTTGTAAAACGGTATGATTTTTTCTTTTATTTAAAAGTATTTTTATATACATATTTACTTACAAATATATATAATAATAATCGTATTTATGTATAATAAAAAAAATAATAAATTCATATTTATTAAACATAAAATTAAATAATTTTTAATTCAGAGAGTTAAACATATGTATTTCTTAAAAATATAATTTACAACACATGTTTTAATTAAAATGAAATTAAATAAGTTTTGTTATTAAAGAGTACTATTTAAGGTATATGTATATGTTATAGTAATATGTACTTTCTATTTATAAATTAACAAAATTATATTCATTTTTGCGAGTCGAAATATAGTGATAACCCACGCAATGAATTACCTGCATTGTCGCCTTTTAAATTAATATTAAACAGAGTTTTTTGAACAAATAACCAAAAATTTTTACATTTAGTATTATATTCTAAGTTGAAAATTTGGTAAATTTTAAAACATAAGGCTAAAGCCGCTGCTACCGTATCTATTTTATAAATTAGTTGATCTAATATTACAAATATTTCCTGAATATCAAAAACGTTTTTCTTAATTAGCAGAAACGGAGAGTGCCCGGAATATAAATTCAGCTGTACATCATTTTCGATGAATTTCATTGTTGCAATTTGAGATTCGGCAATTGTGGACTTCCCGATTTCTTTGGATATTTTCTCGGGCTTCAAAATTCCATGCAACACATATATAAAAATTGCATCTTTTGAATCTTAAAATAAAAAAATAATACAATTGAATTACTTCGGTGAAAACACAATTTTTCTGTATACAAAGAGTTTTTAATTCACCCTAATATAACATACTACATATATTATTAAATACAAATCACAATATGAAACTCAATGGGATAAAAGAACAAAACTTTGAAATAATTTTTTTTATATTACTGCCAGTTTCACAAGAAAGCGTTTTTTCGCATAAATTTAATTTCTTTATTGTAAAACCAGCCTTTAATATATTTGAAAATATCTACATTGCGTACTTACTTTGATTTAATGTTGACCATTTGTCCTTTGCATCGTTCCATACTGCCTTTAATTTTGCATCCTTGAGATTCATATTGATGTACGCTGGCAAAATGACGTTTAGTTTTGTCCAATTTAAAAAAAAAATGCTGTTTTTTCGGGGTATAGCCCATTAAAATCAATTGAGATCTATTATAATAAAATAAAGATTCATTGTACTCACAAAATTGCCAATTATGGGAATCATACTTACCAAATCTGCTCCAAAAGTCTGTTTATATGCAGGCCAATTTTCAACAATATTTGCAATATTTGGATGTGTGCATTCTATTAACTCTTTCATGCGGTAGTTGACAGATTGTTTCCAATGTTGACAGGTTTCTTCCTTGTCGGCAAAGTTATATTTTAGGAAAGACTTTGCTCTCGATACATCTTCGTCTAGAAAATAAAAGCATGTAATTATATGTACATAAGTGCAGAATCATTCAAATTAGCAAAATTATTTGCTGAAGTGCTGCACGAATCTGTATTTTTACTTTCCGTAACATTAAAAAAATCTTTGTAGGGAGTTGCATCTATTCTATCTACTTTTTTTGGGGAGGTAGAAGGGGTGTTTAAACACACACTGATTTTTTCACTATTGAAGTGGGCATTTTTCATGTGCCTTCTAAAAGCTTCTAAAGATTGAAAAGACTTATTTTGGCATTCTACACAAGTAAAATAGCTAAACTTTGAAATATAGTGAATTTTTAAATGATTGAAAAATTCCTTGTGACACTTGAACAACTTTTTGCACACAAAACATTCTGCCATATTTTAATATATTAAAGAACATACACAAATATATCTATAAGTATGTATGCATATGTTATTTTAAACTAAAAAAAGAAACGTATGCACATATGTATATATTTAAATTTAAATACTTTTTTGTTTTTAATTTTAAATTCACTCACCTCTTACACTTTTTTTATTATTTTATTATTTTAATTGCTTCTAAATATTTTGAAAAAAAAAAACGGTTTTTTCTGATTTGTTACCACACTATTCACCAACTTTTTTTTTATACAACTGACGTTTTAAACAACGTTGACTACTTTTAAATTTAAACAAAAAAACACTTGGTTTCGTAAAGAAATGATTGCTTTATTCATATACATACATATTATTAAACAACTGACAATTTTAAATGTAACTGAAAATCACAGAAATACAGTTATTTTTTTAAATAAATGGGCGAATCAGTTAAAACTAAAATTTCTTTGTATTTTGAAAGATTATTCATTTAAAAATAACTGCACGGACTACTTCCTCAATAAACTACAGTCAGTTACTGTAAAAATATTCTGAGTGTAGGTTATTTACAACCTACAAAATATTTTGTTCAAATTTACTCGGAATGTCAACTATTGTAATTTATTTAACTAAAATAAAATAAAGAAATTGTTTTATTTCTACAGGTATTTATTCAATAACACATTCCTTTAGTTCAATAGAAAAATATTATTCAGGTTCAATAAAATAAATTAATTGAATATAGAAAAAATTATTCAATTTATTTGTTGACAAAATTTAGTCAAATAAACGAATTTTTTATTCAAACTGCAACTTTCAGGATGTAAATTTGAATATTTATGTGTTTTTTTGCCTTACTTTTAGTTACTACTGTTTTAACTAAATTTTTACTGATTCAACAAAATTTTGGCTACATTTTGAACAAATCTTTTTTGAAATGTACAAATTTATATTTTTAACAAAACCCATTGGAATTGAATCAAATAATATTTGTTTATTTAAATAAATTTTGTTCCGATTTGAAAAATAATCTTTTGATTTGAATATTTATTTTTGGTTAATAATACCGACGAAATTTGGTTCAGTGTAACCTTGTAAAAGGAACAGCAGCAGCATCATTTTCTCTTCAAAACGAGTTATGCGACAGGGAATATTGAAACTAATAGAATTTACTAAAAATTCATAGCAGATATTACCATTGGCAAGGTCAATCATAAAAGACATATTAAACAATGATAACCTGCTAGTATAGAAAGGAAGATTCGTTGAATAATTCTAACGAAGACCACGTAAACAGAACAGTAAGAATTGTTGTTATGCGTGGTATAATTTAGAATAACAACAAAAATTGTTGTAAGATTACATTTAAAAATTACATTTCAGAAAGCTTAGGTCAAGAGGCAAAACTGGTGTCCAGCTAGCTCAGCATATGGTATGATTGGTTCTTAACCCAGTTCCCTAACGCATAAACATATAAAAAAAATACTCTTTTGCCTCTAACTACCACAGAGTATAAAAAGACATACATACAAGTACGTATGTAGAGCAAAAAAAAAAATCCTTGAAATAATTATTGAAAATTAGTATTAGCTGGCTGTTATGCTAAAAATGGTACCTTGTCCCACCCACTGACGAACCTAAGGTCAGTTACCATTACAGAATGTGTACCAGGAAATGTATTTCTGTCCCTAAATTTAACATGACTACTTACTTTACTTGAAACATTTTATATTGGTCATCCTTCCCCTTCTAATAATAAGTCAGTATTTCATATTTGTAATTTACAAAACCAATGCACTTATTTTTATTACAACAATTGCAAAGCGGAAAAAAAAGATAAATGACCTAACATTAATTGATCTTAAACTATGTTTAACGAAAATTAAGAGAGAGATAACTTAAGAGGGATATGTACATACTTTATGAATGAAATTGAGCTTTTTATATTGATCAAATTAATCCACGATAAGATACATATATAAAGATTATATATGTAAGTAAGTATGTATATATATTAATAACATATATAACTACAAAACAAAGTTACGTTTTTCTGTGTTTACTCACAATTCATTCATGCTTACTCCTTTTTCATCTCATCGACTGTAGGGCCCAGCAATCAGTTCGCGATGATGAGTTGTCACTTTGTTTTTGGTTTATTTCTTTTTCTTGTTTTGGAAAAAAAAAACTGTGTTTTGTAATTAGTATGTATGAATGATGAATATAAATAAATTTAATGATAATAGTTACACTCGTAAAAAAAATGTTCGTACTAAATAATTTACATCATATAGACGATCACTTATAATTATAATACTTTATTTTTCAGGGTGATTTTAGACAAATTTAAAAGCATTATAATAGTAGCTTATGCATTCCGTATTAATTTCAATTCTCTTGTAATTTTACTTTTAGACTTGATTTTTAGGTTTTAATGCTTTTAAACTTTTAGAATACTATAATTTTTAATAAAGAAAATAATGTGGGTGAAAATTTGATTTAAAACTTCATTATTATTTCATTTTTGATTAATTAGAACCCTGCATTTTAGGTTAGGTTTTTACAGCGCATGCGTGTATATAATACTAATGATTTTTCAATTTCAAACGATTTGCACAGATTTAATAAAGTAACATTTTAGACTTGCAACAATTTTAATATTTTCAGCTATTTTATGATATATATATATATATATATATATATATATATATATATATATATATATATATATATATATATATATATATATATATATATATATATATATATATATATATATATATATATATATATATATATATATATTATTTTATGTCGCTTTTTTTTTTACGTCAACTCACTACGTCAAATAGTTTAGAGGTTAAGATCGACTACAGCATATCTTCCTAATGTGTTTGACATCGTTGGAAATACGGCAAAAAAAATCCTTACTTCTACTCGTATAGCCATCTCAATACTTTCGCAACAGAATTGTATGTTTGGAAAAGAATAGTGGTCGTTGGACAAATGTATTCTATTTAATTTCCTTTGCAGGAATTTAAATATAATTCTTCTTTTTAATTTAAAAATTTAAGACTTATTGCAGGCCACAACTTGTTGCTAGTAATGTTACTTTGGTAATGACTCTTAATATTAGCAGTATCCATTATTCACACTTTTAGCAACGGTTTTCTTTCTTAATTTATATTTTAAGCAAAAGAACGAATCTTAAATGCAATTTAATCGTTAGTCAGAAGAAGAAAAAAATACGTAACATAGTAATTAGCTAACAGGATTTTTTTTTTCTTATTGCCTTTTTATTGATTACCATATATGGTAATAAAAAAAATAGTTAATAATTGAGTACATATTTTCTCAGCACTTGTACTTCCACTAGTAAGAAAAAAAATATATATCATGCTATAATATGAGAAGTAATTCCTATGTAATGATCTGGTTTTAGCCAACTATTTATAACATGAAAGAGGAAAAATCGTAACATTGTTTTTGTACGGATTCCATATGATCTTTATGCGTATCCCATATAGTCGAACCATATTCTAAAATAGGTCTGACTTGAGACATATTCTGCAGCTTCGTAATATATGGATCTGAAAATTCTCTAGTCCATCATTTAACGAAGGCAAGAGCTGGCTTGGCTTTATTTTCAGCCGATGTTATGTGTGGAACAAAGTTTACTTTAGAGTCCGGTACAACTCCTAAATTCGGAAATAAGTCAACTAGCTCTTACTGATAATGTCCCAGCGATTAATAATTAGATTCAATTCATATTATCCTTACCCTATACCAAGAAATTATTGAGATCACGTTAGAAAAATTTATGGCATTGGGAAGGTCATTGAGAAAGAACGAAAATTGAAGATGACCAAGATGACTGCTTTGTGGAACGCCACACGAAACATATATATAACTAGATGTGCTATTTTTTAGGCGAATTGTTTGCTTTCGCGCAATTAAATATGATTCTAACCATTTCAAATAAGTACCAGATACTCCCATTTAATCTAATTTGGTTAGAAGAAGTCTATGGTTTATTTCGCTTATAAAAGCTTTACTAAAGTCTGTATCAAATGCGTCCATTTGCTTCTTTTATGTGTTAAAGCAATATTAAATAACGCAGTAAAATAATAATAATTTCATTGTTGATAAAAACAATTTTAAATTAACACGGGTTTCATTGATATTACTTCGATTTTGTTCTGTTTTAATATATTGACATAAAAAACTTTCACTATTGCGCCCTTCTTTCAATTATTCTCAATATTTTTTCAGTTATTTTCTTACTTATATATTTTAACATTTTTTCATATATTTGAGCGATTTTCCATTTACACAATTTTTCCGATTTTAGGTATTTTAGCTTCGTAATAATTCTTTTATTGAGCTTTTATTTACGTGATTAAATAATTTTGCTGAAGTTAAAAATTTGGTTTCTCCAACTAAACGTATCGCAATTTTTATTGCATGTGACAGAATTAGGACGTTATAAGTCCATATTGTTTTCTTTCTTCAAAAATCAAACTAAAAGCGAATCCCAGAATATTAATTGATTTTCTTAAAAATATAAATTTCAAAAGATGCGTGCTGTACCTTTCATTTTTCCACTGCGCATATTTTAAGTTTTAACACTTAAAATGCAAGAATTGAGGCTAAAATATATTTTATGCCTACCAATATAAGAAGAAATGATGATGACCATTATATGCGATAAACATCACCAACATCATCATAGCCGAATCATAAAAGCAATAAACAAAAATTAAGGTCACAAACCTGTGATATGAATCCTTTCACATTATGAAATCCATAAAAACAAAAGACACACAAAAAAATCGTAAAGCATGCTTTATACATATATATACGAGTACATATGTATGTATATTTTCTTCTTTATAACCAAAATGAACAAGCAGGTTCAATCATAAGAATATTTGGGGGTTTGCTTGAAAATTAAGTAATTTTATTTAATTTCTGTAATAATGCTTTAATAAAAGTTTGCCTGACAAGCCAAACCTTTGGCCTACAAACAAAACAAAGATCCCATAAGTTTTTTTTTGTGGTTCTGGGCCCAGGAGAACAGCCAAGCTAATATATATAATAATTTCAACAAACTTTGACCAATAGAGTCTTGTTAAATTTAGCACCTACTGGTTTTCTTGACTGGCTTGAGTAGCATTAAATTTGATTTTGGTGCATGACATTACATTTGATTATGGTGACTGTAAATGTTCTAAAGCTGTCTTAAATTTATGTACTCGTACATGTTTTTCTTGTTACAACAGATTTTATTTTTCAGTTAAAGGGAGAACTTAAAGAAAAAAGTCTTTTAATGTAAGCAAGTTTTTGATGTTTGAAGGGTCATTTAGTTATTTTTATGTTTTCTTTTGAAAAGAAATTTTGAATAAAATGAAATACAATTATCAGAAAGATGGAATGAGGTGTTTGGGCACCAAAAAAAAATGTTTTCGCATTGTTTATATAAGCTCTAAAGTGTCCCACTGAACGCGTTCAAGCAACAAACAGCACAGAGTTCAGAGATGCTGAGAAGTAATTTTGCAAAAGGCCCAAAGTCAGCTGAGAATTGTACAATATGTACTAATATCTGAATGTTAACTAGTGTTTATCGATCGGAGTTTTTAAACAAAGTAATACTTATTTTTAAGGAATAAAAGCATCTCTGCTCTGCTTTATTACAGCATTACCGAGGTAGCAGGCTGATTTAACACAGCCAAACAAAAAGAATTGTTTATCATTCGCAATTGATAGTGATAGGCTGGTATAAAAGACCTAGTCTCGGTGAAACCCACACATAAACGTCACTTAGCCAACCAATTGCTCCTTTTATCATGACTAATAAAGAAAACATTATCTTGGACCAATACTCAGGGAATGACCCCTATATGTTGAGTGCATTGTACCAGACTAAGAAAACCGGTTGTGAAGAGGATAGAGTAGTGTTTATGAATATTTGGCTTGAACTTTTCACTGGGTAATCGACCACATATATATGAGCCCTAGACGACGACCGCGTGTTGCGTTAAAATACATGTGTATATATATGAGTATCGCACTCCATACTGCGACGATGATCCAGTGAGTCAATAGAGTTGTACACCCTACTGTTACCGATAAACTTCTACGCCCTCTCCTGCACACGGTCGGGTGACCCCAAAATAGACTTTGAGGCACCGCCCCAAACATGAGATTTATACTTCATTTGTGGTCGGATATAGGTGGTATAAATAGAAAGGAGATCGGACGGAGTGGAGTACTTCTTACACCATTTCAGAAAACTGAGACACTTGAGTCTGTCTTTAGAGAGCATGAATAAAAATGTAAACATTATTGGTATACACTACTTATTTCGTTTTGCTTTTATAAAATTCAGACATTTTGTACCACTTAAAATTCATCTAGCACATGATTATGTACTTTAAGAATAACCAATATAAAATTTTCTGCAATGAGCTCTAATTCAACATTTTCAAGCCTAGTTTTTGGGAAAGTGGAAAACGAAAACGGTACTTTTTGCAGAAGGTATAATTTTTGGGCCGTGATGAAATATTACCAAAATCCAAGTTCGCTCTTTTATTTTTACTCATATAAATTTTGAATAAAAGCATTTAAATAAATTTTGTGTTATTAGGAAAATGTAGAGAGTGACTGAAAAGAAGTTTATTCTATTTGAACAAATTTTTCCAAATTCAAAAGTATTTCACGAAGCTGGAACATTAAATCACTCAAAAAACTTATTGCATTGGTTAACGCACAGCATTCTGCATTTCTGAAATAGTTGAACTATGTTTACGGTTTAGTGTTGGCTTAAAACATGATATAATAAGTACAACAGTACAACATTAAAAACAACAGCTATGATGTTTGTCTTTTTTTATTCACTACATGGGCTGAAAAGTCCCAGGCCTAACACATAGATGGCGCTAGTTTTATTGCAGTCACTTTTTTTCAGTTAATACTAACCTCCAAAAGAGAGCTGTTAAAATTGCATATTACTCTATTCATTAAGTACTGAGTTATTGTGCTAAGAGTGATGCTAGTTTTCTTATTTTCAAATCAATGAATCAAAAACAATTTCGTGTTTTAATTTTACACTGCTCCTTGATGGGGAAAATATCGTTCCAGCGAAGCAGTGGCTTGAAAAGTATTATGGGTACTCCGCTACTGTTACTTAAAGATGTTGAAAGAGTTTTTCTTTGCAGAATTACGCCGGAAGATAATCAATCCCTTTCAACTCTGTTTAGTTTCTACTAGATGGGGCAGCTTGCCACATAGCCACACCTGTTATGACAGAATTGAGGAAAATATTTCCCAATAAACTGATTTCCACATTCCGCTGGCTTCCCAGGTCTCCTGACATTTTGTTGTGGGGTTATTGCAAACAAGAAGTTTACAAAAGAACTCCAACAAATTTGGATGATTTAAAGCAGTCAATTCGAACGGTAAAGGCCGTTGCACATAGAATCCGTCGTAGGTTATACGATGCCTTTTTCAACTAATAACTAAGCTAAAATACATATAGTCTTTTGAGCTTTGTCACATTCCGTGCTTCTCCACCAACGTATGGGCATATTAATAAACATTTGAATAAATTTGAAATATGTTTTAATTTAAAAATTCCATACAATATTTTACTAAAATTCATTTCAAATACTTTAAATTTTTATGAATATGCACGTTAAAGATGAGCCACTTTAGAAGCAACAACTATCAGTTTATATTTTTTGTATATTGTGATTTATTTTTTCGTTCAAAAATAAATCAAAATTAAACAACTTTCATACAAATTTTCTAGACGATTTGCTCGTCTGTGTTCTATAAACAGCACGAATATAAATTAAAAACAAATTTTTTTCGATATTTAGTGCTGTGTCTGAAAAATTAATCAAAAGTTTGTAATCAAATTTTCTTTATCCTAATTTTTCGACCTTTTTCTTAAATTAAGATGTAATGATCGTCAAAATACCTGTAGCGGTAATGATAGCGAACAATGTGACAATGTATATATAGGAACAACGAAGAATAAATTGAAGACTAGATTAGCAGGACATAAGACAGAGCAGAAATATAGAAATATTAATTCGTCTCAGAAGGCTGATTTGTCTATTCATTGTCGGGATTTAAATCATAACCCATATTTTATTGAATACAGAAAATAATTATAGGAAACGTTATATGTTTGAGATGCTGCAGATAATTAATGTACCATTAGCAAATAGAATTAATTTTAGAAAAGATACGGAAAGTTTAGCTCAGAATTATAGGCATCTAATTTATAAAAATAAAGTAATAAATTAGCATATTAAGAAATCTATTATAATGTTAATAACATTATGTTAAAAATGTTTTTTGTAACACTTTATGTAGGATGTATTTATGTTAATATTATTTTCAATTCCTTTCAAAAAATTTATAAACAAAAATCCAAAAAAATGTTCCTGAAATATTGAATTAAATAAAAAATTTTTTTAAAAACATTTTATAAAAAAGACGTCAAGCTTGACGATCATTACATCTTAGTTTGTAATCAAATTAAAGTAAAAAACAATTGAATTTATAATCGTTAATAATGTACGGATGGTGCCAATTTCATACTTCGTAAACATTAATGTCAGTTGAAAAAGGAGACGAACAAAGTAAGACGGATTGTATGTGCCCCAGCCTAAATTGCGACAATTCCCGCTGCAACACTGCAGGCAGTAATGGGTAACTTGTTGATAAGATATCGCACATATGCACCATGTGTGGAGACCATTTGAATTCGACTATTTTCAAAACTTTATGAATTACTTTAATAAAAATATATTATTTTTCAAATGAATAACTAAAAAATATATTACATAAACTTTACAAAAAGTTATTTGAGTTTCGTCATGTAACAAAATTGATCAGCCACCTTGTATATTAAAGTAATTTCCCAAAACTATATATCTCTCCGAATTCTCCTATAAGTGCAGACTTTCAGAAAGAAAACGTTCATAGTGCGAACCGAGACAAAGTTACAATTATGTCTAGTCCAAAAATTTTTTAAAACCTGCCTACGGTTGCGTAACTAAAACTTTACATTCTAAAACAGCAAGCTTGGTCTCTTTTTTAAATTTTTTATTTGTCCATTTTGCTTTATTTATTTTTTTTAGCTGCTGGCAACACTTCTCAGACGTAGCCAAAGTTAACAAACGCTATACAAAGTTATAAAAAAAACTTCCTTTAACGGTATGTTGTAAAATACTTATGATCATAAATATTTATTCACCTTGCCAACATCGTCTTTTAGAACATACATGAAATATAAGTTTTTTCTTCTTTTTGGCAAAACACAAGTACGAATTGCTTTAAGCCCTTTCGAATTTTCAAGCTTTGGAAGAAAATAATTTAACATTTATGCAAACTCTCTGCCCATAATAAGTTAAATGTGGTATTATTGGTTGGACTGGTTATATATACATTAACATTATAAATAATTTTTTATTTTTGCTTTGATTCTTTTCGCTCTTTTACTGACTTTTCTTTTAAATTCTGTGTGCTGGTTATTAATTAGCTTTCATATGCCGCGAAATATTTACCTGGTGCTTATAAGATTTAAGGTGTTTTTAAGGAGGACATTTATTGGCAGTTAAAGGTTTAAAGTAAAAGGTTCTGTAATTTTTTCTTCATGTCTGTCTTTATTTTGGTAAAAGTTGATATCTGAAGATAAAATTTTGTGCTACAAATCAATTCGATTTAAATCATTTTACTTTAATTGCCAATTCTGTTTACATATACACATGTGTAATTGAAATTGGAGCTTTATTCCAGAATTAAGGAAATATTTGTTTTAATAAATTTCGATTTTTTATATCTGTATCTGGACAATCGCATTTTTTAATTGAATATGATTTCATAAATATGATTTTAATTTAAAAAATTTTCGCATGAAAAAACAACAAAATTATTGAAAAGTGCCGATGATACCGTAATATTATTTAGTACATTCCATTTGTTTTTTTTTTTAAATAGCAGTTACCACTAAAAGCGATTTCAATTCATGTCTTCTCTGAAAAAAGAAAATACTAAAAAACAATGCAAAAGAATTTAATAGTCACCTTATCAAATGCATTTCAAATAAATACTTTGTAGACCATTCAATTTAATGACTTTGAAAATATTCAATTATAGCACTGCGGTATGTTGGCTGGATTGTTTGCACTCATTTGAAATTTCAAAGAGGCAACAACAAATTTAAAAGAAATACTTAGAAGCAGAAATATAAAAAAGACGCTTTCTCGTTTGGTAATTATTTTCTTTCACACATTCGCCACAAACATATACAGGCAAATAAGCCAAGTTAGCACAAGTAACTAAGTAACAAAAGTATTTACCTTAAAACATTTTCACAAGTTACAATTTCATGACAATGTCATTATTATGCAGTGAACTAAACCTATTTTCAAAATCGTTAAAATCATTTGTCAATATTCATTCCACTGCTGGCTGTATACGAGAACAATACCAAAAAGTAACAAAGCAGGCGATGAAGAAGAAAAACATAAAAATATATATAAAAAAATATTATACAGAAAAATCAGACTTCAGTTCTATAACGCTTCCCAGCTCCTGTTGTAAAATATAGGCTGCCAAAAGCAAGAGACAAAACAAACAAGCCCAATACTTTAGACAAGAGACTCAACACAATCAACGAGACAAACAATAAAGTACATGATGTAAAAGTTAAGTAGAACCTATCAGTGTTCATTAAGTGAGAATTGTGTCACCTAATTAACGTAAATGAGTCAAATAACTTGGCCAACACCAAAAACTAATATTAAACAAAAATAAAAACTAAAAAAGAAAAAAAGTTACAACAAAGAAACTTAAATATTAGTCAAACAATTTTGCAGGCTGCTGCTTTCCGTTGTGTATTCTTAATCAAATGGAAACAAGAACTTCAAAAAAAAAAAAAAAATTTAAGCAAATTTCGCCACAATGAATGAAGAGTAATGAAGGAAGAAAAAAAAATGAAGTAAAATGTTTAAAACGTGAGTTAGATAACGCCTTTGTATAATGTAATGCAAGGTAATGTCATGTTATGCATTAATTCTTAACTAAAACTGACAAACAACAAACAAAAAATACAACCACTAAAAAGACAAGAGCAAAATTACAGCTACCAAGTACACCGACAGTCAGACGGACAAAAAAATAACGACAAATGTATAGATGGATGGGTTTGTTTAGAGCAATAGTGAGACAAGCCTAAGAAATTTTCCCTTGAGGGTTATTTGCATTAGAAATGACAACAGTAGTCAACAATGCTGGAGGAATTAAAAGCTTCACACAGCTTAAATACTTAGACACCAAAATAACAAGATAGTTGTAAAAACAATTCGAAAGAAACAGTGCACTATGGGTGTGTTAGCGACGTTAAATATTATTCTTGGCTAACGGTACGCCATTTTTTTTAATAATGTTTGTTATTTCTGCACGGAGCACAACTGAAACGAATGACGACTTTCCACCAGCATGACTGTCATAATGTAATACGCGTAATTCTAGGATATTTTGAAAGATGGTAAAAATGACCGGCTGGCAAGTAAACCGATATTTATGATGAGTATGTTCATATATACATATGTGTATATAAGCCCCATTCTAGTAAAATAATATATAAACAGCAGATTGAAAGCATGATACCAAGAGGCACTATGGTTAAGGCTGCCAGGATAATAGAAAGACTTGGATGCAATTCGCTGTTCAAGAACATAGATTTAGTCCACCTCAGATAATGTGACTTTTAGTTTTGTCCGACAAAACTGAACATTTCAAGATACAAGGTCAACTTGACCCCCAATCCATCTATTGGGCGCGTTTCACTTAAATTTTTCTAATGTTCTTCATTTATAGAACTGAGTTTATGTTTAAAATTAAAAAATACTACAAAAAATTCTATTTATTTACTTTAAGGTTGTCATTATTGTAACAAAGTCTCAGTTCACATTGTACAACTTTTGTTGCTGCAGTTCTTACTTGAGCGGTGAAAAGGGAGAAAGGATTTGAAAACATATGCCTGTGCTCATGGTGCAATAATTAGGTGGCAGCATTAAAAGTTGTTGTACTACATGAATAATTTTTCCCCTAAAATATTTTCCCATTTCCCAAAAGTGCGATCATGAATAATTTTTTCCATAAAATGTGTTCCCATTTTCTGATATGTAATTCAGCGGAAGATGACATGCACAAAAAAATGTTTCCATTCAAAATTTTGCCTTATCATGAATTGATTTTTTAAAAAAATATTTCCCATATTTTGTGTCAATTTGTTCATTTTATTTTCTTTGGGGAACTAGAAAAAAATGTAAGTAGTTCTTACATTTTAAGGGATATATAAATTAACTAAAAACTATTTTTAGGTCTAAATCAATAAATAATGTGCTTCACAATAGGATGCAAAATAACCTGCAATGAGTCGGTTATTGTTTTTTATTATATGTGGTTTTGTGAAAGATATGGTGACTGAATTTTGGAATTCGCTTACGGAAGAACTAAATAATGCTGGCCTTCCTATTAAAAAAGTTCATTAATGGAAAAATGGATTAAATATTTTACATATTTAAACATGCATACATATACTACATGCATAGAAGTATGTATATATACATATAACTTGCAGTAGGTGTGGATAGAACAAAAAAGGTATGTGTAGTCAAAAGCATCCGTATGTACACTCAAAAGCAACCGTTGGCTTAAAAACCCAACGAGAAACGGCAGGTGGATCAAACTGGACCAAAATCTTGTCAGCCAGTGACAAGCTTTGGTTCAGCTTTAGCTTACCAAAAGACGTTTATGAATGCGAAAAAAATTAAACACCCATCCGTTCAAAACTACAATGAGAGGTGAGTCCAGTAATAAAAACGCTTCCTCCATCAAACAAGAAGAAATGAGCCACAGGAAAATTTAACAACCGAGAAAGAGTTGAATACCGAGGAAAACTTATGCTCTCCACAATCGTTGAAATGTTCGAGCCACTTAAGAACCACAACATGGAAGTGGAAGTTATGATGAAAAGGTTATATCGCTCCTTAGAAAAGAGAAACGGTTTAAAATCGAAAAATATAAGAGATTCGGAGCGTCACAACTCAGTTATTGAAAAACTTCGCCAAAAAGAAGTTGCAGATAAAATTAAAATTTGTTTGTATTAATAATAAAACTTACATTTAATTTATTTTTACATCACTTATATAGTGTGTTTCCATATAGGTGTTTTGCTCAAAACATGTACAAATAAACATTTTTCCCATACATTTTTGAATAGAGCAAAACACTTCAATGTACGTGTTTTAGAGCAAAACACTTCGAAAAAGTTCTAAACAACACTGCTTTTGTTCAGTAATAAAAGATAAAACATTGCGCTATCCATTGAATGTGAATGACAAATTCGAAAACAGACATATTAATATGTCATATATAAAAATACTTTTGTATTCAAACCATAAAATAATCGAATTAAAATACCAGCACAAATCGCTCTAAAAACGGGTCGAAACTAAAAATTCAAGTCACTGCGGGTGATTTACGGAGAAATCAAATCCATTACGATGAAATTCTGGAAGCAATTCGAGTAGAAACTAACGAAAAAGATGTAATAAAGCACCATGTGCTTCATTATTTACCACAAACCAAAATAAATCTTGTCTTTTACCTCACAATCTCATGATAGAGACACTCTTACGGAATTTTTCCTAGCTGTCGCATCTGAAAAAAGTGCTGAGGACATTTATTTATTGAGGTGTTTATCCACCAAGCCAACTTCACGATGATAACATCGATCATAAGTTTCTTAGATTTATGTATGTATGTGCACTCAATCTATAAATCTGAGTTCTTCTTTCGAAAACTTTTACATCTTATTTTTATAAACTAATTTAAAAATAAATAAAACTTCCGAGTTTTATGAACACATACATCTATTGCCATTTATACTCTAATTTCTTATTGTAAATACTAATTACTATATTCCATCGATGCATGTTCTTCTTCAACAAATTATTATTATGCTTAGTGTCCATAGAAAGATCGTCGATAAACATTTAGTATGAGTTCTAAAGAAGCACCAGAATTTGTCGCTTGATTTTCTTGTCTTCGTGAACTTGTGCAAAAACTATTTACACTTGGATCAAATTTTTTTTATTTAGAAGTAAGTAAAGTGTTAAATAAATACATATTGTACATATGTAAATTAAAATACAGTCTAAAGTTTCTTGCAAAATCACTTCAGATGTGTACTCTGTTTCCTTAGTCCTTTCTTCGTTGATTCTAGTAGCTTGTGATCGAATTTTACTTCAAATATATGTATGTTAATACACTTGCATCACTAATTTTATCAGCATATAAACCGTTGTTATTAAGAATATTAATTTTCGTAATATTGTTCTAATATTTTGATTGAACAAAGTATAAATCAAATTTATTTCGAAAATTCGAAATTAAAACACTTCACATCATAATGGAAACACTTCGACATGTTTTCCTCAAAACATGTATTTTTCTTTGTAGTGGAAACATAGTATTAACAATTTTTACTTTGTTCTTGTATTTTCTTCTTCCCTATTGTACACTCACTACATATTGATAGCAAAACAAACGTTCCCATGATATTCATGATAGGAAATTTCCCTACGTGAGAAATTATAATTTTATGGGAATAAAAATTTCACATTTTATTCACGACAGGGGTGAATATTTTGTTTGTATAAAAATCCCTGAGGCCGTCAATAACATGTTTACAAAACAAAAGAAAATGAAGAAAGAAATGTGTATATAAAAAAATGAACAACGAAAATTACTATGTTTCAACCGATTTTACACTGCATTTACACATACAAGTAAGTTCTGAATACATATTATATTATCGAAAGTATCCGAAAAATTCTCGAATGTCTCGCAACTTACTTTTGTATTTACACAGACAAGTGCAATTTCATTTTAAAAATGTCCCCACAGTGTAAAAATCTATTAAAAATTGCTTTACGTTTGTAGCTAAAAATGTTAAATATACAAAAACTAAAGCGAAATTTATTTATTAATTAATTGTTTGTATTTGGTGAAAAATTATTGATTTGGAATAATATTTGATGAAACAAAATATGGATCAAGTATTGGCGTTTCGTCATGATTGAAAAAGTTCAGAAAAACATATTTACATGAAATAATTTTTTCCAAAGAGCATGTAATTTATATTTAGTACTACCATTTAATTTAAAGTATTTTTGAAAACATTTTTATTGTATATCTTTCACAGAAAAAAATTTTTTTCGTGTTCAATAACGAAATTCGTTGAATCAATTAATAAATTGTTTGAATGCGGACCTGTAAAGCAATTCGTGGATTCAAACAAAAGTTTAGTAAAAATAATTATTGATCGAAAACAACTATTTTTTTAAACAAGAACAAAATACGATATCCAAGGTTGTTTTTATTTATTTTTTTTTTTTTTGATATTTATTTATATGTATACAAATCGCTCCTTTATAGCAACATAGTCATAACGCAAAAAAGCTTGTTTCGAGAAAAACCCATTTCAAATTTTTAGTTTCAATACAAGTCTTAGAAAGTGTTTTATAAAATATCTCCTAAAGGAAACAGTTCTAAAGTAATTTAAATAAAATTTTGGCACAATATAAAAGGTAGTACTGTTAGCAGTTCTGAATTGTTAACTCGAAAAGCGCAGTTTTTGAGATATGTTGCAAGAAAGGAGCGAAATTATTTTTTCATACAAAAATTTTGTTGATTTTATTTTTACTATAATTTTTTCTGTGTTTCGCACATTTTTAAACTGGTTAAAATCTTATTATTTTTCCACTTTGTGTAAACATTCATAAAGATCTGAGTGTTCCGCTGGTAAAAGAGGAATTTTCTAAGTACGCGACCAGGTATGTCAGTAAACTGGAAATTCATCCAAACTATCTTGCGCGCAATATACTTAATTTTGGCGGCCACACTCGGCTTAGAAGAAGGAATACCGTTGCCACCATCAGATTGCTTCATAGGTGATTTTACCGAAATAGCTCGCGCATAATAAAACTTTTTGTCTAGCATTGGCCGGACTTAAGTAAAAAGCAGATTTTTTTTAGTATTAGGATTTGAATACTTATTGTTAGTTGATCCTGAAGATTCAATAAATAAAAAATGCTTAAAAAAAGAAAAAAAAAAACTTTGTGTAAACATAAACAACTTTTGACACCCTCAAGTACATATATGAAAAAACAAATTATCAAAAATTCGTTTTTTTCATGTGGAGAGAGCAGAACTTCTCATTTGATTTTTGTTTTTTATACATTTATTGGGGTGGGTCAAGCCTAATATAATATAGCCTAAAAGAGAGGTTTGATAAGAAAACAGCCGATGTGTTAAAAATTTTTGCCTTTTTTCTGTTATAATGGTACACAAGTCTATTTTATACATATGTTGGCAATATCAGCCATTTTGGATTGTCAATTTGTTTTGACGATTTTTACTTTTTAAAAAGATGAATCAAAGAAACTGAATTAAGTTTTGTGTAAAAAAATTAATTCAAATGCGCAAGGACTAGATATGAGGAGAACAGAAGATATTATTTTAACGATTTCGAACATTACAGACATCACAATGCTCTACACATCTTTCTTCTTTCATCAAGATTATCCCATTGTGTAATAACGCTTAAGTACATTTTCTGTCTTTCGGGAAATATAACGAAAAAAAAAGTTTTAATCAAAAACTTCAAAAAAATCCCAAAAAATTGCAAATATTCTAGTGCTACTTTTTTTTCATTTTCAACTATAGTAGACAAAAAATATTAAAAACGTGACAATGGTATTATTAGTAAAATATTTGTCTTACAATGGAAGTAGCAAACACATCAAACATAAATGGAAAAAGCTATTAATAATAAAATATATAAATTACTTTTGATGGTCAACTATTGCCCTTTTTAAAATGAACGACTATACAAGGACGCTTCATTAATTAAAGAAAATCAGTAGTAAAATAATTTCTTGTCTAAGAGGATTTGTACGACTACACAACGACTTTCTTAGCAGCTGTCTTTAAGTAAGATTTTTTCTACCCGTTTTGTTGGCAATTCATATAATTTCTTCTTTTGCCCATTATTTGACATTTACTCAATAGAATAAGAAACAAAAAATACTAATAATCTTAAACATTTAGAGACAAACTAACGATTACAAATATGGTGATAACAACTTTCTTTTCGATTATAAGCAACCACTGACAAAAGAAAAAATATAAAAGATTGAAGCAAATAATCAAGAGATGCGGTTGAGATTTTATTGTGACACATGTGAGTGCATATACGCTGGAATAGATGGCGAAGAAGGAAAGAACGATTAAGAAAGTTTTACTTCAGCCAACTTAACTTTTTCTCATTTCTTTCGATCCTAGACATTTCAAGAGTATTTAGTTGCAACTGATTGCAAAATAAATACTAAAAACACATCTGTCGCTTCACAGCGTTGCTTAGGAATTGGTTTTAAGTATATTAAAATATTGAAACAGTTCAGTGACATGAACAAATTAAAGAAATTAAAGAGAGATTTAGTATGACTGCTGTTAAAAATTATTGTCATTGATAAATGGACGGTGCATAGTTGAAATTAAGTTATAAATGTTAAACTATTTGTAATATGATTTATATAAAAAATACAATACAATGCGCTCAATATTGCGCAATATAAACATACACATACTTATGTATGTAAGTATTTTATGATCATCAACATTAGCTCATGAGAGCTTAGACCTGTACGATGACATAAATACAAGTTAGCAAAAGCTTAGTCGCTTCTGAGAGTGAGGGGTGAAAATAAAAGCTAAATTAGAAGACCCATATCGCAGCGTTTGTTTATGTTAGCTCGAATTTTTTTTTAATAGCCCTTCGAACTTTGCAGTTCAGCATATTGTTCAGCATATTGTTTATATGGTTTTTTTATATGGTTTGATTATTAAAAAAAATTGATTTAGAAAAATATTAAAAATTTTTTTTGTGCTGTCCAAAATTATTCTATGTTTATTTATAAGTATATTAGTATATATTTTCTTTTAACAATTATCAATTTTGAATTTGCCTAATGAATTTTACGTACCATATACTTACCATTTATACTAACGGCCCGTTTACCAATCTCGACAGCATGCTTGCGTTCGCAATTAAGCGAAAGAAAATTGATTTGGGTTCGTCTAACTTTTTTCTATGCGAACGATCTGTCAAAACTCAATCAAAACACATAAGAAAATGCGAACGAATAGTAGCGAGATAGACAAACTCAAATTGATTCGAATTTTAGTGTTAGTTATACTTACCACTTATTTATTTGAATTACCTACTTATCTATACTCATCACTTTGTAAAGTTCTTCGCACTGGCAAGTCAAGTCAATTGGAACTTTCCAAGTGTCAAAAAATTGGTTTTACATCGTTTCCGGTAGATAAATTAATTGTTTTAACATATCCGCTTCAACGATAGACAAACCAGTGCGATCAACCTTAGTTTGACACATCAATTATTATTTACACTCAGGTGAATAATTAATAAATACATTCTATTTTATTAGAAAAGAAATATTAACCCTGCTTTTATTTCTTTTCCCCAAAAACCCATTATAATTGGCTCATTTGAGTTACTTATAATCTCAATTTTGTTTTATATAAGACAGAATTGGTTAGCACAAATTTGCTTTTTTAGCCTAAAAATCGCAATTTTGTTCATATGCTCTTTGAAAATATTTTCTACAAAAACATTTTTTGATTTCTGTTTGATTTATAACATGCTTCTCAGTTTCTTCAATAAATTTCATTTGAAAAGAAAACGATAATAGTAAAACTTGCGTTTTCCAGCGTAATATTAAATTACTTCTCTTTTTATGTACCAATTTTGTTCAGTGTTGGTAAGAAATTATAAAAATATAGAAAAAAAAAAAAAATATTATTATGAAATGTTAGCTAGGAAAAGTTTTAAGTTAAAAAATTAAACAAATTAAATGAATGGTTTGGCCAGTTGCCATTTAGCAGGCGGCTATGGATAGACATCACTGCTCCTTTTAATACCTTGGTCATCATCATCATCAGAAAGGTCAATAATTTCGTCCAACAGATATCGGAAATGGGACAAACATTGTGTTCGTTCAGACTATGCAGTTATTCATGTATGCGATGATATAATTTCATTTTTCGTGTGTAACCAAACACTGGTTTTTAATATTAACCAGAATAATAATTTTGGGATGAATTGCCTACAAAAGAGTCATTGAAACCTTAGATTGGACTATCTATAATGGATGGTGGTATTGTTTTGATTGATATTTGGTTTCAGTAGTGCAAGACTACGCCACAATGAGAAGTGTTAACTTTAACCACACATTTTGCTGCTTGCACTAACCTCTACGTTATTCACTATTTTTAATCACCGTAAAAGTTTTTTCCAGTTTTTTCCATATTGAAAATCGGTTCATAAATACCGGAGTAAATAAAAAATTTATTTTTCGGACGGACATTTCATTTGTCCGGTGTCCAAATTTTTTATAAATTTTCAACCTATTATCAAACATCTTTCCAAACAAAACATCGTAAATGGCAAGTTTTTTTTTAATTATCTTTTAAACGGTCATTCTGCACCCCTTTTCTCGATTCCGTATTGGAAGTTTCAGAATAAAAACTATCATATGTTGATTTTCGATCTTAAAAATATCTGCTAACCGAGTTTCATTTAAATTGGCTTAACGATTTAAGTGTGAGTAGCTTAAAATATGTTCATACTCTGTACTTAAAAATTTATTTTTCGAGTAGTTTTTCTGTCTGATGTCCTAAAAATGTTTTGTTTGCAGATTCTTTAGAAATCCTCTCAAAAGAATAACCACTGTCCAACCTCAAGTTATCTGCATACCAAATTTCATCAAAATCGGTTCAGCGGTTTAGGCGTGAAAAGATAACAGACAGACAGAGTTACTTTCACATTTATAATATTAGTAAGGATACATTAGTGCATTTCTCTTGTTGGTAATTTTTATATAAAAGTGTCTTAATATAATACGTTTGCATTTGATGCCATTAGTATTTAAACATACAAGTTGCCATACATTTCAATACATTATATTTTATAATAAGTTCCTATCTAAAACAAAACCGATCAAACTAATTAAAGAAGTAAAATTAAAGTTCGTTTTTATCATTTTAGCATATATATCTAAAATACAGAATAAATGGAACAATATCTCAAGGCTAAATAATTTAAAAAGTAAATAACAGATACAAAGAATACAAAAAAATTATATTACAATGTGCTCACTTTCAGTAAAATTCGTCAATCTAATGAAAAAGTTATACAAAAAAGATAACCCGTTTTATGAACTTATGCTTAAAGCATGTTTATCAAACTATAATAAAACGTTTTGTTTTTGACGGCCATATGCAAGAACTAGATATAATCAAATTTTCAAAAGATTTTTGGTGATCACCGTCAAAAAGAAAAAAGTTCAATCACGACAACAAACTTCTAATAAAGACATAAGAATATGAATACATAAAATACTTGTAATTGCTGAATATCATATTAGTGTTGCTCTTAATTAAATAGTTCCCTTTTATTAGAGCCCTTCTTCAAAAAGAACCAGACGCTAAGTCATGTCTGTGCCTTATTTTCTCTTTTCATATTAAAAATGTGTGTCAGTGTAACTGAAATGATAACCACTTGTAGACAAAAAAAAAAAAAAAAAAGACAATAATGAAAAATAAAACAGAAAATCTCTACCTTAGCCTTAAAATATCATATTATAGCATTATTTACTACTACAATTCTTCAAAAACTCAGTACACTCGTAAATCATGCGTAAAAGTTAAATTAAACTACATGTTTATATATAATAAAGTAAAATGAAGCATGTCTTCATGTTACGAGTAAAAAGCAGAAAACCTAAACTGATTTTACAAAATTTGCATTTTTTCTGTCTGTTCTGACAGAACATCAGACATGTAGACAGACGTATGGACAAGTTGTATGCCACATTAACGGCTCTATAAATAAAATGTCATGTGTAGGTGTTAAGATTTCTATACGAAAGAAATGATTATGTCTAACTATTATGCTGGTCTTGAAGAATTCTTTAAAAGCTACCAAAGTGAAAGGACTTAAGCAAAAGATATAGAGACAAAGTTCTGCTGAGGCGGAGTCAGATATATGTAATGATGTAGAAGATAGAGAAATAGAAAAAGAATACAATTTTTATACATTGTTGCAACAACATTATTGTTTTCTATGTGACATTAGGGTATTCGAGCGGTTATTATTCGATCGGCATTTATCGGATTTTTTGTTTAATTGAAAACGATTTTTATAAAATGTTTTTCGAATACCGAAAATGGTTAGCCGGGTTGTTAATATTTATATATTCAGCCATGTTTTAAGAAACGCGCGATTTGAAACCGCAAAGCGTTCTGAAAAACGCTTAATTCATTTTTAGGTGTTCTAAGGAATGCGCGTTTTACTGCAGTTTCGGAGTTATTTATTAAAAAATACAACATGTATTTTATGTAAATATGTATGTACGTCAGACGTAAATGTACATACACGTTTGTGAGGGAATTTTACAAACCGTCTACATAAATTAGAATTTTGGCAGACATAAAAAATACATGAGGAATTACATATTAAAAAACAGACGCAAAAGTATATCATCTGTGGATGCGTTAATACCGCCCAAAGTCAACTGTCGCTGAATTGTTCCCAAGTCATAGAGTTCTACTGTCAGATATTTAAACAGAACAAAATATTCAAACATAACACACTGCATTTGAATTTTTGTCAGATGACTTTGCTTATTTCTTTTACAGACGTAATGTTTTTGAGGTAACAGACGATATGCAGACATTTTACATTGTGAAAAATTACATTGTTAAAAACATATCTACTTTATTGTAGTAATTATATTTTGAAATAAATAAATAAAATATAATAAAATTTCAAAGTAAAAATATTATTATATATTGTGTTTCAGTTCGCTCAATCAAGTATTGTAATATCTTCTTCTTTTTTGTGTTGCCTCCTCTTGAAAAAAGCTTTTTTATTTTTAAAATCTATATTTCTAACTTAATAGTTCATCTAAATATAATTTATTTTATTATACAATTAATTTGTAAAAATATCTAATTTCTACTCATCAAATTCTGCATGTACATTTTTATAAAATATTTTCTTAATTGAAAATTATAAATAGCATAGGAACTACCCTAATCATCAGTAGACTTTGGAAATTTTTGAAAGATATTCTCAAACATTCAACTTTATATCCCAACAATCTAAATAAATTGTTGAGAATTTAAAAAGAAAAATGCTCTAATAATACCTGTCTAAACACAAAAACCAAGCTTTTGCATTTACACACGTCTCTAACATTTCTTTACACCTTTCAAACAAATGAACAACCGTTGGTTGCTACGATTTCCTTTTTGAAAGTATCGAAAAGCAGCGAACAAAAATTCAAACAATTTAGTTTTTATTCGCTATTTTAGCTTCTCACATTTATACCACTAAAAATTTATAAATAGCTTGTTTTCTATGTTTCCCAGCTATCTATATGTCGACATTTCATAGGAACTACCCTAATCAGTAGTAGAAGTAGACTTTGGAAATTTAACTGAAAATAAATTTTATGCGAATATAAAACATATTGAAAAACACATGCATACTTCTTTTAAAACTATTTGTCTATTTAAAAAGTTTAATTAAATTACAGTACGAATTACTGACGTTGAACTAATAAGTTCGAGAAGTAAAAACGGAGTTTTTTTTAAATCAAGAAGAGGCAACACAAAAAGAAAAAGGTAATAATCCTTTTTCACAAAAATTTTTTGATTTATTTATTTTCTTTTATTTGTGCAAATTTAACATTTGTTACAGCATCAGTCGTATTACAAAAACCAAGAAAAAAATCTATTGACTATTACGTAAATTCGCATTTGAAGCCCGCAAACATGAAAGACTAGCGTGTTAACGCGATCTGTAGGCAAATCATCTTCAAGGTAGAATTTTTTTTAGTGCTTCGATTTCTTTATTCAATGGCGATTCATGTTTTTTTATTCGTCTTGCGCCATCCTGCAAAAACATTTCATTCTAGATAAATTTTTTTTTTAATATTTTGAGTTGCCTTAAATTAACTAATTTTCTGAAGAACTATTTGTGCCTACTATAGGGTATGGCATTTCTTCATAAGAGTTTCTTTTGTTGCCACCATATAAACAACATTTATATCAAAAAGCGACATAAATAAGTAACATTCATTCCTGACGAAGTTTTAAGCTGACACACAATTTAAAATGCATAAAGAGAAACAGAATAACATCATTATCTTTATCAAAATGGCACGTAATAAAATCACACAAAACAATACTTAAATAAATAGTTCTTTAAATGTTTTAAATACGAATAAATTTAAAGATGAATTGAAAAACGAAATTCTAAATTGCATGAAATTTAACATGGATTAAGTACAATAAAAATGTTTGTTTTTGCAGAAAAGAACGCCTTAATAAAACATCTCGTTAAAAAATTATTTTGTATTTAGAACAAATTTTTTATCACTTGCATTAAATAAAGTATACTTTATGTGGAAAACGTTGTGTCTTAGCCCAGTTCTGATTTAGTGCTTAAAAATGTAACTAGACTTTTTTGAAACTTATTAATGTAAGGAATTAATTTGTTATTTTAGATCTTGTCATCTTGTTCTTGTGTAAATATTTTACTGTAGTTGTATAATCAATTTACTTTCTTACATACATTTATGAATGTATATATTTGTGCTAGCATTGTTTTGAGTTTATTAACAAGTTTTGTTTTTCAAACTTTTTCTCTTTTTTCCCCTTTTTGGCACACAGCAATCGCATAAACATCAGAATTGCAAATACATTGTTTGTTTTGATAGTCCTGTTGATACAAGTGATGTCATTATAGCTCGTTTTTTAATGTTTTTGAAGTTGCTTATAAGTTTTAACTAATTTAATTCACACATTTAAATGCTATAATATAGTTTGTTTTAGTCCTTCGTGTTGTTATTGTTAAAGTTAACTTTCGCAAACACTACTGCCTTTTTCCTCCTCAACATAACCTATTATCCTAGTTCCAGTATAATGCATTGCATATTTAGGAGTCATCCCCTGAGTACTGGTCCAAATTTTTTTTTTTTTAACAACTCAATTATTTATTGTATCTTCTAAAAGAACTAACAATAAGAATGCAGATCTTTAAACTTAAAAATAATTAATTAATATAGAATAAAATTATTAATATTGAAAATTTTTATTTACTTAGGTCCAGCTAGACCAAAAGTTACTTATTGCGTGTATTTTATTGGTAAATCACCTTTCCAACGCTCTGATGGTTGCAAGGGTATCCATCCTTCTTAGTCGAGTGTGGCAGCCAAAGTTAAGAATGCTACGTGCGAGATGATTCGGGTGAGACTCGCGGCTGTTAATGTATCTTGTCGCGTATTTTGAAAATTCATCTTTCACTAAGTTTTCAACATAGCATGGAGCTGCAGCAATTGTACAGAGAATTATTCTAGCACTTATGAATTTTCTCAATGTTGGGTGCATAGGCAGTACCCCACAATTGAATTCCATAGCTCCATATTGGCTTTAGGATTGCGTTATACAACAAATGTTCGCAGTCTAACTTCAAGGTAGAATTTCTGCCGATGAGCCAATTTAGTCGCACCGCTTCTAATTTTATCTGAGTAACTTAAGCGTCAATGTGAGACTTCCACGTGAGCCTACGATCGAGGTGAATACCAAGGTATTTAACTTCACTGTGTTGCGGAACAGTATGGTTGTTGATTTTAATAGCCGAACAGGGTTTTCTACGTAGTGTGAATGTATTATGGGTATACTTTTATTCATTTACTTTGATTTTCCAAAGTTTCTGCCATTTCTCCAATATGTTCTTGCAAATTTCGTGATGCTAATTTATAGTCTTCATGAACACTGATGAATGCTGTATCATCTGCAATAGTTGAAGTGTGAATTTTGCAGCTCGTTGACATGCCAACAAGCATAAATCAAATATAAAGTTGGACCCAATATGCTACCCTGGGGAACTCCAGCTTCGATTGGCTGAGCCGAGCTTTTGAAATCACCTTCCTTAACGACGAATTTCCGGTCATATAATTAGCTCTCTAACAGCTTTATTTTATGAGTTAAGCCTTCGTGCCACACTTTGTCAAAAGCTTTGGAGACGTCGATGAATAGAACTGAGCAATATATTTTATCTTCGAACGCGTTTCTGATAACATTCACCAGCCTGTGTGTTTGTTCTATGGTGCTATGCTTAGCCCTAAAACCGAATTGAAGGTTAGGAATACATCCTACTTCATTCAAGATTGGGGTCAACCTCGTCATTAGCAATTTCTCGAACAGTTTTGAAATTGTTGGCAATAGACTTATCGGCCTATATGACTCAACTTTTGTAGGATCCTTTCCTGGTTTGGGTATCCACTCAGTAGGAAAATACTCGAGACGTAAAATAGCATTAAAAATAAAAAGGACGAGTCTTCTAGATCCTCGGGGTAACTGCACGAGCATTTTGTTGGTAATTTTATCAATACCTGGAGCTTTTCTGGGTTTTAAGTTACTAATAGCATTATCGACATCTTCAAAATGAAGTCTAAAAGGTACGGAAGGTCTAACGGCATATGGCGGCATATCAGCTTCATCATTCAGTCCGTCAATGGCAAATACGTTTCTCAAGTGGTTCCCTTTTGGGAGTGAGTTCTGGCCCAGTCCCAAGAGTGAAGTACGCAAGAGTGGCTTAGATCTAACGGCTCTCTTTAACCATCTTGCTGCTTTCCACAAAGAATAATCGGATTGAGGACTACCATCGAGGCTTTCCAAATAGGTTGTGAGGGAAGCCACTCTTTGGACTTCAAGCAAATTTCTTGGTTAACTTACGCATTCTCGAAGCCTAGCTTTAAGGTGGGGATACTGGCGAAGTTGCCATTCTCTTCTGGTTCTTCTTTTTTCTGAGACAAGGTGTTCGATTTCACAAGAACAAGTTCTGCTATTCATATTTCTAAAATTTGTAGTGGTCGCATGTTGCACGGCTTTTATAATATTTTGGGAAAAATCATTAATTGACTCATCAATATCCTCTGGAGTTCTCAAAGATATAGTTATTTTCCGTACAATGAGAACTTAAATATTTTTTATATTTTAGCCAATTCACTCTAGACTGGAATACACCTATGTCGTTAAATGGGGATCCAATGTTCTGGGGGAAACATATAGAGACCATAATAGGTGAGTGATCGGAGGACAAATCCAATGAAGACTCCACATGTATCCAATCTAAGAGGACGTTTTTTACGATTCCAAAATCAATAACATTTGAGATCTTTCGCTGGTCAGATATCCAATATGTAGTACACCCGCTGGAGATTACATCTAAACCCAATTTTGGTATAGTATTAGAAAGCACACGATCTTTCGGGGAGATTAATCTTGAGTGTGTTTAGCATTATAGTCACCAGCAGCTTTAAATCGGGATCCAAGAGAAGTAAAAAAAATTTGAGTAATGGTTTTCTGTAACTGAAAGCCAAGGCGGGGAGTAAATCGATGAATTTACCAATCTACTGCGAATGTGTTCAATACAAATATTTGTTGCTTGAAAATATTCTTCACATGTCTCATTTAACAAGTAATGTTTAATTCTATTTTTAATTAGAATAGCCGAACCTCCACAAGATCTTCCACGTGGATCTTTTGTGTCATATAGCCATTTATCCTGAAATAACTTCTTGACGTCAGGTGAGTTTCAGCAATCAACATAACATCGATTTGCTTTTCCCTCAGGAAGTGTTCAAGTTCATTTTTAATGTTGGCGTGTGTCGTTTGCGTTCCAGAAACATATTTTTAAATAAATCATTTTTTTAAAATAGCCTGTAAAATAGTTGATTGCATTTTTAGCATTTCCTGCATCATGGTGGTCATAGAAGCCGTAAAAGCGTTTATTGATTGGACCAAAGTCTGCAATGTGGTTTCAAAGTTGCTAAAATATAGGTCGGGCTGTTGGAACTTATACTTCTGATACACTTTTGGTATATTAGTCTTAACCACATTGGCATAAGAAACTTGGTTTGGTTTGGAACATTTATTTGGATTGTTGACTGAGTTGTTTGAAGAAAATTGTTCCTTGAAGTGAATTGCGATTGCTGGGACGGCTAGGGAGAAGATGCTGATTTATTTGGCATTGAACTGTAATTAGCAGTATGTTTGCCTCCACAATTACTATACTTTTATACATTTGTGTCAGTCTTTTATTTGCTGCACTGTGATGTGCCATAGAGGTCACCACATACAACTCAGGCAGTGGGCAATCTGCAATATGTCTTAGTGTGGCCATACTCCTGGCAGGTCAAGCACTGAACGCACTTATGCGGCTCCTCTACAGTAACTTTCCTGTGTAGAAGGTATTAAACATTATATATTGGATGAACCTCATTCTTCTTTAAGGTGACATCTCCTGGTTCTAATTCCACCCTAAACATGGACTGTGGTATGTTTTCTCGGTTTCTGATGTTAAGAACATTCTTAATTTTGAACCCTTTCTCCTTCAAACCAATTTTAACGTCATCAGGATCTACACAAGTATCAATGCCTTTAACAACAACTTGAAGGCCTTTCGCACTTTTAAGCTGATATGTGTAAAAAGCTCTATTTTCTTTCTCCAAATCATCCGTCAATTTGTGGTAATCATTTTCATGAATTACCTGAATTTTAGTTTCTTTAATATTTCCACGCTGCACAGATGTTACGTTAAAGGTATTTCCACCTATTATTTTCCAAGTTATTTATTTATTTATTTATTTATTTATTTTTATTTAGTTATTTGATAAACTAAGACAACAAGATATAAAATATTTTAAATGACAGTGTTAGTTATAAGGGCAGACAATGATAATAAACGTATGTATGCAAATTTAATCAAAAGTGAAAAACAAAAGTAACAAACAGAACAATTAGTGTTTTCACTCACATAAAAGGAAAAACATGAATCACTAGCGTTACTTTGCAAAAGGAAACCAAATATGTCGTAAAAAAAATTTACAGAAATAAGTATTTTAATACTATTTTACAAAAATAAATTTTTTAACTCTATTTTAAACCTATTAGCGTTGCTTATCTTTTGAATATGATTTGATTTGATTTTGACGCATGAAGTAAATATAAGACTCCTACATTTTATTTGAATAAATTTTCTACCACGATCTAGCAAGTTTTATTCTTTCATAGATATATGACGGTTGTTTAAAAATCATTATTTTATGAAGAAAGGTTAGACATTTATATTTGAGTAGATTATCAAAATTGAGGTGAAATATTTGGTATGAGTATTGTGGAATGTGATCAAGATACCGCTTCTGGAAAATATACCGTGCTATATTGTTATAAACAACATTTAGTTTACGTCTGTCTTCGCTGCCACAATTTGCAAAGATTTCACCACCGTATAAAAGAGAAAATAGGGTGGAATCTTTGACAGTCCACAAATTTCTCAGTATACTATACAATCTACTTACAACAAGGCCAATATGAGAAGACCATGTCAACCGCTCTTGGAACATGATTCCTAAATTGCTTTAGTAATAAAGGCGATTTCGTCATTATAGATTTTAATGTGACGTCATGCATAATTTCCAGTTTTGAAATAAGAATACATTTAGATTTACAGGAATTTATATTCAGACCAATTACCTCGGCCCAGTTGTTAATTTTATCCAGGTTGCTATTAATCCTGCTTATGCAGGAAGTTGCATCATCAATCGTTATTAAGTTGAATATCGTAAGCGTACATATGAATTGAACTTGTGATAGGAATGTCAGGGAGGTGATTAATGTACATACAAAAAAGAAGGGGCCCAAGTATTAAGCCCTGAAGAACACATTTTTTAACATTAAGTCTTTCGTCATTATGCTTAACTACTTGCGAGTGATTGAAAGGTACGATGCAATGAGTCTACAAGCAGAAGTTGAAAAATATGTAGTAGTATTTATGTTTTCCATACCTTTGTCCCACTGTCATTCATAAGTTCATTTGTTTTCTTTCAGTTGCTTGGATATGTATGTATGTACATATTTGTCTGTGCAAAAGACTACGCAGCTTTATATAAATAATGCTTCGTATCATGCTCAGTAGTTTCATAAAGTCACGTAGTCATTGTATATAAGTGTGTGTGCCTGCACATTTACTTTGTTTGAATATTATTACTCTTTAGGTTTTAAGAACTCTCCACGCTAATGCCGTACATTTGTAGATTTATACGATTATATTATTCTCTTTCTCTCCCTTTTATTTTTATATGATCTCATTGTTAATTATTCATATGTATGTGTATGTAAGTTAAATAGCTTAATATAAGAACACAATGTATTTGTAAGCATAATGGTTTAAGAAATAAAACAGAGGAGTCGGTCATTTTTGGACGCTTGAAATAAACAGACGTGTTTTATTGTAATTAACCCTAAAGTTTCTCAGAAGTGGGATTCAACAGAAAATATACATACAGGAACAAAGTGTAGTGAAAAAATATAAATCGTTTGTGATAGAACAATAAAAATATTTTAAAGAAAAACAATAAGAAAAAAAATTTAAAGAAAGAAAAACGACGAGAATTTTATAAAAATAAAATAGAGAAATCTTACGAAACGGAAAATTTTTTTTTACGAAACCATTTAAACGAATTTTATGAAAAAAAGGAGAAGAAATTTTATGGAATAAGAAAGAACAGAACTTTACGTAATCGGAGAAGAAATATTCTGAAATAATAAAAGAAGAACTTTATGAAACATAACTTTGTGAAATAAAAGAAAAGAGAAGAGGAAATTTTACAGAAATAAAAACTAAGTGACTGTTCAAGTTTTAAGAAACAACCCCTAATTTGTTTAATTTGTTTTTGTTTGACACAAGTGAACACAAATTTTTTTTTATGAGCTAAGTGGAAATCTCAAAGGAAAATAAAGACTAAAGAAATTTGTGTGATTTGAAAGACAAGGAGTGAAACATTTTTTTTAAAGCAAAGATTTAACTGAATTTTTTTTAACAAAAAAAAAAAAAAGAAAGAAGAGAGAAGAAAAAGAAACTTTAAGAAATAGAATTTTGCAAAACATTTTAAGAAAATATATTAAAGATGAGTGACATCGATCCTAACGAATATACTCTCGTGCAACTTAAAGGATGGCTAGCAAAATTGGCACTATCAACTAATGGTAATAAAAGTGCATTGGCTGCCAGGTTAAATGCAGTCCCAGTTAAAGACAGAGGAGAGTGTCCAATGACCGAGGGTGAAGATGAAGAGGCCGATGGTGCAGAGATGGTTATGCTAAGAAAGGAGATAGAGCTTATTAAGAGAGAACGAGATTTGCTTGCAAGGGAAAATAAATATTTAAAGCAGTCGATTGATGCAGTAGAGGCGTGTGATGCAGAATCAGTTATTAGTGCTAACGAACAACAGCAGCAGACTACAGATAACATACCTTTCGGCGTTGTACGTGAATTTTTGCCAGATTATGATGGTAATAGCAACGTAGACTTATGGTGTGCCCAAGTGAATAGTGTCGCAGAAGCGTATGGAGTAAACAATAATATGTTACGTGCTTTGATACTAAGTAAGTTAAAAGGAAAAGCACTTGCATGGCTACAATCAAAGCCTACCTACGCAACTGAAACTGCAGAAAACTTGCTGCGTCAACTACAGGAGCTATTCGGAACAAAAGAAGGCAAGTTTTTGTTACGCCGCAATTTTGAAAGCCGCAAATGGAAGTACGGCGAAACATTCACAGAATATTATAACGACAAAATTATTCTGTCGAATCAAATAAAGCTGGATGAAGAGGAGCTTATTGATTGTTTGATTGAGGGAATTCCTGATCCACAAATAAGAAATCAGGCGCTTATGCAGAATTATACCAGCAAACTTCAGTTGCAGCGAGCTCTCGCAAAAATCGAGCTAACTGGCCGTGAAGTCGCACCCGTTAAGAGATTCAACAAGGAGAATTTAAGATGTTTTAACTGCAATTCGATTGGCCATTTTGCCGCCGACTGCAAGAAGCCGAAACGAGAGCCTGGTACCTGCTTTGGATGTGGCAGCCCCCAACATCGTATCGCTGATTGCCCGAAGAAGAAAGGTGCCGTACATTTGGTGGACGACAACGAATATGTAAGAGTATTTAATGTATTTTTAGAATGTTATGAAAGGGAGAGTTCTTTATTTATAGAATGCTTATTAGACTCTGGTAGCCCAATTAGTTTTGTGAGGAGGTCCCTTTTACCTGGCAATATAATTTTGAATGAAAATATTTTTGTTTCTTACTATGGATTAAATAAAAGCAAATTGGAAATTATTGGAAAGATTTTATGTTATGTAATTATGAATGACAGAAGGATTTATTTTGATTTGAATGTAGTGCCTGACGGTTCGATGGAGATTCAGGCAGTGTTGGGGAGGGATTTTTTGAACAACTGTGAATTTAAGTTGATATGTGGTCTCGAGAAAGGGGACACTAAAAGCCTTGGGGTTGGGGTTGCTACGGAATATAAAGAGGATTTTGATGAGTATATCATGACGATGGACTGTGTAGATGAAGTCACTGAGACTTCGTGTACTATCGGCGATAGAGTGGTTTTTGAGGACAGAAGAAAATTTCAGAAAATTTTTAAAGATTGCTATGTTGACCCACAACGACCAGACGAGCCGCTGGTGAAGACCGAACTACGACTTATTTTGAACGACTCGAAGCCTTTCAACTGTCCTCCAAGAAGATTATCGTACTCTGAAAAGACTGAGTTGCAGAAGCTTTTGGACGAGTATTTGGCCATGGGCTACATAAGAGCCAGCGAGTCGGAATTCACTTCTCCTATAGTTCTGGTTAGGAAGAAAACAGGAGATTTAAGGATGTGCGTGGACTATCGGAGATTGAACGGAGTAACTGCAAGGGACAATTATCCGATCCCGCTTATTGATGACTTGTTAGACAGGCTCGCGGTCAAGACAATTTTCACGAAACTTGATCTGAAGAATGGGTTCTTCCACGTTTTTATGCATGAGGATTCGGTCAAATACACCTCTTTTACTTCTCCTCTGGGTCAGTTTGAATTCCTGAGAATGCCATTTGGCCTAAGGAATGCTCCTTCGGTTTTCCAGCGTTTCGTTAATAAGATTTTCGCGGACATGGTTAGGGAGGACCGGGTGACTATATATTTAGACGATATTATGATTGCGACGAACAATATGAAGGAACATTTTGAAATATTGACGGAAGTTTTTAGACGCTTGGTAGCCAATAAATTAGAATTGAGATTAGACAAATGCGTTTTCCTGCAGTCAAAAGTGAAATACTTGGGATATAACGTTGACGGTGACGGAATTAGAGCAGATGAAAAGGGCTTACGGGCAATTGAGAATTTTCCTATCCCAGATAAGCCACACTCTGTACGGAGTTTTTTGGGCCTTTGCTCGTACTTTCGGCGATTTATCAAGGATTTTTCTATTTTGGCTAAGCCCTTGTATGATCTAACGAAAAAATCTATCAAGTTTAACTTCGGCCCGGAACAGTTGCAATCTTTCGAGCTACTTAAGCGCAAACTTTTAGAGGCGCCAGTTCTGGCTTTGTACGACCCCCATGATATAACCGAACTCCATTGCGATGCCAGCTCTATCGGTCTTGGGGCAATCCTTATGCAGAAAAAAAAGACGGGCGGATGCATCCAATATTTTACTTCTCCAAGAGAACAACGGAGGCGGAGTCAAAATACCATAGCTTTGAATTGGAGACGTTAGCAATAGTTAGTGCATTAAAACGATTTCGAGTATATCTACAGGGAAAGGAATTTAAAATAGTAACGGACTGTAATTCATTAACGTTAACACTTAATAAAAGCGAATTAAACCCCAGAATCGCCAGATGGGCTTTAGAGCTGCAGAATTACAGCTATACCTTGGAACATAGGTCAGGCATACGGATGCAACATGTGGATGCCCTAAGCCGTTGTAATGACATAATGGTTCTGCAGACAAATACTTTTGAGGAAAATATGATAATATGTCAGGGTAGAGACGCAAAACTGCTCGGGCTGAGGGAATCGTTACAGGAATCGGAAAATACACTGTATGAGATGAGGAATGGAGTCATTTATAGGAGAAAGAGTGACGGTACGGTACTTTTCTGCGTTCCTAGGGACATGGAGGCTCATGTGCTGTTTAAGTATCATGACGAAATGGGTCATATTGGGTTAGATAAGATGACAGATTTGATAGGCAAAACATACTGGTTTCCGAAAATGCGGGAGAAATCAAAGGACCACATAAGGAATTGTTTGAAATGTATAGCGTTTTCGGCGAATAATGGTCGGGAGGAGGGGTTTCTGCACAATATTCCAAAGGGAAATGTCCCTTTCGAGGTGCTGCACATCGATCACTTCGGACCTGTCGACAATAGTAGGTCTAAAAAACACTTGCTTGTTGTAGTAGATGCGTCGACTAAATTTGTAAGGTTGTATCCGACCAAGACTACAGGCACGAGAGAGGTCATCAAATCGCTGAGTGATTACTTTAGATCATACAGCCGTCCTAAATGTATTGTATCGGATAGGGGAAGTTGTTTTACATCGGGTGAGTTTAAGGAATTTTTAGAGAACAATAATGTACAGCATATTAGAATCGCGACCGGCTCTCCGCAAGCGAATGGACAGGTCGAGAGGGTGAATAGGAGCATTAAGCCAATGATAGCGAAGCTCGTGAGTTCAGAGGGTGGTATTCATTGGGATAACGTGATTGAGACTGTTGAGTTTTGTTTGAATAATTCAAAGCACCGATCAATAGATCAATATCCGAGCAGGATGCTTTTTGGAGTTATACAGAGAGGTAGTATTCTTGACTCTTTAAAGGAAAATTTAGTGGAGACTGAACAGGGTACAGGGGCAGTAGATCTTGGGAAGATTCGTGGAAGTGCAGCCGTGGCTCAAGAACGATCACATGCGTATAATAAGCAGTATGTAGATCGTAGGAGACGTCCACCAACCGAATATAGGGAAAATGATTATGTTATGGTTAAAAACTTTGATTCGCATCCGGGAGTATCGAGAAAACTGATCCCAAAATATAGGGGCCCGTACCGGGTCGCGAAGGTTCTACGGAATGATAGATACATACTGGAGGACGTTGAGGGGTTTCAACAGTCACGTACGCCATACAAGGGTGTTTGGGCTGTGGGTAACATTAGACCATGGTTTGGCACTCGCAAAGAACACTAGGGTTTTGTGTTTCTTTTCTCGAGACCGAGATCAGGGGATCTCGTGGTCAGGATGGCCGAATTGTAGTAGTATTTATGTTTTCCATACCTTTGTCCCACTGTCATTCATAAGTTCATTTGTTTTCTTTCAGTTGCTTGGATATGTATGTATGTACATATTTGTCTGTGCAAAAGACTACGCAGCTTTATATAAATAATGCTTCGTATCATGCTCAGTAGTTTCATAAAGTCACGTAGTCATTGTATATAAGTGTGTGTGCCTGCACATTTACTTTGTTTGAATATTATTACTCTTTAGGTTTTAAGAACTCTCCACGCTAATGCCGTACATTTGTAGATTTATACGATTATATTATTCTCTTTCTCTCCCTTTTATTTTTATATGATCTCATTGTTAATTATTCATATGTATGTGTATGTAAGTTAAATAGCTTAATATAAGAACACAATGTATTTGTAAGCATAATGGTTTAAGAAATAAAACAGAGGAGTCGGTCATTTTTGGACGCTTGAAATAAACAGACGTGTTTTATTGTAATTAACCCTAAAAATAGAAAAGTTTTCTAAGTTTTGATAACAAACCCTGGTACTCCACCGTATCGAATGCCTTACTGTGATCATCGATTTTAGATCTTATGTCCTCAACGCCATCCCCCAGTGCTGTTATACAGCTTCTACTCTTCAAAAAACCGGATTGTTTTGCTGAAATCTAGTTCTGTTCTTCAAATATTTGTTTATTTCTTTAGAAATAAGGTTTTCAAGTACCTTAGATAAATACGGGAGTATAGCTATTGGACGAAACTCATTATTAGGTTTTGGGATTGGTATAATTCTAGACATTTTCCAGGCTTCTGGGAATGTAGATTTTTTAAGAACTGTGTTAAAAAGGTACGTTAAAAAACGTAATAGTTTAGGAATTAATATTTTTAAAAACAGGGGATTTATACAATCCATTCCTATTGCGTTTGATTTAGTCTCAGAAAGACTTTTAAGAATTTCGGATTGATCGACACAAAGAAAACTTAATGTTCTTTCGATAACATAGGTCAGAGTAGATATTGTTTGTGAGAAATGGAACATTGGCGTTTGCAAACTGTCCATTCAGGAAGCTTATAGCAGTATCCTGAGAACATGTGTTAGAAGTTCTTTGCCCAACCCAATTCTACGTATTTCCGCCCATTTTGATTTGTTATCAACTGCAGAAGTAAACTTTGTTAGATAATGAATAGATTTGGCCAGATTAATTCTTTTTGTAACTTCCCTTCGAGCTTGTTTATGTGTGGCTTTAAGCTCGGTGGTTGTAAATCTCTTCCATCGATTACAAGCGTTTTTTTTATCAACTATTTTATTTCAGCATTAAACCGTGGCGTCTGACCGGCTTTAATCCGTGTAGTTACTATTTGAACTGGACAATGGTCATATACATTTTTAATAGTTTCATGAATAAAACATCTGCTCTTCAGCAGATTCCAGAGTATAAATTTGACTCCAATCTATATTACCTATGCATTGATTTAAAGTTGTGTTATTTATGTTGCGTCATGACGATGCGCTTAGAAATCGTAAGTATGAAAAAAAGTATGTCATGTTATGAAAATACAGACGCAGACAGTTGATTACAAAGCAGCACTTTAGATTTGTGATTAACGAAAGCAACGTCTATTAAGCTGCTACAAGTTGTATGAAAGTGAGTGGGAGAAGTCGTATTAACGGGATAGAGATCAAGAGCATTCATTGGTTCGAGTAGAGGATTGCCAGAAGAAGATTATTATTATGGAATTGACACTTCTTCAAGCACAGAAATAAAGAATTCACTGTTGGTTCGTTATACACTACTTAACAACATTTTTCTTTTAGCTTGGTCCGTAATAAGTTTGCTTACCAGTTCCTTAGATGTAGGCTCTCTCAAATAAATTGATGTAGGTTTAAACGATTTTTTTGAAGTTGTTGGCTCATCCGTTTGAAGAATAGCAAATCTATTATTGACAGAAGGCTTACTGGGGTCCTCATCTTTAGATATTTTAGGCTTTGATGATAATTGGGCAGATTTAGGGTTTCGCTGCCGTTTCACAACGGTGATGTATTTATCCATGCCTACTTGGATTTTCGGCTTATTGGCGCTAGTTGAACTAGAAGATGTTTTTTCTTCAGATGTGGCAAATATATTTGACGAACTTTTTATAGAAATTTTTCAAATAAATCTGAAATAAACAAAAACTATTCGATGTGAATGTGATCTTAAATGATGAAGTTACGAATTCTTTTCCTTTTTACATATGTAGTTCAGTCTGAGTTTAAACGCCAAGAGAGAAAATTTTTAAAATAATTAAATATTTTCTTGCCACAAAATACCAAATAAGGGTCTCATCATTATACTGTGCTTTAAAATTCATTAAGTTGAGATAATTTTATATTAAAGAAAGTGTTTCTATATTTTTTTTTTTCTGAAATGATTTTAATAAAAAAATCTATTGTAACTTCGAGAAAAATTAACTGTATCAAGCTGAATGTCATTAGCGTTCTTCAGCAATTTCAAACCAATTTTTTTTTTTGTTGAAAACTTAAAGAAGAACTTTACAAATTGGTTTCTTTTATCTGTACCTTGACACGGTCTGTTGATCTTTTCGAAGCCATTTTTGTAGGCATGTAAAACTTAATTACTCAACAAACCTGCTTGTTTACGTCTGTGTAATGAATTTAATGCTGAAAACGTAATACTGTAATTTATTTCACGTTGACAAAATGCAGAAATCCGCTAAAGAAAACCTAATTTTACGGAATTCTTCAAGGTGGCTTTAAATAAAATTAAAGGAAAATTTTCTTGCCGAACATGCATGCATGACATCAATCATTACAAAATAGAATAAAAGAACACAATTTTCCCATCAAAAAGTTGCAAAATTAATTAATTAAAAAAAAATAATAAAAATGTTTCACAACACTAGTAAAAAATTCTTATCATTAATCTTGTAGGGGAAAATACTTGTAGTTGTTACAATTTTTTAATATACAACTAAAACTCGAATTTAATGAAATTGAAGCTATTATATTAACTTTTTAAGTCATCGCAAAGAAAGATTCGCTTTTTCAAATATGCCTGCCTTATTTTGGATTTTTTGAAAGAGGTAGACAAATTCTCAAGACATCAGTCTAAAAATGAATGGAAATATCTCATGTTAAAGGTTCCACCAGCCGCATACTTTTCACTTAGTAATTTTGGGTTTGATTAATTTTAAAGGCAGCTACATTAAAATGCTTTGATTCTAAAACAGGTAAAAAAAAAGTACAAATTGTTATTAAACAGTAAAATCCAAAGTGTTTCAGCACTAATCGTTTTTTGATAGCCTGGCGGCGTTAAAAATAATTATTAATCATTGTGGAGAGAAGAACCAAATGTTGATCAAAATCTTTATTTACTGGAAGAAATAAACGAAAGTTTTAATTATGCTTTTTTAAAAAGCATATTCTTTATACAAAATATATTTTATAATAAAATACCATTAACTGAAATTCAACATGCATTTATGATGAATATTCTTCTGATATTCTAGAATGAATTTTTAAGTATTTTCTTTGCTTGTATTATGGGTAAAGGTAAAAATGTATATAAGCCCTGAAAACGGAAACCAAATGTCAAAATATTGGTTAAACAGTATAATTAGTGTGGGCAACAAACTAACAAATAGAAGAGATAATTATAATATATGTACAAACATGTGCTATTTCATTTCATTTCTAGTTTGATTAACAAATTACCTTCCAAAAGATTCGTTCAATAAATTTTTGACCACAACAGGGTGTGTTAAAAGAAAATACAGCAGCATCAGGTAATTGCTTTTTATGCTGTGGCTGTCAGTGTCGCTTGTTAAGGTTCATGAAAACAACGGAGAGTATTTAAAAAAAAAAAAAAAATGTTAACCGCAACAGCACGCACACACGCCACAAACACACATTAATTATATTACCTCACTGAGTGTTATGTCAGCTATTTCATTTCGTTTTTTATTTGTTTAACATTTTATCAGCTTTCCTAAAGACTGCCTAAGGTTAAAGAATTGTGTCAATCCAAATGAACACCTCGAGAGTTATTTAGAAAATAGCTTCTTAAATCAGACTTTAACTGTTTTGTATTTCTGCAATTTGGGCCGAAGACGAAGTCTTTAGACAAAAGCGTGCTATCGGCTTTTAATTATCTATTTTAGAAAAAAATTTGGTTCAAAGTATTGAAGCTTTTGCATGACAAATAAAAAACTCGATACAACCAATGTTTAACAGTTTCTTGAAAGAATCATTTTTCTTTCACTATGAAGTTATTGCACAAAAACGTAATATGTGTAGCTATATCAAAGAAATTACAAGCATTTATATAGAAAAGTATTCATTAAAAATTTTCTATAGAGCAAAATTGGGGTAAAACAAGCAGAAATGGTAAAATCCTGTTTTCAAAATATAAGGGTCTAGCATTTCATTTATTCATTAAATCTCCTAAATGAACAAACAATAAGTATGTAAATTTGATTACTAACTAAAACAAGATTTAATTAAAATAGAGGGTGGCTGATGAAAGCTGATACCACAAAAAAACGTAATAACTTATTTTCTGTGTAACTAACCTGTTCCATTTTTATTGTGTTTTATAGATTAATCTTTAAATTTAATTAAAATGGAGAATTGGAACAATGAAACAAGAATTTGGATAGTACAATGCTCTCACGCTTTAGAGTTTGCAGACACTCTTCCTAGCAGATGCCCTATAATAGGGCTCGTCAAGAATTTTACCGAGCGTGGCACAATCGCAAGAAGGCCTTATCATCAAGATCGCTCTGTTAGGATGCAGGAAACTATCGCTGCTGTAGCTGCTACCATACAATCCAATTCTTGAGTTTCGACAAGGTGCTTATCTGCTCAAATGGGTTTCAGAAGAGAGAAACTGCAGACAAGTTTGCACCAAGATTGAAACTTATTTCTATATAAGATTCAATTAGCAAACTGAACTCTAGACACTTCCCGATTCGCTTGGAATTTTGTGAGTAGATCATTCAAATGGTGTCAGAGGATGAAAACGTCCTGAACTGAATTTTTATGTCTGACGAGTTACGTTTTGACTTAAACGGCAATGTTAACAAACAAAATTGTCGCATATGGAGTAATTCTAATAAACCCAATAAACTGATTTCAAGAAATTCCACATTCCGTTGAATTTCCAGGTCTCCTGACCTCACTGTACCTGATTTTTTTTTTTTTTTTGTGTAGTTATTGCAAACAAGGAGGTTGCAAAAAAAACCCCCCCAATGAAGGCCAATTGCATTCAATTATTTTCAAAACTTAATGAATTGCTTTAATAAAAACGTATTATTTTTCAAATGAATTTCTAAAAAATAAATTACATAATTTTTACAAAAAGTTATTTTAGTTTCTTAATGTAGCAAAATTGATCAGCTACCCTTTATAAAAAAAGACATAAATGCATTTTTCATATAAATTGTTATTCAAAAGTTTTTGGGTTTGAATGTTTATTGTCATTTATTTATTTATTTGTCTATGGAAATATTCCTTACAGACATTAGTAATATGTTAATATGTAAATGTGTATATAAATATTAAAATATGAAAAAAAATAAAATAATTAACAGATATAAACAACAAAGAGAAAAGTTATGAATTTAAATAGACGATAATTGAATTCTTTACAACATTTAGATTTAATGAAAAATCAATTAGTCCAAACAGTTGGTTGAACTGCATACACACTCTCCTGAGAGGGTCAGCATCAACATAATTAACTCTGGAAAATTCCACAAATAACGAAAACAAATACCGGGATGAGCGTTGAGGAATGTTAAATTAAATTTCATTAATCAAAAATCCAGAGCAGATATCACCATTAACCAGCTTCAGAGCAAAAGAAACGTTGATCATAGTTCTACTGCTTTTCAAAGTACGCAGCTTGATGAGAGCCAAACAAGTCGTATACGAAGCAAATTTTGAGGGTAGAAGCGTAACACTCGAAGGCAAAATAACAGTGCTTTTGCACTGACTCAATTGCCTTTGAATGAATAGGGTCATAAATAATCGATGCATATTCTATTATAGGATGAACGAGTGCAGTATATAACGTTTTAGCACTGTACGGATCTGCGAACTCTTTGGACCAACGTTTTATAAAACCCAGTGTACCCCTGGTCTTATATATTGTAGCTGTGATATGCGGAATAATACTCATTTTTGGATCAAATAAGATACCTAAATCCATGTCCACGGTATCAATTTTATAACCATTTAGAAAATAATTAACGATGTTCGGATTGTTTCCAAAAAAGCGCATTTGCTTGGATTTTTTAAAATTAATCTCCATCAGGTTGACTTTGCACCAATTATAAAACGAATCTAAATCCATTTGAAGAAATTTATGATCAAAAAAGTTATTATAACATAGGAAGATTTTTACGTCGTCTGCATACATTAAAACATTTGAAAACTTTATTACATCCGGCAAATCATTAATAATACAGCGAAAATAGCAGTGGTCCAAGATGGCTCCACTGCGGTACTTGCATATTTTTTGAAACTATGTTTCTGAAAATTACATTTTGCTTCCTGTCCGACAAATATGAAAATAACCATTTTAAAGCTTGATTTGTAAAACCCAAAATTTGCAACTTCTTTACAAGAAGCGAATGATTCACTTTACCAAACACTTTGCTGAAATCGGTATAAATTACATCTGCTTGTTTCTTTTGAAATAGGCCACCATTTACAGCGATAGTGAATTGGAACAAATTCGTGGTGGTTGAGCATCCCTTTTGAAAACCGTGTTGATGTGGAGATATTATACTCAACACATGAAAACATAACTGCTCAGTTATCCATTTCTCGAAAAATTTGGGAATAACACTAAGTTTTGCAATGCCACGGTAATTTTCAATATCTGCTTTGTTGCCTGATTTAAACAAAGGAACTATGTTGGATGTTTTCCAAATAGTTGGGGTGAAACCAATTCTGGATAAACTGTGCTTCAACACAGTTTATCAAAACACATCTGGGAATCTTGTCAGGGCCAAAGTTGTAGGAAAATTTAACTTTCTTTAAGCCAACTATAATTTTTTCGTCATCAAAAATTGGCAATGATATAGACTGACTCTCAGCAAGGCGAAATGGATAATCGTTTGAGTTACAAAAATTGCATTGGAGTATACAGAAGAGAAAAAATCCGCAAACATGTTACAAATAGTTGTATCCTCAGATGACTAATTCTGTTGAAACCACATAACATTTGGATATCCGGACATTCTTTTCTTTGAGTGTATGAATTTGTAAAAAGATTTGGGGTTACGTTTAAGATTGTTTTTTACGTTATTTAAATATCGCGCATTGCAGTCTCTGTTCAATTTACTGTATTTCGCACGACTCACGAGTACAGAATACCTTATATTATCGGTAACTACAAAAAATACGTCTCAAACAGGATTTGATATAATACAGCAGACACAATAAGAATTGGTAATTGTATAATTTATCTTATAAGAAATTATATACTAAGATATATAAGAAATCAATACCTGTATTGAAAACAACATCATTATGGCATCATACTACGCAAATGAAGAAGATAGCAAAGCAACGTTTCAAGGTGCATTAACGTCTACAAGGTGGCAGCACTACAGTAAAATTACAACAATACAACAAAAATAGGCATATGGTAAGCTATGCTTGTGAAAAATATTTGTAACATTATTCACGATTATGAATGTAGTGTTTTGTTTTTCGTTCTGTATACACGTGTTTTTCATTGTCGTCCGTATGTTCTATACTTATACTTATGTTTATTAATAATTTATAAAAAACGAAATTATACCGCAATAGGTAGAGTTCTTTTTTTCATCATGTGTGCACGTGTTTTTTTATTATTTTATTTTTTTGTTTTTTCTCTATTTATTATTATTATTAATTTCTTTGTATTTTCCCCTTATGTATTTTATTGCGTTACGGTGTGCGCGGTGTTGAACTAATTTTTATTATTCTGAGCAGTGTCGAAGGTATATACACTGGGCACTGATCAGTCTTAACTAATTTAATTTCAACACTTTAAATGCTGTGATAACGTTTGTTTTGGTCGTTCCGTGTGTTTACAACATTACTCCCTCTTTCATCCTCATAACCTATTTTCTTAGTTCCAGTGCAATGCACTGCATATGTAGCTGCTATCCCCTGAGTACTGGTCCAAGATAAAAAAAAAAAATATTATAAATAGGGTTTGTACCACCAGAGTCATTTCTGTATCTCGATAAAATTAAATTTATCCAAAATGAAAATGCAGTTCCAATATTTTATCACAATTTTAGAAGGGCAAATATTAAAGCTGTAGATTGCAGTACAGTACAAAATAATTTAAGGTATGAAAAAAGTGTTTGTAAAAATTATAAATTTATTTTCCAAAGACAAAATATCGATAAATTTTGGTGGTTAAATGAATAAGCATTGTTGTCAGCTTGCTTTTACTTTTTTGGTTTTACCTTTAATTCACCTTTTTTTCCTTTTAAATTAATATATTAAAGTGATGTTTAAAAAAAAAAAAATTTCATTACATAATAATAAATATGTTCTTCATTTGAAGTATAAAATAACAAAAAATTAAAAAAATTATTGAAAACTTAATATTATTCTATATTATACTTGAGAGCTCTGAAAAGGGACTGTGTGTATTATTAAGCATTTGTAAATATTAACTATTGTTTATTGTAGTTTTTCTTGTTAAATTTTGCATATTAATAAACGAAAAAAAAAAATGCAATTACATCCACTTCGCATCACATTGTGGTGTGCAGTTTCTTCAAGGTTCATTGTCGGGCATTACTTTTTCGAAGAAAACGGTTTTACTGTTAAAGGCAATGGAGACCGTTACGTAAAGAGGTTTTCTTTCCAGAATAGCGCCTTTCAACACTGGTTGGTTTCAGCAATACAAAACAATTTTTTTTTCAAACATTTCCGTACAAAATTTCAAAAAAAAAAAATGGCTTTTTTCGGAATTTTAGATAAATCTCAGCTATTTGTGAACCGATATTACTGATTTCAATAGCAAGCCCATGAATCGAAAGAAAAAAGTTTCTAAGCCTAATGGTTTTCTTAGAAACTGTATTTCAACGGCGGACAGACGGGCATCGCTTAATCAAGTTTGCCATTAATTCTGATTCATATATATATATATACTTTATAGGGTCGCAAATGAAAATTGTAAAAATTACAAACGGAATCCCAAATTTATATATACCCTTTACATTTTTGTAAAGGGTATAATAAATGTTCAAAATTTTTAACTTTTTTTAAGAATTGAAACTAAAATTATGATCAGCATTTTATTGGTATTTTAGTTTTCCTGAAATATTTGAAAAACGGAAATAGTGCTTGTGTCAAAAGTCCATAAATACGAGTATATATGTAAGTATATAATGGGTTTGTTCGTTGCTCCTAAGATTTACCTGAACTCTAAAAACTGCTATTCCATTTAAATTTTTTCTTAATTTATATGATTGCAGTGTTTATATGTTTCTGCAATTAGTTGTCACAAAAGTACATAAAAACTGCATTTAACGGTTATCAAATGCTAAATAATTAGAAATGAAAAGCAGTTTATTGTAAAGATATTAGTTTGTTAAGTGGTGGTCTCTGTGTTAAATAACAAAATTCATTTGATTAAACTGTAAATTTGTATAACAAAATATACCGTATGCTTTATTTAGCCAACTAAATACTAAAGTTTTCAAAATTTGTTAGAAAATGTTTCTAATTTTGTAAATGTTGAAAAGCACAAGGAGCAGTCGAAAAATTTGAGATTGTATGTTGGAAACAAGCGTCCAAGTAAATGATAGTGAAAGCTTTATAACGAAAGATTTAAAAGAAATTAATATCTTTTAAATAACAATCAAAATGCAAGCAGATTTTTTTTTATATTCATAAGATTTTGTTTTTATTTGTTTTGGTTTTGTCTTGTCTTTTAAAATTAAGTCAATGAAGATTGGATTGATATTTGCATAGAATTGTGACAAATATAAAAACATTTCAATGACTAAATCTGTTTGAGCCACACACTCAACTCTTACATTCACTCAAATACCGGAACTTTGTTTTACAAAATAAAAAGTGACAGTCGCATCATATAAAAAATTTATATATACTCGTATAGTTATATATGCATCCGAAATCTAAATTTTTAAGGTGTGATTTTAAATTGTTGTAGATTCTTTTTTTTATAGTTATTGTTTTTTCAATGGTGTAAACATTTGTTTATTCTTTGTTAAATTATATTAAATTTTGAAACTGTTGTTATTAAAAGTATTTTTTTTTGTCAATTCTTTTATTTGAAAACAATAAAATAACTTTCCAAGCATATACTTGCATATGTTATACTTTCATTAACGATAAATAATTTGAAATCAATATGAAATCTTTACGCTTCTCTTTGAAAATGTCTAAATTTTATATTTCTATAACGATATTTTGCTTTATTTAAATGCATGGAGTTGAAGCATATTTACTTTTACTCGTAGTAAGCGATTAAAAAAGCGAAAATTTTGGTTTATTGGCTATTTAACTTTAAAACATAAAGCCTTTTATTTTTGATCAAGTTAATAAAAGTTAAAGGTACTCTGCTATCGAAAACGTGTCATTTAACAAATATGACAGCAGACCAATAATTGGAAAGAACTATTTAACACTTAATTATTGCACCTAAATAATTTAGCTTGTTTTTTTTTTTGTTTTTTTTTTTTTTTTTTTTGGTTTGTACATATGTACAACGGGTTATAGTTCAAGTTTTGTCCTTTCTTAAATTTGTTTTTCCCTTAAGATGGAATTTATTACAATACAAATTTGCTGTGATCAATAATTTTTGATTGAAGAAGATAAGAAAAATAATAATCAAATCTTTAGCTGTTTCGTAGTCGCTACACTACCCATCAGCATCCACTGGGATTTTGATTTACTTTAACTTTTGTTATAGAGCAGCAAAAATGAAAATCATGCACTTTTTGGAAAAACGCTTATATTGGTTTGCTTTAGCGTTACTTAACCTTTAATACTGGTATGATTATTAAAAAAAAAGTTCTGTAATATTTTCCAAGACTCTGTTAGTTTAGTAGGCAATGCTTATCGCGACCAGTAAAATAAAAGATAAAAACAACTCAGCTAATACCCATTAGTCCTTCAGTCTTATACTATGAGTTATCTTCCTACAGTATAAGACTGAAAGTTGGCGTTCCAATTCTGTTAATGAGAACTCTTATTGCAGGACTGTATAATGCCACACAATTGCATAATAATACTTGTGGGACGGAGTACTTCCGAGCAACAATCATAAACCAACAAACGTACAGCGTGAATGGTAGTAGATTTATATTTTCTGACTTAAATAAAAAATTTAATAATTGATACAAAGTTTTATTAAGAGCATTTAACGATACAAAGGATATGCGGATTTCGTTTTTTAAAGAATATGTGATCCAAATGTCTTCGGTTGAGTTGAACGCACTATTCAACACAGAGCCTGAACTGTGCGCCACATCCTACAGTGAACTTAGTTCAATTGATCTGATTTATCGACCAATATTTTCCTTTAAATCCACAAAAAATTGGAGATTGTAATTATAAATCCTCTGTTTTAGTAACCCAATTAAAACAAGTAAGAGTGTGGTGTATTCGGCTGGGCTGAGTCTAAAATACCCTTCACAATAGTAGCGTATATCTATAGTATATTTTACAAATTTGAACTAAATATGCTCGGTTATATATGAACCGATATCGGAATTTTCTATTTACTGTATTTTAGTAACATTCTTTTATAAAAAGAATTGATTTTTAGTAAAAAAAAAATGTTGATGAAAAACTGGTTTAGGCTATATCTCGAGTATGTATGGACCGATAACGGAAATTTTCAGTTCCCATATTTATATAACCTTATTTTATAACCAGGACTGCTTTTAAGCAAAAAAAGTTGTTTAAGTCCGCTTATGAGACATTTTCATGATAAAACCGGGTTAGGCTATATTTCGAATATATGGACCGATATCGGGAACTTTCATTTTCCATATTTATACAACCATATTTTATTACCATTACTGCTTTTAAGCAAAAAAAGTTGTTTAAGTTCGCTTTGGCGACATTTTCTTGGCTATATCTCCGATATATATGGACCGATATCTGGAAAACAATTTTTTTGCCTTCTTGTAGCCATACTTAATAATTGTGTGAAGTTTGAAGCAAAACAAACAATTTTTTTTTTTAAATTTCCATACAAAATTGCAAATAAAATGGATTTTTTCAGAATTTTGGATATAGTTCAGCTGATATTACTGAATTTCAATAGCAAACCCATGAATCGACGGGGTGAAAGAAAAAAGTTTCTAAGTCGAATGGTTTTCTCAGAAACGGTATTTCAACGGCGGACAGACGGACATCGCTTAATCGACTTTGCCATTAATTCTCATTCAGAATATATATACTTTATAGGGTCGCAAATGAGAATTGTAGAAATTACAAACGGAACCACAAACTTATATTACTCCTTTATTGCAACATAGTCATAACTAAAAAAAAATATTGTTTCGAGAAAAACGCATTTCAAACTTTTAGTTTCTAGACAAGTCTTAGATTTTTTTTTAGAAAATATCTCCTACAGGAAAGAGTTTAAGAGTAATTTGGATAAAGCTTTGGCACAATATAAAATGTAGTACTGTTAACAATTCTGCATTGTTAATTTGAAAAGCTAATTTTTTGAGATATGACTATGTTGCAATAAAGAAGCGATATATAGCCTTTACATATTTGTGATGGGTATAAAAATTAATGGGAGTTAGTGGGTGGCTATGGGATGTCCCCGAACGACTGATCAGTGTTTGGGGAAATTTTCCCGAAGTAAATTCATCGAAGGTCTGGCTATGTATGCAGTCGCCCCACCCTGTGAAAACACGTGATGTTTTTGATATTTCAATCAAGGGCTGCAGTTTCTTGGAGACCAGTAACGGCAGTTTTTCTTGTTGACGTGAGCGTTTAAGTGAAAATATGTCTCGTCCAAAAAAATGGGACTTACAAGGCGAAAAGGCTCAAAAATCGCTTCACCAAAAATCTTTGCGTAAGCCAAAATCACTTTATAAAAAACAGCGAAAGAGAAAATTAATGTCTGAGTGTTTTATTGATAAGTTATTAATATAATTTAATATATTTGTGTTTAATGTTCTAATCAAAAAAATGCGAATCCCCTGAAGAAGTGAACATAAAATTCACGAAACGTTGGGAAAATATGTAATAAAAATTCTGCATTTTTATTGAAATAAAGAATGTTAGGCCTCATTAGCTAAGTATATACAAAAAGCAAATGAAGTCACTTTCTTTCAGTTCTTGTAAGATTTGAATTTTCAAAGCATTGGACTTCTGATCCATTTTTAAAATTTCATGATTAATCGCTCTAGAAAGTCCCAGTGATGCTGCTCTTTTTCATATTGAAAAAACGGATTTTCACGTAAACTGTTTTCAACCAGTTCAATGTTTTCGGGAGTCTTTGAAGATCGACTGAGGCCTGGGCTTGGGACATTTATAGCCAAAGCGCAACTGTTAATTGCAACGGCACTCCCTCCGCCCGCAATTTTTACTACGTTTTGAAATAATCATATTTCAAAACATAAATTTGCAACCAACCACCCCGTATTTCGAAATGCATTGAAATTAAATACTACTACCCTAAATATGAAATATCATAAAACTTAGTAACACAAAATAAATACATATCTTCTATAGCAGCAATTTCGCGTTGAAAGAGGCTAATAAAAACTCCTTTTTTCCGATCACAAATATATTCCTGTGTAAATTTTTTCTGAATTGCAAGAAATATTTTTCTAGCCATAATAGTGCATGGTTTCCATTAGTTAATATATATTGAGAAGACAATTTTATTAAGAAGTCAATATTGGTGCTAAAAGGCACAAAGATTTGGGTTTACCTAGGCATAAAAGAGGCCTGGCAGCTTCTCTTTTGTTTCTAGTGTTAATTTAAACTTTTTTTTCGTAATTGAAAGCCGCTAATTACTTTTTTTACTTTATCTCTTTTTAAATCTAGTTAAATAATTATTTTACCACTATCTTCAATGAGCAAATAACTGTGGTCAAATAATTTTTATCAGAAACTGGGTTTCACAGCACAGTGAAGTTGTAGTGAATAAAACGTTTACGAGCAAAAACAGAAGCTAAAATTGTTCTGATAAAATAGAATATAGTACAATAGAAACTAAAATTTAAAATCTAGCTAAACTGAATACAATAAAAGAAAAAATTACTACAAAAAAACCAAAACGTGAGAAGCTGATATTTAATTGTTTGTTTATTTAATAACTGAAATTGTTATAAACTGTTGCTTTTGTATTGGAAACTAAACAAAAATGAACTTAAAGCAAACAAAACTTTTTTTTTTGTGGTAACGTAGTAATCAATTTTTAATTTAAACTTAATATTGTGCAGATAATTGTGCGTGATTTTGTATTTTATAGTTCTCTGGGAAATAAACTGTTAGAAAGATTAAAATTGATTTAATAATAATTACTTCTCACCTCATAGCTGTACACACTTGGCCTTTAAAAACAATAAAATGGCACCAAGCAAATTTTTTGCATTCTTCTATACCAAATTAAATAAATATTAAGGGGCTCAAATTATTTTTTTTTTATCTGGGACCGTACTCAGGGGATGACCCCTACATATGCAGCGCATTGTACTGGAACTAGGAAAATAGGTTATGATGAGGAGGAAACAGGTAGTAAGTATTGTTTGCGGAGTGTTAACAATAACAACACGAAAGACTAAAACAAACTCTATTGCAGCATTTAAAATGTTGGAATTAAATTAGTTAATACTGATCAGTGCCCAGTGTATATACCTTCGACACTGGTCAGATTAGCAAAGCTTAGTCCAACACCTTCCACACTACATTACCTTGTATGCATTGAAAATAATATTAATATTGAACATATAAAGAAAATACGGACAACGGTGAATAAAACACGTGTACACATACTGCTACCTATTCCGGTACACTTTTTTTTCATCATATAAGAGAATAGTATGTTCCTAAAATGAAATTTTAATAAAATTTTGCAGCAACTAATTTGACGGGAATTAATTTTTATGCGTGTGCCTATAAGTGTTAAAAAATTTGTTTTTTATTTGTATAATTTAATAATGATTCGTCGAACTTTTAGGGCCTGTTTTACAAGTTTGAACCTTGACGCAAGTATTTTGAGAGACGAAAACTCATATTGCCTATCCAGTTTTGAGCTGAAATGCAACAAAATGTAAGAAAACGTAGAAAAATATGTATCGACTTATAAGAAAAAATTTTATTTTTGAGCTATACATATATGTGTTTCTTGGCCGCTTGAAATGTTTGCGAACATTTACAACTAACGTTGATAGAAACAGCGTGATAACAAATTATTACAATTTTGTCTTTGTTTAATACTAAAGACTGACGCCCGTATGCAAAAAAACTTAACAACGCTTGGTAAGCAATTGTTAAGAAAAATTACCTAATGTTTTATGCAAAAACAATTGTTAGCTTACCTTGCCCTTAAAGTTGAGTTGGGTACACTTTAACTTTACGTTAAAATGACAGTTGACTTGCCGATTGTTATTTTGCTTAAAAATTGAAATTTTGCGAAAATTAAAGAATAATACTATATATTACTTTCATTATATAAAGAAATAAAAACATTACATTCTCAAATTATTAATTTTGATTTAATATAAATTACAATTATGCTAGTGATGCACTTTCAATCAAACGAATACAATGAAAAACTTTATTCGAATAATAAAAATATTTCTAGTAAGTAATCCTATTAATTTTTCTCAATTTCATAAATATACTACACATTATATTATATTCAGTATTTATTAAAAAGGTAAATCCAGGAAATGTTTGCCAAAAATGTGTTATTTTATGTAATAATAAAAATTTTTTATTTTTTAAATTTATTTTTCGATTTTCGAATATTAGTTTTCATACATCACTATTCAAGAAATTACAAGTGAACATAACGGCATTGCCAGAATAAAACAACTAAATTCCTTACTACATATAAAAGTTAACGTACTGTTTTTGCATAAACTTTTTTTAACAAATGTATGGTAGTGTTAATGTGTTTGGTAACTAACGTATGCGTTAAAACTCAAGTAAGATTTTTTTTTGGATACGGCCCTGAGGAAATACAGAGTGTCTGATAGATATTTATTTAGATTTATATTTTCAAACTTAAGGACAAGACGTAATAATTGACACAAATTTTTATTAAGAACATTGGACGATATAATGGAAATGCTGATTTTATTTTTTAAAAAATATATCTTCCGCCGAGTTGCACACACTGTTTAAAACGAAGCCGTGTTCAACTGAGCTGATTTCTCGGCGAATATTTTCCTTAAAAGCCACAAGAGATTGGGGAATTTTATTATAAGCCTTGTGTTCGAGGTAGCCCCACAGAAAATCCCTGGTAGCTGAATCGGGCAACTTCAGTCGAAATGGGATACCCCCAAACGACTGATCAAATATTATGGGATGCAAATCCAACGAAGCTTTGGATGTGTGTGTAATCGCCCTATCCTGTTAAAACCACATGTGTGAAGAGTACGATGGATGAGCTCGCAGGTTTTGCAAAAATAATTTCGTAATCATCCGTCAATAATTTTCACCATTGAGATTCATCGCCGGCCTCGAGAATTTTCGGAAGAAATGGTTCAATTATCTCATGGGTGGACAAGACACACCAAACAGTTATCCTGAGGCAATGGAATGGTTTTTGATGTTTCAACCGAGGGTTGCGGGTTCTTGGAAACTAGTAACGACAATTTTGCTTGCTGACGTGGACGTTTAGGCCAAAAAATGGACTTTGCAGTGCGAAAACGCCCCAACATCGTTTCACAAAAGTTTTTGCGTATATCAAAGTCACTTTTATCAGTTCCTGAAAGATTTAAAATCGAAAAATTTCATGAGCAATCGTTCTTGGAAGTCTTAGTGTGGCTGCTCTTTCCGTATTGAAAGTCGCGGGTTTTCTGTAAACTGATTTCAAACAGCTCAATGTTTTCGGGAGGCCTTGAAGAACAACAGGGCTCTGAACCCAGGTCATGAGACATTCATAGTCGAAGCAGTTGCGCACAATCTTTGCATCCACGAACGCAATAAATTTTGCATATTTGGCGAAAACGATCGCGGGCGTTTCCTATCTCTTAGAGACAGGAGATTTTTCAATCAGTTTTTCACAGATGCTTCCTCAGAAATCCAAAGGTTTTTTCTAGCAGAGCTAAGCAGAATTACATCTGAAAAAGAGCTTAGCTTTTTTTATTTACAATTTAAAACGGTATTAAAAAAAGTTCAAAAATTTTTGCCTTCATATAAAATCAGTCTGTTCACTTATTACGGTTTTTACTTATTCCGGTTTTATTTTTTTTACTTTCCGATCAAAAACAAAAACATCCGTTCACTATCGAAGCTAGGCTCTGAACGCTTATATTAGTATCACTTGTTTTTTGTATGTTTGCAACACACAAAATCCATGCCATCTGATTAATTATTACACATGCACTGTATTTCCCAAAAATATTCGGAACCATTTCGCTGACCGGTTTGCAACCAGTTTTTCATATTCGTTTTGTCGTAGAAAATGCATCTAATGGAAACTATAAATGGTAATTTTCGTCAGTGAGAAAATTGAATTGAAGTTGCCGCATGGCTTCTGTTGACGGAGGGAAGATGTGGAAGTTACTTTAAGCCAACTTTAGGTATTTCCAAAAAAAAAAACTCGGAACCGGTTTTTCATATTCGGTGAGCGTTTCGTTCGTGGATCGTGTATCTGAACTACTAACGGTTATTCGATGCAGTGCGAAAATATAAGTTTTATTATTTTGTAATTATTCAAACTAGGATAAAAATATATAGTTAGTTTTTCTGGAATTGTGCAATAAAAAGATAGCAATGCATGTGTGTGATTTTGTGGTTGCTATGCATAAGTTTTGTTTGTTTGTTATTAATACACGTTTTCTTTCTAAAAAATGTAAGGGCCGGTCGTTTACACTTTTCCGTAACCCAATTTCGAATATATTACAATCTTTTAAGCAATGCTGCCGTTTGCATAATATTTTGCAGATAAATATTTTGTGCTTTTGCAATTTTAAAATATGCAGCTCATTATTTGAGTCTAGAACGCAGCAAATAAAAATGAATAAAATTTTTGTGTAATTATATCATTTCTTACATTTCTGAATGTTGAAAAACATTTGTTGGGATTATATATTTTCGGCCACATTCCTAAAAAAATTGTATGTTCATTAGATTTATATTAAACTTTGTTAAATAAGAATTGAATAAATATACAATATTTTTTGTGAATAAGGTGCTTTAGGGTTATGTATCGTATTTTTGTCAGAGTTCATAATTTTAATATCATTTTCAAACACAATTTCAAACATATATGAATTATTATGGTTGCACAAAAATGTACCATCACTAATACCAGGCGTCAGGCGGGAAGGAATACTAGTTTGTTTTGCCGCCATTTTGATCAATGTTAGTCTTGACAGTTCATATTCGGCAGTCGTGGCATTAAATCATTAACATTATTTCATGTTTTATTAAAATAATTTCATATTAATTTATATTACGAAAATATACAACAAATTAGTTTTTAACAAATATTTCTTATTTTTGCAGCAAAAGATCGTTTTATGTTATATAAAAAATTTAAAAAATTAATATTAACATTAATAATAACATATTCATTTTCCTGACGATGATAACAAATTGTTATCGAACTATTGAAAATAAATACTGTTAAATTTTTTATATAACATAAAACGATCTTTTGCTGCAAAAATAAGAAATATTTACCAAAACAAGATCAAATAATTAAATATTAAATATTAGTTTTTAACAATAATCATTCTTTCTAAATTAATATTTTCTAGCAATACAATTTTTTAAATGAAAGACATGAGTGTGGAATATGAATAGTTGTTCATATGCCTGCAGGTGACTGAAGATTTGCTTTTGGTACGTTTTGTCTAGGTCAAACAAATGTTTGTGTTCATGTCGGTATATTTGATTTACGCCTCTGACATGCCAACGACACCCGGAGTCCACACTTCAACTTTTGCAGACGATACAGCATTCTGCAGCGAACATGAAAACCATCAAGTAGCTTCGCGAAATTTGCAGGAGTATATTTCAATATTAGATAAATGGTTAAAACTTTGGAAAATTTAAGTTAATGAACAAAAGTGTACTCACGTTACATTCACGCTGCGTAAACAAACATGTTCAGCTATCCAAATCAACAATTCACCTATTCCGCAGCAAAATGAAGTCAAGTACCTTGGTATTCACCTCGATCGTAGGTTAACGTGGAAGTCTCACATAGATGCGAAAGTTATTCAGTTAAAGTTAAAAGCAGCGCAACTGAATTGGCTTATGGGCAAAAATTCTACATTGAAGCTGGATTGCAAACTTTTATTATACAACGCAATTTTAAAGCCTATATGGTGCTATGGAATACAATGGAATGGGGCACTGCCTCCGCTTCAAATGTTGAAAAAATTCAAAGGCGACAAAACAAAATTCTTCGAACAATTATCCCAGGTCCATGGTACGTAAAAAATTCACGAATTCATAAGGATCTCTGTGTTCCTCTTGTAAAAGACGAATTTTCAAAGTACGCAACAAGGTATATAGTAAATTGGAACTTCATCCAAATCGTCTTGCACGCAATATACTTAATTTTGAAGGCCACTCTCGGTTGAGAAGGAGGGATATCCTTGCCACCATCAGAATGTTAAATAGGTGATTTTACCGATATTGACCGTGCAAAATAAAACATTTTAGTCTAGCATTGGCTGGACTTAATTAATTTTATGTATTTAGTATTAAGACTTGAATACTTATTGTTAGTTCACTTTGTGAAGATTCAATGAATGAAAAAAAAAAATGTACGTATACACATTCTTTCCTTTATTTTTTCACAAACACTTGTAGCCAGCCAATTATGCCTCGATTTTTTAATAAAACCCTGGCACATAAATGGAGCTCTATTTAGGGATCTAACTCTCTCACCCGAGCCTTAATAATACCAAACAAATTTTAGTGTTTTTCCCTAAGATATAAGATCAATACATAAATATATTTTATTAGATGTTATCTTGGCCGTAGGTCGTCCACCTCAGTAAAGTCTATGGCAAAATACTTGGATCTGCTGGATACTAATGCAAACCGGAACTAACTCCTAGAACTCCGCTACAGTGAATAGGCTGGCTTTTCTTGACCTAATAGCGATGCCCTCAGCATATCGCTGCCGTGGCTGTACTGGCTGGCAGATTGGCGGCGTGGATTTTTTCCTAATTATGTTTTTGGTGATGGCAGTATCGTGACATAATATTATTATATTTTTGTCTTTAAGGTTTCATTTGTAATCTTTAGGGTTATCAGGTTTAAATTTAAGCTTTTAAGTTTTCACTTTAATTTCTTTAACTTTTAGTTCATAATTTGAAAGTTGTTAAATATTAATTTTTTATAGTTTTAAAATTTTCTATTCCTTCTCAGTTTCGATTATCTCTTATATTTTTTAGCCTTAATTGGAGACTTTTCAGTTTTTAGTTTTTTTATAACTATAGCTTTAGCCTTAACTTTTCAGTTTTTCTATTTTTTTAGACAATAAAAGTAAGTAACTACATTTTGACGATCTTTGTGTACATTTCTTGCAAATTGTGTGGAGCTATATATTTTTTATGCCTTCAGTTGATGAGCGATGTTTCTTTTTAGAAAAAAATATTCAACAAATTTTTTATTTAACTTTTTTAAAAGAATGTTGTAATGATTGCAATACAATTTAGAGATCGGGCATATACTACGTGGAAAAGGTTTAGAACTCCGGAGCTGCATTTGCAATTTTCAGAAGTTAACAAACTTATAAGTACTACCAAAAAAGATTAATATTCGAGAAGATTTATTTCTGCTATTAATACAAGAAAAACCTGGCAATCAATTCGTGAAATTGGAATCGTCAATGAATAAAACAAAGAAAACTGAAGGTAGAGTGGATGCTAATGAAATGAACGAAACTTTTATAAATATACCTTCCACAATGGCGAATGTAAATCGCGACAGAGGAAAATAGCATAAACAACTTTCAGTTTTTGTGTGTAACACAAAATAACGTTTTTTTACTTGCTCTTTTTTAAATTTCTTTTACCTGTTATTGTCCCACTCATCACCCATTTTTTTTAACACTATAATAATGTCCAGCTTGTATCCCTCTAGCTGGAAAAAGGCTACAATTATACCTATACCAAAAGCAAATGAGGAATATAGACCTATTGCCATTTTGTGCTTTTTTTTCCAAAGTTCTGGAAAGACTATTATATAAACCAATAGCCCTTTGTGCCCTTTTGTCAAATGTGCAATTTTTTTTAGTTCTTCGGGAACTTCCATTAAACTTTTATCGTGCTACCTCTCAAATCGGTATTAAGCGGTGTTTATATATGACAAATAATCCAAAAAAGTAGCTGTATAAAAAGGAGTGGCCAGGGTTCAGTTGGCCCAACGCGAATGGACTTCGCATATATCCTGGTAAATCAAAATGCTTAGTAATATCGAAAACAACGTGTTAATCCCGTTATTTCTGAAGACATTATTATTAATAGTGAGAAAATTGAAATCGTGTTTAAAGCCAAAATGGTGTAATTTTTAAAATTAATTCATATGAAAAGGTCATATAAACTCGGTTACCAATTTACGTACGTTGTGGTCTACCTACCAACCTAGTTGGAGTCCTCTATGTTGTACGGATGTGAGTTGTTTGGAAGTTGTAACTCTGATAGCAGAAGAAAATTAACTTCCTGGCCCACGATGTTACTCGCGAGCGATATCCAGTGTAATTTTTAATAGTATAATATGGTACGCTTATGGACTTAGAAGATTTCTCATGTTAAGAATAATCTATATGGAGTTTCCTTTGACAATTTAATAAAATTTCGTACCATTATATTTCTTCACAAGATAGTTAACTCGAAAAGACCAACGTATCTGTATGAAGGAATACAATGTTTTCAATCATCCACCACGGCATCAATGTCTAGTATCTGAGTGGCAGTTTTTTGTACATGTCTCACATCTCTGGTATAACCTTCCCTCAAATCAACAATTTAACTGCAATGTTTCTAGTTTTAGAAAATTTTTATTTGTCTATTTTTCTTAATTCAACTTATGATTAGTGTAATATGTGTTTTATTTGCTAAAATGGGTTTTTATTCTTTAACATGTGCTTTTTTGGATGTATATGGATACATTTTTTTATACTGATTTTAATTTATTCATTGGCAGCTAAAAATATAATTCACATTATTGTTATTGTATGTATTTATACTTTATGCATTCCATTACATTTTATTAATTTAGCCACAAAATTTTCCCTTTTGAACATTTTCAAATCTATTTAATTCCAGCACTTTCTCATACCAAACTGACTACCAACACGTTTTTTTTTCCTTTGTCAGTCTGAACGATCTTATTTTTTCTAATTTTGTCAAAGTTTACTTTTTCAATCCTTCATCTTTTTTCTAAAATATATTTTCCCTTAGTCAAATCCGTTATCCTATTTATACCTCGAAAAAATTTTTTTTTTACAAAAACTCTCTTCATAAAAATCCCGCTTATTATCATAAGTTCCACTCTTTCTAACTTTTTCCCCAAAGTTAAACTACTGAATTATCCTTCATTAAAACAAGGGATAGTCGTCAAACATTGGAGCAATAGAAAACCATCACTATATATGTTATCGCCAAAATACCGACATTGTGTCATACTTCATACACAAAGACAAGAAAATTATATCTCTATGTCTTTTTTCACTTTGCTTTTAAAACTGAAAAATTATTAGTCTGTTAGCTCTTTTTGTTGACTGATATAATTAAGCAAGAAATTTTGTACTCCCACAGTAAAACAAAAGATTTGTGTTGCGGGGGTTTTAAGCCCAATAATTTAATCAAGTATATACAATTCTCGGTGACCACAATACTGTAGCCCGATTACTGTCTAGTAAACTTAAATGTGTATTCCGCAGCATAATTCTATATTAATGAGCATTTTAAAACAACTAGTACAACAACTTTGGAATGAAAATAATTTCAAGGTGTTGAAGAAAAATTCTATCGTTGTTGCTATTTACACTAAATAATATACAGTGTTTAAATAAAAATTAACAATACACAAGAGCCTAGTAAAAGCCAAACTGTATTACGAAGAGTATTTGCTTTATTGATTGCTACTGAATACGCCCTAACCTCAATATAAATGTTTTCACTGACCTTATTTGACTGCCTTAATTCTTTCATACTTACATTCTTCTTTAAGTTAATGTCTCTTTTTATCCACACAATTATCTACTGCACTTTATGTTAAAGTATAAATAAAAATAAAAGACTTAAGAAACAAGTACCACCTAAATAAACAGCAGCTGTAAACAACGCATCATTGGGTGTCTTAATTCTATTTTTCAACATAAAAATAAACATATGTAACTTGTTTGAGCATCCAACCTGCATATCACAAATATTTATTCAGTTAAACTTTCTTTAAGTTATACATAAATATCGTAACGAAAAAACAAGAGAAAAAGCTTAATTAAATTTTTTCATTAAAATAAACAATAAATAAAAGTTTATGCATACTAAAATACCAAATATATTTGTTTTTATACAGCGACATTTAAACTCTTAACATTTCATAGCAAATTTATTTTTTCACATCAATCATGATATGGGGAAGGAAACCAATTAAGAAAGTTGCAAAAAACAAATACACACATACACAATCTAATTAAAAAAACTTAATTAAATTGTTAAAAAGTCTAAAGTTTTTAACGACTTTAGCAAAAGGTAATAAATAGTGAATTGCAATTGCAAAGAATTTCAAATTATTACTAATTTTTGTGTTTTCGTTCTTCTAAGCGAGTTGTTAAATTATTTTTCTTTTAAGACACAGCAAACTAATAGTCTTTTTCTTATGTCATAATTTTATTTTATTTTTCTAGAAACATTAGGAAACTTTGTAATAAAAAGGGATTTTACTTTAGAATATGCATATGTCACTAACTTGCGCTTGACTATTCAAAATCTTTATGACTACATTTGACTTGTCTTGTCGTGAATTTAAATTACTTTTAATTTTATTATTTTTTCCGTAACCAGCTTTAGAATCCAATTTAATGGACTATAGAACAACTTAATGTTCAATTATCGCTGGTTTTATGTTTGCATTACATCATAAACCATGTCATTAAAATTTTGTATATTAGTTCGCAGGAGTTGATTTTTTTCTTCATGCTATCAAGGACTAAAAGTTTAACAAATAAAAACTTAACAGGGGTATTTCAAATAATTACTAAACATCTTTTTGTTGCATTTTTAAGATCTATTAAAATCCCTATAAAGTCAATTAAGATATTTATTAGTGCTATCGAACGCCAGGCATCTTGATTTTTAAACTTCCTGATAAAAAAAATGGCAAAAACTAGTCACGATAAAAAATTCATACAGCAGCGAAAATTAAAATCAGATAAAAGCAAATAACGAATGCAAATTACAAAAACTGAACTCAAACTAATGCATAGAAAAACCAATATTGAAATAAGCTGAATTGCAAACAAAAAGCTGTCACTATTTCATGGGTGAACTCCTGAAAATATTAAAAATCCATAAAAAATATGAAAGTCTGCGAGCAAAAACTATCCAATATTTAAAGAGCAACAACGAACAATTCTTGATTATTTTTTTGTTTAAGCCAACAGCATTATCTTAAAAGAAGCTTAAAGAATTATTTTACTTCATATATTACGAGTACCTTTCTAGTATCATTGGTAGCGTTTTTTATTTTTAATAATTGATATCTCAAAATTATTTTCAAAGCTAAGTATATAAGTAGCAACATGACCGATCCGAAAGGTCAATACCAAACATGACTCTTCTTATCACATCTACTCATAGTACTTTGGGAATAGTCGGATCAAACATTAAGGTGGGTCGATTTAGTAATCGATACTGGTCCGTTGATTCATATATTACGAGTACCTTTCTAGTATCATTGGTAGCGTTTTTTATTTTTAATAATTGATATCTCAAAATTATTTTCAAAGCTAAGTATATAAGTAGCAACATGACCGATCCGAAAGGTCAATACCAAACATGACTCTTCTTATCACATCTACTCATAGTACTTTGGGAATAGTCGGATCAAACATTAAGGTGGGTCGATTTAGTAATCGATACTGGTCCGTTGATTTTTCAACAGCGTTGGGCATGAGGGAAAAGTTCCACTACGGCATGCAAAAAATATAAAGCGCCCCATACACGTTTCAACTCAGTTGGCAACTGAGTCGGTTGTTGTCGAAATCAAAGCGTGTATGGCTTTGTCAGTTGATTAGTTTGGCAGTTGTCGAGTTGGTTGAACAAAAATTAAAATGTTTTGATTTTTTCAAGTTGACTAGCAAGTCTTTCAATTCGATTGTGTTGTGTGTGTTCAAGTCTCTTGATCAAGTCTTAAAATTTATATTTGCAGTGTTTTTGCAAAGGAAACGTTATATATTTTTAAAATTGTCTATAATTTCATTGAATTTAATAGTTGAATGAAAATCTTTCAATTCAGTTTATGAAGTGTGCGAACAATAATCAATTCAGTTGAAACACTCAATTCTCAATTGAATTGAAACGTGTATGGGCCGCTTAATACTCAAGGCGCCCAAATTTCGTTAATGATTAGTTCACTAATAATTCAGATATAATTCAAAATAATAATATTTCAAAAATAAATTTCAAGTTTGAAAGGTGGTATTAAAAAATTAAATTTTTTATTACCTGCTAAAAAACTAAAAAAAGAGCTGAGATAAAGTTAATAAATTGAAACAATTAAGTTTTTTATTCGCTATTTTTAGCTTCTACCATTTATACCAATAAAAATTATAAATAGCTTGTTTTCTATGTTTCCTAGCTATCTATATGTCGACATTTCATAGGAACTACCCTAATCATCAGTAGACTTTGGAAATTTTTGAAAGATATTTTCAAACATTCAACTTTATATCCCATTAATATAAATAAATTGTTGAGAATTTAAAAGAAAAATGCTCTAATAATACCTGTCAAAAATAAATGAAAAAACTTGTTTTTTGTGTTGTGTGTTCTGGAAATTTCCAGGAGACTAAACCGATCGGATAAGGTTGTCCACAATTTTTTTCAAACCCCTTCAAATTATGGACAAATGAGAAAAAATGCGGGAAGAAAATGTAAACTAACGGAAAGAAACAACAGAAAGATTGTCAATTGTGCAAGCAATGCCACAAAAAGTGCTAGAACAATCTCAAATGAGTGGGGCATAAACACGTCACGTTGGATAATTAATCATGTCCTAAAGCAGTCAGCCTTTATCAGAAAGCAAAAACTAAAGGGTGGTTAAATTTCAAAGGCCGATGTTGATTTTGAATAAAACACAAACTATTTAGGAAATTATTGTAATTTTATTTTATTATGATATATTGGTATTATTCAATTATGTATGGAACAAAATATTGGCCAAATGGGCGCCGCGACCACGGCGGCACACCTCCATCCGATGGTCGAAATTTTCGATGACCCTGAGACATAATGGAGGTTCTATACCGTTAATGTGCCGAATTATCTCATCCTTTAGCTGTTGAATTGTTGCTGGCTTATCGACGTATACCTTTTTTTTCAAATAACCCCAAAGAAAAAAGTCCAATGCTGTCAAATCACATGATCTTGGCGGCCAATTGACATCGCCATTACGTGAGATAACACGGCCATTGAATTTGTTGCGCAAAAGAGCAATTGTTTCGTTAGCTGTGTGGTAAGTGGCACCGTCCTGCTGAAACCACTACATCCATATCTTCCAATTCGGGCCATAAAAAGTTCGTTATCATCTCACGATAGCGAACACCATTCACAGTAACTGCCTGACCGGCCTCATTTTGGAAAAAATACGGCCCGATCATGCCGCCAGCACATAAACCGCACCAAACAGTCACTCTTTGTGGGTGCATTGGTTTTTCGACAGTCACTTTTGGATTCTCATTCGCCCAAATGCGTCAATTCTGTTTATTGACGAATCCACTGAGGTGAAAATGTGCCTCATCACTGAAGAGGATTTTCTTCTAAAATTTTCATAATAAGTCTGGATAACTTTAACACGTTGTTGGATTGTGTATCTATCCATGGTTCAAATTGAATAAGTCTGAAATAGAGAAATGTCAAATAAAATTCGAAAAAAAAAAAATTGGCGTTTAGGTGCGGTTCACATTCAACATCGGCCCTTGAAATTTAACCACCCGATAAAAACTACACCACGTTTGCTTGATCGGCACAAAGCGGCGCGATTGGAATTTGCAAAAAAAAGTACAAACACAAATTGGAATTAAGTAAGTACAATTCTTTACAGAAATTGTTTGCAAATAATTTTTTCTGATAAGAAAAAGTTTAAATTAGATGGCCCAGATGGGTAGAACTGTTATTGGACAGACTTACGCAAGAAGACACGCTATTTTTCTAAGCGAAATTTTAGTGGAGGCTCTCTTATGGTTTGTGGAGCCTTTTGCGTCTCTGATACACTTGAGTTAGCTTTCCCAAGTACAAGAATGAATTCCACGGAATATATTTCTATCCTTCAGACAAATTTAAAACCATACTTTGAAAGAAAATGTACACAAAAAATAATTTTCCAACAAGATAATGCCGTGGTTTACAAAAGTAACCTAATCCGTCCGTGGCTGGTCACACCACACACCACAATTGGAATGGTCATCCTGTTCTTCCGACCAGAACCCAATGGAAAATATCTGGAGACTTTTGGTCATCAAAATCTTTGGTGGAAATAAGCAATTTTAAACAATTGCGAACCTTAAAGCTGCTGTAGTTGATACTTGGGATGCGCTTCCCAAGGAACTTTGTGCAAAATTGGTCCAAAGTATGCCGAATAGAGTTTTTGAGCTTATATTGAAAAACGGTTATAATATTGCTCAGCTAAAAACATGACTTTATTTACCCATTTTTGTTATATTGAAATAAATTGTTAAGTTTATTCTTGTTTTCCTACTAGCTTTTAATAGTCTTTAAAGCAGCAAAAAATAAATTTTTTTTACTTGCTTGTGAGTGCCAGAAGTTTTCAAAAATTGGATGCGTCTATAATAATGCACCTCAATGTATTGTCATGGTCGCCAAGTCAATACCCCATACAAGTTTCACATTTGTACCTATCCATCGTACTTTTTTCTAATCAAGTCGATGGAATCGTCGATATTTAATTTTTTCCACCAAATAGTTCGTATGCAGTAGCTCATATCTGCTGTTCCTTGAGACCCATTTACTAACATTTTCACAGCCTTTCTCTTTCATCTTCTTAGTTTATAATTTCCTGCTAATATATGCAGTCTTACTTTCTAAGTCTCACCGATGCATTCCACAGCACCCACCACTCCGTTTTATTAACTGTATAACATCTGACGACCAAGCATAATTTTTAATTTAATTTTGTTTAAGCTTTTATGTAAGCAAATGCGCCGTAAAAAGCTGCCTGACCTGAAACTGTGCGAAGCACTGATGTAGTGTTAGGTATATCTCTCATTTGTGTGAATCTATCATCTTAAATGATTTAGTACATTCTTTTCTTGCATCTTGCAATTCGCTAGACATATTTCAGAATGAATGAAAATGTTCCAATTATGTTTATCAGGTGGCAACACAACGAATTATTATACAGCACCCATAAACATTATTTGTTTATTTTGGAGTTTGTTTAAATATGAAACATAAAAAAATGTATTAATGTTCACTTTTAAAATCAACTGTTTGGCTCACGATGTCGTTTCGTAAACGTTCGTCATCAGGTTTAAAGTCAAGAAACCTATTCCGATGCCGTTTATAAGCTTTATGTTTCTCTCATATTGTATACGTTAGTTGAATAATAGTTGCGTATAGATCACTTATTTTTAATATAAAACTTTAGCGAACGTTAACGAAACGAAATCGGTAGCCAGGCACTAAAATAAATTTAACAGTATAAAATGATTTCCTTTAAAATAGTAATATACATATGTACGTTGAAAATATATATCTGGTATTCGAATAATATTGTTAAACATTTCTAATATTATATGATGATGGGTTGGTATCATTCCTTTAGCTCAAGTTCAATCCTGGCTAAATCCAAGAAATATTTTTTATTTATAATTATACATGCAAATATTGTTAAACTTTGAAACTTAAAACAAACTCAGTCAGCTTTGTATTCATCATAATATTCTTAATAGTAGAAAGCTTTCTGTTTTATATTCTTATATAAATCTTAGTAAGAAAACTTTTTAGTTTCATAGAAAATTTCAAAACGTTTAGTTTCTTTACGGGTTATGTGTTTTTGGAATACCAATGTCTACAACATACAAACTCTTCCGCCTTCTTTATTAAATCGTTGTATTTATAAAATCGACATAATAGGCTTTAAGTTAACCTTAATAGTTTTTATTATATAATATTTCCAGTTTCAACTGCTTTCTAAGTAGCTGGAAAGGTCTTTATTCCGTTAGATGTATGTGGGGTATCGGCTTCAGTAATAACATTTTTTTGAATGCTAAATTTTATGGTTTGTAAAGCAATTACTTCTTATATATTTTGTGAAATTTATAGATTTAGTAACTTCTGATAGTACGAGTACTTTTGAAGTAAACTTTCACCAATTTTCATTAAAAAAAATCATTTTCTTAAAAAAGTCATTGCAATTTTTATAAAAAAATCATGGTAATTTTTTTTACAAATTCGATTTCGAAGCAATTTTTAAGGCGAATATTTTTAATTACAAAAAAAAAAAAATAAAATAAAAATAAATTAAAAAATTCATAGAAATTATTTCTTGTTTATTACAGGTTTAATTGACAAATTACTATACAAAGTTTGTTAAATAAGCCTTTAGTAAATATAAAATTTTTTTATGCCTTCGGCCGTAAAATTAACCACAAAAATAAAAAAAATCTTACACAGTTCAGATTGTTGTGTTTGGTCTAAAATCTTGGGATTATTTTGCGTTAACGCTTGTAGCAATTTTTCAAAAACTACTTATTTTTTGCGGGAAAAACGTTTGTAAACAACAAGTGTAATTTCTGCACTTTACATTATACACATACTCGTATGTACCTCGCAGAAAATTATGTTATATAGAGATCGGTTCACAATAATCAAATGCTGAAAACTAAAATGATCTTTTCAATCAACTAGTTTCCACACTTCAGCACCAACATGCTGTTGAAAACAACTGAGTAACTAAATGGAAACGATTATTTTTCAAGCATTGTAAACAATTTAAAAACTACAAATATATTTTCTTCTTGAAGTTCTTATTAATCACGATCTTTAAAGATTTCGTATGATTTTCAATAAATTTAAGTATAAATTCAAATAAAAAAATTGCCAGTTTGACATGCAATTTATTTTGTTACATATACATAGTTACATACATATATAAACATTTATATGTATGTATATATTTCTGTCTATAAACAAGACAATCCGTGATTGAACGAAGTATGTTTGTAGTATTGTATATGTATGTATGTATGCATATACTTCTTAAAATGTGTCTGTATTGATAAAATAATAAATAGAAAAATGACATTAATAGAAAAATGTCTACATTATTATAAAAGAGAAATGCTGCCGCAACATAACAACTTGAGCCAAATAAAACCAACGTGCAGCAAAATGCATGTCTTACATGTTTGAAATTTTTTCAAAGAATGTTTACATCAAATAAAAAAACCACGTTGAAAAGGTACATCTTTCTCAAACAAAAAAAAAAAAAAAACTTAAAATACCGCACGTATACAATTCAATACCAAAATTGCTAACATAACTCTGATGGTCGTCGGTCGACAGACGTTTACTTCAAACGTTAAAATAATAATAAGAAATGAGGAAAAACCAAATTTAATGCGCTAACGAAGCCAAGCAGCATAAGCTTAAGCTGCAAAACTACAAATATCAGCCGAAATTACTTCTCGTAACTCTAAAAAGAAAAATAAAACGAACACAAGACTAATATTTTTATGCAGAGAAAACCAGGTGATTTAATATAACGCACAGGTGTAGTTCACTCACATTCAACCACACTAACACAAAAGCACTCATTTTGGAGGAAAAAAGAAAAGAACAAGAGCTAATAACAAGAGAAAGCACAACAAACTTTCTTTTTTGAAATTGACCCAAACTGCATATTAATTTTTTCGTTACTCTTCTCTTGAGTGTTTTTCTGCACAAGTGTCATTTTAAAAGCCGGCTTTGGCTCAAGAGAGTTTTTATGTTTTACTCATAATTTTACTTTGCGTTGCAGTAAGAGCTTTGAAAATTTTAGTTCTTGTGATCGTTAGTTTCATTTTTAAATGTATGTTTGCGGCTAATATTTATAGCCCGGCCATAATCATGAATGGGTTTCATTTGGCGCTTTAATTTGTGTTATTTCTTTTTTTGTTTTTGTTTTCTTGTTTCTTCATTCAACAGCCAGTCGGTGTGGAAACTTTACGTTTTCTTTTCTTATACATTATGCTTCAAGAAATTCAAACAGTTCCAACGTGATTTTTATTTAGTTTTAATCGTCTGCATTTGGTTTTGCGTTTGCAATTATTTTCAGTGGGATGTTTTATTTAAGACTTCAAAATTACAAGTTAATTCATTTGCTTTAGTAAGTACTTATGCCAAATGGTCTTGAGCTTATACATTTTCTTTTCATAAGTTCTTTTTTATTGTGCAGAATTTAACTTATATAGATTTTTTAATCATCGCATTTATCATCTCCAGTTCAGTGTACACAAAAAAATATTAAATATAAAAAAAAAGAATTAATGTAAAAACACTTAAACAGCTTTTTCGCCAGATTGATTGAGAGATGGATGGCTGATTACAAAACAAAAAACAAAACACATAGTTTCTTTGGTGGTTTCTATTCTTACTACTTCACATCACCATCAGTCGGCAGTCGTGACCATAAATGATTTAAAGGTGGTCTTTTAGTGTTACTGCTTATTTAAAGGGGAAACACTTTAAAGCATTTTGTATTCAAAATTCATTCGATATTGTTTTATTACACATACGGTGGAAAATTAAATTCTTTTATGTAACTTACAAAAACAATTTTATATAAATGATTGCAGCAAGCTTAGGTATTATAAAATATTTAAGCAATTTTAATGAACAGCTAAAATAATTAAGAATTATTAAGTATTGGAAGTTACTGCTGCAAAACTATTGATAATAATATCGATTTTTAGTGAATTATCGATGTTTTTATCTGACGGAAAAAAAAAATTAAAAATAAAAGCCCGTTGTGGATCACAACAGTTTTAAAATAAACCATTTTGTAAGCACGTTATCAGGTCTCTAAGCAAATCGTAATAATTGTGTAGTGATCTAGTTGAAAGTTCTCATTTAAGTTCCATACAAGAAAATAATTTTTTTCGTATTCACGGCCCTTATTTTGTCATTTTGTGTAATTATGCCTGAGCTAAAATTGCTAGGCAAATGATTATCCTCATATCCATAAAATTATTGAATTCGAAATGTATTAAAAATACAAATCTTAAGTAAAGACAATAAGAAATCATTTTATTCTTTAAAGTTTTAGTTAACAAATTTGTATTTTATTTTTATTTAACGGAATTTCAACTATCAAAAACTGATTTGTGACTCCGCATTGAATCGTCTGCCATAAAAACAAAACCCTGTTAGAAAAACAAAACTCTTTAATGAAAGTAGTATCGTGATAAATGAGAAAAGTATGCTCAACTATTATAATAATTTATTTTCAAAACCATGGAGCTTTCATTAGGAAACATTTTTGCCTATGATCGAAATGTTTTTTTTTAAGGTTCTATTACAATTAATATATTTATGGATTTAGTATAGTTATTTAATGATTGTATGTGAGTAAATTATGAATGGTTAGCATAATATTATGGTTGAGTGTGACAAAAGATTGGTAATTTTAATTAAAGCTATGGTTATTTTCTTTTACAACAATGTTTCACTTGAATTTAGTAAAGTTTTTTACACAGCTATGTTGATTCAAATCAATGATGTTTTAAATATAAAATACAGTATTGTCAACACCAAGCCTAAAATTTGCCCTTAGAAAAGGGTCTAGGTGTAGCAAAATTATATTTTCGACGATTTTTGCTGAAGAATGTATATTATTGTCAAAAAAGCAAAGTTTCCAATTGCTTGTAAAATTTGTTGAGCTAATCCTTGTAGTAAATATTTAAATATATTTTTTACCATTTTGTAGCTGTTTTAGATGCGTTTGAAAAAATAGGGGGCAAAAATGGTGCAAAGATACGAATTGCCAAAAGATACTCCAACTTCATAATATTGATAATATTGGGGGGTGTTATATCAGCAATAGGTGTGTGCTTTGGTTCACTCACTAATTGTACAGGTAGTTGCGATCTTCTGCAGGTGTATTGCATGAACGGTGAGCTGTGAGCTATAAAATTTCCAGCAGCAACGATATCACTGCGCAGGTAATTCTCCAGAACCTTCGATATGTAATCGGAGGGGAGATCGAAACCACGCAACGTAATATTCTTTCCTGCTTTTGGATTTTTGTAAAGAAACCCGAAATACGTGTCTTGATTTTAATTTTATTCAGAGACAGGTAAATTCATAATGTATTCACAATGGTTGCTAATATTGGCACACAGCTTCATAACGAAAACACTTTCCAAGGCCTCGATGGAAATAAAATGGGAGTAGAAATTGATACCCAGGTATATGAAAACCCTGTAAGTCAGAGTTTTCCGATACCTGGGTTTCACATAAGACGAAAACATTTAGTTGATTTAGACAAGTGTGGGAAATGTTGGACTAAGTTGTGTTAGTCTAAGCGGTGTCGAAGGTATATACACTGGGCATTGACTAGTTTTACCTAATTTAATTAATGCTGCTATATCATTTGTTTTGGCCTTTCCGTGTTATTGATAAGATCAACATCCACAAACACTACACCATCTTTCCCCTTACTAGTGACCTATTTCCCTAGTTCAAGTACAATGAACATCATGTGTAGCGGTCATTCCCTGAATACTGGCCCAAGATAAAAAATTATGAGCAAAAACAGAGAAAAAGCTCGTTTTCCGTCAACATATGTTACAAATCAATATCTGCTATTACCATGAAAGATCTAGGAATAAATGTCAAATTTGCAACGTTGACAAAGTTGGAGCTAATTGTTATCGCTTTGACTGTTATGTATTCAGTGTAAATTAAGCTGGGTCTGTTTGCAAGGACCAACATTTTTCGATATTGTACCATCAATTCTTCGATAGCTTTGTCATGAGGAAAAAAAATTCATTACGACATGTCGAAAAAATCATGTTCGACTTTTCTCAATTTTTATTGTTAAAGTTTTTTTATATATTTTTTCAACGCCAAATAATAACAATAATTTATAATAAATAATAAGTTTGATTTTATCAAAATAATAATTCAAAAATAAATTTCACCATGAAAAGGGGATATTTAAAGAAAAAAATATTAAATCCACCAATATTTTGTATTACATTCTAAGAAGCTTTAAGAAAATCGATTTCGCAATGTCGAGTACTAAATCTGCCCACCCTACAATATACTACACAGTTAATAATAATTAAACCGACATCCTCAGCATTGCAAAAAAATGTGTTTTTGAATTGCTGATCTAGTACAACTTCTTTAGATCCGAATGAATTAAATATTTTTTTTTTTTTTTGTGATAATGACGTTGTATGTAACAGTGATTACAAGTAATTATCTGATACTGCAAATTAAAATGTCTTGAATATTCCCGCTTCTTTTATCGTTGGAGCACCTACCCATATATATATAATCACATTAAAATTACATCCACCTTCCCTAAATCGTGGAAAATTGCTCATATTATTCCGATTGCGAAAACACCTACTGCCTCCTGTTCTACAGATTTCCGACCAATCAGTATTTTACCCCTTTTGCTAAAGCCTTAGTATCTATTATGTCGAATCAGATTACAAATTATTTGAAAAAAAATTCTCTGATAAATCCACTACCGTTGGGATTCCGTGCAGCCCATAGCTGCTGTGATGATGATAATATAAAGCTTATGAGCTTTTTAGATTTTTCTAAAGCTTTTCCATCTTATATTTCAAGCTCAAACACTATTTTGGATTCATCTGTACTGCGTTAAGACTTTTAGAAAACTACTTTTTGGGGCGTCTACAAAAAGCTGTTTGTTGTTGGTGATAATGCGTTGGACATGAGGTGTACCTCAAGGGCCTTTTCATGGTCCCCTTATGTTCAGCATGTTTGTCAATGATATTTTTAGAGTCGTTAAATATGTAAAAATGCATGCGTATGCTGATGACATTCAGTTGTATCTAACTGATCGTGTTGGTCGTCTGGCGGATATGTGTCGTAAATTGAATGATGACTTGAATTCTATTGTTGGCTGAGCTAGGCCTAATAATCTAATGCTTAATGCAATAAAATTATTTGTTTTACCAGTCAGTGGAACTGAATTTGGCTTTTTAGATTTCCCGGACATTTAGGTTAGTGACAAGGTGCTCAAGTATGTTGAAAAAGTAAAGTACTTGGGTCTCTACATCAATTCGACCTTAACGTGTTAAGACCATATAAATGTTGTTATGAGAAATATTTACCTTACCATTAAGGATGTCCTCCGAGCTTTTCCCAATTAAAATAAAAAAGAAATTTATGATTCCGCTTATACTACTGGTAATAACTTATTTCGCTGAAGGTTATAGTAATATTATTTCTCAATCATTACATAAGACTCAAGTGGCTTTTAACAATGCAACCCGCTATGCCTATGGCACAGATCGTTACAATAGAGTTTCTTCCTGGCGTAAGATGATCCTAGGCTGTGATTTATTGGACTATTTGCGTATAAGATATTTGTTATTTTTGCGTGGTTTATTGAGAAGGAAACTCCATCATTCATTCTTGCTTTTGCAACTTCAACCTGTTGCATGACATTACTGGTATCATGATGCTTACATCTCATTATATCCAGTTTTTTTTTTCATTAACACCATTAAATTGTGGAACTCTTCGCCCTTAAACTTTAAACGTATAAAAGCGATAGTCAAAAAATTGACTATGATTCCAAAATAATTAACTTTAAATTTCTCTTCATTTTATTTATTATTATCAAGTTTGTTATATGTATGCATTTGTATATTTTAACTTAATAAAAAAAGATTATTGCTTTAATATTTAAGCCCCTATTTTATAATAATATTTTGATATATGTATATTTGTTTCTCACTTTATCGAAAATGTTATGGAACTACAAAAGAATATTATTGTTAATGTTCTTATGATGAAATAATATAAAATAAGAAGGGAACACTAGTTTTTAATTCAACTTGCTACTTATTCCGGTGTTATTTGGTTCTTTGCGATCAAACCAAATACGTCCATTCATATTCGCAGCTTGAGTGAGACATTTTTTGCCAGCTTTGAAAAACAGTAGTTTCAAAGATTCACCAAGTTGAGATACACTAGCGGACAAAATTGAAACCTTGCATGTCCTCAAGCATGTGTTTTACAGTTAAAAAAAAAATTATAGAATTTTTCTGTACGGTAGCTGAATTATTTCAGAATGTTTTTCTGCTATTACACAAATCTGAATCATGTGATATGTGAAAGTAAGGTCTAAATAAATTACCCTCTATTTATTTTGAGAGCCTACTTTAAAATTGCATTATTTACACCGACAAACAAAAAAACCCAAATTCAAACGTAGTTAAAGTGAAATTCTAGTTTATGGTTTCCTTGCTAAAGCAAAAATTTTATACTTGAAATGCTTGTATTGTATTGAATTTTGTTTTGTTCTTAATAATATTATTAAATGCAGAAGATTAAGAAAATTATATTTGTTTTGGTCATGAAATTTATTTTAAAGGTTTTAGAAATTTTCTAGAATAACTATAATCACCAGAAAAAGAAAAAACTAAGAAAAGAAATTTGTTCTCAAATTATATTGATTTAGTTTCATGAAAATCATGTTAATTAGAATATAAAATAATGAGCTTAAACTAAACCAATAATTGTAATTGCGTTTAAAGCAGAAAACAAAAGACTTAAGTAGCAAACCTTGTTTTAGTGTTACGTGTTAAAATCTGTTTAAAACTGTTGTTTTGCTGAATTTAAATCTGCTTAAGAGAAGAAAGTGTTGTTTGTTGGAAACAATGCAAAACAAATTTTTCTAGGTTTTAAACATAAATAAATCATGTTAAATTAATTTCAAAAAGCATAAAATAATACTACAAATATTTTTAAATGAAAAGACAGGAAAATAAAATAAATTTGTCCCAGAACTTAAATGAAATTTTAAGCACGCAAAGCATGTCGATTAAACAAAAATTTCATGTAAGAGTTGCACCCTTTTTTGTTGCGTCGTAAGAATTTACAATATATTTTATTCCTAACCAATTTTTAATATTTTTTAAATTTGCAGATTTTTGTAGTTATTTAAAAGACCTTGTGAAGACTAAGTAGATTTGTTGCATGTAAAAGTAAAAGTGTTTTATCATAATTTTTTTATAAATAAATATAAGTCTTATTTAAGAAGTTTACAAAAATATATTTGAATATTAGTTTCCAAATAGGCAGCTGACTTGTTGAAGTTATAAAAAAAATTATTTATTTTCAGCCACTGTAATAAAAGCCTGAGAAAAAACATATACATTCCCTTATGATATTATGTAATTTTTAAAATACTTTTCACTTCAGTAACTATACATAAAAAAACTTAATAATGGTTTAAATCTTAAGTTCCTTCTCAATAGCAATAAAATAACATATTTCTATGAACAAATACAAATAAAGAAATTACAAAAATACACAGTGCGACAGTGCAGTTGTTTCTAGAATATTTTTTTTTCCTGTTAATTTACCAAGGTTTTTAAGTGCTTAGCTAACAACCAGTAAATTTTAAACATTTACTTAATATTCAGTTATCTTAAAAAATACAATGATAAGAATTAAGGAGAAATCCGTTTCTACAATTCCTCAAAGCACAATGTTTTTTTACGTTTATTAAAATCAGAATTTGAAATCTCTTCTCTAGGTTGCGCGTTATATATTATTTTGGCAAGAATGATAAAAATATATGCAAGGGTCGCCTAATCTATGTATTTGCAACTCATCTAGGGCTGTGTGTGTATTGAAAACTTTAATTTATATGTTTAATATTAATCATCCAAAATGAGTATATTTGACATTTGGAAGACGAATATGAATGTTATATTCTGTAATTTGTTGCATTTAAAGAAACTATATACGTATGTTATATAGTTATAGTTATTATATAATGGATGGAAAAAATTTGCAACTAATCGACAATATATTGAACAATATTGTAATCACCCTAGACAAAAAGGAAACCCTATTAATATGATATAAAACACTTTTTATATAGTATATAATAACAAAATAGATCACAACAAAGCATTTTGTTTATGGCTTTTTATTAAAATATGGTAGACGTGAAAGTTTTATCCTATAAAAATATTATGAAAAGTGATTAAATAGATAAAGTGTGGTTTTCTAATTACTTTTGTTGAAAACTATATTGAAACAAATATGGTTCTATGTCATGTTGCTGCCTGCTCTAATATAATTCATAAATAAATCACAATTTAAAACCACTTAAATCTGTTAGGAGCAATACATTACCTCTTCAAGAACATTTGCTTCCTGTAATGCTGCACTATGAGAGATATTTAAAGGCAGAGAAACCTAAACGGGCCGGCAGAATATGTATATTTGGTATTGAAAAATTCCCGTATTATTTTTCAAGTATGTGTAAATACATACACTTCAAAACTGACTATTTAAGTATAGCGATTAACAAACTTTAAACTACTTAATATATATTTAACACAGAAAGGTAGTTCATATAAAACTTAATTAATAAATATATACATAATAGTAATAAAATTGTATTTATAACTTTTAGTCTATGCCAACAGAAAGTAAATAGCTAGCTCATCGAGAGCAAAAATAAGCATTAGTTTGTCGCAACTGGTAATGATTATTTTCTTTTTTTATATCTTACGAAAATGCTTCCATATAATATTATTTTTCGCTGGTTTCTACATTAAAGATTCCAAAGACATATTTCTCTGTTTCGTAAAGTTAAATTTATCATCGGCAAAAACAATTTAGCCGGAAAAATTGGCTTGTTATATGAGACTTTGCAACAATCTAGAAAAGACCACTTTGACCACTTTTTTCTGTGTTATTATTAAGTAAATTATTAGCACGAAGTACGCAGCGGGCGAATGCATGCAAAACGATGGAAAAAATCAAGTGAAGAGAATTTTTAACATATCTTAGTTGAGCTGTGTCCATTCACTGTTTTCAAAACAAAGTAAACAACAAAGAAATCATTAAAAAATTTGCTCAATGTATTTTGAAATAAATTATTTTAAAAGAAATTTGAAATATGAAGTGGGTAATAATTACGTATAGGATTTAGTAATATAGCAATTGTAAATTGAAACCGGGAGCATTCCAGACTATAGATCATATCAGCACTGAAATGGTTTGCAATTGTATTACATAATTCTAGTTTTAAGTAATGCATATAAGTATAAAACTAGCGAGTACGTTGCTAGGTATTTTGTTTATGTAGAATAAAAATGCGCTAGACTTTTTTGCAAAAAGCATTAATGCAAGATTGTGAATGTAGGTAACAAGAAACAAATATGTTAAGATTAAAACAAAAAGCAGGAATTTATAGTATGAAAGCAAAAGCCTATATCGATGTGTTGTTCTTTTTTTGTTCTGAGCTTGAGTCTCGGGAAATCGCCTTTTTAGTTTTAGTTCCGTACTAACATTGTCATATTATAACACAACAATACAACTTCAAATCCACGTAATACAAACTGGAACAAGAGTGATGCAACATCGAAAAACGTAACATCAAAAAGGGCATCAGTCGCAGCAACGCATTGGTGCACAACTTATCAGGCTCTCTCTTGCGCTTCAGTTGGGAAGCAACTTTACGCGATGATCTTAAGCAGTTCTTAATCTAAACAAAAACAGAAAGCACTGTATTTAATGTTTCTGTAAATATTCTGGCTTTTTAAAATTTTAAGTCCTTTTGTTTGATTTTTTTTAAAGAACGAAGCCACTTTAATTTTAAGCTTCAGAGAATGTGTCTTAAAACATTTTATAAAAATCTCTTTTTAACTGTAGGATATTATCCTATGTTAGATAAACATTTTAATGCGTTAGCACAAAGAAAATACAGCTCCTCATAAACTGAATCCAGGCATAAATTTTAAAGACGTCTATAAATTTATTTTATTTCCTTTATTCTTCTATATCATAGAATTGCGGAAAATCGCTATTAATGGGTTTCGTGTTGTACAGTATCAGCTAAATAGAAGAGAATATAAAATCATATAAGTACATAATGAAAGGTATGAAAGAAAAAATCATTGAAATGTTCCCTTTTTTAATAACTACAAAAACATGGTTATTAACATTACAAAGTAAAATTATAACAGACAATAAAACAAATGGACATACATATAAAAAAAGCTATTATAAAATGTATACAAAACTAAATTGCAAAAAAAAAAAAAAAAAAAACAGAAATAAGAACACAGTTCGCTGAATGATTAAATGTGTTTTCAATTACAAGTCAACAACACCTTAATGAACTGAATGAAAACGAAATCAAACTGAAAAAGGGGAAGATCTTCTTACCAAGCAAAACTTTTAACATGAATACATGAAGAAAAAGGGGGATCTTAATTTAGTTTAGTTTAAATCAATAAGTTTGGCGGTGGAGAAAAAGCTAAGTAAACTTTTGATGGCAGCAAAAGTAGGAGTTATTTTACCATTTCTTTCACAAATTATTTATGCAAATACGGATACGTATACATTAAGTTCTTATTTTGATGTGTTTTAATTAAGTTTTTATATATAAGTGACAAAAATTAGGGTAAAACAAAGTATATTATGATTGAAAGCGAAAAGCAGCTTTAGTCTAATATTTTACATCATAACCGCTTATGTTCATATCAAAACTTAGTATATCAACTATCAGACTTTCTTTTTTCCGTAAACTTTAGAAAATATTATCAACATGCTAAAAAGCTACAAAATTGAAGTTTAAGTTATATACTCGTACTTGACTGGAAATGGTTTTAAAGCTTGGTTTACAGATAGCGCGCTATGGACTTTTGCTAATAAAAACAAAAGTATTGTTTTTTCATAGAATAAGTTATGAAAAAAAATTGAGGGGTTTGTATCAGAAACTTCAAAAAGGTGTAAAGAAAAGTAGAGACGCTTGCAAAATAAAAATCTTGCTTTTTGTGTTTTGATAGGTATTATTAAAAAAGTTTAATTATTTTCTGGTCTTCTTTAGTCACACATTGTTGATCACAGTACATTTGTATTGTAAAACATCGTTCTTAATAAGAGAAAAACTAGCACTATAACCCGGTGTACAAATGTGTAAAAATCAAAGATTTAATTCAATAAATAAAATTTGTCTATATTCAATATGGCTGAACGGTTAAGGCTGGCGTTCATGATGCATCATGACCCGAGTTCAAATCCAAAAATGGGTGATGATGAGTAGTGTAGCGACTAGGAAACAGCTAGTTGACCCCCAGCTAAAAAAGTGTGACCATTTTTCTGGTCTTATTCAGTCAAAAATTATTGATCGCAACAAATTGGTATTGTGAAAAATCCCTATATTATGCTTGTTAATAAAAGACTCAACATGGATGAGTTGGTAAACTGCTGAACCAACAGACTCCAGATCGACTCCCTCCAAAGACTCTAATAGTTTCTGAAGGCAAGGGCATATATTCCGCTGTGTTTAATCAATTTTCTATAATTCTGTCTTACAGTATTCCGCACACATACACATATATAGTGCACGAGTAGGTTCATTGAACTATTACAATATATTAGTAATACATTATTACAATAAGGTGTGATTTTTTTGAAAAGAGCAGTCTTTATATCCTTTCACACGTATCCCACTTTCAAGAAAATTTGGTTATATATTTGAAAAATTGCTGATTATAATTTCTTTTAAGATTGTGAAGAGAACTTGATCGAAAATTCCATGCTAAAATTTTTTAACCCGGCACTCATTACATTAGAAAATCACATTTTTGCTAGGTGCATCAAATTAACCATGGGCAACAGTAAGTGTAATTTATCATGCAAAATTTTGATGTACTGGATGTAGACTCAAGATGTAAAAGTGATGACGATTGTTGAAATGAGTTAATAGTTCATTATTGCTTCAATACGAGATCATTATTGGCTATATTTAATAACATTACATATTTTGATTTTGTAATCTAATTATTTCATTATTATTGTAATTAGAGTACTTTTACTCATAAAATTAGTGATATCACAATTAAGTTTAAAAGTATTTTCCAGCCACTACTGGCTGAGTATAAGCAGTTTCAAAAATATGTCAATTCTCTACGAGTTCCTTTTTAAATATGAAATAGGTGTGTAAAGTTATAAATGCAGAACTCCTAAGTTTCCAATTTAAGAGTTCAAATTACTTTCACTTCAATTCAGAATCAGGTAATTACCCATAGTTATTACAATTGAAACTCAAAAAAAAACTCAAAATTGTTCACTGTTGATTGTCCTTTCCTATTATGCTATCCAATTTTAAATAGTTTTAGAGTAAAACTTTTAGCAACAACATGTTTTTAATTTTAATCTTTGTGACATACTCTGATAATTAAAAAGCAATCAATTAGCTCCACGAAATTTACTGTAGTAGTTATGAAACTAAATAATGGGTCACCACCTCAACATCAAACATTTAAAAGATTCAAAGGCGTAAAAACAAAATTATGCACACGATTACTTCAGCTCCACTATAGGTAAAGAAACTCATGAATTCATACGGATCTGTATGTTCCACTGATAAAAGCCGAAAATTCAATAAGGTATCAAAATAGATTTTGAGGCACCGGCCCAAACATGAGAGTTTTATTCCATTTTCGGTCGGATGTAGGTAGTATAAATAGTAAGGAAGTCGGATGGAGTGAAGTACATTTTACACCGTTTCAAAAAAATCCGAGGCACTTGAATGCTTCTTTAGAGACATGAAAAATGTATTCAGTCCAGCGAACGTCACACTGTGTCTTCATTCCGAGAACATCAAAAGCATCCGATTCTTCAATATATATACCATCCATGAGTACAGATGAAGCAGCATCTGCGGTCGTTGATTTGTGTGTTAATAAACAGCATTGGGTCTTACGAGACCCTGTTTTAAGGGCCCCGTTCGGAAATTAATAGAAGATCACTATTCAGTGAATCGTTCACATTAAGCCTCTTGGCAGCGATCTCCGATAGACTGGGCCTATAGCTAAAAGAGTACGAATTGCAAATGCTGCTATTATCCACGAAAGAGTGGATAGGGTTGGAAGTTTGATGGAGAAGGTCGTTGAGGAAAGTAAGAAATAGGATAGGAGAAATTTAATTTGAAGTGTAATAAAGTACGCCGTAGCACTATTTCTGTATTAGGAACTTTGCTTAACTAAAAACATGTTTTTTTTATCTTGGACTAGTACTCCGGGGATACAGTGCATTGTACTGGAACTAGTAAAATAGGTTGCGAGGAGGAGGGAAGAGTAGTATTTGTCAAGGTTTAACTTGAACAATAAAAACACTAAAGACCAAAACAACTATTACAGCATTTAAAATGTTGCAATTAAATTAGTTAAAACTGATAAGTGGCCAGTTCATATATCTTCGACACTGTTCAGACTAACAAAATTTAGTCCAACACCTTCCACACTATAAGGTAATAAAATGCATTGAAAAGAAATTAATAATGAATATAAAAAACAACGCGGGAAAGAAATACGGTACGTAGCTTCCTATCTATTCCGGTGCACTTTGGTTTCATACGAACTTAATAATGAACATATCGCACCCTAAATACAAAAGGGTCACAACTCAAAACACTAAAATTTCAGGAGAGATGAAAAATTGTTTATGTAATATTTAAAGAAAATATTATTCCATTATGAAAAAATTTAATATTGAAGAAGGTTCTGCTATACCTTTTATTAGTTTTATATTATTTTGCGAAAACATAAAAAAACTGACTTTTATGGAAAAAAAATCTGCTATGGAAACTTATGAGTTTTATAGAAAATATGGACAACAGTAACAAAAAATGTGTACACAAGATGAAAGACAAAACACTACGCTTTTGATGCAACTCTTTTCAACAATAAATGACAAATTGATCAATATTGTGACGGCCTCTGATTATTCATTTTGCGTTAGCGTTCACTAAACCAGGGCACACTGCTTTCTGGGGCATATAGGGGAAGGACTCCTTCGTTTCTTGCAGCAAATAAAACTCAAGCAATTCACATGACTTGTATTGTGTTAACTTTTCAAAGCCCTTATCGAGGGTTAGTTGGCAGAATGGACATCAGCAAAGGCCCGGAAGGTTCTGCTTGCAGACCATCTCGGTGCTGATCATGGTTGAGGTGCGTGCCTTAAACCTCAAAATCGCAGGAAGGGGAATTAGTTTCTCTGATAACTATGGTACATGCCTGTTTTCGTGGGCTAATGAATTTCCGACGTCCTGTTGTCTTGGAATAGATACCTGTACTGTACGGAACCAGGGGTGATGGTTAGATGGATGAGTTGGTAAAGGGCTGATGTTTTTAAGGGACTTTGACATACTAATTCATTAAGTGGAGTTCATCAGATTAAATCGACAAGGCTGATGTAAATAAATTTCTCAATCTGTATTTTGATTTCCTTTTAGATTTTGCTTTTAAAATTTAAAAATTTTCTTTAATTGGACAGTTTGTAAAAATTGTGATCAACAAATGTATGTACAATCGGGTTATAGTTCGAGTTTTTCCTTTCTTAAGAAAGATTTTTTACAATACAAAATTTTTTGATTGAAGAAGACAAGCAAAATAATATTCAAATCTTTAGCTAGAGGACAAGGAAAAACTTGAACTATAACCCGATGTATATATGTAGAAACCAAAAATTTAATTTAAAAATTAAAAAGCTCAACAAAAATTCAATAAATTAAAAAAAAAATATTTTGGGCCATTAGCGGGAACTTTGAAATTTTATAAAGCTAATTAAAACATGCTATTTGTTTCATTTAATAAACTTGCTTCCTACAAAATACTTACAGAAGCTATGTAATTTTTCTTCTCATATAACGGAAGAAAAGCGTATTTGAATAAAAATACTTTTATTAAACATGATACAATTTGGTCATAGAGCAGCCAGTAACAAATTAACTGTTCTTTTGTAATTATTGTTCTTCTTTTTTTTGTAACTAGAACAAAAATAGGTTATTTAATTTATTATAGAAAGCAGTTGTCATCCAAATTCTTTCAAAACACTAATTAGTGTTTCGTTGTAATCATATGATAAAAAATTGAATACATAAAATTTTGCTGCCCAATTCATAATTTTTCACATGTAAATCATCCTAAAAAAAAGGGTATTTTTTTATAATAACGTTAAAGAAAATAATGGTAATAATATTTCTTCAGCAGGTTTACATAAAAAAAATTACTTCATAAATATAATTATGTATCACGGTATATTAGTAAGTATACTTCCGTACTCCAATAAAGGCGTACCTTGTTGATGTAAATTACACTATTGTGCATAATCTCATGGGGTAAAAAGGTGTTAAGGTGTTAACAAAATTGTTAACGACCAAATTGTGAGAAAAACACCTTAGAGCAATGCCTATTTGAAGGCAAAATTTACTTGGATATTTTACATCCATGTATACTAATATGTCAGCAAAAACCAAATACAATATTATAAAATGAAATTAAAATTAGGGCAGATAATATCCTAAATTTTCTAATCTCTTATATTTTTTTAAACTTACTTTGAAATCAAAAATTGATCCCAACAACTGCAATACATATGTAGGAAACTAAGTTATATAATTGATGCTCTCTGCGCATACATGCCTTACTGGGCAGTGTTTCATAGATGAAATAACAAAAAAAGAATTTATAATCTGTGTAAAAATATATAGACCGATATATAACAATATAATTTCAACGAATTTTAAAGAACTTTTTTGGCTTAACTACTTTTGGTGGCACTAGAAGGTAGCAAAATCGGAGAACTTGAAATAAGAATGACTAAAAAACTACTTGGACTTACGTGCTTCATGAAAACAGTTGTAAAAAATAATATTTTGGGATATAAGACTGAAATTTGTTTCTGTAGTCGTCAACAACCACGGGGAACAGGTTTTGACTTGGCATGGACCAAACCAGGGCAATCTCCATTCTGAGGTATAAAGGGGAAGCCACACGACTTATATCCCCTTACCAAGGGTTAAAATTGGCAGATTGGTGATCAGTTGTCTTCCATTGACTGTTGGAATATTGCATACAGAAGAAATTAGACAGTTGTGTGAACCTAGCAAGCCACACAGGGGCGCTTCTCAATCGTGAATAACTATATTTAGAACTAACTGTAAAAAATAGTATGTTAATTCTTTTTTTTATAAGTAGTTTTTAATTAATTGAAATATGCTTATTAATTAGTTGAAGCCTAATGGTAATATTCATAAAAAATAATTTATATTTATTACAGGCTTATTTGACAAATTTCTGTAACAATTTTGTCAAATAAACTTTTAATAAACATAAAATATTTTTTATGAATATCGACGTACAAATTTTTAATTTGATTTAAAATATTATAAAAGAAAAATATATATTGTCTATCAATTTTTTTCTGTTTTCTCAAAATTACATTGTTTTCTAATTACTACAAAAAACATTTTTTAATTTTTCTCAAACTTGTGCCATTTTCAGGAGTTTAAAAGAAAATAAACTGCAAATACTGTGGTGCATAAGCTCAAATTAATTTTGTTAAAAAAAAACAAAAGAAGTCAAATATGTATAAAAAATCTTTTGCGTTCGTCTGTATTTTAGAATAAAAGATGGTCATAAATGACCGTGGTTTTTTATTATTTCAACAAACTAATTTTAAAAATTTATTTTTTTTACATATGCAGACTTAAAGCTTTTCTGGTAACAGCTAATTGTATTTAAAACAAACAGTAGAATAATTATCAGTTAACTGTCTTCTTATACATATTTTTATTGGTTTTTGAAAACTATAATTATTCACTTAAGATATGAAAAATTATGAACTGTCATTATATTTTAAAAAAGAGAGAAATACATGATCTGTAGATCATATGAGTTTTTTTTTTTTTTTTTTTTTTTTTAAAATGAATGCTGCCGTCTAATAAATAAAAAAAAAACAATAGCTCAAAAAAAAAAAATCATTAAAATTTCTGTTTTCGCGATTTTTGCTCAAATTTGCATAGCTGTATTTCCTAATAGTTTTTAGGAAAACCCGAATTAAGCAAATTATAATTTGAGATCGACTTTAAATTAAACAATTTATAATTTAAATAAAATTTAGGGCACGGTGGAAAAAAAACTCAGAACACTACTTGTTTGCTTCACAATTACTTTGCAAGTGGTTTTTTATTTACAAAATTAACTTAAATCTAAGTACATAAGGAACGGTATTTTTAATATTCTAACATCCCTTTTGATTAAAAACCGCTTATGTCTAATTTATTATATGTTTTATATTTTTGTTATGTTATTCATTTATTTATTTATTTAGTTAATATTATTATTATTATTATCATTCACTATTCACACATTCATATTTTATTAATATTATCATTCACTCTGTGATTCTTCAACCGCACGGTCGTGTTTTTAAAAAGTGAAAAAAAAAAACAAACCAAAAAATCATTGTGCTAACATATTTTTAAACTTACATATAAAAACAATAATATATTATATTAAATTGTAAAAACAATAACAAATTATTTTAAAAAACAACGGGAAAATAAATTCCTCACATTTCAGCAACTAAACAATAAAATCAATTTCAATAAAACAAGTGCGGTGGCAGTGCATTGTTGTTGTTGTTGTTATTGTGCGTGAAGATTACGTACCCAGTGGGAAAAAAATCTGGAAAATAAAAAATTAAATAAAAACTGCATGAGTGTACCTATCAGATGTAATTCTGAGAAAGAGCTCAGCTCCACTAGAAAAAGTCCTTGGATTTCTGAGGAGGAGTCCTTGAAAAAATCAGTGGAAAATCTGTTGTCGCTAAAAGAAAGAAACCGCACGCGCTCGTGTTCGCCACTTATAGTTGTTACAACGGATGACAAACCATCTAACAGTTCAGTTATTGCAGATAAGCCGAAAACACAAGTAGGCATGGACAGGTATGTAACCGTGGTTAAACGGCAGCGAAGCCCAAAATCCGCTCAAATGTCATCTCAGTCCAAAATACCCAGAGATGATAAGACCACCACGACAATGGATAGTAATAGGTTTGCTATCCTTCAGACTGATGAACCAGCAATACCTAAAAAGACCTTTAAGCCGCCACCAATATATTTGCGAGAGCCTACCTCTAGTGAGTTGGTAAAACAACTTATTACGGCAATTGGCAAAGACAGTTTTAATGTAACATCGGTTAAGCACGGCAGCATCAATGCAACCAAAATCCAGGTCAACCACGAGAATGAATACCGAAAATTGTCTGACGCTCTGGAGAAGGAGAAAAGATCGTTTTACACATATCAGCTTAAAAGCGCCAAAGGTATTCAGGTCGTTATAAAAGGGATTGACCCTTTTGTAGATACGAATGATATCAAAACCGGATTAGAAGACTATGGTTTTAAAATTAAAAATGTAGTAAACATTAGAAACCGTGAAAAAATTCCTCAACCCATGTTTAGGGTTGAATTGGAACCAAGAGATGTTGTGTTAAAAAAGAATGAAGTGCATCCAATTTACAATCTTAAATATCTTTTGCATCGTAAGGTTACCGTTGAGGAGCCTCATAAGCGTTTAGGGCCCGTTCAATGCCTAAACTGCCAAGAATTTGGCCATACTAAGGCCTATTGTAAGTTGCCCGCAGTTTGCGTTGTGTGTGGTGAACTTCACGGTACATCACAGTGCAAAAAATCTAAGACTGACGCGAGCGTTAAAAAATGCAGTAACTGTGGAGGTAACCATACTGCAAACTACAGGGGTTGCCCTATCTACACTCACTTCAAGAGGTCAATGACAAATAGGCCATTGATTTTAAATATGCCACCCCAGCAGTCAAACACTATTTCTACAACCAATTTTCCCCAGGTACGCCAGCCAACCAGCCATATAAATGTGCAAAACCCCCAACAAATTTCTTATGCGAATGTGGTAAAATCCGATAAACCAAAGTTGAATCAGGAGCCCAAGCCTCAAAATTCCGACCAAAACTTTAGCAATCTTGAGGCAACTCTGCAGACTCTTGTTCAATCTATAAATACATTTACGGTTTCCATGACGAACATGATGCAGGAAATGCTGAAAATGCAATCCACCATTTTGCAGGCAATTTTAACAAAATGAATTGGTTAAAAATATGTTTCTGGAACGCAAACTTATGGAAGAGCAGATCGATATAATGATGATTGCTGAAACCCATTTGACAACCAACAGTTATTTCAAAATTAATGGCTACACATTATATGACACAAAAGATCCCCGTGGAAGATCTCGCGGCGGTTCGGCAATTTTGATAAAGACCAGAATTAAGCACTATCTAATGAACGGGACACGTGAGGAATATCTCCAAGCTACAAATATATGCCTTGATTATTTTCATGATAAAATCGTTATATCCTCGATTTACTCACCACCACGATTTATAGTAACAGAAAATCAGTATTCACATTATTTCAAGTCACTTGGTCCTCGATTTCTAGCGGCTGGCGACTATAACGCTAAACACACTTTTTGGGGATCACGTTTAACTACCTCGAAAGGCCGTGTGCTTTTTGACACCATTTCCAAAATGGGTTTAGATGTGGTTTCAAGCGGACACCCCACTTATTGGCCGTCAGACCGACGGAAGATCCCAGACGTTATAGATTTTGGAGTTGTGAAAAATTTTCCCTTAGAGTGGATGCAAGTGGAGCCTTCATTAGATTTGTCATCAGATCACTCACCCACTATAATCTCTGTCTCGTTCCCCCAAGATATTGACTCCCCGTTGACCACCAATAGAGTTAATTGGCTAAAGTACAAAAAATTTTTGAGTACACATTGTACTGAAATTCAATTATGGGGCACCGCCTCAGCGTCAAACATTGAAAAAATCCAAAGGCGACAAAACAAAATTCATCGAATGATTACTGCAGCTCCATGGTACGTAAAAAATTCGCGAATTCATAAAGATCTTAGTGTTCCGCTGGTAAAAGAGGAATTTTCTAAGTACGCGACAAGGTATGTCAGTAAACTGGAACTTCATCCAAACCCTCTTGCGCGCAATATACTTAACTTTGGTGGCCACACTCGGCTTAAAAGAAGGGATACCGCTGCCACCATCAGATTGCTCAATAGGTGATTTTACCGAAATAGCTCCCGCATAATAAAACTTTTTGTCTAGCATTGGCCGGACATAAGAATCATATTTTTTTAATTTTAAATTTAGTATTAAGATTTGAATACTTATTGTTAGTTCATTTTGAAGATTCAATAAATAAAAATGCTCAAAAAAAAAAAAAAAAAAAAAAAAAAAAAAAAAAAAAAATATTATTAACTAAATAAATAACTAGTTTCAAAGAAAATACAAATATATACTATTAAACTACATTAATTTACAAGATAAATTTAAAAAAAATAAGTAAAAAAAAATATTTTTATTGCTTTTTGACGCTGCAAGATGACGCTAAAACTTTGTAAAAATTTTCTGATTTATTTTTACCCAATTCTTTCCTGTTTTATAAAAGCATTTTAAATTTGCATCTTTATCTTAGTTTTTTGAAAAAATATTAGAAAATTTTCTTAAAGAAGACACACAAAGGGGTATCGAAATATCGATTAATAAACTACTAATTTTTTCTACAAGTGATCTCAAGCTCATTTAAACTACAATTAAAAAGATTTTAATTAAATTTGGCATGAAGAATTTTTTATTTATATATTAATTTATGGCTATGGAGAATAACTCCTTACAGGCAGATACTATGTATGTACACGCATATGAGTTAAAAAATATTTACAAAAATTAATAAAAAAAGTAGAAAAATAGCTAATTACTGGGAAAAAATTTATAAGCAATAAAAAAATTTGTTAATTACTGGAATTTAATACTAAAATTATACTACGCTTAACAAAATTTAAGTTTATCGAAAAGTCAATAACGTGGTACGGTTCATTAAAACAACAACATAATCTACGGAAGGGACCTGCATTGAATGTAAGTTTTCTATGAAATAAAACACCCAGATCCAGAAATTATTCAACTGTGTCTAATACATGGCCACCAAGCTTAAAATGTCCATGAGGGTTAGATTTTCTTGAGAAGTGCATATGCTTGCACTTACTGAAATTTTGATTCCAGAGCCCACATGTTGAAAAAATTTTTATTTAGATATATAATTATTGAAACGTTCACGTTGTTGACGACCAACAAGATATAATTTGAGCCAATTTACAGTAGTTTTAGAGAACCCCAAACCATCAAGTTTTTTAAGTAAAAGAGCGTGGTCAACACTGTCAAAGACTTTACTGAAATCTGTATAGAAAACATCAGTATGCTGACCTTTATAAAAGCCGTCATTTATCGTTGAAGTGAGGTGTAATAGATTTGTAGTAGTTGTACGTCCTTTACAAAATCCATGCTGATATGGTGTCAAAAGCGATTGTGTTTGATGACAAATAGACTGGGTCAAGCATTGCTTGAAAAGTTTAATATAAAAAAGATACCAAACATTTAACCAGAATCGAATGAGAATTTTACGAAAAAAAAAAGATTATGATGACCTAGAATCATTGCATCGATTACAATAAAAACTAGCTCACAAGTTACTACTACACGCAGAGAAAAAGCATTTTTAAATATTGTTGCGTCAATACTATTAATTTTTCATTAATAATATATTTTGTTAGTGCAAACAATTTTTATTTTTTATTTTTTCTTTAAGTTTTTATCTTTTTTGTTGTAATTTTATCGTTACGGTCTATAACTGTTGAAATATGCTTGAACAACACTATTTACACAAATTATGTAGTTACAACAATAGTTTATAAAACTTAGAGTAATACAAATTGTATTGCAAACTTATGCTTGATTAAAACTTATTTACCTCCAACAAAAGCATATATGCGGAACTAACATAAGATAAGTGTTCAAATCTTAATACTAAATACATAAAATTAATTAAGTTCAGCAAATGCTAGACAAAAATGTTTTATTTTGCACGGTCAATATCGGGAAAATCACCTATTTAACGTGCTGATGGTGGCAAGTGTATCCCTCCTTCTTAACCGAGAGTGGCCTTCAAAATTAAGTATATTGCGTGCAAGATGATTTGGATGAAGTTCCAATTTAATGATATACCTTGTTGCGTACTTTGAAAATTCGTCTTTTACAAGAGGAATTCGTGAGTTTCTTACGTACCATAGAGCTGCAGTAATCGTCCGAAGAATTTGATTCTGTCGCCTTTGAATTTTTTCAATATTAGAAGTGGAGGCGGTGCCCCATAATTGAATTCCATAGCACCATATAGACTTTAGAATTGCGTTGTATAATAAAAGTTTGCAATCCAGCTTCAATGTCGAATTTCTACCCATAAGCCAATTTAGTTGCGCTGCTTTTAACTTTAACTGAGTAACTTTCGCAGCGATGTGAGATTTCCACGTTAACCTACGGCCGGTTAATTACCTAGGTACTTGACCTCATTTTGCTGCGGAATAGGTGAATTGTTAATTTGGATAGCTGAACATGCTTGTTTACGCAATGTGAATGTAACGTGAGTACACAACATTTTTATTCTTGATATTACGGTGACTGTCCAGCGAAAACTTGGTAATATGTTGCACATGCTTGGTAATGTGTACCACATAATTTTCAATATCATATTATTTACCGCCTGCATAATTTATAATTTGTTAAGTAATGACTTGCTTAATCTCTGTCCAATGTTCACAAACACTGCTCCCTCTTTCCCCCTCCTCACAACCTTTACATATGTAGGGATAATCCCCTGAGTACTAGTCCAAGGTAAAAAATAAGAAGTAAAATGTAAACAAATCGTTAGCAGTTTAGCTCGAAATGTCAGGAAGAACAATATATTATTTGTTTTTTATATAAGTAATTATATACGAATATGTACATACAATTTAATGAATAATATACAAAAAAAAAAAAAAAAAAAAAAATTAACAACTATGTATATTATAGTATGCTTAAAACGCATAATAATCTCCATTATTGTGTTTGGCGTAGTCGTAAAACGGCAGCTCTCGTAGTAGCTTTGCCATTTACACTCTTATGGTACCGTCTAAAATTTTCCACAAGCAAAAGTTTGTAAATGAATCATAATGTAAATGTAAATGAATCATATGCTAAACTATATAAATAATTATGAAGCGTCCTGTTAAAAAACTGCGAAAAAATGTTAATAAATAACAAAAAGATCATACGAATTTTTTTATATTGTTGCTGCATTTTACTCATCTTCTGAATTCTATAAATTCAAAGATTAAATGAATTCTATAAAACAGCAGGTGAGACTGTAAATGAAAATATTTGCGTTTTGTTACAAAAAATATGTTATAAAATAATATATTTAAAATGTTTTTTAGCATATGTTGATACAAACGAACTTTTTTTTTAAATCATTCCACGCCTTCGTACAACCCTCCACGGAATGAGATGGTGGACTAATAATTAAAATTTTCACAAACGTTGTTTTTATATTTAGTATTAAGATTTGAATACTTATTGTTAGTTCATTTTGAATATTCAATAAATAAAAACGAAAAAAAAAAAAAAAAAACGTTGTGTCCCGCCGATTTACTATTTATTTTTTAAATATACATATATAAATAAATAAGTACTCATTTCAAATTAGTAAAAATAACAGCAATCATATGTAAAAAATGGAGAAAGTAAAAGTCATATTTTTATTTTTGATATATCTTTATGTGATCAGATTTTAGTTATCTGTCGTGAGCAAATACGATGACGACAAATTTGCTCCCTTTTGAAAGACATATACGCCAAGCACAGTAACATTTTAATGGCGTTTTTGTAATAGATTTGAAATTTGTCGTATTAACTGGCGTTTTTCGCCAATCACGGTACCATTTTTCAAAAACGCCGGTCTTTCGCCATAAAAACGCTAAACATAATAAGGGTAATTATTTTCCAATTATAATGTTGGATGTAAATGTATATAACGAGTGATTTTTTTGCTATTATCTTTTTGGCAACACTAGTTTTGACAGCTCACGCACGTTTTGTATCTTGTGTCACTGTCAAACATCTTCAGTTTGGTCTATAATTTAATCATGAATCGTCTTACAAACGAACAACGCTTGCAAATTATTGAATTTTATTACCAAAATGCGTGCTCTGTTAAGAAAGTTCATCGCGCGCTTCTTCCATTTTATGGTCAGTTTAATCGACCTACTGAGGCTTCTATTCGGGCTATTGTAAAAAAATTTCGCACCAAATTTACATTGTTGGACATTAAACCACCAACACGCTTACGTAGAGTGCGAACTGAAGAAAATATCGCAGCCGTATCGGCCAGTGTTGGTGATGACCGTGAATTATCGATTCGGCGCCGTTCGCAGCAATTGGGCCTCTGTTACTCCACTACGTGGAAAATTTTGCGGAAGGATTTGGGTGTGAAGCCTTATAAGATACAGCTGGTGCAAGAATTGAAGCCAAACGACCTACCACAATGCCAAATTTTTGGTGAATGGGCTCTTGAAAAGTTAGATGAAGATCGAAGAATTGTGTTCAGCGACGAGGCTCATTTCTGGTTGAATGGATACGTGAACAAGCAAAACTGCCGTATTTGGAGTGAAGAGCAGCCAGAAGCATTGCAAGAGCTACCAATGCATCCACAAAAAACAACCGTTTGGTGCGGATTATGGGCTGGCGGCAACATTGGGCCGTATTTCTTCAAAGATGATGCGAATCACAACGTTACTGTGAATGGTGAGCGCTACCGTGCGATGATAACAAACTTTTTTTGCCCAAAATGGAAGAGCTCGACTTGCATGACATGTGGTTTCAGCAAGACGGTGCCACATGCCACACAGCATGCGAAACAATGGTCCAATTGAGAGGCGAGTTCGGTGAACAGTTTATTTCACGCTTGGGACCAGTCAATTGGCCGCCCAGATCGTGCGATTTAACGCCTCTAGACTATTTTTTGTGGGGCTATGTTAAGGCTAATGTCTATAGCGACAAGCCCGCTTCGATTGACGCACTGGAAGCCAACATTGCCAACATTATTCGTGAGATACCGGCCGAAATGTTGGAAAGAGTATGCCAAAATTGGACTAAGCGGATGGGCCATTTGAGGCGCAGCCGCGGCCAACATTTGCTTGAAATAATCTTCAAACATTAAATTATATCGACCCAACTATCGATCCAAATAAATATTTCATGCATTTTTCTGAATTTTATGTGTTTTTTTTTTTTTTAATTTCCGATCGTTCTTATAAAATCACCCATTATTATTGTACCCAATCATAGAATTAAATAATAGTATGTTGTCCCTAGAATATAGTCATATCAACAACATATTTTTTCTAGATGTGCAGGTATGCAGCCAACATTGAAAACTTCGTTCTTTATTTAAATATTATATAATTTTCCTTAACTAGGGTATTTTATTGCAGTATACCAAATTTCATTACTGTGAGACCACTCCTTTTATTTTTGTCCCATCACTATATGGGATGTAAGCGTCCTGCTTTCACAGGTTTTGAAACAGCTCAATATTGAAGTTACTTCAGAGTGATCAAGCATACAGAAATATAATTTTGTTCCTGAAAAAATGAAAAGCATAAGTCGATCTTATAAATGGAATATATGAGTATGGGAAGGAAAGAGTTAAAAAGTTCCCGAATTTCTATAAAACTTTTTTGGTCATAACTTTTATTGAAATCAAAAACTCTTTTTAATAAGTAAAATAAAATAATTTCCACCAAAAAAATTCGTTTACAATCGATAGCAAATGTTTGCAAACTAAACTATTCAAGATTGTGAACAGTGAATAAAATGCCTTTCGTATAAAACAAACAAAAAATAATGTTTCGCGATCGTTTCACGTTAAAAGCGTCCAAAGAAAGGCTAAGTTTTTGAAAACCTAATATAATTGTTCCAATTTTAATAACACAATTGATTAATAAACACACGATTTAAGTATCAAAATATGTTTAATTAACATGAAATGACTAATGAAGAATATGTTTAACCAAAATGGTACAGACTTTAAAAAAAATTAAAACGTCTTTCCCATTAACACTCTCCGGAGGAATTAATCACAGCCAGGTATAAAATTTTGATAGACATGGATTTTAAACTTGTACAAGAGAATTAAGAAAACTTCTTGTTTTTAGAAAATATTAGTAGACTCTGAGATGCTAATTAAATATATTTTTTGGGAACATATATAAAACCCAATTAAAACTAAACTAATATTATATAAACAACTAAAAGATCAAGTGGATGTTTGAAATTTATTTTGAATTTTCTAACTACTTTTTCAATAGCACAATGTAAACTTATAATTCAAAAATGTGTGTGCTTTGGAGTCTCAGCAGCCTTTTAAGTAAAAAAAATATGCTACTGAGCTTAAAAAAAACGTTACCATTTTAGGTGAAATTGTGCTCTCTTAAAAACTGTAAAAAACTTTTTTTTTGCTCTTTTAAAAACCAAAATTCTCTTGAGCGTTTCTTTCAACTAAGCACAGTTTTCATATGATGTTGAAACGAATGAATGGAAAAAAGTCTAACAAACAGAAAGACCGACGAAAGTTATACTTTTTGGCCAAATGTTGTATGCTGCTGTTGCGCTAGTTTCTGTGTGTGTGTGTGTGTTGTTGTTGCAGTAACTGTTGGTGTTGATGATTCGGTTTACAACTGCTACAAGCAATAAACAATTGTTTCTAAATTCTTTTGAATTTTTTTCTTCTTCTTTGCCTTTTCTGGTGTACGAGTATCGTTTCTGGTTGTTTTGTTTGAGCTCAAAGTTGTTCATACACTTGTGGCTGTAATAGTGGTTGTTGATGTTTTTTTGTCTGGTTGTAGCTTTGCTTGCGGACTTTCTTCGTGTTCGGTGTGTGTTTGGTTCTTTTTTTCTTTCTCAAGTTGTTGGTTGCTATTTAGTGTTTTATGAATGCTTTGGAAGAGATATGTTTGGCATTCATAAGCATTGCCAATGCCAAGGTGATAGCACAGACAACGCGCATCACTGCAAGAAGCAACAACAAGAGCAGCAGCGTTTAATTTAACAATAGTGGCGATACCGCAAACAAATAACAACAACAACAACAAAAAAACACTTTTGCAACAACAGCGTCATATTCAATTTACCTTGACTCTGTGAAGCGACTTTTTCGCAGCAACAATTTTGACGACGTCCTCGAAGAAAATCTCTCGAAAGCGCTGGTGAGCAGCCGAGTAACTGATCGTTGAAAATAGCGAGCGCTTAAAAAAAGTCTTTCTTTTTTCACTTCTTAGACAGTGTAAAAGTATACGATCTTATATAACTACTTATAATCTTGAAGAACAATTTAGTTACACGGTCACCTTCCTACGGTCAAGTACGCTTTCCTTCCATTGAAAAAAGAAACCCAAAAATATAAGAAAAAAATTACTGGAAATTTAATTTTCTTGAAGGAGACCCACGAACAGTATTTATTGTGAATTAAAGCGAGTGTATATGTTAAGGAGTAATATATCCTAAATCTAAAAAGTATTTTCAAAGAAATTTTTATTGCAGTCAAATAAAAAACCCCAATGTGCGTTTAACATAAACAAAATTTAGCAGTGATTAAAACAATAAATTCAAAGTATCTAAAAAATCAGTGCTGTTCTTTATGACAAAACTATCTATGCTGCATTTAAGGTGCTGCAAAGGATTAAAACGTTAGTTTTTCATAAACTGAGTTATATCAAGTGCAAACTGAGAAAAGTGGAAATATATCAAGCCATTTAAAAAGTGAGTGTTTTAGAAAATTTTTATTATAAAACAATTATTATAATATAAAAAAAGCCAAAGAAACCTAACAATTCAATCGATTTACTCGGCAGAGTGTATGAGTGTATGGATTTTTCTTAATTGGCAAAAACAGTTGTAACTTTTTTTCTTTTTTGAAAACTAATTTTAAAAAAATATTTTTAAAGGAGACTGAACAAATTACCTTATCAAATACTTGAGTTAATGGTAAAATCTAAAAACCTAAATTAGAAAAATTTATAATTAATTGTAATAAATATATATAATACATAAAAATAATTATAAAAAAACAAAACTATAGCCAAAATAATTCTAATTAATTTTTTAATAAACTATATACGATAAAAAAAAAACATTTATATTTGAGGAACAGTTTATCAGGAAAAGTCTCACAACAATAGAATTTGTATGGAAAGTTATTAAATCCCTAAATGTTACTGAAATGATGGTGATATCATGATTTCGTTAGATATTGAAAAATGTATTATAAAGCATGTTTTTCATAAAAAAAATATATACATTTAACCAAATAAAACTAAGTTTAGTTAAATGGATACCAAAAACAAAAATCTATAATTCAAAAATACTTACAAGTTTGCATCTTCTTTGCTTATTTCCAAAACGGTAAATAAAAGGAGAAAATGATTCTGTGACCAGGAAAACATTTTTTTTTTTTTTTCAGTTGAATTTGTTAATATCAAACATTTTATCAACTTTGTTGGCATTTATCCCAGCATGCCGGAGTGAAGTAGATTTTCACGTATTGCTTTTCGCGGAGCTCAATTTTATAAATCAAAAAAAATTTTGAAGCAAATGAGAATTGCAAATAAATTGAATGCTTTATTAATTACTACCACATGTTTAAATTTGCTTGGCTTTTATATTCAAATAAAAAAAAATTTTTTGGTTTCATGTCTCCACAATTGTAACAAGTAATTTTCCACTGAACTAAAATAACTTTATGGTGGGTTGATAAAAGTTTAAAAAACAAAGCAGAGATAAATGTAAAAAAAAAATATATTGAAAAAAATATATATATTTTCTTTAATTTTTGTTTGTAATTTACTTATAAAAATTTAATAATTTGTGCATGTAACTGCATAACTGAAGAACGTATGGACCGAATTACAATAAGGTTTGTTTCTTAGTTTTGTGGTTTTTTTGAAACTAAAAACAAGCTACTTTTGAAAATTTCCGCAAAGAGTAGTCGTGAGAGCTTAAGTATAAAATATTCATATTTATAAATACATATTACAAATTTTCGTGATATGCACTATTAACGTTTTTCATAAGATATGAGTTTCCATGTTTTTAATTATTTTTTGCTCTTATATATAAAAATATTTAAAAGTACCAACTTTGATTTTACTCTAAAGTATTGCATCTATATAAAATTTATTTCTTAAAAAATTCAGTTATAATAATTTTAAAAACCCCAATAATTTAGCATTTTTATTTAATATATAATAATTTAAAGTACATAGATAGTATAAAAGTAAAGTCAGTAGTCCAAATAAAACTTAACTAATTTTTAGGTTTTAATTAAAACTGCTGTGCAGCTCAAGAATAATGACGGTTATATGATGTATCAAGTGATGTGCATTGCTAACGCCAACATATATTTATATTTTTACAATTTTATTAATAGCCAACCCATTTATACTAATGTAAAATCGAGCTTCGAACTAAATTAGATATGCTTTGCGATTTTTGTAAAACCAAGTAGAGTTTTGTAAATACTCTGTTACACAGTTGTGATATTGTTTACAGCGATGCTTAAAACTACTAAGCTGAATTAGAAAACATAATTTTTAACAAGATGAAATCATTAACCCTATTCAAAATCTTTTGCATTTGAAGTTGCAAATATTTGCACGCGATTGTAAAAGACATCATTAGTTTGTTTGCTTTGCGTTTTATTGCTATCTATTCGTTTACAATTTGAAGTTGTATGCGTATTTAGAAACTTTTATCAGGTTAAGTCTTGCATATGTGCAAAACTGTAACAAATGCGTCTGTACATATTTTCCTACTGTAAAGTGCAATTATGCTCGTCTGTTTTGCAAATGCTAAGTTGTAAGACCACTTGCAAAAGATTTCTTCCACTGTGAAACACATTGCGAAAATAAATTGTATGAAAATAAAAGCTCGCACAAGCCCAAAAAACCAAGGTGGAAACGTTTCATATTTTATTATCAAATCTACTAAATTTCGCAATGGTGTAAATGGCATAGTAAAGCAGTGTAAGAAACTAACGTAAGCATTCGTGTACGTATGAAAATTATTCTAACGAATCCGCATGTTGAATACGTAAAAGTTTTATATACGTTTAACACTTTTGCGAATATGTAAAAAATAATTCCCAAGTGTGTTATTTTTTATGCCGCAAAAATTTATTTTAGAACAACAATTACAAAATGTTAAGAGTCAACAACTTTGTTGAAAATTTAAAATAAATTTATTAAAAAGAAAAGAAACAATAGTAAAGAATTTAATGCTTAAGTATTTTCATTAAATGGTTTTACAAAATTAACATATTTTTCCTGGCAGAAAACTTAATAACTTGTATTTACTATGTTAACACATTTTTTTTCTTTTAGAATAGCTTAGAATTTTTTAAAAACAAAGAAAAAGAAAAAAGCATTCTACTTGTAGTCTTTTGTTTACCCGCTCTCTTATTAAATATTTTCGAAAAAACCTTTCACTTTTCGTTCTTTAAACATTTCTATCGTTGGTCTCTTGTAGTGAACTTTTTAGTGTTTCTAATACATTTCACACAATAACAACACCTAATCATAAAGATTAGACGGAATAATTTCAAAGGCAAAGATTTTACCGGCAATTTTACATAAAAAGTTAAAAAAATAATAAAATAATAATTATGTCAACTTCGGCGTTTGGAACATATGCTCCAACAGTTACCTATATACTTAACTATGTTTAGAGAGACAATGCGAATTAAAAATAAAAATGTTTTAATAATATACATTATATTTGGAACGATTCGTAATTTTCATGCAGTTTATCCCACCTTCTCCGACGATTTAAAACAATATCTTCTAGAAAAAATTTTGTCTTTCTTATGTTTATAAAAGAAGAAAACTCCCAGAAGTTATTGAGAATTATTGCTGTTATAGTTCCACTGCAATATTAAGAACTTTTTACTCGTAGTGCAAACTATTTATTAAGAATAGACTAAAAAAACTATTTATTTAGAGTAGGTTCTTCTTAGGTTACATTGGAACCGATGTAATCCATTACTCTCAAAGAGTTTTTTGAAGTTACTTCTGCTAATAAAGAACAAAATACTGTATATACATATCTGCGAGAGGTAAAACGATACATTTTTAAACGCATTGCCGCATTTGCTACCAATGCCTTCAAAAGAATAGACCCATATCTCCTTGGGCTGAAAAAACTCGTCGCTTGTGAACTTTGACACTCTTAGAAGTGTTAAATAAAGCCATTACACCAATATTGAAATCATCAGAAAAGTCATTTTTGAACGTAGAAAAGTATAATAATTTGTTTTTCTTAGTTGCTTTTACTGATATACATATGTATTTGATAGATGCTTCACTTTGTTGCCGATAATACTTTTCTCAAAAAGTTGCTCAGCCAAGGTGTTCCACAAAACTTATTCGTTTTTTTTATCTATACAACACTGGGGTAAAGCCAGTTGAAAAGATTACTAAAGTGTACTCTAGCTATTCTTCCCTTTTACGTGTAGCAGAACTAATTACAGTCTTAATGTCATTGTACGAATCAAAACCTCTTATTGCATAATAGCTCTCATTGGCATTATGGCATTAGATATTACATCAATTCACCGGGGAAAATAACTTTTTAAGGGACAAAATAAACCACTAAATAAAAACATCTTTGTAGTGGAATTTCAAAAAAAAAATTTTTTTTTTTTTTTGCAAATATATCTATAGACAAAAAATTTTGGCCTAAAAAAATAATTTGTGTTTCCTTCAGTAATTACTTTTACTAAACTTTTGTTTGGATCCTCTAATTCCTTTACAGGATCGCAATCAAACATTTTATTAATTGGTTCAACGATTTTGATGCAAACAATTTTTCTTGGTTTTGTTCTCCAACAAAGTCGATGACTTAAAGAGCAAAGTATTCGGAAAAAAGCAAACAAGAACTTTAACTTTTTTACATAAAAATAGTGAAACAGGAGACAAGTTATTTACAAATATAAATCCTGACAAATTTTATATAAAAACTTTACTTTCAAAGAATTGACTTTATTATTATTAAAAAATTGTAATAAAAACAAAAATGGTATTTTTTGTATATGTTAATTTATTGGTTTTTGTCGAACTTTATGATTTTAAATTAAATTTTTGGTTTTTTATACCTTCATATTGCTGCTTTATTGCAACATAGTCATAACTAAAAAAAGTTTGTTTCGACAAAAAACGCATTTAAAATTTTTAGTTTCCATACAAGTCTTAGAAAATGTTTTTAGAAAATATCTCCTAAAGCAAACAGTTTAAAAGTAATTTGGATAAATTTTTGTTACAATATAAAAGGAAGTTTTGTTAACAATTCTGCATTGTTAACTCGAAAAGCTCATTTTTTGAGATATGACTCTGTGCAATAAAGGAGCCATATGTACTCATATATCAGGCTTTAGTTCAAGGTTTTTCTTTTCTTAAGTTTCTTTTTTATTACAATATCAATATGCTGTGACCAATCATTTTGATTGAAGAAGAGCAGAAAAATAATCAAACTTTTTAGCTGGGGGACAACTAGCTGTTTCTTAGCGGTTACACTACTTTATGGTTGAAAAATATTGGAACATTTTCCTTAATGAATTTTTATTGTGTTATTTAAAGTAATGGAATTTATAGTAAAATGTTTGAAAATACTTTTCAAAGGTTTCCAAGTCTACTAATAATTAAGGTAGTACCTATAATATGTTGCTGTTTATATATTGTTATTGGTTTAAATTGTTTTCTTTTATTTTACATAATTAAACATATAACTTTTAACTTAAGCACTTTCTTTAAACACCTTTGCATAAAACACCAACATGCAGCTTTGCATGGTTCATTCGCACACAACCAGTTCTTCGATTTGAACTTTGCCAGCAATTTTAAAGTGAAAACAAGAGCAAAATTTTGGCTTTTTAATAAATTTGTTTTTTTCACAGATATAAAACACTAAAGCTAAGTAACTAAAATAAGTTTGAAAAAGTTTCACTTGTTAAAAAAGAATAAAAAATGTTAAAACTAAATAAAAAAAAAAACTGGCTTTAAAACAGTAATTAAAAAAATTGTTATATAAAAGTTACATAAAAAATCAGTTTCTTTTGGCCAGACTTCTATTTTTATATTTCAGCTTTTTGCTTTTGATTACTAGTAGATCTTTTAAAGCCAAAATAACCCACTGTTTTTTTTAATTTTAAACAAGCTGCTGTCTATAACAAATTGTTACACATTTCTTAAGTGCTTAAGATAGATGTAAATTTTTATAATTTAACCATTTTTATGATGGCAAAAACAAAACATGAAAACATGACACATGTTAAATTTTGCATTATAAAAATGACACAACAATTTCTTAGCAGGAGCTCTTCTAACCAAAGACTAGAAGATAGATTGCACCGTTTACAAACATTGACTATTCGTTATAACGTATACTTGTCACAATGCAACAGCGGCAGCCAGTTTCTGTTGCTTTTCTTAGTTCTGCAGTTGTGGCTTTGGAGATGTATAGAAAAAGGTATCAAAAGTCAGCAACTGAACGAAAATTATCCATCTTAATGTTGAAAACATTTCATATAATTTGTTACACAATAAGCAATAAGAAAAATTGCTTTTATAAATAAGAAACGCACAGCGATAAAATAAACAGCAAATACCCTTTAGTTCTTTTTCAAGACAACTAAAATTAATATTAGGTAAGTTAAATGCTTAAAAATTTAAGAAGTGATCTTTGGGTTTTTACCAAAACTTGATATTCACGCTTAATCAAAGTTAACTGCATTTTCATTAACTAGATTAAAGCTTTTGCCTACTATATGAAATTAATTTGATCATATACAAGCGTATATTGTTTTCCTATAAAGTTTTGATTGAATACATATCTAGAATGTAGTTAAAAAATAAGCCCAATGATTGTCATACCTTTTGGGTTATTAGAAGTTCTCTTCTGTTTGTCTGGAGTGATTGGCTATTTCTTCACACTGTAGAACTTGGTATAGTTGGTTATGGTTTGGTTTGTAAGCTATGTGATGGATCCTTAAATTAGAAAAGGTAAACATTTTTATTACAAATAAATACGTTATAGTATATTCAGGTCTACTTATCAGATTTAATATCCTTAAAAATTGTAGATTGTATCGCAAGTCAGTTGACTAAGTATTTAAGTTTTTCATCAGGTGTTGGAAACAAACTTGAACAACATTCCTACTACGTAGATCACTATAGAGACTGTTTCTACTTAATTTCTAGAAGCTCTGTGATAGATTGCTCCACAAATTTGACTTAGCATAATTGGGACCTTGGGTCTCTGTTATTGCTTTTATTTATGCCAAATGTTGATTTAAAAGCAAAAAAAAAAATTTTATAAATTATTGTTAAAAATTAATGCTGAAATTAAATATTTGGTTAAGCTAAATAATGTTTAATAATATTGTATTTATCACATTAAATTACTTTGAAAAATACAAGGCTTATTCCTATCAATTTACAAAAAAATCGATATGTTCTCACGCAGGAAAGATAGAGAATTACAAAATAGAATATTTTGTGCAAGAAATCAGATGCAAAATTGATTTTCTCTGGTATCTTTGATATTTTCAAGTAAACTTTGCGCTCAAAGTTTGAATAATCTTTACATAAGTACTTAATACTGCTAACATTATTTATGAATATTTGCAATAAATTTCTTCCGTTCAAGGTTTTTTTGTTTTTGCAAATATTAAATTCAATAAAAGTCAAAGCAAATAGGATCAAGAATTATTTATGAATAAATGAATTTAAATTAACTTGATATATAGTATTGTATTAAATCGTTATTTCTATTACGAGAAATTATACAGAGTAACTCAAATTTATATTAAAAGGAATTTAGTTTTTTGTTTAATTAACTCTTGTTATTTTTGTAGTATTTCTCATTCATGTTAATTTTTACAAACAGCTTGTTTCTTATGTTTTTGTGTTCTTATGTATACATATATGCCGATATTTATTGGTGACATTTACAGCCTGTTCGGCGATATCGAATTAAAATGTATGCGAAAGAAAGCTAGTCACTCACGTTCGAATCAATTTGGGTTTGTCTTCGTCACTATTGTTAGTTCGCATGAAATTATGTATTTTAGTTGAATTTTGACACATCGTTCGCATAGAATAAAGTTAGAAAAACCCCAAATCAATTTTCTTTCGACCTGAATGCGAATTAACTTATCCTTTCTGGCTGTTAAAACATTTTCCAAACTGCAATTTAAAAAAAATATATATTATTTTTTCATACAATTTGTATTTTGTGCTTCTTTGAAACATGTTTCAAATTTATACTATTTCTAATGAAATTTACAATATTTCTTCAAAAAAAGTTGATATATCTATAATTCTATATCATTAGGAAATCTGCTATAAAGATTTAGGCTTTTGTGGAAAAAAGATCGTTGCATTGATGTTGTTGTTATTCTAAGAAGTCTAAATTTGGTAACATTTCTTAAATGATGTGGTTGCAGCTCTCCCACATAGCTCGATTTCTCAACTCGGTTTGTGGTGCATTTCCGATTTTCATATTATGAATAATCATCAGTAGACTTGCAAATCTTTTAAAAATATTTTGTAACAAATAGCTATATATATCCAAGTTTACTGATGATTAGGGTATTTCCTATAACATAAAGACATATAGATAACTAAGAAACACAAAAAGCTAGATGTTGTATATACTGATTGATATTAATATTCGTTACTAGTAAATAAACACAATTGTTTGCATGTAAATTTTGCATGAAAAACAATTATATATTTACAATAAACTAAGTTCACTGCAATTTAACTATCTCAGTGATCATAAAAGTTAAATCCAATTTCTTCAAAAAATCCATTGTAAACGCAATTGCTTAATTAGCATACATTTTTCGCTTTTTCTTTTTTTTTTATATAACAGCACCTTAAATTGGGATACTTATCGTAGACATGACTAGAACTAGAATGATATATATCCTAGAAAATAGACTTCCTTATTGTTCCAATCATTCTACAGCGAACCAATTGCTAGTTTTGTCCATTATTAAAGTTCATGTTAGAATCTACTTACTGTACCCACAATTTCAGCACTTGATGATCAATTCTTGGCTATGATCTTGAGATATAATGCCCTTGAACTAGTTTTATTTCATCAATCATCAAAAGGTTTTTGGTCCGTTGCCATCTAGCGACAAAAATAAATAACTGAAATATAATTCAAAGTGATCACCTTATCAAAAACACAGTTAATTTAAAACATTATTATAACAATCTCTCTATATGAGAATAAAAACGATAGATTTTTACTATTATCCTTGAAATTTTTCTGTATAATATGAAAAAGAAACAATTTGCCAGCGAGGTCGAACCATTCTCAAATTTTACGCTTGTCATTTTGCAGTTATGTTTTATTTATTTATAACACTATTATTTCATTAAAAGATCTCATAGTTCAGAGCTAAATATAAAGACTAGACAAAATATCTTATAGTTTAACGGTCATATTCATAAAAAATATTTTTTGTATATTACAGATTTATTTGAAAAATTTCTGCACAAAGTTTGGCAACTAAGCCTATAACAAACATAAAATATTTGGCATTTGAATGTACACATAGTAAGATATACATATCAAATGAAGTATAACTATTATTATTGCATATTTTGTGTACACATACAAGCATATTATTTTTTAATTTAAAATAAAATTCATTCTGAATTAGTTTTTGTGTATATAAGACATATTTCGATATGCATAGTATACCAAAATAAGATACATTTCATATTCTCGTTGTTATTATGTGTTCATTAAAAACGTTGCCTTGTGTAATCTGGGTGTGAATTTTGGTTCACTGTAATTATTATATCATACGGTTGAACGATTACCATATGTCGAACTTATATTTGAATACATGTAACTTGCAAGATTGATTGGTGGCGAACTAAGAAGAATTCCGTATGGCAATTATTTTATATAACTCACAAACGAAATGAAAATCTAGTTAAAATTAAGTAAATTAAAACTATATATAAAAGTATTTGCGTTTTTATTTTAAGAGGTTTTCATCTCCAGAAATCTTTTAAGTAATAAACATTTTTATGATTATTCTGCTCTTGACAGCCTCTTTAACAACAGGGTGATTTTTATTTCAACCGTTTTGTCTATACCAGTGAGTGTTTGTTGTATTTGTATTGCCAGCCAAAGGAAAATCGTTATGAAAAACATAAAAGACATTTTACAGGAAGTGCTTGTGGCACGTGATTGTATGCTTGCCATATAATTTGATTTGTCTTTCAGTAGACGAGCCGTCTTACGACGTTTGTCGAGTTGTTGTTAGCTGTTATTGCTTTTGAATAACAGATGCTGTTATTTATATTGTTTACTTTTTAACACAAACAAGACTTTTTTACCTTTTAAATAAACACTCACATTTATTTCTCTAGAACTTTTTTATATTGCGCTTTGGCTCTAGCAGCGAATTAAATTTAGTTAAATTCAAGAGTAAAAGTCTAACGACTATAAATATATTTTTTTATTTGCCTGTTTGCTGCTCATTTTAAGAGTTATTGAAGTGATAAGATTTATGTTGTTACACAAATGGAAATAAAATCAGAAGAAAATACAAGCTTATTGCAGGATGCGGTGTGTTGGTTTAAAGGTATGGATGTAACTTGTTCTCTAGTAAAATTTGCTTAACAAGCTTTATATTTTAGTACACCGTCATATATTGTACATGTCTTTAAGTAAATTATGATTAAAATATTGTTTATTGTTCTTTAGAATTATATAACTGAATTGCGAAAGGAGCCATGTATTTAATATGATGTATAACAAATATCATATAATTTAAAAGGATATATGTCATTAAAAGTATACACGCCAATATTTTAACAATAATATTATAAAAACAAAAATGGTAAAAGGAAATCAAAAATTTTTTTCATGAGTTCAAAATATCATTAAGTTGTAGAAAACTCATTAAAACTTAACTACAATTTTATGAGTTCTCTTATAAAAATGTTTATTTTTAATTTAAATTTTATGCTCCAGTTGTTTGAAAACAAGATTTGTAATTCTTATGATGTCTTGTTAGCAACACTTCACATTTTACCAGTGCTTGCCGTGCTTTTTTTTTCTTCTGCTATTATAATCCAATTTATTATTTCAGGACTTGATGTAAGATTTTAAAGCAAAATTTAATTCTAAAGCCAAAAATCTTGGCTAACCATAAATCAATTAATTTATGAAATATGACGAAACTTCCATCTATTTTAAATTAAGAACTCCGTTATTCAAATGAACTGTTTCTTATCTAAATCGAAAGACTTAAGACACAAGACTTTTTACTTAAACATAACTGTATTTTGATATTAGAGTTTTATTCAGAAGAAAAATAGAATTAATAAAATGTTACAACATGCATATGTATACCTGAGTGTGAACACAAGAGATAATTGGCAACACATATTAAATAAGACGCCATTACGTTTGCCGGCAATCTAACTCATTAGAAGTTAAGACACAAGGATACAAACACCAAACTATAATAAAATACTGTTAAAAAAAATCTTATACAATAAAGTGAAGAATTAAACCTAGTTTAAATAAAACATATCTTTGCTAGAGGCAACAATATTTTAGAAGCAATCTTCTATGGCACAGAAAAAAATCGCTGTTTTTTAAATTATTTTGTTTATTATTTCTTTATTATTTTACTGAAAATTTGTTTGCTTATTGCATGGTTCCACTACTTTGCATATTTATTTTATATGAAACAAACATAGCTATGAAAGTAAATTACAGTTGCTTGTCCTTTTTGCTTAAAATAACAGAGATTAATTTATTGAATTTTTGTTGATCATTTTTTTATTAGATTTTTTGCTTTTGTACATCGAGTTTTAGTTCAAGTTTTTCCTTGCTTAAGTTTTTTTTTCTTAAGAAGGATTTTTTACAATACAAATATGCTGTGAGAAGTATACATTAAATAGCTTCTATTCAACAGTGTTTTGTCTTTCATTCTATACACACGTGCTTTTCATTGTCGTCCGTGTTTTCCTATACTTATGTTTATTGCTAATTTGTAAAAAATTAAATTATACTATAATATATTTATATGTAGAGTTTTGTTTTGCATCATGTATGCACGTGTTTTTTATCATTATTTTATTTTTTACTGCCGTTTGTTTTTTCTCTATTTTTTATTATTAATTTCTTTTTTATGTTCCTCCTATGTATTTTATTACCTTACGGTGTGCGCGGTGTTGAGCTAATTTTTGTTAGTCTAAACAATGTCGAAGGTATATACACTGGGCACTGATTAGTTCTACTAATTAAATTTCAATATTTTAAATTTTGGTCATTCCGTGTGTTAAGTTCACAAACATTACTCTCCCTTTCCTCCTTCTCTTAATCCATTTTCCTAGTTCCAGTACAATGCATTGCATATGTAGGGGCTATCCCTTGAGTACTGGTCCAAGATTAAAAAAAAATCGGAATAAAGAAAAAATAAACACCAATCAAATTATAAACAGTTTGTTTTGTATGTAAAAAATACAAATACAAAAGTCTTGTTTTAAAAGCAACTAGCCCAAATGTGTTTGTGTCAAATTTATCTATAGCGAAGTATTTATTCAAAAACGTATATAGGACACTTTATAACCAAATGGTATCCAAAGAAAAAAGTTCAAACACCAATCAAAAAATTATAAATGCCTATGTGCATATGTAATTCATTTTGTTTCATGTCATTATGAGTGCGTTTTTTATTTAATTCTTAAGAAGTCAGCTTCTTCTGTATTCTCGTTTAAAATGATTTATTTTCAAATATCTTTGTACGAACGCCTCACCAATAAATATGTTAAACGAATCGGTGGTTATAACGAAATATTGTTTGATCCTCTTTAAATTCTTTACATCGAAGTATAGCTGTGTATATACAAAACAAGTTGCTGCCAAATGGCTAATGGTAAAAATTGGACTTCAACAACTACTTCCAAGAAAAATAAAGATATCTTTTTATAATTTAATATTATGTTTCTTAAGTCTTTTGTTTTAAATACAAAATCTTTCAGAATCTTAAAAATATACATATATTTCTTGTATTAATAGAGCATTTAAAATCTTCACTTCCCATTCCAGATATTTGTGTGAAAATTTAATTTTTATAAACGCAGTTGGCCGTTTGTTTATTAAATATTAAAACAAAATCAACAAAATCAAGACCACGCTTAAAATATTGTAATAGTTTTTTCCCATAGCTGGCGCTAACTTTAATTACCCTGTTCTGTCAAAGAGCAGAAATTACAATATATACATCAAAAGAAAACCAACATCAGCAGTTTAAGGTTTTCATAACAAAAACAACAGCAGCAATAATAAACCCCAACTTCAATTAGCTTCAATGTTAATCTTTCCACTTTTTTATCCACAATAAAAATATTTGTTGTCCAAAACAGGAATAATCAAGAAAAAAAACAAAACACCATCATCATTATCATCATCAGTAACAGCAGCCGCATTAACTACTACAACAAAAGAAAATAGACATTTTTTATTGTTTTTTAGACCAAACTTTGAAAATAAAATAAATATTTAAAGAAAAAGTAGCGGCGTTTTATGTTTTGTTGAGTGTTTTTCATCTTCGTTCTATAAAAAACAAGAGAATTGGGTCAGTTGGCTAATGTTTTGTTTAAAAAATAAAAACACAACAGAAAATGAAGAAAAAAGTTTGTTTTTTTCCTGCCTTAACAAATTGTTTTGCTTTGCAAAATGGATTTGCTATTTTATAATTGCACTTAAGCTAAATGCATAATTTGTGCAGTGTTAGTGGTTAAATTATAATGACAGTATAATTTTCTTAATATTGAGTAAGACGTTTATAAAATTTGATTTACATATTGTTGGCTAATTCAAGAGACAATAAGTTAAATGTGATTCCATACTAAGTACGATATATATGTTTTCGCTTTTTCAAAATGGTGACAGGACAATTTATAAGAACGTATATACATTTATTTCTCAAAGCTGTAATAAGGCTGTATATGCGAAATCCACAATAAACGTTTGCAATAAATGTAGAACTAAAATCCGCTTGTAGAGCTTTATCGTACAAAATTTGTCTATTCCCCGGTTAAATAAAAGTTGAAGAAGTTTTACAAATAAGTGTAAATATTTACAAAACTGATTTTGAAAAGCAACCTTTCTAAAAGAAAAAATGATGAATAAATAGATGCGCGTATAAAAGATAATAAAATCGGGGAAAAATTCGTATACTGAAGAAGTTGAAACATGGCAATAGGTTAGTTAAAAAAATGTCGGGATTAAAAACTAATATGAATCTTTCCATTAATTTTTACTTGTCTATCTTTATTATTAAACATGAGCAGACACTATTTTAAGCAGAATATTTAATGCACATTTAATCCACAATGCCGTTGCGGCTTTTAGATGACCAAACTTGACATAAAAACACGGCTTGAGAGATTGCCATCATACTTGTTTAATAGGGAAAAATTCGCTTTATTACTTTTGATTTTTGGTATTTTGTTTTCTCCATATGTGTCATCTGAAAAAAAATAAAATTTTTAATAGAGAATGCACTTCAAAAAAGTTTACTGGGGTTATGAAAAATAGCCAGAATTATGACATATAAAAATTGATGTTTACAACACCAGAAATGGAAAGAAAATAGGTTACGAAAAGTTATTAGAAAAATATAAAAAAGTGTTACCAGATACCACTATTGAAGCTATAGAATTTATCTACTTTCTTATCACCGTCTTAATAATAATTCATCAACTGCCAAATCAGCAAATAATTTTCGCACCATCTTAAATAAAACCTACATTGTTCAGTGTGAACTTTTAGACTGATATTTGACAAGCTTGGCATTATAGTGTAGTAGAGTACTCTAACTCTCTCATCATGTCAAATTTGATCAAATTATCAAGTTTTACTTCACACAATTTTAATCCGAGGGTAACGAACAAAATATTTTTTTTATAGTTTCGCTAAAACAGCGTTGTTGTGAAAAATTTTTTACGACGGTGTCAACAATGAAAAACGACCATCGTAATCACCATTTTATTTCAATTAATTTTTGTTCTAACAAAAACTGTCAGTCAACATAGTAATTATCTTGTTGTCAGATCTATTACTAAACAATGCCTGAAAGGTCGTAGTACCCGTATGTATGAGCTGTATTGCCAATTAATACACTAAGGTGTATTAATTTAATGCCAAAATAATACATAAACTTGACATGTCTCGCAATTACATGACGGTATCATCGAAGAGTGTTATGAATTGTCAGATGCCTGAAAATATTTCTGTCTCAATATTACACGACAATTCATGTTATTATCTGTTCGGTTTGAGTTCGGCTATCCCTTTCTTAAATTGAAAGGGATTTTTGTTTTATCAGTAATTGCCACTATCATTAATTTTTTTATCAATGAAGACAAGAAAGCATAATTATCGATTTTAGCTGGGCTACAATTGGCAGTTTTGACACTAGCTCTCGAGTTTGGCCGCTAAAACACTCAGCCATCGAGCTCTTTAATTTATTACTTTGTCTTCTATGTTTTTCGCATATTGATCCCATATACAGTTTTGATATACTGGTAGTTCTTGTTGCATGCATTTCAATTCTCCCGGAGGAGCAGGTGTTGCCTTGGTATACGTCTAATTAAGGCACTCTGCTTTCTAGAATATAGAGGACTTCCTCGTTTTTTGCAGCACATAATTTTGATCTGGGAAGCCGTATGACTTATGCTGTGTTAGCCTTTGGAGTTAGTTGACAGAACATGGATCGGCCTGCTTGTAGACCATCCCTGAACTAATCATGTTTGAAGTGCTTACATCTTGGTGCATTTTTTGTTCCCTTATGAAAAAGTACTCTTATGTTGAGCTCTTCACGAAAAATATTTGTTTAATTAATTCCGTAACTTTTTAAATATCCCTTCTCTTAGTTGTCAAAGAAGAGAGCTGTCAGCTGACTTTTGTCTAAATTTAAATAAGCTGCGTTATTTATTTTATATATGACAGCCGCTGATAGAAGACTATCACGCTTTTTGAAACGAAATGAAAAATAGAGAGTAACGTGTATTCTTAAGCGGAGAAACCCATCATTCAAACCAAAGCTAAACTTGATAAATAGTATGGGTACTTTGCTCCATCCATTTCCATGGTATAAAAGTGCTCTGCACGGAAGATGCAGAAAGCCAGTTAGGTAAGGCCTCTACATTCGAAAGAACTGAAAAAGTTCACGGTATGAGTTTACTCGATCGGTGATTGAGAGTGAGAGAGACTGTGGAAGTCATAGGCATTAAACATATGTACGCTTATACTCAAATACACAAATTTTTTAAATTTCCTCTACTTGTGGTGCATGTCAATAAATGAAAGGGCTAACGACTATAATATAATTGTTTTTAGTATTATTGTTTTACTTTATGAAAAAGAAACACACAAGGCAGTGCTAATAAAAGAGACTTAAAAAAAAAAAAAAAAAAAAAAAAAAAAAAAAAAAAAAAAAAAAAAAAAACTACGTGTTCTTGTATGGCATTTCATTACCTTGTAGTGTGGAAGGTGTTGGACTAAATTTTGCTAATCTGAGCAGTGTCCAATGTATATACACTGCGCACTGATCAGTTTTAACAAATTTAATTCCAATATTTTAAATACTGCAATAGAGTTTGTTTTAGTCTTTCGTGTTGTTATTGTTAACACTCCGCGAGCACTACTCCCTCTGTCCTCCTCATCATAATCTATTTTCCTAGTTCCAGTACAATGCGCTGCATATGTAAGGGTCAACCCGTGAGAATGCGTTTATGCGCGAATTTCAAAACAAGATACAACTCATACTGTATATTCTGAAGATATTAATTTTTTCAAACACAAAAAAAAATAAATAAATAAATCCCACAGAAAAGTATTTTTGTATGCAAAAACATATATAATTTTTGAAAAAGTTGACTAAATAAAGCGATAAAGCTAGCATACAATATTTTTGCAAACGTTGGACGAAGTGCATATTTAGAACTCAAAGAAGGCTATGTTGACAATGCATCTACTTTTTTCATAAAAACTGTGCTTTAATAAAAAAAAAGCCACGGACCTATTTAGTTGCCCTCGTAAATACTATAAAATAAGCAAAAAAACTTCGACTTTAACCTCCGAAATGATATTAAATTTAAGCATAATTGTTTTGTACAAAATAACAAACATTGAATAGAAGCAATTTGTTCCAAAGATTGATATTAAAAATCAAAAACTTTATTTATTTACTCATTTTAACAAGAAAAACGAATCCCTGTAATTATAGTACTTTTAATTTTAAATAGAATAAACATCGAAAGCACACAAAAAACTAATTCCAAATAAAAAAACCAAACCGTTTACTAAATGCTTTAAAAAACTAAATACAACTAAAGCCATAAACTCAAGTGGGTAGCAGCAAATACATAAATTTATATCAAAACAAAACTAAAGTTAAACTGAGTTGCAGAAGAAAAATTTATGATGCCCACATACTTACATGTTAAGCTCATAAACAATTAAATGGTTATAAAACTACAGAAGCCAAAAGAAAAGCTCAAAATGATGGTGATTTTAACTATGGCGATAAATATCATCATGTTGATCTTTTAAAGAGTGAGAGTTCTTTTGTTTAATGATTACTTAAATACCCATTTACTTCCTTAATCGTTTTATATATACAACCATACTTGAAACTCTGACACTTAACAAATTTTTGCTTTATGTTAATGTTAAATACAGAACATTGATCAAATTTTCTTTTCGTAGCTGAAATTTAATTTCAGTCACTTATTTTCAAGCTGTTTTTATTGATTTTTTAATTATTTTTAAAATATTTTGAATTAACTTTTATATGGTGCAGTTGGTGTTAATTACACGCTTTAGAGTAGTAAAAAATTATTTTTCCATAACAAAAACAACTTAAAAAAAGTGTGCTTTTCGGTGAATTGAGTACAGCTCCATTAGCACGCCTCTTCAGTATACTTTACCATTTTGGTGAGTTTCCATCGTGCTGGAAGGTTGCTAATGTAGCATCAACACCCAAAAAGTATAAGGCAAATAAAACTGAATATTAACGCCCAATTGCAATTTGCTCTGCACTTTCCAAAGTAATGGGAGGCATGGTTAATCATAACCTTATGAGGTATCTAGAGTCCCACAACCTACTTTGTATACTTTCAATATGGATTTCGTAAGGGTCGTTCTACTGGCGATCTTATGGCATATCTCTCAGAAAAATGGTGCCACTCAATCCATCATTTCTGTGAAACTAGGGTGGTGGCTCTGGATATTTTAAAAGCATTTGACAGAGTGAGGCATTGTGCACTACTGGCAAAACTTACTGCTTTTGGTGTCGGTGATGACTTTTCTCGGTTTATATCGAGCTTTCTCAGAGACCGCACCATACGAGTTGTTATAGATGGGGTCTCATCAAACGAGTACAACATTAATTCAGGGGTACCACAAAGATCTGTTCTTTCTCCTACCCTATTTCTTATTTTCCTCACCGACCTTCTCTATCAAACATCCAACCCTATCCACCATTTCACGGATGACAGCAGCATTTGTCACTCGTACTGTTTTAGTTATAGGCCCAGCCTATCGGAGATTGCTGCCAAAAGGCTAAATATGAATGATTCACTAAACAGTAATCTCTGAATGGGATCGTAAATACAGGATCGTCTTTAACGCTCGTAAGGCCCAATGCTGTTTATTAACACACAAACAAACGACCACAAATGCTTCTTCATCTGTACTCATGGATGCTATAAATATTGAGGAACTGGATGCTTTTGATGTTTGTGTGACGTTCGCTGGACTGAACAGATTTTTCATCAAACAAGCATTCAAGTGCCTCGGTTTTTTGAAACGGTGTAAGGTGTATTTCACTCCATCCGACCTCTTACTATCTATATCCGACCGAAAATAGAATACAACTCTTATGTTTGGCTGGTGCCTCAAAGTCTACTCTATAGGTTACTAAACCGTGTGCAGGAGTGCAGGAGAGGGCGAAGAAGCTTATCATTAATAGTAGGGTGCAAAACTATATTGACTCACTGGAGCACCGAAGCAGTGTGGGGTGCGTTACTCTGTTTTATCGTTGCTGGTTTTTGCTCTGACGAGATTAGGGATTTTGTTCTCGAAACTCGCACATTTTTACGTAGCACGCATTCATCGTACATTTGTGGTCGATTGCCCGGTGAATCGTACTACGCATTCCAAAGAGAATTCGTTTTTCAGTCGTTCACTTCGTCTGTGGAATAAATTGCCCGCAGACGTGTTTCCTGTTTCTTAAAACGTTGGAAAGTTCAAGTCAAGCTTTTATAGTTCTGGTACAATGTACTGCATATGTAGGGGCCATCCCCTGAGTGCTGGTCCAAGATAAAAAAAATATATGTATTCTAAATAAATATTAAGAATTTAAAAAGAAAAATAACACCTTTCAAAACAAAAAAATATATATATTTCCTTTTGCACACGTTCCTACTTTTCTTAACAAATTTCCTTAAAATTTAATTGCAATAAGCCCCAAACAATAATATTAAAACAGCTTTATTTTAGTCTGAGCTAACTTTGAAATTGTAGTTAATTCAAACAATAGTAGCTATTAGTACAAAAGCTCAATAAACTTAACTTAATTTCTAAATCCACTGCTTGCTCTCTAGGGAACACGAAAGTTGAATAAAGTAACAAACATTTCTTTTTCTTATACAAACAAAGGGTGTCCCAAATTGAAGTATAATTTTTTTTAAATAAATTTGTTTTATCTTGGACCAGTACTCAGGGGATGATCCCTACTTATGCAGTGCATTGTGATGAAACTAGAAAAATAGGCTATGAGGAGTGGGAAAGAGGGAGTAATGTAATAACAATAACAACACTGAAAGACCAACAGAAATGTTATCACAGCATTTAAAATGTTTGAATTAAATTAGTTAAAACTGATCAGTACTCAGTGTATATACATGTTGTACGCCGGGAAAGTGTACCACTTTGTTCGTCTATAATTTTTTATTAAATGAAAGAGAATGGATCGTATATTAATTAATGTTAGATTTAATGTCAGCAATTATGTATGGAATACAATATCAGATAAATTTCTACCTCTGTTAGCCTCACAAATGCGATTTTCAATGAAATTTTAACATATTTCACGCGGCATTTTCTTAATTTCATCACGAATATTTTGTTGGAATTTTCAAACGTTTCTGGTTTGTTTGTATAAACATTGCTTTTCAGATAACGCCACAAAGAGAAGTCCAGAGCAGTCAAACCAAGCGACCGCGGATACCAATCAGCATCACAATTTCTTGAAAAAACTTGTTGTGAAAAGAGGTCTCGCAATAATTCGATGGATTTATTGGATGTATGCGATATGGCGTCTTCTTGTTGATACCACATGTTAATCAAGTCCAAAGCATGCAGTTGTGGCACTAAAATATTTTCAATCATATCACTATATCGCTCCACATTCACAGTTACCGCTGTGCCATTTTAATTTTCAGAGATGAAAGGTCCAATGATTCCTCCTGACCAAATTGTATACCAGACTGTTACTTTTAATGGATGCAAAAAAGACTGATGAACAATTTGAGGGTATTCCACTGCTCAGAACAGACTATTCTGTTAATTCACATACCATTTGAAATGAAAATGTGCTAATAAGTAAATATTATAATTTTTTCATGAAAATTGGAGTTGTCATGGGCGAGCTGCAAAATCCTTTTTTCATTAATTTTTTTTTTTTTTTGGAGCTTCAAAATGAACTAACAATAAATATGCAAAAATTAAAACTGAACATAAAAATAATACTGAACATAAAAAAAGTTCAGCCAATGCTAGACAAAAAAATTTTGTTTTGCGAGAACTTTATCGGAAAAATTACCTATTTAACATTCTGATGATGGCTATGGTATCTCTTTTACTCATCCGAGTCTGGCCGCTAAAATCAAGTATGTTGCGTGCAGGAGGATTTGGGTGAAGTTCCAGTTTACTGATATATTTTGTCGCGCACTTTGAAAATTTGTCTTTTGCCAGTGAATTCGTGAGTTTTTTACAAACCATACAGCTTCGGTAATCATTCGAAAAATTTGATTTTGTCGCCTTTGAACTTTTTCAATATTAAAGTCGAGGCGGTAACCCGCAATTGGATTGCGTAGCACCATATAGGCTTTAAAATTGCATTGCAACATCTTATTGGCAAAAGTACGGGGGCGTAAATTGTATTGTGGAAAAAGCCTAGTTTGTCAACTGAATATTAAATAGAAACAAATGCAAATCCTTGTGCAGAATTGTGGCCAAAGGCATTTTTTGTGCACCAAGCTTCTAAGCATGGAGTAGAATTGAGGTTGATAGATTGCTTTGACGACTTTCCTTAGCAGCAGTAATGTCTTCAGCCGATCTCATAATACATTGTGGTCCATATTGGGGTCTATCACCTACTGATCCTTTTTATTCGAAATCACGATAATTATTGTGTTTTGTTGGGTCGTTGTTTCTCCCAAAAATCTAATGTGTTTTCTCATCGTCACGGTAATTGATGATTGATTTTGATAAAAGCTTTTAACGGTTAAAACACGTTGGTTTATCGAATTTTTTTCATAATAAATTATGAACGTTCTGACTAATGTTTAGCAAAATAACGCCAAAATAAAGTAGTACACCTTCCAGCGGATATCCGTGTCTATTATTATTTCTATTATATTAGTCTAACACCCCTCACACCGCAAGGTAACGAAGTACAAAAGAAGTTAATAAAGAATGTTTAAAGGAAACACGAACAAAAATATATAAAAATCATGCGTTAACAGGACGGAATTCAAAATATTACTTATTTCTGCTCGCTACTTATAATTATGAACACATATAAAAAATGCGGAAGACAGTAACAACAGGTGTGCATAGAACAGAAAACAAAACACTACTCATGAATTAATTCAGCCCCCCAACTACCCCCTCCCAATTACCCAGTAGGTCGACAATCTTTTAACGAAATTGTCAAGCATGTTTTTCAATAAACTGTTGTCAATGTTTAATATATGCTCAATAATGTTGTTTTTAAGTTCTTAAGTATTGTGGGATTATTGTCGTATATTTTCGATTTCAAAAAACCCCACTGTTTGTTCGCTCACATAATTGTATTTCAAACAATAACAAACTTTTGAATTTTGTTATTATTTTAAATGTAATTGTGCCAATGAACAAAGATCTTCGTTATCCAGGAATTGGCACTAAAAGTGTTAAATCCCGTGATCCTGGTGGCCAATTTACTCTTCTTCTAGGAGAGCTTAGGCTTATATACAAAAATATTATGCTCTTAATTGCAATAATAAAAACCACGAATGTATTTAGAATATGAAAATGAAAACTTAGAATAAAAATTACAAGCAGGACACTATGACAGCAAAATTATAATCATACTTTAGTTTTGGACATTCTTCTTTTTTCACGTTAACATGATTCTCGTCAATTTTACATTCTGAATGGTTTAGTTTAACATTTAAAAAAATTTGATGTAGCTTGCTTTTTCAATGTTATGCACTAATCTTTAAAACAAGAATGTACTTCCAAAGCTTTTTTTTAACTAATACATATACTCTTTTACTCTTAACCCTTGTCGATGGTTTGTTTATTAATTAATAATTCTTGTGTAAGTTTAATTTTAGATTTTTTAAAAATATGTTTTATTTATATATTGCATGCTGAATAAAACTAATAGTTGTAGGTATACAGAAATATCAACCTTTTTCCCCAATTACACATTCTTTACACATCACCATAACAAGGTAGATAAACATACACAAGAAATGTAAGACGCAAACTGCTAACAGCTTGTTGAAAAGCAAATAAAACGTGAATTTAATGTTTATTGTTTTTATTGCTGAATCATTATTGTGGGCTATTCATTGGCATCGAAGTAAACAAATAAAAAACAAACAGTTGTAGAAATGTTTTCCCAAAAATCTCTTGAACACAACAGCAAAACTTTCCCAATGTGTGTTATTACATGTAAATTATCAATCAAATTAAAATCATTTAGAAAAGAGTGAAAAAAAAAAACGGACGGAACAAGTCTGACTAACACCTGGTGTTGGGTAATTTAACAGTATATTACAACTATTAAAACCAAGATAACGAGACTGAACATTAATGCCATAAAACAAATATGTATTTTCCTTTTGATAAACCAAATAATGATGATGATCACTTTGTTTGGTTTAGCCAGGCTCAATGCAAACCACTGCTCTTTAAGCATAAGACCACCTTTTAAGAAAAGTAAAATAATTTAATGCATGTATGTGTGTTTACAAACAAAATTTCAAATGACCTCAAATTATTATTATTTTTTTCTTTACGAGATAACATGAAAAATGTAATAAAAAATAATAAATAAATTAAAGAAAAGTTCACAAATATTTTAATACACCCACTTTACATATAAAGCACACTAGATCACTACAACCATTGTCTAAAGCACTAAAATAAAAATAAAAGAAAATCACTGTCTCTGCTTAAAGCCCATGATTTTTATTTCTTTGGCTAATGTTTGTTAACTGAACATGTGTGTTTTTATAAGTTCAATGTAGAGACAATCAAATATCTCAATGTTTGCAACATTTCAAACAACTTCTTGTTGTTTGTATTAAAGTATTGGATTTTCTTTTCTGGCTGTATTAAACATACCAACATTGCGAATGCTAAAGGATCATGGTGTTTTATAAGAGGGGGAGAGTTTGGAGGATTGGATTTTGGCTAAATTTTTGCTTCTTTCTTCATGGCAAAATGAAAATTTGGCTGAAATGTTTGTCTTATATTTGAGATAAATATTTCTCTAACAAAAAAGAAAAATGTTCGTTCGTTGTTAGGGCAACGTTGCAACCAGAGTCAACAACTTTCTTTCCAAATTGTGGAAATTAAAAGGAATTTTTTATATATAATTTATTCAAATTCATAGTTTTGTAATACGAACAAAAATTAATTTAAATAATTTTTGTAATTCTCGTTAACATTTTCTTCACTTGCCCAGTAATTTTTTGCTTCAGTAAATTTTTATTGTCTCGTGGTGTTTCTCTTTCACGAATGACATTTAACTTAAATTTTAGTAAAGAAAAAAATATAAACATATATATAAAAAAAAAGTTATGCTAATGTGAATTTTTTCTCTTATTTGTGGCCAAGATTTAATAAAAGATTAAAGCTGGCAATATATTATTTTGCCGGCTGTTAGATTTACCTTACAAATAAATTGTTTTAGAGTAAAAATTTCTCCTGTGAAAGCTTTGCAAAAAATTGCCTGTTTTATTATTTGAACATCCTCTTCTTATTTATTTATATTTTTTGTTTAAAGATCATCTTTAGAAGGCTGATGCTGCTGCTGCTGTTGAAGTTGATGTTGCTGCTGCTGCTGTTTGGCCACAACTTACCAACATTTATTGTGGCTGCTGGTTGACTTTGGCCACTGCGGTCAAATGAAAGAGAAATGTTTTCAAGTCTTGTGTCTTATTGTTGTGTTCATGTTCATGTTTTTATTAAAAAAAATTTTTTTTCTTTTATTTTGTTGTAATCTCATACATATTGCATGTGACATATCATGTTCTTTATGAATGCCAGCAAAACGAGTAACAACAAAAATAAAGTTTTTTCGGTTTCATTTGAATAGCATGTTGCTTGTTTTGTACTTCACTTGTAGCTGGAGTGTGTCATTTGAGACCTAACAGAGTTTATGATAAAAAATTATTATTGACCTGAAAGTCCAAAATTCTCAAGAAAGTGAAGTTAATTTAAAGTATTTAACAAATATATAAAGAAAAAATTTAATGGAAAAAAATAAAATTAAAAAACTGACTAGTAATGTACACGGCTAATTTGAGAAAAAGGGCAATTGGGAAAATATAAAATGTTTACTAGTTATTCAACTATATGTTAATAAAATACCGAATTGTTAACAGTTGAGAGCCAAACTTACTATATCAAAGTCTATATATTCGTATGTATTTTATACATGGTTTATTTTATTAAAATATATTTTATAATTAGACTTAAAAAAAAAATACAGTTTAGGTAGCATGAATCTACTGATCTAAAATTATATATTATTTACATTTTACGAGTGTAGTATATTCGGCTACGACGAATATAAAATACCCTTGACAATACAAATGGACATCTTTGTGATGGGTGTAAAAGAACACACTCAAGTACTATACTGTGGGTGCACTTGCACTCACAGTATTTACGGCTTTTGCAATGTTGACAGTGGAAGTTGCTGGTTTCTGAAACAGCGAGTATTCCTCCAACCCCTGTTTCTCTCCATATCACTGTCCCATGACCAAATGCGAAAGTCAATCCAAGCATTTGTTACAATATATATGTTAAACGGCTGAACCAATATTGATGCAATTTGAAACCTTGATAGATTTGATTACAAAGGCAAGTTTATATTGTTGCAAAAGTATGACCAAGTGTGGTCAAGGGTAACTTTTTTCTGCAAAACTATCTAAACTAATTTTTATGAAGCTCGAAACGTAGATATAACTTCGTCTAAAAACCAATGCGAACACTATTTGCCCTGCATCCGACATGGCTACCCGCCTGCCGGTCCTCTGATCTAATGCAAAAAATAATCCGAGCATTTGTTCCGCTTTATAAACTAAACGGCTGAATAAATACAGACGTAATAATGTAAAAATAAACATAGTTAGATTTGAGTATAAAGGAATATAGCAAGTTCATGTTGTTGCAAAACTAAGATTACGTGGGGTCAATGGTAATTTTTTGTCTGCAAACTTATCTTAGCTAATTGCGCAAGAAAACACACAAGCTCCTGTAGTGCAATTCACTAACTTTGCACCCCAATTAGAAGTGTTAACTTTAGCCACACATTTTGTGGTTTGCACTAACCCCTACGTTATTCACTAACTATATTTAGCCACCGTAAAGGGTTTTATTTTCCTTCACGTTCAGATTGTTATAACGTGGCAACTCTCCATTTCATTTTTATTAGCTATTGTACTGAATCTCTTTTTGTTTATATGTTTTCTTCTATTTTGTAGCTTTGACTTTTTTATATACATATGTATAAAAATGTTAAAAATAATATATGAGCTCGAGATCTTTCTATATAAAACAATAATTAAAAGTTTTTTATTGAATATTTCGTTTTGCTTTACAAAACTTCTTAAGGAATGTATTTGTTGATTAATTATAAAATAAAAAACAATTTTGTGATAGAAAATAAAATAACATGAAGAGCTTTAACACATACATACATAATTACATTTAACATAAAAAGAATGTTATTTTATTACCTATCAAAACATTTTTGATTTTATAATCGATCAACAAATACTTTCCTTAAGAAGTTTTCTAAAGGAAAACGAAATATGTACATATTGAACAAAAAATTTTTAATTATTGTTTTATACAAAAATATTATTTTCAAGATTTATTTTTGTTGTTTACTAACTTTTATTGTTTTTTTATTAGACAAATAGTTTATTACATAAATTAAATGAAATGAATATGTAAACAATATATTCGTAAGTCAACACTTTTTTTAAACCCACAAAAAATTGGGGTGTTAATTAACACCTGTTTATGTGGTTAAATATAACAGCTGTCTCAAACAGCTGACTTTAAACCCCAGTATATGGTGTTTAAAGTATTTGTGAATAGAAAAAAGGTTAATTTTGTGGTTAATAATTTTAACCGAAATAATTGGGGCTTAAAAAGCATAGTCAATCGCACTACTGAGCTGCTCAACATACTTTGATGATATTAAAAGCAAAAACTAATATACGTAAATTTTTGGTTTGTACATTTGTACAATGGGTTATAGTTCAGGTTTTTTCCTTTCTTAAGTTTTATTCTTAAGAAGGATTTTTTACAATACAAATCTGCTGTGATCAATAATTTTGATTGAAGAAGACAAGAAAAATAATAATCAAATCTTTAGCTGGGGGACAACTAGCTGTTTCGTAGTCGCTACACTACTCATCAGCACCCACTGAGATTTGAACTCGGGTCATGACGTATCATGATCTGCTGCTTTAACCACTCAAATGTACAAACCAAAAATTTAATTTAAAAATTTATAAAAGTTTAACAAAAATTCAAAAAATTGATATACGTAAGTTTGTTCAGAAGAATATGCTGTTTTAAAACTTAAAGCAACTAGATATAAACAGAAAGTTGATGGCTTTGCAACAGCATTAATTTGTGCGAAACTTTGACTGAGTAAGGTCAACGGTAACTTTTTTGTCTGTGAAACTATCTTACTAATTTTTATGACATTTAAAATATTATTAGAACTGCGTCTAAAAAGTAACGCCGGGTTAAATTTTTTAAAGTTATGACAAAAAGTGTTTGGGGAGACAATTTTCTCCTGAGCTGTTCAGCCTGTATTAGTGAGATACATTTTTAAACTCTCGAGTGGATGGTAGAACTAATTTCCGGAACTACCGAACAAATATTGTTTCGTTTTTGCCTCTAAAAACGCTTTTGCATATTCTTCAATTGCAAATGAAATAACGACTTACACACTTGTTCGTTATACAGTACTTAAATAATTTCAAAACTTTATTTACACTTGGTACCACTGTGTACCAACATATTAGACTTGCTACATTCTGACTTATAACTGTTCTGCACAAAGTTTAACAATAAAATGACTCATTGCCATCGACCTGCCTACTATTTATACATCTTTAGCATTTTCTACAATCGACATTAATTTTTTAGCCATTCATAATTCTAGAATCAAATATACAAATGTATTTCTTATGCATATACACACTCACACAGATGCCTGCGAACAACAAGCAAGAGACAACAGCAATCAATATTAACGGGAAACTATATATGTGGAGTTACAAAGGTTTTGAAACAAAAGACTGATATCTTTTGCAACATCAGGAACGATTAGCTCATATAGTCTGCCATACATTTGCATTTACATATATGCTTTTTGCCACTTAACACAACTAAATTGGGTATCGAATCAGGCTATTTATGGAACCAGCCTTTTGAATTCATCTCGTGATATTTTGTTTCAGGCTGAAACTTGTGGATTTACTAGTTCTGAATGTTATAAATTCATAATAGAAATCGTATATTAACGTGTCTAGTTTTTTGCAAAGAAATAACAATAGCGCGCAGATATTCGAGTGGAAACAATCAACTAGTTTATTAGGTTCTGTTAAGCTGCAACTTGGTTTTTTTATCTTGGACCAGCATTTACGGGATGGCTCCTACATATGCAGTGCATTGTACCAGAACTATGAAAAGAGGTTGTGAGGAGGATGAAAGAGGGAGTAGTGTTTGTGAACATTTGACTTGAACTTTCCAACGTTATAACAGACTGGAAACACGTCTGCAGGCAACATATTCCACAAGCGAAGCGTACGGTTGTAAAACGAATTCTCTCTGCGTAGTACGATGCCCTGGGCAATCGCCCACAAATGGATGAGCTTTGAACGTTGAAAGCGTCCTACGTAGAGATGTGCGAGTTCCGGGAACAGGATCCCTAGTCTCATCAGAGCAAAATCCATTATAGTAATGATAAAACAGAGTAACGCATCCCAGCTTCTTCGCCCAATCGTGCACACGGTCGAGTAATTCCAAAGTAATATTTAAGGCACCGGCCCAAATAAGAGAGTTGTATTGCATTTTCGGTCGGATGTAGGTAGTTTGTACTACCTACATCCGACCGAAAAGTAAGGAGATCGGATGGAGTGAAGTACATTTTACACCGTTTCAAAAACCCGATGCACTTGAATGTTTTTTAGAGACATGAAAAATATGTTCAGTCCAGCGAACGTTACACTGTATCTTCATTCCAAGAACATCCAGAGCATCCAATTCCTTAATATTTATACCATCAATGAATATAGATGAAGCAGCATCTGCGATCGATTGTTTGTGTGTAAATAAATAGCATAGTCGTTTTACGACCCCATTCGGAGATTAATAGAATATCAATATTCAGTGAATCGTTCATATTTTGCCCCGTGGCAAATGCTGCTGTCATCCGCAAAAGAGTGGATTGGTTTGGAAGTTTGATAGAGGAGGTTATTGAGGAAACTAAGAAATAGGATAGGAGAAAAAAACATTTCTGTTCTTAACGTGCTTTAGAATAAGTGTTTTGAGTATATAAATATTATAAGATATATTATTTTATCTTGTTGAGCCTGAAAAGTTTAATATTCAAACTCGTTTGTGGTTTCATATGCAAATTGTGATTGGAATATACGCCAATTCTAGTCTAGTCCAGGAATGCCGGACATCTTTAAACAATATGGCGAGACATTCTAACATAACCCTAAAATGGGTACGTGGACACGGGTCCAACAATGGCAACAACATCGCCGACGACTTAGCCAAAAAAGGGACAGCCCTAGAAGATAGGGATATAGACCCCTTTTGCGGACAACCATTAACAGCGTGCTGGAAAAGAATAAAACTCCACACACTGGAACGTGCACAAGAAAAGTGGCTCACAGAGCCCACATGCCTTATATCAAGGAACTTGTGGCCGCATATTAAATCTAAGAGAACGTGGGAGCTACTAAAACTGCCCAGATCTCAACTAAGAGTGACTGTAGCAGTCATCACTGGCCATTGCCCGTTTGGGAACCATGCCAGGAGACTAGGACCACCCCATAACGACTTCTGTAGAAGCTGCCAAGACGAGGAGGAGGAGGAGACGATCCTTCACCTCCTCGGCACATGCCCGGCATTGGAGCATCATCGTCTAAGACACTTAGGCGAGCGGAGTTTCAATAGCCTATCTTGTCTGGCCTCGATCAAACCGACCGCGCTAGCCTCTTTCATAAGAAGCAGCGGATGGCTAGTATAGCAGCATGTAACGCTACACTAAAAGGTTCCCGCATCTCCTTTCCATCCCCGCCCATCCTTTCTACTCACTATCATTTTTCTACAACTTCTTCTCTTCACTCCACTATTTTAGTTTTTCAGGCAATCACAAAGGGAACGACTACAGGACCCAAGTGAGCTGGACAACCTACATTATTCCGGGGTATCCAGCGGCCTGCCTACCTAACCTAACCTTCATATGCAAATTAATTTCATAGAAAAAAAAAAATTAGTTTCATTCTTTCAATTCTAATATTTTATACTTAATTCTAATAGGTACATGTATAATATTTTTTATAACCGAATGAATTCGATTGGTTGAATTTTTATAATATAATAAAAGGGAACAGTTTTTTCTGTGCAAAAATATAATTTAGAAATGAAAACACTACACACATTTCTGGATGCGGAATAATCTATCCGTCTATTAGTTCTTGTACATATGCAATAGAAAAGTGGAAAATTTTTTTGTTAAAGATGGTAGAAAAAATATTTAAATCTGTCAAAAACGTGTGTAGAATAAAACAAATCGTACCATGCAAATGAAAAATGTATTCAGTAAGACAGAAATCCATGTGAAAAAATTGATAAGCGTTCGGTAAATCATCATTTTCTAACCCATTTCAGAAAATTCTGTATTCTGATCACATTAGAGGTGTATTTTTAAACTTCCATTGACAGCACTTCGAGTATTTATTGTAGGTGGTGCAACATTCATACACCCAAACAATTGCAGGTCAAGAATATTGCATCTAGTTTTTGCATATGTTGTAGAATTGTACCCATCAATAATTTTATTAGACTTTCATAAGCATAATTGAGTTTACTTCTTTTGAATGGACTTCATTACCTTGCAATGTTGTAGATGTTGGACTAAATTTTGTTAGTCTGAGCAGTGTCGATTAGTTTGAACTAATTTAATTCCAACATTTCAAATGCTGTAATAGAGCTGTTATTGTACAAGTTTAACTTCCAAACACACCACTCCCTCTTTCATCCTATTATAACATATTTTCCTAGTTCCAGTACAATGCACTGCATATGTAAGATAAAAAAAGCAGCTCAGAGCTGGAGAACAGCTCTCGTGGCATCATAATTATTTCTTAAGCGCAGTTAGGCCTTTGAGAGTTTTGCATCTCGCTCTCACGGTTAACTGTTTGCCTCAAATAAAGGCTCATTTAGCCGACCGTAAATGTAGAAATATAAATGTATTTGAAACAGCTGATATACGAACAACCATGAAAATGCTTACTTGACTGTAATGAAATAAAACTGTAACGTCTCAACCTGTAGAAAATAGAATTTCATTACGTTCTTACATGACAAATGTTGTGAGTGATGGTATATATATTTGTGAATGGGAGAGTGGCACAAAAACCGTGTTTTGGTACTTCTTGTTTATTTGATAATTGAACTGTTTAAGTAGTCAAATTTGTATATACACATAAAATATTTTAATAAATGTAAAACTTTTTCTCTGGGTTGTGCTACATACATATGTAGCGTAATTTATATACTGCGCACGATTTTTGCAAGTGTCACATTATACGTAATCGCAACATTTATTCGTTCTATTTCCAAAAATATATTCCACAAGCATAATCTTTGAAGAATAAAATGACTTTTGAAAATTGGTTCATAATGAAGAGTTATACTGCTATAAATGTAAGAAAGCTATACATGATTAAAGTTAGGTCTGTGAAGTAATAATAATGTAATAATAAAAAAAAAATTTTTCATAATTTTTAAGTACAACACATTAATACTACATTATAATAAAGGGTGTTTTTTTAAGCTAGATAGAACTTTAAATTGTAAAAAGTAACACAAAAAATTAAATTTTGATGAAACATTTTTTTTATTTGTTTCAGTATACTCTGACAAATCATCATGAATAGACTCACGCTTGAACAACGCTACGAAATTATCCAAATTTACTTTGAAAATCAGACCCGTTGTTTTATCGCAAAATTGTGTTCAGCGATGAGGCGCATTTTTGGCTTAACGGGTTTGTTAATAAGCAAAATTGCCGCATATGGAGTGAGACCAATCCACAAGAGACCCTACAGACTCCATTACATCCAGAAAAATGCACTGTTTGGTGCGGTTTTCATGCTGGTGGCATCATCGGACCTTATTTCTTCAAAAATGAGGCCGGAGCTCGCGTTACGGTCAATGGAGATCGTTACCGCACCATGATCAATGATTTTTTGTTTGAAAATATGGATGACATTGATCCGGAGGAGATGTGGTTTCAACAGGATGGCGCTACGTACCATACGGCGAACGCAACCATCGACTTACTGAAATCAAAATTTGGCGATAAGTTGATTTCGAGAAATGGACCTCTGGGGCTACGTGAAGTCACTGGTTTATGCTGATAAACCAGCAACAATTGACGCCTTGGAGGCCAGCATTGTTCGTGTTGTTCGTGACATACGGCCAGCAGTGCTCGAAAAAGTGGCCCAAAATTGGACGTCCAGAATGCGCTTCGTCAAGAACAGCCGCGGTGCCCATATGCCCGAAATCATTTTCAAATGTTAATGTCACGTATTGATCTTTCGAATAAAAAAAAAATTTTGATTACAATTTAATTTTTTGTGTTATTTTTTACAATTTCAAGTTCTATCGGGCTTAAAAAAACACCCTATATAACGTTTTATCAAAGTTATTATATATTGTATCCTATATTTTACAAATTTATTTGCAACTGTATAGTTAATTAAATAAATAAATAATTTACTTATCCGAAAAACGTAAATAAGGAAAATACTTATAACACATTTTTGTCCAACTTTTTTGAATTACGGAGAGAGTTTCGTAATATTTTGCTCCCAAAACATCTAAATATCTTGTATTACCATGTAAACATTTGCAAAAATATCTTAATTGTTTACACTAATATTTTTACGTTTCGATTGAATAGTTGTCATAAAATATTTATGTAGAACAAAGTATTACTAAAGACGAATTATGTCCCAAATTTAGACCATTCTTCATTACATCGTACATGTATTACTTCCAGTTGAAAAGAATTAGAACGACAGAAATGAGCATTGCTTTACAATGTCCTCAACGTTGTGAATAAATTTAAAAGCCAAAGTTATTATATACAATTATTTGTCATTTTTGTTTAATCGTGCTTGATATTTAACGAAACATGGTGAAAGTTTGGGTGACAAAATTGAAAATAATAGCAAAACTTCAAAATTGCTTGCTTGTGAAAATTCGCAAAAATATTTTTGTATTTTATTGCTGCTTTCCGTGTCAAAACAAAGAAATTAACTTAACAAAAATGTATGAAGAGCATAAAACTCAAGATCATCAAATTGTCAATTAGGTTTTGACAATAAAATTTGAAAAATTTTTTATCTGGAAACAATAAAATAAGTTATAGTCTTAGCGTTTTTGTTTTTATCACCAACATTAAGTTTGGCATAGAAAAGTGAAAAATAAATCATTTTGTAGTTAAACAGCAGGTGCCAAAAATTTCTAAAAAGCAGACGAACTGTGAAAGAAACCTTTAAATTAATAATAATAGTTTTTTAATTCTTTTTCACAAAACTTAATTGCATTTTTGAAGTTATTATAAAAAAGGAAGTTTTCTTTTCCAATGCTTAACCAATGCATTTATATACAAATCAAAAAATATTTTTTATTGTTAATGTTATGGTTTTTTCTTTATAATAAAACATGATTTCCACATCCATTAAAAAATATGAAGGAAAAAAAGCTCAGAAGAAATTAAAGAAATCGTGACAATAAACTTCTACTCTGTTTAACTTTAATATGGATAAATTGTTTTCTTTAAATATTTATTCCAAGAGCAGCTTAAAGTATTTTTAATGCTAAAAAAGAAAAAACAAAGCAAAATGCGCATCATATTAGCTAAAGAAAAAATATATACAAACGATATTCTGTCTTTATTTTCGATTATTTTTGTTGAATTTTTTTCTTTTTCAAGAAGTCATGTTATTTTCCAACAGCTGACCTTAAACTCAAAAGTTATAAGTTTAAAAGATTGAAAAAAGCAATGCTTTAACTATTGGAGAAGCAAAAAAGAAATATTGGACACAAAATAAAATCTCTGTGGCAGGTTTAAATGTTATTGACAGTTAAATGCTTTAAGCTTTCCTAAAAAAAATTAAATGATATATGTATGTCTGTCTGCTTGTGTTTATGTTTGTTTGTATATGTGTATACTTTTTATTCGTCTTACTTTTGGCCTCTTTTCTACGGAATAGTGTTTGCCGGTGGATATATGATCACTTTCGTTTTTTCTGCTTATCGAAAATGAAACTGAAATAATGTTTATTTTTAATGATGTGTGTTTTTGTCAGACGTGTGAAATGAAAGATTCTTGACAAACGATTACCTTAAAGCGATTGTTTTTTAAATAATTGTATGTATTTAATAGGAATTCAAACTTTTTTAACATTTCTTTTTAGCTTGAAAGAAATTTTGCACAGAGAAAAATCTCTTTGATAAATTGCTTACTGCGAAATTTCAATAGATTTCAAATTATAAACTTATTAATTATGTACAAAATAATGTAGAATAAAATAATAAACAAAAGTAATGTTTGTACATAAAACAGAAACTTAAAAGATCCTAAACAAAACTGTAGGCCGATTTAGTGAAATTCCTTTGCTGAACCATATTTAAACAAAATGATCCTGGTTTCAGAACCTTATTTGACAAACTTCTTTTTTCGTAAGAAACATTTGATATATAATACACCTTGACTTTTTCCAAAAAAAAAAAAGTATGTTATGTATGTTTGTAAATTTGCTAAGAAATGTCAGATATTATGCTCTTAAAATTTTGACATCAAACTAGATTAAAGGCCGTGTTAGATAACACTTTATCGCTTTGCGTGACGTATAAAACTTTAAAACTTTTGCAACGCTCACGATTTGTTTATTTATCTAAAAAAATGGTTGTTAATTTTTATATATAATAATTTCTTATGATAATAGAAATTAGAAATATTATTGGACGAACTACTAACTTCAGTCAGTTCTAATTATTATTATGCTAATACGCGTAATAAGATAAGAGTTGGCGAACTTTTCGCTTCACGTTCCGTTAAAAGTACTTTATGTTATATGTTTCATATAAGTATGTATATTTTATCTCAGATGCCAAAGTGAATTTGTAACGTTAAGCGAAGCAAAAGTTTTATCTGACACGGCCTTAACAGGACGCTCATTCTAAGATCTGACAGTTTAAACCAAAAACTACCGTATGCAGAAATTTAAATTTATATTACATTAAAACTGTTGCTATTAATTGCGAAAAGACTGCAGTACAGCTACATATGATCCTTACTCCCTTTAAAAGATTCTACTTTAAACTATACAATTATTTTAGTGCGAAATATATTTTTGATGTTATAATATATTTTTTTTTAATTACAAAATACCCAAAAATACTTTATACTTTCTTCAGATATGGTTTTGACGTTTAATGTAACACTATCACCGTCAACTACCTTTTTTATACCCTTCACAAAAATGTTTTCAGTAATTCAGTAATATCGGTTCACATATAGTTGAGATATGAATTTTAATGAAAACGGAACAAGTGAACTTCTTGTGTTTATTGTACAGAAAAAATTATACAAAAAAAAATAAATTTTTGTGTGAAAAAATATACTCGTTTGTGTGAAAAAATACACTTGTTTTTGTTGAACAAATATCTATTGAATATTTGTTTGAATCCACGAATTCCTTTAGAGGTCCACATTCAAACTATATATAACCTGATTTAGAGAATTCCATTATTGCACATAAAAATAATGCTTAATTAAGCATTATTTTGCGTAAACACTAACACATGAAATCAAGGAAAGACTCGTTAACCCTAATCTTACCAACACATTTTGATGTTTAATTCAAGGGTTTTTCTTTATTTATTTGTTGAATCTTCAAAGTCAACCAACAATAAGTATTATACTAAGTATCTTAGTTCTAAGCACACAAAATAATAGACAGATGTGCTTTTTACTTAAGGCCGGACAATGCTAGACGAAATGCTTTATTTTGCAGAAACTTTTTCGGTAGAATCACCTATTTAACGTTCTGATGGTAGCAAGGTATTACTTCTTCTCAGCCGAGTATGGCCGCCAAAATTAAGTATATTACGTGCAAGAGGATTTGAATGAATCTCTAATTTACTGATATACCTTGTTGTGTACTTTGAAAATTCTTCTTTATCTGCAAGACACGTACCATGGTTTTGTGTCCTTTGAATTTATTCAATGTTTCATGCTTCAGGCGGTGCCCCATAATTGAATGCCGTAGCACCATATAGGCTTAAGGATTGCATTGTATAACAAAAGTTTGCAATTCAACTTTAAGGTAGAATTTGTGCCCATAAGCCAATTTAGTTGCGCTGCTTTTAGTTTCAACTGAGTGACTTCTACATCAATATGAGACTTCCACTTTAGCCTACGAACAAGGTAGCGATGAAAATATTTGGTGTATCGGAACCAAACTTATTGAGTTTTATGTACATTTTGTATAGTATACCAAAAAATGTTAAATTAATCTAAAATTAACATATATAATCCATATCCAAAATTAACATATATAGTCAAAATTAACATATATAATCCAAAGATCACGAAATAAATTACAACTGTGTACAGTTCAAAGCATGCAAGTTCTTCAGCGAAAATATTCGCCAAACGTTATTAATTATGCAACAAATAAAATATGATATATGTGTGATCCCAAAAAAGTCGTACAATTAAGCAATACTATTTTTCTAAACATCCAAAAAGGGTTATTATTAATACAGCTAAAAACTTAATAGATAGAATATTAACAATCAGTGATCATAGATTTCATAAGAAGAATAAGAGCATAATTAGGAAGATATTAAGTGATAATAGTTTTCCTGATGAACTCATCTGCAGGTTGATAAGACAATACAACATAACGGGAAGATTGGATAATAATGTTTCTGATCCAATAATATATAAATCGTTAACTTATGTACCTGGAATGTCAGAAAGATTAGAGAGTTCTAATATATACGATAATACGAAATATAGAATTGCACATAGAGTTCATAATACTGTAGGTAGAATTTTTAGTAAAACAAAAGATAGGTTGGAAAAGTCGGATATGTCTAGTTTAGTGTATAAAATACCATGTAGTGGTAACAACAATGAAAATTGCGACAAAGTATATATAGGGACAACAGGAAATAAACTTAAAACTAGGTTAGCGGGTCATAAATCTGACCAGAAGTATAGGAACTATAACTCTTCGCAGAAAACTGCATTATCTATCCATTGCCGTGATTTTAATCACTATCCAGATTTTGGAGGAACGTCTATTTTAAACAAAGAAAATTATTATAAACGTAGATATATGCTAGAAATGCTACAGATAACTAACGTGCCTGTAGATAAGAGGATAAATTTTAAGAAGGATGTAGACGGATTAGCACAAAATTATAGGCATTTAATACATAAAAACAAAAACAGGAGTAGATAGGTATTTTACCTAAAATTGTTTAAAAACTTTTTCATTTCTTTTAAAAAAGTATTATATAATATGTTTAATGTTATAATAATGTAAAATATGTTTCTTCATTGTAAATGTTAATGTAGTTGAATATTTTATTTTTGTTATTTTAATATGAGTTTTCAAATTTATTATTTTGTATACACAATTTTTCAAAAAACAAAAATTTTCCTGAAGAAGACACACAACGGAGTGTCGAAATATTGAAAAATATAAACCGTACTTTTTACCAATCAAGAAGACCACTAGCTCAACAACAAATAACAATTCAAAATGTATTATAATAATAAAAACATGGTGTAAAATCTTTTATATGCAAACAATGTGTTCTTCAGCGTTTGGGGTATGTGTCTAAGACACATACATATATTGGTAGGATTTGTGATGTTTAATGTCGTTATGATTAAGGTGAAAAACACACCACCAATTTTATTGGTTAAGAAGAGATTTACATAAAAGCCACTGTATGACCACTTCAAAGAAGTTGGGCTTGATGATGTTGAACCGCAATATGTTAGATTATATAATATAGCCATGTTCTGACAAACACAAATCGCAATCTCAGGTCGCTAAATAGGTGTTCAGGTAAAAACTTATCGCTTAAAATTGGCGACTTTTACTCGCATACGTATATCGAAGTGAACCAATTGACATTTTTTAATCTTTCAACAGAAAATTAAATTATTTACAATTAAAACTCAACATCGCGTGTTCCTTAGAACAACCAACAATTAATTTAGCATTTTTCAGATCATGCGTTTCTTAGGATAAGTTCAAAAAATTGTCATAATTGATCAAATGAAACAGCTGGAACAATATACACCAGTATTTTTTGTTGACTATATAAAGGCTTTTATTTGTATTTATTTCGTTGAATTTGAGGCATCTGAGCTAAAAAACATTATAGGTTGGAATAATTAAGTAGTTTTGCATGTTATTAAATTGGTTTAGGACTGTGCCCTGTAATAAGTACAGTTGAGATTACATTTGGAAATAACAGTTCAAGTATCAATAGATAAAAATTTTAATTTTTTTTGGGCAGCAACCACAACCTTAAATCATATAAAAATATTCTATTACAACTTTTAAAACCTTCGTTCTTCGTTAGGTAAATAATTATTCCGTAACCACTAAGAAACTCTAAGCAAAAATGACCTCATTATAAACACAGTCGAGTTCGACAGACAACTGCGCTACTTCTTGACGATCTTCTAAAATAAGCCAGTTTGTCTAAAATATACGTAGACATAGCAAGTTTATTTTTTTTGAAAATTTTCAGTAAAAACTGTTTTTTTTAATCCGATCCCAACATTAGTAACATGACTAGAAACATGATATATTTGGCAAAAATTAATAATATATATATATATCCCACAACTCTGTTGAAACATTTAATTAGTCTTAAGTAATTTAGATGGGATGTCCCAGAAAAACTTTCTAAATCATAAAGAAATAAGGGCAAACAAAGAAACAAAGCAACCCGTTTTCTAACGTTAATAGCTAAATATAATGCAATGCAATATAGCTTTCGTGAAATAAAAGATATGCTTGAAATAACAAAATGAATATGAACAGCAATGTCTAATTTGGTATCAATATATTTGCGTAATACTTTATGATAAGACAATAATCCTGAGTTCTAATTTATTATGTTTATATTTGGATGGACCATACTGAGCAGATTTTTTCCACGTTCAAAGCGTACGGCTGAAAAACACATTCTCTCTGTAAAGTGTAGTAGTACGATTCCCTGAGCAATCGACTCAAATGGATGAGCTATGGACGATGAACGCGTGCTACATAAAAATGTGCGAGTTTCAGGAACAATATCCCTAATCTCGTCAGAGCAGAATCCATTGTAGTAACGACAGAACAGAGTAACACACCCTACACTGCATCGATGGTCCAGTGAGTCCATAGAGTTGGATACCCTACTGTCACCGATAAGCTTCTTCGCCCTCTCCTGCACACGGTCGAGTAACCCCAAAATAGACTTTGAGGCATCGGCCCAAACATGAGAGTTGTATTCCATTTTCGGTCGGATGTAGGTGGTATAAATAGTTCCTTAGTCGGATGGAGTGAAGTACATCTTACACCGTTTCTAAAAACCGAGGCACTTGAGTGCTTCTTTAGGGATATGAAAAATGTGTTCTGTTCAGCGACGAACGTCACACTGTATCTACCGGTCAAAAAGCAGTCGGAATCAGATCAGACAAGTGGGTGTGGTATCTCCCATAAAAATATATATTGAGTTTTAATATCTTGAGAACGGTTAAAGCTAAAGTTTTTAGATTTGGTAGGAATGACATGATGTTCAATACAAATTATCACAATGCCACAATGGGCATGGTACATCTCATGCAAAGTAAATATTGGGTTTTGTATATCTTCAGAATAGTTAATGCTAAAGTTTTTAAATTGAAACGAATCACGAAAAAACGAATTCATTTTTCGGAAGCAAATGCAATCCACTTTTCAAAATTTTCAGAATATGTTCGTCATTTCTTTGCAAGAAAATTGCTCTATTCAGAAATACCGAGATTTTTTATACGGAATAATTAATCAAAAAAGTGTTCCCAAATATTATTCAAAGTTACAGTAATCACTTTCGGTTAAGTGAAAAAGCTTTTCTAGTAGCAAAATATAAGAACGTCCATGAAGTAAACTTAAAAATCCAAAACTTAATTAATGGCGAATTTCGTTCGTATAAGTCAATCGATTCGATTGTAGATCTATGGGGATATTGCTAACCATCCGATAAAGTCCCTGACTTACAGCATAAGTTTGGATCGGTAGTTGTAGTGTAACCTGAATCAGCCAACTTGTAACCTGAATCAGCCAACACTATGCAATGTTGCCTGTTAAAACGTTGATGGCTATTAAAGCCAAGATAATAATAGGAAAATTTAAGGGCTAACAAATACTATATTTGTATATTTATTTTTAGATTACCTATGCATGATACCAGTTGATTTAAAACTGTACGGGTTAGAATCTCGGTATTTTTACCGCGGCTAGTTCACAGAAAAACTAAAAATGCTATCAAGGCTTGAAATAATATGTTTTTTGCCCTTCCTTTTTAAATCAATTATTGTTAGATGGTTATACTAATAATCCAATCAGAAGAAATATACTGAAATATTTGGGTTATTATACAATTTTAAGCAATTCTGTATAATCATACTCGTAAGTAAATACCATCCGAACGAAGTCGGGCCAGGTAGCTAGTTAGTTAATATACTAAATCACCCATCCTGGTACTTTGAATTGCTGTCCATCAAATATTTCAGCTCAAACTAATAATGTAATATAATATATGTATTATAATACGATATCGTATATTTAAATGTACCTATAATATATGATATCTAAACATCTGTCTTTAAGTTCATGTAGTTTGTAAGCGTGAACATAAATAAATAAATAAAATTTCTAGAATTATGTACGAGTATTTACGTTTTACTTTATTGTTTTTATTCAGTTATTACATTCTTCATTCCTAAGTAAGTCGTTCCTATTTCCTTGGAAGAAAAGATTCACTTTTACTTGCATAACTCAATAACTTGCGAGTAATAAATAAAAAACTTTTGTCAACAAAAACAAACGATTACTTTGGTAAAAAGTCTCAAAATTTAAATAAAAAATTATAAATAAAGCAAGGCGTTAAAGCAAAGAAAAATTGGAACTCCACACAATTTCTATGAAACAAACTAAAAATTAAAAGATGATTTCGCTTTAAACGTGCGACTGATGCTGTTAAACAAATGTTACCACCAACTCTTTAAAACGATGCTGTATAACCAAAATCCGCTTTTACAACATCTTCCTAAAACTGCCACAGTACACGGACTTAAATAGCCAAAGGTAGCAACAGCTAGCCGAACTGGCAGAATTTATTGTTTATAAATAATTTTAGTGTTGATACTTTAATGGTGGTTGTAATAAATTTAGACTCTACAAAATAAAGAAAATTCATTTATTTATTGCAAAAAACCAGAAAAAACTAAATCCAAATAACAAATTTATGGGTCTTTAAAGAGAATGTGTTTAAATAAACTTTGACACTTTGAAAAGGAAATTGAGAAAAATTTTGGAGGCAGATGTTTGCAACATGATAATAAATGGCAATAAGGTGTTTAATTTTTTCATTTGCTATTTTAAATTCGTTGAATTTTTTTTTCTCCTTGCTTTTAACGGCAAGTGTTTAATATTTTATACAAGGAATTTAGTTTGATCTTTAAAAAGAAACGTTTCCTAAATTAATAACATTAATTTGAAAACTTCAGTTTGTTTAATAGCAGAGTCTATAGAAAAAAAAAATCTGGTTTCACTTTAAAAAAGTTAATGATATTTAAATAAACAAAATGTGAAGGAAAATGACAGTAAATTAACCCGAGTATTGTGGCAAGCACTGGCATTTGAACAAGAATATTTTATAAATAAAAGAAACTAAAGCAATTATTTTATTGTCAGGCGCGGATTTAGCTGAAGCTTTTGATAGAGAGGAAACATGGAACAATAAAAAAACAAAACAAAAAATGCTTGAATATGCAAATCGCTCATTAGCAAAAATGTGAAATACATTTTTATCATTTTGGATGGGAGGCCTGTTGTCTGGAAAAACTAAAAAGAAAAATAATTTTACACGGCATCGTAACATTTTTTAGATTTGAACAAATAAACGAAACTGAAACTAGACAAGTAATTGAGCGTTTAGATGTGAAAAAATCACCAGGATTTGATAATACTTCGATGGAATTAATAATTGAGTGCACTAGTGAACTGCTTTCACATATGACCAAATTATTTAATAGTTCAATTAGGGTTGCAATTTTCCTAGAGTCATTAAAAATTCAAAATATGATACCAATTCCTAAACAAAAAACTGCAGAAATAGTAGAACAATATCGCCCAATAGCACTCTTACCAATTATAGATAAAATTTTCGAAAAGATTATAGCTAAGCAACTGGAATCATATCTGGTAGAAGAGAATTTGTTATCAGTAAACCAATATGGCCTTCGGAGTGATTGTGGTACTGATGAGGTGGTGGTCAATGTTATAAATTACATTTGTGACTGTTTGGACAAAGGATACACAGGTGTCGGAGGATTATTTTACGATTTCACGAAGGCTTTCGACTTAATTCTATTAAATGCAATTTTGATCGAAAAAATAACATTTTATGGTATAACAGGGCGAGAGCTGGCATACTTTAAAAGCTATCTTGCTAATAGGAAACAGTTTGTTGAAATGAATTCAAGAAGTAGTTCAATGGAATATGTAAGGTATAGGGTGCCACAAGGTAGTGTGCTAGGGCCGTTGCTTTTTAAAATGTACATAAACGACTTATAATATGATATTGATAATATCGGATTGAAAGGGAAAATATTTATGTATGCAGATGATTTGTGTATTTTTTATCCATATAAAAGTGACACACAACTTCAAGAACTAACTGCACATGACGCAGATTTAATAACAAAGTTCACAAGAATTAACAAATTAGTATTAAATACAAATAAAACGAAGTTCATACGATTTAGGCCACATCATAACCAGCTCCCACTTTGCGCCGTGATGTTAGATAATAAATTAATAACAGAAGTTGATGTTGTGAAATACTTAGGAGTGCATCTCCAATGTAACCTTGTTTGGCGGTCTCAAATACAATACTTAAAGTCTCATATATCTCCCGTGGTCGGCATACTGTGCAAACTGAAATATAAACTAAATGAAATCACAAAATTATTGATATTTGAATCTCTGATACAAAGCAAAATGAATTACTTGTCCCTAATTTACGCCCATAAGAAAAATTCCGATTCAAAATCCTTTCAGGTTTTGCAAAACAGAGCATTAAAAATTGTCTATAACTTGCCAAGCCTATTTCCTACCTCACAATTATACAGAGATGTAGCGCATACTATATTGCCTATTTATGGGTTGCACAAAATGCACCTTCTAACCTATGTGTATAAAGTTTTGCATAATATTGGATTTCACACAATTGAATTACAGAGTATGGAACATACCGAAAATACAAGGAATAGATTCAATATACGAACAGTAAGGTGTCGTTTAGAAGCCACGAAACAAAGAATTGAGTATAATGGCAGTTTACTATACAATAATTTGCCACAATGTGTTAAAGACGCGGGCTCTATTTCTGTTTTTAAAAATAGATTAAAACAATATTTACTACAAAACATTGATATGCTTCTATTATAGAACAATATTTTACTTGATTTTTATCATTGTATTATTATAATCTTTTGTTTGTTGCATTATTTTTTATTACACTATTAACACTATTTTATTATTTTTATGTTATACTCAAAACACAATGTTATATATGTATATGCATTATCTTTCATGTTGTAAAAATTTGCCAGATTGCCTCTAAAATGCCTTACTGGCGCTGACGCCACAATATTTAATTAATGAAGATGCGTATAAATAAATTTGAATGAACTAAAAAAAATTACAAATCTCGTTTTTACTTCGATATACATATGCTTTTTATTGAATATATTCAAAAATTTTTGCAGTAAAATCCCATCACTAGGAGAAAAGTTCTATTATTATATTATAGAGCTTTATCCCTAAGCAGTATCAAAATTTAAAAAAAAATTTATCATTTTGTATTTTGAAATAAGTCTTTAATTAGCATACTTAACTTAAGGAAATATCCTTAAAAAACTTAAAACCTTAACAATCACGTTATAGAAATAATTTCCTTTAGTTTCTCTTTTATTTTACTTCAAGTTAAGATTATTTAATTTGTTTACAACTCTTTACTTAGAAATGATTGATATTAAAACTAATTTTTTGAAAAAAGTGAAATTGTTTTCTTTCTCTGTGGAGTCTAAATTGTGCAAAAAATGTAAGTCTGTCTTCATGAGAACTGTTTAAAGAGTTGAAACTAAAAAAATCTTGAAATATTGATAAACAAACGAAATGTTTTAAAAAAGTTACAAAAGTGCAATGAAAATCGTATAGTTTAAAAGTAAATAAATTTATTTTATACAGTAAAAACAAGGGGGAGTTTTTTCATTACATTTTAACTGGTATTTGATTTTCTTTTTCTTGCTTTTACTTACAATTTTTGCATAAAAAGCTTTGTTAAAACAATGTCGTCTTGTAATTTTTTTCACCGACTACGAGTACAGACAGCCAGATGCACTCTGTTTTATATAAAAAAACATTTTGAAAAAAATTCATTGATACGACAAGTATAACAAACTTGTGAAAATGTAGGTGAACTTTAAAATATATGGATAAAGAGGAAAACTTCAAACGGAAGGCTTAAGAAATATTAAAGACGTGCAAAAATACATGAAAAAGAAAAACTGATGGTCTTGTCTTGCCGGAGACAAGCAGTTTATTGTTAAGCTAAAGGAAATCTTTCTTTCTCTCTTTGTACACATATATATGGAGATTTATGATATAAAAAAATGTAATTTGATTTATTAAACTTCGAGCAAAAATCAATATTAGCAGACCTTTTCATTGAGGTTTTACTGAATGTACAAACAATTATACAAATTTTTATGTTTACTATGATGCTTAACACAACATTGAACCGATTTGCGAACATTTTGATGCACTCCATTTTTTTTTTTCGATTACACCTAGAAAAAAAATTATATTTGAAATGGCAATGTTCTAAAAGTAATGTTGAATTATATGTTTAAAGACGACTAGAGCATATCGTTCCTTTGGTGTAACAGAATCATAACTAGGGTGATTGAATGGTTAATATTCAACCGGTTTTTACCGCTTTATTTTTTTTTTTTTACTAAAACCGAATTTTCTAAAATATTTGTTTTACGAATACCGAATAAACCGAATACGGTTAACCCGGATTTTAAAATATAAATATTATATTTTTGTATCTATTTTAATTTCAAATATGCTCGTATTTATGAGAGTGTAAAGTGGGAATTTAGATCACGGTTATACACTATTTGTGTACTTATAAATATGACACTCTGACAGATTGGATTCAAGAGATTAACAGCAACGATTAGTAGCAAAATTCTGAAAATGAACGAAGTAATTTTATGTGCCGATTTCACGATAGCGAAGCTGTTCGTTCGTTCGCACAATTACATTTAAAACAAAAACTACATTCAAAATTTTGTTATTGTTTTAAATGTAATTGTGCTAACGAAAGGAGAGCTTCGTTGTCGTGAAATTGGCATTATTAATAGTATGCACATAAACTCAACAAACTTCTATTTAAATTAAGCGTAGGGAGTAGTGTTTTGTCTTCCATCCTGTGTACACGTCTTTTGTCACTAATGTCCGTATTTTCTATATACGAGTATGATCATTATTAATTTCGTATGAAACCAAATCGCGCCGGAGTAGGTAGCAAGCTGTGTAATCCAAGGTGTTGGATTAAATTTTCTGAGCAGTGTCGAAGGTATGTACATTGGGCACTGATCAGTTTTAACTAATTTAATACCAACATTTTAAATGCTGTAATAGCGTTTATTTTGGACTTTCGTGTTATTATAGTTCAAGTTAAACTTTCACAAACACTGCTCTCTCACTTTCCTCCTCCTCATAACCAATTTTCATAGTTGCAGTACAATGCATTGCATATAGCCTCATCCTCTGAGTACTGGTACAAGAAAAAAAATTTTTAGAGAAAACAAAAAAATTAAAAACAATGAAATAAAAAAGGACTACTTTTAGAGATGCACGATTTTTAGAGTAACTTGCTAATAAATAAGTACTAAATATACATATCGCTCCTTTATTGCAACATAGTCATATCTCAAAAAATGAGCTTTTCGAGTTAACAATGCAGAATTGTTAACAGTACTACCTTTTATATTGTGGCAAAATTTCATTTAAATTACCTTTAAACTGTTTCCTTTAGGAGATATTTTCTAAAAAAAATTTTTAAGACTTGTATGGAAACTAAAAGTTTGAAATGTGTATTTCTCGAAACAAGCTTTTTTGCGTTATGACTATGTTGCAATAAAGGAGCGATATGTACTATATTTTTCATCTGTACAGAACGTTTTGTGACGCTATATCCAAACTCGTGGCGGTAGAATTTTCACAGAAACTGATATTACATATTTTTTTTTCATCATTATTAAATACTTAAGTCTTTTATGTAACAAAAGCTTATGGGATATAATATTCTTTTTGTCTCTGATAGGATGGCATATATATATGGGTACTGCGGTTAGGCCGTACACTAAGCTATTATTTGAAAATTCCTTTAAGTGTATTCTCCCCGAAAAAATACAAAGATGACCCCATGAAGTGCCATCTAGATGTAAGCATTTTAATAAAACAGTTATATAATAAGTAATAAAACTGAACCAATTAGTGAATAATGATATCATTTATTGTAAACATGACAAATTGGTGAGTGACAAACGCGTGAATTAAAAACAACTGGATTATTAAACAACTTTTAAAGTGATTCTTTTTGTAAATTACTTTGGTTTTTAACTACTATTTGACTAACAAATTTGTATTTAATTATTGTATTGTAAAAATTCTGGTTAACCCGATTTTTTTTTTATAAATACCGCAAATTCTGCTTCATCTGTACTCATGGACAGTATAAATGTTGAGGAAATGAATGCTCTTGATGTTATTGAAATGAAGATACAGTGGGATGTGCGCTGGATTGAACACATTTTTTATGTCTCTAAAGAAGCACTCAATTGCCTCGGGTTTTTGAAAGCAGCTCTAGACTAAAGAACAGCTATTGCATCATCGTATTTCCCAAGTGCTTTTATCGTTGAGCCTTGGAAAGTTTTGCTTTGGGCTCGCTATGGTTCATTGATTTTTATCAACTAACTGTATTACTTTACGATTCTTTTGAAGAGTTTCATTGTTAACCATGCTGCTACTTCAAAAGCGAGGGAATAATCACCGGAATCAGTCAGAGGAATAACTACAAATGCGGTATTAGTCATGTGACTTTTGTTATACCGCCCATGCAATCTTACTTTTCAAAAACCAAAGATACGAATTTTTCACCTCTTATTATGGAGCATTATTTTTTAAGGGAAAAAATGTCACTCAAGCCACGGCTAAGCTTGATAAATATTGTGGGAACTCTGCGCCAGCTATTTCCATACTAAAGAGTTGCTTTACTTAAGTTCCGTGTGGACGTACAAGCACGGAAGATTCCGAACGTTCTGGATCTATATCTCTACATCTAAAACAATTGAAAACATTCACGATGGTTTTAGCCGGTCGAAGAACGAAAGTGACAGAGATTGTGCAAGCCCTAGGTATCTCATATGGCCAAGCGATTTCACTTTCGAATGATCTCTCAGGAATGAGAAGGCTTTCTGCTAGAGAGTTACCGTATATGGTCACAATCTATCCCAAACATAGCCATGTAAAAATTTTGCTGTAATTTTTGGCGCTGTGCAACCACAATATGGACGAGCTTTTGCATCATTTCGTAACCGTGAACGAAACGCAGATCCTCTACAACACACCGGAGACCAAACAGAAGTCAAAACAGTCGATTTCTCGGGGTGAATTAGCGCCAAAAATTGCACAGATTGGTTTTTCAGCCGAAAGAGTAATGGCGAAATGGTTTTTTTGTTATGAACGCGGGTTGAATATCTTCAAAAGTGGAAAAAACATATAAATAACTATAGCTATTGGGTCGATGTAATTAGAAATTGAAAAAAGCAGTGCATTTGGCTAAGAACAATTGTCTTTGCCGCAAGCGCATCGCTTGCGGCATCGCCATGTATATACAGTATACATGGCGAAACTACATGAATTGTAGCTACAGATTTTTACTTTTCTCTTATCTTGGACCAGTACTCAGGGAATGACCCCAAACATATGCAGTGTGTTGTATTGAAACTAGAAAATAAATTATAAAGAGGAAAGATCAAAACAAACTTATCCCAGCATACAATACGCTGAAATTGAAGTAATTAAAACTGATCACTAGCCAGTGTGTGTACTTTCGACACTGCTCAGACTAACAAAAATTGATCAAACACGTCCCACACTGTAAGGTAATGAAATACATAGCAGCACATTCAATAGCTCCGTGTGACTATTTCTTGTTACCCAAACTGAAGAAATAGCTTCTTTGAGGAGATTTGACTAAAATGATAAAATCATTTCACAAATACATGCATATTTTGTTAACCTCGATAAATCAAATTTTTCGAAAGGGATACAAAAATAGAGATGTGTTCGACTAAGTACATATATAAATATCAAGGGAGACTATGCTGAAAAATAAAATAACTTTTTATATGAAGACTTGCGTTTCATTTAAAATGTCAGAGACTTATTTACCCGCCTTCATTTATTAAAATTTTTATAATGTGTGATGAGAAACAATATAATTTATTTTCTTGCTAAAAACGTTGTTCAAAGCTTCTAGAATTAAAAAAATTTTTTCAACGAAAAACTATTTTGTGTTACATACTGAAAGTAAAAATAAATATAATTATATTTGGTACAACTCTTTCTTTTATTGTAAAAAGAATTATATTAATTCTTTTTCAAAAAAATAAAACGAAAAATCTTTCCATAATTACATTTTATGAAACTAATACCTTTGTATTACTTATCTTTACGGTTAAGAAATGGCTTGCAAAATTTTGTCGAGAGTGCTAAAATTTTTTGCCTAGGTAAAACAAGTATCGCAATTACTATTATATATAAAACCCATCGATTGATTGAATATTATCGAAAACAAAATGTTTTAGTAGGCCGCATTGCATTTCGCTAAAGCTTTTATTAACCGCATAAAAACTTAAAAATTTCTTTCGCGTTATAGTGGACGAAATTAACATTCATGTAGACACACAAACACTTTCATTAACTACAAAGAAAGTTTTGTTTTTCGGGTGAATGTGCACCAAAGAATGTCAAGGTAGATTTGTTGGTCAGCAAGTTCATAGTCACATGTTAAAATATATATATTTACATTTATTACCATGAAAAGGGCAAGATAAGATAACAGAACTCGAGTTTTAAACTGGGTTTTATTGTAATATGAAGTCGATAAAATGCACTTTATGACATTTGATGCACTACAAATTTTATTGGCTCTTATTCAGAAAAAAATAATATTAATATTGAAAAATTTTTTATGAAAAATTTTAATTAAAACACATTTCTTTTTTGTATAAGGTCCATCGTATTTTAATATAAATTTAAATATTCTTTTGTTTTATATAGTTTCTAGATTTTAAAGTAATAATTTTGTAATAATTTTCATATTTGTTACGGAACTTGGAATGTGTAGAAAATATTGCGCATTACTTTGACTAGGAATATAAGTGGGCCAAAATAAAAAAGTTAAAATCAGCGAAGTTTTTTGGTCTCTTACCGCAGCTTCCAAAAAACATGTTTGTTTTTATTTGTTTATTGATTAGAAAGTAAGCTATTTGCACTATATTAACACTAGTTAATAATATTACTATTTACATATATATTAGTATGATCATAGTTGTTTTTTACAGCGAGTGAATTACTTTTTGTTTATTTACATGAAAATAATTATATATAATAGTTTTACATGCAATGAAAATATTTATAAAACATTGCTAGTACATGAAAAAGGGGAAAAAAGTTTGCAAAGGTAGGTGTCAATAAGCAAATTTTAATTTAGTTAAATTATTTAGATAGCCACCAATATTTATTGGAATTTGTTTTATGAACAAAATGTAAATCTTTGCATGATATACTTGTGCTATAACTTATATTCAATTGCTCTAAATTGCAATTGATTGCTTTTATATTCGCCCGTCTATGATTATGGTAAAATACTGCAATGCCGTTCAAATCTTGAATGATACTCTTGCTATCAAAGTAAAGAAAAGCTTCAGGAGGAACAAATCCTTTTTTTAAACATTCTATTATATAATTTGCGTTAGTGTAAAACGCAGCCATTATAAGATTATTTTCATAACACTGCATACATCTTGAGATGTAGTTTCTGATTAAATTAATTATGAAATTATCTATACGTATAACATTTGCATTGTTGTACAATTTTTTATTCGACGCATTTTTTCTAGAAAAAATTTCAAATAAAAACATAAGGCTATACTAGTGACACAGACCTTTTTTATTCAACTACATTTTTTATTTTCTTAAAAACAAAATTAATTTACCAAGCATGCATTCATTGCCTTCTTAACGTGATTCTTTGCACCATGCAAAAATGTGCAAGCAAAAAGAAACTTTTGAAATATTTTTTTCAAAAGACATTGAACTGTAGCCCCACTTTCTATTGAGGCCAGACAGACATCCAATTCGTATATATATTTATGTAGGTCTGTAATTTTAAACAAAAACGGCAACACAACACCCAAAGTAATAAACAACAACAACAACAACAAAATGGAAAATATACAACTACAATGTAACGATTTTATTTATTGCAAATACTTAGGAGTTTTTTACACTTTAAAGTGAAACAAACACACGAAACGCAAAAAATTGGGCCTTAAAAACAACACTGATAATGAGTTTATGCTGCTAATGAGAGTTTGTGTTGGTAAAACTTAAGTTATGTCTGCAGATTTGACAAATTAGTTGAGAATTTTACTGGTTTAGTATGAGTGGTAGAATGAGAGAAAAAGACAATTAGTATTATGGGAACCATGGGATCTTATTTAAGTGCTTTTGGGTGAACTTTATTTAGGCAAACAGTTCTGAAAAAAGTTTCTAGGAAATTGGGAAAATGATGTAGTGTTTTTTTTATGAAACGGATTGTAAAAGTTGTGCTGCAAAATGGAAAAATAATTTATATATAAGATTAAGACGGTATTTTTTACATATGGCTGTCAAGTTATTCTGTTCGTAATTGAATATGTTTGTGCTGTAATATATTTATGATTACTGAACGAATTTAGTTTCCCTTATACAGAAATTTCAAATATGAAAAGAACGGTTGTAGTATATGATGGAACATATGAACTGTAAACCGGAGTCATATTTTTGATTGCAATATTCATCATGTCTTATCTTGTATGGTAGTCGTGATAAGATAACGAGTAGATCGTAATTTTGATCCTGAATTTGGCTTAAATATAACAATCTCATTATGGTTAGTTAAAGGCTGAAAGACTTATCATTCATATAGATAATATCTTCTTCTTATAGGTAACGAAACCTCCTAAACTATTTTCTACACTGAAACTCCCAAATGGGTTATAAAATTATAACTTAGTTCACAGATAAACTTGAAGAAAAATTTTGTTAAAAAAGGTCAACAATTTAAATCTTTCTCTTTTGTTGCTAATTGGCGATTGGATCAATTGGATTTAACATGTAAATTTCTACTTTGCATAGCTGCTTCCGTAATACAAACCAAAATAAAAAGTCTAAGAAGTCTATATTGCAGTGTTGGGCAGAAAAAACATGGCAAGAAAATTTCTTCAAGATTCTTATTATATTTTATTTCATGAAATCAGTTCTTAAAATTGTTCTTTTATATAAAATTTTGGGTAATTAAGGCCCAAAAAGACTAGCCCCAAAATACACAAGTAAATTGTTCAAACTCAAAAACTTTTTCAGTATCATTAGTTTTGTAGTTAAGCCCTAAGCTTTTAAACTTAAAAATAATCTTAGTTAAAAGTATTTTAAAATAATTAATTACTATAAATTGTAATATAATAATTGTGGTGATGTCATTCGAGGCAAGTACTTATCATTCTCGCTTCGAATAACTATTTCAAAATGTCATTACAAAAAAGGCATTAAAAAACTTATTGCTCATAACTCCTTGATTTACGAGCTGTCAAAACAAACTATCAAAAGGTCCGAAGCTGCATATAAATACATTAAATGTAATGTCTAACTTTATATAATACAAGAAAGACATGACTTTAAATCATGGTGTAAATGTTACCTTTATAAATGCAGTCTTACAAACAATATCTCTTGAAAAAGAACTTACAGAATTATGTGTAACTTTCAAAAAGATTTTTTTAATTATTATTTTTCTTGAAAACTTATTCCATAAAAATTTATTTTTAACGTCATGGAATGATAACTGGTTTTCAGAACTGTGATTTATCATTTTAGCAATTTAAAGATTTATAGTTGAACGGGCTTGTCAGCGCATATATAAAGTTCACATGATTTCTAAGCCGGGTATTCATAATTTCTAATGACTCGCATAGTAAGTTTACCAGAGCAGCAAAATTGTTAAAAGCAAATATTGATTTACTACATTTCACTTTATTTCTTTTATTTACAAAATATGCACTACAAAGCCTCTAGGGCTAATATAATTATATTAGTCGGAGTTTATAACAAAATAAAAAATAGTTAACAGCATATCGTAAAATTAATCAAAATAAAAAGCTTAATCAAGAATACCAATTCCCCAGCTAAAAAATAAGAAAGAAAGCATTTAGCGTAGAATGAATAAGGTTCAAATCAGTGGGATAACTAAAGCAGAATATGTAGGCGATAAGCAAAGTATTTCAAAGCAAGAAAGAAAATATTAAAAGTTTTAAACGAAATACGTTATTAGAATGAGAGAATATACGCAGGGAAAAAGGTAATAAATTCCACCATCTAGCAATCCTAACCACAAAAGATTTCTCAAAAAAAAAAAAAAAAAAAAAAAAATGAGCAAGAAATCCTCGGTATAAGTAGCTGAGGATTTTTAGAAGAGCGCAGAAGCGTAATGACCCATGCAATGCTAAGGATGTGCAAGTCTTCGTAATCTTGTGAAACAGGACCAAATTACGAATCATTAGAAATATATCAAACTACCACCAAGAAATCGTTCCAAGGTAGGCGAGATATGTTCACGTCGGCGAACATTATAGACAAAACACACAAGGTTAATGAGACGGTTAATTCATCGAGGATGTACCCGAAAAAACTTCAAGACCACCAAAAATGTGGGAGATAATAACCATAAAAGTTGTGATCTGATATGTAGCGGAAGTGAAAGGTTCGCAGTGTACGTAGTTCTACGCAGAATAGCGTACCATATGAATGAATGAAGAGGAAAGTTTTGAGTCGAGTATTATGCCTAAACATTTAACCTGATCAGTATCTATGCCAATAAAAATGCAATGACTGTATCCAAAATTGATTGTCTTAGTTTTAGTAGAATTTACGCTCGAAGAATTGTTTGACGTCTATTCGAGCACCCTTCCTAGACAAAAGTTAATATTCACCTGCAGAACATTTTTCATTTTGTAAACATTTTTGAACTCGTTTCTATCACCTTATCTGCTTGGAAATGTTGTACATGTATGCATATTTGCCAAGAACAACTACTTGCATACGAACATATACAAAATATATCAAGCAAGTCATTACTTAACTAATTAGAAGTTACACAAGTGTCAAATACTATGATAATGAAAAGTATGTTGTCAGGTAAGTGCAACACATTACCAAGTTTCGCTGAATAAAATTATAATAAAATTTTGTACAATCCCTTAATATTAATACAAAAACGTTTTAACTAAATTTTTATTATCAACAGTCGTTAAATAATAACTTAAAACTAGCTTCAAATAAAACTTTTAGCTAATGCTCTAGAAAAGATGTAAACTGTTTTACTGAGCGACATGAATTTTAATTGCCTCTACACTGATTAATACACATATATAAAAAAGCTATTAATAAAGAAAGTTTTAGCTAAAAAGTGTTAAGATAATTTATTTAAAGTAATTCAAAAATAAATAAAAGATGCAATTGTTAATTTATTTTCACTTTTCATAAATAGATTTGATTGAACGATATGTGCTATATATTTATGAAAAATTTAATAAAATAGTTTTTATAATATTCTTTAAAAAATTGCTTGAAGTGTATCTATTTACAAACTTCTTTTATCAAAATCCCTTAAGTAACAGAACAACAAAATATTTCGCTTATTTTCAGTAACTTTTATATAATGCTTATTCTCTATCACTTTGATATCATAGTATAGGCTTTTCCCCCTTCCTGCTGAACTTAACAATTATTAAAGCTCAATTTTCTCATACAATTTTTTATTTTTCATTTTCAAAGATTTTATCAATAATTTACCGTATACTAAAAGGTCGCTGGTTTTTGTTATACAACGAGCATAGCAAAAAACAAAGAAAAAAGAAAGAATTGAAACAAATACAACGAAATGTTTTAAAAGAAAATCATCATCTTGTAATATCAAAGTTGGATCTATGAAAGAAAAACAAGTAGCTGCGTCGTATAAGAAAATAAAAAAAAAATATTTTAAAAATGTCTGCTAAGTTTGAGGCAGAAAAAACCGTATTGTAATATCGGTTTTTACTTGCGGTTGGTTTAAATATAAAGCGAAAGTTGACCCAAAGTTGTGGGGCAGTTAAATAAAAAGACAGTTACCAAACCAAATAACCAGCCAAGTAAAATCTTAAATTATACCAAAAATTTTTCTCCAATTTTAGCTGCAAAGAGTTAGTAAACGTTGTGTATGCATTTAAAAAGACTTAAAATAATTTACATAAATATTGGTTTCCTCAACAGCCAAACAGAGATGGAGAAGATTGTCTTATTTTTTTTTTTTCTTCTTATGGAAAATTATAATTTTAAATAAATTTTATTTACCGTAGCTATTTTACCATAAAACCATTGTCACCTAGATTTTGTGAATAAACTAATATATACATTGGCCTCTTAGAGAAATAAGAAAGAAAAACTCAACTTCCATTTATGCTTTAAAAATTTACAAATAAAATATTATACAAAAATTTTATACATCAATTCAACTTATAAAGATTTAATAAAAACAATGATTTTTTTGTTAAGAAAGATTTTGAAATATAAATGAAGTGATGAACTTAAAACAAAACCAAAAAAGATAAAAAAAAGTTTCTCTAGAAAATTATTTTAAACATTTTTACTTTGCTTTAATATGTTTTTATAGCTTTTGTTAATGTTCTTGTTTAAATAAGCTCATTTTTATTTGTTTGCTTTTACTTTACTTTCAGTTTCTTTTTTCGATCTATTAAAAATAAGACCCACCTCAACATTTGCTTATATCTTTTCATAAAAGGTAAGTCTGGTTTTTGTTTGTATTAACAAAATTTCACTTTAAATGTCTTCAAAAACAAAGAAACATAAATAGAATATTAAACAGAAATCTAAATATAAATGCTACCAATGGAAAAAACTCCGTTTTGATTTGAAAGGTGTAGAGAAAACATAAAACTTAAGCCATAAGCACTAGCAGATTTTTTGACATTTCAGTTAGAAAACAAACTTTTAAGTATCTATGTACATAAAAGTAGATTTAGTTGAGATAAATAAAACAAATTGAATTCAATTATTTCATTGAAAAACTTTTCATGTCGTTGGCTTTCCCTAGTAATTTTACAAAAGTGAATTTCTTTAAAAACAAAATATGGAGAATTATATCTTCGATTCTATTGATCTAGTCATAATGAATACTAAGAATATATTCACTGTTTTTAGCTCGACGAAACCGACCAAGTCAGAATTTGTTGCCAATAGATTTTCCTTTCTATAAATGCGGCAATTAATACACTAAAAAGGGTGTGAAAATTAATCTCAAAAATATATCGAAATATTGTGGAGTTTCTGTCTTTTTTTTATTATAATAATTTATCCGTAACCTGACCATAATATGGCACAGCAATAAATCTCATAGTTTTTACTAAGTAATTTTTTTATTGTTTTCCAACCAAGCACTTTTTACCTTAAAAGACAATAAAAATAAAATTACTCTATTTATAAAAACGGTTACATAAAAAATGCCAAACAATGGCTTGTTTTTATAAAAGATTGCATTACAAATATCCTAAAAGCACCCAGGCAATATATAACCGGTCAGCATAACAACAAAAAAAAAATTAAATAAAAATAAAAAATAAATAAGAGCTTAGACTTCTTGAACAAAAATTAGGTAAATTATCATATGACTTATTTACTGGTACAAAATGTATAGCTTTATTTTTTAGAGCGTACAAAAGACCTAAACCGAAAATAAAGTGAAACATTCAAGACAAGTTAAACTAAATTCTTGGTCTATTGTTTAAATTGCATTTGTTTTTTTTTTATACGTAGACATACGTACGGTGATCAATTATAAAATATTAAAAACAATGGAAAAATGTGAACAATTTGCTAAATATATTGAGTCAGCCAGGAATGCTGCTAGTTAGAAAAATGTATTTATAAAAACGAAGACGAGGGTGGATATTTTTGTCTGTAAAAACATTTTAAGTGCAACTTCAGTTAAGAAATGTAATAATTTGTATAAAGATTTAGGCTTTTCCCCATTTTCTGAGTAAACTGAGCGGTAATCACAAATTCTATGATGAATTTAGAACCTTAATTAAGCATAATACAATCCAAAATAGTTTTAGCACTTATACCAAAAGAGACTACGTTTGGAATACAAGCCCATCCTTTAACAATTTTAGCATTGAGGTCACAGAAAATAACTGACTGGTGTTCAACAGCAATGACTATTCGAAAATATTACTACTAGACCGTTCCGAAAAAAGTCACTTATGTTCTTGTCCACCGACATGCCACACTGTGTGGGAAAAGTGTCAAGCTAAATAATATACATTGTTAAAGTATACTAACGTTGTTGTAACTATATTTCAAGCTGCATTTTCCTTGCCTGAATTACTTAAATTTTACTATTCTCTAAACAAAGCCACCAGCACCAGTCGTGCCAGAAACGTTTGTGGGAAAACCTTAAAATAAAAAAAAAATGAAAATAAAAATTGAGATAAAAAATCTTAAAATCGGCTTTGGACTTTTTTACACCGATTTCTTAATTATTACACAGAGATGATTATTCTATTTATTTATCAATTTATGCCTATGGAGAATAACTGCTTACAGGCAGATACTATATATGAACACGCATATGAGTTAAAAAAATTACAAAAATTAATAAAAAAATATAAAAAATTGCTAATTACTGGAATTTAATTCTAAGATTATACTACGCTTAACAAAATTTAAGTTCATCGAAAAGTCAATAACGTGGTAAAGTTTATTAAAACAACAACATAATCTACGGATCTATCTGTTTTCGCATAATTCTGACGGTAATAAAGCACTGAGAAAGGTTGATATTGACGAAGGCTACGCTGGGGAACATCAAAATTTAGTTTGGACATACTCCGAGCAGATATTGCCGTTAATCAATTTGAAGACAAAAATGGCATTTAACATTTTTCTGCGACTTGTCAAAGAAGGCAGCTTTATTTATTGCAGTCTGAACTCATAGGGTGGTAAGTTGGCTACAGTGTTCGGGTAGATATTGCGAAGGATAAAAAAAAGGAATTGTTTTTACGTAGACTCAATTCGATCATTATGTACATTATAAAAAGGGTCCCATCGAGCCATATTCCAGTATTGGCCTGACTAAAGATGTATACAATTGCTTTACAACAATGGAGTCAGCAAAATCGTTAGACCAGCGCTTTACAAAGCCAAGCGCCCCCCTTGCTTTACTGGAGCAAAAGCTAATGTGTTGGTTGAATGTAAGTTTTCTATGAAATAAAACACCCAGATCAAGAAATTCTTCAACTGTGTCTAATACATGGGGCCACTAAGCCTAAAATGCCCATGAGGGTTAGATTTTCCTGAGAAGTGCATATGCTTGCACTTCCTAAAATTTAATTTTAAAAGGTTATGCTTAGACCAATTAAAGAAATTATCCAAATCCAGTTGGAGGCAGTTTTGGTTCCAGAGCTCACATGTTGAAAAAATTTTTACATCGTCTGCATAGATTAGAATATTAGAAAATCTTATGACAGATGGTAGATCATTGATAAACAATATAAAAAAAAATTGGACCTAGATGGCTTCCCTGCGGTACTCCAGAGCTTACAGGTATATATTTAGATATATAGTTATTGAAACAAACACGTTGTTGGCGACCAACAAGATATGATTTGAGCCAATTTACAGTAGTTTTAGAGAACCCCAAACCATCAAGCTTTTTAAGTAGCAGAACGTTACTTAACACTGTCAAAGGCTTTACTGAAATCTGTATAGATAACATCAGTACCCTGACAAAACCGTCATTTTTCGTTAAAGTAAAACAAAATCCATGCTGATATGGTTCTAACAACACAAGAAGGCAATAAAAATTTAACTCAATCATATATCTTTCCAAAATTAGAACCATATGTTTGTATTATCCGCTAAGGTGTTTTTGAGCGACATTGTCATTATTACATTTTCGCTTATGAATAGTCGTAACATAATCAGCAATAAATTGAAATTTAAGCGAAAATATCGAAAATAAAAATATCATTAATGTGTGTTAAAGCAGTGACATAAAAGGGAAGAGTTATTCATGCCAAACGATTTAGATGATGAATAGATTAGAAAGAATGTGTCTGCTATAAGAACTATGTCTGCTAAAAGTCTCCGATATTCACTATTGAAACTAAATTATATTGTTTATTAGCGCACATGGACGACTAAAAGATGAAATACACTTTGGCTATCTATGAGTTTACAAACACAATTACGCAAAGCTAAATCAACACTTGCCACGGATTTTTAATATTGTCTACGCTTGCCGCGCTTACTATGACTTTCGCAAATTACTCTTATTATTTATTAGAATAAAAAATCTTAATTTTGAGAGAAAAAACTTAAAATCTTAGTTTGCTTGTAAAATCTTCAATATTAAGGCTTCGCTGACCAGCACTAATGCTTTCTCAAAAATACTACCCTCGCATGCAAAACACATATTTGAGTAAACAAAGAAATTGTAAAATTTAAGTTACTATCTCTTCGATTCGTTTTATAACGTAAATTTGGATGACCATTACAAAAGAATTTTACCGTTTATTTTTCTAGTTTTTTCTTCCCGTTTTTTTTTTTAAGTAGACCACATTGTTTTTATTTTATTGTTTTTTTTCGTTTGTAGTAAAGAATTTTTTTAGATTTATTTTTATTTTAGTTTAAAATATAAATCACGTTTGAGCTTGTTATGTTTACACGCATGATTGCCTGTCTTGTGCCTGACTGCCTAAATGCCCAGCCTGACTTTGTAACTAATGCGTGCTTTAAAATTGTGTTTTATCAGATTCTATGCTTAAATTCTAAAAAATAGAAAAACGAAATATTACTTTGTTTTGTTATCGCTTATATGGATAATTGTTAGATTTTGTTCGTGGGTTTGAAAAAAAAAATATTTAGAACAATTTTTTCTGTTTGCTTTAAGAAAACAATACAAAAAATCATTTTCTGCTTACTAATTACTGCCGTTAGCCATCAATATTATCTATTTGTTTTGAATTCTCAAGCAATTAAATTAACCACGATTTAAAACTTCTTCAAGTCTTTTTAATAACTAGATTAAATTAGCGATATGGTTATGCACTATTAACATAATGGTCAATGTGTTTAAGAAGAAAAAATAGCAACTGAGAAAGTTTATCTTTAAATAGCTGGTATTTGAAGAATATTGCAGTCTTTAATAAATACATGTAGCAGAAAGTTTTCGTTCTATAATACAGCTTATGAATTTTAATAATATTAAATTTTTTGGTGTTTTTTCCTTACCTTATTCCATTTCAACTTTAGTGGTTGTTTACTTTGTCTGCTATAATTATAATTTTATAATTATCAGAGGTATCTGCTACTGTTGATAACAATTTATTTTCGTTATTTAAATAATATTTTTAAATGTAATTTTTCTAATTATTAAGAAAATTCTTCCTTTAAATGTACTTTTACAAAAGGTACACTTGTAGGAAAAATTTTTAATAATATTTCTATTTTTAATATATTGATCTTAAATATAATATTTTTATGGAATTTATTTCTTTAAACAGTATCTTTTTAAAAGGGGCTATTAAGATGCTTTTTAAATATTTTTATAAAATGTACTCGATTTTTTTTGAAATCTATATAAATAATTGTTAATATTTTTAAAGACGACATTTTTAAAATGTCCCTCTCTTAAAAAAGTACTACTTAGGAACAAAAGCTTGAAAACTCATTTTAAAATATGTTAAAATACCCTCTTTTTAACATATGTAATTTACAAAACAATATCTTTTGAGAAAGTCTCAAGTGCCTTTCAATGAAGAACTTTTCAACATAGTATGTTACTAAAATTCTCTTTGAAAATAAATACCTCTTGAAAAAGGTACATTGAAAAAAACTACCTTACAGTTTAAGAACGTACTTTTGAAAAAGGAACCTTTAACGATAAAATACTACCTAAAAACCCCTCTTTTTAAACAGTGCCTTTAAAAAATAGTATCATTTACAAAAACTAGCTATTAAAATAGTAACTTTGGAACAAGCACCTGTTCAAAAAGTACTTTTTCAATAAGTATATCTAGCTAAAAGTTTCTAAAAATAGTACCCTTTAAAAAGTACTTATTAAAAGGCTAAATTTTAAAGTGTTTCAAAAAAAAAAAAAAGTTACGGGAAACGTAATTTTTAAAGAGTACTTTGCAAAAAAAAACTCTTGAACAATTCCCTTATATATCTGGCGTAACTTTTTTTCCTTTTCCGAAGTTAATTCTTTCCAAACCATTTGCGTGTTCATAAACTAATAAATTATTATTATACTCGTTGGTAGCTTTAACCATAATTCATTAGATATTTTTATAAGTTTTTATTAAAGTAATTTCCAAATATAAAAAATATCTCTTATGGTTAATCTAAATGGTAACGTCTATTGCAATTTTTTATTTAGTAATGTCAACTTGTATTGGATGCACAGGTCACAAAGTATCTTGGTAAGGGTTTTGACTGGACATTGACATATAGCGACACATCTTGTTGTAGAAATGAGGAGTTTTCACCACTTCGTCTGGCGATGTGCGGCTCTTTGTTCTATGAGGGGGCTGTATCTGGGCGGACCGATACTGCACGGATTAGCAAAGATATTGGAATGCGGGGTGAACAGTATGGATGATTTTATCTAGTTTTCGAGTTGGTTTGGATTTGAACCGTCGGGCGATGACCTGCATATCTCCTCCAGATAACGGACGGGAGCAAGAAAGGACTCAAGTATGGTGGTTTGATGAAATTGACAGCCTATTCAACCTAACCTAACTTTTATTTCTACCGACGTAAAACATATCTCGGCTTAAAAACGGCTCTCACTTCATTATAATTATTTTCCATGCTGTCAAGCGTGTTGTTGTTATTTTGCCTTCTAGAGTTGTTATGTTATCTCGCTCGCGCTCGTTAACTGGTTTACCTTAGCTAATTAACTATTCTAACAGGGACAGCGGCGCTTATTAATGTACTTTTAACACCACTTTGGAAAATTGGTCTTCACTACTCCACTTACATTGTGCGTGATATACTTTTCACATCTACTTTTTTTTATTCATTTATTTTTTGTATTTGCAATCTGTACGATTTCGAGCTTCAGCATCTGAGAGGCATTATAGAAGCAAGTTGGCAACTTTACATAATGTTGTATAATACTTTCACCCACATATTTTTACGTAACATGCGGTTATCGCCCAGGGTCCATTTGTTGTCGATCGCCCGCGGAATCGTACAACGCATTACAGAGAATTCGTTTATCAGCCGCATGCTTCGCCTATGGAATAAGTTACCTACAGACGTGTTTCCTGTCTGTTATAACGTTGGAAAGTTCAAATGTTCATAAAAACTACTCCCTCTTTCCGCCTCCTCACACCTCCCTGAGTACTGGTCCAAGTTAAAAAAAATAATAATAATTTGTTCATATATTAAGAAGGAAAAAAAAATAAAAAAAACTAACAAATAAAAATATGGTTAAATAATTAAATATTAATTAAATATTTTCATCTAGATTTATATTATATAAAAAAATCTTGAACATTTTTCAAAAGAAATTTCTTAAAGCTTTTCTTAAAAAGCGATATTCTAGTCTCATATTTTAAATTCAGAGGCAAACGGTTGAACTATTGACTATCAATATACTCAACACGTTGTTTAGTCATTTCTAATCGTCATCTTGCAACCAAAAGGTTATTGTTGTTTCTTGTCCTTATCTGATATTGATTTCTTTGGAATTCAATTGAGTGATGACCAATCTTATTGATGCATTTGAAAACGTAGATTAGTAAACTCATTTTGTATATAGCACGTATAGGCAACACTGATTTACATATGTATATCTTTAAATAGTTTAAATGCTGTTGGATATGTGTAAGGTAGATTGTAAACCAATTTCAAAGCCTTATTTAGAATGCGCTGTAAAGATTTTAGTTCAAAACTATTCTTATATCCATAAATTAAAGGTAAATAATTCAAATTACTTTTCAGTAATGAGTTGTATATTAAAAACTTCGCCATGGTGTTGAATTTGTTTTTAAATTTGTATAAAAAGCCTATTGCTTGGGAAGTTTTTTACTTTAAACTTTGGATGTGGAAGCTCCATACACGATTGTTTTGAAGATTTATTCCCAGAAATTTAATGGTACTGGTTTCCTCTACTCCTATGTCATTAACGTGTATAGTAAAATTTCAATTATTTTGACAATGAGGCTTAAATCTTATTAGACGTGTCTTATTCGCATTTAAAAATAATTTATTTATTCTTACAAATTCTCACTTCGTATTATTGTGTTTAAATAAATACAACTTCTAAGCGCTTGTTACGATATTTTAACCCACTACATCCCAAAAATTTTCATCTTAACTTCGCTATTCCATTTTACAATTAATTGTATAAATTAACACTAATTTCATTAAATGCAATTTTATATAAAAAAAATAATAATAAAAAAGGATTTAAAAAATCCTTTCCAAATTTTCCTGAAAATTTTGCATAGAACCGTAAAAACTTTTTTTTATAAAAGTTCTTCTTCAAAAGAACACAGCGATTTTTGTATGTTATAGAAACACGAAAATATGCATACTCGTCTTAAAAAAGAACATTTATGTTTGAAATGCTTACGAAATCTTAGTTTTCTAGTATGGACGCAATCAAGGTCACCGAATGCAAGCTTTTTTAAGCCTTGATCTATTATGTCGTTTTAACTGCCTTTCTCTACAACTAATTTAATTTAAGAAAATGCCTCTGAAATATTCTACTTTCATGCACCACTCTTCATTTATCATTCATCTAATCAATTAACTCTGTTTTGCAATTAAAAATTCATTAACAATTTGTTCTTTTTTTGTTTTTACGTTCAACTTTTTCTTCCAGACATTCAAAAATTTCTTTTTTGTTAGAAATAACATTTATTTTTTGATGCAAAATAACAACCGGCAATTATTTTTACATATAATAACGTTAGAAAAAGATACAAGTAAGACTCAAATTTATTTGAATATGAAAGAAAAAATACAAGTTCACACAATTTTCGTTTTAATAAAACACGGTGGGTACTTGAGGTGACTTCAGGCTGAATGTTGCTCGCTGTTTCGCTGTTGATGTTGTCTAACACTTAACACTTTAGCCACAAATGTTGTTGCTTTTTTTATGAGTTTGAATTAGTTAAGAAATCTTTTAATCACAGACACTATCAAAGTGAAATTTAGCAGGTTTATTTTGCTAAAAGTGTAATAAGAAAAAATTACTCGTATTGAGGAAAAAAATGTCTTTAAGGAAATGAAAATTATATTCTGTGGATTATATCGGCCATTAAGCGTATAATAACAGCAAAAGTGTTGACGATTTTTTTCCACAATATTTTGGTCTTTATTAATTTCCATAATTAAGAAATTAATAATTTAATCATATACACGTACGTTATATGAGCGTGATGTAAATTAGTCATGGCAGATGAGCTCGTGAGCTTCTTGAGTAATATGTATGTACGAGAATATATGTACTCGTACATGCGTGCGTAAATCATTACACTTGCTTCATAATTACAAGCATGTAAATATGTATATTTATTTCACGTTTAGATTTGGGTTTAAGCTTAAGTGATATTCTTTTGAGTGGAAAAAGATATGTAATTAAATCACTAACACTATGTTAGTATATTTCTATGAAGTATTGTCTTTCCAATGAATATGCTTAACATTCTAAGAAAAACATACACAACAGACTTGATTGAATAGCAAAAGATTGCTACAAACAATGCCTAGTGAGGCTTTTAAGCTATCCTTACGAAAACTGGCTTGGACACAATATGAATTAAAAAGATTGCTACAAACAATGCCTAGTGAGGCTTTTAAGCTATCCTTACAAAAACTGGCTTGGACACAATATGAATTAAACGAAGAAAATAGAAAAATAAATTTTTTTTTTTCGATAGGAGCGCATTTTGCACATTTCTATATTTTTTAACTATTTAAATGGTTTTTTATAGAATTATATAATTTTAACAGTCGTGAAACAGCTCTGGGCTGGGAAACAGTTCTCGCTTCATCGTAATTATTTCTTAAGTGTGGTCAGGTTTCTCGTTTTACGTCTCACTATCTAGCTGAAGTAACTTCATTAGTTCACAGTATTTTTGAGGTATTTAGCTGTTAACCACGCGGCAACTTCCTATAAGAGGGCGTATATCGGTACAGTTAGCCGCAGCGCTGCAAAAAATTACTGTTAATGCCATCGTAGGTATAAGATCTTCGATACTCCGCCCATGCTGTGCATCTTATACTTTGCAAATTTATTTGCATCTGTATAGTTACAAATACAAATATATAATTTTAAGTTAGCAACACTTCTTTAATTGGTGGCCATTTTCAAACTGTTAGGTGCTTTATGCTTAGTTGCGTTTGTAATATATATGTGAATAGATTGACGGCTCAACAACTTTTTCAAGTACAAGTGCGTCCAGAACAAGATAGACGTGGATCCCGATTTTATTAAGTGAATTTTGTTTAGCACTGAAAATAACTTATATTTAAGTGCATATGTCAATAAACAAACTGCCGTATTTGGAGCGATGATATTCCTAAATTGTTTATTGACCGTTATATCTTGACGAGTAGCTATTTGGTGTGATTTATGGGCTTGTAGAAACACTGGTCCGTACTTCTTTAAAAACGATGATGCCAAAAACAATACAGTCTATGGTGAGCGCTCTGATCCAGTAATGCAGGCTGTCTGGTAGCAAATGTATATTTTTAAATACGATTATTTCAAAACTTAATAACCGATGCAGGCGGAGGGTGGCACCGTTTGAATTACCGATTTTGCAGATTTTTCAGTCGCGGCATGGTGACTTGGTTGGGCGAGCATCACGTCTTCACTGTGGAAACTTTTTTTAAGAGATATTGTTCCAATTTCGATATTCGGTGAATATGTGATGACCCGAGTGTAAATTTATTTCGTTCGTGGGTGCAGAGATTTCGCTCAACTGCTGCAGCTATGAATGTTCCACGGGTAGTTCCCAGTGGATCTTAATTGACTCTCAAACACCTTGAACTGGTTAAAAGCAGTTTACGAGAAAATTTGCGGCTTTCAATGCGAAAAAGAGCAGCCGCACTGGGATTTTCAAGAGCGATTATTCACAAAATTTTAAAAAAGGATCTAAAGTTCCACTCTTTTAAAATTCAGATCATTCAAGCTCTGAAAGAAAGTGACTTTTGTTACGCAAAATTTTTTGTGTAGCCAGGTTTTAGCCTTTTCGCACTGTAAATCCCAATATATGGAGCGACGAGGATCATTTTCACTAAACGGCTTATCAACAAGCAAAACTACCATTATTGGTCTCCAAGAGCCCGTCGATTGAAATATCAAGAACTATTGCATTGCCCGAGGGTAACTGTTTGGTGTGCCGCATTCACGCCCGAGGTAATTCGACCATTTTTTCTTCGAAAATTCTCGAGGACAGGCGACGAATGTCAACGGTGAAATTTTTTGCACACGCAGCCAGAACTGTGTGTGCAGTGAATTTGCTTTGGGAAAATTTCCTACAAAAACTGATCGCTTTGGGGTCATCATATGGCAACCGAGGTCACCCGATATAACTCGCAGGGATTTTTATAGGGCTACCTCAAACAGAGGGTTTATAAATAAACATCCAATCTCTTGTGGCCTTAAAACAAAATATTCGTCGAGAAATCAGCTCAATTAAACCAAGTTTATTGCAGCGTGTGGCGCAGAACCCATGACTCCGTTTTGAACACTGTGTTCAACTCGAAAGAAAACATCTCGATGCCATACTCTCTAAAAAATAAAATCTGCATATCGTTCAATGCTTTTAATTAAACTTTGTGCCAATTATTACGTTTCTTATTTAAGTTTTAAAATATAAATCCACTACTAGACATCGTATATAACAAAAAATTTTTTTTTATGAATAAAAATTTTGGAGGACTACATTTACCACCAAATTTTGGAAAAAGTTATGGAAAATTGGAACTTTAGATTAGAGAACTGCGAGCCAGACCAGAATTCAAATTTAAATTATGCCAGAAACTTATCTTTCGAATAATCGTGTCAATTTGAAAAATTCATCTTTGTTGTATTCCAATTTAAAGTTCAATATAAAAAGCACCCTATATTTTAATAGCACTTTTTTAAAGAAATTTTTCAGATAAGATACAGTCTTTACAATTTACTATTTAATACTATAATTTTTAAAATGCATGCCTTAAAACATGTTTGTATTAATATATATATTTTTTTTAATACACTTTTCTTAAGACTTTTTTTTTATATAAATGACTTTTTTACCAATAGAAATCTTTTAAAGGTCCGAATACTTTTTTATATCGTTTGTGTGTGAAAAGCAATTTGCGTATGTACCGTTCTAAGTAACTGGGCTTAAAACCACTAACGGATTAAAACTGCCTTGAGATTGGGTTTCCATTTTTTAATGTTTTGTTTTGTTTTATTTTTGTTCACTTTAGTACAGTGTTGCAAACTATTGTTTTTTATTTTTGAATACAAAACACGTTTTTTATTTACAGAGCTGTACTTCAAGTTTATTGTAATATTGAAATAATTTTTGTACTTATTGCCAATTAACTTCATTCAATTTTTGTATGAAATATTAATATTGGTATTAATTGCGATAAATGCTAATTGCCCATATGTATGAACAGACTATTAAGCCGTTACGACACTTTTTTGTCAAATTTTTAAGATTTTGCGGAAGAGTATAGATATATTACCATTGAAATTATTATTAAGAGTAAACAGTTCGGCTATATTGAAAAACTCTAAAAACTTAAAAAAAATTTCGTTATGTTATCGATAAAAAGTAAGAAGTGTAAAAAAAATCCAAAAATGTTTACTTAAAAGTGACGTTTGCAGCTTAAAATGCTACTGTGCAGTTTACTTTTTATTTTATTGCCTGAATGTAGAGATTTTTTCTCAACTAAACAATTTCTTCATGCATATAATAACGTCAAAAAAGGAAAACAAAGGCAAAAATCGCAAAAAATATTTTACAATTTAAATGTGTTTGCAAAATAATAAATTAAAAATTGTACACGAAACTAATGTTTCACTTCAATAGTTAAGAAAAGGCGTTTGTCTTTACATTTTGGGGTTTTTATAATAATTTTTCATCAAATACGATCATCAAACAAAATACACGATAAGGTTTGTTGTTGACAAAATTGCTTGTTAGTATCGCTTTGTACATAAGTTATTTTGTTGCAACTTATATAATCGTCCCTTTCTATTATTGACTTTTTCACTCTTTTAATCTAAGATTAAGAAAAGTTGAAAACAAGTAAGTGTCAGTGCTTCGAAAACGAATGGAAATTTTTCACAACATATGTTTACCAAACTTTGCTACGTAGTTTTGCATTCGGCCAAAATTCTTAAACAACTATATATTTTAAGTAACAGCATTTTAAAAACATAAACTTTATAAATTTTCCAATATTAAGAGAAATTTTTATGTTTTCCAATAACTTTATCTGTTGTGGCAAACTAATTCCAAATGAAATCGTGGCTCACATCTTTGTAAGGTCTGAAAAAATTAATAAATGTATACACATTTTTTATTTCATTTATGTTCAAATTACAAACGACATTTGTTTGCCTTTTACTTTCTTAAAGATTTCAAAGCATTTATGGCAATTTTTAAACTAGACTACTTTACACTTTTTAATCCGGTATCATTTGTGTCAGACTTCCAATTAACTCTTCATATTTTTCTTATTTATTAAAACAAATACACAAAGTTTCTTTATAACTTATCTAAATAAATGCACGTTCTAAGTATAAGTTTCTTTCAAAGCATATTTAGCAATTGCTGTCAAGACTGTAAAGGAAATTGTTTTAGACTTTGTTAAGCTGATAAAGATGAGAAAAATATCTCTTAATTAACTATCTGAACCATCTTTGAATAAAAGCAGACTTAAAAATGTGTGTATGTATATTGCGTGTTTTATTTTTTAAGAAGGAAATGAAAAACATTGTTAGTCAAGATTCTAGTTCAGAGATGAGTATAAAAATAAAAATCAAAAATTAATTGCCACAAATTGCAAGTATAGAATGCAGCTTAACAGTAGTTTCTTCCCCTTAAGGTTGAAAGCCCTCTAGATTTAAAATAATCATTTTCTTTTATTACTTATTTGGTAATAAAATAGATTGCAAATATAAATGTGATTTGTTTTATTAACAGATTTGACGAAATAAAAAAGTTTTTAAGGCTCAATTTTTGAATTCGTATATAAATACCATTTAGCTTTAAGAAAATCCATTTTTTACTATAAGTTTGAATGAAACTTAAATGTCAAATCCTCTTCGTTTACTTTGCATTTAAGTTTAGTTCGTTTACCATATGGTTTTGGGTGCTTAATTTTGTATTAGTGCAAAAATGTTAAACAAAATACACATATGAGTTATTGCCTGTAGAAGATATCTTAAAATTAGTCGCTAAGTTTTTACTAAACAACAGCACAATATGATATTTATTTAAAAATTACATCCCATGAAATACAATTAATAAGTTTTTTGGTAAGTTTAATATTTTTCTTTAAGAATTTTTATATTCTTTCAGCAACAAACAGCTATGGAATACTATCCATAACATGGAATACTTTCCATAATATTTGGTGAAGCTGCTACACTTTCTTTGCGTTTATATAAAAAAAATTGCTTAAGACTAAAAAAAATTTGCTTAAATCAACTAATTTTGTTAAATACGAAGTCAAAAATTGGACTTGAGTAAAACTAATATCATTTAAACTAATATTATTGATTATATTTGAATCATTTTTCTAAATGTAATCATTTTCATCAAAATACGTTGATTTTTGAAGAATTTTTGTATATTTCTTATTGTGTTCTAAAAAATTTTACCCTTTTTTTTAAATACCCTTTTTTATACTTTAAAAATGCTGTTTTTGCGCTACTTTTTGAAAACCAATTTATTGCTTTTTTTCCATCAGAGACAATCAGCAAACTACAGTTGTTTAGAATACTTTAAGCAATAGTTCTATCATGATAAGAAGCAAACGCTTTGTTCTTTTTTAAGTTTTACATAAGTTGCTTAAGCCTCCGAGTTTTGTCTGAAATTATTGAATTATAAAATACAACTTATAAATTTACTTTGGTTGCGTAAAATGCATCATTAATCTAATTATTAGTATGATAATGATGCAAATTTTAAGGTAGATGTGGGATAGACCATCAGTCTTCGAAATACAGGTAAAACGACTAAGGGAATCTTTTTTTTTTAACTAAAAAATAAATTATATGAGAACTTAAAATTTGTTTTTTTGTCATCGTCTTTAGTTATTTTTTAAAAACTGTCGGAAAGTTACAGTAAACAAATTGTAGCCCTGGCCCTTATTGATCCAAAATTTTAATAAGCAATGTACTTGTTTAGTACTTATAGCGTTGCAAACAAGTATTTTATGTTCAGAACAAAATCATTAAAAAAAAATGAATCAATTTTTATTGTTAATATAAATATTAATTAAGTGGGTGCTGATGAGTAGTGTAGCGACTACGAAACAGCTAGTTGTCCCCCAGCTAAAGATTTGATTATTATTTTTCTTGTCTTCTTCAATCAATAATTATTGATCACAGCAAATTTGTATTGTAAAAAATCCTTCTTAAGAAAAAATTAAGAAAGGAAAAACTTGAACTAAAAACCTGTTGTACATATGTACAAACCAAACAATTTTTAATTTAAAAAAATTATAAAAGTTCAACAAAAATTTAACAAATAAATATTAATTTATTGAATTTTTTGTTGAACTTTATTGTTAATAGCTTATTTCCTAAGAACAACCTAAATTGTGTGATTAAAAAAATTGAATAAATCATACATATAACATACATAAAAGGGTTTTATAGAGGTATACAATTTTAAGTTGGCAGCACTATATTAACTGGAGGTCACTTTGTTTGCTGTTAAGTAAGTTATGTTTAGTTTGGTCTTGAACAAACTCACTCTTGAACTATGCTTCAAAATGTTGCAAATTTATTTTTCACATAATTACCGTTGATCAAGATTTACATAAAGAAATTTTGTTTAGCGATGAAGCTCTCTATTATTTGAACGAACATTAATAAACCACGCTTCTACATTTAGAGTGCCGGTAATCCTCAAGTGTAGGTTGATAAGCCATTAAATCTAGAAAAACTGACTGTTTGGTGTGCTTTATTAACTGGGGGAATCATTGATCCGTACTTCTTTAAAAACGAAGGGGGTCAGAACGTTGCTATTAATGACGACAACTATAATGTGCAGGAGTACACAGCTGGTACCACAATTAATTTATTGAAGGAAATGTTTGGTAACCGCGTAGTTTCACGTTTCGGACCCGCATTCAAGGTTGTGCAATTAAACACTGCTAGACTATTTTCTGTGGGGATATGTGAAATCGCCAGTCTACACCGATAAGCCTAAAGCAAATGTCCGAAGACAACATTCTACAAGTTAATGCCGATATACAAAATTTATCGAAAGAAAATAAATTTTATGTCAATTTAAAAAACTCAGCTTAATTTTATTCTATTTCAAAGTGTTATACCTCTAATTAAAACTATTTAAAACTATTTATTTGAACTATGTGCCTAACAGTATTAAGCTCGACATACACACACACACACACACACACACATATATATATATATATATATATATATATATATATATATATATATATATATATATATATATATATATATATATATATATATATATATATATATATATATATATATATATATATATATATATATATATATATATATATATATATATATATATATATATATATATATATATATTTGTTTTTTAAATTCTTGTTTTTTGTGTTTTGACAGCTATTAAAAATTGTTCCTTTTAAATTCTCAATAATTTATTTACTTTGTTATAAAGCTGAATGTTTGAGAATATCTTTCAAAAATTTCCAAAGTCTACTAACGTATAGGGTAGCTCCTATGAAATATCGACGACGCTAATGTGGTGAATAAGACTTAATTGCAAAAATATATATTTAAATCTCTTACAATTTAAAAAATTTACGAGGTCTGATAAACAATTAACCATTGTTTTTAAATTTTGTGAGATACGTATATTCGATTTTCGCATTTTTTTTCTGTTATGTTGTTACATGTTGTTACGTCTGTTAAATATGTTGGCAATATCAGCCATTTTGGATTGTCAGTTTGTTTTTGACAGATAAAAAAGTAAGTCGTGTTTTGGTGCTCTTCGATTTTTTATTATTTGAAAAAAAGGTTCAAAGAAACTGTATTAATATATATATAATTATAATTTTGTGTAAGAAATTTAAATAAATGCGCACGGACATTTGAAAAGTTGACTGTATTGTTTGGCGAGTCTACTATGAGCAGAACACAAGTTCAATTGTGGTATAACCGGTTTAAGGAAGACGGAGAAAATGTCAGTGATGGCAGTGATGAAAATGATTTTGGATAATCGTCGAATCACTATTAGAGAGGTTGCTGAGGATGTTGGCATATCGTTCGGCTCATGCCAAGCAATTTTTACGGATGCTTTAGGTATGAAACTTGCGGCAGCGAAGATTGTTCCAAAATTTCTACATTTTGAGCAAAAACAACGCCGCATGGGCATCGCTCAGGAGCTGTTGAACATCGCCCAGAGTTTCTCAAAAAGGTTATAGCTAGTGACGAATCATGGGTGTATGGCTATGACATTGTAACCAAAGTCCAGTGATCCCAATGGATGCGTCCAGAAGAGCCAAGACCGAAAAAAAGCACGTCAAGTTCGGTAAAATGTAGAGGTTTTGCTCACTATTTTCTTCGACTGCAATGGCTTGGTGCATGATGAATTCCTGCCACAAGATCCTGCGGTCAACAAAGAATACTACCTTGAAGTTATGCTCGAAGCAATTCGTTAGAAACGCACAGAGTTGTAGAAAAAACAGACATGGATTTTGCACCGTGATAACGCACCATCTCACACACCGATGCTTGTGCCTGAGTTTTTAGGCCAAAACACCGGCCTTGGCACCCGCTGACTTTTTCCTCTTCCCAAAACTGAAGACACCGTTGAAAGGAAAGCGTTTTGCTGCGATGGAGGAGATAGAAGAAAAATCGAATCAGGAGATGTTGGCGATCCAAAAAGCGCATTTCAGAAGTGTTTCGAGGACTGGAAAAAAAGTTTGGCATACATTTATTATATCTGAGGGGGATTACTTTGAAGGGTACAGGATAGTTATTGATGAATAAATAATTACTTTTTTATAAAATTTAAAATAACGGTTATTTTTTGATCAGACCTCAAAATGTCCACGTATAGACCTCGAGTCTATATGTAGATTTTTCTTAGGTGTCTACCTAATCATAAGTAGAGTTGGACGTCTTTGAAAAAAGTATTCCAGCATTTAAATCTTTATTCTACTGTTTAAGGAAAATAATGAGAGTTTAGAAATAAAATAATATTATTTCTATGTAAATCATTAATCAGTGAAATTTTTTTAGTTATATACATATCTACGATATTAAGTAGTTGTGAGTTCGAGTCCAACTTCAGTCAATTAGAAGGATTATTTTTAATTATAACAATAATTGCTGTGAAACAAAACGACCAAAGAAGAACAGAAAAAATAATTAATTACCATATTAGCTGGGGGACAAACTAGCTGTTTCATAGTCGCTACACTACTCATCAGCACCCACTGGGATTCGAACTTGGAATCATGTGAACATGATGTATTTTTAATACGGCCGCTTAACCAACTCAGCCACCTAGACCTTTAATTATTCTTACGTACATATTGATCACATATATTATTTCCTTTTCTTCTTACACTTTTTCGATCAACTTGTATGTTGATATATTTTTCAAAGGTTTCCAATTCCACTGATGATAAAACGGAGAATACAACGGAGAATAGTGAATACAAAAAACAATTTTTTTTTTATTTGTATAAATTATTTTTAATACAAATGAAATGGCTTAATTTGATGACAATATTGTTAAAAGGTAATTTCGGTCATGTCACCTCCACGGCTGGCTCAAACAAGGCTTAATTTGGAACGGTAATTTTCAAACGTTTTTTCGGGTATGAAAACACTTTTTAATCATGTCTTCATAGGGTTCACTATTGACAGTAATATTTTAAATTAAATATTTAGTCGTATAACTTAAAAAAAAAAAAAAAAAATTTTTTAAAATTTTAATAATTTACTAGCGTTGCTCCAGTAAGTCAATTTGTAATTAAATAAATGAAACATATCTATTCATAATAAAATGTCAAACCAAACTAGCAAAAACGAATCATCGTCAGCTGTTGTGGGTTGTAATATTAAGCAGTGTTGCCAACTCGAAGTTATGGACATCCAAAAAATCGTAAATATTTCATTTTTAAACTGTTTTTGAGACACGTTCATGGTTAAGAGCTCATTTGCGGAACTTATTTTGTCTGTTTCCTAGTTTCTAAATGTTCTTAAAGTCGAATAAATGTTCACTTAAACACTTTTTCTTCCTCCATTAAATTGTTGCTCTAATTTTAAAATAAAAAAAGAAATTATTTTCTACTTGTTAAGCTAACATGAAATTACCGGCTGTTAAAACTGTTTAAATTAATCGGTCTTGAATTTCACACCATATTTTCACAAACTCCAGCCAACCGAGCAATTAACGTTTAGTCTAAAAGCCTAAATACGAGATTTAATTTTTTTATTTTTCACCTTCGGTTTGCATCATCTGTTCTAGGCACAAATAAATAAGTAAATAAAAAAGCACAAAACATAAGTAGCGAAGTTTTTAAAATATTTTTCTACAATTTTCTAGTGTTCGTTAACAATTTATAAACCTTAAGATTATTATAATGAAATAAATAAGGTGTTTGAAGAGAAAAACTTTTTAGAACAAAAAAAGATCCAAGCAAATTCTTGCAAAATAATTTAGTAATAAATAATTTTTGTGTTTCTTTTACATCAACACACTTTAAATTATACCAAAACAATGTTTTTGAGCTCTTTGTGCTGTTTTCCATTTTCTTAATAAACAAAAACTAGAACATGAACAAAAATTCTATGCAGATATGATTTATGATTTTAAAACACCCAATGAAATTGAAAAACCACACGCTATTTCTTTGTAAAATGGTATTTATTGCGGAAGGTATTTCAGATGAGAGAAACATGTTTTCTTAAGATTTCTAGCAAAAGCATTTTTTTGCTTAAATTCTAGACGTAATTTGGTTTCTGTTTACCTTAGATTTTACTCTACAATAAATGTGTATTATTTGAAAATGATTCTAACTATAGTTATTGTTGAAAGTATGAGTTTAACTTTTATTAGGCCAATATTGTGATGACCTCAAAACCTATTACAAAATTAAGCAATTGCAAACTTTTTTTTATTGGATTTAATAAAACTTGCCATCGAAATTATTTGTATAAAAATTTGTGGCTGTTTTTGTTGATATTGGTTGCCTGTTCGTAGAGATTAGGTAGGGACTCTGAATGGCGCTTGAGATTTGCCAAACATGCAGGTACACGGGGGTTGCGTTAATTAATTTAGAAAACAATGGAATTGTTAGATCCCAAGTGGTGGTGGGATGATTTTTAAATGGACGTAGCTCTCCCTTAGCTCCTGGCTTAGTGCGTCACTACTTGTTGAGAACGTTTGGCTTCGGTTCATTAACTTTAACGTTTTTTAAGAAGATAATACACTTTTCTGCGGCTTTTGGCCAAATCAGCAATACTTTTGACTTGAGCTTTCTAAGAAAATCGTTTACTGGAAGCTCGTGAACACCAGCCAACAATAACTGGAAATATATTCGCTATATTAAAATTTCTATTCGGCTTTTTACTTCTTAATTATTAAATCAAAATTTTAGTCTCCTTACTTCGGGTATTTCTTTCTCAATATTTTTTATGTATGTATTATTTGTAAAATAATTAAGTAAAATTAGTGGCAAGACCATCTCAACATATAAAAATTTGAGAAACGAAACAAGATTTGAAAAGACTTGTTGTCATAACTAATTAGTAGTTCTCATTGGTTTTGACCAATGTTGCTATATATGAACATCAAGTGTAAGTAGCATGTTTTGATTTTTTCACATTTGCTGTAAGATTACACTGAAATAAATATGCTTCATATATTTAATGAAACTGTTTCATTAAATTTTTTTCATTAATCCAATGCAAACTTTTCACAATATGCATGAAAAATTATATATATTATGAAACAGTTTCATTAATAAAAATCATTGAATATATGACTGCAATAAAATTAAATTTTTTTTTTTTAAACTTTGAATTTGGTAAAACATATTAATGGGCATTTATTAATCTTAAGCTAGAGTTTAGGAAAATGTCCAGTTTTTTTTATCAAAAAGTTCGATTTATGAGTTTCATATTTAATGTAAATTTTATGATTTAATGTAAATTTTTCAGGTACTCAATGAATAATAAAATTAGATAAATCAAATAACTTCATTGACCTTATGAAGAAGTTTCATATTTTTAATGAAGTTATTCCATATATCTATGAGTATATTACATTAGTACAAAAAAGTTATTTCATTAAATAAATGTTACTTTTTCATTAATTTAATGTACAGTTTTCATGTGCTTTATGACATTGATTCTTTGATCTAGAGAAATTATTTCACGAATCATATGATTTCTCTTTCATACTTTTAATAAAATGTTTCATTACTTTTATGAAGGTTTTCATTAAAATAATCTAATGAAATTTGTTTCATTATTTCTATGAAAAGTTACAATGGTTGAAAAATAATGAAACAATTCATAAAAGTAATGTCATAATTCAGAGAATTTCTGAACAACCTACGCAAAAAATAGCTAAGAGTGCTTTCACATCCGGCAACTGAGTTGCGCAAGTCTATTTTTTGTTTTTAATTATTTTGTTTTAAACTTGCTTTAATGCTCGCATACAGCAATTTAGTGGAGCTAATTTCCATTTCTTTTACCTAAATTTTCTTAATTTTTTGAATAAATAAAAGCAAATATGAAAAATATAAAATATAAAGAAAACAAGAATGCGCGAACAAAACGAAGTGCTGACTACAAGCATGTCTGCACTCAAATATCAGTAATTTTTCCCCCCTCAAGCTGCTTTTACCTCACACAACCACAGTCGAAAGACCGGGCAAGAGAACTGCGCAACTAAGTTGCCGAATGTGAAAGCGGTCTAACAGTCGGTTTTAACCGAAATTTATTTCACTATTTTCATAACTTATAATCGAAAGCGATTACTAAAAATAAAACTCAGTGACCCCTTTGTACAATATGATTGAGCGCGTAAAAAAATTGTGAGGTGGCAAATGTTTTCTCAGAAAATTTTATATAACACTGCCAGTGTAACCAGATCCAAAAAAATTTTGAAGCTAAATTCGCACCAAAAAAAATTTTTTTTTTATTTTTTTTTACTTCAGTTATTTAGTGTATCTTCCCTAAAAGTATTAACAATAAGTATGCAAATCTTAAAAATATTATTTACTTACATAGGTGCAGCCAATGCTAGACGTGTTGCTTTTTTGTTTGTATTGTATTGGTATATCAGCTTTCCATCGCCAAAATGATGGTAAAAAGTGCTAAAAAATTTTAAGTGGTAAAATATAGTGCTAAAATTTAAATGTCTTAATTTTTCTTTGAGAATCCATAGTTTTATCATTTAAGCTTATGTTTCCTTAGAAATCTTTATTTCCATTGAATAACGCGAGTTTTTTTAGAACAATAAATTATTAAGATGATCTCCAAGCTGTAGTCCTTTTTTTTTAATTTTTTAAAAAATTGTTTATTAAATTCAATATTTCGACTTCTTCAGGAAAATTTTTGTTTATAAATTAAACAAAAATCAAAAAGTTTCCTGAAGAAGTTTTCCGAAGGAAGACGAAATATTGAATTTACTAAACAATTAAAACAAAAAAATTATAAAAAAGACCTCAAGCTTGGAGATCATAACATCTTAATTTAAGAATAAGGGCGAAAAATTAGGATACAAAAAACAATAAATTATATTTTAAACATAAAAAGTTTTAAAAACAAAACAAAAAAAAAAAAAATAGTTCAGTCTTTAAATTAAATAGCACGTACACATACATACGTTGCCATTGGTGTTCCAAAGATATTATATTCTCTACCGTAAAGTCAAGCATTTCTTTCTTAAAAGGTTCGTGTAACTTATAAACTTTTAAATTATGTTCTATATATAAAACAATTTCTATTTTCAAGCTTACAACATTTTCTAACAAACGTTGTCAATCAATTGTGCAATGAAAATGTAATATACAATTCGTATTTATTTCACCATTTTAGGATTTATATTTTCTTTGTTAGATTTAAGAAAATTTTTAAATTATAATTAAAATACGGCATTGGTACAAAGAAATCTTGTAGGCATCAATGTAAGGGATCAAAGTGGTTTCCTTTTAAAACAATGTGGTAATAGAGATCTTTTAAAAGATTGCTAAATGAACAACTGGAAAGTTCTAAAAAAAGAGCTAAGTGCTAAATCGGAAATTTTGCTGCTGAATCAACAAAAAAAACTAAATCTAGCACTGAAAGTGCTAAAATGGGCACACTGATCACTGCAAATGAAATTTTGAACGAATTTGAGCCTTCTGTTTGTGACAATGTGATCATTTCTTGCTGCGAGTGTTATAAAAAGTTCCTAGTTTTAAACTCAACGGTTTCTATTTATCTTGGATTACACGTGTACACGCCAAAAAAGCTGTTAAATAATTTATGTACGAGTATTTTAATAGATGCGTTTGAATTTTTCACATTCACTTAAAATGTGAAATTTTAAGAACTTTGATCTTTTCCTATGAAAATCAATTTGAAGTTGTATTCCGAACTAAGATGCAAATTCCTCCAAATGAAATCAGTTTTATTTTTTATCATCGAATTAGTAGACTTAAAACATTTTCATTTCAATAAAGAATGCTATTAAAATTAAATTTTGGTTAGTTGAATTCGAGTATTACCACGTTAAAAGAGCAATATTTTTACATAAGTATTTATTTTCTTAATAATATCAGGCGGGTCGTGGAAGGAGATGACGTATGGTCATATCTCAATAATAAGAAGAATAGTGAACCTTCAGGAGAATATTGATTGCAGCTCACCGTAGACCCGGTCACATATTTGATGTAATTTTGCCAGGCACAGTCTCGGAGGTGATCGGCACAGATCAGAGACCGCTCAAGGCAGATGGTCTAGTGAAGAAAAATATCGGAATGCGATGTAAGTGGTTTGGACATTTTCATCCGATCTTTGAGTTGATTCTGAGACAGTGATATGTAGATCTGCGTATCATCCAGGCAACACAACATAACCAACTTAGAATGAAGTAATTCGATGAAAGTCAGAAGAAACTAAAAAAAAAATCGGTCGAAATAATAATTAATATTAAAAAGCATATCGAATAATATCTATGATAAGACTGAATATATCTTTAATTCATTAATAATACAACTAAGCCAGAGAGGATTTGGTAAGTCCAAATATTAAAAATATAATTTGAAAGTTCGCTAATAGCCTGTTCGTCAGTGCGAAAATTTGGAATTTTAATCGTTCCACAAAAATTATCACCTGGATCGAAGCCCAAAAAAATGTTACTGCTATTTACGTGTTTATAATAATATTATTGAGATATAATTACCGTTATTTTTAAATTTCGTGAAATACGTATGTTCGATTTTCGTAAGTTTTTTTCTTTTATGTTGGTACAAATGTCTGTTGGCAATATCAGCCATTTTGGATTGTCAGTTTGTTTGCGACGGATAAAAAGGTTAGTCGTGGTTTGGTGTGCTCTCCGACTTGTTACTATTCGAAAAAATGGATAAAAGAATAATTTCTTAAGATTTGTGTAAAAAATGAATTTAAATGCGCAAAAACATTTGAAATGTTGACCGTGGCATTTGGTTAGCCTACTATGAGCAGAACACTAGTTCATTTCTGATATATCCGGCTTAAGGAAGGCCTAGAAAATGTCAATGACGATGCTTGTGCTGCTCACCCGATCACGTCAACAACCGATGAAAACATTGAAGCAGTAAAGAAAATGATTTTGAATAATCGTCAAATCACTACCACAGAGGTTGCTTGCTGATGATGTTGGCATATCGGTTGATTCATGCCAAGCAATTTTAACGGATATTTTAGGCACGTGCAGCAACGAAGATTGTTCCAAAACTGCTAAATTTTGTATCTTGGGTATATGGCTATGACATTTAAGCTAAAACCCAATCATCCGAATGGAAGCGTCCAGAAGAGCCAAGACCCAAAAAAGCACGTCAATTTCGGTCAAATGTGAAGGTTTTACTGACTGTTTTCTTCGACTGAAATGGCGTGGTGTATCATGAACACTTGCCACAATGTCGTACGGTCAATAGGGAACACTACCATGAATTTATGCGACGTTTGCGCGAAGCAGTTCGTCAAAAACGTACAGAATTGTGAAAAAAATGGATTTTGCACCGTGATAACGCGCCAGCTCATACATCGATGCTTGTACGTGACTTTTTAGCCAAAAACAAAAACCCGTTATCATGCCTCAACTGAATACACCAATAAAAGGAAAGCGTTTTGCTATGATTGAGGAGATAAAAGAAAAATTGAAACAGGAGCTGTTGGTGATACCAAAAAGGGCCTTTTGAAATGTTTCGACGATTGAAAGGATTGAAAAAAAAACACGCTGGCTTGTATTATATCTGAGGGGAATTAGTTTGAAGGAGACCTGATAGTTATTGATGAATAAATAAATACAATTTTAAAATTTTTAAATAACGGTTATTTTTTGATTTTATAAGAATAATTCGAACAATGTTCGAACCAACAATACTATGTTTGCTTTAATAATACACATTATTTCAGAAAGATTAAATTGTTGCCCTAATATTATAAAAATGTTGTTTTTTTACATGTAAATATTTAAAAAACACAAGTTTTTCTTTGTACATATTTTTTTTATTGAATTTTTGAAAACAACTTTAGGTCTGTGGTAGGAAATATATTTTATATGTACATATATAATATATTTATTTATTTAGCACAGCGTTAGTCAGGTCTTACAGCATGAAAATTTACCATTTGCATTTGTCACATTATAACCAAAAATATCTCTAAATATTTTCTTTGTAAGCTAAAAGCTCAAAAAACCTAAACAGACGAATAAAACTATCTAGTCAAAGGCAGCGAATGTAGGTTAATAGCCCGTTTTGTTTTAATTCTTTCTCTAAAGACTTTTGATGCTGTGGCATAACAATTGTTGCTGACGATGATAATAATGAAGACTATTACCGACTTTTTTAAACTCTTTTCATCAGAGATTTCATCGGTATTAAGCAAACCATCATTTACCATTTGAATTTTTGCCAGCAAATAAACTTACTTACACTTAAAGCCAATTATTAGCAAATGTTATGTTTTAAATTGTAAATGTCTAAGCATTTTTTCTTCTTCTAATATTGTGCTGAACTCAACTGTTGTTTTAATTTTTTTTTCTGTATGAAAGGAATAAGCAGATTTCTAGCAACATGTTTATGTTTGAGAAGCCAACCACATTCTTACATCATTGGCATTATTAGATTAATTCAGAACTCATCTCTGTTGGATGTTAGCAAAAAATTAGAAGTTTGTTTTTATGTGCGAACAATCTATATTTAAGTTCTAAAATGAATAAGTGAAAGATATTAGAAAGAAGAAAAAAAAAAAATACGCAGAAGGAAAACATGAATTTGCCAACATCAACAATTATAACATGTTGTATAGTTGGTGTTGTGAAATAAATGAAATTTGAGCATGATGACGATACGAGTATTTGCGGAAAGAAATATTGGAGGTGGTTGTGGTGTTGTTAACAAAGAATTGCATCTTTTTCTTGTTTTTATTTACAGTTAGTTACAAATTTTAGTTTCACAATTAAAGCTTAGAATGAGGTTTTCAAGTTTTCAATATGTCTTGTAAAGTTTCTTTTATTCCATTGCCATTTATAAGCCGGCTTAATTTGTCAGTTTTTTTCTAAGAGATTATTGTAGCACAAGTCAAAGCAGAGAAAACAAATTAGCCAGCAAAAAATCTGGTATTATTATCATATTAAATATAATTTTTGTAACTTTGTTGTTGGAAATAAAATAATAAAAATGTTGAAATCTAGAATTTTTTTATCTCTTTTATTGATTTGCACAGCTAATAGTAAAAACGTAAAATTTTATGGAGTTGTTTTTATGACTAATTGTAGATGAACTTATTTTATGACCAAATCAGTGGCAAATTCAATAACAATAAATGCAGAATTTAAAGTGTAAAACTTTCGAATGGCTAATAAAAGCCAATGAGGTTAAATGTACTAATTTGTTCATAAAAAATACAATACTTGCCAAATAAATTATCTATTTACTTGCTTTTTGCTCTCAAAAAATGTATTTTTTAACAAATGATAAGCCGTATCAATCTTTTTCCGTCTTAAAATTTAGATGAGTATATTACTGTTCTATTAAAAATTGTGAAGTTCCAGAACAAGACGTGCTTTTTGAATGATAATATAAAACGCGTAAACTTTTATGCTGATTATTTTTATTTTTCACTTCTAATCAAAACCAAAACTTTTACACAAGAACTTTAGTATTTCCAACTTTTAGTTACTTTCCGGGTACTGATTCCAAAATAACTTTAAATCTTAGCTACGAAACAACTTGCTCAGAAGCCAAAAATAGTAGTCCGAGTAGCTGTTGGAATCTTTAGGATAAACTTAATAACAGACTATTATTGAATTGAACTTATTTATATCTCTTTCCATGTTTTCTTTTTTTTCAAATCAACTGCACAAACGGTTTAACAAACAAAGAAAATTTTAATATTTGTACAAACATTTTGCGTTGTTTATGCGAGTGTTAGCTTGTTTTTAAAATTGCATTTTTATGCGAAAATCAAAAATTTTTCTTTTCAATGAAAATATTTGAAATGTCATACAACAAAACCTCAAGAAATAGGAGCTATTATACACTTTGCAATATATATTTATTCGACTTATTGTTGATTTTTAAGCTGTTCTATTGTTTAGTGGGCTTTTTAGGTTTAACAAAATATTAGGAGCTATAGTATTTTGCTAAAAAAATAAATAAAATAGAAATTTTTTGAGGACAACAAACAAATGACAAAAAAATGTATATTTTTCGAAATACACATGACGAACACAGTTCAAATAGTTCAAGATTGTTTGTACAAATAATGTTTGCATCGTGTGTGTTCAAACGGCAAGCTCGTGTTATTCAAACAGTTCTTGTAGTCTACTGGCCATTTTAAGTTGAGCAACTTAAAATTAAATTTACTAAAAATACTTACAGAAAAACTCGTAAGGAGTTTTTTTTCTTTTTTTTTTGTGAAAAAGGCATATATAATAAAATCTTGATTACTATTTAAATTACTTTATATATAAATTCTCAAATTCCGATTTTTTAAATTTAGTAGGTTTCTTTTTGATTTCAAATATACATAAAAAAATTGTTTTTTCATATTCAATAACGGAGTTCACTGAATCAGTTAATAAATTATCTGGACCTGTAATGAAATTGGTGGATACAAACAAATATTCGATAAAAATATTTGTTGAACGTAAACAGAAAGTTTTATTAACGACAAAGAAATATAATGTCAAAGGTTTTGTTTATTTGATACACGTACGCATGTTGGTGCCAGCAAAAATTGTACTGCATAGAACAACATTATGAGTATATTTATAGAAAAATATTATTTTTCTCACACAAAAATTTCATAAGTTTTTTTACTATTTTCAACATTTTTTTAAAAAATTTTACACATATGTATCTATATATAGCTCTAAAAATCTTTGTACCAAGTTTTATGTACTTATATAATTAGCGTGCACTGAACCAAAAATTTACCTAAATACTGCAAAATGGCGCGTAAACTTAAAGAAATGTAGGTTATTTACAGCCTATAAAATATTTTATTCAAATTCACTCGGAATTTCAACTTTTGTAATTTATTTAACTAAAATAAAATAAAGAAATTTCTTCATTTCTATAGGTATTTATTCAATAATACATACCTTTAGTTCAAGGGAAAAATATTATTCAGGTTCAATAAAATAAATTAATTATATATAGAAAAAATTTATTCAAATCTACAGGGTTAGATTTAAAAAAAAAAAAAATTTAGCCAAACAAACGAATTATTTATTCAAACTAACATTCTCTCAGGATGTAAATTTGAATATTTATGTCTGCTTTTGCCTTACTATTAGTTACTACTGTTTTAACAAAATTTTTACTGATTCAAAAAAATTTTGGGCTACATTTTCCAAAAATCTTTTTTGGAATGTACAAATTTATATTTTTAACAAAACCCATTGGAGTCGAATCGAATAATATTTGTTTATTTGTATAAATTTTTTCCGATTTAAAAAATAATCTTTTGATTTGAATATTTACTTTTCGTGAAGGGTTTACTAAATTTTTTTGTTAATAATACTGACGAAATTTGGTTCAGTGTGAGTTGCTGCATTTTTATCTTCGTTTAACAGGTAATAGATACAACCTCTTTTGGTTTCTCTTTATTAAATACTACTAATAATGAGGTCATTGTAGACAACCCAGTGGATATCACTGAGTACAAAGATTAATGCGGTTTTGAATCGTTCGTTGCCATTAGTATAACCTAAAAATAGGGATTCCATAGGCCAGGATTCTCGCACCAAAAAGAAAAAAACGCTTTTTGGTAAGAAAAGTAAGTGCACGGGAAATCATATTATTAAGCTTTAAAGAATATGTTTCTTAGCTCTCTTACTAATTGGTATATATTTAATCGCATCCAATATTGTTGTAAAAAAATTTTAAAATGAAAACTTGAATTTTAAATATATTTTATATTTCTTATAGCTAAATTTGTAGTTCCTTAAGTGAGCTTATTATTACAACAATCATTATTTATTACTTAATATTCCAATACTCTTCACTCTTGTATGTGTGTTCTTCAGGATAAATTTTTGTTTTATTAATTACGCAATTACTAGATATTATAAATTTAACATGCTAATGGAAATGCCGTAAACTAAAGGTATTTTTTTTTTATCTTGGACCAATACTCAGGGGATAACACCTACATATGCAGTGCGTTGTAACAGAACTGGAAAAATAGTTTATGAGGAGGAAGAAAGGGAGAGTAGTGTTTGTGAACAGTTGACTTGAACTTTCCAACGTTATAACCAGCGTTTAAAAACTGCGGCTATGTATGATTGCTTTCGCATTTGCCTCGACTTCTGATTCCAAACATGCCAGCAGTCGCAGTTAAGCTAGTTACGAAGACTTCTGCTGTCGACATGTTTGAACCGTTTTTGGTTTGACCGACTTCAACTTCAAATAAGTTCGGAAGTTAAAGTTAAAGAAAAGTTGTAGTTTTAATAAGTTCGAAAGCTAAAGTTAAAGAAGTTTTGCTTTCTTTTGATGTTTGAAGTGCGCTTTAAGTTAAAAATTTGTTGATGCTTTATTTTGGTTGGATGTTGCTCTTATAAATACTGTAAATTCTTTGGTGCATGCAAATAAATTTTATGTTTCAAAAAAAAATTATTAAAAAAGTATTAATGTTGTTCATCTTCTCGAAAGAGTTAAAAATTTTCTATATCAGAATTTATCAAATTTGTATTTGGCTTCACTAGCGATATCTTTTAAAGCGTTTCCTAGCTTAATCAGTTTCTATTCTCCATTAGTGCGATCTTTAACGCAAAAACTGCTCGTTCAAAAGTTACCTGTAATAATTTAAGTTTATAAAATTAGCAATAATAAGTGTTTTATTATTTTGAACAGGTTAATAGTTTTCAAGCTTTAATGGGCGTATATTAAGTAGTAATGTGATATTTTTTTCAAAAAATCGGCTTTTCATTCCATTTTTTTTTAAAAGGTATAAAAAGAAAGCTGCCAAAAATTTAAAAAAAAAAACTTTTTTCATAGAAAAAAAAAATTAAAATCTTTTCAGCATCTTAAAAGGTATAAATCTTACGATCTGACAACAATACTCAATTGTAAACAAAGTGAAAAGAAAATACACACACACAACTTTTCTTTAACTTCCGAACTTATTCAAAGTTGAAGTTAGTGAAACAAAAAACTGTTCAAACATGTCGACATCAGAAGTCTTCGTAGTGTATAACTTTTCGCTTTTTGTCTCTAGCTTAACTGCAACTGTTTGCATGATTGAAATCAGAAATCGAAGCAACAGTTTATGTTTGAATAGCAAAAAATTGAGAAGTCGAAGAAAAAGCACAATCTTACGACTTTTACTACTTTGACTGCAGTTTTTTAAACACTGGTTATAACAGATGGGAAACATGTCTGCAGGCAACTTATTGCACAGGCGAAGCGTGTGGCTGAAAAACGAATTCTCTCTGTAATGCGTTGTACGATTCCCTGAGCAATCGACTATAAATGGATGAACACTAGACGGTGCCCGGATGTTACGTAGGAATATGCGGGGAACTAGATCCCTAAGCTTTTCAGAGCTAAATCCATTGTAGTAATGATAGAACAGAATAGCGCACCCTAAACTGGGTCGATGCTCAACGTTTCTTCGCGATCTTCTGTACACGATCGAGTTACCCCAAAATAGACATAAGAATTGTATTCTATTCGTGGCTGGATAAAGGTGGTATAAAGGGGATCGGTTGGGGTCGAGTACATCAAACACCGTTTCGAAAAATCGTGGCACTTGAATGCTTCATTGCAGACATAAACAGTGTGGTCATTCCAGGGAATATCACACCTAATATTTTAACTGAAGAGAAACTCATTAGTTTTTTGTGGGTTGTTTTTTAAACAGTACTATATTTTCATATAATTTTAACGAAATGTTATGAATAAATTACAAACAGTAAATGTTAAACTTTTTTGAGTGTATGTATATATATATATATATATATATATATATATATATATATATATATATATATATATATATATATATATATATATATATATATATATATATATATATATATATATATATATATATATATATATATATATATATATATATATATATATATATATATATATATATATAAAATACACATATGCATAGACACATATAATCCGAAAAATAGGAGATTCTTCAAAAGTCCTATTGAAATTTCCTTTCTTATTTTTCCTCTTATTTTTAATCAAAACACTGATTTCTTCTGATAACTCACCCAATTTTGACGCTATAGTGGGGCAAATCGTGTCAAAAGTCGTCAATTAGTCACGACCTATAAGCCAAAAAAGGAAAAATATTTCGAAGTGCCAATTGTTGACGAGTCGCGCTGTACATATCTTGTATGCATCTACGTTTGTAATAAGTTTCTCTATTTATGTAACGCTAAAATCTCGATAATGATTAAAACCAAGACAAAATTTTCAATTTGACATTTCTAACTTTTTAACCTATGTTAAATTAAAAAAAGCATCTACAGTTTTACGTTTTTTATTCGAAATTTTTTGCTTTACCCGCCCTGTTTGTTTAACTATAAGAGTAAGAGTAAAATCCATTACAAAGAGTTTTGATCAATATAATTAAGGATGTGCATACAGACAATTGTTTTTATGATGGCAAATATGTGTTTATGTTATTTTGTGGTAAAAAATGGGTGTATAGATTGCTTCGGTTGGCAACCCGTAATAAATCAACCTGCATATATTTGCCCATTAGAAAACTATGTTTTTCTCAAATCGATAAAAGAAAAGATAAAGTTTGTTCCTGGGACTTGTTAACAGTAATTAAAAACAACAGTTTTTTATTGGAATCATTAGAAATTACCTTTTAGATACTGGGCCTTAATTTCTTAAAAGTACTTTAAGTAAAAGATTGTGATTGGATTAAGCAAATTTAAATTTTTTATAGATGTCGGACTGCATTTCCGATATCAATTGACTTGATATCTTGATTTGGCCAAGATAAAATCAACTGTATATTACATTGATTTGATTAAAATCTTTGAATTTATATTTCAGACACAGCACAAACAATCTAACAGAATTTTTTTCAATTTATTTAATTTTTGAACGAAAAATTAAATCAAAATATACAATAAATACTACCTGATAGTTGTCAGAGTTCTCAACGTACGTTGAAAGTTGAAAATTCTCAACTTTAATACTTTGCGTTGACGAAGAAGCACGGAATGTACAAAGCTAATGAGAATACATAAATTTCAACTTAGTTGTCAGTTGAAAAAGGCAACGTATAACGCACGACGCATTCTATGTACCCCGGTCTTAACTCTATTTTGGACACCCACTAAAAATAATACACTTTGTTCAGAAATACACATTAAATTGTTTAATATATTTATTAAGAAGAAGTCTTAAAATCATTTCAAGGGGTCAATACCCCTTCAGAATAAGAGAACAAATAAAACGCAGTGGAATTCATATGAAGTTATTGTAAAAAGACTTTTTCAACTTGGACCAATGTAATTATTTCCTACATTTATTTTATCTTTCATTTAATGAAATAAAATATTTTCTTTCTAATATATTTTCAACTTCTTGTTATTTACTTTCAGATCAATAAACCCATTAGAAAACAGTAAATGTAAGTTTCTCTACCACATAATGTCTTTAATTAAATTCTATTAACGTTTTGTTTATAATTTTTTGGCATACATTCAAATAAAAGACAGCCTATAGCACACGGAAAGTTTTTTTTTTTATTTCAATAATTATTGATAGAAGCTTGCAAACAACCAGAAATGGCTATTTCTATGCAAAACCATGCAAATACCACAAAAAAAAGCAGCACATTATTTATAATAGTTATAATCATGAAGAAAAAAAGACCCAATAACATGAATTTCACTTTGACTAATTGTATTTAATTAAACTCTCAAGCGTGCTCAAAATACCACAGACTTTTTTCTTTATTGTAATAATGAAATCGTAAAGAAATTATAAATTAGAAATGTATGCAAAAGAAGCTCGTGCAAAGTGACATTGAGGACGTAGACTAGGAAAAAATAACAACAAAAGCTGAATGAGTTGCAATATTTACATATTTATTTCAAAAATGTCTAGAATAAAGTGCAACAATTTAAATTGCTATAGAGATATTCGTACACGTGAAAGCCTCAAGGTAAATTACATTGACAAGACATAAGAAATAGGTATAAAATTAAATGAAAATTGTGTACAGAATGAAACTTAACAAAAGCTGAAGAGAAAGTGTCAAATCATCTACAACCTAGACATTTTATTAACAATTAAAAAAAAAACTTTCCTCAAAAACGAAAAAAAATTATAGTTCTAAAAAGTGGATGAATTACAAACACACGTTTTCAAGACACTTTATTTTACAAATGTCGTCTGAAGACACACAAACAAATTTTAAAACACTCGTAATTGCTTTTAAAAAGCATGACAAAAAATATGACAAAGTAGAATAAAGAAAACGGTTTTAAAAGGGAAATTTTATGTTACTAAACATAACGAAATTAAACGCATTCTGGATTTGAAATTACAAATTGTAGGTTAGTTTTTTTAATGAATGTAATTTATCAAATGAAAGTGTAAATGTTTAGTTTAAACATTTTCTGTTTGCTACAAAAAAAGAATTAAAGAAAAACCAGTTTCTTGATGTTAGAAAAGAGTTCCTACATTTTTTAGTTAAAATTGAAAGTGGTTTGCAAAAATTTGTTAACCAATTAGCTTAAGCCCGTGACTATGTTCGTGAAGAATTATTATTATTTCGCAAGCTGTTTTGAGAGCCTAAACTGAAATTGTAAAGAAATCCATATAAACAAAGCCTTAGGGCTAAAATCGTCCAACAATATATCATATAAATTCTGAAAAGCTATAATTCTGCCTTTAGGTTTGAAAGAACATGGCTGCTTATGTTTTTATTCAATTGTTATTAAACGCTTACATATTCATAATTTTTATGATCCAAAGTTCAGTATGGACTAGAAGTCGGCATATACATCGCCGAGTAAAAAATGACAAGATTTGACTACTATGTATTTAAAAGTTTTCTTTTTTCCAAATATCTGATATCAGAGGTATACATATGTAGTCACATGCAGAATATGCGAATGCACAAATCGAAGACACTTTACTTTTTTTTTTAATCACAACGATATTTAGGTAGGCAGGCCGCTGGATACCCTGGAATATTTTAGGTTGTCCACCTCACTTGGGTCCAGTAAGTCGTTCCCTTTGTGATAACAAAGATATTTAGTTTGTGATGATCTCAAACAGATGACAATAAATTAAGGTCTACATAAAAATCCAATCTTTTTAAGGATTTGTTTCCACAAAATATTTTGACGACTTTTCCTGACTTTGTTGTTTTCCTGAGCTCTTTCTCTGCTCTTCCCTTTAGTTTATTTCACATTAAAAAAAAAATCTATTGTAGTTTTTGTATGATTTTGAATTAATTTTAATAAAATGTAATGTATGTAAACAAACACCCAATATTTCATGTTCAATTATATATAATAAATGTTAGAAAGAGGATTTATGATTGGTGAAATTGAGACCGCAGCTGATTAATTTTTTATGCTTGCATTTCAGAGTAAAATTTTGACATATAATATTGCGCAATAAATAAGCATCTTTACCAGAAGCTATCACTAGTTAAAATTTTGCTCACACGCTACATAAATTGCTCTTTAAATAACATATGTTATCGGGAAATATGCCCGTGTTCCTGGTATCTACTATAGATTATTAACACAAGAGTTATAATTCAATATATTTTAAACTTTATTTCAAATTTGGTTTTTTTCATGAATTTTACTCATATGGTAAAAAGTCTGTTTGGTGTGGGCGCCAAGAACAGTTTTTATTTTTAATCTGCAAAAAATTGCCGTTTTACCTTTTATATGGATTTTTACACAGCAGAATCGACTGGTAATGTTGAAATATAATATAAGAATACGACAACCAAATACAATTTTGGCGCAAATAATAAATATGTATATACAAAGTGAAGTTGTATTTAGTTGTGTTTGTAATAAACACGTAAAGTTTACAACTGTTATACACAGGTGGTGGCGATAATAACATATAACTTAATTTTTTGTTACTCTCTACCAACAAACACGTGCAATGCTTTTTGGTATTGTATTACTTGTAACACCACCAATGTGTTTTTTATTTTGTCACGACACTCGTTATGATTTTTTCATTAATATCGATGAGTGATTTTGGCGGTAAAACAAACTATTATACCTTCCTGGCTGACAACCGGTATTTGAGCAGAATTAATTTATTATAAATTTTAATGGATGAGCATATTTATTTACTTAGTGCGATTTTAAAATGGCTACATTTTGATTCACCAAAGCTGCAGCCATTTGTCTAACAGAAAAGTATGATTTCGTGCAGCCAATTTATGGTTTTCATGGACGATTAAGAAAGCTGTACTATTTGCAAAAGTTGATGTGAAAGTTTTCCAGCTTTTTGGCATATCAGTAGCATAGATTAAATACAGTCTATAATGCTATCTCGGTGAGCTCCAGTTACGATTGGTTGAGCAGGACTCATGAGTTCATCTTCTGTAATAATAACTTTGTGGCCAAATTACTAGCTTTCCAGAAACTTGTGAGTGTTTGCAGGTAAATTTAACTTTATTTTATACATTAAACAATTGTGAAACACTTCCTCAAAAGCTTGGAAAACACCAGCAAATAGAGCTTAGTAATGTTTGTTATCTTCAAGTCCCTTACTTGTATCATTTACTCAGATTGTGAGTTTGTTGTACGATATGGAATTGTGTTTAGCCATAAAGCAGAATTGGTAATTAGGGATTTAAACTGCATCATTCCATATTGGTGTCAACTTCGCCATTACAAATTCCCCAAAAGTTTTGTAATTGTTAGCAGTAGACTGGCCTACATGAATCTACGTTTTTTTTGGATTCTTCTCTGGCTTAGGTATCATAGTAATTACCGATACCTTACTTTGTAGCATAGTACTCAAGCCGTAAAATAGCGTTAAAGGAATAATTCTTTTCGCCACTCAAGCATATTGTTAGTAATTTTTTTTTATCTTGGACCAGTACTCAGGGGATGACCCCTACATATGCAGTGCATTGTGCTGTAACTAGGAAATTAGGTTATAATGAGGTAGGAAAGAAGAAGTAGTGTTCGTGGAGGTTTAACTTAAACAATCACAACAGGAAAGACTAAAACAAACTCTATTGCAGCATTTAAAATGTTTGAATTAAATTAGTTAAACTGATCAGTGCCCAGTGTATATACCTTCGACACTGCTCAGATTAGCAAAATTTAGACCTGAGTCATTGCCATTCCCTTCTAACTCTCCTTTTTTGTGACAGAAGTTGTTTAATTTCTAAAAAATAGGTTTTGCTATGCATACGACACGATTACTAGTAGTATGTTTCACGATTTACTTAAGGCTAATGCTAAACTGCTAGTTACCATATTTTCTGTAAAACACTCAAATATTTTTTACATATTAGCTAACATAGTTTTGCGGCCAAATCACTAAATATCTAGCAGACATGATTGGGGTCTGGTAAATATATGTAAATATTAGTAGGTGAGTGATGCGACGCCAAATCTAATGCAGATTTCACTTGCAGCCATTCCAAAGGGCTGTTTTTCACAATTCTAAAATCTATAACATCTGGAACTCTTTGCCTGTATGGCGTTCAATAAGTGGGGTATGCGCATGCGACTATATCTGAGGAAATAGTGTCAAAATGTACTCGTTTTTTTGGGGATATTATATAAAAAAATATTTTTAACTCTATCCAGTCAGCTGCTAAACATCAAGGTCCAAGTGAACTGAAAAAATTTGAAAATTGGTTTCCTGCGACTAAGAATAAACCGATGAAATAAAAAATTCGTCATGAAAGTGATCAATAATTGATTCGGCAAATAATGCTTAATTCTGGTTTTTAACAGAATTGCAGAGCCTTCACAAAATTTCCCACGTAGATATTTAGTATCATATACATTGTTACCAGAAATGCAGATTTATCTTCATTTTGCAGATTTTTCCTTTCTAAAAACACTAAATGAAGATATGAAGATTTTTGGACTAAAAACGCAGATTTAAAAACTTTTTTTTTGCTTTTTCCCTTATATTTCTATTACCATTTGTTTATGTTATAAAATGGAATAACATCTTGCACAGATTTTTGAATGTTATGTAATAAAATTAAGCGAAATTTTAAAAAAATTTTAAGGGTTGAAAGCTACCTGCAATTGATTGTTTTTGGACGCGAAGTTCAAAAAGTTACTTTGTTAAAACAACTTTGGCAAGCTTCTAGAAAGTAATATGATAATTTATAGTCTTTTTTTTATAATATTCTTTTAAAGTTTACGACGATTTTTAAGTCGTTTGCCTTTTTTCATCCTTTTGCTAATATCGATGTCAGTCAAATGAAAATAACTGCAAACTAATACAATTAATTAGTTGAGGCTAGCAACCAGTGAGAGCGAGACGAAAACTCTAGAAGGCCAAACAACGTCGACAAGCCTGACGGCACTTAAGAAATTATTACGATAACGCGAGTACCGTTCTCCAGCACAGAGCTAAAATAAAACCAGCTAATTCTGACAATTTTCAGATTCTAACGTTCATTCATTCATTCACATTCATCAGCAAATGTAGATCTACAGCTAGGTAAATTTTAACGACACAGAAGTCCGAATATTCTTGTACATCGGTATACGTGTTTAGGCATTAAATAATTTTTAGAACGTGCATATATGTTTGTTTTCCTATTAAATCTATTTGCATTTTAATATTCTGAAATGCATAATTTCTTTCAATATGTTGTTAATATTTTTAAAATGATTTATTAATAAAAAGGGCATATTAATAAGCGTTTGAAGATTTTTTGAAGATTTGGAAAATAAAGTGCAGATTTTGCAGATTTTTTCATGAGAAATTCTCGAGTTTTGCAGATTTTACCTCATTAAATTCTGGCAACCCTGATCATATAGAATACAGCCATAAATTATACATGGTCTGATCAAAAAATAACCATTATTTCCAAATTTCGCGAGTTACGTATGTTCGATCTTCGCATTTTTTCTGTTATGTTGGTGCACATGTCTGTTGTATATGTTGGCAATATCAACCATTTCAGATTGTCAGTTTGTTTTTGACAGATAGAAAAGTTAGTTGTGTTTTGGTGTGCACTTCGACTTTTAACAAAATTTACCAAATTTTGAGCAACAACAACGCCGCATGGACATCGCTCAGGAGCTGTTGAACATCGTCAACGACGAACCAGATTTTCTCAAAAACGTCATAACTGGTGACGAATCATGGGTGTATGGCTATGACATTGAAATCAAAGCCCAATCATCCCAATTGAAGTGGCCAGAAGAGCCAATACCGAAAAAAGCACGTCAAATTCGGTCAAATGTAAAGGCTTTATTCACTGTTTTCTTTGAATGCATGGGCGTGGTGCATCATGAATTCTTGCCACAAGGTGGTACGGGCAATAAGGAATACTACCCTGAAGTTATGCGCCATTTGCGCGAAGTAATTCGTTAGAAACGCACAGAATTGTGGAAAAAACCATAATGGGTTTTGCGCTATGATAACGCACCAGCTCACACATCGATGCTTGTGCGTGAGATTTTTTAAAAAAACTAATCCGGACTTGGCCGCCGCTGACGTTTTTCTCTGCCCACAAGACACCGATGAAAGAAAAGCGTTTTGCTACGATTGAGGAGATAAAAGAGAAATCGAAACAGGAGCTGTTGGTGATACCAAAAAGCACGTTTCAGAAGTGTTTAGAGGATTGGAAAAAACGTTTGCATAAGTGTACTATATCTGAATGGGATTATTTTGAAGGGAACAAGATAGTTATTGATGAATAAATAAATACTTTTTGATAAAATTTTTTTTTTATCAGCCCCCGTATATATTAATTACAGATTAATAGATTTTCAACGTGAAGTGAGTTGAAACATTCATTATTATATCGATTTGCTCTTCCCTGATTTTTGCGCTAGCGATTGACTTTCACGTAAATTAGTGAAAAAATGAAATGAAAGCAATAAATTTGAACCCTATTATTTTTGAAGAAAATGCAGCTTTGCAAATATGTTGACAGCAACATGATTTTTAAGCTACAGATGATTCTTTATCGTGGTACAAATTTCTGCAGCTTAATAATTGAATCAATTGGAACCTTTCCACCTTTTAATATATTCTGACATAAAATTTTCCTACATGGTAAATACGAGAGATCAATATTAAGTGCGTCATTGGATCGATTGGGTAGAGCCTTCACTTACATACAAACTCCTTTATCTTAGACATGATATAGTTTTAGCTACAAGTTTGAAGAGATCTGATTGAAAGATTGACAATGAACACTAACTGCTGTTAGAAGTTTACGAAACCCATCTATAAAGAACATTTCTATATTGAATGGCTAAAAGATATTATTATGACACCATGCAAATGTAATCAGTAGAAAAAAACTATTAAAAAACAAAACAAATTATCATCGGCCAAATAAAATATATATACAAGATTCTATATGAAATGGCCTCTTTCCTAAGTTGCTAATTTATTTGTGTTTGAAATTACCTTTTTTATTTAGATTTTTTTTTTTTTTTTTATTTATTGCCTTTAGCTTTTCATTTTATCAGCTAACTATTACCTCAAGAATAATTTTCGAATTCCAGTAAAAAATCTTCAAACCAACTTTATGTGGCCATAATTAAAGACCGACTATTGCTGCAAGTGGGTTCAAATGTTAATGTACTAATATATTTACTGTTAAAATCTCTACACATTAAAGCAGATCAGCAACAAACTATAAGAGAAAGAAAATAAATAATTGATGAAAGAAAATATTCAATCAACAACAAAATCATACACACTTCTTTCTTTTCATACATTAAGCCGACAATGAGTTCTATGAAATTCTAACGTTTTGTATTCACAAACAATCAATTTGAAAAAAAAAACTATTACAATTTCTGCATCTCTAAAATTACAAAATAAACTAGATTTTGAAATTACATCAAACTAAAATACAAATAATAAACACAAAGAGAGAAAACGAACAAGTTCTACGTGATGTGGAAAATGTTAAATAATAATAATAATACTGACAACACAATAATGAAAAACATGAAAAAAAGACGCAGGAAAATATAAATTTTTCAATTAAAAACATTTGTATTATATCAGAGCAAACTGATGAATTATGCGCGTACGTATTTGTATGTGTGTATGACAGCATTCGTGTTAATAAATTTCTATAATTTACAAATCAATTTGATTTTTAAAAGAGCAATGACTTTAATAAATGAATTTAATAAATTGTTATAAAGAAGAGAAAAAAACATGAAACACAAATCCAGTTTGTATTTTAAGTCTTTTTTTTTTATAACAAATGTATCCAATTGTTTCTTAATTCATTATAAAATCATAAAATTTTCTTTTTGAAACTGGTTTATCTAATGTTATATTTCAAAAATTTTTTTCTTTTATTGACCAATTTAGCACCTTAAACTTAAAATTAACCACAACTATGCAATTCTTTTGTGCTGCTCATTTCTAAATTTCTTTCGCAAGAAAGCTTAACATTTTTTTTTCTAAAGCAACTTGGAAAATATTTCAAATGCATTAATATCAATTTGAGCCAAACAAAAAATAATATTGAATGAAAAAAGCGGCAAAACAACGGATACAATTGTTTAAAGCAGGTCATCATCGCATAAAACCACCAACTCTATATACCGTAACACTCGTCTAGCGGTGTAAAGCTTTGCAAAATAGAAAAAAGCAAAAAAAAAGTGCATACCATGCAGTCAACTTTAAATACAAGTTTTAAAATTATATTCCGTGGCCTTAAAAAATATCTATGTATATTTGTGTATGTAGGAATGTTTGCAAGAAGCAAAGAAAAAATTTATAAGAGAAGAAAAATGTGCAAGTGAATTGCTGATATACATGGGCTACTTCTTAGAGGTGTTCTATTCATATTACCATACTGACCGTTTATGAAAAAGTCTCTTGCAAAATTTAACCCACTAAATTGAATCGGAAAATAGTGTTTAGCAATTTGTTGCCAGAAATAATTGAAGCAAAAGTAATGTTGGCATTCCAGTAACAACATCAACAAATGAACACTGCAGTTGGTGCACAACAAAAAAAAAAAAAAAAAAACAAATAAAAAGTAAGTGATTTTAATATTGTGAACTTGTTAAAAGGGTTAAATTTTTTACAATCATGTTTATGGTAGAAAATTAAAAAGATTGTATAGAATTTTCAAAAATGGTAATCTCACTCTAAAACCAATCCAGCAACAAGTGTGTTTCCACGCCAACATGTCCATTTATATTGAAAAAAGAAAAACCAAGAGAAACCCTGATGTTGGTGTTCACAATCTTTATTAGCAGCTTGTGTATGACATTGTGTCTTTTGGCGGTCGCAACATTCGTGTGTCTATTTTGTGATAAATTAGCTTGTATAGTATTTGCCATTAGGTATTTGGGTTGTAGTAAAATGTTTCTTTTTGTTCGCTTTTTATGACCACTGATTATTACAATTTTCTATTTAAATAGAAACTTTAGCTAAGTGCATAAAAAATTGAACATATAAAACTATGTGCATCTAGTTTAATTAACAGTTCCTATGAAAGGCAGTGTAAAACCAAAAAAAAAAAATGTTTAGATAAGTTTAACCAAAGTTTTTTTTGGGGATGGGGATGCGAGAGAATTCGAGTGAGACTCAAGTCTGTTAATGTACCATTATCGCGTATTTTGGAAATTCATCTTTCACTAAGGGTACACCTAGATCTTTGTGAATTCGAGAGTTTTTATATACCCATAGAGCTGCAGTGCAGATTCTCAGTGTTGAATACAGAGGTGGTACCCCAAAATTGAATTCCATAGCTCCATATTGGCTTTAGGATTGCGTTGTACAACAAAAGTTTACAATCTAACTTCAAGGTAGAATTTCTGCCGATGAGCCAATTTAGTTACACCACTTTTAACCTCACCTGAGTGACTTAGCGTTAAAGTGAGATTTCCACGTGAGCCTACGATGGAGATGCATACCAAGGTATTTAACTTCACTGTGTTACGGAACAATATGGTTGTTGATTTTAATAGCCGAACAGGTTTTTCTACGTACTGTGAATGTAACATGGGTACATTTTTGTTCATTTACTTTGATTTTCTAACGTTCACAGCCATTTCTCCAATATAAGAATATGTTCTTGCAAATTTCGTGATTTAATTTATAGTCTTCATGGACATTGATGAATGCTGTATCATCTGCAAACGTTGAAGTGTGTATTTTGCAGCTCGGTGGCATGTCTGGAGCATAAATCAAATATATAGTTGTACCCAATATGCTACCCTGGGGAACTCCAGCTTCGATTGGCTGAGCCGAGCTTTTGAAATCACCTTCCTAAACGACGAATTTCCGGTCATATAATTAGCTCTCTAACAGCTTTATTTTATCGTGCCACACTTTGTCAAAAGCTTTGAAAACGTCAGTGAATAGAGCTGAGCAATATTTTTTTTTAACTTCGAACACGTTTCTGATAACATTCACCAGCCACTGTAATTATTCTATGGTGCTATAGTTAGCCCTAAAACCGAATTGATGCTTAGGAATACATCCTACTTCATTCAAGACTGGAGTCAACTTCGTCGTTAGCAATTTCTCGAACAGTTTTGAAATCGTTGGCAATAGACTTATTGGCCTATATGACTCAACTTTTGTAGGATCCTTTTCGGGTTTGGGTATCATAGTAATGACAGGCATCTTCCACTCAGTAAGAAAATACTCAAAACGTAAAATAGCATTAAAAATAAAAAAGGCGATTCTTTTAGCTACTCGGGGTAACTGCACAAGCATTTTGTTGGTAATTTTATAAACACCTGGAGCTTTTCTGGGGCTTAAGTTACTAATAGCACTCTCGAAATCTTGAAAACGAAGTCTAAAAGATACGGTAGGTCCCCAGTTGGAGTACGCAAGGGTAGCCAGCTCTGACGGGTCTTTTTAATCCTCTTGCTCCTTTCCACACAGAATAATCGGATTGCGGACTACCATCGAGGCTTTCCAAATAAGTTATGAAGGAAGCCATTCTTTGGACTTCAAGCAAATTTCTTATGCATTCTCGAAACCTAGCTTTAAGCTGAAGAGACTTGCGAAGTTGACATTCTCTTCTGATTCTTCTTTTTTCTGATATAAGGTGTTCGCTATTCATATTTCTAAAATTAACGTGTTTTCATTAATTGACCCATCAATATACTCTGGAGTTCCCAGAGATATATTATCTGTACAATAACAGTACTTAAATATTTTTTTATATTTTAGCCAATTCACTCTAAATTGGAATACACCTATGTCGTTAAATGGAAATCTCCTGCGGGAAACAAATAGAGAAAATAGTAGGTGAGTGGTAGGAGGAAAAGTCCAGCGGACAATTTTTTTTCTTTTTTTGATTCAATATGAGATAAATGTACATAGAGAATGGCTCGGTGGCTGAGTGGAGTGGTTAACGCGGCAATTCATACTACGTCATGACCTGAGCGCAAATCCGAATGGGTGCTGATGAGTAGTGTAGCTAGTTGTCCGCCAGCTAAAGATTTGATTATTATTTTTCTAGTCTTCTTCAATCACAAATTATTGATCACAGCAAATTTTTCGTCTTAAGAAAAACTTCAGAAAGGAAAAATTTGAACTAAAATTCGATGTACAAAAATCAAAAAAAAAAAATTGTTTATGATTGCGCTAGCGGTTTTGTCCAAAATGGTGCTAGCGGTTTCGACCCAAACATTAATTTAAAAATTTTGTATCCAATTAAGTCCGATTCATTGACATTTGAAACATATATTGTGCAACTAAAACAAAAAAACCCGTATATTCTTTCCCTTAATATGCGTACACGTAAAGCCATGTCATGGAGCTCAAATCTGTTTCGAAATCGAATTAAATCCGTTTTTGATTCTTCAGAAGACCAAAAGCAATTTTTCGAAATGAAATCATTTTAAGTTCTAATTATTGGATGAGATTAATATTTTCTGTTAAAATGGTTTCATTCCACTAAACTTTTTAGTTTGTCATTTTCTAAAGAACAAAAAATGAATGAATATTACGAAATGGTTAGGTTATTTTTAACTGGCTACCAGCCATTGAAAAGCCAGCCCACTTGAATCCATTTTTGTCTCTATATTGCCTGAGTGTGATATGTATTTCAGCATACCTACATATCACTGGTTCAGAAACAACCCGAGGATCGGATAAAGGAGTCCAATCTAATTACTTGACATTCCGATACCTCCGTCAAATCATGAAGAATCGGTCTGCTTAGATACAAAACCCTTGAATAAGACAACTTCCTCCTCGTCTCTGCAACTTCTACAGAAGTCATTAAATGGAAGATTTAACTTCCTCTACTGCGTCCTTATATGGCAATGTCCCGTCTGGACCGCTGCAACTGAACGCAAGCTCCGCCGGGCCTAAAAATGATAGTCCTTCTGTTATCATATCTGGGCCATGACAGCCTTGATATTCGACAGGTACCCTCTTGAGCAGTCTCAAACAGTTGACGCTGTACTTGTTTGTTACAGCTCCTATGTTGTAAAAGGACACCGGCCTTTGTCACTTCGGCTGCTACAACATATCTGAGCACTTCACTTTGCTTTCGTACCCAGAAAAGCTCCAGGTTGGAATGTCTCGCTATCTAATTTAGAGCACCCCGGGGAACACGTTTTGCCTTGGCGTATTCCTAACTTAGGCACTCTGTTTTTCGGTGAAAAGAGGGGAAGAGGTCCCTCGTTTGGTGCGGCAAACAAAACTCTAGGAAGCCACATGACTTATGTTGTGTTGGCTTCCGAAACCCTTACCAAGGGTATAAATTGGCAGAACGGGGATCAGCATGGCCCGCGGGAAGTTCTGCTTGCGGTTCGAGCCGGGCTGATCATGGCTGAAACGTTCTGGCTGTGGTTGAAACCTAAAACGCAGGAAGGGAGTGTTAGTATCCTTGAAATTTGTTTGGTGATGGCTTTTTTCGAGGGCTAACAATCTCCCGAGGATCTGTTGCCTATACAACAGATACGTGTACTGTAAGGAACCAGTGGTGATGGTTGACGGGTGAGTTGGTTTAAGGGATGATGCTCTTAGTGGGCTTCGGCCTACCAACTCATTAAGCCTTGTCCTCCATTGATTGCTGGGAAATTGCGTACATGAGGGATTAGAAAGCCCGAACTTCTCAACAAGAAGTTGTTCATATGACCGCAATCATATGACAAGAATTGCTACCTGTGTGAGCCTAGCAAACCACACGGGGGCGGTGGTGAATCGTGAAAAATTCACTCCGTGGAATCGGTCCACCATCAGGTTAGGCCGTCAAGGCAGGTACTGATGTAAATAATTTTCACAGTTATCTCATTTAGAGATATCTGGCATTATGACATGGTTGATAATATTAATTTAATATGAGAAAATTTTGACAAATTAAAGCAATTCGCTAAAATTACAATTAGGTCGTTCCAAATGATTTTGTGCTCAAGAAGGTAGCAATTTGAGAAGACACAAATTACTTAATAGATATTAGTATTCCTATGTTATATTAGGGGAAATGAAATAAAAATTTTGATGTACTTTTTATTTTAAATTTTCTCATGTTCCTATCGGAAATTTTAGTCACTGTAATGACAAATAACAGCATTAATTACATGCATGTGGCATGCGCATTAAAGCGAATTGTGTACGATAATACATGCATATGTTGTTTATATCTAAAAACTATTACTTTACAAAGTTCAGAATGCTGTGCCTTACTCATATATAGCAAATTGTCACCCATGTAAGCCAAATGCGAATGGTGGCGCGCGATTAACAAATTCAGATTAGCTAGGAGCTGGTGTTAATCTACTCTATTACTGATAAAAAATCTCATAAGACCTTATGAAACTTTTTAAAACCATAACTTCCTTTTTTCATATTTAAATTATCTTGAAGAAAAGAAAGCTTTTTATTATACAAGTACACTTTACTTCCCGCGAATAAAGCACACAGTAAAGATTTTTCTCATGCTGAAATTTGCTATTATTTGTGATTCCGTTATATTTTTATATTTGGTTTATAAAAAAAATGAACAACAGACAAAATAATTTTATAGAGGTAAACTTAAAGGCCCCAAGCATTTTAGACAATCAAGTTCTCGATATAACAAAAGAACAAGTGTACGAATTAAATAATAAAGCAAAAGTAAAAATTATGTCATTTTTAACGATGTTATGATACATCAAGCAATCACCAAGTCTATACAAAAAAATATAATAAATAGATAAATAAAAAAACTCAAAAGAAGATATAAAAAGTACAACTTGTACTTTAACAACAGTAATATGAGTATTAAATAACCAACAGGAACAAATCATTAAAGTAATACATAAGAAAAAAATAAAAACTTTAAATGGGAATAATTTATAATATGGCTTTATGATACGTCTTTATTAAAGTTATATTTAGGTTAATTTAAATGAATTGAATGCTTAAAAACTGTTGAAAAATATGTGCTTTTTATGCCACACAAAATCAAACGTAATTGTTATATAGAAATTGCAGTAATGATAATAATATGTTAATGAAAACAGAACAATGGCCATTTATTAAGAGATCTTATTAAAACCAAAAAAAAAAAAAAATAAAAAATGAAATTAAAAAAAAGAAAGAGAAAAAGAAACTTTTAAATATTTTAAATAGGAATTAAAGCTTCATTTAATTTGTAGGTTAACAGGCAATGGTTTCGGTGGTATAAACAAATTCTGTAAAGCCACTCATTAATTACTTGAGCAGTAAACTGTATATGATGAATTAGCGATTCAAATAAAGGCCAAATAAATGTGAAATTTGTAAATAAAAACCACTAAAAAGGGGGATATATGTATATAAAAATATACACATATTTACTAAACATAATATGCTTAGAATTATGGCACAATTTTATTTTATTACTTTTATTTATTTTTTTATTTAATTTATTTATGATAACGATTAAAGCCTACCACAACAAGATGAATATCTTAAAAATGAAAGTGTTAGTAAATATATCAGAAATGTATTCAAAAACAGGTTTATTTTAATTTAATTAAAATTAAATAAAATGCACTGTACCACTATGCACTCTCTTTTAAAGACGTCTACAGTGTCGAAGTATTGATTATTGTTTGGTAACGAAAAAAAAAATGACTTATACCTCAGTGAAAAAAGTCACGTATCTCAGCTGAAGAGTCTTCCTTCCACGGCCTGACCTGTAAATTTAATTCTAACGCACAAATAATTGGTCTACTCAAAGTTGATAATCCTACTCAAAATCAGTAAACATTTAACTTTCAATAGATTCCCAAACTCAATTTGAAATATCTGCAAGAAAACACTGAAATATGATCATCACACCCATATAAGAAAAATGTATCATGCTATATTCTAAGTTTTGGCTGATCATCGCTATTACAGTTAGCGTTAATTTCACAGCAATATAAAAGAACGGGAATTCGTAAGTTGCATACGTATCTGGCATACGTCTAAAATGGCCCACAAATTGTACATCATATATTTTCTTTCCACTGTCACAGTTATATTACCCAACCATGATATCCAAATATTAACAACGCCCTGTTTAGATGCCGATTTCATGAGTTTGAATCTTCTTTTAAGTTACACTTCTGGTACGTCAAGTACTATATTTGGTTTTGATATTTAAATACATTCAGATTTTTTAAATTTGAGAGACAGCAAACGCTGTACAATTCATATATGATTCAATATGAGATGAATATAGATAGAGAAAAATTCAATGGCTCGGTGGCTGGGTGGTGAAGACAGCAGCTCATGATACGTCATGACCCGAGTTCAAATCCGAACGGGTGCTGATGAGTAGTGTAGCGACTATGAAACAGCTAGTTGTCCCCCAGCTAAAGATTTGATTATTATTTTTCTTGTCTTCTTCAACCAAAAATTATTGGTCACAACAAGTTTGTATTGTAAAAAATCCTTCTTAAGAAAAACTTAAGGAAGGAAAAACTTGAACTAAAACCGCGATGTACAAATGTACAAAAAATCTAATGTAAAAATTTATAAAAAAGTTCAACAAAAATTAACATTCAGATTTTGTTGGGATAATACAAAGATCATTGACAGAAGCCCAGATAGTAATTCTGTTCAAGTCAGCGTGGTATATAAACAATTCCTCAAATCGTCACATAAAGTGGTTGAATAAAGTTTCACATCATCTGCATACAAATTAATACCACAAATCGGAAATATATCTGGCAAATTATTAATATATATGTAGAATAAAATAGGTTCCAAGAAAGTCCCTTGGGGAACTCTCCTTTCTACCCTTAGTGCATCAGAAATATTGTTACTCATATGAGCGATCTATTCAAAAGATTGAAAATGAACAAGAGTTCATGCAGTATTTGTAAATCGAAATAGGTTCTGGAGTTTTATTAATAAAATATCATGAACTACTGTAGCAAATGCTTTAGATGATCCCAGAACACCAATATAATCACTAAATGTTTATCGAAATTAGCTCTTTCACGTTGACGAGATCTGTAGTACCACACTCAAAAAAGAGTTAACTAAATTTAAGTAAATTTAACTTAACTTGAAGAAATTCGGGAATGATTTGGCTCCAAAGAAAACGTGACTTAAATCAAGTATGCTATTTTCATAAAAATTAGTAAAAAAAATATTGTTCAAAAACTAAAAATAAATAATTATTTACTAGAAAATAGTTAAAAGTAAACTATTTTCTTATCAATAATTCCTACATATAAGTAAACTTGGTTCTACCATTAATTATTGTCTTTCTCAAACCAAGTGAATTTTCCTTAATTTTAAGTACAGAATTTGCGAATGTTTTTCTGTTATTAAGTTAACTTCTCCAAGTTTTGAGTATGCAGTGGACTATATTCAAAGATTAAAATTGAGAAATTGAACTTGGTTATAAAAAGTTTTTACTTGTATCAAGTTAATTATTATTAAGAAATTATGTATTTTTATTATGAATTTCTTTCGCTTAAGTCTAGAGCTTACTTAGCATATTTACAATAAGTATTAAAACTTGAAATAAAAAGCTATTTTCATATCTAGATGTAGATTGTTTATTGCATTTTTATTTTTTTTAATTTCATTATGAAAAAATGCAAATTCAAATATAAATTAATACACAAAATAACGATTATGGGGCCTCTCTTCCATTTTGCCAATAAATTATGTTGTTATTTGATATATTCTTCATTTAAGGGCTCAAATTTATATTAAGATAGTTTTTGCTCGTCATTTAATTTCAGCTAAATGGAATAAAATTATATATTTGACATCATATGCATGTATGTAAGTTATGAACTATGTTGACTATGTTAAGAAAAAGTACGACTATTATAACAAAAATGTAAAATTTTTAGCAAATTATTTGAATTATCTATGAATGTTCTATGTTTTAGTTATTTTTTGTTTTACTACATACTATATGAACGTATGTACATCATACTTTGACCATTTTTCACAGAATTTGTAATACTCGTATATGTATGTATATTTTACAAGTTTAAAAAATAAGACTATGTACTTAGGATAACCTACAGACAAATAACTTAGGGTCAATAAACAGCCTTATTTTGGTCAGTTATTTACTATCGTATATTTACCAGTCACATGTGTGACCTTGGCTCATTGAAATAAGTGAAAAACATTCAGGTCTCGAAGGTAACTTTTTTCGACAGACTTAACTGTAGAAGAAATATCCCATAACCTTAAATGCGAATTCACTTACCCTCATGCGAGATTATAAATGGGGATTGATAAGAGCAATTGTACCATGACCTGCGTCTACAATCCTTTAAACCAATAACTCAATGGCGTTGTATAAATTCCGAACCTTACAGTAAACTGAACCAATTAAAAGCAATCCACTATTATTCCCTGAAGCTCAAATGTAATATTTTTTAAACTTGTAAAAACATATATTTTTTATAAGTCAATATATTGTGTTTTTGTATGTAGAGTATGTAGGCAAAATTTTGTTGAATGAACGAAAATTTTGATGAAAGAATAGTAACGCATATTAAGCGAAACAACACATACAAATATTAAAATTAACATCATGAAAAAATGTTAGTTTGAATAAAACCTTCATTTATTCGACTAAATTTTGTTAATGAAATTCCTCTTATAGACTTGAAACCCCATTTTTTGAGTTCAACTAATTTATTTCATTAAACCTTAATAATATTTTTCCATTTAACTGAAAGTATGTATTTTTGTAGAAATTAAAATATATCTTTAAATTTCACACATATCGTTGGTCTAACATTTTCCCTGAATTGAGCTTTTTTAGGGATTCTACTACGTTTCACACAAATACACAGTGTCACGAAGATTTAACTAAACAATTTCATACATATCGCTTTTACAAGCAATTGAGCAAAAATGTTACTTTTAGATGTAGCTAGGTACATGGAAACTCCAATACGATTTTTCCTTGTCCTGTAAAATTGCAACCATGTTTGTTAGGGCCTTTCTACACGAGACCAACGATATGTAGGTTGTAACAAACCAACATTTCTTCACGTTTACACTTCATTTTGCAATATTTAGGTAAGTTTTTGGTTTAGTGTAGGAAAAAATAAAATTATTTTATATCAAATGAAGATTTACCTTTATAATTATAACAAACATTTATTAATTATATATCTTACAAGATATTTGCTTTAAATTTTTTTTTTAATTTTTTCACTAACATGCGCGTATAAATATCATGTACGTCCACTTTTGAAAATGTTTTTACTTTGTATGAAAATAAAAAATATTTGTTGGTTTTAATAGAAATGAAATTCACTGCCTACTATACCAATATAAAAATAAATATTTTGATTTCAAATAAACATTTCTTAAATTTTAGAATTATTTTCATTACTTTGAAGAAATTTTGTTCATAAAACCAAGAATTAGACATACTTATTTTAAGTTAATAACTAAAGTTGAACTAGATTTTACGAAGATTTTACTAAATTTTATATTTTTCATACAAAACTAGAATTACTTAATTTAAATCTAAAATATATTAACTATTATGAAGTTTTTACTATATGCAAGTAAATTTATTGTAGTTTTAAAAAATTATGTACTTTATGTAAGTGAGGATATATAAGTAAAATTGGGTAATATTTTCAAGTTGGGGTTTGAGTTTAGATGAACTTCGTGCATACTTCCGAGAAGTACTGTTTCTTTGTTTTAAGTAAATTTAAACTAAATTCAAGAAAATTTCATGAACTAAAACTGAGTTCACGTCTACCTAAAATTTAGTTCATACTTTTTTTTGAGTGCACTTCTAGCTTTTCTAAAGCCCGATTGCCGATCAGAAAGTTACAATTGGAATGATGGTTGATATATTTAGCGAAAAAAAAAATGAATTTATTGCAAATTTAATTACTAATAGATAAAGAAAAATGTATTATTAAACCCATTTCCGATTCATTTAAAGAAATTATGATTAAATCCATAAATCAAAAATATTTGTCCCAGTTTAATATAAAACAATTAACTTCGAAAGTAGATTAAAGTACAAAATAAAGAAAATGTAACAGAGTATATTTTTCGGTCGCAATTCTGAGAAATTGCAACCGTCCCAATTTAACTAACTTTTCACTAATAATTTGCACTAAATATTGTCAAATCGTATTTACTGCATTTCCGTTCCCAAACGAAAATGCAACATTAACATTCCGTAGTATTATTAACAAATATTACATTAACTTTAATTTATAAGAAAAATTTGTAATCAGAATAAGTCATTATTGTTCCTCCCATTCGGTCAAGAAGTTGTCAAGCTTAAAAAAAAAACCAATTATATAAATAAGGATTAATAAAAATAAAACAAGCTGGGTTTTTTTAACAAAACCCTAAACTTGGTGACGTTACTCGCATGAGGATTTTTGATAGATATATTACACTTGACGTCCTAATTTAGGTTCCACTGTTACTTAACAATATTTTAAAGGCAATATACTATTTTTAATTTATATTTTTTATAAAGACAACATTATACTGTTGTATTTAAAACGCCCAAATGTACTACCTCGAGCAAAGCAGGTTAGCAAGGCAGAAACGTATCAGGTTCGTTTAAAAACTAGCTGAGAAGTGACATGAATTTTGTATGGAGAGCTCCCGTGCGGAAGCACTACTTTTGTGCTGCTGAACGTTCTCTTTTCTGTACTAAATTAAACACATAAAATAGGCTACGATTCAAAGCGCTCATTTAATGTCTGAATTTTTGTATTGTTATTTGGAATACCTTAAAATTAAATCGAAGCTAAAGTGCTTTTATAGCCGTGTCCTCTTGAAGCTCTCTTTAATATAAAACAATTTATGTTTTTTTTTTTCTTAATTAATGGAAGAAACTAAAAAATAAAAATTATTAATTATTTTTTTAATACTCAGTTGTTAATTTCACTTCAACTATTATTACATATGTAGGAAAATAAAACTGTATATGCAGTGTTGCCCTTTTAATGCGAACACAGGAGTTGCCGTATTGCTTCCGGAGAAATATGGAGATTTTGGAGATTCACAAAGCCGATTTTGGGAATTTCCAAAAAATATAACTACTTCTCTAAGCGGTCTGGATCCGGTCTTTCATATTCGGTGCACGTTTTGCCATGGAACGTGTATCTGAACTATTAACGCTAATTCGATTTAGTGCGAAAATTTAAGTCGCGTTTTCTTTCCGGGGACGTGGATAACTTTGGCAATTCCTAAAGTCGGTTTTGGGAATTCTAAAATAGTATGCAATGTATTATATGGATAATTATCTGGTTATGTGGATAATTTAAGAAGAAGCTTAACCAATAGTTAATGAAACATTTGAAATTTGATGTTGAAGCGTGTTTTTATTACGCTTAAGATTACGAATAAGATGTTTTTATTACGCTTAATATTAAAGACTTATAGTTAACTAGCTGTACCACAAATCGAAACCTTTTCATTCGTTCGCTGTTTTCATTTAAATTCAAATCAGCCTAAACTGCCACGGCAATTTCATTGGAATGAACGTGACGCCATATATTAAAAATAGGTCGGCTCAACTCAGAAACAATTGTGGGCTCATGCACAATCACTTTGTTAAAGATCATCACATGATCACATGCCAAAAACTACGGTTCTGTAAAGGAAGTACAGAAAAACATATAATGAAAATAGCTTTCTAAAATACTTGTTTCATTTGTAGCTTCAAATATTATAAACATATGTATATTTCAGTGATGGTTTTTTCCGCAAAAAATAATACTTAATGAGATGACAAAATTCACTTTCTTCTCAAAACGTTTAGTAGTTTGCTATCAACGGCTTTCATATCTAAAATAAATGATGCAGATTTTCCAAATTTATACAGGAGTTAACTAATAGAAGCCAACTAAGTGGCGGAAATTTCAAATGTCACATACTTATTGACACTTTAAAGAGGTGAATAAAAAACACAAATTTTGACTCGAATTAAAGCAATTCTGACTTCACGACTTTTTTTATATTTATAACAGAAATTTTTCTTTTTACTTTAAACTATATTCTGACTTTGTTATGTAGATAGTGTCGAGTAGTAAACATATTTAGACTTTGTTTTATTTTGAAAGCGGGAATATAATTTTGTGCTTATTTCTTCTTCAATCTGATTTCATTGTATATAATTAATCCATAAAAAAAATTTATAACAAAAGCTTTAGAAAATGGCTGATGTAACATATTGAAAAAATTCAAGAAAATAAAAATTTCAACTCTAAATAATCCAAACCACTACCATTTTCCATCAAATTTATCTCATCAACACAATTTTAAATTGATTACTAGTAACTGAAACTGCTAATTAAACGTAGAATTAAGGCTTGATATATTACCTTGGCTTAAATTTCAATTGTTTTGCTTTGCCTACAGCATTCACGGGTGTGCCTCTAACAGTCATTTAATAATTACCAGCTTCCATCTAACCAGTCGCCTTGTTGGCCACAGACTTAGTTACTAGTTTTAGGCAGCTTTAAATAAATTATCTTAATTACAAAGAATTGTTAAAACTAATGAATTTTATTTATTATTTGACTGGGTTTTCTATCTCTTACGAAATAATGTTAAATAACAGTGTTGTCTAGCCCAAAAACAAAAACTAAAACTAACACTAATAACCAAAAACCCAACACTGAAACCTAAAATTATAAAATTTTCACAGTTGTTTAAGAAAATTTCCTCAAACTACACAAGTTTCCAAAGAAAAATAATTTAAAACTTATTGTAATAAGCTAATTATGTTTCCCAAACCACCTTTTTGATGTTCATAAAAGTAAAAATTTTGATTTATTAAAGACTAGAGCAAAATCTTATTAAGAGATCAACAATTATCTTATTTTTAATTATACATCTGGTGAAGAAAATTTTTGCTTTACACCAAAAGAAAGCAAACGAAAAACATTTAATTCCACTTTTAAAGAGGAGAATTTAAATTCTAATTAGGTAAGATATTTGCAAACAGTTTTTGCAAAGTGTCAATTTGGTTCTTATCTTGGTAAAGAAGAAAGAAAAAAATTTACCCGCATAAAAGAAGAAAGTCAGCGGTTAAAACGGAAACTTTGCTGCAATTATCTCCTTACCTGCAATACAAACAAACTATTATAATGAAGTTTTATTTTAAAATAATGCCATTGTTTATTATCTATGCAGTCAACATAAAAAATGTTTTTTATTATGATTTTGGCAGTTATAAATCATGAAAAGGAATAAAAAAATAGTTGACAAGTTCCTAATGAATTTAAATGTGAAAAATATTGTTTGAAAAATGAGATAATAAAAATAAAATTATAATAATTAACACTTGAGAGTTTGTAAAGCAGTGTATGTAATTAAACACTAGTGATAGAGTCGTTTGGAGCACAAACATAAATCCAACTGTTTTGCATTTGTGTATGGTTGAATGCTTGTTACATTGTTACTGAATGTAATTAAATACATTTTATAATTATAAAGTGGCACATGAATGAATCTCGACAAATATGTTAATTAAAAATTACCAATTATTTGAAGTACGTGATAAGTGCTTAAATTTTAAAGCAAAATTATATGAATGGTGGATATCTCATTCCATATGTTGTTATATACAAATAAAAGTATAAATTTGTTTTTTTTTTAAATAAACTTATTTAGTATTTGCAAATAATTCGTTCAGCTCAAGGTCCTTTTTGTTTTTTAAAAAAATGTTTAATGAATTTTTCAATATTTCGTCTTCCTTTGGAAGACTTCTTCAGGAAAATAAAGGTCAAAGCAAATAGGATCAAGAATATAAACTTATTTAAATTTCTTTGGTTTCTAAAAAAGGCTAAAGTCAATTTACATTTTTCATATCAAAATTATTGATTATTTAAAAACTAAGAGAATATACATATAATTTTTTTTTTTTACTTTTTACAGATTTAAAGAAATAAATAGAACGAAAACTAACTGGTGTTAGAAGCAAAAAAGAACAAAAAAACAAACATGTTTTTACGCAAAAGTCTAGTGTTTTTAATGCTTTTCCTAGTGATTAGCTCAGCGTCAGCTGCCCGCAAAACAAAACGTCCCGTCAAGCCAGCCAAAACATTTCCCCGCACAAATGTAACACCTTCACCACAAGTTACAGCCAATACCAACCAACAGGCTGCTGCCGCACCATCATCAACAACAACAGCGAGCACAACAGCAGCCATGCCGATTAAACAGGAGAATGTGAGTGTTGAGGAAGCTGATCAAACAGGAAATGTTATGAATGGCAATGAATTGCCGAAACCATTGGATGTTGCTGTCGCTAATCAGGCAAACGGAAATATGCAGCAAGAACAAATGTTGCAAGAATCAAAGACTGAAATTCCAACAGATTTAGAAGGCGGCAATAATGGTGCTGCTATGAGTGAAGAGGAATGTGATCCGGATATGATCGGTTTTGAAATTATAACGGGGTAAGTGAAGTAATTAATTATGATATTGAAGTAAATGATAAAAGTGGAGACAGATACATATTTATGTATATAATAACGCATAATAATATTAACAACATGAAATGAGGGCAAAGTAATAAATTGTATAGAGTAGAGTAGATAAAAAGACGCATAGAGAACTTGCAGGTTTGGTTATTATTAAATAGTTTGTAACTGTTTACAGAAGCGTTTTATTCTTTTTATCGTCTTCAAATATTAGTTTGTTTTCATTTATTGTATAATTTTTCAGTATTCTGATCTCAGATGCTGATATTAAAGTTTCTCAACACTAAAATGCGATTCTTTACATCTAGTATAGTGATTAGCAGATTTATAAAGAGTGATTAAATTTTAATTTTTATTTGGATTTTGGATTTGGATTTTGAATAAAATACTAATTATTTAAGAATTATTGTAATTTCTTATTATTCTGATAACATCTCCATTCGTTCAAATTTTCGATGACGCTGAGGCATAGCTGAGGTTCTATGCCATTAATCCAATTAACTCATCCATTAGCTCTTGAATTACAGCTGGCTTAACGGCAGACACCTTTTCAATCAAATAATTCCAGAGAAAGTAGTCCAACGGTGTCAAAACACATGATTTTGGCAGCCAATTGACATCGCCACCACATAAGATATCACGGCCATTTAATTTTGCGCACAAGAGATCTACTGTTTCGTTAGCTGTGTGGCAAGTGGCACTATGCTGTTGAAAACACATAACGCCCGCATCATACCTCCTCTTTCGGGCCATGTTCGTTATCATCTCACGATAGTGAGCACTATTCGCAGAAATTGTGACCAGCCCCTTTTTAGAAAATATACGGCTCGATGATGCCGCCAGGCAAACAGTCACTCTTTGTGGGAGCATTGGTTCTTAAACAATCACTCTTTGATTATCCATTGCCTAAATACTGAGGAGAAATTGTGTGTCATCACTGAAAATGAGTTTCTTCAAAAATGGATCATCCACTGTTGCCATTTCTTGCCACCATTCTGACAGTTGCTGGCGCTTGAAATGCTCAAGAGGCTTTAGTTCTTGAGTCAACTGCACCTATTAAGCGTGTAAATGCAAGTCTTTATGCAAAATGTTCATCAACGACAAGCGTGAGAAGTGCAATTGTTGGGTACGATGACGAGTTGAAGTAGATGACTCAAGCACATGCCCTTACCAAGGGTATAAATTGGCAGAACGGGGATCAGCATGGCCCCCGGGAGGTTATGCTTGCAGTTCAACCTGGGCTGATCATGGTTGAGGTGCTTATCTTGGCTGAAACGTTCTGGCTGTGGTTGAAACCTGAAACGCAGGAAGGGGGTGTTAGTATCCTTGATAATTGCTTGGCGTGCCTTTTTTCGGGGACTAACAAACTCCCGAGGGTCTGTTGCCAAACACCTGTACTGTGAGGAACCAGTAGTGATGGGTGAGTTGGTTTAAGGGCTGATGCTCTTAGTGGGCTTCAGCCTAGCAACTCATTAAGCCTTGTCTTCCGTTGATTGCTGGGAAATTGTATACATGTGGGATTAGAATGCCCGAACTCCTTAACCAGAAGTTGCTCATATGGATACACAGAAAAAAATAGATGAGATTTTTATTCAATCAAGTTATGTTATTAATAAAAAACCATCAATTTAATAAAATTTGCATTGACTTAATTAAATTATTATTAGTAATGAATTTTTGGAAATATCTCTTAATAAAATGCAATTTCCGAATAGTTTTCCGAATTATTGACTGTTATTCAATAAATAAATTTAAAAGGTTGTCATATAACAGTGAAGAGCTGTTGTTTCTTTAACAATTTTTTTTGTTAAGTATATTTTACATATTAACAACAATATTTTTCAACTCAATAATTTTTGCTTTTAAGTGAAAAAGCTATTTCTACTTCATAATTTGAATTATCAATCCGGCAAAAAATCTTTTTGACAGGAAATTTGATAAAAATAGTGCAATTTTTTTTATCAAAATGGCATCTATTTTTTTCTGTATACAAACATATGGTACAAATTGCTAACTGTGTGAGCCTAGCAAGCCACACGGGGGCGCTGGTGAATCGTGAATAATTCACTCCGTGGAATTGATCCATCATCAGATAAGGCCTCAAGGCAAGAGCTGATGTAAGTCTTTTTCACAGCTGTAAGAACATATGGTCTATTAAATTGACCAAAAATAATCAAACTCGAAAATTTTAATGCCCATTTTATAATGTGCCTGAATAACTTTAACGCATTGCATGTTTATGTATCATTCCATAGTTAAAATTGAACCAATTTGAAATTGAGAAATGTCAAATGAAATGTAGAAAAACTTGAGGTTTAGATGTGCTTCATATACGACATCGGCTCTACAAATTTAACCACCCAATATAGTTATGTTCCTGAATGCGCTAAATATTAATACGAGTATTTTATAGTGAAATAAATTTAAGATAGTAAAATATATATAAAGGAAATTGGGACGAAGGACTAGTTTCTCTAGGAATATTATTTGCAATAAAATAACTAAGAACTAATGGAATGTCTAAAAAACAAGACAGTTTAGTATTATAAAAATCCAGAAATCAATGCCGGAAGTATATTTGAAGAACTATTACGTATACTTGCATATGGGTTGGTTGTTTTTTTTTTATAAAAAATGCTAATAAAATTTATTTAATAATTCATTTTCCTTGGAATACTTCTTCAGAAATGTAGACTTTAAATTATTTGCTTACTCAGAAAGTTTTCCTAAGCAAACCGAAATATTGAATAAGTTTTATTTAAATTTTTATGAAAACAAAAATACTATATTTCTGAATAAGGTCAATTAATAAGAACTATAATACCAAAAACTGATTCATTTACGATATTTTAATATCTTTATTCAATTATTTCAATTAGCTTAACCACAATTGCTTCCACCAAGCTACGTAAGCAGCCCCGTTGTGTTACATAAATTATGATTTTTTTTTAAGTTTCTCCAATACTATATTCCATAAGAGAGATGATTATTTTCTACAATTATTCCATAAAATTTGGCAATAGAGGGGAAAGTGAAAAACAAAACACATATGTATATACTCGTATTATTAAAGGTAATTTTTTTTTTTTCTTTTAGTCTATTTTGTAATGTCGCATTCGACCTTGAAATATATCATTTATTTCCATTGAGTTACAGCTGCTAGAAGAGTTTATTTCAAATTTTAAACATAACTAGTTTTTGACATATAAATCAGTCAAAGAAAATTGCTAAATTGTACAATTTAAATATTTTTATATCTATTGCAATATCGGTCACGTTCGACACGGTAAGTATTAATTAATACCTGCTTACGTTTATGAACATAGGTATGTAAACACATATCTGGTGTAGAACACGACAGCTGTATGCATTTGCATCAAAACAATAAAAAACATAAGGTACTTTCAGGGTGGTATTTTTTCTAAACAATCTGCACCCGCGGCGTTGCCCGCCAGGTGTTCATGTTTGTTTAACTATAGTATCAGAGAAAAATAAAAGCTATTACACATATTTTTTACAAGGGTAGCAAATTAATTTGTTTTAATTATTAACCACAGAGGAAATTAATATATGTATATATATAGTTATAAGGAAAGATTTGCATACATATAATTCTTTGTACAATTAAAAATATTGCATTTTATATACAAATAATGTTACTTACATATATACAACGTTTACATGATGAAAATACAATTTATATACATAAAACGTAGAGCTACCTAGTCAAAAATATTCGTAATAAATCGGACAACATATATTTGCTCATTAGAAAAACATGTTTTTCCAAATCTATTGCTGCCAAAGAAAAAGTTTGCTCGTGGGACTAATAAGTGGAAATATCGGCAAGCGGATCAGTTGTACGCCCGGAGTTGATTATGGCCACTATTAAGCTATCTTTTAAGTCCTGGGTCTGAACATCGAAAACCACCGACTGTAAGTAAATGATAATGTGATGGCAAAAAGGCTTAAGCCAATTGAACTTTTTTTTGGATATGTATATTTAAAATTGACTCACACCATAGTAATGAAAACCTCTTTCAGGTAAATTTTGTTAGCAGGAATATACTGAGTATAAAGTATGTTGTACGTTGTGAACTCTTTAAGCCATGGTTTCACTTAAAACAGTCTCAATAAGCTAAAAGTTTACACATATTAAAACAAAATGTACAGTCGCCGAGTTTGAGCAGCTGTTGACGGAAGTCATTGTTCACATCTTACTTAAGGAAGGCACTCATTTTTATTTACGAAAACTGTATAAAGCAAAAGATATAGGGCAAGCTTTTATCATATCTTCTATTCTAGTTTCCAAAAATTCTTGTGGACAAACCTATTTTTATTTTTGCTTTTAGTTTCATCAAAGTAGGTTGAACAGCTCAAAAAAAGAAGAACCTGCATCTCTATGCATTCTTTGAAAATCTGTAGGTTTTGAGACGCAGTTATATCTACGCTTTGAATCACATAAAACTTAATGTATATAGTTTTGCAGACAAAAAATTATTCTTGACCCTATGCAGTCTTAGTTTCATAAGAATATAAACTTGCTGTATTATTTTATACTCAAATATATTAACGTTTCAACTTTCATCAAACAAACGTTATTATTAACTTTCGCATTTGTTCAGTGAAATAACACACGGAGACACGCTGCTTGTATGGTAAATAGCCTCCTCACATTGATTGGGTTTTATTTTTCTTTATTTTCTAAAACTATTGTTTTACAGATTTATTACAAAATAAAAAATATTTGCTGAGTTTGTTTCCTGACTGTAACCTTAGTCACTAATACCTATATCAAAAAAGTTTTTAAAATTTTTAGTATGAAGTACTAGTAATTTTTAATCAAATAAGTTATTTAAAATAGAGCATAGATATTACATATACTTTTTCGCCCACAGTGGCAAAATTCTAAGAAGTCAGCTTCAAACTGATTTACAATTCAGTACATTTATAAGATTTGTTTGGTTTAGATTCTGTTTTATATAAAAAAATGGCTTGAAAGCAAAAGATTTAGGCCGAAAGCAGAGGTCGCTTTTGAATTAATCGATTTGAATAGTTCATTATATGAATGTTATAAATACTTTAAAAGGCTGGACTGTTCTAGCCTAAAATGCTACTCTAAAAAAAAAAATTTAGTTTTTCAAAAGAGGCTGTAATATTTGAAAAACCTTTAAAATTATTTAACTGTTCAGAAGTACACAGACAACTAATAGCCTCGAGGATATATGTAAGTGTTTTCACTGCTGAAAACTCTTTCTACGAAAGGCAATCGGAAGCTGGGTTAAGAAGTACTTGTAATTTTAAACAAGCTATTGTACATTTTTTTAATCTAACTTACTTTTGTATACCTTGGTGTGAATAGGTAAAAGTAATTTTTTATTACATGGAATTTCTTATTAAAAACCAAAGAGAAAAACGCTATTTTTATTACAAGTATTAAATTATAACAATTGCCTTCACATATTATTGAAAAGATAGTCCACCGTTTAGTAGAAAGTATTCACTGCAGCTTCGCCCCGTAAAATTTAAATCAATTCTAAATTTGTTTATAATACTTTCTTAATATTATTTTGTAAAAAGTTAATAAATCATAACTCATTAATACAGGTAAAATGTTTAGCATTCAGCTTTTTATAGCCTGACCATTGTAATTTTTTTTATCGAAACAATAATCCAATTAAAAAAAATACTTCTTATAAACTTTTATTTAAGATAACCGTAAAATATATCAGGTTATAATAACCAAAGTTCATTATTAAATACTTTCAGTGTTCTTTAACACGTTCGCAGCTTAAGTCTTTTGTTTAATGAAATGCGTTGAATAAAGAAAAAGTGAAACTGTTTTATACATGTAGATATATAAAAATCTGACATTCATTTGAATGAATGAAAATAAGTTTGTTGAGTTTACTATGTAAATTTTGTAGACACAGCTTAATAAATATTTTTTTAATTAGTTTTTTTTCTTGGTTGATTAACAGGTACGTTTAAAGCTTCTGCCTCACTCATAGGAATTTAATTGAAATCAATGTAGTATAAAATGTTTAATAAAAGCTTTTAACCATTAATTATTATGAACTATAACATATGAAAGCCAACCAATTTATTGTGTTTTGGCTACTTTGCTATATTTTTGCTTTTAAATAGTTCATTACCTCATAACAAATCGTCAGCTATTTATTTTTCCTTTAACGATTAAACAATAATTTAACCTTAGTCATGGATTTCATGTAAAAAATCATAGTCACTGAACTTTCATTTTCATTAAAAAAAAAACGTTTAAGCATTTTTAACGAAGCTGTTTAACCATAAAAAAGTACGTGTGATGTTTTGTATTTCTTGATTAACTTCAAATCAACAAATTATGTTTTTGTTAAAATTCATTTTGCTTTTATCATGTGTAATTGATATTTGAAGATGATTTTCATTTTTATTATTATTGTTTTGCTTTTTTTTCTCTGCTGTCTAATTTATCAAGATTGAAAGTGTAATTTGCTTGAAGAAAAAAAAAACTTTAAAAATGTAACAGTTTTCGTGCAAAAAGGAATAATTGTGGAGGCGTTAAAACATGTTAAGGTTTTTATTTTGAAATTTTAATAAAGTGTGGGTTAATCAACAATATAATATTCATATATGTCTTGAAATTAGAATGTGAGAAAATTTGTATGAATGATTAATGAATCAATAAATATGTGAACTTTTTTATATAAATTTCAAACCACGAGAAAAAATGAGTTATGCTAAACGGAATTTGAAATGAAAGTAAATAACAAAAATTAATAGCATATCATTGTATGTATTTAAAATATTTGTTTCAAGCAGATAGACTGAACTTTATTAAGCGCTTATTTATTTTCAATTCATTCACAAAGATTGCTATCAGGTGCTAAAATTCTGTCTTTTAGGCAAATTTAACTTGAAAGAAAATTTTAGTTAACATTTTCGATTTAAAATACCTAAAAAATTTCTTAATTTAATATATTGTTGGGGTCTAAAACAAATCTACAAATTTGTGACTAATTTTTAATATTTGAGGTGGCTTGTTGTCAAATTAAGTCAGCTTTTCGTCAAAGTAATTTTTTCAATTTATTTTTAAACTTTTTAAAATCAAAATACGATGTTGAATGCGCATGACACTCCAAGTGGGACACTCGATGATAAGTGTAATTTTTAAACATATTTCTCCATTAACATTAATTTGTCAGCCATGTCACAGAGTTCAATTTCATTTTCGAAGGGAACTTAGTCCGTTTATAGTTTTTTTTTTTTTAAATCGCAAACTAAAAACCTTATAGGAATACAATTATTTTTAATTTCAAGAATTAAATTAATTTTTTATTATTAAAATAAGATCATTACCGAAGAAACAAGAACGGATTATATTATTTCTGAACGCCATTGAGCTATGTGACATTCTCAAATAATAAGGTGACAATGGAGCAACCATTTGGCATACGAAGAGAAAGAGATTATTGAAACTTTCCAAAAGAGGTAAATATCTTTGGAATATTTCCAAGTTTCCTGATAAGTATGTGTTCGTTGTCATATAATAAAATTAAGCCATTTCTGATAAGGCATTTTTGGAAAGAAATCGGTTCTTCATAGTGCGAAAATGCAAAAAATATTTATCGACTCACTACTCTAAAACTAACGAAAATGATAAAAAACAAGCTAGATATTCAAACCCTGCTACAACCAGATAATTTTTCAGAAATTATGATAAGAATAGATAGAAAGGGATCGTTTTAGTAAAATAAATCACAAAAAATGTAAATAAGTTTGATGTAAATACACGATTGAATATTATGAATATTTGTCCAAGGCCAAGGCGCCAAAGCAGACCTAGAGACATTTTTGAATTCGACTGAAATCCACTACCCATTGCAAAACACTGACAAATGCATGGCATATAGCAATGTAGGAAATACTCAGCAAAAATTTGTAAATTATTTTTTGATCTGTTGTTTTGAAAGTAACAAAAGTAGCGTCATTCTTAGCACAATAACTCACAAACAATGAATAGAATATCATGAAATTTTAAGAGTTGTCTTTTGAAAGTTAGCATTACCTGAAACTGCAATAAAAATAGCGCCATCTATGTGTTAGACCCGGGACTTTTCAGCCGATATAGTATAAACAAAAGCATATGTTTTGAGGAAAACTTGGCGAAGTGTTTCTATTATGATATAAAGCGTTTTTAATTTCGAATTTTCGAAACAACAATGATTTGTACTTTGTTCAATCAACATCTTTAATCAATATTTTTTAATAACTGCGGTTAATATGCTGATAAAATTAGTGATGCTCGTGTAATAATATTTATTTGAAATAAATTGGATCATAATCTTCTAGAATCAACGAAGGAATCCATAAACCAAATACAAAGTATCTGCAAGAAGAACTAAAAAACAGAGGAGACATCTGAAGAGATATGACAAGAAAGTTTAGGCTTTACTTAAATTAATAAATTTGTTGAAAAAGAATTATTTAAATAAAATATAGTAGTTAATATTTACAATTAGATGTTAGAAAATAAATTTGTTTATAAAACTCTTCAGTTTTGTTTATTTTTTTAAATTAGTTTATAAAAATAAGATGTAAAAGTTTTTGAAACAATAACTTAGATTTATAGATTGGGTGCATACTCGTATACATAAATCTACTCGTAAGAAACTTCTAATTGATAAAATGTAATCGTCATGAAGTTTACTTGATGGATAAACACCTCAATAAATTAATGTCCAAGCAATTTTTTCAATAAACAAAATGCGACCGCTAGAAAAAAAAAACGTAAAGGCGTATTTTGTTTTGTGCCAAATAATGAAACAGATTGTGCTTTATTGCATATTTTTCATTAGGTTCCACTCAAATTGCTTCCAGTATTTCATCGTAAAGGGTTTAATTTCTCCATAAACCATCCACGGTTATTTAAATTTTTAGTTTCGACCCGTGTTTAAAGCGATAGTGCTGGTACTTCAATTTGATTATTTTATGGTTTGCTTTTTTTATTTTTATATATGACAAACTAATAAGTCTGTTTTCGTATTTGTCACTTACTCTTAATAGCACATCGTTGTATATTTTATTACTGAACAAAAGCAGCGTTGTTTAGAACATTTTTGAAGTATTTTGCTCCAAAACACGTAGATTGGGGTGTTTTGCTTTTTTTCAAAAACGAATGTGAAAACATGTTTATTTATACATATTTTAGACAAAAGACATGTTTTCGGGCAAAACACCCATATGGAAACACACTATTATAATGAAAATGTACTATTAGAAATATTTTGATTTTTAACTTTAAAAAACCTATTGAACTAATATCATATTTCACCTGCAAACAAAAACATGTGTTTTAACTATAATGCCCCATACACGCTTCAACTCAATTGGCAACTGAATCGATTGGTGTCCAAATCAAGCCGTTTATGGCTTTGTTAATTGATTTGTTTGGCAGTTGTTGGTTGAAGAATAATTAGAAAATTTAGACTTTTTCACGTTGGTTGGTAGGTCCTTCAATTCAATTGTGCTGTGGGTGTTCAAGTCTCTTGATCAGTTGTCAAATTTATATATTTAGTTTTTTTTTTTTGCAAAGAAAACATTAAATATATTTAAAATTGTCTATATTTTCATTGATTTTGATAGCTGAGTGAAAGTCTTTCAATTTAGTTTAAAAAGTGTATAACCAAGAATCAATTTAATTGAAAGACTTAATTGACAATTGAATTGAAACATGCATGGGCCGCTTATGATATAAAGTGTTTTTTATTTCGAATTTTCGTAATTAGTTTGACGTATATTTTGTTTAAACAAAACAAAATCTAACTAACAAAACAATATATAAGACCTTCCTATTTAAAAGGAGAGGTTAAGAAGTCCAGTGAAACTTTTTTGGATGATACCGGAAGGGATGGTATTATCATATGACGAAGACTGAGATACATTTACCAACATTCCAAGCTCGAATGTTTTGGTGCGACACACGTTCTAACGTTTAAAATTGTAATAGTTGTCAGTAGATAGATTTAAGTATTAAGATTAAGTATTAATTGAGATTGAAATAAAGAAATTTATGAAGTGCATGTTATAGAAATAAAAACATAGGTAAAGGGTGATTTTTTAAGCCCGATAGAACTTGAAATTGTAAAAAATAACACAAAAAATTAAATTGTAATCAAAATTTTTTTTTATTCGAAAGATCAATACGTGACATTAACATTTGAAAATGATTTCGGGCATATGGGCACCGCGGCTGTTCTTGACGAAGCGCATTCTGGACGTCCAATTTTGGGCCACTTTTTCGAGCACTGCTGGCCGTATGTCACGAACGACACGAACAATGCTGGCCTCCAAGGCGTCAATTGTTGCTGGTTTATCAGCATAAACCAGTGACTTCACGTAGCCCCACAGGAAATAATCGAGAGGTGTCAAATCGCACGACCTTGGAGGCCAATTGACAGGTCCATTTCTCGAAATCAACTTATCGCCAAATTTTGATTTCAGTAAGTCGATGGTTGCGTTCGCCGTATGGCACGTAGCGCCATCCTGTTGAAACCACATCTCCTCCGGATCAATGTCATCCATATTTTCAAACAAAAAATCATTGATCATGGTGCGGTAACGATCTCCATTGACCGTAACGCGAGCTCCGGCCTCATTTTTGAAGAAATAAGGTCCGATGATGCCACCAGCATGAAAACCGCACCAAACAGTGCATTTTTCTGGATGTAATGGAGTCTGTAGGGTCTCTTGTGGATTGGTCTCACTCCATATGCGGCAATTTTGCTTATTAACAAACCCGTTAAGCCAAAAATGCGCCTCATCGCTGAACACAATTTTGCGATAAAACAACGGGTCAGTTGCCAACTGCTCTAGAGCCCAATCGGCGAAAGAACGACGCATACAATGGTCTCGTGGCTTCAATTCCTGCACCAGCTGGATCTTATACGGGTGTAGGCCGAGATCTTTGCGCAAAATTTTCCACGTAGTGGACGGACAGAGCCCCAATTCATGCGACCGACGACGAATCGATAAATTTGGATCTTCTTCCACACTTTCGTTTACAGCGGCGATATTCTCTTCAGTACGCACATTCCTTCGACGTGCTGGTGTTATTGCATCCTCTAGAGAGTATGTGGTACGAAATCTATCCACAGTTCGACGAACGGCTTGTTCAGATGGACGATTATGTACGCCATACAAATGACGAAGTCGTCTATAAGTTGCGCGAATCGACGACTGATTTTCAAAGTAAATTTGGATAATTTCGTAGCGTTGTTCAAGCGTGAGTCTATTCATGATGATTTGTCAGAGTATACTGAAACAAATAAAAAAAAATGTTTCATCAAAATTTAATTTTTTGTGTTACTTTTTACAATTTAAAGTTCTATCTAGCTTAAAAAAACACCCTTTACCTATTGTAATGAAACAATTGATATTTATTTCAAATAATATGATTGGTTTTCATGGTTTGTTTTTTTTTCAAAAAAGGAGATCAATGTTTTGAAACTACATATATATTTCCAAGCTCAAATCAGAGATTTATTGCGTAACTCAGCACGCTCAAATGAAGGGAGGAAATATATGGCAGTTTAGTCATTCAGAACTTTATTGGTAAAACGGGATTGCTAAGTCACCAGAACAATTTTCTTACATAGTGTCCCAAAAATGACAAGTGTTGGGGTGCCTCGTTTGTCTAAGATTAGTCTCAGTGAAGTTTTAACTTTACGAATAAAATGTCGAAGGCGCCACTAGTAGTCCCTTTTTCGAGAGCCGAAATATTGCTGTAGGTCTTCTGGAGCGTCTTGGAACTGAGCGGAGACATTTCGATAATTTTATGTTTTATATTTTGTTTTGTGTCTTTTTTTAAAGTGGAAAGTTGACTTTTTTCGGAATTGTTACTCACTTATAATAACACAACGGGACCAAAAGGATCCAAGTGGGCTGGTTTTATGAAACTGGCGGCCTGTATAACCTGCTCACTTATAATGGATAGCTCAGTCTTGTATACTGTAATTTTTGTGTAAGAGCAGTGTTGTACAGAACATTTTTGAAGTGTTTTGCTCCAAAACAAGTAGTTTGCTCTTTACAAAAATGTTTGGGAAAACATTTTTATTTCTGCATGTTTTGCCCAAAACACGTGTTTTCGAGCAAAACCCTTGCATATATGGAAATCCACTATAAGTTACCATTTCTTTATACAAAATAATCTTGTTTTTTTCATACATAAAAAAAAAAATTTTATGAAATTTATTTTGGAAATTTTTTTTTTTTCTTTCTCTTTTCGTAATCATTGCTATTCCTCTTTTTTTTATTAATTACAGCTATGTATTATCGGCGCCATCAAAATTACTTGACACACTGCCTGGTACACTCATGTTGACCGATTGCTTAGAGGCATGTCAGATAAACGAATCATGCACGGCTGTTAATTATGAAACCGGCTTATGTGTTCTTTTCAAAACGACAGCGGATAAAACACCAGGTAAGATGCCTTTAAGATACCAGTCAATGCAGTCACTTCTGTTGCTGAAACACACAAAAACTAAATCCTTCTACAAAAGCATAAAATATGGCACAAAAATATTTTTTCTATAACAATTTTTCAGTTAATGGTTTTAAACATGACCTATTGCACGAAATTCTCGTGTTGTCAGTTAAATTAAATGCATGTCTTAAAAGGGGGGCTTGTCTTATAAACTTGTCCTTGTTGTTTTGTGATTGAACATAAATGAAATAAAAAATAAACCTTATGCGTTTATATACAAACGATATGAAGAAAGCCAGAAATAAAGTCTGACTAGGCCTGTTTTTAATAACTGGTTTCCCGGCTGAATTTTATTTTTATTAAAAAAGGCAAAAAAAGGAACAAAAAATCTTTAGCCGCATATAAAAATGAAATCAAGTAACACAAAATCATTTTGCCAACGCCTTAACGCACTTTGTAAAAATAAGAAAAAAAAAACTAAAAACACAAAACTGAAAACTGAAAAGCACATAAAGTATAAAAACATTAAATATATGTATGTAGGCACAATGGCCGCAAGAAAGCAAAAATTAACAACTTTTGAAATATGAAGGAATATGTATTGCAAGGCAACTTTTTTGCCTAAGAAAAAAGTCACATCTTTGAGAAAAAAAGATTTAAGCTACAAACTTAAGTTCAATTTTGATAAAATAATACTCCCTATAAAACAGACATCCTTTTAACACAAACTGGAATAAATGTTTATTTTAAAGAAAGAACCAGACTTTTTTGTTTAAGTCCTTTTAGTATTCTAAGTAAAGAGAACACAATTAGCCCATAGTGCTTACTCTTGTAATGTTGGCTGCTTTAACTGCAGCAGTTGTTGGTTTCAACACACTACAAGCCTTTATTTACTGGCAAAAAAAAAAAAAAAACTTATAAAATAAACAACACGACAAAGATTATATTGGCCTTCGTCTGATTTCTTAACGCCTGTTAATTTTTTACTAACAACCAACAACAAGTGCGTGCTTAAAATATGCATTTTATAGGAAGGCTCGATGCAATAAATAAAAAAGAAATACTTCAGAAAAATGAAATTCAAAAACCAGGCACAGGTTTTAAAGCAAAAAATAAAAGTAAAAAATATGCTAAGAAAAAAAAAACAAAACTAGAATCAAATACAAGACATTTTTTACTCCACTAACCGTTACAGAAAAAATTGCGTAGACAAGATTAAAAAATAAAAATAAAATATATTTGGTATTTTAGCTTCTCTCTCTCACTCCTGTTTATTTTTAGGATCACTTTCGCGTTCACAATTCCCAGTTTTTACAATTTACGCACAAAAGTCTTGTTTGGGTGTACGTCCTTGCTCCAAAGCCTGGTGCATTGATCGTGTACAAAACTATCGTTTGGTTGAACATGTTAAATCCAGTCAGACAGTCTATTCAAGACGTGATTGTTTGGAATTGTGTTTAGGTGAAACTGAATTTACATGCAGGTAAGTAGTTTCACATAAATAATAAGTTCTTGAAATGTAAGAAAATGGAAAGGAAAAACATACATACATTCATACACGCATTAGTATATATGTACATATCTGTTGAAAATGAAATTTTTTAAGAAAATTACTTGATCACGTGGTTGTAAGTTGAATAAATGGGACAAATTTTTTAATAATAAAAAGAAATATTTATGAAAACTAGATGCACCACATATTGCATATAAAACTATAATCATTCGTGTCTTAACCGAGAAAACATTTTGATCGGCATATTTCAGTTTTGCTTTTTAATAAATGAATTCAGTGACAACTTTTGCATTATCTCCTAAAATTGCATTGCAGTGTCTACTGTTACAAACTTATAATAAAATTGCATACAAGCAAAGTATTAAAAATAGTCGCTACTCTGCTATTTCTAGAAAAGGATTAATTCTAAATATTTGGCTGTATTAACTAGGCTTAAACAGAATGCGATGGAAAACTTCTCCAGTAAATTTTTTTGTTTATCGGTTAAGTTGTTATTGCGGTTGAAACACGATATTGACTTGATTTAAGACACATTTTCGGTAATAATGCTTTTTTTTTTTTAATTTATCATTTTGCTTGTGGTTAGCAAAAATTCAGTAACAAACAAATCTAATTGTAAGTTCTGTTGTAAACAAGAAAAATGTATTGAAAAAAAAATATTGATTTTTTGGGTTTTTCGAACTTGCACTTGCAAGTTGTCAGAAACAAGCGCTAAAATTTACATAAACAATTTTATGTATACCGGCATATATAAATAATTTTAATTTGATCATTAGTCAAGAATAAAGAGTTATTTTGTAGCATTAAGCTCTTTTCGATACCTTTTTATAGCATGTTCGCATGGAAATTCGTGTTTCGCACCCCAAACATGATTGAATAAAACAAATTATTTCAGTTTGAAACTACTAGCCAAACAGGAAAAATTTACTGTTTTCTTTAATTTCCATAACATATTATTGCTATTGTATCTGAATAAGCTCCCAAAAAAATACAAATAAAGACAAAAAGTCTTTAGTGAAAAATAGGAAAGCACTGTGGCTATAACTATATTAAAAAAAGTGCGAAAAAGGTTTACACAAAAAATATAAATTTAAAAGTAGAACAAGAACAATCATGGTTTGAACACCATGCTCCGCAATCGTGCTTCCGCGAGTGAAACAAGTGTTTCGTATTACCGTTTTATTTTACTGACATATCCCACCATACAATATTATCATAGCCGACCATATTTTTGAAAAATTGCAATTTCTGTTATCAAGTACTAGTATTGAACATCCCTATATAATATGATTATAATTAAAACAACATATTTGTAACTTATTCAGTATATTTTGTCAAATTAATATTTTGAAAAGTGGATCACAACTTTTCGAATTTGTCCAAATTTTGGTACTTCTGAAATATTGATGTACATATTTTGTCTCTGCCCTATAAATCTATAAAAACACACATACAATTCAAACATAAATACATATACCTCATGCATTTGTCTATAAAAGTTCCTGCATAAACTTTCTTACTTCCAAATGGTTATTCTTATGGCCATTTTATTCAATTAATAAGTATTTACATCATCTTTATTATTTTTTAATATTTTAATATTGAAAAAACACGCACATAAATAAACTCATAGTTTCAAAATTTAAAAATAAAATAAAAATATGTTTTCATATCGCTTCTTTATTGCAACATAGTCATATCTCAAAAAATTAGCTTTTCGAGTTAACTATGCAGAATTGTTAAAAGTACTACCTTTTATGTTGTGCCAAAATTTTATTCAAATTACTTTTAAACTGTTTTCTTTAGGAGATATTTTCTAAAAAAATTTTCGAAGACTTGTATAGAAACTAAAAATTTGAAATGCGTTTTTCTCGAAACAAGCTTTTTTGCATTATGACTATGTTGCAATAAAGGAGCGATATGTTCAACAGCAATAGTAAGTTTAACGGATATGTGTTTTATATATATACATTACCTAAAAAAAACAATATATATTATTGTACAAAACAAAAGTTATTGTTGTGTTCAAATTATGTGTTTAAAGATTATTAAGATTAACCATGTTTTGGAATGGTAAAAAAGTAGCAATAGAAATGTGGAAACCCCAACGCTGGTATATTTACATAGGACTAAACTATATTAAAAGCAATAATATACTGCTATTGGCCACAATACAAATTATGACAGAGTAAATAGTAATGTGACACAACAATATTCCGAGCAGTAACATTTGTAGATGTTGAGTCCACATTTTCTATGTACAATAGCTTATTCTGTCCTAACAGACATATTTTTCTTTTTGGTAAGAGGAAAAAACATGTTATACTTTATTTTAATGTATACTTATTTTCAAGTGCGTACATGCATATATTTTTAACAAAAGGTCTTAAGATATTCTAATAAAAAATCAGCAAAACATATATGTATATATAAGGAAATTTTGGACCAATGATGAACGAGTTTTGTTAGGCTACTTTTCATATATTTTTTTGTTCTGTTTTTCTTATTACATATGCATGTACACACATATGCACTTATATATTTTAACTCATACTCATTAGTTAATGATATTAACATTCGTAATTAAATGAATTTTTTTTTCTATCTAAATAAATAGATATACATATATTAATTAATTAAATATTTACATCTTAATAAAAACCTGTTAATCCTCACATGCTTCCTTATTTTCTTTTCCTTTTTTTCACTTATCAATTCATTCTCATGACATTTACCCTTAAAACCAATGTGCATGATGCTTCTACTTCACGCAATTATTCAAAAAAAAAAAAAAAAAAAAAATAGATCGGCTAACTACTATCATCATTCCGGCTTGTGTGAGCTCTCTGATATGGATCGTATAACATTGTCGGGCTCAAATAATGTGGAACCCTACGACGGAGCGGATTACTTGGAGAACAACTGTGCCGAAGAGCCCAGCAAATTGTGTGAATTCAAACGAATTTCCGGTAAAATTTTGAAAACTGTTGACTCCGTTTATCAGGATATAAATGCTATAGAAGAGTGCAGAGAATTGTGTTTGAACTCACCATACAGGTAAAATTTTACAAAAAAATTATGGTTCAGAAATTGATTTGAATATTAAAACAAATTATACTCAGATGCCATTCTTATGATTACAACGATACTGGTGATATGGTGTGCCGTTTATCTCATCATTCACGTTCCACCTTGACCGATGTTATGGACCCCTATTTGGAAGTACCCGAAGCAGCCACTTACGAATTGTCATCGTGTTACAACGTATCCATTGAATGTAAAGCTGGTGAAATGATTACGAAAATACGTACTTCAAAGCTATTTGATGGAAAAGTGTATGCCAAAGGCTCGCCCAAACATTGTTCAATTAATGTCAACAACTCGCTGGAATTTGACTTCCGTATGGGCTACAATGACTTGGAATGTAATGTCCGTCAATCAGCTTATGGCCGCTATATGAACGATATTGTTATACAACATCATGATATGATCGTAACGTCATCCGACTTGGGCTTGGCGGTGTCTTGTCAATTTGACTTGACTAACAAAACTGTATCGAATGATGTGGATTTGGGTGTGACGGGTGAAATTGAATCTTCGTTGAGCGAAGAAATTATTATTGATTCACCCAATGTAGTTATGAAAATCACTTCACGGGATGGAAGTGATATGAAACGTATTGCTGAGGTTGGCGATCCTCTGGCCTTGAAGTTTGAAATAATTGACCAAAATAGTCCCTATGAAATTTTTGTACGTGAATTGGTTGCTATGGATGGTACAGATAATGCCGAAATAACTTTAATTGACGCCCATGGTTGCCCTACCGATCAGTATATAATGGGCTCTGTGCAGAAAATGTCACAAAATCGTAAAGTTTTGGTATCACAATTTGATGCTTTCAAATTTCCCTCTTCGGATGTTGTGCAATTTCGTGCTTTGGTTACACCTTGCATACCTACTTGTGAACCAGTCAATTGTGACAATGAAGATTCTATGAGCGGGGAATCGAAATCTTTGATTTCCTATGGCCGTAGGAAGAGATCCATTGTGAATGGTACAGATGGTGGTATGTTTTTTTTTTCTTTTTTCTTTAGTAATTAATAACATTAAAAGAATAGTCTTAAAGCCCTTATATTTATTTGTATTTATTTTGTTTGTACTCTGCAGCTGAATTTCTGTTGTCCACTTCTCATTTACAACGCCAACAACGTGACGTTAGCCAGAAACCCGATGATAATATATTACTAACAGAATCAATTCAAATCACAGATAAATTCGGTTTCAACAGAGAAGATGCTAATGCTTTGAATTCAGCAGAACAACGTGAAAAGGTTTACGCAGCAATTTCGGAAGAGTCCTTTACTTGTCTCAATGGTTATGGTAAGTAGCCAAGATTTTAAATAGCATTTTTAGACTAAAGCGCCGAAACTGCGACGTCTAGATTGTTGGTCAGGTATTTTACCAACACCCATCAGCCATGGATGTACTCAAACCATATAAAGAAACAAGTTATTTTCACGCTCAATAACGATCTTTGCTGAATCAGTTAATAAATTGTTTGGATATGGACATACGAGTCTAAAGGAATATATGTCTTCAAATAAAAATTTAGTAAAAATAGTTGTTGAGCGAAATTAGTTTTTTTAAGTACCAACAAGACATGTAATGCATAACTGCGATGGCCAAAAGTTCCATTTCATATACTCACGATATAAGACACAAAATTCAGCTACTGCGACACGCTCCCGTGTGCCCCACAAGAAAAACCCCGTAGTAATCACGATGGCATGCATTCGGCTCATGCTTTGTTTACATTTTAACAAATCATTACCTCTATTCACAATCTTGTGTATTTGTGATTGCAAATTTATGCAATTGCAAATATATGCTGTCAATTGTGAACCACCTCTGTTGGTTAAGTTTGCACTACTTTTTGCAAAGCATGAAATTCACAGCTGATTTTTAATTAGAGTAGAAAATAATTTACGAAAATTTTAGTCAAAAATATATATGTCGAAAAAAAAGCTTTAATGAACAGTTAGTGGACTTTTTAATAGAAAAAGCGATTTTAAGTTAGATAAAGACATTGATTGGTGTTATTTGAATACGGGATGAGCGGCGGCAACTAAGCGGCAATTACGAACTAATTAGCTTAGATCGCTAACTGTCAGCTGTCGATTTGCAATTAACTTGTGCATAAGTATTGCATATACACATAAGACTAGCAAATGCATTGCTGTGTATTTTGTTAGTGTAGAGTAAAAATATGCTAAACCTTTCTGCAAATGCAATGATGCAATACCATTTGCACGAGACTGTGAATAGAGCTATTATATTAGTTGAACTTTGAACTTTACTGAAGTAAGGTTTCACTTCGTAACATTTAAAAAAGTGTATCTTCGTGTTTGCTGATATTAAGCAAGCGTGGAATTATGAATGGATTCCACTGATATATAAGATTACTTCTTGCTATACGTAATTATCTATGCAATTGTAAGCGAAAAGAATACAACATAAAGCAAACCATTTTGTTTTTAGCAAAAATTTTATTGATGTTTTTTTATAATATTTGTTTTTTTTTTTCGTATGAAACCAATTTAACTTTGATACATAAACTTTTCCCATGATGTCTGCTCAACTGACCTTAAATTTTATAAGAAAACTACTTATGTGGGCAAGGTTTTTTACTTCAAGTATATTTCTCTAAATAAGAAGAAAATCTGATAGATTTCTTATTAAAAATGTTTCAATTTGCAATTTATAATCAAAGTAATGTACATAAAAAAACTCATACAAATTATTTAAACTTGATATTTTTTCTTTGGCAACAAAAATAATAAGAGAGAGTTCGTGATCAGGTCACTAGTTCAGTAGTTTGAACATGATACAATATGTTGTGTTACGGTTGCTAATCGTGCACTCCATAAAACAAATGTTTTCTTTTCAAAACTTGACACAAGCATCTAAAAATATATATTTTTGCCAAAGCTAAAAACCTGAAGTAGAAATATTTCCGACCAGATACTTGAAGCAAAAGAAACAACAAAATGTGATAAAAAATCACATACAAAGAAAGCCACTTACACAAGACAACCTGCTGCTGAAACCATCATATAAGCTTTAAGAGATAAGCTCACATATGTATATGTGTTACAAAAAAATATTAAATATCTGTAAATCCTTTACAAAAAATTTAGCAAACTTTGTGGCTTAAAGCCAAAATATTTAACGAAAAATAACAGTTTTACCACCTGTTGTTTGAGAAGATAAATACACATAGAAACCACACACAATATTATTTGTTGCATATGTATATAAAGCAAAAAATATGTAAGATAGGTAGATATGTTAAATGTGCATATTGTGTTTAATGTGCATTTAAATAAAATTTCAACAATTTTTTAGTAAGGTGGCTCCCGATCTAGGATATATAAGCAAAAACTTTTAAGCTTTCTTTTTGTGAAATTGATTAATAATATATAAAAAAATTATATAAAATATTTTATTTTACATTTCTAAAAATAACGCTAATTAATTGTCTGTAAGTATGTTATAGAAGAAAATCATCAATACTGAAATAATATTAAATTCAAAATTTAAATTTCGTGTGTATGAAATAGCGTAATTAGACTTTTTTCTACAACCGACTTTCGAATACCTCGAATTTAAAAAACCCGGTTTTCGGTAGAAAAAAAAAAAAATCAAAGGAAAACTCGGTAAATCAGTTTTATAATAAAATGACAAACAAACTTGTTAATAAAATCACATTTGATTTTGACAGTTAAACTAACATTTGACGAAAAGTTAAGTAATCCCAAAAAATACCAAAATATAAAACGACTTAAAAACTCTCTAATAAAGGAAATATACTCGTACTCCTACAAAGGGGACACTCAGTATATATAAAGGGTGTTTTTTTAAGCTAGATAGAACTTTAAATTGTAAAAAGTAACACAAAAAATTAAATTTTGATGAAACATTTTTTTTATTTGTTTCAGTATACTCTGACAAATCATCATGAATAGACTCACGCTTGAACAACGCTACGAAATTATCCAAATTTACTTTGAAAATCAGACCCGTTGTTTTATCGCAAAATTGTGTTCAGCGATGAGGCGCATTTTTGGCTTAACGGGTTTGTTAATAAGCAAAATTGCCGCATATGGAGTGAGACCAATCCCCAAGAGACCCTACAGACTCCATTACATCCAGAAAAATGCACTGTTTGGTGCGGTTTTCATGCTGGTGGCATCATCGGACCTTATTTCTTCAAAAATGAGGCCGGAGCTCGCGTTACGGTCAATGGAGATCGTTACCGCACCATGATCAATGATTTTTTGTTTGAAAATATGGATGACATTGATCCGGAGGAGATGTGGTTTCAACAGGATGGCGCTACGTGCCATACGGCGAACGCAACCATCGACTTACTGAAATCAAAATTTGGCGATAAGTTGATTTCGAGAAATGGACCTGTCAATTGGCCTCCAAGGTCGTGCGATTTGACACCTCTCGATTATTTCCTGTGGGGCTACGTGAAGTCACTGGTTTATGCTGATAAACCAGCAACAATTGACGCCTTGGAGGCCAGCATTGTTCGTGTTGTTCGTGACATACGGCCAGCAGTGCTCGAAAAAGTGGCCCAAAATTGGACGTCCAGAATGCGCTTCGTCAAGAACAGCCGCGGTGCCCATATGCCCGAAATCATTTTCAAATGTTAATGTCACGTATTGATCTTTCGAATAAAAAAAAATTTTGATTACAATTTCATTTTTTGTGTTATTTTTTACAATTTCAAGTTCTATCGGGCTTAAAAAAACACCCTATATGTATTGAAGGCATTGAGTGGTGGTCAATAACTTTGATACAAATGGTACTTAAAAGTACTCAGGTGAAGAATATTACACACATGTATTCGTAATACGTATTTAAAAGTAAATTAATTACTCAAAATGGTCGTGTATTATTTATTGCATCTTTTTAATAATCTTTCAAAAGCAATATGCTGTTCAACAGACGTTTTATAGTATATCTAATTTTTTCTTTTGGTTTTATTAAACTTTACATTGAGATTATTGAAAACAATATTGTTATTGAATACAATATTATACATTAAGCAATACTTCTAGTTTTCCCATTTTTAGTTTTCCGAACTATTATCTCTACTATTATCTCTACAGTAACAAAAAAAGTAACAATTGTTTTTCTCAACAGTAATATATAATCTGTCAAAATTAGATTTTCCAGTTTCTACTACTTGGGTTGTTCTAATATATTGTGTAGGTATATGAGAATTTATGACAGATACATAGTGTTTGGTGTTAAAGTAAATTTAATCAGTACAATCTTATAACAAGAGCAGTCAAAAAACTAGGTTATGTTATGAAAAAATATACTGAATATTCGGTACGCAAAATATGTGTTAAAAACACTTTTGAAGATACACTAGTTTATTTATATGCGTACACAACATACAATCAGTGATTTATTTTGTACAAAATGTGTAGCTAGGTATCTTCAATAAAATCCACAAACACATCTACTGATCGCAAAGACGAGATTTCGCTTCAGTTGTTAATGAAATATGTCTTATAGTTAGTTATATCATAATTATCAAGCAAATTCTTTTCTAGTTATAAGATCGTGTTAATAGTGTTAAAAAACACGAAATATTCGATATTCTAAAAAAAACATTTAAAATAAACCGATTACAGTTAACCCAAAAACCGATAAACCCGGAAACAACATTATCCCTATGGTTACTACTATAAACAACTACGAGGGCGGATTGATATTGAAGCTACCTAAATAGGAAAAAAAAACATTTTGATTTTCAAGATATTCCGACTCTTACCATACCAACTGAATAATACGATTTTGGGCACCCCTCAAAATACGCGTTAGTTACGGTAATCACTTTTTCGTTTGAGATGAATCTTTTTCCTGCGAGCAATTTTTTTCATATTTGGAAACAGGAAAAATTCACTAGAAGCTAAATGTAGTCCACTGTGCGGATGATCAACTAATTCGAAGTGTACTTCACATAATTTTAGCATCGTATCTAACGCTGTGTCAACCACTGCATTGTCTTGAAGAACGAGCACTATATTTTTTCTTAACTGCATCAATCAGTTGTTCCAGTAACGCACGATAAAACTTTCCTGTGGTTGTAGATCCTTTTTCAAGATAATCGATGAGCAATATTCCGTACGCACTCCAAAATACAGTGCCCATAAGCACTTCCACCAGCTTCCACGCATTGTTTCGAATGATTTTTGGTTTCAGGTGTGTAGTGGTAGACCCATTTTTCATCAAAAGTTATTAATCGACGGCAAAAATCAACAGGATCACGCTTTATCATGCGCAAACACCGCTGTGAAGTGATCTCTCGAACTCGTTTTTATTAGACACTAAGCAAACGCGGCACCCATCTTGCTGGTAGCTTTTTCATATGCAAATGTTCATGCAAAATGTTGAAGACGCGTTCATATGATATGTATACCATTTCAACAATCTCCCGTAACTTGATTTGGCCATCATTTTTAACGATATCGAGGATTATCTTGATATTTTCTTCAGTAACCACCTCTTTTGGCCATCCTGTTGATGTTGATATTACAGTGTTTGTTCGGCCGCGTTTAATTTCAGCAATCCAATATTTTACCATGTAATCTAACAGAGCAGATCCATCGTAATGTTTATCGAGTTTCCCTTTTGACACTTTCGCCGTCTTTCTTTTTAAATAATAGTGTTTATTCACTGCACGAAATTCATTTTTTCAATTTTTTCAAGAAATTTAAAAGTTGGTTACTACAACTTTTAACTACAAATAAATAAACCAAATGATGAATTTGGATGAAATTTTACCAGCTAACGTTTAACAGATCGCAATTTCAAAAAGGAAGCTTTTGTGTGTTTGTGCTGCCATCTTGCGCTAAGTAGTTTCAATATCAATCGGCCCCCGTAATTATATGTATATCATCTCTATAATACACGTATGTTTTGATTAAGATCTTTTAGTTTTTAATTTCAATATATACTTGTAAAACAAACTTTAATTATTGCACTGGTAGCATTTAAGCAAAATTATTCAAGACAAATTTTTATTCCAATAAAAGAGGGCAAAAAAATATTAAAAAATGTAACGAAAAAGGTACACATCTTTTTCAAGCTAAATATATTAATTTATCATAACGAAAACGTGGTAATGTTCCACGACCTAAAAGAAATAAATATTAATAAACAAAAAATTGTATAAATATCATTCCCCAAAAATATTAAAGAAAATAATAAACTTATAAATAAAATTCTAACCAAAAAAAATTAAAGCAAATCCACCACTTCTATTTTCTTTTTCCAAATGAACTTGATTTTTGTGTTGGCGGATGCCGTGTGCATTCCAGAAACATATTCTAAAACAAATTATTCGTTTAAAATTGCTTGCGAAATAGTGGATTGCGGTTTCAGCATTTCTTTCATCATAGTTACGACAACCAGAGGAACCGAAAATGTATTTATATATTGAACAAGAGTCTGAAGAGTAGTCTAAAAATTCCTAAAATTTTGGATCGTAATTTTGAGACCTAGGCTCCTGATACAACTTTACCTTTGCATTAGAAACTTGTTTGGGATTTTGCGTGTTTATATGGTTGATTGACTGGTCTATCTGGAGAAAATTGGTTATGCATAATTGAAACTGATGGCCTATTTGTCATTGACCTCTTAAAGTGAGTGACGGCAACCCTTGAAACATGCAGTATGGTTACCTCCACTGGTACTGCACTTTTTAATATTCTACTCAGTCTTAGATTTTTTGCTACTTTATGTACCGTGGAGTTCTCAACACACAACACTAATTGCGGGCAATTTACAATAGGCCAAATTCTTGGCAGTTTATGCACTGAACGGGCCCTGAACGCATTCGTGGCTCCTCAACAGTAATCTTACGAATCAGAAGAAATTTAAGGTTGTACATTGTACATTCATTATTTTTTCGGACAACATCCCCTGGTTCCAGTTCAACCCGAATTTGGGTTGAGGTTCCTGATATTTACTACGTTTTTAATTTTAAAACCTTTATCTTCTAATCCAGTTTTGATATCATTCGTATCTACGTGAGAGTCAATACCTTTTATAGCGATCTGCAGACCTTTAGCTTGCTTGAGCTAATAAGTGCAAAAAATCCCTCCTCTTTCTCCAGAGCGTCAGACAATTTTCGGTAATCATTGTCATGGTTGACTTGGATTTTTGTTTCACTGATGCTGCTGCCGTGTTTAACTAATGTTACGTTGAAGCATAAAAGTTAAAAATAGCGGACAAAATTGTATATTCATATGATGGAAATGAGTTAGAAAAATAAAAGTAAACTGTTTCATAAGAGCTTGATTATAGCATTGCAACCAATTTTCTAAAATCCGTGATTTATCTCACCTGAAAATTTTTAGTGTGCATTATTTAAGTGCATGTACATGCTTAAGAATATCCTACTTTATTTTAGCTTCTCGTTTTATTTACCATAAACTTTTAAAAATAATTTACTTCCTAAATTTGTTAACATCTTGGCTTTAGGCATCATCTATTTAATCGCATAATATTTACGTTGTTATTATAAAAATTTACGTTGCGGTTTATAACAAACTTCATCAACCCACTTGAGGTTTTTATTATTTTTTCCAAGTTCTCTTTTTTTCTTAACTGTGTATACAAATTGACTTAAATGTGGCATGTGCTTTAAATCTTGCTGTGTTAAAAATAAAACGAAGTAAGTAAAAAGAATGCGTGTGGTTATTTATTTTATGAACAACAGCAATCTTATCATTATTTAACGATTTAACATTCAAGATCTTTTATAGAGATTTCCATGTAATTTATACATTAAAACATTTCTTGGTTGTTTGTTGGCCAGTTTTTGTTTGAAAACCAAAAACTTGCTGTACAATAATGTTATTTTGATGATGTCTTTAATAAGGGAAAATAAAGAAATTGTGACATTTTTTTCTTCATTTCGTAAAACAAATGATCACATTCAAAAAATCTGATGACTATAATTAAATTTTAAACACTTTCTCTTGACCGGTTTTAGATTTTGTATTAAAACAAAATAATAATCAATTTTCAAATATTATTTCGACTGTTCCGAAGACACTAAGGTTTTTGGGTAATTAAACGGGGAAAGCTTTTACGCAACTTCGTTACCACGATGAAATAATTAGGCGGCTAATTTTAATTGCCTCAATGTGGATATTACGTGGATATCCGTACGAGAATTTAGACGAAAATTTAAAATATGTTTAAAAGTAATATAACTAATAATATTTATATATTTATGTTTATTTAAGATGAAAGATGAAAAAAAGAATCAATATCATATGAAAAATTAGCAGCAACTCAAAAAAGTTAAAAATGATTACTGTGATGTATACTTTATTGAATTACTGATAGTGATAAAAATAAACAGCAATTTTAATAACTTAGGTTGAATTAAACCGCCTGTCAGCCATTGATCAAGCCGCACAAGTCCACTTAGGTCTAACTGGTCTGTGACGTCAAAATCACCGTTCTTCAGGCGTTTAAAACACTCTTGGCAAGTTTTTTCACTAATAGCGGCCTCGTCATAGGCATTCAATGGGTTTCAGCTGCATATTCCTTTACATTAAAGCAGGAAATTAAAACTCCCCCAAATGACGCGGCTTTAGCTCGTTTAACCTGGCATGTTTAATCAAGAATAATTTTATGATGCAGACACAAATCGACTAATATTTGGATGGCGTTATGTTAACAAATACCTGAGCGTATTGTTGGATCTATTTGTTCCGACTACCACTTACTGCTACAGCCATGTGTTGCAAAACGGCAGCAGCAAAGTTGTTGATGGGTGCTATAAACCACCCATCAGTTACAGTGATATTTTAGAGCAATTACTACAATACGTAACATTTGCTGGGTTAGGCCCGCCAGCATAGTAGTACCATACATATCATACCCATACCGATGCCTTTTTAAGACTTCTGCCTACGTCACGCTACACTCAATGCATGGCCTAAAGCTGCTGAGGGATAAATATACTACGAGCAACTTCCAAGTTTGACTTAGACGGATCTGTAAATATCTCAAGCACATCCTCTTGACAATCCGACCACTCTGCTAGACACAATTGCATTTATTCTGGTAGACAATAATCAATAGGTTGGGCTGATTTGAAAGGACATAAATCTGCCGATAATATGCCATGCTTTTGGCATAAAGAAAAAACTTTCACTACGACGAGCCCAACTCAGCCAATCGAGGCAGCATACTGGGGCCTACTTTAAACTGGATTTTCGCCTCTGACATGCCAACGACGTCCGGAATCCACAATTCTACTTTTGCAGATGACACAGCGTTTTTGAGTGTTCATGAAAACCACCACGAAATACAGGAATATATTTCAATATTAGAGAAATGGCTAAAACTTTGGAAAATCAAAGTTAATGACGTTGACTAGTCTGTGCGTTTGTTCTATGGTGCTATGTTTAGCCCGAAAGCCAAACTGATAATTAGGGATACATCCCACTCCATCCAATATTGGAGTCAACTTCACCATTAACAATTTTTCGAACAGTTTTGATATTGTTGGCCGTAGACTTATTGTTCTATATGACTCTACTTTAGGGGGATCCTTCCCTGGTTTATGTATCATAGTAATAATGGACACACCTTCCACTCTGCAGGCTAATACTCGAGACGTAATACACACACATATATATATATATATATATATATATATATATATATATATATATATATATATATATATATATATATATATATATATATATATATATATATATATATATATATATATATATATATATATATATATGTATATATATGAACAAAAGTGGCCCCAGAATGGAACTCTGCGGTAGTCCTTTAGAAAAATGTAAAGCAGAAGATTAGATATAGGTAGTTATTGAATCGCCAAAAAATACAGATTGGTAACGATCGTCAAGATAACTTGAAATAAGTGAAGTGGAAATTGAAGAAAATTTGAATGTATTGTGTATCTTGTACATAGTATTTCATGATCAACATAACCAAATACTTTGGAGTGATCCAAGAGCACAACAAACGTAACACAACCGTCATCAAGACTGCCCATAATGACTTCAGTTACATTGATGAACAATGTAACACAGCTATTTTTTCCTCTAAATCCAGTTTGATTCCTTACCAGAAGCCGATAATTAGTTAAATATTTGCTTATTTGCATATGCAACAATCGATCAAAAACTTTGGACAAATATGGTAGTACTCGTATTGAAATGGGACGATATTCATTACCAGTTTTTGGCACAGGGATAACCTTTGCATATTTCCGACAGTTTGAAAATATACTTGTGGTGATAATAGTGTTGAAATATGTGTTCAGTGGATTTTAAGGATTAAAACCTTCAGGCAATTACCGGAAGTACTTAAGCGTGAGATAATTGAGTGTGGAGCTTTGTAGGTAAAAAGGGTGTAAGTAGTCGGGATTTAGCAACAGAGTAGATGCAAATAAACGTAATAGGTATTTCGATGTGGGGAAATTATCCGTGGATGCAACTTCCTATTAATCTCTAGCTTAAATTTTACTGGAATATTAACAAATTTTATATCAGTTTAGCAAAAGTTGGGGAACATTTCTAAATTTTACGTTTTGTATGTATTAATGAACTTGAATCAGACGAATGATACCATCATATAATATTACAAAATTTACGTTTTGATTATTTTAATATAGCAGCTCAACTTTATGCACTATTCGGCCATGTCACAAAATTCAAATAGAATTGAATCGGGTTTTTAATTCTTCAAAAAACGAAAATATAAAACTTTTTCGGAATGGTATAAATTCTATAAGATAATACTAGTTTCATTCTTGCAATTAGAAATGATTTTATTTCGAAAAGAATCTTAGTTTTTCGTTTTTTGAAGAAGTAAAAAAAGAATTCAGTTCCGTTTCCGAACGGAATTAAGCTCTGTGACATGGCTGATTATTACACAATCTTTCAATTAAAATAATTAAACTTTATAAACGTTATTTCATCATATCATTTCAGGTCTTATTGTTGCGGGTGCTGTGTTCTTATTGGCTCAATTATCAGTGTTTGCCATTTGGAAGACAGTGCAGAATCGTTCAAAGAAAGAGCGTTATCTCTATCATCAAGATTCAGCACCATCTTCGGTTAATTATGGCTCCCCGTCCACAATGGTATACGGTGCTCCCCATCACAACCACAACGGTCATCAACAACAAGGCACAGCCAGTGACACATTAGGCAAACTGTATGACAGCGGCATGACCGGACGTTATGGACAACAATATTAACTTTATTGTTTAATAATAATTAAAAAGCGAAATTTATAAAATTTGAAATAACGAGTTAGGAAAAATTCAAACATTTGATATGCAAAGATTTTTCTTCAAATTAGGTCAACAATAACTAAAAGCAAGAGACTTTTTAGAGTATTGAATAAATATATTTTCGAAAAACATAATTTAAAACGCACGCACATGCTAATAATATTATAGCATAATAATCGTTTAAACAAACTAAACATATAATTTTTATAATTAGAACAAAAATATAATATATTTATAAAAAATATATAATATAAAAAAAGTTAAAAATTTTCTACAACAATGGCCGCTTTTAAAAGTAATTTTGTCAAATAATTCTATAAATTTCATTTAAAGACAAACAAACTTCTCAATTAAATGATAATTTTGCTTTAAATAAATCAAAATTACTTTTTTAAAACCGTTCATTGTGATCTTAAAAATATATATACATACATATATTTATTACTAAAAAAAAAACTTAAAATCAAACACTTAGCGCAGGTATTATATAAAAATTAGTTTAACTTTGTATGCTCCCTATTTAATTTTAAATACTTATTTATTTTTTAACTATAATTTATTTTATCAAATCTTCTCTTTCCATGTGGCCACAAAATGCATGTTTTTGTCTCTCAACAAAAATTAATCAAATGTTGATTTTAAATAATAATTTTGTATCAAAATATTTGATAAAATTAACATTTTTTAAATTATTTGTCATATCATTTCACAGAACTGTTTCTCAACTTCTATTCTGCTGAATTGTAGCCTATTTTTCTTTATTATAATTGTAGTATAATTTATAATTTAAACTCTGTATGAGAAATATAACTTATAATTCAAGACCGAAAGCAAAACAGGTGCTTTAAATCAATTTAGTATGTAGCCTTAAACATAAAACGTTTTATAAAAAGAAAAACTTTTAAAAGTAGTTAAAATTAAATATAACTTACTTTAAATTATTTTCATTAAGTAATTTAATATAATAAACTTTATTTTAAAACAATAAAAACATAAAATTTTTTACAAGCAATGTACTGATTAAGTAATAAAATCAAAATTTTTATAATTAAAATCAACATATGCATTTAATGTTGTTTTATTTCGATAAACTGAAGAATTTCTTACTATCCATTTAAAAGATCCACGGCCAACGGTCTTACAATCCTGCCAACTTAACAAGATCATAAAATATTCTCCCAAGAGCGGTACAACTTTTAAGGAGTTTTTAGCAAGTAGTGTTAGAAAAATTACCACAAGGATAGTTGTCTTATCGCGCACAAACGTTCATAGCTTCGATGTCGGCTCGCAATAAATCTAAATGTAACAGCCTTAGAACCAACCCAAGGATAGGATAACGGATTCCAATCTACTTACATCACAAAGTCATGCAGCATCGGTCTGCCTAGATACAGGGAAAGTGTTCAACAATCTATACTTCTTCCTCGTCTCTGCAACTTCCACAGATGTCATTAAACCGAAGATTTACCCTCCTTGCTTGCGTTTCTATGGGGCAATGGGCCATCAATACCGCCACTGCAGAGTGCAAGCTCCGTCGGCAAGCTCCTAAGGGTGATAGTCTTCCTGTTATCATATCTGGGCCATGCCAGCCTCGATATTCGACAGGTAACCTCAATAGACCATCAGTCTTGAGCGGTCTCAGATAGTTGACGCTGTACTTATATCTTACAGCTCCTAAGCGGGACTCCAACGATCCCATTTATATCCTTTTGTTGTAGCTGGATATTGGCCTTTACCAGTTCGTCTGCTACAACATTTCCCTGCACTTCACTGTGCCCTCGTACCCAGAAAAGCTCCAGATTTTAATGTCTCGCTATCTCATTTAAAGATATCCGGCATTATGCCATGGTCAGTTGCATGACACTGTTATGTAAAATTTATATCCATTTATTAACTTTCTTGCCCTAGATAAGTACTCTGTCAACTTTGTAAGTTATGATTAGTGTAAAATAATTTGTAAATTCACATTTGGCTACATACATTTAAAACAAAATTTTTTTACTTTGAGAAAAGCTACGATAAATAAAGTAAATAACTCCAGAGGCTGATTTTAGACGCCATTGGATGAAACAGGGGATGTCATTACATGGTGATGTATGAATATATAACATAAATTTAAAATTCCGTTTTTTTTTTTTTTTTTTTTTTTTAAACAGCCATGTTCCGAGAAACACGCTATCTGAAAGAGCAAAGTGTTCTGAAAAACTCTTAATTGGCTTTTAATATGTGGTAGTTATATAAAACGAAAAAGTTTTAACAACAAATAGAGAAATTATTTAATTTGATATTGTGAACTGAAAATGTGTAAAATTCTTTTAACTTTGTATTGAAATAAAAATACATCATATTAGATTTATAATTGTGAATAATTTGTGAAATATTTCAGTTCACTTCAATATACACATGCGGGCTAAAGTCGCCAATTTTAAGCGAAATGCATTTACCAGAACACCAATTTGGCGATTTAAAATCACATAATCATACTTCTTGCGTTATACATATCTCAGAACACATTTTTGTCATTTTCAAATCAAAAACGATAAATTTAAGCGATTTGCGTATAAACTTTTTTCTTTTGCCAAGTACATCATCTTTTTATGTAAATAATTAAGGTTTTTGCAAATTAGATGCATTTTACGTGGTGATCTGGAATATTTATAAATTCAATTTTGTGGTATGATAGTGGATTTAGTTTCTATATCATGTATAGATCAACCAAATGTAAATCATGTGTAGAAGACAAAAATACGAAACTCTTTAGGAAATGAAACAATGGAAGGCAGTCTTTATTATAAAAACTAATTAAAAATACTATTAATTTATTGAATTTCTTTAATTCAGATATTTATTCCTAAAATGTCTAAAATATCTATATGATAACGGATTTAGTTTCTGTATTGTGTATGGGTGAAAATAGGACTAAAGAAAGGAAAAAATAAATGATCCACGACTTTTTGGCAACATATTTTTTCGCAAATTAATACGTGCTCGTATATATCACGCCAAAAAGTCGCAATCAAGTTAGATGACCTGAAGAGCCTGTGTAAAGTGTAGCTCGAAGTTTTCGTTGAAGCTCCGCTATAACCGATCTGACTATGTGTCACTTAAAATGGACACGTCTTCGGTGGAGTTCTGAACAAAAGCCTCATACACTTTCTTTAAATATTGCCATAAAGTCATTACATTTTGTCTTATAGCTCGATTCGTCCATTATACTATAAATATAACTAAGTATATACATTTGTGTATGTATAGCGTACAAATCAATAAGATTCTGATCAAGTGTCACGGTCATCGGTGTCATTTACGGTCTATCTTTTAATTATATATTATCACTTCCACAAAAAAATGCATATGGAAATAGGGTTTGGTCTTTCATTCTGTGCACACGTCTTTTGTTACTGCTGCCCGTATTAATTAAGTTCGAATGAAACCAAATTGCACCGGAATAGGTAGCAGGCCGTATACACATCTTGCTACCTATTCCGTTTGTTTCTTTTTCTCTTCTTTTTTTCAGCGTTGTGCGATTTTTCTATATATGTTCACTATTAGTTTTCTATGAAACCAAAGTTCATCGGAATAGGTAGCAAGATGTGTGCATGTTTTTTTTTTCTTTTTTCATCGTTGCTGTGTTTTCTCTATATATGTATATGTGTTCATTATTAATTTCTTGTCAATGCATTTCATTACCTTGTAGTGTAGAAGGTGTTACTGGGCACTGATCAGTTTTAACTAATTTAATTCCAACATTTTAAATGGTGCAATAGAGTTTGTTTTAGTCTTTCGTGTTGTTATTGTTAAAGTTTACCCTCCACAAACAGTACTCCCTCTTTTATTCCTCATCAACCTATTTTCCTAGTTCCAGTACAATGCACTGCATATGTAGGGGTCATCCCCTGGGTACTGGTCTACGATAAAAAAAAAACAAAATACATTGATCAAAAATCTTGTTTATATTTCTTTGTGAAGCACGATTCGTCTGCCACTTTGTACTACGAGTACTAATTTTGAATGGCTATTTTATTGAATCGAATTTTATGATAAAATTTTCATTCTTAGCTTATTGTTATGTTAAAAAATCATCATTTTGTAATAATTAACAAACATAACTTTTTGAGTTTGACATAAAAAAAATCAAAGGAATAACTTTTTAAGATTTTCCCCCCAAAATTAAGAAATTTTTTATGCATATGAAGAGTTTCCGATAAAAATTTCTGGTGCAACTTTAGCACACTTGTATAAAATGTTATTGTGCATAAAGTTGTACTAGAACCGAAAGTTATATTGAAATTTATATTGTGCCATCGAAAATTAAAAAACGCACTGAAAATTTTAAAAAACATGAAAAACGGGCTAAACGCACCGAGTTGACTATGCTGCAAACTGATATAAGCGAATCAAAAACAGTGCCCTTTTCTAAATATGCTTCATGAAAAAGAGTAATATTGAAGCATATCTTGCTCTCAACTTTAACTTCAAGCTCAATGATATTGGCATTTTTTTATTACTCTGCCTACTGACTTATATATATATATATATATATATATATATATATATATATATATATATATATATATATATATATATATATATATATATATATATATATATATATATATATATATATATATATATATATATATATATATATATATATATATATATATATATATATATATATATATATATATATATATATATATAAGTGTCAATTTGCTTCCAAATATTTATTCCATAAAATGCTTAATAAAAAATATTCTGACTCCCACCTAAAGTTTGCTATAATATATAAATTTAACTGATTTACTATTTAGTTGATAAATGAGAGAGGATAGAAATATATGAATGAAATACCAAACCAGCCAATATTGTATACTTAAAAAGAAGTAATAAAATACTTTATCAAATGTGTTAATAAAGTAACAAATTTGCAGCAAATCTAACAAAAAATCTAACTAAAGTGGATTTATTAATGAGAAGAAAACATGATACTCAACAAGGCATTTTATGGCGTATAAAAAAGATATTCACAAAATACCCTACACTAAGAATTTCAGTTTGAATGCAACAAACCATGAAGTAATATTTTACAATGTAAGTTTTGAGCTATTGCAAATGTTTAAACAACAAAAAAAACAAAAGTTAAATAAAAAAGTTAAACAGGTATTCAAATAATTTTTAGGGAAAATTCCATAAAAGTGTATTCACGTTTGTGTTTTTGCTTACTGTTTGTTTACATTTTATACTCGTATGTTGTGAAAAAGTCTATTTCAATATAAAAATTTATTTATTAATCGGGGATTCGCTGCTTTTGATAACAATAATTGGTAAAAAGGATACTTATTTAAAATATCTGATAGTTTTATTGCTGTGTTCTTTTTTTAATAGAAAATATGTATACTTATTAACGCCACCGCGGAAAACTTTTATGGTTAGCAATTGTGCACAATCTAAATCTAAATTATTAATGATTAAATATAAAATGAACCACTTTTTATAAAATCAAAACATTTTGGTAGCCAAAAAAATCTTTTTTTAGTGAAGTATTTATTAAGATATTGATGGAAAATGAACCTATAGAGAATTCAAAATAGATTTAAAACTATCTTTATTTTCTTTTACATAATGGTGTCGCCATATGAACTCTGCTAAATAAGATTTCAAATGATATGTAGCTGTCTTCCTTTGTCTCTTATTTCTCCATTTAAGACTGCCTCACATCGACTATTTGTGTATGGAGAATGTATGGGTTAATACGTAAGTCCTAAAATATTGCCCAAGTTTTCGATAGCCAGCAACAAAAAAATTTTAACGCAAGAAATAATCCATTTTATTGTAGATTCCTGTTAAGCAATTACGTTTTAAACAAACGACACTAAAAACACTTTCGAGGAATGAAATATTCTACTTTAGGAACAAGTCCAGTAAACTCCTTCAAGTTGAAGAAAAAAATATATAGGTAGATAGAAAATTGAAAATTAAAAATAAAATATCAAGTGAGAAAGTTGGCGGGAATTCATAGTTCGAGAGTTATGGACCTCTAAAGTTTTTATATACATGTACAAAAAATGGCAGTTTTTCACTATATTTGAGAAGTCATTTAGGCAAAGTTGATAACATTTGAAATTTTTTGAATACATAAATTAGTTCATGAAAGAGTTTTTCAACTCCATGGGTGCCAATACAGTTTTCACAAAATTTTAGATAAGTGTAACGGAAGTTTCCGATCTTAAATTTTTTTTTTTTTCGAACAAAAATGTGATTATAATTTTACTAAACAACACTGGATGGAGTTCCTCTTCTATGGTATAGCAAACACCGGCTTCACTGGCTAAAGTATCTCTGGAATCGCAAGTTCAAAAAGCCGTATTTAAGAGATTTCAAATGATACCAATTTTTCATAAATAACTTTAAAAACGTAATAGAAAATCGGAGTTTTATATGAAGAAATATCGATATTTCAGATGTCCATCGGCAACTATACGTTTCCGCTAACTTTCGCACTTAACATTTTCTTCTTATTTTCCAATTTTCTATCCTCTTATATAATTTTTTCTTCAGTGGAATGGATTTTAGGTAAGCAATTATGCTTTACATTTTTTCGATCTCTTTATGCAAGTATAAAGGAAGGAAGCAAAATAATTAATTAAGTATTATTAAGTATTTGTTCACATTTTGTCTGATCACCATCGTGATTTAATTATTTAACCATCTAAGATTTTTATTTTACTTCCTACCTATAAATATTTCATTAAACCACCTAACTTTTTTTTTTGTTTTTTTTTGTCCGGATAATTTTGACTGTTACAAATTTAAATTGTTGCTAAAATCAAGCGATTTAATAATCATCACTATCCCGACATCAAAACCTTAAACTAGTTTGATAAAAAATGTTTACAATAAATTTTGATCAACGAATTCTTTAAATGCCCAAGCTCATTTCACAGCCATTGTTTGCTTATTATTATTTCATTTTAACGCCTCAGTTACGCACATACTTTTTTCTATTTTTCTATTTAACTACTGTTAAAGCACACATTTTTTTTTTTTTGCCACTTCTGTTTTCGCTACCACTTCAAGGTGTGTTAATCTTACACAAAAAATAAAATAAAAACATACATGATAAAAAAAACATACAACTTGTTGTGAGTTACAAAAAACTCAACAAAAAATTCACCAATTTATCATGTTCATACTGACAATGAACCAATAAAAAAATCGTCTGTTATGATGAGTTGCGAGTTTTTTTCTCAAGTAAATTTATTGTGCGAAAATAAAATTAACAACATGATCAGTAGCATTTTAATAAAGTTATTAACACTTTGTATACTTTTATCCTTTGTCGGTTTTTTCTTCTTACAACCAGTTAAAAAAAAACAAGTATGACCTACACTGCACACATTGAAAGATTTTGACATATCTTTGCGTTTAAAAAGCCATGCGAAGGAAAATTGTGAAAATCTAATGATTATAAATAAAATCTTGGTGCATTTATCCACACCTTAAGAAAAAGTCTCATTATTACCAACGAGACACATGGTTAAACTTGCTGCAATCGATATTGGCAACGAAAGAAACTTTCTTCCAATAAAATTTAAGAACTCACATTTTTTTATCTACGCTTTGCAAATTAATAGAAAAAAATCAACTTCCAAGTAAAATATTATTCATAATTTAGAACCTTAAGTTCTGACTTATTTCTAGCTGATTTTTAATGTGACTAATGATTTTCCAGGAAGCAGTCAAAACTAACCATGGCATTGAATAACACAACAAAAATATTTAAAAAAATCAGGCGACGAATTCTGGTATGAGGACAAAAATCCATCAAAGTTTTCAAAATACGCGTATCAGTGACATAAATATGCGATTTTTGCTTGCCAATTGGTTTGATATAACACTTTGATTGGGAGTATTTATTGAGAAACGATGGCGGAATAATGGCGTTTTTATTTAAGGCAAAAAATATTTGCACTTAACCAATTTGATAGAATATTTTTACGTTGTGAAAACAGTGCCAATATTAAATTAAAGAAAAACTTATGAGGTTTGATCCAAAAAAAAAAAAAAACGTTATGTTCAATTTTTTCAAAAAGTATTTCTTTATTCATCAATAACTATCTTACTATAATAACTATCAAAGTAATCCCCCTCAGATATATATAGTACACTTATGCCACCGTTTTTTCCAATCCTTCAAACGCTTCTGAAACGCGTTTTTTGGTATCGCCAACAGCTCTTGTTTCGATTTTTTTTTATCACCTCAATCGTAGCAAAATACTTTCCTTTCATCGGCGTCTTCAGTTTTGGGAAGAGGAAAAATCAGTGGGGGCCAAGGCCGGTGAATACGGTGGTTGAGGCATAATAATGGTTTTATATTTGTCCAAAACTCACGCATAAGCATCGATGTGTGAGCTGGTGCGTTATCATGGTGCCAAATTCATAATTGTTTTTTTCCACATTGCTGTGCGTTTCTGACGAATTGCTTCGCGCAAACGCGTATAACTTCCAAGTAGAACTCCTTATTCACCGTACGACCTTGTGGCCAGAATTCGTGATGCACCACGCCACTGCAGTCAAAGAAAACAGTGAGCAAAACCTTCAGATTTTACCGAACTTAGCTCTTCTGGACGCTTCCATTGGGATGATTGGGCTTTGTTTTCAATGTCATAGCCATATACCCATCATTCGTCAGCAGTTATGACCTTTTTGCGGAAATCTGGACCGTCGTTGACGATGTTCAATAGCTCATGAGCGATGTTCACGAAACATAGTTTTTGCTCACAATTTAGCGATTTTGGAACAATCTTCGCTGTCTCACGTTTCATGCCTAAAACATCCGTAAAAATTGCTTGGCGTAAGCCAACCGATATGCCAACATCGTCAGCAGTCTCTGTGACGATTTCCAAAATAATTTTCTTCACTGCTTCAAAGTGTTCATCGGTTGTTGACGTGCTCGGGCGACAAGGCCAAATATTGTCATTGACATCTTTTCGGCCTTCCGTAAAACGTTTATTTATTTATTTCTTTTTTTATCTGCGACCAGTACTCAGGGGATGGCCCCTACATATGCAGCGCATTGTACTGGAACTAGGAAAATAGGCTATGATGAGGAAAAAAGCGGGAGTAGTGTTCGCGGAGTGTTAACAATAACAACACGAAAGACTAAAACAAACTCTGTTGCAGCATTTAAAATATTGGAATTGAATTAGTTAAAACTGATCAGTGCCCAGTGTATATACCTTCGACACTGCTCAGATTAGCAAAATTTAGTCGAACACCTTACACACTACGAGATAATGAAAAAGAAATTAATATTGAACATAAAGGGTGGTTAAATTTCAAGGGCCGATGTTGATTTTGAATAAAACACAAACTATTTAGGAAATTATTGTAATTTTATTGTGATACATTGGTATTATTCAATTATGTATGGAACAAAATATCGGCCAAATGGGCGCCGCGACCACGGCGGCACACCTCCATCCGATGGTCCAGTTTTTCGATGACCCTGAGGCATAATGGAGGTTCTATGCCGTTAATGTGCCGACTTATCTCATCCTTTAGCTGTTGAATTGTTGCTGGCTTATCGACGTACACCTTTTCTTTCAAATGACCCCAAAGAAAAAAGTCCAACGGTGTCAAATCACATGATCTTGGCAGCCAATTGACATCGCCATTACGTGAGATAACACATTGAATTTGTTGCGCAAAAGAGCAATTGTTTCGTTAGCTGTGTGGCAAGTGGCACCGGCCTGCTGAAACCACATATCGTCTACATCCATAACTTCCAATTCGGGCCATAAAAAGCTCGTTATCATCTAACGATAGCGAACACCATTCACAGTAACTGCCTGACCGGCCTCATTTTGGTAAAAATACGGCCCGATGATGCCGCCAGCACATAAACCAAACAGTCACTCTTTGTGGGTGCATTGGTTTTTCGACAGTCACTCTTGGATTCTCATTCGCCCAAATACGGCAATTCTGTTTATTGACGAATCCACTGAGGTGAAAGTGTGCCTCATCACTGAAGATGATTTTCTTCGAAAATTGATCATCATTTTCATAATAAGTCTGGATAACTTTAACACGTTGTTGGATTGTGTATCTCTCCATAGTTCAAATTGAATAAGTCTGAAATAGAGAAATGTCAAATAAAATTTGGAAAAAAACTTGGCGTTTAGCTGTGGTTCACATTCAACATCGGCCCTTGAAATTTAACCACCCGATATAAAGATAACACGGACAACGGTGAAAAAAGACAAAAAAAGAAACACGTGTACACATATTGCTACCTATTCCGGTGCACTTTGATTTCATACGAAATTAGTAATGAACATATACACATATATAAAATACGGACAGCAGTAACAAAAGACGTGTGCACATGGTGAGAGATAAAACACATGGTGAGAGATATATCACAATTAAACTTGTCTTCTGCTCATAGTAGACTCGCCAAACGCCACAGTCAACATTTCAATTGTCCTTGCGCATTTAATTTCATTTTTTACACTAAACTTAACAGTTTCTTTGATCCAATTTTCAGAATATTAAAAAATCGAAGAGCATACCCAAACACGGCTAACCTTTTTATCGGTCAAAAACCAACTGACAAGCAAAAATGGCTGATATTGCCAACATATATAACAGACATGTATACTAATACAACAAAAAAAATAACATATATAACAAAATAAATCGGACATACGGTAGTCACGAAATTTGAAAATAACGGTTATTTTTTCATCAGACCTCGTACATACTGTTTTATCTTTAATCACCTTTTCAGATTGATTCTCACAAATTTTATTTATCAAGTGGTTTCATTTTTCGATGTTAACTTATCATTTTTAATAGTACTCATATAACTTACTCAATCTAGACCACAGTATAAAAGTACATTTACGCCAAAGCGGAATCAAATACTTACGGGATTTCGAGTCAAATCTAGTTGATTTTGATGAAATTTCCCATAGAAAACGAAATCTTCTTCGCGACTATGACATTTTTTAAGCATCCTATTATAGGCCATTTACATCTAAGCCAAATCTACTACTTTCGGGATTTCGAGTCAAATCTAGTTGATTTTGACGAGATTTACCATACAAAATGAAATCTAGATTGCGAGTAGATTTTGATGGAATCTGGTAGATTTTTGAAGTACTCTGTTACACAACTGTGATTTTGTACAAAATAATCAGGGCTGGGCAAAATACTCACTTTAAGTATTTCAAATACAAGATACAAAATACTTTCAAGTTGTGTATTTTAAATACAAAATACAAAATACTTTCCAGCTGTGTATTTTAAATACAAAATACAACTAAAAACTACAAATACTTTTTTGTCTTTCGATCTCATAAGAATATACCACTCTGGTTTTAGATAAATATTTTATTTTATATATGCATTTAAACTAAGTTGCATATTGTCACATACAACTTAAAAGGGCGTAACTGGCAAAGTATTGAAAGCCTATTAAAAATTGTGGATAGTTGTATTATTGATAATAACTAGACTAGACCAGAATTTTTTTGTCAGTTATGCTCTTTTTCTTTTTAGGCGACAATATACATATATGTTCATACTTAGAACTGCATATATACTTATTATATATTCAAATACTAGAAATAAAGCTGTGTAATATTATAAAAAATGTGTTATATTTTTTTTTATATATATTTAACATTGTATGCATTTTACATATATACACGTGCGACATACGTGTGTATATTCACATGATTGTTCAAAACTCGCCAACTGGGAAATTAATAATATTTAGGATTTAATAGATAGCAAATAAAAGATTCATTCGGAAAAACAAGTATTTCCTTTAATAAAACAAGATAATTTAATAAGTCATCCGACAAACAACCTCTTTTTGGGGAGTGAATAAAATCTGCCGAGGAAAAACATATTTCTATAGGTTCTGCGGAACCTGCTGCCAAATTCTATAAATGCAAAAAAAAAAACAATAAAATTCTCACCATCTTTACTGCAACTACTACTTCTTCTATTGCATCCATATTCGGTTTCACGTTCTTTCTCTAAGGTATCTATTGCAAGGTTTTGAATTCATTGCCTCTCTTTTAATGAGATGATTTCTGGTGACCAGTGTATTTTGAAACTAGGGTGGATGCCAATATGGTGAAAATTGCTATTGATATCACCTGATTAGTGTAAAATATATTTGCTCTGGACAAGACAATTGAAAGCTGCATTGCGGTATTGCAAAATAATAAACATATTAGTGGTCGCAGTTTCTAGCAATTTTAGCTTTTGTGTGAAAAAACTTATTTTGAACTTATAATAAATAAATGTATTTTGTAAAAATGTATTTTTAAGCCATATGTATTTGAAATACAAGATACAAAATACTTTTAAGTTATGTATTTGAAATACAAAATACTAAATACTTTCAGGTTGGGTATTTGAAATACAGATACAAAATACGTATTTGTATTTCAAATACGTATTTCAAATACATGTATTTCAAATACTGCCCAGCCCTGAAAATAATGCTTTAAAATACTACGCTGCAATAAGAATACTATACTGTTACATGATGAATTCATTGTGATACAGTTATTGCTGTCAAACAGTTTGCAAAAAATGATCTTATGAAAATGAAATCTTGTTTGATGCCAAAAATGGAAGTGTGAACGTTTAAGATTTTGGGTGGATGTAAATGCCCTATTACACAACTGTGATTATTTTCAAAGCAGTACTCGAAAATACTGTGCTGCAGTAAAAAGATAAATTTTTTTTATACAGTTTTTGCTGTCAAACCAAAAATACTATGCTGCAGTAAAAAAAAAATATATATTTTTTATGCAGTTTTAGCTGTCAAACCGTTGGCAAAAAATTATTTTATGAAAACGAAATCTTGCAAGATGTCAATTAATGGAAGTGTACACGCTTAAAATTTTGTTGATGATTAGATTTTGGTTTGGTTTGGCCCTATAAAATATAATTTATTAATTGAGTTCGCGAAACTTTAAAAACGTTGGAATGCGATTTCCTCCCAATAATGATCCATCCAAGCCAACATTAAAAACATTTATATACAAGACTCAGCGCATGACATCTATTCTATGGCATATGCAAAACTAGTAAACATTTTGCTTAATCAGTTTACTTATATTTTTACATATATTTCTTTTTTTTGGCAATACGAAGTTAAAGATCTATTAATTGAAATACCACAAAATTTATTTATTTATTAAAAAAAATTGCAGTTGGTTCTACGAAAAAGAACGACTGGGAAAATTAAATTATTCGATACCCCATATAGCAGTTTTGTATGCCATTTTGAATATTTACTATAAAAGATAGGAACTAATACAAGATTGTCTGTCTAAAAAGAAACTAATGAACTTTCTCCCTCAGCCAATAAAACCACATATTCTATTACTAACGCAATATAAAGACAGGCTGTTAAAACTAATTTAATACATTTTTCACTTTTTTCTTGCTTTTGTGACAATTTTTCTTATCTAAACCATCTGTAACAGCAAAATGCCAAACAAATGCAACAGCGCAACATTATGAAAAGCAAATTGTAATTACTCTGTATTACAGTGCGTCAACAACTTACTGTAAATAAAATACCAGTACGCACAGTTTTTTAGAGACAAACAAAAAAGAAAAAATAAGTATGCAAGGAAGAACTAACTTATATGTAGCTACGAGGAAAAAACCACACGAGATTGCTATTAGAAGCATAGTATGTGTATGCAACACATACCGTATAGTTTGAGGTATGACAAGTGCACTAATTCTAGTTTGTTTTAGATGCTTAACAACTTTTTAGTTGATAATTTACGCATGTAAATAATAAACGCTTTATTGAATATAAACACATGTGAACTCACACAAATTCAGAGGAGTAAAATAGAAAAAATCTTAACAAGGTGTTAAAAATAAAATGTTGTGCATATGTTTTTATTTATATAAACATTTTTTAGAAAACGCTTTTTCAACATTAACCCTTCGTTGGATGTTATGACTTCCTCAAGGGCAAACATTATTATTATTATTTAGTTACTTAGTTAATATTAAAATTATATAAATATAATTATAATAAAAAGAAAAGCACTGGCTACCAAAGCCATCGGCTTCCCTAAGGGAAAACATATTTTGGTATGTTATATTAATTTTATGTATGTAGGAAAAACGGAATTTTGTCCAATTCCAATATCTCCAGAATAATATTTATATAAGCAGATTGGTGCACACTTAATCATTTCATCGTAAAATGCAATAGCTTTTGCAACTTTGGTTTTACGTCAACCATTTGTGAATTAGACAGCTGCAGAATACAAACAAAAATCGCTGTACTCCGCATGCAGAGCGATCCTCAATCTCAACAACGAAAAGGACGACGAGTTTGAGTTAAAAATCATTATGAGGGACGAAGCGCATTTTTATTTAAACGGTTACGTCAACAAACAAAATCTTCATTTCTGACACAGTAAGAATCTGTGTGATGCATGAAAAGCAATTACATTCATTCAAGTCTGCTGTATGGTACGGTCTTCATGCGGGAGGAGTGATTGGATCGTCCTTTTTTGAGGATACGATCGGCAACATAGCTACTGTTACTGGCGAATCCTGCAGGGCCATGAATTCCAGAATTGAATGAGTGGGGCTTAAAGAACATGTGGTTAGAAAAAGATGGTGCAACCGCACACACAGTAGGAACTAAAATAGATATTGTGAAGGACGGAATAGATATTTTCTTGGACGCATATTTTACCTATATGGTGATTTGGCAATGCCAACGCGATAGCCAGATTTAACCATTACAAGCTTCTTTCTTTTCTATTCAAGCCCCACGCCATACCAGCCCTCAAGGAGAATATTTGAAAAGAACGCGAATAGCTATCGCCAGAAATTTTGCGGAAAATTATGGAAAATGCGATATAATGGGAACAAATATGGTCGACGACCAATTTGTCAGTTAACAGAAAAAATTTTAGAAGTCTAAAGAAAGAACTTCAACACTAAAAATAATTTTTTTTATTCAATAAACCCCAAATTGGATGATTAATTTTACGCCACCATGTTTATATTATATGAAAATTCATGCCGGAATTGAATTACTCCGCCCTTTATGAACTGATTTCAAAAACTGGGTTTCTTTTGAAAGAGTTTTTCAACGGCTTGAAAAAAGATTTTTAAGATTTCAATATTTTTTGTTCTTTTAAAAGAGTTTGCAATGTTCCAAAAAATCTGGACATTGCACAGACAAAATGTTCGTCCAAAAAATAAATTTTCAAATAACTACAAATCGATTTTTAAAATTGTTTCTTCGTTTGAAAAGTGTTTCTTGCACATTGGCCCTATTTAATATTTTTAAATAAAATTAATAACTCCGTCAATTATTAACGGACAAAAATATTTTCTTTTTTAGAAGAAAACTGGCTGCAAATAAAAAAAAATTAAACATCGTGCAAAATTATTTCTTCTATTACAAAAACAGAATATTTCTTTAAAACTTTTTCATTAGTTCTATGAATAAATTTATATGTTTGTATGTATGCAAAGAACGCACAGTGGGGGCAAACAAAAAAAAGGTAACAATTCTGTGTCTTTTTGTATCAATGTATAAAGGAATCAAAGAGAAGGAAATTAGCTTTAAGAATAAGGAAATTTTAACCACCTTGTCAAATTTGACTATCTCGTGTATGAAAAATTTATTCGCCTCATAACTTTTATAAATTATTTATATAATTGTATTATAATTATAATAGATTTTGCTATGCTAATGAGAAGATTAAGAAGAATCATTTCCATTTTTTAGATATTGAAAGATATTTGGCTTCGAGGTTTTCCCTATTTTATACATATCTACGATATTAGCATGCCGAAAATTATAAAAAGGTTATTATTTAATGTTTATAAAACTTTTTTAAGAATATACAAAATAGATCTCTTAATAATCTCAAGGCATTTGCTCGTGAACACAGATCAAATTCGAGTCTTTGAAAAACAAATGAAAACTGGCTAAATTTTGACAAATATAGTGCGTAATTGTTTGATGCTTTTCTATAAAAAAAATTTTATATCTTTTTTTAAATTGTTAAAGAATGGACTTCGAAACTTTTTAAATAGAGGAAAGCATATACCGGCATTGGGTGCTCATAGTTGATTTAAAAAAATAAATTTGAATTAATCGTTAAAAAACAAAAACCACCTACTGAGTTTCTTAAAATTTTTGTACCCGCGGCGTTGCCCGCTTTAAATTAGTTTATATATATATATTTAGTTTTTATTATTTAGTTTTTCATATAAATATCATAAAAAAGCATAAGACGTTAGATTCATGATTTAACTTTATTGGACAGATCACGTTATTTTCACACGGTTTTAAATTAAATTTAAATAACCCTGTTCAAATAAACAAAACCTCTATTCAAAAATTTACACTTTATATGACCTGAATTTTTGTATAACGTAGAAATGAAAAAAAATATTAGTTTACACCACAAAAAGCGTGCTTGCAAATAAATACTAGTCAGAACGGTTAAGGTCTGTGCTATAAGGGCGGGTGAGGTAAAATTTCCCATTCACTATTTTCCAAATAGTGTTTGGCCTGTTTTAATGGTGGAATATTATGGCCTCATATCTGACTCTGGTCATTTTTCGTTGACTTCTCTCTTCAGACAGTAGCTCATAACACAAAACATCCTTCTGCATAGCGTTCAAGAACAATTTCCGACAAGCACAACCGCCTTTTAATGTCTCTTGGCTCCAGTTCACTTGGGACCTAATTTTCTGGATTTTGAATGAATTCTAATGGCTTTAAAATTAAGGAAATGACTTGTTGTGTGACTCCTAATGATAACGCATTTGACAACAACTTTCGTCAAGCCTTTTCGTAATCGCCACTTTTGAATCGTGTAAACCATCGTTGAGAAGTTTTTGAATTGATACCGTTTTCTTCAAATGGAAAAATTCCCCACAAAACATCCTTTTTGGGCATAAAATTTGACATTATTATAGCGATTGACAAAACTTTTCCGTTTATCAAATACTGACCTAATGACAGATGTTTACCCTAAAAAAGGAATTTTTAACTTGTAATAAATGTATGAAAAATCAGCCCAGAAAAATAATATTTTTTTTTGTCCTCACTTCTTACATTCAGTTTCTAAGATCTCCTATCATTCAAGAAACTTGTGTATGTTTATATTAATATCTTCACAAAGTTTTGAATAATATATTGAAATTGTTTTATTTTTTAGTTATTGCCTTAATAGTTTGTTTTATAAACGATAACATATATTCACGATGACATCCACATCATTCATATACTATTCAATTAACTTTGACGACATTTTCAATGCAGGCTGATTGACGATGTTTCTAATTTAATATTGGCTGGCGTTTAAGTTTGCAGTATAATTGACATAATTGGTTGATTAAATATAAACATTTGCATAACGGCTTTGGCGATTTACTTGGTTAGTATCACATGATCAAAAGAAATTTTATTATTTGTTACTGAATAACTTTTCAAATTGATTGACAGCAGATTGAATTAATTTGAAAAAGATGATTGGAGCAAATTATAGAGCACTTTGGTAATTTTGAAGACAGATAAAAAAGAAATTAAGCACAAGGCGAATTTTTTATATAATAAAATCAAAAAAAGGAAAAAAAAAATGAATTGGTAGCTTATTGCTTCGAATTAAACATACATATGACATCTGTCGTTAAAAGTTTTATTCACTAGCATAAATAAATCAGTTTTGTATTACTTATTTCTCTTTACTAATTATACTTTATTTAATCTTTAACGTTTTCAGCGGTAATCTGGCAAAAGTGTTGATCAAATGAATTAACTAGATGTTTAAGCGGACTTTTTTATCACCATAAGAGTAACAGTAGAAAACAATACACAATACAATAGAAGAATTTCAAATTAATTTGTTTTTATTATTAGCTAAAGAAGAAATTCAAGATTATATACACATATATTGTTGTTTGTATGCATCTATTTACATTTAAAATTTTATCAAAGCAGGTTGGGCAGCTACGGATACTGTATAAACTGTAGTCCCAATCTCTCTTCGTACCAGCTTTGAAGATAAGAGTACTCGTATATAAAACCTGGGTGTTGTTATACGCAACTACAAGTATATCGGCATTTTGAATTTCATACAGTAAAAGTAGTTAGATAGTTTTGAATTCGAAAAAATTATACCTGGCTTCCCTTGGTCATAGATTAGCAACAATATAAACTTGTTCCAAATTTCATCCATATCAGTTCAGCCACTTTGCCCATAAAGGGTAGCAAATGCACAGAATTACCTTGGCATTTGGTCAGCTGACGGCCATGCGGATTGGAGAACTGCTTTGCGGTTTATGTTTCTTTTTATGACTTCTAAAATTTCTCGTTCTACATTTTGTTGAAAAAATGTAGAAAATTAGACTAGTGATTCCGGAGATTCCTCCGGAATCACTAGTCTGCAAACTTTTTCTTTTTTTATAAAATTAGTATAAAGAAGATAAATGCTTTTAAATACCTCAATGCGTATATTATGCCAATATTATTAAATTTTTTACAAATAATAAAACTAATGACATAGAAATAAACATTGTGTTTGAATTTTTATTCAATGAGTATATTATGCCAATATGATTTAAATATTTTTTAAATAATATAACTAATACCACTCATTGTATTTGAATTTTTGTTTCTAAAAAGAAAAAAAAGCTATCTATATGACATATTCATTAGGGCGAACCATAATTTACAAGATAATAGACAAGCGGATTTTTGAGTTTAGAGCTTAAGTCGAGTTTTCATTCAAAATCAGAGTTTCCAACTGTTTTTCTTTAATTAAGTAATTTTGCTTAAAAATAGATGAAAACAAGAAATGTGCGGCTTCTGGGAATATTATTGTTGCCATTGATCCCAACAAACCGCCGACAGTAATAGAGATACATTACATTTAATAGAAAAATAAACTGTTGTCAAGAGCACGATTATAATACGAAAAAATTTATAACAAAAATGTACTAAAACGATTGAGTTTTATTCACTATATTACCTCTACATTGATACTAATATAGCTGGGAAACATTGAAAACAAGCTCTTTATAATTTTTTGATTGGTATAAAAATTTATTAAAATAAAATTGTATGCCTTGCTTGAATTCAGGTAATTTATTTTAAAAATATGTATTAAAAATTGGTACCTCTGCCAATGATCACGGTATGCTCTTGTCAATGTTCTTTGGCTATTAAGGTAGTTGGGTAACCACAAAACCAATAAAATTATTAGCTACACGTGCAGTGCACGTTAAACCCTTTTCTAAACCATTATTATATGAATGGGATGTGGCTCACAGCGACCACTAGCACTATGACCATTGTTTACCTATAGTTCTTCCCCTTAGCGTCTCGCGGGTAAAGTATGTAAAGAAACCAGACTAGCTCCTTCATTGAGAGTGATGGCAAATCCCTGTTCACTCCACGTACGTGCTTGTTGCAGCCCATATCCTCTGTGTCCCAATGCCCCATAGTGGGTGATCAAGTGCTCCATTGACTCCCTTTCTCACCAAAAAATCTGCAAATGTCAGTATTGGGAATGTCCATCCAGTACAAATGCTTAAAGCACCTACAATGACCTATAAGTGCACCTTTTCTTTTCCAGTTGTGGTGCACATTCGGCCCTCTTCAAGACCATTTGTCTAGTTCCAATGTTTCTCCTTGATGGACTCCGTACATTTCTTTATCTGCCCTTTAAGGAGACTCATGTTGAAGCCAAATTTTGGAGTGGGGCCAGTCAAAGTCCCCTCTGCTTCTTTTTTGGCGTAGACGTCTGCCATCTCATTGCCATAATGCACCTCATATGTTGGCTCTCAGAACAGAGTAACCTGTTTCTGGATCGCAAATTTACTTGCGACATTCCAGTACTAACCCCTAAGTAAAACCACAAGTACTCAGAGCTTTGAGGACGGATTGACTATAAGTAGACGATTATATTTCCATCATTCCGTTGTGTCCCCTATCGCAAAGAATATGCACCGCTTCTCTTATTGCGTATACCTCAGCTTGAAATATTGCGGTGTTCCTACTAAGCGTTATTTTCCTGCGTACTGTAGGACCCACAATTCTCGCTCTATCTACTTAGAGCGGTTTGGATTCATCAGCGTAGCCACCTTGGGCTAATGCTCCATTCTTCCCTAGTTGGGAAGATGATTCCTAACTTTCTAGTAAAGGAACAAGTCGGATCTATGAGCCCACTTGTCTGAGACATATCAGTTATATATCTGATACCCTTTAGGGTTGCAAGATGACCAATACGGTTACTTACCTTTTGTAAATTGTAATCACCTAGCACCTGCCTATTTTTGGAAGCCCATATGCAGCGCAGTTAGGTTCAAAAGAGCTTCGATGGGGTAGATCCTGTCATCTTTATGGTACATGGCATGTAAGACTCTGTACTCTACCAAGTCTTGATATGAAAGTTACCTGTTTGGTTTTTCCCTACCATACTAGAGCTCCGTATAGTATACGAGTAGAAGCTCTTGTCATTTGAGTATATAACGAGTATGTCATCTTAGGGCTTAGGCCCCAGGACTTACCCAGTAGTTATTTGGAACTACTAAAAACAACTCAAGGTGCAGTTCCCATGTGCGTTTTCTATCCAGGATTACGCCCAGATATTTCAACTCTACCAAACCTTATCTTTAAAGTCGCATAAGTTAATTTGTGATCTTCAATATCGATTTCGTAAGGATCGTTCTACTGGCGATCTTAAGGCACATCTCTCACAGAAATGGTGCCAGTCAATCCGTCATTTCGATAAAAGTAAGGTGGTGGCATTTGACAGAGTGTAGCATAGGCAAAACTTTATATATTGAGCTTTCTAAGAAAGCGCAGTATACGAGTTATTATAGATGGGTTCTCATCAGACGAGTTCAAGATTAGTTCAGGGGTACCGCAAGGCTCCGTTCTCTCTCCTACCCTTGTTTATCCCAACGATCTTATTTATCCCAACGACCTTCTCTATCAAACTTCCAACCTTACCCACTCTTTTGCGGATGACAGCAGCATTTGCCACTCGTATTTAGAGATCGTCAATCAGAGATCGCTGCCCAGAGGCTAAATATGAAAGATTCATATCCACTCTTTCGCGGATGACTGCAGCATTTGCAATTCGTATTCTTTTAGCTATAGGCCCAGCCTATTCGAGATCGTTGCCAAGGGGAAAAGTATGAATGACTTACTGAATAGTGATTTTCTATTAATCTCCGAATGGGGTGGTAAAAACAGAGTCATCTTTAACGCTAGCAACACCCAATGTTGCTTATTAACACACAAATAAACGACCGCAGATGCTGCTTTATCTGTAATGGTGGATGGTACAAATATTGAGGAATCGGATGTTCTTGATGTTCGTGGAATGAAGATACAGCGTGATGTTCGCTGGACTGAACACATTTTTCATGTCTCTAAAGAAGCATTCAAGGGCCTCGATTTCCTTATTATTTATACCACTTACATCCAACCAAAAATGTAATAGAACTCTCATGTTTGCGCCGGTACCTCAAAGTCTATTTTGGGGTTACTCGACCGTGTGCAGGTGAGGACGAAGAATCTCATCGGTGACAATAGGGTATCCAACTCTATTGACACACTGGAGCATCGTCGCAGTGTACGGTGCGTTACTCTGTTCTATCGTTACAACAATAGCTTTTTCCCTGACGAGATCAGAGATATTGTTCTCGAAACTTGCACATTTATATGTAACACGTATTCATCATCCAGAGCTACCGGGGGAATCTTACTACGCATTACAAAGAGAATTCATTTTTCAGTCGTACGCTTCGCCAGTGGGATAAGTTGTCTGTTGACGTGTTTCCTATCTGTTAGTTCTGGTATCATGCACTGCATATGTAAAGGTCATCCCCCGAGTACTGGTACAGGTTAAAAAAACATATTATCTCTCGAATAAAGTTAGTTTTAAGTCAATTTAAAAAACTCATATTTGTTTTAATCCATTTCAGATTTCTATACCACATATTAGTTATTTTATCTACAGGATATATATGTATCACATATACATACACTTAGATTCAGATTGAAAATAAAAAATTTGGCAAACGTAAAATATCAATTTACCTTAATCTCAAAACTACCGCAATATAAAATATGCTATTAACTTAAAAGAAGCGGTAACACCTTCAATTGTTTAGTATTATACATTTTAATGCAACTTGCGAAAGTTATTTGACAGGTTTTTATTTTAATTAAAATAAAACAGTATTAAATTGTTCAAAATCAAACAGTGGGCGAATCCCAACAATTCCAAATAACTCTTTAAGTCAAGCAGAAAACAAGCAACTTGCTTAGCCAAACGTCTGAGTAACAAAGAGTGGGTGTAAATGAGACTTTAGTCAACACATCATACATTATGGGAACACACCACATTTTACGGAAAGACTTTGCAGAAAGCCCACTTAAATAAATCACAACATTTAAGAAACATTGACAAATGCTAATGAGCAGGACATGTTTGTTTGTCATGTATGTTAATGAATGTCACACCAAACAGACGTATTAGAGCAAAAGGAAAATAGTATGATGTCAAATTTATTTAAGAATCCAATGACTAGAGGAAGAGAAAGGAATTTATCAGATAATCAATTTGGTAAGCAGGAGTATATAAAATAAAAGTACATTTTCATTTTCACTTGATTTCTCTCAAAGCAGATTTTACTTTCGTACTATTGAATGAATACATAGGTTTTTAATTTGAGTATGTTATAAACCAGGTTAAATGATTTCAATTTTGCACTCAAATTCCCACAGCATAAAAGAAAAAAATTGAAGTTTTATACTTATAAAAATTCTATTAAATCAAAATGTCACTCAAAGTGCACAAAAATATTAGGTTATGATATTTGACAATTGGGGGATTCAAAGGGTGTCATATCAGGCATAATGTCATAATATTTTATATTATGCTTCGAACAAAAAAGTCAGAATGTGCTCGTAATAAGACTTTTTAAACGGAGCTTGCCGTAACCAAACCGTAAACATATCAGCTTACTCAAAATTTAAAATAATTTATGTCAGAATGCTCACAGTATTCATATTTTTTCATACTAATAATTTAAAACTTATGACTTTATGACAACCCTGTGAATACTGTAAATGTGTTAATATATTATGTGATGTATTTAAACTAGTTTCTACGTAATTCGTTATACCTTTTACTTTTTTAATCAATTGAATCTAATTTATATATATATATATATATACATATATATATATATATATATATATATATATATATATATATATATATATATATATATATATATATATTATATATATAATGGGTGATTTTATAAGAACTATCTGAAATTAAAAAAAAAAAAACACATAAAATTCAGAAAAATGCATGAAATATTTATTTGGATCGATAGTTGGGTCGATATAATTTAATGTTTGAACATTATTTCATGCAAATGTTGGCCGCGGCTGCGCCTCAAATGGTCCATCCGCTTAGTCCAATTTTGGCATACTCTTTCCAACATTTCGGCCGGTATCTCACGAATAATGTTGGCAATGTTGGCTTCCAGTGCGTCAATCGAAGCGGGCTTGTCGCTATAGACATTAGCCTTAACATAGCCCCACAAAAAATAGTCTAGAGGCGTTAAATCGCACGATCTGGGCGGCCAATTGACTGGTCCCAAGCGTGAAATAAACTGTTCACCGAACTCGCCTCTCAATTGGTCCATTGTTTCGCGTGCTGTGTGGCATGTGGCACCGTCTTGTTGGAACCACATGTCATGCAAGTCAAGCTCTTTCATTTTGGGCAAAAAAAAATTTTTTATCATCGCACGGTAGCGCTCACAATTCACAGTAACGTTGTGATTCGCGTCATCTTTGAAGAAATACGGTCCAATGATGCCGCCAGCCCATAATCCGCACCAAACGGTTGTTTTTTGTGGATGCATTGGTAGCTCTTGCAATGCTTCTGGCTGCTCTTCACTCCAAATACGGCAGTTTTGCTTGTTCACGTATCCATTCAACCAGAAATGAGCCTCGTCGCTGAACACAATTCTTCGATAAAAAAGTGGATCTTCATCTAACTTTTCAAGAGCCCATTCACCAAAAATTTGGCGTTGTGGTAGGTCGTTTGGCTTCAATTCTTGCACCAGCTGTATCTTATAAGGCTTCACACCCAAATCCTTCTGCAAAATTTTCCACGTAGTGGAGTAACAGAGGCCCAATTGCTGCGAACGGCGCCGAATCGATAATTCATCACCAGTCATCACCAACACTGGCCGATACGGCTGCGATATTTTCTTCAGTTCGCACTCTACGTAAGCGTGTTGGTGGCTTAATGTCCAACAATGTAAATTTGGTGCGAAATTTTTTTACAATAGCCCGAATATAAGCCTCAGTAGGTCGATTAAACTGACCATAAAATGGAAGAAGCGCGCGATGAACTTTCTTAACAGAGCACGCATTTTGGTAATAAAATTCAATAATTTGCAAGCGTTTTTCGTTTGTAAGACGATTCATGATTAAATTATAGACCAAACTGAAGATGTTTGACAGTGACATAAGATACAAAACGTGCGTGAGCTGTCAAAACTAGTGTTGCCAAAAAGATAATAGCAAAAAAATCACTCGTTATATATATATATATATATATATATATATATATATATATATATATATATATATATATATATATATATATATATATATATATATATATATATATATATATATATATATATATATATATATATATATATATATATATATATATATATATATCTATACATATGTAAGTTAGATTCAATTGATTAAAAAAGTAAAAGGTATAATGAATTACTTTTTAATAACTGAATATAATCGAAACCAAGGTGCATTAACAATATATTATTTTTGTTATATTCATTTATTTAATCTTCATTGTGAACTAACAATAAGTATTCAAATCTTAATACTAAGCACTAAAAATAGAAACAAAATTGCTTTTTACTTAAGTCCGGCCAATAATAGAAAAAAAGTTTTATTTTGCGGGAAATTTATCGGTAAAACCACCTTTAATGTTCGGATGGTGACAAGGGTAAACCTTCTTCTCAACAGAGTATGGCCGCAAACTTAAGTATATTACGTGCAATAGGATTTGGGTAAAGTTCCAGCTTACTTACATAACTTGTTGCGTACTTCGAAAATTATTCTTTTACCAACGGAACACACAGATCCTTGTGAATTTGTGAGTTTTTTACATACCATGGAGCTGCAGTAATCGGTCGAAAAATTTGGCTTTGCCGTCTTTGAATGTATTCAATGTGTGACGCTGAGGCGTCAAGCAATGAATACATTTAATACGTAAACTTCTTTGCTATTCACAAGTACTTTAAACACCGTATGCTGGTGTTAAAAATCAGCTGTTTCAGGCAGCTGTTATGTTTAACCACATAAATAGTTGTTAATAAACACCCCCATTTTTTGTAGGTTTAATTAAAAAAGAGTGTCGATTTATATTGTTTACATATTTATTTCATTAAATTTATCATATAAACTATTTATCTAATTTAAAAAAACACTAAAAATTAGTAAACAACAAAAATAAATCTAAAAAAAAAAAAAATTTTATATAAAGCAATAATTAAAAGTTTTTATTCAATATGTATTTCGTTTTCCTTTAGAAAACCTCTTAAGGAAAGTATTTGTTGATTGATTATAAAATCGAACATGTTTTAATAGAAAATAAAATAACATTCTTTTTATGTTAAATGTAGTTATGTGTGTATGTATGAATGTTAAAGCTTTTGATGTTATTTTGTTTCCTATCACAAAAATTTTTTAGATTGTATAATTAATCAATAAATACATTCCTTAAGAAGTTTTCTAAAGGAAAACGTAATATACAACAAAAAAAAAAAACTTTTAATTATTGTTTTATAAAGAAAGCACCTCGTGCTCATATATTATTTTTAAGATTTTTATACACACGTATGTATATAAAAAGGTCAAAGTTACAAAAGATCAAGAAAACATATAAATAAAAAAAAAAGAGATTCAATACAATAGCTAATAACAATGAAATGGAGAGTTGCCACGTTATAACAATCTGAACGTGAACAAAAATAACACCGTTTACGGTGGCTAAAAATAGTTAGTGAATAACGTAAGGGTTAGTGCAAACAACAAAATATGTGGTTAAAGTTCACACTTTTAATTGTGGTATCAAGTTAGCGAATTGCACTACGAAAGCGTGTGAGTATTTGCTGGCAAGTTTAACTTTATTTTGTGCATCAACCCGTTGTGCCACAATTTATCAAAAGCTTGCCAAACGACAATCAATAGAGCTGAACAATACTTTTTGTCTGCAAAACTCTTTCTTACGACATTTACGAGCCCGTGTGTTTGTTCTATGGTGCTGTGCTTATCCCGAAAGCTGAATTGATGAGTAGGAATATATCCTAATCGTTCAATATTGGAGCCAACTTCGCCATCAATAATTTTTCGAACAGTTTTGAAATTGTTGGTAGTAGACTTATTAGTCTATATGATTATACCTTAATGGCATCTTTTCCTGGCTTGGGTATCATAGTAATCATATACACTTTCCACTGAGCAGGATGATACTCAAAGAGTAAAATAGCGTTAAAAATAAAAAGAAGAATTCTTCTCGCTACACGTGGTAACTGATCAAGTATTTTGCCAGTAATTTGATCGATACCAGGAGCTTTCCTTGGGCTTTTTGTTACTGATACCGTGTTCTACGTCCTGAAATTTGAGTCTCAAAGACACAGGCGGTCTAACAGCATGTGGTGGTAATTTAACTGCATCATTTGCTATATGATTTGCAATAAAGACGTTTCTTAAATCATTAACAGACATCATCACTTTTATAGAATCGGTTCTTGCCCAACCGCCAGTAGAAGTCAGATTAAGGAGTACCATCAAGGTTTTCTAAATTTGTTTTAAGAGAAGCCACTGTCTGAATTTCAATAACATTTCTTAATTGAGTTATGCATTCCCGTAGCTTAACTTTAAGCTAGGGAGATCTGACAAGCTGCCACACTCTTCCAACTCTTTTGTTTTCTGGCAGGAGTTGATCAGTTTTAGATGATTAAGTTTTATTGTTCTCATTTTGTGTATCTTATATGGTGTTTGGTAGCATGCTATACAGCCAGGTTTGCAGAAAACTCATTAATTGAAATATCAATATCCTCTGGCGCTGTCAAGGCAATATTCTCTGTACAATGAGTACTTAAATATTTTTTATAGCCAGTTAACTCTAGTGACGGTCAACGCCAAGTCACTAAACGGGCAATCAAACTCCTGGGGGAACGAAATAGAGATTATAATGGGTGAGTGATCTGATGACAAATCAATTGAAAGCTCCACTTGCTAAAGGAAGATTTTTTGTAACTGCAATTCTATAATATCTGGGATATTTCGTTGGTCTGATGGCCAATAAGTGGGATGTCCGCTTGAAACCACATCTAAGCTCATTTCGGAAACAGTGTCAAAAAGTACACAGCCTTTCGGGGAAACTAGCCTTGATACCCAAAAAGTGTGCTCAGCATTGTAGTCACCTGCCGCTAAAAATCGAGGATCAAGTGATTTGAAAAAATGTGAATATTGATTTTCTGTCACTTAGAATCCGGGCGGTGAGTAAATCAAGAAACTAACTATTTTTCCATGGAAATTTTCATTGCATATTTTAGTTGCTTGGAGATAGATACCCCTCACATGTAATAAATACTATATTCTGGTTTTTATTAGAATTGCCAAGCCTCCACAAGATCTTCCACGGGAATCTTTAGTGTCGTATAGTAAGTAGACATTAATTAAAAAAAAACTGTTGGCTATCAAATGAGTTTCACCAATCCTAATTATATCGATTTTCTTTTCCATAAGGAAGTGCTAAAGTGGGCGTGCCACCTGCCGTATGTATTAAATAGTGACTTTTGTACATCTTGAGAACAGAAAGCCCAAGTTTATAAATTGGTACGAATGACATAATGGATACAAATTATCAGGCAAAAAGTGGTCATGGATAAAAGGTTGCATGCTCAAGTGTAAGTAAAACGTCTAATCTACATATTGTCGTCGAAACCCCAAAAGTACGTATCATCAAACCAATGGAAAATTTGTATTATCACAGATTGTGATTCATTATATCTATTTCTAACTCTGTTAAATCTATTAAATACGTTTTCAAGTATATTACGAACGAAATCGCTGAGTTTATTTTTGGTATTGTGGCTACGGATAAAGATCATGACATTCCCAGCATCAGATTGGCAGATATATTAGCAGCCCATGAAGCTAATAATATATCTCGCACTATTGTAATCCATTTTTCTGTACAACGAGTTCATTTAACGAAAGCAAAAGCAATGCAGAGGGCAGAACGACCACCATCTATAACTCTAACAAGTGTTTTTAGAATATGAACTTGGCCGAAAAAAACAGTGTTCCTGGGTATATCGATGTTTACTGATCTGATACACTATGTCTACTTAGCCCATCTATGTAATGATGAATACTTTTACATGTAGTTGTTATTTTCATAATCTGTGGACCGTCATTGGAGTATATGCTGCCAAACGACTTACAGCTTAAGATCAGCAGTTGTGATATGTCGTAACCTGAACCAGCTAACACTATGCAATGATACTAGATTGGTTGTTAAAATGCTGAGGGCAAACGCTATTAAAGCAAAGTTTAGGTTGTACAGGCCGCCAGTTTCATGAAACCAGCCCACTTGGGTCCTTTGGTCCCGTTGTTTTTTTTTTTTTTTAAGCATTTTTTATTTATTGAATCTTCAAAATGAACTAACAATAAGTATTCAAATCTTAATACTAAATTTAAAATAAAAAAATGTGATTCTTAAGTCAGGCCAATGCTAGACAAAAAGTTTTATTATGCGGGAGCTATTTCGGTAAAATCACCTATTGAGCAATCTGATGGTGGCAGCGGTATCCCTTCTTTTAAGCCGAGTGTGGCCGCCAAAATTAAGTATATTGCGCGCAAGAGGGTTTGGATGAAGTTCCAGTTTACTGACATACCTTGTCGCGTACTTAGAAAACTCCTCTTTTACCAGCGGAACACTTAGATCTTTATGAATTCGTGAATTTTTTACTTACCATGGAGCTGCAGTAATCGTTCGAAGAATTTTGTTTTGTCGCCTTTGGATTTTTTCAATGTTTGTCGCTGAGGCGGTGCCCCATAACTGAATTCCGTAGCACCATATAGGCTTTAGTATTGCACCATATAGGCTTTAGTATAACAAAAGTTTGCAATCTAATTTCAGTGTCGAATTTCTGCCCATAAGCCAATTTAGCTGCGCTGCTTTTAGTTTTAACTGAGTGACCTTTGCTTCAATGTGAGACTTCCACGTTAGCCTACGGTCCAGGTGAATACCAAGGTACTTGACTTCGTTGTGCTGCAGAACAGGTGAGTTGTTAATTTGGATAGGCGGACATGTTTGCCTACACAGTGTGAATGTAACATGAGTACATTTCTGTTCATTAACTTTGATTTTCCAAAGTTTTAGCCATTTCTCTAATATTGAAGTATATTCCTGTAAATTTCGTGATGCTAATTGGTGGTTTTCATGAACACTCAAAAACGCTGTGTAATCTGCAAAGGTAGAAGTGTGGATTCCGGATGTCGTTGGCATGTCAGAAGCATAAATCAAATATAAAGTAGGCCCCAGTATGCTGCCTTGGGGAACTCCTGCCTTGATTGGCTGAGTTGGGCTTATAAAGTCGCCTTCTCTGATAACAAACTTCCGCCCATATAAGTAGCTTTCTAGAAGCTTGTGTGTATTTGCAGGCAAGTTTAGCTTTATTTTGTGCATCAAGCCGTCGTGCCACACTTTATCAAAAGCTTGAGAAATGTCAATGAAAAGAGCTGAGCAATACTTCTTCTCCTCAAAGGTTTGTCTTATGACATTGACTAGTCTGTGCGTTTGTTCTATGGTGCTATGCTTAGCCCGAAAGCCAAATTGATGATCAGGGATACATCCCACATTGTTCAATATTGGACTCAACTTCGCCATTAACAATTTTTCGAATAGTTTTGAAATTGTTGGTAAAAGACTTATTGGTCTATATGACTCTATTATAGTGGGATCCTTCCCTGGCTTGGGTATCATAGTAATCATAGAGACCTTCCACTCTGCAAGATAATACTCAAGGCGTAAAATGGCGTTAAAAATAAAAAGTAGAACTCTTCTAGCTACACGAGGTAACTGTTCAAGCATTTTACCAGTAATTTGATCAATGCCTGGAGCTTTCCTGGGGTTTGTATTACCGATAACGTTTTCGACATCTTGAAAATTAAATCTCAAAGACACAGGAGGTCTAACAACATATGGTGATAATTCCGCTGTATTATTCTCTGAATCATTTGTGATAAAAACGTTTCGCAAATGATCGACATACAACATTCCCTTTTCAGAATCGCTTTTTGCCCAGTCGCCAGTTGAATTTCGCAAAGGTGGCTTACCTATTACGGGTCTTTTTAAACCTTTTGTCGCTTTCCACAAGGAATAATCAGATTGAGGGGTACCATCAAGGCTTTTCAAATATGTTTTAAGGGTAGCCATTCTATGGACTTCAAGCAGATTTCTTAGCTGAGTTATGCGTTCCCGCAGCCTAGTTTTAAGCTGGGGTGACCTGCGAAGTTGCCACTCTCTTCTGACTCTTCTTTTTTCTGACAGAAGTTGCTCAATTTCAGATGAATAAGTTCTATTGTTCTCATTTCTAGATCTTAAATGACTAGTGGTAGCATGCTGTACGGCCAGTTTGAGGTTTTCAGAAAAATCGTTAATTGACACATCAATATCCTCAGGCGTTCTCAAGGCGATATTTTCAGTACAATGTGTGCTCAAAAATTGTTTGTACTTTAACCAATTAACTCTTTTGACAGTCAACGGTGAGCCCATCTCTTGGGGGAACGAAACAGAGATTATAGTGGGAGAGTGATCTGATGACAAATCTAATGAAGGCTCCACTTGCATCCACTCTAAGGGAAAATTTTTCGCAGCTCCAAAATCTATAACGTTGGTCCCGTTGTGTTAAAGCAAAGTTAATATACGTAGAAAAAAATATATGGTTGATACGACATTTTTCTAGGGCTACATACTATTGTTGAATTAGACGATTGTACCCGATAACACTATAGTGTTCTATTTAAAGTGTCATAGCACACCATAGTAGTGTAAAAAACCATATTATAAGCAACCATACTATATTTGGTCTTAAAATTATTATAATAAGTAACCATAACATTAATTATAGTTATACTAAACCCTCATACTTATATTTTTACAATAGATTGAGAAAAAAATGTCCTTGTATTGAAATATTTGTGTTATTGTATAATTTGAAGCAATTCTGTATAAAAATTTGTAAAATAGTAGCATAAAGAAAAATAATTTATTATTTGGAAAACAGTACTTTTTTAATTTATAATTAAAAAAAAAAGTCTCATATATTTTTGGCATGAATAGCTCACTACATGTCTGTTTTTGTCATATGGTTGTAACTTCTCCATAGCGCTGCCACCTTGCAGACTTAGTGCACTCTCATCGAGACCTATATAGAAAAAAAGGAGAATGCTTTTGTTACGAAAGAGACTTAACGACACTGAAATAAAATATAAGCACGGAGTAAGCAAGCAGAAAAAAACATTTCCTCAGGACAATATTTTCGATTTCCCTACCGATCCCTATTCTATGCCTCTTTCCTATATTTTTCACCAACGTTGCTTTCAATATTTTTAAAATTTTTATGAAAATACTTACCTGCTGTCTTGCCACTTTAACAAGACTATCTTACAGAAATAAAATTGCATAGATATTTCAGCCTAATTCTCTTTTTTACTTGCTCTAAGATATATTCTTTTGACCTAATGTACTCGTAACAAATATTTTTAATAGAAAGCTCATACTTTTTTTTTCTTCGTAAGGACAATTTTTCATTTTTATTAACTTTTTTTATTTGTCTCACATAATAAATGTATATTTTAAGCTAAGAAATATTATTGTTTGTTATAATCATATGCTCCAGTGCCTGGATGAAATGGATTAAAGATAAAGGTCACGTATCTTTCGCAAACATGTTAGAGTTTATTCAAAAATATTAAAAATGTTATATTGCATTGCATTATTGACGGAGCCAGAATTAAGTGATGAAGGTAAAATAATGTTTAAAAACGAACTGGTATTGAGCACTGCGGATTTTAGGACTGAAACGACTTAAAAGCAATCATTAAATCGAATTCATTGAGCTAATCATAATCATCGAACTGAAAGCAGATGTTTGTTTGAAATGTAAATATAGGCGTTGGAGGAGATTGACTTGTATTTAGAAAATAGTTCGTATTTTTTCAACAGCCTTTACAAGATAAAGTGTACTTCTTAGTATTATTCAATTAAGGCTGCAACCCAAAATAATAATATAACAATATATAAAATCATTGAATGCATTTGTCTTACATATAGGGTGTTTTTTTAAGCCCGATAGAACTTGAAATTGTAAAAAATAACACAAAAAATTAAATTGTAATCAAAATTTTTTTTTATTCGAAAGATCAATACGTGACATTAACATTTGAAAATGATTTCGGGCATATGGGCACCACGGCTGTTCTTGACGAAGCGCATTCTGGACGTCCAATTTTGGGCCACTTTTTCGAGCACTGCTGGCCGTATGTCACGAACAACACGAACAATGCTGGCCTCCAAGGCGTCAATTGTTGCTGGTTTATCAGCATAAACCAGTGACTTCACGTAGCCCCACAGGAAATAATCGAGAGGTGTCAAATCGCACGACCTTGGAGGCCAATTGACAGGTCCATTTCTCGAAATCAACTTATCGCCAAATTTTGATTTCAGTAAGTCGATGGTTGCGTTCGCCGTATGGCACGTAGCGCCATCCTGTTGAAACCACATCTCCTCCGGATCAATGTCATCCATATTTTCAAACAAAAAATCATTGATCATGGTGCGGTAACGATCTCCATTGACCGTAACGCGAGCTCCGGCCTCATTTTTGAAGAAATAAGGTCCGATGATGCCACCAGCATGAAAACCGCACCAAACAGTGCATTTTTCTGGATGTAATGGAGTCTGTAGGGTCTCTTGTGGATTGGTCTCACTCCATATGCGGCAATTTTGCTTATTAACAAACCCGTTAAGCCAAAAATGCGCCTCATCGCTGAACACAATTTTGCGATAAAACAACGGGACTGATTTTCAAAGTAAATTTGGATAATTTCGTAGCGTTGTTCAAGCGTGAGTCTATTCATGATGATTTGTCAGAGTATACTGAAACAAATAAAAAAAATGTTTCATCAAAATTTAATTTTTTGTGTTACTTTTTACAATTTAAAGTTTTATCTAGCTTAAAAAAACACCCTTTAGTTCAAATTATGCGATCTAAGGTGGTTAAATGTATATGATATTTACCTCAATGTAAATAGCAAGGAAACTCGCTGAAAATACTGAAACCTGTATTAAGAAAATCTAAAATAGAATACAACTCTCATGTTTGGGCCGGTGCCCCAAAGTCTATTTTGGGGTTGCTCGACCGTGTGCAGGAAAGGGCGAAGAAGCTTATCGGTGACAGTAGGGTATCAAACTCTATTGACACACTGGAGCATCGACGCAGTATAGGGTGCGTTACTCTGTTCTATCGTTACTACAATGGATTTTGCTCTGACGAGATTAGGGATCTTGTTCCTGAAACTCGCATTTTTCTACGTAACACCCGTTCATCATACAGAGCTCACCCATTTGTGGTCGATTGCCCGGGGAATCGTACAACGCATTACAGAGAGAGTTCGATTTTCAGCCGTACGCTTCGCCTATGCAAAAAGTTGCCCACAGACGTGTTTCCTTTCTGTTATGATGTCGGAAAGTTCAAGTCAAATGTTTACAAACACTACTCCCTCTTTCCCCATCCTCATAACCTATTTTCCTAGTTCTGGTACAATGCACTGCATATGTAGGGATCATCCCCTGAGTACTGGTCCAAGATAAAAAAAGATAATTGATGTATCATGTAAAATATTACATGATGTTGCATTTACTGATCATGAACTTGAGTAGGTACACCATAAATGAACAATTAATTCCAATTTTCAATAAAATTTTTATTTGTTTAAACAAACACAAAGTATATTTGCAAACAATGAGATTCACAGCATGGGTAGCATAACAAAGATCATGTATCATGTAAGGTATTCACTTTCAAATATTTGATTGTTAGTTATCTACTAAGGTGGTTTTAATAATAGCTCGACTAATCCTTGCTTTTCCTTTACCAAAACAGCTAAGAAATTTTAAAACTACTATGTGTATAAATGAAAAAAGGTTGTGTTTTATGTTTTGAAATGTATTATTAAAGAATGTTGCTCTTTAAATTCTCAATAATTTATTTAGCTTGTTGTGATATAAAGCTGAATGTTTGGAAATATCTTTCAAAAATTTTCAAAGTCTACTGATGGTTAGGGTAGCTCCTATTAAATGTCGACATATAATAGATAGCTGGGAAATATTTTCTATATTTACAAGCTGTTTATAATTGTTTGATTCTTAGAAGTTAATATAATGACAAAAACTTAATTGTTTGAATTACTACTATTTTTTACATTTTATATTCAATTATTTTTTTGCATACTCTGGCGTTCCAGAATTATTCCTTGTTCCAACCTCTCTTGGTATATAAAACATGTTATTAACACAAAAGATGATCTCACTAACACACAAAATGACTATTACTTTTGGAGATAAGTGCATGCAATACCCAGACAAATTCAAAAATTCCTTTGGTCCATCCATGTCTGGTAAGTGATATTGAAAATTGAGGTAAGGATCTACAATAGTATGGATAGCGTAACAAAGATCATGTATCCGTGGTGGAGTAAACATTAACAGTAGCAAACGATGCTGTGACTATCAATATTGGCACACCTTCACATGTGAAATAGCAATGAAATAACTAAAAAATAAACGTAAAGCAATGCAGGTAATTGAACCAAATCACCGAGAGAGAAAACACTTTCGAATGCCAAAAAACAACAACAACAAGCCTGACCGCACTTGAGAAATAATTGCAATTACGGGAGTACTATTCTTCAGCCCAGAACTGCTTTGCGACTGTCAAGCACTTGAAAACCGTTGGCTGATTTGAAAATTTGTTAAATATTTAATTTTGAATTTTAACACGATATTTTTTTAAGTATATATATTCACAAATAATTTTTTTAAAGCTTTCTTACTGCTATAACAGAAAACAATTTTTATATTTATTTCATTTTAAAATTTTTGAGTGTTAATAACATACATATGTACATATTTATGCACATAATTACATCCATATATGTATATGCATGGGTCTACACAAAAAAACCTTCTCAATTACACGTTAAAATTTTGGTTTAAACAAGCAAACAAATAAAAATTTTGTATACTTGTACTTCGTATATTTCATTTGAATACATTTCTCAAAGTTCAGCTAAAATAAATGGGCGAATTAATGACAACTAAAAAACCGCCGCCACAAACACGACCATGATTAAAAGCAGACAAACAGACAGTTTAAGAGCCAACGCCAATGACAACCACAAAGGAAGGCGAAAATAAAAATCACTTAGTAAAGTGCAATAAATGGGACTGGGTGAATAAACAAATGCGTTTTTTTTCAGCTTTTTAAAGAATTTTGCATTGCATGTTTGTCATTTGTTGCTTTTTTCATTTCGTTTTGGTAAAAGCTTCATACAACACATTATAAATGCACATATTCGTAACACATCTATTTACTTTTTGGACTGTTTGTCATTGTTTAAAGTTTATTGTATTTTTCGTTTGTTTTTATTCCATTTTAAAGCATTAAAAAGAAAGTGTTCTTGTCTTGTCTGCTTTCTTGAGTTAGTGTATATATCGTTTGTTGTTTTTATCCATTACATTTCGTTTTGTTGGTGGCATGTAGGCAATCATGCGGATTATTTGTGTACCAGTACCAGAGTATGTAATCTCTGTTGACAATCTCGTATACGAATTCCTTTTATAACATAAATAACTCTGTTATTTGGTCAAGATCTGTAACTTCTTTTTAGGACAAAAATGTTGTCGTTTTTTTCTTTTTTGGTGATTTGACAGCAAATAAATTTCACCCGTAAAAAGCAAAAGTAAAATAAATTTGTGACTAAACGGAATTGGAATGATTTATTGTTTCGCTAAATATGGAAATGGATACAAAAGTGGTCACAAAAGTGAACAGACCATAAAAGTATTAACCGAAAAAATATGACAAATTTTGCAATTCTGATTCAGACATTTTATAGGATACTAATATCTGAATGAAGAGACACCCGTACATGTGTTTGTTTATACTCGTATTTGTAAATAATATCTTAAAGCATTTATAAATAATGCTGAGAGAGAATTAATTTTTGTGAAAATATACTAAAATAAGTTCAATAAATATTTTTAAAGCATTGTTTGCTAAATTATTATTATTACTATTAAGATGGTTCTTCAGTGAAAGCGTTATTCTTGTAGCTAAAAGAGTAAAAGCAAGGTGTATAGACAAGAATACATTGTAAAAATTAAACGATTTTTATTAAGCCGCACCAATATTATATATCACATTTTTTTTAATATATGACTTGTTAAAACTGTCAATAAAAAAGAGCATTTATTTCATTTCCGCATACGTATTTTATTTTTATACCCTTCACAAAAATGTTAAGGGTATATATAAGTTTGTGATTCCGTTTATAATTCGTACAATTTTCATTTCCGCCCTTATAAAGTATATATATTCAGAATCGTGATTGGTAGAAAATTCGATTAAGGGATGTCCGTCTGTCCGCCGTAGAAATACAGTTTCACCATTCTATTACTCCATCGATTAGTTTGTTTGCAATTGAAATTCAGTAAAATATGTTAACGTATAGCTGAGATATATCCAAAATTCCAAAAAAATTCATTTTTTGCAATATTGTATTAACATTTTTGAGAAAAAAAAATTTGTTTGTTCTGCTTCAAAATTTACACAATATTTTCATGGCGATTAAGAGGCAAAAAAAAATCCTAATATCGGGCCATATATACCCGAGATATAGCCTAAACCAATTTTTTAATGAAAATGTGGCATTAAACCACTTTTTTGCTTAAAAGCAGTTCTGGTAATATAAGAAGGTTACTAAATTTTCCACAAAAAAAAAAATTTTGGGCTTAAAAGAAGCTGTGAAAAGGGAGTTAATAAAATACAGAAAAGGAAAGATTTCGATATCGGTTCATAATTACCCGAGATATAGCCTAAACCGGGGACATTTTTTTTTTTTTTTTGCTTAAAGCAGTTCTGGTTTTTCACGGAGGTTACTAAAGTACACAAAATCAAAAGTTCCGATATCGCTCTATATATTTTTTGCGTAAAAGCAGTTCTGGTTATAAAAGTAAGTTACTAAAATACAGAAAATGAGAATTTCTGATACACCCAAGATATAGCCTAAAACGATTTTTCGATCAAACAATTTTTTTATTTTTTTGCAATTCTTGTAAAAAAAAGGAGGTTACAAAAATACAGGAAAAGAAACTTCCAATATTGATCAATATTTACCCGAGATATAAACCAAACCGATTTTTCCATGAGACAATTTTTTTGTTTAAAAGCAATTGTGATAATAAAAGGAGGTTACTAATATAAAGAAAATTGAAATTTCCCATATCGGTCCATACCCGAAATATAGCCTAAGCCAATTTTTCCATGAAATATTTTATTTTTTTTTTTGCTTCAGCAATTATTGTAATAAACGGAGACTACTTAGATACAGAAAAAGAAAATTTCCAATATCGGTCCATATATACACGAGATATAACCTAAACCGATTTTTCCATGAAAGATTACCTTATTGACATATAGATTACAAGACACAACCATTTTTCCCCAATAACGGTTTATATATATCCGAGCATATTTAGTTCAAATTTGTAATTATACATTTAAGTGACTATAGTGAAGGGTATTTTAGATTCGGCTCAGCCGAATATACTACAGTCTTACTTGTTTTACTTAACCTGTAACAACAACGAAGGCAACGCAAACACATGAACACTGATGAGGTATTCAAGTATCATATACTTGATTGTTAGTTATCTATTAGGGTGGGTTTAACAAATCCTTCCTCAATATGTGCTCACAAAAGCTAAATCATACCTGGCGCGCAAGCTACAATACCTAATTAAAAAATTGCTTTAATTTTTCGAATTTCTTTTAATTATTCCATTGGCATCTGAACTATTTGTTTCCAACATATAACACTACATGCGCTACAGTTAATTTACCTAAGGAATAATTTCACGCACTGGTCCAATTAATTTGCCACCAAGATCGTCTGATTTAAGCTCATTGGATTATTTTCTATTAGGTTATGGAGTCACTTTTCCACATCGATAAATCAGAGGCATATTAACATCCAAAGTATTATTAATGAAATACAGTAGCAAACCAAACAAACCAATTTATGAAAATACAATTCCAAAATCATATTGAAATATTAATGTCATCAAAAAAAAACTCCTTTTCACTGATATTAAAAATTAATTAAAACTTATAATTAAAATATAATTAATTAAAACTACTCGTCTGCCAAAATTAATTAAAAACTTGTGTTAAAACGAGCCTATAGCAGTGCAAAGGGTAATAAGAAAAGCAGTAGATATATGGAGACCGAAATTGAAAAAGAAACCACCAATTAATACGCTAAGGAAATGCGCTTAGATTTTGCCCGAACACACATAACATAGTCTGCTCAGTGGAAATACGTAGTCTTTTCAGATGAATCAGAAACTCAATTTAGAAGTACCCGATGTGTACAGTTATTACTTACATGACCTACGTAAAGAGGAACGCAGAAAACTATAGAAACATTTTACAAATGGATTTTCCTCAATTCTAAAACTTGTTCGGGAGTCTAGGGTGGCATTTCCAACACGACAATACCCCAATTCACACAGTCAGATCCGTAAAAATCCTGGATTCAAAGCCAAAAAGATGACATTCTTGAGTGGCCACCATTGTCGCTCGACCTATATATAATCGAAAACATATAGGAATGGTTGGCTAGGAAAGCAATACAGCACACAAACAGAACTAATTGCAAGTCTGTATAACTCCATTCCTAATCAAACTTTCGAGGTGGTGTCAAATAAACACGGAACTACATATTACTAATTTTATTTAACAATTTTCAAAATATCACAAACTAGCAATAAAAAAACAATATTTTTGCTTAAAAACTAAATAGATTGAAATTATCGGAAATGGCGCTATCCTGATGACCAGTTTTTGGTTACATTTTGTAATATACTTTTTATAAAAATTAAAAATAAAGTATTAACTTTAACGTTATACTAGCCAAATAGATAAAACTTGTTCATAACACAAATAGATTTTGTACCATTTAGCATTAAAATAAAGTGTAATGTGGGGCACTAACCTGATGATGTGCAGTCTGACGACGGCAAACAGTCGTTTTTTGCGCACTTGGCAATAGGCAGTAAAAGTAACAGCTGATTTAGGACTACAGCACATATCGCTACATAATTATAAATATTGCTGTACGATAAAATACTGTTATATTCGTAATAAAATCATAATAAAAGTTACAGAACTGCACTACAGGACATGTATCTATCATAAGCGTTTGACGATTTTCCAGAAAGTTTTGGCAATCATTCAGGGTTTTCCAAGAGCAGTGTAAGCACGTATGAGTATTGTAAGTTTATGTCCTTTAAAAAAGATTACACCCTCATTGAAAATTTTCAAATACAATTGAATATTAACTGTTTTTAAACAAACTATAGATAAATAATAAATTCTACTGTACGACTAAGAATCTTCATCTAAATATATAGGCAACATAACTTTAATACCTAATTGAAATACAATTTTTTAATAATTGAAAACGTGCTGTTAATTAACGTGTTTGTTTAAATCGGATGTAGGGTGCCGCAAAGACAAAATATTCAACCACTGCCCAATATTTAGAAATGCTAAAATAAACACTACAAAATTAGATTGCAATGATGCACGTTTTGCGATATGATACATTTTTTTCTTTATTCCTATTTCAAAAGTGTTCATCGTTAGTTTTTATTTTAAAAAGCTTGTTTCAGCTGTTATTAGCTGCTGCTGTTGTTGTAGTAGTTGTCTTACGGTTTAGACAGTATGTCGTTTTGTATAACAAATAAAAACTAAACATGAGTTGCATATTGATATATATATATATATATATATATATATATATATATATATATATATATATATATATATATATATATATATATATATATATATATATATATATATATATATATATATATATATATATATATATATATATATATATATATATATATATATATATATATATATATATATATATATATATATATATACATTTTTGTATGTTTATAAATATACATATCTTGGCCTGTTTCAAAGTTTTCAAATGTTTTCGAAAAAAAAAAACATTTAATATAAAGATTAAAGTAGCATCGCCATCATCATCGTCATCTTTTCTAAACATCTCTAGACAAGTCGTGTTAAGACGTAGAGTGGGAGGGGGTATAGTTTGCAGGTATCATCACAAAATCACACAGCTTTAAAATTATTAACAACAAAAATAATCTTTTAATGCGCTAAAATTAACACGTTCAATTGCATGTTGCACAAACGAAAATAAATGTTTTAATGAACGTAAAATAATTAACGTGATTTATAATTAAACAGGTTACTTTGTGTCTAAAGCCAAGAGAAACTTAAAAGCTTGAACCACAGATCAAGACCCTTTAAATGATTTTTCTTTTTTAATATTGAAAAAATATTTAAACGGCTGGCAAGATTTTAAAATAACATTAAAAAAATTTTAAATTGTCCAGCAATTACATGACCAACTACAATTGCGGCAGCTGTTTTAATTTAACAATATTGTTATTGTAACTGAACCTACTTTTCTCTAGGTTTCTTTTTTTCATATCTGTATTTTACCAAAGAACAAATAATGTAGGTAATGCAAATTGCGTAGAAAAATGCAAGCCATGGTAAATAACATAATAAAATTTACAACATTCAAACAACGCTTTTAAAACGTTAGACAAAAGCAAAAAAGAAATAAAACAAATTGAAGTAGGAAGACTAAAAGAACTCTTCAACAGCAGTAAGGAAAAATATTTAGTGGAATTATAGAAAAAAAAAACATTTATTTGGTGAAATTAAGGTACTGTTATATACTGTATTACATGTATACCCGTAAATTAGCAAACGAATATTACAATGTTCTACTAAATGCAACAGACGACTTTCATTTAATATGTTAAAACTCTTGTTTTTTTCAAGCTGAAATTTTTATTGAAAGATTTTTAACATTATAGGAAAGCTTTATTTTCTCAGATTATGTATTTCTAGCACTATACTACTTGTTTTTATTTGATATTATTTGACAATTCATCACACCGAAATCATATCCTAATTATTATTTTACGCTTCGAGCAATGTTGATTATCCAAGGTCACTCCTACCACAAAATTATAGTGCAGTGTAATTAGAACAGGGGCCCAAGAGTAGCCAAGGGGCAGAGTATATCCGATAAAAATTCTGTCTGTCGTTAGCTCCATGCCTCTCATGTTGTGACATCCAAGCCAGTGTAATATATCGTTCGTTAAAACGTTCCAGTTCGGTCCTAAACTCACACGTACAATTATCCGGGGTCTTTAGGGCTGGTTGACTGTACGTGAGTATTTTAATCCTCACACTGTGTGCCATCTTTGCGAGCATTTCTTCAGTTCCCAATATCATTTATTTGAGGCTCCTGAAGTTATTTCAGGATTAATGGCTACATACTATATGACACCAAAGATCCCCGTGGAAGATCTTGTGGGGGATCGGCAATTTTGATAAAAGCCAGAATTAAGCACTATTGGTTCAACGAAACACGTGAGGAATAACTGCAAGCAACTAATGTATGCATTGAATTTTGTAATGAGAAAATTGTTATTTCCTCGATTTACTCACCGCCTCGGTTTTCAGTAACAGAAAACCAATATTCGGATTTTTTCAAATCACTTGGGCCTCGATTAATAGCGGCTGGTGACTATAACGCTAAACACACTTTTTGGGGTTCACGCTTAATTTCTCCGAAAGGCCGTGTACTTTTTGGTACCATTTCTAAAATGGGCTTAGATGTGATTTCAAGTAGTCACCCCACGCATTGGCCGTCAGACAGACGAAAGATTCCAGATGTTATAGATTTTGGAGTTTCAAAAAGTTTTCCTTTAGAGTGGTTTCAAGTGGAGCCTTCGTTAGATTTGTCATCAGATCACTCACCCACAATAATATCTGTTGTGTTCCCCCAAGATTTTTACACCCCGTCTACTGACTTAGAGTTGACGACCACTAGAGTTAATTGGCTAAAATATAAAAAATATTTGAGTACTCATTGTACGGAGAATATTGCTTTGAGAACGCCTAAAGATATTGACGTGTCCATTAATAGTTTTTCCAAAAGCCTTAAACTGGCCGTGCAACATGCTAGCACTAACTATATAGGATACAGAAACGAGAACAATAGATCTTATTCGTCGGAAATTGAGCAACTTTTGTCAGAAAAAAGAAGAGTTAGAAGGGAGTGGCAACTCCGCAGGTCTCCCCAGCTTAAAATTAGGCTACGAGAATGTGTAACTAAATTGATAAATCTGCTTCAAATAGAAAGAATGGCTTCCCTTAAATCATATTTGGAAAGCCTTGATGGCACTCCTCAATCAGACTATTCTTTGTGGAAAGCGGCGAAAGGTTTAAAAATACCCGTTAGAGGTAAGCCACCTTTGCGGACTCCAACTGGCGACTGGACAAGAACCGATTCCGAAAAGGGGACGTTGTACGTAAATCACTTGAGAAATGTTTTTACAGATGATGCCGCAAACGACATAGCAGTATTTCCGCCATTTGCCGTAAGACCGCCTGTGTCCTTGAGATTTAGTTTTCCAAATGTGGAAAACGTTATCAATAAAATAAACTCTAAGAAAGCTCCAGGTATGGATAAAATTACTGGTACAATGCTTGTACAACTACGAATTCTTCTTTTTATTTTCAACGCTATCTTACTCCTTGAGTATTATCCGGTCGAGTGGAAAGTGCCTATGATAACAATGGTACCTAAGCCGGGGAAGGATCACACTAAAGTAGAATCGTACAGACCAATAAGTCTACTGCCAACAATTTCAAAACTATTTGAGAAATTGCTAATGATGAAGTTGAGTCCAGTACTGGAAAAAATAGAATGTATTCCTGATCATCAGTTCGGTTTTAGGGCCAAACATAGTACCATCGAACAGACACACAGACTAGTTAATGTCATAAGAAAATCATTTGAAGACAAGAAGTATTGCTCTGCACTTGTCATTGACGTTTCCCAAGCTTTTGACAAAGTGTGGCATGACGGTTTAATGCACAAACTTTTTGAAAGTTATTTGTATGGACGTAAATTTATCGTTAAGGAAGGTGACTTTTATAGCCCCATTCAACCAATCGACGCAGGCGTCCCACAAGGCAGCATACTGGGCCCTACCTTATACTTGATTTATGCTTCTGACATGCCAACAAGCGATAAAATTCATACATCCACGTTTGCAGACAATACGGCTTTTTTCAGTGTACATGAAAACCACCAAACAGCATCACAAAATTTGCAGGAACATATTTACAATTTAGAGAAATGGTTAAAACTCTGGAAAATCAAAGTCAATGAACAAAAATGTGTCCATATCACGTTCACACTGCGTAAAAATACATGCCCGTCAATAAAAATTAATAATCAAATAATTTCACAACACAGTGACGTCAAATATCTCGGTATTCACCTCGACGGTCGACTAACTTGGAAGAAACACATTGACGCAAAAACAACCCAGATGAAATTAAAAGTGGCGCAATTGAATTGGCTCATCGGCAGAAATTCCACCCTGAGCTTAGATTGCAAACTTTTGCTGTATAATGCGATTCTAAAGCCAATATGGTGCTATGGAATTCAACTATGGGGCACCGCCTCCGCATCGAATATTGGAAAAATTCAAAAGCGTCAAAACAGCGTTCTACGTACGATTACAGCTGCCCCATGGTAAGTAAAAAATTCTCAAATTCACAAGGACCTAAACGTACCTTTAGTATAAGATGAATTTGCCAAATATGCCGGAAGGTATATAACCAAACTTGAAATCCAACCAAATCCACTTGCTCGAGACATCCTTACCTTTGGTGGTCACACACGATTAAAAAGAAGGGACACCCTGGCTTCCATTCGGGAGCATAACAGATGATGTCCTGCGGCAAGGTATTCTGATACATTCGCTGAATCATAATTTTTTGTCTAGCATTGGCTGGACTTAAAGAAAATTTTTTAGTTATTAAGATTTGAATAATTGTTGTTAGTTCCTCTTGAAGATTCAACAAATAAATAAAAATTGATACATGCTGTTCCTAGTGAGAAGTTTTTTACAAGGTATAAGCTCCTTCTTAATAAATTTACGAGCCAGGAAATTTTTGTTTAAACTTATTGATGCCGACGTCATCACGTCCAGATAACTTCGGATCTGTCGACCATTTGTTTTTCATTTGGACTAAATAGAGTGTCCAAAAATAAAAGCAATATTTGAATTTGTCGCCATGTGCGAAAAATATATTATTGATACAACAATATTCTTAGGGCAACATGATAATACTGTATTTCTATATTTAAAACGCCATTGATATGACGCCATAGTATTGTAAAAAAAAAATCATCAGTTATCACACTACATTATGGTTTAACATTATTATATTGTGATAATAATATATTACTATATTTATATATGATACCATACTACCATAGTATTGTAAAAAAATTATAAATAACCATACTGTATTATGGTTTAACATTGTTATATTGTGATAATCAATCGCCATACTATTAGGTAAAGTCGTATCAGTTGATATAGAAGGTCATTAAGAAATTATATATTGCTTGAAACCTTATGAAATAGATAACACAACTTCAGGTTGTAAATGGCAATAAAATAGTAATATTGAAGTTAATAGTAATACTGAAGTTTGCATTACTTACGGTGGAGTTGTATTATATAGTCAGTTTGTAAAGTTTCTAAAATTCGTTTGGCGATAAAACCTGTTACCAGTACTAACTTATTTTACTTGTGTAGACAACAATTATTAAATTTAACGGTCATAAAACCATACCAGGTATTCGTTTCACTACCTCAATTTCATGTCAAATGAAGGAATGCAGTGCGTCCTACAATGATTCAATTTAATATGATCTGAGAAAATAATAAATATCTCCTTTGTTCGGATGCCTTTCGTTTATATTTAAAAATAAATGTTTTCATTGATATTAGTGTTACAAGCCAAATATTATTTAGCAATGAATTAAATAAGTTATAACAAAACATCTGTTTGGCAAAAATATAAAAAAAGTATGCACTAGAAAAACTAGTATAAAAAAGAAATTAGAACATTAGTTTTCCTTTTCAGTTAGAACACAAATGCTTGCAATAAATATTTTTAAAACTACTAAAGAAAACAACAATCATAATAAAAAGAAAATAAAAGCCAAGGGTCAATGCCGCTCTTTTAGCTTGGTTGGTGGTTCAGTATTAATGATGACCACGGCCATTCCAAGCAGGCAATTGCATAGTCGCCATAAAGAATGATAAAATCATTGGATTCGTTTGGGGGGAAAAAGAAAATTTTAAGTTTTACTTTAAAGAAAAAACTGATTTTGTTTGTTTTGTGATTTGTTTTTTGTACCTCAGTAGACAATTTTACTTCCGCTTTTTTATGTACGACTCGTATTCCTTAGTGGCTACAAAGACTTTTGCTTTCTTGTTCTTGTTGTTTTATTCCTTAATGTTGGCACGTTTGTAAACATCGGTTATCTTTAATCTTCCTACTCCAGCTAGTTATTGTGATCACTGTTAAAGCCTGAGAATTAGCTGGAATCACGCTTGCTTTTCAAAAGTTCGACTTCATGTCTAAAGCAGTTCTTCTTCAGCTGTACGAAAGTTAATGCGTGTGCTTTGCTCATTGTCTTTGTCCATGGCTATAAAGCATCTACTAATCTATCTTGTTTGTTGGGTCTTATTTGTATTTTGAATTTTAATTCAATGCATGGAAGAAGATTTTGAAAAAGAAAATGAACGGATTATTTTTAACCATGTTTGCATTTATTTTCAATTTAGAATTTGCAAGAAAAGGGCGTGCGTGAAAATTATACACGGCATCTCTTTAAGAAAAACTAAATAAAAGCGACACGTAAACTTCTATCACCGTCACCCACCAATGAACGAACGAAGAAACGAATGAAGAAAAAATGTTACCAAGGAGCATTAAGTGAACCACCGCGTTGCATTATTGTTTGTTCTGGCACATGGTGCACAATAAAAGAACTACGTCATCCGCCTGCTTCTTTGGAAGATTACGTAACTCAAGCAAAGGAGAAAACATTTTTAGCTAGTGCCAAGCACCTTTCGCTTTCGTGTCTTAAGATTTTTTTTCTAGTATTCCGTTGTTGTACTCTACACTGCTAATGCAAAAATTTATAGGAAATAAGTTTACCAAAGAGTTTGTAATTTTTACTGTTTTCACTGCTGGCTTATTTAAAATTATCTTAAGTTCTACACAACTCTTTCAATTTAACTTTACTTGCATAAAATTGGCTAGTTAGTAAGAAAGACAGAATTTTTAGTAATTTTATGTTAAGAATATTGTTTCGAATGCTACCAATTTAGCGTTACCTGTCATGTTACATATCGCATTTCCGGGCAAGGCCCTCCATCTTTAGAGTTTAATCCAAACCAGTTGGCGAGTTTTAAGAAAACGATAACTACTTGCACCCTGATATCACTATGCAGTCCTTTCAGTTTAAGATTTTTAATTATATTTCATGAAAACCAACTGTTGGTTTTTAAGACAAAATATATTGATAGGTTATGCACTAATACAAATGTTAGTAAAAAATACACTAATGCTTTTGAGCCATCTGTCAAACAGTTTCAAACAGACGTATTTGGTTGGATATAGGTGGCAAGTCCTTCCTCACCTTGTTGAAAGTTGATTTATGTTTCTAGTGGTGGTTAGAAACTTTCCGGGGGGGAGAAGGTTTTTCCTTGGCATATTCAAAACTTAAACGCTCTACATTCTGCAGCAGAGAGAAAAAGTTCATCATTTGTTATAGGAAATAAGATTCCAGAAAGTTCCAGCTTTATTTAGATTGTGTTGGGACTTCTGAAGCTCACACTAACAACAAGTTAGCCGACAAATTGTCATGACGCAGGTTATGGTTGAGTTAAATGTACCTTCGCTGAAAAGTTCTCGTTAGATCTGAAATGAGGCCGAAATCGCAGGAGGGAGTACTTCTTGTCCACCAATAACTTCGGAGAATAGCTGATTTTCGAGCGCATACTCGTAATTGGAGTCCTTGTAGATTACTGGTGAGCTGGTTTAGAGCTGATGCTCTTTATGGGCCTCAGCCCACCAATTCTTGAATCTTTGACTTTCTTTTACTGTCTGCAATCAAAAAGCTTTGTTGAGATGGCTACAAGCAAAATACACTAGTTTCGACATATGAAAGCCTTGTAAGTATTATTGAACCATTGCTAAGCCACAAACCAATTTTTGAATTTTGTTTCCTTTGATTAGGAACGCCCTTTCCGTTGTTATTTCCGAAAGCTTTGCTATACATCATTGTTTTATTACAAATATAGTTGGGTGTTCCAAATTTTTCGAAATTATCCTTACCAGTTTCCATTTTTTCTTAAGATGCTGCGTCTTCACGTTTTTGAACTAAGCTCTGAAGTACAAATACTTCTTTTGTTTCATTCGAGTTTATTTTTGGAGGAAAGTTTAAAATTCAGATTCTGAAGTTTATTGAAATCTGTTCTATTCGTAGCCATATATTCGTAGTAATTTTTATACTATAATGGCCTTCATCGGCCATTTGCACTGCAACCAGTGTTGATCTATTGTGCGTTCTCTTGCCCCGTTATGGGTTAAGTAAGTCGAGAAAACGAACAAGCTCCTTCATTGGGAGTGATATTAGTCACATTCACTTAACATATAAGCTGGTAGTAGCCTATATCTTCTGTGTCCCAGTGCTCCACATTGGGTGATTAAGTGCTCCATTGACTCCTCTTCATCACCGCAGAGTCTGCAAACGTCTGTGTTGGAAATGCCCATCCTGTGCAGGTGACCTGTAAGTGCACCTGTCAATGTTCTGTCCCCTTCAAAGCATTCTCCTTACCTCAGCATTTTTTTCAATCCTCAAAACACTTCTGAAACGCGCTTTTTAGTATCGCCAACAACTCTTGTTTCGATTTCTCTTTTATCTCCTCAACCGTAGTAAAACGCTTCCCTTTCATCGATGTCTTCAATTTTGGGAAGAGAAAAAGTCAGCGGGGCCAAATCCGGTGAATACGGTGGTTGAGGCAAGATAACGGTTTCGTTTTTTGGCAAAAAACTCAGGCATAAGCATCGATGTGTGAGTTGGTGCGTTATCATGGTGCCAAATCCATAATTGTTTTCTCTACAATTCGGTGCGTTTCTGACGAATTGCTTCCCTCAAACAGAGCATAACTTCAAGGTGGTATTCCACCAGTGAGCAAAACCTTCACAATTGATCGAACTTGACGTGCTTTTTTTGGTCTTGGCTCTTCTGGACGCTTCCATTGTGATGAGTGGGCTTTGTTTTCAATATCATAGCTATACACCCATGATTCTTCACCAGCTATAACATTTTTGGGGAAATCTGGATCGTCGTTGACGATGTTCAACAGCTCCGGAGTAATGTGCTTGCGACGTTGTTTTTGCTCAAAATTAAATAAATTTAGTAAAAAATCGAAGAACACACCGAAACATGACTTACCTTTTTATCTGTCAAAAACAAACTGACTATCCGAAATGGCTAATATTGCCTACATATATAACAGACATTTGCACCAGCATAACAGAAAAATGCGAAAATTTAACATACGTAACTCACGAAATTTTAAAATAACAGTTATTTTGTGATCAGTCTATGTATTTCCCATATAAGGCTTTATGACAGTAGAAAAATAAACTAAAAAGTTTCAGTTCATTGGAGGGGCTCGAGCTACTCATATCTCAAAAACTGAATAAACCATAACGAGTTACTGTGCAAGTTACTGTTTTTATATAATTTTTACGAATTTTTCGTTATAAATAATCGGTCGGATGGTACATGGTCCGTTAAGCTTTCGTAACACTATATTTTGCTTTCAAGAAATTCAAATACTTCCTTTATATATAGGGCTGAAAATCTCACTCTAATTTGAGCCTAAATGAATCTTAAAAAGAAATGCTTTATGCATTTATAGAGAGTGCTTTAAGATCTTTTTAGCTGATCTCTTTGCTTCGTCTTTAAATGTTTCTTCAGGTACTTGATTTTGTTTTTGTCATATTTTAATTTCATTCAGTAACGCAAAGTCAGGGAACGATTTTTTTTCAGTCAGTTTTCTTTGTTTTACATAAAAAATTCTTTAAAATCAGGACAAATTATTTCCTCTTTTGTGGCATGATTTAACAAAATGAAAAGAATGCTGAGTACAGTTAGTTCATACATAAAAGCGAGTTTAATTAAATTAAAAATATTTTAATATAGGCTTAAATAATTTATTCTCTTATGGCAACAAATTACTAAATAACTAAATTTATTTAAAGTCTTTAATGTTTGTATCATTGCCCGAAATTACACCACAAAGGATAGAAAAGCGATTAAAACAACGAGTATCGTTGCTCCACCATTTATGACCGGTTTATTCTTCTGAAAGGGTTTGTCCACGGTCTATAAATATAAAAATATTTTGGACATCGGCCATTCAAAATGTCCGTCCGAGATACAACTTTATAAGAGTTTTTCAACCAGCTGAAAGTTAGTAAAATGAACAGACAAAATGGCCGTCCAAAAAAAATTTCACTAGCTCCGCCAGATTTTCAATAATTTTTCCTCTTTTAAGAAAACAATGGCCTGAAAATAAAAATTGGTTTTGGACGTCGGACTGTGTTTAACCGGAAAGTAAATTTTTGGTAACTTCGACATTTGTGAATCGATTGCCAATATATTTTTTTTTTTTCTTTTGAAAGAGTTTGTCAATGGGGGAGAAAAATGGTACATCGCACAGGTAAAATATTCATAAAAAAAAATTTATTTATGAATGAATAACTCCATCATTTATAAACTGGCTAACAACTGGTTGAAAAAAAAAGAAATTTGCCATTGGACGACAATCTTAAGGATTCTTCCTTCTATTGCAAAGAGTATGGCAACATTACTTTCATTAAACCCTTTTGGATAGCGGGCAATTATTTTGTTTGTTTAAAGTCATATATGTGCATAGACATTGCTCTGTAATATAAACAAGAATAGTAAGTAAGCGAATTCTGCAACAATGTAAGTTGTTGGTTTAGTAGTAATGTACAATGACCCACATAGCCGTTGAAGCTTTATACTGGACCATAAAATATCTTATAATACTGTGGGAGGAATGCTAATATTTTCAACCGATAATTTTAGACAGACTAGTAGGGTTATCGCTAAAGGCACACAATCAGATGAAATAAATACACATTTGAAAGTGTCTTCGCCATGGAAGCAAGTACAAAAATATTTTAAAAGGTAACTTTGATCCTGTCCTTAAAAATAATATAAAAAACGGGGAGGTAATATAAACCATCAGAAAGAATAATTTCAGCACTGACTAATGGGATTGTGGAGCAGATAAGTAGGCAAATACTCGTAGTGTTAGACCCTGATGGCAAGCTTTTCGAATATCTGTCTGTAGGCAATTTTATAGACACTAAATTAGTGACATCGTATCGTCGAGTTTTGGGAGAAATCATAGGGGAAAGGAGAAATAATCTAATCTGATTTGAATTCCAGTTTCTTCAAAACCTTTACGTTTTTGCAAAGGATTATAAAAGCGTATGCTTTAATAACAAAACATTTCTCTTTAGTTTAGGTTTTGCTTCGAAACAGGTAACTGAAAACACCTCATCAGCGTTGTCAACTCGGTGCGTTTCGCACCATTTTTTGTACTTTTTCAAATTATTTGTGCGAAAAATTCTTTAGTCGGTGCGGAGTGCGCTTTTTTTTACATTTTCGGTGCGTTTTTTAAATTTCGGTGGCACAAAATCAGATTTCACTCAACTTTTTGTTTTAATGTAAAAAAAAGTAAGTTAAATCAAGTGTCCAACATTTTTACGTTTCATTTTGCGTTAAAAACGTACCACGTTATATGCACAAAGTAAGACAATCTGCTGTTGTATATTATACACGCTCTCGGAAGTAAAAGAAACTTTTCGTTTTACAAAATTTGCTGCTATTAGTGAGTGTTTTGCTGCTGAACTATCAAGTCAAGTTTGTCAAATATTACAATAAATGCAGTCTCTGAACAATAAAGTTCGTATTTATGACGGCTCATGAATTCTTTACGGTTTTGGTAATTGAGATATTATCAAATTATTAAATAAATTGTAAAGTGTCTCCAAAACGTTTGCATTAAGTATTGATTATGGTAAACTTCATCTTCTATTTGTTATACATATTTTTTATATTTCAATAAATTCTTTTAAATACATGGCTTACGAAAACAGAATTGAAATGTACACTGCGTTTGATAGAATTGCATTAATCGAATTTAAAGGCTTGTAGTGCGATTATATAACTTTTAATGATCCGATAATCGTAAATTCTTTCCACAGTAATGGTTATATGCTCCTGGAATATAATTTTGATGACGTTAAGAAGCTGTATTTTTGTGTTCCTGATAATAGGCAATAAAAGTAACAGCTGATTTCAGTCGACAGCACATATAATTAAGTGTTATTCCTTAACAATATATTTGATAAAATATCGTTATAATTATTGTAAAGGTAACAGTATTTTAAAACTAAGAAAATCGTACACGAGTGAACGAGGCAAGTTCGACAAACATGAATTCTACCTATTAAACGAATTTCATGGCATGCCGTCAGGCGGTAATATCAGACCGAGTTAGATAGTATAATAGTCGCTTAAAAGGCTGTTTCATTATCATGTTTTAATATAAAAATATTGTACTTCTTAAAATATAAAATAGGTTTTTAAAAATGAAAAGAAAAAATTTAAAAGTCGGTGCGTTTTTGTTGAAATAACGCGATTTTTTCTCCATTTAGGTGCGTTTTGAAATTTCAAAGTTGACAACGCTGCACCTCATCTCCACAGACTAAATCACAGGTAAAAGCTAGTAATTAAATATTTTTAAACTTCTAATTCAATTATTTAACAGTAATAGTTCTCTTTTTCTTTTGTTTCGGAAAAACTGAACAATATCAATAATAAATTTAATGTTAATGTACATATATTGTTTGCACTTGTCCCACCCATTTAACTTATGTTTCAAAATAGATTGGCGCATCCAATTTACTAAATATGTATAAAATTATATAGAGTGTTCAAAAATAAATACAGAATGTTCAAAAGTAATAAACAAACACCGTTTTTAGTCTTTTTATTATTTTTTTATCAAATCGTAAAGTACATAGGTCAGCGTTATTTCTGGAATAACTCATAATGCAAATTGTCTGTTCAGTTTTGCATGCGCACACGCACTCATTTTTCGAAATTTTCCGTCACTATTTTGAATTATTGTGCCTGAATTTCGTGGATACAGAAAAGTATTAATTGTGTTTTTGAATGCATTCCATGAAGTCTACAAAGAGTGTTTTGTTGGAAACAGAAAAGTATAGACAAATTATGCTTCGATCTCAAAATTCACTCCAAACAGTGACACTTTGTAGCTGTAATAATTGATATTGAAGTACATTGGTACAAGTACATATTATATTAAAAGAAAAAATTTTTTAATAAAAATTTTTTTTTGTTTTTTGTAAGAATTTAATTATATATTGAATCTTTAAAGTGAACTAAGAATAAGTATGCAAAGAAATAAAAAAGGATGTGGAATAGTTTAATTTTGGGGGAACTTTATTGGTGAATAATCTCTTTAATGTTCTGATGTTGGCAAAGATATCTCTTCTTCTCAACCGAGTATGGATGCCAAAATTAAGTATGTAGCGCGTAAGAGAATATGGTTGAAGAAAATTTGCCTTTTACCGGCGAAACACTCAGATCCTTATGAATTCGTGAATTTTTTATGTAACATGGAGCTGCAGTTCGAAGAATTTGGTTTTGTCGCGTTTGAATTTTTTCAATTTTTGATGTTGAGGGGTTCAACTAAGTGACTTTTGGTTCAATGTGAAACTTCCACGATAGCCTACGGTCAAGGTGTATACCAAGGTACTTGACTTCATTGTGCTACGGAATATGTGAGTTGTTACTTTGGACAGGCGTACAGTTTTGTTTACACAGTGAATGTGACAAGACATTTTGTTTCATTTTTCAAATTTGCTCACAAACGTCTATGCTTGTTATTATTATAAAAAATAATTATTTAAAACATTAAAATATTAATTCGTTAAAGTTTCCTGACTAAAATTTCATACGGCCCAATGTTAACCGCTCTGAATTGTTCGTAAGGCATATAGTTCTAGTGTCAGATGTTGAAACATGACAAAATAGAACACATTCTATTTGAAATTTTGTCAGATGACTTTGCTCATGTTTTTACAGACGCAATGTTTTTAAGGCAACAGAAGACATGTAGGCATTTTACATTGTGAAAAATGACATCTACATTGTTAAAAGCATATCGTGTGTTATCTAATTAACTAGGCTGTGCGTTTGTTCTATGGTGCTGTGTTTAGCCCGAGAGCCAAAAAAATTATGATCAGGGATGCATCAAATATTGTTCAATATGCGCCATTAAAAATTTTTCGAATAATTTTGAATTTGTTGATAAAAGATTTATTGTCAAAATATTCTTTTTTTTTTTTTTTTGTTAAATTTTTTTCGCAAAAATTTTGATAATATTTTATTATTTTGCTGTGTACAATTTTTTTTCTAGAAAAATTTCGAAAATTTATAAAGCTATGACAAATTTTTTTAAATGAAAAGGAAAATTTTTTGTAAATGAAGGAGAAAGTTGTATTCAAAAGTCTCAGATATGCATTAGTTGCAGAGTTATCTTTTGGATGTTCGGAATGAAAAATATGTATGTATTAATGTTAAATAATCGAACTTTATTTTAATATTTCTAATATTATATGATGATGGGTTGGTATCATTCGTCTAGCTCAAGTTCAATCCTGGCTAAAGCCAAGAAATATTTTTATTTATAATTATAACAATAATTGCCGCGATCAATAACTCTTGATCAAAGAAGAGAGGAAAAATATACATACATACTTATACAAACATGTTCTTGATCTGCATATTTTTTCACTTTTATGTACAGGGGATATTAGCATTTCATTTTATATACATCTATCTGCGACAGGAGTTATTATCCTTTCGCAGCAAAATAAAAAACTCATACAATAATATTTTGGCCTTAAACACAAAATAACTTTCGTAAATAGAATTAAAATAAATATTTCAATTGAAAAGTTGTTCATCATTAATCTTCATATCACAGACAATGAAAAAAACACCTCAACCACATAAAAGTCAAAGATGATGGCGATCAAAATATAAAACAAAAGCAGGAAAATAAAAATACAGTTCCTTCCAACAATGGAAGTCAACTTAATTAATGTTGATCTGATAAGCGCCATTGGAGGCGGTCTTAATAAAATATTCATACACACATGTTTTCCAAAATGCAGGCAACCACAAGATGACCAAAATTGGTCAAAGTTTACAAAAGAAAAAACGCTTAAACAAGAAGAAAATTTAGAACCTGTCAAAAAGATCAACGCTTCGAATAAAAAAAAAACTGGCGAAATAACACACACAAAAAAGAACTAGGAAGAAGCCACCTACTTGCAACATTGGCTACTGACCATAGATAAAAGAAACAACGGCAGCAATGAAGGCCCACAACAACAATAAAAAAGACAATAGTTAAAGAAATAAAAATATCAAAATAGGCAACACATACACATGTGTATTTTTTTAAATTTGGTGTATGCGCAGTTATTCTTAAAATGGCATGCGATCACTATGCACTGATACGAACCACAGACAACATGATCACGCATTACGAGTAGTAGTCAAAATGTTGAAAATGTTTGAATTTTCTAGTGTTTTTGCTTAACTTTTTGGCTTATTTATGACCATTGAAAGTTCGCAGCTTTGAAATGCTAATAAAATTAGATTTAACTACTTTTTGCTCAAGAAAATATGGAAAACGGTTTGCTTGAAATTTTATTATACAATTAAGTTATAAAAATAATAGTTTCATTTGTAAACCACTTGAAGATGAAACCCTATAGACCAAACAAAGCCAAGAAAGTTTTGACATACTCATATAAGTATATGAATGAACCACTCGCGCATTATAGCATTTAGATGCGTACCAAAGATGGATCTAAAATCAAAAAATTTGTTGCCTTGAATTACATTTTAAGTGCCCAGTAGCATCTATGATGATAAAGACTGTTCCCAACTGTAAATAATAAACTTCGAACATATTCGTAGGAAAATGACGTTGTTTTATAATTTTATTGACACTTGCGTCTAAACAGATTCTAATTTTGTTGTTCTTTCTCATCATAACCATTCGAGAAACAGGTATGGGTTGTTGCAGGAGTGGGTTGAGTGGTAAGTTCGATGACGTCTAACTTAACCATTCTATCGAGTTGTTTTTGACCTGATTTCTTATTTGAAACGTTACACTGCTTGTTGGTCTGATATCAAATTTAACCTTTCATTTAGTTACAACTTATTAATTCTTTTAAATAGCTGTAGTTTTTCACAATTTGTTTCACCCAAACGATTTTAAAATTTATGTCGTATATAAAACTTATACCATGTGCCCACTATAAAGGAAAACACTTGTTTTGAATGCCTCGCAACTTACCTTTATGTTTACACAGAAAAGTGTAAGTTCATTTTCAACATTTCTTCACAGCGTAAAAATCTATTAAAAATTGCTTTATGTTTGTAGTTAAAAATGTTAAATATTCAAAAATTAAAGTGAAATTTATTTCTAATTTCTTGTTCATATAATTTTTTTGCATTTAATGAAAAATATATTTTTTTAATATTTGATGGCACAAAATATGGATCAAGTATTGCCGTTTTGTCGTTATTGAAAGTGTTCAGAAAAACATATTTGCATGATATAATATAAAAGAAAGAAAAAGAAAACATTAGTTCTTCCTTTAGCTAATTTGACTTAAATTTTCCAATGTAAATTAAAACAATTTTATTTACATTTTTTTCCCAACGTTTCGTCAATTCTGTGTTGACTTCTTCAGGGGAATCTGTTTAATAAATATTATTAAAAACAATATATTTAACAATATGTTTATATTTTTTTGTAATTTTAATTTACCTGGTTAATGTGGAAAATAACACTAATATCACATAAATTTCTATAACAGATACATTAAAAAGGACCTTTTTTTTTTAAAACAAAATATGGATCAAGTATTGCCACTTTGTCATTATTGAAAATGTTCAGAAAAACATATATACATGAAATAATTTTTCAAAAAAACATCTAATTTATATTTAGTACTGCCATTGAAATATGCTACTATATAGCTGCGTTCTTCCTTTATTTTTCTTTTCATATAAATATGCTAAAAACCAGCTATGAACATTATTTTTATTTTAATAATTAATATTAATTTGATTCAAAACTTATTTTCGGCAACACTGTTTTATAATTTATCATTTTGCTTGCAGTAAGTATACAAAATTCACTTACAACCAAACTTGATTGTAAGTTGAATTTTAAGTAAGAAAAATTTGTATTGGTAAAAAAGTTTGAATGTATTGACTTTTTCGAACTTGCACTTGCATGTGTAAATGCCGGGTAAGCTTCTTTCAATTTACTATTTATAATTTTTCAAAATTAATGTACGTATGTGTAGTTTAAAACAAATTTAAAAAACAAGAAGATTAAAGAAATGATTCAAGAAATTATAAACAAGAGAGAAATTATAAGTCAGAGCTTTATTCCACTCTTATTCCAAGATTCGTCACCGTTGTCACTTTAACTCGATAGAAAATATTTGGCACCTTCTCAATCGTTGCCCAAAACAATTAAGTGCAATTAAAGTTCTCTATATACATATTGTCCGATGTTTATTTATATCAGATAACTCTCATCAACAAGAAGTGTAATCATATCGACTAGATGGGACGACAATGACAGCTCTTGGAAAAAGAGAAAATGTGTTTTACTGTTTTTGATTTTTAATAGTTTTCAGCTGTTTTAGCATTCAGCAAGGAGTTTGTTCAGTTGGATGTATCATATAGAAACCGTTTTTTTAGTAATATTGGGTTTATGCATTAAGACGGTTGGGTTTATGCATAATTGACATTTTTTCTCAGAGTCAATTAACAACACATTGAAAAAATGTTTCTTAAGTATTTACAAAATACATTGTTTTGTCAATGAAAACTCATTTTCTCTGACTAGAGCAAAGTATTTGGCTTCTATCGAAAATGCGAATAATATACGAGTATGAATAAATGCATATTGTTAGCTTTCAATTACATATGGTTAATGTTAATATAGTATGAAATAATTATTTTAAGACAAGATGAACTAACGTAAGAAAGGTTATGTGGGTTTCAAAGAAAAATAGGACAAAACTTCATTGCAACATGAATAGTAAACCGAAACATCTGGTTCTTAAACAAAAACTTGTACAAATGAGAAAAAAGGAAGACTGTTGCGAGCCCAATAACTTCATTTAGTAATTTTGCTCAGTTTATTTTACGTGGTTACTCGATAGACTGAAGACTTCAATGTTCATGAATTAGATATATTTTATATTTGCGGTAGGTAAATAACGTTTTTCATATACATACATAAAAAATAACCGTTGTTTTCAAATTTCGTGAGTTACGTACATTTGTTCGATTTTCGCATTTTTTTTCTGTTATATATGTTGGCAATATCAGCCGTTTCGGATTGTCAGTTTGTTTTTGACAGATAAAAAGGTAAGTCGTGTTTTGGTGTGCTCTCCCATTCTTTACTACATTTACTAGATTTTGAAGAAAAACAACGTCGCATGGACATCACTCAGGAGCTGTTGAACATCATCAACAACGATCCAGATTTCCTCAAAAATATTACAGGTGACGAATAATGGGTGTATTGCTATGACATTACAAAGAAAGTCCAATCATCGCAATGGAAGTGTCCAGAAGAGCCAAGTCCGAAAAAAGCACGTCAACTTCGGTTAAATGTGGTTTTGCTCACTGTTTTCTTCAACTACAATGGCGTGGTGCATCACGAATTCTTGCCACAAGGTCTTACGGTCAATAAGGAATACTACCTTGAAATTATGTTCCGTTTGCGCGAAGTAATCCCTCAGAAACGCACAGAATTGTAGAAAACCGCATCAGGGATTTTGCAACATGATAATGTACCTTCTCACACAACGCTGCTTGTGCATGAGTTTTTGGCCAAACACAAAACCGTTATCATGAATCAACCACCGTCTTCACCGGATTTGTTCCCCGCTGACGTTTTAATCTTCCCAAAACTGAAGACACCGATGAAAATAAAGCGTTTTGCTACGATTGAGAACATAAAACAAAAATCGAAGCAAGAGCTCTTGGCGATACAAAAAGCGCGTTGCAGAAGTGTATCGAGGATTGCAAAAAAACGCTGGCATAAGTGTATTATATATGAGAGAGATTACTTTAAAGGGGGCAAGACAGTTAGTGATGAATAAATAAGATTTTTTTTTTTTTTTAAATAAAACTAACGATAATTTTTTTATCAGCCCTCCCAACTGCCATGGTGGTCAGAAAACTCCTTTCTATTCCATAAAAACCTTACAGCCTATAGTTACTTAAATGTTTTTCCGTAATTATTTTGATTATAAAATAACATACATATGTGTGGTTTGTGTTAAACTTACAACATGATATGTCAAAAGGATTTTAAAAAAATTGGGCGTAAAAGTAGACGTTGGCAACTTTCTATAAAACTTTTTTTCCCTGTAAAAACTTTGATTAAAATAATTAGACAAATCAGTCCAGCAGTTCTGTGTTTAAGATAAATATTTTTTGTTCCAAAAAAAATTTTAAATGGATTATGACGAACACAAAATTATCCTTATCGTCTCATTTAGACTTGTAGACTTTTTTCGCTGATCAACATCTAACATCTACCGTCATTTTCCGAAGATGTTAACATCTTCCCGTGTGAAATGCGTTGTTCTAAATATCAACATTTTTCAACATCTTTATAAAATATTCCTATTTCATTATATTCCATTCAACATCTCTCAATTATTTCAGCGTCATCACTATAAAAGTGGTAATAATGTCGATTATTCCTGTAGCATCACTGAAAGAAATAAAAAAAAATCATAATTTATTTATCATGTGTCATTTGTTTGCATGTGTGTTTTCTCCTAAAAATTTTTTTTCTGTAATACTTTTTTCTATTTTTCCTAAATTTTTTTTATGTGGCCCACGTTTTATTTATATGTATAAAGGCAAAGAGAGTTCATACCAGGCAAATGCAAGAGCAATAAATACAACACTACCAAAAAAAATTTTTTCAAATGGCAAGGGGAAAATATTAACACAAAAAAACGAAATAAAAAAAAAAAATAAAAAAAATATTTACAAGAAAAGAAAAACTTTTAATTATTTCGTGAAAATTAAAGTCTCAAATCATACAGGTTGGAAAGATGAAAATGGTCAGCCATTTGATTATTTCATTGACATCTGAAACAGATTAAACTTAAAAAAAAAGTTATCCGCTGCGCTGTCAGTTTGACCTGTTACAAATTCACCTTGTGTGAAGGTATACATTTTATAAATATTTTTTGTCTTTCAACTTAATTTTTTCCGAAAAAATATGTGCTTGTTAAATTGTTTGAAATACTTTTCCATAAATGAATAATTATCAAAAGCGAAAATCATTCCCCTAATTGAGTCATGGTAGTGACAAACTGTTTCAGTAAGCTAAGGTCTATTAGATAACATGTTGTCGTTATAGAAATTGCCAACAGTCACGAACAGTAGACGTGGTACACTAAGTGCCAGTTGCAGTCACGACCACATTTCACAGTAAGTCAAGTTCCAGCTTTAATTGCACGACACGGTTTGATATCTTATGAAATGCTTGAGTTCGGTCTTGTTTCCATAGTGAAATAGAAATGAAATGCACCGAACAAGAGATAACTGAGCAAAAAAATTCCATGTGTTTCACTCATTTTTATCTCCGTGTTTTGTGTTTTTGCTTGTGCGCAATAAATGAAATTATTTTTCTATGTATGTATTAATGATATATAGTCGAACTTATTTGATATTTTAAATATTATATGACGGTATAGTTCGTCTGGCTCATGTTCAAACCTGGCTTTCACCAAGAAATATTTTACATGGTAATGAGTTTGAATCCTAGTGGGTGCTGATGAGCAGTGTAGCGACTGCGAAACAGCTAGTTATCCCCCAGCTTTAGGTAATTCAATTATTTTTTGCTGTGTTCGCTGATCAAAAATTATTGATCGCGGCAATTATTGTTATCATTAAAAATAAAAATATTTCTTGGCGAAAGCCAGGGGGGTTATTATGTAATTCGATTCAAATTGGAAAAAATTCGAATTCGTAAAAATTGAATTACGTAATACAATTTTCGAAAATATATTTCCGAACGTTCGTAAACAACATGATTTGTGAGATTTTTTTATCCTCTTTCGGAAGGAAAAAAATCCCTTTCGAAAATGCAATTATGTAGTACGAAAGCAAATGCCAAAAGTATTTTTAACGTACATGTTTTATTCGAATGTCATTTTAATTGAGGAAATATATACACAAAATTTTTCTGCAACAAATCAAACATACAAATTTTAAAATGTAAGTATATACAATAATTCTCTTTATTCGTAATAATATATGAAAGGTTTATAACTCCTTTATTAAATAAATTTATGCAAATTTAGTTTAATAAATATTTTTTAAACCAATAGTAATTATTAGAAATAAAGGCTAATACAAATATAAAAAAACAACTACTTAAATTGTAATGATTTTTAAAAAGGGAAACGCAATAAAATATGTACACAAAACAAAGGCAATATGAGATAATGGTACAAGTTATGATATTGCATCCGGATTTGGCAAAAGGACTCCTTTACACTGCAAGTGCTAAAAGCAAATCAAAGTAATTATGACAAAGGTTATCGAAAGGTTTAAATGCTGCAGGTCCACCTTCACGAGATGTAGATAAGTGGAAAAATGTACGAGTACATATTAATACGTATTTAATAGCAAGCTATTCTAAAAATCCCAGTCGTAAAGCAGCTCTGGGCTGGGGAACACCTCCTACATCATCGTAATTATTTCTTAAGTGCGGTCAGGCTTGTTGTTGTTGTTTGGCCATCGAGAGATTTGCGTTTCGCAAACGTTTAACGGTTTGCCTCAACGAAGAAATCTCCGAACCGCCCTCGTATGTATGGTTTAATTCATAAATTTAATGGTTAAATTTTTTATATAACATAAAACGATCTTTTGCTGCAAAAATAAGAAATATTTACCAAAACAAGATCAAATAATTAAATATTAAACATACATAAATAAAACCTTTATTACAAATGAATACATTTAAAGGTGTGCGCAGACTATAAGCAGTACAATAAGGTAAAGTCCCGCCGAAACAAAAACTGGCTTTCCGGAACTGGAGGATGGCCAAGTAATTACTGTTCTCTAACACATTTAAAGGAAAGAGTTACTGAGCTACTTGTTATTAATGACTACACTGAAAGGATGAATAATACGTGTAGATATTGAGCACCTGCAAATATGGCTACTACTACTAGTTTTATAGAAAAAAATAAGCATACAGATGATGATGTAATAGAAGGAATTTAAATATATAGCAAAGATATTGAGGTAAACCATACTGAAGAAAGTTCAAATAATATTTTAAATCTCTTACTCTTCATACACGTTGCCGTCATTTTTCCAATAAGCAGACGTTATTACAAAAGCAAGTGGAAAATCAGACAAAGTACCAAGAAAGTTCAGTACAACACTGAAGTAAATGTAATGATAACTAGAAAATTATTATAAAAGAACTGCAAGATATAAATATGAACAGCAAATAAATACTTAAAACTCAATACTGATTTAGAAGAACGTAAGTATGTTTAAGTTTGAGAAGGAAAATTTTAAACTTTTGAAGGACAATGAATTGGAAAGAAGAAAATATAAATTTGAAAAGCTAGAGCTAAAGAGAAAAACATTTGAATTGGAAAGAAAAAATATATATATTTATGTATATACTGGCTGTAATATTTGTTTTTTCCACTACATTAATTTTTTTTTTTACTATTTTTTTATATGCAAAGATATGTACATAAATGCGTTTTATTCAGCCTAAAATTTTTTACGAATCTAAAAATAGTATATCCGAACTTAATACATTTTGCTATTTAGTAAAAATAAATTACTTACGAATTTTCATTGAGATTCATATGTAATATTCGATGAATCTCTTATAACTTTCGTTGGACTCTTTCTCTGGAGCACAATCTTCTTCATTTAGTAATTTATTTTTATTTACCGACATTCAAAGAGGAACGTTTTATTTTTTGTAAAAAATTTTGACATTTACATAAAACTATTCAAAGTGCTGCCAAGTTTTTACGTATAAAATCTACAAATTTCGCTTTTAAATGCAACTGTTCGGGCCTTTCGAACGTACTATATAATACAATTTTCTTTTCGAATCGGAAATTACTTTCGAATTTGTTTCCGACTCGAGTCGAATTACATAATAACCCCCAGGTTTCAACAGGAGCCAGCCGAATTATACCGTCATACAGAGTGGCTGATCAATTTTGCTACATTAAGAAACTCAAATAACTTTTTGTAAAGTTTATGTAATTTATTTTTTAGAGATTCATTTGATAAATCATACATTATTATTAAAGTAATTCACTAAGTTTTGAAAATAATTGAATTCATATGGCTTCCATCATCGTTGACACATGTACGACATCTTATCAAAAGGTTATTCATTACCGCCTGAAGTGTTGTAGTTGAGACAGCAACTACCATTCGAATGGATTGCTTTAAATCATCCAAATTTGTTGGGTTTTTTTGCATACTTCTTGTTTGCAACAGCACCACACAAAAATTCAGGTACAGTGAGGTCAGGAGAACTGCGAGGCCAACGGAATGTGGAGTTTACTGGGAAATTTTTGCCTCAATTCTGACATAACACGCGCGGCTATGTGAGAAGTTGCCCCATCTTGTTAAAATCAAACAATGTTGAAAGGGATTCTCTTTCGGCGCAATTCTGGAAAGAAAACTTTTTCAAAATCTTTAAGTAACGGTCTCTATTACCGTAACAGTAAGACCGTTTTCTTCGAAAAAGTAATGCCCGACAATAAACTTTGACGAAACTGCACACCACACTGTGATGCGAAGTGGATGTAATTAGATGTTATTGGGGGTTTTAATTACTCCATATTCGACAATTTTGTTTGTTAACATTGTGACTTAAATCAAAATATGCCTCGTGCAACATACAAATGCAGTTCAAGACGTTTTCATGCTCTGACACCATTTGAATGATTCTCTAACAAAATTCCAAGCGAATCGGGAAGTCTCTAGGGTTCAGTTTGTTTGCTAATTGAATCTTATATGGAAATAAGTTAAAACCTTGGTGCCAAATTGCCTGCAGTGACTGTTAGTTGATACTCATTTGAGCTGATAAGCTCCTCTAGGATTAGATTGTATGGGAACAGCAGCGATAGTTTCCTGCGTCCGAATTGAGGGTTTTCGATAATAAGGCCATCTCGGCTCGGCAAAATTCTTCACGAGCCTAATTATAGCCCATCTGCTGGGAGGAGTGCTGCCTATATTATCTTTGGACGGAAACAACGGACTCTAAAGCGTTGCACTATCCAAATTCTTGTTTCAGTATCCCAATTCTCCATTTTAGTAAAATTTAAAGATCAATCTATGAAACACAATAAAAATGGAACAGATTAGTTTCACAGAAAATAAGTTATTACGTTTTTTTTGGTATATAATATTGAAAGTTATATATCTTGATTGAAAGGCCATTGCAAATCGATAAAGGCGAATATACCGTTTACCTGGGCAATTATGGCAATAATTTGCTTTGATTTAAACTAAAAGCTGTAACATTGTTTGTCCAAATTCTACTTAGAACGTGTTATTTTTGGCTTTGTTTATATTCTGCCATTAGCGCATACTGTACAATGTGAATTTTTCTAGGCCTTTTACAAAAAAATCTATTTTAACGTCTCTGTGTATTTTTTGCTTATTTTCAACTTACGGGTGTTTCACCCTCATCAATATTTCTTTACTAAATTTTACAATTAGTTTTTCATAGAATGTTAAAACTTAGCTTCGCTTCCGACAGTTTTCTAAATTGTGGGACTGTGGCAAAACAGAAATACTCACTGCTAGTTTGGCAAAGTTTTCGAATGCTTTGTGCAAATACGCTACAATTAGATCGATAGCTGAAATATAAAAAATTCAAAATAATTATCATTTTCAATTTTCGAGGGAACTTTTATATGACTTTAAAAATCTAGAAAAATTATTTTCTGTAATATATATATATATATATATATATATATATATATATATATATATATATATATATATATATTTATATATATATATATATATATATATATATATATATATATATATATATATTTATATATATATATATATATATATATATATATATATATATATATATATATATATATATATATATATATATATATATATATATATATATATATATATATATATATATATATATATATATATATATATATATATATTAAGGTGTATTAATGTGATTAGAATGCTCATAAATTTATAAAATGTGCATACTACATTTAGTGTGATCAGTGTTACATACATCAATATATAATGAGCCCTGAAAACTAAAAAAACAATCATCGTTTGATACCCTTTTAGATTCGGAACCTCCTCTGTCTTATGGGTTTTCTTAATCTTTTTAGGGCTTGGGAAGATTTTATCAAATAGAACTTTCCGAAATGTAATATGTTATCCAAGCATTTACAGTCAAAGAAGCATTTCAAAATAAAATCAGCAATAGATAATACATATTTAAATGCATAAGTACTTTCTTTATTTGTTATTAAATACACAAATATCGCGGCTGCGTAAATTAAAATAAATAACTGCTTATAAATAAAGCCAAATCCCTGTTAATTACTATCATTTACTACTATGTTAATAAACATGTTTTTACCATCCTAATAATAATATACGCTTTTAAAACCCAATATATATATATATATATATATATATATATATATATATATATATATATATATATATATATATATATATATATATATATATATATATATGTATATATATATATTATATATATATATATATATATATATATATATATATATATATATATATATATATATATATATATATATATATATATATATATATATATATATATATATATATATATATATATATATATATATATATATATATATATATATATATATATATATATATATATATATATATATATATATATATATATATATTAAGGTGTATTAATGTGATTAGAATGCTCATAAATTTATAAAATGTGCATACTACATTTAGTGTGATCAGTGTTACATACATCAATATATAATGAGCCCTGAAAACTAAAAAAACAATCATCGTTTGATACCCTTTTAGATTCGGAACCTCCTCTGTCTTATGGGTTTTCTTAATCTTTTTAGGGCTTGGGAAGATTTTATCAAATGGAACTTTCCGAAATGTAATATGTTATCCAAGCATTTACAGTCAAAGAAGCATTTCAAAATAAAATCAGCAATAGATAATACATATTTAAATGCATAAGTACTTTCTTTATTTGTTATTAAAAACACAAATATCGCGGCTGCGTAAATTAAAATAAATAACTGCTTATAAATAAAGGCAAATCCCTGTTAATTACTATCATTTACTACTATGTTAATAAACATGTTTTTACCATCCTAATAATAATATACGCTTTTAAAACCCAAGTTGTTATTAAGCCTGTTTAGGCTTACAACATTTAAATACACATAAATTTCAATTCAATCTGACATTTAAAGCCGTTTGAGTTTGCTTCTGGTTACAAAAACATTTCGTTAAATCTCTGAAGCACACATTTGAAGAAAATATGTGTGCAAACAAGGAACTTAGAACCTATTAACGAGATAAAAAAGTAATTACTTTTATTATGCCCATTGAGAAAACAAGCAGAAATGAAAATTTTAAGGTAGTTATTAACACAGACTAAAAATTCATTTGTGTGGTTTTTAGGTTTGCATGGTGTTCAAATACTAAAAAAAAGTATACAAATTGCAAACATATTTAAAAAATAGCATACTTTAGGGAGGTTTTTAATTTAGTACTAAAAATTGTAAGCAGGAAAACATTTTGCTTTCTAAGTCTTTTGATTAAAAAAGAATTACATTTATTTTCTTAATAAATCAATATTATTTCCATTACTATAATACAGTTTGTTTTTTTATGTATAAATGATAATTTTGTTTGTGTATTTAAAAAAATTTAGTAGAAATTTAAAAGAAAGACTAAAAGAAGATGTTACTGCGAAACTTACAAAAATAATTTAATCGAAATAATTAGTTATTACCAAAAACATTTTATGAAATATAACACAGTTTAAACCACTGTTTCAAAAAATATAACAATATAAATAAGCATTAAAAAAGTAAGCAATTAATTATTATCAAGTGATGTACGGAAAATATTATATACCTAAGTTAGGTTGGATTAAACAGCCATTGAAAAGTCAGCCCACTTGGGTCCAATTTGGTCCCGATGTGTTGCCTGGGTGTGACATGTATCTCAGCAGATTTACATATCAGTGGTTTAGAACCAAGGTTCGTATAAAAGAGTCCAATCCCCTTACATCACATTCCGATATCTCCGCCAAATCGAACAGCATCGGTCTGTCTAGATACAAAGTCTTTGCATGAGAAAAAGTAGGATACCGACAGAGGAAGTGATAAGCACTCTCTAGTTCCTCCTTGACTCAACAACTTCTACAGTTATTTGAGTTAGTTAAGTTATTGTTAAGTTAACGGAAGATTTAACCTGCTCGCCTGCGTCCCTATGTGGCAATGTCCCATCAGGCAGAATGCTGTAACGGTAAGACCCTTAAGGATGATAGTCCACCTGTTATCATATTTTGGCCATGTCAGCCTTAATATTCGACAGGTAACCTCACTAGACCATCTGTCATGAGCGGTCTCAAAAATTCTGTGCTGTACTTGCTTCTTGCAGCTCCTAAGCAGGATTCCAACGATCTTATCTATACTCCTTTTTTTTAGGTGGACAATGGTAATTGCAAGTTCGTCCACTACAACATTTCTGGGCATTTCATTGTGCCCTATTATACTTGTCATTGTAAAATATCCGTTGAAAATTTAAAAAACACTCTTTCTGTTATCGAATGTACATTTTTTTTGTGCTTTTTAATGTATTTTACAAAAACCACATAAAATTTTTTTTAACGCTGCTGATTTCTATAATAAAATGAATCAAGAGTAAAGCCTTTAAAAATAAATTAAAACTTCTTAAAGAATTAAATTATTTTATTAATCGTTCTAAAGCTTTCAGTAAAACTCTCGTTATTTTTTATTGCCGACATTTTATGCACTTATTGTATCTTCATATTATGAACTAACAACAACAAAACAAATACAAATTGAGACAAAAAAAAATAGCTAAAATAGATGTACTGTTTACTTACATTCAGGCAATGCTATACAAAAAGTAATTTTTTCACGTACTACTTCAGGGAAATCACCCTTTTAACGCTTCGTGGACGATAAAGGTATCCCCCTTTTCAGCCAAGTATGTCTGACAAAATTAGGAATGTAGAATGCAAAAGCGTTTAGAGATAGCTTTCAAACCTCGATTTGAAAATTTGTATTTGTGACTATACAGTTGCAAATACATTTGCAAGATATAGGATACACAGCATGGGCGGAGTAACGCAGACCTTATGCCTACGATGCTATTACCAGTAATTATTTGCGGCACTGTGACTGAGCTGACCTATGCCTTCGCATAGAAAGTTACCGCGTGGCTAACAACGAAATACCTAAAAAAAAAAGCTGTAAGCTAATATAGTTAATTGAGGTAGACAGTTAACCAATGAGAGTAAGACGTAAAACTCTCGAAGGCCAAACAACGCTACACGTCGGTTTAATGCATAAAACAAAACTTATCCACACAAGCTTCAACAAAGCTATTTACAAGGCCGCTGGTTTAATATTAGAAAACGTAAATTCATGAGCCGCGCTCAATCCATTGTAGTTGCAGTTTCCCAAGGTAGCATATTGAAGCTACTCTCTATTTGATCTATGCCTCTGATATTCCAACGAGCTTTGCAATTCATGCTTCTGCATTTGGAATTTACATTTCTGCACTTCTGACGCAGCATTCCTCAACGTTAATGAAAATCCTCAATTAGCTTCACCAAATTCGCAGTAACATTTTCATTACGCGATACTCAAGCGCAATCAACGTGAGCCCTCTTATAATAAAAAACAAGAGTTGAATCCATCAAAAACAATCAAAGTTTAGGGTTGTTCAGACTAGTACAATTATCAGCGCAAAAAAAGTGTAAAAGATTTTCACCGAATTGTCCTCCGACGGATACTAGGATCAAAGTGCATTAGCATTTAAATCAAAGTGTACTCATTCCTGGGAGAAAAGCTTACACTTTACATCTCGAAATTCACGTTTTGTTGACCTTGGCACTAAGCTCCTTTTTAAATAAATTTCTAGTAAGATCCAACTATCTAAAGAGGCCCCAAATTTTATTTAAATTTAGTTGATTGATGTGGAAGGACACTATTCCTATCTGGTCCTGTAAATATCTATACATCTATGTTTATTCAAAATTGTATTAAAATTTATTGCATTATGGCGTGTGGTAAGATTTGTAGTGTGTGTGTGTTATACATTTTCTGCTAATGTGGAAAAATTACATTTTGACAACAATTTCTTTTATGCCGAAAACGAAAAGGGATCCCATATTAGGAACACTTAAAATCCTAAAAGTCTACTTATGGTCATCTAAATGAACTTAGAATGTAAACATTCTGGATGGTGGAACAGACTTAACCCCACATTTTTTTACCAATCAAATTTAACAAGGACTGCAGCATTAACCTTTCTATTTCTATTTTCTAATAAATGTTTACAAACATTTATACATATGTAAAAAATTTCAAACAGCTTAAGCTCCACTGAAGGCAACTGCCCTGCGGTATTTATTAACTTTCTTATTTAAATGCAGCATAACGGACTTTTTTTTAAATTTTTTATTAACTAAATACTTAAATTTTTTTTCATGATGATAAATGTATTGCACATCCTGTTGAATCACAACAGAATGCTTAGCTTCAAGGTAAAACATAAAAACATCTTGTAGACAAGTAAGGTGCTTGACAGGCACATGGCAACTTTGACTAGTAGTTTACCACCCCACGTGCTGCTGGCTTAAAGCTTTTTACAACGTTTGCAATAAGAGCAGTTTGTCGGCATCATAAATTCAATTTGATGTTTTTAAACATTAGTGAAGAAAAAAGAAATTGAGTAGTTGAATGGATTAGAATACTAATAAGTGTGCTTCCTTTTGAATCCTCATAAAAATCATAGATTATGAGTAGATTACATCCGCGTTAATTTGCACCAAAAATGTTAAGCTGAAGATAAAACGTATGGTAAAATTTTAATAAAAGCTTTAACTAGTGACAGCTAAGCTGTCATAAAAGAAATAATGTTAGAAAAGAACGCAAGACAGATTTTTATTTGTATTAATATGGAAGCATAATTATTACGTGTATAGCACTTAAATGATTTTAAGCGTTTGTTTATTTAAATTCTTAAAAAAGCATTTTGAATACTTAAGTGTATACCAGGGTATTGTAGCAACCGTTTTTAACAAAGCCGTTAATACATACATACCTATATACAAATTCCACAACAATTGTGTGTAAATATCAAAAGAGTTTTAATTATTTTCTATATGGAGAAAATAAATTCATTCGCCTTCCGAAAGGGTTTTAACACTACTTCTATATTGCTTTTCCTGATAGAAAGTGTTAGAAGGAATGTGAATGACGGGCTTTTGAACGTTATTTCGTTGAATCATTCGATAGCATTTAACCGTTAATCATCTTATTCTAAATGATAAGCTTAAAAATGATTTTAATTTCAGATCCTATTTCCCTGGTCTAAGCAATCTACTAAAATGAACTACTCTATAAGCTTAATTACTATAAAGGGCACATACACGCTAATAATACGCAGCTCCTTATTAGCCACTTACCATACTAAATTAATGATTGCATTACAAAACTAAGATTATAATAAATAACTAAGGTATTACCAATTTGGCTTCTACAAACGGTCTTTGTTTAAACGCAAAGAAGTTAAAGGCAATCTTGACAAACAAATACTCGTACAACTATGACCAGTAGGATGAGTCAATTTTTTAATCGATATTCTGTCATCGCTTTTTCGATAGTTTTGCATAAGGAAACAAGTCCAACTTCGCATTGCAAATTGCTTACTATTTCTCAGTTGTTATTTTCTAGCTGCTCTTTAGTAGGTAGTACTCATGGATGGTATAAATATTGAAGAATCTGATGCTCTTGATGTTCTTGGACTGAAGATCGCTGGACTTATCATATTTTTCATATCTCTAAAGTAGCATTCAAGTGCCTCGGTTTTTTGAAACGGTGTAAGATGTACTTCACTCCATCCGATCTCCTTACTATTTATGCCTCCCACATCCGACCGAAAATGGAATACAAGTCTCATATTTGGGCCGGTGCCTCAAGGTCTATTTTGGGGTTACTCGACTGTGTGCAGGAGAGGGCGAAGAAGCTCATCGTTGACAGTAGGGTATCCAACTCTATTGACTCACTGGAGCATCGACGCAGTGTGGGATGCGTTACTCTGTTCTATCGATACTACAATGGATTTTGCTCTGACCAGATTAGGGATCTTGTTCCCGAAACGCGCACATTTTTACGTAGCACGCGTTCATCGTCTAGAGCTCACCCATTTGTGGTCGATTGCCCGGGGAATCGCACTACACATTACAAAGAGAAAATCGTTTTTCAGCCGTACTCTTCGTCTGTGAAATAAGTTGCCTGCAGACGTGTTTCCTGTCTGTTATAACGTTGGAAGGTTCAAGCCAAATGTTCACACACACTACTCCCTCTTTCCCCCTCCTCACAACCTATTTTCCTAGTTCTGGTACAATGCACTGCATATGTAGGGGTCATCCCCTGAGTACTGGTCCAATATAAAAAAAAAATCAGCTATTTTATTTTTCCCTATGGAATATTTTTTTCTCGTACCAAAAGCCATCGAAAAATCGGTCGAAAGAGTAAAGAAGGAAAGCAAATATAAGATGCTTTAAATTTGTTTTTTATAATATTCTTATTTTTTATAGTTTCAACATTCAGATCACGCTTTACACTTACAAACTCTCAATTATCTTGTTTGAAAAATATTCTACCTTAAAACAATAACCAAATACATAAAACAAATGAACTCAACACAGAATCTAACATATTTTTTCGTATGCAGCTGACTAATTTTTTCAAATCAGTTTCTATTAAATTAAGTTGTTTGCTCAACCAACTCTTCCTTCGTTATTTGATAAATAGAACTCTATGGAAAAAAAGCAAAGTAGTCATATATGGCAGAAATGAAAATTATTTTTTGTTAGGTCCTTATGGTTGGTTAGAAATTTACAACACATCTTTACTTTTACAGCCAAGATGCTGTTTTCAACAATACAGATATTAGAAGATAAGAAATTGCTTTTGGTAATTGCTATCATTTGTAAGAATTTATTTGTTGCATATAAATTTTTTATTATTAATTGTTATAATTGACTAAACTTAAGTCCCAACAATGAAAGTGAAGACGTATTTGTTCTACAGAATGTTGGGTAAACAGCCTTGGTAGCAAAAATACAATTAGTCTTAATTTATTATTATATTTATACTTTATATTTGTACTTGTATTAAATGACACTAGAAAAAGTTTTTTAAGAATAAAGTATATGTAACCTTCTCCGAGAAAGGACGCCTGGTGTGTCAAAAAACGGTTTTGGATTTAAGAGTGGATTCTGGGGCCGAAAAGGGTGTAAAATAAGTTGAATTAAGTTAGATTTACGCACAACACACACAGATATACAATTGGCGCAAGACTGAAGTGTCAATTTATTATTTTCCCCAGTTATTTTTGCAGCAACAATAGCAAAGCTATTGTGACACTAAAAGCGAAACAAATGTCACCGCATAGGGATAACGTCACCAAAGTCGCCACCCAATATAACAAACCATACCAAATCGCATCTCCCAAATGAAGGTGTGTTCAAAGGGATCATGCGTTATGAAACTTTGAATGCGTTTTTCTCAAAACTTCATTTTCACACAATAGGTCCCCTTTCTCAGAGAAGGTTACATATAATATAAACTCATTACACCAAATATCTTTGAAATTTTATTTGCAAAAGAAGCAGACTTTTGATAAAACCCTACACAATAACCTTACCTTGCAACTCATTATATGCGTAAGCCATTACGGAATTTTAATATTATATCGCCATTCAAATTTTAATCGAACTTCTTCAAATGTTTTGCGCTATAACTGATTTTCTGTAATTTTTATAAAACTTCATATTGATCTTTCCATTACAGTGCATGGTGGGCCCATAGAAGTGATTTTTCTGCTAAAGCTGTTCAAATCTTAACTTTTGTATACATTCAACAGAATTGATGACTTAATTTATTTTCTGAATTTTGTTCACGATTCGTGTAACATTTGGCAATGCACAAATGATTATACCACTTTGAAGTTTAATATCGCATTCCAACTGTCATAAAATTACATGTAGGAGTATTTAAAGGAGAAACAATAATATAACATTATTTATTATTTATTTATAGTATTAGAAAATAATTACAAATTATTAATAATATAACATTTACTATATAGTAAATCCTGGTTAAATTAGAGTCCTGGTTTATTAGATATTCCAAAAACAGACATTTTAAATAGACTGACTTTAGTAAAACAAATAAAAAAAGGTAAAACGATTCGATCACATAAGATTGGTGTAGTTCCATCACTTCTGTGTAAGATTGTCAATTCAAAGTGAACGTTATGATGCCACCATTTGAAAATATATTAGAAAATTTAACTCTCTTAACGCTGGGTCATCTTCGGGCATTTTTAGAAAAAACAAACAAATATAGCCTTTCAATGAAAACCATGACCGTTGAAATATGTGTATGATATTTTTTGCAACATATTATTATATGCTCTGACGAGATTAGGGATCTTGTCCCTTGAACTCGCACATTTTTACCTAGCACGCGCTCATAGTCTACAGCTCATGCATTTGTGGTCGATTGCCCGGGGAATCATACTACGTATTACAGGGAGAATTCGTTTTTCAGCCGTACGCTTCGTCTGTGGGACAAGTTGCATGCAGACGTTTTTCCTGTCTGTTATAACGTTGGAAAGCTCAAGTCAAATGTTTACAAACACTACTCCCTTTTTCCCCTCCTCACAACCTATTTTCCAAGTTCTGGTACAATGCACTGCATATGTAGGGGTCATCCCGTAAGTACTAGCCCAAGTTAAAAAAAGTGCTTTTATCTATTGGTTAATTAAATAGAGGATAAAAATGTTTTTAGAAAAATTTATTGCTAATTTTCCCAACTAAATAACAGAAGTAGAGGAAATGTATTAGGTTTATATAATATGTATCAGTATATATGTATACATGTATTACGACATATTTTAGGGTCTTTAATATACGGGTATATATATATATATATATAAATATATATATATATATATATATATATATATATATATATATATATATATATATATATATATATATATATATATATATATATATATATATATATATATATATATATATATATATATATATATATATATATATATATATATATATAAAATATATATATATATAAAATTAGCTGGCCGCCCCGGCCTCGCTCGGTAGATACTTGTTAATGATTTATAGAACTGCTTAAAATTATACAATAACACAAATATTTCAATACAATAAAAAAATTTTTTCCCAATTTATTGCTTAAAATATTCCTCTAAATTGGATTATTAGTGTAACTATATAACAATACTTGATTTGAAAAAAAAAAGTAAAACATATATTATTTTAAAGTTTGCATTTTTAGTTTTTCTACTAAATGGCCGTGGAAAAATTATTGAGATTTTAACCCATACGCATTTAACAAATGCCCTTGAATTATTAATCGTCATCGAAGTAAATGAGTTGGTATCATAATTATTCTAGGAATAAGCGTTTATCCGCCCATAAACTTTCTAATTATTATATATGCTTTAATAGCGTTTACCATCAGTATTTTTACAACCAATCTAGTATCATAGCATAGTGATGACTGATTCAGATTACGTAACATTACAACTACTGATCCAAACTTATGCTATACGTCCTTAAGTGGCATTAGCAATAAATAAAATGAGTTCAGGGACTTTATCGGATAGTTAGCAACATCACCATGGTCTGATGATCGATTGACCTATACGAACGCAATTCGCCATATACAAAATTTTTGATTGCAATCAACATTTTTATTGTTTGCTACTAAATAGCTCTTTTACTTAACCACATATAATTACTGTCATTTGGAATAATATTTAGGAACACTTTTGTGATTTGTGGCATATAAAAAATCTCTGCATTTCTGAGTATAGCAGTTTTCTTGCAAAGGAATAACTTGTACATATTCTAAAAAAATTTTTAGAGCTTCAGATTGTGATCGTTCTATCCCCTGCACTGCGTTTGCTTTCACGAAGTGAACTCATTGTCCATTCTCTAATTGCACAGACTAAGGGCTTGCTGTAGGGTGAGACATATTATCAGCTTCTTTGCTGCTAATATATATACCAAACTGATATTGGGAAATCTCATCCTTTCTAACCGTTACTGCAATACTGAAAACAGCCATGTCGCTTCCGTTCAGAACATACTTGTAAATGTATTTAATATATTTAACGGAATTGCAGTACTATGCATTAATTTTGTAATAAAATCGTAACTTTTAAAAGTAGATGTAATGAAACGCAATCTGTGAAAACCAAAGTTTTCATTAGTTTGACGATACGTAATTTTGGGTTTTCGACGATTAGCTGGTTTACAGACACTTGAGTATGAAATCATTTATCCATGTCCACTTTCTGTTTCATGGTTTTTTTTCAAGATCATGTCATTCGCACCAAATTTAGAAATTTTAGTGTTAACCGTTCTCAAGATAAACAAAAATAAATATTAACTTTGCCTGGGACGTTTCATGCCGACTTTCCCGACCTCCCTCACTTTTGCCTGATAACACATACCAAATTTAGAAAATTTGAATTCAACCATTCTCAAGATATACAAATATCAATATTTACTTTGCATGGGAGATACCATACACTCCTCACCCACTTTTTGTCTGATAATTTGTATTGACCATCATTTCATTCGTACCAAATTTAGCAACTTTAGCTTTATCAGGTCTCAAGATATACAAAAATCAATATGTAATTTGTATGGGAGGTACCATGCCCACTTATCCGATTCCGCCTTCGTTTTGACCGATGATTGAATACGGCCTTTAAGCAATTTGGGTCACGTCGAAAAATCTTGCTGTTACTATGTAGAAGATATAAACAAATCAATATATGTATATGGCGTGGTATTTTTATAAAAATTTTTACAAACCATCTTCTGAAAATTTCAAATTTTATACGAGGGCGGTTCGGAAACTTCTTATCCTATCAATGAAAGGGAATAGTTAGTTTTTCAAAAATATTTTTATTTTTCATTATAATCTCCTGAAACTTCAATACACTTAGTCAAACGCTTTTCTAGCAATCTATCCCTTGATTAAAATAGATTTCCTCAAGGCCTTCGAAATAGTGGTTTACAACTGTAATTGCCAGTCGTAAAGCAGCTCTGGGCTGGGGAACAGCTCTCGCGTCATCGTAATTATTTCTTAAGTGCGGTCATACTTGTTGTTGTTGTTTGGCCTTCGAGAGTTTTGCGTCTCACTCTCATTGGTTAACTGTCTACCTCAACTAACTGTATTAGTTTACAGTTTTTGTGAGGTATTTCGTTATTAACCACGCGGCAACTTCCTATGCGAAGGCATAGGTCGGTACAGTTAGTCACAGCGCCGCAAAAGAAATACTGTTAATACCATCGTGGGCATAAGGTCTACGTTACTCCGCCCATGCTGTGCATCCTATACTTTGCAAATTTATTTGCAACTGTATAGTTATAAATACAATACAATACAATACAACTGTAATTGCATCCTCATTTGAGGTAAAACGCTTGCAAGCAAGGAATGTTTTTAGATTTGGGAACAGGTCACTAGGAGCTAAATCAGGAGAATAAGGTCAACTCGTATTGTTGTGCGCTGGTGCGTTGTCTTGACGAAAAATTATTTTTTTTTTTGTTGTAAGCCAGGACGTTTTTCTGGAATTTAATTGATCCAAAAGGTTGCAATAGTACTCTGAATTTATTGTTTTACCCTTTTGCAGATAGTCAATCAATAAAATACCTTTGAAGTCCCAAGAAACCGTTGCCATAACCTTACCAGCCGATTGAATTGTTTTTGCTTTTTTGGGGCACTTCCTCCAGCTTCAGTTCAATGTTTGGATAGTTCTTTTGTCTCTGGAGTATAGAGGTGGATCCATGTCTCATCAACAGTTATGAAACGATGCTTAAAATCCATTTTATTTCGCTTAAAACGATCCAAACAAGCTTGAGAAATGTTCATTCTTATGCGGTTTTGATCGACTGTTAACAAATGCGGCACCCATCTTGCAGAAAGCTTTTTCATCTGTACTTCTTCATGTAAAATTAAATGGACTCGATCATTTGAGATGCCCATGATATTAGCTATTTCACGCACTTTTATTCGTCAATTATTTAATACCATATCATGCACTTTAGCTACAATTTCTGTTGTTGTTGCTGTTTTCGGATGTCCACTACGTGGTTCATCATCAATGCTTGCATGGCCACGTTTAAATTCAACAACCCAATTTTTTACTGTTTCATATGAAGGAGCACTTTTCCCTAACACATTCACCATATCATTATGAATTTCTTGTCCCGATAAACCTAATTTTTCCATTGTAAAAGAATTGCGGATGCGTCTTTTGTGAACACCTGTTTCTATATGAAGGAGTTACCAGATCGAAACAAAATTTAACATGTGTTCATAGCAGAGTTTCCCAAATACTTAACTTTTTTCTGTTTATACCACGCTTTTTGTGGGCTAAGAAGTTTCCGAACCTCCCTCGTAAAAGAAAATTAGTCAATTTGTCTTAGCCGTTCTCAAGTTATGCGATTACACACATTTGGTAACTCATTTTTATATATGTGTATGTACTCGTATGTGGATAAAATATTGAAACAATATATAAAAATAAAGTGAAATAGGTTAAAACTTAAGACTTTTATCACAATTCAGCTCATATACATATATATACATATGCAAAAAAAATTTTATGAACCTTCATACCTAACGACGTTTCATTAAATGTAAATGTATATTTTTGATATGTCGCAATTTCATCGAAAGTAAAGTTGGACGTCTGAACATATTTTTTTTTAAAGATTTTCAAGTCTTCTGATGATCTTAATATATTACAAAATAAACGAAAAATAAAATTTTTGTTTTATTTTACAAATTTTTCAAAAAGGGGAAAAATTAGTCATACGAGTATACTAAGGTCAGAATTATTGCATATGTGTACGTAATAAAGTCGGAATTCTGTAGACTTTTAAACATTGAATCATATCTAAATCATCCAATAAGTGATATTTCCAACGCCTTAAATAAAAATAAAAATTCAATATTTTAAAGCCGTACGTTACGAAGTCTTTTTGTTTCACTTGCGGAAAGTGATTCAAACCACGCATAACTTAAAGTCTTTCAGAATTTAAACTGCAGTATATTTTTATGAAATAAAATTGCTTATAGTGCAAATATAACTTGCATTAATTGGTACCAAAATATTTACATCTGTTTAATAAAAATGTGAAGCAATCTTGCTTGAAATTCTTATTTACGCATTTAAATTTTTTACTATAAAACTTGAGAGTGATAAATGTGCACAATAACATTTTTCTTTTGCACCCATTCAGGCTTTAGATGCATTATTAAAATTAGAAAAATTATCTTGCTTGCAATTCGCCTGTGCTTGCACATGTCTTAACAAATACTTTTAAAATAGTTCTGTCTTGCTGTTACCTGACTGCTCTTGTTATTCACTGATTTTAAATGTTTGTTCAACAATTTGTTATAGCCAATTTATATACAAGTTTTTCCTGAGCAATGAAATAGATTTCAATTATTTAACAAACGCTAAAGTGTGATGTTGCTAGCAAGCTGGGCTTAAAACAGTTGTTTGGCAAACAATGTCATCATCATCGTATGTAATGAATGTGAATTGAAACGGCCGGCCTCATCTTATTCATCATCAATCCCAATTTCGAGGGGAGTGCAATCAGTAGTATAAAGCACTTTAATTTCAAATGGTGTACAAACATAAATACTCTCGCACACATGCTTTTGTACAACTTTCTTTCAATCATAAAAGTGAAAAAATATCTTGCACCCAAAATCATGTTAAACTCTTAAGTGTTTTTATTAAATGGAAAAACACTTTAAAAACGTATTATGCAATATTATTGGAAATGAATTAATTTTTAAAGCGAAAAAAATATGCAATGGAGCCGCGTTGACTACGGGCAGCTTTAAAAATAACGCCCATGATAGGTTTACAGATTAAATAAAAATATACTAAAAAAAATTTTTTTTGTGGCAAATTTAGAAAGATTTGAACTTTGAATTATTTAACTTAGAACTATAAAATTACTTTTCCTTACACAAGCAAATACCGATATAAGAAATCTCACTTTAACAAAAATCAGGTGCCGCGCTATAAAGATTGGTAAAACAAACCAGAGCAAACATTTAACTTATATAACGAATAACAAATATGTATATCATTGAACACTTGGTAGAACGAAGATGGAAGATGCAATTTTGTATCCAAATTTTTGAAAAAAATTTTTTATTTTTCTTCAAACTTCATACAATTATTAAGCATGGCTTAAATCAGTTTTGGTAATAAGAGGATGTTACTTAAATACAAAAAATGAAAATTTACGATATCGGTTCATATATACCCGAAATATAGCCTAAACAGAGTTTTCCAATAAAATGTCACGTGCCTCGATGGCTGATTTGGTAGAGTACTCGACCAACGGTCTCGAGGTCGCAGGTTCGATTCCTGCCACAGACCCTGGGTGTTACTGCAGACAAGCAAAAAAGCTTCGCAGTTTTTATGTTTGTTTTATAAAAAAAAAATAAAAATAAAAAAGTAAACCTGTTTCTGTATTAAAATTTTGTGAGAAGTTTCTCGCTAGAGCTGTCAAAACTTTTCACAAATAAAAGAGTTGCGGAAGTTATAAATTTAAAAAATATATAAAAAAAAAAAAAAAAAAAAAAGTGAACTAAAACAACTTTTTTTTGTCAAAAGTACTTCTGGAAATAAAAGGAGGTTACTAAAATATATATAAAACAAATTTCCGATATCGGGCGGTTTTTTTATGAAAATGTCGCGTAAGCGAACTTAAAAAACTTTTTTTGCTTAAGAGCAGTTCTGGTAATAAAATAAGGTTATATAAATATCGAAAATGAAAATTTCCGATACCGGTCCCGAGATATAGCCTACACCGATTTTGTAATAAAAATGTCACGTAAGTGAACCTTAACAGCTTCTTTTGCTTAAAAGCAGTTCTGGTAATAAAATAAGGTTATATAAATATGGAAAAAGCAAATATCCGATATCGGTCCATATATACCCGAGATATAGTCTAAACCATTATTTTAACGAAAAAATGGTTTTTTTTTTTGCTTAAAAGCTGTTCTGATTCTAAAATAAAGTTAGTAAAATACAGAAAATTTCCGATATCGGTTAATATACTCGTATACCCGAAATATAGCCTGAACCGATTTTTCCATGAAAAAAAATGTTTTTTTTTGCTTAAGATCCGTTCTGATAATAAAACGAGGTTATTTAAATACAGATAATGAAAATTTTCGATATCGGTCCATATTAACCCGAGATAAAACGATTTTAACGTGAACTCTTTTTTTGCTGAAAAGCAATTCTAGTTATAAATGGATATAGCTTAAACAAACTTTTCCATGAGAATGTCCATAAAAGATTCCTTTTATGGAACGGTGATTACAAGCCAAACATATTTTTCCCCAGATATCGGTCCATATACATCCGAGCATATTTAGTTCAAATTTGTAATATATAATATACATATACGTAACTATCGTGAAGGGTATTTTAGATTCGGACCAGCCGAAAAAAAAATGTTTTAATTAATATCAAGGAGTCGAACTAAGAATTATTACAACAAAACTTTTTCTTAATTCATTTTGTGTGCTTCTTCTACCACCACTTCACATTTGCAAAATTTTCATCTAAATTACAAAATTCAGCGCTAGGCAACATAAACATTAAGGAAATCAAATATTTGTACAACTTCAGTTTGCAAAATAATAATAGCATAGGGTCGAAATTGTAAACATCGGACAACACTATAAACTATTTGAATAACTCCCTAAAGATGGGCAACAATGTTGACCAATACAGTGGAGAAAAGCATTTTTCGAATTAAATAATTTTCATTTAACAAAACAGATCTCAAGCCAAAAGTTATTGTACTAATTTAAAATAACATCTATAATACGAGTACGTTTTAACTAAATGGGTTTTTGATGATATAATAAAAGGGAAAATTTATCAAAAATATTTCAATATAACGAATTTTTCAGTATAGCGAATGAGCCTGACACTTTAACTTTCGTGTTACTAAGTAGTATTTGTCTGTATACAAAATAAACTTAAACATTTTGAATATGAGTAAAATATGAATTTTTTGAGTTATGCCATTTTTTCAGCAAATCATCTGGCTATTCAAAACGCAAGAGTCAACTTCTTGTTTTTTTTTCTTGCATTACCTTAAGGTGTTGTGTAATCTTTTATCTAAATTCTAGAAACTCTAAAGTGCAGTTTTGTTACAAGTTCAGTGTAACACGAAACCAGTATTTCATTTTTTGCTTAATAATGAAAAATTAACTAGAGGAGGCTACTGTTTTCAACATTAAACAATTATGCAATTTTCGTTCTTATCACTAGTAAAGTTTACACATGATTTCTCTGCTATTCTAGAAGAAATGAAGGAAAACAAATATTAATTTATAATTCTTAGTTTTTCAGGTGCTCTTTACTTTATTTGCAAAGAATTTCACCTTCTTTTATGAAAATAAAAAGTCTTAAGAGCCAATTATGAAGAAAAACTTGTTACGAGTATTGTGCTTAGATACTTCTTAAGTTGGCGTGCATCTTGAGAAACTTATTTAATGGATTTTAGTATTTTTTGCATAGATATTTTGAATATATAAACACCTATGATTGAGTAACAGGAGGATACGCAAGTGTCTTATGCATGTCTTCAAAATTAATACAAAATATGAAATTACAATTTATTGATCTGCTTGTTAATTCAATAATAAATATTCATTGTAATATATTATTAACAACCATCACACTTTATTATCAGTGTTGATTATTTTAAAAGCTGTATGTGCCAAAATTAAGAAAGAAAATAAACTTATGGCTATATTATGTACTCGTATGGCAACAATTTTCAGTTGCTGAAAAGTTATCGCTAGTGTTATTTTGACACATTAGCAACCATAATTTTTCTAAACAATAAATTTTTTTGTGAAAAAAAACTAGAAATTTAGGACCAATAACGAACATAAAAGTTCGAAATCGTGAAATAGGCCATTAATTTAACAGCGAAACAAAGTAGTAATTTTAGACATTTTCAGATGTGCTGATGTATGTAACTGTGGTTAAACGCCAGCGAATCCCGAAATCAGATCAAATATCCCTGATCATCAATTTGGTTTTCGAGCTAAACTCAGCACCATAGAACAAACACACAGACCAGTTAATGTCATAAGACAGACTTTCGAAGACAAAAAGTATTGTTCAGCTCTATTCATCCCAAGCTTTTAACAAAGTGTGGTACAACGGCTTGATGCACAAAATAAAGTTAAACTTGCCTCCAAACACTCACAAGTTTCTCAAAAGCTATGGTCGGAAATTTGTTATCAGAGAAGGCAATTTTATAAGCCCAATTCAGTCAATCGCGGCAGCAGTTACCCAAGGTAGCATACACCTACACTGAAAAAATTTTGTTCAGAAATTCTCTGAATTTTGGCATTATTTTTATGAATTTTTTCATTATTTTTCAACCATTGTAACTTTTCATAGAAATAATGAAACAAATTTCATTAGATTATTTTAATTAAAACCTACATAAAGGTAATGAAACATTTTAATAAGAAACATGACTTATTTTCATTAAAAGTATGAAAGACAAATCATGTGATTGGTGAAATAATTTCTCTAGATCAAAGAATCAATTTCATAAAGCACATGAAAACTGTACATTAAATTAATGAAAAAGTAACATTTATTTAATGAAATAACTTCTTTGTACAAATGTAATATATTCATTAAAATATGAAACTCCTTCATAAGGTCGATGAAGTTATTTGATTTATCGAATTTTATTATTCATTGAGCACCTGAAAAATTTACATTAAATCAATGAAATAGTTACATTTGTTTAATGAAATAATATCATAACACACATTAATAAAATATATTCACAAATGTACGTAATAAGATCCATGAAATTATTTCATTTATTCATTGATACTTTATTTTATTACATAAACAATACTATTCCTTGCTTTTATGAAATTGTACCTAATTATGATAAAAGAAAATGTTGAACAAGTATTCACCAAATAAAACAGATTTTATTAAATCAAATGACTTCAATACACTGGTATTTAAATTTTTTAAACTATTATTATGCTGATTTTAGTACATACACATATGTACATACATACCCAAGTTCGGTAGCCAGAAATTTATTTGTCATTGATCTAATGAATTCTATTCCATTGGAATTATGAAACTCATAAAACTTTCATTTTAATAAAAAAAAATTGACATTTTTTAAACGGTAGCTTAAGATTAATAAACGCCCATTAATATATCATACCAAAATTCAAAGAATTTAAAAAAAATTTTAATTTTGTTATGGTGATAAATCCAATTTATTTTTAATGAAACTATGAAACTTAATGAAACCATTCTGATGGAACTATTTCATAATATATATGAAGTTTCATGCATATTGTGAAAAGTTTTCATTGGATTAATGAAAAATATTTAATGAAACAGTTTCATTAAATTATGACGCATAATTCTTTCAGTGTACCATCGGCCTTATGTATAATAAAAAACCTTGTGCTAACTAACTAGCTCTTTCCTTTATGAGAATTTACACACAAAAAACTTAGCAGCTAGTGAATTAGCATAAGGATTTTGAGTATACATAAGGCCGTATGTATGTAACATACTCTATAAAATAACTAACACATAATATTTCATTATTAAAAACATACATATATTTATATTTACGTACCATATATATTACTTTTATTTTCTACATAAATTAACGTACAAAAACTGAAGTAAACATCTAGTTGCTTGAAATATATGAGAGTAAAAATGTGATCTACAAAAATTATCAAAAACAGACCTTACATCGTCAAAGTGCAATTTTTAGCTCCCAGAATCGTCCAAATGGCGATAAATCCAAGCAATCGATACAAATACAATTGGAAGAAAGAAATTAGTATAGTCTTAAAAAAATTTTAATTTTACATAAAATTTTCTACATATTTTTAAAAGATGGAAATTGGTTCGTATAGAATTATAATTTCAAAGCAATTATACTTCAAAAAACAATTTTGATATTTTCTTTCCTTTTTCCTTAACATAGATTCTGTTAAGTGTTTTATTTTTTTATTCTGTGATGTCAATGCATATTCTCATAAGTCGCATAAATACTTTTAAGACATGAAGAAACCACGCACAGTTTAACCTTTCATAACGTTCGTTTTTTCATATGAATTTTACATTAATATTTCACATTACACACCGTTTGAAACTGTCCATATTTCAATAGCACGCAAAGAATTTCTGACAACGGAAGAAAACATCTTTTGATCTATTGGCTTATTACCTAGAATTTCAGCAAAAAATCCTGTTTGCACTTTTGTGAGAAACATTTTGAAGTTTGAAGACAACTCAGACACAAATTTTTACTTATTGTGCAGATATTTAACAACGAATTTTTTATCGTGGTTTAAAAACCAACACAAAATATTTGGTTTTGCTAAATTAAGTATAAAATAGTGACCAAATTCTACGCATACCAAGTGAAAAAAACAAGTGCACAAATGAGTGGGTGTCACGTCTGAACCTGTGTGGGTTCCTACAAGCAAGCCATGCATTTAGAAATAAATTGTTTTGGAAGTTATAAGATGTAAGAGTACTCATAAATTAGCATTATACAGAAGGAGAAAATAAATTTGAAGTTTCTAATGAATTGCATATGAATGTGAGGTGCAGAAAAATATACTAGCTCAATTTATGCAACCACCGAGCAGTGCAACAGATAATTTTTATACATATAACATATATGTATAAAAATTATCTGTTGCACAGAACATACTTATAAGCGTGGCTTTTCGTGTTTTACTTATGAATTTATATTTTCAGAAAAGTGGCAAAAGTATATTCGAAAATTTCTGATTTTAAAGTAAAAATGTTATTTTGTATAAGAAATTAGTGAGCAAGCCTTGTATTTTAAATGTTAAGGCCGGGGCACATAGAATCCGTCGTACTTTGTCCGTCTACTTTCTCAACTGACATCAACGTATATGAAGTATGAAGCTGGCACAATCAGTACTTTGTTAGCGGATATAAAATCAACTGCATTTTACTTTAATTTGATTAAAATCTTTGAATTTATATTTAAGACACAGCACAAAAAATTTAAAACAATTTTTTTCCAATTTATTTAATTTTTGAACGGAAAATTATTTCAAAATATACAAAAAATATTACCAGATAGTTGTCAAAGTTCTGAACGTACGTTAAAAGTTGAAAGTTGCTCAACTTTAATACTTTACGTTGACGGAGAAGTACGGAATGTGACAAAGCTCATAAGAATTCATGCACTTCAACTTAGTTGTCAGTTGAAAAAGGCAACGTATAACGTACGACGGATTCTATGTGCCTCGGCCTTTAGTCTTAAAGGCTAAAACTCGTTAAATACGAACAGACATGCATAGTTGTAATTATTGGTGCATCATATTGCTAGAGCTGCACTTTACTTAAACTATAGTTTCCTTGTAGATCGATAAGATCTCAAGCAAATTATAATCGCAATTTTTTTTTTTTGACACTTCCCACCTTTAATCGATAATATGTTGAAAAATTTTTACGTTTTCAGATTTTTCTCAATAAAGCCGAACTGTTTGCTCTTAATAAGAATTTCAATTGTAATATATCTATACTCTTCTCCAAAATCTTAAAAAGACAAAAAAAGTAAGTACCATTACGGCTTTACACATATTTCTATCGGGTGGTTAAATTTCAAGGGCCGATGTTGAATGTGAACCACACCTAAACGCCAAGCTTTTTTCCGAATTTTATTTGACATTTCTCTATTTCAGACTTATTCAATTCGAACCATGGAGAGACACACTATCCAACAACGTGTTAAAGTTATCCAGACTTGTTATGAAAATGATTATCAATTTTCGAAGAAAATCATCTTCAGTGATGAGGCACATTTTCAACTCAGTGGATTCGTCAATAAAGAGAATTGCCGCATTTGGGCGAATGAGAATCCAAGAGTGACTGTCGAAAAACCAATGCACCCACAAAGAGTGACTGTTTGATGCGGTTTATGTGCTGGCGGCATCAACGGGCCGTATTTTTTCCAAAATAAGGCCGGTCAGGCAGTTACTGTGAATGGTGTTCGCTATCGTGAGATGATAACGAACTTTTTATGGCCCGAATTGGAAGATATGGATGTAGACAATATGTGGTTTCAGCAGGACGGTGCCACACAGCTAACGAAACAATTGCTCTTTTGCACAACAAATTCAATGGCCGTGTTATCTCACGTAATGGCGATGTCAATTGGCCGCTAAGATCATGTGCTTTGCCACCGTTGGACTTTTTTCTTTGGGGTTATTTGAAAGAAAAGCTATACGTCGATAAGCCAGCAACAATTCAACAGCTAAAGGATGAGATAATTCGGCACATTAACGGCATAGGACCTCCATTATGCCTCAGGGTCATCGAAAATTTGGACCATCGGATGGAGGTGTGCCGCCGTGGTCGCGGCGCCCCTTTGGCCGATATTTTGTTCCATACATAAACGAATAATACCAATATATCATAATAAAATAAAAATTATAAATAGCTTGTTTTTTATGTTTCCCAGCTATCTATATGTCGACATTTCATAGGAACTACCCTAATCATCAGTAGACTTTGGAAATTTTTGAAAGATATTCTCAAACATTCAACTTTATATCCCAGCAATATAAATAAATTGCTGAGAATTTAAAAGAAAAATGCTCTAATAATATCTGTCAAAACACAAAAAACAAGCCTTTTCATTTATTCACCTCTCTAACATTTCTTTACACCTTTCTTTTATTGGTATAAATGGTAGAAGCTAAAAATAGCGAATAATAAACTTAATTGTTATAATAAAATAAAATTACAATAATTTCCTAAATAGTTTGTGTTTTATTCAAAATCAACATCGGCCCTTGAAATTTAACCACCCTTTATTAATCTTAAAAAAATTCACAAATCATTGACAGCCGAGGAGAGAGCGCTTCTTTGGGATCAGTAGTAGGTTTTCCGGATTTTGTTTAAGTTACCTATATGCACGTTTTGAGCAAAAGAAATGATTAATTGTATGTTATTAATGCAAACAAAAGAAACTTTTTCTCCTTATACATATTTTGCATGATTAACATTCGGTAGATTTGCAATGGCCTCTTTTATAACGAATTTTTTTTAGCTACTATTTGTTTATTAAATCTTCACAATAAGTATTCAAATCTTAAGACTAAACAATAAAATTTAAACTAATTCCAGCCAATGCTGGATGAAAAGTTTTTTTGCGCGAATTATATCGGTAAATCACCTATCACATGCTCTGATGGTGGCAAAGGTATCCCTTCTTCTTAAATAGATTCCGAGTTTTTTGACTGATCTTAGTATACGATTTTACTGATGTGAGTTGTCGTAACACCGCTTTCAGATAAATTATAACACTTAAGTTTGATGTCTACACGTAATCATATTATATTTGCAATTAAATTTGAAGCTCTAATTTTTGATATTATGTTACATGTAGACGCCATTTGCGCAACTTAAATGAGCACGTAAAACGCTATTTATTTATCATAAATTCTCTTACATATACAAAATAAATTAAACCAACCCTATTAGAGTGGCGTAAACACTTGAAACTAGAAAATCTAATTTGGCAGCGCTTGGAAGAGTAAACAGTGAAGTAACTTTTTGTTGTGCTAATTAGTAATCGCAGTTTCAGGTCGTTTTAGCGGCTTTACGTCTATTTACTACTCATATTTAGAGACAAGCAGACTAGTAAACATCACTGTTCATGCCACTGTTTATTCACTTCAGCGTAAAAGATTGTTGACAAAGATGTTACCACGATAGATTTGCTTAAAGAGTTTGAAAGCGACAACAGTGAGTACAATTAAAAAAAATAAACGTCTATTAATCGTAGAGAAAATATTTTGAAAAAAAAACTAAGATTTGAAAAACTAGAAATATTACTTAATGCTTTGCATTCAATAAGATCAACAAGCATGCTAAGGGGAAGGTCAAGTTCAATGTCAAGTTTAATAAAAACAACAGAAAAAACTAGGTATTCTACAAAACATATGAACTGCATATTGCTTTTGAAAGACTATATATGTTAAAAGATGGCATCAATAATACACGACTTTCGAGTAATTTGCTTTTAAATACATATTAAGAATACTCATATATGTGTTGTATTTTTCACCTGAAGCCTATTGAGCATGTTTTGCGATTATATATAAAAATCATTGATCACCACGTAATGCCTTAAGGGTAACCGCGCATTTATATACTGATCTAAATGCATTTACATATATGTGAAATGTACAGCGGAATCAAACTCTGAGCACATTCTACATGTATACTTTCGGCCTTATTTATATAAATTTGTTCATGTTTATTAAGCTCTTATTACACAAATTTTTTATACAAATCAGTGCAATAACAGCGTAATAAACATGAAAAATTTTTTATAAATAAGGCAGTTTGCATCTTTTCATATATTTAATGAAGAACACAGATATATTAAACAGTTTTCTTTTGTTCAAATGTTACTTTAACCATCAAAATCAAATAATATTTTATGAAAAAATTTGTTTCTAATTAATTTATAAAAACCGGTTAACAGGTTTTTTTTTTTAATTTATAAGCGAAAACCGGGGTTACTAAACTTCCACTATTCGAAGTATTGCAAACCCGGTTTTAGAAAAAAGTCTACTTTTCGTAATATTGATTACAATATATTGCATTACTTTATTGGGAAAATTTCTTGGAACCACATATATTCAATGGTTAATGTAAACGACCAATTATCTTTCATGCAGGATAATGTTCGAAATTTGTTTGATTTGTGTGTTCCACTCAAAACTACCCTAATCCGAGTCGCTCAACCACCGTGGTTTTCTGATGAGATAAAACTTCTTATAGAGAAACGTGATACCGCATACAATCGGTGGAAGAGGTTTCGGACAGAGGAACTTGGAACATTATACAAATCCTGCCGAAGAAAACTTCAAGACAGATTATGATCAGGAAAAGACAATTCTATCAACGAAAGATTTCTTCTGCGATTGATAATAAATCCAAATACTCTATAATACGTCGCCTACTAGCAACGTATATAATGAGCTATGCAGTGTTCAAATCCGAAATCCCTTCAGTTTTCGATGTGTCAGTAAGCTCGAAATTTTAGAATATTTATCTTCAGTGAAATCCAATGCAATTGGCGCGGATAAATTGGATCCTAGGTTTTTGAAGATCCTCACACTCGAGCTGCTACCTTATCTCACCCATTTATTCAACACTGTGCTTATTCAGACTGTTTATCCTGAGAAATGGAAACAATCTAAAATAATTCTTATTCACAAATTTAATAACGACCATAGGCCGATTGCTATTGTGCTTTTTTTATCAAAGGTTATGGAGAATATTATAGCTAAACAAATCAATCATTATTTGGATTGTAACAATTTAATTTCTGATCGACAACCGGGCTTTAGAAAAGCTAGAAGTTGTACTACAACTCTAGTTAATGCGATTTAGGATCTCAGATCTAATTTGGATCGGAATCTAGTGGCTGTATTGGTGCTCTTGGATCACAGTAAAGCATTTGATACAGTTGTTCATGATATATTATTAAATAAACTCCAGAAACTGCTTAATTTTTCAAGTACTGCGTGTAACCTAATTTGTTCCTATCTTTTGAATAGATCTCAACGTATTCATGTGAGTAACAATATTTCTAAAAAGGTGGATAGGGGAGTTCCCCAAGGGTCTATCTTGAGACCTATTCTATTCTGCATATACATTAATGATTTGTTAGACTTATTTTCGAAATGTGGGGTTCATTTGTATGCAGATGATATACAACTTTATGCAATTAGCCCATGGGACAATTTAGGGAATTGTGTAAATGCCATTAACACTGAATTGAATATATCTGGGCTTCTACCAATGGTCTTTGTATTAACCCAACAAAATCTAAATGTATTTTAATATCAAACTCGAACAGGGGATTTGACGTACCTGAAGTGAAAATTAACGAAAGCTGTAATCAAATTCTTCGAACGGTTACTGCAGCTCTATGGTACGTAAAAAACTCACGAATCCATAAAGATCTATGTGTGCCTCTTGTGAAAGACGAATTTTCAAAGTACGCGGCAAGGTATATCAGTAAACTGGAACTTCACCCAAATACTCTTGCACGCAATATACTTAATTTTGAAGACCACTCTCGGTTGAGAACGTTAAATATTGAGTGCAAAATAAAACATTTTTCTCTAGCATTGGCTGGAGTTAATTAGTTTTATGTATTTAGTACTAAGATTTGAATACTTATTGTTAGTTCACTTTGTAAAGATTCAATAAAAAATTAATTTAAAAAAATCTGCAAATCTCTCGTAGGCATGTCTGAGACGTAAATCAAATATAAAGTAGAATGCTACCTTGTGGAACTCCTGCTTCGATTAGCTGTAAGGAGCTTATAAAATCGCCTTCTGTGATAACAAACTTCCGGCCGCATAGGTAGCTTTCCAGAAGCTTGTGAGTGTTTGCTGACATGTTTAGCTTTATTTTGTGCATCAAACCGTTATGCCACACTTTATCAAAAGCTTGGGAAATGTCAATGAATAGAGCTGAACAATACGTTTTGTCTTCGAAAGTCTGTCTTATGACGTTGACTAGTCTGTGCATTTATTCTATGGTGCTAAGTTTAGCCCGAAAGCCAACTGATGATTAGGGACACATCCCACTCCATTCAATATAGGAGTCAACTTCGACATTAACGATTATTCGAACAGGTTTGAAAAGTAGACTTATTGGTCTGTATGATTCTACTTTATTGGCTTGGGTATCATAGTAATCATTGAGACATTCCATTCCGCAGGATAATATTCAAGGCGTAAAATAGCGTTAAAAATAAAAAGTAAAACTCTTCTTGCTACACGAGGTAACTGTTCAAGCACTTTACCAGAAATTTGATCAATGCATGGAGCTCTCCTGGGGTTTGTAGTACCGATAACGTTTTCGACATCTTGAAAATTAAGTCTCAAAAGCACAGACGGTCCAGCAGCATATGACGGTAAGTCCGCTGTATTATTCACTGAATCGTTTGTAATAAAAACGTTTCTGAAATGATCGACATACAACATCCCCTTTTCAAAATCGCTTATTGCCCAGTTGTCAGTTGAAGTTTGCCATAATCGATGCGATAGTTAATTCAATATCGTGTGCCTGTGTGTTCGTCTGTTACTAACTCGGTACATTAGATTGAACCTTTAGAAAAGATTAGATCAGTCGTTTAACGCTAACAAAATTCTTTTAGAGAAATTATCGCGATTCTATAACAATTTTTAACACTATTTGCCTTCGTTGTAAATCAGCTGTTTTTATAGTCTGACTGATTAGCGTTATCTAAACACCAACTATTTTGGTGTGGTGTTTATTTTAACAACAATGTCGTTAAATGAAGTGTTCTCTGTGAAGAGAACTTATCAAAAAATTTTTTTTAATAATAAATTTATAATTAGTTTTACTTACCCTAAACATGGAATTATTTTCAAATTTGTTTGTTTTTTTCTGTTCTTCTTTGCCAGAGTTTTTAAAAATAGTGAGACACATAAGCGTTAGTGCAAACCAAAATAGCTCGCGTTCAGTTATACTCTTTTAAAATCGTTAAAAGTTAGTGAATTGCACTACAGGCTTATGTAAAAGCAGACTTTAAAACCTTGAACATATTCCAGTGTACGTGAATTGTCTATGTACACAAAATTTTAAGTAAATAATTGCACAGCGTTTGTGCAAAATTCAATAACAGCATTCGATTTCGTTCGGTTTTAATGTTGACTTTTCAATAGTAAGTGCTTTAAACAAGTTTAGGTTCGTAAATTGTATTACTTTGGATGATACAAAATTTGTGTAAATATAACATTATGCCTAATGGCTTTAGACAATCATTTATAGTAACTTCTCAGCGATAACAACAGCCCTAGATTTCCCTCAATTGCGCAAATCATGTTGAAGTTTTGAATTTTGCATTAAATTTCTGGACATTTTAATGCATAATTATTTTAATATATAATATATTATTTTAATATATAATTATTGCTTTAATATGTAAATGCGTAGTACAACTTAATTACTTACATTTTTTTCTATCTTGGACCAGTTCTCAGGGGATGATCCCTACATATACAGTGCATTGTACGGGAACTAGGAAAATAGGTTATGAGGAGGAGGGAAGAGGGAGTAGATTTTGTGGAGGTTGAACTTTAACAATAACAACACGAAATACTAAAACAAACTCTATTACAGCATTTAAAATGTTAGAGTTAAATTAGTTAAAACTGATCAGTGCCCAGTGTATATACCTTCGACAATGCTCAAATTAACAAAATTTAGTCCAACACCTTCCACTCGACAAGCCAACGAAATAAATAATATTCTATTCAAGTGTTGACGTTGTCGGGTCGATTGTTGTTGAATTGTACAGTATCGAAGGTATGTACACTGGGTACTTTGCAAAAAAAAAAAAAAAAAAAAACAGCAACAATTAATACCGGCCTCATCTACACTGTAATACATTTGTTACTTGATTAGCCAGCATAATAATGACAGGTAAATTCAAAATTGTTTATTGCAATGTACGTGGGCTGATATCGAATTTTTTCTCTGTCTATGCTCACACTTGTCTCCATCGACCGGATGCTGATATCGAATTTTTTCTCTGTCAATGCTCACACTTGTCTCCATCGACCGGATGTTTTCGTCCTGTGTGAGACCCAGGTATCTGAGAATGCTGATCCACAGGACTTTCATATACCTGGGTATCAACTCCTATCCCTCTTTCATTTCCATCGGGGCCTTGTAATTTATATTCGCAATGAAGTTGTGTTCCATTGCCAGCAACCATTAGGCATGCTTGATGCAGAATTTACCTGTCTTTGGGTTAAATTCAAAATCAGATCACACTTTTTGCATTTCGGGTTTCTATACAGAGGTCCAAATGCGGGGAGAGATATTACCCTTGCCGGTTTCGATGCCCTCTCCGACCCCATATCGAAGATCCTGGAAAGTTGTCCGAGCAGTGAAATCGTTGTTGCTGGTGATTTCAATGTTCACAACTCATTCTGACTTCGCCATTCGAGTCATACAACTCCTGAAGGCCAATATGTTGAGTTATTCGCTGCGCACAACCACCTAGCGCAGTTAGTGAATGAGCCAACGCATATTCCATGTGTTGAAGGGCACCATTCAAACACACTTGACCTATTCCTGACTTCACACCCTGAAGAGTATGAAGTCAGAGTTAGTGCACCTCTCGGTAATTCGGATCATTGCACCATTTCTGCCTTCTTTTCGATCTCTGAACTTCGTAACGTTTCGAAATCAGCTACGAAACGGTCAATATTTATTTACGAAAAGGCGCGTTGGGCTGAGCTCAACCAATTTTATGGGCATTTTAATTGGAAACTCTGCGTTCTAGACATTGACATAAATGCTTCAGCAAAAATGGTCGAGAACGTGATATTGCTAGGGATGAAAACATTTATCCCCTCCAAGCAGATTTCGATTAAACCAAAAGCAAAATCTTGGTTTAATCTGACGTGCAAAAATGCAGTCAGATCCAGAGAGGAAGCATTCAGTAACTGGCGTTTAAACAAAACCCCAGACACTGACTTGCTACGCAAAAAGGCAAGATCTTCGTGTGCCAAGGTATTTAGGCGTGAAAAGTTTCTTCACGAACAGCGCTTTCATGCCAAGGTCCTTGCAGCTCCTCGGGGCAGTAAGACCTTTTGGTCTTTCGTTAAGAGAGTAAAGAACAGTGCTAGTCCATTAATTCCAATTCTGTTAAAGAATGACCAAGCATTCACCGACCCGGTTGACAAAGCTAAACTATTGGCTGAAATTTTTGCAAGCAATTCCTGCTTGCCGGAAAGTAGTCAACCACTTCCCGAGCTCGAAAGAGTATCTGTAACTATGCCAAATATATTCTTCCGGGCGCGAGCAGTTAAAAGGGTTTTAGCAGACCTCGACATAAACAAGACTCCTGGACCGGATGGCATTCCAGCACTGGTCTTCTACGCTTGTGCGTCCATTGACACGCCTCTTCAGCATAATTCACCAAGGTGGTGAGTTTCCATCGTGCTGGAAGGTCGCTAATGTAACACCAATCTCCAAAAAGGGTGAGGCAAATAACCCTGAAAATTACCGCCCAATTCCAATCTGCTCTGCGCTTTTCAAAGTAATGGAAAATATGGTTAATTACCATCTTATGGGATATCTAGAGTCGCACAAATTACTTTGTGATCGCCAATAAGGATTTCGTAAGGGTCGCTCTACCGGCGATCTTATGGCACATCTCTCGGAGATATGGTGCCACTCAATCCATCATTTCGGTGAAAGCGAGGTGGTGGCTCTAGATATTTCCAAAGCGTTTGACAGAGTGTGGCATGCTGCACTACTGCCAAAACTTACTGCTCTTGATGTCGGTAACGATTTCTCTCGGTTTATATCGAGCTTTTTCAGAGACCGCACTATACGAGTTGTTATAGATGGGGTCTCATCAAATGAGTTCAAGATTAATTCAGGGGCACCGCAAGGCTCCGTTCTTTCTCCTACTCTATTTCCTATTTTCCTCAACGACCTTCTCTATCAAACTTCCAACCCTATCCACTCTTTCGCAGATGACAGCGGCATTTGTCACTCGTACTCTTTTGGTCATAGGCCCAGCCTATCAGAGATCACTGCCAAGAGGCTAAATATGAACGTTTCACTGAATAATGATCTTCTATTAATCTAAACACGGTCACCTTTAACGCTCGTAAGACCCAATGTTGCTTATTAACGCACAAAAAAACGACCGCAAATGCTGCTTCATCTGTACTCATGGATGGTATAAATATTGAGGAATCGGATGCTCTTGATGTTCTTGGAATGAAGATACAGTGTGACGTTCGCTGGACAGAACACATTTTTAATGTCTCTAAAGAAGCATTCAAGTGCCTCGGTTTTTTTAAACGGTGTAAGATGTACTTCACTCCATCCGATCTCCTTACTATTTATACCACCTATATCCGACCGAAAATGGAATACAAATCTCATGTTTGGGCCGGTCTATTTTGGGGTTACTCGACCGTGTGCAGGAGAGGGCGAAGAAGCTCATCAGTGACACTAGGGTATCCAACTCTATTGATTCACTGGAGCATCGACGCAGTGTGGGGTGCGTTACTCTGTTCTATCGTTACTACAATGGATTTTGCTCTGACGAGATTAGGGATCTGGTTCCCGAAACTCGCACATTTTTACGTACCACGCGTTCATCGTCCAGAGCTCATCCATTTATGGTTGATTGCGCGGGGAATCGTACTACGCATTACAGAGAGAATTCGTTTTTCAGCCGCACGCTTCGTCTGTGGAACAAGTTGCCTGCAGAAGTGTTTCCTGTGTGTTATAACGTTGGAAAATTCAAGTCAAATGTTCACAAACACTACTCCCGTTTTCCCCTTCCTCACAACCTATTTTCCTAGTTCTGGTACAATGCACTGCATATGTAGGGGTCATCCCCTGAGTACTGGTACAATATAAAAAAAAATGCATTCAAAAGAAATTAATAATGAACATTTAGGCAAAACAAGGACAACGATGAAAAATTTAGTAACATATGTACACAGCTTACTACCTACTCCGGTGCAATTTGGCTTCATACGAATACATATAAAGAAAATACGGACATTAGTAACAAAAGATGTGTGCACAGGATGAGAGACAAAACACTACCCTAACATAAGATTGATTTTGTGACTTCTTTGCAAAAAAAAAAACGTGTGAGGAATTCGGTAGGGAGTCTGGGTTATAGGTAATAACTTTGTTGCACTTCGGCCCCATAATCTAATTTGATGTTTTCATAATACAAGCGAACGTCTTGTTTGAAATATTTGTATAGAAATTACTCACAAAATTTAGTGCTTTTCGTATAAAATTTCTTGACAAGGCGCTTGCTTGTTATATGAAAACATCACATAAAACTTAAAAAAATAAACATAGTTGTAATATATAGAAATTCCTTCTATAAATGGATTGTAAATATCTCAATAGCTGCTTTACAATACTAACAAATTTTAAAATTGTTAGTGTCAGTTTCGTTAAAATGTTCTATAAGTGTTTAAGGTGGAAATTGCAATCGAACAATTTTCTGCGAGCAGATTTGCACAAATTTCCTATTACTTAACGATTCATTAAATTGCCATTTTTTACAATTTATCAACAAAACATGAATATATGTACATATATATTTGTTGTTTGGCTTTTTTTCTAATATCAAGTCATAAGCCACAAAAAATTAAAAGCAAACAAGAAAACTTAAAAAATATTTAAGAAGCCAAACATACAGCATGTAAAATTTTTTATAGCCAGATTATGTGTTAATGTTAAGTGCTCTTGACATCCATATGTTCAAAGAAATGCCAGTTAAAAAAGTACAATTTTCTAGCAAAAAAAGAATTATTTGTCTGTTTGTAAATATTTACAACATTCTAAAGCCAAATTAAACTTAAATCAAATGGCAATAAAAAATAAATTTGATAGAAAAAAGCAAGACAAACAATTTTCAAAGCATATTCAAAATTTTGTTTGAAAGAATTTCTGTGATTAAATTAATAATGATGTTGCATGTTCGAATAATTACATAACATTTAAATTTATATTTGACACAAACATCAAATTCTACTTTTTTTGTTATGAAAGCAATGCATTCGATAAGTAACTAAGGGCTTATATTCTATTTTGTACGTTCTTTAATAATTAATTTTTAAACTTTTTATATCTTACACATACCGGCATGTTCTAGAAAAGTAGTTAGTTAACTTTTTTATTTTTGTTGTTCTGAAAAAGCAGTAGTTTGGATGTTTAACTGAACTTCGAAAATAAAACTTGGATAAATGTCGAAATAACTAGTACTGAGACGAACCACGTTTTCAGTTTTATTTGTATATTTATATAAACTAGTACTGAAATGAACCATATTTTCAATTTTATTTTATATTTTTACGATGTGCTTTTGCCCAAAAACGACGCTTTTAATCTAATGCTTGTTATTTTATAAGAGTAAAATTTAGTAAGGTTTATAAAATTCTCCGTCAACAACGATGACCGAAATATTTAAGTGCAATTTTATGCAAAAATGTGGAATAGCCTGTGGATGTTAGTCCAAGAAATGAAAGTGATGACGATGATTCAGATGAGTTAGTGATTCCGTAACCGCTGTAATAAGAGATAATATCGCTAAGCGACTTTAGTTAATAATATAACATTAATTAGTTTTTTATATAATAGTTTCCTTATTTTGCCTGTAAATACATGTACAATTGTATCTCAAATAAATATGTCGTCATCTAATCCTCTTATATCATTGGAATTGTAATTATAACCAGTTTTTCTGTAAAAGTTCTCATTTTCACAATGAAATTAAAAAGTGTTTTCAAACTCCTTCTTTTTGTGTAAAAGTAGTTTCAAGAACCAGACAATTCACTACAAATTATTGTTCGAAAACAAAACACAAATGAAAAGTAAAGAGTAGAATGTAGAACACTGAAGATTGAAATTGAAGTAATTTCAAACTATTTTCACTTCAAAGTAGAATCAAGAACATACCCGATAGTGTCACTTTAACACACAAAAAAGAGTTTTATCAGCATAAATTTGATAAAGATTACAACTAATGGGAAACACGTTTTAGTAATTATAAAAAGTTCAAAATTATCTCATTCAATATTGATACTCGTATCAGTATTTATATCATACACGTACAGTATCTGAAATAAAAATATAATAAACTAAAATTTAATGACACTTTTTTATAAGACCAAACTTAAATTTTCCTGAATAAGAGCAATAATTAGGTAAAAGTGAAATTTTATTTAATTCCTGCTCAAAATTAAATTAATGCTGCATGTTCTTTCCCTTACCCTATTTCATATATTTTTAACCGACCTTCTATATCAAACTTCCAACCCATCAGCAGCATTTGCCATTCATACTCATTCAGTTATAGACCCAGGCTACCCGAGATCGTTGTTAAGAAACACAATATGAACGAACATACTGAGTTGTGATATTCTATTAATCTCCGAATGGGGTCGCAAAAACCGGATCACCTTCAACACTCGTAAGACCTAGTATTGTTTATTAACACACGAACTTATGACCGCAAATGCTGCTTCATCTGTACTCAAGGATGATGTAAAAATTTTGTAATCGGATACTGGTTACTAAAATGAATCTTGCTCTCACCAGCATATATTTACGTAGCACATGTTTATCGTCCGACGCTTATCCATTTGTGGTCGATTACCTGTGGAGTCATACAACGCATTATAGAGAGAGTTTGTTATTCAGCCTACGCTTCGTGTGTGGACGTGTTTCCTGTCTGTTGTATCGTTGGAAAGTTTAAGTCGAATCTTTACAAATATTACTCTCTCTTTCTCCCTCCACAAAACCTATTTTGCTAGTTCTGGTACAATGCATTGTATATATAGGTGTTATGTCCTGAGTACTAGTTCAAGATAAAAAGAATAAAAAAATCCTGCATGGTGTAGCAGTGAACGAAATTCTTGCAAGAATTCTTTCTTTAAAGAACTCTTTCTTTAAATAGATTTATGTAAAAAAAATATGTATGTTTCAACGATTTTTGTTAATAAGAATAGCATTCAGAATTAAAAAATGTAAATGTAAAAAAAAATATGTATGTTTCAACGATTTTTGTTAATTAGAATAGCATTCAGAATTAAAAAATGAATATTACTATCGTAGGCTCGTAGACCGGTTAGAAAATATTAATATTCGGAATGATAATCTTTGCAAAAACCATTTTCTGCTTATTTTCAATTTCCAAACATAACAAACGGGTGCTATTTTTCCATTGTGATTCAATTTATTTTAACTTATTGATACTACTACTAGAAATATATATATATATATATATATATATATATATATATATATATATATATATATATATATATATATATATATATATATATATATATATATATATATATATATATATATATATATATATATATATATATATATATATATATATATATATATATATATATATATATATATATATATATATATATATATATATATATATATATATATATATATATATATATATATATATATATATTTCCTAGTTGCCTAATTGTTGAAATTTCATAGCAGCTACCCTAATCATCAGTAGACTTGGTAATCTTTGGAAACTGTTTTTAAACATTTAACTATATACCACATTATTTTAAATAACCCATGAGATTTTAGGAAGAAAATGTTTTAATAATATGTTTCAAACACAAAAACAAGCATTTTCCTATTTTTTTCATATGTGTTTTTTCTTAACAACTTTCTTACAAATAAACAATCGATGCGATTTGTATTTTTAAAAGAATCAAAAAGTAAATAAAAAAGAAGTACAAAAAGAAATTTAAAAAATTTTAAAATAAAAAATATAATATAATAAAAAATACGAGTATTGTTTAAAGAACGCGCTTCAATATCTAACTAAAAAATAAGTAAAAACGAATAAAACAAGGATGAATTTTTAAATTGATATGAACTTTATTTTAGTCGAAATATAATCTTCTGGTGTTATTATTAAAATATGATGTCAGGTATATGACTATTATTTGGGGTATACATATTCCGGGCCATTTGGCATAATAATAGAGTAACGAAAAAAAACTATTGAAATTTTAAATTAACGTAAATAACGAGTAGCCGCTGTTACACATAGATATTCTGTTGAATTTGTTTTCATATTTTCCTCCCCTCTAATTATGAACAAAAATTTTGATTTTCATTTTTTCCTTCTGTGCATTCACTGAAAAAACAGAAGGGAGTCAACTCCCATGGCCAAGTTATATTATTTTGCCTGCTGCAACATTTTTATCGTATAAAAACCAACAATCTCGAACTTTGTGACAATTTCGAAATGAAAATTATAAAAATAAAATGTAAATCAAGTCCCCTATGAGCTGTTTAAAATAGAAAATGAAAAAGAAACGTCATCTACAACTAAGTCGCATTTTCAAAAGCAACCGAAGCAAGAACCTTCTCCTAATCCTTTTAAGCTCATTAGCAAATTTTTGAAAAAGTTAAGAATAATTATTGCAAGTTCCAGCCTGTAAAATACCACCAATATCCTCAGCAAATATTTCATAAGTGCTATGCAAAAAACATAATTTAAAAACCATTTAAAATCATTTGAAAAAAAAAATGAAATACTGCTTTTAAATGCAACAAGTAAAATAATATAAGGTTTATGCTTTCCTAACTTTTAACCTGCATTAGTTGCACCTGCCGCTTATATAAAGCCAATAATAAAATAGTTAGTTCTTCCATGCCAAGGAACGAATATTTACTTTCAGCTTTGGCAAAGGTTCTCCCTGCTACTTTGACTTGCAACTACTTAACTATTAGAAACGCTAGTTTATTTAGCAGTCAGTGGCAAATATGTACATAAATACGAGTACATACATACATTCTTTCTGTACAGCCAGCATCAATGAAATTGAAACTTTTTGATAACTTTGAACATAAGTACGTATTTACCATTTGTAAAATGTGCGCTTTTCTTTGCAGTGCCAAACAAGATCTCTTTATTGAACATTTGACTTTAACGTTACCTTGCGAAAATGCTTTCCTCTTTTATTGAAGTTGATTTGAATTCGCTGCACTCAGTTGTTAGAAATCATCGAAGCACGAAAAGAAATGGTATGCGTAAGCACGTGATCGCTGCCAAAAAGTCACGTATCCCAGCAAATAAATACAGATTTTTTAGCTCAAAAATTGTTTTCCAAGTAAAATAGTATAAGAAGCTGGAATGTTTTTTTTTACTTCAATTAGAAAAGTGAAAAAGTTATAATTTGTTTTCTGGGATATGCCATTTAACGATTTCAGATACACACAAATAAACTTAAGGAACATAAAAAATTGCTATATTTTATATTTAAGCCTTAATATTCTTCTCTAAAGAAAAATGTACTGGACTGAATACCAACAGTTATTCATACTTAAGGAAGACCCAATCGAACGAATGCAAGCATGTCTGTCCAAAATATCCATATCAAATCCTTATCGTTGGTGTGATTGTTTTTGTATAACCAACGCAAAGGCTTCAATGTTGCTCACAGTGGTGTCAAAATCTCGTTCTCTATTTTGGAAAGTTTTGTTACGAACATTGCTTGCAATGTTGCAAAAAATATCGGGTTGTTAAATTTTAAGTGCCGATGTTGAATCTAAACCACACCTAAACGTCCAGTTTTTTTCTACATTTCATTTGAAATTTCCCGGACTAGTTCAATTTCAACCATAGAAAGACACACAATCAAGCAATGCGCATTCAAGTCGATATGCATATCGTGCACTTTGTGCTTTTTTTCGGTCAATCTAATTGTCCAATCGTGCGTACAATCGAAAATATCGTGCAAAAATTTGAGCGAATCGGGTCTGTAGGAGATGCAAAAACACCAGTGCATGCTCGTACAGCTCATTCTGCAGAAAATATTGTAGTGTGGCTGAAGACTCGTCCACCTCAGTTCGTTGTCGTGCCCAACAATTGCAACTATCACTCTCCTCGTTGGAGAACATTATGCATAAAATCATGCATTTACACACGAGTATAAGGTGCAACTGACTCAAGAACTAAAGCCTCTAGATCATTCGAAGCGTCGTTAATGGTCAGAATGCTTGCCACCATTGGATGATCCATTTTCGAAGAAAATCATCTTTAGTAATGAAGCACATTTTCATCTCAGTGGATTCGTCAATAAGCAGAATTGCCACATTTGGCCGAATGATAATCCAAGAGTGGCTGTTGAAAACCCAATGCACCCACAAAGAACGATTGTTTGGGCAGTTTATGGGCTGGCAGAATCATCGGGTCGTATTTTTTCCCCAAAATCAGGCCGGTCAGGCAGTTACTCTTTTGGTGTGCGCTATCGTAAGATGACAACGAACTTTTTGTGGCCCGAATTGGAACATATGGATGTGGGCGATATGTGGTTTCACAGCAACGAAACAATGGCTCTATTGCGTGACAAATTCAATGGCCGTGTCATTTCACATGGTAGCGATGTCAATTCATGTGATTTGACACAGTTGGATTTCTTTCTTTGGGCTATTTGAAAGAAAAGGTATACGTCGATAGACCAGGAATAATACAAAAGCTAAAGTATGAGATAATGCAGCACACTAACGGCAATTAACCTTAATTATTCATTAGCGTCATCAAAAATTTGGACCTTCGGAAGGAGGTGTAGCTACTAATATGTTTTGCTTAAACAACACGTATCTTTTTTTTACGATGGCTTAACAGTTAATCGCTACTGCTAAAGTGGCATACTTGAATTCCCTAAATTATCAGTACACAAATTAAGACATTAAGTGAATATTTTGCGGATTCTTTTTGTCCAAAGTAATTTGAATAAAAAATTAATTTTCTTGTATTTTTAATTTAATATAATCCTGTAATATTATGTAAATATTCTTTTTCTCTCCCTTTTATACAGTTTCTTACTTATGAATCATAAAATAATTTTATTATACTTACCTAGTACTTACCATTTTTCACTTACTATATATTTTGTCTATCTACGCTTACCACTTTGTTGAACTAACCCTATACCCTGTAAACCCTATACTTGCAACTGATCATTCCCGGCATATCCGATTCATTCGACTTTTATGACGAACTAAAGAAGACGTGCCAGAGCGAACTCCAGATCAACATATTGGAAATTATTGTAGAATTTGCTTAGAATTTTTCCAATATTGAACATCTCAAAAGGTAACAAATTGTAAATAAACTTAGTTTATTTGAAAAGAAGTATTAACATTCTTTTATTTATTTTCTCCCAAAACCCATTATAATTAATTCGCCCGGAGTTAAATATAATTCTGTTTTATATAAGACAGAATTGGTTAGCACGAATTTGCACTTTTAGCCCAAAAATAGCAATTTTGTTCATGGTCCTTTCAACCGGATGTTCAGTTTGGCATTAAAAAAAACATTTTCTTATACAAATGCCTCTCCTCAGCAGGTTTGAAAGCACATCTCAAACGTGTCTTCCTTACCAACCACCTTTGCGTGAGATTTATTGGCTGGGTCTTTAACAAAGAGCCGATAGCCCTAAGGCCGTGGCAGATAGAATCCGTTATACGTTATACGTTGCCTTTTGAAACTGACAACTAAGTTAAAATACATATAGTCTTATGAGCTTTTTCACATTCCGTACTTCTCCGTCAACGCAATGTATTAAAGTTGAGCCACTTTTAACTTTTGACGTACGTTGAGAACTTTGACAACTATTTGGGAATATTTTTTGTATATTTTGACTTAGTTTTTCGTTCAAAAATAAAATAAATTAAAAACAAATTGTGCTAGATTTTCTGTGTGAAGAATACATCAAAAGATTTTAATCAAATTAGAGCAAAATGCAGCTGATTTTATATCCGTTAACAAAGTACTGATTGTGCCATCTTCATACTTCGTATACGTTAATGTCAGTTGAAAAAGGAGACGTATAACTTATGACGGATTCTATGTGCCCCGGCCTTTAGAACCTATTGCATATTTTATAGCTTAATAATAATTAATTAATACTAAGTTTTTCAATACATATATTAATATGTCAATCGACGACATTTCTGTCACAAAAACTATGGGTCATCTTCTTGAAGTGATTTAGATATTATTTTTTTAATTTTAGATCCCCTTTATGACGTCCTGACATTCAAATTATATATAAGGTGTAACTACATAGATAATTTTAAGTTTCTTTTTTTTCACACAAAACCACTGTTTTGAGCTAATTCTACTAAAGGTATGAACCATAGCCACCAACAACTATACTCGTAGTCCTGCAATTACAATGGAAGTATGTAGGTTTTATTTATAAGAACTTTAAAAAGTTAAGCACTTTTCCCCACAGCACAAGGTGCTTCTTACTATTATATAAGACGAGTGCAGTTTGCAGGCCAGCAAACCAATTCGTAGGCATTTGGACGAATATTTAGAAGAAAAATATAAAATTATGCAACGCCTTTTCCTTGTCGCTTCCTTGCGCTTTATTGATTAATTACACCAATTCATTGGTTCAGCTTTATTTGTTGTTGACCACTGATTTGCTGGCTTCATGGTGCGAATGAATTCAATTTCATAAAATCATATTACACAAAAAAATAGCAACCTTTAGGCTTTATTGCGGTAATTTAGAGAACAGAGCCGTACAATGTTCCGCAATACGGATGTTATAATATTTATTTTCTTTAGGTGCGAGTGTTCGCACTCTTTGAACGTCTATAACGGCAATAAAAACTGATTATTTTGCAATTTGTTAAGGGTTTAACTCCATAAATTTATTATTAAGTTTCTTCTTGCTGTTATTGTTGTACTATTGTGGTGACTCAACTGTGTTTTGGGGTGTTGTTAAAACTTTTCTTGGCAAAAGAAAATGAAAATGGCTTGGGGATACGGAAGACTCTGTTCAAGACCGACCATACGCTTTAAATGAGAAAGTGTTGCTGGTGATAAAGAGATTAGAGTCATCTTTTGTAGTTTTGTTTTATGCAAACACTTGATGGCAATTGATGATTTATTGTATTATTTATGGGAAAGTTATTGATCATTAGAAGTATTAACTTTAAATATTTTTGAATAAAGGGAAAAAATTCCTGACAAAAGATGTACATTAATAAGAAAAATAAAAGTAGTATTCAAATAATCAGATACAAGCAAGAGAGTTTATAAATTAAGGACACACAATATTTACATATGTACGAGGGCGGATTGATATTGAAGCTACCTAAGTAGCAAAAAGACATTTTTATTTTCAAAAACCAAGTATTTCTCAAAATAGTCTCCTTTTAGCTTAATACACTTAGTAAGACGATATTCCTGCTTTTTTATACCATTTAAATAATACGAATTTGGGAACCCCGCAAAATACGCGTTAGTTTCGGTAAACACTCCTTCGTTTGAGATGAATCTTTTTCCTGAGAGGCATTTTTTCAAGTTTGAAAACAGGAAAAAGTCATTAGGAGCTAAATGTGGATTATAAAGTGGATGATCAACCAATTCGAAATGTACTTAATCGTATCTAATGCTCTGTGAACCGCTTCATTAGCTTGAAGAAAGAACACTTTTTTTTCTTTAAATGTGGTCGTTTTTTTTTTTATTGCTTCAATCATTTGATCCAATAATGCACGATAATACTTTTCTGTGTTTGTGGATCTTTCTTCAAGCAATATTCTGTGTACATCCCAAAATACAGTGACCATAACCTTGCCTGCCGTTTTTACTGTCTTAAACCCATTGTTTCGATTTCTTTTTGGCTTCAGGTGTGAAGTGGTGGACCCACGTTTCATCAACAGTTATTAATCGTATGCAAATATTCATGCAAAATGTTGAACACACGTTCATATGATATATTTACTATAACATTTCTCACATAACTTTACTCGGCGATCATTCATAACAATATCGAGGATTTTCTTGATATATTCTTTAGTAACCACCTCTTTTGGCCATTCTGTTTATGCGTATTGTTGCAGTGCTTGTTAGGCCGCGTTTACATTCAGCAATACAATATTTTATAATTTAATCTGACGGAGAAGACTCACTGTAATGTGTTTCGAGCTTTTCTTTTGTCTCTTTCACGGTTTTTCCTTTCAAATAATGGTGTTTAATCATTGCATTAAATAAACTTTTTTTCATATATCAAGAAACACAAAAGTTGCTTACTTCAAACGACTACAACATATAAAATCGATGTATTTGGGTGAAATTTTCACAGCTGACGTTTGGCAGATCGCAATTTAAAAAAAAAAAATTTGGTTTGTGCTGCCAATCGTGCACTTCGTGATTTTTTTGGTCAATTTAATTGTACAAATCGGAAAAGTTATCCAAAAGTTGAGCAAATCGGGTCTGTAGCAGATGCAAAGACACCAGTGCATGCTCGTACAGCTCGTTCAGCAAAAAATTGTGTTGCTGTCTGCGGTGGTGTGGCCTCAACTCATCGTCGTGCCCAACAATTGCACCGCTCACGTTAATGGTAAGAATGGTAGAAAACAGCAACAGTGGATGATCAATTTTCGAAGAAAATCATCTTCAGTGATGAAGCACATTTTCACAAGCAGAATTGCCGCATTTAAGTGAATGATAATCCAAGAGTGGCTGTCGAAAAACCAATGCACCCACAAAGAGTGGCTGTTTGGTGCAGCTTATTGGCTGGCGGCATCATTGGCCCATATTTTATCCAAAATGAGGCCGGTCAGGCAGTTACTTTTTATGGCTGGAATTGGACGACATGGATGTAAACGATATGTGGTTTCAACAGGACGATGCCACTTGCCACACAGCTAACGAAACCATGGCTCTTTTGCGCGACAAGCTCAATGTCCGTGGTATCTGCCGTAGTGGCGATGGCCATTGGCCACAAATGTTATGTGATTTGACACCGTTGGACTTCTTTCTTTGGGGATATTTACAAACATATTCAACATCAACGTCGGTCCTTAAAATCTAACCACTCTTTACATCTTTACATAAAAGGAATGTCTATTAATGCAAGTGCTTATGATTCTAACATAATTATTTTACTTCGTACTCGTATAGGACAGAAATTCTAACTAATATTGTTGTTTATAATGTGAAAGTAACTCTATCTGCCTGTTACCTCTTCACGCCTAAAACCCGCTACCGAAATTGATGAAATTGGGTATGTGATACCTTGAAAGAAATATTATAGGAGAGTTTTTATCCTGAAATTTCATCCACAAAAGCGAGAAAAAGGGGTGCAAAATTACCGCTTAAATAATAATATCTAAAAAACCGCGCCATTAATGAATTGATGTTTTCTCTTGAAAAAGAGTGCCAACGGCCTAAAAATTTAAAAAGTTTGAACACGGGACAGATGAAATGTCCGAGCGAAAAATACACGTTTTGGTTAGTCTGGCATTTCAGAAACGATTTTCAATATACTTTCATGCGTTTTAATTGGTCTGGCATTTAAGAACCGAATTTCAATATTCTTTTTTCCGTTAAAAGAGGTTTGCAGCCCGCTGCAAAAAGTTTTTGGATATTGGACAGACAAAATGTTCATCTCAAAATAAATTTTAAGAATCTCTGAATAAATTTTCAAAACTTTTTGCTTCTTTAGAAAGGGTATGGCAAAGGCCTCAAACTAGAAAATCGGTTTTCATAACTTTTTGCTTATTTTGAAAGGGTATGCCAAAGGCCTGAAAAAAAAATAAGTTTCTGGATATCGGATAAACGCAATTTCCGTAATGCGTAGTAACTTGTTCAAACTGTTTTCGTAATATTTTCTGTTACACTTAGGCTTGCCAACCGTACTTTATAATAAAGTATTGTTCGTTATTTCGGTCAACTGTACTTTATACTTTATGAGAACAATGAAGTACGCGAAAATACTTTATTTCACACGATTTGATTTATCCAGAAATAAATACAGATTCCTGTTACATCAGTCAAGGCGATTTGTTGAATCAGCGATTATTTCTTAAGACCACGTCATATCGATTTCTTGTAGAAGATAATCTGGCAACACTAGCTGTTTACTTCCTTATTTGTTTTAGTTGATTGCAATAAGAATACGATTTATAAGTTTTATATATTTATTACAAAATTAGTAAAGTCATGGACAATGTTATACCTATGACAGTCCTATGCAAATAGTTAATCGGGGACCAAGTCTCTTGAGGAAAATGCACTGAAATAATAGTAGGTGAATGATCCGATGACAAGTCTAACGAAGGCTCAACTTGCATCCATTCCACAGGGAACCCCTTTACCACTCCAAAATCAATCACATCAGGAATCTTTCGCCGGTCAGTCGGCCAGTAAGTGGGATGTCTGCTTGATATTACGTCTAAGCCCATTTTAGAAATTGTATCAAGAAGCACCCGACCCTTCGGGGTGATTAAACGTGAGCCCCAAAAAGTGTGTTTTGCGTTGTAATCTCCAGCTGCTATAAAACAAGGTCCTAATGAGGTGAAAAAACTTGTATATTGTGATTCCGTCACTGAAAATCGAGGCGGCGAATAAATCGGTGGGATAACCAATTTGTAATGAAAATTTTCCACACAGATATTAGTTGCTTGAAGATAGTCCTCGCATGTGTCATTCAACAAAAAATGCTTTATCCTAGATTTTATCAAGATTGCAGAACCCCCACAAGCTCTTCCACGGGGGTCTTTAGTATCGTATAGTACGTAGCCGTTAATTTTGAAGAAGCTTGTTGACGTCAAGTGAGTTTCTGCAATCATCATTATACCGATCTGCTTATCCATCAGGAAGTATTCGAGTTCATTTTTGTGTTGGCGGATGCCGTTCGCGTTCCAGAAACATATTTTTAACCAAATCATTTTCTCGAAATTACCTGCAAAATGGTGGATTGCATTTTCACCATTTCCTGCATCATCGTCATCATAGACGACGTAAAAGTGTTTATAGTTTGAATAAGGGTCTGTATTGTTGCCCTCAAGGTTACTGAAATTTTGATCGGGCGGTTGAGATCTAGATTCCTGATTCGGGTTTGCGAATGTAGACTTAACTACATTAGCATAAGAAATTTGATTTTGAACGGTTATGTCGGTGGTTGACAGTCCTGTCGGAGGAAGAGAATTATTAGAAAAAATTTGAGTCTGCTGTGGTGGCTTAGAAGCAATTATTGGTTTGTTGTTCATTGAGCGCTTGAGGTGGGTGTAGACGGAGCAACCTCTATAATTAACTGTGTGGTTTTCACCGCAATTACTGCATTTTTTTATTTTTGGGTCGAATTTCGGCTTATTGCATTGTGCTGTACCATGGAGTTCTCCACACACAACACAAACTGTAGGCAACTTGCAGTACGCTTTAGTGTGGCCAATTTCTTGGCAGTTGTGGCACTGTACGGGTCCTAAGCGCTTATGCGCTTAATACAGTATATTATATTGTATATTGGATGAACTTCATTCTTCTTTAAAGTCACATCTCCTGGCTCTAATTCAACCCTAAACATGGGTTGAGGGATCTTTTCACGATTTCTGATGTTTAACACATTTTTTACTTTGAATCCCTTGTCTGTCAAACCGGTCTTAACTTCATCAGTGTCTACGCAAGGGTCAATCCCTTTTATTACGACTTGAAAACCTTTAGCGCTTTTAACCTGATAAGTATAAAAAGCTTTTTTTTCTTTTTCAAATTCGTCAGACAGTTTTTGATTGTCATTTTCATGGTTAACCTGAATTTTAGTTTCGTTAATGTTACCGTGCTTGATGGAGGTAACGTTAAATGTATTTTCTCCGATTACTGAAACAATTTTTCTTCCCAGTCAGTTAAAACTGCCAACTCAAAATTTGATACCTCTATAAAAAAACACACTCTCTATTACCTCATTCGTAATCACTATTGACCTGAATGAAAATCTTATAGATTAACTACTAAGTAAAAAATTGTCAAGATTATACACAAATTTAAAATATATTTTCCCTCGCTATATACAACTTATTCTTAAATATTTTTCATTATACTTCTACCGAAAAAATATGGACGGAGTATCGGTCAAATGATATTCGTTTAATTACTGAAAAACTTTTTGTATTTGGAACTCAAACAGATATTGAAGAATAATACTTTAGTTAATGTTAATTGTGAAATAGTTAAACAATTTTAAAAAAGCGCAGAAAAACTTGGTAATTTACAAAGTGAAGAAGTTTTTGACCTGTGCCGACAAAAACAAATGATTGACACATTGGAAAACAACACTTCTTATTTCATTACCGACTTATCAGCTGACTTGCAAATTTAAGAGCAATATACTTATATAATTCTGTGCGGTATCAAAATTGTTTCTACATGCAGAATTGTAAAGCATGACATTATTGTTAAAACGGATGCTTTCATTTATGATGCGTATTTTTATATATATTGGAGATGTTGTTTTATTTAGTAATTTATTTTAATCAAATACAAAGCAAATGTTATGCAGAATTTACATATTTTGTGTCGGTATGGAAATTTAGTACTACAAGAAGTGTACAAGTCATTCAAACACAAATACAATTTCAGCACTAGAAGCGTAAGTCGATTAAAGCAAAAGTCTTTTCACATAGAAAACATATGATAATTGTAATATTCAAAACGTAGTTAAGAATAGTTTTTTCAGAAATCTGTTACAAATTATGACATTTTCTGTTAAGCTCTAATTTTCATAAAAATAAACTTAATAAAAATATATTCAACTGTCGCTTTTTTCGCACCAAATTGGATTCTTTAATACCAATTATTTTGAATATAACTCTCAAGTTTTTTATGTGCTTAAATCACACGAAAAATACCATTAAAAATGCTTATATGTAAAGCCAGCTAAGATATTTCCTTTTTCGCCTAACGAAAGCATCATGTAAATATTAAAGGCGCAGAGAAATTATTACAGAATGATTAAAAAAAAAAACACTGCCAAGAAGTTTACAATTGCAATTCGTTTAAGCCTCTCCGTCCACGAGTTAAGTGCTTGTTAAATTCCTGAATACATGATACAAAAAAAAAACTAACATCGTTGATGTCAACACGTTTGTTTGGTGTGTTTGATGCTAAATCATTTAAAATATATCATAAATTAAAAACAAGCTACATAAAAGTATTTACAAGTACATACTCCTACAAAAAGCAAAGAAAACAGAAAACACACATTCAATGTTCAGAAATACAAATACAAAAATGGCAATAAAAACTAACATTTCTTGTTGCTTGGCTAAAAAGCAAAAAATAGATAAATAAAATGAAAAAAAAGAAAATTATTATTAATCCATATATTTAGGAAAAATTCTTGGGTTCGGTTTACTACCTGCTGCGTAAAGTTTAAATTTATTTTTGACAAGAAGCGGTCACATTTAAAAAATGTGTTTGCTAAAATAAGCTGAATGAAAACAACATGTTAAAACTATCTCTAGTTGACAGCGGGTGGAAATTGGATCCAGGAAATTAAAGCAAACAATTGGTTAGTAGTCAAAGGCAATAAAATCTTCAGTTACTTATATACATAGTTTTTTAAATAAATGTTTCGTAAAAAGCTTTTAAATAATTATGTGGCAGATATGCTTATCGCTACCTGAAAAGCAAAATATCATAAATAACTATATCAAGGTATTCAATACAAGATTCTTCAATAAAACAAAATGTACTATGAACATCTGTATTTGATCAGTTGAGTTAATTAGCGATATTTGGACTTAAACAACGAGACGTTTGATGACGTAAATAGATATATTAATCTTAAATATGACATAGGTGCGAAGTTATTATCTTGATTTTCAATACTTGTATAGGAACAGAGATCATAAATTTGCTTACAACCTTTAAAGTCTGCTTCTCACCTTAATAAATCCGATTTTGTATTTCACCGGCAGTAATGAAATGTTAATTATGAGAGATATTCGAAATATTTTTTTCCAAATATTTTTGCAAAAAATTTTGTTTTTTAAGTAACATACTCTTTGCGCTTTTATTGCTGTTTGGATGAACTAATGTTTTGGTAACCCCTTTGAAGATACTTGGAATCGTACGGTTGGAGTCCTCTTTTAAAAATAGTACTTTGCGCAAGAGCATCGTGAACTAATACAGTACGTTTCCATATAAGTAATTTGGGCCAAATTATTTCATTTGCCCAAATTAAGTAATTTGCGATATGATTTCTCATATGATCAAATTATCTCAAATGACTTAATTTGTCTGTGCAACACTGTGCGGCTATTATTCTTATAAATACAACATTGGGACCTCCATTATTGGTGAGTTACAGTCCGAAAAAGCGACATTTAATTACGAATCAAAATTTTTAATTCAATAAAAAGTAATGTTATTTCTTGTTTTTATAAGTTTTTTTTTTTTGTTATTTTTCTTTATTAAATGTTTTTTTTAAATGTATGAAAACCATTTTATATCTTCTTGTAAAAAAAATTATAAAATAAAGTATATAACTATAAAATAAAGTATAGAATACGAAACTATTTTATTTGTTTGCGCACTAGATTCTCTAGGTTTAACAGGCTGCCAGCTATTGAAATACCAGCCCACTTGGGTCCAATATGGTCCCGTTGTGTTAATTAGATTCTCTAAAGTAATGGCAAATTTACGAATTGCTTCTGAGAGCCTGTTGGTGGCTATAGCGTCTTCATTAAGCATCTATCTAAAAGACATTTCGTAAGCAAATCACAACCGGTTAGTGGTCTAATGAACGCACCTATAACTACAGCCTGATATCCAAATTTCTTATAGTAATTATAAATTTTGGTAGCAGATAAAACTCGTGGATCCTTCTTAGACTAATTTTATCTATATTGGCAACATACCAATCAATAATGCGACTCACAAGTGGGAAAATCAGTGTTACATTTACTTCAGCACAAGCGACGAAAACAATAAAGCCAAGCTACATTCTACATGTTTGATTTCTAGAATTTTTGCGGTTTTGATACCCTTCCACGTTGAAGCCAATTTAAGAGGAATGCGGTCCTTTCCTATCCCTATGTCTTCGTATAAGGAAATCAACTTCAAGGCTTTTTTTTTAAGCTTATTCCATTTTAAAAGAAAAGTTGGCAGCAACCTTCGATGAAACATGTCTGGCACAGTTTTCAATATCTCGCAGCCAACGAGAACACGTAATCGAGAGCATCATTAACTTGCCCATTGGTGTTCAGTGTGTTTCATTTCTGAACGCCACAGCTTCTTGCACAATGTTTACTGAAAAAAATTTTTTTTTATAAAATATAATCAAACAATATAAACATCATTCTGATTTCGAACATAAAATTACTTAAAACACAGTGGAAACACTTCGATATGATTATCTCAAATCCACTTAATTTGCCTATAATGGAAACGTACTAAAATACGTGGTTTCAAAAATTTCTTTGCGAACGTATAAAATATATATACATAAAATAGCAATAATGTCAATTATACTTTCAGCTGTCAATGAATAAATTGAAATCAATAAAAAAAACTTTATACATACATACATATGTATATATCTAAATCAAAGTTCATGTTAAAAGAAAAAATTTAAGAAATAAAGAACATATTACACTACTCATACATTGAATTCAGAAAAATAGTCAAATAAAAATTTTCTAAAAATAGAAACATTGCAGTTAAATTGTTGAGACGTGAAACATGTATAAAAAACTCCCAGTCCGATACTAGACATTGGTGCCGTGTAATAATTATGTTTCTATTCCAGGATGATTGAAAAAATTGTATTCTTTAATACATATATGTATTGTAATACATATATATATTACATATATGTAATGTAATATATCTTGTGAAGAAATATAACGGTACGATGGTCAAATCCATAAACGTATCTTATTACATTATTAGACATTACATTCAATTTTCTTCTGCTGTCAGAGTCACCACTTTCAAACAACTCAGATCCGTATAACATACAGGACACCAAGTAGGTTTTAGCCAGTTTCTAACGTTCAAAGGCGTAAAATATTGTGTAGACCACAACGTACGTAGCTTGGTCTTATACTTACACAACCGAATTTATGTAATATTTTCATGTTAATTTATTGATAAAAACTAAATTTTCTCACTATTAAATAATGGGGTTAACGTCTTGAGAAATAAGGGGGTTAACACTTTTTTTCAATATTATTAAGCATTTTGACTTGCCAGGATTTAAGCGAAGTCCATTCGTGTTGGCCCAAAGATAAATTTTATTTATTTCTTCATTGAGAGTTCCAATATCTATGTCAAGAATTGAGCAGCTTAATGTTAATTACACATCATCTGCATATAAATGTGTTTTACATTCTGAAAGTTGTTCTGGTAAATCATTCACATAAAGAGAAAATAAAAGCGGATCAAAACAGAATCCTGGCGCACTCCTTTTGATACAGCTAGTTTTTTGAACATTACACAAACACTGACTGATACTGATTTGAAAGGTAGCTAGATAAAAGTTTAATGCAAGTTCCCGAAAAACTAAAAACATATTTTAGCTTGTATTAAAGCATTTCATGGTTAACAATGTCGAAGGTCTTGGTATGGACTAGAAGTACTAAGAAGTTAACTTCTTCTAGGTCTAAATTTCCAGGTATATATTTATTAACATCAATCAGAGCAGTAAAACAACTATGTTCAAGACGAAAGAAAGATTGAACATTTGACAGAAGGTTGTTATTAAGCGTGAATTGCTTTACCGGAATCCTTCAGAAAAATCACAAAATGGCAGTAGGTCTATATTCTCCATTTGCTTTTTGTACAGTTATAATTTTAGCTTGTTTCCAGCTAGAGGGATAAGAGCCGGACATTATTATAGTATTAAAAATATCAAATTATAGTAAAATTCAGTTGATTTTATATCCGTTAACAAAGTACTGATTGTGCCAACTTCATACTTCGTATACGTTAATGTCAGTTAAAAAAGGAGACGGATAATGTACGACGGATTCTGTGTGCCCCGGTTTTTGAGCTTTTAATTTTTCAATAGGGTTGTATTTTTGTACGTAGAAGTACGATTTGTTTGGTGGTGGTATAATTTAATGGCATGCATCGTAAATCCTATAAAAGAATATTAAGTTTTTGTTATTTATAGCGTTTCGAATATAATGCAACGGTACTTATATCTATGTGTATGTATATGCACATATAGTAGGTGTGAAATACACTACGGAGATTATTACTGCCGTCTATATTAGACATGAAAGGCTGTTAAGACATACATATTGACAAAACATACCTTTTAAAGTGCGATTTTCATACTTTTCAAACATATGTATATACTTTTTAAATTCTTTTTCATGGTTGTGTGAAAAAAAATAATATCGTTGCAAAATTTACAAGATAGAACTTTATTTTGCAATCTTATCTCATTTCATATATACTAGCCGTAACCGCCCTGTATTCATGTTTGTTTACCTATAAGAGTAAAAGTAAAAACCAATACACAAATTTTTTATCAATATAAGAAAAGATATGCATACAGACAATTGTTTGTATGATGGAAGATATGTATGTATTTATGTGATGTATATATATCTATATGCATGAGGCCACCTAGTAAGCAATGTACGATACCGAGTTATTTTGTGGTAAAAATGTGTATAAATCAACGTCCATATATATGTCTATTAGAAAAATATGTTTTTGTGAAATCGATTCCCGCCAAAGAGAAAGTTTTTTCCTGGGACTTGTTAACAGTAATTAAAAACAAAATGTTCATTGGAATCTTTTCTTAAAAGTACTTTTAGTAAAATATTGTGAGATGGCAAGCCAAAAGGATTAAGCGAAATAAAATTTTTTGTAGATTTCGGAATGCATCCTCGATATCAATTGACTCAGATATCTTGAATTTTCCAAAACCTGTTTTCAAAGGTAATCAGTATCATTTAAATGATCAGTATCTCACTCGGGTAAGGATAACTACCGTCACCGAATTTGAGCAGCTGTCGTTGGAAGCATGTGTTCACATCTCTTAAGAGAGACTCTAATATTTGAAGAAAATTGTATAAAGTAGAGAATTTAAGGCAAACTTTTATCATTTCTGCTTTTGTTCCTTTTATAACCATCAGTAGTGATAATTCACGGTCATCACCAACACTGGCCGATACGGCTGCGATATTTTCTTCAGTTCGCACTCTACGTAAGCGTGTTGGTAGGTCGATTAAACTGACCATAAAATGGAAGAAGCGCATTTTGGTAATAAAATTCAATAATTTGCAAGCGTTGTTTGTTTGTAAGACAATTCGTGATTAAATTATAGACCAAACTGAAGATGTTTGACAGTGACACAAGATACAAAACGTGCGTGAGCTCTCAAAACTAGTGTTGCTGAAAAGATAATAGCAAAAAAATCACTCGTAATGAGAAAGAAGAAACTAAAACAGTGTGGTGTCTAAAAAGATAAACTGGATTCAGTATGAATTCCACCCACCCTTAACTTCGTTTTTTTGAGTTAATATTCCCGTAACATGAAATGCTGTGCAGATAAGAATACTCTTGGACTAAACTCACATGGCAAATTATATAGATAAGAATTAAGAATGTCACGTCTATATCAGTAAGTGGCGAATATTTCATAAAAAACTACTGCAGAATTTAAATTTAAGTAAAATTTTTTTTTATAAAGCTTTGTTTTTTAAATAAATTTAATTTTTGCATCTTTGTGTTTTGTTTTTTATAAAAAATTAACAATTCAAAATCTTTTATTTCTCGATATTTCGATAATAATTTGTTATCATCGTCAGGAGAAATTAAATGTTATGTTTTGTTTTTTAACTCAAATAGCAAAAAGTAGTATTTTTATACGCACACCTTTACTTTCAGCTTGTTCTCATTCTACTGATCTAGTTCGTTTAGTACCTTCAACTTTGAGAAAATAATATATTTTAAGTCTAATATAATACATTTTAAGTCTTGCTTTTTAGTGAAAAGATACAATAATTGTTTTTAAAGAACATTTTAAAAATTTTATCGTTCTTGTCTGAAAGCCGAATAGTTGCTTTTATTTATAGAATGCTTTAAAATAGAATAAATTAATTTTTATATTATTAATGACAGTTTATTATGATCTTGTTAAACTTGCACTTTAAATAAAATGCAAATTGATTTCATCGCATTTTAATTAAGACAAGAATAAATCACAAATTTTACTTTTAATGACAGGTCGTTAAGGAATTAATGAATTTTCTGGATAAAAAAAAACTGCAAACATTTACTAAAGCAAAGTAAATTTAGTGTGTTCTTTTGCTAATGTAGCATCGTATAACACACACACGCATTTAGAGTATATATTTTATAATAAAGAAAAAAAAAGAAATGAAAAAAATCTGCAAAGATCGTTAACATCGAAAATTAATTAAATTTACACAGTACTTCATGGTGTTACATTTCATTTAAACAAATTACACATGTCTTCTTTAGTGTTGTTGAGAAAAAAAAACGTTCTTGTTGAAAATGTTGATACACAGTGGCACGTCATAAGTGAAAAAAACAGAAAATGCAAAAATTTTAAATTCTTAAAATGAACTTTTTACCAGCGCCTTTCAGCGGCGGCACATTTATAATAAATATTTCGACAAAGAAAACCGCTACCACTTAAATTCAAATTGACTGAAACAGAAACGATAAGCAAACAAATTTTTACGATGAATTGTTCATAATGAAAATAAAGCCACGTTTTCTGTTTCCATGTTTTTTCCCTAACTTTATTTTAACTCATTTGCTATTTTTTTAAATTGTTTTATTTGCATAAAAATGTAATGTGATTTTTGTAGCAACTTCAAAGAAGTATTATATAAAGACGGCTTGACTTTAAATCATCGTATCAAAACACCTCTATTTTTGTAGACATCATAAAAAAGCAATGCCAGACACAAAAACTTTTATAAATATATAATAAATACGGTAAATTACTTGTATAAATAAAATGCTTTTTTACTTTGTTTTAGATGACCTAAGAAAAGTGGCGAGTGATTATGTTTGCGATCTGGGTACATCTTTAATGAATTATACAAAAGATATGTGCGTTGTATAAGGTGGAGTTTAGAACTTTAGGTTAGGTTCTATAAGCTGTCATCTATTGAAAAACCAGCCCACTTGGGTCCAGTCTGGTCTCATTGTGTTGGAGTTTATAACTTAAATTGCTAATATCCTGTATTATTTAGCAACAAATAAAGTGTATAAGAATTCGTAGAAAAGCCACTAAATTTTCTGAGTGCTTCGCATACAATTTTCTACATAAATTTTTCGTCGTTCCTTATCTGATGATTAACCAACTCCACAAAGTGAATTAGTTACGATTCACCAAGACTCACACAGGTCGCAACTTCTGCCATAAAATTAAAGCCATATGTACAAAAACTTCTTCGCGCCTTGAAATCTCTCCTGTATGCAGTTTTCCTAACAGTCAATGTATTCTGTGATCTAGGCCTAAACGCCAACCAAAACGTTTCAGTCAAAATATAGGCACTTTAACGATAGTCAGCGCCATAAACCTCCCGGTGACTTTACCGTTCGTCGTTCTGCCAATTAACCATTGGGGAGTGATTCGAAAGTCCAAGACAACCTGAGCTATGCGATTAAGGTCTAAAACACAACCAGAACGTTTCAGTAAAGATGTAGGCATTTCAACAATCATCGGGGCTTTGCCAATCCCCGTTCTGCCAAATAAGTCTTGGTGAGTGCTTCGGAAGTCTTATACAACATATTGTTACAGGACTGCTTCTAAGTAAACACAAAGTTCTTAAAAATCCTACTCATGCCAAGCTGATGTAATATAGGGTGTCCTCGGGGAAGGTATACTACTTTGTTTGTTTTTAATTTTTGATAAAACGAAAATGGATTTTACATTGATAAATGTCGGAATACAATATCAGATAAATATCCGCCTGCGTTAGCCTCACAAATGCGAGCCTTTTTGAGCACATTGGTATTTCATTAATTTCATCACGAATATATTGATTGAGTTGCTCAAGCATTTCTGGTTGGTTTTCAAAAACACTATTTTTCAGATATCTCCACAAAAAAAAGTGCGGAACAGTCAAATCAGGTGACCGTGGAGCCCAATCAACATCACCAATATTTCCTGGATCTATGCGATGTGGCATCGTCTTGATACCACGTCTTAATCAAACCCAAAGCATACAGTTGTAGCATTAAAAAGTTTTCAATCATAACACGATATAGCTCCCCAATCACAGTTACCGCTACACCGTTTTCATTTTCAAAAAAATAAGCTCCAATAATTCCTCCCGACAAAGTTGCATACCAGACTGTCACTTTTAATGGATGCAAAGCTGACAGATAAGTAATTGGAGGGGTTTCAAATGAAAATGTGCCTCGTCACGCATTATGAGTTTTTCATGAAAACCGGGGTTATCGTGGGCGAGCTGCAACATCCTATTGGCATAAGTACGGTGGCGTAAATGGTCTTGTGGAGCAAGCTCTTGTGTCAACTGAATCTTAAACGGAAACAAATGCAAATACTCGTGCAAAGTTGTGGCCAAAGTTGTTCTTTTAAGACCATGCTCCTGAATACGCCGTCGAATTGAGGGAATTGTTGTGAACACTTCCTTGAGCAGCAATAATGTTTTCACCTGATCCTGCAGTGCATTGTGGTTCATGCTTGGGCCTATCACCTACAGACCCTCTTTCTTCGAAATCACTCGCTACACGATAAATAGTGCGTTTGGTTGCCACATTGTTTCTCCCAAAACGTTCTCGTAACTTTCTCATCTCATTTTGACAAAATGTTTTTACGATTTATCGAATATTTTTCCATAATACATTTGTCATGTGTCTACTTCATAATTGCCAAATATGAACTGTTGTAAACTAATGTTTACAAAAATGGCGGCAAAACAAACTAGTATACCTTCCTGGTGGGCAAGCGGTATATGGGCTCTACGGATGTGATGTGTAGGCGTGAATTCTCAGTGTCAGGCAAAGACTTTATTGGTGGTCCGACGAATAACGGCGTATAGTACAGTGTCAGGTGCGGCAGATTGTTTTGTAGTCGCTATACTCCCAATAGATTTAGTTGTACAAGAGCGTTAATAAAACTATGATAAGATGAAGTACCGAATATAAGTACATTCACCATGGACGATGCTCGCAAATGAGTCCCAAGAGATAACAGCAATGAAATACTGCGCATGAGTTCTGCAGCTATAAAAGGAGGAAATCGATAATGTCAGTGACCTAGCTAGACGTTAGTTTGGTGGATAAAAAATGCCAAGCCCGAACACAAGTTAACTTTAAAAGAATATTAGTCATTTCCAATGTTATATACACTCCTTATATAATGAAAAGGTAAGCAATGTGGGTATTTGAAATGTTTCTATGTCAATTTCGCATATGATTTACTTTTTGTCTTGATTTTTTTAATTTTGTGCTAAAGAAAATGTTTCTGACACAGTGTCTTGTTTTTTACTCAACGTAATCACGTTACTATATGTAGTGTGTGCAATAACTTTATTTCATTCTTATTCCTTTTAGTTTTTTTATGATTTTTAAGTTGTTTTTCTAATTTTTTTCTCAAGGGCCTATGTAATTTCACCTTAAAATAGACTTTATGTTTTGTCTGTGTTTATGTCTTTCGCTAGGTTGTCTTGTGGAATGCATTTAACTTAATGGTCAACGTTTTTGTTTTTACATTTTTTTTGCATGTCCCTTTTAAGAGGCTATATTTGTAAAATAAGTATGTACACATATTCCTATATTGTGATTTGCATAAGCTTGAAATTAATGCTGCTGGATCTAAAGGGGTTCTCAATAATAAAAAAATACTTAAATTTCAATTAATATTATATTTATTTCAAAAACGATGCGGTCAAATTTAATGAATTTTAATAAAACAGCATCTATTCGTTCTATACTACGAGTATGGTAGCGCGTTACATATGTAAACGTGTTATTAAATTTTCAAATTAATGGCAATCAATGTTAAAAAATATAAATAAAACACAAAAATAAAAATAAAACAAAAGTGAGAAATACGATATCAAGTTCAGATTTGTTTTATATTAGAAAATCTTACTTTTGTAGTCGAGACTACAACCTAAATTCTAAAAACTATCTCCATATCTCAACTCTAATCCCCACTACACGTGAGTCACTTACTTTTTGCGACCCCTATATATTAATAATTACAAGCAGTTTCTACCCATTTGTCTATAGATTATATTATAAAACACAGTTTGAGAACTTTTCAAATATATGTATATAAAATAAAATGGCTTAAACACTTTGCGTTAATTCACTTCTTCTGCGAAAATTGTTTCATTGTGCAGATAATTCTGAGAAAGAAATTCCAATTTTACATAAACCAAACCCTCTTAATGCATAAACACACTGAAGAGATAATTCAATCCATCCGTACTTCAATCAACCCCAAGCGGTGTCAAAACTAGGGTAAGGACGGATTTTCTTAGATCAAGGACGGATTACTTGATTCAAGCATTGTTTATTCAAGCACTAAATACGTACTTTTCGACATGCTTAATACCGAATCTGTACTTGAAATAAGCCGAAAATGAGATTGATTTGAGAAATGCGATTGATTCAAGAATTTTAGAATTGCCTCAATCCCGAATAAATACTTGAAATAAGAACAATTGAGTATAATATTATTTACTTTATTAGCTACTAAAATTTATACTAATCAAAATATATATACAACTTGTTTTTGTGTCGACCAAGGAACTTATCTTAAACAAAAGTAGACTTCTAAAACTTTATAAAAAATGTTCAAACATTTAACTATATATTTAATTATTTTAAATAAACTAATGATAATTCAAAAAAAAAAATGATTAAATCATTCACAAGTAAATCAAAAACAGTTGTTTTCTTAGAGAACCTATTTCTCAGCAATTCATTCACATGTACTCGTATGCATGATACAAAAAACAAGGTAACCGCTTTGCTACAACAATACAACAATAAAAAATAAAAGGTATTTTGTTTGTGTAAACGGCGCATTCACACTTCACCTGTCAAAAGTAGTTGATGAAGAACATGTACAAAAATTTAAATGGCGGCGAAAAAGGTAAAGAAAACTTGACGTAGGAAGTGCCGCCATATTACCGGAATTCGCCGATGCATCCACCTAATAATGAATTCGACTTGCTCGTATGTATTTGTGTGTTTGGTTTGGTTTTTATTCCGTTCAAGAATTCTGCATTTGATTCAACAATTTGGTACTTAGTTTAAGACATTGTAGAATTGGTTATCTTGAACAATCACGTTTTCAGCTTATTTTAAGTACACTTGTGTGTTATTCGTACTTAAATTATTGAGTACAACTCGTACTATAAGCAAGTAAAAAATACTTTAATTTAGCTTTTTCTTATTGTGTACTAAGTCATTATAGCTTATACGGGACCTGCACAAACTCCTTAATCAATGTTAAAACGATTGAATACTGTTAAAAATCAAAAACCGTACAATGTATTTCCTCCTATTCCAAGAGAGTCTTTAAACTTCTCAGTAATAAGAGATATCTAATATATACTCCTATATATGCCTAAAACAATATATAGAGAAGAGAACTTTAATTGCAGTCAATTGTTGGGAGCTACGAATGCAATAGTGACAACTCTTTTCCGTCAAGTTAAAGTGACAATGATGACGATTCTGGGAATAAGGGGGATTAAATAATAGTCGGGTTAAACGCTTAATAATTTTGTTGGAAAGATGTTTTTGCATGATTTCTTTACTCTTGATGCTTTCTTATATAGTTGAGATAACAATATTCTAAGGGCAACATACTATTGTTGAATTATATGGTTGAAGGCAACCAAATAAAATGATTTCAGTCTGAAATGTTCTTTGCTACACTAAGTAGATTCAAGAACCATATTATGTGATGTAACTATATGTTTGGTAAAAGATTTAATCATATTAGCATGGCAACCACATTATATTACCGCTCTCATCTATATTATTGTGAAAGTCTAAACTACTATTGTCACGTCGAGTTATACTACTGTTGATGGTCACATCGTTAAATATATTTATATGTACATACAGTTTTTGTAGTAAAATATAGTTTATTTAAAAAATATTGATTCTGATTTATATTTAAAAAATTAATAAGATTTGGGTGTCTTCTTGGTAACTTTGGTAAATTATTGAGCCGCAGATCTGTAAAATAAGCATACAACTAATTTGTTATCAACAAACGTTTGTAAATATGAAAATGCTAATACAAGCCTCTTTGTTTTCATACATTATTGTCCATTTATGACGATATATTTACAACATTCTCGTTGATCTTATTTATTTATTTATTTCTTTTACTAAAAACTTATATTATTAAAACTTTTCCTTTTATTTTTTATATTTGTTAATAAGTATACACATGAAAAATTTACTGCTTGGCAAAATAAAATAAAACTGAAATAAAATTATATGTCAAGATCTTAAACAAAACCAGTAATAGCATGTTTATTGTGTAAACATACAAGTGTTGCCAGTGTATAAGTCTAACATACATATGTTTAAAATAAAAAGCTTTTAAATATATACAACAACAGTTATTGCCGTATTCGCACTATATTTTTTAAATACTATTATTCCATCCAACCACATTTGAAAATAAGAGAGTCATAATAATAGATACGGTAACATTTTTACACTAATATAGGGTGTTTTTTTAAGCTAGATAGAACTTTAAATTGTAAAAAGTAACACAAAAAATTAAATGTTGATGAAACATTTTTTTTATTTGTTTCAGTATACTCTGACTAATCATCATGAATAGACTCACGCTTGAACAACGCTACGAAATTATCCAAATTTACTTTGAAAATCAGTCGTCGATTCGCGCAACTTATAGACGCAAAATTGTGTTCAGCGATGAGGCGCATTTTTGGCTTAACGGGTTTGTTAATAAGCAAAATTGCCGCATATGGAGTGAGACCAATCCACAAGAGACCCTACAGACTCCATTACATCCAGAAAAATGCACTGTTTGGTGCGGTTTTCATGCTGGTGGCATCATCGGACCTTATTTCTTCAAAAATGAGGCCGGAGCTCGCGTTACGGTCAATGGAGATCGTTACCGCACCATGATCAATGATTTTTTGTTTGAAAATATGGATGACATTGATCCGGAGGAGATGTGGTTTCAACAGGATGGCGCTACGTGCCATACGGCGAACGCAACCATCGACTTACTGAAATCAAAATTTGGCGATAAGTTGATTTCGAGAAATGGACCTGTCAATTGGCCTCCAAGGTCGTGCGATTTGACACCTCTCGATTATTTCCTGTGGGGCTACGTGAAGTCACTGGTTTATGCTGATAAACCAGCAACAATTGACGCCTTGGAGGCCAGCATTGTTCGTGTTGTTCGTGACATACGGCCAGCAGTGCTCGAAAAAGTGGCCCAAAATTGGACGTCCAGAATGCGCTTCGTCAAGAACAGCCGCGGTGCCCATATGCCCGAAATCATTTTCAAATGTTAATGTCACGTATTGATCTTTCGAATAAAAAAAATTTTGATTGCAATTTAATTTTTTGTGTTATTTTTTACAATTTCAAGTTCTATCGGGCTTAAAAAAACACCCTATATATTTATTAGGACTTATATTATGTTAAAAACAAGTAAGAGTGTAGTATATTCGGCTGGGCCGAATCTAAAATACCCTTCACGATAGTCACGAATATGTATAGTATATTAAAAATTTGGCCTGAATATGCTCGGTTATATATGAACCGATATCGGAATTTTTTATTTTCTGTATTTTAGTAACCTTCTTTTATAACAAGAATTGTTTTTCAGCAAAAAAAAAAAAAAAAATTTTTTAATGAAAAAATCGGTTCAGGCTATATCTCGGGTATATATGGACCGATATCGAAAATTTTAATTTTCCATATTTATATAACCTTATTTCATTACCAGAACTGCTTTTGAGCACAACAAATTGTTTAAGTTCGCTTACGCGACATTTTCATGAAAAACCCGATTTGGGCTATATCTCGGGTACATATGGACCGATATCGGAAATTTTCATTTTCCATATTTAGGTAACCTAATTTCATTACCAGAACTGCTTTTGAGCACAAAAAAGCTGTTTAAGTTCGCTTACGCGGCATTTTCATGAAAACCCTGGTCTAGGCTATATCTCGGGTATATATGGACCGATATCGGAAATTTTTATCTTCCACATTTATATAACCTCATCTTATTACCAGAGCTGTTTTTAAGCAAAAAAAAATTGTTGTTTAAGTTCGCTTACGCGACATTTTCATGAAAAACCCGGTTTGGGCTATATCTCGGGTATAAATGGACCGATATCGGAAATTTTCATTTTCCATACTTATATAACCTTATTTTGCTATTAGAACTGCTTTTAAGCAAAAAAAGCTGTTTTAGTTCGCTTACGCCGCGTATTCATGAAAAACCCGGTTTAGGCTATATCTCGGGTATATATGGACCGATATCGAAAACTTTCATTTTCCATATTTATATCACCTTATTTTATTACCAGAACTGCTTTAAGGCGAAAAACTTGTTTAAGTTCGCTTACGCGGCATTTTCATGAAAAACACGGTTTGGGCTATATCTCGGGTATATATGGACCGATATCGGAAATTTTCATTTTCCATACTTATATAACCTTATTTGATTACCAGAACTGCTTTTAAGCAAAAAAAGGTGTTTAAGTTCGCTTACGCGGCATTTTCATGAAAACCACGTTCCAGGCTATATCTGCGGTATATATGGACCGATATCGGAAATTTTCATTTTTCATATTTATATAACCTTATTTTATTACCAGAACCGCTTTTAAGCAAAAAAAAGTTGTTTAATTTCGGTGACGCGGCATTTTCATGAAAAACCCGTTCTAGGCTATATCTCGGGTATATATGGACCGATATTGGAAATTTTCATTTTTCATATTTATATAACTTCATTTCATTACTAGAACTGCTTTTGAGCACAAAAATGTTGTTTTAGTTTGCTTACGCGACACTTTTATGTAAAACCCGGTCTAGGCTATATCTCGGGTATATATGGACCGACATCGAAAATTTTCATTTGTCATATTTATATGACCCTATTTCATTACCAGAACTGTTTTTAAGCAAAAAAATATGTTTAAGTTCACTTACGCGACATTTTCATTAAAACCGCAGTTTAGGCTATACCTCGGGTATATATGGACCGATATCGGAAATTTTCATTTTTCATATTTATGTAATCTTATTTCATTATCAGAACTGCTTTTGAGCAAAAAAAAGTTGTTTAAGATCGCTTACGCAACATTTTCATGAAAAACCTGATTTGGGCTATATCTCGAGTACATATGGACCGATATCGGAAATTTTCATTTTCCATATTTAGGTAACCTAATTTCATTACCAGAACTGCTTTTGAGCACAAAAAAGTTGTTTAAGTTCGCTTACGCGGCATTTTCATGAAAACCCCGGTCTAGGCTATATCTCGGGTATATATGGACCGATATCGAAAATTTTCATTTTTCATATTTATATGACCCTATTTCATTACCAGAACTGCTTTTGAGCACAAAAACGTTCTTTAAGTTCGCTTACGCGACATTTTCATGAATAACCCGATTTGGGCTATATCTCGGGTATATATGGACCGACATCGAAAATTTTCATTTTTCATATTTATGTAACCTAATTTCATTACCAGAACTGCTTTTGAGCACAAAAAAGTTGTTTAAGTTCGCTTACGCGACATTTTCATGGAAAACCCGATTTGGGCCATATCTCGGGTATATATGGACCGATATCGGAAATTTTCATTTTTCATATTTATGTAACCTAATTTCATTACCAGAACTACTTTTGAGCACAAAAAAGTTGTTTAAGTTCGCTTACGCGGCATTTTCATGAAAACCCCGGTCTAGGCTATATCTCGGGTATATATGGACCGATATCGGAAATTTTCATTTTCCATATTTATGTAACCTAATTTTATTACCAGAACTGCTTTTGAGCAAAAAAAAGTTATTTAGCTTCGCCTATGCGACATTTTCATTAAAATCCGATTTGGGCCATATCTCGGGTATATATGGACCGACATCAAAAATTTTCATTTTTCATATTTATGTAACCTAATTTCATTACCAGAACTGCTTTTGAGCACAAAAAAGTTGTTTAAGTTCGCTTACGCGACATTTTCATGAAAAACCCGGTTTGGGCTATATCTCGGGTATATATGGACCGATATCGGAAATTTTCATTTTCCATATTTATGTAACCTAATTTTATTACCAGAACTGCTTTTGAGCAAAAAAAAGCTATTTAGCTTCGCCTATGCGACATTTTCATTAAAATCCGATTTGGGCTATATCTCGGGTATATATGGACCGATATCTGAAAAAAAAATTTTTTGTCTTTTAGTCACCATGCTTAATAAATGTATGAAGTTTGAAGCAAAACGAACAACTTTTGTTTTCAAAAATTTTCATACAAAACTGCAAAAAAAAATGGCTTTTTTCGGAATTTTGAATAGATCTCAGCTATACGTGGACCGATATTACTGAATTTCTATAGCAAACCCATGAATCGATGGGGTAAAAGAATGGTGAAAGAAAAAAGTTTCTAAGTCTAATGGTTTTCTCAGAAACGGTATTTCAACAGCGGACAGACGGACAGACGGACAGACGGACATCGCTTAATCGACTTTTCCATTAATTCTGATTCAGAATATATATACTTTATAGGGTCGCAAAAAAAAACTCTAGAAATTACAAACGGAATCACAAACTTATATATACCCTTTACATTTTTGTGAAGGGTATAATAATAATACGTCACAATACATAATATTACAGAGTACATACTAATGTTGCCATAACAATATGAAGAAATGCATTTTCTCTGCGTGTACTATTACACAATTTTTAAAAATTACAAATAAATTGAAAAAAGCTGACTTCGAAAGTTCGAAATTAATATCAGTATATTATAATTTGAACACTTCGACATGTTTTCCTCAAAACATGTGATTCCTTGTATAGTAGAAACATGGTATTAATTATATTTTAATTATAATTTAACCAAGTAAATTATTGTGATAACGCAGTAATCACAACATACAGTAGGATCACTATTATACGAGTCTAACAGACTAAACATCCGCAGCACCTATATTATACATATTTAAACTTTTCTTATTGCTTTTCTTGGCAGTCAATTATGTTTTCCAACCTCAAACAAACAAAAATTTAGGTTTTTTTTAGGAATTTGATATCCCCATTTGACAAAACCCTTTAAAAAAAAAAAAAAAAAAAAAATTACTACCAAATTACACCATTTTATATGCCTCCAGCCAATTTAGAATGTGGTACAACTAAACACCAGTAGCAATAAATGCAACACATAACTACACTAAAAACAATGGCATTAAAACGTTCGCTCAACAACACCATTTAGCCAACTGTTGCCAAACAAATATTTGTACTTTTTCTATACTGATCGTATTTGAGCATTAAAATTTTGCCTCTAAAATTATGCAAGAATGTTTGCAAATTGTAATGACACTTCCTTATGGAGTGAAAGTATGTATGTAATACTTGGTGACAGCATTGAACAAATATAAATATTGTTAAACACACACGCATTAACATGCCTGAAACTATTGAGAAAATAGAATAGAATTGTTAAGACAAAATAGTATCATGCAGATGTTTTAAGTTCAGATGTTTGAAAGCTTTGAATAGCCTTGGTTTATGGAGTTGAGTGCGATGTTAGCAAGTATTTATATGGATGGTACCTTTTTTTGGACAAGAAAAGCAAGTAAAACGTATTTAATTTGCTACTTTGCAACCAGTCGGAAAAATAGTGGTTCTGAATGCTTGAAAATATCATTAGGTAAAAACTTACCGCCTTATGGATAATAAAAATTCGTATGCTAACTAACTAGTTGCTAAGTTGTTTGTATGTAAATTTCCATAAAGGAAAAATAACAGCAAGTTAGTTAGCACATGGGTTTTATTATACAGAAGCGCTTTATTCTGTAGAAATTGTTTATATTTTTTCATTAAAAATTTTAATAAAATGTGTGATTAATGCATTTTTGGGGGGTGGATAATTAGGGGTTAGTGGGAAAGCTCTAACCCAGTAGAGATCTTGGGATTGCCAGATCACACTTTTCTTATGACATTTTTAAATTTTTTCCTTACATTAATGTTTATTTGTTTAGTTTTTCAGCTATAAATCAATAACCTTTAACGCTCCTTTATTGCAACATAGTCATATCATATTTCATCTTCAAAAAATGAGCTTTTCGAGTTAACAATGCAGAATTGTTAACAGTACTATCATTTATTTTGTGCCAAAAATTTATTCAAATAGCTCTTAAACTGTTTAGGAGATATTTCCTCAAAAAATTTGCTAAGACTTGTATGGATACTAAAAATTTTAAATGCGTTTTCTCGAAACGAGGTTTTTTGCGATATGACTATATTGCAATAAAGGAGCGATATGTACGATATTAACTAATTAGTTGTGAGTTCGAGTCCAACTTCAGTCAAGAAGAAGGATTATTTTTAATTATAACAATAATTGCTGTGAAATAATAAGACCAAAGAAGAACAGGAAAATAATTGAATACCATTAGCTGGGGGACAACTAGCTGTTTCGTAGTCGCTACACTACTCATCAGCACTCACTGGGATTCGAACTCGGGATCATGTGAACATGAGTTCTAGTTTAATTTTTCAGCCCAATTTCGTGTACAAATTGTACAAGGTAGCAGAAAAATAATCATCCAATTTCATCTTTGAAATAATCATCCAATTTCATTTGACTAAATAAAAAAAATTATTTGAGTATCGGAAATTTTTGTTTGGTCCTGAACAATTTTTCTATTAATAACAAAATCTAATATCAGCCAAGTGACTATCGACAGTTTTAATACACATTTGTGACTGTTTTATATTTCTGGTAAAACTGTTTGCAGTCCTGTAGAATATACACCTTAAAGGGCTGCTATTTTCTGGGGCCTGTATGCATAAATACGCGACTTCAAATAGCCTCAAAGAAAGAAGTCGGGGAGGGTTGCTGGACATGAAAAATCGTCAAAACGGAGGATCATACGACCAGGAAATGTTTCCTTCACAATATTCATTATGGCTTTTACTGTGTGTGCGGTTGCACTGTCTTGTTGAAGCCACAGGTTCACCAAGCCACGCCTATTCGTTTCTGGCAGTAAGAAGCCGTGTATCATGGCCCAATACTAGCATTTTCGTGTAACAGCAACTGTATTTCCGATGGAGTCCGCAAAAAAATACCATCCAATCACTCCTTCCGAACACCACCGCACAGTAGCCTTGAGTAGAAGTACCGCTGCAGAAACGCAGATTTTGTTTATTGATGTAATCGGTTAAATGAAAATGCGCCTCTTTGCTCATGATGATTTTCGACTTAAAATCGTGTTTAACAAAATCGACACAGTGATACCACGTTCTCGCGGAATATATCGCTCTATTGTTTGTCTACTTCACAAATGTCATATATGGTTGACGTAAAATGGCATTTGCAAAAGCCATTACACCTACGATAGGGTGATTAATTTAGCGCCACCCTGCATTAGCGTAAGAATTCCTAAAAGTAAGATATATAAAAACATTTAATATCAAGTTACTTTAAAATATATGGTAGTTAGGGTAATAGAAGGGTTATTATTCGACCGCATTTTACCGGTTTTTTTTTGGTTTTACTAAAACCGGGTTTTTCAAAATGCGGTTTATTCGCAATTCGAATTTTTATTGCGGCAATCGAGAATTTGAAATATAATTGTTATATTTTTGTTTCTATTTTAAATCCATATACCTACACGTAGAAAAAAATATATGGTTGATAGGACAATATTTTAAGGGCAACATACTATTGTTGAATTATATGGTTGCACTTGATAATACTATATTGTTACATTAAAACGCCATTGACAGGACGCACTTAGTATTGTAACAAAAATATTCGAAGTAACAATATTTTGGTTAAACATTTTTTTCTTTTCTCAGTGCATACTCAATTATTCTAACCTTTCATACTATTCTCATATATAACCATATTATTCTCATTAAGTAACCATACTAATATCATAAATAACTTTATTGCAACAGAAACATATTTTTATTATAATTAGCACAAATACATACATATGACAATTAATAAGAACAAAAAGACAGCATATAATATATTTTGGTAATACGTGTAAAATAAATACAATTAATAAAAAAAAATAATAATAATCAGATTACATTTCAACGGAATCAATGCAGAGTTTCCTCTTTGATGCTGAAATAGCCATTCATTCCATCATTAGCTGCAATAAAACACAAATATTTGTTAAGGATTTTCAATTGAAATTTCAAATGTTTATATATCACATTTGATATTTGACCATAAGAATATGGTTACACGTCTTCTATATGTATGCATGTTTACATCTTAATATTAAAAAATACTTATCTTTTTACTTTCGCGAATACAAAATATGTATTTTTTCAACAATTCCACGTTTTTTATATAGCTGAATAAATATGTATATGTATTTTGAAAATTAAACACGCACAAAACATCTAATTGTTTCCAAAGAAAATATCAAACTAAAACAAAATTATATGTCAACGACTAGAATGAAAATATCGTAATATTCTGTAAACTTACTTTTGTTGCATATGAATTTGCGGACTATACATATAATAAAACAAATATTTTGATATTGGGTGTGATAAAAGCTATTGTTGTTTTTAAAAAAAGTTTGAAATTGCTATTATTGTATGCAACCATATCTTGAAATTTATAGATGTTAACAATACAATTACACAAATGCAAATATTGACATATTTATAGAGGAACAAACTATAATTAATTTGATAAGAAATAGTATTTAACAATAATGCACAATGTTACGGAATATATACTAATGTTGTTGCAATCATATATCAAACTGTCTTTTCTTTGCGTGTATGATCGTAATTGAAGTATTTTTATGAGCGTGTAGAGGAGAATTTCGTTCACAGTTATGTAATCGTGTGTGTAGTGATATACGTGACATGGTGAAAGATTGGCCTTAAGAGACTAATAGCGACGAAGTGAGTAAAATTCAATTAATTGTATGCTAAAACAAAAACCTCTTTTTAAATTAACTGAGGGGAAACATTTTGGACCGTTACGATTTGAAAAACTATTTTGATGGTGCATGGAATAATACACGATTCTTAGAGTAATTATTTTTATTTATTTATTTAACTATACAGCTGCAAATAAATATACTAACTTACTATTTATGCGCCAATTTGTGAATGGAAAAGTTTATTTTTTTATTATGGAGTATATGTTCAAAATATAAATAATTGGTAGCATTGTTTGTACAAATGGCATTTTGATTACTGAAATACTACATGGTCTGAAAAGTCCCGGGCCGAACGTATAGATGGCGCTAGTTGTATTGCAGTCACCTTTTTTTCATTTAATACTAACCTTCGAAAGACAGCTGTTAAAATCTCATGTTATGCTATGCATTAGTTTGTGAGATATTGTGCTACTTTTGCTATTTTCAAAACAATGGATCAAAACCAATTGCGTGTTTTAATTTTACACTGCTTCTTGATGGGAGAAACTACCGTTCAAGCGAAGCATATCGGAATTTTTGCGTCGATATGATGATCAATAGATGAAACATAGATTCATCACCGTCATCTGAGTGGACAACTGGTAAACCTCGTCCAAAGCGCCCGAAAGCAAAACAATCGGCTGAAAAAGTTATGGCCTCGGTATTTTGGGATGTGCTTGGTGTAATATTGATCAACTATCTTGAGAAAGAAACTAACATTAACACTGAATATTATATAGCGTTGTTGGAGCATTTGAAGTTCGAAATTTTAAAGAAACGACCGCATATGGTAAAAAATTTCATCAGGACAACGCACCGTGTCACAAGTCATTCAAAACAGTGGCAAAACTACTTGAATTGAACTTCGCACATCCACCGTATTCGCCAGATTTGGCTCCCAGCGTCTACTGGCCGTTTAAAGAACTGAAAAAAATACTCACCGGTACGAAATTTCGCACGAATGAATAGGTTATCGCTAAAACTGAGGCCTATTTTGAGGCAAAAGGTAATCGTTCTACAAAAGTGGTATTGAAATGTTAGAGCGGCGCCGGAATGTTTGCGTTGCTCTTAATGGATACTACGTTGATGAATAAAGCTAGTTTTGAACCAAAAATGTATGTTTTCTTTGTCAAGCCCGGGGCTTTTCAGCCCATATGTTAATAACCGAAAAATCAAAAAATTAAATGTTGTTTGCAGTTCAATTAAAGCAAATAATAAGAAAAAATATGAATATTTGTTTCTATGCGTAGTTTTCACCATGTTTCATGTGTGCAACTTTTTATGTCTTATTTGCAAATAAGTTTCTAATCAGTAATTGTTTTCTTAAGTTGGCTATTCGCAAATAAAAATTTTATTTACTGTTTATGCGGCAATATTTGTTATTTACAATATTTTTATTCGCAAATAACCTAGACGTATAGAGGTAGTAAATGTCTTTCAAGATTCCATATGAATATTTGCAGTGAAACCAAAAATAATACATAAAATAATTTAACATGAATTGTTAAATTGGTTCCAACAAAAATTCAAAAACATATGTAAAAATTTATTGGGAAATCCAGTTCGCAAAATCAGCGTTGCCCTGTGTTAAGCTCAACTCTCGATTTGCTTTAATTGTAGGTTATGAGTCTTTTTTGACAATAATTTTTTGTTTTGCCATTTTCGCCAATTGGTGTGTTATAAGCCTACACTGCTATTTTAAACACAATGCATCAATATCTTAAGTGAGATCTTAAAGATCAACCAGGACAACTTTCCAACAAAATGTTCAAAAAACAATCATATACATGTACATTCAAATAGGACTGAATGTTAAAGTCAGCATTGAAATTATACGTTTTGTTTTTTTTTTAACATCTGGATTGGTCACTTTATTCTTTGCCAGTCAGCACTGTCAACAGCTATTGTTTTCTTAATCAAGTTGATCTTAAATTAGTACTTTATTTTCATTTGGATATTGAAAACTCCAGAGTGGGTGGTTTGTAACCGAAAATATTCTTACTTCAGCACTTCAGCTTGTCGGCCAATTCAAATACTATTGCACTTAATTTTGTTTGTTAGGCAACTTTCATTATTCCTAAATCGATATATGTATATCACAAGTGTTTTATAGATGCATAAAACTTTATGCTGACGCAAATATAACAACAGCTTGATGATTTGAATGGCAATGGCTTTATAATCTTATAAATTGGTTTGAATGTGTATAATATCAGTTAAGGCCGAAATGTTTGGCTATTAGCTGTAAATAAAACAAAAATTACCTAATCACTGATAATAATATTAACTGAATTTAAAATTAAACTAGAAATTAGTAGAAGTAATTTAGTATACATACGTATGTTAATGAACAAAACCAGCTCAATTCATATTCATATTTTAGCTATCTCGCGCCATGCGATCATAGGTTATAAAATCTTAGAACTATTAAACCGTATGTTGAACTAATTATGAAAGCGACTAGACTTCTTTTTTTCAGCGGTTTGAGTACTTGTCCCAAGCAATAATGTTGATTAAATTATTGAATGTTTGTTGAACTTTATAATTTTTAAATTAAATTGTTGGTTTGTACATTTGGACAATGGGTTATAGTTCAAGTTTTCTCCTTTCTTAACTTTTTTCTTTAGAAGGACTTTTTTACAATGCAATTTATTTTTGATTGAAGAATAAGAAAAATATTAATCAAATCTTTAGCTGGGGGAAAAAACTTGAACTATAACCCGTTGTACAAACCAAAAATTTAATTTAAAAATTATAAAGTTCAAAAAAAGTTCAATAAATTATTATTTACATCTCTGGGTACGGAGAGTTATTGAAATACAAAAATATGTATGTTAATAACTAAAAAGAAATACCGCTAGTTCTGAGACAGCAAACGCTGTACAAACAATGTGGGCAATTAACAAAATGCATATGTGATTCAATATGAGATGAATACAGATAGAGAATAATTAAATGCTCGGTGGCTGAGTGGTTAAAGCAACAGATCATGATACGTCATGACCCAAGTTTAAGTCCCAGTGGGTGCTGATGAGTAGTGTAGCGACTACGAAACAGCTAGTTGTCCCCCAGCTAAAGATTTGATTATTATTATTCTTGCCTTCGTCAATCAAAAATTATTGATCAAAGCAAATTTGTATTGTAAAAAAAAAATCCTTCTTAAGAAAAAACTTAAGAAAGGAAAAAACTTGAACTATGTACAACCAAAACTTAAAAATGTTAATTTTTTTTAAAGCTTAATATGTTGTTTTTAGTGCAAATAAAATATTGCCTTTTAAATAGGAAATAGTGGGAATCACCGATCGACGCAATAGACCACATTCTTTTTTTTTACCGCTCTTAGATAATGCATTCTCATCAAAAATCAAATGTTGAAACCATTAACTATGAAAACTCACAAATATGTTCTTTACTCATATTTGGCCACACTTGTTTGTTTAACATCCCAGCTAGCATACCTTATTTGTTAGACGATTGTGTTTAATATCCAACCACCAGAGAATTTTCTGCAACAAACACATTTACTTTTTTATTTCTTTTTAAAAAAAATTTCTGACACGCTCGTCAGGCAATCTTTGAATGTTTGTTAGACGATTAAAAGTTTTATTGCTTTTATTTACTTATATTTTTAATTGATTTTTATGTTATAGAAAAGAAGAAATAAACAGCGTACAATAGTTTTTTCTTTATTGTTCAACAACATTTTGAATATAAAAAGTGCGAGTTGTGGTTATGGTGGTAAGTTAATGTGAATTGTACACCTATAGTATGAAAATTTCGAATGAGCTTTATGTTGTTTCCTGTATGAATCATGTAAGAATTACCCGGGTTATTCCTTGACGATTTGTAAGATAATATCTACACGAGTCTCAGAGGATTCCTTCTACGATTAGCATAAGAGTGTTTTGCAGAGTTGTGTAAGAATCTCAGAAGACTCAGCTTCTGTAACAGTTCACGATCAAAAACACTCTTCCTGAGATTCCCAGTATAGTGGATTGATTTAAGATGGATGGATTTAAGTCAAGCACATATTTTGTTTGTTAGTGTTAGTAACAAACCAATAGCCGTATTATTTCTAAAATACTCAGCTGATCAGAATCAAATTAAATTCGTGCGATTTTGTGCAGAAAGAACTTTAAAAAGATATATAATTTTTTAAAATCGGTGCAGTACGGCTACAAAAGGAATTTTAAAAAACGTTTTTGGCTATTAATTATATAAATGTTAAAACGCTTAATTCAAATCTGTATACTATTTTTCTCTATTACGAAGTGCATTTTTTACGAGTCTGGTTAATTTTACCCTATAAATTAGTCGATGACGCTAATATATTTCCTAAAAATTCGAGAACGGATTGATCGATTTTTATAAATAAAACGCTCAGAGATACGCTATAAAAATTTGTGAAAATTGATTGCATATATTTCCCTCTCTCTCTTACCGTTTCGTAATTATTCAGAAATTAGTGGCGAATAAGTTTAAAATCAAAGTAGAAACTGTCGATCCTTGTGAAAGAAACCTACATCCCCGTCCATACTATAAAACATTTGCTGCAAAACATTTCCAAATTCTCTTTTGGAACTGCATTCGTGTCCACACTGAAGTCTTTGTTTGCAGTTTGTATTGTTTAAAGTACCTTCCTTCCTTCTTCTTCTATTTACTTTTTGAAATTTTTGGGCGAAGAGAAAATACTTTTTTGTCTTAAATTAGATACATCAATTACATTTTATCACAATAATATTGCATTATTTGTTTATTTTTTTGTGGAACTATTTTATTTCTAATATTAACAAATTTAGAAAAGCTTATGAATATGTATTTGGCGCAAAAAAAAATATATATAAAACAAAATGTCAAATATATTTGTAGCTAACTTTATGTCGAAAAATGTAAATGGGAAACTCAAAAAGAACTGCATGTACATGAAACAGAGTACATGTTTCCGTTCCCTTTTCCTATAACATCACCAAACTTGAAAGTTTTCCAGCGAATGTTTCATAATATGGACGAGGACTACTTTTTGGTAGTTAATTTTAAAATTTTTAATTTTTGGAGAGAAAAGCTATTTGTCCCTCACCTGGGTAACTACCTTGACGTGGTGTGGGGGCTTAAGTGTATGCTGGACGTCTATTCTCTTTCGAGGGCTTAATCATGGGAGTTCTGTTTCAGGCTCTAACGGTTGAGCCCGAGGAGAGGATAGGGTTTTTTAAGCCGGCCTACATACTAAAGGTTACCCAAACCCTCAAACAGGGGTGTCATGCGACCCGTGCCCATCTGTTCTCTTTGCAGTCGGGGGTCAAGAGACTGTATTCGAACGGAGCTTTGCTGATACCTGGGCACCTCAGCAAATAGACCACGCCCCCTCCACGTTACAGGGGGCTATGACGTGGAGGAGATCCCCTTCCTCCACACTCGTGGGACCAAAATGAACCATTCTAAAATTAACTCCAATACCCAAACTGACATGACGACGACTATGGACAAGACAACGGACTACGGCAACGATGGTACAAGGACCGAAACGCTGACTGCAGGAGGTGTCTTGGGGCAACCTAAGAATACCAAATGCGTGAAAGCATCTTCGGATAGCTATCTTGGCAGTGAGGTGTCCATGGATTTTGAGCCGAACACCTCGAAGGCTGCACTGGCCCGGGCCTTCACGGCACACACCCTTCCTTTGGGAGCTGCTCGTGCTAGTGACAGCGCTGCAACAGCTGCCCAAGTGCCTATTGTGGGAAAGATGACTGCGAGCAAGTTCTCGGGTCTTCGAACTCCACCACCCTCCACCAACAAAGGCGCTGCGAACAAGATTTCGGGTTCCCGCGTTGGTGGTCATCAGGGAAATGTGAGTAAGGGAGCTGCGAACCAGTTTTCGGGCTCTCAAGCTACATCCCTGATACCTTGCGGAAAGGGTAGTAAGGAAACTGCGAACTTGTTTTCGGGTAACCAAGCTGCACCTCAAGCAATAGATAAAAAGTCTCAAAGGCACACAAGTTCCGCGAGACGGGCCTATTTAAGGCGGCGTGCCGCCAGTAAGATCTATGGGGAGCTGGGGAAGAAGCCAGCGGATGCCTTAACGGCAGAAGAGAAATCCCGGTTATCATGGGCAGGATCAGTTTTAGCTGAACTGCAGAATTCGCCTCCCCTCGCATCTAAGGATGCACCTAAGCGACAACGCTCTGAGGAAGAGGCAGTGTTGCAGGCACAACAGCCTGCGAATAAGCGTTTAAGACCCCAAAGGTCAATGGACAAATCATTTAGCGATGTCATAAAGGACAAGCTTGTGATGGCTGTCATTGACAGGGGCAACGCGGATTTTGCCATAACTCCTTCGAACTGGGTTATGGTGAAGAAAGAAGTGATGGGGTTAAACATGATCCGGAGAGTTCTTAAAGACAATCCGGGTCCGTACCCCAGGTGTGAGGAGGCTGGCTGGTATCGGCGGCGTATAAAACTTATGGCCTGTGCAGATGAGCGATCAGCAATGTTGCTTAAACAGGCAGTCGGTCATGTGGGCAAGCCATGGGAAGGTGCCAAGCTCGATGTGATTCCTCTCTCAGAGGTTCCACGTCGTCCTAGAGCTGTTGCCAAGATACCAGACATCTCTGGGTCTGCAGAGGAAATCTTGGAGGTCCTGAGAGGCGGAAATCCTGATATACCTACCCATGATTGGAAGGTAGTCAGGGTCTCCGAACCGAAGGGCAATTCGAGAAATGTCACCATCCTGCTGACTCAGGAGTCACTGGCGCCACTCCGCGCTAGAAAGGGGAAAATGTATTTCTGCTTCGATGCAGTCCTTCTCCGAGTATACCGGGGTGACGACAAGGGCGGCCTGATTCGGGAGGATGTGGATCCTGGTGTGGAAAGCATGTCCGTTGAGGAGACTGCTAGCTTAACATCGTGCGAGGACGCCCTTTCCAACTCTGAGTTGGTAGGAGAGTTCTTCGGGCATGTTGACGAAGGAGGACGCCCTCTTGGTATCTGATCAGGATGACCAAGAGGACGTCGACGTCACAATCGTGGATAATGAGGGGAAAAATGGTGAAGGTAACTCAAATTAACCTTCACCATTCGAAGGCAGCTTCGGCTGCATTGCTTCTCCGGATGGCGGAGAAAGCGGATGATGTTGTCTTGGTTCAGGAACCCTGGCTGTGTAAGGGCAGGGTTTGTGGACTAAGAAGGGAAGGCTACAAGCTACTACATGTGGGCCAAGGTAGGATTAGGTCCTGTATAGTAGCGAGGAGCAATTTGAATATCTTTATCCTGTCTGATTTCAGTGATGAAGATACAGTGACGGCAGCCTGGGAGACAAGTGTAGGCACCTGCCTGCTTGTCTCAAGTTATATGGCATATGAGAGCGAACCACCACCAACTAAAGTTCGCGATGTTGTTCGGATGGCTGTTGAGAGAAGCCTGGCAGTAATAATAGGAGCCGATGCAAACGCACATCACATGGTGTGGGGCAGCTCCGACACAAATGCAAGAGGTGAGTCGATTTTTGATTTCATACTATGCGCAAATTTAGACGTTGTGAACGTTGGGTCGGAACCTACTTTTGTTGTGGTAAATAGAAGAGAGGTTCTGGATATTACGCTAGTTAGTACTAGGCATGCTGATATGATCAAAGGATGGAAGGTGTCGAATGACTGTTCATTTTCTGATCACAGGTATATTGAGTTTGAAATAGGAATTCAGGAAATAGGGTTAGTCCCAAGAAGAAACAGGAAGAGGACGAATTGGGAGGAACAGGGTAGAGTTCTCTCGAACCTTCTTCCGGATCCTCCTACTATAAGAGGTTGTGAGGATATTGAGAGAGCTGTAGACTTACTAACTGAGTCTTTCGATACAGCTATCTCGGAATCGTGCAGACCTAGCGTGTGCCGAGGTAAGAGTAAACCACCATGGTGGAACTTAGAGATAGCGAGAGCTCGAAAAGAGTCTCGCAGACTTTTCAATGAGGCAAAAAGACTGGGAGACTGGTCGGAGTACAAAGCCTTTGTAAACAGGTTTAAAAATATGATAAGAAATGCAAAGTGGAGGTCTTGGAGATCCTTCTGCAGTGGCGTAGAAGGAGCCTCTGAGACAAGTAGGCTTCGCAAAGTCATATCGACCACGCAGTCCATACCAGGTTTCATAAAGAAACAATGTGGTAATTGGACAACCAGCGGCCAGGAGACCCTTGAGGTACTCATGGATACGCATTTTCCAGGCTGTACACCCTACACGGGGGCAGGTATGGCCGTTGAACGAAACAAGCAAGTAGAAGTATGTTTCTCTGTCGATAGGAACCGGGTCCTTTGGGCGTTGAAGAGCTTTGGCCCATATAAATCACCGGGTCCGGATGGTATTATACCAGCAGACTTGCAAAATAATGCGGAACTGATCATGCCATGGTTGATTCGGATTTTTACGGCCTGCCTTAAATGGTCCTACATACCGAAAACATGGCGTAGATGTGTAGTGGTCTTTATTCCTAAAGGTGGAAAGACTTCACACACAGCTCCGAAGGATTACAGGCCGATAAGCCTGACATCCTTTCTCCTAAAGACGTTGGAGCGGATGGTTGATCTACATTTTAGAATGTCAATAAATCCGTGCCGTTTATCTGCATCTCAACATGCCTATACTAAAGGAAAATCCGTTGAGACTGCGTTGCATTCGCTCGTGGGGTACATAGAAAATTCTCTAGAGCAAGGGGAGTATACATTGGTGGCCTTCCTTGACATAGAGGGAGCCTTTAAAAATGTTGCGCCAAAAATCATTACTATGGCTTTGGAAAGGCTGAACATTCGTCAGCCGATTATAAGTCTCATATGGAGTCTACTGACTGAAAGGGTCATAACATCTAGTATGGGACGGGCCACCATATGCAGAGTGGCAAACAGGGGTACTCCGCAGGGGGGAGTTTTATCCTCCTTCCTATGGAATCTTGCCCTAAACTCATTACTGGTGGAGTTAGACTCCATGCGTTTCAAGACTGTGGCATATGCCGATGATATTGCTGTGGCGGTGTCGGGTAAATATCCGGACACCCTCTCACAGTGTTTGAATTCCGCACTGAGGATCATAGATGGGTGGAGCACCCATAGTGGTCTCAGTGTGAATCCACAAAAAACGGAGCTTGTACTTTTCACCCGAAAATACAAGACTCCTCCTTTCGATCTGCCAACCCTAAAGGGCGTTGAGCTTAGTTTGGCAGATAGTGCCAAATACCTGGGAATCTATCTTGATTCAAAACTGTCTTGGAAGAAGAATGTCCAATTTAGAGCGGACAAGGCGGCTGTTGCCTTGTACCTGTGTCGTAAGGCCATTGGGAAGACCTGGGGTATAAATCCTTGGAATTCTTGCTGGCTATTTAACATGGTAATAAAGCCCATATTAATGTATGGGGCGCTTGTTTGGTGGACGGCTTTAGAGAAAACCACCTATTGCAGATTCATAGAAAGGATACTGCGGTCATCTGCTTTGATGGTAACTGGTGCTTCTTGTACTACGCCAACTAAAGCACTAATTACGATGATGCATTGGCTGCCAGCTGATCTCATGGCGAAGGAAGTGGCCATGTGCTCGGCAATTAGGCTAAAAGCCAGTGAGATGTGGAAAGAAGCGACAGAAGGTCACGCTTCAATAATTGAAAGAATAACGGACCTCCCGGAGTATATTGATTACTGTGCACCAGCTCTAATGCCCGACAAGAGATTTGACGTGATCTCATCAAGGACGGCCTCGGCAGCGAACCAAATGGGTCGCCAAGAGGACGTGCTTGAAGTTTTCACAGATGGATCCAAGTCGGACATGGGAGTTGGTGGTGGTATCTTTATGCCCCAGTATCAGAGGAGGATCAGTTTCAAGCTATACGATGAGTGTAGCGTAATGCAGGCTGAAATTACAGCTATTTTGAGAGCAGCTAACTGGCTGAGGTACTATAGGGTATACGGGGTGAATATCCGAATCTGTACTGATAGTAAGGCTGCGTTAAATGCGCTTGTGGGTGTCTATACGACGTCCAGGTTGGTTCAGGAATGCCGGATATCTCTTAATGATATAGCGAGACATTCGAGCCTGGAGCTTTTCTGGGTAACGGGGCACAGTGGAGTGCCCGGAAATATTATGGCGGATGAGCTGGCGAAAGCCGGAGCTCGTCTACAGAGAGGGGACATTGATACGATGGTTGGAGTCCCGCTTAACAGCTGTAAAAACCAAGTGCAGCGTCAACTTGTAGGGACTGCGCAGGACAGATGGTCTGGTGAGGTCACCTGCCGAGTAGCAAGGCTGACATGGCCTGCATATGATCGTAGTAGAACTGCGGTCTTAAAGGCTTTTCCCCGTCAAAGGTTGCATACCTTGGTGGCAGTTCTGACAGGACATTGTCTCATAGGGACGCATGCTAGGAGGTTAAATCTTCCATTTAATGATTTCTGCAGAAGTTGCGGGGATGAGGACGAGGAGGAAAGTGTTGAGCATTTCCTCTGTCGATGCCCGGCTCTCAGTTCTATGAGAGCGCTGTACTTAGGCGGACCGATGCTGCACGGGTTAGCAGATATATCGGAATGCCGAGTGAACGGACTGGATTCCTTTATCCGGTTTTCGGGTTGGTTTGAATCTGAACCGTCGGGGGAAGTGTAAGTCTCGCGGGCTGCACTTCTCCCTCAGGCAACACAACGGGACCAAAAGGACCCAAGTGGGCTGGTTTCATGAAACTGGCGGCCTGTACAACCTAACCTAACCTAAAGCTATTTGTAAAAGGTTAAAATTTATTTAAGACATTAAACTGACTTCATAAATTAACATGAATGATAAAACTGGACATTATGCCATGCGCACGATTTCCCGTTAGATGATATATGCATAAGTATGTATGTATATAAAAATAAGTATGTATGTATATAAAAATCATCTAGGGCTGTATTTGAATTGTTTCGTGACGTCATTTGACCAACATGCGCAAAAGATTTCAGACATGGTGCAATTATTAGGTGGGCGGCATTAGAGTGTTTGTACATACGAGTACATAATATTTTGTTTGTACAAAAATGCCGGAGGCCGTCAAAAACATGTTTACAAAACAGAAGAAAGTGAAGAAAGACACTATAATGTTTATGTGTATGATTTCTTGAGCGAAGAAACGATGTCGTTTCGTTAACGTTCGCTAATGTTTTGTATTAAAAACAAGTGACTTATATTCAACTATTATTCAACCGAAGGATATGTCGGAGGTAGACATGGCAAATGATAGAAGATCAGGGAAAAATAAAGCATATAAGCGGCATCTGAATAGGTTTTTTGACCTCAAGAATTGTGACGAACGGTGACGAAACCCCATCGAAAGCCAGGCAGTAAATATGTTTTAATATTAACATCAAAAAATCTCGGTTATAATCACGTTTATGCGAGATATGGCAGAATTTACTACAAAAGAAATGTAATGCCAAAGTCTCAAATTATTCATTCGGAAGATGATGTTGATCAAATATTATTGAGAGCTACAACGATGATGTCTGGTGTACGTTCAAGATTTAAAACCCCTAGTACTGATGCTGCTGATGAAGATGTTGATGAGGATGACTTAGCTTGCATCCATTCTAAGGGATAATGTTTTGCCATTCCAAAATTTATAACTTCTGGGATTTATTGTCGGTCTAACGGCCAATAAGTGGGCTGTCCACTTGAAATCACATCTAAGCCCATTTTGGAAACAACGTCAAAGTGCACACCACCTTTCGGGGAAATTAAACGTGATCCCCAAAAGGTGTGTTTAGCGTTATAGTCGCCAGCTGCTAAAAATCGAGGCCCAAGTGATTTGAAAAAAATGTGAATATTGGTTTTCTGTCACTGAAATTCGTGGTGGTGAGCAATTCGAGGAAATAACAATTTTTTCCCGAAAATATTTAATGCATATACATATTTGTAGCTTGGAGATATTCATCTCGTTTAGTAAATAGTGCTTAATTTGAGTTTTTATCAAAATTGCCGAGCCTCCGCAAGATCTTCCGCGGGGATCTTTTGTGTCATACAGTATGCAGCCATTAATTTTGAAATAACTGTCAAATGAGTTTCAGCAATCAACATTATATCGATTTGCTTTTCCATAAGGATTTGCTCAAGTTCATTTTTTGTGTAGGCGGATACCATTTGTGTTCAAGAAACATACTTTAAGCCAACTCATTTGTTTAAAATTGCCTACAAAATAGTGGATTGCATTTTCAGCATTTCCTGCATATTGGTTGTCATAGAAACGGCAAAGGTATTTATAGATTGAACAAGAGTCTGCAGAGTTGTCGCAAGATTGCTAAAATTTGGATCGGAGTTTTGTGACTTGGACTCCTGATTCAAATTTTGTATATCGGACTTAACCACATTAGCATAAGAAACTTGTTTGGGGTTTTGCATGTTTATATGGTTGGCTGGGGTGATATATATATAAAATTGTTAGACTATTTGTCATTAAAGTGAGTACAGATAGGGCATCCCCTGTAGTGTGCAGTATTACACTGTTTATTTTTATGAGTATTTATTTTTCTTCTAATGTTATTAAAATTAAAAAACTCACACAAAAAAACCCTGATTCATTCAAAATTACATGCACATGTGTTGCAGATACATATATTAACCATAAAAAGAATAGTCTATTATTGGACATTAAAAAAGTACTCTAATTAGTTTTCAAAACATTATTATTGCATTTCACTATGTTTTTAAATTATAGTGAAAGGCCAATGTAAGCGGCAGGCGGCAGCAATGTGACCCATTTACAAAAAATTAGTTTTTTTATAAAAATATGCATATAAAACTTTCAACATGTTGAATTTAATTTAATTTGGCAATGCCGTTAAAGGCGGCCGAGCGGCAATGTTGAATTCAATTTAACTTTTTGCTTTGCCGCTTCAATTTGTCAAACCAAAAAGTAAAGGAAAAGACTTCGAGAAAATAAAACTAAAAAATAAATTTTCTTTATTTTCGGGTTATAATTTTTAACAATTAAATTTATTTATTTATTTTTGCGTTAAAAAAGTCATAATGTTGTTTTGTTTAAATTTTGCGGTACATAAATTTTTAGTTCATTTAGCCGCGTTCATTTGCCTATATCAAATAAATTCAAGCGGCAAATAGAACAATTGGTTGCCGCCCGTTGCCGCATGCCGCTTACATTGGCCTTTTTCTATTATAGAAATATCATAATAGGAATGAGAAAATTTCAATACTACTATGTTTATAGTGTACCAAACCATATTAAAAATGGGTATTACACTGCTAGCGGCGACAATTCAATTTGTTATAGGGTAAATACTAAGGTTAGGTTAGGTTAGGTAGGCATGCCGTTGGATACCCCGGAATAATCTAGGTTGTCTAGCTCACTTGGGTCCTGAAGTCGTTCCCTTTATGATTGCCTGAAAAACTAAAATAGTGGAGTGAAGAGACGAAGTTATAGGAAAATGATACTGAGTGGAAAGGATGGGCGGGGATGGAAAGGAAGGATGGGCGGAGATGGAAAGGAAAATACTATGGTTGCCACAACTATATTTTTGATCGAAGTTTTGAGATTTGGGCTCCTAATTAAAGTTTTGCACTCGTATATCAGATTTAACAACATTAGCAAGTTTTTTTATTGGAGTTTTACATGTTTATGTGGTTGGTTTTGGATTATCCGGGGAAAATTGTTTTTAGAAATGATATTAGAATGCTGGAGTTGCTTAAGAGAAATTGAGGATTTAATTGTCTTTGACCGCTTAAAGTGCAATTTGCAGTATGTAAGTATATTTATTTGTATACAAGATCAAAATTTTTTATCATACCAACGATGCAAATCTTTCCTTATAAGAGTTGCTTAAGAGAAATTGAGGACTTAATTGTCTTTGACCGCTTAAAGTGCAATTTGCAGTATATAAGTATATTTATTTGTATACAAGATCAAAATTTTTTATCATACCAACGATTGTATGTATGCAAATCTTTCCTTATAACTACATATAAATTTGAATTTCTTCTTTGGTTAATGATTAAAAGGCATTAATTTGTAATCCTTTGAAAAAATATGTGTAATGATTTTTACTTTTTTATAGTTAAAATCAATACCGGGCTGGCAACGCCGCTGGAACGGCAATATAAAGGTTTTTGGTTTACAGCTTCACATAAAATTCAAGGTGAGTTACCTTCCCTAAGCTTTATCAATATCTAAAAAATCCCACTAATTTTAGCCAAAAGTAGGTATGGCGTATATTTTCTTCATCTCATGTGTTCAAATTTGAAGACAATAATATTTTAAAAGGGCTTATTAGTCCTGGGAAATTTGTATACCGCAGTACTAATTTCATTACGTATAGTTTAATTTATTTTATTTTTAATAATAAAATGCAAAATAAAACAAGTATGAAGAAACAATATGAATAATTTTCACGTCCACGAAAATTTTCTATAATATTTTAAACTGACATACAATACAATATTTTTCAATGAAAGTTCTTCTGATACAAGTATCATGGACTTGGCAAGGGCTTATATTGTTTTTAACTTCTTTTATTGGAGAGTTTCAGATCTGATGCCGTTGGGTTTCTCAAATTAGTTAGTGATAATTTCCTCAAATGTAGCTAAATGCCGGCTTTAGGAAAATAAATGATTTTAATAGGAAGTTTCCATACAATAATTGTGTTTGATCATATGAGGAGTTACTTTGATTTAGTTATAGTGTCTTTAAAACCATACAATCTGTGCAAATTCCAGCTTGTACGGTTTCCAACTTCCCCGACATAAAGAAAACAGTCAAGATAAAAAAAGAAACAGGATTTATAAAAATACTAGCAATAGAATGGTTGGTTTCATGATTTCATTCCACTTAGTTTTCCCTACAAAAAAATTGGCATTGAATTGGAAGAAAATATTTATTACATAGTTACTCTCTAGCTAAATATTATTTATAGCTCTAAAAATAATATTCTTGTTTGGATCGAAGAGAAATGTTTAACAGTTTAAACATATATAGTTGTTTTTTTATTAACGTGGTTGTACGGTGTTGTACGCTCTTCAACAATTTAGTGCATTTCCATATTTGTTTTATCATGCTGATGTTTTGAAACCGAAACAACTAAAACATATCACAGCCGAAAGTTTGTAAGTTTGTTAAAAAAAAGAATTAAAAATAACGAAATAATATGTTTTACAGATCTTATGCAGAACCTTGAAGTATTTGCTTGTAAATGAACGACTAACAGAAATGAGAGTTTGGCCTTTAAAAAGAAAATCATGGCTTTAAAAAAAATGTTGACAAACATGAATATCTAACTGTTGCTTTTTTTCCTTGTTTTAAATTTTCTATATATTTATTTTTGTTTTTGTACAAGAAGTAGAACTATCGTTTGTATCCGTTGTTAAAAGATGGAAGAAACAAACGCATGTTCAATAACATGATGTTTTCTAATAATGCTGCATGTGACCAGTTGTGTGTTGGTACAGGTTGGTTGGGTAGTTATTGTTGTGGAGCGTCTGCTTGTGTAGACAGAATTGTTGTATAAATTACCAACGGTCGGATCATATGTTGGCTTAACTGGACACTTGTAAAAGAACCTTAACTGCAGATGTAAGCCGCAACGACATCAGCTTAAAAAATATGGTTGCATACATACATGCACATAAAATTAGGTTTATGCTTTATTTCAACTCTTCCCTAATGTGCGCACATGTTTGGTTATACAAAATTTTAGCAGATGCTTTTTAGAATAATCATATTCAATGTTTAAATTAGACAGACTAAAAGCATTCTAAAAGTTTTAACCCAATATCATTCAGATACTTTGGGATCCCGCTTTACGCTATAAATTAGATACTGTTCCTTCACACAATATAAGTTTATATATCTTTAGTTTTCTTCTGGCTTTCGGTGAATTGACATCATCCTTCCTCATATAATATACTGTAGATTCTTGATAATTTTAACCTCGTTAGTTTAGGTTTCTCGATGATTTGTTTCCCTGATCCCTTGAAAAACACTGGTTTAATTTTAAAAACGTATGCAATTTAGTCCCCTGGTTAATTTGAAGCTATTGCCTTCGTATTTTACTGCACGCTCTATTACTCTATACACTATATTATTTTAACAATAAGTGTTGTTCAAACATATGCACAAAAATCAGTTATCGATCAAATATCGACCAAATATACGTACTGCAACACTCTTAATGTCGTGTGTACCACTCTAAACTCTATGAGCGCTTCAGAGTACTCACAGGTATTGATGGTAAGTCAATAATATGTGTACATATAACAACGTGGTAAACTTGAAAAACATTCGATTGAAAAAAAGCAAACAGCTTATGGGATAGCAAAGTGAGTTTTCAACGCAATCTGAAGAGATATACAGCGCATTAAAGAAACGCTATAGTCTGAAAGATGAAAGTAGCAAACGTACTTCGAAAATTTATGACAACTTTATCGGACAAATTACCTTTCGGAAATCCAGCCCTATTCATGTCAGGTTAAATTCATATATTCTTCTGAAAAAATTTATTTTTGGTAATTTTTCGTTTCAGTAGAAAAGCCTCCTGTCAACAAAAAAAAAAAAAAAAACTTATCAATCAGCGTTGCCAGACTGAAGATTTTGCCTTAATTATGAAGATTTTTCAAGCAAAATAAGATTTGAAGATATTTTTTTCTTAAAATTAAGATTTTTAAGTTTAATATTCTAACTTGTTTGCAACAGTTCTGATTTTTTATTCTATTGTATAGAAGACATGTTTCTATTATGTATGTAACAAAATATTAGTTAAATGGCTCCTACGGCTCTGACAATAGGCAGCTAATCTTTTGAGGAAACACTTTTTCATGGAGATATGCCATATTTCACTTGTGATGTGTAGAATTTCGGATTTAAGCTTAGGAACTATTTTTGGCTTATTCGCATAAATCCGAAGGTTCATAATACCTCATAGAAAATCGTACAGCGTTAAAGCGTATAAACTTGGAAGCCTACTGGCATTTGAATTTCTTGCGATAATTTGTTCTGAAAATTTGTTATTATTTCATACGTGGTCTAGCAGGTGGCGCTGTGTTGTTGAAACCACATTACGTCGACATCCATGCCATTCCTGTTTATGTCACAAGAACTCATAGTGTTCCATGCTCCTATAGCAAACGTCATTCAAAGTCATTGCAGTTTCAGTCTCAACTTGGAAAAAGCCCAATCGTTCTGTCTACCCAAAATCTGCCCGTTGTTAGTGCATTTATTCTTCAAGGATTGATGAGTACATTCTGAACTCCAAAGTTTACAATTTTATAGCAATTCTTGCCTTTTTTTGTAGCCATATAGTCAACACCTTGTTGAGGAGTTCGGGACTTCTAATCTCTCAATCAATGGAAGACAAGGCTTAATGAGTTGGTAAACCCACTAAGAGTATCAGTCCTTCCACCAACTCACCCCTCAACCACTGGTTCCTCACAGTACAGTTATCTGTTATAAAGGCAACAGACCCTCGGAATGTTGTTAGTCCCCGAAAAAATCCATGCACTAACAATTATCAGGGACCTCAACCTGCGTTTTTAGGCACCTCAACCATGATCAGCCGGGGTTGAACTGCAAGCAGAACCACACGGTGGCATGCTGATCCCCGTTCTGCTAAATATATACCCTTGGTAAGGGTTTCGGAAGCCAACACAATATAAGTCATGCGGCTTCCTAGAAATTTATTTGCTACAACAAATGAGAGACTCCTTCCCCTCTTTACCCAAAAAATAGAGTGCCCTGGTTTGGAATACACCAAGGCAAAACCTGTTCCCCAGTAGGCGATAGATGTAGCAGTCAAACTTGTTTGAGATCAAATTTTTTCTGCATATCTTGGCGGACATTGTCCACAAATCGTTTTCCTCTTCGCGAAATTTACAGTGCAATCTTGTAGATCGATTCAACACGACATTCACGTGCTTGGATTATATTGATCTAAATCGAGGACGTATCTTAGGTAAAGAAGAAGGCATCGTCATTTCCGTCGTGAGCGTGATAGAGCAAATCGCTTTAGCAACATGGGAAAATGACTCGTGATTTTTTATTCATCATGTTATTGCAAGTAATTTGGAGAAGAAATGGTTCTAACATGACGGCACATCACATCGTTCAACATATTAAAGTATTCCTTCGTTGACTTAAACATTTGGTAACCGAATTATCTCATAAAATAAATCCATGTATTGGCTGCCTCATTTGCGTGCAGGGAATAGTGGCAAAAATTATTGTAGTAATGAATTCAATTAACAGCTATCTCTTGAAAATAAGAATATTTTTATTCTGAAAATCTTAACTTTTTATGTTCTGAGAACTAAAACACGTAATTCAACTCTGTAGCAAAATCAGCCCAATTATGAAATTTTTCACGGAATTTATTTCTCACATAAAGTCCTTTTTTCAATTCAAATTAAAGAGAAAAGTACAAGTTTTGTTAACTTGACCATAGGAGTTGTGTACTTGATCTCCCATTAGTGTTTTTAGTGAATAGAGAGAAGGAAAAATAAAATCATACTTCATTTTTATTCATAATTACAGAGAAATGGAAAACTAAAAAAATTTCCACAGAATTTTCATTTGTAATTGGGCTGAATGTGATCCTTTTTTGGTGCAGTAACACACCATAATAAATAAATTGTTAATGACACAAGATAATTGGCTAAAATTTTTTGCCGATTCTTAATTGACAAGGAATATGTGTGGAATAACATATTGTTTACAATCAGCCTTTAAAAATAAATATACTGCCAAAAAGGGAGTGTAAGAGTCCAGAAGTTGACGACGCATCAAAACCCACTTTTTAACAGAAAGCTGAACTTCGTAGTGCAGCCAAGTAATTTAGCGACGTTATTACGATGTGAGATGTAGTGTTGGGCAAACTCTTTCATTTGTGTGAATCTTTCATTCTCTTTCAGAAGGGCTAAGTGAATTAATCTATGGAATTTAGCTCTGAATTCGTTATTGATGGAATTAGATTCCATGCTGTTTAGGACAGTGGCATATGCCGATGATATTGCGGTTGCTGTGTCGGGTAAGTACCCGGATATACTATCCCAGCAACTAGGCTCTGCGCTAAGTCTTATTGTAGGATGGTGCACAAATAGCGGTCTAAGTGTGAATCCGCAAAAAACGGAGCTTGTGCTCTTCACTCGAAGATACAAGACTCCATCGTTTACTCTGCCAAACGTAAGGGGGGTTGAGCTAGTGTTGTCAGACAGTGCGAAATATCTGGGCATCTACCTGGATTCCAAACTATCCTGGCAGCATAATGTCCAGTCAAGGGCAGAAAAAGCGGCTATCGCCTTATTCTTGTGCAAAAAGGCCATTGGAAAGACCTGGGGAATAAATCCTAGGAACTCCTACTGGCTTTTCAGCACGGTTGTAAAGTCCATTCTAACATATGGAGCGCTTGTGTGGTGGAAGTCGTTGGAGAAAACCACCTACTGCAAAATCGCAGAAAAGATAATGCGTACTGCTGCTTTGATGGTGACTGGTGCTTCCGGCACTACGCCATCGAAAGCACTTTTCACTATGCTGAACTGGCTGCCGGCTGATCTCATGGTGAAGGAAATAGCCATGAATTCGGCTATCAGGCTGTGGTCAAGCGGGACGTGGAAGGAGGTGACATATGGTCATGCTTCAATAATAGGAAGAATAGTGAACCTTCCGGAAAATATTGATTACTGCTCGCCGGCCCGACAAGGGATTTGATGTAATCTTATCAGACTCGTTCTCGGAGACGACTGGTACAGATCGTCAAGAGGACGTGCTTGAAATTTTTACAGATGGATCCAAGTCGGACTCAGGAGTCGGTGGGGGTATCTTTATCCCCTAGTATGAGAGAAGGATGAGTTTTAGGCTGCAAAATGAGTGTAACGTAGCGCAGGCCGAAATTGCGGCCATAGTGAGGGCAGCTAACTGGTTAAGGTACTACAGGATATATGAGAATGATATCCGAATTTGTACTGATAGTAAGGCTGCGTTGTATGCACTAGCTGGAGTCTATACGACATCCAGGTTGGTTCGTGAATGCCGGATATCTCTAAATGAGATAGCGAGACATTCGAACCTGGAGCTTATCTGGGTACGAGGGCACAGTGAAGTGTCCGAAAATCTAGTAGCGGATGAACTGGCAAAGGCCGGTGTACAACAAAGAGATATTGATGGGATCGTTGGAATTCCGCTTGAGAGCTGTAAGAAACTAGTACAGCGTCAACTTTTTCAGACCGCTTAAGACAGATGGTCTAATGAGGGTCGAATATCAAGGCTGACATGGCCCAGATATGATAACAGGAGGACTATTATCCTAAGAGGCTTGCCCCGACGGAGGTTGCGTTCTGCTGTGGCGGTTCTGACGGGACATTGCCACATAGGGACGCAGGCAAGGAGGTTAAATCTTCCATTTAATGACTTCTGTAGAAGTTGCAGAGACGAGGAGGAAGAAGAGAGCGTTGAGCACTTCCTCTGTCAGTGTCCAGCTCTTTCTTATATAAGGGCATTGTACCTAGGCAGACCGATGCTGCATGATTTGATGGAGGTATCGGAATGCGATGTAAGTGGATTGGACTCCTTTATCCGATCCTCGGGTTGGTTCTGAACCAGTGATATGTAGGTATGCTGAAATACATATCACACTCAGGCAATATAGAGACAAAAATGATGATATGTAGATCTAATGAGATACATATCAGATCCACGCAACACAACGGGACCTGACTGGACCCAAGTGGGCTGGCTTTATAATAGCTGGCAGCCTGTTAAACCTAACCTAACCTAACCTAACCTAAGTGAATTAATCCATTCTTTTCTTTCATCTTTCTGCGTGGCAAGCATTTAAGAATGAATGAAAATGTTTCAATTATGTATGTCAAGTGGCAGCATAATGAATTGTTATAAAGCAACTACGTCATTATTTGTTTGTATCACAATTAGCTTAAACGCAATATATACAAAAATTACTTAATGTTCAGTTTTCAAATTTATTTAAATTTAAAAGTACAAAATAAAATTATTAATTGATTTTGAATGTTTACGGGCACTGAATGAAAGATGACGAAATATGAACAGAAGGAGCATGATGAAAGAAATAGAGAAAGAATACAGAAATATTTCAGTCTTTATATATATGATAACATGTTACATTTAGGTATTTTAAATCAGTATTCAGTTCTCTACCTTATTCTAAACAAAACAGCAAAAAATATTTACAGCAACAAAAGTTTTGCAACAAAGATAAGAAATATTTTTGGTTTGTACATTTGTACAACGGGTCTTGTCTTCTTCAATCAAAATTATTGATCACAGCAGATATGTATTGTAAAAAATCTTTCTTAAGAAAAAAAATTAAGAAAGAAAAAACCTGAACTATAACCCGTTGTACAAATGTACAAACCAAAAATTTCATTTAAAAAATTATAAAAGTTCATCAAAAATTCAATAAATTTATATTTACATCTCTGGGTACGGAGAATATTAAAATACAAAAATATGTATGTTAATAAATAAAATAAATACCGCTAGTTCTGAGACAGCAAACGCTGTACACACAATGTGGGCAATTAACAAAATGCATATGTAATTCAATATGAGATGAATATAGATAGAAAATAATTAAATGCTCGGTGGCTTAGTGGTTAAAGCAACAGATCATGATACGTCATGTCCCGAGTTCAAATCCCAGTGGGTGCTGATGAGTAGTGTAGCGACTATGAAACAGCTAGTTGTCCCCCAGCTAAAGATTTGATTATTATTTTTCTTGTCTTCTTCAATCAAAATTATTGATCACAGCAGATTTGTATTGTAAAAAATCTTTCTTAAGAAAAAAACTTAAGAAAGAAAAAACCTGAACTATAACCCGTTGTACAAATGTACAAACCAAAAATTTAATTTAAAAAATTATAAAAGTTCATCAAAAATTCAATAAAGATAAGAAATAGTTCATTATTTAGAGTCTGAACACAATGTAACGACAATTTACCGCAGTGCGGGTTTACATACGATTTTGAAGTAAAAAATCGCAGTGCGGAGCGGCATAAAATTAAAATTTATTTTATTTTCATTGCGGACTTTTTTATTCTATACATTTTTGACTCTCTTTCTCTTTCCGATATTGCCATAGTTTTTAAATAAATGGCGATATTCACGACAATAAAACAAAAAACATGATTTGGATGTTTATAAATGTTTGTCATGATATGTAAAAGTTTAAAAAATATATTAACGGCAAAAGAAAAAATTGCCAATAATGAAAAAATTATCAAAGAAATTAGGAAGTACAGTCGGGAAATTACGAAAACTTTCAGGGTAGAAAAGATTTGTCATATTGATGTGCTTGCCATCTATGTCCCCCAAACAATGAGAAAGACTATTTTTTTCCTAAAAAGAAAATGATGTTTGGGACCAATCGGTTATATTCGGACTAGACACATAGATTTCATGCAATTCATTCCATATTTCTTCGCATATTTCATAAATAATCGTGGATACTCTAATTTTATATGCTCAGGACAAAGCTTGCATTCTGCAAGTCAGCAAGGTTGCTTAATGAAAAGTTATAAAAAAATAGGTTTGGGGATGGTGAAGCAGGAAGTTTTTAATCATATTTCTAAACATATTGCAGACTTATACATTATACATTATCACTTCTTCTTACATTAAGGTAAGTGATAATCGACACTTGGGCGGTTTTCTAAAGATTAAGGGTCTTACCCACCATATCCTGTTAGTATGTGTCGCGGTTTTTAATTCCACACATAAAACCAAAATGGCTTCTACCAAATTAAAAAATTTTTAACAGCTACGAGTAAAACAGCAAATTTTTCTCAAATTTAAAATAAATAAAAATGTAAACTAATAATGACAAGTCTTGCCGTCGCCGTCTTTCATTGTATTATATTTATTTTTCTCTCCCGCAATGGGAAATCGCACCGCACCGCAAACATTGTGTTAAGACTCATACGTGTCAAAAAGAAGTGTACAAACTATTTTAAAATTGAAATAAAATCGATTTTGTATTCAGTTAATTCTCCTTTAGCCTTAATTTGCCTTTATTACGGCATTTAGTCTTCTGAACATCGATTCTACTAAGTCTTTAATTATATCAGATGATATTTTCTGCCATTCCTCCATTATTCAGGATTTCAGCGTATCCTTTTCGGATTTTGTGGTCTATATGTTCCCACAAATGTTCAATTGGATTTAAGTCCAGTGATTAGAGAGGATGATGCACTTAATTGGGAGTGCGATACAGGACCCATTCTTTTACTATATCGTATGAATGCTTGGGTTCGTTCTCCTGTTGAGAAATCTAAGATATTTCCAACCATAATTTGTCCACACTGCGTGGCACTTTGTTTTTGTTGTTCAAGTAGTCCATCTTATTCATTATATTTTCTATAAAAAACACATTTCCAACTTCTTTTCCCGCTATACACCCTTACACCACCACCCAACCCTCACCATGCTGAACTGTGGTTATTAAATTTTGGTCGGTACATTTATTATTTTTTGTTCACCATACTTTAACTATTTTTTTCTTAACAAACACCTCAATTTTACCTTCTAAACTAACAACACATTATTCCAGAGAGAAATATCTTTATGTTGATACTTTTTGAAGTATTCTAGGCGTCTTTTTTGATTAGCAGGTGATATTAGTGGTTTCATTCCGTTAAAAAAAAAAATTTTTTGCATCACGCACTGTACATCTTATTTCAGCCTCTTTCAAAAGTTTTAGTCATCCCGGCCCTGGACGACTTTCTATTTCGCCGTATATTTTGTATTTATCAATAATTTTTTTTGCTGTATGGTGTCTTCTGTTTGTAATAGAGCCAATTTCTCTGAAAGTTTTTCCTTCATTTCGAAATGATATTACTAATTCTCTGATATGACTAGAGGTTTATTGACCCATTCAAAAACAAACAAAAATTTACTTCACACGAGGAGTTCTTACTCTGCCGATCACAACTAATCAACATAAACCAATAAAAACCTTGCAGCTGAATACTAAAATAAGCAAGTAATCAAATATATCGGTATTATTTTACAGAAACACACCGCTGATATAATGCACATGCAACATGTACACTTATTTTGAAGCGAAAAATATACATTCAAATTTGTTTTTGCTCTATGACTTAAATAATTGTAAGAAATTGCTCATTATCTTTTTAAAACTAATTAGAGAATAGTATACCAATTCCAAAAACTCTTAAATTATAAATTTGGTCATATCTTAAAAGACTAAAAAAAAGTGCTATGTTATAGAAAAAGTTTTTGTACAATTTATTTTGACGCTCACAGTATGTCTGTTAATTGATTAGTGTTTTGACTTATAAAATACATGTCCGAAAAATGTTATTTCATAGTGTATAAGATCTGCTTTCATGTGACATAATTGTTTCTTAAATAGAAGTTATATAACCAGATATCATTATTTTAGTTTATGAACAGTTATAGTTTCAAGCATCTGGTTTTTGCACAGCGTCATTTGAAGATTTAAATAGCTTTATAAAATATCAGTTATTCCCATGCGAACAAAGAACCATATTGAGAAATTGAATTAAACGTTTGATTAGACGTTAAAAATCCAATGTAACACTATAAAATCGAAATTTTCTTGCTTCACTTAAAAAACTAATTCTTATGAAGCAAAAAGTTTGCTCTTGTAAATTTTATGTACAATAAGAGTGATAGTTTGTAAAATGTTCTAGGCATACATATGTACATATAATGTGTGCATCTAGGTGCGTATACAATTGGATCACCTGTTTGTTGTTAATGTTTTTGTTTGATCGGAATTAACGGATGAGTAAAAAATAAAAAATGAGAAAAAAGTCTTATGACATTTACTTTTAGTTTTAGCTCTTGCGATGCATTTAGTTCATGTAAACTGAATGTAGACTTAAGATCAACATGTAGGAATTTTACTTTAATTCCATTTAATGCAAAAAAAAGAAAATTTAATAAATAGATACACTTTTAAGCCTCTACTTCCTTGATGTTTGTTTTTTTATAGGCAAAATGTGTTTAATGGTAATTTTATAAAAAAAAAACCTGTGAACAGCTAAATTTATTTTCTTACATATGGACCTTTCATTATGTAATTTTATTAAAACTAGTTAGCTATGAACGGTGGGTCAAAAAATAAAGATAACGAGCTATAAGACAGAACAGCTTAAAACGAAATTTTTCACAGCTTTAGCAGATAAAAAAAATATATGTTTGGTTAACGATATTTAAGCAATATGCATACTAGAGTATATGTGAGATTTATCGTGCCAAATTTTCTACTATTTCGTTCATTCTTATCGTTCATCGGCACTGATAATTCGGAAATTAATATTACATATAAAACGCACCAATACCTTGACATTTACTTGCTATTATGTTTTTATAAAATATTTCAGGTTAATAATAAAAATTAAAGTTACTATATTATTATCACACTCAATCATAGAATTTTCCCAAATGGAAGAATTTGGTGCCGTTGTGTTGCGTTTGTGTGATATGTATCTTAGCAGATCTGAATACGATTGGATGAAAGAGTCCAATCCACCTACATCACACTTTTATATTTCTGCTAAATCATGCAGCCTAGTCCTTGCATAAGAAAGAGTTGCACACCAACAGAGGAAATGCTCAGTGCTCTATACTTCCTCTTCGTCCCTTCAACTTTTACAGAAATCATTAAAGGGAAGATTTAATCTTTTCGCATGCCTCATTTTGTGGCAACACCCCGTCAGAACTGCCACGGTAGAATGCAACCTGCCTCCGGGTAGGCTAAGAATAATAGTCGTCTTATTATCATACGAGGGCTGATAAAATAATAACCGTTATTTCTAATTTTATTGAAAAAGTATTTACTTATTCATTAATAACTATCATTTCCCCTTCAAAGTAAACCCCTGCAGTTATAATACACTTATGCCAGCTTTTTTGCAATTCTCGAAACACTTCTGAAACAGGAGCCAACAACTCATGTTCCAATTTTTCTATTGTCTGCCCAATCGTAGCAAAATGCTTTTTTTTCATCGGTGAATACCGTGGTTGAGGTATGATAACGGTTTTGTTTTTGGCCAAAAAGTCACGCACAAGCATCGATGTGTGAGCTGGTGCGTTATCATGGTGCAAGATCCATGATTGTTTTTTTTTACAATTCTGTGCATTTCTGACGAATTGCTTCGCGCAAACGGAGCATAACTTCAAGGTAGTATTGACAGTACGACCTTGTAGCAAGAATTCATAATGCACCACGCCATTGCAGTTGAAGAAAACAGTGAGCAAAACCTTCACATTTGGCCGAACTTGGCGTGCTTTTTTTGGTCTTGGCTCTTCTGGACGCTTCTATTAGGATGATTGGTCAGCAGGTATGACCATTTTTACGAAATCCGAATGATCTTGAATATGTTTAACAGCTCCTGAGCGATGTCCATGCGATGGCAATATATCCGCCATTTCGATGGCATTCGACATATATAACAGACATGTATAACAACATTAAAAAATGCGAAAATCAAACATGCGAGTACGTAAAGCAAGTAATTTAAAAATAACGGTTATTTTTTTATCATTTAATAACGGTTATTTATATTAGAGTTTTCAAAAATTAACTTAAATTCGTCTAATTAGTTGTTAGGGCTTTCAGCCTTTAGATGCTTTATTTTAAAGCAATTTTTACGCTTGACTATAATTCGAACTATACTTATTGTGATGTCTCTAGACCTTTCATTGCTCTCACTAAATGAAGCCTTATAGCCGATTTTGTTTTATAACTATTTGGAATGCTAATAGTAGCAGTGGTAAAACTAATATAAAAACAATAATAGGGAAAATTATTGTAAACGTTAGAAATGTTACAAGCAACTAATGTACCGTTAGAAAAAATAATTAGTAAGGATATAGACGGATTGGCCCAAAACTATAAATATTTAATATATAAGAGTCAAAATAAGAGTTAAAACGTACAAGTATGTTTTTATCTTAGATTAGTGAAAAATGTTTAATTTCTTTAAAAAAAAAAATAAAAATATATACTATGAATAATGTTAATATTACTACTATGTTTAAAATAAATTTTTTCTTTATGTATAATTTGTTTTTTTTTTCTCGTTATATCATTTTGTTTTAAATTTTATAAAAATTTGTAAACAAAAAAATTTTAAATTTTCCTGAAGAAGACACACAAAGGGGTGTCAAAATATCGATTAATAAACTAATATTTTTTTTACAACAAGTGACCCCAAACTCATCTAGACAACGATTATAAAAGTAAGGAAAATATATGTATAATAATTCATCTCCATTAGTGTCATAATAGTGATATTTATGAAAGTAGTATTGAAATTTAATTTCACGTAACATTTCAAGTTAACAAAACTTGGTTTAGAAACCAACTTGGTTTAGAAACTTAAAAAATCAGATACTCTGAATAGCTTATCTAATTCAATAAAAGTTTATTGTAGAGAGTAAAAACGTCAAACATTATCGCAATAGTAGGGAAAAACATTGCTCGCGTATGAACACTATGAAGGAGTACTCGTGAAATATTTTTAAAATTCTTTTATCTTTACAAATTTTCATTGGTCTTAAATTTCAACTCTAGTAAACGCACAGTTTAACTTTATTCGTCTGGTTGTAAATATTATTACGTTTTTGCCACAAAAAACGCTTTTACGGATACTTCAATTGCAAATAAATTAATGACACCCACACTTGTTCGTTATGCAGTACTTAAATAATTCACAACTTTACACTTGATACCACTGTGTACTAAAAACACTAGATTTGCCTACTTTCTGACTTATAACTGTCTTGCACAAAGTTTAAAAATAAACTAACTGGTTGCCGTCGACCTGCCTGCTATTTATACGCCTTTATCGTTTTTTACAATCGTCGACTCAACTGTACAAAAGTATTTCTTACGAATATACACATTCACATACATGCCTGCGAACATTAACCAAATGGCAATGACGAACTATAAGAAACGATATACCAAGACTGCAAGAATAACAACAACATCACTTGTGGTTGATTTACTTGGAATTTTGCGTACTTAACTTTATGTATGTTTGTGTAATATTATTTATTTATTTAGTAACTATACAGTTGAAAAAGAAATTTGCAATGTATAGGATGCACAATGAATATTCTCTAAAAAATTCTGTAAACCAATACAGTTAGTTGAGGCAAATCGTTAACCAGTGCCAGCGAGACGCAAAACTCTCGAAGACCGAACAACAAACGCAAGCCTGACCGCACTTAAGAAATAATTACGATGACGCGAGAGCTGCTCTTCAGCCCAGAGCTGTTTTACGACTGATGTTTGTGTAATATGTTTTTCATTTTATCTTGTTTGTGTACAGATCAATCTGCACACTGGGGTCGATGTGATAAAAATTCGAACTCGTGGCGCATCAATTCATAGGCGAGTGCGTAAAGAATTGGGTTTGTAAAACGCGACTTGAACGTGTCGTGCAACTTACGTAAATTCGTGTATATGTCAAACATTTATGATATATTTTTCTTGCCAATATGCCAAAAAATAGTATTTATTTACATTTTTCATACCAAAAAATTGTTTCCAACCTAAAAAACGGCAATCCTATGCTAGACATACATGCGTATATACATATATGTATAAATTAATAAAACAAACCATTTTGTGGAAAAGCTTATTTTGTAGTTGCCTAATTAAAATCCTCCCGGGGAACGGGGTTTGCCTTGGCGTATTCCTAACCAGAGCACTCTGGGTAAAGAGCGGAAGGGGTCCGTCGTTTTTTGCAGCAAATAAAACTTTAGAAAGCCGCATGACTTATGTTGTGTTGGCTTCCGAAACACTTACCAAGGGTTTAAATTGGCAGAACGGGGATCAGCATGGACCCCGGGTGATTCTGCTTGCAGTTCAATCTGAGCTGATCGTAGTTGAGGTGCTTACCTTAGCTGAAATGTTCTGGCTATGGTTGAAACTTAAAACGCAGCAAGGGGGTGTTTGTATTCTTGATGATTGTTTGGCATGTGGCTTTTTTCGGGGACTAACAACCTCCCGAGGATCTGTTGCCTATGCAGCAGATACCTATACTGTAAGGAACCAGTGGTGATGGTTGGTTTAAGGGCTGATGCTCTTAGTGGTCTTCGGTCTACCAACTCTTTAAGCCTTGTCTTCCATTGATTGCTGGGAAATTGCATACAGGAGGGATTAGATGGCCCGAACTACTCAACAAGAAGTTGCTCATATGGCTGCAAACATATGACAAAGATTGCTACCTGTGTGATTCTAGTAAGCCACACGGGGGCGCTGCTGAATCGTGAATAATTCACTCTATGGCATTCGTCCATCATCACAGAAGGCCGTTAAGGCAGGTGCTGATGCAGATCTTTTTCACAACTGTCTAATTAAAATATACCACTAAACAAACAAATATTGTGTTTTTTATACGTAAGTTTTAAAACTATTATGTACATTCATATTGTTATGTTTTTGCCTCTAAAAACGCTTTTGCGGATTCTTCAATTGTTAAAGAAATAATGACACTCACACTTGTTCGTACAGTACTTAAATAATTCACAACTTTATTTTTACTTAGTGCTACTACTACCAAAACATTAGACTTGCTTTAGGTTAGGTTTGACAGGCTGCCAGCTTACTTGGGTCCAGTCAGGTCCCGGTGTGTTGATTAGACTTGCTTACTTTGACTTATGACTTTCTTGCACATAGCTTCAAAATAAACTGACTGACCGCTACCGACCTGCCTGCTATTTATACGTCTTTATTAGTTTCTACAAACCACACGAATTTTCTAGTCGTTCATAATGTCCAAATGTATTTCTTTCACACACTCATACACATGCTTGCGAAAATAAGCAAGTCACAACAACAAACAATAATAAAACGAATACCAAGAATACGAGAAAAATAACAACATGATCGTAGTTGGTTTACGTACTTTAGATCAGGTATATTTGTTTCTTTGTCCATTATGTTTTTAGTTTCACTTGTTTCGGTGAATATGTGTGTTGTACATTTTTCACAAGCAGATCAACAGCTGCACACTGGGTTATATGTGATAAAAATTCTTCACAATATGTATATAAACACGGTTATGCATAAAAAACATCTGAGTCTTTGTCACAAAAATTTGAGAGAATCCCAAATTTTCCTATTTTTATTATTATTTATTATCATTTTGAAACTTTTTATTATCATTTCTTATTATCTTTCTGCCTGGCTCACGATGTCGTTTCGTAGACGTTCGTCAGAATTTTTAAGGTCTAAAACTCTATTCTGATGCCGTTTATGAGCTTTATTTTTCCTGATGTTGTATCATTTGCTTTGTCTATTTCCCATATATACGTTAGTTCATTTTTTTTTTAGTAATTCAATTATTTATTGTATCTTCTAAAAGAACTAACAATAAGTATGCAAATCTTAAAACTAAAAATTCATTAATTAATATAGGAAAAAAAATTTATTAATATTGAAAAATTTTATTTACTTAGGTCCAGCCAATGCTAGACGAAAAGTTGTTTCTTGCGTGTATTTTATTGGTAAATCACCTTTCTATCGCTCTGATGGTTGCCAGGTTGTCCATCCTTCTTAGTCGAGTGTGGCCACCAAAGTTAAGGATGCTACGTGCGAGAGGATTCGGGTGAGACTCCAGTCTGTTAATGAACCTTATCGCGTGTTTTGAAAATTCATCTTTCACTAAGGGTACACCTAGATCTTTGTGAATTCGAGAGTTTTTAGCATACCATGGAGCTGCAGTAATTGTACGGAGAATTTTATTCTGGTGCTTTTGAATTTTCTCAATGTTAGATGCAAAGGCGGTACCCCACAATTGAATACCATAGCTCCATATTGGCTTTAGGATTGCGTTATACAACAAAAGTTTTCAATCTAACTTCAAGATGGAATTTCTGCCGATGAGCCAATTTAGTTGCACCGCTTTTAATTTCATCTGCGTAACATTAGCGTCAATGTGAGACTTCCATATGAGCCTATGATCGAGATGAATACCAAGGTATTTGACTACACTGTGCTGCAGAACAATTTTCAGCCATTTATCCAATATAGGAATATGTTCTAGCAAATTTCGTGATGCTAATTTATAGTCTTCATGGAAACTGATGAATGCTGTATCATCTGCAAAAGTTGAAGTGTGAATTTTGCAGCTCGTTGGTATGTCTGAAGCATAGATCAAATATAAAGTTGGACCCTATATGCTACTCTGGGGAACTCCAGCTTCGATTGGCTGAGCCGAGCTTTTTAAATCACCTTCCTTAACGACGAATTTCCGGTCATATAAGTAGCTCTCTAACAGCTTGTGCGTATTTGCAGGCAAGTTTAATTTTATTTTATGAGTTAAGCCTTCGTGCCACACTTTGTCAAAAGCTTTGGAAACGTCAATGAATAGAGCTGAGCAATATTTTTTCTCTTCGAACGCGTTTCTGATAACATTCTCTAGAATGTGTGTCTGTTCTATGGTGCTATGCTTAGCCCGTTAGTAGAATAATACTTGACTATAAGTCACTTATTTTTAATATAAAACAATAGCGAACGTTAACGAAACGACATTGTGAGCCAGGCAGTTTTTCTACAAATTTTCTTCTTCGACATTTTGATACTTATGGTGAGACGATTCGTGTCTTACAAACCAAAATAAATTGGCAGATGTTACATCTTTTAACACGAATTGTCAATAGTCGTGGTTTGTAAAACAAAAACAGAAAAAATTGCAAAGTGAGCGCTTTCTATCGACGGGTTGTGTCTTAAGAAAAAGCTGATGGCGTTAGCAGCTACTGCTTGTACTTCTCTAACTTAATAGTAATTAAGTAGTGCTAAGTTATTGCAATAGTAAATAAATAAATAAATAGAAATAACAATTTTGCTAGCTTTGTTAAGAAGAGCTACTACTTTTTTTAGTTTTCTTTTGGATCAGTACTCAGGGAATGACTCCTATATATGCAGTACGAAAACAGATTGTTATGAGAAGGAAAGGGGGAGTAGTGTTTGTGTACATTGGACTTAAACACAGAACAACCAAAGCAAAGATTACCACAGCTTTTAAAGTGTTGGAATATTAGTTAAAACTGATCAGTGCCCAGTGTATATACCTTCGACACTGCTCAGATAAAAAAATAGTCCAACGCCTCCTACACTGCGAAGTAATTAATCTAATATCAAGAATAAAAGAAATTAATAATAAACATACATATAAAGCAACCACTGTTAAATTAAAAAAAAAAAGTGTACGCATGGAATGAAAACCTAACACTATTTATTCCATCTTGATACTTATTCCGTGTAATTTTTAATTTTAAGTTTTTTTTTCTTGAAATTTATACAATTACATAACTAAAACATTCAAAAGGAATTTGTAATGAGCGTATGTATATATAGAACACACTGACGACAGCAAAAAAAGCACGTGTGCACAGGACAGAAGACAAAACACTACTCATAATGCTGTAACATTGTTTAATTTTTATCGTTTACACTATTTACTTGTGATTGTAAAACAAAGTAATTTTCTTGGTTACTTTTAAGCATTTATGATTTTTTTTTTTTTATAAATTTGTTTAAGTAATAAATTATGCATAGAAGTTCGAAGCATTTTATGACTTTAAATACTTTAAACTTATAAGATAAACCTGTTCACTTTTGTAGCTTTAAAACACAAACGTTGCGGTTATAAACCACCTGCTTTTAACTTGCATGATTGTATGTGGCGTGCAATGCCACCGTCAAACTTTTGAAAGGCGACAACAACACCTTTGTTTCAAACCATGCCAACAAGGAATCAAAAGTGTGGATACAACAATTTTCGCTCAACAGCCGGCTTAACTAAGCAGTTAGACAGTTTTTAAAATAGTCAGCAAGAGACGTAAATAAATAAATAAATAAATAAAGATCTTCAAGTTAAAACCGTTTGCAAAGTCATGAACTTTTGCTAAAGTTATTCATTTGTTTGCATCTTCATTTTCTTAACACTACGGAAGCTGACAGTTTCAAGGATTCCTGAAAATAGAACTAAAATAAATATTAGACAAGAATCTTTGTAAGTAATTTATGGCCGCAGCAGTTATTGGAAACACAGCCAACACTTTTGTTAACATGCAAGTATGTATATGATTTTTAGTGATTTTGGTTATTTTTTTTTTTATATAACAATAAGAATGAAATCTCTTGAATTTAATAAAATTTCATTTTAGATTTTTATTATATAAGTTTTGCATTATTGTGTTTTTAATTAAACATAGCTAAAAATAATTCTCCTTAACAATAATATCTAATTTCTAGGCTTGGAAAGTAGTTGCCGCAAGTGTTGACACACATTTGTACCATTTTTATAACTTTCCGCAATATTTCTTTCCACGATTTTCTTCAGCTTCTTGGCATAAACCTGCGACTCCAAGTAGCTCTCAAACAAAAAAATACTGAAATGGTAAAATCGGGCGATCTTGTTGGCCATGCCAATTCGCCAGACCGGGAGATTACGCGACCAGGAAATGCTTCCTTCACATTTTCCGTTTTGGTTACTGCTGTCTGTGCGGTTACAAAATCTTGTTGAAACAATATGTTTACTAATAGCCGCTCATTCAATTCCTGTAGCAACAAGTCGTTTACTATGGCCCTGTAGCGTGCGCCAGTAACAGTAACCTTGTTGCCGATGGCGTCCTCAAAAAAGTACGGTCTAATCATTGCACGGATCACGTGCATTTTAACCCCCAACTCAACTGGGAAATCTACGACGATATTCGCTGAGCTAACACCATCAACCGATTATTGGTTAAAAAAAATCGACACAATTATTTCACGCTCTTGCGAGTATAGTCCAAAAATGTTAAATACGATTGATTTCAAACGCCGTTTGCAAAAACCAGTACATCTTACGTAATGGTTATTAATTTGTGACACCCTCTAGTACTAAAGGAATAAACAATTGAAAATGTAGCTGACAGTTCACTGTTTTGCTGGTCTAACAAGCAGTCTCCTGCTTTGATTCGTTTACATATTTAGAGAGTTTAAACTTTCTTTAAAAGTAAAGGTCGAAATGCAAAATAAAAAAATTAATAAATTTTTCCGCTTTATCTTCTTAAAAGCAACTAGTAGTCCGAAGCGTTAAACACTTTAAGAAATGATACTCTAAGTTGTTTTTGTATTCTGGCTGACAGTAAAAAGTTAACAAAACGCTTTAACAGGCTCAATTAAGGAAGTAAGTATGTATACACATTACCGTACATTTATATTTACAGGGTACTTTTTTTTCTTGGCATCAACACATAGATAATGTTAAATATTTCACTGTGGGTTTTAGATGGATAAAAAGATACATAAATAGGTAGAAACTAGAAGTTGGAAAATCAGTGTGTTTTAGGCACGTATTTCATTTGTAACACCCTCGCGATGATATCGACTTTATCTCTTGCTGTAGAAGAGGACAAGCAAACAGTTTTAACAACAACTGCTTCAAAGAAACAAATATGTTTGGCAAACTTTTACAGTTATGTATAAAGTTTATGTGAGTTTTGTGTGTGTTAGATAATAATCGCTTTGAAAAATTTGCATAGTCATTATATGGTTGCATCCATTGAAATGTTTTCATTTTCAATTAACATTTATTTGTTGCTTAAACTTGAGACAAGTGACACAAAATTACACAGCGTTTATGTATATAAGCATTTACGAATATTTTTCAATTGAAGTGGTCGCTTAAATATATATTTACTTAAATACTTATTGAAAAATGTAAAAAGACTAACATTAAAAAGATTTTATATTTAATAAAGGTTTATTTGGCAAATTTGTATGAGATGTTTGTCGGAAATGCTATTATTAAACATAAATATTTTTTATGAATAAGGCCGTAAATGTTTTAAAAGCATCAACTTTTTTGACTGCAAATCGATAAGATTATCTTGTATGACGATCTATGAAACCATTCTCGTAGAAAAAAATATGTATGTAGTTGACACGACAATATTCTAAGGGCAACATACTATTGTTAAACTTCATGGTTGTTGCTAATAATATTACATTATAATTTCGCTATTTCGGACTATTGTAAATCCAGGCAGCGGGGTAATATGGAAATTTATTTTATTACATCAGTACACTCTGTAATCTGGACACCATAAATTTGTTTCTACTTTAATAACTTGGGCAACATTTATTTATACAGCTTTTGCACAAAAACTTCAACTATCTGTTTTTAGTTTTGTTTCTTAAAAATTTGATCCGCTAGTTTTCACATTCGCCTCGGTCTACATTACATTTTTTTCTACGTGCCTTGGCGCACGAGCTATTTATCGTGGCAATTATTGTTATAATTATAAATTATTGTTATAATATAATATTTCTTGGCCAGAAGAATGATACCAACCCATCATCATATAATATTAGAAATATTAAAATAAGTTCGATTATTTAACTTTAATATATATATATAAATTAGAAAAAACTAATCGAATTTCACCTCCATGGAATTAATGCGCAAATTTCCGAATTGATGTTGAAATAAACAAAACAAAAATCTTTATTGGGAGTTTTATCTGCAATTATAATTTTAAAAGTCATATGTACGAGTAATAACCGTAGTAATATGATTACATATATTGTTGGATACATGTGAATATGTTTACATCTTAATATTCAACACACTTAATTTTATATTTTCACGGATACTCAATATCTATATTTTCAACAATTTCACGTTTTTCCTCTTTTTTAAATAAAGCTGAACAAAATTTATGTAAATATTTTTAAAATTAAAAACATCTTTTTATTTCTAAAAAAAAAATCGAACTGAAAGAAAATTATATGTCAGCGAGTAGAAGGAAATATTATTAACGACGACAATAGCAAGTTTATTTTCTAACATACTTTTGTTGCATATGAATTAGAGTATCAGACATATTAGAAAAAAAAATATGTTGGTATTGGGTGTGATAAAAGGTATTGTTATTTTTAAAAATGATGATTGTATGCAATCATATATTAAAATTTATAAATGGTAAAAATAGAATTACATAAACGCAAACAGTGACACATTTATAGATGAACAAACTGTAATCAAATGCTGTTTTCAACAGCAATACACAATATTACGGATGGTATAATAATGTTGTCACAACCATATATCAAATTGAATTTTCTTTGCGTGCGTAGACCAAACCAGGGAGCAAAGCTCCCAGGAGATTCTGCTTTGCAGATCACTCGGTGCTGATCACGGTTGAAGAGCCTGCTTTGGGTGAAATACTCCGGCTGTGGTTTAAACCTAAATTGGCAGGAAGCAGGATTAGCTTTTCTGTGGTAACTATGGTATACGCCGATTTTGGGGGCTAACAACCCTCCGAGGTGTTGTTGTCTTGCAACAGGCGAGTATTGTAAGCAATAATGGTTAGATGGTTGAGTTGGTTTAAGGGCTTATGCTCTTAATGGGATTCGGCCTAGCAACTCATTAAGCCTTGTCTACCATTGATTGCTGGGAAATTGCCCACAGGAGGGATTAGAAGGACCAAACTGTTAAGGAAAGAGGTTGCCTATATGGCTACAAAAATATGTTAACAAGTTGCGACCTACGTGTACCTGTTAAGCAACATATTACGCTGGTGAATCAATAATAATTCACTCCGTGGACTTGTTTCATCATCAGATTACGCAATAAAGGCAAGTGCGGATATAAATCAATTTCACAACCAGTAATTTCTTTTCGTAGCGTTCATCCATGATTTCCGAAATGCAAACCCCTTTTCAACGCCTGTCTGCTTCAGTTCATATAGGAAACTTGCTTGTTGTGTAACTTCCAATGATAGTTCAATATACAATATATAATAGTAACAACAATCTTAGTATAGTAATGCATCCAAATCCTCATCTTTGCAGTTTTTCGGCTGACCTAGCCTCTTTTTGTCTTTTATGTTGTCCACAAATTTTTTGAGTAGGTGCATATTGACCAGCAATCGATAACTTTCAGCAGCCGTTTTCTTAAAATAAAGAATTTACCGCAAAAAATATATTTTAGGCACAAAATTCGACGTTATTTTAGCAATTGAAAAAAATGCGTGTCTTTGGTATCTATGTATACCAATTATATTGACAGATGTTTACCCTCTAAAAAAGAAAAAAATATTTGTTATTATTGACATCTGTATATTATACCAACAAAATCAAGGTGAACCAACAATAATACACAAATCTTAAAACAAGTAAGAAAAAAGTACTAGACAAAAATATATTTTTGCGAGAATTATTTCGGTAAAATCACTTTTATAATATTCTGTTGGGGGTAAGGGTATCCCTCCTTCCCAATTAGTATGCCAACCAAAATTAAGAATGTTGCGAACAACAGAGTTTGGGTTGAAGTTCCGACTTGCTCATTGACCTTGCCGAGTATTTTAAAAAGTGGTGTATCCTTTTGAATCCGTGAGCTGTGTACATACCATACATGCAGTAATCGTGAAATCGGAAAATTTTATTTTGGCGCCTGTAAATTTTCTCAATGTAGGATATCATGACTCCATGTAGGTTTTATAATCGCGTTGTACAGCAAATGATTGTCGAGGAGCCACTTTAGTTGCGCTGCTCTTATTTATAAATAATTTTCCTTCAGTTCCGTTAAAAAGGGTGGTGAGGTATTTGACTTCACTTTATTGTTAGTGCTATTAGATGAGCACGTTTTGTTCATAGTTTCAATGTGCTGATAAAAATCCGAATCAACGGCAATCTTGTTTTGGGCCTAAATTTGCACAATTTGAAAACGTTGTTTAGGTGTCATTTTATTCATGTTGAAAAGCTGACAAAGTGGCCAACAGTTAGAAAGATCTTACGAATTTTATATTTCTATAAAAAGCTCGCATTGACCATGAGCTTAAGCGGTTTAAAATTGTAATAGTATCCATTTGTTTCTTCCAGGTAAATTTGTTTTGTAAAATTATACCCATATACTTAGTCGCATCGATATCCTTAATTTTTTTATCATCAACGAAAATTGCTGTCCGAATTTGGCATGTGTTTTTTTGATTGCGGCTTATTGTTCCATGGAATAAATCTATAAGTAATGCGAACATGAATTATATGGTCCTGTACTAAGGATCATGTATCTGCACATATTTAGATAAGCTTTTACTAGTCATTTGACTTTATGTGGTAAGTTATATATTTGTGTATGAACTACCTTATCTACAGAGTCAGTCAGTGATCACTGCACAATTCCCTTCTAATAAAATATAAAATACTTTACATAACACATAGGTGTTCGTACATATTATTAAAATAAAAGTGTAATATTACTTTTCCTTAATGACACTTAAGGCTAACTATTGATCGTTGTGGAAAAAAAAGAACTGAAGTAAATCTTATCTTAAATTAGAAAGGAGTTTAAATATAAATATTACATTCATATACATATATTTTGTTTATTTTTGTTCACCTGAATTATAATTAAGCTTTTCCTTTTTATAGGAGACCAATTTGCATTCATTTAAATGAAAATGCACCGTAACTAACTTTTGCATTCCTGTGACATCCTAAGGGTCCCAATGTAAAGTTTTATGATCTTGTTAAACCAGCAGCTCTTACAATACAGTCTAATTTATGTTAACTTTTATGACTTCATAAACAAATATTGACATGTTAAATAACAAGATTAGGCAGATGCAGGCTTTGATTTGGATAAAAATTGAACGTGGGCTGATTGCTAATTAGCAGGTATATTTTATGTTTGTTTTGAATGCATTTTCTTTTAATAAATTGAACTTAAATATTTACATAACACTTAACATGGTAAGTTTTTTTTTTCTATCGGTAGTTGTACCATTAAAAATTTAATATTAACAGTTGTTTCGCCTGTAAACAGTAAACTTATGAGCTTAAAACTGGACAAACTGAAGATGAAAATAGGCTTCATGTTTTCTAAACACCCAATTAAAAAAACTGAATATTTAATATTGTCCACTCCGCTTTGGTCAGGGACAAATTAAGTGTTTATGATCCAGATCCGTCGTCAGTCAGTTCTTTTACAGTTTGTTGTACAGAGCTTGTTTTCTTATACTAAAGGAAAAAAACTAATTTTAAGATTTTTCAAAGCATTGCAACTTTAATAGATTACGCCGTAAGAAACGCAAAATTTTTTAATTGATGAATAAAATCTTAGTTTTTCCAGACTATGTTTAAGATAATATTTAAAAAAAAAAATCGTATTTTAAGAACGATGTTTAATATTGTATTCTTATAATAAATCTTAAATTAAGAAAATATTATTGAAAATTAAGAAATATGTTATTGTTAAAAATATAAATGTAAGAAAAAATGTATGAATTGTTAATAACGTATTCTTAATAATTTTTATAACTTTTTCCTCGAAATTCGAATGTTAAAGTAAAATGCAAATTTTTTAATAAAAATTTGTATACGAGCGCTGATAAAAAATAACCGTTATTTAAAATTTTTCCAAAATGTTTTTATTTAATCATGAATAACTATCTTGTACGATGTAAAGTAATCCCTTTCAGATATAATACACTTATGCCAGCGTTTTTTCTAATCCTCGGAACACTTCTGAAACGCGCTTACTCAAGTCTGTTATTCACTTTAAATTACAAATATTGTACTTGCCAAGAATAGCTATTTACATACGAACATATACAACAGATATTAACGAAGTCATTACTTAAGTAATTATAAATAATGAAGGCGGTCAATACTATGATAATGAAAATATGTTCATACGTAAGTACAAACATTACCAAGTTTTCGCTGGATATTTAAATAGGTACTTAAAATTATATTGGCTTTTTAATAAATATGCCTACAAGGTATACATTATTATATACATTCAAGATAAAATATAAGATAATAATATATCTATACATTTTTACATTTTATAACATATAAAGGCATATGTTTATTAATATACCAAAACCTAACAATATATTTCAACACTTAAAATTACAGTAGCTTAGGACTAGCAGAAGTTATTCCATAATCAATTGTATGCAAATATAAGGTCAGGCTAGCGAATTCAGTTATTTTTATTAACGCTGTATTTACACACGCAACTTGCAAATTTTGTATACGTATTATCAATGAAAAACAATTCGAAATACTCGAATCTCTTGCCACTCGCATTTCTGTTTACATTTGCTATTGTAATTTCATTTTTAAAATGTCGTCGAAGCGTATACTTTAAACAATTTGTTTACTTCCCGAATTTTGCCTTCATTTTGAATTTGTCTTCTATTTACAAAATAGAGTTACCGAGTTCATCACAAGAACATATATTTGGGGAAACGATGAAAATTTATTTTTATAAATATTATTCTAATAATCTAATGCTTTATAATGAAACTGTTCTTTTTTTTTGGATATTTCAAGAAATAAATCTTAATAAAACATATGAGAAGCTAATATTTGTAATTCTATTTTGCTATAATCCAGTTAATTTGCATTAAGTTCTTGGCAGGGTAACATTGTTTATCATCTTGACATTCAGTGGCATGCAAATTTTCACTCGCATGCAAATTTTGCTGCCACTGGAGCTGTCATTGCGAAAAATGTGGGTGTGTTAGTGAAAATTTGTGAATGTATTGAGTTTTTCGATCTGGCAGTGGCATGTGTAAACTCTAAGTAAATATTATTTTTTCAAGTAACCGATTTGATATCACAAAAAAAAAAAGATTGAACTCGTTGAATTGAATTCGGTTGAACAGAACAGAGACCTATTCATTTTGAATTAAAAATAATTTAATTTTGCAAAGTCACGTGGTTCATGTGTGAACAGCTAAGTAAAAGTAAGTAATAGTTACATATGTATAGGTAATACCAAATCATTTTTATTTTAAAACAAAAATTTTCAAAATATTACAAATTATTGAGAACAAAAATTCTCACTAATTTATTGGAAACTAAAGTTGAGTGTTTGAGAGTATCTTTCAGAGATTTCAACTCTACTGATGATTAGGGTAACTCCTATGAAATGTTGGCATATAGACAGCTAGTAAATATAAAAAACAACTAGTAAACATAAAATTTTAACAAGTCGATATTTAAAACGGAGTTGAAATTGGCTTTATTTGTTCCGATTTTTAAAACATTGTGATTTTAAAAATGTTTAAGAAAACTTTAAGATTTTAGAAGTTTATTTAGCAAAATTTAAAATAAGGAACTAACACTACTTAAATTATTATATCCGGCCAATTTGAAAAAAATATTATTTTCAACTGAAAAGTTTTTTAAACAGTTTCATTTTGCAATATACTCTGAAAATAAACAAGATAGTTTGCTCTCAAATAGATCTATGTAATGAAAAGCCATAATAAAAGAGAGTATAGATTTTGAGGAAGTGAATTTTGAAAACAATAAAAATATACAAATTTTGTTCAAAAATCATTAAACTTCTTAAAGTGATTGTTGCTTAATGGACAAATTCTTTGCAAATACATAAACGTTTTGAATTGGAGTGGCAAAATCGGTTGAGACAATTCTCCTTGGGCTATTCTAGTCATAATAATTTCTGCAATAAGGGTACTCATTAAGACTAATATAAAGCCTATTGTGGAAATGTAGCTATAGCAGCTCCAAAGATATGAAAAATACTGCAGTGTACAAAATAAATTATTCATTGTCTGCATACAGATATTTAACAACCTCACCATCGATATCTGATAATATTTATCCAGTTATCTTCCCCACAATTTTATTAGCCAGTACTAAAATTGTTCTTTCCTTCATTCATTCCTTGTTGCTCACAATATTTTTAATGTCGGGATAAACGTTACTTTTAAACCTTTCTGAGTTCTGGATATTACAGAATATATGGTTGTGCATCACATTGCCGTTGCACTCTCATGTCTCTGGTGAGAGAATTGTTTACATGCATCTACAGCGCAGACGCTTGGAGGCATGCATTGTTTATCTTGGATCAATACTCAGGGGATGAGAAGTGCAGTGCATTGTACAGATTGGCAAGTTTACTGATGATTAGGGTAGCTCCAATGGAATTTCGACATATAGACAGCTAGGAAACATAGAAAACAAATATGTTTGGATTTTTTGATTATTCGTAGTTAATTAAGTAAATAAACTGAATTGTTTGAATTTTTAAAAAAGAAAAAATTCTAATAATATTATTCACACCAAAAAAAAAAACCAAGCTGCATATATTGTTTCCCCCTTCCCCTTAAGGGAATAAAGGAGCTCTTAAAAGTACCCAGATTTCAATTGAGAGTTACAGTGGCAGTCATCTCTGGACCATCAACATGCCAGTAGCCTAGGCTTACCCTAGAACGACTTCTGTAGAAGTTGCCAAGACGAGGAGGAGACGATCTTTCACATCCTTGGAACATGCCTGGTATTGGAGCATCACAGACTAAGCTATCAATGGCCTATCATGTCTGGCATCGGTTCAGGCCGCGCTATCCTCATTCATAAGGAGTAGCGGATGGCTAGTACAAGAGCATGTAACATCACATTGAACAATTTGCCAACTTTTCCCCTTTTTCCTTTCTTAACTATATACCTATAACACTATAACCCTTTTCACATATATCTAGTTATCCTTCATACAAGAAAATACAAAAGGACCAAGCTGAGGACCCAGACAAAGGACCAAAATAGGACAAGACGTACTGAAAACCCAGCGACCTGCCTACATAACCTATTTCGGGTTGGCTTCAGAAAAATAGACTGTTGAAATCGGAGTTGGCAGCGAAGTTATCTGCATAACCATACATGTCAATACTTAGATATAACATTAAAACTGCAAATTTTAGCAGATTATATAAATTTGTTTATGATACCTAATTTTGTTTTCATTCCATTTCTTTTTTTATTATGCTTACTTAATATCATTTACTTTTGAATTTAACCACGTAAAGTGAAGAAAAGTTCTATGTTACAGTCTTATTACGTTACAAAGACAGGTGCTAAATTTCTTATTCATGGCATGTATGTATGTATAATTTTCATTACTGTGTCTTTTGAAAATAAAATTAAGACAAGCAAAAGTCGTTTGCCAACATCACTTAAAATAGCTTTTCCATTTAACTCAGAGTAAATGAACATACGAATTAATAAGTTCGACTTTGATTCACTTGAATACTCTAATTAACAATTAATGACAAGAAATTTGTCTCTTGTAAACAAAACAGGAGGATTTTTCAGCGCGTATTTAAATATTAAACAAGAAATAAAATGTTATAGTCTTATTACAAATTATCGAACCGAACACCCTAGAGTGGTTATTAAGACATTGAACAACAAAAATAATAGTTGCTAAATTCAGATTGTGACAGGAGTCAATATCGTTAACTTACAAGTAAGCAAATCTTAAATATCTTCCAGTTCTTTTATACAATGTTCCTTATTATGTTCGAGAGATTCCACTGCACACAATGTTATATCAAAACTATATACATAACGTATACCAACAAAACAATTAAGATAAACAAATATAAGTTTTAATTTTGATATAACGAATCTGAAAAGGACTATAGTTTGTTTTATCCAAATTATGTTTTAGGTTTAAATACAAAATGTAAGGAAGCAAATAAAATATGCATTAGTTTTTCATGACAAGGAAAGACAGCGTACACATTTGACTTGAACCTTCCAATTTTATATGTGACAGGAAACACGTCTGTTGGAAACTTGTTCCACAAACTAACCGATTTGCCTCTGTGTTGTGTTTTGTGATTCACTGGGCTATCGACCACAATTGGATGAGTCCTGGACGATGACTGCGTGTTACGTAAATATATGTGGATTTCGGGAACAAGATCCCTAATCTTGCCAGAGCAAAATCCGTTGTAGTGTAGATAAAACAGAGAAACGCACCCCTCATTGCGGCGATGCTCAAGTGAGTCAATAGACTCACGGTCCAATTAGTATTGATCTAACTCTTGCCAAAATCCTAACCCTAGCTACTCTTTTGCAGATTATAGCATTATTTGCCATTCGTATGCACGCTGTCATAGGCCCAGCCTCTCCGAAATCGGTGCCAAAGAACAAAATATGTATCACTTACAGAGTAATGATGTTCTTTTAATCTCCCGGTGGTCAACTTCAACGGCCGTGAGATTAATAATTTTTAAGGTCTAGAGAATAGTGCGGAACTATGGTTCCAACAAGATTGAGGCGCAGCTAGGTCAACTACGACTCTCCTATGCGAAATTTTTTGTGATCGAATAGTATACCACCTTCATTTTTAAAATGTAGTATACGGCAAAATCTGAGAAGAAGTGAGATTGCAGATACCTAAAGATATGGCTTTTAGGTTTAACAGACTGCCAGCCATTGAAAAGCCAGCCCACTTGGGTCCAATTTGGTCCTATTATGTTGCAAAGATAATGTAAGATTAAAGCAAATAATTGCCACAATTTAATAGATATTTTCAAAACTCAATCTAAATTTTGTATAGGGTGTTTTTTTAAGCTAGATAGAACTTTAAATTGTAAAAAGTAACACAAAAAATTAAATTTTGATGAAACATTTTTTTTATTTGTTTCAGTATGCTCTGACAAATCATCATGAATAGACTCACGCTGGAACAACGCTATGAAATTATCCAAATTTACTTTGAAAATTAGTCGTCGATTCGCGCGTTGTTTTATCGCAAAATTGTGTTCAGCGATGAGGCGCATTTTTGGCTTAACGGGTTTGTTAATAAGCAAAATTGCCGCATATGGAGTGAGACCAATCCATAAGAGACCCTACAGACTCCATTACATCCAGAAAAATGCACTGTTTGGTGCGGTTTTCATGCTGGTGGCATCATCGGACCTTATTTCTTCAAAAATGAGGCCGGAGCTCGCGTTACGGTCAATGGAGATCGTTACCGCACCATGATCAATGATTTTTTGTTTGAAAATATGGATGACATTGATCCGGAGGAGATGTGGTTTCAACAGGATGGCGCTACGTGCCATACGGCGAACGCAACCATCGACTTACTGAAATCAAAATTTGGCGATAAGTTGATTTCGAGAAATGGACCTGTCAATTGGCCTCCAAGGTCGTGCGATTTGACACCTCTCGATTATTTCCTGTGGGGCTACGTGAAGTCACTGGTTTATGCTGATAAACCAGCAACAATTGACGCCTTGGAGGCCAGCATTGTTCGTGTTGTTCGTGACATACGGCCAGCAGTGCTCGAAAAAGTGGCCCAAAATTGGACGTCCAGAATGCGCTTCGTCAAGAACAGCCGCGGTGCCCATATGCCCGAAATCATTTTCAAATGTTAATGTCACGTATTGATCTTTCGAATAAAAAAAAATTTTGATTACAATTTAATTTTTTGTGTTATTTTTTACAATTTCAAGTTCTATCGGGCTTAAAAAAACACCCTATATATAAAAATATTTAAAGTTTTAATAAATTCCAACATTAATTAAAATCAGAGATAATAAAATTATTCATTACAGACAGCGTATTCAACTCGATGCGTTTCCACCATTTTTGGAGCTTTTTAAAATCTTTTGTGCGAAAAATTCTTTAGTCGGCGCGCAGTGTATCGCTCCTTTATTGCAACATAGTCATATCTCAAAAAATTAGCTTATCGAGTTAACAGTGCAGAATTGTTAACAGAACTACCTTTTGTATTGTGCCAAAAATTTATTCAAATTACTTTTAAACTGGTTCGTTAAGGAGATATTTTCTAAAAAAATTTTCTAAGACTTGTATGGAAGCTAAAAATTTGAAATGCGTTTTTCTCGAAACAAGCTTTTTTGAATTATGACTATGTTGCAATAAAGGAGAGATGTGTTTTTTTAAATTTTCCTTGGACTTTTTACATTTCGATGGCAACAAATCGTATTCAACACAACTTTTTGTTTTAATGTAAGAAAAAAGTTTATTTAAGTATCCAAAATTTGTATATTTTATTTCGCAGAGCACAATCAGAAGACGGAGAAATAATGTCGAAAACACATCATATAATATGCACACAGTAACATAATCTCGTATATTATACATATTATCTAGAAAACAAAAAAATATTTCAATTTATAAATTTAGCTGTATTTAGATAGTGTTTTGCTATTAAATTATTATGCCAAATTTGCAAATACCTCAATAAAAGCACACACTGAATTGTGATGATCGTATTAATGATAACGCAAATTAGTTATTACTTTGTAATTGATATATTACCAAACTATTAATTAATTTTATTTGCTACGATTCAGGCAAAGTTTTGTATATTTGAATAATTCACTTTTCGCTTACGAAAATACAAATTAAATTCACATTGTGTTTGCTAGCATTTAAATTAAACAGGTGTGATGGTATGTAGTGTAATTCTGTAACATAACGATGCAATAATCGTAACTTCTTTGAACACATTTCATCGCTTACATAACGGACGAATGGTCCTGCAATATAATTTTAACGATGGTAAACAGTTGAACGGTTGCTCAGAGACAGTAAACATTGAACAAATAACAATCTGGGCAATTAACAAAATGCATACGTGATTCAATATGAGATTTTTTTAACCTTTTAATTATTTATTGAATATTCAAAATGAACTAACCTAGTGTCTACAACTGCGATTAGCTCTGACATAATATCTGAGAAAACGTCGGCAGAATGAGAGAGCGAATTTCTTTATGTTCACTTTAATATCTAACAAGGAGTACACATATTTTTGTTAATCTTATAAGAATTTGTAAATCATTGAAAGCCGTGTAGAAAACATATGAATTTTGTGCATGTGCACATTTTGTTCATAGTAAACCACTTATAGTATATATTTAATGCGCAAAAAAAAAAATATTTTCCATTTAAAATGGTTTTTTAAAAGATATTTTGCAAAACTAATAATCGGTAAAATTGCAATGGCGTCTTTTTGTAAACAAACACACACACAATCACTTTTTTGACAGCTCTAATTATAAGATCGTTGCCATGAGATTTCTCATAAGAACGCTCTCATAAAAATTATTATAAGACTGCGATAACTGCGATTGAATTTGACGTTCTCATCTCAGATATTATCGCAGGTGTGGACACTTAGTAACAATAAGTATTCAAATCTTAACACTAAACATAAAAAAATAAAAAAGGATGTAGGTTTTACTTAAGTCTGAACAACGCTAGACGAAAATATTAATTTTACTTTATCGATAAAATCATCTATTTAATGTTCTGAAGAACGCAAAGCCATCCCTTCTTCTCAACCGAGTATGTTGTGTGCAAGACGATTTAGGTGAGTTCCAGTTTACTTATATACATTGTGGCATACTTTTGAAAATTCGTCTTTTACCAGCGGAACACTTATTTGCTTCTTAATTCGTCAATTTTTTCAAAGAATTTGGTTTCGTCGTCTTTGTTGAAGTTTTTCAATGTTTCACGTTGAGGCGAGGCCCCATGCTTGAATTCCATAGCACTATATAGGCGTTAGAATTGCGTTGTATAACAAAAGTTTTCCAACATCAAGGTAGAATTTCTGCCCATAAACCAATTTAGTTCCGCTGCTTTTAGTTTCAACTGAGTGACTTTTGCATCAATATAGACCTCCACGTTAGCCTACGGTCGAGGTGAATACTTGACTTCATTACTCTGCGGAATAGGTGAGTTGTTAATTTGGATAGGCGAACATGTTCGTTTACACAGTATGAATGTAACATGAGTACATTTTTGTTCATTAATTTTGGCTTTCTAAAGTTTTAGCAATTTCTCTAATATTAAAATATATTCGTGTAAATTTCGTGAAGCTTATTGATGGTTTTCTTGAACGCTCAAGAATGCTGTTTCGTCTCCAAAAGTTGAAGTGTGGATTCCGGATACCGTTGGTATGTCAGAGGCGTAAATCCAATATAAAGCAGACCCCATTATGCTACCTTCGGGAACTCGTGGCTCGATTGGCCGAGTTCGGCTTATAAAATCGACTTCCCTGATAATAAATTTCCACCCAAACAAGTAGGTTTCCAGAAGCTTGTGAGTGCTTTCAGGCAAGTTTAACTTTATTTTGTGCATCAAACCATCGTGCCATAATTTATGAAATTTTTCGAATAAAAATAAATAAATACTAAATTAAGATGTAATGATCTTCAAGCTTGAGGTCTTTTTTATTATAATTTTTTTTTTTAAATTGTTTATTTAATTCAATATATCGTCTTCCTTCGGAAGACTTCTTCAGGAAAATTTTTTTGATTTTTTGTTTATAAATTATTTGAAAGGAAATGAAAATAATATTAACATACATACATAAATACATTCTACATAAAGTGTCACAAAAAATTAAAATACACAAAAAACATTTTTAACATAATGTTATTAACATAATAAGCCGATCAACCAATTCATGCCATTCCTTCTGCAACTCGACCGTCGTGCTCGCTGGGCTATAAATATGATAAAAGGTCACGAAAGACTCGATTCCAATGCATGTTTTGCAAGAATCCGGTATGTCTACAGCATTCACGAGCTAAATACGCGTGCCTTGGGTGCCTTATTTCATTAATGCAAAATAAAGTATGATATATTGCTACCCAAAATATATAAGCATATTCTTTTATTTTTATTTCATATTTTTCCCACCATTAAACACATTTAAATTATGCTTTTAATACAAATGCCAATATATTAACATATAAATTCCATGTAGGTCTGCACAGACCTAGTTGTACCAGTTACCGGCAAAAAGTCCTTGAACCTCCCGGGGTTAAAAAAAACGTAATATAAAAAATATGTCGCCTGAGCTTTAGTTGCTGTTATAGTTTTTGGAATAATTATAAAAATATTTCCTGGCCTTTTTTATTACTTCATTCTTTTCATTACGTTTAATTCACAAATTTATACATATATTCATATTCTTGTACTTATGTAAATATGCTTTGATTAAAAACAATTTAAACTTGCGCAGAAGATAAAAGTATTTGAAGAAATACGTGATTAAAATACGAGTACATATACACGTACATACTCGTATATGCTTTTATATGATAAGCAGCCAAGAGATTTAATCAATAAGAAGGTTGTCTTAATTGATATTATAAACAAGTTGAAAAACATAAAAGTAATTTAGAAAGATTTTCATTCATTTAATATGTTTAAAATTTAAACTCCAAACAACATTGAAACCTGTACTCTCTCCCTCATTTCTAGTTTTTCTCCTTTGTTGGTGATTATGGAATTTTTATTATATGATGCAATTACTTTAACATGAGACAATTTCATAAAATTGCTAAAAAAAAAGCTATAAACTACCATATGCCTAATACACTGATGAATAATTGCAACATGCTGCCTATTTGTTCTTTCTGTGTGGCATGCAACACAAGGAACAGCATGATTTTGGGATAAATGTGATCGTACGAAATGGATGGACAAGTGCCACAGTTGTCATTGCATTTGATATTTCATTTTGATGATTGCAAACATATCAAACGGACATACAGGCTTGTTTAATATGATCTTTTTCTAAATTAATTGACAGAAATTAAAATCATTTCATCCGGACACACATACATTGTTACATACGTTGTTACATAGTGGTACGTATATATATTATTACATATTGTTACATAGTGGTTCAGACACGTACGAATTACGACCAAGTTATCGAATTTATTGTTGATATAAAATTTGTTTTCAACTTTTGTGTGTTTGTTTTTCTGGTTGAATTATGCTTTATTGACACCGAAGTCAACTATTAGTAGACATTATACGATATAGCTGCAACAAATTATGAAACTTGAATTAACAAAAATTTCTTAGGTACGTACATATGTGCGTATTTATGAGCATTTAAACTTTAAACAAAAGCAATATTACAATCAAGGCACACAAATGTTTGAAATTTCACCTACTTGTGGTTGTTCGTGAATTTTTCAATGTTTCTCATACATCATATGTTATTTCTACATGTAAACATATAGTTAATGTCAAAAAATGAAAGTCATAATGAGACTAAAAGACTGGGCACATAGAATCCGTCGTACGTTATATAGGGTGTTTTTTTAAGCCCGATAGAACTTGAAATTGTAAAAAATAACACAAAAAATTATATTGTAATCAAAATTTTTTTTTATTCGAAAGATCAATACGTGACATTAACATTTGAAAATGATTTCGGGCATATGGGCACCGCGGCTGTTCTTGACGAAGCGCATTCTGGACGTCCAATTTTGGGCCACTTTTTCGAGCACTGCTGGCCGTATGTCACGAACAACACGAACAATGCTGGCCTCCAAGGCGTCAATTGTTGCTGGTTTATCAGCATAAACCAGTGACGTCACATAGCCCCACAGGAAATAATCGAGAGGTGTCAAATCGCACGACCTTGGAGGCCAATTGACAGGTCCATTTCTCGAAATCAACTTATCGCCAAATTTTGATTTCAGTAAGTCGATGGTTGCGTTCGCCGTATGGCACGTAGCGCCATCCTGTTGAAACCACATCTCCTCCGGATCAATGTCATCCATATTTTCAAACAAAAAATCATTGATCATGGTGCGGTAACGATCTCCATTGACCGTAACGCGAGCTCCGGCCTCATTTTTGAAGAAATAAGGTCCGATGATGCCACCAGCATGAAAACCGCACCAAACAGTGCATTTTTCTGGATGTAATGGAGTCTGTAGGGTCTCTTGTGGATTGGTCTCACTCCATATGCGGCAATTTTGCTTATTAACAAACCCGTTAAGCCAAAAATGCGCCTCATCGCTGAACACAATTTTGCGATAAAACAACGAGTCAGTTGCCAACTGCTCTAGAGCCCAATCGGCGAAAGAACGACGCATACAATGGTCTCGTGGCTTCAATTCAATGATTTGTCAGAGTATATTGAAACAAATAAAAAAAATGTTTCATCAAAATTTAATTTTTTGTGTTACTTTTTACAATTTAAAGTTCTATCTAGCTCAAAAAAACACCCTATACTTTGCCTTTTTCAACTGCCAACTAAGTTGAAATACATGTAGGCTTATGAGCTTTTTCACATTCGGTATTTCTCCGCCAACGCAAAGTGTTAAAGTTGAACAACTTTCAACTTTTAACGTACGTTGCGAGCTTTGACAACTATCTGGTAATATTTTTTTGTATATTTTAATATAATTTTTCGTTCAAAAATTAAATAAATTAAAAAAAAAATCTGTTAGATTTTTTGTGCTGTGTCTGAAATATAAATTCAAACATTTTAATCAAACTAAAGTAAAAGGCAGTAGGTTTTATATCCGTTATCAAAGTACTAATTGTGTTAACTTCATACTTTGTACAAGTGATGTCAGTTGATAAAGGAGACGGACAAAGTACGACGAATTGTATGTGCCCCGACCGTAACATATTTGTTACATTTTTTATCGAAAAAAAAACGCATAAATATACAGGGCAATACTACAAGTTGTAACTTAGGCAAATAAGAAATCCATTGCGTATGTATGCATATTTACTGTAAATTTTAACACACAACCATGAAGAAAAGCTTCCATGTACGCGAAAGCATAAATATTTTTTTGTTCTGATAAGTTAAGTGTGTTACTCGGAGTAAAACAAAACAGGAGCATATCACTCCTTTATTGCAACATAGTCATATCTCAAAAAATGAGCTTATCGAGTTAACAGTGCAGAATTGTTAACAGTACTACCTATTATATTGTGGTAAAAATTTATTCAAATTACTTTTATATTGTTTCCTTTAGGAAATATTTTCTGAAACAAATTTCTACGACTTGTATAGAAACTAAAAATTTGAAATGCATTTTTGTCGAAGCGAACTTTTTTTAGTTATGACTATGTTGCAATAAAGGAGCGATATAATAAAATGTTCTTAAAATAAGTATACAGTTCTTGAACCGAATAAAAACCAAAACGAAGGCACAAACACACATATGAATGAATTGCTGAGAGATAGATTCTCTAAGAAAAAAATCTATTCTTGTTTTACTTGTGAAATATTATTTGAGCATTGTTCCTTTTGATTTCTGATTTTGTTTTTTTTTATCTTCGACCAGTACTCTGAGGATGACCCCTACATATGCAGGCATTGTACTGGAACTAGGAAAATAGGTTATAACAGGATGAAAGGGGCGGTAGTGTCTTTGGAAGTTTAACTTGAACAATAACAATTATATTGCAGCAAATTAATTACAACTGATCAGTGCCCAGTGCCTTCGACAGTGCTTCGACACTAACAAAATTTAGTCCAACACTGCAAGGTAATGAAGTACATTTAAAAGAAGTTAATAATGAACATATAAAGAAAATACGGAAAACGGTGAAAAAAGAAACCCTTGTACACACGTTCAGAACGGGGATCAGCATGGCCCCCGTGTAGTTCTGCTTGCGGTTCGACCCGGGCTGATCATGGTTGAGGGGCCTACCTTGGCTGAAACCTTCTGGCTGTGGTTGGAACCTAAAACGCAGGAAGGGAGTGTTAGTATCCTTGATAATTGTTTGGTGTGTGGCTTTTTTTGGGGGCTAACAATCTCCCGAGGATCTGCTGCCTATACAGTAGATACCTGTATTGTAAGGAACCGGTGGTGATGGTTGACGGGTGAGTTGGTTTAAGGGCTGATGCTCTTAGTGGGCTTCGGCCTACCAACTCATTAAGCCTTGTCCTCCATTGATTGCTGGGAAATTGCATACAGGAGGGATTACATGGCCCGAACTCCTCAACAAGAAGTTGTTCATGTCGTCGAACAAGACACAAATCAATCAAAATAATGACAAAACTAAATGAATTGAACTTCGAGTTGCTACCACATTCACCGTATTCGCCAGGTTTGGCTCCCAGCGTCTACTGTCTGTTCGGAGACCTGAATACTCACCGGTACGAAATTTCGCACGAATGAATAAGTTATCGCTAAAACTAAGGCCTATTTTGAGGCAAAAGATAAATCGTTCTACAGAAGTGCTATTGAAATGTTAGAGCGGCGCTGGAATGATGCGTTGCTCTTGATGGAGATTACGTTGATGAATAAAGCTAACTTTGAACCAAACAAATTGTGCTTTCCTTGCTAGGCCCGGGACTTTTTAGCTCTATTACGAGTGCATATGTTCAACATAAAGTTATAATAGCTTGGTGCTAAGTATCAAAAAAGTACATATTTTTGTTCCCCTTTTTTAAGCTCCGTCATGGAAAAAAATGATAGTGTTACTGCGAAAACCATTCACAAAATTTAATTTAAGTCATAACGCGCATACATATGGAACTAATTTAAAATTTTATACCAACGTAGAAAAATTCTAACGTATTTAAATTTTTGTCGTCACTAACGCAATGAAAAAAGCTTAATATGACAACGAACCTTGATATGTGACATTCAGGCATTGTTATTTTTAAAATCAGTAAAGAAGCACATTTTTATTTATTTACTTTTTAAGTTTCAAGCAAAAATTATAATTTGTACTAAATATATCGTCACTTAGAGTGTCGTCCATGGTTGGTTGATCAACAGTGCACAACGTTGACCTTTTTCTTACTTTCCTGACAATGTATGCTATTTTCTATACAAACGGCATTTTCTAACTTCACAAAAGAAAACAAAAAATTATATTTGGGCGTTGCGATTCATCATCTTCAAATTCCGCATTTATCTCTCAGAAAAAAGTTCAATTGCCAGCCTTTGCTTTGTGTTTCAATATTGTAGTGTTAGGCTTTCTTGAAATTCGCCAAAAGTAGTTTCACTAGTCCAAGAAATTTTTGCTAAAAGTGGCTAGTGTTTCATATTACCTTTTGTCTTCTAACACAATTGTGTGTCTAACTAAGCGGCATTTTTGGCACATTTTTATAAAATTTTTTTTTCCTTGCTGTTTAACAAACATCTACATGAATCTCACCATTGTTAATTGCTTATTGGAACACGCTTAAATTGTCGTGACCAATACCTCTTCCATTGTATACAATGCAGATGTATTACAAGCCAAAAGAAAAAAAAAACTGCGCCGCGGAAAAAAGGGAAATTTCCTTTTTTCGTGATATGTAAACAACTAACATAGTATCAAATTTAGGTATAACGAAAAGAAAAGACTAACATTTTCAGCCAGTTTTAGCTTGAACATGCTCTTGCGATTTTCAATTTTTTCAAACATCATTTCAATCTACATAATCAGCATATCAGTGCATTTCAAAGCGGCTTTCTAGCATTAATCAGATGCTTAAGATTTTATGTTAGTTTTTTTTTCTGTTTTGTTTGTATTATAGTTTGAAAAATTATGATTTGCTTAACAAGCGACTATGTTGTCTTTGGTTATACGTACTTACAATTCAATTAAAATATGATAAACACATTAGGGGAAATCAATGCCGCTAGAAAAATAAGGAGGAAAGTAAGAATTCTGGCAAAACAAAGTATTCTAAAACAAGTATTCTCATATGCAAACATTTTAAATCTCTCGATTTGTTAACCGTTAAGTTAACCGTTAACCCATCTACTCGTATGTATGTGATCTCCGTTAATAGATTAAGTTTGTGACTTTTTGAATAAAGTAGAGGTTTTTATATAAAAGAGTTTACTTTTTAAAGAGAGTGGTTATTTTTTCCGTGTGTTAAACCGGTGGTTTTGTGCTCTGAAAATGAAATGTAATTTTGCACTCTTTTATAAAATGTTATTGAATGTATTACAGATATATTGTACAAAAACTTGTATCTTATATTGTATCACAAAGTTATGTTGAAACTGATATTGTGCCACCGACAACACTGCTGTACACTTAGTCCAACGTTTCTCCAATATGTTACTCCTTCCAAAAAAAAAAAAGGTTTATCGAGTAACTCAAAATAGGCATTTGTTTATGGGATGATTTCGTCGTTGGAGTCAAATTTCTTTCCTCCGAGCCATTTCTTCAAAACTGGGAATAAAAAATTGTCACTCTCCTTGCACCTTTGGATTGTTCTGGTAGAGCTACAAAACTCTTATAATCGACCTATTCGATAGTTTATTTTATGTGTATGTTAAAACTAACAAAATACATAAAAAAAATATTACTGTCAACCAAATCACGCATCATTTCAAAATTTATTTTAGAACTCTTGTACAAATATGCCATTATAACGTTTTGTGTTCCATCCTGTGAACCCACACGTTTTTTACCATAGTCTATTTTTTATATGTGTATTATTAATACCTTTTCAAAGTAAGTTGTTTTTATTAAAGGTAGGAACCGTGAAAAACCGTGAACCCCATGTTTAGAGTTGAACTAGAGCCGTGAAAGGTGAAATTCATTCAGTTTATAACCTTCGATTTTTTTTTGCATCGTAAGGTTACCATTGAGGAGCCTTATAAGCGTTTAGGACCCGTTCAATGCCTAAACTGCCAGGAATTTGGCCATACTAAGGCCTATTGTAAGCTGCCCGCAGTTTACGTTGTGTGTGGGGAACTTCACGGTACATCAAAGTGCAAAAAACAGTAATTGTGGAGGTAACCATACTGCAAACTACAGGGGTTGCCCTGTCTATACTCACTTCAAGAGGTCAATGACAAATAGGCCATCAATTTTAAATATTCCACCCCAGCAGTCAAACACAATGTCTAAAAACAATTTTCCCCAGGTAGGCCAGTCAACCAGCCATATAATAATGCAAAATCCCAAACAAGTTTTTTATGCTAATGTGGTTAAATCCGATTTACAAAATTTGAATCAGGACCGCAAGTCACAAAATTCCGATCCAAATTTTAGCAATCTTGGAGGCAATTCTGCAGACTCTTGTTCAATCTGTAAATACGTTTACCGTTTCTATGACAACCATGATGCAAATGATTTGTTTTAAAATATGTTTCTGGAACGCAAACGGCATCCGCCAACACAAAAATGAACTTGAGCTCTTTTTTATGGAAAGAAATTGATACAATGTTGATTGCTTAAACAACTCATTTACAAGCAACAGTTATTTCAAAATTAATGGCTACATACTATATAACACTTAAGATCCCCGTGGACGATCTTGTGGAGGCTCAACAATTCTAATAAAAAGCTGAATTAAGCATTATTTTCTGAATGAGACACGTGAGGAGTATCTCCAGGCAACAAATATGTATATGCATTAAACATTTCTATGAACAAATTGTTATTTTCTCAATTTATTCTCCGCCCCAATTTTCAGTAAATGAAAATCAATATTCACATTTTTTTATATCACTGGGCTCTCGTTTTTTAGCAGCTGACGACTATAATGCTAAACACACCTTTTGGGGATCACGTTTAATTTCCCGGAAAGGCCATGCCCTTTTTGACACTATATACGAAATGGGCTTAAATGCGATTTCAAGCGGACACCTCATTTATTAGCCGTCAGACCGACGAAAGAACCCAGATGTTATAGATTTTGGAGCTGCAACAAATTTTCTTTTGGAGTGGATGTAAATGGAGTCTTCATTAGATTTGTCAGCCGCTATAATCTCTGTTTCGTTTCCCCAAGAGGTTGGCTAAAATTCAAAAAATATTTGAGTACGCATTGTGCACATAATATTGCCTTGAGAACGTCTGAGGATGTGTCAATTAATAATTTTTCTGGAAACCTCAAACTGGACGTACATCATGCTACCACTAGTCATATAAGATCCAGAAATGAAAATAATACAACTTATTCGTCTGAAATTGAGCAACTTCTGTCCCAGATATCCCCAGCACAAAAATAGGCTACGTCAATGCATAACTCAGTTAAATCTGCCAGAGAGTGGAAAGCAACAAAATGTCTGAAAATACCCGTAAGAGGTAAGCCACCTTTGCGATTTTCAACTGGGGACTGGGCAAGAACCGATTCTGAAAAAAGGCTGCTGTATGTTAATCATTTGCGTAACGGGTTTACTACAAATGATTCAGTGAATAATACGGCGGATTTACCACCATACGCTGTTAGACTGCCTGTGTTTTCGAGACTTAATTTTCAGCACCTACTTATATGGGCGTACATTTGTTATCAGAGAAGGCGATTTTTTAAGCCCAACTCAGCCAATCGAGCCAAGAGTTCGCCAAGGTAGCATTCTGGTACTTTATATTTTATTTACGATACAGTGTCTATGAAAGCCATCAATTAGCTTCACGAAATTTGCAGGAATATATATCAGTATTAGAGAAATGGCTAAAACTTTGGAAAATCAAAATTAATGAATCAAAATGTACTCATGTCACATTTACACTGTGTAAACAAACATGTGCGCCTATCTAAATTAACAATTCATATTCCGCAGCACAATGAAGTTAAGTACCTTGGTATACACCTCGACCGTAGGCTAACGTGGAAGTCACTCAGTTGAAACTATAAGCAGCGCAGAAACTAAAAGCAGGGAATAAATTCTACCTTGAATTTGGATTGTAAACTTTTGTTATAGAACGCAATCCTAAAGCCAATATGGTGCTACGGAATTCAATTATGGGGCGCCTCCTCAATGTTACATGGAAAAAATTCAAAGGCGACAAAACCAAATTTTTCGAACGATTACTGCAACTCCATGGTACGTAAAAAATTCACGAATTCATCATGATTTGTGTGTTCCGCTGGTGAAAGAGAAATTTTTTAAGTATGCGACAAAGTATGTCAGTAAACTGGAACTTCACATAAAGCCTCTTTGCACGCAACATACTTAATTTTGCCGGCCACACTCAGTTGAGAAGAACGGATACCTTTGCCTCCATCACAGCGTTTAATAGGTGATTTTACCAATATATTTCCTGCATAATAAACCTTTTTTCCTAGCATTAGCCAGACTTAAGTAAAAAGCATATTTTTTATGTTTAGGTTTAAGATCTGAATAATTATTGCTAGTTCATTTTGAAGATTCAATAAAAATTAAATACTTAAAAAAAGGGCGCAGTGTGGGAGGTGCAGGACTATTTTTTGTTAGTCTGAATAGTGTTGAAGATATCTAGACTTAGCACTGATCAGTTTAAACTAATTTAAATACTACTACCTGCTTTTTACTCTTCATAATCTAATTTAGTAGTTCGAGTACAATGCACTGTATATGTAGAAGCTATCCCCTAAGTGAGGATCAAGTAATTTCAAGAACTCAAGAAAACCCTCTTTTCACCACTATGCTGGTTGTACGTCGGCGGCACTTGTCGCCATTAGAGCATTGTCAAAAGTTTTGTAAGAGTGAGTCAGACATTTTGAAACAACTAGGATAATCCCGTTTCAGATAATCGAATAGATTTGACGTGTTGGCGCTTGTTTTATAAACGTCATTTAGTGTAGTTTTTTCTTTTGTTCCTTCGAAAAAAACTTCAAACTTTCGAAAACCCTTTACGCGTTTTTTTTTTTGCTCTAATATCAGCTTCGTAGGTGTTTTCAATATTTTTATCGCGACCGTCTAATACGCATTCTACGGAACTGCATGCTCTCGTAGAAATTATTCTTGCACATGAATGCAATTCACTTTACTTAAACGTAAATTAGATTGTCAAAGCCGTAAAATTTCAGTAGCAATAAACAGATTGTGTTAATTTATTATGTATTCTTTTAGTAATGGACAATATATGTATAATGTTAATAAAATTTAAAATATTTAACTTATTTTTCAATTTAAATTACAAAAATATACCAGCATATATGCTGCAAAGCATAACTGCCGTCTCAAGATGCCGTCGAGTATTTTTAATCATCATCGCTTTTGCTTTAAAAATTGTTTTCTATTCACTATAGCACAAAAACTTTCGATAGTGGTTTAAAAATAAAACTATCGATACTGTCGATAGTTTTGCTACCCTATATCTTGGTGGAAAAGATATTTTGCTTAGCCAAAGCCGTCGTTGTGGCTTTTAATTCCTCATTGAATTCACCCAAAAAGTTTGTATAATTTCCTTCATTGATTATTTTTCCGTACATCCCCAAAAACAGTCGCCATGACTATATTGGCTGGCAAACCCACTTTTGCCTTCTTGAGTGCCGATACACTGTTTTGACTGCTGTTTGGCGTTTGGTATGTTATGGTGGGTCTGTGTTTCGGGCAAGGTTAAGAAACCTTTAAATAACGCCAAACATTCCTGCGAAATTGTTACACGGTTGCGCCTGTGGTCGATTGTGAGCAAGCGTAGCACCCATCTTGTGTTGTAACGCTGAAAGTCGGAGGCTTCGTTTTGTAGCAACATACGTGAAGTCGTGTTCCCGTTTTTCATATATTTGTATTTATTCAGTTATTCATTTGGTTATTTCATTTATTATTATTATTAACGCAAGAAGCGTTGTTATATTTGCTTTTGAATTAATAATTAATTTAGGTTCAGCATATTCATGGGAGTTTGGTCAGTGGCTGGCCTGCAGGTAAGAAGTGCCTTGAAACCAGAGTTTTTAATTCTGTTTCAAAGCATCTTGTTTTCGAGTGATCACAGCTGCGGCGAAGTAACCAGGAGTTACTGATTCCTTACATTTTACTCTTGAGTGGTTCATCTTTGCCCGGTTTGCCCCGTCGGCAGGTTGGTATTCGAGGGAGAGTTTTGAATTCTCCTGAGAGCAGTTGCCAACGTTGGAGGGATAGTGAAGGTGTTATTAATACCTTCACCATCCGCCAGAGGATTTTTTAAATTCCACTCCAGCGCGACACCAGAGGCTGTGAATAGTTGGGGAACGTCAGCCGTAGGTGATACCACAACCCCAGGTGGACATAATCATATGAAAAGAGAAGAGAGATTTTTTTAAAATAAAAAGCCAACATTGAAGACTAATTCTTTTTCTTGGTTTCTTTATTCGTTATTGAAAGGACCCTAGACCACGCTGATCTATCTCAGCATACAGCGGAAAGTGTCGTTACAAAGTTATCAAAATTGACACCACCGAGACCTGTGAGATACATATGGCTTCCACGATATGGTTTGAGGTTTGAACTCAATATGAGAAAGTGTCGTTACAAAGTTATCAAAATTGACACCACCGAGACCTGTGAGATACATATGGCTTCCACGATATGGTTTGAGGCGATCGGCTAAAATCATATCGTAATTTTTTTCCTTTGTTTTGGATTTGAACTCAATATGAGATGAATATATATATATATAGAGAGAGAGAGAGAGAGAGAGAGAGAGAATAAATCATTTTCATGATACGCCATATCCCGAGTTTAAATCCGAAAACGGGTGCTGATGGGTAGTGTAGTGACTATAAAACAGCTAGTTGTCCCTCAGCTAAAGGTTTGATGAACTTGAATCTGCTTTTATTAAGTTTCACTTCATGTAAGTTAAATACTATATTTGGTTTTGATTTTTAAATACATTCAATTTTTTTAAATTTCAGAGACAGCAAACGCTGTACAATGCATATATGATTCAATATGGAATGAATATAGATAGTGAATAATTCAATGGCTCAGTGGTTGAGTGGTTAAGACAGCAGTTCATGATACGTCATGACCCGAGTTCAAATCCGAATGGGTGCTGATGAGTAGTGTAGCGACTACGAAACAGCCAGTTGTCCCCCAGCTAAAGATTTGATTATTATTTTTCTTGTCTTCTTCAATCAAAAATTATTGATCATAACAAATTTGTTTTGTAAAAAATCCTTCTTAAGAAAAATTTAAGAAAGAAAAACATGATGTTTAAATTCCAAAAACCTAAAATCTAATTTGAAAATGAAAATAAAAAAAAATATTTAAAGTATATAAAAATTTTGTCAGAAAAATAATTTTTTTGAATGAGTATTTTTTCTGATTTGTTTCTACATAATCTTGAAGAAGTTGATTTGGGCTTCTGTAAAAGTTCCTTAAAATTGCTTTAGACAGTATACATTCTGCTTAAAGCTACATACACATTTGTAGCATGAACGTAACATTTTGTCTAGAGAATGGCTTCCCCTAAAACATTTTGGGAAATACTTGATGGTACACTTCACTCTGACTATTCATTATGGAGAGAACCAAAAACTTTCTAAAGACCCACTAAAGGTAAGCCACCTTTGCGAATTTCAGCTCGGGACTGAGCAAGAACCGATTCCAAGAAGAGGATGGTTTATGTTAAACAGTTGAGAAATGTTGATATTACAAATGACACAGCTGAACTACCGTCATATGCTGTTAGACCACTTGTGTCTTTGACATTTAGGTTCCTAGATGTCGAAAACGTTAACAATAACACACACCCCAAGAAAGATCCAGGTATTATTCAAATTACTGGCAAAATATTTGAGCAGTTACCTCGTATAGCTAGAAGAATTCTCCTCTTTATTTTAAACGGCATGTTATTATCCTGCAGAGAGAAAGGAGTCTATGATTACTATGATACCCAAGCCAGAGAAGGAGTCGACTAAGGTAGAATCATATCGACCAATAAGTTTACTACCAACAATATCAAAACTGTTCGAAAAATTGTTAATGGCGAAGTTGACTACAATATTAAATGATGTAGGATGTATCCCCAATCATCAAACATACATCATAGTAAATGTCATAACACAGGCTTTTGAAGACAAACAGTATTGTTCAGCTCTATTCATTGGCGTTTCCCATGCTTTTGATAAAGTGTGGTATGATGGTTTAGTACATAAAATAAAGTTATACTAGCCTAAGTGTTTCCAGGCTTCTTGAAAACTATTTATGGCCGAAAATTTATTATCAGAGAAGGCGATTTTATATGCCCCACACAGCTAATCAAAGCAGTAATTTCCCAAGGTAGCATTCTAGGACCTACTTTATATTTGATCTACGCCTCAGATATGCCAACGAGATCCGGAGTCATCAACTTTTGCAGATGACACAGCACTCTGCAGCGTATATGGAAAACATCAATTAGCTTCGCGAAATTTCCAGGAGTATATTTCAATATTAGAGAAATGGTTAAAACTTTGGAAAATCGAAGTTAATGTACAATGTACGTGAGTACACTCACGTTACATTCACACTGCGTAAACAAACATGTTCTCCTATCTACATTAAGGACTCACTTGTTCCTCAGCGCAATGCAGTCAAGTATCTTGGTATTCACTTCGACCGTAGGCTAACGTCATTGCGTAGCATTGATGCGAAAGTCACTCAGTTGAATCTAAAAGCAGTGCAACTAAATTGGCTTATGGGCTGAAATTCTACATTGGAACTGGATTGCAAACTCTTGTTATACAATGAAATTCTCAAGCCATATGGTTTTCAATTACATCAAACATTGCAAAAATTTAAAGGCTACCAAACCAAATTCTTTGAACGATTACTGCAGCTCCATGATACTTAAAAAACTTACAAGGATCTGTGTGTTTCGCTGGTAAAAGACGCACTTTCTAAGTACGCGACAAGGAAACTGCAACTTAACCCAAATCCTCTTGCACGCAACATACTTAATTCTGGCTTTAAAATGGGTGATTTTACTGATATAAGTAGCCCCCGCAAAATAAAACTTTTCATCTAGCATTCGCCGTACTTGAGTAAAAAGCACATCTAGTTTTATTTTTTATGTCTAGTATTAAATTATTATTGCTAGTTAAAATTTGGAAGATTCGTTAAATAAATAAATACTTAAATGTTTACTCTAGAAGAATTAACAATTTGAGCTTAATATAAATTTCAAAAGTTGCGTTAGTAGAGTTTGTAGTTATTGTATTGTAAACTTGAACTTGCCAAAGCTACTGTTCATAATTTTTTAAAAAGTTTGGCTTTATTCAATACCAAAAAGCTCTCTCTTTTAATGTTAAATATATATGCATGTTATTTGATAAAACAAATAAAAACTACCATCCAACATGTTGTGCAGGTGTTTATATTACCATTGTCTGATGAACAAGTATTACAATAAAGCTTATGGTGATAATGCAACAAGTTTATGGTTAAGATCGCATAAGACAAACTATGTTTGACTCAGCTCAACTACATCATCATCTTTGAAAAATCGCTTACATGCAGCAGAATTTGCCTTCTCTCAGTGAAACCATAGATGCAATTTTGTTTATAGGATACGAGACAGAGAGCAATTAATTTTACAGTTAAAAATGCAACACCAAATAGTTTGCAAATTTGTAAGTAAGAATTTAAGTAAATAATAGCCAGAAAGCCATGCAACATACATACGTAAAACAATTATGAGACACAAACAACACATATCTTATATGTGTATGTCACTAAATTGGACATTTTTTCATACATGGCTAAGTATGTACATATATGCATATATACGAGTATCTATCCGCTAGCTACAGCTTACATAGTTCCGATACCAAATGGAACTTTATATTTTGTATCAGTTTTTGAAAATTATGCTGTAAAAAGATTGTTGTAATCCGCAGTCTACCCGATTTTCAAACCCTAGTTCGAAACAAATTTAAAGAGTTTATATCAAAAGTGTTCGCTAAATCTTCAAAGATAATTCGTTTTTTTTTTTGAAAGAGAACCTTATGTTGAAATTTTCTCAAAAAGCATGTCGACAATTTAAGAGACCCTTAAGAGAGCGTAACAGATTGCGAATACAATATATTTTCTAATAGCTTTCGACAAATTGACGATTTTCTGTAACAGACTCTAAATTAGCACGCAACGTAGAATATAGTTTTTATTTTATTAACGTAATATCAGACGTGCATATATCAGAAGCGGATTAATAGAAGGGGAAAAGCTTTTTCATTTTTGAGATCATCGTATTCATACTCGAATGACTCACATAAGAATTTCAGTTCATGATTTTCAGTAACAAGTAAACAACCGTCGAATACCTGCGCTCGAAATATTGTATACTTTCGTAAACATACTCATTAACCATTCAAAAAACTCTAAACAGCTTATTTCCTAGCTGTCGACATGGAAGCCTTTATTTTTCATAATTTCATATTTTTGTAGTTTACCAAAAAGTAAATATTAAACCATATATGGAAAAAATACTTACCATTTACACGTAGAAAAAAATATATGGTTGATACAACAATAGTTTAAGGGCAACATACTATTATTGAATTATATGGTTGCACTTGATAATACTATATTGTTACATTAAAATGACGTTCAGTGGATACACTATAGTATTGTAACAAATATATTCAAAGCAACAATACTATATTTTGGTTTAACAATGGTGTATTGTAATAATAAGTAACATACTCAATTATACTAACCTTTCATACTATTCTCATATATAACCATATCTCATTAACTAACCATACTTATAACTTTATTGTATTAGAAGCATATTTTTGTATACATACAGACCGCATATAATATATTTGGTAATACGTGTAAAATAAATACAATTAATAAAAAAGTAATAATAATCGGAATGCATCTCAACGGAATTAATGCAGAATATCGTCTTTGATGTTGCTATATCCATAAGCTGTAATAAAAGAGAAAATATTTGTTAAGTATTTCAATCAAAATGCCAAAAGTCATATATAATCATAATAATATGGTTGCATGTGTTGTTGGATACACAATAGATATATGTAGGAATGCTTTCATCTTAATATTAAAAAAATACTTACCTTTCTATGTTCTCAATATGTATTTTTTTAAAAATTCACGTTTTTTTATATAGCTGAACAAATATATATATTTTTAATTTTTAAACAAACACACACAACATGTTATTGTTTCCAAAAAAAATATCAAACTGGAACAAAATTATATATTAACGATTAGAAGGGAAATATTGTTAATCACGACAATAGTAAATATATTCTGTAAACTTACTATTGTAGCATATGATTTTGTGGATTATATATATGATAAAAATATATATTTTGCTATTGGGAGTGATAAAAGCTATTATTGTTTTAAAATAAAATTTCAAAATTGCTATTGTTGTATGTAACTATATCTTGAAATTTATAGATGTTAACAATAGAATTACAGAAATGCAAAGAATAACATATTTATAGAGAAACAAACTATAATTAATTTGATAATATAGAGTATTTAACAATAATGAACAATGTTATAGCAATGTTGTTGCAATCATATATCAAAGTGCCTTTTCTTTGCGTGTAGGCAACATGTAGATAAACTAAAAACAAAAAATATTAATACCAAACTTCGGGCTATTTTACAATAGCAGTAAATAATATTTTACAATAGCAATAAATAATGTGATTTTGGATACGTTGTACAATTGTATATACTTCTTCTTCAAATGAAACAACTGCAGCCAGTGCAACCAGAACGAAGGAACAATTTTGTAAAAAAAGTAATGTAAAAAATATTGTAGCAAAATTATACTTTTCGCATTCAAATAAATTTTAATTCGCATGTCATCGAAAGCAACGATCTGAGTATTCGATATCTTATGAAATATTATTCGATATGATTGCTCACACGATCACGAATACTATGATTTGAAACTAGAGCTTTGCACTACTACCAGACCTGCCATGAAATTTGATCATGAAATTTTCACTTGACTAATGAAAGCATAGTAAGAAGAAAGTAAAAAAAGAGTTTCTAAGAAGGTGCACCTCTAAATTATTTGAAAATTAAAGCCAAAATTAGAGTTAAAATTATTTTTAAAGATAGTGTTTCATTTACTATAATGTTCCCAGCTCTTTTTTATTTCATATTAGAAGATAATTCATATCTTAGTTTAAGAGTTCAGTAGAAAAAAGAAATTGAGAAATTCAAAACAAATGCAAAAGCAGCAACTAAAACATCTCTTCTGCTTGCATTTTTATGCATTTCAAAATTGATAATGACCATTGACAGTTTTTAAGTTTTAGGTTGTGGTTCGATATTGCAAATACAACTTAAAACTTGTTTTAAACAGACATTTCTGTATCTTGATTTTTATTACTGCACTCTTAACTTGTTAAGGCACCACTCTAATAAAACCAAACATGTATTTTTCATTTATATATTTGATGGCCTTTCAAACCGTCGCTAAACATGCTTTTAGTTTTAAAACAAACGGTTGGAGAAGAGACCCCCTATTCTCGCATGTCGTTAGAGCAATTTTAAAGAGTATCTATTATCATTACCATCATAATTATTATAAAAACAATCATCATTATTACGTTATCATTATTGTGAAGTTGCGTTTGCAATAAACTCAATTATAGTTTCAGAATCTGCAGTTGTTGATCGTTTGATTTGTTTTATGATTTTTATATTGCAGTTAGAAAAGTATTGCTTTTGTAAATGTTGCGACCAAGAAAGGAAAAATCTATTGGCATACAAACCAAATTTTAGGTGGACAAAACTATTTAGTCCTAAAACGTTGTGCTAAACGAAATCAGTTACTTCACGCAAAGTGTTGGATGATTAATTTGATCAGATATTTTTACAAATTAAGTATTATATATTATATTGGGTGATTTTATAAGAACTATCGGAAATTAAAAAAAAAAAAAAACACATAAAACTCATAAAAATGCATGCATTTATTTGGATCGATAGTTGGTTCGATATAATTTAATTCATGCAAATGTTGGCCGCGGCTGCGCCTCAAATGGTCCATCCGCTTAGTCCAATTTTGGCATACTCTTTCCAAAATTTCGGCCGGTATCTCACGAATAATGTTGGCAATGTTGGCTTCCAGTGCGTCAATCGAAGCGGGCTTGTCGCTATAGACATTAGCCTTAACATAGCCCCACAAAAAATAGTCTAGAGGCGTTAAATCGCACGATCTGAGTGGCCAATTGACTGGTCCCAAGCGTGAAATAAACTGTTCACCGAACTCGCCTCTCAATTGGTCCATTGTTTCGCGTGCTGTGTGGCATGTGGCACCGTCTTGTTGAAACCACATATCATGCAAGTCAAGCTCTTCCATTTTGGGCAAAAAAAAGTTTGTTATCATCGCACGGTAGCGCTCACCATTCACAGTAACGTTGTGATTCGCATCATCTTTGAAGAAATACGGCCCAATGATGCCGCCAGCCCATAATCCGCACCAAACGGTTGTTTTTTGTGGATGCATTGGTAGCTCTTGCAATGCTTGGCTCTTGCTGGCTGCTCTTCACTCCAAATACGGCAATTTTGCTTGTTCACGTATCCATTCAACCAGAAATGAGCCTCGTCGCTGAACACAATTCTTCGATAAAAAAGTGGATCTTCATCTAACTTTTCAAGAGCCCATTCACCCAAAATTTGGCGTTGTGGTAGGTCGTTTGGCTTTAATTCTTGCACCAACTGTATCTTATAAGGCTTCACACCCAAATCCTTCCGCAGAGGCCCAATTGCTGCGAACGGCGCCGAATCGATAATTCACGGTCATCACCAACACTGGCCGATACGGCTGCAATATTTTCTTTAGTTCGCACTCTACGTAAGTTTAATGTCCAACAATGTAAATTTGGTGCGAAATTTTTTTACAATAGCCCGAATAGAAGCCTCAGTAGGTCGACTAAACTGACCATAAAATGGAAGAAGCGCGCGATGAACTTTCTTAACAGAGCACGCATTTTGGTAATAAAATTCAATAATTTGCAAGCGTTGTTCGTTTGTAAGACGATTCATGATTAAATTATAGACCAAACTGAAGATGTTTGACAGTGACACAAGATACAAAACGTGCGTGAGCTGTCAAAACTAGTGCTGCCAAAAGGATAATAGCAAAAAAATCACTCGTTATATATATTTAGTATTAATATTTGAATACTTATTGTTAGTTCATTTTGAAGATTCAATAAATAAAAAAATGCTTAAATATATATATATATATATATATATATATATATATATATATATATATATATATATATATATATATATATATATATATATATATATATATATATATATATATATATATATATATATATATATATATATATATATATATATATATATATATATATATATATGTATATATATATCCTGGAACAAACTGGTTAAGCTTGAGATCTTTTACGTTTTCAAAAAAATTTTATTACATCCGTTTCGCCGATATCGAACGAATAAGTTCGTTCATTCTTGTTCCAGGCAAAAGAAAATCATCCAAATATATTCTATGCGAACAAAGTTCAATTAAAATTCATGTGAACGAAAAATAGAGAGATAGACAAACTCAAATTGATTTGAACGTGAGTGACTTTCGCATACATATTCTTTCGATATCGATGAACTGGCTGTTATAATTTCTGATTCAATTATTCATTTTCCTTTGGAAAACTAAGTCAGCATTTTTTTAAGTTTATAAATTGTTAACTCAAAGCCTTATGACAGGAAGTCAAATAACATTAAGATATACAGGGTGGCCCAGAAAGACCGAAGTGGTGTGAATTGCTTATAACTTTTTATTTAAGAGATATTTTTTTAATTTTTTTTTTTAAATACATTAAATTTATGGGGAATATTTTTGGATTAGTTATTAAAAATGATATCCCGCAAGTGGTGGCCATATTCTGCTTCGCACAAATGTGCTCTTTCCAACACATTTTCCATGACCTTTCGCAAAACTTCCGGTGGTATGTTGTTAATTTCTTCTCGAATATTGGTTTTTAACTCCTCAATAGTCCTAGGCTTATTAACATAAACTTTTCCTTTTAAATAGCCCCAAAGAAAACAGTCTGGAGCGGTTAAATCCGGGGAACGCGGAGGCCAATTAAAATTGCTGTTACGAGAAATTACTCTAGTCAAGTCGTTGCTGGTAATCTGTTGGTTTCAATTCTTGGACAAGTTGAATTTTGTATGGAAACAATCCTATGGTGTGCAAAATTCGCTGCAGCGACGTCCTTGAGAGGCCCAGTTGTGACGAACGTCTCCTGGTTGATGTTTCTGGATCCTCCCGAATACTCTCCTGTACCACTTGAATATTGTCAGCCGTGTGGACAGTTCGGTGTCTGCCGGGACCAGGAAGGTTCCTTACTGCTCCTTGTTCTCGAAAATTTGCAACCAGACGGTTTATTGTTGACTGAGAGGGTGCAACCCGCACATTAAATTGACGACGGTATGCACGCTGAGTCAACACAATGGACCGTTGATTTGAAAAGTAAATTTCAACAATTTGGGCACGTTGTTCAATTGTGTATTGCTCCATTATAAATTATCCAAGTCTTCTTTACAAAATACTGAAAAGAAAAGAAAAAAAAATTATAATAAAAAAGTTATAAGGAATTCACACCACTTCGGTCTTTCTGGGCCACCCAGTATTTAACACTAGCACGGAGCTCATTTTGATTTAACTATAACTATAACAGTAAAACCCAATTCACATATTTTTTTAAGAATTCTAAATGAGTTTATTTAAATCATTAGCTAAAGAAGAAAAAGTATTTGAAACGTATTATCGATGTCGGGTTATTTTAAAATTTGCATCTATATTGTTAGCTTGGATTGCTTAACCAGGGCACACTGTTTTTCGGGTAAAAAGGGGAAGGGGTCCCTCGTATGTTATAGTAAATAAAACTTTAGGAAGCCGAATGACTTATGTTGTGTTGGCTTCCGAAATCCTTACCAAGGATACAAATTGGCAGAACGGGGATCAGCATGGCCCCGGGTGGTTCTGCTTGCAGTGAAACCCGGGCTGATCATGGTTGAGGTGTCTACCTTGGCTGAAATGTTCTGGCTGCGGTTGAAACCTCCCGAGGATCTGTTGCTTATACAGCAGATACCTGTATACAGTACAGGAACCAGTGCTGATGGTTGACGGGTGAGTTGATTTAAGGGCTGATGCTCTTAGTGGGCTTCGGTCTACCAACTCATTAAGCCTTGTCTTCCATTGATTGCTGGGAAATTGTTTACAGGAAGGATTAGATGGCCCGAACTCTTCAACAAGAAGTTGCTCATATGGCTACAAACATATGGCATAACTTGCTACCTAGCAAGCCACACGGGGACGCTGGTGAATCGTGAATAATTCAGTCCAGGGAACTGCTCCACCATAAAATAAGGCCATAAAGGCAGGTGCTGATGTAAATCTTTTTCACAATTGTGAACAATGATATTTCACTTAAACTAATGTCAACGGGGTTAGAGTTGCTTCTGGTAGTCAAATATAAGCATATTTGTAACCAAGTTCAGTTTCTGAACAAAAAATATCTAAGCAAACTATAAATATTAGAATGAAAAGACGGTAGACCGCCCAAACTTAAGAAATACATATTATTCTTCTCAAAGAAATCTATTAAACCCATACTTTTAGAACTAAAAAAAAGAAACAGAAAATCCAATCAATGTTGTCTCTGCCATCTGCACGTCCGCATGTCTGACTGCGGAACAAATATCAAAGTAACTGTGTGGGTTTCTTACGCTTTATTTGCAAAATAGCGGAACTGATAACGATGAACTTTGCTGCATAGGAAGAATTATCTACGAAGGAATACAGAAGGATTATATTGGTGCAAAACTATAACCAAGGAGTAACCAAAGGGTTAATTTTTTCATATGCAAAACTATCTAAATATTTTTATAAAACTCAAAATGCATCTAAAACTATGACGAAGACAGCTTCTACTGAGCTGTCCAAACTACTTTGATGAAATTGGAAGCGTAGATAAATATACATATACGTATATCTAAAAGAACACACTTTTTAAAAATAAGATTGAACCGACTATGCAAATTAAAAACTAGATCGCTCTATGTTAACAAGTATTTTCAAGGTTTTTGACCATTTTGATGACTTTTTTAAATTAACAATTTTTATCGTAAGCACTATATAAGCGAATTACCTTGACATAGTAAATGGTATTTCCTCCCATTATAAATCAAATTAAAAGCTTAAATTACTTTTAGTTTAAAATGTTACTTAAACTGCAGAACAATAATTTTTGTCTATTATACTAGCCGTACCCGCGGCGTCACCCGCCCAGTATTCATTTTTGTTTAACTATGAGAGTAATAGTAATAACCATTAATTCTATTTTTTAAAGGATTACAAGTTAATTTGATTTAATCATTAATCAAAAAAGAAATTCAAATTTGCGTGCACACAATTATTGTATCACGTAAAATTTTGATTTTGTGTACAAATAATATTCATACACTTTGTTTGAGTATGGTGTATCCAAGAGGTGCCCTATTACTACCACCGTCTCTCCTTTATTATGAGTATAGCCAGGCACTATATGGATGGAAGAATGGTGTGCTGGCTTATGAATGAGTCCAAAGTTAGCAGCCAGAAAACTTCCAAAGTGGTTGACAAATAAAATCTCCAAGGAAAACAGCAAATTCAATTCAATTCACTTTTATTTAACTATAATTAGACAAAGTTGTTTTAAGATGTTTCCGCAGTTGCACTCAGTAAGCAAGTGAAGTGTATTTCTTCTTGTGGTGGCCATTAAGGTAAAAGGTAAACTTGACAGTTAAAAGTGTTAGTTAATTACTTAACAGCATTAGGGCTTACAAAAGAAAAACTGTTGACAATAATGTCGATAAGAATGTTTCAATTCAAATAAATATTAAGGTAATACTTCAAACACTGTGTACTTATGTGAAACGTAGTAGAATCCTTAAAAGATTAAAAATGCGAGTTAGGAGGGCCTTTCTACGGGATACTAACGATATACAAAAACAATAATTATAAATTGATTAATTTTCCTTAATACTAATAATGATTTTGGATATTACAACAAATAATATAAACTAACAAATAAATGACTATTTTAAACAACTAAAACATATTTTTAATTGCAGCTCCTATAAATACTGAAGCTTTGTATTGTCTCAACCCTCTTTTGTGTTTAAAGCTTTATGTAAACATTGTTGAGTTCTGAATCTCTGAATTGTATATCTTTTATTGGCAGATATCTCTTTGTGTAAAACTTTTAAATAATTGATTTATTTACATAAACTCTGATATATGTATTAGCCCGTCAGCAATATTAAATAAACATACATAACAATAAAAAATTTTTTGAATTTTTTTTTTTTACAGTAAAATGCAGTAAATTAGTGATTTTTCAGCAAATTGTTGAAATTTCTCGAATTGAAAATCAGTAAAAATTGTAATGCCTTGTCAGACATAAAAATAAAGTTCAAGACGTTTTCATTCTCTGACACCATTCTCACAAAATTCCAAACGAATCGGCAAGTCTCTGGGGTTCAGTATGTTTGTTAATTGAATCTTATATGGAAATAAATTGAAATCTTGGTGCAAAACTGTCTGCAGTGATTGTCTGCTGATACCCATTTGGGCAGATAAGTTCCTTGCCGAAGTTCTAGGATTGGATTGTATGGCAGTAGCAACAGCAGCGATAGTTTCCTGCGCCCGAATTAAGACTTTCTTGCGATTGTAGTCCATCTACTAGAAAGAGTGCCACCAAACGTGCGCCTATATTCACTTTGGACGGATAATACGGACTTTAAAGCGTTGCACTATTCAAATTTTTGTTCCATTGTCCCAATTCTCTATTTAAGATAAACTTAAAGATCAATCTATAAATTACAATAAAAATGGAACAGGTTAGTTACACAGAAAATAAGTTATTACGTTTTTTTTTTTTGGCAACAGCTTTCATCAGCCGACGTAATTGCTTATCAGGAATCTAACATAGATTTACTCGTATGTACTTCTTTCAATTAATAATTTTCTGTCGCCAATTCAAACATTGGCCATTATTTCTATTTAAAATACACAGAATTAAAGTTATCTGACATTTTAAATAGGAATGCTTTTTACCAATTTTTGTTTATCAATAGCTGCGGGTCCAAAATTAATACAAATTTTCAGATTGAAATAAAATTTTTCACAATGCATAAAATGTAAACCAACAAACCAAACACCTAAAAATTATATTTAAAAAAATGGGTGCAATTATTTTTAAAAGTGGCAAAAAGAACATTTTAACATGAAAATGATATGAATAATTTAATTTTTTTATGAATACGGCCGTTATACTTTTCATTTGTTTACTATCTTGATCCTAATTTTTTTACCATTTTTATAAATTAAATTGAAACGTTGATTTAAGGATTGATTTAAGTACAAAATAGCACATAGGATTTATAAAACAGTGGGTGGATTATCTATTAAAACAAAAGATAGATTGAATAAATTAGATAAGTCAAATTTAGTATATAAAATACCTTGTGGCGGTAATGATAGGGAACGATGTGATAAGATTTATGTAGGAACAACAAATAATAAATTGACGCCTAGAGTAGCAGGACATAAGTCTGATCAGAAATATAGAAATATTTATTCTTCACAGAAGACGGCTTTGTCAATACATTGTCGTGATTCAAACCACAATCCCGATTTTAACAAAGTTTCCATATTAAATACAGAAAATAGTTATAAATAACATTATATGCTGGAGATGTTGCAAATAATTGATGTACCAATAACTAATAGAATTAATTTTAGAAAAGATACAGAAAGTTCAGCTCAGAACTATAGCCATTTAATTCATAAAAATAGAGTAAAAAATTAGCTCATTAAGATATAATTATGTATAAAATACTATGTTAATAATCCTTTTATGTACTTTAATTTTTTGTTACAATGTATGTTGAATGTCTCTATGTATGTTAAAATTATTTTCAGTATGTTTTAAAATATTTTTGATTTAATAAACAAAACCGAAATAATTGTTCCTGAAGAAGACGAAATATCGAAGAATAAATTAATTAAAACAGTTTTTATATAAAAAACAAAACTGACCTCAAGCTTAAATCAACATTTCAATTTAGTTTACATTTGTTAAAATTACTATTCACTTGAAGGGGCAAGTGAGCCTATCAATTAGCTCCATAATTCATGTTTGTTTTTTCATATCCTTTCGTTCATATTTTCAAATTTGGAAAATTGATTTTTAAATGGCGAAGTATCTCAAATATTTGTTTTTCGGAATAACATATGGTCTGTTTGATGTTCCATTTGTTTTATTGTTTTCAGTTCGTTTCAAAAGAAGAATCAATATTAAAAATTGATTATAAATAGCTGAGTTGCCCAAACATGTATTTTGCTGCCCCAAGTCCAAAAACTTTTTTCTAGTCCTTTCGTAAAATGTTTTAAAAGAAAAAAAAAAAAGAATATTGATAACCGGTTCATAAATGGCGAAGTATCTCACACATTTATTATTCAGACAGACATTTCGTCAGTTCAACATCAATTTTTTCCAGCGCGTCGACAAACAAAAGAAGAAAGAAAACTGTTTTATAAACAGTTGAAGCTTTCAAAAATTAAATTTTCGAACGGACATTATGTCTATCTGATGTTCAAAATGCTTTTTATTTTCAGGCGGTTGATAAACCCTTTCAAAAGAAAATATCATTTAATAAACGGCAAAGTTCTTTAAATTTAATTTTATCCACTTTTCTCCTCTTTGTGGGGTAATTTTCAGAATAATAATAATTTATCATTTCAAAATATCTGCAAACCTAATATAATCTAAATCGATTCAGCGGTATAGGTATGAAAAGATAATAGACAGGCAGAGTTACTTTCACATTACAACAACATTAGTGAAGGAAGGATAACTTGTATACAACTCAATATAATATAAAAAATGGAAGAATAAGAAAATTTAGTGGCACTCCTGAAAGAGAGTAAGCATTTCTGTACTTTCAAAAGTAATAGAAGCGTGGTTAACTACCGTCTTTTAACGTATCTAAATCGCACATATTACCTTATGACCCTATTACTTATGTTTCTTAACGACCTGCTTTATCAAACTTCTAACCCTATCCACTCTTTTGCAGATGGCAGCAGCATTTGCGATTCGTACACATTCTGTTATATGGTCAACCTAATCGATATTAGTGCCAAGAGGCAAAATATGAACGATCTTCTTTTAGTCTCCAAGTGGAGATACGAAAGGGACGACTTAAACGCCCGTAACATCCAGCATTGTTTACTAACACACAAACTCATGAATGGATGGTATGAATACTGAGGAATCCGGTGCTCTTGATGTTCTCGGAATGAAAATACAGTACATATAATGTTCACTCGCCTGAACATATTTTTCAATGTTTCTATGAACTGATTCATGTGTGTTGGTGTAAGGCACTCCATCCCATGACCGAAAATGGAATACAGCTAGGCTTGCCAGATAAGTTCGATTTAGCTTGATTCTCAAGATTTTTTAGGGCTTCTGAAGAATCCAGATAAAATCGTATATCTCAAGCTAAAAGAAATTGTCAACAATTTTCTTAATTTTTTAATATAAACTTAAATTAAGGACAGTTTCTTTGTAAAATTTTCCCTTTGCGAATTAATTCATACTATTTAAATTTTTAAAAATTTCACTTACTACATCTATCATCACTAGTAAAAAATTTCCCCCTATACTCAACATTATTTTTTACCCGTCACTTGTAACTTGACAGCAATTCAGCCAAAGAGCTTCCAAAATTTCATTTATCTATTTTAGCTTAGTGAGAAGTTTCTCCCATCGAAAACTATGAAACATAAAATTCCACCGTTTCTGGACTATCGAGAAAAACAGCGTTTCTGTATATTAAATCGAAAAAAGGCAACACTAGTTACGTCTTTATTGGAATATTTCCATTAAGCAGCTGTCAAAATGAAAAAAGTAAACAAATAAGAAGAAGCATATAGGAAAAAATTATCAAACGAAAAGAAAATTTAGGAAACAAATTTTTAAGCAGTGAAAAAAACATTTGAGTTCAGTAGTATTATGAATAAAATAAAGTAGTAGTAGTAAAGTAGTATTATAAATAAAATAAAGTCGGTAATGACTTTTCTCAGTTTATATAGAGTTTTCTCAGAGACCGCACTATACGAGTTGTTATAGATGGGGTCTCATCAAACGAGTTCAAGATTAATTCAGGGGTACCGCAAGGCTCCGTTCTTTCTCCTACCCTATTTCTTATTTTCATCAATGACCTTCTATTTCAAACTTTTAACCCTATACACTCTTTCGCAGATGACAGCAGCATTTGCCATTCGTACTCTTTCAGTAATAGGCCCAGCCTATCCGAGATCGTTGCCAAGAGGCAAAATATGAATGACTCACTGAATAGTGATCTTCTATTAATCTCCGAATGCGGTCGTAAAAACAGAGTCGCTTTTAACGCTCGTAAGACCCAGTGTTGTTTATTAACACACAAACATACGATGGCAGGTGCTGCTTCATCTGTACACATGGATGGTATAAATATTGAGGAATCGGATGCTCTCGATGTTCTTGGAATGAAAATACAGCGTGATGTTCGTTGGAATGATCACATTTTTCATGTCTCTAAAGAAGCATTCAAGTGCCTCGGTTTTTTGAAACGGTGTAAGATGTACTTCACTCCATCCGACTTCCTTACTATTTATACCACCTATATCCGACCGAAAATGGAATACAACTCTCATGTTTGGGCCGGTGCCCCAAAGTCTATTTTGGGGTTGCTCGACCATGTGCAGGAGAGGGCGAAGAAGCTTATCGGTGATAGTAGGGTATCCAACTCTATTGACTCACTGGAGTATCGACGCAGTGTAGGGTGCGTTACTCTGTTCTATCGTTACTACAATGGATTTTGCTCTGACGAGATCAGGGGTCTTGTCCCCGAAACTCGCACATTTTTACGTAGCACGCGTTCATCGTCTAGAGCTCATCCATTTGTGGTTGATTGCCCAGGGAATCGTACTACGCATTACAGAGAGAATTCGTTTTTCAGCCGTACGCTTCGTCTGTGGAACAAGTTGCCTGCTGACGTGTTTCCTGTCTGTTATAGCGTTGGAAAGTTCAAGTCAAATGTTCACAAACACTACTCCCTCTTTCCCCCTCCTCATAACCTATTTTCCTAGTTCTGGTACAATGCGCTGCATATGTAGGGGTCATCCCCTGAGTACTAGTCCAAGATAAAAAAAAAAGTTATGCCAATCAATAACATACTTATGTATGTACATAAATAAAAACACATTCAAATCATAAATAAATTTGATAAAAACTGTGATGATTGCTGACCAACATGATCGGCGAAAAATGTTGCGCATTTACGGGCAGAGATTCCACAGTTTTTTCACTTCTACCCAAAGAGTTTAAAGATATTTGATTTTTGTACCTTAAGTTTCAATTCATTCCGCTGAATTTGCCTCTAGCGAACTCCAGGTTTGTGGACATGTAATCCACCAGCTTTTGCTTCTGCTCCTTGGAAATTCTTTCAATTTTCTAAAATAAAAAGAAGAAATTAAAAATTAACTACAATCGCTATCTGTCGTATTCATAAAAAATAATTTACACATAATAAAGGTTTAATTGACAAATTTTGTGTAGAAATATGTATGCCAAGTAAACTCTTACCATGGTACAATAATATATAGGTAGTGTCGCAACTGTGGCCGACATTTTTTTTTTTCTGTGATGATAACTATCAAAAGTGCACACATACACACACAGTTTTTATTATTGTTTACAAATTGAAAAACTTCTTGAAAAAAAAATGTTCCAATAATAATTTTCAAACGCAAAAACAGCTTCAAACACAACAGACAGCTTTTTCTTGATCTTTATTTATATATTTAATTTATTTTACGACTTTTAAATGCAAAAACTTATTGAAAATTTATTTGTAAAATAAAGACACGAATAAAAATATACGTTTGTTTTTTTATTTTCTTTTGTGTTCTTTGACATTTATAATCATAAAGCAACAATAAAAAGCCATGTTGTTTTTTTTTATTGTTGGCTTGTTGTAGTTCCGCTTTTACCTGTTATATTATTGTACCATGACTCTTACTAATTGCAAATTATTTTTTATGAATACGGCAATATGTCAATTATATATTTTGAAATTTATAACCTCTGCAACTCTTTTGTTTGTGAAAAGTTTTGACAGCTCTAGTGAGAAATTTCTCACAAAATTTTAATACAGAAACAAGTTTACTCACAAACATCCAATGAATTACGTCAAAAAAGCTATTTTGACAGATATTTCTCGCTTCTCATAGATACAGAAACATTTGTGTGAGAAACCTCATTTTTTGTTTTAATTCGCATAGTTTTTCTGTCAATTTCTTTGTTTCTTGTGAAAAAATTCTCGATGCGAGTAATACAGAAACGAGGCACTGATTCATGTTCCAATGCGAATTCATTTACCTGGTGAAACTGAAAAAACAGATGCTCTACTTTTTTCTATTTGTAAAACATCAAGTGTCAAAAGTTGTTTCCGGTTTGCTCACATTCATTCATATCTGCAAGTACAGTGTGTAAGGGTGTGTATGCATGTATATGCATGTGCTTTCTATACAATTTTTTGACACACGAAACGCTTAAGCAATAACAAAACACCATGTTGTTTCTGTATTGTTGTATTTATTGTAATCCCAATTTCATCTGGTAAAATGAATTCGCCTTGATTCATGTTCAATACTAGAAATATATGACATATTAAATAAGCTCTTCCTTACTAATTCTCCAAAATAGAATAAAAGAAAGTAAAGTAAAAGCTATAATGCAAAATCTTTCTGCTGAGTACTTGTCACTTTTTAAATCTGAAGCTAACGAATTTTTGCCAGTTGTTGTTAACTATTTGCAAACTCGTTTTGACTTCAGAGACAGTTCCCTGTAGGAAATATCGTTTCTCAATTTAAAAAAAAAATCTCTTTTATCCTGGGAATTATTAATAGGAATTCCTCAATCTTTAAAAATTTCAAATGCTATAGATAACGATAAGTTGAACTATGTCTATGTGAGTTAAGTATGTTGGATTTTAAATTTTTTACCTGTAATGTTGGTACACATGTCTGTTATATATGTTGGCAATATCCGCTATTTTGGATTGTCAGTTTGTTTTTGACAGATAAAAAGTTAGTAGTGTTTCGGTGTGCTCTTCGATTTTTTAGTATTCGAAAAAATAGATCAAAGAAACTGTATTAAATTTTGTGTAAAAAATGAAATTAAATGCCCAAGGACATTTGAACTGTTGACTGTGGCATTTGGCGAATCTAGTATGACCAGACCACAAGTTCAATTGTGGTATAACCGGTTTGCGGAATGCCGAGCGCGTCAACAACCGATGAAAATATTGAATCAGTGAAGAAAATAATTTTGGATAATCGTCGAATCACTATTAGAGAGGTTGCTGATGATGTTGGATCTTTTAGGCATGAAACGGGCGGCATGGGCATCGCTCATGAGCTACTGAACATCGTTAACGACGATCTAGATTTCGTCAAAAATGTTACGAATCGTGCGTGTTTGGCTATGGCATTGCAACCAAAGCCCAATCATCCCAATTGAAGCGTCCAGAAGAGCCAAGACCGAAAAAAGCACGCCAAGTTCGGCCAAATGTGAAGGTTTTGCTCACTATTTTCAATAAGGAACACTACTCTGAAGATATGTGCGATTTGAGCGAAGGAGTTCGTTAGAAACGCACAGAATTGTGAAAAAATCGATGCTTGTGCGTGAGTTTTTGGTCAAAAACAAATTCGTTATCATGCCTCAACAACCGTATTCACCCGGCTTGGCCACCGCTGACTGTTACCTCTTCAAACTGCGATTGAGGAGACAAAAGACAAATCGAAACAGGAGCTGTTGGCGATACCAAAAAGCGTGTTTCAGAAGTGTTTCGAGGATTGGAAAAAACGCTGGCATAAGTCTATTATATCTGAGGGGGATTACTTTGAAGGGCACAAGATAGTTATTGATGAATAAATAAATACTTTTTGAAAAATTTTTGTGTATATTAAAGAGCACAGCCCTATAGCTAAGGCACTTACAATTGTGCATCAATCGCAAATTATGATATCTGCCTAAAAATAGAAGAAGGAAATCAAAATCAAAATTAACAAAATAATTTTTAAAGCAGTCCTTAAGGCTGCTGGATATAATATAATATTTTAGTCCTATCCACAATCTTGTGGAAACGGACTTGCATCATTGCATTAGCAAAATAGTGGAGTAAATTTTTACTTTACAAAGGAAGGAAAAGTTGGCGCCGATTTTTCTTGTATGAGCAATCAACCACTGCAAGGTAATAAAGAGTGTCATGTCATAACGTCCAGTGACATACAGTCCATGGACGTTATGGCACACTTAAAAGCATCAAAAGGTCCATGGAAGTTAAGACACTTTTAAAAGTGACATAATGTCCATCAGGGAGGTGTCAAAAGGTACGTGACCATTATGTCACTTTGCAGAGTGTCATAACATCGATAACATAAGTAATAATCATAAATTTTTAGAAGTGGAAAATTTTAATTGTAATACCTATATAGGTACACAAAGAGAAAAAATATGCTCTTTAATTTTAGTCAGCGAACGATAATGCATATCTAAAAATACCAGTATTAAATTGAGAATGTGTTGTTGTCAAGATGAGATCATTTTGTTCAATTAAGAACGAATGTTGCCAAAACGACAACACCTTCTGTCATCTGATATGATTTGTTTATAATTGTTTCATTACGTTTTCTGTGTTTTCTGAGTGCTATTATTTGAAAAGATATATATACTTATGTAATAATATAAAGGGCAAGCAATTTGATAAGCAAAGAAAATTGTTTATGTATTGATAATAATATTAAAAACCTCAGATACTGATATATGTATGTCCAATGTGCAATTGCTGATCAAGATTTTGGATTTGATAATCTTTATTACTTTGCACTGCTTGATGACTCATAAAGGAAGTATGAATAATAAAGCAATGCAAAGTAATAAAAATTAATAACCAAAAAAATAAAAAAAAAGATATTGGTGAAGGAAGCGAACCAGAAACAAAAGATATCGAAGAAAATGCTATCAACATCAATAGGTAGGTGACAGAAAGCGTTATACTCGTATGCATGACAGAGATAAGAAAAGCCTTGCAATTATTTTACAATTTGTTTTCCTTGTTTTCAAATTTGGACACTAAATCTAAGAAAAGTAATTCAGCCCTACTTTGCCCTTACTATAAACAAATTTTTTAAAATAATATACTCCTAAATATATTTCAATTGCGATTATTTACTTTGATAATAAAGTACTTTTTACTTCCGTGAAAACTCATTTCTGTAAAACAAACAACATTTTTAGGTGTAATTTTTTATACTAATACTAATTCGTAAATTTAAAGAGAATATAAAAAAATTCTGTATTGAATAATCACTTGTTTAATTAAAAAGAGTGGAAGTGTCAATTTCTTGTAGGCAATATAAGTAAGAGTTATCCGTCAAATTTTTACCACCCAATTTGATAATGGGAACGGCTTTTATGGGTTCAGACTACCAGTCAAAAATGCGGTTATTTTTATATATAAAAAGCATAAGTCTGAAGGATGGCATGTCATAATGTCCAGTGTAACACTGGACATTATGCAATGTGTCACTATGCCCATGGACATTATGACATTTTCAAAAGTGTCATACTGTCCATTATCTTTATGACACGTATATGTGTGTCACAGTTTCCCTGGAAATGTTACACTGGACATTATGACGTGCCACCCTTCAGACTTATGCTTTTTATTTAATTTGGTCGTGAAAATAAGAGTTTGTAAATTTTCATATATAAGTAAAATTGCTAATAAAAATTGTTTTCACGTATTAAAATTTTGAATTATTTATATTCTAGTTCTTATATTGTAAAAAATAAAATATTAGTATAGAGTAAATTTTCGAATTTTGTGTATTTTAACGTTTTAACAGTGCAAAATTAAGTTGTGCTTCCGGAAATACTGTTCTGTGCTGAAAAGCTTTTCAGTCAATAGTACTAACATTTGCAAATAAAAAAAAAGCTTTATGAACTGCTTTATCGACATGAATTCGACTGTTAAAGTATTTGTTATTTTACCATTAAAAATATGCATTAAATTTTCTGCATATTAAGAGTAGTTTTCAAACTACATTTACTTGATAAAAAAAAACTACGTTATACAACATTTGGTTAAGTGGCCTTACTAAAAATACATCATATTCACATGATCCCGAGTTCGAATCCCAGTGGGTGCTGATGAGTAGTGTATAGTGACTACGAAACAGCTAGTTGTCCCCCAGCTAAATGGTATTCAATTATTTTTTCTGTTCTTCTTTGCTCTTATTGTTTCACAGCAATTATTGTTATAATTAAAAAATAATCCTTCGTCTTGACTGAAGTTGGGTTCGAACTCACAATTAATTAGTTAATATCGTACATACTACTACTACACTGATTAATAATTTACATACGAAATATATTACTGTTTCTAGTTAATTTTAAATATCGTTTTAAAAGAAGTTATAACGACAGTTGGAACCAAAGGAATAGTGTTTTTTCTTCCGTCCTGTACACACATTTTGTGTGCTGGCGTCCGTGTATTCTATATTTAAATACATATGTTCATTATTAAGTTTTTATACATATGTTTATAATTAATTTCTTTTGACCTTGCAGTGGTTTTGTTAGTCTGAGCAGTGTCGAAGGTATATACACTGGGTTTTAACTAATTTAACTCCAACACTTTAAATGATGAGATAATCATTGTTTTAGTCTTTCCGTGTTGTTATTGCTAGGTTTAATTACTTCTCATTATAATCTATTTTCGTAGCTCCAGTTCAGTGCACTTCATATGTAGAGGCCATCCCCTGAGTACTAGCTCAAGATAAAAAAAGCACGTGGTAAAAAATAGTCTAATAAGTAAGTTAGACTTCCCACTTGCATTAGAACAGAACAAAAATTGTAAAGAAAGGAATGAAAACTACTCGTATTTCAATTCATAAAGCAAATCTTTCACATATATTTCTTACAATTTCAGATATATCGGGCATAATTTAAGGTAGAATTACCCTTTGTCCACGGAGTGCCTATTAATCATTATTTGAAAACAGTACAACTGCTTAGCGAAATTAGCAGTAATCACTGATTGATACTGCCCTGACTTCTGTAGAATTTTCCAAGAGGAAGACGAGGAGGAGATGGCCGTTCACCTCTTTGGTATATGCTCGGTATTGGAACACTAACCTCTCCTATATATAGGAGAGCGGTTTTTTAACAGGCTATTTTATTTAGCCTATGGCAATCCGACCGCGCTTGCTTATTTCATAAGGAGCAGCAGATGGCTAGTACAATGGCACGTATCGCCACACCAAACAACAGATATTTTCTTTCGAAATGGTTTGCTTTCAACATCAGAAAAAAATAAAGTATCAATCCGAACAACTTATTTTTGAAAACTGCAGCCATTTATAAAATAATTTGCTTTCTTCAATTTTCTTCTTTTAGGGCCATTATTACAACCTAACGATAAAGTTCTTGACCGTTAACCTTAACGTTAGTTGACCTGAACGATAAAGTCACCATTAAATTTTTTCCCATTTCTACAGCTGAAGTTACAATATTTTCAGCAGAAAATATGGCAGCTTCAAGTGCTTAAAGTTCGCTTTGAAATTTACCATGAGGATACACCTGCTGTTAAGTTATCAGTAACTTTTCGGGTTAATGTTAACTTGTAATAACCAAAAAAATTATCTGTAAGAAAAAATCCTGATGTTGACTATTCGTCAGTTATAATAATGGCCCTTAATAATTTGCAATATTCGAGGTCGTTTTTTATAAAAATGCTAAAATAAATTTATTCAATATTTCGTTTTCCGTAGGAAAAATTCGTTTGGAAAATAATTGTTGTAATTTGTGTTTAAAAATTGGAAAAAACTTTTTGTGACAGGAAAACAAATAACATGGAAAAAATATTTAACATACATACATATACGAAATAACAAGGTAGCTTTATATAGCTTGTGACAGAATTACAATAAATACAACACCAACAAACATCAACATGTATTTTTTGGTAGAATTTACGAATAGTTGTCAAAATTTTGATTGAAAAAGCAAGGAAGTCTATGTGTTTTTAACAAATTTACGCAAACGAAACGAAAAACAGCAGCGCTTACACCACTGCCATATTAAAGCTGCCTTGCGAAATAGTATTTAACATGTCTACACCCAAAATTGAGTTTAGCATACAAAAATTGTCACAATAAAAAGTATATACAAATACCGTTTTTGAAAATATTTTAATACAATAATTACAGCATTCTTAAAATGTTAATTTCTTATTCTATTCTTATAAATTAATTTTTATTTTTTATTCTTATAAATTAAGGCTTCCTTTTAGCGTAAAATTAAGCGATAAGGCAAACTTTAATAAGGCCGATCTTAACATATGGTTGCCAAATTTGGTATAATACTTCACCATCCTATATGCAAAAGCACTATTCAGATCAGTAGAGCAATTCACTAACTTTTAACGATTTAAAAGAGCATAACTTAACGCGTGCTATTGTGGTTTGAACTAACGCTTATGTGATTCACTAACTTATTTTTAACTCCTCTCGTTGTATGTTAAAAAAATTTTAAGTAATATGGCAGCTTTGTTAAAAATAAAGAAAACCACAAAGAGGAACAGAAAAAAACAAACAAATTTCCAAATAATTCCATGTTTATGTAAAACTAATTATAAATTTCATTAAATATTCTTTAATAAATAAGTTTAATTCTCCCCACGGAGAACACGTCAACCGACTGTTGGAGGCTGATCTTCCGACAACTCGTATGCCAAATACATTGAAGTTATTCTAGTAGACATTTTAACGACATTGTTGTTAAAATAATTGGTGTTTAGTTAACGCTAATCAGTCAGGCTATAAAAACAGCTGATTTAAAAGAAAGGCAAATAGTGTTAAAAACTGTTATAGAACTGTGAAAACACCAACGCTAGTGTTAATTTCTCTAAACGAATTTTATTAGCGTTAAAACAGGCTAGTGAATTGCACTACAGCAAACACGAACTACACAAAATACGTAAGTAAACAGAAACTGCAGAAATGTAGCTAAAATAAGTCGATAACTTTATTTATACATCTAACCAGAAATCATGTAAGACATTGTTGTAACTGCTAAGAAAATAATTTAATAATGACTCCATATTATGTCAATGAAGAATATAAAGCTCAAAATTTTAAAAAGGGCTTTGTACCACCTGAAGCCTTTGTTTAGCTGGATAAAAACGAATATATACAAGGCGAAACAGTAGGTTCACCGGATTTTTTTTATTTTAATAGAGGCAGCCAATAACAAACAACTGACAACAGGAAATAAAATATTAGATACTAATTTTTTTTTGTGCGGTTAAAAATGTTTTTCGAAACTTGAATTTCCATTGGTGGCTTAGTTAAGTAGTAGAATTTCCTTTTTTTATTTCCTTGACAATTTTGTATATTTTGAACTAACTAAATAAAAAGTTAAGGTTTTTTTCATAGCTTTTTCTTTACATTCCAAATTTTTTCTATTACAGATGGTACTTGTATGTTTATATTATGTGAATAAAATGTAATTAAGCTTAAAAAATGTATATGATGTAGTTATATTCATATATCATATGCTAGAGAGCTCGTTTACCGTATATACAGTGTATACAGAGAATTCTGTTAATTAAACTAAACTGTTTTGTTTACTTCTAAGTTTAACTATACAAAAAAGTAAGACAATCCTACCTGTAAATTTTAACGGGAGGTCTTATATTTGAAGTTGCCATGCTTACACATGCTATCATACGTTTTACTCAGAGTTACAATTAAAGTGAATTTTTGTTGCCACTACAATTTTTACCTCCTAAAAGTAGTCTTTATTTGTGTTTCAAAAAGATATATTTAATTTTGCAGGCAAATTGTAATAATGAAAAATGGTTAACGGTCAGTTTATCGCTGACTTCTGCTAAAGGTACCTTTAACTAATGCCAACCTTACCGGCAAGTTGTAATAATGAACATAAATCGTATTGTTTTTTAATTACCTTTTTTGATTTCGTTGACGTACGTTAGCGTACGTTACGTTGCTCTTAGATGAAAAACTAAACAAAAATTTAATTTTTATATAAACTTCAAGGTCATAACCGTAAATCACCGTGTAGCTTCGAAGAGAATTAAAACTACAAGCTGAACAAACAATTTATTAACATTAAAAATTCTTTTGTTGTATAACTTTTTGTTTTAAATATATTAAAGTTTTTTCCTAACAATCTGTTTAAATACATTCAAATTTGTCTAGTACATAAAAAAAAAACTTTTTGTACAATAAAAAATGTTTTGAATTTATAAATAAATTTAACTAAACCGTGTATAATTTTTGGTTTGTGCATATTTGTTCATCGGGTTTTAATTCAACTTGTTCCTTTCTTAAGTTTTCTTACAATACAAATTTGCTGTGATCAATAATTTTTGATTGAAAAAGACAAGAAATATAATCAAACCTTTAGCCGGGGGACAACTGGCTGTTTCGTTGTCACTACACTACTCATCAGCACCCATTTTCGGATTTGAACTCGGGTCATGACGTATCATGAACGGCTGCCACCGAGCCATTGAATTATTCTCTGGCTATATTCATCTCAAATTGAATCACGTATACATTTTGTTAACTGTCCGCATTGGTTTTACAGTGCTTACTGCCTCTGAACAAGCGGTATTTATTTTTTTAGTTATTAACATACATACATATGTATTTTAATAATTCTCCGTACCTAGAGATGTAATTGCAAATATTAATTTATTGAATTTTTGTTGAACTTGATCATTTTTAAATTAGTTTTTTGGTTTTTGTAAATTTGTACACCGCATTTTAGTTTAAGTTTTTCCTTTCTTAAGTTTTCTTAAGAAGGATTTTTTAACAATACAAATTTGCTGTGATCAATTTCAATTTTTGATTGAAGAAGACAAGAAAAATAATAATCAAACCGTTTGTTTTCCATTTGCAAACTCAATATTGGCAGACTGTACGTAAAGGCATAAAATTTTAAAACGGACAAAGTTGTTATAATGTTTGTTGTTTGTATTATATGTTTGGTACTAATTATGAAATTTTCCACGTTATTATTTTATTTCTTATTCTCTAAGTATTTCGAATGTTGGCTTTCGAAACCGTAGGATACACTATTCTAAGTAAATCAACCGTGCATACATTTTTGCTGTTCTTTAAGTGTAGAATTGTTAAAGACGGCAAATCAAAACAATCCCACTTTCCACACAATCGTTTATAACTATTAAGACTCGCTCTTTCTGCCATCTGAACATAAACTGTGACTGCTCTTCCACACTGCAGGGTCTTTTGTAAGAATTACATGATCCTTTTTATATCTATAATACATTAATATGTTGTAAATACGCGTAATATCATCAAGAACGTTGCTATCAAAAATACAAACAGTTAGTCTTTTATGTTTCCTAGCTGTCTGTATGTCGATGTTTGATAGGAGCTATCCTAATTATCAGTAGAGTTGTGGAACCCTTTGCGCACGTTCTTGCTTTTAAGAAAAGTAGCAATGTGTGCAAAGGAAAATTTTTTTGGTTGTGAAGGTTATTATTAAAAGAAATTTCTATTTAAATTCTTAATTAATTTATTTAAAATATTGGCATACATACGAGTATTTAGATATTTGAAAATATCTTTTAAAAATCTTGCAAAGCACATATATTTTTTAAATTTCATCTTCTTGTAGTTGTTTGAAAGTTTTGCCAATATTTTTTGTACGGGTTTTTATTGTTACTTGTTTATAAACAGTAAATGTCAATCAATGAAAGTATTAATGACCAGCGTTGCCAGAATTATTTTGAAATACTTTTTGGTATAAGTTTGTAACCATATAGACAAACCTTTCGTTTTAGGGTTCGGGCCTTCTAATCCTTCCTGAATGTAATTTCCCAACAGTCAATGGAAGACAAGGCTTAATGAATTCGTAGGCCGAAGGCCATTAAGAACATCAGGCCTTTACCAATTTACCCGTTTAAGTAGCACCCCTGGTTCCTTACATTACAAGTATTTGTTGCAAGATTTCGGGATCAGTCAATGGAAGACAAGTTGGTAGGGCTGCAGCCCTTCACCAACTGACACGATTTACCATCACCCTAACAATACGGGTATTACACAATAGCACTACGGTAGTACAACATAGTTATCAAGGAAACTAAATATATTTAAAAAATATATACTATGAATAATGTTAATGTTACTACTGTTTAAAAAATTTTTTCTCTATGTATGATTTGTTTTTTGTTACATCAATTTGTTTTCAATTTTATAAAAATTTGTAAACAAAAATTTAGAAATTTTCCTGAAGAAGGCACACAAGGGGGTGTCGAAATATCGAAACATTAATAAAACGAATAATTTTGAAACAAGTGACCTCAAGCTCAAGTAAACAACAATTATAAAAATAGTTTAAGCTTTTTTTTTAAATTAATATATACTTATATATTTTTATTTTGACAAAAGCAGGTTTTTCGGCAAAAGTTTATGGCACTACTGCCACTAATGCTGCTATAATTATTTTATATCTACAAAACAAGACACATTTTATTTTGCACTGCAAATAGATTGTCTTAACTAAAGAAATAATTCTTATAGGCGAAAGCATAAATATTTCGTTTCTGTGATAAGTGAATTCTTATTGTCAAAAAGTAATGCTTGTACCACGGTTAGACTGTTTTCTGTTAGCTTAGACTTCGCTGTCTTCTTATAGTATTACGCGAAAACAGTCTAAGCATACCGCTCGGAATTCTAACCAATTCTGCAAAGTCTACATCCTGAGTACATTCCTTTTGGGTTATGTCCTTTGTCCGTCCATTGTCATAAAGGTCCCTTTGTCACGTGTAGTCTCGATGTAAAAGGGTTTAATTTCCGAATTAAATATTGCTGACAGTTCTAAAAAGTATTTATTTTAAAAGTATTTATTTAAAAAGTATTTATTTAAATTTAAAATTCGGTTTATTTTCGTTTTATCCTATCTGAATTGCTATTGCTGCATCAATTGAATATCCAGCAGAACTATCTTCAATTAAACTAAGTTAAAAAATATCTTTTAGGTGAAGCTTTAAAGTATATATAGAAAAATCAAGACAATTTGCCTTGCCCTGTACAAGAGTGATGTAATAATATGTGGGCAGCAAATATCAAAAGAGAATTTCGTCAAATATCTAGGAATAACCTACGAGTATGCGAAAGCCAAACATTAAAAATAAGCAAACTAAAGTCATAATGACACTTACTTTTTTTCAACTTTGAAAGGTTGAAAGAGTGAAATAGTCATTAGTAGAAGGAGACACAACAAAATAACTTATGCACACATAAATACGACATTTGTAAACAAAGCGATAATAACATGCAATTTTTTTCAAAAATAAACATTTTCCTGAATTTTGTTGAAATAAATTTGTGGAAAATTATTATAAAAATCCTAAATGTGTAAGAGCAAAAGCCTCTTTTTAATTAATGAAGTGAGACATTTTTAATTTATAATTTGGCAAATACCTTTATATTATAAAATATAAACATCTTTGGATTTTTTTTTTTTTGACACTTCCAACTTTTTATCGAAAACATGTTGAACAATTTGACGTTTTTAGATTTTTTTCAATAAAGCCAAACTGTTTGCTCTTAATAATAATTTCAATGGTAATATGTCTATTGTCTTCTTCAAAAGTCTCTTAAAAAGTAGAAAGAAAGTAAATGTTATTACGGCTTAACTAAAGCTGAAGTTATGCAAACTATACTGGTCAAAGTCGCAGTTAATTCGTTATAACTAAGTAAGGACATAAGTATAATGCTGTTCTTAAATCAGTCTGGACGTATGAAATAATGTTATGAGGAACAACCGGAAAGTGAAAAATTGATATTTTAGAAAGATGCAAATCAAAAACTTTGGTTTACCTTTAGTAAGAGAAAAAATAAAAATAAACGCCATCTCCAAATATTGGGCACTCACATAAATTATATAGACAATGCACTATTAGATTAAAGAGCTATGAAAAGATGGCTAAAATGTTTGCTTAGCTATAAAAAATTTTTGGTTGTTCTTTTATAGCTCATTTATTAAAACCAAATATTTGCATGTATGTAGTAGCAGCCCTACTATCAGAATTTGTACTGATAGAAAGGCTGCGATTTATGTACTAGCTGGGGTCTATATGGTTCGCGAATGCTTGATATCTCCAAACGAGATAGTGAGACATTCAAACTTGGAGCTTTTTTGGTTACGAGAGCACAGTGAAGTACCCGGAAATATTGTAGCGGACGAAATGGCAAAGCCCGGTATCCAGCTACAACAAATGAACGTGGATGGGATTGTTGGAATTTCGCTTAGAAGCTGTAAGAAACAAGTATATCGTCTTCTTTTTAATTCCGCTCAAGGCAAATGGTCTAGTGAGGTTACTTGTCGAATATCAAGGCTGGTATGGCTCAGATATGATAACAGAAGGACTATCATCCTCAGGGGCCAGCCTGGACGGAGGTCTCATTCCGCTGTGGCAGTCCTGACGGGACATTGCCACATAGGGACGCAGGCGAAGGGGTTAAATCTTCCATTTAATGACTTCTATAGAAGTTGCAGAGACAATGGGGAAGTAGAAAGTGTTGAGGTATCCAGCTCTTTCTTCAATAAAGGCTTTGTATTTTGGCAGGCCGATGCTGCATGATTTGGAGTAGGCATCGAAATGTGATGTAAGTGGATTGGACTCCTTTATCTGCTCCACGAGTTGATTATTAATCGGTGATTTGTAGATCTGCCGAGATACATATCAAACTCAGGCAACACAATGGGACAGAATTGGACTCAAGTGGGCTGGCTCTTCGATGGCTGACAGCCTCCAAACCTAACCTATTTTATTGAACCTACATATATCTTGTGATTGAACGTAAATATATTGAAATATATTTGCTTAAAGTTAAGAAAAAACTTTTAAGTGTTTTTCAATTATTTTGAGTACATTTTAGTTAACCCAATTTTTACTTTTGTATTAGACGATTTACTTTTAGGAAAATAAAATGTATATTAAGTATTTTTATTTTAATTTCTATTTCAAGATAATTGAAGAAGTCTGGTGTTTCCCATTATCCTTATAAGTTAATTAAGAAATAAGTTTTGCACTTATTTCTTATAACACGAAACAACACAATCCTTCAGTTTCATCATCACAGTCTTATATGCTTTTGTTTATTGTATATACAAATGTATATACATATTTTGAAATTCTCTTATTTAAGCCTTTTGAAAATTTACTGTCAATACTCTTCGTTAAGATGAATTCGATAATAAATTGTTTGCACCCCCTGAAGAATTTTACTTAAAACCACTTTTAAAAGTGCCACAGATAAATCGGAACTAAGTCTTCAATTAAACAAAAAATAAAAGTGAATTGATACTTAAGTTAATAGCTTCCGATTTACTACTAATTATGAGTACAAAAAAAAACAACAAAAAATACCATATATTTAAAATAAATTTTTACTATAAAAGCTCAAGTTAAAGATAACAAAATATATCAGTTTGAAATATACGGTCTTAACAAACACTAGTTGTTTAACCGATCAACTATAAACGAATCTATAAAGTCTTCATCAAAAATATCAAGTGAGTCTTATTTTTGTGTCACCAAAATAGTTTTTAATCTTTTTAAGTGCAAAAACATCAAATCATTTGAAAACCTTAAAATGTTATTAACGAAATTGCGTCTAAATGACAATTCTTAACAAGTGTAGGAGTAACATTTGTTTTGGTATTAAAAAGCTAAATATAATATGGACTACATTCTTATATGTAGTTCAATTAAAAGAAATATTAAAACATTTAAAGTGCTTAACGTAATAATATATAAAAGTCAATTTCTGATTAAACACTGCAACAATTATGTAGAAAAAAAAAACTATTAAACATACATGCAAATTTTTTCAATTGATTTTTTAGTTGATTCAACAAAAGTTTTCTTTGTCTGTTCGCTAAAGGGAAGTAATATCATACTTTCTAATCATATTTATTTATTTAAGTCTATAGATTAATGATCCTTACAGACTATGAAATATAATAAATATTACCAGTCGTAAAGCTGCTCTGGGCTGAAGAACAGCTCCCGCGTCATCGTAATTATTTCTTAAGTGAGGTCAGACTTGTTGTTCGGTCTTCAAGAGTTTTGCGTCTAGCTCGCACCGGTTAACGATTTGCTTCAACTAACTTTCGGTAACAGTTTTTTAGAGCTATTTCGTTGCTAACCACGCTGCAACTTCCTATGTGAAGGCATAGGTCCTTATAGCTAATCACCGCGACGCTACAAACGCACTGTTAATACCATCTTGGGCATATGGTCTCCGTCACCCCGTCCTATACTTTGCAAATTTACTTTACAACTGCATAGTTAAATAGAAATAATAAATATTATTTGCCGGTTAAAAATATATTTATTTACATTTTACAGTACTTATATTTAGTAAAGTCAACAAATTGGTAGCACTTATTAAACTCTGCACAAATTATTAACAATGGATTAGAGTTAGTGTAATTAGTTCTAACAACTTTAGTTAACAAAGGCACAAAATTACGGGTAGGATGAGACCGTACAATAAAATATATATTATTTATTAAAAAGCTTGAGTTAAAAATCCCATAAATGTTCAACACAAAAGTAATATTGAGCATAGTTCTTCTACTCTTAAGAGTTGACTGCCTTATTAATATTAGTAGGACGGAAAATTCATCGGATTCCACCGGATACCACGAAGGCAAAATAACAAGAATGGCTTCTGCACTGTTTCAATTTTTTGAACGTGTATTCGATATTTCGGGTCCTAAATCATAGATCCATATTCAAGTGTAGGTCTTACAAGGGAAGTATATAGCGTTTTAGTTATATACGGGTCACTAAATTCCTTTGCCCAAAGTTTTATGAAACCTGTTACAACATGAGCTTTATTCGCAGCAAATGAAGTATGTTGTATGAACGTAAGCTTAGGGTCCATAGTAATGCCTAAGTCAGAAACTGAATAAATTTTGTCTGATATATTTCCATCAAAAAAATATTTTGGATATTTATGTGTCTGCGATAAAAACACATTTATTTACACTTTTTAACATTTAATTCCGTTTGTTTTATGCAGCACCATGAAAATAACGTATCCCGATAATTTCGTAGTAAGTTGTGGTCGGCAAGAAGATTAGGGCTTACATATATTTTAACGTCATCTGCTTACATTAAAACATTAGAGAATTTATGACAGTCGGTAAATCGTAAAAATAGTTAGAGGTCAAGATGACTGTCCTATGGTACTCCAGATAGAACTTAAATGGCTATATAATATAGGTTTTTGAAAGAAACGGATTAAGTTTCGTTTGACCAAATAGGAATAAATCCAATTTAGGTAATTTTTTGAAAATCATGTGGACACAGGTTTTATTTTTTGGCAAATTCTAATTCTTAAATTTCATTTTGGGTACATACTACATACATATTAAAAACGAATCTAAGGCAATGTAATCTGGCAGCATTTCTTGAGGATTTTTGTAAAATATTCAAAATCTTTCTTATTGTAGTATACTTCTCGCTTACAGATACTGAAATACAACTTACACTTTGTGTACAATCCTGTGTTCACAAAATTGTTGTTTGGTTCTGGGGTGTCTGTTTACAGATCGGTATTCAAATAACTTATTGATTGATTCAGCAAGTTCCGTTATTGAATCTAAAAAAAAAGTTCTCCGCGTAAAAAAATTTTATTTCTCCGCATGTTGACAATAGAAAGTTTCATCCTGAAGGAAAACATTTTAATGTGCACTTTATTTGTTGTTGGTGATAAACAAAAACTAAAATGGATTAGAGTAAAAAGGATGCAGCATTATTCAATTTTAGATACTATTTTGCAGCTAAAATATATTATTGCAATGTAAATGAAGATTTACAGTCCTTAAAAGAAGCATTTTTACTACATAATTTCTAATCTTAAAGCGTTTCCAAATATCCTCGATCACCTGGACACTAAAACTTTTTCTATCAAAATAGAGTATTTTCTAATCTACTCGATTGTTTCCCCCGGTGAATCTGTTCCTCGCGTAAAGAGGAGAAGGAGTCCCTCATTTATTGTAGTAAATAAAACTCCAGGAAGCTGCGAAGATTAGCATTGCCCCCGAGTGATTTTTCTTGCAGTTCAAACCGGGCTGATCATGGTTGATGTGCCCACCTTAGCTGAAACCTTCTACCTGTGGTTTAAAGCTAAAACGTCTGTGGCGTTTTTCGGGGACTAACAACCTCCCGAAGGTCTGTTGCCTTTATAACAGATACCTGTACTGTAAAACAGATACCCGTACTGTACAACAGATACCTGTACTGTAAGGTGATGGTTGACGGGTAAGTTGGTTTAAGGGTCTTCGGCCTGCCAATTCATTATGCCTTGTTTTCCATTGATTGCTGGGAAATTGCATACAGGATGAATTAGAAGACCCGAACAAGAAGTTGCTACCTGTTCACTTCGTGGAATTGGATGTAACTATTTTTCACTACTGTCTTACTGACGTCCTGAGATCGGAAGGAATTTTAGGAACCGTCCGCCCAACACCATGAGGGAGAGCATGCGCTATGTGATCGAAAATGGTATCCATGCATGACAATTTGTCTTCCATGGTCATGTGTAACAATTTGTCATGCATGCGGACGTCAGGGTGAGCGTTTTTTCACCTTGTGAGAGAATCACCGTGAGGTTAGGCCGTTAAAGCAGGAACCCACGCTAAACATCTTCTGATTTTGTCTTATCGACGTATACCTTTTCTTTTAAATAACCCCAAAGAAAGAAGTCCAACGGTGTCAAATCACATGATATTGCCGGCTAATTGACATCACCACCACGTGAGATGACACGGCCATTAAACTTGTCACGCAAAAGAGACATTATTTCGTGCGTCAAGTGGTACTGTCCTGTTGAAACCACGTATCGTCAACTTCCATATCTTCCAATTCGGGCCATAAAAAGTTTATTAACATCTCATGATAGCAAACACCATTCACAGTAACTGCCTGACCGGCTTCATTTTGGAAAAAAAACGGTCCGATGCTGCCGCCAGCCCACAAACCGCACTACACAGTCATTGTTTGTAGGTGCAGTGGTTTTTCAACTATCACTCTTAGATTACCAAATCCAGCAATTCTGTTTACCGATGAATTTACTGACGTGTTATATTATATTGTTAGACTGAGCAGTGTCCAAGGTGACAAAGCTCAGTTGTAGCGAATTTAATGCCAACACTTTAAGTGCTGTGATGTTTGCTTCGTTTTTTCCTTGGTGTTACAGATAGGTGTAATCCTAAAGCCCACAAACACCACTCACTCTTTCCTCCTACTCATAATCTATTTTCAATCCTGGCTAAAGCCAAGAAATATTTTTATTTATAATTATAACAATAATTGCTGCGATCAATAACTCTTGATCAAAGAAGACAGGAATAATTGAATACACTAAAGCTGGGGGGCAGCTAGCTGTTTCACAGTTGCTACACTGCTCATCAGCACCCACTAGGATTCGAACTCAGTACCATGTAAACATGATGTATTTTTAATATGGCTGCTTAACCAACTCAGGTCTCATTTATTTTTTCGTCTATATTTGTCTCATATTGACCACAAAAATTGTTATTAAATAACATTTTAATGCACCTTTTTTCAAACAGATAATTAGTTTATCTGTAATGTACTTATTGTCAAAGTAATAGAATCCTGTCTCCAAATGTGTTTGAATTTAAATTTTGCTAAACAAATTTATTAAATTACGTTTAGTCGAAAGTTATAAAAAGCTAGCAATCATATTCCCTTCTACAAACTATGTTTTCAACAAACTGCTCGATACAAATTGTTAAAAAATCCCCATTTTAAACAGACAAAATGTATTAATTAACAGACAACATTTCAGACATCAGGAAATATTTATGGCTAAAGAAAATATGCAAACGAAATATTATAAAATAAGAGGAAATAAAATGTTGGATTTAAAAGAACAAATCGGCTTTGTTCTCAAAATAAAGAATTATTAAACTTAAATTACTAGTTTTGCTTGTTGTTGTTTCTTTTATTTAATTGCACCATTTAGCAATCAGTGAAACGGATCTCAATTGACGCCGATTAACAAGACATTCTCCAAGAATTCCACTGTCATACAAGCAGTTGTAGTATATATTTTTTTCGTAAACAAAATCTGGCAGTTATTTTCCTTTTTGTGGTTTGCCACGCGCTTTAAATCGTTTAATCGCATTTTTTATTTTTTATTCAACAAAAACTAAAAATAAACGTAATGTTTTATTAATATAAAATGCACTTAAATTATCAATTAAGACGTGAGAAATTTTTGAAACCTGTTTTCTTAGCCACATGTGTATCTCTTGTACTGATAGGAAATAAATTATAAACTTATTTGATTTTGCTATTTATTATTGGCTCTGCTACTGTAGAATATTCTTTCAGTAGTTTTCCATTAAACAATTCCAATTGAAAGAAATTTTATTGAGTAAACAAACGAAACTGGTTAAAAACGTTGTATAGCACATTTGAGATAAAAATATTTTACAATAATTTTATTGAAAGAAAAAATTACAAATAATAATTGTAAAAGTTCATCAACTTTATAATTAATTCAAACACTTCAGGAATTTAGAAAATAAATATGTTTAGGTGTGTTAGAACAGCAGTATACCCTAAATATTACTCAATCAGTCATTCAAAAACGAATTTATAATTATAACAGATATTGCAAGTTAAGCCATATTGACATTTAAGGCCTCGTTATGCGAACGTTGATGTTAGAAAAACTTAACGTACCTTAACGTACGGCCGTTTGTATAGTTATAGAACTTTAAAAAACGTACCACATGTCAACAAACAATAAACAAAACATTGCACTGCATAGTGTGTAATGTTTTGTTTAATTTTTCGGTGTTTCTAATTAAAAAAAAATATCATCCATATCTTTTTTTTTTTATTTTTTTATTATTAATAAAACAATTTTCACTTATTAAACAAAATAAAACTATTTATATTTTCCAGCCAAATTGAATTTTTTTTTGTCAATTATTGTCGGCTGTTCGAAAGAGTGTTGAGCTTTTCAACATAGCGATGGGCATTTTTAAGTTAATTTTCGTACTTGCTATAGTCAAATAAATGCCAATTGGCTTCAAGAAATATAAAGTTTATGTTTAAAATTTCTAATATTATATGATAATGGGTTGGTATCATTCGTCTAGCTGGAGTTCAATGCTGACTAAAGGCAGAATTAGTTTGTACGTTCTTTTCCGTTCTGAATCAGCTGTTTTGTTTCTGCTCAATACAAACTATATGTGCCTGGTTTGTTTTCACTTTTTCGTTCTGTTCTGTTGCGGAATAATCTGTTGAAAATAGAATTCAACGTTAAGTGACGGCCAGATATGAGTATGTTTTACTTTTTTCAGGTATGGAAACATTAATTTTTTATTCAAATGTATATAAGTTTTTTTGTCAAAAACTAAAAAAACTTGTTTCAATTAAAGATTTTGAAGAGTTAAAACATTTTTATCAATTAAACAACTATGAATGATCAAAAGAATATTATTTTAGCTAGGAAAAAATTGTGTATAAGAAGTGTCATAAAGTCTGGATATTGTGAATTAAAAGTGGGCTATTTGATCACCATTTCTAAATTATTAATTTGTTCCTTTTTCACATAAGATAATATTTATGTACATATTTTGTTCTGCATTCCAATGTGTTTCTTTTATATATATATGCTCTACTGTAGAAAACAGCTGAATATTTTCACGGAAAAAGTAATTGTAAAATATTTGCTACAGAAATGAACGTCACAGAACGGCAACAGAAAGTGAAAACTAATGAGGCCTTAAAGCCAAGAAATATTTTTATTTATAATTATAACAATAATTGCCGCGATCAATAACTCTTGATCAAAGAAGACAGGAACAAATAATTAACATTAACATTAATACATACGTTTATGTTTAAAGAAATAGTTGTACGCATATATTTACGTTTCTATTGTCATTATTCAAACTCAATATATTTTATTAAATAGTATTCTTATAACTCTTATGATAAAAATGGCAAAAACTGTAAATTATATTATTTTTGCATCACTGAAAAAGTTCCAAAAAGGGGTTAATGTGCCAGAATACCATCTCTCATATAAGAGTTCCAGCACTGGTCTACGAATGTCACGTAACAACGGCGTCAAATTCTAGTTTACACAGGTTGAGACGTTCCGGCAACGTGACAGTTAATTTCAGTAAGCACTTACATTATTAATGTATACTTAAATACTAACGACTGTTCCATAAACGTACGTGGACGTTCGCATAATTGTACCTTTACTTTTTTTTAAATTTTCTTGATCTAAGATTGAAAGAATGAAATAGTCAATAATAGAAAGAGACGATTATATAAGTTACAACAAAATAACTTATGCACACTTACATACGAGTAAATACGACATTTGTAAACAAAGCGATAAAAACATGCAATTTTGCTCAAACTTCTCGTGTATTTTGTTGAATTAAATTAGCGAAAAATTATTATAAAAAACCAAAAAGTGTAAGGGCAAAAGCCTCTTCTTAATTATTGAAGTGAAACATTAGTGTCGTCTATAAGTTTTAATTTATAATTTGGCAAACACATTTAAATTATAAAATATATTTTGTTGTTTTTGTTTTTGCGTTTGTTTTGCTTGTTTTTTTACATTCGGTGATGCGTCGTTATTATATGCATGAAAAAATCGTTCAGTTCAGAAAAATTCTCTACATTCAGCCATTAAACTTAAAAGTTAACAGCACAATAGTATTTTAAGCAAACGTTGCTTTTAAGCAAAAATTGTTTGGATTTTTTCCCACTTTTTATCAGAGGTTCAATTCGTGTGGCTGAGAGCCGGCTTTGAGCCGCCGCCGGTCTTGTTTTACTTTCTCCAGCCGCCGCCGTTTGGCGGCTGAAATCGGCTTATTTTCAGCCGCCGTATTTACATAATCGACAGCTTGAGCCGACTTAGCTCTACAAGGTGGCATATTCGTAGCAGCATAATGACTTTTTGTCACTGTCAAATATATGACCTCAAACTTTTGTTTAAGTATTTTATACAGTTTCTTATGTCATGTAAGAGTTTGACAGTATGATCATACCACAAGATGTGCCTTGTTACAATATATTTATTGTCATCTTGGAAATTATTTGGTTTTATGGTATTTTATTAGAAAAGAGCCGATATTTTTCAGGTGACAGCTTACCTTTTCTGAAAATCTTAATTAATTTGAGCCACGTATTGTTATTTAAGATCAGTTTTGGTCAAATAAATTGAGCCATATAATGTTATATATTTTTTTCCAAAATATTTGTTTCTTAATAAAAAACCTTATAACCCAAAAACCATAGTTAAAAAAAAACACATGTATGCGAAACAAGCACATATCGCTCCTTTATTGTAACATAGTCATAATTAAAAAAAGGTAATTTCGAGAGAAACGCATTTCAAACTTTTAGTTTCCACACAAACCTTAGAAAAATTTTTTAGAAAATATCTCTTAAAGGAAAGAGCTTAAAAGTAGTTTGAATAATTTTTTGGCACAATATAAAAGGTAGCATTGTTAACAATTCTGCATTGTTAACTCAAAAAGCTCATTTTTGAGATATGACTATGTTGCAATAAATGAGCGATATATCGGCTACAGCCGATTTTCTTTTTGCCCAGACGCCGCCGACAACTATGCGACGAATTGAACCTCTGCTTTTTTTGTCGATAACATGTTGAAAATTTTTGACGTTTTTAGATTTTTCTCAATATAGCCGAACTTTTGCTCTTAATAATAATTTCAATGGTAATATATCTATACTCTTCTCCAAAATCTTAAGAGATTGAAAAAAGTGTCATTACGGCTTTACTAATAATGCAGGAACATCGAAACGAACTGTATGTTCATATAGATGTTGTGTTTTGAAATATTGTATTGAGCTATATAAATGTAATTAAAATTCTAATCATTATATAAATAAAGAAAATAGGTACCGTGTGAAAATCTTCAAGAAAAGCAAAGGCAAAAAACAGTGTTGCTTTGATACCACTCCTTTTTTACAATAGTTCATGTGTATGCATTGTTATTTCCTCTGATTAAATAAAGTCCTAAAACAAACTACATCTATAAAACAAATTGTGTAGATCCAAGCATGTATAGATTTACGTGCACGTAAATTCTTTTCTACTACTGTACATCCCTGCTGACCAGCTCTTAAAAGCCCCTCCCCCCGCGGAAGATACGCAAAGCAGTATCGAAATATAGAAAAATAAACATGAATAAATTTTATAAGTGGCTTCTAGCTCAAGCAACAATCAATAACTACTTTATTACATTGGTTTGGTAGTTCTTTAGTACATAGTTGAAGCCTGCAGGTAAAGAATTACATAATGTTTAGAGGTTATGAAGGCGTTATATGGTAAACCTTCTAACTACTCGTAAATTCAAACCATCAATTAATTATATTGTGTTAATGACTAGTTTTTATTGGTTTTGAGCTAACTTTTTTACTAAAGCTCACTTTACGTCAGATAATACTCAGATATAATTTTTTTCTTTCTTTAAAACTTGTTTTCTTAAAAATTCTTGACCTATAAATCAATTCATTACTTAAAATTGTTATTGCCTTAATAAAAACCACATGTAAAATGACAAATTTTTATAACATTATTAATACATGTTATTTATCTAATAAATAAATTAGCATAATTGTAAAACTCGCACCTTATTATTTAACAAATGTGCGACAAGCATTAAATGTTGCTTTAGTTTGAATTGAAAATTCTAAATAAAAAGTTGCTGATTCATACACTGAGAAAAGTTAGAAAAAATTACTTTTGTAATCCACAACGGAATACATATATACTTCAATTTTTTTTTTCTGATATACGAGTAGATATCTGATTTTTAATATTAACAGTTTTGAATCGATTTCAAAAAAACAAGGAAGTCATGGAAACGGAAGTGTACACAATTTTCATTTATTCTTGGTTATAACCTATAATTAACCAAATTCAGAATATTTGGATATTTTTACTTAAAAACTAAGAGTAAAAGTTTAATCAATACTTTTGATTATATATTAATATGTGTAATTGTTCGAGCTTAAAGTCTTTTTTGAAGTTTTTGGTTTTTTGAATTTTAATTATCTGGCAATACATCGCTTTCCTTTGGATAGCTTCTTCAGACCAAATAATATTTATTTAATTCAATTAAATAAATATTATTTGTCCTGAAGAAGCTTCAGACCAAATAATATTTATTTAATTCAATTAAATAAATATTATTTGTCCTGAAGAAGCTATCCAAAGGAAAGCGATGTATTGCCAGATAATTAAAATTCAAAAAACCAAAAACTTCAAAAAAGACTTTAAGCTCGAACAATTACACATATTAAGAAAAAAAAAAAGGATCGAAATAAAGAAATAATAAGCATTTTTGATTATATACAGAAATGAGGTAAAAATGTATATCCAAGTTTTATAGAGCTTTTGCGTGGTTCATAATAAGTTTCTAAACTAATATTTTTTAGATATGGTTAGGTTAGGTAGGCAGGCCGCTGGACTCTCCAGAAAGTGCCCGGATACTCCAGCCCACTTGGGTCCTGAAGGTCGTTCCCTATATGATTGCCTGTTAAAGTTAGGTTATGATCGAAGAAAAAGAAAATAAAAGGTTTAGGGTTATAGCAGGAGTGAGGAAGAGGGAAAGGAGAAGTGGGAAACTGCTTAGTGTGGCATTACTTGCTGATTTACTGGCCATGCGCTGCTGCTTAGGAAAGAAGCTAACGCAGTCGGCTTGACCGAGGCCAGACATGAAAGGCAGACATGAAGCTCTGCTCGCCTAAGCATCTTAGACGATGATGCTCCAATGCCGGGCATGTACCGAGGAGATGAAGGATCGTCTCTTCCTCCTCCTCGTATTGGCAGCTTCTACAGAAGTCATTATATGGCAGACCCAGTATCCTGGCGTGGTTTCCGAATGGGCAATGTCCAGTGATGAGTGCTACCGTCATTCTTAGGAGAGTTCTTGAAAGTTTTAATAGCTCTCCTGTTCTTTTGAAGTTAATGTGCGGCCACAGGTTCCTTGATATAAGGCATGTGGGCTCTGTGAGCCAATTTTCTTGGGCATGTTCTAGCGTGTGGAGTTTTATTATTTTCCAACACGTTGATATTTTTTTAATATATAGTACTTTTTAATATTTTACATAAAATTGCATACATACACTGTACGCCACTTCAATAAGGAATCACATTTTTTAACTTTGCTTGAACATATCTCCTAAACTGAAATGCAGAAAAAATCATCTTTTGCAGAGATTTCAAAGTGTTTCGTGTATCACTTTAATATGGAATTCTTTTAATATTAATCAATTCAATTTCTTGCACTATTAACGGCTAGAGAATTTTTAATTTAATAGTTTTGAAATAGTTTTTATACAAAATGCGACGTGGTACGGCTATTAATAACTCTGATAAAGAAAAAGTTCTGGTTTTGAAATTTCAGGGTCATAATCCGGTATAAATAGCCAAAAGCATTAATAGCGAAAAGACAGTTGTGTACAATTATTAAAATAATGTAAAAAAAAATATGAAAGGGTGGAAAATGGCAACAAATCTAAAAGAAAGGCGAAAAATTCTGCTATTTCGGAATCAAAAATACATGAAAAAGTAGGGTTAGTTCTACTCTAAGAATAATGCATCGAATTTTAAATTCGCATTCATACATAGTCTGCCGTAAACTGAAAAAACACCACTTAATGGAAAATTTTAAATACAATGACATGGTCTGATAAATGGTTTAAAGTTGTATTTTTCAATGAAAAAGTTTAATATTGATGGTTCCGACGGGTATAACTATATACCTCCATGACCTAAATAAGGAGGAATTATTTATAATTACATTATTAAATATTTATAATTAATTATTAATTATTTATAATGACATGCGCTGCCATTACGTATTATGGCATCATCGAATTGAATTTACTATCACACAAAATTACTGCAACGACTTACAAAAACATTCTGGAGCAAGCATTTCCAAAATTTTATGATTTTTTTTTAACCCACACCTTGAACGTAGCAACACACCAAGGCCCCGATTCATACCGTCAGAACAGTAAGACAATAGATAATTCAAGAATGTGTTTAACTCTTGTATTGGCCCTTATGACCAGACTTGAATAGAATGGAAAATATCTGGGGTTGGCCTGCAAGAAAAATATGAATGAGGAAAACAATCTGGGACGATAGAATCCTTAAAGGATGCAATAACGGAAGCATGGAGTTCAATTTCAATAAATTATTTAGAGTCATTATACAAGTCAATGCCAAATCGCATTTTTGAGGTTATTTCTAAAAAAATGTCAGTACGTAATTCTAATTGAATGCTAAAAGATAATAACTCTCATATTTGTAACCTAAAATTTAAAAATAAATTACAGTTTGTTTAGTTTTAAATTATCCTTTATTCAATCGACACACGAAGTACTACAGAAATGTATGTGTTTAAACAAATGAATAATTTGAGTGTAACAAAATGTGTATATATATTATTTCTTTAGAAAACTAAACCCAAAATACATTTTTTTCTGAACTTTAGTTTAGAAGATATGCTTAATTGAAGTTAAAAAAATGTGATTCCTTATGGAAGTGGCAGGCAGAGTATATGTATAAATAATATTCCGGAGATAAGTTTTTGTATATTCAAAAATTAAAGATAAAAATAGTTTGCTTGTTTTTCAATAAATTTATAGTAGTGAGCTTCTTCTTAAAAGGATACACATGTATTTTAATCTGACGAAAAATTCTTATGTATTCAAAATTAGGCATTTAAGTAAAGCTAATACCCCAGATCGAAAATTGTGAATAATTGAGTATTAGTTAGTGATGCTGGTTTCGGTTATGTGGCTCTCCAAACTTCTATGCAAATTAAAATGCATTTCGTGTACTTCGCGTTATGTTTTTAATTATATTTGTTGTTTTGTCGGCATACTAACCCAAATGTGTCCACAATTGACAGAGTTGAGCACAAATTTTAGCAAACCAGGTCTATAGAAGTGTGAATACATCTGTTCATGCTCACCCGTTTCGATCTCCGGAAAATATTGCTGTTATACGAAAATGAGGTCGGCCAAACTGTCAACACGAATGGTGTGCATTATCGCGATATGATAATGAACTTCTTGTGCCCAAAAATTTTGAATATTGACCTTAGCGATGTGGTTCTAACAGAATGAATGCTTATTTAACGATACAATGGCTCTTTTTCGTAAGACATTACCGAACATTACATCTCATGTCGTGGCGGTATTAATTGGCCGCCAAAATCATGTGATTTGACATTGTTGGAGTTTTTTCTTTGGGGATATTTAAAAGAAAAAGTGTACGTCAGTAAGTCAAGAACAATCTAAGAGGTAAAGAATCAGATAATTGAACACATTAACGGCATTTAACCGCATTAAAAATATGGACCATCGGATAGAAGTATGCCACTGGAGCTGTTTTGAGTCATACATAGTTCTCACAATCGTAACAAAATATATCAAAATAAGTCTCTGAAAATTTGTTTGTCTTAGCTACAAATAACGTCGTGCGTTTTGGTTGAACCATCCTTTATTATGATAGAAATTTCTCTAAAAATGCGCTATAATTTCCTTCTGTGTAAAAGTCCCACAATATGATAACTTTTATTATGCGTTCCTCTGAAATCAAATACAAAATGTAAAAAGCAAAAAACTAAAGCAGGTATTAATCTAAGTTAAAACTTGATTTGGTACTTTTTCATGGCTGGGTTTTACTTTCTTCTCAAAGGTGTGCTATTACCAAACTTGATGTCGAACAAAAAGAAAATATTTCACAAAGAATCAGCTGCCGCTGCTGTTTTTTCTTTATATAGAAAAATAAAATTTCATACTTAAGCCGATGCTAAATATAAATATATTTTATTTTAAAACAAATGTTACAACATTAAAAAGCATAACGTTGTTAATTAAAAAGTTTATAAAGGACTTTTAAACCAAAAAGCTTTTTTTTTTTTAATTGACTTGATTAAGCAAAGAAAAATAAATTTAAAGTGTTGAATTTAAAAACGAATAAATTGTGCTAACAAAATTAATTATTTTCATAGCCTTAAAAATGTTCTCCCCAAAAGTTGTAGCCACTGCTATTGCAATCATTACCATCAGCTGTTTCCTAATTGAAGTTAGCCAGGCTTTACCTTATATTGGTCATTACGGAAAACGATTTGGTAAGTTAATTCATTTTCTTTTCATGTTTTTAAGACAAAGCAAAACTTTTATTAAAAAATGTGTATTAGAGATTTTACTTAAACTTTTTTTTTAAATAAAGAGAGCGGTTCCTGAATAACATAGATATAAAGTAGATATGAACATAGATATAAAGTAAAGTATATATATTGAGTGTTTTGTCTTTCGTTCTGTACACACGTGTTTTTCATCGTCTTCCGTGTTTTCTATACCTATACTTATGTTTATTATTAATTTATAAAAAAAAAAATTAATTTTACCGGAATAGGTAGAGTTTTGCATAATGTGTGCACGTGTTTTTTTATTATATTTTTATTTTACTGTCGTTTGTTTTTTCTCTATTTGTTGTTATTAATTTATTTTTTATTTTCCACCTATGTATTTTATTATCTTACGGTGTGCGCGGTGTGGAACTAATTTTTGTTAGTCTGAGCAGTGTCGAGCTGTGATAATGTTTGTTTTGATCGTTCCGTGTGTTAAGTTCACAAACATTACCCTCACTTTCCGCTTTCTCATAATCTATTTCCCTAGTTCTAGTACAATGCACTGCATATATAGGGGCTATCCCCTGAGTAATGGTCCAAAATAAAAAAAGTATATTTAACAAATATATAACTTTTTTCTTTTAAGTGTTGGTTAATATATATGGTTTTATAATTTAATGTTTGTCAATGTAGTCCATCAAGTAAAATTTCAGAATTTGTGTTCATACATGTTTCAGTTTTAGTACTCGTAGTTTATCAGGAATCCTTGCCTTTGAAAGAAGCTAAAATGATACAGCTAATAATAAAAGCTAACCAATAGAGTACTGTTTTCAAGCGTTTTACTTTTTAAGTTTTCATAAAGCGCCATACAGGGAATATGGCTATAACGTTATTTTATGGACTTTATTTTAGCTTCAAAGCTTTAAACAAAATATTGTGATGTCAGCAAAAAGCTCAGTACAATTGTGCGTTTAAAAAGTTTTAAATGAATACTTCTATTGACTCAGCTATATTAGAGCATAATTAAGCAAAAATACTTTAAAGGTTAAAAAAAAACGTTCATAGTAATAAACTTAAACTCATTAAGGTCAAATAAATCAAACAACTTTAAAAATAATAAATAAAATGTTAATAAATTATTGGAACTTCTTTCGTGGATGTTTCTATAATTGCAAATAAACTTCCAATAATATAAAAAATTATTATAATATCAAAAATTATAATTAATATAAAATTATATTTTCTTCAAGAAATAAATATGCCAACAAAAACAATTAATTAAAATTATTTTACAGAAATTATATGTAATATAAAATAAGTACTAGGACTGATAGATTTGGTGATTTAAAAAATGCATTTGTCAGCAATTTAGTGGCTTAGATATTTAAATAATCAACTCAACTTTCATTTAATATCAAGTATAAGAACATACGGCCATGTCACAGAATTCACTTTCGTTCGGAAATGGAATTGAATCGGTTTTTTAGTTTTTCAAAAAACGAAAATTTAAAACTTTTTCGGAATAAAATCATTTCTATAAGATAATACTAGTTTCATTCTTACAATTAGAAATGATTTCATTCTGAAAAGTTTTTTAGTTTTTCGTTTTTTGAGGAAGTAAAAAAAGAATTTAGTTCCGTTTCCGAACGGAATTAAGGTCTGTGACATGGCTGATATTCTATTATAGTTTTAGTATAATACTGTTTTAAATGTTATTGCAATTTTCGATTAAAATGAGTAAAGCTTAAATCGTTTCGTGAAAACTTAAAGCTTTTTAAAGTAAGCCTTTTGAAGCTTAAAAAAGTTGTGATGACAGCGGAGCAAAACTTAGATTTCATACGAATATTCCGAATCGATACAATCGTTAATTTTAAACTACATTAAAACATTTCAGTAAAGCTTTACAATAGCTCTTAGAAACAGAATTATATTAATAATATAAGGTAACTAATAAGAATTATTATCATATAAATAGAAAGAATATTATATTATTATATTAGAATGATTATTAAGCCATTATATCAAAAGCTTACATCCAAAAGTTTCAAGTTTTTCAAAGTCAAAAAGTTAAGTGCTTTATAGAGTTTTATTAATAATAATAATATTTTTATATATTTTAGACCCATTGTCCGGCATTGATTTCATACAAATCTGTTTGAATAATTGCGCTCAATGCAAAAAAATGTTTGGCGATCTCTTCCAAGGTCAAACCTGTGCTGAATCCTGTCTAAAATTCAAGGGAAAAGCTATACCAGATTGTGAAGATATTGGCAGCATTGCACCATTCTTGAATGTTATGGAATAGGAGAAGAAGAAAAAACGAGGTTGATTTGTTGATTAAAAAAAAGTTATAATGTGATACCAACTCTTACAGACCATGCATAACCTTAAATATTTTACTTAAAAATAATCCACGCAAAGTCACTTATATTTTAGGTCAATGTTATTATATTTTTAATATTACAAAAAAAAAAAAAAAAAGAGAAAACAAACAACGACAATTTTGGTTTCGTTTAACACCAAAAATATCAAGTGTTTGTTTTTTTTTTATTTATTTAAAAAAGTTAAGCTGTGATCTTGTTTGTATTTTATTTATTCTTCTTAATTGTAATTTATTTATTAAAACGTTTTCGCAAGCATACTCGCAGGCTTACGCTAGGATTAATTTTTAAGTGTTATATTAACAGTAAATACACTTATGATCGACCACTTAACCTTGAAATCTGGTTGGAATTATGTTCAAAATGGTCGTTTATTTTTGTATTTATTTGTTAAATTCGTAATATTATACAAACTTGCCATATATGTATATGTTCCTCAATATATAACAGACTTTAAGTTTATTAATTGCATAAAAAAATGTGAAATTTCTGTAGCAAAATAAAAATAAAAGCATATAATCCCTAAACTCAAAAATAATATGATTTCTTTAATAATCGAGTATAAATGTATTTTTTCATAGTGTCGAAACGGCAGCTGGCATTTTTATACCCTTCACAAAAATGTAAAGGGTATTTATAAGTTTGTGACTCCGTTTGTAATTTCTACAGTTTTTTTTTTGCGACCCTATAAAGTATATATATTCTGAATCAGAATTAATGGAAAAGTCGATTAAGCGATGTCCGTCTGTCCGTCTGTCCGCTGTTGAAATACCGTTTCTGAGAAAACCATTAGACTTAGAAACTTTTTTCTTTCACCATTCTTTTACCCCATCGATTCATGGGTTTGCTATTGAAATTCAGTAATATCGATCCACGTATAGCTGAGATATATTCAAAATTCCGAAAAAAGCCATTTTTTTTGCAGTTTTGTATGAAAATTTTTTAAAACAAAAGTTGTTCGTTTTGCTTCAAACTTCACACACTTATTAAGCATGGTGACTAAAAGGCAAAAAATTTTTTTTTCAGATATCGGTCCATATATACCCGAGATATAGCCCAAATCGGATTTTTAATGAAAATGTCCCATAGGCGAAGCTAAATAACTTTTTTTGCTCAAAAGCAGTTCTGGTAATTATATAAGGTTACATAAATATGGAAAATGAAAATTTCCGATATCGGTCCATATATACCCGAGATATAGCCTAGACCGGGGTTTTCATGAAAATGCCGCGTAAGCGAACTTAAACAACTTTTTTGTGCTCAAAAGCAGTTCTGGTAATGAAATTAGGTTACATAAATATGAAAAATGAAAATTTCCGATATCGGTCCATATATACCCGAGATATAGCCCAAACCGGGTTTTTTATGAAAATGCCGCGTAAGCGAACTTAAACAACTTTTTTTTGCTCAAAAGCAGTTCTGGTAATAAAATAGGGTCATATAAATATGACAAATGAAAATTTTCGATATCGGTCCATATATACCCGAGATATAGCCTAGACCGGGGTTTTCATGAAAATGCCGCGTAAGCGAACTTAAACAACTTTTTTGTGCTCAAAAGCAGTTCTGGTAATGAAATTAGGTTACATAAATATGGAAAATGAAAATTTCGGATATCGATCCATATATACCCGAGATATAGCCTAGACCGGGGTTTTCATGAAAATGCCGCGTAAGCGAACTTAAACAACTTTTTTGTGCTCAAAAGCAGTTCTGGTAATGAAATTAGGTTACATAAATACGGAAAATGAAAATTTCCGATATCGGTCCTTATGTACCCGGTCCATATGTAGCCCAAATCGGGTTTTTCATGAAAATGTCGCGTAAGCGAACTTAAACAACTTTTTTTTTGCACAAAAGCAGTTCTGGTAATGAAATAAGATTACATAAATATGGAAAATGAAAATTTCCGATATCGGTCCATATATACCCGAGATATAGCCTAAACTGCGGTTTTAATGAAAATGTGGCGTAAGTGAACTTAAACACCTTTTTTTGCTTAAAAACAGTTCTGGTAATGAAATAGGGTCATATAAATATGAAAAATGAAAATTTTCGATGTCGGTCCATATATACCCGAGATATAGCCTGAACCGATTTTTCCATTAAAAAATTTTTCTTTTTTTGCTGAAAAGCAATTCTCGTTATAAAAGAAGGTTACTAAAATACAGAAAATAGAAAACTCCGATATCGGTTCATATATAACCGAGCATATTCAGGTCACATTTTTAATATACTACCTAAATTTCTATTGAGCTCTTACCATGAGATGAGGGCTTTTATAACTCGTATAATGCGGTCTCAGATAAAACTCGGTATACATCAAGAGAAGCCATTACCAACACCTAAAGCAAAGTGGCATACAATGTCATTGGCTGTAAAATGCCTTGGAGATATATAGAGCTACACATTGCCAAAATAATGAATTGAATGGCACCATTTTTATATAGAAATGCAAGAAACTCACCAGTAGAACGTCCACTCTGAGATCCATATTGGCGGCCAATATTTTTATGTTTATTTTTGGCCTAAACCAGAGCATTCTATTTTTCGGGGTATGAGTAGAACGAGTCTGTTGTAGCAAACAAAAGTCTAGGAAGTCCCATGACTGATGTTGTGCAAAGGATTCCCGAAACCCTAATCAGCATGCCCCCTTGGTTCTGCATGCATGAGATGCCTACCTTGGCTGTAATGCTCTGGCTGTAGTTTAAGCCTAAACTCGCTGGAAGGGGGAGTTAGTATCTCTGGTGCATGTTTTTTTTTCGGGGACTATCAACCCCTCAAGGTGCTATTGCCTTTTTTTATCTTGGAGCAATACTCAGGGGATGACACCTACGAACGAATAACAGTAAAGAATAATATTAAAAAGGAATTATAAATGAACAGATAAAAAAACGGACGACAGTGAAAAAAAGCACGTGCACATAGGATGGAATACAAAACTCTATATATGTAAAAATATACAATATTTGTATACTTTGTGAAATAATACAACATTTGCAACAGATTCTTGTTCTGTATGAAACCAGTGGTGATGGTTAGACGGCTGTGCTCTTTTAAAGGCTGATGCTCTTTTTAAAGGCTGATGCTCTTAGTGTGCTCCGGCCTACCAACTCATTAAGCCTTGTATTGCATTAATTACTGGGGATTGATTAGAAGGCCATAATTCTTCAGCAAGGGGTTGTCTATATGACAAAAAACTTATGACAAAAAGTTTAATAGTTCTTCACTTGGAGTTGGCCGATTAGGCCGTCAAGGCAGGTGCTGATGTAAATCAATTTAACTACCGTGGTTTACGCTCAACTTTTTGTAAAAGTTTCAGCTCAGTTGATATAGACGCTATTCAGTTGTTACTCATTTTTATTGCTTATTTCAAATCGTTTTATTTCGTAAAGAGCCAACGTCTTCTACTTGAAGGAACACAATATGAGCCTTTTTCACTTAAAAAATTGAAGCTAGTTCAGGCAAAGCAAAATAAAAAAAAAGTGCTGAAGTATGCATACATATGTATAATAGTATTTTCCCTTATATGGAAATGCAGTTGTGGTTGAAATTCGATGAAATTCGATGCAAAGTAATAAAGACTATCAAAACCAAAAACTTGATCAGCAATTGGACACTAGACATACATATTTTTTTTTTGTATCTGAGGTTTTTAATATTATTATCAATACATAAAACAATTTTCTTTCATTTGATTGCTTATCAGATAAATCAAATTGCTTGTCCTTTATATTATTATAATTCCCTTTATATTCATAGTTCCTTTCTAAGTAATCAATCAATGCAAAGTTATAAAAACTATTAAATAAAAAAAAGATATTGGAGAAAAAAGCGATTCAGAAACAAAAGATATCGAAGAAAATGCTATCAGCATCAATAGTCAGGTGACAGAAGTCTTAAAATGCGTTACATGCTTGGCAGAGCTAAGAAATGCTGGTATTTTACAATTTGTTCTCCTGGTTTTCAAAATTTGGACACTAAATCTAAGAAACTTTGCCTTTACTATAGAAAAATTTTTGAACATGATATACTCCTAAATATATCTAAATAAGCGATTATTTATTTTAACAATAAAGTACTTTTTACTTCTGTGAAAACTCATTTATGTAAAAAAAACTCACATTTTTGTTTAATTTTTCAAGGGAATATTAAGTCGTAGATTTAAAGAGAATATAAACAAATTCTGTATTGAAATAATTACTTCTTTAATCAAAAAGAGTGAAAGTGTTAATTTCTTTTAGGCAATAAAGGGTGTTTTTTTAAGCTAGATAGAACTTTAAATTGTAAAAAGTAACACAAAAAATTAAATTTTGATGAAACATTTTTTTTATTTGTTTCAGTATACTCTGACAAATCATCATGAATAGACTCACGCTTGAACAACGCTACGAAATTATCCAAATTTACTTTGAAAATCAGTCGTCGATTTCCCGTTGTTTTATCGCAAAATTGAATACTTGCGGCCCTATTAGGGAAAATACGTTTTTTCTTCTATGAGAATTTACACAAGTAAATCAGTCATTAAACTACTTCAATCATATCTTGCAGTCTCTTTCGTTCCAACACTTTTCTGGGTTATTGACTACTAAAGGGTGTTTTTTTAAGCTAGATAGAACTTTAAATTGTAAAAAGTAACACAAAAAATTAAATTTTGATGAAACATTTTTTTTATTTGTTTCAGTATACTCTGACAAATCATCATGAATAGACTCACGCTTGAACAACGCTACGAAATTATCCAAATTTACTTTGAAAATCAGTCCCGTTGTTTTATCGCAAAATTGTGTTCAGCGATGAGGCGCATTTTTGGCTTAACGGGTTTGTTAATAAGCAAAATTGCCGCATATGGAGTGAGACCAATCTACAAGAGACCCTACAGACTCCATTGCATCCAGAAAAATGCACTGTTTGGTGCGGTTTTCATGCTGGTGGCATCATCGGACCTTATTTCTTCAAAAATGAGGCCGGAGCTCGCGTTACGGTCAATGGAGATCGTTACCGCACCATGATCAATGATTTTTTGTTTGAAAATATGGATGACATTGATCCGGAGGAGATGTGGTTTCAACAGGATGGCGCTACGTGCCATACGGCGAACGCAACCATCGACTTACTGAAATCAAAATTTGGCGATAAGTTGATTTCGAGAAATGGACCTGTCAATTGGCCTCCAAGGTCGTGCGATTTGACACCTCTCGATTATTTCCTGTGGGGCTACGTGAAGTCACTGGTTTATGCTGATAAACCAGCAACAATTGACGCCTTGGAGGCCAGCATTGTTCGTGTTGTTCGTGACATACGGCCAGCAGTGCTCGAAAAAGTGGCCCAAAATTGGACGTCCAGAATGCGCTTCGTCAAGAACAGCCGCGGTGCCCATATGCCCGAAATCATTTTCAAATGTTAATGTCACGTATTGATCTTTCGAATAAAAAAAAATGTTGATTACAATTTAATTTTTTGTGTTATTTTTTACAATTTCAAGTTCTATCGGGCTTAAAAAAACACCCTATATAAGCAAGAGTTATGCATCAAAATTTTGCAACGAAAATGTGGGCCAATTTGATAATGGGAACGGCTTTTATTGGTTCACATTATCATTGAAATATACGGTTATCTTCATATACAAATTCTTTTCTAATTATGGACCTTATGACATTTTTAAAAATGGCATAATGTCTATTTGCAAAGTGTCACTATACTCATGGACACTATGACATTTTCAAAAGTGTCTTAACGTCCATGGACCGTATAACATTTTTAAGTGTGTCATAAAGTCCATGGACATTATGACACTGGACCTTATGACATGCCACCATACATAATTCATTTAACGGCTGACAAAATGGTCGCCAGCTAGAAAAGCTTTATATATGCCTCTTTAAATTATATGCCTCTATAAAAAGCACACTTTAAGTATAAATTCACTGCTGTTTAATATATTTAGTGAAATGGCTGACATGTAAAAATATTCATATGACAGTGAAAAAACTAGAATAAATATTTTACGCTTGTTTGTTCATATCTGAAAGCACGTTTCACGTGACCACAGGTGCGTCTCTATTCTATATTCTATATAGACATGTATATATTTTTGTTTTATTGTAGCTAATAGAAATTTCAACATCAAAGAGGAAACTTCCGCAATAATTCCGTTGAAATGCAATCCGATTTTTTTTAATTATTTGAATATATTATATATTTATTATCAAAATATATTGTTTGTTGCCTCTTTTTTGTAATAACATATCATATACATATATGTATTTGTGCTAATTATAACAAAAATATTTTAATTTATTTAACCATACAGTTGTAAAGTCAATTTACAAAGTATAGAATGCACAGTATGGGCGGGCTAAGGACCATATGCTCGAGATGGTATTAACAGTACACTTGTGGCGCTGTTGCGATTTACTATAACGACCTATGCCTTCACAACATACGTAGGTATGTATGTTGATAATCTTTGTACCGTGAGATATATATGTATATATGTTTAAGTATTAATGATAAATAGTTAAACTTTTGTTATTGAATTTTTCTAATTTTACATGATGGTATTTTTCTGGTTCAAGTTCAAATTGGGCTTTCGCCAAGAATTATTTTTATTTTTTTAACTTGTAACAATAATAATTGTTGCGATCAATAACAGGAAAAAGTAATTGAATACACTAAGCAGGGGGATAACTAGCTGTTTCGTAATCGATACACTACTCATCGCACCCACTAGGATTCGAACATACGTTGTTAAATAATAAAAAAATAACTGGTTGTTCAGTGACAGCAGAATGCAGTATAAACAACTGGGATTATAACAAAATTGCATATGTGACCAATATGCGACAAATATATTCGAAAAAATAAATAAGCTCGGTAGCTGAGTTGGTTAAACGGCCGTATTAACAGAGTTCGAATTCTAGTCGGTGCTAAAGAGTAGTGCAGCAACTACGATAAACTTGTTCTCCCCCAGATTAGTGTATTCAATTATTTTTCGCTCTTTTCTTTGATCAGAGCTATTGACCGCAGCAATTATGGTTATAATTAAAAACTAAAAATATTTCTTTACGAAAGACGAATTTCAGCTTGAACCAGAAAAATACCACTCCATGTATATAAATAAATATTATTATATCTTCAAGAGATCCACATAATTCCCAGAAATTTACAACATCTGCATTTAACAGATTACAAATCATCACAATAAAAATATCAAGTATGCCAAAGCTGGAATAGCATTGTTAGTTTTGAATAATCTTTATGCCACACAACATGTTAAATCTAATGGTGATCTCATTTTCCAAACTATCGCTATTAAAGGTAGCTCCAACTTGTACACTACAAATATTTATAAAGAATCGACATAACATTAACAGCAGATTTGATAACCACTATAGGTGTAACGTCACCTGAACAACATTTAATTGTTGGAGACCTCAATTCTCGGCGGTAGTCTTTGGGGAAAATTTGCCGACGACTCTAGTTTAGTAATACTGAACGATGGTTCTCCTACATTACTCAAGAGTCGAGGAAATTTTACTTGTGTGGATGTCTCAATGGCAAATTCTGATTTAGCTGCCAACCTTTTTTGGAAAACCTTAAGTACTCCTGAAGTTGGAGATCATTTTCCCATTTTAATTGAAAATAATAAGCACACTTACAAGAAACTTTTCCATCCGAGGTTTATGGTTGACAAAGCTGATTCGACTCTTTTCGCAAATAAAGTAATGAAGGTTATTAATGAATTTCCTGCGTCGATGAATATTAATAGAGAAGCTGCACAAATAAAGAAAATTATTAGAAAATCGGCAAACGAAACAATATACCAGACAAAAACCCCAAATTAAATAATTCTCCGGCTTGGTTTAATTCCTCAATTGCAAAATTAATAAAAGAGAAAAATAAGGCATTCAATATATTCAAAAGACATAGAACACAGGAAAACTCATTAAATTTTAGAAGAATGTGTGCACTGGTAAAGCGGGAATCGCGGGTTGCGAAGCGTCAAACATGGAATAATTTTCTAAATTCTCTCAACCCAATGTTGGACGCTAAAACCCTATGGTCTAGGATAAAAGGCATAAGATCTAAAAACAGGAGTAATTTTCCAACCTTATTTCACGATGATACTATTTTTTCTAATCCAGTTGACATTGCTAATAAATTTGCTGAAGTTTGGTGTTCGATCGGATCTGATAACAATTTTGATGATAACACCATATTAAGAAAACAAACTAATTTAGATAACATTGAAGCACAAGTTTCCCATCAAAACACATTTCTTTTTGAAACTATAACACCTGCTGATTTGGATGTGGCACTTAGCAAGGTCAAAGGGACAACACCATCGCTTGATAGAATTACATATTCAATGATAAGGAATTCACCAATCTCCTTTAAAAAATGTGTTATAAAGTTGTATAATGATATTTTGAGTAGTGGCACTTTTCCACACGAGTGGAAGGTTGCCATGTTATCACCTATTCCCAAGCCGGGGAAAAATCTAAATTGTACAGAAGGTTATCGGCCAATATGGGGTTCACTCTTTGGTCCATCAACTTGAGAATAAAGTTCGGCAAAATTTATCGAAAAGAAAGCAGAGTGTGGTTGTATCAGCGGATATCGAAAAAGCTTTTGATAGAGTGGGTTCAATTTTCGTTCTAGATGAACTGTGTGTCTGGGGTATCTCTTTTTCAGCTATTGAACTTATCAAATCCTTTTTGTCTAATCGCCAAATTATGGTCAAAATTGATGGCTATCTTTTGCAACCATACTATCTTGACAACGGGATTCCACAAGGCTTACCTCTGTCGGTTGTGCTTTTTTCTATTTATATGAATTCTCTAGCAAGATCAATTCAAAGCATACCAGGTATAGATTTTATTGGAATATATGTGGACAATTTATTTACTTTAACCTCAGGGTATTAAGAAACTGTTTCCAATCACTTAAATCATCTGAACGATTGCATCCAGAACTGGGCAAATTTACGCGGAGCTGTAATACCAGTAAGCAAATCTGAGATACTACATGTTTGTCGACGAAGAAATTGCTGCCCACCTTTTATACAATTTGGGAACGCTGTAGTGCAGTTCAGATATGAATTAAAAATTCTTGATATAATGTTTACCAAAAACTTGTGATGGAACTGTCATATTAAATATTTGATTCAAAAATTGGGAAAAATTAATAACATCCTAAAGTTAATATATTCTAAGAAAAAGGGCTCCCATATTTATATTGCTATTGACGTATGTAAAGCTTTAGCTTATTGTTTGATTCAGCACGGCATAACCGTTTATGGTTGGACTTCGAAAACAAATATCGCTAAGATAAATGCAGCATTAAATAATTGTTTTCGAACCGGGTCTCTTGAACGTAACTCTAGTACCGTCTCTCAGAGTTGAATCGAGATCACTAGACTTTTCTACATTGCTTTACAAAAGATCAATAAATATGGCAGCAAAATCCATAACAGATGCGAAAGATGGTTTGCACAATATCTTTGGGATATCATAACTGGCCATAAAAAAAGCTTCAGCGCAATACATAGCAACATACTTTTATTTAAAAAGTTCGAATTTCCTTTATCCTCAAAGCCGTTATCTTTATATGAAGAAAATCATGCGATTAAAATTGATTTTAGTTTATCTGTATACAAAATATTATCGAAATATTGAGAAATAAAAGATTTTAAATTGTAAATTTTTTATAAACAACAAAAAACAAAGATCTGAAGCTGCAAAAATTAAATTTATGTATACAAAAAATCTAATACTAATCCGCAAATTTTTAGGAGACTGATAACTGAGAAGATATCAACCTACTCAGCTGATATTGTTATATATACAGACGGATCTTTTAAAAATAGAATAACATCTTACTCAGTGGTTCAACATCAGCCCGGTTCCGAATGGGTGGTGTTTAAACAGAGCCAATTGCCTCCATTTTCTGGTATTTTCCCAGCTGAACTTGCTGCAATTGTTTCAGCAATTAAAATAACCAGAAATCTATCATATGCACGGACAGCCTTAGCGCAGTCAAGGCTATATTCTACAATAAAAATGATTTATATAATAGTATTTTTAGATATTTCTGTGTACTTCAGCCTCTGCTCGTTATGTGGATACCATCACATTTGGGTATAAGCGGCAACGAGCTAGCGGACAAAGCAGTGAAAGAAGCAATCACCATGCATCTAGTCATTGTGGTTATAACCAACATTTTTAAAAGTTCCTTTTTGAATACACTAAAGGAAGAATGAAATAATTGCCATAGCTTCTTAAGAACTCACAATCCAGAAATATCCAGACCCAGATACCATGACAAGTATTCAAGATTACAGTGTGTTACTCTTGCCCGTATAAGAGTAAAATGTTTATTTATCTCACAACATTATTATAATAACTCGAATCCCTCGTTGTGCAATTTCTGTGATTTGCTGAATAGCGTATCTCATATTCTTGTGGATTGTCCAGTATCTTGTTTGCCTGTTCCACTTGAACATGCACTGGATTACTCCAAACCTCAACAGACTACAGCAATTTTTAAATCTTTTACGAAACATAACATAAATGACATTTAGATGTCTTTTTCTCGAATGAATTATTTTTATTAAATTATTTTTTGTATAAAAAGCTCTAATCTAATATTAAAGAAAAAAAAACTTTTTGAATTAATATAATTTTTTTAGTTTTAAGCTGTCCTCATACACATACAGATGTATATTTTGTATTAAAAATCTTTTTCATAATTAATAGTTAGTTTAATTAGACGCGCAATATGGTGTCTTACTTTGTTGTCTTTTATATATTAATATAAGAATATATATTAAATAAATAAATAAATATTATTATATATTATGTGACGAAAATATACTCAACGTGCGTATGGCGTAAAGCTACCTGGTAAACAATATTTAATGACAAGTTATTTCGTGGTAACAAAATATATATGTTAACAAAAAAAACATTCATTCACCTTATTATTAAAATTTTAAAATAAACTAAAGTGCTGATACAAATGCAGACGGTTTGAACAGGTCAACAACTTGCAAAGTTGCAAAACAGTCACTGCGCGTGTTATTTATGATTACTATGCTTTTTTATTTTTATTTCATTTTATGTTTCAACTTAAGTAATAAATAAAATTAAGTTTAGTTGTAAATAAAACATTGATCAATAAAGTTTATTATTTTTAATTTAAAATAAATTTTCATCTAACTGGCGCCCAACGTGGGGCATTCTTAACAAAACGTACCCCATACGTTACATCGGAAAGGATATTCCCAACAAAGCACCCCATAGGCTGCAGAGAAGAAGGACATTCCTATAGACAAACCCCACAGGCTTTATAATAGGAAGAATCCTCGAGAACTCACCCCAAATACATTGGAAAAACCACAAGAATCATCAGCAAAAGTATAAGGACACTTTGCATAGAGATCTTGGTATAGAGGAGGTTACCTGAGTATAAATAAAGAGAAACGGAAAATCAACTCCCTATCAGCTCTACAAAGATGATTGCTGTAACAATATTACTCTTTGCACTAGTTTCTGCCGATGTCAAAATTTTGGACTACTCTAATTCGCAACTAGTGACCCTGAACTCCGGATTGGCAAAACTACAAACAGGAACTTTCAAACTTATTTATATTATTGACATAAACGGATATCAAGAACTTATAGATAATCTCCAAGAAAGTCTTCAGAAAGCTGTCAGCCCTTCTCATTTCCTACACCCTCTACTAAATCACGAGTTGACGGAACTTCAATCCTACTTAGACCAACTGAAACCTAAGACGAAAAGATCCTTAAATTTTATTGGTTCTGCTTGGAAATGGATCGCGGGAAACCCAGATCATGATGATTTCGATATCCTTACACACAAAACTAATAGACTTTTGAGAAACAATAATAAACAGGTAGTTATTAACAAATTGACAATAGAGAAAATTAAAGAACTGACAAATGTTACAAATGAATTGTTAAAAATATATAAAAATATAAATGATAAAAATTCCACAAAGGAACAATTAATAACACTTTTAAAATATAAATTGAATATTGTAAAAGAGGAAATAATTAATATACAACACGCCATTCATTGGGCGAAAGTAGGCGTAACTAATTCTTTTATTTTTACATCCAATGAAATAAACATTATAAAAGAAGTAATAAATGAAGATTCTATACCATTTGTAAATCTAGAACAAGCATTCGAATTTGCAGAAATAAAAATTGCATCCGACCATAACTCAATTGTTTATATCATAAGTATCCCTAGTACAAATGTAAACTCATGTAATAAAATTGTTGTATGACCCGTAAAATTTGGGAAATATATTAATAAAATTATGTATAAAAAAATTCTTTTACGTGACAATGTAACGTATGGTATCAAAAATGAATGTAAAATCTATAATAACATTACTGTTTGCAACAGAAATAATTTAGAAAACCTGGAAACCGAAACCTGCTTAGATAATCTAATCAAGAGTAAACCAGCTAATTGCAGTTTGATAGACAATCGCGGTACCCCCACAATCGAAGAAATAGCACCTGGAACGATCCTTCTCAACCAATTTTATGTTACAATTCTTGTTAATAATGAGCCACAAGATCTTAATGGGACTTATTTGGTGCAATTCTCAAATACATCCATAACTGTGACTGGTAGAACATACATGTTCTTTGAGGCGACACAGCTACAACCTTTACCAGCAATTTTACAGCCTAGACACTCAAAGCAGAATATAGAAAAAATCCTGTCCTTAGAAATGATAAAAGAATTAAGAACAAATAACACAGAGGCAATCGGGTTGATAGATACTAAACACACCAAGGCCATTGCAATAAATTTCGGATTCTGTATAATGAATCTATTATCGATAATAACGCTATTGATTAAGATGAAACCGTGCAAGGCAGAGAAAAATTCTAATATCACACCAATTACAATCAACACAGTTCCATTAGTACATTCGTCGATGCCCGATCTATCAGAAAAGGGGATACCAGAACAGATTGGCATAACAAGAATATCAAATATCCCATACTTCTGACCGAACGAGGACGCTCGGTATCAAGAGGGGAGGTGTTAACAAAAAAAACATTAATTCACCTTATTATTAAAATTTTAAAATAAACTAAAGTGCTGATACAAATGCAGACGGTTTGAACAGGTCAACAACTTGCAAAGTCGCAAAACAGTCACTGCGCGTGTTATTTATGATTACTATGCTTTTTTATTTTTATTTCATTTTATGTCTCAACTTAAGTAATAAATAAAATTAAGTTCAGTTGTAAATAAAACATTGATCAATAAAGTTTATTTTTTTTAAATTTAAAATAAACTTTCAGCTAACTTGTATGTTGCTTGCTCGGATTTCCACCTAGTGATAAATCTACACCGCATTTTGGGAAATGATCTAGAAAAACTAGGTTTATCTCTATTGCATCTTTTGTGTCCCAATGCCTTACAATAGGTTATCAAGTATTCCATTTACTCCTCTTCTTCATCGCATTGTTATAGCAATGTCTGTGTTGGAAATGTCCAAACTGTATAGTTGCTTAATGCAGGCAAAAGACATGCCACCTATCAGTATTCTTCTTAGGTTGCTTCTAGCTAGTCACAGAGTAAGTTTCGCCCTGTTAGCATCCAAGCTCAGAAAAATTTTAGAATGCTTGGATCCATTTGCATCGTTTCAATTTTTTTTTTTCATAATATCTATTTGCAGAGACTCTTGCTGAGGTCACAGGATGTAGTGTATCCAATTATATAAATAAATTTTGTGTATTAAAAAGAACTTTTTTATGCACTTGCTTCAATTTCTTTGATTGTATTTACTTGATTTTACTTTATTTTTGTATAAGCTGTTATCTCTAAACAATTTATATAAAATGATGATTACTATGAAAAAAAAAAAAACATTTACAAATTTTTACTATTAAACAATAATATGTACAAAAATCAAAATTTGTTAAAATAAAGTTAATGGAAATAGCTTTTTTTTTTGAAAAAATTAAATGTGCGGAGAAAAAATATCGTTGACTTAGAAAAGAATTATGAGGAGAGATGAGACGATTTTTACTTACGATTTTTAATAAGTTAAAAATTAAATAAGAATAAACACAAAAATGCTTAACAAAATAAAAGAAATAATTTTAAATGATGATTTAAGAGAAGAGTATGAATATAATGCTCCTTGAGTATTTAACGATGGAAAGAAAGGCGGGAAGCGTCAATTACTTTTTGCGAAAATTTAGCAGTGTATCGGGAATTTCGTTGATGTAATTCTAAAATAGGGGAACAATTATATTAACTTTTGTTTTTAGTTACAAAAAAAAATAAGGACTTACAAAAACTGGCGAACCAATTTCGGGACTAGCATAATCGGCCCATTTTGTTAAATCAATTGAGGGTATTATTCCGCTTTTACAAGGCACACGAGGATTTCTAAAATGGTAATTACATTCAATATTTGCAACTAATTTTCGTTTTCAAAACACAACTTACATTTCATGATCAGGTAACACCATAGGATATATTTGTACAGTATCTATCAAATCTGTATTATCACATATCAAACGTGATAATTTCGCTTTCCGTATTTCCTGCAATTGTTCGGGTGTAAATGACGAAGGCTGATTGGGTAGTTCATACCAGAAGCGATCTCCTCGCCTTACATAGCTCATTTGAGTGGCAATAATACAGGCAAAAGTTGGACCCAACATAGAACCGGGCAAAGATTTCTCAGAAACACCACCGGACCATAAATCAATATCAGCAGGATGTCTATATAAAAAAAATAAAAAATAAATATAATAAGAAATGAAAATTTTTCAGAAGTTGTTTTAAATTACTCATAAATAGATTGATATCTCAATATAGTGTCATTAGGCATAGAACCGAACATCTCATCCCAAGTATTTGAAGTGGGTAGACCACAGAATTTGCGAAATTCCATATAACCAGGTATGCCGAATTCACGGCCTCGCTGCATGTTAAATGACACTAAATCCATGCCAAATCTAGCACCTTCCTTTTTGAACAAATGATTTGTTACTTCTTGTGTTATAGAATCATCCATAGCTTGGGCCACTTGATTCATCAAACCCATAAAATATTCATCTAAAACACCAGCTCTGTACAAATCGTAAGGTCGTCTGATCAAATCAGACAATCTCTTTGAAGCAATAAACTTATGAGCTTTGGACCAACGCTCTACAGCTGTTGGCAATAGGGAATGACCAAAACGAAAAGCAGCACCAGCGAATGAATCAATTATACCGGGATTTACCTTAGAATCATAACCATCCCAATAACCTTCTTTTTGTAATACCAGGCCAAATTTCTCCATTACTTCTTTGCCCAACAAAATGGGCAAGAATTCATTAAATGTAACATGTTGAACGATGGCAATATTTATTCTTCTTGCCTCTTGGAAAAGTGTTTCATCGTCCCAGTGTTTGTTTATCTGAGATAATCCTGTTGCCATACGATTATGTTCTCTGGCCATTAAAGTGTGCATGCAAGTCAACACCAATTGTTCGTTGACACGAATCTCACCACCTTCAAAACAAAACATGCTCTTGTTGGGTCTGGTACAGCCCTCATCAGGTATATCCAGCTTAAGTGGTAACAAATCCTTTAGGCCATACTCACTGAACACAGGATTCATGCGCATCAAACCACCATAACCGGTTCGCAATTTGCGAGCAAATTTTTCGGTAACTCCGTATACAGTATTAGCATCAATTACACCAGTCAAAGTATTGAATTGTTGACGTGAACCTAAAAGATGAAAAAAAAATAAAATTTGGAATTCAGCCTTAAGTAATTAAGCTTTTTCACCAATTAAAAACTATAAATATTTTTCATATTTTCTCGGTGCCCATAAATTGACATACGTGCATACTTGCTAGCCTAGTCATCAGTAAATTTGAAAATCTTTAAATATGTTTATATGCTCAACTTTATTATTTCTCTAAAAAGTTAGTATGTGAACATATTCTTTAAAGGTGTCTAAGTCTACTGATAATTAGATTAGTAACTTTGAAACATCGAACAATACTCGTAGACAGCTCGGAAATACAGACAAATAGATTTATTTTCAATTTGTATAAACATAGTTTTTAAGGTGAACAACGAGCTAGTCAGAACTAGTCCCAAAGCGTTCACGTATCATTTTTTGTGTCGTTTTGACAAAAAATTAAAGAGTATTTTGCTTAAAACGTTTTTGCTGTTTGACCTATTTATAAATAAAAAACATGTCGTTTTTCTTTTCCCGACGTTTCGTAGATTTTTTGTCTACATTTTCAAGGGAGCGTCTATTGGTATAAATATAAAAACAATTTTTATAATGTAAATAAATATACTCGTAATATAATGTTGTAACAACTGAATTTATAACAAAAATATTTTTATAAGGATTTTAAATTAGAAAATATGAAATTAACGTTAATTTAACACAACTTTGTAATTAATGTTAATGTTATCCGTGCCTTCTTTTAAGTTCATCGTTTTGTTTATGTTTTGTTGTATCTGCAAGTTCTCAATTGCAAATCTCTTTTTCACATTATTTTCTATGTCCAAAATTTTAACGTTATCTTTTTTTCAAATTACGCTTAAAATGTTGGTAATTAAATAAACTATTTGGTAAGAAAATAAAACATTCCAGAAAAAAAAAGAAATTAAAATGAAAAATGTTGAAATAAACGTAAAAAATAGGCAAATTTTGAATTTTGAGGTGCCATAACTCAGCCATTTCTTGTCATATAGAAATTCGAATTATATCGGCGGAAAATTATTCAATTACCTTTTCAAAGATATGCCTTTTATTTCGGTCTGACTTTTTGGTTGGGCTCCACAAGGGTTTGAGTGGGACCATACACTGAAAAACACAAAAGTACCGTTATCTAAAAAAACGGTAGTTAAGAAGAAAAAAAAATTACAGCGTTTTTCGTGTTCAGGAGGTCCCAATTAACTCATCTAGACATGTGGCGTTCTTGGTATTTTCACAAATTTAAAATTTGTGAAGCAGTGTTATTAATTTTAATAATTAATACAATTACTTTACCTCTAAACACAGCCAGGTATCCCATAAAATAATTATTTCAAACACCATCATATTAGTATATCTAAACATACGAGTATAAAACTCAACTGATATAATGTGCTCTCTATCTACGCACAGCTGAAACCACTGGACGGATCGGGCAGGAATTTGGCATGCAGGCAGATATAATGACGTAGACATCCGCTAAGAAATGATTTTGATTAATTCTACCCTAATGGAGATAAAATAAGGGATGCAAGTTTGTATGAAACTTTGTCAATTTTAAAACCGATCAAGCTGAGACTTTGCATGCAGGAAATTATCTTTAAAACAACATTCAAAGTGATATCACCAGAAATCTTAAGATGACCCACCTTTAATGTATAAATATCAGCGTTCATGGAATAATATAATATAAAAAAAAATTTCAAACAGCTTGTTTTCTACGTTTCCCAGCTGCATACATGTCAACATTTCATAGCAGCTACCGTAATCATCAGTAGACTCCGGATAGTTTTGAAAGATATTCTCAAACATTCTACTTTATATCCCAACAATCTAAATAAATTATTGAGAATTTAATTTTTTTTTTTTCTAAGCATTTTTTTTATTTATTGAATCTTCAAAATGAACTAACAATAAGTATTCAAATCTTAATACTAAATTAAATATAAAGTTAAAAAATGTGATTTAAAATTAAAAAATTTGATTGTTACTCAAGTCAAGCCAATGCTAGACAAAAAGTTTTATTATGCGGGAGCTATTTCGGTAAAATCGCCTATTGAGCAGTCTGATGGTGGCAACGGTATTCCTTCTTCTTAACCAACTGTGGCCGCCAAAATTAAGTATATTACGCGCAAGAGGGTTTGGATGAAGTTCGAGTTTAATGACATACCTCTTTTACCAGCGGAACACTCAGATCTTTATGAATTCGTGAATTTTTTACATACCATGGAGCTGCAGTAATTGTTCGAAGAATTTTGTTTTGTCGCCTTTGGATTTTTTCAATGTTTGACGCTGAGGCGGTGCCCCATAACTGAATTCCGTAGCCCCATATAGGCTTTAGTATTGCGTTGTATAACAAAAGTTTGCAATCTAATTTCAATGTCGAATTTCTGCCCATAAGCCAATTTAGCTGCGCTGCTTTTAGTTTTAACTGAGTGACCTTTGCTTCAATGTGAGACTTCCACGTTAGCCTACGGTCCAGGTGAATACCAAGGTACTTGACTTCGTTGTGCTGCGGAATAGGTGAGTTGTTAATTTGGATAGGCGGACATGTTTGCTTACACAGTGTGAATGTGACATGAGTACATTTCTGTTTATTAACTTTGATTTTCCAAAGTTTTTGGCCATTTCTCTAATATTGAAGTATATTCCTGTAAATTTCGTGATGCTAATTCGTGATTTTCATGAACACTCAAAAACGCTGTGTCATCTGCAAAGGTAGAAGTGTGGATTTCGGATGTCGTTGGGATGTCGGAAATGTAAATCAAATATAAAGTAGGCCCCAGTATGCTGCCTTGGAAAACTCCTGCCTCGATTGGCTGAGTTGGGCTTATAAAGTCGCTTTCTCTGATAACAAACTTCCGCCCATATAAGAAGCTTTCCAGAAGCTTGTGTGTATTTGCAAGCAAGTTTAGCTTTATTTTTTGCATGCATAAAGATAAAAGCTACACCTACATCAGCGAAGCCGCGGGCAAAAACTGGTCAATACATAAAATTGCAACTATCCAGTCAATATATTTAAAAGTGTTTTTACATTTTTTTTGTTTGACATATGAGTTTATTTTGGTTCATCGGCTTCGCTCTCTAACTTTCAGCATTTTGTTTGCAATTGAGAAGAAAAACAAACCTGATTAAAATTCCAAAAATGTTAAACAAAAGAAAAAAGTGTACTGTTTCGTCTTCCATCTTGTGCACATGTGTTATATTTACTGGCCGTGCAAAATAAAACATTTTTATTTAGCATTGGCTGGACTTAATTAATTTCGTGTATTTAGTATTAAGATTTGAATACTTATTGTTAGTTCACTTTGTGAAGATTCAATAAATAAATGAATGAGAAGAAGAAAAAAAATATTTACTGTTGTCCGTGTCGGAGTAAGTGGTTTTTTATTGCATCCTGTAGACACCTGTTTTTTCCCTGTCATTTCCCTTGTGTGTTCATTATTTCTTTTCGAAGTTATTCATTACCTTGCATTGTGAGAGAGGTTGGATTAATTTTATGTTAGTTTGATCAGTATCTATACTGGGCACTGGTCAGTTTTAATTACTTATTTTAATTCGAACGCTTTAAATGCCGTGATAACGTTTGTTTAGGTCTTTCTGCATTGTTATTTATAGGTGCAAGTCAAACGTCCACAAACTCTACCCCCCTTTTCCTCTTCCTTATAATCTTTTTTACAAGCTCCAGTACAATGCACTGCATATGTAGGGGTCGTTCCCTGAGTATTGGTTCAATGATAAAAAAAATATATTGTAGTTTTTAATAAGAGCGAGTAATAAATTCAGTGCTGGTTACTTTTTTTCAAGTTCTTTTGTGAAAAACACTACCAAACATTGGTAAAGCGCAATTTTCCGACAAATAAGATACACTCTTTTTATACTACGCCATCGATATATACAGCTACTTTTATGGGGTTTTTTTTTCTGATAAAAATGTTACACCTATGCTACATATAGTGGTTCAACACGTTCTTTTCTAAAAAATTTGATGCACTATTAAAAGGTATCATGTTCTTTTCAAAACATGTTGCACTTAAAACTGGCAAAACATGTAGCATACTGCCCTTTTTTCCATCATTGTTTCATACGTGTTTATGCAAATATGAAATTCTTTTGTTATTGCAGATGAGTAAACGGTGCTGCTGATGATAGCTTTTATAAGATAAAAATAGTGATTAAAACGTTGGTATGTTAAAAGTAGTCATGATATATTTGAAACGCTAAGTGTACATTATTATTAAATGGCACTTTGTCAGCATTTTTTGTTCTTTTGTGCTAATAACACATGTACAACTTTTTAAGGGTGATGGTAATCGGAAAAAATGATAAACATTCAAAAGAAAACACCATTAGTCTTTACATGTTCAAAAGTGTAGCAAGCGCATCTCAGTAGATTTGGTTAGTGCAAAGTAAAAATATACCACATTGCCAATGCTATGTTGCAATGAGATATCTACAAGATTGTGATTTAGGCTAACGACAGATTGTTAAATTATTTAAGTAAACTAGATTCATTCTTTATTGCAAACAATATCTATCTGACAGACTTAAAATAAATTCAAAAAAAGTATTGTTTAATTAACAAAAAAAAAAAAGCAAAACTAAATATTTAAACACAAACAAAGTCATTAAACACAATCTTAAAAAACGGCCTTCGATTTTAAATCTTGTATACGAAGTATCTTGTTCATTTTTGTATCAAAAACTAAAAATGGGCGTTTGTAAAAGCTCCTTCAAATTAACGCCCACTCAGCAACAAAATCGTATGTTTCAGGCATTTAGAAAAATCCATGTTGCAGCCGCAAAATATTGACAGTTTAAATATAATCAACTATCAGCAAACAGTATGCCCACAGAAGTGTTTTTCTACAACTTTTTTTTCAAAAGCCAGCACAAACACGTAATAACAACTAAAATACCATAAAAATTCAATGAACAGAAGCAAATATAAAAATATATAAAATATTAATAAGCCGAGCCCTTAACATTTAGCCACTCTGTTGAAGCAAACTTGGCCGCAACAAAAATCGCTTTATTATTGAAAACTTACAAAATTAATTGCAGTGCCACCTGCTGCCACTCACCCAATTTACAGCCAGGTCTAGGTGAAGGGAAGCCACGTACAAAATCTATACATTTAACATTGAAAAGGCGATAGAAATAATCGTCATCCGGCACACGAATTTCATTACAATAAGGATGTTTTAAGTGCAAAGGTCGCTTGCAACACTCTTCGGGGTCATTGCGATTGATGGGATCTTAAAAAAAAAAAAGTAATGACTGTTAGGAATTTAGTTTTTTTCAAGTATAATCAGTTACATACCCAATGGAGTGCCTGTTAAAGTAAAATCATGATCCATGAATTGACCCCAAGCAATAACCATAACGGTACCAGCGTGGTCATGATAACCATCGTCAGGATGCATTGTACGTGATACTACGCGTGAGAAAGGCAAATCACGGCCAGTTACTGATATACGCGGTGCATTTATACCATCAGAATAAAGAGGGCCAATTAAGCGTTGAAATGGGGACATTATAGCACCCCATGTTGGATGTTCAATGTTATTGCACAAGCCATCAAAACGTCGATATTTTCCGGGACGGCATTCAACGCCGGAGAAAAATGGTGGACAGACTTCGCGTATTAAAGTTTTTGAAGTGTCGATGGTGGGCAAACCTTTTTCGATTTCTTCATAAGAAAGCCCATAACTAAAATAAAAACAAAAATTCTAATTATTAAACATAGTTTTCAAGTTTAGAAATTGAAGCGTCAGAAATAACCCTTCAAACCAAGGCAGCTTTACCAGGGTAGTGATATAAGCACAGCAGTCTTTCGTTTTCTTTGCCCAAATTTGTCAAAATTTTGAAAAATGGACAGGTTTCCTTGCTTTTTCAAACAAAAAAAAAACTAAATTTTGACTTTTCGTAATTTCTACCAACCAAATACGAGTTTTTTTTGGTATTGTATTTATTGTAATTATGCCCCTACCTGTTAAAGCTGCCTTGCTTTAAACAATCAAAAATATAATGAAATCAATTATCTTAACATTAAAAAATGCTATTAAATTACATATCGTTGGTCCCGTGTAGAAATAACCTAACTAGTTTATTCCCGAATTTAAAATGTTTAAAAAAACCAATTCACTTCACACAAATACAGATATAATGGAATAGTTTCATAAAACGAAATATATTATAGGAAAAATAAAATCAATAAAATAAAAAAATAAAATTTGGTTCCTTAAAAAAATAACTTGCACAAAAAAAATTGTCCATGTTAAATCACGGAATTCACTGAATCAGTTAATACATTATTTGAATGCGGATCTTCTTGCATGTTTGCATTAAAATATTTGTTGAACGAAAGAAGATTTTTTTTTGCTTACCGAATGTCCCACATCTAAGCTGAATGATCTACTTGACAAAATTCTCATACAGGACTGCCTAAAGAAGCACAACATCAATATAACCTGAGACCAGAATAGTTCAATTTATAATTACTTTTTGCATTTTATTTGTTTATTTATTTATTTTATATTATTTTGTTTTATTTTATTTTATTTTATTTTATTTTATTTTATTTTATTTTATTTTATTTTATTTTATTTTATTTTATTTTATTTTATTTTATTTTATTTTATTTTATTTTATTTTATTTTATTTTATTTTATTTTATTTTATTTTATTTTATTTTATTTTATTTTATTTTATTTTATTTTATTTTATTTTATTTTATTTTGTTTTATTTTATTTTATTTTATTTTATTTTATTTTATTTTATTTTTTTGTATAAAAGCTATTTCTATAATTTTACCTGATGTTATTTAGTTTTCAAGTTCAAGCTAAAATCCGGCTTCAGCCAGGAAAATTTTTTTAATTATAACATTAATTGCCGCGATCAATAAACCTTGATCAAAGAAGACAGAACAAATAGATGTTTCGTATATCGCTACACTATTCATCAGCACCCACTAGGACTCGAACTCGAAGACTCCTATCAATAATAACCTGTCAGTTGACTACTGCCTAAATTTGAAGAAGGCGGTTCATCTAGTCCATGTTTGGCAATCGATGATAACAGACTATGGCGCGTTTTGAGAAGATGTAGAAAAATGAATTTCGTGTGCTCATTACACATTATTTTTTGTGGAGAAAAACCATTAGTCAAGTAAAGAATAAGCTTAATAAATATTATAGAAACTCTGCACCATCCATTTCCGTGGTGAAGAACTGGTTAACTAAATTTCGATTTGGCCGTACACGCACTGAATAAGTTGAACGTTTTGGATGTCTAGTTTAGAGCTCTACATCTAATTGAAAAAATTCACAATATGGTTGATCGGAGAATAACAGTGAGGGAGATTGTGGCAGCTATAGACATCTCACACGATTGAGTGGTTAAAATGTTGAATGATCTCTTAGGTATGAGAAACCCTTCCTCAAGATGGTTGCTGCGCTTTTTATTTATTTTTTGTCTTGGACCAGTGAAAATGATTTACATCAGTACCTGCCTTGACGGCCTAACCTGATGGTGGATTAGTTCCACGAAGTGAATTTTTCACGATTCACCACCGCCCCCGTGTGGCTTGCTAGGCTCACACAGGTAGCAATTCTTTTTTTTTGTCTTGGACCAGTACTCAGGCGATGACCCCTACATATGCAGTGCATTGTACTGGAACTAGGAAAATAGGTTATGATGATGAGGAAAGAGGGAGTAGCGTTTGTTGAGGTTTAACTTTGACAATAATAACAGGAAAGACTAACAGCCTGTTCGACGATATCGAATGAAAATGTATGGGAAGGAAAGCTAGTTACTCACGTTCGAATCAATTTGGGTTTGTCTATGTCATTATTGTTCGTTCGATTGAACTTATGTATTTTAATTGAATTTAGACAAATCGTTCGCATAGAATAAAGCTAGAAAAAACCCAAATCAATTTTCTTTCGCCTAGAGTGCGAATGAACTTATCCTTTCGACATCGGCGAACTGGCTGTAAAACAAACTCTATTACAGGATTTACAATGTTGGAATTAAATTAGTTAATACTAACCAGTGCTCAGTGTGTATACCTTCGACACTGCTCAGATTATCCAACACCTTCCACACTACAAGATAATGAAAATCATTAAAAAGAAATTAATAATGAACATATAAAGAAAACACGGAAAAAAGAAGCACTACCTATTCTCTTGCAATTTGTTTTCATACGAAATAAATAATGCACATATATGTAGAAATAAAAAAGAAAAAAAGGAACACGTGTACACATCTTGCTACCTATTTCAATGCAATTTGGTTTCATATGAATTTAGTAATGAACATACATACTTATTTAGAAAATACGGGCAGCAGTAATAAAAAACGTCATCACTGGACATTGCCCGGTTGGGAACCCAGCCAGGAGACTAGGACAACCCCATAACGACTTCTGTAAAAGTTTCCAAGACGAGGAGGAGGAGGAGACGATCCTTCACCTCCTCGGCACATAACCGGTATTGGAGCATCATCGTCTAAGATACTTAGGCGAGCGCAGCTTCAATAGCCTATCTTGTCTGGTCTCGGTCAAACCGACCGTGCTAGCCTCTTTCATAAGAAGCAGCGGATGGCTAGTATAGCAGCATGTAACGCTACACTAAAAGGTTCCCGCCTTTCCTTTCCATCCCCGCCCAATCCATCCACTTACACTATTTTAACTTATTTTCTTCACTCCACTATCTTATTTTTCAGGCAATCGCAAAGGCAACGACTACACGACCCAAGTGAGCTGGACAACTTAGATTATTCCGGGGTATCCAGCGGCCTAGCTACCTAACCTACGCACGGGATGAAAGACAAAACACTACTCACAAATGGCCTCAAGCGCAATCGTGTGACATTTTCACAGTAATATTTGGCGACGCAATATGAACGAGTTTTTACAGCTTTCCATAAACGTGGTAACACTTGGGGTGTAAATAGTGGGCTTCTGTGGGCGAAGTTTGGTTTGTCAGCCACTAAGGTCAGGCGATCGCCTGGAAAGGGGGAACAATCGATGGTATATATTATACTAACTTATTGGCTCGATTCAAAGATTAATTGAAAACACAACCGCATTTTGCCAAGACGTAATTTCTTTTCTATCAGAGCAATGCACAGATACGCACATGTGTAGTTCCCATGGCAAAAATCCATGAACGGGGCTATTTATTGCTAGCTTGCTGCTCTATTTCCAAACTCAGTAGGTATTGTTGACCCCAAATTTGAAGAAATGGATTGGCGGTAAGAGATTTGACGCCAAGGACGCAATCACCTCAAAAGATATGCTTATTTTGATGAGCAGAACCCATCATATATTTCGCAAGGAAAAACAAATTGAAGAAACGCTGAAGGCAAAGGAGTATGCATTGAATAAAAAACTTTTTATATAAAAACATTCAAGCACAAACTTATTGTCCTCATATCTATAGGTAGTATGAACTTCCTCTTGGTTAAATGTGGAATATAAAAAACGATAAACATTATAATTAGTTTTTACAAACTTAAATTGTGATCTCTAAGTAGACTGTGATCTCTAAGTAGACTGAGCGAAGAAGAGAGATCATGTGTTTCCTGTAACAAGATCATGAGTAGGAAGGGTGGAATAGTACATTCAGAAGACTTGTTACGTATTTTATCTTACTCTCATTTCCCCTTCCGATAATAGCATGCAAAAGTAAAACGATATTTCTGTGGCTCGAGATAAGAGTTAGATGCCCGCAAAACGCTTTAGTGTAGCAATGCAATATTTACTATATTTGGTTGCATACAACCATCGATACAGTTCAGAGCTATTTATGTTGTTCCGTTAATTGCATCAAAGCGTTTAAAACATTTAAATAAAATTTATCGGATGCAAACGTAAGATGTCAATTCCCTTGTCGTACCGCAGACAAATTGCAATCGATGGCTGTTACTTTTACCCAACGGTTAGCCCAAATAAATGAATATATATTTATAAATGACAATAATTGCGTGAATATTTTGCTTAACTCTTTTTCATATTCAATCAATTAACCACATAATACTCTTAACTTACTTATTTAGTGGCTTTGAGTAAATTTTTCTTTTTAAAATCTTTTAAGTATATTAAAAAACTACTTTTAATTTTGTTGTCTAGTCAAGAAAACCAAAAATTGCATAACATTTGCTGTTGAGATACAACTTGTAAAATAAAAGTTGCTTGTAGCACAATGATGATGCTGTGTGGCTTTTAAATATGATGATCATTAAATTTTTAATGATGACGACTTGCATGAGAGTTTTATTGAAGCATTAACTCAATTGAATTGTTATACTTAGTTTGGCTTTTAGTATGTATTACATATACTTTTCAAATACAATTTTAAGTAGAAGACATCTATTTCTATTCGTATACTATATTATTAATTCGCCAAAGGGAAAATGACGAAAACGCACAAGTTACTCGTATAGTTTCAAAAGAATCACTCATGGAACTATCTTAATGTAGCTTGTCTAAGGTCCAGTTTTTGACTTCGTATTTAAACATCATTTAGCTTTAAGGTCCACTTAAATACGAAAATCAATTTTTCAATACAAAATTGCATCAGACTTGATTCTTCATACAAGTTGTATATAAAAGTAGTTCATTTACCATTTTGTTTTTGTGTGTCTGCTTTTGTATAAGTGCAAAAAGGTAAGGTAGAATATATTTTAAAATTAATTGTTAGTTTTGTACTAAACAACGGTACGATATGATATGTGTACACGTTTTTTTTGTTTTTTCTTTCACCGTTGTCCGCGTTTTCTTTATATGCACAATATTAAATTCTTCTGAATGTACTTCATTACCTTGTAGCGTGGAAGGTCTTGGACTAAATTTTGCTAATCTGAGCAGTGTCAAAGGTATATACACTGGGCACTGATCAGTTTTAACTAATTTAATTCCAACATGTTATTGTTAACACTCCGCGAACACTACTTACTACCTCTTTCCTACCTCATCATAACCTATTTTCCTAGTTCCAGTACAATGCACTGCATATGTAGGGGTCATCCCCTGAGTACTGGTCCAAGATAAAAAAATAAAATAAAATAAAATAAAATAAAATAAAATAAAATAAAATAAAATAAAATAAAATAAAATAAAATAAAATAAAATAAAATAAAATAAAATAAAATAAAATAAAATAAAATAAAATAAAATAAAATAAAATAAAATAAAATAAAATAAAATAAAATAAAATAAAATAAAATAAAATAAAATAAAATAAAATAAAATAAAATAAAATAAAATAAAATAAAATAAAATAAAATAAAATAAAATAAAATAAAATAAAATAAAATTAAAAATAACATTACATGAAATGCAATTATTTAGTTTTTCTATGCCGTTGATAAATTTCATATATTTCTTTAAGAAATTTTCTATTCTTTCAATAACAAACAGCTGTTTGTTCTACAGAACATTTTGCAAAATATTTGGAATTTAATTTAATTTAAACACAAATTAAATTCAATTGAAAATTAAATAAGTTTGCATGTAAATGATTCAGAAACAAGGTTTTTAGGTGCCGTACGAGTTGAAGCCATGAGATATTGAACGGCGTTTGGTTGCTTGTGAACACCTACTTGCAAGGCACATACGGAAAGGATTTCTACGACGCATTGTGACTGGGGACGAAAAATAAGTTCATTACAATAATCCAAAGCACAGAAAATTATTATGATACCCCGGCCATTCTTCCCCTTTGACGGCCAAACCGAATATTCACGGTTCCATGGTTATTCTTAGTATTTGGCGGGGCCAGCACTGCGTAGCGTATTGCGAGTTGTTAAAATCGGCTAAAGCAAGCACAGGCAATCGTTATCGAACGCAATTAATGCGTTTGAGTCGGGCATTTACAAAGAGCCGCTATACAATTACAGACATGATAAAATGATTTTACAAGTTGACAATGCTCAACCTCATGATGCGAAAGTGAAAACGTTGAAATGAAAAGTGCTATCCCGCCTGCCATATTCTCCAGACATTTTTTTCTTGGACTATCACTTGTTTCGATCAATGGCACACGGCCTGGTTTACCAGCACTCCGGTCTTATCAAGAAGTAAAAAACTGGATCGTTTCGTGGCTCGCTTCAAAACATGCCCAGTTTTTGAAAACTAAAACAAATTAAAAATAAACTACAACCGAAAAAGCAAAAAACCAGACTCTAAGCACTCACTATTGACAGCAGCGTTCTGATCAGCAGCGTCTTTAAAGAAGTACAAACTAACGAATTCACCAGTATACTAAACAGTTAGTTTTTGTGGATGTAATGCTGTCTCAACATACACTTGATGAGTATCATCACTCAAAATACGACAGTTTTGTTTATTGACGTTTCCATTCAAACAAAGGAGAGCTTATCCCCAAACCAAATTCCCCAAAATCGGAATCAACTGTAATCTTGCTTTGGGCCCAGTTTACCAATATGGAAACGTTGTTAAGGTGCAGTCTATTCATATTAAAATGTCAAACCAAACGAAACATAAATCATTTATCAACTGAAAAAATGGTCGCCAGTTAAAAAAATTTTGCCAACTTAAAGTTGTATATCACTATAAAAACACCGTTTGGTTTTCATTTATATAAAACGGTGCATTTCAAGCAACATTCATTATAAAGCTATATTCACAACATTGCAAATATCTTAATTACTGATTACATTAATGATGGAATTACTTGCGAGCATATGTATGATATGAGTATTTGAATGGTTGTATAACTTCTTATTGGAAATGGATGTCATATATCCATTTTTGATGTGCTACTTAGTGAATTACAAATTCTAAAGCATTTCGTTCCAATATTTTGAGGTTAATATCAAATTGGGCATGTATGTATATGCCTAATTATACAATATGTAAATATACATACTCGTATGTCAATTATTATTGGTACATTAAGTTTTATTTCGGGTTTTACATATTTTGAATAAAATTATTGTTTGTACATACCAAAGGCTTTTCTTGGTTTCCTAAGCATTTCTTTAATTGAAAAATTAAAAATTAAAGAGCTCGGTGGTTGAGTGGATTAAGCGATCCCTAACTCGATACTTGCTAGTGCAGCGACTACGAAGCAGCTAGTTGTCTTCGAGTTGTGGAAAGAGGTTTCGCAGTAATTCCACTGTAATCTTGGATATGCCATGTGGCACCGAATTGTTGATACCACATGTTAATCAAACCCAAGACATGCAGTTGTGACGTTAAAAACTTTTGATCACGATATCGCTCTTCGTTCACAGTTTCGCCGTTTTCATTTGCAAAGAAGTAAAGTCCAGCGATCCGTCCTGACCAAATTGCACACCAGACTGTCACTTTCAATGGCTGCAAATATGACTAATGAATAATTTGAAGGTTTTTCCATACCCAAAACTGACTATTCTGTTTGTTTACATATCAATTCAAATGAAAATGTGCCTCGTCACTCATTATGATTTTGTGATGAAAATCGGGGTTGTCATAAGCGAGCTGTAACACCCTATGGTCATATGTACGGTGGCCTAAATGGTCTTATGGAAGAAGCTATTGAGCGAACTGAATCTTAAATGGAAACAAATTCAAATGCTTGTGCAAAATTGTGGCCAAAGATGTTCTTTGAAAACCAAGCTTCTGAGCACGCCGTGGAATTGAGCTTGATGGATTGTTTTGAACACTTCCTCGAGCAGCAGAAATGATTTCGTCCAATCCTGCAGTACGCAGTAATTCATGCTTGGGTCTATCACCTACACACCCTCTTTTTTCGAAGTTATTCACTACGGGATAAATAGAGCGTTTTGTGGGCAAGTTATTTCTCCCAAAAATTTCACGCCACTTTCTCATCGTCGTGGTAATCGATGATTGATTTTGACAAAATGTTTTAACGATTAAAACACATTGGTTTATCAAATATTTCACGATAATAAATATGCCATGTGTCTACTTCACGACTGCCAAATATGAATTGTAATGACTAATGTTTACTAAAATGGCGGCAAAATAAAGTAGTATACCTTCCTGGCGGACGCCAAAAAATGTAAAATACACATAGACTTATTTATCAATAAGAAAATCCGACAAAGTACTAATAACACCATTCAACAAAAAAATTTGACTGTTCTTTAAATAAAAGCATGTGGACTATATGCATTTTCTCATCGCTATATACGAGTACATTTCCAAATTTTTCTCTATCACGTTGCGAAATTAGTCGACTACTCTTAAGTACATAGTTCACCATAATTCCAGAACGGCTTCAACGAATTCAATAAATACAACGTTGGAAGATGCATTACAGAATCTTGCGAAAATTAATTATATACATTTTATTTTCCATATTATATTCTTAACCCAAAAGACATCGTAGGGTATAAAAAGATCAAATATAGATCGTTATTTTTCAGCTTGCTTCTCTTTAACATTTTAAAGCAATGCACACTGTGCATTTCTAGTGCCAGTTAACAATTTGCCGGCAACAATCAAATAAAAGAGGTTTTTGTTCCATGCTAACATACGAGTATGTTCAATGTTCATTTGCGAAAGATGAGAAGGATGCTCACATGATCTTCATCATGCGATTAATATTACGAAAACATGTTATTTTAGAGTGTTTGTGGGCGAATTTTTTCATTAGGCTTTGTAATGTTTTTGTTTTTAGCTTTTGTATACAAGGAAATCAATAATTTAGTTTTAAATTAAGTTTCATTACAAAACTATCGAAAGTTTCTATTATTTTTTTGTTTAATATAAAATATTTCCAAGGTTTCAGATTTACTGTTTATTGAGAAGAATGAAGAATTTTGTAAATAAAACTAAATTTATGACTCCTTTCACAAAATATCTGCTAACAAGTATTTTTCTTAATACCATCTTGCTAATTTTTTTATCTCTACTCTTTTAATAAACGATTTTTTGCCTTTTCAATGCGATTTATTGCCCGCTTGTATTTCTTGTTTGAATGAATTTTTGTCATTTTTAGTCACGTGCTACCAGTTAGTTCTTTTTTTTGTGTACTAGTCATGACTGTTTGATCTTTAAAGCTCATGTTTTGTATGTAGCAAAGAGCAAGTGCAGCAGAAAGGAAATAGCAACCGAATTTTTGAAAAAAAAGAATTTATTCAAACGTGATATTTATACCTTTAATGAATGTATTATTACTTAAGAAAAAAATTTTAGAAGTCTATTTCTGTGACACAAAAACTCTAGACAATCAAGACAATCAGTGCAGATGATTCTGTAATAAATAATACATTACTTAAGTCTATCTACAGTTGATTAACATCGTTTTCGCTTTTAAATTAAACTGAAAATTTAAATATATTCAACTCAGTTGCATTGTTATTTCGTAATGCTTTACGAGTAGTGACAGAATTTTTAAAGTGCACCGAAGAAAAATGATTTTAAAATTTTGAATTAAAAGCGAGTTATATTTGAACAGAAAGCGAAAAATGAAACTGTATAAATACTGCGCAGCAAATATATAGATGTTTTTCCCGGACTGAACTCCTCTTTTTGTTGAAAGCGTATTTTAAGGGGGATTTTGTGAAATCTTTTTGTCTTACATAATTCCCTCCGGGCAACAGGTTTTGCCTTGGCGTATTCCTAACTTAGTATTCCTAACTTAGTAGTATTCCTAACTGTTTTTCGGGGAAAAGAGGGGAAGGGGTCCCTCATTTGGTGCGGCAAACAAAACTCTAGGAAGCCACATGACTTACGTTGTGTTGGCTTCCGAAACCCTTACCAAGGGTATAAATTGGCAGAACGGGGATCAGCATGGCCCCCGGGAAGTTCTGTTTGTGGTTCGACCCGGGCTGATCATGGTTGAGGTGCCTACCTTGGCTGTAACGTTCTGGCTGTAGTTGAAACCTAAATCGCAGGAAGGGAGTGTTAGTATCCTTGATAATTGTTTTATGGTGGCTTTTTTCGAGGACTAACCATCTCCCGAGGAGCTGTTGCCTATACAACAAATACGTGTACTGTAAGGAACCAGTGGTGACGGTTTGACGGGTGAGTTGGTTTAAAGGCTGATTAAGCCTTGTCTTCCGTTGATTATTGGGAAATTGCATACATGTGGGATTAGAAAGCCTGAACTCCTCAACAAGAAGTTGTTCATATAACCGCAATCATATGACAAGGATTGCTATCTGTGTAAGCCTAGTCAGCCACACGGGGTCGGTGGTGAATCGTGAAAAACTCACTCCGTGGAAGTGGTCCACCATCAGGTTAAGCCGTCAAGGCAGGTACTGATGTAAATCATTTTCACAGTTGTCTTATATAATTTTATGTTTTCTCTATACTTGCTGTATGTAGATCTGTAGAATCTTAGGAGGGGAGATTTTATAATTTATGTTCTTTATGGCATTTATTTTTATGTGAAATAATTTTTAGTTGGATAATTATTAATTGAAGTCTGGAAAATCTGAAATTTTTTAATTAATCGTTTATTATTATTTTTTGTTTTTATGTTTTGTTAACTGGTGTCGAACATTACTTGATCGAAATAAACAGTCTTTTAATAAGTGTTCATTTGATTACGTGGGACAGATATTTATTTTATTTGATAATTATTTCGTTCCTTTATGAGTTATGACTATGTTGCAACAAATGAGCGATTTATAGTTATTACGGCAAAATTAATTTCAAATTAAAAATTTTTTTTCCTAAACAAAATATTTTTTTATATATTTTCGGTTAAATAATTCAATCATAATCATAAGACCACTTGCATTATAAGAAATTTAAAAATTTTGTGCCAAATAAAAAGAATTTCACTGATAGTAATAGCTTTTGCTAGAATTACTCTTAAATGTTTCAGAGTGTTGCTGATTGATTAGAAAGTATTGTATAATTTTCTTCTTTTTTGAATAATTTGCAATATTCGAGGTCGTTTTTTATAAAAAAAGTTTTACAAATTTATGCAATATTTGGTTTTCCGTTGGAGAACTTCTTCAGGAAAATAATTTGTTTTGAAAAAATTCGAAAAAATTTTTGTGACAGAAAAACAAATAACATGAAAAAATATTTAACATACATACATATACGAAATAATATTTAACATATCTACAAACAAAATTAAATTTAACATACCAAAATTTTCACAATAAACATCATATACAAAAATTGTTTTTAAAAATATTTCAATACAACAACAACATTTTTAAAATGTTAATTTCTTATTCTATTCTTATAAATTAAATGCCTATAATTACTAGCTAAATTTTCCGTATCCTTTCTAAAATTTATTCTATTTTCTATTGGTACATTTATAGTTTGTAGCAGTTCAAGCATATATCGTTTTTTATAACTATCCTCTGTATTTAATATAGAAACCTTCTCAAAATCTGGATTATGATTTGAGTCGCGGCATTGATTCGATAATGCTGTTTTCTGTGAAGAATTAATGTTCCTATACTTTTGTTCACTCTTATGTCCTACTAATCTAGCTTTCAATTTATTTTTGGTTGTTCCTACATAAACCTTATTACATTGCTCATTATCATTACCGCAACAAGGTATTTTGTATACTAAATTAGACTTTTCTAACTTGTTTAATTTATCCTTTGTTTTGCTAAATAATCTGCCTACCGTTTTATAAATTTTATGGTCGATTTTGTATTTCTCCATATCAAAAATACTTGATTTTTCCAACCTCTCAGATATTCCAGGTATATAAGCTATTGATGAAAATGGAATGCCGGATATCTCTTAATGAGATAGCGAGACATTCGAGCCTGGAGCTTTTCTGGGTACCGGGGCACAGTGGAGTGCCCGGAAATATTGTGGCGGATGAGCTGGCGAAAGCCGGAGCTCGTCTACAGAGAGGGGACATTGATACGATGGTAGGAGTCCCGCTTAACAGCTGTAAAAACCAAGTGCAGCGTCAACTTGTAGGGACTGCGCAGGACAGATGGTCTGGTGAGGTCACCTGCCGAGTAGCAAGGCTGACATGGTCTGCGTATGATCGTAGTAGAACTGCGGTCTTAAAGGGTTTTCACCGTCAAAGGTTGCGTACCTTGGTGGCAGTTCTGACAGGACATTCTCTCATAGGGACGCATGCTAGGAGGGTAAATCTTCCATTTAATGATTTCTGCAGAAGTTGCGGGGATGAGGACGAGGAGGAAAGTGTTGAGCAATTCCTCTGTTGATGCCCGGCTCTCAGTTCTATGAGAGCGCTGTATTTAGGCGGACTGATGCTGCACGGGTTAGCAGATATATCGGAATGCCGAGTGAACGGACTGGATTCCTTTATCCGGCTTTCGGGTTGGTTTGAATCTGAACCGTCGGGGGAAGTGTAAGTCTCGTGGGCTGCACTTCTCCCTCAGGCAACACAACGGGACCAAAACGACCCAAGTGGGCTGGTTTCATGAAACTGGCGGCCTGTACAACCTAACCTAACCTAACCTAACCTAACCTAAGCTATTGATTTATAAATCTTTGTCTCCTGAGTAAGATCTAATCTACTCCTTCTACTGTATTGTCTAATTAATTTGCAAATAAGTTCTTCAGGAAAACTATTCTCTACTAATATACCCTTAATTATTGTTTCATTTTTCTTATGGAAACAAATATCACTTGTATTAAATACTCTATCTATAAGATTTTTAGCTGTATTTGTTATTATTCTTTTCAGATGTTTTGAAAAATAGTTAATAGTTCTTCCTGATGAAGTCATTTTTTGTAGCTGATATTGTAATGGAGAAATTACTAGATTCTTGCTTAGAAAAAATTAATATTAATTTATATTAAATAAAATAAATAATGATTTCGTTCAATTTAATTTGAGTATATACGGGCTCTGAATGAAGAAATATGAAAGAAAAGAAAATGGTGGAAGAATGGAGAAAGAATACAGAAATATTTTATTCTTTGACTTGAAATAATCATTCAGTTAAAGTAATACGTTCATAAATGACACAAATCTGAAGGAAGCTTTCGACAACGGTACTCTCATATAAATTTAAGAAGTAATGGCCACAGCAAAATCAAAACTAAGCAAAGCAGAAAATGTGTGAAGAACCCTTTTGTGTGTGTGGGTTTATTTGAAAGAAAAGGCGTTTGCCAAAGTATAATTTAAAAGTTCAAAACCATTGTTTCAGTTTGATAATTAAAAAGAGGCTTTTGTCTTTACACTTATGGTTTTTTTATAATGATAAAAATATTAATTTATTGGGCAAAATTTACGAAAAATAAATTTTTTAAGAAACTTCCAAGTTATTATCGTTTTGTTTAGAAATGTCCTATTTATGGGTAGATAAGTTATTTGGTTGCAACTTATATAATCGTTTCTTTTGACTATTTCACTCTTTTTAAATTAATTAGTCGCAATAGTACTTTGATAAACTTCAAAGAAAATCCACATTCACCCGAAAAATTGGAACATTCCTATGATAACAATGAAAACATTATTATAAAAAAACAAGTAAGAGTGTAGTATATTCGGCTGGGCCGATTCTAAAATACCCTTCACGATAGTCACGAATATGTATAGTATATTAAAAATGTGACCTGAATATGCTCGGTTATATATGAACCGATACCGGAATTTTCTATTTTCTGTATTTTAGTAACCTTCTTTTATAATGAGAATTGCTTTTCAGCAAAAAAAAAAAAATTTTAATGGAAAAATCGATTTAGGCTATATCTCGGGTATATATGGACCGATATCAAAAATTTTAATTTTCCATATTTATATAACCTTATATCATTACCAGAACTGCTTTTAAGCACAACAAATTGTTTAAGTTCGCTTACGCGACATTTTCATGAAAAACCCGGTTTAGGCTATATCTCGGGAATATATGGACCGATATCGGAAATTTTTATCTTCTATATTTATATAACTTTATTTCATTACCAAAACTGCTTTTGAGCACAAAAAAAGTTGTTTAAGTTCGCTTACGCGATATTTTCATGAAAAACCCGGCTTAGGCTATATCTCGGGTATATATGGACCGATATCAGAAATTTTAATTTTCTCTATTTTCGTTACCTTCTTTATAACAAGAACTGCTTTTCAGCAAAAAAAAATGTTATTGGAAAAATCGGTTCAAGCTATATCTCGAGTATATATGGACCGATATTGGATATTTTCTTTTTCCATATTTATACAACCTCATTTCATTACCAGAACTGCTTTTGAGCACAAAAAAGTTGTTTAAATTCGCTTACTCGGCATTTTCATCAAAAAACCGGTTAGGCTATATATCGGGTATATATGGGCCGATATCGGAAATTTCCATTTTCCATATTTATATAACCTTATTTTATTACCAGAACTGCTTTAAGGTGAAAAAAGTTGTTTAAGTTCGCTTACGCGACATTTTCATGAAAAACCCGGTTTGGGCTATATCTCGGTATATATGGACCGGTATCGGAAATTTGCATTTTCCATATTTATATAACCTTATTTCATTATCAGAACTGCTTTAAGGCGAAAAAAGTTGTTTAAGTTCGCTTACACGGCATTTTAATGAAAACCACGGGTTAGGCTATATCTCTGGTATATATGGACCGATATCGAAAATTTTCATTTTCCATATTTATATGACCCTATTTCATTACCAGAACTGCTTTTGAGCACAAAAAAGTTGTTTAAGTTCGCTTACGCGGCATTTTCATGAAAACCCCGGTCTAGGCTATATCTCGGGTATATATGGACCGATATCGGAAATTTTCATTTTTCATATTTATATAACCTTATTTTATTACCAGAACCGCTTTTAAGCAAAAAAAAGTTGTTTAAGTTCGCTTACGCGGCATTTTCATGAAAAACTCGTTCTAGGCTATATCTCGGGTATATATGGACCGATATTGGAAATTTACATATTTATATAACTTTATTTCATTACTAGAACTACTTTTGAGCACAAAAATGTTGTTTTAGTTTGCTTACGCGACACTTTTATGTAAAACCCGGTCTAGGCTATATCTCGGGTATATATGGACCGACATCGAAAATTTTCATTTTTCATATTTATATGACCCCATTTCATTACCAGAACTGTTTTTAAGCAAAAAAAGATGTTTAAGTCCACTTACGCGACATTTTCATGAAAAACCCGATTTAGGCTATATATGGACCGGGTACATATGGACCGATATCGGAAACTTTCATTTTTCATATTTATGTAACTTAATTTCATTACCAGAACTGCTTTTGAGCACAAAAAGTTGTTTAAGTTCGCTTACGCGGCATTTTCATGAAAACCCCGGCCTAGGCTATATCTCGGGTATATATGGACCGATATCGGAAATTTTCATTTTCCGTATTTATGTAACCTAATTTCATTACCAGAACTGCTTATGAGCACAAAAAAGTTGTTTAAGTTCGCTTCCGCGGCATTTTCATGAAAACCCCGGTCTAGGCTATATCTCGGGTATATATGGCCCGATATCGAAAATTTTTATTTTTCATATTTATATGACCCTATTTCATTACCAGAACTGCTTTTGAGCACAAAAACGTTGTTTAAGTTTGCTTGCGCGACATTTTCATGAAAAACCCGGTTTTGGCTATGTCTCGGGTATATATGGACCGATATCGGAAATTTTAATTTTTCATATTTATGTAATCTTATTTCTTTACCAGAACTGCTTTTGAGCAAAAAAAAGTTGTTTAAGTTCGCTTACGCGACATTTTCATGAAAAACCCGATTTGGGCTACATATGGACCGGGTACATATGGACCGATATCGGAAATTTTCTTTTTCCATATTTATATAACCTTATTTCATTACCAGAACTGCTTTTGAGCACAAAAAAGTTGTTTAAGTTCGCTTACGCGGCATTTTCATGAAAACCCCGGTCTATGCTATATCTCGGGTATATATGGACCGATATCGAAGATTTTCATTTTTCATATTTATATGACCCTATTTCATTACCAGAACTGCTTTTGAGCACAAAAAAAATGTTTAAGTTCGCTTACGCGACATTTTCATGAAAAACCCGATTTGGGCTACATATGGCCCGGGTACATATGGACCGATATCGGAAATTTTCTTTTTCCATATTTATATAACCTTATTTCATTACCAGAACTGCTTTTGAGCACAAAAAAGTTGTTTAAGTTCGCTTACGCGGCATTTTCATGAAAACCCCGGTCTAGGCTATATCTCGGGTATATATGGACCGATATCCGAAATTTTCATTTTCCTTATTTATGTAACCTAATTTCATTACCAGAACTGCTTTTGAGCACAAAAAAGTTGTTTAAGTTCGCTTACGCGACATTTTCATGAAAAACCCGGTTTGGGCTATGTCTCGGGTATATATGGACCGATATCGGAAATTTTCTTTTTTTATATTTATGCAAGCTAATTTCATTACCAGAACTGATTTTGAGCACAAAAAAATTGTTTAAGTTCGCTTACGCGGCATTTTCATGAAAACCCCGGTCTAGGCTATATCTCGGGTATATATGGACCGATATCCGAAATTTTCATTTTCCTTATTAATGTAACCTAATTTCATTACCAGAACTGATTTTGAGCACAAAAAAATTGTTTAAGTTCGCTTACGCGGCATTTTCATGAAAACCCCGGTCTAGGCTATATCTCGGGTATATATGGACCGATATCGAAAATTTTCATTTTTTATATTTATATGACTCTATTTTATTACCAAAACTGCTTTTGAGCACAAAAAAGTTGTTTAAATTCGCTTACGCTACATTTTCATGAAAAACCCGGTTTGGGCTATATCTCGGGTATATATGGACCGATATTGGAAATTTTCATTTTTCATATTTATGTTAGCCAATTTTATTACCAGAACTGCTTTTGAGCAAAAAAAAGTTATTTAGCTTCGCCTATGCGACATTTTCATTAAAAATCCGATTTGGGCTATATCTCGGGTATATATAGACCGATATCTGAAAAAAAAAATTTTGCCTTTTAGCCACCATGCTTAATAAGTGTGTGAAGTTTGAAGCAAAACGAACAACTTTTGTTTTAAAAAATGTTCATACAAAACTGCAAAAAAAATGGCTTTTTTCGGAATTTTGAATATATCTCAGCTATACGTGGACCGATATTACTGAATTTCAATAGCAAACCCATGAATCGATGGGGTAAAAGAATGGTGAAAGAAAAAAGTTTCTAAGTCTAATGGTTTTCTCAGAAACGGTATTTCAACAGCGGACAGACGGACAGACGGACATCGCTTAATCGACTTTTCCATTAATTCTGATTCAGAATATATATACTTTATAGGGTCGCAAAAAAAAAAACTGTAGAAATTACAAACGGAATCACAAACTTATAAATACCCTTTACATTTTTGTGAAGGGTATAAAAATAAAAATAGAAAAAACAAGTAAGAGTGTAGTATATTCGGCTGGGCCGAATCTAAAATACCCTTCACGATAGTCACGAATATGTATAGTATATTAAAAATGTGACCTAAATATGCTCGGTTATATATGAACCGATATCGGATTTTTCTATTTTCTGTATTTTAGTAACCTTCTCTTATAACGAGAATTGCTTTCCAGCAAAAAAAAAAAATTTTAATGGAAAAATCGGTTCAGGCTATATCTCGGGTATATATGGACCGATATCGAAAATTTTAATTTTCCATATTTATATAACCTTATATCATTACCGGAACTGCTTTTGAGCACAACAAATTGTTTAAGTTCGCTTACGCGATATTTTCATGAAAAACCCGATTTAGGCTATATCTCGGGTATATATGGACCGATATCAGAAATTTTAATTTTCTCTATTTTCGTAACCTTCTTTCATAACAAGAACTGCTTTTCAGCAAAAAAAAAATGTTATTGGAAAAATCGGTGCAGGCTATATCTCGAGTATATATGGACCGATATCGGATATTTTCCTTTTCCATATTTATATGACCCTATTTCATTACCAGAACTGTTTTTAAGCAAAAAACGATGTTTAAGTTCACTTACGCAACATTTTCATTAAAACCGCAGTTTAGGCTATATCTCGGGTATATATGGACCGATATCGGAAATTTTCATTTTTCATACCTATATAACCTTATTTTATTATTAGAACTGCTTTAAGTAAAAAATACTGTTTGAGTTCGCTTACGTCGCGTGTTCATGAAAAACCCGGTTTAGGCTATATCTCGAGTATATATGGACCGATATCGGATATTTTCTTTTTCCATATTTATATGACCCTATTTCATTACCAGAACTGTTTTCAAGCAAAAAACGATGTTTAAGTTCACTTACGCAACATTTTCATTAAAACCGCAGTTTAGGCTATATCTCGGGTATATATGGACCGATATCGGAAATTTTCATTTTTCATACCTATATAACCTTATTTTGCTATTAGAACTGCTTTTAAGCAAAAAAAGTTGTTTTAGTTCGCTTACCCCGCGTATTCATGAAAAACACGGTTTAGGCTATATCTCGGGTATATATGGACCGATATCGAAAACTTTAATTTTCCATATTTATATCACCTTATTTTATTACCAGAACTGCTTTTAAGGCGAAAAAATTGTTTAAGTTCGCTTACGCGGCATTTTCATGAAAAACACGGTTTGGGCTATATCTCGGGTATATATGCACCGATATGGGAAATTTTCATTTTCCGTATTTAGGTAACCTAATTTCATTACCAGAACTCCTTTTGAGCACAAAAAAGTTGTTTAAGTTCGCTTACGCGACATTTTCATGAAAAACCCGATTTGGGCTATATCTCGGGTATATATGGACCGATATCGAAAATTTTCATTCTTCATATTTATATGACCCTATTTCATTACCAGAACTGTTTTTAAGCAAAAAAATATGTTTAAGTTCACTTACGCCACATTTTCATTAAAACCGCAGTTTAGGCTATATCTCGGGTATATATGGACCGATATCGGAAATTTTCATTTTTCATATTTATGTAATCTTATTTCATTATCAGAACTGCTTTTGAGCAAAAAAAAGTTGTTTAAGTTCGCTTACGCGACATTTTCATGAAAAACCCGATTTGGGCTATATCTCGGGTATATATGGACCGACATCGAAAATTTTCATTTTTCATATTTATGTAACCTAATTTCATTACCAGAACTGCTTTTGAGCACAAAAAAGTTGTTTAAGTTCGCTTACGCGACATTTTCATGAAAAACCCGATCTGGGCAATATCTCGGGTATATATGGACCGATATCGGAAATTTTCATTTTTCATACCTATATAACCTTATTTCATTACCAGAACTGCTTTAAGGTGAAAAAAGTTGTTAAAGTTCGCTTACGCGACATTTTCATGAAAAACCCGGTTTGGGCTATATCTCGGGTATATATAGACCGATATCGAAAATTTTCATTTTCCATACTTATACAACCTTATTTTATTACCATAACTACTTTTAAGCAAAAAAAGTTGTTTAAGTTCGCTTACGCGGCAATTTCATGAAAACCCCGTTCCAGGCTATATCTGCGGTATATATGGACCGATATCGAAAATTTTCATTTTTCATATATATGTAACTTAATTTCATTACCAGAACTGCTTTTGAGCACAAAAAAGTTGTTTAAGTTCGCTTACGCGGCATTTTCATGAAAAACCTGGTTTGGGCTATATCTCGGGTATATATGGACCGATATCGGAAATTTTCATTTTTCATATTTATATAACCTTATTTTGTTACCAGAACCGCTTTTAAGCAAAAAAAGTTGTTTAATTTCGCTGACGCGGCATTTTCATGAAAAACCCGTCCTAGGCTATATCTCGGGTATATATGGACCGATATCGAAAATTTTCATTTTTCATATATATGTAACTTAATTTCATTACCAGAACTGCTTTTGAGCACAAAAAAGTTGTTTTAGTTCGCTTACGCGACATTTTCATGAAAACCCCGATTTGGGCTATATCTCGGGTATATATGGACCGATATCGAACATTTTCATTTTTCATATTTATATGACCCTATTTCATTACCAGAACTGCTTTTGAGCACAAAAAAGTTGTTTAAGTTCGCTTACGCGACATTTTCATGAAAAACCCGATTTGGGCTATATCTCGGGTATATATGGACCGACATCGAAAATTTTCATTTTTCATATTTATGTAACCTAATTTCATTACCAGAACTGCTTTTGAGCAAAAAAAAGTTATTTAGCTTCGCCTATGCGACATTTTCATTAAAAATCCGATTTGGGCTATATCTCGGGTATATATAGACCGATATCTGAAAAAAAAAATTTTGCCTTTTAGCCACCATGCTTAATAAGTGTGTGAAGTTTGAAGCAAAACGAACAACTTTTGTTTTAAAAAATGTTCATACAAAACTGCAAAAAAAATGGCTTTTTTCGGAATTTTGAATATATCTCAGCTATACGTGGACCGATATTACTGAATTTCAATAGCAAACCCATGAATCGATGGGGTAAAAGAATGGTGAAAGAAAAAAGTTTCTAAGTCTAATGGTTTTCTCAGAAACGGTATTTCAACAGCGGACAGACGGACAGACGGACATCGCTTAATCGACTTTTCCATTAATTCTGATTCAGAATATATATACTTTATAGGGTCGCAAAAAAAAAACTGTAGAAATTACAAACGGAATCACAAACTTATAAATACCCTTTACATTTTTGTGAAGGGTATAAAAATAAAAATAGAAAAAACAAGTAAGAGTGTAGTATATTCGGCTGGGCCGAATCTAAAATACCCTTCACGATAGTCACGAATATGTATAGTATATTAAAAATGTGACCTAAATATGCTCGGTTATATATGAACCGATATCGGATTTTTCTATTTTCTGTATTTTAGTAACCTTCTCTTATAACGAGAATTGCTTTCCAGCAAAAAAAAAAAAATTTTAATGGAAAAATCGGTTCAAGCTATATCTCGGGTATATATGGACCGATATCGAAAATTTTAATTTTCCATATTTATATAACCTTATATCATTACCGGAACTGCTTTTGAGCACAACAAATTGTTTAAGTTCGCTTACGCGATATTTTCATGAAAAACCCGATTTAGGCTATATCTCGGGTATATATGGACCGATATCAGAAATTTTAATTTTCTCTATTTTCGTAACCTTCTTTCATAACAAGAACTGCTTTTCAGCAAAAAAAAAATGTTATTGGAAAAATCGGTGCAGGCTATATCTCGAGTATATATGGACCGATATCGGATATTTTCTTTTTCCATATTTATATGACCCTATTTCATTACCAGAACTGTTTTTAAGCAAAAAACGATGTTTAAGTTCACTTACGCAACATTTTCATTAAAACCGCAGTTTAGGCTATATCTCGGGTATATATGGACCGATATCGGAAATTTTCATTTTTCATACCTATATAACCTTATTTTATTATTAGAACTGCTTTAAGTAAAAAATACTGTTTGAGTTCGCTTACGTCGCGTGTTCATGAAAAACCCGGTTTAGGCTATATCTCGAGTATATATGGACCGATATCGGATATTTTCTTTTTCCATATTTATATGACCCTATTTCATTACCAGAACTGTTTTTAAGCAAAAAACGATGTTTAAGTTCACTTACGCAACATTTTCATTAAAACCGCAGTTTAGGCTATATCTCGGGTATATATGGACCGATATCGGAAATTTTCCTTTTTCATACCTATATAACCTTATTTTGCTATTAGAACTGCTTTTAAGCAAAAAAAGTTGTTTTAGTTCGCTTACCCCGCGTATTCATGAAAAACACGGTTTAGGCTATATCTCGGGTATATATGGACCGATATCGAAAACTTTAATTTTCCATATTTATATCACCTTATTTTATTACCAGAACTGCTTTTAAGGCGAAAAAATTGTTTAAGTTCGCTTACGCGGCATTTTCATGAAAAACACGGTTTGGGCTATATCTCGGGTATATATGGACCGATATGGGAAATTTTCATTTTCCGTATTTAGGTAACCTAATTTCATTACCAGAACTCCTTTTGAGCACAAAAAAGTTGTTTAAGTTCGCTTACGTGACATTTTCATGAAAAACCCGATTTGGGCTATATCTCGGGTATATATGGACCGATATCGAAAATTTTCATTCTTCATATTTATATGACCCTATTTCATTACCAGAACTGTTTTTAAGCAAAAAAATATGTTTAAGTTCACTTACGCCACATTTTCATTAAAACCGCAGTTTAGGCTATATCTCGGGTATATATGGACCGATATCGGAAATTTTCATTTTTCATATTTATGTAATCTTATTTCATTATCAGAACTGCTTTTGAGCAAAAAAAAGTTGTTTAAGTTCGCTTACGCGACATTTTCATGAAAAACCCGATTTGGGCTATATCTCGGGTATATATGGACCGACATCGAAAATTTTCATTTTTCATATTTATGTAACCTAATTTCATTACCAGAACTGCTTTTGAGCACAAAAAAGTTGTTTAAGTTCGCTTACGCGACATTTTCATGAAAAACCCGATCTGGGCAATATCTCGGGTATATATGGACCGATATCGGAAATTTTCATTTTTCATACCTATATAACCTTATTTCATTACCAGAACTGCTTTAAGGTGAAAAAAGTTGTTAAAGTTCGCTTACGCGACATTTTCATGAAAAACCCGGTTTGGGCTATATCTCGGGTATATATAGACCGATATCGAAAATTTTCATTTTCCATACTTATACAACCTTATTTTATTACCAGAACTACTTTTAAGCAAAAAAAGTTGTTTAAGTTCGCTTACGCGGCAATTTCATGAAAACCCCGTTCCAGGCTATATCTGCGGTATATATGGACCGATATCGAAAATTTTCATTTTTCATATATATGTAACTTAATTTCATTACCAGAACTGCTTTTGAGCACAAAAAAGTTGTTTAAGTTCGCTTACGCGGCATTTTCATGAAAAACCTGGTTTGGGCTATATCTCGGGTATATATGGACCGATATCGGAAATTTTCATTTTTCATATTTATATAACCTTATTTTGTTACCAGAACCGCTTTTAAGCAAAAAAAGTTGTTTAATTTCGCTGACGCGGCATTTTCATGAAAAACCCGTCCTAGGCTATATCTCGGGTATATATGGACCGATATCGAAAATTTTCATTTTTCATATATATGTAACTTAATTTCATTACCAGAACTGCTTTTGAGCACAAAAAAGTTGTTTTAGTTCGCTTACGCGACATTTTCATGAAAACCCCGATTTGGGCTATATCTCGGGTATATATGGACCGATATCGAACATTTTCATTTTTCATATTTATATGACCCTATTTCATTACCAGAACTGCTTTTGAGCACAAAAAAGTTGTTTAAGTTCGCTTACGCGACATTTTCATGAAAAACCCGATTTGGGCTATATCTCGGGTATATATGGACCGACATCGAAAATTTTCATTTTTCATATTTATGTAACCTAATTTCATTACCAGAACTGCTTTTGAGCAAAAAAAAGTTATTTAGCTTCGCCTATGCGACATTTTCATTAAAAATCCGATTTCGGCTATATCTCGGGTATATATGGACCGATATCTGAAAAAAAAAATTTTTGCCTTTTAGTCACCATGCCTAATAAGTGTGTGAAGTTTGAAGCAAAACGAACAACTTTTGTTTTCAAAAATTTTCATACAAAACTGCAAAAAAAAATGGCTTTTTTCGGAATTTTGAATATATCTCAGCTATACGTGGACCGATATTACTGAATTTCAATAGCAAACCCATGAATCGATGGGGTAAAAGAATGGTGAAAGAAAAAAGTTTCTAAGTCTAATGGTTTTCTCAGAAACGGTATTTCAACAGCGGACAGACGGACAGACGGACAGACGGACAGACGGACATCGCTTAATCGACTTTTCCATTAATTCTGATTCAGAATATATATACTTTATAGGGTCGCAAAAAAAAACTGTAGAAATTACAAACGGAATCACAAACTTATATATACCCTTTACATTTTTGTGAAGGGTATAAAAACATAAAAAGAAATCAGAGTTTACATTTACCATGAAAAATTGGAAGTAACTTATTTATTAAGGAAGTCACTATGAGAAGTTTTAGGCGAAAATATAACTGCTCGTCATTTGACCAAGTCATCAAATGTAACATTATGTACCCGCTTCAAAAATTGTGAAGTACTGTAATTTCTTCTAATACCAAAGACATACCTGGCAATATTATTGGAGGCAACATTTGGTATTCTTTTACTTACAGCCATACAACTCACAACCATATAAAAGAATTGGAAGTAAATAAATTTTAGCTAAACGAATATGTATCGGCGTAAAATATTGCCATGCCTAAAGATTTCGAAGCATAGCAAACGTTTTACCGCAGCTTGTCTTAACATGGTCTGACGAGTTTAGGTTTTTATTAAAAATGACACTAAGATTTTTAGCTGAGTCGACAAAACTTATATTCATGTTATTAATCTGTATTAACAGAAGATATATTTCAAAATTTTTCGGTAAACTGGTAGACCAATAACACTAGCCAACAAGATTTTTGATTGAAGCAACCAAATACCGTTCCTAGTGTAATTTGGTGCGCTAAATTCAAATCTTTAAATGGTTTTTCTCTATCAAATCAGGTTTTCGAGATATAAAAAAAGCGTTTATGCATTCTTCCATAAAAAATTATAATAATTCCACTGCTGCATGCGTGAAGCTAGTATTTCTGCGTCTTGCTTCGTTAAATGCAAGTCCTGAATTAGATCTTGAGTCACTAAATGGCGTTCATTATCAGCCTCATACAAGCTACAGCTGCTGGTGAAAGATATTTCGGACTCACTGCTCATAGCACCGGGAATGACTGGTTGTGGATCAGTTGACAGAGGTTGAAACTGGTTTAGAAAATTATAGGACATTAGGATAGGTAATACTTTTTCGATTTTTCATATTGAATCCAGTAACTTTTCTTAAACAGAAACGACAATCAGTTTGATGGTTACTAGACTCTCTCCAAAGTACTCGAAGTGAAAAATCTAAATAAATTTTCTCGCCATGGACCACTTGTATAAAAAGTTCTGCAACGATTGCATAACATTGTCGGTGTCCAGTGTAATTAAGGCAGTAGACTTTTTCGGGTTAAGACTTAATCCATTTGCAGCAGTAATCATATATTATAATATATTTTTAAGTGTTTATTATCTGCCTGGCCCACTATATCACTCGACATCGCTCGCTCGCATAAATACATTTGAAACAAAAATAAATTTTAAAATGTTGTTTTTGGTACTCATGTATTTATGCGAGCGATCGATGTCGAGTGACATAGTGGGCCAGGCCCTATATCTTATTTTCTACCTATCGGGTTTTTATAATGACATACTAACTTGGGTTTTTAGATTATAAATCCCATAAAAATTTATCGTAAGTTTTTTTTTTTTTATAAAATTCTATAATACTAATAAAAAATTATAAATAGCTTGTTTTCTATATTTCCCAGCTATCTATATGTCGACATTTCATAGGAGCTACCCTCCTAGGAGGGTCCTTTTTTTTGGCAGATATTATTAGAGCATTTTTCTTTCTAAATTCTCAACAATTTATTTAGATTGTTGGAATATAAAGTTGAATGTTTGAGAATATCTTTTAAAAAATTTCCAAAGTCTACTGATGATTAGGGTAGCTCCTATGAAATGTCGACATATAGATAGCTGGGAAATAAGCTATTTATAATTTTTTATTGGTATCAATGTTAGAAACTAAAATAGCGAATGAAAAACTTTATTGTTTGAATTCTATAATACTACTAAAAATTAGGGTTGTGGTAGCTAAAGTTTTAAATAGGGGTTTTAATATAATCGAAAGATGTGCAATTTTGTTCTAAAAATTAAACAAATTTTTTAATCAATTTAGTTTCTGAATGTTTTTATGAAAAAAAACACATTTTTTTGTGATGTATCACTATATCTTAAAAGCTGTAAAACCAGCTATTTGTAAACTTTAATATTTGGGTACAATACAATGTAGTGTGTCTACATCTCTCATCCGATCTGATTGGTCAACGAACTCCGGTCTTGGCAAACATGATCCGTATTTACCGATATGCTTAAAACATATTGCTTTTCCACATTTTATTATTATTAATTATAAACTATGCAATGTGTTCTTGACGTTCCTAAAAACGGTGTCTAGCAAAATTTGTATTTGTTACAATAGTTTTAAGTTATGCGAAAGGTGTCATATCAGTACAATCAAAAATGTTTCAAATGCACTCATCTATTATTTCACCATGACTCAAAGTGCAAATAATACTGAAATGCTCAAATTTTCCTGGCCACATACTAATTCCTAAAAAGGTCATTAAAGTTTTAATTCATGTCAACTTTTTTCGACAACTATCACTTTGGTCTTTAAAGTATTGTTTGATTTCTAAATTGGTCTGATATGTAATTTTTTCTTAAAATGTTATTTTGGTTATAAATTTTTCTAATCTTAAACATCTGAGTTTATTTGCAATACAACTGCAATTAGTTAAAATGTTGCTGCAGCATTTTTTGCAAAATTTTATTTTCATATTTTTTTATTTTATTTATCGTTTTGAATGATATAGGGGAATTTTTCGTTTATAACTGCAAATAAATAACAATTTGCGTGACCATTTTTTTTATAAATTATTTGTTTTTTCTAATACAGATTATCGTTAATTTGTTTTGCCATATTTTATATTTTTAAAATATTTCTGAAATCATTTAAACAAAATCACATTGCACAATTATTTATAGAAACGCACACAAGTAAAAATTTATTTTAGTTATAGTTTTTTTTTTTTTGTAATTTTCAAGATACCAACTGATCTGTCAAATGAGCTAGAGCTGATTTAGTTTGATAAAGAAATAGACAAGACAACAAAAATATGTAATTACAAGTCTTTGCTTCCACATTTAAGAGTTGAATTACTGCTAAGCGAAGTATATTTTTTATTTATTTAAAAGGAACTCAAAGCTGTTTGTGTGTGTGCGTGTTTGTGTTTTTTTAATAATTTTAATCTTTAGTTTATTGTACTTGTTTTCCAACAAACATTTTTTAGTCAGAATTGAATTTGTCATGCTTATATTGCTTTGCTTGTTAAAAGGACAAACGTTTAATTTTTTTCTGCAAACTCGTAATTATAGAAATTCTTGTTTAATTCGTCGTTTTAATTAAGGCGTTAAAACATATGAAAACAAGTTTTCCAGTGCTAACGCATGTCTTGTGAGCAAGCGCGCACTGATTTGCTACGCATTTAAGATTTACATAAAGCCAATGAAAATTTTTAGATATATTGCTACATCTCGATATATAATCTACAATATTGTCTATTAATTGTAATATGTTGTTACTTCTCGAGTTGAAGTTAATTTTTTCCTTTATTAAATTAAAAACTGTTTTTACTATCAGGAATGTTCTGGCTAAAATTAGCGTTTTTGGTTTGAAAACGCTAAATAGGTGTTTTGACAAACGCATGACGCAAAATTTATGGTAGTGCGGTGTGAAATCGCCAACTAGATTTTATGGTAAACGCGTATCGCTTAATATTGAAGGGAACTGTTTGAAATTGTTTAAACTAAAGTTTCAAACGAAAATAACCTTCTTCACAAATGAAATTTGATACGTTTTCTTTTAATATAAAAATTTAGTGGAATTTTACACATTTGCAATTAAAAATTCTATATTAAAAAAGTGGTCTATTTGTTGCCAATTTATTTTCGTTTTATCTAACTGCCACATACATATGCACATATGAAAACCAAAACGCCAGTAAAACGTGCATTCCTTAGAACACTTAAAAATTAATTTAGCATTTTTCAGGACACACTGCGGTTTCATATCGTGCTTTTCTTAGAACATGTCTGTAGAACTTATCGCTGTGATCAATAATTTTCACTAAAGATAATAAAATTATTTGTAGAATTTAGGTGGTGCATGTTCACTTTACTACACATCAGCATCTAATCAGTCTAAAAGTTAGGAGTAGGGTAAACATGATTTAATATGCAGTTTTGCCTAAACCATCCAGCCATCAATCTCATATACTGATGAGTATCGTAGTGACCCACTCTAATATTCCTGCTTACCTTTGTGTCGTAATCAACAATATTATAGCTGAACTTGATTGTAGTATGCAACAAGTCAACTATCGAAAAACTCTTACGAACAACTGTAACTGGTGAACGCCAAGTTGTTCACCAGTTACAGTTATTGACTAAATTTATGTAGACTGTTAGAATTTTGATGCACTTCATTCAAATCTGCTTTCTTCTTCACGTAAATAATTTTTTTTTACGGAGCTGGTTTATTTTACTCTTCAAATTAAACGACTACCAATATATTATTTCTTAACTCATAACAAGGGTGAACAATTTTCAGCTCGAAAAAAACTGTTTAAAAGAACATGAAAACCCCGTCAAATACGCACGATAAATTTTGGTTTCAGTTTTTTTTACTTATTGATGAAATTAATAAATAAAAAAACAATAATTATGTTTTCTTTTCTGACAAAAATATTACACCTATGCAACATATAGTGGTTCAACACGTTCTTTTCTAAAAAATTTTATACATTATTAGAGGACAAAGGATACTTTTGAAAACACGTTGCACATAAAAGAGGCTAAAGATGTAGCATTTCCTACACTATACTTCGAGTACGGTGGAGACACTGCCTTTTTTACATCTTTGTTTTATACGTGTTTAAGCAGATATCAGATTCTTTTGCTAATGTAGATGAGTGAAATCAGAGTCTAGCTTTGACTGAAAATATCGCCTTGAGAACGCCTGAGGATATTGTGTGTATCAAATAACGATTTTTCTGAAAACCTCAAACTGGCCTTACAGTATACTACCACTAGTCATATAAGATCCAGAAATGAAAACAATAAAAATTTGCTGTGATCAAAAAATTTAACAAATTAATATTTACATCTCTGGGTACGGAGAATATTAAAATACAAAAATATGTATGTATGTTAATATATAAAAATAAATACCACTAGTTCAGAGACAGCACACGCTGTACAAACAATGCGGGCAATTAACAAAAATGCATATGTGATTCAATATAAGATGAATATAGATAGAAAATAATTAAATGCTCGGTGGCTTAGTGGTTAAAGCAGTAGATCATGATACGTCATGACCCGAGTTCAAATCCCAGTGGGTGCTGATGAGTAGTGTAGCGACTGCGAAACAGCTAGTTGTCCCCCAGCTAAAGATTTGATTATTATTTTTCTTGTCTTCTTCAATCAATAATTATTGATCACAGCAAATTTTGTATTGTAAAAAAATCCTTCTTAAGAAAAAACTTAAGAAAGGAAAAACTTGAACTAAAACCTGATGTACATGTGTACAAACCAAACCATTTTTATTAATTTAAAAAAATTATAAAAGTTCAACAAAAATTTAATAAATTAATAGAAATTATTCGTCTGAAATCATATTAATGTTTCACGATTTCGATTCTTAACTTTCGTTAGCATTTTGAGAGGTAAAAGCTCTTATTTCCGATCCACTTTTGATTTGAGATGCAACATACTTACGCTTCTTGGCTACGAACGTATCAACTCATAAGAAAGATTGTATCAACTCATAAGACAAAAAATGAATTTTTGAGCTATAAAAGTGTTTCTTGACCGTTTGAAAATTATCCAAACGTTAACAGTCGAAATTGTGAAAATATAAGCTCTATATTTCTTAGTTTTAAGTGTTTCAAAGGATCATAAGTTCATAAAAAATATTTCCAAGCACTGTTAACTGTCTTTTGCGTCATAAACAATTTAAAATTTTTCTTCACCAAACACCTAAAACGGTTGTGTTGTAATTGAACCAAAAATTTTGTACCGAAACAAATTTATTACTTTTCCAACACAAAACAAGAAATAAATTACAAAGCAATAAAGCTTAGTTTCGTCTCTTCTGTTATTTTTGGATGATACTTTTAAGTTTAACAAGCAATAAATCCATCCGTCTAACGCCATCCATCTTTTTTTTCGCATAATGATTTTCTGTTACAGGCCAGTAATAATTTTATTTTTCCTGAGTTTACTTTCACCAAACAAAATTTAAGTATTGTTGCTGGAAAATAGCAATCTACAGTTGAAATTAATTTTTATTAAGGGTTATACAGATTTTTAATATATTTATTTTTGTTGCTATTTGTATGCCTTTCAAACAAGACATTAAACCAACGTTTAGAAATCACCAAACCGTTTCTTTACACTTAATTCCAATTTGCTGATTTCATTACGGTTTCTGTTTTCAATTTTCGTTAAGTTAAAATAGCGTTTATATAATCTTCTAATTTTGTAGATTAAATAAGAAATTGAAATGTTTTTTGAATTTTTTCCAATCGAGTTAAACATGTTGTAAATTATTTGCAAATTTTAAGGGGCTTCTTTTCAGATTTTTTTTAAACAAAAATATCACGTGAAATTAATTTTTTACAGCAGCAGACAGATATAATACATTATTATGGAAGTTATTTTAAACCAGTTTCTGGTTATATCATACGTTTAATTAGCAAATAATTCATAAGCAACTAGTAGTGTATAAGACTCGGAAAGAAGAGAGCCAAAGTTAATTATTTTATATCATTTTGTTTCGCACTTTGCCCGCGAGTAAAACAAATAACAAACACTGAGAGTGGTGGAGCTGTTTTGATTTGTATTGTTTTGAAACTAAACACAACGCTGTACACAAAAATGAAATGTGCACAGTTAAAAGAGGAAAGAATGATAATAAAACCGAACCGTTGTGAAGAAAAATGTTACCTAAATGTTTGCCGGTTTATTTGCTCATTATAGTGGAGAATGTATTTAAATCACTTATCAAGGCAGATTTGACAGATAGTGACATTCAGGGTTGCCACTCAAAAATTTTCAGTTCGACCAAACTTGGATCTAAAACCTACCAAAATCCTTCCGAGAAAACAATTTTTATATATTGAAAAACATCATATATGTATGCTTTTTACACAAAGTATAATTTTTATCAGATAAAGTTTATAAATTATAGAATAAATAACAAAAATAACAATAATGTAACGAAAACAAAGTTTCATTTCTGTTAAGCGCAAAAATTCTACTGTGTAATAATGTTATTAGGGTATAACCAACAAAGTTATAAAATTTAGAAATTAGGTGCAATATAGGCAAGTTTTCTTTAGACAACACTTTAGAAGGAGTAATTATTTGTAACATATTAATGTCTTCACGATTAAAGTCAAATCTAGAGTTCATTTGATTTAGGAGCTCAATTAAAAATTTTAATATTTGTTTTAAAATTATTAATCACTGAACTTTTTTAGTTATATACATATATACGATATTAACTAATCAGTTGAGTTCGAGTCCAACTCCAGTCAAGAAGAAGGATTTTCTTTAAGTATAACAATAATTGCTGTGAAGCAATAAGACCAAAGAAGAACAGAAAAATAAATGAATACCATTAGCTGGGGGACAACTAGGTGTTTCGTAGACGCTACACTACTCATCAGCACCCACTGGGATGCGAACTCGAGATCATGTGAACATGATCGCACTATGAAGTTAGCATTGATAAGTCCATGGTTCTATACAATGGGCATCACAGTACAAAACAACACATATATGGAAAACTAATACGTTTTGGACTCAAATGTTGGTGTATGGCTATACGTCTAGGATATCTACTACAAGCCATACCCTATCAAGGTGCCAGCACGGGTAATACCAACCCAGAATTGGGTGTTGGAGGTTCTGTCGTTACCAACTTAGTGTCCAAACTTCTCACAGGATTCCCGATACATGCTTACGAGGATAATTTTTTCACATCTTTTAGATTCCTCGAAGAATTTAAAGAATCAGGCCTTCAAGGTACAGGTACAATACGGGCGAATCGGGTGGAACATGCGCCACTGAAGTTGTGGACAATGCCACAAAAATATAACTAAAAATGTCGTTCATACATCATAAGTGAAAATTTTGTACTCTTCTTTACATTTAGTAAATAAAGTGTTTTCATCAATTCTCGTATAAGTTAATAATATTTCTTTATTTACATTTCTTTCATTACATAAAAGTCCGGAATACAAATCTACTCTTCTATGAAAATGTATTGTGTCTGCTCTCTACTTATTAACTAACTTCTTCAATCAATATTCATTAGGAATAAAGGAGAATCAATCAATATTTTAATGCCGCTAGTTTACGATCTTAATTTTAGCTTTACTTATTAAAGTTAAACAAGATCAAAGGCCCAGTAGAAAATATACTCTTCAATAAATTACATATGTTAACTTATACATACATAGGAGGTCTGATAAAAAAAAACCCCTTATTTTCAAAATAATGCCCCCCAGAAAAAATAAACCTGTGACAGCTTTTTTCCAAAACACTTCATCAACAGCTCCTGTTTCGATTTTTATTTTCTCAATCGTAGCAAAACGCTTTCCTTTCATCGGTGTCTTCAGTTTTGGGAGGAGGAAAAAGTTAGCGGGGGCCTAATCCGGTGAATACGCTGATTGAGGCATGGTAAAGTTTTTGTTTTTTGGCCAAAAGCTCACGCACAAGCATCAATGTGTGATCTGGTGTGTTATCATGGTGCAAAATCCATGATTGTTTTTTCTATAATTCTGTACGAATTTTTTCGCTTAAACGCCGCATTACTTCAAGGTAGTATTCTTTATTGACCGTACGACGTTGCGGCAAGAATTTATGATGCACCAGTCATTTTAGTCGAAGAAAACAGTGAGCAAAATCTGAACATTTGACCGAACTTGACGTCCAAAATCATTTTCTTCACTGCTTCCATATTTTCATTGGTTGTTGATGTGCTCGGGCGAACAGGACATGCATTGTCATTGAGATCTTCTCGGCCTTTTTTAAACGGGCTATACCATAATTGAACTTTTGCTCTGCCTATAGTCGAAGACTCGTCAAACGCCACGGTCAACATTACAAATGTCATTGCGCATTTAATTTCATTTTTAACACAAAACTTAACACAGTTTCTTTGATCCATTTTTTCGAATAGTAAAAACTATAACTTCCATGACCTAAATAAGATCACGACATTAAGTCGTAGTAACACTTACTTTTTAAACATTTCTTAAGATTTTGAAAATTTTTGAAATTATTATTAAGAGCAAACAGTTCGGCAACAATAAAAAAAATCTAAAAACGTCAAGTTTGTTCAACATGGTATCGATGAAAAGTGGGAAGTGCCAAAAAAAATTAAAAAAATTTTTACTTAAAGGTGACGTTTGCAGCTTAAATTGCTACTGTGCTGTTAACCTTTTAGTTTAATTCCTGAATGTAAAGATTTTTTCTCAGCTAAATGATTTTTAATAATAATGACGCATTACTGATGTTAAATAAATAAGCAAAACAAACGCAAAAAAAAAACATGAAAAAATATTTAAAAATTAAATATGTAATAATATGGCAAATATTATAAATTAAAAATTATAGACGGGACCAGTGTTTCACTCCAATAATTAAGAAGGGCTTTTGCCCTTATACTTTTGGCTTTTTAAAATAATTTTTTACTAATTTAATTCAACAAAATACACGAAAAAGTTTATTTTTGAACAAAATTGCATGTTATTATCCCTTTGTTTACAAATGTCGTATTTATGTGTACATAAGTTATTTTGTTGTAACTTGTAATCGTCTCTTTCTATTATTGCCTATTTCACTCTTTCAATATTAGATTAAGAAAAGTTTAAAAAATAGTGTCATTACGGCTTAAGTACTTTATTGTACTTTTACATAGCTTATGCCCGCTTATGTTTAAAGTCGGACCAGTAGTTCCGGAGATTATGTTTTGCAAACATACAAACTTTTCCTCTTTTTATATTAGTATAGATAAACATTGGTTGAACCACCCTTTATATGTAGCTGGCTGTGTTAAGTAAATTGCAGAAATCAATATTATTAAAAAGATACAGAAGTCCAGAAAAACTGATAAAATATTACATTGAAACCCTAAAAATATTTATTAAAAAGTTATTCTTTTTTTCAGACATAATCTTTACAATAATTTTTTCTGTGTAGAGTTTACCAGAAAGTTTAAGAACAATTGAATTGAAGGTTACCAGTTAAAATTTTATTTCAAATTTTGTTCGCTAAACAAAACGCGCAGTTTATATTATTAAGTCCCGCAGCTATAAAAAATAACTGTCTGCTAAAATAAATGGTCAATTTCAAACACTTTATGATTTTAGCTTTGCTGTCTATTTTTCCGACAAATTTGCATTTACTTTCAAAAATATTTATTATGTTAAGTTGTCTAGTTTTTGCGTTTTGACATAAAATTATTGCTTGTAGGCTTTTCAGTTATTTTACTGGCAACAATAAAATTAAAAATTCCAAATAATTTTTTTTATTGCCAATTTTTTTTATTTTTTAATTCATTTTTAGCAAACTACACGTTTAATTGTACATATATATATATGTATATTCACATCCTATTTGAACAATGATTGGTTTTAAGTATCACTTTATAAATTTGTTTTACTTACGTTCTGGCCAGCTGAATTGAAATGTCCAATAATAACTCGCCGACTGTGGCGATTTCTTCGGTTTTCCAATCACCTTTGGGTTGTGAGACATCTAAAAAAATGAGAAATTAAATAATAATTCACTAAGATTTTTATAGCAGTGCCATACTGAGTTACTAAAATTTGTATTTACTTCCAAATTTTTTTAAAATTCATTTTTAAATTCTATTTGAAAGAATTCATTTTTGAGAAGATACTTTATACCAAACTTTTACGTTATATCGAGGAAAATAATTTTTTATACAAGAATCAATTTGGATTTTGAAAAGGATGCGGTACTGCAGAGCTGTATTGAATGTCATTCAGTTTATTTGTAGTGGGCTTGATGAAGGTTCTAGTGGGGTTGCCAGAATATTTTTGATTTTACTAAAGCTTTTGATCTAGTAGATCACGAAATAATGCTGCAAAAGTTGAAGAGGTACGGTATTTAAGGTAAAGAATTTTTATTGTTCAGGACTTATTTCTCAAACAGGAGACAATATTTCCATTTAAATCATGCAGATAGCTTTATTGGCAGTGTAAATTTTGGTGTACCACAGGGTAATGGATTGGGACCTTTATTATTCTCTTTATATCTAAATGATCTACAGAATCTAAATTTAGATGGACAAATATTTATGTTTGCAGGTGACGTGTGCATGTTCTATCCCTACAAATATGATATATCTCTGAAAACGAGAATTGAAAGGGACTCTGCTTTATTAATTGAGTTTGCGCGATTAAATCGTTTAGGTCTTAACTCTGATAAAGCCAAATTAGTACGCTTTAGGCCACATGCAGTGAGTATGAATAATGATTTGAACGTATTTATTAAGTGACACACGATTTATGAGACATATTCTGTGAAGTATTTGAGAATCACTATGCAAAGTAATTTGTTGTGGGATTTGCATATGACTGATTTGAGAAGAAAAATTGCACCTGCAATTGGAATACTATACAAATTTGCGAACAAACTAAGTTTTAGATCAAAGCTGATGATATTTCAATCTTTGATTCAATCTAATCTGAATTGCATAGGAATCATTTATGCAAACAGGAAAAGTACCAATGCTCTAAAATCATTACAGTGCATGCAATATAAGACTTTAAAAATCGTTTACAAATTACCAATACTGTTTTCAACTGTAACATTATATAAAGATATAAGCAAAACAATACTACCTATTTATGGTTTACATGAGTATCAGGTCTTTATGTTTGTGTTTAAAAGCATTAATCATGTTGGTCACCACAGTGTAGTGTTATCTCTACAACAATTTAACTTTAATACACGAAATAGAGCAAATTTGAGAACTCCAAGGTGTAGATTGGAGACAACAAAGTACCGCATCGATTATATGGGAGCTGTTAAGTTTAATAATTTACCTTTCGAAATAAAAACGAATAATAGAATTGCAACATTTAAATCATCTGGTAAAGAATTTTTGATCAATAATTTTTATTTTATTTAACGTTCTTTTGCTTCTAAAATGCAAATATATTTGTTTATACTTGTTTTATAATATTTATTTAAACTTAACTTTTTTTAAAATATTAATTTGTACCATGAGAGATAGAATAATTTGCCAACTTGCCTCAAATGGCGCTGAGGCCATAATTGTATTGTATTTAAATTTTTGTACAAATAAACTTAAAATAAAAAAAAAAGTGTACAAAAGTCGAAACTCTATATAAAACATAATCGAAAGATTTCCACTAAAGACAATTTATTTTTTACTTGCCGTTCAGATTTGTTACTCTTCTAGCTTAAAAGAGGTTCTGTACTCTTAAACAGAGTACAGAAGATAGGAGTTATTTTAAGTTTATACTTTTTTATAACATAAATAAAATTTTTGTATACATTTAAAAAAATTTTATTGAGTTATTTATGTATGAATCTGGATTCAAAGGGCTTTTCGGACCAAGCTACACACATACAAACACAGTTCTGAGATTGATATACATCAGCGTCTGCATTTTCGGCCTAATCAGATAACCAACCCCACGGGGTGAATTATTCACGACTCACAAGCCAAGTCAGAAAAACCAATCAAAATAATACGTTTTATAACAAAATTCGTTAATAGTCGCGACCTATGAATCAAAAAAAAAAGAAAAATGTTGCACAGTAAGCGCTTATTGTTGACGAGTCGTATTTTATAAAAAAAATATATTTTGATAGTAAATATATGACAATAATATTCCATGGAGTAATGCAAGGAATTAGTTACAATACAACTCCACAAAGTACTACAGAAGCTTTTTGACAATACCACTCCATGGTACACCGCAACGGAGTTGTTTGCAAAATACTAGCACTTACTCTTCTATGGATCACTCTACATTGGACTTTAAGCGGTTATGAGAAAAAAGCAAACATTTAAAAGCGCACATTTTCTTGTTTGGCAATGAAATGGTTCAAGTCTGCATTACGTAGGACAAAGTTGTAATGACGTGGTCCATGTCTGCATTACATAGGACCACATTGTAACTAGTTTGTCCCAGCTAATTGGATCACGTAGTCCAATATTATTTGCATGAATGAGTTGATAATCAAAATAATTTGGATTTTCACTACGTCATAGAACTTGGAATCTACTTTGATGTATGTACATGTAATTACTTTAAATTTCATTCTCATGTGCTATTAACAGCGACAACATTAACTTTTTTTAATGACGAAGTTAAAAAAATTAAAAAACAAATAATTTATATTTCAAAATTTCATTTTCATTTTCTGAATTTCATAACGCTGGATTCTCCAATGTCGCTTAGATTCTGAAGTTCATGTTGGTCCTGAAATCGTTCCCTTTGTGATAGCTTGAAAAGTGGAAGAGTAGAGTTGGAAAATGGAAGTTAGAGGGATATAGTGGGAGAAGAGGAGACGGCAGAAAACGTAGAAAACCGCTTAATGTGGCGTTATATGCTAATGTATTACTCATCTGCTACTCTTTATGTAAAAGACCAGCTCGGTCGGATTGACCGGGGCCAGGCATGATAAGCTACTGAAGCTCCTATCACCTAGATATCTTAGCCCTTGATGCTCCAATGCCGGGAATGTTCCGAGGTGATGAAGGATTGTCTCCTCCTCTTCTTGGCAACTTCTGCAGAGGTCGTTATAGGGTAAGCCTAGTCGGCATTGTTCCCAAATGGGAAATGTCCAGTGATGACTGCTACACTGACTCTCAGGTGGGATTTAGGCATCTTTAAAAGCTTTTCCGTTCTCTTAGAGTTAATATGGGGCCTTAGAATCCTTGCTTTAAGTCATGTGGGCCATTTTTCTTGGGCACCTTTCAGCGTGTGGAGTTTTATTCTTTTCCAACACGCTTATAAGGGTTGTCGGCAAAAGGCATCTATCTCCCTATCATTTAGGGTTGTCTCTGTTTTGGCTAAGTCGTCGACGATGTTGTTGCCGTTGTTGGAAATGTTTCCATATACCCATTTTGGAGTTAAGTTAGAAACTCTCACCTTCTTGTTTAAAGATATCCGGCATTCTTGGAGTAGACTGGAATTAGTGTATATCCCAATCAGGGGGTTGATGGCACGCTTGCTGTCCATTACTATCATTATATACCTTGTGAAATGTCAGACATCTGGCCGCTTCATTTTATTTTTTTATAGCCGATATTTTAGCTTGAAGAACACTACATCCATCTGATAGCCTGAAGAATAGTTTAGTGTTAAATTCTTCTATGCAAACGCCACCCTAACCCTATCTCCCCTTCTAGGCTCATCTGAGTCCTGATTTTAAGGAAGATTCCTCGATTAGGTAGCCGAAGCTCCTTGAGCGAAATGGTTTTGGAATGCAGTAGGTCAATTAGGTCGGGGACCAGGTCCACGAGCCATGGGTCCAAGCTCCTGTCGCGCTCAGCCTGATCGTGTCTTTTAGTGATGTCTGTGTGGCTTCTAAGTCACATGGCATTCAACTCATAAGTGCTTTAGTTGGTGTTGTCCTCATGACACTGTGGTCAGTATTACCATAGTTTGACTGATTTGCAACATACTGATACTCCAAAGAAAATTATTGGTTTTATAACCATTTCATGAAGCCAACTCCTTTTGGTTGTATGCCCCATGTTGAGCCTATTGCTTTTTTACATAGCTAGATGGCTGTTGTTGGCCTTGGTTACTCTTTCTTTTGCCTTATCCGATAAGATAAGTGAAAGACATGTGAAATGTGGAGCTTTATACTTTTACTAAAGAGTACGATTTCCGTTTTCGCTGGATTTGTTCTTGACTTACCATCTTTAGAGAATATTCTAACTGGGTTCCAGATACTGCAGAGGGTACAGTCTTTATCTTCTTATAATCTAGGTCTTTAGGCAAATTATTCACTAAAGCATTCCACGTAAGGGGAGATAGTATCACTTCCTGGGGTGTACCCTTGCATAATTTACCCGTAATTCTGCAGTTCCCCATTGTCGATGTTATAGTTTTGCGCGTTAGTATTCTCGTAATGAGCATGATCTCAGACCATTAAGTACATTTATGACTGCCTGTGTTTCGACACTACTGAATGCACCTTCGAGAGCCGTTTCAACTGATCTGCCCTTTGTATAAGCGTGTTGAGATGGCGACAACTGGTTGTTGCTAATTTTGGACCTTAGGTGAACGCCTATGATCTTTTCTAGCGTTTACAGACATATACAAGCTAAAAAAACGTTATTCCACAAGCAAAAAATAATAATTTGGCACACCACGAAACGTTTTCCGGAGGAAAAATCACAGGTTCTTTCGTTTACAAAGCATGTGTGATGTGTTGCTGCGGCAAGTCAAACCAAATTTTACCAACACATACATAAAGTTGATCAAATACTTTTATTGGGCGGCAGGCAATAAACCTCCAGGAAATAAACCGCTAAATTAAAAAAGAAATAATACCCCAAAAAAATGTGTAGAGAACAGTTCGGGTGATATTGCATTTTTTGAGCTATTAATTCGTTATTAATTATTAGGGTTTTATTTCGTTTGATATAATGCCTCAATAATTAAAAATTAAATATGACACCAAAAAAATATATGGGGGATTAATTAATTTTTAGTTTGCAGCGAAAATGTAAAATACTCGTATGTTGCAAATAATAATAGTTTGTACCGTTTATTTAGTGCAGTATACAATGATTTTTGCGTTAACCATTCATAAAAAAATCCTTGTGTATAGTTCAAATGATTAATTCTCACCATTCAGATCGCGGTGATTAATTATAAACAACAAACGCTGAGAACGGGAATTTCTATTATTTTCCCACAAAGTAGTTGGATGTTGGTAAATTTAAAAACCTTACAGCCTGTTTCACATTTCGAACCTTAACGTTCGCAAGCATTTTGTGTGACAAAAACTCCTATTACCGATCCACTTTTGAGCATAAAACGCAGTATAGTGCAAAAAAATGCAGCAAAGAATGTACTCGTATCAACTTATAAATCTTATAAATTTATTTTATTTATATGCGAACGTTAACGTTCGAAATCGTGAAACATCCTTAAGTTATGTATGCATATGATTATTATAATTATAAAATGTTTGGAATTATTGTGACAATGTTTGGAATTAGTATTATATATGAAAATTATGCCCTGCAGTCAAAAATTTAGATAAAATGTTTTTATATTATCCAAATTATTGCCTGCGGCGCATAATATTCATATGTAATATTAATTCCAAACATTTCTACAATAATACATTTTAATATTACAACCAACCTTCTTTTCGTTTAAATCTCAAATAGACAGCCATGTGCTGAAACTCACCTTTGAAATCACATAATTGGTGTGCTGAAAGTCACAATCACAAAAAATGTTACTATTTCAACTCGAAAGCAAATGATGAAGTAAACTCTACTCGTAAGTGAACTTGCTTATAATACGAAAATTATTTATCAAACCGTTGAACTGGAAGCGTCTAAAAAAAATTTGATTTGTTTTTCTGTATTTTCATCAAAAAAATTTTCAATTTTAATCTATTTTAATAAAAAAAATTGTAATTAAAAAATAAATTTTTTATATGATTGCTGTGTTGCATTTGTTTACTTTACAAATGACGACTTCAGTTGGCACAACCGGGTTTTTTCCATACCAAAAAGCAAGTGCTACTAAATTTTACACATGTTTTTGCTCAAACAAAACGTGCGATCTTCAGCACACATAAAAATGTGATTTACGATTGTGACCTAACAAGTGATTTAAAAATTTAGCGTTTCTCAGCACATGGCTGATAATATGCATACATATCTACACTAAAATAATATAATACTTCATTTAGTTTTAATTGCATTCCATCAGATTAAATATTAACGTTGAAACTGTTTAATGTTTAACAAATCCGTTTTTTCCCCAGATTGTATTGAAAATGCTTTAAGATATGCAAATTAACGACTAATGCTATAAACAAAGGTCTTCAATATTACAGTTTTCCATGTTTCCGCGTTATAGTTAAGGACTCTGTACAAACATTTACTTAACTTTTATATTTATTATTATTATTATTACTTTTTTTTTTTTGAAAATTTAAATACACTATTTATCTTGGATTTAAAATTTGCTCTAGCACCTTGGCTGCCCAAAGCGTTTTTGAAATTTTTATCGTTCAGTAGCAATGTCATATAACAATTTTGGTCACTTGAGGCCAACAACTTATTTTTATTCTTTTTTGTTTGTTAATGCCTAAAAATAAGTTTTGACTACTCGCGACTTTATTTTGGTCCTTAATATTGTAGTTATAGCAATATTTTTGTGTCGCATATTTTCGTGCAACATGGCCTGGGAGAACATAAAACATGTTGTGGTTGCCACGTCGCACATTAACAAATTGCATTTTTAGTTTTAAGTTTGTGTGTTTTTCTACTGATCTCCAAATTGAATTTCTAATTTTTAGAGTATTGTTTTTCTACTGTCCTCCATTTGAAGTTACATACATACTAATAATTTTTAGTACCCAAAAAATACCACCAAAAATACACAGCGGCCGTGGGGAATATACCAAAATGTTTACCACATGCTAGAGAATTCAAATTCCATATTAAAATGTACGAAAATGTGTAACGTGGTCTCAAAGTAACATTTAGGTGTGGCACGACAATGTGCGACGTGGTGTCACGGTAACATTTAAGTGTCCCACGAAAATATGCGACGATAACTCAGGGTAACATTTGGGTGTCACCTAAAAACTTGGCAGCCAAAGGGCTGCCAAGTTATTTTGGATTTTATTTCAGATGAAATAATACGCCAATAGTGGGACGTTACTTCATTTATTTCTGGGATATTATTTCATTTTGTTGGTGGTTTATTTCATTCTAAAATTGGGATTTTATTTCAAATGAATTAATGCTCCAAATTTTTGGGTGTTTATTTCCTATCGGGTTAGTCTTGCCAGCGTTTTGATGGGCCACGATGCTTAAAATAAACTTAGTTTAGAAATTTTAATAAGCAATAAAAATGTGTATGATTTAAATTTAAAATATTTCAACTTACGTATTCTTTTGCGCGCATCTAAATAGGCAGCGTTCACAGCATCGTATGTAATGCAAGTCGAGTCACCATTATACGGTCCTCTGAAAAGAAAAACATAAAAGTTGGCAAAAATTAATACGACCTGTTAAAAGAAAATCAATCAAATCCATAAAATAGTCTTATCACATGTTACCACAAAATACCACACAGATCCGCCCACATACACACACTTTAGATGTTTGCCAACCACCAACAAAAACAATCTAAGCTAGAAATAAGCCATATGGTGTTTTATCTTCTTTGTTCATTTATTATTTTTTAAACTCTTTATACATATTACGATATAATCTTATTATTAACATTTGAAAGGATTTTATAAGTTGGGGAGAAAAAATAAGTTTCCTGTTTATTTTATTCTACCATTTGTAGCAATCGGTTTAGTCTTATGCAATCAGCCACAGCGAACAGTAACCTCAATGGAATTATGGATTGTGCTAGAGAAGAATTGAAAAAAATCCTAAACAAGTGTCAAAGTAAAAATGTTGATATAAAAAAGATGAGAAATGTGCAGGAATTTTTAAAAGTAAATAAAAAGGCCGAAAATCGCTCAAAAAAATTCATAAAGGTTTTAATTATTTTATGTGTTTTGGCATATTTCGCGCACATATATTTAAGTGACTTTAGTACCGTGGTAAGATTTGAAAAATGCTTATTAGGCTATTTTAAAATTTTTTTAATTATAGCATTGTTGGTTGAAAATGCCCCAGATAATGCGCTATTCTTTTCGTCCTCCGGAGAACTGTAATTTTTGTCAAAAGGTTGATGGTATGGCACGCGTTAAAGATATAACACCTCAAGAGTTTGCTCAACAGTACGCCTATTCAGCCAGACCTGTAATAGTGGAAGACGCCACGCAAAACTGGACTGCTTTAGAAGTGAGCCTTAAAAATAATTTTATATATCGATATCTAAAAATGCGGTCACATTGAACAAATACTTGATTAAATAAATATAATGATTATTTCCGTGTTTTTAAAACGATCTCAAAACGACGTTTAAAGTAAAGACGGAAATAGTGTTCTCGACTAATAGACAAATAGGTATAGAACATTACCATTTAAGTTTGAGTATTACCTCCTTTTTTGTTTCATTTTATACACAAAAGTAGTGATAATGTTTAATTGGTCAAATACTTGCTAAGTGCGTGACAGAACATATCACGGTTTTTGCTTCTTTACGAGAGAAGAAAAATGTCAGTAAAGCAAAAAAAAAAAACTTCAATACGAGAAAATACCGCAATTTAAGATCAATACGATCAACAAATTCAGAATTGACTTCTTGTTTTACTTTAAAAAAAAGCTAGAAATTCTGTTGTGTAAAAATCAAAATGCTCCCGTTCTGACGATATACATACGTAGTATATATCACAGAAAAGCTTTATGCGATTACAAAAAATAAATCATATTTAATAAACAATATGAAATATGTTACATTGCGTTCAAACATGATTTTACGTTCAACCCCACAAATGAGCTGTTGTCATACAATGAGCAGCATGTTCGCTATGTGAATTTAATCTTTTTTTTTTTTTTTTTTTTTTTTTTTTTTTTTTTTTATCTTGGACCAGAACTCAGGGGATGACCCCTACATATGCAGTGCATTGTACTGGAACTAGGAAAATAGGTTATGATGAGGTAGGAAAGAGGGAGTAGTGTTCGTGGAGGTTTAACTTAAATAATAACAACACGAAAGACTACAACAAACTCTATTGCAGCATTTAAAATGTTGGAGTTAAATTAGTTAAAACTGATCAGTGACCAGTGTATATTCCTTCGACACTGTTCAGATTAACAAAATTTAGTCCAACACCTTCCACACTACAAGGTAATGAAATACATTCAGAAGCAAATTAATATTGTGCATATAAAAAAAACACGGACAACGATGAAAAAGAAAGAAACGCGTGTACACATACTGCTACTTATTCCGGTGTACTTTAATTTCATACGAAATTAATAATGAACACATGTATGTATATAAAAAATACTAACAACGGTAAAAAAAAGAGAGTAAGAAAAACAACCACGTGTACACAGCTTGCTACCTATTACGGTGCAATTTGGTTTTGTATGAATATAATTAATGATCGTACACATATGGAAAATACGGACAGCAGCAACAAAAGACGTGTGCACCTGATGAGAGACAAAACACTACTCCCTTACTAAAAATTCGTGCTTATATATAATTGATTACGTTTATAGTTCGGTCAAAGCTCTGATTTATTCAACAATTTTTCTATGTTGCTTTTGGAAAATAAATCAAAATAAAATAAACAATTTTTGGTGATTTCTTAAAAACCACATTTATTTTTTAATTATATTACATTTACTCGTTAGATGGCATATAACATAAAAGAAAATAAATTAGAATACTTTATGTAGACATAAAATGCAATACTTTCTTAGGCACATATGTACGTAACATTTAAAAAAAAATTTTCAATAGCAAATTTGTTAAACAAAAGGAAACAATTATGCCTTTAAGTTTAATAATTTGTTTGCTAGCATATTATCTACAGAAGCGACATATGTATGTAACTACATATTTACTCGCATATATCAAATGTGTGCATACAACTCACTATCGAACCAACATTAAACATGAAGCGGATTTGATTCTGAATGTCCATAGTACTCATTATATACGTTGTCGATTTTTGCGGGCTTTCCAATTTTTTTCCGTGATTTATTGATTAAAGATAATTTTGAAACCAAAAAATTTAAAAAGCAGCTTTAAACAGGTAGTGGCAGAATTACAATAAATACAACACCAAAAAACATCAATATGTATTTTGTTGCAGTCGTAGAGCAGCTATGGGCTGAAGAACAGCTCTCGCGTCATCGTAATTATTTCTTAAGTGCGGTCAGGCTTGTGTTTGTTGTTAGGTCTTCGAGAGTTTTGCGTCACTCGTACTGGTTAAGGGTTTGCCTCAACTAACTGTATTGGTTTACAGTTTTTTTAGAGGTTATTCATTGTTAACCACGTGAAAACTTCCTATGTGAAGGTTAGTCACAGCGACGCTACTGTTAATACCATCTTGGGCATTATGGTCTTTGTCACCCCGCCCATGCTGTGCAACCTATACTTTGCAAATTTTTACACTGCAACTACATAGTTACTAACGGCCTTATTTATAAAAATTTTTTCATATTTATTAAGCTCTTATTGTACAAATTTTGTATAGAAATCAGTGCAATAACAGCTTAATAAACTTGAAAATTTTTTTATAAATAAGGCAGTAAATAAATAAATGTATTTTGTTGCTAGAATTTACGAACAGTTGTCAAAATTTTGTTTGAAAAAACAAGAAAGTCTATGTGTTTTTGACAAATTTACGCAAAGAAAACCATATTAAAGCTGCCTTGGAATCGCTGAAAATAAAATATAAAATTTTATCTTTAGCAATCAAAAACAACTGATATTTTTTCATGACATTTGCAACGCATTCAAGAGTAGACCTACCTTTTGCATTCGCATTATATCGACGGAAAAGGCGATCAATTACCTTTCCAACGATATGCCATTTATCTCGATCGGACTTTTTGGTTGCGCTCCACAAGGGTTTGAGTGGTACCTTACACCGAAAAACACAAATGTACCGTTAGCTAAAAAACGCTACTTAGAAAAAAATTACAGCTTTTTTCGTGTTCAGGAGATCCGAATTAACTTATCTAGGCATGTGGCGTTCTTGGTATTTTTCCAAATTTAAAATTTGTAAAGCAGTGTTATTATAGTTCAAGCATTCGTGTTTGAAAGGCGAACCAAAACGTGTACAAGACTATGTGATTTTACTCAGCACTGAACTTTGTTGCTTGATTTTTGTTCATTATAAATTTTAGTGTATGATATAATAAAACACAAACATAATTCTTGGTAATCTCTGGTGTAAATACAGCTAGTATTCATTCCTACATATATTTTTAGAAATTTAATTACTGGTATTTTCGCGATGTATACTTCAATGCTATGAGAAAGCAAAAGATTCTTGATTGCCAGTTTTTACCTTATAAAACTGGTTTCAGAGACTTGTTCGAAGCTTTGGATATGTCAAAAGAACGCGTGGACTCTTTTAACGCAACCGACGAAAGCCATGGACAGATCCCTTGGTATTTTGGCTGGAGTAATTGCAATCCAGAAACAGCAGAAGAATTCCGACGTCATTATGGTCGTCCGTATTTTTTGCCCGAGTCATCGGAAAATAACGCAGTTGATTGGTTTTTTATAGGCACAGCCGGGTTAGGGGCTCAAATGCATGTAAGTGGAAAATATTATAAAGTAAAACGACCATAGTGGATATCAGGTCAGCTTCAGCGTTGCATTCTATAATTTATTTTATTATTATTTTCATATCTAATTATATTACGTTTTTTATAATTTTTCCAAGAAATACACTTACACAATAATTCTTGAGTTTAAAAATATGTTTTTTTTTTTTTAGATTGACAACGTACGTTTGCCTTCTTGGCAAGCCCAACTTTCGGGCAGTAAACGTTGGATTTTGGCCCCACCACCTGAGTGTTATTTTCAGTGTAAGTCGTTCGATGCTGTTGTTAAAAAAGGTGAAATAAGTAAGTTTAAAAATTCAAGCTTTAAAACAATGCATCTTTAATAGTGGCATAAGCATAGCTGTCCTTCATTTCCTTTGCGTAAATTTGTCTAAATTTTGTATACAAAATACATAGTACTAAAAAAAAACCCATAGACTTCCTTGCTTTTTCAAACAAAAGTGAAACAAAATTTTGTAAATTTTTCAAAAATTTTACCAACAAAATACATATGATTTTTTTGGTGTTGTATTTATTGTAATTCTGCCACTATCTGTTTAAAGCTGACTTGCTTTAAAATATTTGTTTTATATTTTGATTTACATTACTTTAAACTCTCTAACTTTATAGTTGTGCTGGATACAAACAAGTGGTATCATCAGACGTTTGTACAACCTGGAGAGATAAGTTTGACGATAGGAGCAGAATATGATTGAAAATCGTTTGATCGAAAATCAAATAAAATATAAATTGAGATTTTAATTTGTAAGATGATTTCAACATTTTTAAATTTACTTGTACCAAAAAAATAAATTTTACTTAACAGCCAAGGCAATTCGATAATCTGAAAAGCTTTGTTTTGTTATTGCTGCAACCGCCCGTTTAATATTAATTGTCAAATTTGAATTATCTAAATTTGAACGCTTAATTTTAATTGTCAAAGTTAAAGTATTTAATCCCCAGAGCGATAATAGCGATAAATATTTTTATTTTAATAGCCAATCCGTTGTTATCATTGTAGGAAATGCATTAATGTTAATAGTTTTCTCTCATGTTATTTGCTCACATCTGATTAAGATAGGCTCTAATATTTGATCGAAACTACAGTTTCTGAACAAAAATCTGTAAAGTGGACGATCCAGGCAAGGTTTTATCATTTCTGCTTTTGCTCCATCTATAATCATGATAACAACCAGCAACCAGAAAAGTTACTCCACCCATTATTGCACTATAGTTCATAATGAGATATGTGCCTCACTTTACACTCGTTCCAAACAATTATCGTAATGCTTTCTAAAGCTTTACCGAAGACACTATATTCCTGCGTATATAACACTAGCCGTACCGGCGGCGTTGCCCGCCCTGTATTTATGTTTGATTAACTATAAGAGTAAAAGTAAAAAGCATTACACAAAGTTTTGATCATTATAAGGAAAAATGTGCATACAAACAACTGTTTTTATGATAGAAAATATGTATTTATGTGATAAATATACAATCAATGTGCATGACCTGTAGAGCCACCCGGCAAGCAATATTCGATACCAAGTTATTTTGTGCATATATTTCTCCATTAGAAAAATTTATTTTCCTCAAACTAAGAAAAAGTTTGTTCCTGGGACTTGTTAATAGTAATTAAAAATAAAATTTTTATTGGAATCATTGGGCCTAAATTTCTTAAAAGTACTTTATGTAAAAGATTGTGTGATGGCAAGCCAAAAGGATTAAGTATATATATATACATATATATATATATATATATATATATATATATATATATATATATATATATATATATATATATATATATATATATATATATATATATATATATATATATATATATATATATATATATATATATATATATATATATATATATATATATATATATATATATATATATATATATATATATATATATATATATATATATATATATATATATATATATATATATATATATATATATATATATATATATATATATCTTTGGCTACACTGTCAACCATCACCGAATTTGAGCAGCTGTTGTTGGAAGGATTTGTTCACATCTCTTAAGAGAGACCCTCATGTTTGATCGCAAGTTCAGTCTCTGAGCAAAACTGTATAAAGTGGAGGATTTAAGGCAAACTTTCATGATTTCTGCTTTTGGTCTTTTTATAAATATCATCAATCATAATTGTGCTAGTGTTTCTAATGTTTTTCAACATTCAGCCCACAGCTTTGACATGAGATCTGAAACTCATTTTACACTCGCCCCAAATTATCTGTATAGCGCCTTCTATTGCTTGACCACAGACTATTCTTCCGTATATAATATACAGATATGTATATGTTATTATTTCGCAGTTAAAGGAACTTTTTAAATTAAAACTTTTTCAAATTTTAATTTTATTTGCTATCTTTGTAATGGAAAAATATCAAATACATAGTTTAGTAAATTTGCGAATCAAATTCAGGCAAGTTGGGTGCCTTACAGCTGTCTAAGTAATTAAAATTCGATAGTTCTTATAGCAAAAATTGTCAGTTGGAAAAAAGCTATCCAATTGACGAAAACTCAATGAAAATTAAATATCCTGCATGAGGGTGCCTTAAAATATATGTGTGTCTTTTAAGACGAAAACTAAGATAATTTTAAGTTTCATCAAAATAGTTTTGGAATTTAATGAAACCATGCACTTGACCCTAATTTTACCCATAACTCAAAATGATCATGATTTTACAACAATATAAACTTGCTGCATTGCATCGTACTCTGATCCATCTATGTTTCAAATTTTATTGACATGAATTCATCCAGTTAGCTTATAAAGCATAACAAACGTATTAACCTTCGCATTTGATCAGGGCATGGACATGCGGAAAAACACGCGATTTGGAGGGCATGCAGCGTCCTGACATTGATTGAGTTTTATTTTATTTTTTTGGTTCTTAAAACTATTGTTTTAATAGATTTCTTCAAAAACAGCCAGAAAAATTTCCTGAGTTTCGATGGTTTGCCGTCTCTTGACCCTACCCTACTTACTTTAATAAATTTTTATATAGCCTATGCCCGTCATTAGGCTTCACTCTACACTTTGCTGAAAAAGAGAGAGATTACTTTCTGCAAACAGGCAAACTTTTCCTCTTTACATATATTAGTATAGAGTATACATATATGTAGACACAGATAAAATATATTAGTTCCCAGTTAAAGGAAATATTTAAATTCAAAGTTGTTTAAATTTTGCTTTTATTTATTTATAATAGAAAAATACTAATAAATAATAGTAAACTGTCGAAGTTTATAAAATTCGATAGTGTATATGGCAAAAATTGTCAATTTGGAAAAAATTAATCGAAATAAGAAAAATGCAATAAAAACTAAATAACGTACCAAAACGCTCTTAGCCACTGGTGCATATAGTACATCGTTTTGAGTGAATCATATCGCTGTTTACAAGCGTAAGCTACTATCCTTGCCCTATACCACCATCACCACATTCTTTATGCTAAAAACCCATATCGCATCTATTCTATCTTGACCTTTATCTTCAACAACTGTCTATACTTTCTCGTCTATTAATTAGTTCCATTCTTTAGCTTGATAATCTTCTTTAAATATGCGTGGAACATCTGATAAAATTGTAGTATAAGAAAACATTGCATAAACCGTAACGCTATTAGCCACTGGTGCGTATACATAATTTTTAAAGAATCATATCGCGTTTGGAGAGGTGACGGACATGCGGACACACGCGGATTGGAGATCAAATTCACTTTTTCTTGCTTCGTTTCTAAAACTATTGTTTTAATAGATTTCTCGGAAAACAATAAGACACATTTCCTGAATTTGGGTGGTTTAACTTGTCTTGACCATAACCAAAGCACTTAAATAGCGGTTTCGTTCTACATTTTGTAGAAAAAAGTTTTAAAAATATCTGATAAAAAAAACCGTTATTTTTAAATTTCGTGAGTTACGTATGTTCGATTATCGCATTTTTTTCTGTTATGTTCATACACATGTCTGTTATGACGGGTTTCTTCGACTGAAATGGCGTGATGCATCATGAATTCACGCTACATGGTCGTACGGTCTATAAGGATTACTACCTGAAGTTATGTGCCGTTTACGCGAAGCAATTCATCAGAAACGCACAGGCTTGAGGAAAAACGAATCATGGATTTTGCACCATGATAACGCACATCGCATAAACGCGATGTTTGAGCGTGAGTTTTTAGCCAAAAATAATACCGTTATCCACGGACTTGGACCCCCTTGACTTTTCCTCTTCCCAACACTGAAGACACCGATGAAAAACCGAAACAGAAGCTGTTGGCGATACCAAAAAGCGCTTTTTAGAGTTGTTTCAAAGATTGGAAAAAACGCTGGCATAAGTGATATAATACACTAAGGGGGATTTTCTATATAAAAAATAACGGGTTTTTATTTTATTTTCGATACTTCGATAACAGTTTGTTATCATCCTCAGGAAAATTAAAATGTAATAAAAAATTATTTAAAAAATGTTGGCAAAAATTCTTACATACACAAAATTAATACACATGGGAAAATTCTTAACAATATTAACAAATTGAAAAATTAAAATATAACATAACTTAAATTAAAATTCTGCAAACAATACATGCCCTGTTAACGATTACAACATGTTGTACCTCAACCTTAAATAAATTAACATGCTACATGTTGCTCACGAAATAACATCAAATTTTTTTTTACATAATATAATAATATCCTAACAAATAATACCTTCAATGTATTAATTTTTTTCTAACTAAATGCCTATAACTACGAGTATGTGCTACATTATCAGTGGCCAATTTAAAATTATCTGTTCTATAGGTGTAATCTCTAACATTACTAACATATACTCATAACGTTTCTTATTATTACTTTCTGTTTTTATTTGTGAAATATTTTCAAAGTGAGGATAGTGATTTAATCCAAAGTAATGATAAGATAACGCTATCTTTTGTGAATTAATATGCCTATATATTTGGTCTGATTTATGTCCTGACATCCTTGCCCTTAATTTGTTTGTTGTTGTCCCTATGTATATTTTATTACAATTCTCCTGATCGTTTGCCTTACTTGGAATTTTATAAAATATATTAGCAATATGTAATTTACTCAGCCTATTCTTAAGTAGATAACACACGATATGGTTTTAGCAATGTAGATGTCATTTTTCCCAATGTAAAATGCCCACATGTCGTCAGTTTCCTAAAAAACATTGCTTATGTAAAAAGCATGAGCAAAGTCATCTGACATTCAAATAGAGTGTGTTCTATTCTGTTATGTTTAAACATCTGACAATAGATCTCTATGCCTTGAGAACAATTCAGCGGCTGTTGAATTTTGCCGGTATAAGTAGCCGGCTTGAGGAAATTTTAACGAATTAATGTTTTAATACGTTTTAAATAATTGTTTTTTACAATAATAAAAAGCATAGACAGTGTCAGAAGTAAATGTACATATACGTTTGTGAGCAAATTTTAGAAACCGTCTGTAAAAATTAAAATTTTGACAGACATGAAAAAGTACATGAGGAATTACATATAAAAAAGACATTAAAACATATCGTCTGTGTGTGCCTTTAGTCTTACTAAATAATGTATCTAGCGTATTATAACTTCTATTGTGGATAATTTTTTCTTTTGAAAGTCTAGAGTAAGCAAATTCACTCAGTTCACTTCAGTATGACGCGCGAGTTGAAATCGACAATTTTAAGCGATTACACCTATTTGACGTCGAAAACGCTAATATTTATTTTGTAGTCAACAAAAATAGTAAATATAGGGTGTTTTTTTAAGCTAGATAGAACTTTAAATTGTAAAAAGTAACACAAAAAATTAAATTTTGATGAAACATTTTTTTTATTTGTTTCAGTATACTCTGACAAATCATCATGAATAGACTCACGCTTGAACAACGCTACGAAATTATCCAAATTTACTTTGAAAATCAGACCCGTTGTTTTATCGCAAAATTGTGTTCAGCGATGAGGCGCATTTTTGGCTTAACGGGTTTGTTAATAAGCAAAATTGCCGCATATGGAGTGAGACCAATCCACAAGAGACCCTACAGACTCCATTACATCCAGAAAAATGCACTGTTTGGTGCGGTTTTCATGCTGGTGGCATCATCGGACCTTATTTCTTCAAAAATGAGGCCGGAGCTCGCGTTACGGTCAATGGAGATCGTTACCGCACCATGATCAATGATTTTTTGTTTGAAAATATGGATGACATTGATCCGGAGGAGATGTGGTTTCAACAGGATGGCGCTACGTGCCATACGGCGAACGCAACCATCGACTTACTGAAATCAAAATTTGGTGATAAGTTGATTTCGAGAAATGGACCTGTCAATTGGCCTCCAAGGTCGTGCGATTTGACACCTCTCGATTATTTCCTGTGGGGCTACGTGAAGTCACTGGTTTATGCTGATAAACCAGCAACAATTGACGCCTTGGAGGCCAGCATTGTTCGTGTTGTTCGTGACATACGGCCAGCAGTGCTCGAAAAAGTGGCCCAAAATTGGACGTCCAGAATGCGCTTCGTCAAGAACAGCCGCCGTGCCCATATGCCCGAAATCATTTTCAAATGTTAATGTCACGTATTGATCTTTCGAATAAAAAAAAATTTTGATTACAATTTAATTTTTTGTGTTATTTTTTACAATTTCAAGTTCTATCGGGCTTAAAAAAACACCCTACTTTAAAATGAAAATTACAAAAAAATCCGCATAGAAATCAGCCCAATTATAAATAAAAATTCCATAGGAGTTTAACCACTTTTCCCTTTCCTGCAATTATGAACAAAAATTGAGTATGAGGTTTCTATATTTTTCTTCTCCCCATTCGTTGAAAACACTAAAGCGAGATCAATTCTTACGGACAAATATTGTGCTTTTTTCTTTACCTAGCGTTTAGACGGGAAAGTAGTTTCATGAAAGTTGCAATACACTCACACTTTTTTACTAACACACTCTCATTTTGCTTGCTTTCCACTCAGCTTTCATCAAAAATTTCATGAAACAAATTTTTTGACGTTTTCTGAAAGTAAAATGACAAATTGCTCAACATTGTTGCCATATACAAAGAATTATACAAAGTTGCAGTATTGTAGTAAAATATAATTATAAAATTAACTTCTTTTGCAAGTCTATGAAAATAGTTATGATCATTTGTCATTGTATTGTATATTTAACACATAAAGAAAACAATTAAAGCCTTTTTATAAAAATAACATCATAGAAAAGTTTATAATGATAAGTTTTTTAACTATTGCCCCATAAATTTGTATATGTAATAAGTTGGGCAACTCTGATTAGTAAGCAAACAAAATAAGAGTGGAGAGAAGTAGAGGCAAATTTTGCAACTCTTTGCCTCGGCGACATTTGTAAAATGAACTTTCACTTTCCTGTGTAGACGAACAAGAAATTTTCATGAAAGTCGTCTATTTCATTGAAATTTTTATTTGTAATACGTATACAAAAATTTCATGAAAGTACTTTCCCGTGTAATGGCAGCGTTAATTTGAAATGAAAAAAGTACTTTATACGAGTATGAGAAATATATTCCGTGAAGAATAAATTCCGAGAGAAATAAATTCGGTGAGAGTATTCATAATTGGGCTGAATAGCCATTCCCATTTCATTAAATGTATTTTGTATATTACATATTGATGTCAGTAGTCTGATGGCTCCGATATGTTTAATACATTATGCTTCAATGAGTTTATCTGTTTTGTCATTAAATCTGTTCATGTACATACGTACATATGTATATGCACAGCAAATTGTTAATATGTTTAATAAAATATACTAATTTGGTATTATTTGAGTTTGACAACTTTTTGAAGATTTAGACAATAAAATATAGATTTTTCAGTTTTCTTTCTTCATGAAAAAATTGATTTTCGCAGTTTTTGCCTTAAAAAAATCTAACAGCATATATATGTATATCAAATATTTTTCAACACAACTTTTCATATTTATTGGTCAACAACTTAATTGAATTTTGGAACGAAATATTGAGATCAATAAAGCGTTTATTGGAAAATTACCTTTAAAGATGCAATGGTGAAAAAAAAATTTTTTTATTGTTTTTCAATAACTACAACATCTCAGTTTCCAATTTGGGGCTGTATTCTTTGGCTCACTCATATTTCAGCAAAGGTGCATTTAATATTTAATGGTTTGCACTGGGATTAAAATTTTTATATCAATTTTTGAATTTTTATTTTTGCTACAGATTTGTGTCACGTACTTTCGTATTAAAAATAATTTTTCAAAACATCTTGTACTTGTATTTGCTTTTAATATGTAAATTTATTTGCAACAAATGCAACAACTGTGATCATTATTTTGATTGAATCTGTAACAACTTGCAGGTGTGTGTGTGTGTGTGTGTTTTATATGTTAAATCCATAAAAAAACTCCAAGAGGATTAAAGGTCTGTATGTTGAAGGTGTGAATGGCACTTTGGCAAAAGATTTGTTTGGCAATTAAAATCAGCAATTATTTTTGTTTCCATATTTAATTCAAAATTACATACATATGTATGTATGCATTTGCGCATACGCTACTTTTGTAACAAGATCGTGTAAACTGGCACTCGAAAAATATGTGTTTCTTGTCTTTTCTGTCGTTACACAGGTTGTTGGTTTTTGGCCAAGAAACTGAAATTGAAACTTATAAATTCCAAAGTAAAAAAAAACACATTCGGTTTGAGATTTAAACGCAAAGTTATATTTATTACATCACCTGTTACTGCTAAAAATGTTGTTGTTGTTCACTCTTGTATTTATCAAAAAAGTGATATGCAAAAATCAAGCTTTATTTTAGATTTGGCTTCTTACTCGTACTTTGAGTTTTTTTTTTTTTTTTTGTGCAACTAAATTTTACGATTTTAACTTTATTTCAGAGGCACTTAAGATATAAAAAACTATTATTTAATGTATCAATCATATTAAGCTAAGAGAACTGCATTGAAATAAAAATTTTTTCGTAAAAAATGTTTGCACAATCTTTGAATCTACAGTTTAAAGTTTTATTTACTTTGTGGTTTTTGAACTTTTTTCTTTTTGGTAAAAAGCGTTGGCGATGTACAAAACTCTTTTCGTTTGTTTTTAATTTAGATTATTTAAATGTCAATGTTGTTGTGATTTGTTTTGTGCCCGAAAAGTTTGTTCAATGAGTGTCAAGTGTTTTTCATTCAGTTTATTTTAGCAACTTGCTGTTCAGTTAAGTGAAGTGGTTGTTTTTGTATGACCAAAATGTCATTTTGATTTTTCGAAGAGATGACCTCTATTGAATAATAAAAAATAAAGTTATAAATGGAAAAACGTGAGATGATTTGAACAACAACATTTTAAATTACAATAATAAAGCAATGATGTAATATTTATCTATATTTTTGCTTAAAAATTAAATTCATTTCTTAGTTATAGTTATTCGTTCCATAGCTGTAGGTAGTATAAAGGAACTGGTAGGGTGATATGCAGTAAAATACGAAATTTAATTTCAGCGTTTAAATTATAATATAAAGTGTTTTTAATTTCGAAGTCAGCGCTTCGTTTCTGTATTTCTCACATCGAGAAAAATTCTACTTTGATTGTTATTGCTTATAGCATGTTCACACTACGCCTTATATTCGAGGTTCACTCTCTCACTAGAGATTTGCGGCCCAATATTGATTAAAGCAACATGATTCGCCATTCATAATTTTGAGAGCAAACCTTCTTGGTTCATTTTGAATCTTGCTGCAGACCAAGAAAAAACCTCTATCATCTCTAAATTTGATAATAAATTATCGCTAGTTTATTTTAACTAGCTCCCAAAAAAAGTAAACAAAGAAAAAACATAATTAATGTGTAAAATCAAAGAAACAAATTGAACATATAAAAATGTAAAACTTTCATAAAGATTTAAATAAAAATTTTAAAAATAAATAATGAAACTTTTGCACAAAATGTGTAAACATCAGTGTGAAACAAAAACAACCGTCTGCACACCTAGTTTCGCAATCGTAGTTCAGAAAGCGAACCAAGTGTTTCGTATTACTTATGCTCTTGCATATACCTGGTATGAATTCGCCTTGCAAACAACCAAAAACGCAAACGTCAACTTACAAATAGGTGCAATAAGTTTTAAAAACGGCTCATTTAAAAAAGTGCTAAAAGAACATTTTAACATAAAATTCGTTTATGAATACAGTTTTTCCGAATTTTCCCTAAAATTGATCTGTGCCTGTGTTCTGCAACTTTGGCGAGAAGTTCTTGCGTCGAAAACTTGTGAAACAAATTATTCAATCGTTTCTCGATTAGTGAGAAAAAACTGCGCCTGTAACTCATGTCGAAAACTATCCAAAGCGATTACATCGTTGCGTTAGAAATGTCTGAAAATATAAAACGATGCCGACATGCAATTTTAAAAATGAAAACGCCAGCCACAATTATTACCGCCGCTGACCAAAAATTACTAAAGTTAAGAAATTTTGTTCGACGGCGTCATATTATAACCGCCGGCTATTCTAGAAAATGTATGGTATGGCTCTAACGTTTACATTTTATTTACAAATACATACATACTCGTACAGTACTATGCACAAAATTTTGTAAATTTAAAAAACAATGCAATTTTGAATTCTGAAAAAAACATTATAAAAGTATTTCAATATACTTTGTTGGGTCGGAAATTAAAATTAAAGAAATTACAAACTTCAGTATTCCCTTAAAACTTGTTGTGTGAAGGGTACAAAAATTAAATAAGAAGTTAAAATAAAAAAACCATCATTCTAAACTGTGTTAATATATATGTGAAACTTCATTTAACAGCAAAATACTTATTTTTTCAGTATTATTATTCATTTAATGATGATTATTGTTATTTTAAATACTTTCTCACAGCCTTTTTATTTGCGAGAAATAAAGCGGGAAATTTTTTCGCAAAAGTTTTACAGACACAGTTTTTCTGTAAAATGGCGAGTAATTTCCTTACGTGACAGCTATTACTCACCAAAAAAAAGTTATACGCTGCCATTACACAGGAAAGTACTTTCACGAAATTTTTGTATACGTATTACAAATAAAAATTTCAATGAAATAGACGACTTTCATGAAAATTTCTTGTTCGTCTACACAGGAGAGTGAAAGTTCATTTTTCAAATGTCGCCAAAGCAAAGAGTTGCAAAATTTGCCTCTACTTCTCTCCACTCTTATTTTGTTTGCTTCATAGAATTGCAAAAGAAGTTAATTTTATAATTATTATTTTACTACAATACTGCAACTTTATATAATTCTTTGTATGTGGCAACAATGTTTAGCAATTTGTCATTTTACTTTCAGAAAATGTCAAAAAATTTGTTTCATGAAATTTTTAATGAAAGCTGAGTGGAAAGTAAACAAAATGAGAGTGTGTTAGTAAAAAAGTGTGAGTGTATTGCAACTTTCATGAAATAACTTTCCTGTCTAAATGATAGGATAGCTACAGTTTAGTGAGAAAAGTAGCTGTTTATTTAAACTTTGTTTCATTTCAAACGTTTCAGTCGGAAAGTTTCTCGTGGCGAGAGTTAGAGAACACAGCCACTGAATATCTCTTTAACTTTTTTATGAATACGGCCGTTAGTATAAATGAATTAGGAAAAAAACAAACAAAAAACAGTTAACTTTGCTATATTATTATTTCAGTATCACTTGGAGTAAAACGTTTTAAAGTTAAAACTTTTTCCTCCTGATGACTACAACACTGATACTATGTACCTGTCAATATGTCTGTAAAAGTCTTTAAATTAAAAACAAAAATACTCAAAACTTGTTTCAACTGCATTTTTTATATCTACGTGCATCAATAAGTGGCAAAATAAATTGAAAAGCTTTTTTGTGATTGCATATTGACCTTTTCCTTGAACTCCGTATGACCGGCCCTTCACTTTGAATAATTTTATTATTCAAGCAATTAACGAAAAACTAAAAATTTGTAATTCCTTTATGGAACAAAAAGGCAAATATTTCGCTTTTTTTTTGCTGCAAAGTTAAATTTAGTTGCATTAGATGTATTGCTTAATATTTTTAGCCTTAAATTCCGTTGAAACTCCATTTCAAATTACTATTATCTAAAAATTTAAAATAAATTGTTTTCTAGGAAAGCATGATTTTGGCTTCAATATAACTAGTAAGAGTTATAAGTAAAGATGATTAAATACATCAAAGATGATTTTATGAAAGATACCGGCTTAAATTTCAACTACTTAAAATAAGAAGCAGAGTGCAAAAAAAAAACTTGTACAAATATCAAGATATGAAATTTCTTTAAGGAATATTCCTGAAATAAAATAAAACAAAACTATGTTACAAAAATTTCAAATGAGTCTTCTAGAAATAATATTAAGGAAATTTTTTTGGAAATGTTTATAAAATAATCTAGAAATAATATAATGTGGGCGAAGAATATAATTGAAGACCACTTGTTGGGCTAAAAAGTGATCTTCAATTATATTTGAATGAATGTATAATGGTCAAAACCCATAATAGCGTGTTTTTTTTTCGTTCATAACATTTTGCTGTTTGACCAGTTGTAAATAAAAGACATGTTGTCTACTTTTTCCCGGCCTTTCGTAGATTTTGGCTCTTTCAATTAAATGTATAAATAATTTGTATAATGATTGAGCTTTTTATTCACTATATTTAGCTTCTTTACACCTTTCAAACAATATGAAATGAAATGTTAGAGACATGTATATATGAAAAAGACTGTTTTTTGTGTTTTGACAGGTATTATTAGAGCTTTTTTCTTTTTAAATTTTCAGCAATTTATTTTTTTTTTTTTTTTTTTTTTTTTGGTTTTCCTGTAACCGGTTTTTTTTAATTTCTATTTTTCGAATATCGAATAAACCGGGGGGTTTAACAAAGTTTTTATTATATAAATAGTATACTTTTACGTTTTTATATTAATTATAGACATTTTTCTAATTAAAGAATTTTTAGGAGTGACAAACTAAAAAACAACTTGCTTCATAATTATAAAATAAGCCTATTTCTATTAATTTTATAAGAAGAAACAGTTTCTTTGCAATCAATAGGAGCTTTTGTGGGTTTTGTTGAAGATATCTTCAACATTTTCTTCAAAACAAATTGTGTGTTGTTAATACATATGTGGTTTTTAATACATAGTTCGCATAGCTAATATTCAGTAGATTTGCAATGGCATCTTTTTATATAACAAACTCATACATAGTTTTATACAGATAAGTAATATAACACTGCAGTTTGATGTATACACATCAAATTCTCTCTACGCCTGTCATAAGTGATAATTTTTTAATTTAAGTTACATGTAACTAGTAGATCCTCTAGCGCAATATAAATTAGCGCGTATTTATATACCTGTCACAAATTCTTATACACATGGAAAATTAACTAAACCAACTGAATTAGCGCGGCGTAAACAGTTTGAAACTACCAGATCTAAGGGGAAACCCTTACTCTTTAGTCAGTAGAGTAGACTCCAAAACAACTATCACATTTTGTTTTGTGGCAATTAGTAATCGCACTTTCAGGTCGCTTTAACGGCTTTATCTCTATTTACTACTCCTGCTCAGTGATTTTTATCACGCACGGCATATGTTCAGTTAACTCATTACAATTACATGTTCAGTTAACGCATTACAATTAACAATTTAGCACCGGGTATGATCCAGAATGCTCTCCAATCTGGCTGGGCATAGTCTTTTTTCCAAGATCTATGATATTTTTGTTCGCAAGCATATGTGTGAATCCGTAAGGAAGATCATGTCGATTGTAGAAACTGATAAAGACTTATAAATAACAGGCAAGTCGGCGGCAACGAGTCAGGTTATTTTTAAGCACAAAGCAAGGCAGCTATCAGTCAGACAGTAGCAAGTCTAGTGTTTTGGTATCAAGTGTAAATAAAGTTGTGAATTATTTATATACTGTATAATAAAGTGTGTTAGTCATTATTTCATTTTGGCATTGAAGAAATCGCAAAGCAATTTTAAAGGCAATATCGTAACAATATTTTTCCCCTGACATTTGAAAAAGATTTTTTTTCGTAGTGATGTTTTTATTGCTCTTGCATTTATCTGATATGAATTCGCCTTGATCAAGATGTTGTCACGGCAAATTTAGTTAAAGAGCTTAAAAGCGATAATAGTGAACATATTTCAGAAAATTAACTACTATTAATTGTAGATAAAACATTTTGGAAAACCCAGATTTGAAAAACTAGAAATATTACTCAAGCCGTAATGACACTTAATTTTTTCAACTTTTTAAAATTTTCTAGAACAGTATAGATATATTACCATTAAAATTATTATTGAGAGCAAACAGTTTAGCTATATTGAAAAAAATTTGAAAACGTCAATATTTTTCCACATGTTATCAATAAAAAAGGGGAAAAATCCTAACAAAAAAAAAATAGTTGCTTAAAAGTGACTTTTGCAGCTTAAAATGCTACTGTGCTGTTAACTATATTTGCCACATAATAAATGAAAAATTATAGACGACAGTTATGTTTCACTTCAATAATTAAGAAGAGGCTTTTGCACTTACATATTTGGGGTTTTATAATCATTTTTCACTAATTTAATTCATCAAAATACACGAAAAAGTTTATTTTTGAACAAAATTGTATGTATTATCGCTTTGTTTACAAATGTCGTATTTATGTGTACATGAGTTATTTTGTTGTAACTTAATAATAATCTCTTTCTTTTATTGACTATTTCACTCTTTCAATCTTAGATTAAGAAAAGTTGAAAAAAAGTAAGTGTCATTATGGCTTAAATGACGGATTTTCAAAAGGTATTACACTTTTTTTATCAAATAGCAGAAACTTGCCAATTAAAATTATTAATTGCTCGTAATAAAAAATGTTATAACTTTCGGTAATCCGAAATCAGTTAAGCCTTAACCACGCTTTCCTAATGTTTTCCACTCCAAGCCATTCTGTGGCTTTTGGCTTACACCACAGAAGCCAGAAGGCTTTAACCAAAGCAGACACTTTAGCTTATGATGAGTGCCTGGAAATAAACTTTTGAAGAGTTATTAACGAGATACGGCCGCTAGCGTTACGTAAAGTTTGTGAAAATTGATGTTACAGTGTGTGGTTTTCGTCTTCATTTCCGAAATCATATTCAAACAGTAATGCTATAAATTTCTTTTTCATTTTTACCTAGTACTCAAATCTCGTTATTTGGTAATTACATCACTTATGTAATGCACCAATCTAGATAAATATTTTCTTTAACTGCTTTTCATACAACTTAAGCTTCTGCAAAATGAAAAATTTTACCACGCCCACTTTTAATTCCACTTTTTTAATTTATCTAAAACGGAGAACGCTTAGATCTATTTAAGTTTTTAGGAAAAAAAAAATTACCATACACCGATTTTTAGATTATTTTTTAAATGTTTTAATATTCCATTAAAGCTTTTTACGGGGAAAACTGCCCACGACCACTTTTCAAATTTCGGGTTACTTGATAAAAAAGTTATATACGTATATTAAAAATAAAATTAGTTTCAAAATAATAGTTATGCCTTTGCGCCATATATGGCTATTAGAGGCTAACCGGCAACAAGTTGTTATTTCAGGTTATATTACAAATCAATCCAAAAAATTTAATTAATATTAAAGCAGATCATATAAGATAGAATTACTGCACAATTCATGTTTCATAATGCAAGAAGCCTTTCGACAGTATTTATCGAAGGGTCTTTTAGTTCGCTTTTAAAAGTTTATAAAACGAGTCCATATATATATATATTTTTTTATATATTGGACCAGTACTCAGGAGTTGACTACTTTCTGAGAACAGTCGGAAAGAAGTTAAATTGTTTTAGCCCGGAATACCTAATATTTTGTTTTGTTAACTAAAGACGACACCTTGCGATGGTTAAGTGATTCAAATTCTTTGCTGCTCTTTGGGTTAAAAAAAACAACTTTTTTCCAGCTCAATAATGAAATTCTCTGAACCAATTAATTAAATGGTTGAATGAAGACTTGTGAAGGAATTCGTGAATTATCGATTTAAAATAACTGTTATTTAGCAACAACAAAATTTATTTATTTTTTTTTGATATACATGTGTGCTTTTGGTAGCAGATTTATATTATTAAACTTAAATAAAAAACGAAACAATTGACATAAAGTTTTATTAGGATCATTGAACGATAGAATGGAAGTGTGAATTTTATTTTTTAAAGAGTGTGTTATCTAGATGTCTTCGTTCGAGTTGAACACACTGTTTAAAATGGAGCCTTCTGTTTTGCGGCACACGCCACACTTGGTTCAGTTGAGCAGATTTCTCGACGAATATTTTCATTCCAAATCACAAGAGATTAGAGATTGCCATTATAAAATCTCTCTTTGAGGTAGCCCCATACAAAAAATCCATTAAAGTTAGATCGGGCGACCCCGGAAGTCACCAAAAGTTTTATGGGAAATTTTCCCGAAGCAAATTCATCGAAGTTTTGGCTGTATGCAGTCGCCCCATCCTGTTAAAATCATGTGTGTGAAGAGTATGACGGATGAATCTGCAGGTTTAGCCAAAAAAATCCGTAATCATACGTCGATACTTTTCGCCTCGCCTCGGAAATTTTCGAAAAAAAAATGGCTCAAAAACCTCATAAGGCAAGCCAAGCAGTTACTTTGGGGCAATGCTATGGGTTTTGATGCTTTAATCGAGGGTGTGGGTTCTTAAAGCTGGTTCTAGTTGACCAGACCAGACTTTTGATTTGTGCACGTGACCGCTCCAAAAAAATGAGATTTACAGTGTGAAAACGCTCCAGCATCGTTTCATAAAATTGTTCTGTAAGCCAAAGTCACTTTCATTTAGTTCTTGAACGATTCGAATTTTAGGAGAATGGATCTTCAGATCCTTTTTTAAAATTTGATGAATAATCGCTTTTGCAAGTCCCAGTGAGGCTACTCTTTTCCGTATTGAAAGTCGCGGATTTTCACGTAAACTGATTACAATAAGTTCAATCTATATATATATATATATATATATATATATATATATATATATATATATATATATATATATATATATATATATATATATATATATATATATATATATATATATATATATATATATATATATATATATATATATATATATATATATATATATATATATATATATATATATATATATATATATATATATATATATATATATATATATATATATATATATATATATATATATATATATATATATATATATATTGGCAATAGTGATTACAATAAGATTAGATGATACTATAAACAAAATCTTTAACTCCAACATTCTAAATCGCTTAATTTTTTGGACCAACAGAAACAATATTCTCAATGACTTTCAAGCTGAATTTAGAAAAAAAGTTTCTACTGCTGACAATATTTTTAATATAACAAATACCGTACACATAAACAGAGCAAATGGCAAATATACATACGCTGTCTTTGTCGACTTTTCATGTGCTTTCGACACTGTTCCTCGTAACTGTTTATTTTATAAGCTGTCGTGCTTAGCACTTTCGGCTAAAATAATAAGATTATTACAAGATATGTATAAAAACACGGAAAGTAAAATTTTTTATGGTAACACGTATTCAAACAAAGAGTTATTGGTCGCGGCAATTATTGTTATAATTAAATATAAAAATATTTCTTGGCTTTAGCCAGGATTGAACTTGAGCTAGGCGAATGACACAATCATATAATATTAGATATATTAAAATAAGTTCGACTATTTTTCATTAATACATACATATTATTTTAATTCTATATTCCATACAAAATGTTTGTACCCTTCATTTATACTTCTATCGAATTTTTTGCAATGGCAAATTTAACCAATAAATTTTTTTTTTTTTTTTGTTGAGCGTTTTTATTTATTGAATCTTCAAAATGAACTAACAATAAGTATTCAAATCTTAATACTAAATATAAAAAATAATATGTGCTTTTTACTTACGTCCAGCCAATGCTAGACGAAAAGTTCTATTATGCGGGAGCAATATCGGTAGAATCACCTATTGAACGTTCCGATGGTGGCAACGGTATCCCTTCTTCTCAACCGACTGTGGCCGCCAAAATTAAGTATATTACGCGCAAGAGGGTTTGGATGAAGTTCCAGTTTACTGACATACCTTGTCGCGTACTTAGAAAACTCCTAGTTTACCAGCGGAACACTCAGATCTTTATGAATTCGTGAATTTTTTACATACCATGGAGCTGCAATAATCGTTCGAAGAATTTTGTTTTGTCGCCTTTGGATTTTTTCAATGTTTGACGCTGAGGCAGTGCCCCATAACTGAATTCCGTAGCACCATATAGGCTTTAGTATTGCGTTGTCTAAGAAAAGTTTGCAATCTAATTTCAATGTAGAATTTCTGCCCATAAGCCAATTTAGCTGCGCCGCTTTTAGTTTTCACTGAGTGACCTTTGCTTCAATGTGAGACTTCCACGTTAGCCTACGGTCCAGGTGAATACCACGGTACTTTACTTCATTGTGCTGCGGAATAGGTGAGTTGTTAATTTGGATATGCGCACATGTTTGCCTACGTAGTGTGAATGTAACGTGAGTACATGTTTGTTCATTAACCCTGATTTTCCAAAGCTTCAGCCATTTTTCCAATATTGAAACAAGTTCCTGTAAATTTCGGGAAGCTAATTGGTGGTTTTCATGAACGCTCAAAAACGCTGTGTCGTCTGCAAAAGTTGAAGTGTGGATTCCAGATGTCATTGGCATGTCAGAGGCATAAATCAAATATAAAGCCCCAAGTATGCTACCTTGAGGAACTCCTGCCTCGATAGGTTGAATTGGGCTTATAAAATCACCTTCTCTGATAACAAATATCCGTCCATATAAGTAGCTTTCCAGAAGCTTGTGAGTATTAGCAGGCAAGTTCAACTTTATTTTGTGCATCAAGCCGTCGTGCCACACTTTATCAAAAGCTTGAGAAATGTCAATGAATAGAGCTGAACAATACTTCTTCTCCTCAAAGGTCTGTCTTATGACATTGACTAGTCTGTGCGTTTGTTCTATGATGCTATGTTTAGCCCGAAAACCAAATTGATGAACAGGGATGCATCCCACATTGTTCAATATTGGACTCAACTTAACCATTAACAATTTTTCGAATAGTTTTGAAATTGTTGGTAGTAGACTTATTGGTCTATATGATTCTACCTTGGTCGGATTCTTCCCTGGCTTGGGTATCATATAGTAATCATAGAGACCTTCCACTCTGTAGGATAATACTCAAGGCGTAAAATAGCGTTAAAAATAAAAACAAGAATTCTTTTAGCTACACGAGGTAACTGTTCAAGCATTTTGCCAGTAATTTGATCAATACCTGGAGCTTTCCTGGGGTTTATGTTACTGATACCTTGTTCTACATCTTGAAATATGAATCGCAAAGACACAGGCCGTCTAACTGCGTATGGTGGTAATTCAGATGCATCATTTGTTACATCATTTGTAATAAAAACATTTCTCAAATGGTTAACCAGTCGCCAGTTGAAGGTCGCAAAGGTGGCTTACCTTTTACGGGTCTTTTCAGACCTTTTGTCGCTTTCCACAGAAAATAGTCAGATTGCGGAGTACCATCCAGGCTTTCCAAATATGTTTTAAGGGAAGCCATCCAGTGGATTTCAAGCGGATTTCTTAACTGAGTTATGCACTCTCGTAGCCTGCTTTTAACCTGGGGAGACCTGCGAAGCTGCCACTCTCTTCTGACTCTTCCTTTTTCTTACAGAAGTTGCGCAATTGCAGACGGATAAGTTCTATTGTTCTCATTTCTGGATCTAGTGACTAGTACGGCCAGTTTGAGGTTTTCAGAAAAATCGTTAACTGACACATCAATATCCTCAGGCGTTCTCAGGGCGATATTTTCAGTACAATGTGTACTCAGAAATTTTTTGTGTTTTAGCCAATTAACTCTATTGACGGTCAACGGGGAGCCAATCTCTTGGGGAAACGAAACGGAGATTATAGTGGGTAAGTGATCTGATGACAAATCTAATGAAGGCTCCACTTGCATCCACTCTAGAGGAAAATTTTTCGCAACTCCAAAATCTATAACATCTGGGATCTTTCGTCGGTCTGACGGCCAATAAGTGGGGTGTCCGCTTGAAACCACATCCAAGCCCATTTTGGAAACGGTATCACAAAGCACACGGCCTTTCGAGGTAATTAAACGTGATCCCCAAAAAGTGTGTTTAGCGTTATAGTCGCCAGCCGCTAAAAATCGAGGCCCAAGTGAATTTAAAAAATTTGTATATTGATTTTCTGTTACTGAAAACCGGGGTGGAGATAAATCGATGAAATAACAATTTTATGATGAAAATGTTCAATACATACATATGTTTGTTGCTTGAAGATACTCCTCACATGTCTCGTTTAGCAAATAGTGCTTAATTCTAGTTTTTATCAAAATTGCTGAGCCTCCGCAAGGTCTGCCACGGGGATCTTTAGTATCATATAGTCTGTAACCATTAATTTTGAAATAGCTGTTGCTTGTTAAGTGAGTTTCAGCAATCAGCATTATGTCGATTTGCTTTTCCATAAGGAAGTGCTCAAGTTCATTTTTGTATTGGCGGATGCCGTTTGCGTTCCAGAAACAGATTTTTAACCAACTCATTTGTTTAAAATTGCCTGCAAAATAGTGGATTGCATTTACAGCATTTCCTGCATCATGTTCGTCATGGAAACCGTAAATGTATTTATAGATTGAACAAGAGTCTGCAGAGTTGCCTTAAGATTGCTAAAATTTTCGTCGGAGTTTTGAGGCTTGGACTCTTGATTCAAGTTTGGATTATCGGATTTTACCACATTCGCATAAGAAATTTTTTGGTGGTTTTGCACGTTTATATGGCTGGTTGATTGGTGTACCTGGAGAAAATTGCTTGTAGAAATGCTGTTTGTCTGCTGGGGTAGCATATTTAAAATTGGTGACCTATTTGCCATTGACCTCTTGAAGTGAGTGTAGACAGGGCAACCCCTGTAGTTTGCAGTATGGTTATCTCCACAGTTACTGCATTTTTTAACGCTCGCGTCAGTCTTAGGTTTTTTGCACTGTGATGTACCGTGAAGTTCACCACACACAACGCAAACTGCGGGCAACTTACAATAGGCCTTAGTATGGCCAAATTCTTGACAGTTTAGGCATTGAACGGGCCCTAAACGGTAACCTTACGATGCAAAAGATACTTGAGGTTATAAATGGGATGCACTTCATTCTTTTTTAAGGCAACATCTCTAGGTTCCAATTCAACCCTAAACATGGGTTGAGGAATTTTTTCACGGTTTCTAATATTAACCACATTTTTAATTTTGAAGCCATTGTCCTCTAGGCCGGTTTTGACCTCATTCGTATCTACAAAAGGGTCAATCCTTTTTATAACGACCTGAACACCTTTGGCATTTTTAAGCTGATATGTGTAAAACGATCTTTTCTCCTTCTCCAGGATATCAGACAACTTTCGGTATTCATTTTCACTGTTTACCTGGATTTTGGTTTCATTGATGTTGCCGTGCTTAACCGATGTTACATTAAAAGTGTCTTTGCCGATTGCCGTAATAAGTTGTTTTACCAACTCACTAGAGGTAGGCTCTCGCAAATACATATATTGGTGGCGGCTTAAAATTTTTTTGGGTATTGCTGGTTCATCGGTCTGAAGGATAGCAAACCTATAACTATCCATTGTCGTGGTGGTCTTATCATATTTGGGTATTTTGGACTGAGATGACATTTGAGCGGATTTCGGGCTTCGCTGACGTTTAACCACGGTTACATACCTGTCCATGCCTACTTGTGTTTTCGGCTTATCTGCAATAACTGAACTGGTAGATGGTTGGTCTTCTGTTGTAACAACAATGTTTGGCGAGCACGAACGCGTGCGTTTTTTATCTCTTAGAGACAGGAGATTGTCCAATGATTTTTTCAATGATTCCTCTTCAGAAATCCAAAGGTTTTTTTAGTGGAGCTAAGCTCTCTTTCAGAATTGCACCTGCTGAGTACACTCAAGCAATTTTTTTTTATTTATATTTTTGTTGCTTTAAAAGTATATAAAAATAATTGTCACAAAGTTTTTATTTTGTATTAATTCACTCTTCACTTATTGCGGTTTTCTACTTATACCGTTATCTCTTTTTTTTTTTTTTTGTAACACTCCGATCAAAAAACAAATACGTCCGTTCACTATCAAAGCTACACTCTGACTGACGAATAAATTTAACCTATCACCAAATTGTCTAATTTTCCACATACTCAAAAATCACCCACTTCCCCTCCAAGCTCACCACACTCCCTATCTAGAACTTTTCTTTCCTCTTAAACTTAAAGAAAAGGAAAACAAATTTTTGGTCGAAATCTAGTGATGAGCTGGGATAAGTACCAGCAATATACATTCGACACGCTTCACCAATAGCAAAGGAGAAATCTAAGAATTTCACGAACTGGATGTTCGGTCGCTTGGTCGGTTTATACAAGGATAATAAAAAACGTATCTTGAGCTGGTTCACAACAATGTTATTACACGCAGCTAAAATCTGCAATTTATTAATATATAAAATTTTATATTACATATGTACATTAGCATATAATATAAATTAATGTTATATAAAGTATATGATACATACACTTGTGTTTTTAGTTAAACTTTAACCAACGGTTGAACTGTCTTTCGTTAATATTTTGGTTGTATAAATAAATTACAAATAGCACACAAGGTGTAAATGTCTTACACGTGATTGGTAACCGGAAGAAAGGTTATAAAAATGTCATTAACTCCACTAAAGCGCGGTTACATAATCGTATTAAAGAGTAGTAATACAAAGTTGTATTAAACTGATTTTACATTGTTGTATTATATCTTATGTCGTGTTAAAGAATATGTTATACGACGTAACATAGCCCCCTCCGTAAACTTCGTAGCATAGGCCGGAGTTTACAGTTTTACGTCAAGCCTTGCAAGCTTCACCGTAGGGCGGGTGAATAAGCCGTGCAGAGTCTTCACGACCGCGCTTCGTATTCTATTGTCCTTCCCAGGATGCACATCTACGACAACTCCCTTCAACCATTCGTTACGCTTTGCATTTTCATCAACTATTATGACGATGTCGCCAATAGCTATTTGCTGTGACGAACTGTCGAACCACTTCGTACGCCTGGTCAGACCTGGTAAGTATTCGCGAACCCATCGCTTCCAAAACTCATTTGCAATCATGTTCGATAGTCGAAAGTTTTTGCTCAATACCATACCACTGCTCTGGGGTGTAACGCGTTCTCGTATTCCGCTTGATGATCCTATTAAAAAATGGTTAGGCGTTAAGGCTTCCCCATCCGCAGATTCTAGCGGAACGTATGTCAGTGGTCTAGAATTTAAAATATTTTCCACATCTGCAAGTGCTGCTCTTAAATGCTCTTCACGGAGACCCCTGTTAGGCAATATGTCCATTAGGATGGACTTAACAGATCGTACCATCCTCTCCCAAATGCCTCCCATATGTGGAGATGCAGGAGGTAAAAATTTCCATTGAATAGTTGGAAACTTACGCTCGATTTCGGTCGATGAGATTTTTTCTACTTCTTCTATTAATACACGACTGGCACCTCTAAAATTGGTAGCATTATCTGACAAGATTTTGCAAGGTGTACCCCTACGGGCTATAAACTGCTTAAGAACTAGTAGGAAAGAATCTGTCGATAGTGATGGTGCAATTTCTAAATGTACCGCTCGCACAGTCATGCATGTGAACACGACACCCCAACGCTTTTCTTTACGGCGGCCAACAACAACATCTATAGGGCCAAAATAATCGACGCCAGTGTAATGAAAAGGCCTAGTAAAACTAGCAAGCCTTTCGCTTGGAAGGTCCCCCATTGTAGTAGCTTTCGGAGCTGCTCGTTGTATTTTGCAGTATTGGCATGACTTGGCTACAGCCCGAACGGCTGCTCGCAAACCAAATATCCAGAATTGCTGCCTAATTTCATTTACAATTATTTCATTTTGTTGATGATGATATTTTCGATGAAAGTAATCGATGAGCAAGTTTGTGATTGCATGTTTTTTAGGTAAAATTATGGGTCTTTTTACGCTGATAGGTACGCCATCTATCACATCAATTCTGCCTTTAATTCGAAGTAGACCGAATTCGTCTATATATGGAGTGAGTTTATATAAAACACTTTTTTTACTCAACGTTTTACCATTTTTAAGATTTTTGATGTCTTCATGATAAACTTCTTCTTGGCACATTTTGTATAAAAGAAATTCTGCTGATTCTGTCACAAAATGCTTGGTAAATGGTTTGAATTCTGTACATACCTTTCTGTATCTAAACATTTTGCGTAAAAATTTTAGAATGATAATCTGGCAACTGCAGAGTTTTTCCCACAAACTGAAGCGTGTCGGTTCAGCTGTAATTGAAGAGAATGTTGCGCTTGGTGTCTTTAAGCTCATGTGACATAGAACCTCACTTGCCCTCTCGTGATGAATAAAATCAGAAGTGGGCCAGACTTCGCACTCGCGGCTTAAAAACGACGGCCCGGTGAACCAGCGGTTGTTGTTGCTAAAATCATCCGCTACATTTTGTGATGATGGAACCCATCTCCACTCAGCTACATCGGATTTTTCCAAAATCTCGCCGATTCGGACCGCAACGAATTGTTGAAATTTTCTTGCGTCAGAGTTGATCCAATATAAAACATCCTTTGAGTCGGACCAAAATACACGGCTACTAATTCTCAACGTCAACTCACTGTAACAGAATTCGCTAAGGCGTAGCCCAAGTATGGCAGCCATTAGTTCCAGTTTGGGTACTGATATAGGCTTCAATGGTGCTACTCGAGTTTTCGAAGCTATAAGTGAGCAATGTATTTGGTTTTCATATTCTGCGCGCAAATATGCAACTGCGGCATATGCGTCTATACTTGCATCCGTGAATACATGAAGTTGAACGTTGTTTGATTTGCTCGCTAGCGGGTAGCATCTTGGTACACTGACCGTTGAAATATTTTTTGCGACTTTTCTCCAATGCCACCATTTTTCGCACTCAGTTATGTGTATTTGTTCATCCCATTTTACTTTGGACCTCCATATCTCTTGCATGAGTATCTTGGCGTATATAACAAAGTGTCCCAACAGTCCAAGAGGATCAAAAATAGCCATTACTACCCGAAGCACAGCCCGCTTGGTCGGATGCACACTTTCATTGAAAGTATTTGTGTTAAAATTTTCAAAAAATGTTAGCCTGTCGCATGAAGGGTCCCACCACATACCCAGAACCTTTTCAAATTTGCATTCTTTTTCTACAAAACTTTTTTGAGAGGTTTTACTATTTTTGTCTAAGCCATGTAGGACCTTTTTTGAATTGGAAAGCCAGTTCCGCATTTCAAACCCACTATCCTGATGTATCGCGTGAACTACTCTAGCTAAATTGAGCATCTCATCTTCAGTGTCCACACTTTGTAGCCAATCGTCTACAAAGGTGTTGTTTAAAATGGCTTGCACCGCCGTGGGATGCTTTCCAATATACCGCTCTGCATTTTTATTCTTGATATAATTTGCCAGAGACGGGGAATATGAGGCCCCAAAAGTCATGACGGTCATTGTATAAACTTCAATTGGCTTAGATGGGTCACCTCCCCGCCATAAGAATTGCTGAAAGCGTTGGTCTTCTTTTCGTATACGGATCTGGTGGAACATTTCACGGATATCTCCGCAAATAGCGAATGGCCTCTCTCGAAATCTGATTAATACACCTACTAACGACTTAAGTAAATCGGGCCCTTTTAATAGCACAGAATTTAATGATACATTTTCTACGGCAGCAGCCGCGTCCCAGACTATTCGTAGCTTTTGTTTATTTTTATTCTCTACTACAAATATAGGGATATACCAACATTCACTGTCGTTACGAAATTCACTTGCTGCCAATTTTCTAACATAGCCCATATTTTCATAATCTTTAATTTTCTGAACAAGAAACGCTTTCATCGAGGGGTTATGTTGCATTTTTGCTTCTAAGCAAGCTAGTCGACGTTTTGCCATAGGCAGTGAATCGGGTAGGCATATTCTGTCTTGTTTCCACAGCAAACCTGTTTCCCAACGTTTTTCATTATTCAAGTATTTAGTAGTTCTTTCCATAATAACTTTAGCCCGTTCATCATCCTTTGACCGTAGTGGATCTTGATTTAGCTTAACTCCTACTGACTCCAGCGAGAAATATTGTTTCATCATTTCATCCAAACCATTATCATTAGAATTGCATGAGCAAATATGCAACACATGTTGCTCTTTAGTTGTACCCTCATTGTGACGTCCATGTACACTCCATCCTATGCGGCATCTAGTGGCGATAAGCCCTTCGTTATTATCTTCTCTAATTTCGAGTGGGACACATAGTTTCGCATTATCGAGTCCAATAAGAATTCTTGCCTTTGCGGCATTATATGGCATAATTGGCAAATCTTGTAAATATTTACGATCATTGATTTGCGACTGTGTTAACGTTTGCACAGGCAAGTCAAGTTTTGTAATTGTGCGTACGTTATTCAACAACAATTTAGAATTTTGTTCTCGATCTGAAATATGTAGAGAGACTGTTTTAGATTGGTATTCCTTTTGTGTTATTTCGCCTGTCCACTGTAGGCATAACTCCCCAGCTGGACCATCGAGGCCTAGTTGTTCTGCTAATTCACTTTCAATTAAAGAGCATGATGCGCCTTCGTCAATTAGTGCATAAGTATTGAGAGTATAACCCTTACCATACAGAGTAACTGGAATATACTTGAAAGGAACGTTCTCTTTTACATGAAATAAAAGAGATTGATTGTTATTGTTGAGATTTTGTTGTTGTTGACCTGCAATACGTTTATGCAGTAGCGAATTATGCGGCATTTTGCAGTCGTCGACTCCACACTGGCGTTTTGAACTGCATCTCTTAATATGATGTTTTTTAAAACAGCGCAAACATAAATTTCTTGTGCGAACAAAATTCCATCTTTCATTTACATTTAATGCTAAGAATTCGGGACATTGAAAGAGGCGATGATTGTTGTAACATTTCAAACACGAAGCTGGTTGAGCAGTTGATTTATTATCATTAATGACGTCATGCATTAAAATGCGTTCCTTTTTTATGTTTTTTGTTTCTCCCGTATAAGGCGAAAATGTAGTGACTTGAGATGCACACGTTGCTAAATTAAATAACCAAGTATCAAAGCATACGATGTCTACCCTGGGTAGTGTGATTCGATACCTACCCCAATCTAATTTTAAATCAGCTGGTAATTTTTCAACCAATTCATTTAGCAGAATGGGATCGTTCAAATAGTCAGTGAGATCCATTGCCTGCATAGTTGTCGTGTAGTTTTGTACAGCAAGTGCAAAATTTATCAAAGTATCAAGTCTTTCTTTACGCACAGTTGGTTCATTTTTTAAATTTCTTTGCAAAGCCTGATGTATAATCTCTGGCCTTCCAAACAACATTCGCAGCGTGTCGATAGCAAATTTCACTGTACTAGGCATCATCAATTTTCCTCTCACTGCCTCCAGTGCAGCGCCTTTCAAACACTTTTGAAGTCGTATCAAATTTTCTTGATCGGTAAACCCACAACGTTCAGTAGATTGTATGTAATTAGTAATGAACATAGGCCAATCTTCTGGTTTTCCTGAAAAAATGGGCAAGTCCTTGCTGATGGCGTGCCGAGCTGCCATGTGTGTAGAAGACAAAGTTATATCAGAATTATTATTATTTGGACACTGAGACGTTAATGGCATCGGAGTATTGTATGAAGTATATGGGCTATTGAAGTGCGATGTAAAATTATTTTGTGGCAAAGAGCTCGCGAAATGTGGTGCTGTAATAGATGAATTTTGGTTGAAATTCATAGCAGTATTAGCTGGTGATGGACCTGTTACGTTGGAAACAGTAGGTTTATAAAAAATGTTGTTTGAAGTTAAACCACTAATATTTGAATTGGCTAAATGTTGGTTAAACATGCCGTTTTGAAAAGCATTTGTAGAAACGAAATTACCGGCAGAGCTGTTTGGCCGTTGTTCTAATATTATTGAACTCGAAGCAACTGGTAGAAAGGAATTATGTGTTGAAGCAATCGTAGAACGTTGTTGTGTATCGTATGTGTTGGATGCGCCTGTAATGTTTAGACCTGACATACGTGACGTTAGCAAGCTAGTATTTGTTGGCGCAACACTAGTAGACGACGTGCTGGGAACCCAGTTCTGCCAAGTGACCTGTTGATCTTTGCTAGCAGATTTACTTTTTGGTTTGGCGATTACACGAGGACGTTTAGCGATAGGATCTTTTCGTATAAGACCAGAGCGTGTGGTTGGTAGAGCAGTTTTCGATGATGAGTTACTTACCTTGGCTGACCTTTTTGAGGTAGACGCTGCTGTTTTTATCTCTTTTGTGACACTATTTAAATGTTCATCAACGACATCAATTGCAAGGTTTGCAACGGTGGCTGCGCAATCTGTGGAAGGCAAATCTATAGCTTCGGTAGATAATACGGTGGATGTTGCGGGGTTTGCGGGTGTGTCGGTTGAATTGTGCGTTTGATCTCTATCATCAAGTCCTTTCGGCTTCAAGTTTTCCCTCGTGGTTGACATGTTAAATACAATTGGAGGTTATATCAATTGGTGTTGACTAATTAGCGTACAGAAATATGGCCCCTATTTTTTCACTATATACCCTTGAAAAACAAGTATTTTAGGAATGTTCGGTCGCTTGGTCGGTTTATACAAGGATAATAAAAAACGTATCTTGAGCTGGTTCACAACAATGTTATTACACGCAGCTAAAATCTGCAATTTATTAATATATAAAATTTTATATTACATATGTACATTAGCATATAATATAAATTAATGTTATATAAAGTATATGATACATACACTTGTGTTTTTAGTTAAACTTTAACCAACGGTTGAACTGTCTTTCGTTAATATTTTGGTTGTATAAATAAATTACAAATAGCACACAAGGTGTAAATGTCTTACACGTGATTGGTAACCGGAAGAAAGGTTATAAAAATGTCATTAACTCCACTAAAGCGCGGTTACATAATCGTATTAAAGAGTAGTAATACAAAGTTGTATTAAACTGATTTTACATTGTTGTATTATATCTTATGTCGTGTTAAAGAATATGTTATACGACGTAACACTGGATATGAAGTTGAATCTTTGATAATATCTTTCAAAAACTTCCGAAGTCTACTGATGATTAGGGTGACTCCTACGAAATGTTGACATTTAGACGGCTGGGAAAAATAAAAAGGAAGCTGTTTATAATTTTTTGATTGGTATAAAAATTTTAAGTTCATTTTCAAATATATGTTTTTTTTTACATTATAAATCAAACTTCACGACGAATCATCATATATATTTCGTTTAACATAATACCAAAAAGGTTTTGTAATCCGTACAGATCAGCAAAAGTTTAGAATTTTTATTCATTACCTTATTACGTGCAAAAATTCAGTTTTGACACTTGTTGATTAATACTCAATCTTGTATGTGTTGAAAGATATCATGCATCATGCATAAAGTTACATTTTCAGTCACATGATCGAATACATAAAAGGAAGATTTTGTTTTAACACTATTTAGTTCAAGAAAAGACATCCGCAAAATCTCCATAAAAAGAAACTCCATAAAAGTAGAAAAACATTTTTTATATATTTTCTGTTTCAAAACATTTATTTTTAAGTACTGTCATGAAAGCCAGACCAGCAGCAGCAACAAGTTGGTTCATTACTGTAACATCTGTTATAGTGTTTGTTTTCGAACTGATAATGGCATGAGTTTGTTATGAGTTAGACGCGTGTCAAATACATTAAAAATGCTTGAACAATAAGTGCGTGTTACCGCCCCAGTTGTGTTGCTCGTTGCCTTTAAGATGTAATGTGAAGCATGGTTTGATACAGTTTCATACATTTGTTTGCTTTAGTATGTTGTTCAACATACAATACATACATAATAAATGATTGGTCAGCAGAAGTAAAACAACATTCAACAGAGATTTATTTGTATATATAACATATTTTACATTTTTGGTTTAATTTTCTTGGCAATTCCAAAGAAATGGAAATTATTAACAAACAAATTCCCTTAAATAATATGAAATAAACAGACATTAATGAAAATGCTTAAATGAGCCTAAATTAAATAGTTTCGATTAAGTCTAGCAGTATATTGTATTTAAATAATCAATTAAAATTTAAACTAAAATTCAACTACATATACGAGTATAATAGGAATATTTGAGAAATTTCCATGATATAATGTTGTTACTTAAATTTTTCCTAAATAAAACTTCTCAACTTTCAATACTTTTAGTTCTTTTTACGTTTTTATTATTATTATTTACTTGTCTGCCATTTTGCATAAATCTTTGTTTAGCTGAAAATTTATCATTAATTAAAATAGTTTTCAATTTCTTAAAAACTTCCTGTTGGTGCAAGTTTGTTGGTGAAAGAGCAAAGAAAAAAATTTAAATGAAATGTAACAACTATTTGAAAAACTTAAACTTTTACGTATTCACGCCAGTATGTCGTAATGGCCAAAAATGAACACGCAGCAATGCGCACTTTTTTTTCGTTTGTTACATGTAAAAGACTGCATTGGCTGCCACACGCATGACAGGTATTCAACTGGCATCGTCACATAAATGGCAATTCGAAACGTAATCTTAAAATTGTAAAATTTTATTTTCCAATTTTCTCTCGCCCCTGCAAGAAAGTGCAGAAATTGTTTGCAAAATTTATTTGAACCCGTTTAGTAAAAGATTTTCGTGGCATGCCGCTGTGGCGTATGTCTTCAAGTTCAACGCAGTTTAATGCTCAAAAACATTTTTAAAAAAAGTAAAAACAAACCTATATCGCTAAGACATGATATGCAATTTGTCCAATATAAGACATTAATGCTGCATTTGTCATAGATGAAAAAAAAAATTTCGTTTTCTAATTCATCATGAATATAATTAAATAAATGAATGAAAGAAAACATTTAACGTGAATTCACAAAAATTTAGTATTTATATTGAATAAAACGTTTAAAGAACTCATCCATTTTCTTTCCTTAAGACACGTTTACATGTTAATACAAGATATTTAAATTTTGGGAAAAATTAACAAAAATGTGTTGTAAGTAATTTTTTACGTTTACACTTGTGGGATAAGTATAATCATAAGTATAATTATAAAAGTACAAAATGTAGATATTCCGACCGCTTGCCAATTTTTGCATTTAGATTTCTCTCCTTACGCAGTGTGAATGTAACATGTTCGGCTCTCCAAATTAACAATACACCTTGGTATTTACCTCGACCGTAGGCTAACGTGGAAGCCTCACATTGATGCGAAAGTCACTCAGTTGAAATAAAAAGCAGCGCAACTAAATTGGCTTATGGGCAGAAATTCGACATTGAAGTTGGACTGCAAACTTTTGTTATATAACGCAATTTTAAAGCCTATATGGTGCTACGGAGTTCAATTATGCGGAACCGCCTCAACATCTAACATTGAAAAAATTCAAAGACGACAAAACCAAATTCTTCGTACGATTACTGCAGCTCCATGGTACGTAAGAAACTCACGAATTCACAAGGATCTGTGTGTTCCGCTGGTAACTGGCGAGTTCTCTAAGTATGCCACAAGGTATATCAGTAAACTGGAGCTTCACCCAAATCCTCTTGCACGAAACATACTTAATTTTGGCGGCCACTCTCGGTTGAGAAGAAGGGATAACCTGGCCACCATCAGAACGTTAAAGAGGTGATTCTACCGATATTATTTGCGCGAAATGAAACTCTTTTGTCTAGCAATGGCTGGACTTAAATAACTTTTATATTTATTATTAAGATCTGAATACTTATTGTTAGTTCATATTTTGAAGATTCAATAAACAAATGAATGACAAAAAAAAAAAAGAAAAAAAAAATTCTCTCCTACTGAATACATTTTGTTTTTACACGGTAACAGTCCAACCCAAGGCGAATACATTGCCAGGTGAACTTGACAGCTCAGGTGATTATTTTTTGCTTGCCATGTTTTTGCCAATGAGACTGTCAAAATTTTTTTCTTTTCTTTACAAATATTTTCGCGCCATTTTAATCTGAAGTTTTTTTTGTATGATTTAGTGAAGTTTCAAGAAATTTTTGTGAATTTAAAAGTGAAAACCATTAAAAGTGAAAAACCATTAATTACAAACAATTATAAAAATTTTTATTTAACGTTTATGTAAATTTGTTAGATAATTCAGCGAATTTCGCTCTTGAATATGAAAAAAGTTTTTTCCTGGGTATAATTGAATGTAAATTTTTTCGTTCCCTTTTAATCTTGTTGACATTTTTTCTAACAATATATTTTGGTGAATGAATAATTTCACGCAGTGATCCTATTAACTAGCCACCAATATCACTAGTAGCTATAAAGTGTTTGGCAATTTAATAAATCATATAAATTATGTTTTTTGTAGACGTGTAGCACTTTAAAATGGAATAAAACAAAGACGAGTTTATTAAATTGACATGAAATTAAAATTTTGCGGCCCCCAAACGTTTCCTTGAATAAATCAATTACGGCACGTTGCACTTTGTAGTTGAAACCGCAGCTTCTGCATATTGTAGTTGTTCAATTGATGAACTGAAAAGTCATTATGGCTCTACGGTGACCTCTCATCATTTACTATTATGTTCTGACTAGCATTGTTTTTAAAGACGTACGGACCAATGATTCCAACAGCCCATAAAGTACACCAAATAGTTAGTTTTTCTTGATGTAACGGTGTTATAACATACGGTTCAGGATTGTCATTCCTCCAAATACGGCAGTTTTGTATTCAGGCAAAAACGAGCTTATCGAAGAACAAAATTCGCTTATGAAAATCGGAACCAACTGCAACATTCTGTTGGGTAATTAGGAGGCGATATTCAGACGTCAGTCTACTCTTGTTGAAAGGTCAAAACAAGCTAAGAAAACTGAGAAAATGACCGTGAGTTAAAATAGTGCTGCCAACTCAAAGTTTTACTTTAAAAAAACACAATGTTTAAACATCATTCATTGACGTTTAAACACCCTGTTTAACTAAAGCCAGTTGTTATTAAAAATATTTATGTAACTGGAAGGAAGTGAAAACAAAAGGAAGTAAAAACAAAAATCAAGAATAAATGAATTAATTAAGTAAACATACATGTGAATGCTTTGTTTCTTTTTTTTTACTTACAATGTACCACGAAATAAATTAACACTATAATCGTAAACTGATGATCTACCAGGCCCTGATAGTATTAGAGCACAATCGGCTCCCAGTGGTGATGTATTCAGTGGTTCACCAAAATGATGAAATTGTGCTTTAATTGTACTGGGTGCCGCTGCCAAAGCTGTTGCTAATACAAATATTCTGAAATGAAAACAGAAAAAATCAAACAAAATCAATGAGTTTTATTGTTTAGTTTGAAATTATATTTCTTGTATATAAATTGGTGACAAAAGTGGCATATATTTAACTATCAATCATATACTATTGTAGTTGTTTCATAAACACAATAAGCTTATTGGATTTATTATCGTTTCAAAGTATTTCAATTTTGAAGTGTGCTTAGTGTTGTGCTGAATGATGTAGTGGAATTAATAAATACATAAATTAATCTGAAAATGACACAGTTTGCAGAATGTAGTGAAAAAATTTCCTATAAAAAGCAATTAATATAAGTGAACTAAAACCATTTCTTAGCGGCGTAATTTTGCAAATGCTGATGGATCAGTTTGAGATTTTTGGGATATACAAATGGCTACATTATACTTTTGTGATATATTTAACTTGACACTGATTTGTTTTTTCATAGTTTTTTAAATTATTTGCGTTGAATTTAAAATTTCTAAAAGGTATTAGGATATAGAAATATTAAAGATTGTTTGGTCCTTCATAGAAATGGTGATATTTCTGAAGACCAGGAGGATATGTTTGATATATATGATATTATTTATTATCCATACGGCCCTCAAAAACTAATGGAAGTGATGATGATGAAACATCAGATAATAACGGTCTGTTATATGGCGAAATGTGTCAATTGTTGGAACTGTTGGATGAAGGGCTGAAGAGTTAAATATTATAGTAGGCTCTTCAAATGCAACAAAGTAGAATGATTGTATAGAAAAAAACTAGTTTTTTCCTAAATATACTTGCAAATATCTAATAAAACTATTATTTCATTCCACTGGTAAATCGTTCTCATTATTATATTCGTAATACCTTCCAATAGTGTGTTTGTAACTAAAGGAACCAAAGGCATAAAATAAAATTGTTGTTAGAAATAGCGACTAAATATGTTAAGCCTTTACATAAGTTCACAACCGCACTTAATTTTGTTTGGTAATGTACAAGGGCTGAAGCAAATTGATAATATACGAGTAACTGGTTTTGTACAGCAAGCTGATGGCTTATTGGTAATTTTATACCTATTAGTTAGAACATTTTTCCGTAACTTTAAGACGGCATTTGCTTGCTCGTTGTCGTATTTCGATTGATATCTTTTCCTGCTTTCTTTCTTTTTTTTTTTATTTGTCGTTTGGCAAAAACTTACTATCACTAGTGTTTAATTTTTTCACTGTTTGTTTAATAATCAAAAATATTAAATCTGATTTGTATTGAGTAAGTTTTCGATAAAAAGGGAAATGCATTTTACTTTTCATAAAAAGTAAAAGGTTTATTAATGCACTGCGGTCAATTTATGGTCTAGAGATTCAATAAGTCTTTTAAAAAGGCTCCTTTCTAAATGAAGGTGTCTACAAAAATCAGAAATAAAAATAAAAATTGCAAAACTACCAAAAAACGTTACTTGGACACTGCATGAAGACAACACTACTTTCTCTTTGTTCAATAATATTTTAATAAGGGTTTATTGTAAAAGAATTATTGTCCTAAAAGTTGAGTATATTGTTTTATGATTTCCATTTTGAGTGTTAATAGACTATTCGATTTTAAAGTTGAAGGTCGGGGCGAAGCATTTGTTTACTTATCTCTTAAAGAGTTTTTACTAGAATTTAATCTTCCAATCCTATTAAATAATTTGAACAAATACATATCGCTCCTTTATTGCAACATAGTCATATCTCAAAAAATTAGCTTCTTGAGTTAACAATGCAGAATTGTTAACAGTACTACCTTTTATATTGTGCCAAAAATTTATTCAAATTACTTTTAAACTGTTTCCTGTAGGAGATATTTTCTAAAAAAAATTTCTAAGACTAGTATTAAAGCTTAAAATTTGAAATGTGTTTTTCTCGAAACAAGGTTTTTTGAGTTATGACTACGTTGCAATAAAGGAGCGATTTAGTGGCAACTATTTTTGTAATATAGAAGTCGAATTTAGTAAGAATTTTTTAGCACTTTTATTTAGATTATCACTTAAGATCTTTAAATAAAGTATTTTATGCATTATTCCATCATAAAGACGAGCTCTCTGACAACCAGTAGCCGACACACACCCCAATACTATACCACCAAACTCTTCCATGTTTGACAATTGCTTGTATATGTTCTTCGGCGAGGGTATTGGCCCTATTGCTGCATGTTTAAACTCGACCGAACGGTCTTTCTTCATAAAATTTTACATGTTAGCTAGGACTAACGAGTAGCTGAGAAATCAGATATATGTATGATTGGAGTGTAACCCATTTGTTTGTTCGTTGAATATCTTGCACTTCCAAATAAAAGGAGATTTTTTTAACTCAGTCAATGTGTTATTTAATTAATAAATAAGAGTGAGTGTCAAGTAAAATATTTTCCTCTTTATAGCTTTAAAAACCGTGCTTGTTTGGCAACTCAATTAATTGAAAAATAATCTATTGCCAATACTTTAATTTATGGAAAAGTCTTCTCTTCGGTCTCTAAAGTTCTGAACGGTGTACTTAAATTAAAACTATTCTCTTTTGATTTTCAAGTGAGAATAGTTTTTAGTAAAATTGTTAGACTTTGATAGCAAAAAACCTAAACTTTTACAAAATAAATAATAAATACTACTCGTAAATAATAAATATATACTAAATAAAGATAAGCAATTAAATACTTCCACCATATAGTAAACATAATTTCAAACAAAATATTTGTTTTACTCTTACATCAAACAATATAAATAATAAAATTAAAGTACAAAAATTATTTCTTTCTACATTTATTTTAAATTTTGTATTAAATAATTTAAATTTATGCAAACAAATTATAACACCAATTATTAATTTCTGGTCGTGATTGTATATGTTTAATTGTTTGCAAATCGTAAATCATATTTATTTCAAACCATTTTTTTAACGACAATAACAAATTGAACTTATTTACAAAAGCATCAAATTAATTTGTGCCGCACAGGCGAAGTATTCGTTTATTCAGGCACGAATTCGTTGACAGCTTTAATAAATATATAATACATATTTATGTTTACTATACGATAGATGATCAATATAAAAAAAGTTTAATTGAAAAAAAAATTTAGTATATATATAAAGAGGGCACAAAAAGGAATTCATATTAAACAAATGCTATATTCATATACTTTTGTATATTAATGGCATTGGGCACAAATCTAATTCCAAATAATCCCTAAAAAGCATAGAAATCATTTTGTAGTATAGCAAATTTATGATATTAATTGATTAAACATCTGAATTAGTAGTATTTAAGAGGAATTTTTATGAGTTTTTTTCTGATTTTGCTCAGATTTTTTCATGAGGGGATATAATTAAGAAATCAAAGTTACAACACTTGACTATCGCAAATTGAGACTTTTTAAATAATATATATTACAGCGTGGCCATAAAAAAGTTGACAATGTTTTTTGCTCCCATTGGCTACAATAATGCGCAAGAAAAGCATTCCAACAAATTTTAGATGCAAAATAAATAAAACACACAGAACAATGGCGACGCAGAAAGATGAATGAATGGTTCTTCTGATAATTTAATAGATTTTTGTATTCACTACATTATCTTTTCATTTTTTATTTTTTATTACACATATGGACAAATTTCATGGTAACGCATAGGCAACAAAGGTTAGGGCGAAGCTGTAACTATCCTGGGACCACTGTGACAGACTAGATGAATTGTATGGCTATACCAGTGGTACATCAGTATATAATCTAAGGTATAACCTAGAATCGAATCTTAACACAGATTTGAATTGACAGTTTGAGAGTTTCTTCATGATCGCACAAATAAAAAAAAAACTTGCAAAAAATGTCCTCTTGTGCTATTATTAATAAAATAATTATAATAAAATTAAGTGATACTAATGTACGCCACGGTTTCATGTTATTAGTGCGCAAAATATTAAAACATTAACTACAGAATTACGGTAATAAAAGGGTGGTCATAAAGTTCTAAGTCCTAAGATAATAACATGAAAGAAACATGACTGCTGTGAGCATTCGTCATAATTTATTATGATATTTACAACTTTAATCAGCTGAATTATTTACGGTTTAGCTGTGAGAAAACAAAAACACATTTTAAACAGTCACATTGCTTTATGACAATCCTATTGCTTGCGTCATATGACTCTGGTTAAATCCCCAAGTGTATCAGCTTGGTATTAATACTGTATTGATACATTGTAAAAATAAGTTTAGGCAGTAAGCCAATAATCTATATTTCATATTTATATTTCCGTGTTCTATTTTGAAGTTAATTTTTTTTTTTATGTCCCTATAAGTGAGCAAAACCGCCGACTGATTTAAAAACTATTATGCCGCAGCAGGTTTATATTAAATTTGTTATTTTTATGAAATACATACATACATACATACATACATACATACATACATACATACATACATACATACATGGTGGCGTGGGTGCGAGCGTTCAAGGTAAAGCGCTGGCTTCCCATCGGGTGTAGCCAGTTAGCGATCCTTGTCCCTGCTCAAACCAAGTTGTCACACGGCCTTCTCGTGGCGCTACTGAATAGTTCTCAACAAAAGTTGAGAATGAACTAACTGTGTGACAGCGATAATGGATTGGATGACGACCTGACGCAGACGATTATGGGCTGGGAGCTGACGTATTCCGTGACCTGATTAAGCACGAGTGACATCGTGCTGAAATGGCTCACGGGCTGGCAGGGGCTTAAAGTATGATCAAAGTTTGTAGCCAATAGTTTTTGGCTGTGCAGGGTTAGTTGAGATGACTCCTAATCAGCTCCCGACCTGGCTCTGTACACAAGTCTCATAAGGCCTTGTGTCAACCCTCGCGAGGAACTCACTGCTTGCATAGCCACCCTCGGGGTCACTACAAGGGTAACTGCACATTCACTCAACAAAAAGTGAACTAAATTTTAATAAAATTAACTTAACCCGGAAAATGCGGGAATGTTTTGGACAAAGAAAAAACTTTTTATTGAGTGTGCGGCAAACGGAGACTACAGCTTTAAGCGGGGACCCAACTGAAAAAATGAATAAAAGTAATAATAATAATGAGAGTATAAATGAGTTGAGCATGGGTGAAATTGTAAACCCTTTTGCTAAGAAATCGGTGATAACCAGATCACCTCCTACAGCGGTGAGTAGGACCGTTCCGGTGCCAGGCACCGTTGAAAATAGTGAAAATGGACAAAATAACGTCCAGAGGCTAGGAGAGAAGATCTCAAAGCTCGTAGCTTTCCTAAAGGCACGTTCAAACGTGCATAAGGAAATAGTGACAATGTCACGTGAGATACAGGCATTGTACATGCAGGTCTCAGATGAATTGAGTAGTGGAAGTGCTAGTAGTACAAAGAAAGCACATACTAGTACGCATACTCAAACAGACGAACCACCAAGGCTCAATCCTGTGATGGGCGGAACTCCAAAGCGTAGAAGGGAGGACTTAAGCCCAAAAGGTAACAGAGCTAAAAAGAATAGGGGAACAACCCCTAATAAAGTAGTCAGGGTAGGTGGACACACTATACCCAAGGCTATAAACTCAAACTTGGCTGGCAAACCGGATCTAAGTGCTAAAGATCCTGGCTGGGTTAAGGTTGGCCCAAGGGCTAAAACAAAGAAAGCGTCCGTTAAACCAGATGCTATAGTGATTAAAACCTGTGGAGATACTTCCTATGCGGATATTCTCAGACAGGTGAAGAGGGACCCTAAGCTAAACAACCTGGGTCAAAATGTGAAGAGCATTAGGAAGACAGGGAAGGGTGAACTGTTGTTTGAGCTGAATAGACCCGCGCACCAGAATACGGGCGAATTTAGGTCGGCTATAGAAGAGGTGCTAGGTGATGCTGCTAAGGTTAGATCACTTTCTCATGAGGTCAGGCTTGAGATTAGGGATATAGACGAAGTAACCTCTAAGAAGGATATTTATGAAGCTCTCGTCAAAATATCTGACGAATTTAAAGCTTTGCACCCTACGGCAGTTAAGTCGCTAAGGAGAGCATACGGTGGGACACAGACCGCCACAATTGGCGTGAGTGCACTGATAGCTCGCCGCCTTATAGAGATGGCAAAGATACGTATTGGCTGGGTGGTTTGCCGAATACGCGAAAAGGTAGCACCAAAAAGATGCTTTAAATGTCTGGATTATGGACACGTAGCAGGGAACTGTAAGGGGCAAGACCTTTCAGGGAATTGCCTACGGTGTGGCAAAACGGGCCACAAAATTGGAACCTGTTCCAATAAACCATCCTGCTTGCTCTGCAAGAAGGGAGCAGACACCGTTAGTGACCATGTCACCGGAGGTGCAGTTTGCCCGTTTTATAAAAGAGCTCTACAGAAACTTAGGGAGTAGAGTAGAACCTAAGTCACCAAAATGCGTATATTACAGTTAAATCTCAACCATTGCCAGGCAGCCCAGGAGCTTCTTAAGCAAAGCGTTCGAGATATAAGTGTAGATGTCGCTATTCTAAGTGAGCCATATCGGACCATGGCATCTGTAAACTGGGTTTCCGATAACACGGGTACATCGGCAATATGGAACACCAGCACGCTAACCATACGCGATAGAATAACAACGCAATGCGGATATGCTCGAGCGGTTATATCTGGCATCACTATTTACAGCTGTTATATACCCCCTAGGTATTCTATAGAAGACTTTCGGGTAATAGTTGACAGTATTGTAACGGATGCAGTTGGAAGAACCCCCGTAATAATAGCAGGTGATTTCAATGCGTGGGCTGTTGAATGGGGCTGTCCCTCAGCAAACGCAAGAGGAAGAATACTCTTGGAAGCCTTTTCTGTACTGGGTGTTGTACTCATCAATAATGGAGTTGAACACACCTTCAGAAGGGGTGATGCTGGCTCAGTAATTGACATTACATTCGTCAGTGCCAGTATCGCAACCCAAGTGAACTGGAGAATATCTGACATCTATACACATAGCGATCATAGCGCTATAATAATAGATGTGCAAGACGCACAGCCCCGTGCTATTGTACAAGCACGTGTCTTGACAGGATGGAAGGTAAATACCTTTGATAAGGATAGCTTCGCAGCCTGCATGGAGAACATGGAAATGGCTGGTTCAGCAGAAGACATGGCAGTGCAATTAGTGCGCAATATCACTAGTGCCTGCAATGTAGCTATGATAAGGCGAAAAAGATCGCCAAATAAGCCTCCAGTGTATTGGTGGAATGATGAAATTGCTAGCTTGCGTTCAGAGTGTATTAGCGCCCGAAGGCGGTATACACGAACGAGGGGTCGGTTAGAGAATAACGTGCAGCACCAGTTGTATAGGGATCAAAGAAAGGCATTGAAGATTGCAATTCGTAGGAGCAAGCGTAGGTGTTTCCTGGATGCCTGTGATGAAATAGATAGTAATCCTTGGGGCTTAGCATATAAGCTAGTAACCAGGAAACTTAAATGTCTTGGCCCATCACCGCCAAGAGAAGAGAATATCCTCAACGGAATTGTAGACCATCTTTTTCCTCAACAGGAAGCTCCGACATGGCAACACAGCTATCCAGCTGAATTATTCGACATTCCTCCGGTTACGGTCGTCGAGATAGAAGGTGCTGTCTCAAAATTCAAAGACAAGAAGGCACCAGGCTTAGATTGCATCCCAAATATGGTACTGAAGGAATAAAAAAAAAAAAAAAAAAAAAAAAAAAAAAAAAAAAAAAAAAAAAAAAAAAAAAAAAAAAAAAAAAAAAACATACATACATACATACATACATACATACATACATACATACATACATACATGGTGGCGTGGGTGCGAGCGTTCAAGGTAAAGCGCTGGCTTCCCATCGGGTGTAGCCAGTTAGCGATCCTTGTCCTTGCTCAAACCAAGTTGTCACACGGCCTTCTCGTGGCGCTACTGAATAGTTCTCAACAAAAGTTGAGAATGAACTAACTGTGTGACAGCGATAATGGATTGGATGACGACCTGACGCAGACGATTATGGGCTGGGAGCTGACGTATTCCGTGACCTGATTAAGCACGAGTGACATCGTGCTGAAATGGCTCACGGGCTAATGCGGAAGCTACCTCCGTCCCGGTAAAACCCTGGCAGGGGCTTAAAGTATGATCAAAGTTTGTAGCCAATAGTTTTTGGCTGTGCAGGGTTAGTTGAGATGACTCCTAATCAGCTCCCGACCTGGCTCTGTACACAAGTCTCATAAGGCCTTGTGTCAACCCTCGCGAGGAACTCACTGCTTGCATAGCCACCCTCGGGGTCACTACAAGGGTAACTGCACATTCACTCAACAAAAAGTGAACTAAATTTTAATAAAATTAACTTAACCCGGAAAATGCGGGAATGTTTTGGACAAAGAAAAAACTTTTTATTGAGTGTGCGGCAAACGGAGACTACAGCTTTAAGCGGGGACCCAATTGAAAAAATGAATAAAAATAATAATAATAATGAGAGTATAAATGAGTTGAGCATGGGTGAAATTGTAAACCCTTTTGCTAAGAAATCGGTGATAACCAGATCACCTCCTACAGCGGTGAGTAGGACCGTTCCGGTGCCAGGCACCGTTGAAAATAGTGAAAATGGACAAAATAACGTCCAGAGGCTAGGAGAGAAGATCTCAAAGCTCGTAGCTTTCCTAAAGGCACGTTCAAACGTGCATAAGGAAATAGTGACAATGTCACGTGAGATACAGGCATTGTACATGCAGGTCTCAGATGAATTGAGTAGTGGAAGTGCTAGTAGTACAAAGAAAGCACATACTAGTACGCATACTCAAACAGACGAACCACCAAGGCTCAATCCTGTGATGGGCGGAACTCCAAAGCGTAGAAGGGAGGACTTAAGCCCAAAAGGTAACAGAGCTAAAAAGAATAGGGGAACAACCCCTAATAAAGTAGTCAGGGTAGGTGGACACACTATACCCAAGGCTATAAACTTAAACTTGGCTGGCAAACCGGATCTAAGTGCTAAAGATCCTGGTTGGGTTAAGGTTGGCCCAAGGGCTAAAACAAAGAAAGCGTCCGTTAAACCAGATGCTATAGTGATTAAAACCTGTGGAGATACTTCCTATGCGGATATTCTCAGACAGGTGAAGAGGGACCCTAAGCTAAACAACCTGGGTCAAAATGTGAAGAGCATTAGGAAGACAGGGAAGGGTGAACTGTTGTTTGAGCTGAATAGACCCGCGCACCAGAATACGGGCGAATTTAGGTCGGCTATAGAAGAGGTGCTAGGTGATGCTGCTAAGGTTAGATCACTTTCTCATGAGGTCAGGCTTGAGATTAGGGATATAGACGAAGTAACCTCTAAGGAGGATATTTATGAAGCTCTCGTCAAAATATCTGACGAATTTAAAGCTTTGCACCCTACGGCAGTTAAGTCGCTAAGGAGAGCATACGGTGGGACACAGACCGCCACAATTGGCGTGAGTGCACTGATAGCTCGCCGCCTTATAGAGATGGCAAAGATACGTATTGGCTGGGTGGTTTGCCGAATACGCGAAAAGGTAGCACCAAAAAGATGCTTTAAATGTCTGGATTATGGACACGTAGCAGGGAACTGTAAGGGGCAAGACCTTTCAGGGAATTGCCTACGGTGTGGCAAAACGGGCCACAAAATTGGAACCTGTTCCAATAAACCATCCTGCTTGCTCTGCAAGAAGGGAGCAGACACCGTTAGTGACCATGTCACCGGAGGTGCAGTTTGCCCGTTTTATAAAAGAGCTCTACAGAAACTTAGGGAGTAGAGTAGAACCTAAGTCACCAAAATGCGTATATTACAGTTAAATCTCAACCATTGCCAGGCAGCCCAGGAGCTTCTTAAGCAAAGCGTTCGAGATATAAGTGTAGATGTCGCTATTCTAAGTGAGCCATATCGGACCATGGCATCTGTAAACTGGGTTTCCGATAACACGGGTACATCGGCAATATGGAACACCAGCACGCTAACCATACGCGATAGAATAACAACGCAATGCGGATATGCTCGAGCGGTTACATCTGGCATCACTATTTACAGCTGTTATATACCCCCTAGGTATTCTATAGAAGACTTTCGGGTAATAGTTGACAGTATTGTAACGGATGCAGTTGGAAGAACCCCCGTAATAATAGCAGGTGATTTCAATGCGTGGGCTGTTGAATGGGGCTGTCCCTCAGCAAACGCAAGAGGAAGAATACTCTTGGAAGCCTTTTCTGTACTGGGTGTTGTACTCATCAATAATGGAGTTGAACACACCTTCAGAAGGGGTGATGCTGGCTCAGTAATTGACATTACATTCGTCAGTGCCAGTATCGCAACCCAAGTGAACTGGAGAATATCTGACATCTATACACATAGCGATCATAGCGCTATAATAATAGATGTGCAAGACGCACAGCCCCGTGCTATTGTACAAGCACGTGTCTTGACAGGATGGAAGGTAAATACCTTTGATAAGGATAGCTTCGCAGCCTGCATGGAGAACATGGAAATGGCTGGTTCAGCAGAAGACATGGCAGTGCAATTAGTGCGCAATATCACTAGTGCCTGCAATGTAGCTATGATAAGGCGAAAAAGATCGCCAAATAAGCCTCCAGTGTATTGGTGGAATGATGAAATTGCTAGCTTGCGTTCAGAGTGTATTAGCGCCCGAAGGCGGTATACACGAACGAGGGGTCGGTTAGAGAATAACGTGCAGCACCAGTTGTATAGGGATAAAAGAAAGGCATTGAAGATTGCAATTCGTAGGAGCAAGCGTAGGTGTTTCCTGGATGCTTGTGATGAAATAGATAGTAATCCTTGGGGCTTAGCATATAAGCTAGTAACCAGGAAACTTAAATGTCTTGGCCCATCACCGCCAAGAGAAGAGAATATCCTCAACGGAATTGTAGACCATCTTTTTCCTCAACAGGAAGCTCCGACATGGCAACACAGCTATCCAGCTGAATTATTCGACATTCCTCCGGTTACGGTCGTCGAGATAGAAGGTGCTGTCTCAAAATTCAAAGACAAGAAGGCACCAGGCTTAGATTGCATCCCAAATATGGTACTGAAGGAGGCTGTTAAGCTCCATCCTGATTATTTCCTGAAAGTAATAAGCGCATGCTTGATTCAGGGAACTTTTCCAACAATCTGGAAGAGGCAGAAATTGGTGTTGTTACCTAAGGATAACAAGCCGCTAGACGACCCTTCCTCCTATCGTCCGCTCTGTATGATAGATACAAGTGGAAAACTTCTGGAGAGTATAATCTGCAGAAGATTGGAAGATTGCGTACAAGCTAACCTAGGTTTATCAGATAACCAATTTGGCTTCAGGAAAGCAAAGTCAGCGGTGGACGCTATCAAAGTTGTAGTAGAAACCGCTGCTCAAGCTATCCAAGGGAAGAGGTGGAGGAATGGAACAAAAGGGTATTGTGTGGTTATAACCCTAGATGTAAAAAACGCCTTCAATACGGCAAACTGGGAGCATATAGTTAATGCTTTGGTCCGTATAGACATCCCAGGGTATTTACTAGCAATTGTACGGGACTATTTCCGGGATAGAGAGCTAGTTTATGATACCGATAAAGGTACTAAGAGGCGCAAGATCATTGGTGGGGTGCCTCAAGGTTCAGTTCTTGGCCCACTATTGTGGAACGTCATGTACGACGGAGTATTAAGATTGGATCTACCGGAAAAGGTGAAGATAGTTGGATTCGCAGACGATATAGCGTTAGTGTGTGAAGGGAAAGAGTTACTAGAGGTGGAAACCATTGCAAACGCCAGTATTCAGATCGTAAGATCTTGGCTAAGATCAATGGGCCTAACTCTAGCTGACCATAAAACGGAAGCGGTTCTGATTAGTAGTAGGAAAGTTAGGGAAACTGTCAGGCTAAATATTGGCACGTGTAGCATAGAATCTAAGGAATGTTTAAAATACCTTGGGGTCATGATTGACACTCGTCTGTCTTTTCAAGAGCACTTGAAGTACATAGGCAGTAAAGCATCAAAAACATGCACAGCGCTATGCCGGATCATGCCGAATACAAGAGGTCCAAAATATCTGCAGAGGAAATTACTCTCTAGTGTAGTAAGAAGCATTATCTTATATGCATCGCCAATATGGTCAGGCTCACTTAGATATCCTACTTATGTGAACCTGATATCTCCTGTGTATAGGCTGATCGCCTTGCGTGTATGTAGCGCATTCCGAACTGTATCGGACCTGGCCGCTTTTGTCATTGCCGGCATGATACCGATCGAGCTAGAGGCCGCTTCGGACATCTCGGTTGGGTTGAGAGAATCGTGTCTGCCAAAATGGCAAGAAAGATGGGCGACAGCTGACAAGGGAAGATGGACCTACTTACTGATACCAGACATCAGAGCATGGCTATCAAGAAAGCATGGCGATTTGAACTACTATATAACACAGTTTCTAACTGGGCATGGTTGTTTTAGGTCGTACTTGTACCGTTTTGGACATGACAGTACTCCGTTCTGTCCGAGTTGTGATGGTAATGTCTTGGAAGATGCTGAGCATGTGTTCTTCATCTGTCCACGGTTTAATAGTGATAGGGAATATTTAGAAACAGTCCTAGGACGTAGCATCAGTCCGAGCAGTATCGTTCCAATCATGTTGGAATCTTTGTGCAACTGGACGTACGTCTGTAGTTTTGTAAAATTGGTTCTGTTGGAACTTCGTAGGTTAGAACAGATTCGCAGCAGAATCAATGTAGTTTAGTTTAGATGTAGGGTGTATCACCTTTCCCACCCCGAGACGTAAAGCCTTGCGGCAGTCCCTCGGGGAGCATCTGGGTCAGGGCGAAGGGGTGTTTTTTAGCGAGTTAAAGTCTCGCACTACTGGCAACCACCATCACTGCCAGTGCCTTTCGATGGTTTTTCACCCCGCGAATAAAAAAAAAAAAAAAAAAAAAAAAACATACATACATACATACATACATACATACATGCATACATACATACATCGTATTGGCTGGGTGGTTTGCCGAATACGCGAAAAGGTAGCACCAAAAAGATGCTTTAAATGTCTGGATTATGGACACGTAGCAGGGAACTGTAAGGGGCAAGACCTTTCAGGGAATTGCCTACGGTATGGCAAAACGGGCCACAAAATTGGAACCTGTTCCAATAAACCATCCTGCTTGCTCTGCAAGAAGGGAGCAGACACCGCTAGTGACCATGTCACCGGAGGTGCAGTTTGCCCGTTTTATAAAAGAGCTCTACAGAAACTTAGGGAGTAGAGTAGAACCTAAGTCACCAAAATGCGTATATTACAGTTAAATCTCAACCATTGTCAGGCAGCCCAGGAGCTTCTTAAGCAAAGCGTTCGAGATATAAGTGTAGATGTTGCTATTCTAAGTGAGCCATATCGGACCATGGCATCTGTAAACTGGGTTTCCGATAACACGGGTACATCGGCAATATGGAACACCAGCACGCTAACCATACGCGATAGAATAACAACGCAATGTGGATATGCTCGAGCGGTTATATCTGGCATCACTATTTACAGCTGTTATATACCCCCTAGGTATTCTATAGAAGACTTTCGGGTAATAGTTGACAGTATTGTAACGGATGCAGTTGGAAGAACCCCCGTAATAATAGCAGGTGATTTCAATGCGTGGGCTGTTGAATGGGGCTGTCCCTCAGCAAACGCAAGAGGAAGAATACTCTTGGAAGCCTTTTCTGTACTGGGTGTTGTACTCATCAATAATGGAGTTGAACACACCTTCAGAAGGGGTGATGCTGGCTCAGTAATTGACATTACATTCGTCAGTGCCAGTATCGCAACCCAAGTGAACTGGAGAATATCTGACATCTATACACATAGCGATCATAGCGCTATAATAATAGATGTGCAAGACGCACAGCCCCGTGCTATTGTACAAGCACGTGTCTTGACAGGATGGAAGGTAAATACCTTTGATAAGGATAGCTTCGCAGCCTGCATGGAGAACATGGAAATGGCTGGTTCAGCAGAAGACATGGCAGTGCAATTAGTGCGCAATATCACTAGTGCCTGCAATGTAGCTATGATAAGGCGAAAAAGATCGCCAAATAAGCCTCCAGTGTATTGGTGGAATGATGAAATTGCTAGCTTGCGTTCAGAGTGTATTAGCGCCCGAAGGCGGTATACACGAACGAGGGGTCGGTTAGAGAATAACGTGCAGTACCAGTTGTATAGGGATAAAAGAAAGGCATTGAAGATTGCAATTCGTAGGAGCAAGCGTAGGTGTTTCCTGGATGCTTGTGATGAAATAGATAGTAGTCCTTGGGGCTTAGCTAGTAACCAGGAAACTTAAATGTCTTGGCCCATCACCGCCAAGAGAAGAGAATATCCTCAACGGAATTGTAGACCATCTTTTTCCTCAACAGGAAGCTCCGACATGGCAACACAGCTATCCAGCTGAATTATTCGACATTCCTCCGGTTACGGTCGTCGAGATAGAAGGTGCTGTCTCAAAATTCAAAGACAAGAAGGCACCAGGCTTAGATTGCATCCCAAATATGGTACTGAATTTTTTAAAATATTTGTCAGAGGTTTCCAATTGATTGGGATATCTCCTATGAAGTGACTACATACTCGTATAGGTACACTGAAAGAATTATGCGTCACATATTTAATAAAACTGTTTCATTAAATATTTTTCATTAATCCAATGAAAACTTTTCACAATATGCATGAAACTTCATATATATTATGAAATAGTTCCATCAGAATGGTTTCATTAAGTTTCATAGTGTCATTAAAAAAATCATTGGATTTATGACTGCAATAAAATTAATTTTTTTTTAATTCTTTGAATTTTGGTAAGATATATTAATGGACATTTATTAATCTTAAGCTACAGTTTAAAATATTTCAAGTTTTTTTTTTATTAAAAAGTAAGTTTTATGAGTTTCATAATTCCAATGAAATAGAATTCATTAGATCAATGACAAATAAATTTCTGGCTACCGAACTTGGGTATGCATATGTACTCAATGTGTATGTACTCAAATCAGCATAATAATAGTTCAAAAATTTAAATACCAGTGTATTGAAGTCATTTGAATTAATAAAATCTGTTTTATTTGGTGAATACTTTTTCAACATTTTCTTTTATTATAATTAGGTACAATTTCTTAAAAGCAAGGAATAGTATTGTTTGTGTAATGAAATAAAGTATCAATGAATAAATGAAATAATTCCATTGATCTTATTAGGTACATTTGTGAACATATTTTATTAATGTGTGTTATGATATTATTTCATTAAACAGATGTAACTATTTCATTGATTTAATGTAAATTTTTCAGGTGCTCAATGAATAATAAAATTAGATAAATGAAATAACTTCATTGACCTTATGAAGGAGTTTCATATTTTTAATGAATATATTACATTAGTACAAAGAAGTTATTTCATTAAATAAATGTTACTTTTTCATTAATTTAATGTACAGTTTTCATGTGCTTTATGAAATTGATTCTTTGATCTAGAGAAATCATTTCACTAATTTTATGATTTGTCTCTCATACTTTTAATGAAAATAAGTCATGTTTCTTATTAAAATCTTTCATTACTTTTATGAACGTTTTCATTGAAATAATCTAATGAAATTTGTTTCATTATTTCTATGAAAAGTTACAATGGTTGAAAAATAATGAAAAAATTCATAAAAGTAATGTCAAAATTTAGAGAATTTCTGAACAAAATTTTTTCGGTGTAGCTAGGGAACATAACAAAATAGTTTTATACATTGTTTGCTTGGTATAAATATTAATAGCTAATAAAGTAAATAATAATATACTCAACGGTTTAAAGCAGTGGTACCCACAAGTTCTATATGGAAGAGTAAACACCAATCCATTTAACGAAAAACTATTTTTATTTTATATTTTTTGTTGTAAAAAGAAAAACATTTACAAAAACAAAGTTCACACAGATAATCGCTGTCGTCAATGTTTACCAACAAAGCATGCGAAAGTGTTGTGGCTTTACTTTTGTGTGTGTGCGGTGAAGAACGAAAAACATATAAAATAGGGAGTTATTTGTGTATTTCTCGTTGCTAATGCCGAGCGCAGTATTTGTGTATTAAAGAGCACAGCCCTTATAGCTAAGCGCATTTACAAAAACAATTGAGTATCAAGAGCTTAAGCGGAAAAGAGTATGTAAACCAATTTTCATGTAGAACTTGGGAGTATTTTTTGAAATAATTTTTTTTAATAAAATATTTTCCACTTTTTGTATAATAAATTTATCTGGTATTGTCGGATGGTCAACCGAATATCTAGACCATGCATCACAGCATATTTTTATATCAAAATAAACGTTTTATATACCAGTAAAAAAATTTAGTTGAATTTGGATTTATTAGATGGTGGTAGCATTTTTATTCCCCAATATCAGAGGAATATTAGTTTTAGTCTGCAAAACTAATTTAGTGAGAGTTAGTGAGAGGGTCTAGATCTGTACTGATAGTAAGACTACGATACATGCGCTATGGATTCTTGGGCACAGCAAAGTACTCGGATATATTGTAGTGGATGTAATGGAAAAACCCGAAGTAAACATACACTATCAGTAAGGTAATGGTATATTGAGGTTGGCTGTCATATAGGGGTTAACTCATATTTTAGTAGCTGTTCTTATAAGGCATAGTGACATGGGCACAGTGCGAGAAAGCAAAATGTTTCTCATAGTGAATCATAGAGAGTGCTAAAAATTTGTTCAGCTGTTTCATCTTTGAGAGTATTGCTTATACTGCATGAGTTGGCAGACATATATGAATGCTATATAAAAGAATCTAATCTTTTATCCAACTTTAAGGTTGGGTCAGATTTGAACCAGTGGATGCATTTCACCTTAAAGCAAGATAAAGTGACCAGCCAGCAGAAGATAATTACACTGCGTGTGATATTCCAAAGAAATAAAAGCGTATCATTACTTATTTTGAATAACAAAAAATTCTAATTGTTGCAAAAAGAAATGGATTTTTTAAATATAAAACAACCAGCATTTGTGCTTATTGGTAGCACTGTGATATGTAAAAATCGAAATATTTAGTGCACAAAAATAAATTTGTTATTTAATCCTTAAAGAAACAATACTCTGAACCTATAGGATAGAAAATTAAATATTAGCCTATCACTAAAAAAATTTGATTTTGCACTTATTCAACTGAAACATCTTTGAATACAAATAATATTCGCTAGCAATAATTTATTCATATAAAAACTTTAGTTACAAAGGCTTCCATATCTCCTTGTCAACATAAACTATATAATTAATATAATTACACTAAAGCACATAATCCCAGTATAATTTAAGATAACTTAAGGACTCAAAATGTTTCCTGTACTTAGCCCTGTGCAATGAACTTCACCAACTTTTAATTTTGTGTATTAAATAATCGACATGTCTTTCAGGAATAAATCGTTTACACAAAATTGTTCTTACTTAGCCTCCAAAACAACTTTATTTCATATATATTTTATTTATTGCTCTAAACCCTTTTTTTCTTTTTTTTGCTTTCAATAATATAGAGTTTAATGCAGTGTGAAAATTTTATTTATGTCGTCGATTTATTGAATTAAGTAATTAATGGGAATTGTTTGTTTTATTGCATTAAGTGTGTGGGAAAATAAAGCAGTTGCCTGAAAAACAATAAAGTTTGTTTCCTAAGTCTTTCAATTCACAACATTTTGATTGCAGCTGATGCAATAGCACTATAGTGTATTAAACCAATTAATATTTAATAATCTAATACTTTATCACAAACAGAAACTTTAGACTTAGGCAACTGCGTAAAAATCAAAGAAATATTGTATTTATTTTCCCAAATGATCAAGTAATGTTTCTTTGGCAAAATTTACTCATTTTTAATTGTTTTCAATAAAAGCAAATTATTATTGCAGTTACGCTGGCAATTTATATGAACAGCAATATATTGTTTGGGTAAAATAGATACAGATATCTAACAATGTTTAAAATCTACTTACTCAATTTCATTTGTTGAACCACTCCCTTTTACATATAAATACATTTTTATTTTTTAATTTTTTTACTTACTGGCCGTTTAAAAAACACGAGTTTGAATTACTCACTACAATAGACATTTAAAGGAGCTTTTCTGTGGTGTCTGTTCTTGTGTGTATTGCTCATTCAAGTAGCAGTAATAAACAATAATGAACACACAACATTTAACTTTATTAAATTCTATTGACAAATCATTGTTGTTATATTACCGCATTGGCATTTAATAGATTACAGCAAAAAAAATCAAAAGCCTGAGCGAAAAATCTAAGACTGCCTTAAAGATTGCAACCAACAAACGCACAACACTTGTTTTTGCTACTGATATGTATGTTAAGCGTAATAGTTTTTGTATTTTTTTCATATATATTTTTCTCTAGTTTTACTATTTGCTTGAGTTCATTTTACTTCATTCTAAAATTGTGCGTGTCAAATAAATTATTTAAATGCTGCAAGCTAAAATAAACAATTCATAGAAATTATTTCAGGTTTGTTGCATTACAACAGAAGTTATTTGATTTGTTTTTACAAAATGAAGCTTTTATATATATTATATAGTTACAAAGATCTGAACATTTTCTTTCGAAAATTCAAAAATTAAATATTAATTGATTGTAAAACATATATGTATGTATGTATATATGTATAAACAATTAAGAAATGTGCATATTTAAAAGAGTGCGTATTTATAAGAGTATTATTAAACTATTTAGTATAGTAGACTTGAATGTTAATATTGTAGTATCACTATTAAAGGTATTTATCTTGAATATGCGACTTGACGAGCTCAAGTCTAAAATACAATGTAGCCAATCATCAAGTTAAATCGTTTTTCTTCACTGTTTGTACCTTAAGTCAACTATCCTATGCCTTATATGCTAACATGCTTAAGAGCTTTTGAAAAAATTATAGTAAAAATAAAATCGAAAAAATAACATTGAGTATCATATTTTGTTGTTGAAGGAAACAGTTTCGTTCAATAATCATTTTTACTAAACTTTTGTTTGAACCCGAGGTTTCCTTTACAGGTCCATACACAAACAGATTATTATTTGATTTGGCAAGTTTCATTATTGACTACGAAAATAAATTTTTTCCGTACGACGCATCTTTTGAGTTTTACCTAACGCCTTCAACATACTTCTACGTGCCCGAATACCTTTGTGCACATGATGTCTTATTCATAATTAAATTTAGTGGCAAAGATTTTCGTACAATCTATTTGTGCTATCACTGTTTTAGTATTTTCAGAATATAGGACATATATTGAATAATTAAATACATTGCAAAACTTCATAAAATACAATTTCAAGTCTCTGCACACAATAAAACACGTACCCATTAATATTTCCCTAATACATGGACACCTTTTTAAAACGGACGCTTCCCATAATTGGTTGCTCTTGCCAGTCCTACATAAATTCTTTAGGATTTAAAAAATTTTTCCATCTCAACCTTACCAGGACACTTTTATACTGAAAGAGATTTCTTTTCTGTAATACATACATATACAGTGGAAGCTACATAGTTAAACATTTTTTATACTAAATTAATTCATTGTTTTGATGGTACATTCGAGATTTTGTTGTTGGTTAAATAGACGCCATTCATAGTGTTTTCCATCTGATCCCCACTAGAAAAATTTTGATTCCTCACTCCATAAACTATTTTTTCAAAAAATCTTTGGGTTCTTAATATTTTCTTAATATTTTGGATTCTTAACTTTTTTTTGGAGACGAAAGTTTTTTCTGTGGAATGCATGCAGTAAGGCACTTTCATTAAACCTCCGTCGAATAGTTCTAGATGATATATGGATGCCATATGATGACTCTAATTCAACTTTTAACTGTTTAGAGCTTTTAATTCGGCGAGCTGTAGATGCACATACGACTATTCTATTGTCTCTAGCTGTGGCTTTACGTGATTTGGCAGCTCTGGGTACATTACTTGAGTTCCTAAATTTATCAAAATGTTTCATTGCATTATACATGTTTCCTCTAGAGCAAATAAGAAATTGAGAAAATGTATTCACCGTCTTCTCGGAGCCTCATTAATCTAATGATTACCTTCCTTGCTTCTTTGGAGCAACTTCGTCTTTCTCCCATACCTAAAGGCTAATATTGGTTTACAATTTTACGGATAGCATTTAATATTTACCTTTCAACTTATTTTCGCAACAAAACGAAATTAGATATTAGAATAGCTTTGTCTAAATAGCTGTATATATAAAAAGGCTTGTATATTTTTTTTTGTGTATAAATAAAAAAGCTTGTTTTTACAGGTATTATTAAAGCATTTTTCTTTCTAAATTCTCAATAATTTGTTTAGTTTGGTGGAATATAAAGTTGAGTGTTTGAGAATATCTTTCAAAAATTTTCAAAAGTCTACTGATGATTAGGGTAGCTCCTATGAAATGTCGATATATAGACAGCTGGGAAGCATAGAAGACAAGCTGTTTATAAGTTTAGATTGGCATCAATGTTAAAAGCTAATATAGTGAATAAAACTTAATTGTTTGAATTTTGGTTTTCTGCTTCTCGATGCTTTAAAAAAATCGTTGCAACCAACGGTTGTTTATTTCTTTGAAAGGTGTAAAGAAATGAAGAGAAGTGTATAAATGAAAAAGCTGTTGTTTTTTTGTTTTGACGGTTATTATTAAAGCATTTTTCTTTTTAAATTCTCAATAATATATTTAGATTGCATGTTTGAGAATATCTTTCAAAAATTGCTACAGTCTACTGATGATTAGGGTAGCTCCTATGAAATGTCGACATATAGATAGCTGGGAACATAGAAAACAAGCTATTTACAAATTTTTTGTTGGTACCAATATTAAAAGGTAATATACTTGTACTCGTAGTGAATAAAATTTGATTGTTTGAATAAGGATGTATTTTAAAATATTTAGAAAAAAGTATCTTTATTTACCTTACTAGCTACTTTACCCTAAATGCGCCGAGACATAGCAATCAATGATAGTTCATTTGTATGAAAGCTGTTAAGAGTAAAACGTAAAAGAATGAGAGAGACAACTTTTTGCATTTGAAACGTTTGATTGAAGAATATTTCTTTTCAATTCGCATTCCTTTCTTACGAGTAAAAATAACAGAATGTAATGTTAAATTTTAAGTTGTGCTATTGTTTAGTGGGCTTTTTAGGTGGTTTTTTCCTTTTTTAATAAAACTACAGCTTTGTTTTATTTAGTTTTCTATTCTACGTTTCGTTGGATAATCCCAACTTCTTCAGGAATGTTTTATTGTGTATTTCGAGACACAAACGTTTTTGAATATTATATCACAGTTAACTCAGTAATATCACAGTTACAGTTTCATACGATGGCTGTCACATGGCTGCTTCGTGGCGGTCGCTGCTGATGTTGCTGAGCATAAAGAAACATCAACCAGACGCCATGTCACGAAATTGGGAGTCACCAGGTGTACCCTGCTGTGAATTTTAATGAAAGGTTTACACATGTTCCCTCACAAAGTGCAACCAGTGCATCAGTTAATGCTTGCTAACAGTCATCTTCAATACGAGTATCAACACAGAAAAAGACTATTTTAATTTGTAAATTATCATGAGTGACGAGGTGGTAACGTCAGTAAACAAAACCTTCGTTTCTGGGGCACTGAAAATCCGCGTGTGATGCATGAAAATGTACTCAAAACTACTATGTCGTGCGATATTCACGCAGGATAAGTGATTGTGCAGTAATTTTTTTAGGAAATGTAGCGAACGCTATGATAAACAACTTTGTACTGCATGAATTGAATAAACGAGATTTGGTGAACATGGAGTTTCAAGAACGCAGTACAACAGCATACACAAGAGTCTCCCTGGGGAATAGTTTGTGTCTTGCTGTACACCAAATCAGGGCACTTTGTTTTCTGGGTCCCTCGTTTGTTGTAGCCAAAACAACTCTAGGAAGCCGCGTGACTTATGTTGTGTTGCACTTCCGAAAAGCGTACCAAGGGTTAAAATAGGCAAAACGAAGATTAGCAAAGTCTCCGGGAAATTCTGTTTTGCAGATCTCTCGAAGGTGATCATGGTTGAGGTGCTTGACTTGGCTAAAACGTTTTGGCTGTGGTTTAAACTAAAAATCACTTGAAGGGGGAGTTAGTTACCCTAATTACTATGGCACATGCCGGTTTTCGGGGGCTAAAAACCCCCCGAAGTGCTGTTGTCTTGCAAGAGATAAATGTACTATAAGAAACTAGGAATGATGGTTGGACGGGTGAGTTGGTTTAAGGACTGATGCTCTAAATGGGCTTCGACCTACCAACTCATTATCTTCCACTGACTGTTAGGAAATTGCACACAGGAGGGATTAAAAGGCACAAACTCTTAAACAGGGCGTTCGTCTATAGGATTACAAACTTATAATGAAAAGTTGCCATCTATGTGAGCCTAGCAAGCCACACGGGAATAATTCGCCGCGTGGAGTTGTTCCGTGATCAGATTAGGCTGTAAAGGCAGGTGCTGAAGTAAATCGATTTCGCAACCGCACACACTTTCTGATCGCCTAATCTCTCATTTTAGTCATTTGGTATGGCCAGCAAGATTGCTTGATTTAACCTTACCGGCTTGAGGTTACTTGTATTCACGGTTTTTTTTTTAACAAGAACCACACAATCGCAGCTCGTAAGGAAAATATTCAACTGGAATGAGAAATATTGCGGAAAGATATGGAAAGTGCGATAAAACGGCAACATATTTGGCGGTAACCACTTGGCTGATGTCATATTTACCATTTAGAAGAAAAGATTTCGCAGGTCCAAATAAAGATTTACAACATTCAACATAATTCTTTCTTTATTGTTTAGTAGTTAAAGTAGTTATTAAAATAACAAATTGGATGACTAATTTGTTAGCATTTAATTTTTAGGTCATAAAAATATATACCAGTTTTTTAAAATAGAGGTAAAATTAAAATTAACAATTATTTTGATTTCATTGAAGTAAAAATTTAGTATATATAATTAAACTTTTATTTATTTTAATTAACTGGTAGACATTTTAAAATATATTCAATTAATATTAAAAATTTTTATTGTAATTAAAATTAAAAATTTCTTAATATTATATTTCCCTACGTTTGTTTATTTTTTAGGCTCCAAGCCTTCATCCCATACATGAATTGCATTAGGTTTGAAATATTCAACAAAAATGTTTCCATATTTTTCTATATTATAACGCAGTTAATCGCTTAAAAATATATTCAAAGAAATTTTCACATGTTTATTGCTGTTAAATTAAGTTTATCGTTAGTACACTGTATGAAACGCATGTTCATTCGAAATGCCTTTTACATTGAAACGATCAATACTCGTACAAGTACTCAGTTTGACTAAAAAATCACTTTTATTTGTTGTTTTTTGGGTTCTCAACTCCATGTTAACAGCTTTTGGCATATTGTTCTTTCAGTTCTTTGGTTTTCATTTTGTGAAAGGCTTCGACAATAATTATTTACGACATTTTTCGTGTGTTATTTAATGCGTATTGCTCATAAATCTTTGTAGGCAAACAAAAACATTTTCTTTGCATGGTGTGCAAATATAAGGTTTTGTTGTATCTATAAACATTGTTGTTATATTAGTCGTATGCATGCCATGCACAAAAAAGCTTATTTTTAACTAATTGCTAAAGCCGTCTTGGGTGTTTATTAGAAAAATAGGTTTATTACTCCATGGCGTAAATATTTTCTACCATTTGAATTTTTCTTTATTTTTATCTGACCTCGTTTTAGAACAAATATGTGCTTTAAATAGTAAAAAAATATATATTGACTTATTCTTTTTTTTAATGTTTACTTTAAAATTCATTTTAAAGTCTTGTGTAGAAAATTCTCTGCCAACACAAAGCATTTTATCTTGTTTTATTATCGTGGTGGTAAAAGTTGTAGTTAGTAACACTTCTAAAGATTTTTTTAATGATAACTCTCTAAATACAAGAAAATTCTATAAAATATGGAATATGATACCAAGAATACCGGTGCTAAACAAATTTAAGAAACTTACGCATAGTAGATTAAAAACGCAAAAAAGAACCATCTCTGTAAATATTTATTAAACGTACGATGAACGTACAACGATTTTCCAACTCATCACGGAGTGATAGATATTTTAAAATAAGTATAATTAAATACCTACTTTTAAAATATTGCAAATTTAAGAGTAAATAGTAGTAAAGACCTTGCTATTCATATTAAAATTAAATTAGCAGTTTAACAATATCTATTATTTTATTAGCCGTAAAACCCAAGAATTAAGAAAATTAGTTTTAATACTTTTTTAGCATATCAATAATACGAAACAGAGAAATTAATAGAAACCACAATAATTATTTCAAACTAGTTTTTCTACGCATTTTTCAAAGTGGTTTGTTGGTTTTTTTTTAAGTTACCATTTAATTAAAGAGGTCGTTCGCTGACTTGGTTGAGTGGCCGTAATAAAAATACATCATGTTTACATGGTACCGAGTTCGAATCCTAACTACAAAGATAATTTTTTTATCTTGGTCTAGTATTCAGAAGATAACCCTTACATATGCAGTGCATTGTACCAGAACTAGGAAAATAAGTTGTGAGAAGGACGAAAGAGGATGTTTGTGAACATTTGACTTGAACTTTCCAATGTTATAACAGACAGGAAACACGTCTGCAGGCAGCTTATTCCACAGACGAAGCGTACGGCTGAAGAACGAGTTCTCGCTGTAATGCGTAGTACGATTCCCCATATCAATATATATCAATTGAAAATAAGATAGCAAAATGAGAACGAACTTTTAAAAAACTAATTTTATTTAATAAAGGGTAGTTAAATTTTAAGGGTCGATGATGATTTTGAATAAAACACAAAACTATTTAGCAACTATTATCACATCTTTTTATTATAATAATATTGGTATGGTTCAATTATGTATGACGGCACACCTCCTTCCGATGGCACAAAATTTTTATGACGTTAATATAACGAATTATCTCATCATTAAGCTCTTGAATTGTTGTTGGATTATCGACGAACACCTTTTATGTTTAATAACTCCAAAGAAAGAAGTACAACGGTGTCAAATCACGCGATCTTGATGGTGAATTGACGTCGCCACCACCACATAAGATAACACGGCTATTAAATTTGTCGCGCAAAAGAGTCATTGTTTCGTTAGCTGTGTTTCAAGTGGAGAAATCGCATATCATCCACATCCATATCTTCCAATTTGGGTCATAAGAAGTTCGTTATCATTTCACGATAGCGAACACCATTTATCATAGTAACTGCCTGACCGGCCTTATTTTGGAAAAAATATGACCCAATGATGCCTCCAGCCCATAAACCGCACCAAATACTTTATGAACATATGTTTTCTGACAATCATTCTTGGATTATCGTTCGCCCAAATGCAGCAATTCTGCTTATTAACGAATCCATTGAGGAGAAAATGTGCCTCATCACTGAAGATTTTTTTTTTTTTTTTTTTTTTTTAAGCATTTTTTTATTTATTGAATCTTCAAAATGAACTAACAATAAGTATTCAAATCTTAATACTAAATTTAAAATTAAAAAATGTAATTCTTAAGTCCGGCCAATGCTAGACAAAAAAGTTTTATTATGCGGGAGCTATTTCGGTAAAATCACCTATTGAGCAATCTGATGGTGGCAGCGGTATCCCTTCTTTTAAGCCGAGTGTGGCCGCCAAAATTAAGTATATTGCGAGCAAGAGGGTTTGGATGAAGTTCCAGTTTACTGATATACCTTGTCGCGTACTTAGAAAATTCTTCTTTTACCAGCGGAACACTCAGATCGTTATGAATTCGTGAATTTTTTACGTACCATGGAGCTGCAGTAATCGTTCGTAGAATTTTGTTTTGTCGCCTTTGGATTTTTTCAATGTTTGACGCTGAGGCGGTGCCCCATAACTGAATTCCGTAGCACCATATATGCTTTAGTATTGCGTTGTATAACAAAAGTTTGCAATCTAATTTCAGTGCCGAATTTCTGCCCATAAGCCAATTTAGCTGCGCTGCTTTTAGTTTTAACTGAGTGACCTTTGCTTCAATGTGAGACTTCCATGTTAGCCTACGGTCCAGGTGAATACCAAGGTACTTGACTTCGTTGTGCTGCGGAATAGGTGAGTTGTTAATTTGGATAGGCGGACATGTTTGCTTACACAGTGTGAATGTAACATGAGTACATTTCTGTTCATTAACTATGATTTTCCAAAGTTTTAGCCATTTCTCTAATATTGAAGTATATTCCTGTAAATTTCGTGATGCTAAATGGTGGTTTTCATGAACACTCAAAAACGCTGTGTCATCTGCAAAGGTAGAAGTGTGGATTCCAGATGTCGTTGGCATGTCAGAGGCGTAAATCAAATATAAAGTAGGCCCCAGTATGCTGCCTTGGGGAACTCCTGCCTTGATTGGCTGAGTTGGGCTAATAAAGTCGCCTTCTCTGATAACAAACTTCCGCCCGTATAAGTAGCTTTCCAGAAGCTTGTGTGTATTTGCAGGCAAATTTAGCTTTATTTTGTGCATTAAGCCGTCGTGCCACACTTTATCAAACGCTTGAGAAATATCAATGAAAAGAGCTGAGCAGTACTTCTTCGCCTCAAAGGTTTGTCTTATGACATTGACTAGTCTGTGCGTTTGTTCTATGGTGCTATGCTTAGCCCGAAAACCAAATTGATGATCAGGGATGCATCCCACATTGTTCAATATTGGACTCAACTTCGCCATTAACAATTTTTCAAATAGTTTTGAAATTGTTGGTAAAAGACTTATTGGTCTATATGATTCTACCTTAGTCAGATCCTTCCCTGGCTTGGGTATCATAGTAATCATTGAGACCTTCCACTCTGCAGGATAATACTCAAGGCGTAAAATGGCGTTAAAAATAAAAAGTAGAACCCTTCTAGCTACACGAGGTAACTGTTCAAGCATTTTACCAGTAATTTGATCAATGCCTGGAGCTTTCCTGGGGTTTGTATTACCGATAACGTTTTCGACATCTTGAAAATTAAATCTCAAAGACACAGGAGGTCTAACAACATATGGTGGTAATTCCGCTGTATTATTCTCTGAATCATTTGTGATAAAAACGTTTCGCAAATGATCGACATACAACATTCCCTTTTCAGAATCGCTTCTTGCCCAGTCGCCAGTTGAATTTCGCAAAGGTGGCTTACCTATTACGGGTCTTTTTAAACCTTTTGTCGCTTTCCACAAGGAATAATCAGATTGAGGGGTACCATCAAGGCTTTCCAAATATGTTTTAAGGGAAGCCATTCTATGGACTTCAAGCAGATTTCTTAGCTGAGTTATGCATTCCCGTAGCCTAGCTTTAAGCTGGGGCGACCTGCAAAGTTGCCACTCTCTTCTGACTCTTCTTTTTTCTGACAGAAGTTGCTCAATTTCAGATGAATAAGTTCTATTGCTCTCGTTTCTAGGTCTTAAATGACTAGTGGTAGCATGCTGTACGGCCAGTTTGAGGTTTTCAGAAAAATTGTTAATTGACACATCAATATCCTCAGGCGTTCTCAAGGCGATATTTTCAGTACAATGTGTGCTCAAAAATTTTTTGTACTTTAACCAATTAACTCTATTGACAGTCAACGGTGAGCCAATCTCTTGGGGGAACGAAACAGAGATTATAGTGGGAGAGTGATCTGATGACAAATCTAATGAAGGCTCCACTTGCATCCACTCTAAAGGAAAATTTTTTGCAACTCCAAAATCTATAACGTCTGGGATCTTTCGTCGGTCTGTCGGCCAATAAGTGGGGTGTCCGCTTGAAACCACATCTAAGCCCATTTTAGAAACGGTGTCAAAAAGCACACGGCCTTTCGAGGTAATTAAGCGTGATCCCCAAAAAGTGTGTTTAGCGTTATAGTCGCCAGCCGCTAAAAATCGAGGCCCAAGTGATTTGAAAAAATTTGAATATTGGCTTTCTGTTATTGAAAATCGGGGCGGTGAGTAAATCGAGGAAATAACGATTTTTTCATGAAAATATTCAATGCATATATTAGTTGCTTGGATATACTCCTCACGTGTCTCGTTCATTAAATAGTGCTTAATTCTGGATTTTATTAGAATTGCCGATCCTCCGCAAGATCTTCCGCGGGGATCTTTAGTGTCATATAATGCGTACCCATTAATTTTGAAATAACTGTTGGTTGTCAAATGGGTTTCAGCAATCAACATTATATCGATTTGCTTTTCCATAAGGAAGTGCTCAAGTTCATTTTTTTGTTGGCGAATGCCGTTTGCGTTCCAGAAACATATTTTCAACCAATTCATTTTTTTAAAATTGCCTGCAAAATAGTGGATTGCATTTTCAGCATTTCCTGCATCATGTTCGTCATGGAAACCGTAAATGTATTTATAGATTGAACAAGAGTCTGCAGAGTTGCCTCAAGATTGCTAAAATTTTGGTCGGAGTTTTGAGGCTTGGGCTCCTGATTCAAGTTTGGTTTATCGGATTTTACCACATTCGCATAAGAAATTTGTTGGGGGTTTTGCACGTGTATATGGCTGGTTGGCTGACGTACCTGGGAGAAATTGGTTGTAGAAATGGTGTTAGACTGCTGGGGTGGCATATTTAAAATTGATGGCCTATTTGTCATTGATCTCTTGAAGTGAGTATAGACAGGACAACCCCTGTAGTTTGCAGTGTGGTTACCTCCACAATTACTGCATTTTTTAACGCTCGCGTCAGTCTTAGGTTTTTTGCACTGTGATGTACCGTGAAGTTCACCACACACAACGCAAACTGCGGGCAACTTACAATAGGCCTTAGTATGGCCAAATTCTTGGCAGTTTAGGCATTGGACGGGCCCTAACCGCTTATGAGGCTCCTCAACGGTAACCTTACGATGCAAAAGATATTTGAGGTTATAAATTGGATGCACTTCATTCTTTTTCAGGAGAACATCTCTAGGTTCCAATTCAACCCTAAACATGGGTTGAGGAATTTTTTCACGGTTTCTAATATTAACCACATTTTTAATTTTGAAGCCATTGTCTTCTAGTCCGGTTTTGACCTCATTCGTGTCAACAAAAGGGTCAATACCTTTTATAACGACCTGAATACCTTTGGCACTTTTAAGCTGATATGTGTAAAATGATCGCTTCTCCTTCTCTAGAACGTCAGACAACTTTCGGTATTCATTTTCACTGTTTACCTGGATTTTTGTTTCATTTATGCCGCCGTGCTTAACCGATGTTACGTTAAAAGTGTCTTTGCCGATTGCCGCAATAAGTTGCTTTACCAGGTCACTAGAGGTAGGCTCTCGCAAATATATTGGTGGCGGCTTAAAGGTTTTTTTAGATATAGTTGGCTCATCTGTTTGCAGTATAGCAAACCTATTATTATCCGTTGCCGAAGTCCTATTATCATCTTTAGAAATTTTCGGTTTAGATGATATTTGAGCTGATTTGGGGCTTCGCTGTCTCTTAACCACGGTTATGTACCTGTCCATGCCTACTTGGGTTTTTGGCTTATCATCAACAATTAAACCGGAAGATGTTTTGTCTTCAGTTGTAACAACAATATTTGGCGAACACGATCGCGGGCGTTTCCTATCTCTTAGAGACAGGAAATTTTCCAGTGATTTTTTCACAGATTCTTCCTCTGAAATCCAAAGATTTTTTCTACCGGAGCTAAGCTCTTTTTCAGAATTACATCTGATAGGTGCACTCATGCAATTAATTGTTTCTATTTTTTATTTACAATTTAAAACAGTATTTAAAAAAATGTCACAAAATTTTTCTTTTAAACAAAAACACTCTGTTCACCTATTACGGTTTTTACTTAATCCCGTTATATTTTTTTTTTTTACTTTGCGATCAATAAAACAAACACGTCCGTTCACTATCGAAGCTAAACAACGACGTTCACTGAAGATGATTTTGAATTCCCAATGTCATAATAAGCCTGAATATGGTTAACGCGTTGTTCGATTGTTTATCTTCCAATGGTTTAAGTTGAGTTAGTTTGAAATTGATATATATCAAATGAAATGCAGAAAAAAACTTAACACTTAGATGTGGTTAACATTAAATATCGGGCCTTATATTCAACGACCCGATATAATTTTTATAACGCCCATTAATATGCCTCTTAAAACATGGTGCAGTTGATGAATAACATTATTGTAGCATCGTTTGAGTTTTTGATAGGAAATAATTAGTGGAAATATAAGAAAAATATTATGTGTCCAATTCTGAAAATATGCGGTAAACAAACATTTTGCAATTAAACGAGGCTTTAAAACTTTAACTTGGCATGGAAATTGTGTTTAAAGCAAACATTTTTCAAATTGATATTGCCATCCCTGTGCCGATACACTTACGTAAATACTCATTTGTATACATAAGTATACTTATGTATATACAATATAGATAGTTATTCGAATATGTATACCAAGTATCCAATATAAATTTTACTTAATAACGAACGTATTTAATAAAAATGGATATAAGTACTCTTATAGCCATGCATATCACTGCTTAAGCTTGGCTTCAATATGTTATGTATATGAGCAAATTTTTACCATGATTAAGCACCATCTCTAAAAGGCATGTCTTTTTGGTTTGTTCTGAAAATTTTTAAAAATGAAAAAAAAACATGTTTTCTGTTTTTCATGTTTTTTTCTAATTTTCTTTTTTTGACTCCTTTGTTATTATTTTAAATTGTTAAAGAATAAAAACGGAAAAAGGCTGTTTTTAACGACAACAACTAGAAAAACGACATGACTTAACATAATTTCCTTTGCAGATGATATAATTATATATCACTCTGGCAACAAAATAGAAAAAATTAATACAAACCTCCTACAATTTTGTCAAACAATATGCTATTAATTCGAATAATACGCAAAAATGTGAAACTATTCTTTTCAGACCACCTGTAAATAAATGCAATTATGATATTAAAAAGAATTGGAAGCAGTTTGAAGTAAAATCTCTTTTGCATAATTCTACACTCACAAATAAAGATGTGGTAAAGTACTTAGGTGTATATTTAGGCAAATTTTTGTATTTTAAAAATGTTAAAGAAACGCTCACAAAGGCGAGAAAAACTTTTACAATATACAGGCAATTATTTTATTCAAAATATTTAAAACCAAAGGTAAAAATAATAATGTACCAGTCCCTAATAAGACCCATTTTAACATACGCATGCCGAATCTGGTTCAATATATCACCTTCGAACATGGAAAAATTAAAAGTTTTTGAAAGAAAATGCTTAAGAGCCTGTACTTCATTATATAGAACCCAACAAAGTTAATATACGAAGTATACCTCGAATAAAAAGTTGTGCAACAATGCAAATGTTATACGTATAGATAATTTTATAATTAGAAACTTAATCCCAAGATGTTTGCAGTGCTATGAAAATAACCTTATAATGGCTCCGGTTTACACTAACGCAAATTGTATAATAGAATGTTTAGAAAAAGGGTTTCTTCCTCCTGAAGCTTTTCTTTACCTTGACAGCAAGAATATCATGTAAGATTTGAATGGCACTCCAGTCTTTTAGCACAATCATAGACGGGCGAATATAAAAGCAGTCAATTGCAATTTAGAACAATTGAATATAAGATATAGCACAAGTATATCATGCAAAGATTTACGTTTTGTTCATAAAACAAATTCCAAAAAATATTGGTGGCTATCTAAATAATTTAATTAAATTAAAATTTGCTTATTTTAATTATTTTCATGTAAATAAACAAAAAATAATTCGCACGTTGTAAAAAACAACTACGACTATACAATAATACTAGAGAGCTCGATTAAGAGACATTGTATATATGTGAATAGTAATATTATTAAATACTGTTTATATAGTCTTATTTGCTAATCAATTAACAAATAAAAAATAAAAAGGTAGGAGCTTTAAAAGAGTAGGATAGAAATAATAACCGTATAAATCGGCCTTATGTGTGTGGTTAAAATTTTTATTTTTACATATTCATACGTTTTGGCTGCAAATATATAATTACGGTATTCAAAGGGTTGTCGTAAAGTCATATATCTTAAAATATTAATTTGAAAACATATGAATACTGTGAGCACTATGACATAATTTATTTTCAATTTGAGATGTTTACGGTTTAGTTAACGGCAAACTCAGTTTAAAAATCTTATTACGAGTACTTTTCGTTCGAAGCGTAATATAAAATATTATGACATTATGCGTGATATGACACCGTTTGAATCCCCCAAGCAAGTATTTAAGATTACACTCTGGTTTCCTTGCCCAGACAAAGCAATTTTTCAATAGATTTTATATGAAATACACTAAATTTTTCAAGTAGTTTCAATACAAAATTTATAGACTAGCCAATTGCTTGTGTTGTGTAAATGCCAGATTAATAAAATTTCAGGTTTAAAAACACTTTGGTGTAACAATAATTTTCTAAAACATTTACTTAATTGTTATAAAAATCAATTATATATACTAACTGGATCATTGTGTTAAAAAAAATTATATTCTCTATGCAGCTTAATATTAGTTTTCGTATACTTTGCTGTTTTAACACTTTTCATTTTTTTTATACACGTTGGTATGCGCAATAATCAACTGCCACCTACTATAGATTTTCATTCAATTAATTTATTCTGACAAGCTGTCAATTTTATGTCAGTTCCATTTTCATAATTAATTTAATGGTTAATGCCACGCGAAAAAAGCTAAAATAATAATATCTCACGAAAATGTATTAAACTGGCAGCCGCCAAAATTAAGAATATAATATATTTTATTAATCTTTGATTTTCTCTGCCAGAAAATATTGTTATTTTATGATTGGTAAGTTATGGTTATTTATTTATTTATTTATTTATTTATTTATACTATTGTTATAATTCCGAAAACTATTTTTATACCCTTCACAAAAATGTAAAGGGTATTTATAAGTTTGTGATTCTGTTTGTAATTTCTACAGTTTTTTTTTGCGACCCTATAAAGTATATATATTCTGAATCAGAATTAATGGAAAAGTCGATTAAGCGATGTCCGTCTGTCCGTCTGTCCGCTGTTGAAATACCGTTTCTGAGAAACCCATTAGACTTAGAAACTTTTTTCTTTCACCATTCTTTCACCCCATCGATTCATGGGTTTGCTATTGAAATTCAGTAATATCGGTCCACGTATAGCTGAGATATATTCAAAATTCCGAAAAAAGCCATTTTTTTTTGCAGTTTTGTATGCAAATTTTTGAAAACAAAAGTTGTTCGTTTTGCTTCAAACTTCCCACACTTATTAAGCATGGTGACTAAAAGACAAAAGATTTTTTTTCAGATATCGGTCCATATATACCCGAGATATAGCCCAAATCGGATTTTTAATGAAAATGTCGCATAGGCGAAGCTTAATAACTTTTTTTTGCTCAAAAGCAGTTCTGGTAATTATATAAGGTTACATAAATATGGAAAATGAAAATTTCCGATATCGGTCCATATATACCCGAGATATAGCCTAAACCGTGGTTTTCATGCAAATGCCGCGTAAGCGAACTTAAACAACTTTTTTGTGCTCAAAAGCAGTTCTGGTAATTAAATAAAGTTATATAAATGTGGAAAATTAAATTTTCGATATCGGTACATATATACCCGAGATATAGCCTAAATCGGGTTTTTCATGAAAATATCGCGTTAGCGAACTTAAACAATTTATTGTGCTCAAAAGCAGTTCTGGTAATGATATAACGTTATATAAATATGGAAAATTAAAATTTTCGATATCGTTCCATATATACCCGAGATATAGCCTAAACCGATTTTTCCATTAAAAAAAAAATTTTTTTTTTTTGCTGAAAAGCAATTCTCGTTATAAAAGAAGGTTACTAAAATACAGAAAATAGAAAATTCCGCTATCGGTTCATGTATAACCGAGCATATTTAGGTCACATTTTTAATATACTATACATATTCGTGACTATCGTGAAGGGTATTTTAGATTCGGCCCAGCCGAATATACTACACTCTTATTTGTTTATTTACGTATTAGGCAAGCTGGGGTTTGTCATGTTATTAAAAAAGGTTACAATATGCTTCGCAAAAGAGATTGTCCCAATAAAAAAGAAAACAGTATTTAATCTATACACAAAATTGTACTTTTAGGTATTATTTAAATGAAAACCTTATGGATGTATTAATTATTTATTTTAGTTATCATTTCGCAAACACAATTCATAAAAACTATTTTAAAATTAGAATTTAAACACACGAGTTTATTGGTAAACTAAATAATAGCTTTTAATTAATCATGAGAATATTTAAAAAAAGTTTCCATTTGGTTATTAGTTTATCTATATTACGTAATTAAATTCTTAAAGTGATTTTACATGTAAGTGTAAAAAGCCACGAAGGAGATAAAAGAGTATTTAGAACAAACATAATATATTCCTTCCAATACTCATGTAGACTTACATATGAGATTATTTTATTATTCAAGCTACAAGCTTTTCAAATTCATGAAATTGTCTCTTTATTTTTCTAAACCATGCACAAGCGTTTCTTGGGAAATTTTTTAAGCATAAATAATTGAATAGAACAATTTATTATTGCCTACAAAACTAAATGCAAGAGAATATACGAGGGCGGATTGATATTGAAGCTACCTAAGTAGGAAAAAAACATTTTTTTCAAAAACCATTTATTTCTCAACATAGTGTCATTTTAGCACCATACACTTAACAAGACGATATTCTAACTTTTTTATAACATCTGAATAAAACGATTTTGAAACCCTTTAAAATACACGTTTTGGTAATCAGTTCTTCCTTTGAGATGAATCATTATTCTACGAGCCATTTTTTTCAATTTTAAAAACAGGAAAAAATCACTAGAACCAATTGGAAGTATATTTAACGTAATTTTAGAATAGTAAATAATGTCGTGTGAACCGGTGCGTTGTGTTGAGAAGAGAACTTTTTTCTTTAAATGTGGTCGTTTTTTCTTGATTGCATCAATCAATTGATCCAATAATGCACGATAATACTTTCCTGTGATTGTGGATCCATAGTAAAGATAATCGATGAGCAATATTCCGCAAGCCGAGTTAACTGTCTTTGCCTTCTTCGGAGTATTTCCATCAGCATCCACCCATTGTTTCAATTGATTTTTGGTTTTAGGTGTGAATGGTGGACCCATGTTTCTTCATCAGTTATTAATCGAAGCCAAAAATCAACAGGGTTACGCTTTATCATGTCCAAACACCGCTGTGAAGTGGTCTGTCGAACTGGTTTTTGTTCGACACTAAGGAAACGCGGCACCCATCTGTTGATAGCTTTTTCATATGCAAATGTTCATGCAAAATGTTGAACACACGTTAATATGACATAACTTGATTCGGCGATAATTTATAACGATATCGAGGGTTTTCTCCATATTTTTTTCAATAGCCACCTCTTTTACCCTTTCTGTTGATGGTATTGTTGCACTGCTTGCTTGGCCGCTATTAAATTCAATAATCTAATACTTTACAATGTAATCTGACAGAGCAGACTCACCGTAATATTTATCGACCTTTTCTTTTGTCTTTTTCGCCGTCAAATAAAAGTGTTTAATCACTGCACAAAATTCACTTTTCTCCATTTTTCAAGACACACAAAAGGTGCTTACTTCAAACGACTACAACAAATAAACCAATCTATGAATTTGGGCGAAAGTTTAACAGCTGACGTTAGACAGAACGCAATTTCAAAAAAAAGTTTTTGTGATATTGAGCTACCATCTAGCGCTAGGTAGCTTCAATACGCTCTCGTAGTTGGCTTATTTTTTTACAGGCAGTAAATATTTCATGGTAGCTGCTGAAAATTTTCAGCATTTAAATAAGTTACTCTGTTTACTCATATGATGTTATGTTGAAAAAGAAAAAAAAAGCTTTTTATACTTATCAGCTTAAAAGCGCTAAAGGTCTTCAAGTCGTAATAAAAGGGATTGACCCTTGCGTAGACAATGATGAAGTTAAGACAAGTTTGACAGACAAGGGATTCAAAGTAAAAAATTTGTTAAACATCAGAAATCGTGAAAAGATCCCTCAACCCATGTTTAGGGTTGAATTAGAGCCAGGAGATGTGACTTTAAAGAAGAATAAAGTTCATCCAATATACAGTATAAAATTCCTTTAACATCGAAAAATAACCGTAGAGGAACCGCATAAGCGCTTAGGACCCGTACAGTGCCACAACTGCCAAGAATTTGGCCACACTAAAGCGTATTGCAAGTTGCCTACAGTTTGTGTTGTGTGTGGAGAATTCCATGGTACAGCACAATGCAGTAAGCCGAAATTCGACCCAAAAATAAAAAAAATGCAGTAATTGTGGTAAAAACCACACAGCTAATTATAGAGGTTGCTCCGTCTACACCCACCTCTAGCGCTCAATGAACAACAAACCAATAATTGCTTCTAAGCCACCACAGCAGACTCAAACTTTTTCTAATAATTCTTTTCCTCCGACAGGTCAGTCAACCACAGACATAACCGTTCAAAATCAAAAACAAATTTCTTATGCTAACGTAGTTAAGTCTACATTCGCAAACCCGAAATAACAATCTATATCTCAACCGCCCGATCAAAATTTCAGTAACCTTGAGGCAACAATACAGACCCTTATTCACCATTTCCTGCATCATCGTCAACAAGCTTCTTCAAAATCAACGGCTACCTACTATACGATACTAAAGACCCCCGTGGAAGAGCTTGTGGGGATTCTGCAATCTTGATAAAATCTAGGATAAAGCATTTTTTGTTGAATGACACATGCGAGGACTATCTCCAAGCAACTAATATCTGTGTGGAAAATTTTCATTACAAATTGGTTATCTCATCGATTTATTCGCCGCCTCGATTTTCAGTCACGGAATCACAATATTCAAGTTTTTTCAACTCATTAGGACCTCGTTTTATAGCAGCTGGAGATTACAACGCAAAACACACTTTTTGGGGCTTACGTTTAATCACCCCGAAGGGTCGGGTGCTTTTTGATACAATTTCCAAAATGGGCTTAGACGTAATATCAAGCGGAAATCCCACTTACTGGCCGACTGACCGGTGAAAGATTCCTGATGTGATTGATTTTGGAGTGGTAAAGGGGTTCCCTGTAGAATGGATGCAAGCTGAGCCTTCGTTAGACTTGTCATCGGATCATTCACCAACTATTATTTCAGTGCGTTTTCCCCAGGAGACTTGGTCCCCGATTAACAATTTGCAAAGGACTGTCACCCAAGTGAATTGGCTAAAATATAAAAAATTTTTGAGTACCCATTGCACTGAGAATATTGTTTTAAGAACACCTGAAGATATTAATGCGTCACTAAGCAACTTTAGCGAAAACCTTAAACAAGCCGCTGAACTTGGTTCTAGCGTTTATTTAACACGTATAAACCTTCAAAATAGTACATATTCTTCAGAAATCGGGCAACTTGTGTTAGAAAAAAGAAGAGTTCGACGAGAGTGGCAACTTCGCAGATCTCCGCAATTAAAAACAAGGCTACGTGAGTGCACAAATCAGCTAAGAAATTTGATTGCAACCCAAAAAACGGCTTCTCTACAAACGTATTTAGAAAGTCTGGATGGTACTCCTCAGTCCGACTATTCTTTGTGGCGGGCGACTAAGGGCTTAAAAAGGCCAGTTAAAGGTAAGCCGCCCTTGCGAGAACTATCTGGTGACTGGGCTTGAGATGACTCGGAAAAGTGTAATTTATTTGTTAACCATTTGAAAAACGGTTTTACCACAAATAGGTCTGATAATGTGCCTTTAAGATTCAATTTTCAAGAAGTTGATAGTGCCATTGGTAATCTAAACCTTAAAAAAACTCCAGGTATGGATAAAATCAGCAGCAAAATGCTCGTAGAGCTGCCTCGTGTAGCTAAAAGAATTGTTCTTTTTATTTTTAATGCTATTTTACGGCTTGAGTATTACCCTGCAGAGTGGAAGGTGTCCATGATAACAATGGTTCTTAAGCCAGGGAAGGATCACACGAAAGTAGAATCATACCGTCCAATAAGTCTACTGACAACAATTTCAAAACTTTTCGAAAAATTGCTAAAGGTGAAGTTGGATCCAATGCTTCATAAGGTTGAATGTATTCCTGATCACCAATTTGGTTTTAGAGCGAAACATGGCACCATTGAGCAAACACACAAACACAGGTTAGTTAACGTCATAAGAAAGGCATTTGAAGATAAAAAATATTGCTTTGCCTTATTCATCGACGTCTCACAAGCTTTTTATAAAGTGTGGCACGATGGCTTAATGCATAAAATAAAGTTTAACTTACCTGCAAACGTACATAACCTTTTGGAAAGCTATTTATATTGTCGCCAATTTATAATAAAAGAAGGCGATTTCATAAGCCCCGCCCAGCCTATTGAAGCTGGAGCTCCCCAAGGCAGCATATTAGGGCCTATCTTATATTTGATCTACGCATCTGACATGCCGACAAGCACCAACATTCACACTTCAACATTTGCAGATGATACAGCATTCCTCAGCATACATAGTAACCACCAGCAAGCATCAATAAACTTACAGGAACATATCGACAAACTAGGGAAATGGCTCAAGCTTTGGAAAATCAAGCTCAATGAACAAAAGTGTGCCCATGTTACATTCGCACTGCGTCTAGGAACATGCTCACCCATTACTATGAACAATAAAGTAATACCTCAACACAGTGAAGTCAAATACCTCGGTATTCATCTTGACCGTAGACTAACATGGAAGACGCACATCGAGGCAAAAGTAACGTAAATGAAATTGAAAGCAGTGCAAATTAACTGGCTAATAGACAGAAATTCGACCTTGAAGCTTGATTGTAAACTTTTGCTGTACAACTCGATTCAAAAGCCAATATGGTGCTATGGGATTCAACTATGGGGCACAGCCTAGGCATTCAACATTGAAAAAATTCAAAGAAGTCAAAATAGAATTCTCCGTAGAATTACAGATGCTCCATGGTACGTTAAAAACTCACGAATCCACGCAGATCTGAACGCACCTTTTGTGAAATCTGAATTTGTGAAGTACGCGACAAGATATATTAACAAACTTAAAATCCATCCAAATCCACTTGCAGTTAATATCCTTAACTTTGGTGGTCATACCCATCTGAGAAGGAGGGATACTTTGGCTACCATTCGAGCTCTAAACAGATGACTGAATTCTGAAATAATATTCGCATAAAAATAAATTTTTGTCCAGCACTGGCAGGATTTTAATTACAATTTTTTTTAGTATTAAGATTTGAATACTTATTGTCATTACATTTTTTTATGTAGATTCAATAAATAAAATAATAAAATGATATAAAAAATATGATGCTATAACCACAAATGTGCTATAACCACAAATGAAAAACACCTAGAAACAAACGATAACCCATTTTTCCGGCGAGATATCAATCTGACTGAATATTGACTCAAAGTAAAGATTATTATGTTCATTCTGTAAAACTGAATTAACTGAAATATGATTAATATTTAAATTTTACCTGCACGTAGAAGAAAAAATATGGCTGATATGACAATGTTCTAAGGGCAAAATACTATTTTTTGATTATTGCATTCCATGATAGAAATCTAACAATAGAAATGTGAAAATTTCAACTCTAATATACGAGTAAATATACTAAAAACGATAATATACTACTATAGGCAACATTTCAAACTAAATGTCGCAACAATATTCCAAATTTCTCTTTCTCTACAGGTGTAATTTTATTTATTTATAAAGGTGTAAATTTAAATTATATATAGCCTTTATTTACTTTATAGCAAATGCAAAATTAAAAAGCTATATTTTTTCTTAGTATCAAAGAAACATAAAAAGTCGACAACATTAATTATTTTTTTTTTTTATAAACTTCACGTTACCTTAAACGGATTTCAAGTTAAAAGTAAAGTCGAAAACAACCAATTCATTTTAAATAAATTTTAAAGTAATCAAGCGATAGTTGGTGGATAAGAAAATTATATCATGTTTTTATATAAATGTTATACTTTTAACGAACAAATAAAACTTCAAGTTCTTTAATTTATTGTAATTTCCTATATCAGAAGAGTTCCAGTGCATAAATGAGTGTGGGTAGAGACCTGTTGAATGCAATTACAGAATATATTGCAAGTAACGCTGCCATCTGTTCTAAAACATTTGGACAAATCTGTGTTTGTAGGCTTTTTAATATTTTGAAAAGGTATGTGTTAACTTAAAATTTTCAAGAATATTTTAAGCAAAGTTACAAAGTGTTTTTTAACAAAGCATAAAATTATTATGTGTAAGCACAATACTCGTAGTTCTTTAGTTAATTCAAAAGCAATTATTTGATTTCATAGTTTCTATTAATTTTGGCTACCTTTGATTCTAAAAAACTTAACATCACACCTACAAACTGAAACAAACTTAAAATATCTAGATATTTTCTGTTTTCTGACGCTGTGTTATTATTTTAAGTATTATTATTCTATCACGTTCTTGATAGTGTGTGTTTTTTTTTTTAATTTTATTGGAATATATAGCAACTAAAAACATATGCTTGTATTTGAGTGTCATTTGTTATTTAATTTTTTTTTTTTTTTTTTTTTTTTTTGACTCAGAAACTCATGACACTTCAAACACTAAAGCTTAATCGGTCCTTGACTAGTCACTTGATTAATTGCCAAAAAACATGCCTTAAAAATCAAAGAAATTTTCTTAATGAAACAAAAGACTTAAAACACAAACCTTGGTAAGAGATACTGCTGCAGCCTTGTTATAATTATTTGGTTAAAAAAATCTTACTTGCCACATTAAAGCATTATTTATTATTTAAACATTATGACTTGTTCTTAAGCATTAAAATGTGATTACATCAATACCAACAAGCTGATTTGTTAGCCATAAAAAAACAAGTCAAAAGAAAAATAAAAAAAAACAATTTTTGTTTTAAACATTTTCAAGCGAAACATTTAATTAATCAAATCAATAACAAATTCAGAAGAAATATTGAGTGCAACAGTAAACGCACTTTTTAGAGTTTTGAGTAAGAAAGGAAAAACAGCAGAAAAAACAGGTGCCGTTTTTTGGAATTTACAAAACTTGAAGTGTTTTTACTTTTTTTAAATAAAAGGAAAAACAAGTTTTATTGGAAACAAAATAAAATAAAAACTACATTCTTGCATATATGCATGTTTTTGATTTTGATTTATTTTGTTTTAACTTAATTTTTATTTTGTAAAGTTTTATTTATTTTGCACTCGGATTTTTATTTTTTATAAATTATATATTATAAATGTATTTTTGCGTTTTTGAAGTTTAAACAACAAGTACGAGTATTTATTCAGATTTGTTGTTGCATAAATAATTGATAAGTTAACCTCCTTGACTTGTTTTAATACTTTACACTGTTATATTTGGAGATAACTAGAGTTAAACTTTTATTTAATGAAATAGTATTGTAATATTAGTTTTAAATAAAGTTATTAAAATTAATATTTTATATTAGATTTTAGACTTTTCAAGATTTTTTTAGCTACTGATAAAATGGTTAATAAATAAAAAATTAAACTACTGGAATAGTGGCAGAAATAAAAATGTTTTATTTGATGTAGTTTAGGAAAATAAAGTTGTAAAATATTTTAGATTACGAGGTTATAAAATTCATAGAGAAGATCGCAGTACACACGGTGGAGGAGTCTTAATTGCAATTAGAAATACTATTCCTCACGAACGCGTTTCGAACATTTCAACAACATCAATGGAAAATGTTTCTATTATAATGTATATAAATAACAGGCAAGTTAGGTTAACTTCTGTATACTGTCCGAAATATACGAATCAATTTGTGAATGATCTTGATGTTATCACAAGGTCAACATCAGATTATATTATATTTGGTGACTTTAATGCTCAGCACACAAGCTGGCATTGTCGTCAAAGTAATACAGCTGGAAATGCCCTGTATAACCATCAATTAAACTCAAATTATTATATATATTCTCCCGGTACTTATACCAGATTTGGTCAAAATGCAATTCCAACACAACCATCTGTTGTAGATATTTTAATTTCAAATTCAAATTTACAATTTTCACCACTTAAATCTCATCCAGGATTACTTAATTCAGACCACGCGCCAATAACTTGCAAAGTAGCCGGCTATTTTACTGAAAGCAATATACAAATCCCACAATATAAATTGGCAAACTGGAAAGAAATAGGTAAATGGGTAGAACATGAACTTGATAATAATGGTTTGCCATCGGCAATATTAAGTTTGTTAAATATTGAAGAGGTGCTGTCCACAATTACTTACATCTTGAAAGAAGCATCCAAAAAAGTTCCTGTTACTAACATTTGCTGCTGGCAGAGGAAGCTTTCACAACAAACTTTATTTCTAATCGGTCAAAGAAACAGGTATAAACGTAAGCTACAAAGAAGCCTTAATATTCCAGAGAGAAGGAGTATCATATGTATGCTAAAACAGCTATCCTTATTAATAAACAAAAGTATCAGTAATGATCGAAACAACAGCTGGAATAATTTTATAAAGAAGTTGCCAGTTGGCAATAAAAAATTTTGGAAGCTCACGAAAGCAATAAAAGGTAAAAACAGTACATTTTCCTACTTAACGGTAGATGGCGCTAAAATATATAACAGCAAAGAAAAAGCTAATATTATAGCTGAGGTGTTTGAAAACGTTCATAAAACAACGCTTAATATGCCGTCCACAAAAGACAAGGTCGTTAACAAACATATTAAATGGATAAATAATCAAACGATACTACCTGAAAGTATTCAACAATATCTAACAACCAAGGAAGAAGTAAAATTCTTTGTAAAATCACTTAAAAATTCTAAGTCTCCTGGATTAGATGGAATAAACGCTATTTTATTAAAAAATATGCCAGATAAGTTTTTCATGGTAATAACAAACATTTTCAACTGGTGTTTAAGCAACTGCATTTTTCCACAACAATTTAAAAAAGCAAAAGTAATGCCCATATTAAAACCAAAAAAGGATGTAAACTCTCCAAATAGCTATCGACCAATAAGTATGTTAAGTTGTCTTGATAAAGTATTTGAGAAAATTGTACTTAGAAGGCTTAACGATTTCATTAATAATAATAACACAATACAAAAAGAGCAGTTTGGTTTTAGAAAAGAACATTCTACAATACATCAAGTAGAGAGAATAGTTAATTTTGTTTTAAAAAATAAAAACCTACGGCGAAGTACAGGAATCGTTTTTCTAGATATTGAAAAGGCTTTCGATTCTGTGTGGCACAACGGTCTTATATATAAACTTCATACGTTTGGTGTTCCAGTTTACATGCAGAAGATTATACAAAGTTTTCTATCCGGGAGGTCATTTGTGGTGAGCGTTGACAATGAGTATTCGTTTGAACGATATATTGCTGCCGGGGTACCTCAAGGGTCAGTACTATCGCCGACATTATACTCATTGTATATATCAGATTTTAAAGTGCTAAGGGACCACTCGTCAGCGTTATATGCAGATGATACCGCCATAATAACTACTGGAAAAATTTCAAATACAATAGTTAAAAGTATGAAAAAAGGCTTATTACATGCACAAAAGTACTTTTCCAGATGGAAAATCAAAACAAACGAAGGAAAGACTCAGGCGATAATATTTCCTTTCAACAAATCACCTAAGCGAATACCGACAATTCCCCTGCTTGTTAACGGCGCAGAAATTCCCATTGCTGAGACCATTAAATATTTAGGTGTTTTATTAGATAAAAAGCTTATTTTTAAGCATCATGTTCTTGAAACATGTGATAAAGCTTTACGCTGCGGCAGGTCCTTATTTCCTTTACTCAACAGATATTCAAAACTAAATTATAAAAATAAGATCTTACTCTACCGAATGTGCATACAGCCAATTATGACATATGGGTGTCAAGTTTGGTCTAAAAGATGTGCTATAACATATATCAAAAAACTTCAGGTGATACAGAATAAACGCCTAAAAATCATCTGTAACTTACCTAACCGATATCCAACCAACAGACTACATAGAAACCTCAAACAACCATTGTTTACATCACTAATTTGTAATATTACTCAAAGATTTGAAAATCGGAACAGATTTTCAAATTTTGATTTAATAAGAAATTTGCAGTATTAATATCTTCTTCGGCTTCGTAATGGAGTTGAATGAAGCATTAATTTAAGCAAACTTCTTAACAACCATTACAAGGTTTTTGCCTATCGTTTTCCTTGTACATTGTAAATATCTTTTTACTGTAAATATAATATTAAAATAAGTTTAATATATTTGGTGCAATACTTTTTAGTAATATCTCAAAATATGTATATATATAAATATTAAAGTTATTTTAAATTGTAATACTGATAGTAATAAAATTTAAAAAAAAAAAAAAAAAAAAAGTTGTAAAATATATTGCAAAATTTGTTTAAGGCAGTTTTCAATTTAACTTATATAAATGCAAATTATTTAAGTTTTGTTCATTAAGTGTTTTTCTTAAACAATAGTTATGGGCAAATGGCTGAATAGTGAACAGCGAAAAATAAAGCAAAATTTTAAAAAACAAAAACTATTTTATATTTATTAAAATTTTGTGTAGAAACTAAACCTGTGATGAATATGGCTGACAAGATTTAAACTTAAATAGATTTGAGTACAATTGCATTATTGGAAATGCTTATTTACAATTTTTAACATACAATGATATAAAAACTCTATAGCAAGATTTTGCGCAGAAATTATCACTAAAGATCAACAGTATAATGCAAGTTCTTAATACAAACAAAAGATCTGCATTATAGAGGTGATAGATTAAAAATTCTTCCAGTCATTTCTTTTCACTTAATTAATTAATTTATAACTGCAACCGGCATTAAAAAATACATTACTTGTAAGTAGTGAATCGCCGTTAAGCTTGATTCAATAAACAGTAATTAAGTAATAATAAGTTTAGTTTATTAATTGTTTGTAGTTTTTCATTTCAAAACAGAATTTTATTAATATTTAATACAAAGCTATAATATATATATATATATATATATATATATATATATATATATATATATATATATATATATATATATATATATATATATATATATATATATATATATATATATATATATATATATATATATATATATATATATATATATATATATATATATATATATATATATATATATATATATATATATATATATATATATATATATATATATATATATATATATATATATATATATATATTATATATTTAATATATATAATACATTTTAATTCGTATTTCATTTGTATCACTGAAGCCTGTGGCCAAAGAAAATTAAAGAAATATCGAGCAGAATTGTTAATGATTATTAAAATTCGTTTTCTGATAAAAAAATAAGTGCACTTATATTTACAATAATCAAAAACAGCCCTGATTTCATTTCCAAGAAATTGAATATGAATTTACACAAGTACTTACACTTCGTTTTTTTGCAAACTCGACTAAATACTTTATGCCCATCCTTGTTTTATTTATTGGCTACAACTATAAAAGGACGTAGATGTTCTTTTTTTTTTTTATTTTTTTTTTTTTGTAAATTTATTTTAGTATTAAATTAATTGTTCAAAGCCGCAATACACAACGTTACCTTTTACAGGAGCAAAGGTGTAGCAAGTGAACAAACACATTCAAAAATGCGTCAACCAACGTTTTTTTTTTAATTTTTGATATACTTAAATATGTTTTATATAGGATATACCCGACGTCAAGCTGAAACAGGTTAACATATTTTACTGTCATGAGAAAAATCAGAAGAAAAAATCTCTACCATTCTGTTTGAAAATTATAAGCATTTAAGAAAAATCTAGAAATTTGGTCAAACTGTAATTATTTTTCGGTTATCGTGGTTAAATATTGTTATTATTGTTCATTTAAATCTTAAAACCGTAGCCCTAAAAACATTTTTAGAACCACTGTTAAAAACAATGACATAATTGCCTGAAGTTTTCTAGAACTAAGACTATTTGTTAGACAATGAGTTTTAAATTTTGAAATTTTGTCAACTTTTAAAGGCCCTCCTTTAAAAAAAAATGTACTAAAGTGCCTTGACAAGTGCCATTAAAAGTTCGCACATTTAATCAGGATTGTAAAATGGTACAATACGAGTACTTCTTAGTTTCATATTAAAAAAAAGAGTAATAAGATAAAAACGCCAAGTAACCCGATTTTTGTTAACCCATTTCACTCATTTCAAATGGTGTTTATTTGCACAAGGCCTAGGTAGGTCCACAATTTTACGACAAATTGTTCATAGAAATGGATAGTGGACATTTTTGTCATGAGCGAGCTAGGCAGATAGTGACCCCATGCAATGAGACGGAGATTTGTCGTTTAAACGCGTGGGAATGAAATAGATACAGTCATCATACCAAGCAAATGGATACCAGTCTGGAATTATGGGTATTGGACTTTTTGAGCACAAACCGACAAATTTGGGTTCTCTCTCTTGTAGATCTTTTTAAGAAGCTGTACGATGTATATTGAGGCTGATGGTAAACAATGTGAAGAGTTATTGTAATAAAAGATGTTATTTCCCTAATTGACTTTTATTCTAACAAACCTAAACTCGAGAATAACACATTTGAAATTTTTCCATACAAGTCTTAGAAGATTTTTTTAAGAAATGCCTCCTAAAGGAAACAGTTTAAAGGCAATTTGAATAAATTTTTGGCAGAAAATAAAAGGTAGTACTGTTAACAATTCTGCATTGTTAACTCGAAAATCTCATTTTTAAGATATGACTATATTGTAATAAAGGAGCGATATATACCCAAGATGGTATTAACAGTTATCTTTTATCATCGCTGTGGCTATCAGTAGCGGTCTATGCATGCACATAGGAAATTGTAGCGTGGTTAACAACCAAAAACATCAAAAAAAATATAAACTAATCCAGTTAGTGGCGCAAACGGTTAGCCAGTGCAAGCGAGACGCAGACAAGCCTGATCGAACTTAATTACGATGACGCGAGAGCTGTTCTTCAGCCCAGCGCTGCGCTACGACCGCTCTGTAAGGTAAATATTGTACATCAAAATATGTTGTAGACTGTGCACTTGTTGACCTAATGTTTCACTGAACGCACTTAATTACGTGTTGAAGAACGCTAGAGCTGTTCTTCAACACAGCGCTGCTCTACGACCGCTCAGTAAGGTAAATATTGTACATCAAAATATATTGTAGACTGTGCACTTGTGACCTATTGTTTCACTTAAAACAATCTCAATAGAGCTAGGTTTTATAATTTTGAAAGGAAAACCCCAATCGATGAACTTAAGCAGTTGTTGTGCGAAGTCATTGTTCATATCTCCGTTAAGATGGACTCTCCTCCTGTTTGTTCACAAGTTCAGTCACTGAACAATACTCTATAATAATGCGGATATCTTCTTTCGCTGCTTTTGTAACTCCGGGAAGCGTTTGATGAAAACCACCAGAAGAGATTCTAGTGTCCTTCAACTGTCAGTGCACATCTTCGATACGAGAAATGCAACTTATTATACACCCGTACCAAACTATCATAATAGCTCCTTCTAAAATTTTACCAAAAGGACTATTCTTGCGTATAAAAGTTAAAGGATCTTAAAACAATTAAGTTTTTTATTCGCTATTTTTAGCTTCTACCATCTATACCAATAAAAATTATAAATAGCTTGTTTTCTATGTTTCCCAGCTATCTATATGTCGACATTTCATAGGAACTACCCTAATCATCAGTAGACTTTGGAAATTTTTGAAAGATATTCTCAAACATTCAACTTTATATCCCAACAATATAAATAAATTGTTGAGAATTTAAAAGAAAAAATGCTCTAATAATACCTGTCAAAACGCAAAAACAACCTTTTTCATTTATACACGTCTCTAACATTTCTTTACACTTTTCAAACAAATGAACAGCGTAGCAACCAACGGTTGTTATATCTTTCAAAAAATTTCAAAGTCTACTGATAGTTAGGGTAGTTCCTATGAAATGTCGACATATAGATAGCTATTATGTCGACATATAGATAGCTATTTATAATTTTTTACTGGTATAAATGTTAGAAGTTTAAATAGCGAATAAAAAACTTGATTGTTTGAATTTTTGTTTTCTGCTTTTCGATACTTTCAAAAAGCAAACCGTAGCAACCAACGGAAAAGCTTGTTTTTTGTGTTTTGACGGATATTATTAGAGCATTTTTCTTTTTAAATTTTCGGCAATTTATTTGGATTGTTGGGATATAAAGTTGAATGTTTGAGAATATCTTTCAAAAATTTCCAAAGTTTACTGATGGTTAGGGTAGTTCCTATGAAATGTCGACATATAGATAGCTGGGAAACATAGAAAACAAGCTATTTATAGTTAAAGGATCTTTTTTTAATGAAAGTTGTTTAAGCTTTTAATATTATTTACTGGCTTTATAAAGGAGGAAATGGTATTTAATAAATTTAACAACTTTACCAACATACGAGTCAGGCTCACATATAACTGTCCCAGTTTTTTTTAAATTAGGTAGTGTTTATTACACAAAATTCAATATGCAAAATGTCATCAAAATTACCAAAATGCATAAAAACTTTATATCGTGCATAACATGTACATTTAAATAAACGTGTGTTTTTGAACATAGATCAATCTAATTTTGAAGTTTCTTCAAAATCGGTTCGAGGGAAATTTTATTCTACCATCCAGTCGATTCTAATTTTAAAAAGTAAGTACATACAAAATATTCTAAATCTACCTAAATTTTAAATTTTGTCAAAATCGTTTGGACAGCTCAATAGAGCAAGATATTGTCTCTTCAAGCTATCTTTGTCGAAGCTTTGAAAAAAATTAAAGCTTGTCTGTCATTATATATTTTATATATATGTATACTATGAGTTTTATAAAACTCAGTTAAAACTTATCGTTCACGTTAACTAATGTTCGTGTTAACTACCAAAAACTTTATCATTAAGTTGTAATAGTGACAATTAGATAGTTTTGCAGGCGAAAAAATTACCCCTGGACAGATTTTGCAATAATATGTTCTTAAATCCACCTATGTTTCAGTTTTCATCAATATCAGATTGTCCCTTTAGGAGATAGAACGTAACTAACACAGAGATTTATTGTACTTTCACATTTGGTCAGAGCTGGAGCATGCCAACAAAACTCAAATGGAAGAGATTTTAAATTAACTGTATGTTTCAGTATTTTTTTTTTCATTCCTAAATGTATTGCTTTAATACATTCTTCTAAAACAATAAGAAATATTTGCTGAGTTTAGGGTGTACCCATCCCACGACTTTACTCTAAGCAATTTAATGGATTTAACGAATATATACAGAAAAAAATTTATATTAGAAATACAGTTACAATATAAACACAGAAAATTTTTTAGTAAAAATAAAATCAATAAAATTATTCTTTAAAATATTATATGCATGTTCGTTAGTATTGTACTAGTTTTTGTTGTTTTATCATATTTGTTTGGGTTTCGTTCAGTAAATACTACTAAATTTTTATTTCAATCTACGAATTCCTTTACAGGTCAGCTTTCAAAGAATTTATTAATTCATGCAGTAAATCTCGTTATTGAACACAGAAGATTGTGTATAGTCTACACAGAAAAAATTATAAGAAAACGTAATTGGGTAAAATGTATATATGATACGCAAAATAAAGCTTTGGATATCGTGAATGGATAAATAAATAAAATGAATTGAATATTATATTATGTTTTTATTGAGAAAAACAGTTGTTTTTGTTCTATAATTACTTTTACTAAATTTTTGTTGAAACAAAAAAAATTCTATTTAAGTATATCCGCCAAGAGGCTTCATTCCACATTTTTTTTTAATTTTGAAAATCGGAACAGATTTTTTTCTCTTTATAATATTAGTATAAAAGTATAGATGTAGATATTAAATATTAAAACTGTGGCTAGCTCTAGTAGAACAAGCTGTTCTAAAAGAAGTTTGCTTAAAAATAATATTTGCCAGTTTTATAAATTTTTGTCATAGTAAACCAGTTTTTAATTCGAAAATTTTCTTAGTAAGTAAAAATTTTAAAACTTTGTAAAAAACGTATATTAAAGTATTCTGGTACTGCCCTCGTTAGCTTCTGAGCAAAAAGTCTGCAAAAATCATTATGATAAGCGAAAGTTGAAAAAAAACACAAATTTTCAAGCTTTATACTGTTCAGTTAAAGCAGCTGCAATTACGTCAAGTCATGCATATGTATGATCAGCTTTGTCACCAGTTGCAATCTCTGGCACACATTAACTTCCACATTTATGTTATTCTCATTGGATTCATCATCAGCATGATCTTAAAACAAACATTTAAAGCACCCATAAAATCAGCATTCTCTTCATTATTTAAGTACAACAATACGCGCAGTCAAATATTTATTCATTCATATGTGAAGTCTGCTATTCATTTTCCCTCTTTTTAAAAAAGTGTAAACTCTGTTTTCCTCCCCAGATGTTGTGGTGCTGTTGCCGTTTGTTGCAAGTGCGTCTTTTTTCTTATCGTAGCTGTTGTATATTACGGTTTTAAATTTCCTTTCACTTCCATTTTTTATGTATGTAGGTTTATTTGTTGCTCACTACAGTATTTATTTTGCTTGTACTACAACTACTTCTAAAGACGGGAATTACGAAAAAATGATATTGTGAAGAAAAAATGTAAGTTCCATTAAGAAAAAATGCCTTGTTGTGGGTAAACCAACATAAAATTGAGAGTGAATACGTGCAAGAGCCATGTGAACGCAACAACACTACTTATTTTTGTTTTATATTATATACACTACTTATTTTTGTTTTATATTAAATAATCACACTACACATTTTGTATTACCAATATAGAGTACCTACAAAATAGCCCGCAACATAAAATTATGTAAAAAGCACATGGTCGTATTGCACCGTCAACCAGAATTTCGGCCGTATAATATCAGCAACCACTAATAATTACTGAACACAATTGCTTTTTAGAAGACGAAACGAATCTAGTTTATTTGTTTTTAATATCTGGAAGCAATAATAAATATTCTTATACCCGAAGAATAACGATATTATGATGCATATGCTCGTAAGAGCAAATATCTTTCTATTGACGCCCACTGTTTGCTTCTACTTAACGTTCTCTTTCCAGTGCTTTTCCCATAAATCTCAGCGCCTTCATTGCCAGATAGTTCTTCCTATGAAAAAATCGTTAGGCGTTAAATCGGGAATGCGAAGTGGTCAGCTAAAATCGGAAAACATGATACGAGTATTATTCGAACGTCAAAAATTTCTCGCAGGAAAACCATAATTAGACGAGCTATGTTAACATCTTGTTCTGTTCTCCACCTCGAAATCAGTATTTTTCTAATTATTTTCGTCCAAGAAACAGTGTTACATATCCGCTACATGAAACCTTTTTTAAAAACCTTGGTTCAAATTTTAGGCGGTAATTATAAAGCAAAACGCACCTTTTGGCAATCTCGTTAAATACATCCAAGGGGGATGTATATAAATGCATTTGTAAAAATAGTTGTCCCATCTACTAGATTTCTTTGTTTATAAAGGTGTATCAAGATGAACTCTTGACGGACTGTGCTGGTTTAAGACCTTATTACAAACCTGTGGTATTAATGCATAACTAAGTTACTCAGACTACAACAAATCATTTTAAAGTACTGACCACTAGACGAGATACTCGTATGCTACAGTTTAGATCCTGAATATGTAAATCTAAATTAACAAATTAAAGATGGTTATGATTTAGAAGATACTATTAAAAAATTCACCAATTTGATTTATGACGCAATATAGTAATTCTGCACCAAGAACAAATAAACGGTAATAACTTTCGGCTATCTGCTGATATAAGGCAGCTCATAGCAAATAGGGGAAGGTTAAGAATAACATACAAGAGCACTAGAAAGATGTGAAATGCAACTGAATATTTAAAACGCCCAATTAAAAGGAATACGCGTACTCCAATTAAAAATATAACCGGGGAATGGTATGCTTCAGACGTTTGCCAGGCTAATGCCTTTAACTCTTAGAATCGACATTTAAATAAAATAATTTAGACTATTTTCTTTAATCAATCCCCTTGTAAGGGCTAAACTTGAAATCTTTTTAGATGTTGCTTGTTAATGTGCTCGCCCTGTTGAAAAAGCAATTGATAAATTGTGTAATAACAAAACTACAAGTTATAGTGATATCGATTCGATGGTTTTAAACAATCTTTACAAAAAAAGGAATTGTTTTTCCCACAGCAATATATAATTCTATGAAGTTGTGTTTCAATGCCAGCAATCATTAGACATGATGAACATGCATGCAGTTTTCTTAAATTCAAAATAGTGGCACACATTTTGCATTTCGGGTTTCTTTATAGAATTCCAAATGCGGGGATGATATTACATTTTCTGTTTTCGATAACCTCTCTGACTCCATCCAAAGAGAAAGTTACCCAAACAGTGAAATCATTGTTGCTGGTGAGTTCAATGTTCACAACTCATCCCAACTTCGCCATTCGTGTCATACAATACCAGAGGGCTAATACGAGTATGTCGGGTTGTTCACCTTGTGCAATTAGTGAATGAACCAAGGCATATTGCGTGCGTTCAAGGGAACCATCTATGTTTAAATTCTCTTACAAAAATGCACAATGGGCTGAGCGCAACAAATTTAACGAGTAATTTAATTGTTTTCTCAATAATGGTACAAATGCTTCGGCAAAAATGATTGAAAGTATTATGTTGCCAAGGATGAAAATATTCGTCCCCTCCAAGCAAGCTTCGATTAAACCCAGAACAACGTTTTGGTTTAAACGCAGTCAGATCCCGAGAGTAAGCATTCAGCATATGGCGCTCAAACAAAAACCCATATACTGATGTGCTAAATAAAAGGCAAGGCCTTCTTACTTAGGCGTAAATAATTTCTTTACGAGCAGCGTCTTCGAGCCAAGGTTTTTACAGCAAATAATCCTAAAAATTACCGCCAAATTGTAATTTTCTCTGCGCTTTCCAAAGTAATGCAGTGTATGGCAAATTACCATCTAGTGAGGTATCTGAAAAGTTACTTTGTTACCGTCAATATGTATTTAGAGAGGGTCGCTCTTTTGGCACATCTATCGGAGAAATGGTGTCATTCAATCCATCATTTCGGTGAAAGTAAATTAGTGGATCTAGATATAGACATAGCATGGGGCACTACTGTCAAAACTTCTTGCTGTTGGTGTCGATGATGATTTTTCTCGATTTATATCGAGTTTTCCCAGTGAGCGCACTATACGAGTTGTTACAGAAGGGGTATCATCAAATGCGTTCAAGATTAATTCAGGGGTATCGGAAGGCTGGGTCCTTTCTTCTAACCCTCTTTCTTATTTTCTCTCAATTTCCTTCTTTATCAAACTTCCAACCCTGTCTACTCTTACACTTACACTCATTCGCTTATGAGCCCAGCTTATCTGAGATTGGCACCAAAATCTGTTATTCATCTCCAAATGGGGTCATTAAACCAGGGCTGCCTTCAAAGCTGGTAAGACCCAGCGCTGTTCAATAACACATAAACACACGCCTGTAATTGCTGCTTCATCTGTATTCATAGATGGTATAAATATTGAGAAATCGAATGCTCTTGATGTTCTTCGAATGAAAATATAGTGTGATATTCGTTGGACTGAACACATATTACCTTACTATTTATACCACCTATATCCGACCGAAAATGGAGTACAACTCTCAAGTTTGGGCCGGTGCCTCAAAGCCTATTTTGGAGTCAATCGACTGCGTGCAAGAGAGAGCGAGGAAGTTCATGCGTGATAGTAGGGAATCCTCTATTGACTCACTTCAGCATCGCCACGGTATTCTATATGCTGAATCCTATCGGCCAGTCAGGTTGTAGTCTGGTTTTAAATATCCAACACGCATTTCACAAAGTTGGCACACTGAATTTTTATAAAAATTAAAAAATTTCATCCCAGCCCTAAACTACTACTGAAAAATTATCTTCAAGAAAGATACTTTTTTGTAAGCATTGGTAAGAATTATTAAGAATTGTTGAAGTTTCGGGAATTGCACTAGGTAGTGTTCTGGGAACTATTGTATGCCATTTTTACAGCAGATACGCCAACTATTGATAATATAATGGCTATGTCTGCAGACAAAACTTTAATTATAGCTTTCGAACTACGTAAGTCAAATAAATAAGTTTTAAGATTGGCATCGAAAATGAAATATTAAAGTAAATATTGCAAAATCCGATCATGTAACCCCAACAAAATCTAAATGCTCGTCAGTGTAACTAAATGGCACAATTATTCCAAACAGTAACACTACAAAATATTTAAGCATTACTCTTGATCGCAGGCTTAAGTTTAGAGAATCAAATTTTGCTATACAAAACAATACTTAAATATATGGGCATGTGATGAACCATCGAAAAATTACAGAGACACCAATCAAAAACCCTCAGTCTGTTAACAATATTTGTCAATAAATTCATTGAAAGACACCTAAATGCTAATGTATTAGCATTAAACATATACGGCCGTATTCATAAAAAATATTGTATGTTTATTAAACAGTTATTTGACAAATTTCCCATAGACACTTGTCAAATAACAGTTTAATAAACATAAAATATTTTTTATGAATAAGGCCAATACACTATAATATTAATAATATTACAATAAATATTAATAATAATTCTAATATTGCACATAAATATTAATAATCTTACACCCATTAATTCCTTGTTTTATTTGGTTTTACAGTAATCTATAAACTATTAAAGCTAGAATAATATTTTCCATAACATAAATACTTTCAATACAAAAAAAAAAACTGGTTGTAAAAGATGGTCCAACCAAAACCCACGATGTTAATTATAAATAAAACGAAAATTTTTCAGCGAATTATTTTAAAATTGTTGTTATGATAAAATTTCGATGTCAATTGCGTGTGAGAGAGAATATTTGCTACTCGTAAATGCGGGTTACAGCTTCATTGGCATACCTCTATCCGAGTCTCTTTATTTCCAATGACTGTAAGACATAACTGAGATGAGCGAAATTATGTCCTCCCATAGCTCTTGAATTGTACGTGGCTCATTGACGTACATATATTTTTGGCTGTAAACATCCGCAAAGAAGGTAATCCAACGGTGTCAACTAACATTGCCACGTCAAGACGCGACATAGTACGGCCATTTAATTTCTCGCGAAAAAGAGCAATTGTTTCGTTGCCTGTATGGCAAGTGACACACGTATCGACGAAGTCCAAAACCTAACCCGTTATCATCTTGCGATAGCAATCAACATTCACGGCTTTACAAAGAAATACGCCACTCTTAATGGATGCATCTGATCTTCAACAATCACTCTTAATTTCTCCGAAAGGCCGTGTGCTTTTCGAAACAGTTTCCAAACTGGGCTTAGATGTGATTTCAAGCGGACATCCCACTTATTGGCCCTCAGACCGACGAAAGACCCCAGATGTTATAGATTTTGGAGTTGCGAAAAATTTTCCTTTAGAAGGGATGCAAGTAGAGTCTTCATTAGATTTGTCATCGGACCACTCACCCACTATAATATCCGTTTCGTTCCCCCAGGAGGTTGGCTCCCCGTTTAGTGACTTGACGTTCGCCATAACTAGAGTTAATTGGCTAAAATATAAGAAATATTTGAGTACTCATTGTACAGAAAATATTGCCTTGAGAACCCCTGAGGATGTTGATATATCAATTAAAGATTTTTCTGAAGACCTTAAACTGGCCGTACAACATGCTACCACTAGCCATACAAGATCCAGAAATGTGAGCAATAGAACGTATTCGTCTGAAATAGAGCAACTTCTGTCAGAAAAAAGAAGAGTTAGAAGAGAGTGGCAACTTCGAAGGTCTCCCCAGCTTAAAAGCAGGCTACGGGAGTGCATAAATCAATTAAGAAATCTGCTTGAAATGCAAAGAATGGCTTCCCTCAAAAATTATCTAGAAGGTCTTGATGGTAGCCCGCAAACCGACTATTCTTTATGGAAAGCGACAAAAGGTCTGAAAAGACCCGTAATAGGTAAGCCACCTTTGCGAACTTCATCTGGCGACTGGGCAAGAAGTGATTCTGAAAAAGGGATGGTGTATGTTAATCATTTGAAAAACGTTTTTACTGCAAATGATACAGTGGATGATGTTGCTGAATTTCCGCCATATGCTGTTAGACCGCCTGTGCCTTTGAGATTTAGTTTTCAAGATGTCGAAAACGTTATCGCAAATACAAACCCAAGAAAAGCTCCAGGTTTTGACAAAATTACTGGCAAAATGCTTGTACAGTTACCTCGTGTTGCTAGAAGAATTCTTCTTTTCATTTTTAACGCTATTTTGCGCCTAGAATACTATCCTGCAGAGTGGAAGGTGTCTATGGTTACTATGATACCCAAGCCAGGGAAGGATCCCACTAAAGTAGAGTCATATAGACCAATAAGTCTACTGCCAACAATTTCAAAACTTTTCGAAAAATTGTTAATGGCGAAGTTGACTCCAATATTGAATGATGTAGGATGCATCCCTGATCATCAATTTGGTTTTCGGGCTAAACACAGCACCATTGAACAAACGCATAGACTAGTTAATGTTATAAGAAAGATGCGGCCGGAAGTTTGTTATCAGAGAAGGCGACTTTATAAGCCCAACTCAGCCAATCGAGGCAGGAGTTCCCCAAGGTAGCATTTTGGGACCCACTTTATATTTAATTTACACTTCTGACATGCCAACCAGATCTAGTATTCACACCTCAACTTTTGCAGATGACACAGCATTCTGCAGCGTACATGAAAACCATCAAGTAGCTTCGCGAAATTTGCAGGAGTATATTTCAATATTAGAGATGTGGTTAAAACTTTGGAAAATTAAAGTTAATGAACAAAAGTGTACTCATGTTACATTCACACTGCGTAGACAAACATGTTCAGCTATCCAAATTAACAATTTACCTATTCCGCAGCAAAGTGAAGTCAAGTACCTTGGTATTCATCTCGACCGTAGGTTAACGTGGAAGCCTCACATTGACGCGAAAGTCACTCAGCTAAAATTAAAAGCAGCGCAATTAAATTGGCTTATGGGCAGAAATTCTACATTGAAATTAGATTGCAAACTTTTGTTATACAACGCAATACTAAAGCCTATATGGCGCTACGGAATTCAATTATGGGGCACCGCCTCAGCGTCAAATATTGAAAAAATTCAAAGGCGACAAAACAAAATTCTTCGAACAATTACTGCAGCTCCATGGTACGTAAAAAACTTCCGAATTCACAAGGATCTGTGTGTTCCACTGGTAAAAGATGAGTTTTCAGAGCATGCGACAAGGTATGTCAGCAAATTGGAACTTCACCCAAACCCTCTCGCACGAAACATACTTAATTTTAGCGGTCACACTCGGTTGAGAAGAAGGGATACCGTTGCCACCATCAGAGCGTTAAGTAGGTGATTCTACCGATATAATTGGCGCAAAATAAAACTTTTTGTCTAGCATTGGCTGGACTTAGTTAATTTATTGTATTTAGTATTAAGATTTGAATACTTATTGTTAGTTCACATTGTGAAGATTCAATAAATAAATAAAAGCTAAAAAAAAAAAAAAAAAAAAAAAACAATCACTCTTAGATCCTAATTTCTGCTAAAATGAGGTGAAAGTGTGCCTCGTCACTGAGGATGATTTTATTTGTAAATTCACCATTCACATTTTTATTTGAATGCCCATTTTCATAAAAGGCTTGTGCAATCTTAACGCGCTGCTAAAATGTGTGCCTATCCATGGTGGATTTTGTCAAACACTGAAACAAAGTTGGGCAAAAAACTTGACTGTATGTGTATGGCACAGTTAACATATTGCAGTATGTGTGTACCACCCTTTATAAGTTAGCATACAGTGTAGCAAAAAAGGCAAAATCTCACCCTAAACTCAATATATTGCCCTTTTTCAAGCTGTATATATAGAAAGAAATACTTTTTTTATTTACTTATACTTTTTAGAACATAAAAACGGGCAAGGGGCAGAATTAATGTAAAATATTTGTTAGAAAAAGAAGCCCCGTTACATGTGCATGTGTTTTTATATGCATGTGCCTTTGATGGAAGTCGATAAAACTTTTACAAGTTACAATTCTTATTAAAATTTAATTATATATTGTTTTTTAAAAGAACGTGCAGCAGGTTTTAACAAGATTATTCGATATCCACAAAGTTTTGTGTGAAATATCAATTTAGCTATTTTTTTTCTAAATAAATTCAATTAAAACCTCATCATCTCAAAGCGAACTCTCAAAAATTTGCTTGCCACTTCTAGATAAATCATTATGTAACGAAAAGTTTTGAAAAACTTTGAAAGATGACTGGCGTTAAAGTGCCAAAACAAGAAGCGAAAGGTTTGTTGAAAAAAAAGAAACCAGCAAAAAACTAACATACTTACGTGTTTATAGGATATACATATGTAGCTATTATGTGCGATTGTTGATCTGTACAAAAATTTACTATAGTTTAATTATTCATAGTTTGTGGTACACCATTTAAATTTTTTTTCTCTTTTTAATTTGATTTTCAATTGCACGAATTTTTAACATAAAATTTTATATGTTTGCTCCAGTTTTTTGTTATGTTTTACGTTACGTTACGGGCTGGTATTGAGATTTGAGCCTAAATAAATATTGTGTATTAAGCTATAAAGTTTCTTTTTTTTATTTCTGCTATCAAATTGTTATTACAAATTTTTTGTGGTTTCTGTGAGCAGTTTCCCAGGTACAAATTTGTTGGTATACAGAGTCTACAAATATCTATCTGTATTGACGTGTTCTGGCAATTACATTTTTATTAATTGGTTTTAATGTAGTTTTAGACTTATTTAAAGTACAATAGTAAGTTTTCAAAATTGAAGTTGATATTATTATTTCTTTATAACATTCATACATATATATTTTTTAAATTGAAAATGTAGACTATTTACTGAGACCAATAAAACTTTATTATTAAAAGTACTTAACTGTAGTGTAAAATAATTGTGAAGTTACTGTGGGACATATTTTTACATAGCAAGCGTTCATCATCCAGAGCTCTTCCATTTGTGGTCGATTGCTCGGGAAATCGTACTACGCATTACAAAGACAATTCGTTTTTCAGCCGTACGGTTTAAAGACGTGTTATAACGTTGGAAAGTTCAAGTCAAATGTTCACAGACACTACTCCCTCTTTCCTCCTCCTCTCAGCCTATTTTCATAGTTCTAGTACAATGCACTGCATATGAGGGGTCAACCCCTCAATGCTGATCCAAGATAAAAAAAACCATCTTTGGAATATATGCTTTGAATAGTATAACGCGAAAATTATTTATTAAAGTTTTTTAGAGTTAGAATTATACTATATTTCATTCGATCGTTATAAGAATACGTACTACTTTAACCCATTTATAGTACTAAAAAATTCAAGAAAAATTAGCATACTAAGGGTATGGATATGCAACTGCTGTGACGTTGCTTCTATCGGAACTACTCTCAGTAATTTTGTAAGGACAGATCCTTTGTCTCAGAATTCTAAAGTAGAAGGCAATGATTTGAATGTCAAATATATTAGTCGTATCACTTTTGTTCAGTGTTGTTGTTGAAAGGATTGAATACTTTATAAATATGTAAAACAGTAATAGCTGCTATTTTACAATTAAGTTCACACAAAAAACTATTCTTAAATATATTCTAATCTTAAATATAATAAGCTTATTAAAGTGCTCATGCGTTGAATGTTTTTTATTTCTCGCTCCTTTAACTTACTCGCGAGAAGAGTAACCCATAAAAGGCAAAAAGGAAGAAATCAACTTAATAGAATAACGTAAAATGCACCTGGTGCGTCACCCTATTTTATTCAAAAATATACTTTCCTTCTTTTAATAAACATGTACACCATGATACAAAAAACAAGGTAGCCGCTTCGCTACAACAATAAAAAAAACAACAGGTATTTTGTTTGTGTAAAAAGGCGAATTCACACTTCAGCTGTCAAAAGTAGTTGATAAAGAACATGTACAAAAATTTAAATGGCGCCGAAAAAAGTAAACAAAACTTGACAGAGAAAGTGCCGCCATATTAATCGAATTCGCCTGAATTCGCCGATGCATCCACCTAATAATGAATTCGCCTTGCATGTACACTTGGCTACTTGGAAATACGTTATCGTAATCCCAGTTCCGTGAGGGGCATTTGAACAATATTCACGATAAATGTCGTTGACAATGAACACGAACAGCTTCGTATTTTTTTCTATCATTGCAAAGAGAGTTTGAGCATAAATAAAAAGCTTAGCTCTTTTCTGCCATTTATCATTGTTTTACATACGTACATATAAGCAGTAGTTCTCTAAATAAGCAATTTTATAAAAATTCTTGTCATAAATAATATCACAGTGATCATAATTAATAAAATAAACTAAAGAGTAGGATATCCGAAAAATATGTATATGTATCTAGATATGCGTAAAGCTACATACACACGGTTGTCAGATCTTACAATATTGCCAGTAAAATTGTCTGAAAATGTATTACAATTGTATGAACTGCCAATCTTTAACTACCATTGTCAATCAATTGTAAGGCGACAATGTTGTCAGGCATCTGACAATCGTGAGAACACTCTTCGTCGGTATTGCCAGATAATTGGCTGGTATTGTAAGCTCAGTTTTAATTGTCAGATATATAAAATTAATGCACCTGACAATGGCATCCATTGTCAGAAAAAAGTTTGATGGGCAACAATGCCAAACAGATGGTTGTTGATATACATAAGTGGCAATGCCTTACAACATGTCTGGCAATTTTTTTCATCTAACAATCTGACAACCGTGTGAACTGACAATTTTTGTTGTCAGTTCACAATTTGACAATTTCATTGTCAGACCATAGTCTTACAATGAAATTGTAAGATTTTCTTACGATCGTCTGAACACATAATTTACTTCTACGGGACAATTTTTCATTGTCACTACATTGTCAGCATGTTGCCTGATCTTACAATATTGTAACATCTGACAACCGTGTGTACATAGCTTAAGTCGCTTGACGACAAACGAGCGATTTTTAATTTCTACTACACAAAAAATATTAGCAAAATTTTGTTCATTTGGGAGGTTTTTCAATCTGATGCAACCACGATTTTCTTTAAGCAAACACATTAACTCTTTTGCTTTTCAAATGTCATTATTTTTAATCTATTTAAGCCGTTTTCACGTTTCAATTACAGAGATATACAGTTTATAAAAATTTTTATACGAAGTGTGCTATAAACATGAATTTTGGCATTTTGATTTTTTTTTTATTACTTATAATAAAAACTGAAAAAACGAATATTATTAAAGTTTTGTTCTCATCTAGTCTAGTAATAAAGTACATATGTATATTATTGCAGTCAACGGGGTTCCACACAACAACTAAAGTATTTACATGCCGTAAATAAAAATTGGAAAGACTTGAAAACAAACTGGTAATATGGCCTAAGTAAATGACTTGAACATAACTACCAGTCACTGTAATGACTGAAGTTAGTAAACTATTTGAGGGCTAATTTTCATAGTAACTGTAACTCTGCTCAAATTTGCAATGTACTGATTGAAAAAAAATTTTTAAGGAATAAAAAATAAATTAGTCCATATTAAAAGATTTCTGATGTAATGATGCGGCTGACTATGTTGGGTTAGTTTGAACAGGCGAGCCAGTTCACTTGGATCTAATTTGGTCCAGTACTTGGGGATGATATGCACATTCTCCAATCTACATATCATTCACCAATAGAAATCTGAACCAACCTGAGGATGGGATGAAATAGTTTGATCATACAGTATGGAAACAACGTCTTTGTATAAGAAAGAGCCAGACAATGATAGTGGAAGTGTTCAATACAAACAACTCGACCCACACATTTTTACGTTACATTAAGCGGGTGATTTAATCTCCTCGCATGTCTGCCCATTTGACAGTGGCCCGTCTAAACAAGGATTGCCGTTTTTAGTTATTTCCAATCAAAATTGTTAATATTTTTCTCCAATGTAGAGTTAAGAATATAAAAACAACACAAGATCTTAAGCTGCAAAAATTTAAATAATTTAATATATTTTTAATTTTGGTCACTTTTTTCATAAATAAAAGTAAGAAACCTTTTTATATTTAACCTGTTAAACTTTTAAATTACATTTTTTAAATTGTTTACCACTATTGCTTGATTGCTCATCTTACGTTTGCTTAATTGCTCATCTTACGTTTGTTGCGCAATACTAGCAAAACCTCTCCTTACTACGAAATATATTTGCTAGGTGTTTCTACCAGAAATGTGGACTGCTTTGCAGTTATGTTTTATATCAACATATTTTGACGTAAACTGTTGTATATCTTGCTAATTGGGCGGCTTATGGGAATCCAGCGCGTCCGCCGTAATCCTGGCTGTATGCGATGTCTTGTAGCACATGTGGTATGTTAATCAACCTCAAAGTTGTGACCTTAACAAATTTTCAGTCATATCATGAAATCGCAGTTACCGTTACGCCATTTTTAATTTCCAAAGAAGTAGAAAGAAAAACTTATAGTAAAAATATATATATATTTTTTTTTAGTTAACAAACACAAAAACTGCGAAGCTTTTTTGCTTGTCTGCAGTAACACCCAGGGTCTGTGGCAGGAATCGAACCCGCGACCTCGAGACTGTCAGGTCGAGTACTCTACCAAATCAGCCAAAAAAATCAACAAAATTTTTGTCTGCAAAAATAATTTGTATGCATATACATAAATATTAAAAAAAATAACCTCGAATATCGTGTTTTATTGTTGTTTAAAAAAATTGCTGTTTTTGATCAATAATTATTATTACTAAAGTTTTGTTTGAATCCACGAATTCCTTTACAGGTCCGCATTCAAACAATTTATTAATTGATTCAACAAATTTCGTTATTGAACAAGAAAAAAATTTTTTTCTGTGTAAGTGTCACTTTTAATAGATGCAAATGTGACTGATAAATAATTTGAGGGGTTTCCATTGCCCTGAACCGACTGTTAATTCACGTATCCATTAAAAAAAAATGTGCCTCGTCACGCATTATGACTTATTCATGAAAATCGATGATCGATTAAGATAAAATAATTTAAAAATTAAAACACGTTGGTTTATCAAATATTTTTGCATAATAAATTTGCCACGTATCTACTTTACGACTGCCAAAGATGAAATGCCAAAACTAATGTTTACCAAAATGGAGGCAAAACAAAGTAGTATACCTTCCCATCGGACACCCGGTAATTCTCTTATATTCATTAAAAATATTTTGTATTTATTAAGCCCTAATTTGACAAATTTTGTATAAAAATTGTAACGCTTTTAATATAATATACATATGTATAATAAATCCATTTGTATTGTCCATTTAAAATTCGAAAAATTATTATAATGGTATATGTATGTGTAAGTGACACATTTAATATATAATTTTAACAATAACTTTTAATCTGAAATAGTGTGTCTTCCATTCCTTTTTTAATAAAATTTTCGACGACATTATCCTTTAATACATAAATAATAAAAAACTGCTATAGGCTAGTAAACGCGTTTTAATATACATACATATGTATACAAAATAATTACATAGTTAGTTTTGCTTTCTTGTTTTTTCTTATTATTTATATAAATATAAATTCCAAATTTGTTTTATGTGGTAATGCAAATCAAAAGAAATTTAAATGTTTTCCCAAGTAAAGCAAACTACTTGAATAATTTAAGGGGTTTCCATTAGCCATTTTATTCTATTTATTTACATATCCATTCAAATGAGATTGTGTCTCAACACTAATCATGATTTTTTCATGAAAATCATTGATTGATTTTGATAAAATGTTTATCGAATTTTTTTCATAATAAATTTGCCACGTGTCTCCTTCACGACTGAGAAATATGAACTGTTTCGAATAAGGATGAATGAGTTAGAATAATGAAGAATAATGTTTACCAAACAGGCAGCAAAACAAAGTAGTATACTTTACCGGTGGGCGCCCTGTACATATAAAATTTGGTTATAATTTAGCATATTTTGTAACTTATTCAATCATTTTGGTTGTAATAATTTTGTCAGAACAGACACCATAATACATTGCCTTAGGCTGGGTAGAGCCCTCTATTATCATGAGACATGTTAGCCTTCACATTCAACCTCAGTAGACCATGTTACTGGGGAGAAGCATATAGACGTATAGACACGGGACATGTCTGTACGTCTCAATCCTCTTCCTTGTAGCCAAACTATGACCTCTGTCAATTCGTTCCGGGCACTGCACTGTTTACAGTTTCTCCTGTAAATCACAATCTTCTGTTTTAAACTCGTTTCCAAAACAGAATATTTTGAAGTATGTATGAAAGTTTATATCTGCTCATAATTATTTATTTTACTATTATTTGCGAAAACATCTGTAAACAATTACACGTCACACAAAGTAAAGTCTTATATAATACTTAATAGATAACATCATTTTTAAAAGATCCCATAAATCTTCAACAACTACTTCTGTTTAAATTGTTTCTAGACATTTCAGTTTCACATCTGGCACATTTAAGCTACGATTACCTAGGTTATAGCGACTGCCATGCAACTACTGTGCACACAAGAAGATGCTCAACTTTTTCAATCTTGCAAATAAATAAAAAAATATCTTCTGCTAAGACTACTGCAAAAGTGAATGTTAAACTACGTAACAAATCCAATCACCTTTACTTTTTAATACTCAAATCAATCTGTCATTTATAAGATGTTTAAATTTTTTTACTTAATTTTAATGATTTTACGAGTATTTACGGTTAAAGAAGCATCTTATGTTTTTTCTACTTTTTCATACATTATAACGTACATTAAAACTTCTTTTGGATGTAATGTAATATTATAAAAACCAACATGAATATATTTTTTAATTTATTTTGCCAGTTAATAAAGTTACTGCTTTATTATTACTTTTTAACCCGTTTAACTTAATAACTTAAATCCTGTGGAGTTAATGAGGTAATAGAAATTTTTATTTTTGATTTGTATGCGCGAATCATCTGCAGCACGTTTACTCAATTATTAAAACTCATCTATATTGTTTGGAGTTGAAAGTTATTGAAAAATAGCTCAATTTAATTAAATTTTTATTTAACTACTCAACATTCATACATACTGTAAAATTCAATATTTTTTGTGAAAGTTGAACAACATAAACTATATAAAAACAACAAATGAAATTTATGCAACTGTCTTATATTCGCTTGATATCTGACCCTCTTATGTATTTCGAACTTGTTTAGTTTGGAGCAGTGGCCTGGAAAAAATGCGACTACTTTATACATGCGCGTAAAAAATTGCCCGCAACGGACTACGGTTACCCAAAACTAACTCAATTGTATGTCAAAAACATGAAATTTTTTACATTACGATATCCTAGGGCTGGACCATATACACAGTTTTGCATTACATAAGAGTAGTCTCCAAACTACTCCATGGAGGACTCCAGAAGGTTAGTGAAGAAATAAATTGCTATTTACGTAGCTTTTACTCAAATTTCCATTTCCATATAAAAGATCTACAAATTTTTTCGACTTTCTGTTCAGATATAATAAGTGCTTCCAAATTTGTTTTTTTAGCTATTATTTATTGAACCTTCAAAATTAAGTAACTATAAGTATTTAAATCTTAGTACTAAACATAAAAAATAAAAAAACATGTGCTTTTTACTGAAGTGCGGCCAATGATACACGAAAAGGGTTATTATGCGTAAAACTCAGGTCGGTAGGAACTCGCGAATTTTTTACGTACCATGGAGCTGCAGTAATCGTTCGGAGAATTTGATTTTGTCAGCTTCGAATTTTTTCAATGTTTGCCGTTGACTTTAGGAATGCGTTGCATAACAAAAGCTTGCAATCGATCTTCAAGATATAATTTCTGCCCATAAACCAATTTAGTTGCGATGATTTTAGTTTCAAATGATTGCCGCTTTAGTGCGAAAGTTGGAATTGCGATATTGCCTCTGGGAAGTGGGTGGGATTTTGGGGCTTCGTGACGCCAATTTTGGGATTCCTAAAAAATTTGGAACCACATGGCTTACTGCTTTAGAAACTGCTTTTTCATACTTCTTTCGCGTTTTTGCGTTTTTAACTGTCATTCACTTTGGTGCGAAAATTAAAGTTGCCGTATTGATGGTGAAAGGGGACCAGGTATTCATATTTTTCGGCGTTTTGGCTGAGGAACGTATATCTGAACTATTAACTATTAGTGTGAAAATTTTAGTTGGCATATTGTTTCCGGGGAGTGGCGGATTTTGGCGATTCCAGGAATTGAAAGAAAATTGGATCGCGTTAAACGGATTATATTATTATATTATATACGTTCGATATCGAAGCGTGTTTCTTAGTTTTTAAACTATATTTATTATTATTGATTATTTTATTTTGCTTATAAAAATTTGGTTTAACTTAAATTTTTTTTCACTATGAAATGATTCAAGTCTACATTACATAGGATAATCTTGTAATGACTAATAACTAAATTGGATCACGCAGGGAGTGGCTAGATACATACATTCATAATAATCAGCTTGTATCAGGTGGTTAATTTGAACCATGGATCGAGCAACGCGTTATGCAGATTTATTATGAAAATGGACGTTCAAATCACAATGCATATCGTGCATCTCGTGATTTTTTCGGTCACTTTAATAGTCCAAATGAGCGTACAATCGGAAACATCGTGCAAATCTGTGCGGGTCTGTAACAGATGTGAAAACAATAGTGAATGTATGAGCATTGCTGCTGTTCGTCGTCCTCCCCGTAAATTGCACCTCTCACGCTCGTCATTGATGAATATTATGCATAAAGACTAGCATTTACACGCTTAAAAGGTGCAATTGCACAAGAATTAAAGCCTCTTGACCATTCTAAACGTATTTAATGGTCACAATGGTGGCAAGAAATACCAACAGATGATAAATTTTTGAAGAAAATCATCTCAGTGGATTCGCCAGAATTGCCGCTTTTGGGCGTGATTATTGAAAAACCAATCCATTCACAAAGAGTGACTGGTTGGTGCGGTTTATGGACTGGCAGCATCATTGGGCCAAATTTTTTCCAAAATGAGGCCGGTCAGGCAGTTACTGTGAATGGTGTTCCCTATTGTGAGACGATCACGAACTTTTTATGACCCAAATTGGAAGGTATGGATATGGACGATACGTGAGTTCAACAGGACGGTGCCATTTGCCACACAGCTAACGACACAATGGTTCTTTTACGCAACAGATTTAATTGCCGTGTTATCTCACGTGGTGACGATGTCAATTGGTCACCAATATCATGTGAATTGCACCGTTGAAGTTCATTCTTTGGAGCTATTTGAAAGAAGGAGTGTACGTCAGTAAACCAGTAACAATTCAAAACCCAAAGGATGAGATAGTTCGGTACATCGTTCGTTTGGAGTTATTTTAAAGAAAATGTACAGCACCTGCCTTGCGGCCTAATCCGATGGTGGACCAATTCCACGGAGTAAATTATTCACGATTTACCAGCGCCCCCGTGTGACTTACCAGGCTCACACAGGTAGCAATTCTTGCCATATGATTGCGGTCATATGAGCAAATTCTTGTTGAGGAGTTCGGGCCTTCTAATCCATCCTGTATGCAATTTCCCAGCAATTAATGGAGGACAAGGCTTAATGAGTTGGTAGGCCGAAGCCCACTAAGAGCATCAGCCCTTAAACCAACTCACCCATCAACCATCACCACTGGTTTCTTACAATACAGGTATCTATTGTATAGGCAACAGATCCTCGGGAGATTGTTAGCCCTCGAAAAAAGCCACACACCAAACAATTATCAAGGATACTAACACTCCCTTCCTGCGTTTTAGGTTTCAACCACAGCCAGAACGTCTCAGCCAAGGTAGGCACCTCAACCATGATCAGCCCGGGCCGAACCGCAAGCAGAACTTTCCGGGGGCCATGCTTATCCCCGTTCTGCCAATTTATACCCTTGATAAGGGCTTCGGAAGCCAACACAACAAATGTCATGTGGCTTCCTAGAATTTTGTTTGTCGCACCAAATGAGGGGCCCCTTCCCCTCTTTTCCACGAAAAACAGAGCGCCCAAGTTAGGAATACGCCAAGTCAAAACCTGTTCCCCGGGGGGTTAAGAAAAGGCATGTCGTTTTCTGTGCATAAACGGCATAAAGCCTCAATTATGCCTCAGCATCATCGAAAATTTGAACCATTGGACGGAGGTGTGCGGCCGATGTTGCGCCGTCCATTTAGCCAATATAATATTCCATACATAATTGACCCATACCAATGTTATTATAATGAATATAAATAGCAATTATTCCTAAATAATTTGTGTTTTATCCAATATCAACATAGGCCCTTAAAATTTAACTACCTTTGACACTCGATGTTGTATAAGTTGAAAAATGGAAAAATTTAATTCTGCTTGGTACATGATCAACGCAAACTTCCAAGTCGACTAGCAACCAATGATTTTATTGTTGTAGTTGCGTTATTATTGTTTGGCAGGCATTTGGGTACATACTTGTACATTTGAGTAACACAAAAAAAAAACATAAAATGTGTATAAATATAACACACAAAAAACGTCAAATGTGTACAAATATATTTTTACTGTTACTGGGTGACCGATTTCTGTAAACTATGTAAATCAACCTTTTTTAATTGTACAATATTTTAGAAAAAATTTTTTTCAATTTAGCATTTTTAACCTGCCTTCTTTTGTGAACTATATTGTAAAAATAAGTAGAACAAAATTTGAAGTATATACGCCGGGAATAATTAACATTGTTTCTTAAGAATCAGGGGTAAAACATCTTGCTTAAAAGGTTTCCAGTATTTATTTATTGAAAAGGCAGTTTTACGAAATTTTGTACTTTTACCTTAGTAAAACAACTTCATTTACAAAATTAAAATAATTTGCATTTAAGTAGATCGTTCTTAAACAATCCCTGTGTACGGCAATAAAAGTTTGTAATAAGCTATAATTGCTGACAAATTTGAATAGTTTTGCAAACATTTTGGTTTTTTCTTTTTTCATAATTTTTAAGTATTCTGTTTTATTAAAATCATTAATGTTTATATTATGTATTTGTAGCAATGAATTCGTTTACGCTTTTATACATGCAGCGGTATAAAAACACAAGAAAAAAGGAATCATAAAAACGTGACATGGTAGTAATTGTTATTTTATAACAACACAATTATTTGTTTTTCAATATCGTAAGTAAAAACTAAAATAACTTTAACCACTGCGAAATATTTTGCAAAATACTAAATATAATAGGTTCTTAAATTTTGAAATTAAAATGAAACCAAACAGAAAAACTTAAATTTGCCACAAAATTATATGTTAAACAAAAAGCTGCTCCAAAATTATTATTAAAAACACAAGGTTAAACTAACTTACTCGTACAAGAAAACAACGCAAAGCTCTTGAAAACAAATTGGTGGCAATCAAGAAGTTTAGATGAAAAAACCGATAAAAATTGCAATTTAATATGGATTTTCCTTTTTTTAATAGAAACTTTGAAAAAGATAATGAAAGACAAAATATGAAAACCAAAACTTTGAGATGCAAATAAATTTCATCTTTCCACCTTGCAAATATTGTTTTGTGTTTAACAGCTGAAAAAACTAAACATTTTACATAAGAGTTTTTTTCAGAAATGGAGACAAAATTTTGATAGAATTAAATCGTTTGACAATTCAGCAAAAATATGTCCATATCTATACATAGTCCAAAAATTTTTGTGAAATATAATTTTGCAAATTCCTATATTTGTTTAACTCATTCATCCCTCTACTACTTCTGATTTCTTATGTATATCACTGGTATGCGTTGCAAGACAACAGCTCATTGGGGACTATAATTAATTCCTAGGAAATCGTCTTGCACCATAAATATCAGGAAATACTAATAAATACTCCCTGCGAATTTAAGTATAAGCCACAACCAGAATGATTCAGCTAAGATGCAAGCACTTCAACCATGATCAGCGCCAGGATGGCCACTTTAGTAAACCTACCTGGGAGCATCCTGATACCCGTTCTGCCTTTAGAGAGTTTTTTTTGGAAGTCTTGTTGAAATTTTATTTATTATATACACTAAAAAGCTGAGAGGACAAGTTAGGAATACGTAAAGACGTAATCTGTTCCCGACCTCAGGTTATTAATAACTAGAATATCAATATTTCAAGAGTTATTGGCGAAATATGGCCGTGAGTAAATCATATCTCGTTCCTCATATTATAAGTACTATGTGGAAGTACTTTATCATGCCAAAAGAGGTTTAATAACGAAGTTCGTACAATCCAAAAGCACTTAGGACGTCGTTTAAATGTACGTATGGTGTTACTGTGATGTAAAGACTGAACTGTACACCACTAAGCTCGGTATTGTAATTGGTATTCCACGCGCGATGCTGTTATAAAGCATAGAAATAAAAATGCTCGGAAAATTCATGAAAAGATGTTGCAACATTTTATCAAAACTATGAAATAAAAATTATTGGTTTTATTTCGCACGGAATTCGCAAGAAACAGCTGGCTTTACTTTTGGCAAACAGTCGTAAAGCAGCTCTGGGCTGGGGAACAGCTCTCGCGTCATCGTAATTATTTCTTAAGTGCGATCATGCTTGTAGTTGTTGTTTGGCCTTCGAGAATTTTGCGTCTCACTCCAATTGGTTAACTGTCTACCTCAAGTCACTATATTAGTTCACAGCTTATTTGAGGTATTTCGTTGTTAACCACGCGGCAACTTCCTATGCGAAAGCATAGGTCGGTACAGTTAGTCACAGCGCCGCAAAAAAATACTATTAATACCATCGTGGGTATAAAGTCTACGTTACTCAGCCCAAGCTGTACATCCTTTGCGATTTTATTTGCAACTGTATAGTTACTACTTTTGACGAAGAAAATAATTTGCTTAAAAATGGATAAATTGCAAGTAATATATGTAAATATATGTATGCATGTATTGTATTTCAAAAATGCAATTGACTATATATATATATATATATATATATATATATATATATATATATATATATATATATATATATATATATATATATATATATATATATATATATATATATATATATATATATATATATATATATATATATATATATATATATATATATATATATATATATATATATATATATATATATATATATATATATATATATATACCGTAGTATTCGGTTAGATATTTTTCACTTACGGGTACTTTCAATTGCATTTCTTTTTTAAAATAGAAGGATACTTGTAAACTGCCGTGCTCAAAATTTAGTCGTGGACTACAATACTATAATGGCCGGTTGCATATATGTACTATCGTGAAGTCTGCTTTGAGTTATGAGTTTAATGCTCAACATCACATATGGGTTTTGTTCACAAGCCTAAAACTTTTAAGGAAAAAAGTCAACAAAAAATTATTCGCGGCAGTTTTAGCGGCAAGTCAAATTTCTCGTCTGAAAAAAAGATGTTGCTATAGATTTTTCATTTAGTTGCGATTCAATAATGCTATCGTAATATTTTAGTTTTTTATGTTATGTTTAGAGAAAAAAAATATAAAAACATGTCGTTTATCTTTTGTCTATGTTTGGGTAATCTTCATTAAACAAACCTGGCTATGCTCCAATTTGCGCAACCAAAACTGTTTTGTTAAGTGAGCTGGTCTAATGATGTACATTATTAAAATTACAAATGTATATTTCCTTATATGTTACAAAGCTAAATTATATCTAATTTTGAAGTCTTTTGTTTCGCTTCAGTTTATTTTTTGTTTAAACGTATTTAATTACCCCGAAAAGTAAGCTGATTTCGTATTCCTTTACACATTAATCATTTTAAATTTGCACAAAAATTTCAATTTAAATCTTATACATTTCACAGTGCTACACAACTTTTTGGCGCTGCTTTATCATATTCCTAGCTTTTCCTCTTGCAACTAAATATGCAGATAAACTACAAACAAATACTTTACTTTTACTATCTATTTCACTAGTCTTTTAATCATAGCCTTGACACATATTCTCTCACATTAAATTGAAGCAAAGAAAAAAATGTGAATAAGAGGGGGAAACATGCAACTTATTGAGGCAGTTGTCAACAGGCAACAAGTGCTTTTTTCAAGACAGTAATGTAATGTAGTTTTATTGTGTTTTTACAAACAATTATTTAAGAGTTAAACGCTACAAAAACCAAAAGAAAATCAAAACTCAAAGAAAAAAAACTGCAGTTGTTAAAACACGATTTAAGATAAGGTGGAAATAAAACATTAAATTGTTTTACAACCGTCTTTAACACTGAAAACAGAATAAAAAATTTCCTTTGTATCTTTAGCTAGAGGCAAAAACCTGATGCCGAATGAAAAAATTAAAGCATTTCTTTCAAAAGTTTTTTGAGTGACATACGTATAATTATGTATATATTTCTTGTTTTGTTGTTTGCCACATATAACTGTATTCAATGGCATAAGCTACAACAATTAGTTTGTTGCAATCAGTAAAAATACAAAAAAATGTTTGTTGTGTTTGAATCATCTCCTTGAGCAAAAACCTTACGGAATAAGGAAGACGACATTTTAAGCATTTTTTATTTAAATATTTAACTGATATAGTATTAAGGAAACAAATAGTTTAAATTTTCAATTGGAAAGCCATACAAGAAATGAAAAGAGATACGTCACATTTGCAATTCCAATTTTTTCAAAGCTAATCAAGTACTTCGTAGTTTTTTCTGAAGAAGATTGCTTTAAGCAAATTCTTAGTGCACTCGTATCTTTATATTCCTTTTCTATACTAATATTATAGATGGCAAAAGTTTGTTTGTGTTTGTAAATTCTCACTTTTTTATTCAAAATAATGGACAAATAGAGTTAAATATTAGAAAATATTTTTTAAAGATTTCCAAGTCTACTGATGATCAGGTTAGCACCTATGAAATGTTGACATATACTCATAGAAAACCCGTCAGAGCTGTGATGTATTTTAATATAAATGCAATGCCAAATGTCATCATTTTTTACCCCATGACACTATTTCATCGCTGTGATGGCAACCATTACATTAATTGCTCTAATTATCACTAGTGGCAGTTATGACTATAATTTCATCAAAGAAATATCATATCATGAGAATGCTTTATCTCAATATGTTTGATGTAATCATGAGATCACGTATCGAAAAAATTACTAAATGAAGTCAATGTAATGACAAAAATATCGTCTATAAAATCACTAGCACACTAACGTCAGACCAACTACAAGTTGGGTTCAATTTGATGTTAAAATCTTATTGATGTGATGGCTCATTGACATCAGAAAAAATTATTAAGTTTAGTAAATTTTATGACAAAATAGCACAAATAACATGGTGCGTTATCATCAGCTAAACTTAAACTCCGATTGAATTTAATAAAGATAAAACAAAATAAATAATTTAGTTATACAAAACATGATTGTTCTATCCACGATTTATAAAAAATTTGATACCGCCAATATTGTCCATTATCCCTAAAGACTTTTTATTTCGCTTAATCTTCTTAGCTTGCCATCACACTAGTTTCTACATAAAGTTGGTGCACCTGTCATAATTTTGAAAAATGTAAGCCCTTTAAACTTGTGCAATTGGAATAAAGCTCAAGTTCTAAATGACAAGTTTACTGAGGTCGCGATCATCACCTGGGCTTCAACCAATCAGCTTGAAAATATTCCTAGAATTTCAATGATTACGTTATCAATACCTTTTAAACGACTACAATTTACAGAAAAATGTCATTTGTAATGACTTTTAGTAAGTTCCACTTTTTATTCGAGAGGAATCGAATTTGTAATCAGCAAATGTACGTATGTTGATGTTTCACATGTTTGCAATCCAAACAAACAATATACATCTCTCTATATAACTGAATATAAATTTTCATTTGGTTTCTTTTGCTAATAATTAAAATAAATCTAAAAAAATAACTGTACTGGTTTTTACTTTTATAGGTAAGAACAATTTCCACCCCCTGTCATGTTAGATTTAAACCAGAGCCAAGATATATTACGTTTATACCCAGCCTATTCGCAAATAAAAACTATTTACAAATAACTATCTCACTGTTTATGCGCCAATTTGGCCATGAAAAATTTGGTTTTTTTTTTTTTTGATATGGGATATGTTCAAAATGTAAATAATTGGTAGTACTGTTAGTGTAAACAGCATTTTCATCACTACAATAATAAAAGAAAAATCAAAAAATTTAATGTTGGTGTGTAATTCAATTAAAGTAAATTATAATAAAAATGAAAAATTTTGAAATGAAATTAGTAACACTTTGCTGCTAAAACAATGTAAAATTTGTGTAAAAATTGTGTATCAGTATAAGAAACCATTTCACCATAATTACTATATTAACGGAATACAATTTCCTTTGAAGTTAACAAGAAAAGCTTTAACAATTTGAAATTTGTTATCCCATCATCTTTTAATTCTACAAAGTTAATATCCAGGTCGACAAAAGATATTTTGCAAGCAACAACGATTTTAAAACCTGTTGAAGAAAGGCAGGAAATCATCTCTAGCATGTTCATTGGCCTCATAAAATTATTCCCTTTTTTTCTTATATCTGAAGATTGTTTTTAATTATCGGTTTGAAGAAGTTGTAACACCATACCTTTTGTGTATTTTATTTCAGTTTAAATTAAAAAATCGGTTTTTACTCACTTAAAGATGTTTAACAAGAGTCCATGCAAAACCCAAGCAAACGACTTTGAAAATATGTATCATTCGTGTGGATAATTGTACCAGCAAATCAAGATATTTAAGTGAAAGTAAAAATCAGTTGCAGCTAAGGCACTTTACTCCAAAGAAATATTAGCCAACATGACTGCAGTAACTACATACATATATATACATGTATGTTTTGCGGTCTGTGATTTCCTTGCGGCAACAACTGATATTTGTGCAATTGATTTTATTAAGTTTAGTATTAATGCAACATTTTTTCTTTATGAAGTTCAATATTATTTACAAATGGTATTATTAAATGACGTTTTACTTAAAGAAGGACATCAGGTTTTCTCGAGCCTTTTTTCTGTACAAAATAATGTATTGACAATTCACAAGACTCTGCAAACGAACCTGTTTTGAAGCTGTTGTGTATATTTTAACTGCGATTATAGGCCTAAAATGTGTAGGATAATTTTTGTTTTGCTGCTGCTTGTAAAACTGAAATCTTTTCATTATTTAATATAACGAGTTCAATAAAATTGGATTATATTTAATTTTTTAGAAAAATAATTTATTACTGATGGCTTTTTTGCCACACTTTAACATTGTATTTGCTCTAAATATGATAGAAACATTTGATGGAAGTCATAATCAGTTTGAATTAATTTAGCTTCCGGCCTACATGTTTTTCTTACAACAGAGTTTACTATTATTATACTCTTCACACAAATGTATATACTTATGTATATAAGATTGTGATTCCGTTTGTGGTTTCCACTATTTTCATTTCCGACACTATAAAGTATATATATATATTCTGAATCAGAATTGATAAAAAATTCGATGAAGCGAAGTCCATCAGTCCGCCGTTGAAATACCGTTTTTAAGAAAACAATTACTTAAAACCTTTCTTCTTTCCATTACTCAATAGCTTGCTAATGAAATTCAGTAAAATCGGTTCACAAATAGTAGGCATGGCACGAAGCCCCAAATCCGCTCAAATGTCATCTCTGTCCAAAATATCTAAAGATGATACGACTACCACGACAATGGATAGTAATAGGTTTGCTATCCTTCAGGCTGATGAGCCAAGAATATCTAAATAATCTTTAAGCCGCCACCAATATACTCAGCACTCAGGTGATGACCCCTACATATACAGTGCATTGTACTGCAACTAGGAAAATAGGTTGTGATGAGGTAGGAAAGAGGGAGTAGTGTTCGTGGAGGTTTAACTTTAACAATAACAACACGGGAGACTAAAACAAACTCTATTGCAGCATTTAAAATGTTGGAATCAAATTAGTTAAAACTGAAGTGCATCCACAATTGTACTATGGCCGTGCAAAGATGCCTTTTTTGTGTGTGAAGAAATTTGTTGATATAAAAATCGCTTTTAATACGAAATTATTAGAAATTGTTCAATTCCTGATTACAAAAATTTATATTATTTTAAGAAAGTGGAAGATAATAGACTACAATTTTTTATGTGTGCAGAAATTTCTTGATATAAAAGTCGCTTTTAATACGAAATGATTAGAAATTTTTTAATTCCTGATTGCAGAAATTTGTATTGTTTTACGAAAGTGGAAGATAATTTAAAGTATGTGAAAAATTCAGGAAAAAATCTTCACTCAAATAAAAATTGGGACCGTGCCAGCACGGACGATGCCAACCGGTCTGGACACCTCGCCGAAATATATGTATACATCCGAAACAATTGAAAAAATGAACGATATAGTTTTAGCCGATTGAAAATAAGAGGGGTTATGTTAACCATAGGCATCTCACATGGCTTAGTAGTTCCAACTTTAAATAATTACTTGGGTATGAGAAAGATAATTGAACACAAACGCAACCGAGTAACAACCGCAATGTGGTGGAGTTTTTTGCCCCCGTTTCTAACTGTGCACGAAACATGGAATTACGACAATGCACCGGAAACCTAACAGGAGCCAAAGCGGTGGGTTTCTCAGTAGGAATTGGCAACAAAGGCAAAGTAAGTTTGTCAGCCAATAAAGTCATAGCGATCGTTTTTTGCAGAGGCATACACTGTAATATTCATTAACTTTCTTTAAAAGGTGAAAACAACCAATGGCGAATATTATACCAACTTATTGGGTCGTTTCAATGAAGAATTGAACAAAACGAACACAGGAAAAAATTCATGTCCACAGCACAATGCAAGAGTGCTCAAAAGTGCAGTTTCCATGGTAAAAATCCTTGAATTGGGTCACCCCATTTATTTAACCCCGAAGAAATATTTCGTGCTCCCGGCGCACAGAGAGTATACTCAAACGACGAAACCATCTTACAAGCAAATATGTATTTTAGTGACCTCGATAAATCATATTTTTTGGAATGGATAAAAAATGGAGAAAGTTTGGACTAAATGTAAAAAGAGGCTATGTTGCAAAAGAACTTAGCTTTTTATATAGAAACCTTTGCTTCCTTTAAAAAGTCACAGACTTATTGATTCTCCGTCGTACTCTTGGGAGACATTCTAAAAAACTTAATTTTTTAAAGATGTTTTATCTATTCAGTTTTGCAGCAAGTAACCCAAAACCAAATAAACACTCTTATAAAACCGCAACAGAAACCCCTAGAATTAAGTTTTTATATCTTTATTTACAGTATTATTGTACATTTTATCGAAATTTAGTTCTAATGAATACACTCAATGCCAATTTAACTACTTTAAGCGTTTCTCTCTTATTAACATGTTAAACTATTTACTCGCCGCAACCATAAACTCATCATAATTAAACCCAAAACAATAAAAACTCTAAAAATGTAGTTAATAAATAAAACTATTTAGCCACTGTCCATAAATCCACGACAACAACCACTGAATTTATGACACTTGCAATGCAAATTTTTTAAGGTGTGAATTTATTAGCTGTTCAACTACAACGTAAACAAAATATGTATTTTAAGCAAACTGCTTAAGAGCTAAACAATTTCAGTAACTTTGCATAAGATAAATTTTAATAGCCTAGTCTTTTTAAGATAAACCCTAATTCTTATGCTGCATTCAAGTTAATAAATAAGAAATATTTTGTTTTTCTTGCTACCCATGTGAACATGAATTATTGTATTTCAGTTGGTTGTTCACTTTAGAATGTAAATACACTTACATGTTTTCAATTGCTTTGATAAATATGCAAAATGTTTTAAAGATTTTGAAAATTGAAACAGAGAACCACCATGTAAAATGATTTATTTTCAATATTTTGTAATAATATTTTTGTCCCTAAAGGCCATTTTAATTTTTATACAAATACTTCTTAATGTGAGAATAATGTTAACATTTAAGTTGTTAGAATGGGAATAAAAGTTTTATTTTATAATACTTCCGTGTGATATAATATGATATTAAAGTGACGAACATATTCACCCATATTCTGCTTGTTAGCGGTAATACCGTTGGCAATATTATGGCAACATCAATTTAAAACGACATCAATATTAATCTTGCATTCCCTAACAGTTTTGTATTGATGTTGCTGGCTTACAGCCAAAAAATACAAGAATGCCACATACCTAGATAAGTTAATTCGGACCTCCTGAACACGAAAAACGCTGTAATTTTTTCCCCCAAGTACTGTTTTTTAGATAACGTTACTTTCGTGTTTTTCGGTGTAAAGTACCACTCAAACCCTTGTGGAGCCCAACCAATCTCCGATCGAGATAAATTGCACATCGTTGGAAATGTAATTGAATGCCTTTTCCGTCGATATAATGCGAATTTTTATCGGACAAGAAATGGCTAAGTTATGGCACCTAAAAATTCAAAATTTGCCTATTTTTTACGTTGGTTTCAAAATTGTTAATTATTATTTTTTATATCTATTTTTCGTTAGGGTAGGAGCGAGAGACGGTAAACACCACATACAAATGCAGATGTTGCGTACTGTCAGAAAAAATCTATTATTTTTTAAATTAAAAATATATGTATATAAAAAATAAAACCGAATTAACGTGAGTTCTGTTTTCCTTCAAATCCGTGAATCTTCTCGCATGTCTATTCTCTGGCCAAGCGCGAAAGTAAATTTGTGGGTTTGTTACGCTCTATTACCTAAACGGCTGAACCAATATCGATTAAATCTACAACATGGATAGATTTGTGTACAAAAAATATGCATAACTATGACCAGTGGGGTCAGTTGTATTATTTTGCTTAAAAACTGTCTAACTAATTTTTGAGAAAATTTAAACATAAGTACGTCTAAAAATTCTTTATATTCTTTACATTTCGCAAAGCTATGACAAAGAGGCTTTGAGGAGATAGTTTTTTATTCTCTTGAGTTGTCCAACTGACTTTGACGATATTTAAAACTTAAGTAGACATACTAAAGTATGTCCGAAAGAGCATAATTTTTCAAAACTAGGATAGACTTCATGGTAGAAGGAAATTTGTGTCCACAATTCCGGCGCCAATTATAATAATATTTACAAATTACATTGACCTGCGCCTAAAACGACATATATATTTAGAGGCACACGGCTTGAAGGTTATCTAGTTTTATGATATTTGGCTATAGACACTACAGAAAAAAAATAGTTGTAAGAAACCCAAAGGGCTGAATCGCATGTCGGCAAATTTACTGAAAAAAAGCAAATGGTATTTTCCTTCCTTTATAAAACTAGCAAGTAAAAGTTAAAAGCCAAAAAGTGGATTTTAAATTTTATTTTATATTAGTCGCGACTTCGCTCAGAAGATAATAATTGATTCATAAAGGAAGGAAGGAACATGCCCACATTTTGTGTGACAATTTGCATCGATCATCTTCTTAAGATATACATAAGATATATATATATATATATATATATATATATATATATATATATATATATATATATATATATATATATATATATATATATATATATATATATATATATATATATATATATATATATATATATATATATATATAATATATATAATATATATATATATATATATATATATATATATACATATATACATAAATATATATCTAAATATATAAATTATTAAAATTTTTGCAGCTTAAGATCTTTTGTTGTTTTTTTTATAAAAAAGTAACGTATTTTTTTATTTTTTTATTTGTTTCGATATTTCGCTAACATATACATATTATCTACGTTACATGTATTTTTAAAGATGAAGATCTTTCTTCTGAAAACCTTCCTATTCTCCAATTTGTAGCCTGATTTTTACGAGTATATTAATAGTTTATTTTATTATGAATAAATTGTTTGAAATGGCTGAGTTTTTTGTGACTTGAAGTCCGTTATGTGTATTCAATTAGCATAATTGTGTGAATGAAATTTTTCTGGGTTTGAAAAAGATAAGCTATTGTGTATGGAATTTTTTTTTTATTTTATGCAGTGCAGACTATTTATGATATTTATTTTTATTATTCTAATTTTTGTGGGTTATCTATTTTTTGTGAGCCTGAAATTGATGTTTCAGATTAAATATTAACATAAAAATGTCACGTCAAGTGACACAAATATTAAAACAATTTCAACAATAAATTCTCGAATCACGTGAACATTTCTTGTAAGTAGTATAATTATTTTTTTGCGGTGTTGGTTAGTTTATTTTTATTATAGATTTGAAATTTGTAGTATGTATTAGATATAAATATGTATGTGCATATAATATGTAGATTCTATACATGTATTTTTTCTTTTAACTTGTAAATGTATTATGAAATTTTTATGAAAAGTTTCGTTAAAAATGCTATTGATACAACAAATAGCATTTCCTTGTTTATGTGTGTTAGTAAGAGTATATTTAAAATATTCATATTGCCATTTCAAATTCGGGTTGAATGAGCTTTTAATAGGTTGTGAAGTTGTATGTGTTGTATGTGCTTAAATATATTATTTGTTTTGTATACAAAATGTAATAAATTTGTTTGTTTTTCTTGTGTGGTTAGCAATATCATACTCGTACAGTGTGTGCTATAAATTGATATACATACAATGGGATTTTGGGTTGGTCTCAATACAAATTGCATTGGATTGTTTTATTTTTTATATACTTTTTTTTAGTTTTCTTAAATTCATTTATAAATATCACTATAATGATGTCTGTAAAAGGGAAAACAATTGATATTTTTTCAACAGTTAAAAAAATAAAATTTAATTTATGTATTCTTTAAGCAACGATGAAATAAAATGCGACAATTGAGTCTTAACATCTATCTAAAATAACTTTTTGAGAAGTGGTGTTTATTTCTTACATACATGTAGAAAAAAGTTGATTGTTGACTTGAAAAAAAAAAAAAAAAACAATTAATAAATAAATATATATATATACATATATATATATATATATATATATATATATATATATATATATATATATATATATATATATATATATATATATATATATATATATATATATATATATATATATATATATATATATATATATATATATATATATATATATATATATATATATATATATATATATATATATATATATATATATATATATATATATATATATATATATATATATATAATTTTATCCTAATATTATTTGATCTTCTTTTATGTTAAATTATTAAAATTTTTTTGCAGCTTAAGATCTTTTGTTGTTTTTTTATAAAGCATCCAGCATCCCCAATTATTGCGGACATTATAATGGAAAAGTTATTGGACAGTTCTATAGATAAATTGAACATCAAACCGAGATTAATGACTAAATATGTAGATGATTTGTTTTGCATTCTTCCTGACTTAGCAATTGATGACATGTTTTTGACTTTGAATGACTTTAATTCTAATATTAAATTTACTATGGAAAGGGAAAATAATTCACGGCTTCCATATTTAGAAACAATGATAATTAGGAGGAATAATAAGCTAGTTATGGATTGGTATCAAAAGCCAACAGCTTTAGGTAGAATAATAAATTACTTTTCAAAGCATAGTAGGAATATAATCATTAACACAGCTAGAAATTTTGTTGAAAGAGTACTTACAATAAGTGATGAGGAGTTCCATAGAAAGAACATAATTAAAATCGGAAATTTGCTACAAGAGAACGATTTTCCAACTGCACTAACTACAAAATTTGTGAGTCAGTTTAAAAATAGTAATACGCATAATGTAGTTAGCTACAGAACCGAAAATTTATAAGCCATTGACATATATACCAGGTTTAACAGAGAGATTATCAAGATCTAATATATATAACAAGGTAAAATATAGAATGGCTCATAGGAGTTATAATACGTTATATACATTATTTAGTAAGACTAAGGATAGAAATAATAAATTAGATGTTGCTAATATTGTTTATAAAATTCCATGTAAGGGAAATGATAAGGAGAATTGTAATAAAGTATACATAGGGACAACAAAAAACAAATTAAGGACAAGAATAGCGGGACATAAATCAGACCAAAAATATAGGCATATTAATTCCCAAAAGACAGAATTATCATCTCATTGCTTTGAATTAAATCACTATCCTCATTTTGAAAATGTTTCAATAATAAACACAGAATGTAATTATAAGAAACGTTATATTTTAGAAATGTTAGGGATTATTAGTACACCTATAGAACAGAGAATTAATTTTAAATTAGATACTGATAATTTAGCACATAGTTATAGACATTTAGTTAGCAAAAAATTAATACGTTGAATGTATATAGAGGGTTTTATTGTTAAGATATTATTAAGTTATGTAAAACTTGTTCATGTTATTCTGTGAGCAACATGTTCCATGTTAATTTGTTTAAAGTTGAGGAGCAACATATAATCGTTAACAGGGCTTGTGTTGGTTGCAGAAAAAGTTTAATTTTGTTTTATGTTACTTTTTAATTTGAAAATATTGCTAAGAATTTCTCTTTGTGTTTGAATTTTTTGTATATAAGAATTTTTTGACAACATTTTTTCAAACAAAAATTTTTATAACATTTTAATTTTCCTGACGATGCTAACAAACTGTTAGCGAAATATCGAAACAAATAAAAAAATAAAAAAATACGTTACTTTTTTATAAAAAAAACAACAAAAGATCTTAAGCTGCAAAAATTTTAATAATTTATATATTTAGATATATATTTATGTATATATGTATATATGTATATATATATATATATGTATATATATATATATATATATATATATATATATATATATATATATATATATATATATATATATATATATATATATATATATATATATTATATATATATTATATATATATATATATATATATATATATATATATATATATATATATATATATATATATATATATATATATATATATATATATATATATATATATATATATATATATATATATATATATATATATATATATATATATATATATATATATATATATATATATATATATATATATATATATATATATATATATATATATATATATATATATATATATATATATATATATATATATATATATATATATATATATATATATACATATATACATAAATATATATCTAAATATATAAATTATTAAAATTTTTGCAGCTTAAGATCTTTTGTTGTTTTTTTTATAAAAAAGTAACGTATTTTTTTATTTTTTTATTTGTTTCGATATTTCGCTAACAGTTTGTTAGCATCGTCAGGAAAATTAAAATGTTATAAAAATTTTTGTTTGAAAAAATGTTGTCAAAAAATTCTTATATACAAAAAATTCAAACACAAAGAGAAATTCTTAGCAATATTTTCAAATTAAAAAGTAACATAAAACAAAATTAAACTTTTTCTGCAACCAACACAAGCCCTGTTAACGATTATATGTTGCTCCTCAACTTTAAACAAATTAACATGGAACATGTTGCTCACAGAATAACATGAACAAGTTTTACATAACTTAATAATATCTTAACAATAAAACCCTCTATATACATTCAACGTATTAATTTTTTGCTAACTAAATGTCTATAACTATGTGCTAAATTATCAGTATCTAATTTAAAATTAATTCTCTGTTCTATAGGTGTACTAATAATCCCTAACATTTCTAAAATATAACGTTTCTTATAATTACATTCTGTGTTTATTATTGAAACATTTTCAAAATGAGGATAGTGATTTAATTCAAAGCAATGAGATGATAATTCTGTCTTTTGGGAATTAATATGCCTATATTTTTGGTCTGATTTATGTCCCGCTATTCTTGTCCTTAATTTGTTTTTTGTTGTCCCTATGTATACTTTATTACAATTCTCCTTATCATTTCCCTTACATGGAATTTTATAAACAATATTAGCAACATCTAATTTATTATTTCTATCCTTAGTCTTACTAAATAATGTATATAACGTATTATAACTCCTATGAGCCATTCTATATTTTACCTTGTTATATATATTAGATCTTGATAATCTCTCTGTTAAACCTGGTATATATGTCAATGGCTTATAAATTTTCGGTTCTGTAGCTAACTACATTATGCGTATTACTATTTTTAAACTGACTCACAAATTTTGTAGTTAGTGCAGTTGGAAAATCGTTCTCTTGTAGCAAATTTCCGATTTTAATTATGTTCTTTCTATGGAACTCCTCATCACTTATTGTAAGTACTCTTTCAACAAAATTTCTAGCTGTGTTAATGATTATATTCCTACTATGCTTTGAAAAGTAATTTATTATTCTACCTAAAGCTGTTGGCTTTTGATACCAATCCATAACTAGCTTATTATTCCTCCTAATTATCATTGTTTCTAAATATGGAAGCCGTGAATTATTTTCCCTTTCCATAGTAAATTTAATATTAGAATTAAAGTCATTCAAAGTCAAAAACATGTCATCAATTGCTAAGTCAGGAAGAATGCAAAACAAATCATCTACATATTTAGTCATTAATCTCGGTTTGATGTTCAATTTATCTATAGAACTGTCCAATAACTTTTCCATTATAATGTCCGCAATAATTGGGGATGCTGGATGCTTTATAAAAAAACAACAAAAGATCTTAAGCTGCAAAAAAATTTTAATAATTTAACATAAAAGAAGATCAAATAATATTAGGATAAAATTATATATATATATATATATATATATATATATATATATATATATATATATATATATATATATATATATATATATATATATATATATATATATATATATATATATATATATATATATATATATATATATATATATATATATATATATATATATATATATATATATATATATATATATATATATATATATATATATATATATATATATATATATATGTATATATATATATTTATTTATTAATTGTTTTTTTTTTTTTTTTTCAAGTCAACAATCAACTTTTTTCTACATGTATGTAAGAAATAAACACCACTTCTCAAAAAGTTATTTTAGATAGATGTTAAGACTCAATTGTCGCATTTTATTTCATCGTTGCTTAAAGAATACATAAATTAAATTTTATTTTTTTAACTGTTGAAAAAATATCAATTGTTTTCCCTTTTACAGACATCATTATAGTGATATTTATAAATGAATTTAAGAAAACTAAAAAAAAGTATATAAAAAATAAAACAATCCAATGCAATTTGTATTGAGACCAACCCAAAATCCCATTGTATGTATATCAATTTATAGCACACACTGTACGAGTATGATATTGCTAACCACACAAGAAAAACAAACAAATTTATTACATTTTGTATACAAAACAAATAATATATTTAAGCACATACAACACATACAACTTCACAACCTATTAAAAGCTCATTCAACCCGAATTTGAAATGGCAATATGAATATTTTAAATATACTCTTACTAACACACATAAACAAGGAAATGCTATTTGTTGTATCAATAGCATTTTTAACGAAACTTTTCATAAAAATTTCATAATACATTTACAAGTTAAAAGAAAAAATACATGTATAGAATCTACATATTATATGCACATACATATTTATATCTAATACATACTACAAATTTCAAATCTATAATAAAAATAAACTAACCAACACCGCAAAAAAATAATTATACTACTTACAAGAAATGTTCACGTGATTCGAGAATTTATTGTTGAAATTGTTTTAATATTTGTGTCACTTGACGTGACATTTTTATGTTAATATTTAATCTGAAACATCAATTTCAGGCTCACAAAAAATAGATAACCCACAAAAATTAGAATAATAAAAATAAATATCATAAATAGTCTGCACTGCATAAAATAAAAAAAAAATTCCATACACAATAGCTTATCTTTTTCAAACCCAGAAAAATTTCATTCACACAATTATGCTAATTGAATACACATAACGGACTTCAAGTCACAAAAAACTCAGCCATTTCAAACAATTTATTCATAATAAAATAAACTATTAATATACTCGTAAAAATCAGGCTACAAATTGGAGAATAGGAAGGTTTTCAGAAGAAAGATCTTCATCTTTAAAAATACATGTAACGTAGATAATATGTATCTTGAATAAGAAAACATGATTAAGTTTACTAAATCTCTTGTATTTACATATTTATAATGAAAAAACTGTCGAAAATTTAGCAACAATATATTTATAATGGAAAAAGTTAAATTTTTTTCAATTACTGTTGTTATTTGTATACGAGTATATGTACTTACTAAGTTCCTCAGTTTTTAGTTCGATGTTAAATTAAAACTTATTTTATTAAATTAAGACTTATTTTATAAAATTTATTGCTGTGATTAAGAACAAAATTAACGAAAGCATTGATGCGTGGCTGGACTACTCATCAGCAACAGGTCGTTTGAACTCAGCGTCCAGGCAAACATTGTTTTAATACGCATTGCAGCTTAAACCTTTAAACTACACAGCTCTCATTTTACTTTCTGCCTATATTCATTTCATTTTGATAGTGCTCACTACTTACTTCACATTCATAAGTTGTTAAGATTGGTTCAACCTAAGATAAGATGTTAAGTAAGTCACACCTTAACGTGAAATTTTTTGCTCAACTTGACATTTCTTTGATTCGGTGCCTGACAAATTTAACCATGGAGAAGTACACAATTGAGCAGAGTGTTAAGATTATTGAAATCTCTTACAAAAATGGACGTGCAAATCAAAAGGCATTTCATGCACTTCTAAAATTTGTTTTTTTGGTCTGCATAAGCGATCACAATTGGAAGAACTGTGCACGACTTTTAGTTTTAGTTGCTCGCGATAGGATGGCAGAAGTTCCGTCAACCCTGATTCGTCATGGTGCTCAGCAATTGAGCATCTAACGAACATCACTTTTATGGATATGTATTTAAGAATTTAAAACACGCGAAATTAAACACGTGCCTATATTTTGCTTTGTGGTGCAAAATATTAAATTGACAACACTGCTTTATTTGACAGCCCATTTAACAGCTGAAAGTCGCTTGTTGTTTACTTTGCGCTAGATTTGATTATGAAAAGCTGCGCAAATTCGGCGAATATTATTAAGCTCGTATTGATATTAAATATTGTTCTTCGATGTAACACATGTTTTATTATGAGGCTTTTGCCGAAAATTGCGTCCAGAGAAAATTACTATTTGCTGTGCTTTATAGGCTGGCAAGAATGATTAGAATTTTTCAGTACTTCTATCAGCTGTCATTGATCTTGCTGGCATGTGAATCCAATATAGCGAAGCCACATAAGCATATGCCATACAGTGTGGGTTACAAAGTTGCATTCAAAGAAATTTTTGGTGAAGGAACTACTTCACATAATGGTCCAATAAATTTGCCATCAAGGCTGTGTGATTCAGCCACATTGTAATACTTTCTTCGGAGTTATTTAAGTTACTTCTCTATGTCAATAAACCAGAAATAATTGAACAGCACACCAGTGCTCCTAACGTTAGCCAACCGACCTGTCTTTTCACCACTTCTAGTTGCTCACATTATAGATATCTTGAAACACAACAGCACTTCGGGTACTGCCATTTATAATCTGATAATCAGATATGCACCATAATTAGCAGGTAATACTAAACCTTTCCTTGTATTTTATAAGCTAGAAGCAGAACGTTTTATCCAACCACTGGACGGATTGTTCCGAAATTTGGCATGGAGGTAGATGTTATGACGCTAAGAAAGGATTTTGATTAATTCTACCCCTAAGAGGATAAAATAGGGGATAGAAGTTTGTATGAAACTTTGTTGACGAGCTAGTTGTTAATAAATCTATTAATAAATAATGTAATAAGTATCGAGCTTTCTCAGAGATGGCGCTATACTTATTGCTATAGAAAGGTCATATCAAACGATTTCAAGATTAATTCAGGGGTACCACAAGGTTCCGTTCTTTCTCCTACCCTATTTCTTATTTTCTCCAATGACGTTCTCTATTAAATTTCCGACCCTATCCACTCTTTCGCGGATGACAGCAGCATTTGCCACTCGTACCAAGAGGCAAAATATAAATGATTTACTGAATAGTGATATTCTATTAATCTCCGAATGGGGTTGTAATAACAGGGTCACCTTTAACGCTCGTAAGACCCAATATTGCTTATTAACACGCAAACAAATGACCGCAAATGCTGCTTCATCTGTACTCATGGATGATATAAATATTGAAGAATCGGATGCTCGTCATATTCTTGGAATAAAGATACATTGTGATGTTCGCTGGACTGAAAATATTTTGCATGTATCTAAAGAAGGATTTAAGTGTCTCGGGGTTTTGAAACGGTGGAAGATGTACTTCACTCCATACAATCTCATTACTATTTATACCTCCTTTATCCAATCGAAAATGGAATGCAACTCTCATGTTTGTCTCACAGTCTACTTTAGAGTTACTCAACCGTGTGCAGGAGAGGGCGAAGAAGCCCTAATTCTATTGACTCTATTGACCAACTCTATTGACTTACTGGAGCATCGACGCAGTGTACGCTGCGTTACTCTGTTCTATCCTGCGTATCTCTGGATTTTGCTCTGAAAACATTAGGGATCTGGTTCCCGACATTCGCACATTTTTACGTAGCACGCGTTCATCGTCGAGAGCTCATCCATTTGTGGTTGATTGCGCGGGAATCGTACTACACATTACAAAGAGAGAATTCGTCTTTCAGCCGAACGCTTCGCCTATAGAATAAGTTGCCTGCAGACGTATTTCCTGTCTGTTATAATGTTGGAAACTTCAAATTAAATGTTCACAACCACTACTCCCCCTTTCCCACTCCTCACAACCAAAGTTCTGGTAAAATGCACTGCATATGGGGTCATCCCCTGATTACTTGCCCAAGATAACAAAAAAACAAGTAAGAGTGTAGTATATTCGGCTAGGCCGAATCTAAAATACCCTCCACATACCCGAAAATTGTTTTTGCCTTGTAATCGCCATGCTCAAAAGGTAATCTTTGATGGAAATTATCGTGAAAAAATCGGTTTAGGTTCTACCTCGGTTATTTATTGACCCATATCGGAAATTTTCATTTTCTGTAGTTTAATAATCTCGCTTTATAACCAGAGCTGCTTTTAAGCAAAAAATTTTTTTCACGGAAAACCAGTTTGGATTATATCTCGGGTATATTTGGACCGATATCGGAAATTTTCATTTTCTGTATTGACCTTTTATAACCAGAAATGCTTTTGAGCAAAAAAATTTTTTTCATGCCAAACTGAGTTTAGACTATGTTTCGGGTATACATAGACCGATATCGGAAATTTTTATTTTCTGTTTATAATTTACCTCCTATTGTAACAGGAACAACTTTTAAGCAAAAAACTTTTTAATTTTCTGTATTGTAGCAACCTTTTTTTAACCAAAAGTGCTTTAAGCAAACAAAAATCCGCAAAAACAAAATCGGTTTAGACTATATCTCGGATATATATGGGCAAATGTCGGAAATTTTCATCTTCTGTATTTGATGACCTCTTTTTGTTACCAGAACTACTTTTAAAGAAAAAGCAATTATATAAGTTCGCTTATGCGACATTTTCATTACAAAATCGGTTTAGGCTTTAGCTCTCGGGTATATTTGGACCGATATTGGGAGAAAATTTTTTTTATGGCATGGCGTAAATAATTGTGTCAACTTTGAAATTAATCAAACAATTTTTTATCCTTCATTTTTTCATACAAAATTGCTAAAAAAAAAAATTTACTTTTTTCGGAATTCTGGATATATCTTACCGATTTTACTGAATTTTAATAGCACACCCATGAATCGGTTTGAAAAGAAAAGAGCTTCTAAGTCAAATGATTTTCTCAGAAACGGTATTTCAACGGCCGACAGATAGACACACGGTCATAGCTTAATCGACTCTTCTATCAATGCGATCAGCGCCAGGATGGTCGGCCAGATAGAAACCTCTTGGAGGTATGCTGGTTTCCGAGCTGCGAATTGATTTTCAGTGAGGGTTTTTGGAAGTCTCAACACAACATAAATCTTGTTAGGATGTTGTAGAGTTTTAACTGCTACAAGAAATGAGTGATTCATATTCCTTTATGCCCCAGAAAGCAGAGCTCTCTGTCTGAAAACACGTCAAAGCAAACCTTGCATCCGAAATCTAACTAGTTACTAATAAAGGGTGTCGTTTTTGATATTTTTATTGCATCATAAAGTACATAAGATATGGCTTTTTATGGAATAACACATCGGAAAAATTACCTCCACGGCTTTGCACGCACACACGTAATTATTTGTCGAAATTTTCAATGAGCGCTTTGCAAATATGAGGCTTAACTATCAGGATGCAGTGTTGAATCGTCTCCTTTAATACACGAAAGGTCATGAGTTTGACAACATAGACCAGTGATTTCAAATGACCCTATAAAAAGAAATCTAATAGTGGTTAGTCGTAAAGCAGTGCTGGGCTGAAGAACAACTCACGCTTCATCGCAATTATTTCTTAAGTGCGATCAGGCTTGTTGTTTCGCCTTCGAGAGTTTTCTAGTTTGCTCCTACTGGCTAATAGTTTCTCTCAACTCACTTTTATTAGCTTACAGTTTCTTGAAGTATATCGTTATTATATATATAACGCTGCAACATCCTATGTCAAGGCGTATGCCATTAGAGTTAGTCACAGCATCGCTACAAATTACTGTTAATAGTATTAAATTAGTATTTAGACATATAGTCTTCGCTACTTCGCACATGCAGTGCATCATACACTTTGCAAATTTATTTTCTAACTGTATAGTTAAGCGAACAAAATCTAAGGTTTTTTAATAGTACGATCTAGGGAAACAACTCTGATTACCTAAACCAGAGAGTACACCATCTGTAAATGTCTCATGCAGCAACTAAATACTTTTGTGGAACAGTTTTATTGAAACATTTAGGAAATTTAAGGAAAGTCCAAAAAAAGTGATACAAATTTATATTGAAAGAAAATATTTGTTGTACCGGCAAAAAAATTTTATTGAAAAAATAGTTTTTTCTCCAGACCAATTTTTTTTTTACCAAAATTTTGTTTATATGATAGCGGCCTTGATATGTTTTTAGGATTATTTGTAAACCAATTTAACAAGAGGGCATAAAGAAAACATAACGATTGTTAAGTTTGATGAAGGGCTATAAAGAAAACAATAGGTTTTACATAAAGTATTGTTTATGTCCAAAAAAATATATTTCATCACTTCCAAATCATAGAACTGAATCACATCTTAGTAAAATTGAAAAGCAAACCAGTGTGAATTTTTTTTAGAATTGTAATAAAATTAACTTTGTATACAATACTTACTTCCCCAAAGATAAATTAAAAAAAAATTATATTAAATTTCAAAACAAATTATAAAACACCACTATCAACAAAAAAAGGAAGTGGGGCAACATTCGAACAAAAAATTTAACTATTTTCCGTTGGTTTCTTATGACTTTACTCTATTTTGTGAAGTTAAACAAACAAGAATTTTAATTGTTACCATATGAAACGCTTTTAATGATCTAAAATTGGCAAAAACATGGAAAAAATATCGAAAAGCTTTGTAAATATAAACGAATATAAAAACGTTTAAAAAACTGCAACTTACCTTAAAATCATTTTGTTACAATAAGTTTAACAAATGGCAATATTTCGTTAATGACTTCTTTTATCAAACAGCGATACTTGTTGTAAGCAAAGGCTTTTGTTAAAAAAAAATGACGGCAAACTATTATAAAATAACAAAACGTTGAAGGAAATAAACACCAACCAAAAACTTTATCCAATTATAGCATGAAGGAAAAAATGTAAAAGTTGGTTATACTTCAAAAGATTTTGAGTTTCTTCCCCTCAAGCTATTTATCTCTTCTTTAATGATGTTTTTGTTAAATTTAAATGTTATTAATTAGCACTAGCAATAATTTGTTTATATTAAGTATGTATATATGTATTGTATATACATATATATCTTTTGTTTTTGTTATGAAAATGAAAACACCTCAACAGAAATCATTTGCCAAACGTTTGTGTCTTAAGTCTTTTAATTTCATTTACACAATTTGTTTAAGCACTTAGTTAGTTTATATATGTTATTTATTTATTTCCTTAAATCTTTTTATTTTTTTTAATATCAGAACTTTATTTTAACTTTCTTTTAAAGATTGACAATAAAGCGACTATAAAATAATGACGGCTTGTCACACTTTCACTCGTGGCTGTGAGAAAACCAGCATACACAACAACACTTGAGCAGATTAACGTATTATTCTCCCGTTAAGTTTTATGATTACAAATAATAAAAACAAATCATTTGGTCGTCATTAATGTCAAATTTGTTTTCTGTTCTCTTTAACTTTTTTTCTTTTATTTAAGCCATCTATAAGCGAATTTATTTATGCTTGCTTGCGTTTCTTTTGTTCTTTAATCTCTTTTATATTTGCATTTAAAATTCATTCTTGTCACGTTTTATTTTAATTTTTATGTTCACCAGTTTGTATGATAGGTTATCCGCGTTTTACAACCTTTCCGTTGTATGTCTAACTTTTAACTGATTACTTTGGCCAATTGCCATTGAGGAAAAACCAAAAATCGAAAAAATTAAAAAAAAAAGTTACGTTTGCTGGTGCAGACAACAAACGTTTTACGTTCAAGCCCACCGTTTGCGTTTGTTTTACCTACTACCAACGATGTAAACAGTGCCTCTGTTGGTTGTCATTGTCGCCTTAAGCGTTAACGTTAACGCTTTGCTTTTTTCCCAATTGGTTAAGTTTGCTTGGATTTTCTCAATATTTTTGTTAGCGGCCGTTCGCAAAACATTCAAGTGATAAGATGCTGTTGAATTTTATGCTGGCGTAGTTGTAGCAGCAGTTTCAATGTATTGCTGATTGTGTGATGTACTAAAGTTTTGTTGTGAGTTTCTTTTTAACATTTTTATGAGTGCTTTTGGTATGTTGAAGCTAAAGTTTTATTTTGAGTTGTTGGATTTTACTTTCAAATTATGTAAATCTGTTGCCAACACTACACTGTTATAACTTGTACAAATGTGTGATTTAATAATGTTTGGTGTCGTTTTTAAAAGAAGCACTTGAAATTCATACCCTGCAGTTGAGTGTGAAATATAAGCAGAAGGAAATACTCGTGTATTTTTGTTTTCGCTTACAGTAAAGGCAATTTAAGTTTCATATTTCCGTAAGAAATATGAATAGCATGATTTTATTTCTATTTTGAATTTTTATGTTGAACTAATTATAGTACTAAAGTACCCGAAGTTTGTTTTAATTTTCAATACAAATCATAAAAGAAATGAAATTAAATTTTTTCTCATTTTAGAAACGATCACGATATACAGGAATACACAGGCTTAAAAACTAATACTGAAATATTATTGTTATCTAATTTTTGGCTTCAAACCAAAATGGGCTTTCCAGATCTTAAGTTTAATTTTATTTGTGAAAACAAGTTGGTAATACCCCGACGTTTAGTTGGGGCCGCTGGATTCGCTAGTATATCCTAGGTCCTCCGGCTCACTTGAGCCTTAAATCTGTTCCCTTTGTCTTTGCCTGTAAAAAAGAATGGGGAAAAGATAGAGGTAAAAAGAGAAACTATAGGGATATTGTGGTATAGGAATATTAGGGGAGAAAAGATAAGAAACTGTTATGCGCGGCGTTATATGCTATTGTAGTAGCTATCCGCTACTCCTTATGAATGAGGCTAGCGCGGTCAGGTTGACCAAGGCCAGACATGATAGGCTATTGAAACTTCGCTCACCTAGATACCTTAAGCAGTAGTGCACTAATACCGGGGGTCGAAAGATCATCTCTTCCTCGTCTTCGTGTTGATAACTTCTGCAGGAGTAGTTGCAGGGTAAGCCCATTCTCATGGCATGGTTCCCAAATGGGTAATATCCACTGATAACTGCTACCATAATTCTCAAGTGAGATCTAGGAACTTTTAAGTGCTCCTTTGTTTTCTTAAAGTTGATATGTTGCCACAGGTTCCTTGATATAATGCATGTGGACTTTGTGAACCCCTGGATTCGCTAGTATATCCTAGGGCCTCCGGCTTACTTAGGTCTTAAACCTGTTCCCTTTGTCTTTGCCTGTAAAAAAAATGGCATATTGCAGAGTGTGGAGCTTTATTAACTTCCAGCACACTGATATTCTCCAAGATTGTTCGTTTTTTGGCTAAGGCGTTTCCGATGTTCTTCCCGTTATTGGATCTCAAGTATATTGGCGTGTTCCAATGGTCTTTGGGTCCATGCTACTGTTGCATTCAGTGTGGTCGGGGTTTGCAAGTCACACGAAATCCAACTCATAACTACAATAACCATAGAAATGAACAACGTAAAACAATAATTTTTACAATAAATAAATGCACATACTCTTAAACTAATATTTTACAATTGAGTTTTATTCATTATATTAGCTTCTAATATTGATACCAATCAAATAATTATGAACAGTTTGTTTTTCATGTAAAAATGTAGTGAATATTGGGAACCGTGAACAGATTCCTCAATCTATGTTTAGGTTTGAACTGGAACCAGGGGATGTAATCCTAAAAATTATAAAATTCACCGAATTTATACTCTTATATTTCTTCTGCATCATAAGGTTATTGTTGAGGAGCCGCAAAAGCGTTTTGGACCCATTCAGTGCCTAAACTGCCAAGAATTTGGCCATACTAAGGCTTATTGTAAATTGCCCGCAGTTTGTGTTGTGTGTGGAGAACTTCGCGGTACATTACAGTGCAAAAAACTTAAGACTGACTCGAACGTCAATTACAAATAAACCATGGATTTCAAATAGGCAACCCCAGCAGTCAAACAAAATTTAGAACAATTTTTCATAATTAGGCTATTCAACCAGCCATATAGACATTCAAAACTCAAAACAGGTTTCTTATGCTAATGTGGTTAAATCCGATTTACAAAACTTGAATCAGGAGCCCAAGTATAACATAAAAATATTTATTTCAAACTTCATTCTTTCATACTAATTGTTTGTGAAAGGATTTATTTAGATATATATTTTTTGAGTCATACAGTGTGTAGCCATTAATTTTGAAATAACTGTTGCTTGTCAAATAGGTTTCAGCAACCAACATTATATCGATTTGCTTTTTCATAAGCAAGTGCTCAAGTTCATAGATAGCGTAAACGTAATTATAGATTGAACTAGAGTCTACAGAGTTGTTTTTGAATCAGAAACTGGAAATAAACACTATTTAATGAAGGAGACACGTGAGTACTATCTCCAAGCAACTAATATATGCATTGAATATTTTCATGAAGAAAGTGTTATTCCCTCGATTTACCCACCACCCCGATTTACAGTAACAGAAAACCAATTGTATAAAATCGAAGAGTTTATACTGAAAATTATATAAAATAATTTTATTTGATATAACGAATTTAAGTTATATCCATTTTCATTATCATTGCCAATTATCTTTTATTAGTTTTGCTAAACATATTTTTGTCTTAACAAAATATTCTATTGTGAATTATTCTATTGGAAATGTTACGAGGAGAATTGATGTTTCGAACATTCCAAAGCTTTAATCTTTTTAAAGCTAACATTTTTATATATTTGCTTTTCAACCTCCGAAGCTTAAATTTACTCAACTGAATTTTTATCATATACTTCAAATATAAAACGTGAATTTGTATTATTTAAAACAATATTTGAATTATTATTGTAATAAATAAAACTTATTAATTGAATCTCTATATTTGTTTTAATTTATACAAGCACATACATTCATCCTCACACAGGCGTATGATCATCAACCCTAACCTAACTCTAAGAAGATACACACAAACTCATCCGCACGCAGACGCACATTCATCAACCTTACTTCTAATACTAAGTGGTGGCCCACTCCTAACAACACATACAGTCCACTCCTATTTTCTTCACCTATATTCACATTTATTCAAATCAATTGGACATATTTTTAGCGGCTGACGTCTAAACGCTAAACACACTTTTTGGGGATCACGTTTACTTTCCTCGAAAGGTCGCGTGCTTTTTGACATGAATTCTAAAAAGGGCTTAGATGTGATTCCAAATGGACACCCTACTTATTGGCCTTCAGACCAACGAAACGCTATAGATTTGGGAGTTGCAAAAAATTTTCCCTCAGAATAGAAGTGCAGCCTTCTGTATAATCTCTGTTTCGTTTCCCCAGGAGGTTAGTTCTCCATTTGGTGACTTGGCGTTGACCGTCACACAATTCTCAATTGGCTAATATATAAAAAATATTAGAATACTCATTGTACTTAAAATATCGCCTTGAGAACCCTTGAGGATATTGATGTGTCAATTAACGAATTTTCGGAAAACCTTAAACTAGCCGCACAACATGCTACCACATATAAGATTCAGAAATGCGAACGATAGACCATATTCGTCTGAAATTGAACAACTTGTATCAGAATAAAGAAGAGTTAGAAGAGAGTGGCAACTTCGCAGGTTGCGCCAGCTTAAAATTGGGCTACGGAAGTGCATAACTCAATTAAGAAATCTGCTTGAAATCCAAAGATTTGCTTCCTTAAAAATTATCTGGAAAGTCTTGATGGTACTCCTCAATCCGACTATTTTCTATGGAAAAGGACAGAAAGTCTGAAAAGACCCGAAATATGTAAACCACTTTTGCGCAGTTCAACTGGGCAAGATGCGATTCTGAAAAGAGGATGGTGTATGTTTACCATTTGAGATATATTTTTACCACAAATGATACAGCGAATGATTCAGCTGAACTATCGCCATATGCTGTTAGATCGCCTAAGAGTATTGGCTTTTGATTTGATGCATAAAATAAAGTTAAACTTTCGTGAAAAAAAATCTCAGCCAGGTGGTGGCAGCGTCCTAGAAGTTCTGTTGTGGTTCCAGTCTGGTAAAGTCAATCAGCTAAGCGGTTATGTTAGTCCAATTGGCGCTACAAAATTAGGAAATCTACGACGAAATTCACGCTGAACTAACAGCACCGACCGATTATTAGTGTAAAAAATAGACATAATTTTTCCATGTTCTAGAATATAGAGCTCGATTATTTGCCTGTTTATATTCTACAGCTGTCTAGATCACAAATGTCAAAAATGATTGAAGTAAAACATCGTTTGCAAAATAAGTTGATTAATTATACGCCACCCTTTATATTGGATCAAGTTAATATTTCTCTTTCTTAAGTGAAGAAGGATTTTTTTTATTAGAACGTACTTGCTATTGGATACATTATACCATGTAAGTTTTGTTAAGAAAAATCGTTGCTCCTCTTTGTTTTTTTTTTTTCTATACTCAATTATACGCAGTGTAGTAGTAGCTATGACGTCACTTTGAAAAGTAAAAATCTGTGCTCTTAATGTTTTACTGCAACAGCATGTAGTCACATGTCTAGACTTAAGATTAGACATTTAAACGAAATGAAGAAAAACATGCTTTGTTTTACTAAGAACCAGTTAAGAGCGGTTTTGTCTCTTCCATACTTGCGCTTTTTTATTTTATTTGTCTTTTTGTGGATAATGATCAACTCGCGTGAATGGTGCTGCAAAGCGCTGCAACATAGTTTATAAACAGCGCTGCAATAAAAACGCACTTCAAGTGACATGGACTACATCAGCAGGTCAACGACAATTCAAGTTATTTTTACTTTTTCATGAAAACTTTTCAATGAAAAAATATTAAAAATAAAATAAAATTAGAGATATATTTTTTATATCTCGTTTTTTATTAAAAATCTTATATTTGAGTTAATGTTAGAGTATTTTTATTTAAATTTAAATACATAAAACTGACTCAAGGGTTTTATATACAAGTGTTTGTTTATTTTTAATTTTTTTGTTAAAGTCCACGCACGCATTTTTTATTATTTTATATAAAAAGCAAAACGACTTAAATTTTGTGTTTGAGTAAGTGAATTAAATCTATTTAAGCTATACATATATTAATGTGTATTAAAAAAGCAATGTAATGAAGCTCTATTCATTCTTAAGCTATCACATATTATAGCCTTATTTCAATGAGAAAAGTTTCTTACATTTAATTGAAGAAAAGAAATTTGAAAAAAAAACACTTGAAACAATTATTTTTTTTTTTTGTGTTTTGTTTACGTATTTAAATGGTTTATGTTTCATAAACCATTTAAGTAGCTTTAAACATAAATTTACTTTTAATCACTTTTAATCTTAATACTAAAAAAAAGAAATTAACAACTCGAAAATAAATTATAGTTAGCTAGTTAGGGGCTAGGAAGGGAACTCCACATGGGGGTTATGTCTCCTCTTCTATGGAATGTAGCACTGAATTCGGTATTGGTGGAATTAGATTCCATGTTGGTTAAGACTATGACATATGCCGATAATACTGCGGTAGCTGTGTCGGATAAATACCCGGATGTACTTTCACAGCAAGTGAGCTAAGACCTGTAGAAAGATGGTGCTCAAATAGTAGTGCTCTTCACTCGTAGATAAAAGACTCCATCGTTTGCTCTACCAACCGTAAGGGGGTTAAGCTCAAGCTGTCAGATAGTGCGAAACATCCCGGAATCTACCTTGAAACTATCCTGGCAGCGTAATTTCTAGTGAAGGGCAGAAAAGCCTGCTATCGCCTATGTAAAAGGGTCATTGGAAGCACCTGATGAAGAAATCCTTGCAATTCGATACGATGGTTAAGCCTATTTTAATATATGGAGCGTTTTTATGTTGGAAATCGTTGGAGAAAACCATCTACTGTGAGATCGTAGAAACGATAATACGCACTTCTGCTTTGATGGCGACTGGTGCTCCGTCACTATGTCGTCGAAAGCATATTTCATTATGCTGAAGAGCCTGCTGGCTGATCTCATGGTGAAAGAAATAGCCACGAACTCAATGATTAGGCTAAAGGCAAGCAGGACGTGGACGTGTGGCATATGGTCATGCCTCAATAATGGGAAGAATATTGGTTAATGCGCAGAATATTGGTTACTGCTCACTGGCTCTACTGCTCGAACCTGGAGCAAATGCCCTGTAAAGTGCCTGGAAATATTGTAGCGGATGAACTGGCAAAGTCCATCATACGGCCAGTATAAGGGATAAAATGGGATCGTTGAAATCCCCCTTAAGAGCTGTAAAAATAGTGCTGCGCTAACTTTTAGGGGCCGCTCAATGCAAATAATGAGGGAACTATTGTCCTTAGCCTACGTTCTACTGTAACGGTTTTGACGGGACATTGCCACATAGGGACACATGCGAATAGCTTAAGTATTTCATGTAATGATTTCCGTAGAGTTTATAGAGAAGAAGTAGAGAGTATTGAGCACTTCCAGCTCTTTCTTATATAAAGGCTTTGTCTCTAGGCAGACCGCTGCTGGATGATTTGGCAGGCTTGGGAATGATCCTCACGTTGGTTCTAAACTGGGCCAGTGATAGATGAATCTGCTATACAAGTATATCAATGGGATCAAATTGGACCCAAGTGGGCTGACAGCCTATTAATCCTTACCTAGTTAGATAGTTGCTCTCCATTCAAAAAATCTTTGTAATTACATATTTCCATGATACTAAATATATAAGAATATACGACTATGATATAATGTCATTAGTGTGAAGTATACACTATACACATAGACATGTAAAATTAATGTTTAAGTATTTTTTTTTTTTATAAAAAAAAGCAATAGAAATTGTATAATATTTTTGAATGGAAATATATGTTGATCTTAAATGGAAGCAAATGGAAATATACGTATGTTGATCTTGTTATTGCGAGCAAAAGAATTTATGATTAAAAATTAGAAAATCGTGGCCCAAATTCAACAAATAAATATGCTCAAGCAATACTGAATGCAATTTTATCTTCAATTAAAATTTAAAATTAAATAATATTAATTAAATAACTTTTTTGTATGATTTTTAAGCTAAAAGCAAAATTTAATTAATTATAAAATTTTACTGTCACACACGCATACCATCATTTCAAAACAAAAGATTTAGGAAGCAAACTGTTTTTGTGATAAACACCCAACCAACCATTAAACCAGCCAGCCAACCGCACCGCTCTCAAAGTAGACTTAAAAGTGGCAAAAACTTAAAAATTTTGCAAATGCGTAAATGCGGTTATATAGGCATATAATGATTATAGCGGTTTAGTAAAACATCACCATGCTGATTTAATCGTGTTCATTCTCAGCATATACAGTTACAAGATGTTGCTAAAATCGTTATTCATATATGTGAACAGATTAAAAATTGATGACATTTTTTCAAAAATATTTGCAGAGTAAATTGTTATAAAAAAATAAGCAGCTATTTCCTTCAGTAGGTTCGAAAAATATTTTATCAAACTAACTTACCACTTATTTTATTACAAAATATATCACGGAAATCTCAAAAGGTTTTGATGTATGTTGAAAGGACTCTACTCTGGTAAACTGAATAATGTGCCTTTGGCATAAGGTTTTGATTTGTTCGAGAAGATATTATCATGACACATATAGTCAATTGAATCCATAATATAATATTAGACGCGAGTATCTAACATTAAAATTTGTGAGCTTCTTAAAGTTACAAAATACCGATACAACTTTAAGAAATATTCTTTTTTTTTTGCATATGATATATGGTCTTTAAATACTCCTCATTGGCTTCTTAAAGATAATCGAACGTGAGCTTAGAAATATTCAACTAATTAGTTTTTAATAAATATCATGATTGTACAATACCAAATGTGACAGCAAACAAATACTGTAGACTACAAAATGAATGCGATTCAGTAGAAAATGCTAAAGCAAGAAAATTCACATAAAATCCAAACGTTTTAAAAGCTTAAGCATACCAACAACAAAAAGTTTTTTAAATGTTAAGCATTTATCAAAATAGTGATTTGAAAACAAAACAAATAAAATCACGCCATATATATGTTTACATAAAAACTACAATATTATTAATTAACAAATAATTCAATGCACTAACTAATTATTAATTAAATCTTTATTTTAATTTGTTTAAAGTTATTGGCTTAAATGTTTTGTTTTAGCAACATGTTTACAATTTGTTTTTATTTGCATGTTTTTGGCTCTTATGGATTTTGTTTTAATACTATTTAATAAACTTAATTTGATATCAGGAAACTATTACCATTTTATTAAAAATCATTATACATAGGTGTACAACTTTGCTTCCACTGTTTTTTTCCCCGCCAAATTCGAGGTTTTATTGCAAAAAATTGTTTATACAGGGTGGCATATAACTTCCGTTATGATTTGTTGTCTTATGTATTGTTCCATGTTAAATGTCCCAAGTCTTTTTCCCAAAAGTTCTGAAATACTAATGAAAAAATATAGATAAACTAAAAAAGTTATTGAACATTTAAGTCATAAAGGTATATCTGCGCCACACTGCACATTTATGATTCAAAGTATTTTTCATCGCTGGCCACTACTTTCTCTTATTATTCGGGTAGCGTATGAGTCCCACGTTGAAAAAACTGGTAATCTTTTCAAGCGATGCGCGTATCGATCAAATTTTTTACTTCTTCATAAGATCGGAAGTACTAGTCAGCGAGGCTGTGTGCCATTGATCGAAAAACAACTAGTTCGAAGAAGCGGAGTCTCGAAAATAAGGCGGTTGGGTAAGATTTCCCATTTTAATGTTTCTATATATATCTGGGCCACATTGGCAAGATCGGCAGTAAAGTGATTTTACAGCGTGACAATATATCTCATTGTATCAATGCCTGCCTCAAACCCATCATTTACGTTCGATAACGATCGCTTGTGATTGTTCCAGTGAAAAAACTCATAATACACTACACTGAGCTGGTCCTACCAAATGCATGACCTTGAAACCGTGAATATTCGGTTTGGCTTTTAACGAGGGAGCATGGCCGAAATATTCCTGTGATTTGCTGCGCTTGGGATTATCGTATTTTTTGCATCCAGTCAAAATGCGATAAAAATCCCTTCCGTCTTTGCATTGCAAGCAGCTGCTCACAAGCACCCAAACGTCATTCAACATCTCTCGGCTTCCACTTGAACGATAGCCAATTTCTTTGTTTCTGAGTCATTCGCATGATTTTCAGGCTTTCAGGATTGCTGCAACACTCCCAGTGATGCTGTTGTCAATTCTTGTTGCGTTTGATACGAGTCTTAATCAAGTAAAGCCTCCAACTGTGCATCTTCGGAAATCAAAATCACCGTTTGCTGAAGCGTTGAAACCACTCTCGGCCCGGTCTTTCACTAATAGCGGCGTCACTATATGTATTTGAGAGCATTGAATAAGCCTAAGCCCCAGATTTCTTAATTAAAACCTCCCGTAAATGACAAGAGTAACTTTGTGATGTAAACACATTTCAATATATACACATAAATATTAGGGCGACAAGATTTGTATAGAGCCGAAAAAAAATAAAAGTCGTAGGAGGCGGCAATTATTTTTTGCAGAACTCTGAGCAACTTCGAAGAAGAAACCATAGGCCTAACACAGATTTCGAGCCTCCGAAAATTCAAAAATACATCGTAAGTACTACTTTACAAAACTTCTTGTGAAAAAAATTTTTGACAAGTCAGTAATGTGAAGCAGGATTTTAATTATATGCGTTTTGTACGTAAATATCATTAATGAATTTTTATTCTAAAAATCGTTTTAAATTATATATTCAATATAATTTAAATGTACTTCGATACGAACCCATAGTTGTATCAATAATACAAGTTTCGTAATTTATCTCTAGATTTCGAAATCAGTTAATAAGAATCAGTTAACTGCTCAATGCAACCGTGCTGTATTTACATATGTAATCAGTCAATGAACGATAAGAAGAATTGTTTTAATTAACATTATAAAAACAAACTTCATGGAGAAAAATAAACAAAATTTTTTAAACTTACTTGCTTTTAAGTTGTGGTATTTTTTTACGACTTTCATCAATATAAACCGTTGCTTTTAAGAATTGAAATGAGTTTTTGGGTCATGAAGTGGTGGATATTCAAAACTCTAATAGGTTTTTAAGTAATTATATGGAACTTTTTAGTTAATGGAAGGTCTGACAAAATATTGTCATCGTTTAAGTCGATCATATTTACAGAGTCTTAGCATTCAAAATTGATTACATATTTTCTAGAGACTCTAACTGTTGTTAGGTCGTAAAAATTTACAAGAAAATGCAAAATTTCGACTATAGCCTACTGCAAAAACCAATAATTTTGTACATAATTCGAAATTATAATTTCGTTAAAAAAATTTTTAAATCTAAAGCAAAACGAAATATACGAAATTTATAAAGTAAAACTAATAATATATTTCCGAAATTTCGGGGGCTCGAAGTCCATTTTAGACCCATGGTTTCTTTGGTGAAGCTGCTTTTCGTAGAATTATTCCTTTCATCAACTTTCTAAATCACAAGAAGAAAATGTGAAATGCGGAATATATATATATATATATATATATATATATATATATATATATATATATATATATATATATATATATATATATATATATATATATATATATATATATATATATATATATATATATATATATATATATATATATATATATATATATATATATATATATATATATATATATATATATATATATATATATACCTTAGCTTATTGTGTGACATTTACGATCTATTTAGACAGCGGAGGCAAAGTTATACACCTAATATTTATACACATTTACAGTCATTGCTGCTTTAAGAAGCAAATATAATCTTATGAAAATTACTTTGAGCTCAGGCTTACAGACGGATTTTATTGCTTTTTAATGTGTGCATTGATATTTTAATCGTACAATTCAAGCTTAGCAACTTATAAAAGCTCGTCAGAACTTCCGCTAATTTTGATTTCAACAATTTATTTTTTTTAGATTTGTGGCAATAAATCGTAATACTTTGCTAATTTGTTGTGTTGGTGATTTACTCTCCGGAGATTAATTTATGCTTTGTTTAATGAAACTTGCAATCAGCGTTACCAATTTGTTGAAATTTGAGAGTAATTGTTTGATGGTGATTCTGATAGAGGCTACAACATTATTTTTTATATAAAAAAAAATGAAAAATAATATTCCTTTTTACAAAAAAACTGATTTGGTATACTAAAACTAAGCTGCAGTTGAAAATCAAAGCAATCGGAGTAAGTATATTTTGTTGAAAAATGTTTGGTTACACCTTAAAAGCATGAAATAATGTTATAGGCAATATTGTCACCTTAAAAGCGGGCTGCGTATTTTTCAATTGCCAATGAAATAATGACACTGGCACTTGTTAGTTACACAGTACTCAAATAGTTCACAACTTGATATACACTTAATACCACTGTGTGTTAACATACTACACTTGTTTACTTTTCTGAGTTATAATTGTTTTACACCGTGCTTAAAGTTAAAGTCCTCCTCTGCTGAACATCTCTCTGCCATTTATTTTATTCTCTTCTAGCATTGCACATTAGTCTTAAATTCAAAAAAAGGCGCAAAAATTAACATTTTTACTTATACATATGAGTTATATGTCAACGTAATTTTGTTGAGAATGCTTCAATATATATAAAATTTAGCTTAATTTTAAAAGTCATTGTTTGCGGCTGAAAAGTTGTCCTTTTTTCTAATTTAAAAATTTCTTTCAGTTATTATTTTTAAAGCAATTTCTAGTCGCGTACTTTCAATATTACAAAATAAATTTTTGAAAAACTATAGAATGGAGAATACATATGGTGGTAAGTATTTATTGGTTATAGGATTAAATAATCAAATACTGTTTTATTAATTATATAAACTCAATTAGAATACATAATTTTAAAAACAAATTTTATAAGCTTTTCCTCATAAGCTGTTAAGCATTAAAACAATTACCACTTTTCTCCACCTTAATGTTTATTTAAATATTAAGAACAATGTCTTGAGAGTTTATTTTATTAATATGAGCTTACACATCTTCTAGCTTTTTAAGAAATTGACTATTTTCTGAGATAACTTATGTGGGTTAAAGGAAAAAATAAAGCAAAAAAGCAGCAAAATAATTATAACTGTTTTATAGATAAAATACAGAAGACGAGATAGATTCGATGAAAAATATTATGTTTGGACGAATAGTGATCAGATAATTAAATTCGAGTGCAATTCAAGTAAAGCTAAAAAGTAAGTTTCATCTACAGTTGGACGAAAGAAGCTTTAATCTTCAGAAAAAACGGATCGTGGGCAGAGAAATGATGCAAGTCTTTTGGCGTTATCACATATTCACAAGAATTTTTGGCATATCAGGTGACGAAACTAATATTGTTATTCACGCAGCAAGTACATCTGCTCGTAAGCGTAACAGAAAAGACTTGGCTGCAGTTATGAAAGAAACTGTGAAAAGCCCAAAACGAGCGTCAAAAATGAGAAGACTGTACCATGGCAATGAAGGCAAACCCATCAAAATATCTTCTTCATAATAACTTTACAAAAGAGCAATGTATTAACATACGCAAATAAAAACAGGAACTGCGGTATCTACCTTTGATGAAATCATATGATGAAATTTTTAAAGCCAAAGTAAATTCAGGCCTGAAAATATAGAAGTTACATATATAATGGCAAACGTACCATTGTAGTCACTATTGTCACATACAGTTGTGAAAAAAATTTACATCAGCGCCTGCCTTACGGCCTTATCTGATGATGGACCACTTTCAGGGAATGAATTATTCACGATTCACCAGCGCCCCGTGTGGCTGACTAGGCTCATACAGGTAGCAGTTTATGCCATATGTTTGTAGCCATACGAGCAACTTCTTGTTGAGGAGTTCGGGCATTCTAATCCCTCCTGTATGAAATTTCCCAGCAATCATTGGACAAGGCTTAATGAGTTGGTAGGCCAAAGCCCACTAGCAGCATCAGCCCTTAAACCAACCCACCCGTCAACCATCACCACTGGTTCCTCACAGTACAGGTATCTGTTGTAAAAGTAACAGACCCTCGGGAGTTTGTTAGTCCCCGAAAAAAGACACGCCAAGCAATTATCAAGGATACTAACACCCCCTTCCTGCGTTTTAGGTTTCAATCATAGCCAGAACGTTTCAGCTAAGGTCGGCACCTCAACCATGATCAGCCCGGGTTGAACTGCAAGCAGAACCACCCGGGGGCCATGCTAATCCCCGTTCTGCCAATTTATACCCTTGGTAATGGTTTCAGAAGCCAACACAACATAAGTCATGCAGCTTCCTAGAGTTTTATTTGCTACAACAAACAGAGTGCCCAAGTTAGGAATACGCGAAGGCAAAACCTGTTCCCCGGGGGGATTGCCACATACAGCAGGACGTGTACTAGAAATGCAACTAGGAGTTATTAAGCAAACCACTGAAGATAAAGCTTTTTAAAGCATATTTTATTGTTAGCTATGGCTTCGATAGCAGCACTGGACAATCGCAAATCAAACAGAACTTTACTGGGCCAGAAAAGTCATTGCAAATTAATTATTCGCTGTTGACTACCACGTCGATCCCACTAAGGCTGATAGAGTCTTCGAGAAGAATACTATGGGACAATAACTCACGCTCTGTTAGGTATTGCCGCCCCAAAAAACTTGAATTTATAAAAGAAACCAAAGAGTTATATTGGCAGAGGATGATGCTTTAAAGAGTGAAATTGCAAACTTAACCAGTTTTAAAGCCGAGCTCGGAGAGAGAAAAGTATCGAAATATTTTGTAAAATGCATTTGGCCCTTATTGATGGAAAAATCCTAAATTTTTTAACAGATACAAACTCTAACCAAAACATGTCTGATGTGTGGGGCTAAACCATCTGATTTTAAAGCTATTTTTTTTTTTTTTTTTTTTTTTTTAACTTCATTATTTTATTTATTGAATCTACATAAAAAAAAATGTAATGACAATAAGTATTCAAATCTTAATACTAAAAAAAAAAATTATGATTAAAGTCCTGCCAGTGCTGGACGAAAATTTATTTTTATTCGAATATTATTTCAGAATTCAGTCATCTGTTTAGAGCTCTAATGGTAGCCAAAGTATCCCTCCTTCTCAGACGGGTATGACCACCAAAATTAAGAATATTGGCTGCAAGAGGATTTGGATGGAATTCAAGTTTGTTAATATACCTTGTCGCGTACTTCACAAATTCAGATTTCACAAAAGGTACGTTCATATCTGCGTGGATTCGTGAGTTTTTAACGTACCATGGAGCATCTGTAATTCTACGGAGAATTCTATTTTGACTTCTTTGAATTTTCTCAATGTTGAATGCCGAGGCTGTGCCCCATAATTGAATCCCATAGCACCATATTGGCTTTAGAATCGAGTTGTACAGCAAAAGTTTACAATCAAGCTTCAAGGTCGAGTTTCTGCCTAGTAGTAGTAGTTAATTTGCAATGCTTTCAATTTCATCTGCGTTACTTTTGCCTCGATGTGCGACTTCCATGTTAGTCTACGGTCAAGATGAATTCCGAGGTATTTGACTTCACTGTGTTGAGGTATTACTTTATTGTTAATAGTAATGGGTGAGCATGTTCCTAGATGCAGTACGAATGTAACATGGACACACTTTTGTTCATTAACCTTGATTTTCCAAAGCTTCAGCCATTTCTCTAGTTTGTCGATATGTTCCTGTAAATTTATTGATGCTTGCTGGTGGTTACTATGTATGCTAAGGAATGCTGTATCATCTGCAAATGTTGAAGTGTGAACGTTGGTGCTTGTTGGCATGTCAGATGCGTAGATTAAATATAAGATAGGCCCTAATATGCTGCCTTGGGGAACTCCTGCTTCAATAGACTGAGCGGGGCTTATGAAATCGCCTTCTTTTACTATAAATTGGCGACAATATAAATAGCTTTCCAAAAGGTTATGTATGTTTGCAGGTAATTTAAACTTTATTTTATGCATTAAGCCATCGTGCCACACTTTATCAAAAGCCTGTGAGACGTCGATGAATAAGGCAGAGCAATATTTTTTATCTTCAAATGCCTTTCTTATGAAGTTAACTAACCTGTGCGTTTGCTCAATGGTGCCATGTTTCGCTCTAAAACCAAATTGGTGATCAGGAATACATTCAACCTTATGAAGCATTGGATCCAACTTCGCCTTTAGCAATTTTTCGAAAAGTTTTGATATTGTTGACAGTAGACTTATTGGACGGTATGATTCTACTTTCGTGTGATCCTTCCCTGGCTTAGGAACCATTGTTATCATGGACACCTTCCACTCTGCAGGGTAATACTCAAGTCGTAAAATAGCATTAAAAATAAAAAGAACAATTCTTTTAGCTACACGAGGCAGCTCTACGAGCATTTTGTTGCTGATTTTATCCATACCTGGAGCTTTTTTAAGGTTTAGATTGCCAATAGCATTTTCAATTTCTTGGAAATTGAATCTTAAAGGCACAGGAGGTCTACTAACAATAGGTGGCAACTCATTTGCATTGTCAGACCTATTTGTGGCAAAAACGTTTTTCAAATGGTTAACAAATAAATGACCCTTTTCCGAGTCATCTCTAGCCCAGTCACCAGACGGTTCTCGCAAGGGCGGCTTTCCTCTAACTGGCCTTTTTAAACCCTTAGTCGCCCGCCATAAAGAATAGTCGGACTGAGGAGTACCATCCAGACTTTCTAAATACGTTTGTAGAGAAGCCGTTTTTTGGTTTCCAAGCAAACTTCTTAGTTGATTTGTGCACTCACGTAGCCTTGTTTTTAGCTGCGGAGACCTGCGAAGTTGCCACTCTCGTCGAACTCTTCTTTTTTCTAACACAAGTTGCTCGATTTCTGAAGAATATGTTCTATTTTGAAGGTTTCTGCGTGTTAAATAAACTCTAGAAGCAAGTTCAGCGGCTTGTTTAAGGTTTTCGCTAAAGTTGCTTAGTGACGCATTAATATCTTCAGGTGTTCTTAAAACAATATTCTCAGTGCAATGGGTGCTCAAAAATTTTTTATATTTTAGCCAATTCACTCGGGTGACAGTCCTATGCAAATTGTTAATCGGAGACCAAGTCTCCTGGGGAAAACGCACTGAAATAATAGTAGGTGAATGATCCGATGACAAGTCTAACGAAGGCTCAGCTTGCATCCATTCCACAGGGAACCCCTTTACCACTCCAAAATCAATCACATCAGGAATCTTTCGCCGGTCAGTCGGCCAGTAAGTGGGATGCCCGCTTGATATTACGTCTAAGCCCATTTTAGAAATTGTATCAAAAAGCACTCGACCCTTCGGGGTGATTAAACGTGAGCCCCAAGAAATGTGTTTTGCGTTGTAATCTCCAGCTGCTATAAAACGAGGTCCTAATGAGGTGAAAAACCTTGAATATTGTGACTCCGTCACTGAAAATCGAGGCGGCGAATAAATCGATGAGATAACCAATTTGTAATGAAAATTTTCCACACAGATATTAGTTGCTTGAAGATAGTCCTCACATGTGTCGTTCAACAAAAAATGCTTTATCCTAGATTTTATCAAGATTGCAGAACCTCCACAAGCTCTTCCACGGGGGTCTTTAGTATCGTATAATACGTAGCCGTTAATTTTAAAGAAGCTTGTTGACGTCAAGTGAGTTTCTGCAATCATCATTTTAAAGCTATGGCAACTTACAAGAGTTTTAAGTACGGATTAAGAAACCTTCATTGTTTGGTTTGATTTTTCGATTTTATTCTTCATGCAGGTAAAAACAATATATGAAAAAAATTAGTGGAAGCTAAAAAGCAACAGCACAAAATGGTCTTTTTCTGAAATACTTGGCTTGCGAATTGATTTACCGAAAATTGGTGGCTTTGGCAGCTCCAATGACGACATGCTTTTAAAGCAGTTCTCGTTGTAAAAGAAAGCTACTAAAATACAGAAAATGAAAAATTCAGGTTTCGTAAATATATAACCGAGATATCATCCCATCAAGCAGTGCGAGCAGCTGAGTTTTATATAAGTGAAATTTAAAGAAAAAGGAAATTGTCAACAACAAATCGTGTGACACAGGTGACAATTTATTTGAAAAGGAATAACATTCCTTTATTTAATTTTCTTTTCTCCCAACCCATTATAATCAGCTCATTCCGAGTTAATTATACTCCCAGTTCTGCTTTGACGAAAGTAGAATTGGTTAACTCAACATTTGCTTTTAGTGCCCAAATAAAACCTTTTTTTGGTCAAATTGAATAATATAAAGGTCAAAGCAACTAGGATTAATAGTTATAATCTCTGGACTTCAGGCGGTTTTAAGCTGGGAACACTTGCGAAGCTACCACTATCTTCCAACTTTTCTTTTTTCTGGCAGAAGCTGTTCAATTTAAAATTTTTGATTGGTGTAAATATTATTAACTCGTACGAGTAAAGCAAATAAAAGACTCTGTTGGAGTCTTAAGTTATTATTCGTAATTTTTGCATTACAGCGTATTTTTGTTTAAGTGTTATTTTTATGTCTTAATTATTTTCAAATGTTCAAAACTATTGATTTTTCTAATTAAAGAAATTCCTTTATAATTAAAAACTTATCAATAAAAAGCAAGAAGTATCTAAGGTGTCGCACAGTGGCACCCGTAGAACAAGTGAGGTTGCAAAAATTAAAAATTTCACGTGCTCCTAAAAATATTGAATATACTTATATTACAGGCAATCGCTCAACAAATTCAAATGTACAACTGATATCACAATTAGATTTTTGTTTTAGAAGATATAGCCCCTTAAAGTTGATTAATTTTCAATGTTCAAAAAACAGACTATTTTTAGGTAATTTGGTCCACTTTCAGATATAGTATCTCAAAAAGTTGGTAACGGAATACATTTTATTTTATTAATCTATCTACTTATTAAGAACAGGAAAAAAGACTGTACTGTTTGCATTGTGTTTGTGCAGGTAAATCAATATTTTTACGAACTATCCATTTTTTCAATATTTAAAAAATAAAAAATATTTTAACTATTTTCAAAACAACTTCTTTAACTATCCCCTTACATAAGGCAAAAGTTTGTAGATGCCCATTTTTTGCTAGAAGTAAATGTTTGAAACAACACATGGTTGCAAAAATGAGTTGCATGATTTCTTTGACTTATAACCGAAAAACAGCTCATTTTCAATTACACTGCACAACAGGCAATATGTCTTTTGAATGAAAGTATGTGGTTTTGGATGTCTTAAGTTCCAATCAGCTTTCGGTTTCTCTCAATCACATAAGGATTTATAGGTGTGACAAAATTTTCTGCCTAAATTAGTTGGCATCGTTATATATTTAATTTTAACTCGAGAATAGCTTCTTCGATATTCATACATAAAATAGTTAAAGATACGTAAGAAATTTTTCTTAAAGTAAATTTAATACAACGTTTCTCTATCCTGTACCGCTTCACAACTATTTGGAAATTATTGGCGAATATAAATTATTATTATTGGCGAATATAAAAATGGGAATTTTGTTTTCTTTAAACAAAGTATAGGATTCGACACACTTTGCATTTTTTTAATGTTATACACCTGCATATTAATATAGTCCGTAAGTCATAAAAATCAGTTAATAAATGTTGATTTTAATTAAAATTTAAAACAGGTACACAATGTTGATAGAATATGCGTGTTTCTGCACATTGCCTTTCGCGAAACTATTGTAAAATCATTACAGGCAGGTAGCTAAACTAAATGACTGCTATTTTAATAGTTTTTAGAATTAAATTTTAAAAATGTAATATTTACATTTACTGTTGTCCCGTAATCCTATATTTACTTTTAGCATTGTGTGTTTTCACATATGTGAGTGAGAAAGTTTGTATCATCCGGGACAACACTAAGAAAAAAAATCAAGTTACTTATTACTGTGCTGTAAAATTATAATCTTAAATTGAAAATTGACCAGTGATATATTTATAAATGTATAACTTACGTAACATAAATTACACAACTTTAAATCAGTGCATAGGCAATATAGATTGGGGTCAAATTTATACTCTAGAATCCGCTGAAGAGCAACTCTGTTTTATTCAGGAAACTATTAAAAATTTATATGACCAGTGCGTCCTAATAGTAACTAAACGGATTAAAGACGGTCAGACGCCATGGTTTAATGCTGAAATAAAAAATTTTATAACAAAAACATGATGAGGCTTATAATCGATGGAAGAGATTCGGAACCGCCGAGCCTAAAGCTACACATAAACAAGCTCGAAGGGATGTTACAAAAAGACTTAATCTGGCCAAATCCATTCATAACCGAAGAAAGTTTACTTCTGCAATTGATAGCAAGTCAAAATGGGCGGAAATACGTAGAATTGGGATTGGGCAAACAACTTCTAACACATGTCCTCAAGATAGTGATGCAAACTCTCTTAACGAACAGTTTGTAAACGCCAATGTTCCATTTCTAACAAACTATATGTATTCTGACCTATGTTATGTACATTTCGAAAGAACATTTAGTTTTCGTTGTGTCGATCAATCCGAAATTCTTAAAAGTGTTTCTGAGATTAAATCCAACGCAATAGGAATGGATGGTATAAATCCTCTGTTTTTAAAAATATTAATTCCTAAACTTTTACCTTTTTTAAGGTATCTTTTCAACACAATTCCTACAAAATCTACATTCTCTGAAGTCTGGAAATTGTCAAGAATTATACCAATCCCAAAACCTAATAATGAGTTCCGCCCAATAGCTATTCTCCAGTATCTATCTAAGATGCTTGAAAACCTTATTTCTAAACAAATAAACGAATATTTGAGCAACAAGAACTTAATTTCAGCAAAATAATCCGGTTTTATGAAGGGCAGAAGCTGTATAACAGCACTGGTGGATGTCGTTGAGGACATAAGATCTAAAATCGACGATAATATGGTTTCTTTTCTGATTCTTTTAGATCACAGTTAGGTATTCGATACGGTGGACTACCAGGTTTTGTTATCAAAACTTAGAAAACTTTTTCAACTTCTGCTTGTAGACTCATATCGTCGTACCTTTCTAATCGCTCGCAAGTAGTTAAGCTTAATGACAAAATCTCCGAACAACTTAATTTTTTGTATGTACATTAATGACCTCCCTAACATTCCTATCACCAGTTCAATTCATATTTACGCTCACGATGTTCAACTTAATAACTATTGCACAATTGATGATGCAGCTTCCTGTATAAGCAGGATTAATAGCGACCTGGATAAATTAACAACTGGGCTGAGGCAAATGGTCTGAGTATGAATTCCTCTAAATCTAAAAGTATTCTTATTTCAAAATCGAAAATTATGCGTGAGAATCTTCACATTTAAATCCATAATGACGAAATCGCCTTTGTTACTAAAGCCACCAATCTAGGAATCATGTTCCATGAGCGGTTAACATGGTCTTCACATATTGGCCTTGTTGTAAGTAGAGTGTATAGTATGCTGAGGAATTTGTGGACTGTCAAAGACTCCACCCCATTTAACATACGTATGCTACTAGCAAAAACGTATTTTATTCCTTCTCTTTTATACGGTTGTGAAATCTTTGCAAAGACAGGCGTAAACTAAATGTTGTTTATAACAATATAGCACGGTATATTTTCCAAAAGCGGCGTCTTGATCACATTTCACAATATTCGTACCAAATATTTCACCTCAATTTTGATAATCTACTCAAATATAAATGTCTAACCTTTCTTCATAAAATAATTATTTCTAAACAACCGTCATATATCTATGAAAGAATAAAATTTGCTAGATTGAATCGTGGTAGAAAAATTATTTAAATAAAATGTAGGAGTCTTACATTTACTTCATGCATTTAGTCTTTGGAACGTATTACCAAATCATACTCAAAAGATAAGAAACGTTAATAGGTTTAAAATTTATTTTTGTAAAATAGTATTAAAATATTTATTTCTGTAAATTTTTTTTACGACATATTTGGTTTCCTTTTGCAAAGTAACGCTAGTGATTCATGTTTTTCCTTTTATGTGAGTGAAAACACTAATTGTTCTGTTTGTTACTTTTGTTTTTCACTTTTGATTAAATTTGCATACATACGTTTATTATCATTGTCTGCCCTTATTACTAACACTGTCATTTATAAGATGTTATATCTTGTTGTGTTAGTTTATCACATAAATAAATAAAATAAATAAATAAATAAAAATAAATAAACAAAATTAAAACATTTCCAACAGAAAGTTAAGCAATTTAAAATTATATGAACTGTTTAAGAAATCAACCACAGCAAAAAACTTTTTTGGAAGTTGCATTCTAGGAACTTAACAGTTTAAACGGCAATATACATATAGAGTAGTGAAAATATAGTTAATAAACTTTTCATGATGCATGCGAGTCTAAGCTCAAAACGAATGTCAGCAAACCGTGTGACAGAGAGATTCAACTCCAAACACCTGGCTTGGCTTAATAATGATATCATCCTGGATACATTGGCAGATGATGAAACCAGCACATCAACCGGGCGTGCAATAGTAATAGCAAATGACATGGAGAAGTGTTCAAATTTCACAAAGGGGATTCAATGACTTGACCACGGAACATTTATCGGAAGCGCTGTCTATTAGACATACAAAGCATAATGAAAAAATAAGGTCACAGATTACAACTCATGTTTCTAGTGCAAGCCCACTGTGACTACAAAGGATTAAAGTAAGCATTCCCACGCCACCAAATCAAACCTTAAAATGTATGGTCCCGAAAAAGCTTTGGCTTTGTTTATGGACTTAAAACTTTCTAAAGAGAAATATGAGATTCTACGTGCATCTTTAAGAAAACATGGTGCTGGCATTTTACCCGGATATAAGCATGGTTCGAAAGCTAAAATAGATTCACGACCATTGAATATGAAGTTCACTAAAGTCTCTGTGAAACCAATATGCAGGAGCTTATGGACCATACGGCCAAACGGCTGTTGGAGAGTCTTCCTGAAAATGTGGCAGAAGTTCTTCCTGCAAAACTCACATTGAGCAGCAAATGGGGCTGCGATGAATTATCCGGACAAAGCGTTGATAAGCAAAAGATATCTTCCAATGACCCTACAACATCGGATGGAAATATGTTACTCGCATCTTTTGTTCCTTTGCGGCTAAAATCTGTTGTTTCCTTACACAAGAAAAATCAGCGACCGTGATCAATACATTATTGTCGGCCAATTTTGCAAGGGAATCGCCGGAACACACAAGGAGCAAAGGAAAATACATTGAATGTAGTTACGAATTCCACTTGACCATGGTTGACGGAAAAGTCGTTAATGAACTAATGAGTATGGAAGCTCATCATTACACGAAAGAATGAGGAGTATGGAGTTATTGTTAAAATTAGTGTATACGCTTCCACAAGAGGGTGAACACTTTAAAATACGTCAAGTAAAGATAAGAAAAGAATCAAATACATGATGCATTTTTCAAGAAAATTGGGCTAAAAGTAAACTGCCCCAAGTATGGAAACTCAAATTATGGAAACACTTCTAGAAGATGTTTTGAAAATGACTGTTACTTGAATCACTGGAATAAACAATCAAATCGTTGAGATTGGGAATAATCTTTAACGTATTATACTGCAAGGAAAAAGTTGCTTCTGAAAAATATGGAGAATATGCTTCGAAAACTGCATCAATTTTAGCAGAATTATATTCAGGGAAAAACTTACTCCGATAGTTCATAAAATATTTCCACAATGAAAAGATATAATTGAATATCAGACTTTGCCTATTGGAGAGCTTTCTGAAGAAGCACAGAGTCCCTCAACAAATTTTATAAAAAAAATATAGATTGCTGAACGCTCTGAAATCATTAACGGTACGACAAAATAAGGACCTCTTCACCACGTTAGGAACATCTTCGGATCCATTTGTTACTTCACTGCGCCATGTACAGTCACGAAAAGAGCTAAAAAATAAATATAGTTCGAAAATGATTAGTCTTTTAGATATACCTTTTACGGGTTGCGAGCAATATTAAACAAAAAATCTTAAAAATTAAATATATGTATATAATTTTTGCAGAAAAAAAAAAACGATTTCCGAACGGAGAGTGTGTTCAACCTGTCAATCAACCCAAACAAAAAAATTTTTTGAAATCGATGCATATATGGCGAAGTTATTTCAGTACCGATTTTTGGACGGACATTATGTCTGTCCGATTTCCAAAAAAAAGAGAAATATGAAACCCAACTGCAACCAACACCTTTCAAACAAAAAACAAGGAATTATTAAAAGCGTATCACAAATGGCAAAATAATCGTGGAACAAACATAAAAAAGGGTCAAAAAATACGCTAGAGCTGATAACCTCCTTCTTTTTAAGTTGGTTAAAAAAAAAGTTATATCTTTTCTGGAAGAGTTTTCGATCATAAATGCCTTTAAAAGAAACCTAAAAAATTAAAAATTAAAAAGTATATACACTATTTTACTTCCCATGAGGCACAGAACCCTTCTCAAATACTCTATCGGCTGAAAAGTTATCTATAATATGTCTTTTAAATTTTTTTAATTATTTGTTTTGGATCAAAAGTTGAGATTTTTACAACGAAAAAACTCAAATGGCACTACTGTGTGTCGTAGCAATTATTTTTCACATAAAGAGTTAAAAAACATGTCTAAGAGATTAGCTAATTAAATAAATTAATGAAAAATGACAGTAAATTAATATTTTTATAGTGGCTATTAAATACCCTGCTATACTTTCAGATTCGCTCTATTTTTTCTTTCTTACAGAACAATATTTTATAAAAATAAGTAAAAAGAATCACTCTCCAGTCGAAGCCAATTAAAAGCCAATTAAAATTCTTTATTACATGACCAGAATTTCAAACCCTTTTTTTTGTAAACTTGTCTTCTAGTAATATATTTAGAAGCTTTGATGTCGAAACAGGAAAGTTCAAAATTATCCAAGGTTGGCTCATTTTAGTAGCCTTTTTGTTAATAGTTTCAGTTTCAGATAATTTCACGTGATCAGTAAAAGCCAATGTTTGGAAAAATATTAAAACTAGAATCAATAACAAAATTTGACAGAAAGCTTTTATTAAAGTTTTTATCTTTTCATCTTTGTAATTACAAATATATATCAAGATGGACGGTTTTATTTCACCCAGGAATATAAAGTGATAACTCGCTAATGATTAATTAAGTTTATTTTTGAGAGATTTTTTTACTGCGGTGCTTTTGAAAATCTGCACAATAAAATCGAAGGTCGTTTTTAAATTTCAATCATCGTAATTAAATGCTACTACTACATTTGTTTTCATTTTAATGTTCTTAAGCAGACTTGAAAATTGTAACAGACAACGAACGAAAAAAATTACCAATACACTGTTTCCAAATAAAAAACAAATCCCCAAAATACTTGTTTTATGAAAAGTATCATAAACCAATCAAAGTAAAAGGCAGTCAATGCCAAATAGGTGATCAATTTCCCTTTAGCAAACCCAGCAGTCAAATATCATTTGTAAAAACAATTTTTTCCAGATAGGCCAGTCTACCAGCCACATAAACATGCAAAATTCCAAACAAGTTTCTTATTCTCCAATGTGGTTATATCTGATATACAAAACGAGACCCAAAAGCCCAAGTGTCAAAACTCCGATCAAAATTTTCGCAATCTTGAAACAACTCTGCAGACTATTGTTCAATCCATAAACACTTCTACGGCTTCTATGACAACCATGATGCGGGATATGCTGAAAATGCTAACCACTATTTTGCGGGCTAATTTAAACAATATGTTTCAAAATATGCTTCTGGAACGACAACGGCATCCTCCAACACTAAAATGAACTTGAACACTTCTTTATGAAAAATCAAATCGATATAATGATGATTAGTGAAATTCACTTGACATCCAAAAGTTAGTTAGTAATACTAAAGATCTCCGTGGGAGATCTTGTGGAGTCTCGGCAACTCTACTAAAAGCCAGAATTAAGCACTATTTACTGAACCAGACACGTGAAGATTACTCACCGCCCCGATTTTCAGAATTAGAAAACCAATATTCGTGTTTTTTCAAATCACCTAGTCCCAAATGTTTAGTGACTGGCGACTACAACGCTAAACACTTTTTTTTGGGGATCACTGTTGGAATCACATGCTTACATGTGATTTCAAGCGGACCCATTGGCCGTCCGACTGATTAAAGATACCAGATGTTATAGATTTTGGAGTTGCAAAAAATGTTCCTTTAGAATGGATGCAAGTGGAGCCTTCATTAGATTCGTCATCAAATCACTCAGTTGATTCCGCATATCGTTAGCATTTGTAATATTTCAATTAACTCCTCAATTTTGCCTAAATTATTAAAAATACAAAAAATCATTGCGGTTCCAAAAAAAATTACCTGCTGATATACAGGCATGTTCTGAGAAACACAAATCGCTTAAGTTTAGCGTTTTCGATTTGAAAACGCCAAATAGGTGATTGGAATACGCATATCGCTTAAAATTGGCGACTTCAACTCGCATGTGTATATTGAAGTGAACTGATTGAATTTGCTAAAACTGAACTTGTAAAAGGCAATAAAATTACTCACAATTAAAGTGCAATATGTTTTCTTTTTTTCAATAAAAACTTGAAAGATTTTTACACATTTTCAATTAAAAAAACTGAATTAAAAAATTTTTTTATTTGTTGTCAAATTTTTTTTTCATTTTACATATATAAATACCACATACATATATACGTATGTAAAACACATGTTGAGTTTTTTCGGAAAAAACTTCGAAACACCAGTAAAACGCGCGTTCATTAGAACACCTAAAAATCAATTAAGCGTTTTTCAGAACGCTTTGCGGTTTCAGACCGCGCGTTCTCAGAACATGGCTGATAGTTGAAAAATATCGACCAATTGCTCTTTTATCAATACTAGATAAAATTTTTGAGAAACTTATATGTAAGCAATTGACAAAATATTTGGAAGAAGAAATTCTTCTAGCAGATGAGCAATATGGTTTGAGAAAAGGGTGTGGAACCAATGTGTCTGCTATCAATGTGATAAATTATACTTGCGAATGTCTAGACAAAGGTTTTACTGGAGTAGGAGATACATTTTTAGACTTCAGCAGGGCATTTGATTTGGTTTTTTTTTTTTTGTCTTGGACCAGTACTCAGGAGATGACCCCTACAGATGCAGTGCATTGTACCAGAACTAGGAAAATAGGTTATGAGGAGGGGGAAAGAGGGAGTAGTGTTTGTGAACATTTAACTTGAACTTTCCAACGTTATAACAGATAGGAAACACGTCTGCAGGCAACTTATTCCACAAACGAAGCGTGCGGCTGAAAAACGAATTCTCTCTGTAATACGTAGTACGATTCCCCGGACAATCGACCACAAATGGATGAGCTCTGGACGATGAACGCGTGTTACGTAGAAATGTGCGAGTTTCAGGAACGAGATCCCTAATCTCGTCAGAGCAAAATCCATTGTAGTAACGATAGAACAGAGTAACGCACCCCACACTGCGTCGATGCTCCAGTGAGTCAATAGAGTTGGATACCCTACTGTCAGCGATAAGCTTCTTCGCCCTCTCCTGCACACGGTCGAGTAACCCCAAAATAGACTTTGGGGCACCGGCCCAAACATGAGAGTTGTATTCCATTTTCGGTCGGATATAGGTGGTATAAATAATGGGTGATTTTATAAGAACTATCGGAAATTTAAAAAAAAAGAATCACATAAAGTTCAGAAAAATTCATGAAATATTTATGTGGATTGATAGTTGGGTCGATATAATTTAATGATTGAAGATTATTTCATGCAAATGTTGGCCGCAGCTACGCCTAAAATGGTCCATCCGCTTAGTCCAATTTTGGCATACTCTTTCCAACATTTCGGCCGGTATCTCACGAATAATGTTGGCAATGTTGGCTTCCAGTGCGTCAATCGAAGCGGGCTTGTCGCTATAGACATTAGCCTTAACATAGCCCCACAAAAAATAGTCTAAAGGCGTTAAATCGCACGATCTGGGCGGCCAATTGACTGGTCCCAAGCGTGAAATAAACTGTTCACCGAACTCGCCTCTCAATTGGTCCATTGTTTCGCGTGCTGTGTGGCATGTGGCACCGTCTTGTTGAAACCACATGTCATGCAAGTCAAGCTCTTCCATTTTGGGCAAAAAAAAGTTTGTTATCATCGCACGGTAGCGCTCACCATTCACAGTAACGTTGTGATTCGCATCATCTTTGAAGAAATACGGCCCAATGATGCCGCCAGCCCATAATCCGCACCAAACGGTTGTTTTTTGGGGATGCATTGGTAGCTCTTGCAATGCTTCTGGCTGCTCTTCACTCCAAATACGGCAGTTTTGCTTGTTCACGTATCCATTCAACCAGAAATGAGCCTCGTCGCTGAACACAATTCTTCGATAAAAAAGTGGATCTTCACCTAACTTTTCAAGAGCCCATTCACCAAAAATTTGGCGTTGTGGTAGGTCGTTTGGCTTCAATTCTTGCACCAGCTGTATCTTATAAGGCTTCACACCCAAATCCTTCCGCAAAATTTTCCACGTAGTGGAGTAACAGAGGCCCAATTGCTGCGAACAGCGCCGAATCGATAATTCACGGTCATCACCAACACTGGCCGATACGGCTGCGATATTTTCTTCAGTTCGCACTCTACGTAAGCGTGTTGGTGGTTTAATGTCCAACAATGTAAATTTGGTGCGAAATGTTTTTACAATAGCCCGAATATAAGCCTCAGTAGGTCGATTAAACTGACCATAAAATGGAAGAAGCGCGCGATGAACTTTCTTAACAGAGCACGCATTTTGGTAATAAAATTCAATAATTTGCAAGCGTTGTTCGTTTGTAAGACGATTCATGATTAAATTATAGACCATGTTTGACAGTGACACAAGATACAAAACGTGCGTGAGCTGTCAAAACTAGTGTTGCCAAAAAGATAATAGCAAAAAAATCACTCGTTAGTAAGGAGATCGGATGGAGTGAAATACATCTTACATCGTTTCAAAAAACCGAGGCACTTGAATGCTTCTTTAGAGACATGAAAAATGTGATCATTCCAGCGAACATCACATTGTACTTTCATTCCAAGAACATCAATATTTCCTCAATATTTATACCATCCATGAGTACAGATGAAGCAGCATTAGCGGTCGTTTGTTTGTGCGTTAATAAACAGCACTGGGTCTTACGAGCGTTGAAGTCGACCTTGTTTTTGCGACCCCATTCGGAGATTAATAGAAGATCACTGTTCAGTAAATCATTCATTGGCAGCGATCTCTGATAGGCTGGGCCTATAACTGAAAGAGTATGAATAGCAAATGCTGCTGTCATCTGCAAAAAAGTCGATAGGATTGGAAGTTTGATAGAGAAGGTCGTTGAGGAAGATAAGAGATAGGGTAGGAGAGAGAACGGAGCCTTGCGGTACCCCTGAATTAATCTTGAACTCGTTTGATGAGACCCCATCTATAACAACTCGTATAGTGCGGTCTCTAAGAAAGCTCGATATAAATCGCGAAAAGTCATTACCGACACCAAAAGCAGTAAGTTTTGCCAGTAGTGCAGCATGCCACACTCTGTCAAACGCTTTGGAGATATCCAGAGCTACCACTTTGCTTTCGCCAAAATGATGGATTGATTGGCACCATTTCTCAGAGAGATATGCCAAAAGATCTCCAGTAGAGCGACTCTTACGAAACCCATATTGACGATCGCAAAGTAATTTGTGCGACTCTAGATACCTCACAAGGTGGTAATTGACCATACTTTCCATTACTTTGCAAAGCGCAGAGTAAATTGCAATTGGGCGGCAATTTTCAGGGTTATTTGCCTCACCCTTTTTGGGGATTGGCGTTACATTAGCAACCTTCCAGCACGATGGGAACTCACCATTATGGTAAAGTTTGCTGATTTGGTTGATCATGCAATTCTGGCTGAGAAAATGTGGTTTTATAGCATAGCTGGGCAAGAGCTAGCATTTTTTAAAAACTATCTTTTTAATAAGAAGCAATGTGTTGCAGTAAACGGAAAGAATATTTCTATGGCATACATAAATCACGAAGTGCTGCAAGGCAGTGTTTCAAAATCTTTGCTATTCAAAATCTATATAAACGATTTAAAAAATATTGCGTTGCAAGGTAAAATTTTTATGTATGCAGACGATCTAGCTATTTTTTATCTCTACATCGAGAGCACATGCCGCTGAATTGATTTCTACATAAATATACAATAGTTAATAAACTGGTTTCAAATGCAAGTAAAACGCAATTTATTAGGTTTAAACAACAACAGAATAGAAGTAGTGACTGATTATTGATGGGAGACGAATTAATGAAGTAAATGTTGTAAAATATTTGGGAGTATTGCTTCAAAATAATCTAGGTAGGCAATCTCATATACAGTATATAAAAACAAAAATATCACCAGTTGTTGGAATTTTGTATAAACTTTGCAACAAACTAGATGAACGCTATAAAGCAATGATATTTGAATCATATTAATTATCGAATTCTCCCGCAACACACTGAAGTCAAGTATTGTAGCTTGGATTTCACCTCGACCATCAACTCACTCGAAAGCCTCACATTGATACGGAAGTTACTCAGATGAGATGAAAAGCAGTGCAACTTGATTCGTTTGTCAGTGGAAATTTTACCTTGAAGCTGGATTACAGGTTTATGCTGTACAACGCAACTCTTAAACCTATATAGAGCTATGGGGTACAACTATGAGGTAGCGCCTCAGTATTTAACGTTGAAACAATTCACGACACCAAAAAAAATTTCTCCGTACTATTACTTCAGGCGAGTCATATTTCATTTTCGTCCGGATAAAGACGGTATAAATATTAAAGACTTCGGATGAAGTGAAGTATAGGTTCAATCCAGTAAACATCATACTGAATTCCATGAGCATCAATGGCATCCAATTCCTCAATATATATACCATCAACGAGTACTGATGAATCAGCTTTCACGGTTTATGTGTCCGTGTGCTAGTAAACAAAACTGTACCAGCGTTTAAATCGACCATATATTTAAGATAAAATTTTTCGGAATCTCTCAAGATTCTACAAATGCCGCATACATATAGGTACCAATTCGCAGTATTGAAACAGCCCAGAAATGTTAAACTGAGTGCCTGAAATAGCAAAAACTGTGCAAAAAAGCAAAAGTTTACAAATCAGAGAAATTCACTAAACAAATTAAAAGCTTAAGTCCAAAAATAATCGTGAGGTTGGTGAAATTAGCACAGAAAGGTATAGTTTACTCAACAAATCTTTATAATTGATGTTGCTTTACAATCTTAAAAACGAAAAATTATAGGATAATAGTAAAATCAAAACTTATAAAAAAAGGAAAAAAAATAGTTTTATTTTTTAAACTAGTCTCGTGATATGTTACAATGTGTGTAAAGGGCATTAAATACACAGTTTTTATGTAAATTAGTAGATCTCAAACTAGTCCCTGTTAGCAAAACGCCAACGAATTAAATGGGCTTATATCACTTTTCTCCCTATAGTAGAGATGTTAATTGTGTGATATGTCATTAAGCTCTACTGAAACCTATCTGCAGAACCAATTGGTTACTTTATCAATATTCCTGTTTTCATAATATTTTTAAGTTTTTCTTCTTGAATAAAAGCTTAAGCCTGTTATCGATGAGTCAATAAAACATAATTTTATTCATTTTAAAATAATTTAAAAGAAGTACTGAATTCCTTAAATATTTCTTTTTAAATTAACGATGTGCTATATTCCACATATATAAACTTAGGCAAGTTATAAGCAAATTTTTGTTTTTAACTGGAAATCGTGAAGTATTTGTATCAATTAAGTAACATGTTCTTTTATTCATTTAAAATGCTTTACTTTATATTTTGTTAATTTTTTTCCTCTAAAAGTTGTTTTGTGTTTCTTCTTTTTATTTCGTCTGTTGGCTGGCAAGGTATTTCGGTTTCAAATATTATAAGCATTTTGAATCATTCATTGTATTATTAAGTTTTCTGCAGTTTGGGTTTTTGAAAAATACTTTGCAAAGCACTTAATCATAATAAGCTTTGTTTTCTTTTATAAAATTTTGGTGTTTCTACCGTGTCATTGAATTCTTGTACAGTTAAATGTAGATAAAGTCTGTTTTTGCAACAAAAGCAGAGCAATGTTTTAAATGGCATTTGTGGCAAAATTGTTTATGAACATAATAATATATAATTTATGTTTCTGATCAAAAGTTTTTAAACAATACCTTAATATATTTTATTAAAAAAAAGTGAAAAAGAATTATTCAAGTTAACGATTACTTTTACCATTTTCAATTTAAAGCCAGTAGTTCTCTACATGCCGCCGAGTCTCTACGACAAGCCCCATCATAAATTAGTTGCCACCCTTAAGAAAATTAATTTTAAATGTATAAAACTTTCATAAATTGTTTTTGTTTTAAATACCCTCCAAAGGATTTTTGCATTGTCTTACGCCCAAATGACATGAATTTCCAAATGTACACTGTATTCTATATCTTTTCATACGAGCACAAACTGGACTGAATACAGCGATGCAAACGTCGGGGCACTGTTGGCTCAATATGGAGACTACAGTTATTAAAACTACTAAAGTTTGAAACAACATGTTTAAAATAAGTTATCAGTTTGTTAAATTCCTGGTAGAAAATTTGTTTATATATACTCTCGTTTAATACAAACTTTTCTTTATAAATTAAAAAAGTTATAAAATAATTGAAGTCAATTACTTTATTTAACCTAAATTTGCTTCATAAAAGGTTTAATTAACGGGTATTTAAATATAATAAAGAATATTAAGTTTTCTTTAAGGCATTCAACTACGACGTTGTATTGTTTGCCTGAAATAATAAGTAGGTGAGGGGAAAAGCATATGTAGAGGTCGTACATTCGTATTTGTGTTGTGAGTGGTAACAAGAAAATGAATAAAACTTAATTACTAAGCGCTTATTAAAAATGTAAAGTTCCAGTTATTTCAATAATTTAAATTACTTTTGTTTCCTAAGCTTACATTCCTTTTAAAACCAAATTGAAAAAATTATCTGAGTATGAATTAATTTCACATTTTCCTGGTATCATGTCTCTTTATTTAATCTTTATTTCTTACATTCTATGCATCTTATGCTAATAGTTATTTTAAATGTATATGAGAGTTGCCATTAATTTACAACTCTTAGTTAAAGTTGGCAACTTGACTATTTCAGTAATCATCAGAATCAAGTAAAAGCCACTTAAGTTTAAATATTGATTTAAGTAATTTTTCTCATATGTACTATTTTAAAAATTCACAACAATTGTAAAATGTAAAAACATTTAGTATTAACACTTTAATAGTTAAAATAAAATCAAATGCATGTAAGAAAATTGTAATTTTGAAACAATTTCTAACTAATTTATTTTTAAAATATAATTTTTGTCTTCGTCGCACTAAAGATAATTCACAAAAGTAGTATTTTTATTTCTTTTCTTTTTTTGGAATCCTTTCGGTTATTTTTGTAAACCTTTAATTTTTAATGTTTACTAGGAGTTAAAATGATAAGACGCCACAACCAACTAATTAAATTCAATACCTCCCATAGGACGATGAATCTGTCTTACTAAATATTTATACATTTAAATTGGCTTTTACCCACGACTTCCTTTGGGCAAGAAACTAAAACTAAAATTTTTTTTTTTAAATAATTACATACATATATGTATGTTACTAAATTTATGCTATTTTACATTTATATTAGTGCTATTTAAATTCATAACATTTTGCTATAAAACCTTTTAATTTTATAATTCTGGGCTATTTTGAACTGTAATTGCAAACCGTATGAGATTATTTCCCTTTTCCCCTATAATTGCCATAACAATACTTCATCTCATATTCAGAATTTTCAACCTTGCAGTAATACAAAATTTTGGTGCATTATGGGTTTTAATTAATAAGACTCATTTTATAGGAAGGCAGCCCTAGTAGTTCTAAAGAGCTGAGCAAATCTGCAGGGTGCTTGTTTAGTATCCACGAAATTCGCCCCATTCGTCTTCGATATCTCACAAATTGTTTCCCCATTTGTCTGCTCCATAATTTCATTAGTCGGAGCATTTTTCAAAATAATTTCATTGTTACTGTCTCTTCGAATACAATATTCTCCGATTTTTAGAAAAGCAGCCGCAGAAAGGTCCGATTAAGTATCACAGTGCAGTTGCACTCTCAGATGATGAGAGAATATTTGTTCAAATTCATTCAAACCGAAGACATGCATTATGCAAACAAGCAGAACAAATACATTTCCCATAATATTTTCTTAAGATCCAATCTGAAACTTCAACGTCACTTGTTTTGGATATAATATATTCATCCCTACCAATTACTAACATTTTTACAGCATTCTCTCATGCGAATGAAAAAAATTATAGTAAATCATCGCGTACATTTTTCGTTGAATTTATAATTTATTTGTGCTTTCAGCCAATTGATACATTCCTTCAAAAGGAACAGAAAATTTTGTGTTCGTAAATATCATAGTTATTGAAGACATTACTTTTTTCAGACGGATATTTTTCTTCAAAAATATTTAACAGTAACCAAGTGGTTTTCAAACCATAAAAACGTTTTGAAAATCGGTTTATATTGTCCAAATGTGCGTACGATCGGTAATATCATGCAAAATTTTGAGCAAACCGGATCTGTAGGAGATGTTAAAACACCAGTGCATGCTCGAACAGCTCATTCAGAAGCAGAAAATATTGCTGCTGTTCGTGATTATGCAAAAAGACTTGCATCTATACGCTTACAGTTTGCAATTGACGCAAGAGCTAAAGCCTCCAAGCGTCGTCAATGCTCAGAATGGTGGCAAAAAATGGCAACAGTGGATGACAAGTTTTCGAAGAAAATCATCTTCAGTGATGGGGCAATATTTTTATCGCAGTGGATTCGTCAATAAGCAGAATTGCCGCATTTAGGCGAATGATAATCCAAGAATGATTGTCGAAAAACAAATGCACCCACAAAGAGTGACTGTTTGGTGCAGTTTATGGGCTTGCGACAACATCGGGTCGCATTTTTTCCAAAATGAGGCCGGTTTAATACATACACACATAATGACTTACATACATATAACATAAAAAAATATTATTTTTTATTTTATAATCAATCAATAAATACTTTCCTTAAGAAGTTTACTAAAGGAAAACGAAATACACATTGAATAAAAAACTTTTAATTATTACTTTATATAAACATATTATTTTCAAGATTTATTTTTGTTGTTTACTAACTATTTTCTTTTTCTGTTAGTTTATTAGATAAATTAAATGAAATAAATATGTAAACACATAAATCAAAACTTTTTTTAATTAAACGTACAAAAAATGGGGGTGTTAATTAACAACTATTTATGTGGTTAAATATAACAACTGCCTCAAACAGCTGACTTTAAACACCAGCATATGACGCTTAAACTAATTGCGAATAGGAATTTTGTGGTTAATAATTTTAATCGAAATAATTGGGTCTTAAAAAGCATAATGAATCGCACTACAGGTCGTTTTAAAACGTATTGACGTTTGTGTAGACTCTGATGATGTGAAAAATGGATTGAAAGATAAAAGATTTAAAATTAAAACCTTTTTTGAAGGCTATATTGTAATTAAAGTTAAAAACAAACTTTTAGTATAAAGGGCAATGGACCCAACTTTTGTTTTAAAAAATTCTTAAAAATCAAAGACGGCAACATATTTAAAGCAAAAAACGCATTTTGAAGCGGTAAAAGTTATAAATATTCAAAAAACACAAAAAGGCGCTTAATTGTAAGTGTTTGAAAAGCGTTTAACAGAGATAAATATTAATGGGTTTCGTCAATGGTTTTAAACAGAAAAACAAAAAAGTATTTATTTAAATATATACGTAAGTACTACATATACGAGTGTTAGGAGAAACATACGTCAGATTTTAAAAACACTATATACATTGATATAAATAAATATATTATACATATATAGTATTATATTTATTTTTTTTGGGACAACGAAGCAGATCAACAACAACTCTGATTATTTTAGTACTATATTGAGCATCAATGTATTGTCATCAATGAATAGGTGTGTTCATCTACTTTACTAGTAAAAACTAGTAACGAGAGAGTAACAAAAAATTTTGCAAAATTACTCTCAAAAATGTGAAAAAGTAAATGAACACTTTACTAGCTAAAATTTGCAAGTTAGAGTAGTGTTGTTATGTATCGGTATATATGAGTACTCAATAACTACTCTTATATTTTTTGGACAAATTATACATATGTGCGTGGTTGTGGTCATTTATATTCAGCATTGTCGTGGCTGGCGTTTTTTGAGTACGGCTTGTAACAGAATAAAGAAAAGTTTTACAATTTTATTTAATCTAGTACTAGACGTAGTCGAAATACGCTAAATACAGGGGTGATTAGATATTTTTGAATAAAATTTTTTTTTAGGGGCGCTTACCCCATCACGTATCAATTCAATTGGTTAGGTAGGCAGGCCGCTGGATTCTCAAAAAGGTACCTGGATTCTCCAGCTCACTTGGGTTCTGAAAGATCGTTCCCTTTGCGATAAACTCAATTGGCTGGTGAGTCGGTTGTTTTATCAAGACGTTTAGATTGATTTAATTGATGAAAAATCAAACCATTTTGATTTCTTTTCAAGTTGGCTAGTAAGTCTCTCAATTCGATTGTGCTTTGTATGTTCGAGTCTCCTGATAAGTTGTCCAAAAAACTTAAGAGAGGAAAAAGCTTGCAAATGTACAAACCAAAAATTTAATTTAAACATTATAAAGTTCAACAAAAATTCAATAAATTATTGTCCAAATTTATTTTTGTAATTTTTTGTAAAGAAAATGTTAAATAATTTTAAAATTGTCTTTAATTTCATTGAATCTGATAGTTGGATGAAAATCTTTCAATTCAGTTTATGAAGTGTGTTGCCAAGAACCAATTCAATTGAAAGACTCAATTCACAATTGAATTGAAACGTGTATTTATACGTTATAACTGCCTGCCTAGCATAGCATAATTTCAAAGTGTAAAGTACCGAGTAGCCAGGTACTCATAATATTTACAATACTAAAAATAACATCTGGTTTGTAAAAAGTAAGGAAACAAAAAACAGAAATATTTTAGAGACTAAAATTAGATAAATGTTAATATAATTATAAATGGAAGGATCCAAGTGTGAATTTAATTAACACATTCAAGCAAGTAAATTTGCCGGAACATCCTTTGCCACTGATGTGCCAGATACTGTGTTGCTTAGTGTATTTCCCTTAGACTTCTTATTTTATTAAAAAGCCCACAAAAATACATTTGTAATCTTTTTAATACTTTTAATCGGCTTAAAAGTGTACATACAAGTATAATTTCTTAAATTTTCCAAAATGTTTTAATTTTTAACTTAATTTAGAAATGCTGTTTTGTAAACACAAAAGCAAAACAGCTGTTTGAATAATTATTGCAAGTAAAAATTTTACTTGTAAAAACTTGCAAGAATTTTTATGGCTCTCAATTTTTTACGCTCTTTTGACGCTCTCTCGTTGCAAATTTTTTGGGTTAATGAACGCTTTCTAGTAACAATTATTACAAATTTGTAAAAGTTTTTAGTAAATGAATACAACTAATATTACACTGCATTTTAATATTCTTTTTAATTCCTCTTTATTCATTCCATTCTTATACTTTAATAAAGCAACATTGAATTGTAAAACAACGTGTGTACCTTTTTAATAACTTTTTTACAAATATAACAAATAAAAATTCATCAGTGAATTGTTCATCTTCAGGCGATAGCAATGCTTTTATACAAAGTTTTGACTTTTTATACGTTTGTAAAGAACTAGTATTTATGACAGCAGAATATTGTAACTACGGCAATTGAAACTGTTGCTTAAAACAACAGTTCCACAAAATGTTTGCTCAATTACCATGTGTGACACTGTCCTATATAAAAAGCGTTAAAGTCGCTAAATATAGAACGGTACAAGCGACAATTCAGTACTTCAAAATAAAAAGACTCTAAAATGTGAAATGCGAATTTAGTACCAGGTGGCCTCTAGCGTAGCTGATCGACAGCCGTTTTAGGTGCTCATTACCCAACTATCAAAATTTGTTTACGTTTTCATATTTTTTCACACCTTTTCATGCGCGCCATTTCATATTTCCTGTATACAAACCTTAACCCATTTGGTGCGGATATACTTAATTTAGTACAGTTAAACTTTAGGCAACAGTTTTAAAATTGATTTTACAATACGCACAATACGTGCAATTAAATTTTTTCATAATTTCTTTGTATATTACAGCATCATCATATTTTGCTCCGTATTTTTATTTCAAAATTGTTAAGGAAATATACAGATGGCCCAGAAAGACCGAAGTGGTGTGAATTGCTTATAACTTTTTATTTAAGAGATATTTTTTTAATTTTTTTTTTTAATACATTACATTTATGGGGAATATTTTTGGATTAGTTATTAAAAATGATATCCCGCAAGTGGTGGCCATATTCTGCTTCGCACAAATGTGCTCTTTCCAACACATTTTCCATGACCTTTCGCAAAACTTCCGGTGGTATGTTGTTAATTTCTTCTCGAATATTGGTTTTTAACTCCTCAATAGTCCTAGGCTTATTAACATAAACTTTTCCTTTTAAATAGCCCCAAAGAAAACAGTCTGGAGCGGTTAAATCCGGGGAACGCGGAGGCCAATTAAAATTGCTGTTACGAGAAATTATTCTTTCACCAAAGATGTCGCGTAAAAGAGTCATTGTGGCCCTCGCAGTGTGCGCTGTGGCTCCATCCTGTTGGAACCATATTTGCGGATGGTTTTCCACGGCTGGCCTTACAAAATTTTGCAACATGGCCCGATATCGATCACCATTGACGGAAATGGCGACACCTTGTTCATTTTCAAAAAAAAATGGGCCAATGATCCTTTCTGAAGAAACACCGCACCAAATGGTACACTTAACTGGGTGCAATTGTCGTTGATGAAGTACTCTCGGGTTTTCCGTAGCCCATATCCTACAGTTTTGCTTGTTAACGAACCCATTTAATTGAAAATGGGCTTCGTCACTCATTATTAAGTTATGAATAAAATTTGGATTCTCTTGTGCTTTTTGCTGGAAATAAATTGCATAGTCAAGTCGTTGCTGGTAATCTGTTGGTTTCAATTCTTGGACAAGTTGATATAAATTATCCAAGTCTTCTTTACAAAATACTGAAAAGAAAAGAAAAAAAAATTATAATAAAAAAGTTATAAGGAATTCACACCACTTCGGTCTTTCTGGGCCACCCAGTATTTATCAATTGAAAATACTTCATTGTTGTTGATAAGATTTACGTTTTCGAAACTCATTTTCTCAACCTGCACAAATTGTTCTGAAGACTTTAAAAATTTTGTTATTAGACATAAATATGTATTTGCACATGTAAATTTAAAATTTATTATAGTGAAAACTTTATTCAACTAAAAAGAATCTGCATTTCGTTGCAAAAAAATCTAACCAAAAAATAATTTTCCACACGTATAATAACGAGTGATTTTTTTGCTATTATCTTTTTGGCAACACTAGTTTTGACAGCTCACGCACGTTTTGTATCTTGTGTCACTGTCAAACATCTTCAGTTTGGTCTATAATTTAATCATGAATCGTCTTACAAACGAACAACGCTTGCAAATTATTGAATTTTATTACCAAAATGCGTGCTCTGTTAAGAAAGTTCATCGCGCGCATCTTCCATTTTATGGTCAGTTTAATCGACCTACTGAGGCTATTCGGGCTATTGTAAAAAAATTTCGTACCAAATTTACATTGTTGGACATTAAACCACCAACACGCTTACGTAGAGTGCGAACTGAAGAAAATATCGCAGCCGTATCGGCCAGTGTTGGTGATGACCGTGAATTATCGATTCGGCGCCGTTCGCAGCAATTGGCCCTCTGTTACTCCACTACGTGGAAAATTTTGCGGAAGGATTTGGGTGTGAAGCCTTATAAGATACATTTCTGGTTGAATGGATACGTGAACAAGCAAAACAGCCGTATTTGGAGTGAAGAGCAGCCAGAAGCATTGCAAGAGCTACCAATGCATCCACAAAAAACAACCGTTTGGTGCGGATTATGGGCTGGCGGCATCATTGGGCCGTATTTCTTCAAAGATGATGCGAATCACAACGTTACTGCGAATGGTGAGCGCTACCGTGCGATGATAACAAACTTTTTTTTGCCCAAAATGGAAGAGCTTGACTTGAATGACATGTGGTTTCAACAAGACGGTGCCACATGCCACACAGCACGCGAAACAATGGACCAATTGAGAGGCGAGTTCGGTGAACAGTTTATTTCCCGCTTGGGACCAGTCAATTTGCCGCCCAGATCGTGCGATTTAACGCCTCTAGACTATCTTTTGTGGGGCTATGTTAAGGCTAATGTCTATAGCGACAAGCCCGCTTCGATTGACGCACTGGAAGCCAACATTGCCAACATTATTCGTGAGATACCGGCCGAAATGTTGGAAAGAGTATGCCAAAATTGGACTAAGCGGATGGACCATTTGAGGCGCAGCCGCGACCAATATTTGCATGAAATAATCTTCAAACATTAAATTATATCGACCCAACTATCGATCCAAATAAATATTTCATGCATTTTTCTGAATTTTGTGTTTTTTTTTTTTTAAATTTCCGATAGTTGTTATAAAATCACCCATTACATCCAAAATGTATTTATATTTTAGATTAAAAATAAAATCAATTATTAGTCTTACTCTCGTCGATTTACAAAACTTTTAATAAGTTCCTAATTCCAATATTTTGTTTGTTTTCTTGATAGGTCCAAATCATCACCGACAATTTCTTATACCTTCTCTAGCAAAAAACAATGAAGAAATCGTACAAGAGGCTTGTAATATATTTCTAATTTCCAGTTTTTAATCTTTTCAGTTCGCTAAAAAAATTTCCACTTAATATATTCAAAAGTGGAAAAATTTAAAGAAAAATGATTACTATTATAATTTAAAATTTTTTTCTTCCTTAATTTTTATATTCTCAAAAAACGAAAAGAATTTTTCGGATTTTGTGTAATATCGAGATCTTGGCTGGAAAATTAATTTAAGTTCCCGGCGATACTGATTTGTTCAATAAAATTTAAAGCGAATTCAGTATGTTTTTGATACATTGGTAATTTTATATATGTAGGTCGAACACCATGTTGTTTTTTTTTGTTGTTGTTGTATTGTTGTACTAAGAAGGCCACCTGTTATGAATTAGCCTTGATAAGAACCGACATATTTTAACATTTACGAGTGAAATGACAAGAAATGGACTATTTCATTACAATATTAATTACTTTTGTTTGTTGCTTTCCAGACTCAAATAATGCACAGCATATTTCAAAATTAAAGAAGCACAAAACATTTGTGCAAAAATACAAATATCACCATTTAGAGGACGCTTATCTTTCTTGGTATTCGGCAGCATTGGTTAAGAGCTTGCAATCAGACTTTTCGCAGAATTCAATGTCGTTCGGAAATGGATTTCAATCCGACTTTTAGTTCACTAGAAAACGAAACAGTAAAAAGTTTTTTGAAATGAAATAATTTTTAACAGAAAATATTATATTCTTTCTTGAAATCAAAAATAAAATTTTATTGTGAAATATTTTTTTGATTTTTCATTTTCCGAATAAACAAAAGCCACTTCCGAACGGATTTGAATTCTGTGATGAAAGAAATGTAATACCAGTAAGCACAAGGTATAGTATGACTACAATAGTAGTCAGACAAATGGTAGCGTTAGTGCAGTACTAAATATATTTGTATTCATTTCTATTGATGAACAATTTATTTTATTACACAATCCTAACATAAAGATGGTGTTAACGATGGCAATAGAACCAAAACCTTACCTAGATATGTATATAATATAGAAAATTATATGATGGCCCACAAGACGTTTAAAACAACATTAAGTTATGTAAATTAAAAGATAAAACAGACAGTCTTGAGATGTCAAATGTAGTTTATAAAATACTGTGTTGTGGAAATGATATAGAAAATTATGATAAGGTTTATACAGGAACAGATGCTCCGAACTTAAAAGTAGATCAGCTGGGCATACTCGTAGATCAGATCAGAAATATATGACGAGGAATTCAACACAAAAGACAACATTGACTGCAAATTGTACAAGATCGAAAAATGTTTCAATGTTTGAAGCTACGACAATTTTAAATAGAGAGTGTAATTATAAACGTGTAAACCTTTTGTTTTTATGTGGCAATGCCGTTTTTTCTGATTGGCCTGACACAGCAGTGGAAAAAATAAGTAAGGTAGGTAGGCAACACTGGCCATAAGTTGTATGCCTAAAAGAAAACGCAGAGTTTTTGTTGTGAGTGTGGGTTGAAAAAAAGTTAAGATGGTGGAGGAGTTTTTTGAGTTTGTTTTTTGGAAGAAAAAGGTGTTGAATTAGTGGTGCTAAAATTGTGGGGTTTTTTTTTTTAAATTTTGCAATTTGGGAATAAAAAAAACTGAAATAAAGGAGAAAACTTAATAAAACGTAATGGATTAATGGAAAAGAAAAAAAGAAATACGATCCTGAGTCACGTAAGCAAGAATAAAAAAACAAGAACCAAAGAAAGGAAAACGTAGAGAAAAATCAAAGTGCTACTAACGCCAAAAGCAGATAAAATTAAATACAAAATTTAGAGGGAAAATAAAATAAAGAAAAAAAAACCTCGCCAAGCATATGGTTCGGGGATCCCCACATATAGTGGCCGCAGCCAAGCGCCTGATTAATAAGAAGGGCAGACTACACCACCGCAGGGAAGGCAGCCGTATTGTGCAGTCAGCGTGGGATTTGCAGCCAAAACCCAACAGGCAACTGACTCGGACAGCTTACGAACGGACCGGACAATAAGTTAAGTCCCATAAAATTTTCTTTATATTTGAATTTCAATTATTATTTATATATATATATATATATATATATATATATATATATATATATATATATATATATATATATATATATATATATATATATATATATATATATATATATATATATATATATATATATATATATATATATATTTTTTTTTTTTTTTTTCATTAATTTTAATATTTTTATCGAAATTAAATTTTAAATTAACAAGTTTTGATTTAATTTTTTTTTTTTTTTTTGTATATAAAAAAATATTAAATTTCCGGTACCCGGTTTTTAGGGCGAACACCTCGCGTAGTATCGTGTAAGTGTCGCTTAAGCGATAAGGGAGGCTTTGACACTCCGAATAGGGTGAGCTCACACTAAGCAGGGGAAGAGATAGGTTGGCCCACGCGTCTTAGTTCGCGACCTTGTTTTTTGTGGTCTAGAGAGCAGGTGTAGGTCCTTAAATTTTGGCTAGGAGGGAGAAATTTAATGTTTTTTTATTAGTTCTAAATATGTATAAATATATCAATTTCAATAAATAATCTTTATAACGTAATAAGGATGGAGTAATTGGTTTAAGTATGGGACGGTGAGTAGAGGTAGGGGGTGACTGAACCATGTTAGGGATGGTTTCCGAAAATTTTAAAGCGCCAGGAAACCATAATGGTGAAATCCATCAGGATTTCAGAGGGAGGGCTGGCGTGGCCGACAACAACACCAGTCGGCCGAATGTTTCGTGACGAGGCGGCGAGTTGAGAGGGTGAGGTTAGTATTGTAGTTTTTTTTTCAGCATTCACTTTCGGGCCTCACATATTGTTTTGATTTGGCTCTGATACAAAAAGGCTGGTATGTTTTTTTTTGTAGTAACATTGAGTTGGATTGGCCGGCAAGAACCACCCCCGATCGGCGAGCCAAAGCCGGAGCATCCGCATTCATGCCAGCACAGCCGGTAATCCAGCAGCAGAATCGCTTTGTTTTTTTTAAGTTTTGCACCAGGCACACTACAACTTACGCTAGCGATGTTACAAATTATTAACACATCAGAGAATAGGAGAATTAATTTTATGAAGATGTTGCGAATACATCCCATATACATATATACATATGTATATGTAGCCCAAATCGGGTTTTTCATGAAAATGTCGCGTAAGCAAACTTAAAAAACTTTTTTGTGCTCAAAAGCAGTTCTGGTAATGAAATTAGGTTACATAAATATGAAAAATAAAAATTTTCGATATCGGGCCATATATACCCGAGATATAGCCTAGACCGGGGTTTTCATGAAAATGCCGCGTAAGCGAACTTAAACAGCTTTTTTGTGCTCAAAAGTAGTTCTGGTAATGAAATTAGGTTACATAAATATGGAAAATGAAAATTTCCGATATCGGTCCATATGTACCCGGTCCATATATAGCCCAAATCGGGTTTTTCATGAAAATGTCGCGTAAGCGAACTTAAACAACTTTTTTTTTGCTCAAAAGCAGTTCTGGTAATGAAATAAGATTACATAAATATGGAAAATGAAAATTTCCGATATCGGTCCATATATACTCGAGATATAGCCTAAACTGCGGTTTTAATGAAAATGTCGCGTAAGTGAACTTAAACATCTCTTTTTGCTTAAAAACAGTTCTGGTCCTGAAATAGGGTTATATAAATATGAAAAATGAACATTTTCGATATCGGTCCATATATACCCGAGATATAGCCTAGACCGGGTTTTTCATGAAAATGTCGCGTAAGCAAACTAAAACAACATTTTTGTGCTCAAAAGGAGTTCTAGTAATGAAATAAAGTTATATAAGTATGGAAAATGAAAATTGTCGATATCGGTCTATATATACCCGAGATATAGCCCAAACCGGGTTTTTCATGAAAATGTCGTGTAAGCGAACTTTAACAACTTTTTTTTAATTAAAAACAGTTCTGGTAATAAGATGAGTTTATATAAATATGGAAGATAAAAATTTCCGATATCGGTCCATATATACCCGAGATATAGCCTAAACCGTGGTTTTCATGAAAATGCCGCGTAAGCGAACTTAAACAACTTTTTTCACCTTAAAGCAGTTCTGGTAGTTAAATAAGGTTATATAAATGTGGAAAATGAAAATTCCAGATATCGGTTTATATATACCCGAGATATAGCCTAAACCGTGCTTTTCATGAAAATGCCGCGTAAGCGAACTTAAACAACTTTTTTCACCTTAAAGCAGTCCTGGTAATAAAATAAGGTTATATAAATATGGAAAAAGAAAATATCCGATATCGGTCCATATATACTCGAGATATAGCCTGAACCGATTTTTCCATTAAAAAAAATTTTTTTTTGCTTAAAAGCAATTCTCGTTATAAAAGAAGGTTACTAAAATACAGAAAATAGAAAATTCCGCTATCGGTTCATATATAACCGAGCATATTTAGGTCACATTTTTAATATACTATACATATTCGTGTGTATACTATACATATTTATTTTAATTAAAATTGGTGCTAGAAACGTCGTTTTATATAAATGTTGACTTTCATAGAAAAAACGGTGTATTTACTGTATTTATTTTTATGTATTTATTTATTGTCGGGTTGTTTGTACTTGATATACATACATATATATAGATATACTTTGGTTCTTTCTTTAAATTTTGAACGAGTCAGTAAAGTATCTACCGACTTAAGACATAGATAGACATACGAGTGTGTTCTGTTCTATCAATAACTGTAAAACCTACTTGCAGTTAGGCCGCTTCTGCCAGAACTCTTACAAAAGAAGCTTTAACAAGATGTGCTACATTTTGAAAAAACAGTATATCTGCTTCTGAACAAAAATAGTAAAATAAAACAACAAGCAGTTAAAACTTTAATAAATTATATGACCTGATTTATTGTTAAAGAATACGGAATAAAAAGATCGCTCTGCAAAACGCTTCTTTAGACAAAAATAGCACTTTTTTTAAATTTATAAAATTCAATTTAGGCTGGAACCGCCTGATTGCATTCGCCTTTATTTAAAAAAATGTAAGCTGAAAGAAACGAAGAAAATTTTGTTATTAAATACAGGGTGGCTTTAAGTTGCCGAAGAGATGAGGCTTAAAGGTTGAATAACTTTTTCGTTTACATATTATTTATTTCGTTCAGATTTTAAAATATATAAAATGGAAATGTTTTTAAAGAAACTATGGAAAATAATGACTTTCTTTTGAAATAGTTTACATTGTATGATTTAATAAATGGTATATCAATCGTTGCTATATAAGAAGTTGTTTGTTTCTACATATAATAGGTGTACATCTTTGCTTCCGCCGTTTTTTCTTTTTCGAAATTCGAGGCTTTATTGTAAAAAACTGGTTATACATTTATGATTCAAAGTATTATTTTTGCTTTCATCAAGTAATGCCTCCAACTCTGTATTTCCGGAAACCTTCCCTCTTCCATCACCGTGCTGGTCTTCGACGTGAAAATCACCATTCTTGAAGCGTCGAAACTACTCTCGGCACGTTCTCTCGCTAATAGATTCGATGAGCCTCAGCCACAGATATCGTCATATTTTTTCTTAAGTTTTTTATTTATTGAATCTTCAAAATGAACTAACAATAAGAATTCAAATCTTAATACTAAATATAAAAATTAAAAATATGCTTTTTACTTAAGCCCTACCAATAGTTGACGAAAAGTATTATTATGTGGCAACTATAACGTTCTGATGGTGGGAAAGGTACCCCTTCCTCTCAGCCGAGTGTGGCCGCCAAAATTAAGTATATTGCGCTCAAGAGGATTTGGGTGAATTTCCAATTTACTGGCATACCTTGCCGCGTACTTAGAAAATTCCTCTTTCACCAGCGGAACACTCAGATCTTTATGAATTCGTGAATTTTTTGCGTACCATGGAGCTGCAGTAATAGATCGAACAATTTGGTTTTGTCGCCTTTGAATTTTTTCAATGTTTTGAATTCCGTAGCACCATATAGGCTTTAGAATTACGTTGTATAACAATAGTTTGCAATCCAGCTGCAATGTCTCATTTTTTATCATAAGAGTACTGACCTTTGCTTCAATGTGAGACTTCCACGTTAGCCTACGGTCGAATTATATACCAAAATACTTGACTTCATTGTGCTGCGGAATAGGTGAGTTGCTAATTTGGATAGGCGCACATGTTTTTTAAACAGTGTGAATGTAACATGAGTACATATTTGTTCATTAACTTTGATTTTCCAAAGTGTTAGCTATTTCTCTAATATTGAAATATATTCCTGTAAATTTCGTGAAGATAGTTAGTGGTTTGAACGCTCAATAACGCTGTGTCATCTGCAAAAGTTGAAGTGTAGATTCCGGATGTCGTTGGTATGTCAGAGGCGCAAATCAAATATACAGGCATGCTCTGAGAAACGCAAATCGCTTAATTTTAGCGTTTTCGATTTGAAAACGCCAAATAGGTGTTCTGAGAGACGTATAACGCAAGAAGTATGGTTTTGCGATTTGAAATCACCAAATAGGTGTTCTGGAAATCGCATATCGCTTAAAATTGGCGACTTCAACTCGCATGTGTATATTGAAGTGAACTGATTGAATTTGTTAAAACTGAACTTGTAAAAGGCAATAAAACTATTCACAATTAAAATTTAATAAGTTTTCGTTTTATTTCAATAAAAAATTGAAAGAATTTTACACATTTTCAGTTAAAAAAACTAAATTAAAAAATGTTTCTATTTGTTGTCAAATATTTTTTCATTTAATATAAATACCACATACTTATATGCGTATGTAAAACACATGTAGTACTTTTTCAGAAAAAACTCCGAAACGTCAGTAAAACGCGCGTTCCTTAGAACATCTAAAAATAAAATAAGCGTTTTTCAGAACGCCTTGCAGTTTCAGAACGCGCGTTTTTCGGAAGATAGCTGATAAAATGGGCCCCAGTATACTACCTTGGAGAACTTCTGCCTCGATTGGTGGAGCTGGGCTTATCAGATCGCCTTTCCTGATAAGAAATTGACGCCCATATAATTAGCTATCTAGAAGCTTGTGAGTGTTTGCAGGTAAGTTTAACTTTATTTTGTGTATCAAGGCACTTTTTCAAAAGCTTGAGAAATGTTAATGAAGAGAGCTGAGCAATACTTCTTGTCCTCAAAAGTCTGTCTTATGACATTGACTAGTCTGTGCGTTTGTTCTATGGTGCTGTGTTTACCCTGAAAGCCAAATTGATGATAAGGGATGCATCCCACATTACTAATATTGGACTCACCTTCGCCAATAACATATTTTCGAATAGTTGTGAAATTGTTGGTAAAAGACTTATTGCTCTATATGAATCTACCTTAGTCGGATCCTTCCCTGGTTTGGGTATCATAGTAGTCATAGAGAGCTTCCATTCTGCAGGATAATACCCAATGTGTAAAATAGCGTTAACGATTAAAAAAAATGTAGAATTCTTCTAGCTACACGAGGTAACTGTTCAAGCAATTCACCAGTAATTTGATCAATGTCTGTAGCTTTCCTGGGATTTGTGTTATCAATAACATTTTCGACATGTTGGAAACTAAGCCTTAAAGACACAGGCGGTCTAACAACATATGGTGGTAATTCCGCTGTATTATTCGATGAATCCTTTGTAGTAAAAATTATTAACAAACAACATCCCCTTTTCAGAATCGGTTCTTGCCCAGTCCCCAGTTGAAATTCGCAAAGGTGATTTTTGTTTGTTTCGTCATATTAAAACAGCAAATTAAAATCTGCCGCAAATAACGAAAATATGTCGATAAACTGACATGTTTAATCGAGAATACCTTTATGATGCAGGCACAAATCGATAAATATTTCTATGGCGTTATGTTTACAAACACCTAAGCTTATTGTGTGACATCTACTATCTATTTATTTCGACTACAGCTTAACGCTACACTCATCTATTGCAAAACGGAAGCTAAGTTGTAAACTTATTACATGTACACATATGTGTATATAGATAAAATTAACAATGACAAAAAACTGTTGTAAAATTTTTCTATATTTTTAAAAATCTGACGTTTAGATGGAGCTTAAAAATAAAATATTGATGAAATAATTTTTTTTAGAATATATTTTTTCCATGCATTAAAATAAAAAAATAAAAAAAAAAACTTGATAAATAGTACCAAATTAATCATTATGATTCCATTGTATCTTCGAGTTTCAAATAATGCTAAAAAAAAATAGTAGAATTTTGGCCCCTGGTTTTAACATAAAATGGGGGATGAAATTATGTACGGGTTACTAAAATATATAACAAACACATTTCAAGGACATTTTTGTTGAAGCTACTATACTCATACAACGATTGATATATAAAAAATGTTTTATAAGGTATAGCTACTTCAAAAATTTAGTAAATTTTATGGATATTTTGCAACCAAAAACCTTTTTAAAGTTCATTTAATACTTACATTTATTATCTTGGCAACTTTGTCTATAAAAATTACATTTGTTAGAAAATGTTTTCGACTCGTTGTCATATTCACCGCAAACCGGTGCATATTCTTCGGTACAAAAATCTTGGCAATATTTTTTACATTCGTCTTGCATGACCACTTTAAATTCTGGAACAGAACAAAGTTGAGAAAATCAAGAAATTTAAAACAATTTTTCTTATAAATGGAAGATTTGAGTTTGAGGTTTAGATGCAAAAAAATGTTAAACGTAATTAAACCTATGTAGTTATTATATGTTCGAATTTAAAAGCAAAACCTTTACTTAAGAATGCATGAGCCAATATGGACTTTCAACAAGAATTATACAATGGAATGAAACAAACTATGTGTCAGGAATTAACGAAGTTATTTTTTATTTGAAAGGTCCGATGCGGCTTCTTATGTCAGCACGGTACTAATTCAGCTGAATTTTCGCCCATGTCCTCGGCTCTGTTTACTTTAACGGCATTGGCAGATAACCTCATAAGAGAAAGTCTAGTTCTAGTCTAGTTCACTACTATAGAGTAGATCCAAACATTATCAATTTTTGAATAAATGGCTATATAATAATTAAAAACTCCTTATGTGAGACGACGCCAGGCCACACGAGGTACACTAGGTGGCAATGCATCCACAAATAGTAATGTTTTGTCTTCCATTCCGTGTACACGTGCTTTTCATTGTTTTATTAATTCGTAAAAGTAATAGTGGGGTTCTCTATATACTTATAACAAAAGTTGTTGTTCTTAAAAAATTAAACAAGCGGTTTGGCGATTTTGCTATTCTGCACTGGTTTTGACAATACTTTTTTTTTGTACATTTGTACAATGGGTTTTTGTTCTAGTTTTTGCTTTCTTCATGTCATGACGCATCATGAACGGCTATCTTAATCTCTCAGCCACCGAGCCATTGAATTATTCTCTGTGTGTATTCATCTCATATTGAATCATGTATGCATATAATGCGGTCTCTGAGAAAGCTCGATATAAACTGAGAAGCACCATCATCGTCACCAAATGCGGTAAATTTTCCCAGTAATGCACCTCTCTATGAAATGCCTTAGAAATATGTAAGGTACTCACTTTACTTTCGCCAAAACTATGGATCAAGTGTCACCGAAAGATATACCGAACGATCGTTTTTATACCCTTCACAAAAATGTAAAGGGTATATATAAGTTTGTGATTCCGTTTGTAATTTCTACAGTTTTTTTTTTGCGACCCTATAAAGTATATATATTCTGAATCAGAATTAATCGAAAAGTCGATTAAGCGATGTCCGTCTGTCCGTCTGTCCGCTGTTGAAATACCGTTTCTGAGAAAACCATTAGACTTAGAAACTTTTTTCTTTCACCATTCTTTTACCCCATCGATTCATGGGTTTGCTATTGAAATTCAGTAATATCGGTCCACGTATAGCTGAGATATATTCAAAATTCCGAAAAAAGCCATTTTTTTTTTGCAGTTTTGTATGAAAATTTTTGAAAACAAAAGTTGTTCGTTTTGCTTCAAACTTCACACACTTATTAAGCATGGTGACTAAAAGACAAAAAATTTTTTTTTCAGATATGGGTCCATATATACCCGAGATATAGCCCAAACCGGGTTTTTCATGAAAATGTCGCGTAAGCGAACTTAAACAACGTTTTTGTGCTCAAAAGCAGTTCTGGTAATGAAATTAGGTTACATAAATATGAAAAATGAAAATTTTCGATGTCGGTCCATATATACCCGAGATATAGCCCAAATCGGGTTTTTCATGAAAATGTCGCGTAAGCGAACTTAAACAACGTTTTTGTGCTCAAAAGCAGTTCTGGTAACGAAATTAGGTTACATAAATATGAAAAATGAAAATTTTCGATGTCGGTCCATATATACCCGAGATATAGCCCAAATCGGGTTTTTCATGAAAATGTCGCGTAAGCGAACTTAAACAACGTTTTTGTGCTTAAAGGCAGTTCTGGTAATGAAATTAGGTTACATAAATATGAAAAATGAAAATTTCCGATATCGGTCCATATATACCCAAGATATAGCCCAAATCGGATTTTAATGAAAATGTCGCATAGGCGAAGCTAAATAACTTTTTTTTGCTCAAAAGCAGTTCTGGTAATAAAATTAGGTTACATAAATATGAAAAATGAAAATTTTCGATATCGGTCCATATATACCCGAGATATAGCCTAGACCGGGGTTTTCATGAAAATGCCGCGTAAGCGAACTTAAACAACTTTTTTGTGCTCAAAAGCAGTTCTGGTAATGAAATTAGGTTACATAAATATGAAAAATGAAAATTTCCGATATCGGTCCATATATACCCGAGATATGGCCCAAATCGGGTTTTTCATGAAAATGTCGCGTAAGCGAACTTAAACAACTTTTTTGTGCTCAAAAGCAGTTCTGGTAATGAAATTAGGTTACATAAATATGAAAAATGAAAATTTTCGATGTCGGTCCATATATACCCGAGATATAGCCCAAATCGGGTTTTTCATGAAAATGTCGCGTAAGCGATCTTAAACAACTTTTTTTTGCTCAAAAGCAGTTCTGATAATGAAATAAGATTACATAAATATGAAAAATGAAAATTTCCGATATCGGTCCACATATACCCGAGGTATAGCCTAAACTGCGGTTTTAATGAAAATGTCGCGTAAGTGAACTTAAACATATTTTTTTGCTTAAAAACAGTTCTGGTAATGAAATAGGGTCATATAAATATGACAAACGAAAATTTTCGATGTCGGTCCATATATACCCGAGATATAGCCTAGACCGGGTTTTACATAAAAGTGTCGCGTAAGCAAACTAAAACTACATTTTTGTGCTCAAAAGCAGTTCTAGTAATGAAATGAAGTTATATAAATATGAAAAATGAAAATTTCCAATATCGGTCCATATATACCCGAGATATAGCCTAGAACGGGTTTTTCATGAAAATGCCGCGTCACCGAAATTAAACAACTTTTTTTGTTTAAAAGCGGTTCTGGTAATAAAATAAGGTGATATAAATATGAAAAATGAAAATTTCCGATATCGGTCCATATATACCGCAGATATAGCCTGGAACGTGGTTCTCATGAAAATGCCGCGTAAGCGAACTTAAACAACTTTTTTTTGCTTAAAAGCAGTTCTGGTAATCAAATAAGGTTATATAAGTATGGAAAATGAAAATTTCCGATATCGGTCCATATATACCCGAGATATAGCCCAAACCGTGTTTTTCATGAAAATGCCGCGTAAGCGAACTTAAACAATTTTTTCGCCTTAAAGCAGTTCTGGTAATAAAATAAGGTGATATAAATATGGAAAATGAAAGTTTTCGATATCGGTCCATATATACCCGAGATATAGCCTAAACCGGGTTTTTCATGAATACGCGGCACAAGCGAACTAAAACAACTTTTTTTGCTTAAAAGCAGTTCTAATAGCAAAATAAGGTTATATAGGTATGGAAAATGAAAATTTCCGATATCGGTCCATTTATACCCGAGATATAGCCCAAACCGGGTTTTTCATGAAAATGTCGCGTAAGCGAACTTAAACAACAATTTTTTTTTTCCTTAAAAACAGTTCTGGTAATAAGATGAGGTTATATAAATGTGGAAGGTAAAAATTTCCGATATCGGTCCATATATACCCGAGATATAGCCTAGACCAGGGTTTTCATGAAAATGCCGCGTAAGCGAACTTAAACAGCTTTTTTGTGCTCAAAAGCAGTTCTGGTAATGAAATTAGGTTACCTAAATATTGAAAATGAAAATTTCCGATATCGGTCCATATGTACCCGAGATATAGCCCAAATCGGGTTTTTCATGAAAATGTCGCGTAAGCGAACTTAAACAATTTGTTGTGCTCAAAAGCAGTTCTGGTAATGAAATAAGGTTATATAAATATGGAAAATTAAAATTTTCGATATCGGTCCATATATAGCCTGAACCGATTTTTTCATTAAATTTTTTTTTTTTTGCTGAAAAGCAATTCTGGTTATAAAAGAAGGTTACTAAAATACAGAAAATAGAAAATACCGATATCGGTTCATATAAAGGGTGTTTTTTTAAGCCCGATAGAACTTGAAATTGTAAAAAATAACACAAAAAATTAAATTGTAATCAAAATTTTTTTTTATTCGAAAGATCAATACGTGACATTAACATTTGAAAATGATTTCGGGCATATGGGCACCGCGGCTGTTCTTGACGAAGCGCATTCTGGACGTCCAATTTTGGGCCACTTTTTCGAGCACTGCTGGCCGTATGTCACGAACAACACGAACAATGCTGGCCTCCAAGGCGTCAATTGTTGCTGGTTTATCAGCATAAACCAGTGACTTCACGTAGCCCCACAGGAAATAATCGAGAGGTGTCAAATCGCACGACCTTGGAGGCCAATTGACAGGTCCATTTCTCGAAATCAACTTATCGCCAAATTTTGATTTCAGTAAGTCGATGGTTGCGTTCGCCGTATGGCACGTAGCGCCATCCTGTTGAAACCACATCTCCTCCGGATCAATGTCATCCATATTTTCAAACAAAAAATCATTGATCATGGTGCGGTAACGATCTCCATTGACCGTAACGCGAGCTCCGGCCTCATTTTTGAAGAAATAAGGTCCGATGATGCCACCAGCATGAAAACCGCACCAAACAGTGCATTTTTCTGGATGTAATGGAGTCTGTAGGGTCTCTTGTGGATTGGTCTCACTCCATATGCGGCAATTTTGCTTATTAACAAACCCGTTAAGCCAAAAATGCGCCTCATCGCTGAACACAATTTTGCGATAAAACAACGGGTCAGTTGCCAACTGCTCTAGAGCCCAATCGGCGAAAGAACGACGCATACAATGGTCTCGTGGCTTCAATTCAATGATTTGTCAGAGTATACTGAAACAAATAAAAAAAATGTTTCATCAAAATTTAATTTTTTGTGTTACTTTTTACAATTTAAAGTTCTATCTAGCTTAAAAAAACACCCTATATAACCGAGCATATTCAGGCCACATTTTTAATATACTATACATATTCGTGACTATCGTGAAGGGTATTTTAGATTCGGCCCAGCCGAATATACTACACTCTTCCTTGTTACATCTACATTTTTTGGCTTGGTTTCAGTTTTTTTTTTTTCTAAAACCTTTACATAAGCCTCTTTTTTTAAATTTCTGTTGTGGTGAAACTTTATTTTTTATTTGCTATATTCTGACAAACTTTCTTATATATCGAAGAATACTTTTAAAATACAAACAGAATTGTATGATGGCGAAAACAAAATATAACAAATCTTATAGTTTCACAAAATGAATTTAGTGCTATTAAACGACCGGAGTGTGCTGTAGTGCGAAGTTTGTTCATATAATAGTCACTTAAGTATGCATGCAGTGTCTTAATCAGTTTGAATAACGTTTTATTTATTGAGTTTTTCTATTAATAGAACAACATCTTTTCAGAACAATGTTTTCACGGATTTTGCCTAACATATTTTAAAAATTTAATTTTTTTATAATTCACCAATATTTCACAATAACCTTTAACTTACCTTCCTGTTTATTATCTCTTCTCAAACACATTTCATTGGCGAAAATACATAGATTTCTAAATAGGTAACACTGTTTGTTGTCCGTAGACCAGACAATATCTTCCATCAGTGAACATTTTCGGTGTATAGAACAATTAATTGACGTATCCTCATTAGATTCTGGTGCACATTTTACGACAAAAATGTAGGACATAAAGATTACAAACGTTGTCGCTTGTAATAAGAACATGTTTAGTTAAGTTTTACCAGTCAGTCTAAGTGTTAATAAAAGATTTTAACTACTAAAACGTTTTTTGTAGAATAAGTTTTAATATTTTTGCAACACAAACAAATATTTTTTTTAATTCGTATTAATAAATTAGGGGGAACTTTTTATTATATATACGAAATTCCCAGCAAACAATAAATCAAATTCATAAAAATTTTAAAAATTCAACTATATATACACAATGCTTATGTTTACGATTATGTTTGAAAGTATTTTGTTTTATTGCCTGGCTCACGATATCGTTTAATAAACGTTCGTCATAATTTTTAAGGTCAAAAACCTATTCCGATGCCTTTTATAAGCTTTATTTTTTCCTGATCTTGTATCACTTGCCTTGTCTATCTCCGATATATCCGTTAGTTGAATAATAGTTTTTTTTATTTAGTATTTATTTATAAAAAAAATTTACAATTTATGTTTTTATATATCCCGCGAAGCCGTACTGGCTTATCTGCAGGTTAAATCAAAAATATAAATTCATGATTTAATCAGAATCTAATAAGAATAATAAAAAAATAATTTAGTAAATAATTTGATAATTATTTTGAACAAATGTTTCATTGCCGGTTGAGAAAATAGTATTTAATAATTTTCTTCATCTATAGGCATGCTGTTGAATATTGTTGGTAACGTTACTGTTAAGGTATACTTTCCATACTCGTTTTTGGCATATTTGACTATAAACCTTCCTTCCACGTTTTGTCTGGTTCGATGTCTGTAAGCTATTTGTTTTAAAAATGTGGTATCATTGTAAAACTCCATAGCCAATGTAGTTTTGTACATATTAGGTGTGTTCCACGTAAATAACGAAACAGTCCGAACTAGTCCAAAGTGGTTCAAAAGCGTTCCACGTAATAATTTTTGTGCAATTTAGAGAGAAAATGAGAGAGTAATTTTTTCATTTCCTGTACAAATTAGCCCGAACTTTTTCTTTGGGTAAGATCGGACTAGAATTGAATAATCAGCTGTTTTATGTCTATATACATATGAAACTGAAAATGGTAACAGAAAATTTGCAAATTGGAAAAAAGCTTTTGTTTAAAAATTAGTTAAAAGCTACATGGAAGGTTGCCCAAACTAAATATAACGTTGTGAAGTTGTAAACAGCAATTGTTGTTTAGCTTTTCATTTTATAAATATGTACTATAAAAATCTATTCAAAATGTTATATTGCTTTTAATTTTACAGCTGTTGCCAATAATGCAAATGTTTTGATTATATGATGTTATGCGTTTTAAGCGTCTAAAATCATTAAAATATAATTTAATCTAAAAAGTAAGCAGTACTAGTATTGCAAGATTGTACGATTGTGGTTTTTTGCGTTCCAGGAGTTTTGGGTAAATTTGCTTTTTGCTCTCATTAGTCCGAACTAGTCCAAGATCTCGTGGAACACACCTATTGTTTATGTTTAGTACACAGCGATCTTTGGTTATATTATTGTGACAAAGGAGTTTGTTGCTACTTGTATATTGCAATTCTTGACGATTTCTAGCTTGTTGCCTGTGGGTAATTGTAGGTGGTTGATATATTTTTAGTATTTGGTTTTGCGTTTGTTGCACTTTATGACAATGTGTTGAGCTTTCCCATGCTGTGGTCAGGGTTGTCAGATTTTTTCCACCTCCAGCGCCAAACTGGCCATCAGTATTCGCCAAAATTCGTAAAGAATCGCCTAAATCTTTTTTGTATGATCTTTAAAAGATAATAAATCCCTAAAAGTCACCTCAAATGATTTTTCACAGTTTTGTAGTCATATATCATTTTTATTCTTTCTATTCATATGCAAAACGCATTTGAATTAATTAAGCCCTATGGGCGTAGTATTACATATTATAAATTAATAAAATAATATTACATAAATATATCTGTTTTAAAAAGCTTTCTTTACAATTAGCTAAAAGGTAAATCTAGAAGTCATAAATCTCAGCCTCGTCTGTTTGATCTGTACTACTCGTATTTTGTACTTATACATAACATTAGGATTGAATTTTTTCAACATATTTTCCGTTGGCTCAAACGTGTTTCAACAGATCTTATTTGCCTTCACAGAATTTATTATTATTATTACTGCATTAACAAGTTTATTTTGCACTTTATTTTGCGAATGTGATTTGGTATAATTCGTTGTGGAAAGTACTCTTTCCACGCAAGCGTTGCTAGTTGGATTAACCAACATATTGAATACAGCCGAAGATAATTATTTGAGATGAAACGTACCCGTTGTGTTTTTGTAGTTGTAAACAAACTTTAGTCCAAAAATCAAATAAATGCGTAGGTATTTTTTCATTGAAAAGTTTGTAAATCTCCAATGGTTATAGCACAACTTTGCCCATTGAATCTCATACTCACCTGCTGGAAGTTTTGTGCTCATAAAGAGATTTAACGAATAATGATTCACGGAAAACTTTGCTTGGATTAGCGGACTACCGCATTTTGTTATTAAAAATTCTTTAAATATTTTCATATTTTCAGACAAACAGCACAACATTTTCTTCAAAAGTTTTTTCATATATGACACAATTTTCTTTTAAATAATTTATTTCTTCTGGTATTAAATTATTTCTTTATTCCTTATCTCTTCCCCCGGGGAACAGGTTTTGCCTTGGCGCTCTGTTTTTCGGGAAAAGAGGGGAAGGGGTCCCTCGTTTGGTCGGCAAACAAAACTCTAGGAAGCCGCATGACTTATGCTTGCGGTTCGACCCGGGCTGATCATGGTTGAGGTGCCTACCTTGGCTGAAACTTTCTGGCTGTGGTTGAAACCTAAAACGCAGGAAGGGAGTGTTAGTATCCTTGATAATTCTTTGGTGTGTGGCTTTTTTCGGGGACTAACAATCTCCCGAGGATCTGTTGCCTATACAACAGATACCTGTACTGTAAGGAACCAGTGGTGATGGTTGACGGGTGAGTTGGTTTAAGAGCTGATGCTCTTAGTGGGCTTCGGCCTACCAACTCATTAAGCCTTGTCCTCCATTGATTGCTGGGAAATTGCATACAGGAGGAATTGAAGGCCCGAACTCCTCAACAAGAAGTTGCTCGTATGACCGCAATCATATGGCAAGAATTGCTACCTGTGTGAGCCTGGTAAGCCACACGGGACCCGATTTTTTTATGAAAATGTCACATAAGCGAACTTAACTAACTTTTTTTGCTTAAAAGCAATTCTGGTAATAAAATAAGGTTATCTATACACAGAAAATGAACATTTCCGATATCGGTCCATATATTTTTTACTGAAAACAACTTAAACAATTTCTTTTGCTTAAAAGCAGTTCCGGTAATATAAGGAGGTTATATAATTAGAGAAAATGAAAATTTTCGGTATCGGTCCATGTATATCTGAGATATAGTCTAAACCGGTTTTTTCAATGTCGCATAAGAAAACTTAAACAACTTTGTTTGCTTAATAGCAGTTCTGGTAATATAAGGAGGTTGCGAAATACAGAAAATGAAGATTTGCGATATCGATTCGTATATACCCGAGATATAGTCTAACCGAATTTTCCATGAAAAAAATTTTTTGTTTGCTATTTTTTTATAAATATATTGACCTAGTACTCAAGGGATAACCCCTACATATGCAGGGCATTGTACCAGAACTAGGAAAATAGGTTGTCAGGAGTTTGTGTTATAAACTGCTTAAAAGTAGTTCTGATTATAAAAAATACAGAAAACGAAAATTTCCGATATCGGTCGATATACTCGTATACCCTAGCCTGAACCGATTTTTTCATTAAAATGTCGCATAAGCGAACTTAAACAAAAAAAAAGAGAGCAAAGTGATATGATATATGTATATGGTTGTATTATTGATGTATATGCATGTGCATATATATCTTTGGCTCTGAGAAATATGTGATCCATACATGTTTTTGTGTTTTTGTTTAAATCTTCTCAGGTGCAATTTTTAATCAAGCCTTGCATACCATTCGATGAAAGCATATCAAGATAAACGGTTGTTGTAAAGTTCTCTTTAATTAAATTAATGTTAAGAACAACAGAAGTTTGGTTTCTTTTTGTTTTTAGTACGTTGTCAATTTCACCAATGAAGATGATACTGGCCGACGGGGGCCTATATATAGCATAAAGCGAAATATTTGTATTTGTCTCGATGTTTATATGAATTGACTATAAGTCACTTAGTTTTAATATAAAGCATTAGCTAACGTTAACGAAACGACATCGTTAGCATCCATAATAAGCAACTAGTTTAACAACGTCTTTAACAAATTCACTTAATAATAAATTAAATAGATCACGTGTTTGATACAGAACTTGAAAAATATTTTAAAGTTCTATTTGGACTCAAATGATAAACGAACTTTTTCGATATCTCTGATATTATGTGTGTTGGGTTTGAGTCAACACAAAGTAGCTACGTATTTATATATGTTTATTTATACATTCATATACAAGTATTGTACATATGTATACATGTAGGTGTACCTATACTTAACAAGAACACAATGGAAACAAGTTTCAATTGAGCATGTTTTTACTTCTTTTTTTTTTGCTTTTTAAACACAAAAAAAAAGTTAATTCATTTATTTGTTTTCTTTTGATTAATTACTCAGTTTATTTCTGATACGAAATGTAGTGAACAGTTTTATTTTTGCACGTTCTAGTGAAAGTTCATATTTGAATATTGTATTGTCGAAGAAAAGCAGTTTCTATCTCTAGCAAAAATGTATATGAATTTTGGTATGGTTAACTCAATAGTAAATCTTTGGCGTCAGCCTCTCGTTGCCAAAGAAAAGAAAAAGAAAATTTCCGATATCAGTGCATGTATTTTTATATTAATTTTTTTTTGCGTAAAACAGTTTTGATTATAAAAATAGGTTACTAAAATACAGAAAATGAAAATTCCCGATATCGGTCGATACACGCCCGAGATATAGTCTAAAAAGATTTTTTCATGAAAACTTCCATGTAAGATTACCTTTTTGGAATGACGATTATTAGGCAAAAAAAGGTTTTCCCCGATATCAGTCCATATACATATATCCAAGCATATTTAGTTCAAATTTGTTATATATACTATATATTTACGGGATTATAGGGAAGAGTATTTTAGATTCGGCGCTGCCGAATATACTACACGCTTACTTGTTTTTTCAGACTTTTTTCAGGATGGTTGCAATCAATTTTGCTACAGATTTCGATGTACGACGAATGTGATCATTGTTAGAAAAGAATAGTATTAAACCCTTTCGAAATGAAAACGAATAATATCATCTTGTAAAGAATTTTTGATCAATAATTTGGAAACGCTTTTTTTAGTACTATTTTTATTATATTTAATTTTTTTTCTTATAAAATGCAAATCTATTTGTTTATACTTGTTTTATAATATTTATTTAAACTTAACTTTTTTTAAATAATAATTTGTACTATGAGAGATGGCATAATTGGAATAATTTGCCAACTTACCTCAATAATGTCTAAGTGGCGCTGGGGCCATCATTGTAATGGGTGATTTTATAAGAACCATCGGAAATTAAAAAAAAATAGCTTGTCGCTATAGACATTAGCCTTAACATAGCCCCACAAAAAATAGTCTAGAGGCGTTAAATCGCACGATCTGGGCGGCCAATTGACTGGTCCCAAGCGTGAAATAAACTGTTCACCGAACTCTCCTCTCAATTGGTCCATTGTTTCGCGTGCTGTGTGGCATGTGGCACCGTCTTGTTGAAACCACATGTCATGCAAGTCAAGCTCTTTCATTTTGGGCAAAAAAAAGTTTGTTATCATCGCACGGTAGCGCTCACCATTCACAGTAACGTTGTGATTCGCATCATCTTTGAAGAAATACGGCTCAATGATGCCGCCAGCCCATAATCCGCACCAAACGGTTGTTTTTTGTCGATGCATTGGTAGCTCTTGCAATGCTTCTGGCTGCTCTTCACTCCAAATACGGCAGTTTTGCTTGTTCACGTATCCATTCAACCAGAAATGAGCCTCGTCGCTGAACACAATTCTTCGATAAAAAAGTGGATCTTCATCTAACTTTTCAAGAGCCCATTCACCAAAAATTTGGCGTTGTGGTAGGTCGTTTGGCTTCAATTCTTGCACCAGCTGTATCTTATAAGGCTTCACACCCAAATTCTTCCGCAAAATTTTCCACGTAGTGGAGTAACAGAGGCCCAATTGCTGCGAACGGCGCCGAATCGATAATTCACGGTCATCACCAACACTGGCCGATACGGCTGCGATATTTTCTTTAGTTCGCACTCTACGTAAGCGTGTTGGTGGTTTAATGTCCAACAATCTAAATTTGGTGCGAAATTTTTTTACAATAGCCCGAATAGAAGCCTCAGTAGGTCGATTAAACTGACCATAAAATGGAAGAAGCGCGCGATGAACTTTCTTAACAGAGCACGCATTTTGGTAATAAAATTCAATAATTTGCAAGCGTTGTTCGTTTGTAAGACGATTCATGATTAAATTATAGACCAAACTGAAGATGTTTGACAGTGACACAAGATACAAAACGTGCGTGAGTTGTCAAAACTAGTGTTGCCAAAAAGATAATAGCAAAAAAATCACTCGTTATTATATTTCAATTTTTGTACAAATAAAAAAAATTTTAAAAACAGCCAAAACCCTCTATTATTTATATATGGACAACATTAGATATCTGAAAGACTAGAACAATTACTAAATGATTTATACTCTATAAGTCCAACAAGCGTGCTTAGCTCCGGTTTTGTTTCTGATACCCTGTTCTGAAGTGAAGCGCATTCCAATAAAGGCGTTTAACATCAATTGAAACAAATAGGCTATTAGGCGGCTCAGCTACAACATGTGGCCCGAGCATTGTTATGATGAATAATTATGTTCTCGAGTCTGATGGTTTTTCGATGATTCCAACGAATCAATTGTCTTTAATATAGTTCCCCTGTGGTCTTCTGACGCAATTTCAACAGCTCAAAACACCTCTCTGATCCAACCATATACAGGGCATTACCTTGGCATTCTAGATATAAACTTCAAAGCAGAATTAGTTTGTACGTTCTTTTCCGTTCTGACTCAGCTGTTTTGTTTCTGTTCCATATAAACTATATGTGCATGGTTTGTTTTTACTTTTTGGTTCCGTTCTGTTGCGGACTAATCTGTTGAAAATAGAATTCAACGTTAAGTGACGGCCAGATATGTATATGTTTTACTTTTTTCAGATATGGATACATTAATTTTTTATTCAAATGTATATACATACGTTTTTTTGTCAAAAGCTAAAAAAAATTGTTTCAATTAAGGATTTTTGAAAGTTAATACATTTTTATCAATTAAGCGACTAAGGATCGTCAAAAGAATATTATTTTAGAGAGGAAAAAAATTATATTTTGTAAAAGAAGTGTCATAAACTCTGCAGATTGTGTGAAAGAAGTGGACTGTTTGATCACCATTTTTAAATTATGAATTTGTTTTTTTTTTTTTTTTGTTTCTTCACACAAGATAATATTTATGTACATATTTTATTCTTCATTCCAATATTTTTCTTTTATTTATGCTCTACTGTAAAAAACAGTTGAATATTGTCACGGAAAAAGTAATTGTAGAATATTTGCTACAGAAATGAACGTCACAGAACGGCAACAGAAAGTAAAAACTAATGAGGCCTTCAGTGTTGATTTGGCTGGTTGGCCGGGCTTTAAATATGACTTTTTGCACTTGGGATCATCGTAATATATTCATTTTTCATGACCAATCACAATATAAATAAGCAAAAATTATTTTTTTTTGCGTTAAAGCAACATTTCTGCCCTTTAACGTATGCAATTTCATTTCTTTTAAGTGAATCTCCAACCTTTTAAACGTGAGGAAATGACTTTTTGTCAGACTTCCAATGATATACAATGCAAATTCTTCTTACGTCTAATATGGTTCAAATTCCTCATCTTCAGAGTTTTTCGGCTTACCAGGCCTCTCTTTGTTTTCTGTGTCGAAGTCGCTACTTTTCAATCGCGCAAATCATCGTTTACAAGTTTTTTAACAAATGTTAACTGTAAGCTTCTATTTAGAATCGATAACTTTCAACAGCCGTTTTCTTCAAATGAATGAAAGTATAAGACCTCCCCGCAAAAAACCTTCTTCAGGTACAAAATTGGACGTTATTATACCGCTTGAATAAATATGTGTTCATAATAATGGCGTCTATTAAATATCGAATTATAGTAACAGGTGTTTACACTAGCCAAAAAAAAAAATTTGTTATTATGGCCCATACCATACGAGATAGTTAAGCTATATGTTGTCCAAACCTACAATATTAACTTGTTGCTCAATGCACTTTCAATTTTCATGGATGCTAGGGGACTGTCAGAAAAACTGACAACTTATCTGACAATGTTGGCAGGCAAAAATTTTTAGTTCACACGGTATTTTATGTAACCGTTATGTATGTTTAATACTGGTTCTTATGAGTATGAAAAAAAGAGACTTATATACACGGTATGTACCCAGATGTTACCACACTTTTATTAAATTGCTATTTATTTAATATAAGAAATGATTATGTACTTCACTAAATATTTCTCACAAATTCAATTTGAATTTATTTATTTGTTTATTGTTTTGTAATATATTGCGTAAAAGTACTTGTTTTTTTCTTCTCTTTCTCTTGTTTCTTATCTGGTAATGCAACCGTTGTCAGATGTTAAAAAAATCTCGTACCTGACAGTATGAAAAAGTTGACAACATCTGATAGTCGCGAAAACAGTTTTCAGGTGTCTAACAATATTTTTGGTAGCAGTCTGACAGTGCTTTTTTATCAACATTTCAGATGAAAATTATAGATTTACGCGATTAGTAGAAATTTTAACACATTTTTCTGAAAATATTGTCAGTTCTGATAAACTTCTGAATAAAGCTTAACAGATAATTTAAGCTGAAGAATAGCTCACTCGTCATCGGAATTATTTATTAAGTGCGGTCAGGTTGAAAGTCTTGCGTCTCGCTCGCACTGGTTAATTGTTTGCCTCAACTAACTACATTTCTCTACAGTTCTTTTGAGGTATTTTATTGTTAACCATGCTGCTACTTTCTATGTGAAGGCATAGGTCACTATAGTTAGTCACAGCGTCGTTTACTAATATACTGTTAATACTGGTAGCACCCATCTTCCGTATATGGTTTTCGTTACTATTACGTCTATTCTGTGCGCATTTGTAAATTAATAATTATATAAGCACCTTAACAGGGAACAATAGCATCATTCAATTACGGAACTCAAACGCAAATAAATGCTGATATACTCTTATTGTTACACCTGTAACACATTTTGTTTATTCATTCAAACCAATTTAAGAAGAGAACGCAGTAAAAGTGGACAAAATGAATTTTCCTTAGTATCCAATTTTTTATATAAAGCTGATAGATTTGTTATTATTTCATGTACGAGGTCTGATGAAAAAATAACCTTTATTTTAAAATTTCGTGAGTTACGTATGTTCGATTTTCGCATTTTTTCTGTTATGTTGGTACACATGTCTGTTATATATCTTGGCAATATCAGACATTTTGGATTGTCAGTTTGTTTTTGACACATACTCGTAAAAAGGTTAGTCGTGTTTTGGTGTGCTCTTGGATTTTTTTTTATTCTAAAAAATGGATTAACGAAAAGTTTTGTGTAAAAAATGAAATTAAATACGCAAGGACATTTGAAATATTGACTGTGGCAATTGGCGAGTTTACTATTAGCAGAACACAAGTTCAATTGTGATATAACTGGTTTCAAGAAGGCAGAGAAGATGTCAATGACGATACTCGTCCTAGTCGCCGATGAAAACCTTGAAGCAGTGAAGAAAATGGTTTTGGATAATCGAATCACTAAGAGAGGTTGTTGATGTTGTTGGCATATCGTTCGGCATGACATCGCTCAGCATCTCGTGAACATCGACAACGACGTTCCAGATTTCTTCAAAAAGGTCATAACTGGTGACGAATCATGGGTATATGGCTATGACATTGAAACCTAAGCCCAACGGAAGCGAATTGAAGAGCCAAGACCAAAAAAAGCACGTCAAGTTCGGTCAAATGTGAAGGTTTTGCTCACTGTTTTCTTCAACTGCAATGGCGCGATGCATCATGAATTCTTGCCACAAAGTCGTACGGTCAATAAGAAATACTACCTTGCCGTTTGCGCCAAGCAATTCGTCAGAAACGCACAGAATTGTGGAAAAAACAATCATGGATTTTGCACCATAATAACGCAACAGCTCACACATCGATGCTTGTGCGTGAGTTTTTGGACAAAAACAAAACAGTTATCATGCCTCAACAACCTTACTCACCGGACTTGGCTCCCGCCGACTTTTTCCTCTTCCCCAAACTGAGAACACCAAGCACAAGAAAGCGGCTTGCTACGATTGACGTGATAAAAGAAAAATCGAAACAGGAGCTGTTGGCGTTTCGAGTATTGGAAAAAATGCTGGCATAAGTGTATTATATCTGAGGGGGATTACTTTGAAGGGTACAAGATAGTTATTGATGAATAAAAAAATACTTTTTGAAAAAATTCAAAATACCGGTTATTTTTTGATCAGACCTCGTATTTAGTTTTTTATTCCAAACAAAAGCTTACGAAATGCAAATTTTGTGTCAATTAACAAAAGAATAGTTTTAATTGAGTGCAAATAAAAAATATCATCTGTTTTAGATTTTAATCATGTGGATACATAATCAAGTACGTGTATTCATATAGAATTCAAAAACTTTTCTAATTACTCTTTAGTATCTTCCTGACAAGAACTGCGATCGAAGATGTTTTCATTTGCAAAATTATTTGCTTTTGGCTTATTAGTTTTAATAAGTTTGTCATTCATCAATTCGGGAGTGATTACTGTTTATTCCTGTGTGAATTGTGAAGGAGAAGAATCGGATCCTTATTGTGTAATGTTTGTAAATGGTACTGTGAAAGAGTTTAATAATGAATGCGAAGTGTATTATAACATGTGCACACAGAAGTCAGGTACGTTTAGGATTTTTGAGAATCCTAGAGTTTATTTATATAATGTTTAATTTCATTACTGTCTTTTGTTTCTTTAGTTATAACAAAAATGAGAGCTGGAAATTGTAACTACATAGGAGGATAATGACCAAAGAAGTCAGTAATATATAACAGAAAATTAGATTGTATATCTATAATATTATTGCACAAATATAAAATAAAAATAAATAAATAAATACATCATGTTCGGGCTAGCATTTTTTTTGTCTTTTTTTTAATATATATATTTTTCTGTATGCGTTTATGAAGTTATTGAATCTTCACAATGTCAACTAACAGTAAGTATTCAAATCTTGATACTCATTATAAAAAATAAAACAAAGATGAGCTTTTTACTCAAGTTCGGCCAATGCTAAACGAAAAATTTTATTTGCTGGAGCTATAACGGTAAAATCATCTATTTAACGCTCGTATGGTAACAATTGTATACCATCTTCTCAACCGAGTGTGGCCGACAACATTAAATATGTTGCGTGCAAGAGGATTTGGGTGAAGTTCGAGTTTACTGATTACCGTGTCGTACTTTGAAAATTTGTCTTTTACGATCCTTGAGAATTCGTGAGCTTTTTTTGTATGTATCGTTCGAAGAATTTTGTTTTGTTGCCTTTGAAATTTTTCAACGTTTGACGTTGAGGCGGTGTCCAATAATTGCATTCTATAGCACCATATAGGATGAAGAATTGCATTTTATAACAAAAGTTTGCAATCTTTAATGTAAGCCAATTTAGTTGCGCTGCTTTTAATTTCAACTGAGTGATCGCATCAATGTGAGATTTCTACGTTAGGTCAGGTTAATACAAAGGTAGCCGCCTTCATTGTGCTACAGAATAGGTGAGTTGTTAATTTGGATAGGCAAACTGTTTGCACAGTGTGAATGTAACTTGAGTACATTCATTAACTTTGATTTTTCCAATTTTTATCTATTTTTCTAATATTGAAATATATTCCTACGAATTTCGTGAAGCTAACAGATGGTTTTCATGAACGCTGAGTACTGTGCCACCGGCAAAAGTTGAAGTGTGGGTTCCGGATGTCGTTGGAATGTCAGAGATGTAAATCATGTATAAATTAGGACCCACTAAACTACTTTGGCGAACTCCTACCTCGATTAGCTGAGTTGAGCTTATAAAATCGCCTTCTCTGATAACCCGGCCACATAAATAGCTTTTCAGAAGCTTGTGAGTGTTTGCAGGCAAGTTAAATTTTATTTCGGTGCATGACCCCGGCGTGCACACTATCAAATGCTTGGAAACCGTCAATGAATGGAGCTGAACAATACTTTTTGTTCTCAAAAGTCTTTCTTATGACATTTACTAGCCTGAGTGTTTGTTGTGTTGTGCTATGTTTAGCGCAAAAGACGAATTGATTATTAGGGATACGTCCTACATCATTCAATATTGAACTCAACTTCAACGTTAACAATTTTTGGAATAGTTTTGAAATTATTGGAAGAAGACTTATTTGTTTGAATTTTTTTTTCTTTAATTCATTTATTTATTGAATCTTCACAAAGTGAACTAACAATAAGTATTCAAATCTTAATACTAAATACATAAAATTAATTAAGTCCAGCGAATGCTAGACCAAAATGTTTTATTTTGCACGGTCAGTATCGGTAAAATCACCTATTGGACGTTCTGATGGTGGCAAGGGTATCCCTCCTTATGAACCGAGAGTGGCCTTCAAAATTAAGTATATTGCGTGCAAGAGGATTTGGGTAAAGCTCCAATTTACTGATATACCTTGTTGCGTACTTTGAAAATTCGTCTTTTACAAGAGGAACACAGAGATCCTTATGAATTCGGGAGTTTTTTTCGTACCATGGAGCTGCAGTAATCATCCGAAGAATTTAATTTTGCCGCCGTTGAATTTTCTCAATGTTAGAAGTGAAGGCGGTGCCCCATAATTGAATTCCATAGCACCATATAGGCTTTAAAATTGCGTTGTATAATAAAAGTTTGCAATCCAGCTTCAATGTCGAATTTCTGCCCATAAGCCAATTTAGTTGCGCTGCTTTTAACTTTAACTGAGTAACTTTCGCATCGATGTGAGACTTCTACGTTAACCTACGGTCGAGATGAATACCAAGGTACTTGACTTCATTTTACTGCGGAATAGGTGAATTGTTAATTTGGATAGCTGAACATGTTTGTTTACGCAGCGTGAATGTAACGTGAGTACACTTTTGTTCATTAACTTTAATTTTCCAAAGTTTTAACCACATCTCTAATATTGAAATATACTCCTGCAAATTTCACGAAACTACTTGATGGTTGATGGTGCAAAAGTTGAAGTATGGATTCCGGATCTCGTTGACTTCCGGCTGCATAAGTAGCTTTCTGGAAGCTTGTGAGTGTTTGCAGCAACCCGTCGTACCACACTTTATCAAAAGCTTGAGAAATTTCAATGAACAGAGCTGAGCAATACTTCTTCTCCTCAAAGGTCTGTATTATGACATTGACTAGTCTGTGCATTTGTTCTATGGAGCTATGTTTAGCCCGAAAACCAAATTGATGATCAGGGATGCATCCCACATTGTTCACTATTGGACTCAACTTAACCATTAACAATTTTTCGAATAGTTTTGAAATTGTTGGTAGTAGACTTATTGGTCTGTATGATTCTACTTTAGTGGGATCCTTCCCTGGTTTGGGTATCATAGTAATCATGGACACCTTCCACTCTACAGGATAATACTCGAGACGTAAAATAGCGTTAAAAATAAAAAGAAGAATTCTTCGAGCTGCACGTGGTAGCTGTTTAAGCATTTTACCAGTAATTGTATCAATACCTGGAGCTTTCCTGGGGTTTGTGTTACAAATAACATTATTAACATCTTGAAAACTAAGTCTCAAAGGCATAGGCGGTCTAACAGCGTATGACGGTAGTTCAGCTGAATTATTCGCTGTATCATTTGTGGTAAAAACATTTCTCAAATGATCGACATACAACATTCCCTTTTCAGAATCGCTTTTTGCCCAATCTCCAGTTGAAGTTCACAAAGGTGGTTTACCTATTACGGGTCTTTTCAGACCTTTTGTCGCTTTCCATAGAGAATAGTCAAATTCAGGGGTACCATCAAGACCTTCCAGATAATTTTTAAGGGAAGCCATTCTTTGGATTTCAAGCAGATTTCTTAATTGAGTTATGCACTCCCGTAGCCTGCTTTTAAGCTGGGGAGACCTGCGAAGTTGCCACTATCTTCTAACTCTTCTTTTTTCTGTTAGAAGTTGTTCAATTTCATACAAATATGTTCTATTGCTCACATTTCTGGATCTTATATGGCTAGTGGTGGCATGTTGTATGGCTAGATTAAGGGGTTCAGAAAATTCGTTAATCGACACATCAATATCCTCAGGCGTTCTCAATGCAATGTTTTCCGTACAATGTGTACTCAAATATTTTTTATATTTTAACCAATTAACTCGAGTGACAGTCAACGCCAAGTCACAAAACGGGGAACCAACCCCCTGGGGGAACGAAACTGAAACTATAGTTGGTGAGTGATCTGATGACAAATCTAATGGAGGCCCCACTTGCATCCATTCTGAGGGAAATTTTTTTGTAACTCCAAAATCTATAACGTCTGGGATCTTGCGTTGGTCTGACGGCCAATAAGTGGGCTGTCCACTTGAAATCACACTTAAGCCCATTTTGGAAACGGTGTCAAAAAGCACGCGGCCTTTCGGGGTAATTAAACGTGAACCCCAAAAAGTGTGTTTAGCGATATAGTCGCCAGCCGCTAAAAATCGAGGACCAAGTGATTTGAAAAAATTTGACTATTGGCTTTCTGTTATTGAAAATCGTGGCGGTGAGTAGATCGAGGAAATAACGATTTTTTCATGCAAATATGCAATGCATATATTAGTTGCTTGGAGATACTCCTCACATGTCTTGTTCATTAAAAAGTGCTTAATTCTGGATTTTAAATAAGATGGTGAGACATTCTAACCTAACCCTAAAATGGGTACGTGGGCATGGGTCCAACAACGGCAACAATATCGCTGACGACTTAGCCACAAAAAGGACAGCCGTAGAGGATAGGGATACAGATCCCTTTTGCGGACAACCCTTATCAGCGTGTTGGAAATGAACAAAATTCCACACGCTGGATCGTGATATAAGTCATGTAGTCTCACAGAGGAACCTGTGGCCGAATATTAACTCTAATAGAACGTGGGATCTATTAAAACTGCCCAGATCTAAGAGTAACTGTAGCAGTCATCACTGGACATTCCCCGTTTGCGAACCATGCCAGGAGACTAGGCCTACCCTATAACGGTTTCTGTAGAAGTTGCCAAGACGAAGATGAAGAGGAGATGGTCCTTCATCTCCTCGGTACATGCCCAGCATTGGAGCATCATCGTCTAAGATACTTAGGCGAGCGGAGCTTCAACAGCCTATCTTGTCTGGCCTCGTTCAAATCGACCGCGCTAGCCTCTTTTATAAAAAGTAGCTGATTGCTAGTACAGCTGCCTTCCATCCACCTCCTTCACTCCCACTATATTCCCCTAATATCTATTCTTCACTTCACTATGCCACTTTGCAGGCAATCACAAAGGGAACGACTTCAGCACTCAAGTGGGCTGGAAAACCTAGGATACTTACCTAACCTAACCTTTCTTCATTCCTTTAAACCTGCGCCCACCTTTAATTCTCTATGGTAAATTTGACCCAGCTATTGAAATATGTATAAGTAAAAATAGACTTAAAAACAAAATTATTTTTTTTTTTATATTCAGAAAAATGGTATAAAAACAAACTTTTTTTTGGCGGTTGCGTAGATTTAATTTAATTAGTGAGCTTTTAAAATAAAAATATATATCAGACTCTTGTTATAAATTACGAGTTTCTTGATTATGTGCACATAGAGCAGTTTTTGGTTTTGGCAAAAGAATTTCTTACAATAATCACATCAATTAGAATTACTTTATTTGTTTATTTTCTGTACAACAGAATACATCTTATATTTATAGTACAGAAACTTATTAAATTAAATTAAAATGTAATGAAGATTAAAATTTTAAATAAAAGATAAATGATAAAAATATATAAAAATATAATCAAATGTAAGTTTTATAAAAATAACTATAAAATAATACAATATATATGACTACTAGTTTAACACGGTGTGCGTTGCTACCCCATAACTACAATGAAATATAAAGTGCTTATATAGTTTAAATAATATTTTATTAGCTATATTGATGATTATTTTGCTAACCATTATAGCGCGCTGGGATATACAATTATTTTAATTTATATATACGAAACATAAACAAATAATGGCGTTTTCTTTTCTAGAAAAACTGTAACATTTTCAACATTGTTTTGCCAAAAAAAAAATACAGAAGTATACAGTTGTTTCAACCTTTTTTCAGATATTTATATTTATTGCAATATTATCTTTTCATCTCAAAAAAACTTAAATTTTAAAATTTGAATTTTAAGAAAAAAAGTGCAACATAAATGCAAAACTTTTTCACAAAAGAAAACGGCATAAGTCTTTAGTTTTTCCTACATGGGAATATGCAACGTAAAGCAATGTATGGGAGAAACATGGACTTGACAAATTCAAGCCACAAATTTGCACGGATTGACCTTGAACTTTAATTATTGTCTTTGCAAATACTAAACGAACAGAAAACTACAATCTTTTCAAATCAGATGGCAAGTCGGTTGGAATAATTGAAATTCGTGGCAATATCATATTTGTACCTTTATTTTTGCTCTTTATAATGATCCCTTCGATTAAGTTGTGTCGCAGTTTTTTTACTGCAAGTCGAGTGCCTTCCAATTTTGAGTTGCAGCACATATGGTGGAAGTACTGAAACATCAAGTGAGTTAAAAAATTCAAAAAGATAATTGACTGCATCCTCGTCTTTTATCACGGTATCGATAGATTTTTGTATAACTGTAGATTGGCTGAATTTATGTAAAATTCTATTGTTTACTGAATTCACATCTTCGTTTTTTTTTTTGGACCAGTACTTAGGGGATGACCCCTACATATGTAGCGCATTGTACTGGAACTAGGAAAATAGGTTATGATGAGGAGGAAAGAGGGAATAGTGTTCGCGGAGTGTTAACAATAACAACACAAAAGACTCAAACAAACTCTATTGCAGCATTTAAAATGTTGGAATTAAATTAGTTAAAACTGATTAATGCCCAGTGTATATACCTTAGACACTGCTCAGATTAGCAAAATTTAGTCCAACACCTTCCACACTAAAATGTAATGAAATGCATTGAAAATAATATTAATATTGAACATATAAAGAAAACACGGACAACAGTGAAAAAAAGACAAAAAAAAAAAAAAGAAACACGTGTACACGTGTACACAACCTGCAATCTATTACGGTGTAATTTGGTTTCACACGAATTTAATTAATGAACATACACATATAGAAAATACGGACAGCAGTAACAAAAGACGTGTGCACCTGATGAGCGACAAAACACTATTGAGAGCCATGAATCAAAAATAATAGATTACGCTCTGCGCAGGTCCGTTATGTTGTTTACATCAGTCAGCTATTGTATGTGACGTAGAGCGTGAAAATACACAAATATTATTGTGAAGTGAGTGAAAAAGCAACAAAATTATTAAAAATTTAATAAATTTACAAATTAAAATGAGGTGCGATATAAAAAAGTGCAAGAATAATAAAAAAACAAACGTAAAATAAGTAACTTTACTTTTCCATCTAATCCTACGCCACTAAAGCAGTGGATAAGGTTTTGCCGTAATGTGAAAAATGATGATACTCCAAATTTAGAAATATATGAAAAATCTATAATAGGTAATATTTTTAAATAATTTCTTTCAATTCGTGCTTCAACATTTTTTTTAGGTAAAATGTTTGAAAGTTTTAATATTGATGTTTGTTCGGAAGAACCAGACGAAGAACACAAAGACATGCAATATGATGACTTGGAAAATTTGGCGGGATACATTAGCTACAGATTAAGGGACGATATTCCTGGCATTTCCGGGCGAAAAAACGATGGCACATATTCATGGATTGATCATTTGTCAGAAAGCCGACAGAAGAAACTATGGTCGTTATGAGAAAATTAAAAATAATATTTGATAAGTTTATTGAAGAAAATCTTATACGGAAAGGTTATTTAAAATTAGCGCTCACACAAGCCGAGGATGTTGAATGCAGCGAAAAGGAGGAAATTATTTTTTTAAGATCTCTAAAGTATTTTCAAATAAAACAGTTAAACCAAAATATAAAAGAAAATGCGAGATCACACAAAAAAAAAAGTTAAATAAAATTATAAATTGATATAAAATTAACAAAAAAATGCATGAAAATTTGTTTTATTATGAAATAATATCACACACTTTTCATAACACTTTTAATAGAAATCAAAATTGTATATTTACATTGTATATTTAGTTACACATAACTACTACCAACACAATAAGTATTAAGAATTAATAAAACAAAAGAAAGTAAATTTATTAATTTGCCTCCTAGTTTTTGAAAATAATATTAGTTTTTTCAGTCTTTTAACACAAATCACAAGCAATTGGCTGATATAAACAAATAACAATAGACCACCGTGACGTTATGCGTAGTAGAAAATTATTTTTATTTCACTCAAGTGACCACTCACTCAAGTAACCACTGATTATTTTATAAATTGCGTTCGACATTTGGAAATACTCAAATAAGTACCAATGGATTGTGTCATATTACAAAAATTCGATGGAAAAATAATGCAGTTTGAGCATCATATTACAGCTCGCATATTTGTTGTTAATTTCAATACGCCAAAGAAGATGTGATTTGAGGCACACAGGCAATTCTCGTTGGAAATCACCGGCTACCACAAATAGTGCTCCTCCAAATAATTTTTTGTTGCTTCTAAAATCTCATAACATGCGATCAAGGGCCTCTAAAGATTTTTTTGTGGGTCATTCTGCGTTTATCCTATAATATGATCTTACAAATTTGCAGCACTTTACCTTTTGAGGAGTGTTTTTTTTTTTTTAATATTGTACGTGTGCGTGTCGCAGAATTGTGGCTTTAAAGGTAATTTTAGTGACATATACGCTGTTCTGCCAGCATACAAAAGTATAGCTCTTCTGCCGGACGATGCACGAGTGCAATATTATTTTGCAATTGAACTTTAGCTAATATTAACGAAATCATAAAAAAAAATTCTGCTCCATCTGATCCATCCACATTAAAATAATGTATGCCGAGATTTGCACTTGCTGTAATTGTGTTAGATTTTCAGCCATAAATAGTTCTAGGTCATGTGAATTGCAATTGCTTTCTCGCTGTAGATCTTGCTCAGACTATCTTTGCCTGCTTGATTAGGACTAATCATAACAACTTCCAAGAGTGCCTTGTTGTTTATTTGCAAACATTTATCTTCTGTTAGAATCAGTGCCTCATTATAAGTTCCATGTAAAAATTAAATTGTTATGTTGTTGCAGGTAATTCTCTTTCGATATATGCTTCATATGTATTTCAAAGTTGATTTGTTTCGGATGGAAAGCAAGTTACCAATATGATAGCAAATAATACTCATCTGGTTCTAGATGATTAGAAATTAATACAGTTACGTTGTGAATCGTTTTCTACTAAATTTAGCTTTTGCCATGCATTCCGATAACTTGCACATGAATTTGTATGTTAGAATTTGAGCATATAGCAAATTTTGCATGTATCGAAAAAGGAAGTTTACATTGTAGCTGATGCCATTGCATCTTTGTTGTGCTTTAACTTCCGTAAAATAAACGTGCTGTCTGTCCATTTTCGATGTTTTTTTAAGAATTTATTTATTTATTGAAACTTCAAACACGTATTCAAATCTTAATACTAAACAAAACATATATATTTTCGAGGTGAACATTTGGCTGACGCTCAAGGATTTGGAAATTCTAAAATTCGCTAAACAGCTTCATTGCTGCTAATGTATCGGGCCGTTTGATATTGTGTAATTTCATCGTTTGGTTATGTATTTGCAGATATACTTAATTGATTTGACGAAATTATAATACTCGACATTAACATGCGTTTTGTACGTTTTTGAAAGCACTGGGCAATCAATACTCATATAGCACTATCAAACGGTTGTCAACATCAATTTCATTGATTTGCACATTTAATGTAGATGTTTGTCCACCACCGTTGATCTATGACGATAAAGCGGGTGTAGCCATCAATACCAGCGCTTATTTTTTGAAGCAATTCTCTCTTCGTACATCGACTACGCATGGCGGATTTGAATTAATACCATGAAGCATGTCTTTATCCACAACTTCATGTAAGTGTGAATCAATCAGGTGTTTCTGCTGAAGAAGTTTCATCTGTTTTATCTGGTGTAGTTTTGTCAACCAACCATACCGAATGTAGAAATGAGGCGTTACACGTTTCTGCCATTCAATAAAATACATCCAGCTTCAAGTTCTCCGAAAACACGTAACTTAACAATAAAATCCATTGGCGATTCTATTCTCATTCTGACCTCTCAATAAAAAATTTTTTTTGGACTTTTTCCATATACAAAAAGAATTTTCGAAATTGGTTCACATTTGACGAAGTTGTGTGCTAATCAATTATTGGAGCTGGCAACGCGCTTCCCTTCCCCGCCTTTTATCAAAAAAAGAAAAATTAGTACAGCTTTTCTGCATCCAAAAAGAGTTTTAAAAATTGGTCCACAAATGCCAAAGTTCTTTGATAATGAATTTTTGAGGCCGGCATATTGCGACAACCTCCGTCACCTTCAGTTTTAAAGAACACAGTTTTGTCAATATTTTTTATATGAAAATAGAATTTTGAAAATTGGTCCACAAATGATGAAGTTATTTGATAATTAATTATGGGAACTGCAACCAATCCACCAATTTTTCAAAACAAAAAAAATATTGACCTTTTCCATATACAAAAGGAATTTGGAAAATTGCTCGATACATAATCAATTAGTCGGGTGATCAATTGGCGATAACTTCATCACTCCAAAATAATCTTAGTCGTTTTACATATGCAAAAAAAAATTTGGGTAAAAATTGGAGAGGTTATGACCATTTATTTATATTAAAAAACCTGTTAAAAATTTTGTGAAAGAAATAACATAATTTATAAAATACGGGGCGTAAAAGAAGACGTGGTTGAAAAAAAGTAGCCTATAATTCGCACAAGTATTCCAGTCAGTTACTGTGAAAATTTCAGGAAGATTGGTCCAGCGCTCTGGCAGATCTTAAGGTACAAACAAACAACCGCACAAACACACTTCCAATTTTATATATTAAGATATAAACTAATTTAATAATTATTATCAAAGTTCTTACCATGTAGACAAAAGAAGCAGCATTGTTTTTAGCATGGAGCATACTTTCTCATACCAGAGGATGTACCTGGAATCTACTAATATGAATTGAGCACTGCAAATGTTGCACATTTTCAACCAACTTTCTTGCAGACAGTGATTGAGATTTTGTTGCCGCTTTGAAAAATATGTTAGTCTATTATTCTATTAGTTATAGTTCTCGTTTAAAAAGTTTATTGCAGTTCCAAACCGCATTCATTTCAGCCCATATAACGTTAAAATTATATGCAGACATCTATCATATTAAAAAATAAGGCAACGGGCCAACGCTTTGTCAACCGTTAACACGTATAATTTGCAACCAACTGGTCAAAAGCATCACTTATTTTTCTTTTCTGAGCTATTTCGGAAAATACAACAAAACTTGTAAGCCACTACTCTCACTTTGAGAAGAAAATATAAACTAAAGCCACAAAATTACAAAATTTCTATATTCAAGTGTCTTTTGTTTTGTAAACAGAAATTCTCATTTCTAATTTACAGAAAACTCTAATCTAGGTAACTGTTGTGTACTGTGTATAAAAAAGTCACAAATTCTTTTCATTTTTGCTGGGTCACATTGACCCAACAAGCCTATAAGTGTATATAAATAATATTTATATTTCTATTTAGATGGAAGACAACATACAATTTTTTTTATTTTGTCGGTAAATGGTTACTCATATTCTCACTTTGGATAAATAAAAATTTCGTGACCAACCTGTCTCATTAGAGTTAAAAAGAAGTATGTTTAAAAATGAAATTGAGTCAATTTGAGCCAAAAAATGCTTGCTTTAAAAAATGCACTTTGATTGTTTAGCCCCAATGTGCATCTTTGAAAAAGGTTAGAAAATACCTCCTTTAGGTGTAACATTAGTACTACGAGTACTAACAATTCCTTTTTGATAACCAAGAATATTGTTTTGATTCATAACGTTGTTGCAACAAAAGAGTCACATGTACGCTAAAATAGTGTTTTGTCTTCCATTTTGTGCGCACGTCTTTTGTTACTGCTGTCCGTATTTTCTATATATGTTCATTATTAACTTCGCATGAAACCAAATTGCACCGGAATAGGTAGCAAACCATGTACACGTATATCTTTTGTTCTCTTTTTTCACTGTTTTCCGTGTTTTCTTTATATTTTCATTATAATTTTTTTTAAGCACTTCATTACATTGTAGTGTGGAAGGTGTTGGACTAAATTTTGTCACTGAACACTGATCAGTTTCTTTTGGTTTTTCGTGTTGTTATGGTTCAAGTGAAACCCCCACAAACACTATTCCCTCTTTCCTCCTCCTCGCAACCTATTTTCCTAGTTCCAGTACAATGCATTGCATATGTAGGGGTCATCCCCTGAGTACTGGTTCAAAATAAAACAAAAAAAAAATTGTCAGTCACCACATAGGATTAAAGATAAATTAAAAACAACTCGAAAATTAGTTTCTTTATTTTTTTGCCACGCCTACAAATACCGCCTTTTGTTCACTGTGTTGCCATGTTTAGTCCAATCATAACATTTTATATATCGGTGTTTGCGGCTACACGATTTTTTTTTTGTACTCGTATTGAAGGACGTGATAGTGAAAAACTATTAAAAACAGAAATATTGCCCTTACAGATCCATGAACACGGTGTACAAAATGTTAAGATCGTACTAAAATTGGCAACACCGTAAACCAAATGCTAAAAGAGCAGTAAGTATGTTTAAGCGTGGCAAAAAATTAACAAAATTATTTTTTGGAACGTTTTTACATTACCTTTAATCCTAGGGGATGACAGATATAAATTTTTTCCTAGTGTAGATTAGAGTGTACTAGTGTAGATTAGAGTGGTTCAAAAATAAAATTATGTCAGTCAACCCTTGCCATTAAAACTAATGTAAAAACAACACCAAAAATACAAAATACTAAAAGAACGGTACTTTTCGGCGTGGCAAAAAAATAAACAAATTATTTTGGGAAAAATTAGATTCCGCGTTAAGAAAGAAGAATTCTTAATAGTACTAATTTTACCCCTTAAAGAGGCATTATCCAAACTTTCTTCAAAGACATTTGTCTATAACCATGTACATATGGAAGCTTTCCGTATAAGCAAACTTATTCATGTAAGTTTAAGTTTTCTCTTTAGATAAAATATTATCTTGTATAAAATCGTAAGCAATTATTTTTCATAACAAAATGTTTTTCTTACAGAAGTTGATACAAATATTCCTTATAAAAATACAATTTTATTAAGAACAGTACGCACTTAGTGCAGATCAAACGATTTCTGTACTTTATTTTACTAAAATTTACTTGTCTAAATACCCTTTCAACATAAACTGATGAATGTGGCAGAACAATTTTTTTTTTTTGTTATAAAACTACATAATTTTAGGATTAGCACTTTTAAACAAATGGAGCTAACATAACATTTTAAAAGTCTAAATTAAGATACTCGTATCTGCAGATATCATTTCTTAACTTCTTAGATCAAAAGTCAGCAAAATACAGAAAAAGCTATAGATCTTACAACGGTGGTCAGAGCGTAAAAGCAAACCATAATATTACAGACTAGATGTTAAACAAAGAACAATGTTAATAATTTTCAAAATCTGCCTGCTTGTTTGACCAATTTTTCTTCCTTAAAGAGCATTTTTAAAAAGCTTATAAGCTATACACTTTCCCATTTTTAAGAGGTGAAACAAAAGTAGAGGCGTGAGCAAAAGAAAAAGCATGCTTGTGTTTTGACAGGTATATTAAAACATTTTCTTTTTAAATTCTAAGCAATTTATTTGAAATTTTGGAATATAAAGTTGATTGTTTAAGAATATGCTTCAAAGATTTTCAAGTCGACTGATGATCAGGATGCCTCCTATGAAATTTCGACTTATAGACGGTTAGGAAACGTAGAACATAAACTGTTTTTAACTTTTTCATTTTTATTAAAAAACAAAAAAACTTAAACGGCAGCACTAAAAAATACCTACTAACAAAAATGCAACAAATCGGTGTACCACCTATTTACGGTTACGACAAAAATTACATAGTTATGGTTATGGCTGGAATAATCATTACATTGCTGCCTATAAGATTGGCTCGATCAGCTGTTTTCTGTTGCTATTGGTATGTCATGTCTAACTGATGTTTAATTAATCGATATTTGTTAATAATAATGTGATATATCAAATTAAGTAAAATGAATTGAAAAACTATTTGAAAAATTTTTCATAGAACTTTCTCAAATAAGAATTTGATAAACATACAATATTTTTTATGAATAAAGCCGTTAATATTTTAAAATTTTAACTTTTTTTGTTAAATATCTATCAATTGCAATAAATTTCTTAATTTTTTTTTATTTGATATATTATCCAATTGAAATATTTTTTTTCGCTCATATTTCAATTGAATCTCTGATTCAAATCAAAATAACAATAAAAATCATGACAACATAACAAATCCATAGACAATCCACTAATTTTTGTTTACTCTTTTCTTTTTTATATATTTTCTTACAAAGAATGAAAGGAGTTTTTTTAAGTAATAACTTGAAAAAGCCATTAAAACAGGAAAAATTGGTTTCAGATTAAAGGCAAAAAATATTTGATTGAATTTTTTTTTTTGTTTTTTTTTTTTTTTTTTTTTTTTTTTTTTTTGAAAAAATTTATTTTTAGCAGACAAAAGGAAATACTCACATATAAATGATTTAATGAAACAACGAACGTGCAATGAACCACTGCCCGCCACAATTCGACTGCCATATTTTTTGTTTTTTATGCACTTGATAACGAACGAATCGTTCAAATTAAAGCGAAACCAACGTCGGACACATTCCAAAAATGCGTATGAGCAAACTGACGGCAACAAAGAAAACGTGTAGCAAAACTAAAATGCGAGTAAATGATAACAACTTTAAGGTGCAAAAGACAAGTACAAAAAAACACTTAAAATACAAGTCAATACCAAAAATAAATACACAATCTAAAAAATGTTTAGATTCAAAGCAAACCAAAGGGGTTGGCCAAATTTTACACACAATAAAACTTTTAGACTCGTAGAATAGAACCCTTAGTATTAACATGGGACCAGTACTCAGGGGTAGGGGTCATTCCCATTATGCAGTGCATTGTACCAGAACTAGAAAAATAGATGGTGAGGAGGGGGAAAGAGAGAGTAGTGTTTGTGAACATATGACTTGAACTTTCCAACGTTATAACAGACTGGAAACACATCTGCAGGCAACTTATTCTACAGACGAAGCGTACGACTGCAAAACGAATTCTCTCTCTAATGCGTAGTACGATTTCCCGGGCAATCGACCACAAATGGATGACCTCTCGACGATGAACGCGTGCTACGTAAAAATGTGCGAGAGTCGGGAACAAGATCCCTAATCTCGTCTGAGCAAAATCCATTGTAGTAACGATAGAACGGAGTAACGCACCCCACACTGCGTCGATACTCCAGTGGGTCAATAGAGTTGGATACCCTACTGTCACTGATGAGCTTCTTCGCCCTCTCCTCCACACGGTCGAGTAACCCCAAAATAGACTTAGAGGCACCGGCTCAAACATGAGAGTTGTATTCCATTTTCGGCCGAATGTATGTAGTATAAATTGTAAGGAGATCAAATGGAGTGAAGTACATCTCACACCGTTTCAAAACACCAAGGCACTTGCATGCTTCTGTAGAGAAATGAGAAATGTGTTCAGTCCAGCGAACATCACACTGTATCTTCATTCCAAGAACATCCAGAGCACCCGATTCCTCAATATTTATACCATCCATGAGCACAGATGAAGCAGCATTTGCGGTTGTTTGTGTGTTAGTAAACAACACTGGGTCTTACGAGCGTTAAAGGCGACTCTGTTTTTACGACCCCACTCGGAGATTAATAGAAGATCACTATTCAGTGAATCATTCATATTTAGCCTCTTAGCAGCGACTTTTGATAGGCAGGGTCTATGACTAAAAGAGTACGAGTGGCAAATGCTGCTGTCATCCGCGAAAGAGTGGGTAGAGTTGGAAGTTTGATAGAGAAGGTCATTGAGGAAAACAAGAAATAGAGTAGGAGAGAGAACGCAGCCTTGCGGTACCCCTGAATTAATCTTGAACTTGTTTGGTGAGACTCCATCTATAACAACTCGTATAGTGCGGTCTCTGAGAAAGCTCGATATAAACCGAGAAAAGTCATCACCGACACCAAAAGCAGTAAGTTTTGCAAGTAGTGCAGATATCTAGAGCTACCACTTTGCTTTCACCAAAATGATGGATTGATTGGCACCTTTTCTCAGAGAGATATGCCAAAAGATCTCCAGTAGAGCGACTCTTACGAAGTCCATATTGACGATCACAAAGTAATTCGTGCGACTCTAGATACCTCACAAGGTGGTAATTGACCATACTTTCCATTACTTTGGAAAGCGCAGAGCAAATTGCAATTGGGCGGTAATTTTCAGGGTTAATTGCTTCACCCTTTTTGGGAATTGGCATTACACTAGCAACTTTTCAGCATGAAGCGCAGAAGAATACTGCTTCAAGACCAGTGCTGGAATGCCATCCGGTCAAGGAGTCTTATTTATGTCGAGGTCTGTCAAAATCCTTTTAACTTTTATAGCAAGAATTGCTACCTGTGTCTACCTGGTAAGCTACACGGGGGCGCTGGTGAATTGTGAATAATTCACTCCTTGGATAATTCACTCCTTGGAATAGGTGCTGTAAATCTTTTTCACTCCTGTAGAATTTTTGTTCCTCCGGGGAACAGGTTTTGTCTTGGCATATTCCAAACCAGGGCCACTCTGTTTTTGGGTAAAGAGGCGAAGGAGTATCACGTTTATTGTAGCAAATAAAACTGTAGGAATCCGCATGACTTATATTGTGTTGGCTTCCGAAACCCTTACTAAAGGTATAAATTGGCAGAACGGGGATCAGCATGCCCCCGGGTAGTTCTGCTTGCAGTTCAATCCGAACTGATCATGCTTACCTTGGCTGAAACGTTCTGACTGTGTTTTAAACACAGTTCTTCACAATTTTTGGTACGTGGCTTTTTTGTCCGATGATGCCATCAGCCCATAGACCGTACCAAACAGTCACTCTTTATGGCTGCATTGGTTTTTCGACAATCACTCTTAAATTGTCATTCGCTCAAAAGCGGCAATCCTGCTTATTGACGAATTCAACTGAGGCGAAAATGTGCCTCATCACTGAAGATGATTTTCTTCGAAAGTTTATCATCCACTGTTGCTATTTCTTGCCATTGACGACGCTTAGAATGGTCAAAAGAGTCAATTGCACCCTCTGCGCGTGTAAATGCAAGTCTTTATGCATAATGTTCATCAACGGCGAGCGTCAGAGGTGCAATTGTTGAGCACGACAACGAGTTGAGATGGACGGCTCTTCAGCCACACTATCGCGAACAACAGCCATATATTCTGCAGAGCGAACTGTACGAGCATGCATGGGAGTTTTCACATCTCTTACATATCTAGGTTGCCCAAATGGTTCAAATTCAATTACTCTGAAATTGAGAAATGTCAAATGAAATAAAGAAAAAACTTAGCGTTTAGGTGAGGTTGTGATTCAACATAGGCCCTTTAAAATTATCCACCCGATATTTTAGTAGTGGTGGCCACCACCTTTATTATCTCCTTTATTGCAAAATCCATAAAATGTTTTTGTTTCTCGCAATCTGGTTTAAATATTTCAAATAATATCGAAAAGCAAATAAAAAATAAGAAACAAACAGTTAAGTTTAGTAAACTTGCACTGAATATTAGTTTGATAAAGCTTGAAATGTTGTTTTTACCTTCTAAGGATTTTACTAATGAAGTTATTTAATATTTAATTTTTCTTTTTTTTTCTTTTAAGTTAATCATATTTTTGTCATGCCACTGCTTGTCATTTTGTTAACAATTTTTCACAAGAATTGTTATAATTTTAACAAGTTATAATTATAAAAATTTAATAACACTACTTTGCTAAGATATTTCTTCTTACAATAATTGAAAAAATAATTTACTTCTTAAATCATGTCACATGATCAAATTTTTATACGAAAAGTTCTTTGAAAAATAAAACGAATACAAAATTAAAAACAAAAAAAAAACAGAAAAAAATAATCGACCTTCATTAGTAAACAAAGTGTTTAGTTTTGTTAAAAATTATTTAATTATTCAATTTCTTAACAAGTTATCTAATTTCGATTAAATTTAAGACGCATAAAAGGCATTGTAAATTTTTTTTTCATCTCGTATATAAAAAGACCAGAATTTTTAAATTTTTTATACACTGCTCATCTTTAAAACTAACGATTTGTACAAATCTGAGTACAGGTTTTATGCAAACACAACTTTTAATATTTCTCAGACACAATAATTTCAATTAAAAACAACATGAATTACAAATAAATAGGACATTTAACACAAATCTTTTTGTTTGGTGTTGAGGTATAAAAATCAAAGAATAATTGTGTTTTATTTCTACATTTGTGTCATTTTTTCAAAACCTGTAATTTAATGTTCCTTTCTATAATTTTTTTTGCATTTTATAAGGTCGGCGAGTAATATTAACATTGTATGGTCGCATACAATGTTAATATTGCATGTAAGTTTTTTAAAAACAACAATAGTTTTTATTACACTCAATAATAAAATAACTGTTTTTATCATATGTATGACACTCTTATTCATATGTAACAAATATAAATTTACAGAATAATCTTACTATTGTAAGCATTATCATAAATAAATAAATGTTAGAGGCTAGAATAGCGAATAAAAACTTAATTGTTGGTAACAAATTACATTGAAAACAAATTGCATATAAAGAAAACAGCAATGAAAACTGCACGTAAATATAGGATATTCTTTCAATTTCGGAAAATGGTTGAATGTTTCCGTCAATTGCAAAAATTTCAACCAGCAGTTTTAGCCGGTGGCCATTCTTTACTGCAATTGTTGGACTAGTGTTGTTCATTCTCATGATCAAAATCACGGAGTTGCTGCTCGTGAACAAACTTTTCCACCCGAAGACTGTGTTTTTTTTTTTGCGTAGCAAATCAGACTTCAGAGTTTTGTTTGAACACCAAATACTGAATGCTTTCTCTCTGGATATGACTGCATGTTTGCACGCCCAATTAAACCAATACCTCGTTATTAGTTTAATCGAAGTTTACTGGAATTTTGTTCATCCTTAGCAACATAAATGATGCAGTGATCCCAACTTCCGAGAGGTGCACTACCTCAAACTTCTTATTTTTCGGAGAGTGTTTTTAAATGATGCGCTTCAACGCACAAAATATGTGTTAATTCATTCACTTGTGCCCCTTCGCTATTAGTGATTGAATCCAGGAAAATTAATATTATTAATGATGAATTAACTGTAATATAAAATCAAACAAATTTTATTAATACAACTTTTATTTATGTTTTATTTATTTTATTTATACAGAAAAAAATATATGCCATATTGATAAAAAAAATTACACTACTTTTATCAAATTTTCTGTGAAAAAGATTTTTTGCCGGATTGATAATTCAAATTATAAAGTAGAAATAGCTTTTTCACTTAAAGGCAAAAATTATTGAGTTGAAAAAATTTTTGTTAATATGTAAAATATATTTAGCAAAAAAAAATTGTTAAAGAAACAACAACTCTTCACTGTTATATGGCAACCTTTTAAATTTATTTATTGAATAACAGTCAATAATTCGGAAAACTTTTTATTAATTGCATTTTATTAAGAGATATTTCCAAAAATTCATTACTAATAATAATTTAATTAAGCCAATGCAAATTTTATTAAATTGATGGTTTTTTATTAATAACATAACTTGATTGAAAAAAAATCTCATCTATTTTTTTTTGTGTATACATAGACAACCCTTGTTGTATTCAACGGTTCTTTTGAATGGACATTATCAGCTATTCAAAAAAAAATCTTCTTGCATAACTTGTGTTTTGTTGCAGGTAACAAATGGCATTTTTACAGGGATGTCAAAAAAATTTTTATATACAAAATTTAAAAATGTGGTATTTTTTTCGTAGAAAAGAAACCAATTTAGTCTCAAGCTATAGGTACATTCTATGTTAAGACTTAATTTATGGCAAGACTTATGGCAAATATATGTCACTTCTAATACTTAGATTTGAGCAGTGCATTTGACTCCATATGGATATCAAAATTGTAAGTACCAAATGATTACAAAGAGAATTTGGCGCATATTTGAATTGGACTTTTTTCGAGCGTGCGCATCAATATCTCGTAAAATAATAAATAAAAGTCCTCTGCATTAATATTGAAATTGATTAGATTAATGATGAAAACGGTGAAATCTTTTTATTATTATTTAAAATTGTTAATTAAACATAAAATATAGTTAAACTAAGATGTAACGAATCTGAAGAAGATCTGAAAATATTTCGTTTGAAGCCATGATCGAACGAAATTTGCTGTCGAATGAGTACTTCGCTATATAGAAGCTTAACATATACACTTGCAAATATAATTATAACGAAAAGCTGTTTCTTTTTTATCTTGCATCAATACTGAGGAGATGACTCCTACATAGACTGTGCATTGTACTAGGACTAAAAAAATAGGTTATGAGGAGGAGGAAAGAGGAAGTAGTATTTGTGGAACAACAACACGAAAGGCCAACACAACTTCTATTACAGCAGTTAAAATTTTATAATTAAATTAGTTAAAACTGATCAGTGCCCAGTGTACATACCTTCGGCATTGCTCAGGCTAACAAAATTTAGTCCAACATCTTCCAAACTATAAGGTAGTGAAGTACATTCAAAAGAAATTAATAATGAGCATATAAAGAAAACATGCAAAACGGTAAAAAAAAGAGAGAAAAAAAATGTGTTCACAGGTTGCTACATATTCCGGCGTAATTTGGTCTGTGATCAATAGTTATTAATTGAAGAAGACAAATTTGTATTGTAAAAAAAATCCTTCTAAAGAAAAAAACTTAAGAAAGGAATAACTTGAACTAGAGCCCGATGTACATATGTACAAACCAAAATATTATACTTCTTAAAATACAAAATAGATTTCTAAAAATTACAGGAAAAAATTCAAATTTCGGTGCGTTTTTGTTGAAATAACGCGCTTTTCTCACCATTTTGGTGCGTTTTGAAATTTCAAAGTTGACAACGCTGACTGTGATTTACAAAATTCTTTTCAAAGTTTTGTATGGAGAAACGAGTGGATCACGCTTTGGGCGCGAATCATGAATGAGAAAGCGAATCATCAATTTAACTGTCCATGTGAGCACGTTATTCAACGCAATGAGAAAAAGTATTTGAATCTTGGCTCATAAATATATGCCAAAATTGAATTGCATACTTGCCAAGAAAGCATGCAAATGAATAAGTTTGCTTGAAGCTTTTTTTATTTTTAAAATTCTGTTGATAATAGAACGAGTCATCAAATATGTGCTCCTATTAAGGATCGCAATAAAGGACAAAAATATGCACAGCTCCTGCACACCATAGTTGTTCAATTGATGAACGAAAAAGACAGTAATCATAATTCTATAGCAGTTACCATAATAGTAACGTTCTGAAGAGCATTGTTCGTAACGAAGTAAGGACTCATTTGTCACCAGCCCATAAAACACACCTAAAGACCCATTTAGCCGACCGTAGAAATTGTAACTGTAACGTAAATGTAAATGTAGTAGCACTTATAGAGCACGTAAAACCTTATCATGTGTTTTTGATACAAACAAGAAACAAAAGTACATGTGAAGAAAAAGTGTTCACTTATTAATGATTTACAGAAACAGTGTTCTTTTTTTAATTTTTATATTATGTGTGTTAAAGAAAATAAATAGTTTTTCATCGTCCATATCTTTATATCAAATAATTTACAGAAATAAAATAAAAGCAATACAGCTGTTCATAGCAGTGATGAGAGTTCATAGTATTCAGTACATATACAAAAGGTACGATACTTGCTTAAATTGTACCTACAATTTATCTTATATTATTACAATATGTAATAACTTTAATAAAAATTTATATTACATATGTATATGTATATAAAAATTATAAAATTTTTTTTGTTAATACATTTTTATTACCTCACAGAACAAAATTTAATCATGTATTGTTTTCGTACATATACAGCAGCATAACTCTGCATTATGAAACGATTTTAAAAGTCGTTTTATCGTATTGTTCCAAGACTATGCTTGTGGAATATATTTTTGGAAATCGGGCGAACAAATATTTTGGTTACATATAATTCGACACTTGCAAAACTCGTGAGCAGCATATAAATTATGTTACTTATGTATGTGCATTCATTTTGCATACACACCTTAGAGAAAAAGTCTTAAATTTATTAAAAGTATATTATGCGTGTACAAATTTAACTGCTTAAGCAGTTCAATTATCCAATAAATAGGAAGTACCAAAACAGGTGTTTTGTGCCACTCTCCCATTCACAATAATATATACCATCACTGACAACATTTGTCACGTAACAACGTAATGAAATTCTATTTTCTATAGGTTGAGACGTTACGGTTACATTTCATTGAAGTCAAGTAAGCATGGTTGTTCGTATACCAAAAACGATCAGCTGTTCCAACTACATTTACATTTCTACATTTACGGTTGGCTAAATGGGCATTTACATTTAGTTTTCCTGGATGTAATGGTGTCTCAACACATACTTGACAAAAAAGAGTGAAATTCGCTTATAAAATGCTCATCTATGTGCTACTAGATGATAGTGTGACTTCAATTTTTGCACGAGTTGGATTTTTTAAGCACGCAGTCCAAGATCTTTCAACTAAATCTGCCATAAAGTTTTTTGAACACTTTCAGGACTGATTAAGGTTTTCTTCCACGCCATGCTGTACAGAACCTATGACTTATTCTGTATTGGCAGAACGGGGATCAGCACGGCCCCCGGGTGGTTCTGCTTGCAGTTCAACCCGAGCTGATCATGGTTGAGGTGCCTGCCTTGCCTGAAACGTTCTGACTGTGGTTGAAACCTAAAACGCAGGAAGGGGGTGTTAGTATCCTTGGTAATTGCTTGGCGTGACTTTTTTTCTGGGACTAACAACCTCCCGAGGGTATATTTCCTTTACAACAGATACCTGTACTGTGAGGAACCAGTGGTGATGGTTGACGGATGAGTTGCTTTAAGGGCTTATGCTGCTAGTGGGCTCCGGCCTACCAACTCATTAAGCCTTGTCTACCATTGATTGCTGGAAAATTGCATACAGGAGGGATTAGAAGGCCCGAACTCCTCAACAACAAGTTGCTCATATGGCTACAAACATATGGCATAAATTGCTACCTGTGTGAGCCTAGCAAGCCACACGGAGGCGCTGATGAATCGTGAATAATTCACTCTGTTGAACCGCAAGGCAGGTGCTGATGTAAATCTTTTTCACAACTGATGGATGGTTGTGTTGAACGTAAACTGGACACATATACAAATTGCGATAGAATAATGATTTTCAAAATGAATTTCCACAAGCCCCCAACAAAGCTATTTTAATGTTATTAAAATATTTCTCAGGGTGTGGGATGTGGCTCAAATTGAGATTTTAAATTTATACAAACGTGGTCTTGCTACCTAGTCTTAGAATTTTAGAGTAGTGATCGATTTTTCTCCAAAATAGAAAAATGTTTGCCGACAAATTAATAATTAATTATTAAAGCTGTTATTGCTTCTGTATCACTGTGTGTAAGCGCTTAATTGCTTTTTTAACAGTATGTTTTTGAAACGGTGGCTGATTGCTCTTTTAGCAGCATAAAATTCCTTTCAAAAATTATTTCATTTAATTTTTGTTTTTTTTTTCTTGCTCTTAATTGACATAGTTTTCGTTTAACCACCAGCCAATATTCATTGTCGACACCCATTAGTTTGATATTCGTACATACATACTCGTTCGGTATGAGCGCATGCGTGTTTAAACATGTTTTTAATAAAATGTTTATTAAATATACGCCTCTGTTTTCTTAAAACTGGCACGTTTATTTTTCTAATGCAAATGCGTTAGTTTAAATTGAAAATAAAAAAAACACACACACAACAAAACAATTTTATCAAATTCGTTACATGTACATACATATGTACACATAAATCGTAATTACACAATTGTATGGAATTACTGTAATTGTGCTTTTGATACATACATAATTTCAAATCCTTTTGCTTTGAATTTGAAACATTATTTCGTTAATTTAGGCAATTTCATGTTATCTATTATTGTCACATTATATTATATGTATTTGAATACCAAAAAAACAAATGTTTTCTTATTTTATTTTTACAAAAATTCAATTAATTTATTTTGGTTATACTCGTATTTTAAAGCCGTTCAAGGTTATTTCTTTATAACAAACATACCAAATAGCCGGCCTTTTAAATTTGAAAGTAATTAATAAGAGACAAAATTGCATTGATTTTTGAATTCTTTTAATTGCTACTGTATTACGAATATATATAAGTGTCTAATAATTACACACATGCAGATATTATATATGCTATACATGCTGAGGTATAAAACTTTGAAATGTTATAAAACGATTGTCTTTTTTTTAATTGACTTTATTCGAAAGAAAACTTACTTTATTCGAAAGAAAATCTTCCGGCATTATAATCTCAATATGACTTCTGACATACATATAACCACCATAGCTGATACGCACGTTGTCTAATCTGAGGGTTTACTTTTTAATGACATTTTTCACCACCCCAATAAGCACACCAAATAGCCAGTTTTGCTAGTATCTCAACATACACTTGAGGATTATCATCACTCCAAACTCGTCGGTTTTATTTATTGATGTATTCATTGAAACAAAAGTGAGTGGTTAAGGCAGCAGTTCATGATACGTCATGAACTGCACGAGCTGAAGTCCGAAGTGGTGCTGATGAGTAGAGTAGCGACTACGAAACAGCTAATTGTCCCCAGCTAGAGATTTGATTATTATTTTTCTTGTCTTCTTCAATTAAAAAATTATTGATCACAGCAAATTTGTATTGTAAAAAATCCTTCTTAAGAAAAATCTTAAAAAAGGTAAAACTTGAACTACAAACAAAAATCTAATTTAAAAAAAAAATATAAAATTCAACAAAAATTCCATAAATTAATAATTACTAGAATTGGTTAGTTCATTTTCAGAAGTTTGCTCAAAATCATCCCTATTAATCTCTTTAACCCAATCTGTCCAAATGTCATATTTATCAGTACATACAACTGTGAACTAAATTTTCACTTTACACACTCATAAAAATACTTCAGTTACGATCATATTTAGAATTAAAATGGATACAAAAATATAACTTTTATATTTTATATTCCCGGTTAACCGTCTTTGTTCCATATTCAAAAAACAGACATTTAAAAACCCCGGTTTTAGTAAAACCAAAAACAAAAACCGATAAAACCCGGTTGAATAATAACCGTTTAATCATTTCTGGCATACATAAGTTTATCCATACCGAAATGTAAAACCAAACAAAGAGCACCTAACAGCTGTTAAATGTATTGTCAGATGTAAAATATTGTAGTATATATTGGTCCGCAAACCTTTTACCTCATTATGCTTCTTAACAAATTTGAAAATAATAGTCTTACTAAAACATCACTGGATGAGTTCAAGGCCTAGCAATTCAAATATAATTTTTGATAAAAGCTTTTTTGTCTTATGAACGGCTAAAATATTTGACCAATAAGATTAAAATCATTATTGAATATATTTTATATGCAAGAGAATTAAATTTGTTTGAATTTTGCTAATGATGTGGTTTCTTATTTGCAAATTATAAACGCATAATTTATCAGAAAAGGTTTCATTAATTAAATATTTATTTTTTTCAAAAGTCTGTTTTCAGACTTTTTTAAATGATTTTGACTCAAATTGAACGTAATTAATAACAATTTGTTATTTATCCGCCAGAAAGAACATGTAAATATTTAGTTTTATGAGAATTTTTCAGATTTAAAAAAAATATACCTACATGAATACAAAAGCTTAAATAAAAATTTAAAAGCTATAAATACAAAAACTTTTTAGTTGAACACTAGACAACAACTTTTTTCTAATGATAGTGCTCATTAGAATTAGTTCTAGTGATTGTTATAATGACTTTCTTGTTCTATTAATTGATTTGATTTTATGCAACTCATTTTTTGAAATGAATATCTTTATAAAAAGAGTCTGAGGAACTAACGCCGTAACATGTTTTTTTTTTTTGAACAACGCTCAAGTTGCACGTTTAATAGAAATAATTTTTTTTTTTATTTCAAACCCATGTTAGTTTTTAAAGTAATTTTTTCATTGTGTCATAATTATCTGGTGACTGTAATTGAAGTACTTGTTATAACTCTTCTTAGTCACATCTATAGCAAAATTTTTTTATAAAAAACTACACTACAATATTTGCAAATAATTATTTCTGCTCAAGATCCTTTTTGTTTTTTTTTTTTAATGTATTTTTCAATATTTCGTCTCCTTTTGGAAGACTTCTTCAGGAATTTTTTTTTGTTCTTTTTTTTTTTTTAATTTTCCTGAAGAAGTCTTCCAAAGGAAGACGAAATGTTGAAAAATACATTAAATATTTTTTTAAAAAACATAAAGGACCTTGTGCTGAACGAATTATTTGCAAATATTGAATTATATAAAGGTCAAAGCAAATAGGATCCAAAACTACACTACAGTTAAAACGACGAAACTCTGAGCAATAAAGTCTCTATATAGTAAAGATAGTAAAGCATGAATTCAAGAGCTTCTATACAACGAAATTGGAATAAAGAAGAATTAAGCAAAAATGATAAAAGTCTCGTTTTCAAAGCAACAAAGTCTGCATGTGTTTGCAACGCGCAATGTTGAGCAGCAATAAAAAAAATCGCAGTTACTGCATTTTCCCAATAGCTCTTTGCATGTTGATTCCCTATTCAATTCTCTCTGATTTAAAAACATAGACAAGTAACTTTACACAGCCCCAAAGGAAACAATACAATGAGTTTAAACCACACGATTTTGGTCGATTTATTGCTTCATTACAACAAAAAATTTCTTTTAGTTAGTCTGTTGTACCGCGCTTTGTGGCACGTGTTTATTTGGTTTCAACCTATTGTTTAAAAAGTAAAGGGCTGCACAGAATGTTCTAAAGACCACTGCTCACTACTGTGTAGTAGTTCCAAGTACTGTATTTCTTAAAACAAAAAACAAACAAGCTATAGAACATTTAGAAACAGAACTAACATTTCACAGTTTTGAAACGCCTACTCGACTGTGCTTGACTGTACGTGGATTCTGTTTCGCAGTAAAATCAAAACAAAATATCACAATAAAGCAAATAAACGATCCATCACAGCAAGCACATTGGCATTTCAGCATATTTAAATATTTGTGCTTAAAGGTAAATACTCTGTTCAAATCTACGAAAAATGCTAAGCAACATTAATTATTTCACTCGGAAAATATGACATATAAAATGTGGTGCCTATTTCGCGTTTTAAGCAAGTTTCACGGTTTTCTTGGTTTTAAGTATACCACATTGTTTTGCAAATGTAAATAGAAACCATATGATTTAATTTTATCTTTTCTTCTTCATTTGTTGTTATATTTAAGTTCTTTTCCATTTTAGAAATTTACAATTGAAAAAGAATTTTTAGCAAACAAAAAATTGCTCAGCTCTTGTTTGAAATTTCGCGCGCAATAATTACCACTCATATTATTTCACAATTACAACATAATGTTGGCAGAAACATTTCATAAATTTTTCACAAATTGAACAGAGTACACCTTGAGCAACATTATTTCATAATATTTCACACACGTTTTTTATATAGAGTTTTCACAGCATTTCGCAATAAATGACGAACACAGTACTTAGCTTAATACAAAGCCAAAAACCACGAAAAACAACAACACACATACGTGAGCATACTGTACATACAGCACTTGTGCACTAATACAAAGACAAACACCATGAACAACAACAACAAATTTCATAAACAAAACTGAAGTAGAACATTACTTCAATGCTTGAAGTTCTACTAATATTTTGTTCTATTTTATTTCGTTCTACTTGTATTTGTTCTAAACGCTTATAAGACAGTATTCGTTTATGTGTTTAAAACATTTCGTCACTGAAGTGTTTGTTTTGAAATGTGAAAAAGACGATGGACAGTACTTAAAAATACTATGATGCTTTGTACGACATTTTTATTGTGCTTGAGCAGCTCTCTATCAAAAACTGTGGATATGTGTAATTGCTTTCGCATTTGCTTCCACTTCCGATTCCAAACATGCAAAATGTGGCAGTTAAGCTAGAAACAAAAAATGAAAAGTTATACATTACGAAGACTTCTGCAGTCGACATGTTTGAACAGTTTTTGGTTTGACCGACTTCAACTTTTAATAAGTTCGGATGTTAAAGTTAAAGCAAAGTTGTAGCTTTAATAAGTTCTGAAGCTAAAGTTAAAGAAGTTGTGCTTTCTTTTGACTTGGATATATGAAGCGCGCTTTAAGTTAAAATCTTTGTTAATGCTTTATTTTGGTTGGATGATGCTTCTATAAATACTGTAAATTCTTTCGTGCATGCTTACTGACTGATATTAAATAATAATATAATATCAATGTTTACCACTATTTAAATTTATTTGAGAAGTAATTTTATAAAGTGAATAAATAGATTAATTCTTATTAATTTATTGAATTTTTGTTGAACTTTATAATTTTTAAATAAAATTTTTGGTTTATACATTTGTACAACGGGTTATAGTTCAAGGGTTTTCTTTTCTTAAGTCTTTTTCTTAAGAAGGATTTTTTACAATACAAATTTGCTGTGACCAATAATTTTTGATTGAAGAAGACAAGAAAAATAATAACCAAATCTTTAGCTGGGGGACAACTAGCTGTTTCGTAGTCGCTACACTACTCATCAGAACCCAATGGGATTTGAACTCGGGTCATGACGTATCATGATCTGCTGCTTTAACCACTCAGCCATCCGAGCATTTTATTATTTTATATCTATATCCATCTCATATTGAATTACATATGCGTTTTGTTAATTGCCCACATTGTTTGTACAGCGTTTGCTGTCTCAGAACTAGCGAGATTCGAGGCGAGCGATGTGTCGAAATTCAAGACATTCAAAATATATAAGTACATGCGAACTAATTAATAATAGCGACATAGACAAACCCAAATTGGTTCAAATGTGAGTGACTAGTTTTCCTTCGCATACATTTTCATTCGATATCGCCAAACAGGCGGTTAATTTTCCTGACGATGGTAACAAATTGTTATCGAAATATCGTGAATATGTTGAATTTTTTATATAAAACCAAAACGATCTTTAGCTGCAAAAATAAGAATTAATTACTTAAACAAGATCAAATAACTAAATATTAATGTGCATATTCATAAAAAATTAAAATGTATTTGAAATGAATTTTATCAAAATTTTGTATGGAATTTTTGAGTTAAAACACATTTCAAATTCATTTAAATTTTTATGAATATGCCCATAAGTAAATAAATTGATTTTAAAGCATTTTGAAATTCATATGTACATATGAGTATACAGATATTTTATATAAATGTATTGGAAAACAAAAAGATCTCCAAAAACATTCCGAACTAAAAAAAGGAAATAAATTTTAATTTTGATTATTATTAATGATAGATTTTTCGACCTTTATTAAAATTTCTGACATTTTTATTTATTTTGATTATTATTTTTCTTGTCTTCTTCAATCAAAAATTATTGAACACAGCAAATTTGTATGGTAAAAAATCCTTCTTAAGAAAAAACTTAAGAAATGCAAAACCTGGAACTAAAACCTGATGTACAAACCAAAAATCTAATGTAAATAAATTTTGTTTGAAAGACATTTATTAAAAGAAAATATTAATCTTCCTTAAAAAGTAAAAAATTTTCTATATTAGAATCGATCAAATTGGTATTCAGCTTTACTAGCAATATCTTTTCTATTCGTACGATCTTTAACGCAGAAAATGCTCGTTTAAAAGTTACCTGTAATAATATAAGCAATAGCAATAATAAATGTTTTATTATTTTGAACAGGATCATATTTTCCAGACTTTAATAGGCGCCTTGTAAGCAGTGATGTCATTTTTTCAAAATATCTTTTATTTTCTGAAAAAAAAAAATTTTCGGGCAAAAAAATTTTTGTGTCTGTTTTATTTTTTTGTTCCATTTGTTTAAAAATTATAAAAAAGTGAGCTGCAAAAATTTCGAAAAATACTTTTTTCATGGAAAAGAATTATAACTCTTATGATCTGATAACAATATTCAATTGTAAGGAAAGTCAAAAGAAAATACACACAACTTTTCTTTAACTTCCGTACTTATTCGAAGTTGAAGTCAGTCAAACCCAGAACTGTTTAAACATGTCGAGATCAGAAGTCTTCGTAGCGTATAGCTTTTCGTTTTTTGCTTAACTGCGACTGTTTGCATGTTTGAAATTAGAAGACGGAGCAACAGTTTATGTTTGAATAGCAAAAAAATTATGAAGTCGAAGAAATAGCACGATCTTACGACTTTTGCTACTTTGACTGCAGTTTTTTAAATACTAGTTGTAACTAATGACTGATAGTTTCAATGAGCGTGGCAAACTTTAATTTTTTCTGTCTGTAACGGAGTTTCATTATAAACCAAAAGTAGAATTATCTCTCCAAAGACGATAATTCTAATTATTTATTTACGTATCCATTCTACAATTCCTCGGCTTCATGCTATTCCTAAGTATATTGACATACGTATAGATGCCAGATAAATCTGGTTTAAAATCCTCAAATTCGATGGAAAGAATCGTCAATATGATTATTGCAAATCGTCAAAAAATCGTCAGCTAGTCAAATTAATTATTCTTGAATAAAAGGTTTATTACAACGGCGTAAAGTATAGAAAAACTAGTCATGGTTGCCTTTAATAAAAAACTACCGCATTTAAAGTTACTCATATAACAACAAATATATACTCCTACAAACTTGAAGTTAATTTCTTAAGTATATACCATTCATTTAATCTTGTGAGATATATTTAAAAAAAAAGATTTCTTTTAATAAAAGGTACTATTATTATACTAAACAGTTCTATTAAATCAGGCATATCTAAGTCATAATAACCACAGTTGCAAAGTTTGAGATGCAAGTAGTCTTTAGTATACGATATTTTTACCGAAAATGGTCTCTTCAACTAATTTCTCACTTTGGTTCTGTTAAGTTCCATGTAGCTATATGCAAACTCACACTTATGCAGAAGACGACAAGACCAATATTTTTGCTATAAGTGTAGTCATAGAAGGATACTTTATTCCAAAAATCTAGCATTTTCATATTCATAGAGTAAAAATTTTTTTCCAAATTTAAGAGTTTTCGTTACTTTAATTCGTACTAAATTTCTCATTTTCCGAATTCTGCAATGAAATAAGAAAACTCTTTACTTATGTCAGAAAACGACACCTTCTTCTTTTATATATTGTAAGGATTTATAAAAATTAAACTTTTGAATTCATCTTCAAATTTAGTCTCCTCATAATATGGCACACGCATTTACATACAAAATTGTACAATTATTAGCTTACAATTTTTTAAGCGCTAACATATATATTTACGTGCCATAAATATTACTTTAATTTCCCACATAAATTACTTAAAAAAAGGAAGTATGCATGTAGTTGCTTGAAAGATATGACAGTAAAAATGTGATCTACAAAAACCGTAAAAAACAGACCTTAAATCGTCAATTCGTCAAAGTGCTATTTTCAACATCCAAAATCGTCAAAATAATGATAAATCGTCAAATATGGCAAGTACAGAGAGATGAAAGAAAAAAGAGGATGAAAAACGTCAAATTTTATGTATCTTTTTTATTTTTTCCGACATCTTTCTCTATTCTGACATCTCCCTGAAAACGAAAAACCTGATTTTATTTTAATAAAATGTCACTTGCTTCATCTCTGTGTACTTTGTGGCGTTGCTGTTGTGGAAGTCCAACGATAATGAAATGGATTATCAATTAAATTAGTGTTGCCAACTTAAAGCTGATAACAGTTGATATCGCTCCTTTATTGCAACATAGTCATAACGCAAAAAAGCTTGTTTCGAGAAAAACGCATTTCAAATTTTTAGTTCCCATACAAGTCTTAGAAAATTTTTTTAGAAAATATCTCCTCTCCTAAAGGAAACAGTTTAAAAGTAATTTAAATACAATTTTGGCACAATATAAAAGGTAGTACTGTTAACAATTCTGCATTGTTAACTCGAAAAGCTAATTTTTTGAGATATGACTATGTTGCAATAAAGGAGCGATATGATTTGAGTCTGTTTCAAATGTCATTGTTCATTCATATAACTTAATTATAACTTATATACTCCAGGAACAAACATATTCAGCGGGTTTCTGTAAAACCATAAGACGAATGATATTTTCTTCATCTTATAATATGATAAATTGTTTGGCTGCAATATTTCACTGATTTTGTTCTGCATGGCTAAACAACAATAATGATAAATTAAAAAAAATATATGTAAAACTTGTTCACAAAAATTTTGGGCCGCGTTCTCTTTTACTAAAAATCAAATAGTTTCGCCGTGAAAAATCTTAATATAACAGAACTTGTACAATATTTGGGCACTTCGTCATTTTTGTAATTTGGACATTATTTATCCGATAAACCCCATGACCAGTTGTCCAACTCAAGTGAAAAATGAACAAAGATGCTGCATTTCTCGATATTTTGACATTTAACTAAATAGTTACCTGCTGTATTGATAAAAATATAACTATTGTTACCCTGTGTAAAATATTCTTGAGCTCATGCAAATCTTACCACTTGCATTGCGTTAATGATTCATGATTCAGTATCTTTCGATCATAAAAATACAAATTTGTTGTATTTTTTTTCAAGGAATGTTGCAATATACTGCTCTAAATGCATTTTAATTTTTTTCTTATTCATATATATCTATTGCTCAAACTGGTAGCTTAGTACATTAATATCAATTTAAAGTTCAAAATCATGATGCCAACACTGCGTGCAATTAGATTGGCTTTATAATATTTTTAAATGCAGACAGCAAAGCGATAGCTTAAATCAAAAATTCAAGCAAATTGTTAATTGAATTACAGAATGTTCGTTTTTACGAGTACACTGCATCCTTAAAACGACATTACTAATGATCTGACAGGGGTATCCCTTAAGAAAACTCAAGTTTATTGATAAACCGTAGACATCAAAATAACTTTAGGTGTATCGTAAGGCTTCATTCTTGCTCTCTCAATTTTTTGAATGGCGTTCTATGTGAAGCTTCCAACCTTTATTATTCATACTTATTCGGCTACAGGCTTAACCAATCTGATAAGTGCCATTAGACAATATATACATGTTTCTATCAATAACAATCTTGTGGCAATATCTGAATGGAGACGTTTTAGCATGTTTGATTTCAATCCACCAAAGTTACTGTGTTGTCTGCTTACGCATATGTTACTTCGCATATGTTCTATTTCACTCCATCTCATTTCTTTACTATTAACACCAACTATATTCGACAAAAAATGGAATAAACCACTCTTGTTTGGGCCGGTGCTACAAAGTATATTTTGGGATTACCTGGTCTTGTACAGGAGAGGGCAAAAAAAGCTCATGGATGACAGTAGTTTTTTATCCAAATCTATTTAATCATTCAAGCATTGTCGCAGTTTGATGCGTTACACTGTTGTATATGTGGAATAAACTGCCCGCAGATATATTTCATTTCTCTTGCAATATTGTAAAGTTCAAGTCATGAGCCTACTAACTTTATTTCCTTTTTCCTCCTGTCCATAACCTGTTTTCTGCGTTCCAATACTATGCACTACATCATCTGAGTACTGGTCCAAGATAAAAAGAAGCCTTTAAAATGCAAACGTGAACTAAAAGCGATTTCCAATTGCCCATAATGTATGAACTTAACATTTACACTATGGAATATTTTTGGGATTATTGTCTGGGGGGTGAGAAATTCCAAGTCAGGGTGATGGTACTAGGTCAGTATAGTAAAACCCTCAAAGGGTTTGGCGTTCGTATGTGTCAGTTTTTTTTATGACATTTTAAATTTTTTCCTTATCTTGATGTTTTTTTTATAATTTTTTATTTTTATTTTATTTATTTATTTTTATTTATTTCAATAAATATTGCCTAGACTTTTGCGATGGTGGTTGTTCGGGACTAGTGGCATCGCATTCATTGCTATCATCAGTTTCTGAACCACACATAATGTCAATGTGTGACTCCACTGTTGGCCCTTCTGCATCTCCTGGAAATTCTTTATCATCAGACCATCCTTGTCTTACCATACAAGCTTACTCCACCAGCAAATTTGCGCAATGTAAATAATGGATTTTCAAGGACATGTGGACACCAATTTCCGAGAATGCTCTTAACATCCTTGTGACAGAAACATCGTAGTTATTAGAACGATGCTTTCCCAACAAGCCTTCTATGATTCTTTGATTGCCTGCCATGCATTCAATTCAATGCGTCACATTTAATCAGCTTTCGTATATCTGGACCATTTAGTACGCCTGATTGGAAAAAATTAATTTGTTAAGATGGAAAATCATGGGAAATGAATGTGGTATTATAACTTACCTTCTTTAATTTTACTTTCGCTGAGTCTCGGGTAAATTAGTTTCAGACACAAGAAAACTTCATCTCTCTTGGCGACAGTTTTGATAAAATTCTTAACAATTCCAAGTTTAATATGCAGTGGAGGCAGCAATATCTTCTCCTTCGGCACTAGAGGCTCACGAATAATATTGGCCGTTTGTAACCTGCTGTGCTCTCTGAGTTTCTATCCGTGGCATGCATATTGGTCACCGGAAAATCGTGTGTCCCAATCGCACAAAAAGCACATATATTTTATATAGCCGCTTTGAAGACCGCAAAGCATTGCTACAACTTTTAAATCGCAGCATATGCGCCACATATGTTTGGCGTAGTAACCATTTTTAAAATATTTTCCAGTGCATCATATGTTTCTTTCGTTTCTGTACTATAGGCGATTGGAACTGAAGGTTTTATATTGGTCTTAAGCAGTAAAACCGCCTTCAAGCTGAGTTTTGAACTGTCAATAAATAATCTCCAGTCATCTGCGTCATATTTTATTTCCATTGCGTCCATCAATTTTTCTACATCCGGGCAATACGCAGAAGTTTTTTATCATTCACAAGGAATAAACTTTGGAGTGTTACCTGACGACTTCGATAAGCTGTGACTTTCACACCGGGTGCCAACAAATTGTTTGATTTCAAAATGGAAGCCATCTCTTCCGATTTATGCTATGTTAATTCCAACTTGGCAACAATTGAGTCAAGCTTATTTTGATTTATTAAAATTAGCTCGTTGGACACTGATGGCTCATATGGGAGATCATCACGTGCATGATATGTCGGAGCAATCGTAGAAGAGAAAATATCTGGGCTAGAAGCTTTTGGCACAGGAATGTGGTCCGAATGAGGCAATGGTGTTCCGGCACTTGCAACACCAACGTAATTATACGATTTTCTTATCTTTTTTGCGGCTCCTTTATTCGCACATACATAGCAATTCAATGGATTGTGACCTTCGCCAGGATTAGTCCAAGTCATTGGAATACCGAATGGCATACTTTCACGTCTTCTATTTTTCCAATCCATTAGACTATAACATTTTGATGTGTTGAGACATATTGACCACAGCAGTAGCAAAAGCTATTTATATCTGGTTTGCGCAGTTCCATATTCTGTTCTCTTTTGTTCACTTTTAAAAAACTGGAGAAAAATCACTTAAGGCCGTGTCAGATAAAACTTTTTTCTCCACAAATTTATTTTTACCGGCAAAACTGTTGATTATAAAGAAAAACGTTATATGAACGGATTAAAGAAATTGTAATTCTTAATTTTTCTAAATTTGTTTCATCAAAAATGTTACAACTAAGCGAAAAAACATCAAGATAAGGAAAAAATTTAAAATGTCGTAAAAAAAACTGACACATACGAACGCCAAACCCTTTGAGGGTTTTACTATGCTGACCTAGTACCATCACCCTGACTTGGAATTTCTCACCCCCCAGATTGACTGTTGTACTGTGTTATAATTCCATTGTTGCGCAACTGCGTAATACTCGTGTCTTTTCTGAGCAGGTTATATTAAAAAGTAGTAAAAATAGCAACATAAGTTTTGTGGTAAGTTTTTAATTCAAAATAGAAGGAATCCTAAAACAACTTGTCTATTAAATTAAACACAATTGTGTTTGCCTCAGTGCCTTTCAATTCTTTTTAATTTGCCATAATATTTTTTGCAAACATACACACAAAACTTCTGAAAACCGAGGATTCCGTACAGAAATTGCATTCACTTTCGTACTTTACTTAAGCAACTGACCTTCAACGAAACTTAACGAAAACACCACAACTGCATGCTTTGGGCTTGATTACCATCTGATATCGACAAGACGGTGTCACATCACATATATCCAGGACTGCAATGGAATTACTGTGAGTGAGCCAAGAGTAATTCCTTATAATTGGTATAAAACTTTAAATTGATAACACTTTCTTATCTGACGGGCATTTTTACTAAGTTTATTCACAGCCTATTCGCAAATAACAACTATTTGCACGTATAAATGTAGTATTTTTGTTAGCTTATGTGGTTTATGTTTAGCTTAGTTTGCTATTTCGCAAGGGGATCATTTGGTGAATGGTCTCCTTGTAGTGACGATATTCTTATAATATAAGTTGAGATACATTTACATACAGAAAAACTAACTTTATACTGTACATTATTGGCAGATTAACTAATTAGTCCATTCTTTTTTAACAGTCATGTTGATCAGAACGTTACAGTAAATAGTGACAGCTATAGAGGCATAAGTACTGACTTATTGGTTCATCAACTGTACAACCAAGATTTGCAGGAGCTGAGGTTTTAACATGACGATATAATATATCACACAGCTCAAGCCATAATTAATTCATTGAGGGAAACGTTTGGTAACCGCGTAGTTTTACGTTTTGAACCTCTGAATTGTCCTCAAGAGTCGTGTGATTAAAGCCCCTGGACTACTTTCTGTAAGGATATGTGTAGTCGCTAGTCTATGGTAATTGGCGCAAAACCATCGACTAATTGGAGCACGATATTTGCTGCGTTATTTCCGATATACTGCCACAAATATTGGAAAAAGTCTTCCAAAATTCGACTTCTAGATTAGACCATTACCAAGCCAGCCAGAAGTCATATTTATATTATAATGCCAGAAGATTATATTTCGATTAAAGTAAATTTCATGTCAATTGAAGTAATTAATCTCTGTTTTATTCCATTTTAGAGTTCTATATACCTCTATAAAAACATTATTTATATAAAATAATAATAAATACATTACCTGGCTACTTCTTAGTAATACTAATAGTAAATAACATGATATTGAAAAATATATTCTTATATAAACGCCACATGTTTCCGCTGGATAATATTTGCTTCAACACTAGGTGTGTTTAATCATGTTGTCTTTTATTTGACTAATATTGGAGCCGAAAACTTTTAACCTTGACTGTATCGTGTTTTACACATAAGTATACGTTTAAAAACATGACACACTGGAAAAATTTCTTATGCTGCATGTCACATACTGTTAAATTTGTTCAGATTTTCAAGACAAATGATTGGAACAAATTTAAATTTGTACTTGTTATTAATAATTGAACAAGCAAATTATCGAGGTTGATCAGTTTATCGCATGATCATGTCACGATCACACCTGCCAAGTGCATAAAAGAGATAAAAACACTTGATTTTTTTCTTATTCTTCTAGAAAAATTGGGACCAATATTAAAATTTGCCCTTAATAAAATTCTTTTAAAAACCAAAAAAGATATATAAATCCATTAATAAAGAGTTTATTACAACCAATATTAAATGTTTAATTAAAATTAAAAACTATAATATATTAAATTTTAAACTATTATTGGCGTATATATATGTGTGTAAGCAATTTAACATTTATTACATGAATTTCTTATAACATGTACATACTCGTACATATGTTTGTAGTATTATTTATCAAAGTTAAAAATACCGCAACTGCCGCATAAAATGTTTAAAAAATATTTCCTAAACACTTGATCGCATTAAAGAGTTAATGCACTTCGTTTTGTTGTTATTGCAATTCTTTTTGTTGTTTTGAAATTATGCTGTAATACTACTGTAATTTTATATGCAGCACATGTGTCCAGTCAACAATATGTAGCAGGCAGCATCATAAATATTGATGCAATTTTGTAAAGCTTCAGGTAGTTGTTCTCTTAATGCTTCAATGTTTTTAAAAAAAGTTTATGGGTTTGACAATTTTATTTAATTGTTTTCTTGCTCTTTTAACTGGTATACTAGTCAGTCATTTGAAGGAAACTACGTACAGAAACGAAAATAATTTTCGTAATATTTTTACATTGTTGATGTTTGACCTAAACTACAACGTATACAACAAGTATGTATTGAACACATAGTTCTATGGTGTGTTAATTAGACAGATGTGAAGATATTTCAATGGCCATTAAGTCTGTGTACCTCTGTAATATCGGGATGAATCGGAATGATATTAGTCGTCCAACAATTGATGTGTCATCTCTCTGTCCCACCTTTGGTAAGGTGTTTTAAAAACTTGATATTTATCATTATACTCTGCATAATTACAAATTAAATGAACTCTCCCTCGGTTTGAGTTTTTATTTTTCTTTTGTTTTGCACTAAAGTATACCAAAAGAAAGTAAAAGGTATGTTTCTTTACTCTCTATTGTGGAGTTCCTTAAAAATGAAGAAAACAAGCATACATTTCTCTCAGAAAGATTAAAAAAAATTTTTCAACTAAATGTAGAATGAGACATGCTGTTATACATAAGCTATATAGAAATCCATTAAAATGATTAGGGTAGGACCAAGAAACGATAAACCTAAACTCAACATACATTTCTTATTGTTTTCGAAGAAATCTATTAAAATAATAATTTAAGAAACCAAAAAATAAAAATAAACCCCAATCAATGTGAGTACATTATTTGCCCTCCAATTCGCGTCAAGAGTGATTTTTTTGTCTGCAAAACTAGCTAAACTAATTTCTATGAAAATCAAAACATAGGTTTAACAAATTTGGTCCCGTTGTAACATAGACATAACTTTCGAATTGCAACATGGATGGGAGGGCAACTAGCAGGGCAACAACATCTGCTCCTGAAGAATCAACGGGATTTGCGTGTGTGTGCAGCTGTAAAAGTTTTGTGTTTTTTTTTGTTTAGTCCGTTTGTATTGAACATTTATAGTGTGTTGTGAGGAGTTTTATATGCTTCGTACCCAGTGAGAGGGTTGGAACCCACTGAGATGTGCCACCTAGCTAGTCGGAACACTCGCTGGTCACTGGGATGCAATATATATATATATATATATATATATATATATATATATATATATATATATATATATATATATATATATATACATATATATATATATATATATATATATATATATATATATATATATATATATATATATATATATATATATATATATATATATATATATATATATATATATATATATATATATATATATATATATATATATATATATATATATATATATATATATATATATATATATATATATATATGTATATCCCGGGAGCAGGGGCAGATTCCACAACTATGAATTTTTTTTACCAGTGAACACCCAAAATAAAATTCACTGACAGACACAGTGTTCTCTTTTCATTAACAAGCGATTCCGTAAAAAACAATGAATTTTATTGCGCTGAATGTGTTTCTTCAGACTGAATGATATGCTGATGTGTCAAATTAATTGTGTCACATAAGTTGTTGAATAGATAATTTTAATTCACATACATAATCCTTTAATTTATTTTTTTCAAGTTCAAAATATTTTACAAAAAACTAAAATTCACCGAAGATTTTTGAGTGAAAAAATTATTATTATGTGTACACTTTAAATATCAAAATTATTCATTCTCACCATTGTGGGCTCAAAAATCAAAAGTGAACACTGAAATTGGTGAACATTTCAAAATTCATCGTTGCAGAATTTGGCCCCAGGTTTAGTGTTGTGTACACCTAACCAGGGCACTCTGCTGTCTGATGTATAAAGATGCGTAGGAGTCACTCATTTATTATAGCAAATACAACCTTCACCAAGGGTTAGTTGGCTGAGCGGGGATCAGCAAGTTTCCGAGAGGTTCTGTTTGTACAGCATCCTGGCGCTGATCGTAGTTGAGGTGTCTACATTTTTAGCTAAAACGTTCTAGCTGCCGTTTAAACTTAAGATAGCAGGTACAGATTAGTAGTCTTCGCTGCTAATCAAGATGCTGTCAATTATCTGGCAGCTAGTTATAATCCCCAGTTGCTTGCACAAATCAATTACAAAACTATCTTTATGTGACGATATTACGCAGAGACTACCCTTCCCACCGGTAGTACAAATACACCTACACACAATACTTATAACATTTTATTCAATTGTCTTTAAAGAAACATAAAACTTAAGAAGAAAAAAGTTTTGATAATAGTTTACAAAACACAACCCATTAATACTTAATTATTAAAGAAAATAATGCACCTTGCTACTGCACGCAGAATGTACTTAAAATTGTTCTTATCAATTTGCTTAAGGAACAAAATTAGTTTTGATTGTTGTCTTAACCTCTAACTGCCCTTTCACAATCAGGAGAAACTTGGGAACAAGCCCCTGGTGTATCAACCCATGCTATAAAAAAAATGAAATATTAACAACCCTCAACTCTTCTTGATTACTTCATAACTTACGTTGTCTAGTCTGGCACCTATGTAGTCTGAACAGGCAGGGATTTGCGAAATTGCATATAACTGTTTTACCATTCGGTCTTCTATATCTACCGCAAACAGGATTGTATTCACGAGTACATGCTTTTTGGCATCCAGGTGTTGCTTCATTTACACCTAAACAAAACATTAACACAAAAATTGCAGCTATTAAATAAATGTTCATTCTGGAGACACTTTTGATAAGAAAAAATTGTAAACCTCTTATAAAGCGAATTTCGTCAATATTTATACAAAATATAAGCAACTTAAAAAAGATTTTCGTAATATTCGACACAATTACCAGACGCTAAAACAGATGTGTAAATATTTAATTTTGGTTTTATGCTATATAATCATCATTGTATAATTTATTAAGGTTATTAATTATTTTGGTTAAAAGTCTGTTTTTATACAAAAGAGGGAAATGGAAACTAAAGTTAAAGATGGCACGCTTACTATACTACACAGAAAAAAAATCCATATAGTGGAGTTGATTTTAGAGCCGGAGTTCATTTAGTAGTTTAACTTTAGTTTTCCATTTCATAACGTGCGATATGAAAAATAATATGTATACTTAATGTAAGATAAGATTGGGCAATTTTAATAAAATTGCAATAATATATTTTTATTTTTAATAACTCCGCCATTTACCGCCCGATATTTCCTTTTGAAAGAATTTTTTAACGGCATGAAAATAAAATTTTTCGGGCGGATATTTCGTCCTTCCGAGGCCAAAAAACTATTTTTTTTTTTTTAAAGAAAAAAAGAGTTTTTCAAAGAGGATCATAAATGGCCAAGTTTCTTCAAAATATATATTTTTCGGACGGTCGGTGTGTCTGAACGATGTCCAAAAACCTTTTATTGATACATTGTTTAAAACTCTTTCAAAATAAAAACTCAGTTTATAACTTGCGGAATTTAAAAATAATTTTTTTGAATGATCATTTTGACCCCTTTGTGGGATTGCTTTCAAAACACACAATTGGTTCCCGGACTTCAAAGTACCTGCATACCGAATTTCATCTAAATCGGTTCAGCGGCTTAGGCGTGAAACGGTTACAGACAGAATTACTTTCACATTTATAGTATTAGTAACGATAATGTTTAAGTATTATATAAAAAATACTGTTTTTGTGTATTTTTCTGCAGTCTGTATCAGACGCCTACAAAATATCAGAATATACACATATACATATGTATATATGTATGTACACATATGATATATATGTGAAACACACAGCAAAGTGTGTTTTAGATTAGTACTGATATTGAACGTTTTATCTTATTTCTGTTCCTAACGGCTTTTTCGCTATTTGTTTTTGGTTTTAGTCTTAAAAATTCAAAATGAAAAATGCAAATTTATTGCGATATAAGTGCAACAAGTCAACTATCAATCATAAATCGCTATTTTTGTTATTTAAATTCAAAAAATCATTTGCTTGGTTTACTTTAACAATGGAAAAAATACCTTCAAAAAAATATTAAGTAAAGACGTAGAGAAAAAATTTTTTGAAAAACCTTTAAGAACAAGTAACACGTTTTTTTAGGAATATGAAAGATTTAAAACTAAGACACTCAACCACATAAGTTTTACAACTTTCTGAAATCAAAAATTGGTTTAAGTAATGTATTTTTCAGTTGTATACTTTCTATCCCCCCGGGGAACAGGTTTTGCCTTGGCGTATTCCTAACTTGGGCGCTCTGTTTTTCGGGGAAAGAGGGGAAGGGGTCCCACGTTTGTTGTAGCAAATAAAACTCTAGGAAGCCGCATGACTTATGTTGGGTTGGCTTCCGAAACCCTTACCAAGGGTGTAAATGGCAGAACGGGGATCAGCATGGCCACCGGGTGGTTCTGCTTGCAGTTCAACCCGGGCTGGTCATGGTTGGAGTGCCTACCTTGGCTGAAACGTTCTGGCTGTGGTTGAAACCTAAAACGCAGGAAGGGAGTGTTAGTATCCTTGATAATTGCTTGACGTGGCTTTTTTCGGGGACTAACAAACTCCCGAGGGTCTGCTGCCTTTACAATAGATACCTATACTGTGAGGAACCAGTGGTGATGGTTGACGGGTGAGTTGGTTTAAGGGCTGATGCTGCTAGTGGGCTTCGGCCTACCAACTCATTAAGCCTTGTCTTCCATTGATTGCTGGGAAATTTCATACAGGAGGGATTAGAAGGCCCGAACTCCTCAACAAGAAGTTGCTCATATGGCTACAAACATATGGCTGTGTGAGCCTAGCAAGCCACACGGGGGCGATGGTGAATCCTTAATAGTTCACTCCGTGGAACTGGTCCATCATCAGATAAGGCTGCAAGGCAGGTGCTGATGTAAATCTTTTTCACAACTGCACACTTTCTAATTATGAGGATATTTCCTAGTGTTTTGTTTCTCATCCGTCAACTTGAAAAACGATAAAATAAAACCATGTCTAAAAGCATTGTTTTTATTATGTAATAAAAATTGTGAAAACAAAAAGAGGCAAGAGTTCTGTTTTTAATTTTTTTTATTTTGTAACTCCCTTTTCACGTACTTAAATGATATTTTGACATGTTTTATTTTCATTCGTCTGGCAAAACTTAAACCAAAACTTAATTTTAAGATCTCAATTGACAGGGATTCATACCCTGCGAAATAAATATCCCACTGGCGAACACCTACCACTTTACTCTTCAATGAGTATGGAGTTCCCAAAATGAAGATTGTATTCGAGGTGCCTACTGCCAGCTTACAAAGTATGCAAGATTGTATCCGAGCTGCCAACTTCCGGCTTAGAAGGTATGCGAGATTGTATTAAAGCTGCCTACTGATAGTTATTAGTATGTTAGGAAGTAATGAGCTTTTGTTGAATGAACACCTCACTACCTCCCTTACTTTGTGTGCAGGTGGTAGGCGTTCACTCTACAAATGCGGCAATGTGTATGAAAATGTATACTAGGTTCGTGTACGAGATTTTGTGCATAACTGACTTACAAGTGTGCATCGGATCATCGCTTCTGTAATTGAAACCTTGGCCGCTGAGATACTATAAACATGCATCCCAGCGGCCAGTCTTTTGTAATTGAACTAAAGTGGCAGGTCACTAAAATGAACGACCCGGCACAGCTCTACTAATTATCTAAGTTTAGTAAAAAAAATTTCACAACAATCTTTTTACTATAAAGTATAATTAAAAAAAAACCGAAGTATTAAAAAATTACCCCATACTGTCGTAAAATAATACCTACTTAAGTTTGCAATAGAACATTAAAATAATAAATGTAATAATTGGGTGTAAAGAATATTATAGTATCGATTCAAAAATTCTTCTCTTACTCGAATGCTTTTGGATAACAGCATATCCAGCTGTCAAAGACACATAACGAACTCAATACTTGAAACTTTTTTCCCATAAAGAAAAAATTGAAATTCATTTTAAAATTTGTCGTATTGATCTATTTGTACAACTGTTATAAACTAATGTCAATATACATATTATGAAATACTTTACAAATAAACAACAACTTGTTTTAAGTTAAAATTAAAATGTTTTGATACTTATGTACTCAAAACTACTCATATATCAGCAGCCTTTTTCAAATAAAGGTTGTCTCAAAATTAATGCAAGATTTCATCTATACTCATGGATGGTAAAAATATTGAGGAATCGGATGCTCTTTACGGTCTTGGAATGAAAACACAGTGTGATATTCGCTGGAATGAACACATTTTTAATTTCTCTACAGAAGCAATTAAGTGTATCGGTTTTTTAAAACTATATAAGGTATACTTCAGTCCATGCGATCGTTTTGTTGTTTATACCACCAATATCCGATCGAGAATGGCAGTGTTGAGGACTTTATTCTGTTCGGACGAGATTAGCGACATTGTTCCTGAACTCAGCATATATTTACGTAATATACGTTCATCGTCCAGAGCTCATCCATTTCTGGTCGATTAGCCAGAGAATCGTGCAACGCATTGCAGAGAGAATTCGTTTTTCAGCTGTACGCCGTGTACTTTCCTGGTGATCAAAATTGGCTCCATAGATCAATGCCGGCCGACAAGAGTATTGTCACTGCGAGTTGAACCGCTTGATAAACTTCTTCTGAAGAAGAAGGTTTTAAACAATTTTAAAAGTTGAAAGGCTTTCATATAAGTTTTCTAGATGTGTCACTCATTCGTGTTCTGAAAAATGCACATTGACCGTCGCAAAACTACTGCTTAGACAGAAGCTCAATGCAAGGAAAGTAATAAATCCAAATTCATTTTAAAGTAACGAATTATGGCTTTTACACTTTTACAGGTTTGAAAGTTACTTTGGAATAAGCAAACCATCGTTTATGCATTATATGGAAGGAATAGGACCTAATTAGAATAAGGGAGTTAGATCAACACTTATTTCTAATATCTAAAATTTTCTGCGACACTACAATGAACTGCGAAGGAACTTGCAAGCACAGTGTTGAAAATGATTTTAAGCTCTGACTATCACTGTGTGCCGTGTCAAAGATTTTTTCGAAACTCGGGATGTAATAGAATTGGAAACCTCGTACACAAAAGATAAAATTCGATATGATAGATGCAGGAAAATTAGTATTATAAACTTCGAAAGAAGAAGAAGGTTTTAGGCTAAAACTGATTTTTTGCAGTTTATTTAAAATGAGGCAAGCGTTATCAGCATTCGTATTCTAATGCCAAGCGACCACAAGAAAAAAAAAGAAAGGCAAATTAATTAATTGGAAAGGTCGGCACAATTTCAAAATGCGCTAAATTGGAATATGCTAAGCTAATGCAAAAGTTGGCTGCCTTCCTAATCGTACGTTGCTTTGCAGTGTAATGATGGCATGTATTCTTAAGTGCAACCATGCAAACTTTGACAATGTATAACATTGCTAAGGTCATATATTTCACAAATAACGTGCAAATAAAGGAAACAATTATATTTGCTTTATTCATGTCAAAATTTTTGTAAATTTTATTTATTATTGCCGGGATAAATCAATCCCGTGGAACAGTCTCCTCGTAGTATGAAGAATATATTTGTTCCACGACAATCGCATTTTTTGAAAATTGCTCGCACGGGAGCAACTGCTACGCGAGGGAGTTTTCTATCAGTTTCTTCCGCAACACGGCGAAAAATGATCAATAATCCTATGACGCTATGATATCAATAATCCTATGACGCTCATGTAGAGATTATCTTAGAACTCGTGAAATTCTCAGCCACATATTATGGATTCAAATACAGAGAGTTTCAAAAGGTTCATTCGAAGAAGTTTTGGTGAATAGTATATTGCTAGCTAAGTTTACTATTACTAATCTAGATAGCTAAATTACTATTTATAATTTTCAAAGCCTCACGTTTGCTTCTGATATTTAATACTAGCGATGACAATATTTTTAATGGTTTTTTTAATTAAAAAAAATCTTTAAATACTTGCGTATATTCTAATCTTAGATTTAATGACAGTTTGTGTTCTTAATTTGTAAATAAAATTACTTCACTTATTAACTTTTTGATTTCAATTTTATAAAACACAAATCACTAAAAGCTTGTTCAAAAAAGAACCTTTGATACGCTGTTTGTTTCTGTTTACATATAATAATCGCAATTTCGCAAAGTCGTATTGGTTGATGTGATTGACTTTTAGAGAACAGTTAAAATTAGCATAGTGGACATTGGGAAATAGTAAATCCAAATAGTAAATCGACAGCCGGCGTTGTCAGTTTTAAGACAACATATTGTTCACTATTTCTGATAAAAAGAAGTTCGGTGAATATGTAAAATTTGGTGAAAAAATAAAATTTTTAGTAAATTTATACAAATACATATGTTAATTCTTTTCCCATACGAGTTGTAGAGATGAATAAAGAGAAATTAAAAAACTTGAAACTGGAAAGAAGACTGCTTAGATAGAATGATAAATTTGAATTAATCATTTTCCACGTAATCGGTATCCTTTTAAATATTTGATTTTTTTGAAGTTAAAAAAAAGGCTCTATGTCAATATTTGTTACAAATACTACAAAGATTACGATTTTGTGCTCAGATCACATTAAAGCTGTGTTGGAAAATATTTTATTCTGGAACTGTCACATCATTTTCAGCCAAAGATTTTGTCCGTACCTCTGCATGCCATGAAGCGGAAAGTTTACCCATAATGAATAATATTTTATAATAAAAAAATGCTGAAAAATTTCCCGAGCTGTATTTTCTTTTTCGATAAAATAGAGTTAAATTCTGTTAACATATTTCCTTTTTCTTTACTACGAGTACTGTGTAACTTTTACTTTATATTATATTTCTTTAAGCTTTTATTTTTATTTAAAACACCATCGGCAAATCACAGGCAATTGAACGTAGAATTTTCTACCAAACTTGTGTTGCCAGTCATTGATAAACAACAATACTCACAAAATGAATAAGGACTTGCAACAGAAAATAAAACTGACGTTGGTTGTCTTGCATTGAATCTGCCAAGTACAATCATGGTTAATTACACATTTCAAGACTAAAAGGCAGAGGGGTCAGAAAACGTGAAGAATGAAAGTAAAGAAAAAATATGTTTTTGGTACTCGCCAGATAATCATCGTCAGTTTTAAATTAAATGCGAAATATTTTAATTTGAAACTTTGAAAGTATCAGCTAAATTGTAGTTTTAATTTATTTTTATTATTAATAAACCTTGCTAACTAAAGCTGAGATAATTATGGAGCTTTGTAATCTAAAGTATGAAACTTCAGTACAATTAGTTTTTGATTCTTTGTATTGTAATGCACAATCTACTCAGAGAAACATCTTGTGTTTTTAAAAATGTTATATTGTACAATCGAACTGCACTTTAAAGGAGTTAATTAAACATGTTGTCTAGTTTTATATTTTATAGTACAATTTTATGAACGACATAAATTTAATTTTTTTTATATTTCTTTAAGCTAGTACATATGTATCTAGGCCAATCAAATATACATTTTAATTTTTTAAGTTTTATTGGATTTTAATCCTCTAATATTCGAACTTTCAATTTTATTTCCTTATACTCTTTAATTACGATAAGTTTTATTTTTGTTGGTAAGCGCACAAAATTGTTTAACCTAAATTGATATAAAAAATAACTTTTTTTTCCTGTAAAAAATTAAATTCAGGAAACTTCTTTTCTTATCACCTATCGCATTGATTTCATTGAATGTTTATTTTATGTGTCTCTAACTCCTACTTTAATATTAATAAATTCGAAATAACCGTAATCCGTTCTCCAGGGAAGAGTATTATAAATGCGATAAAACTGTAAATCATTCTCTGTTTAGGTTATTAGAGCAAGGGGGCACAACGATTAACAGCTAAAATGGCATAACACTTTCAGAAGCTACAATACAACAAATAACTAATTGCTGATTGTGTTTGAGCCATAGCGGTAACATGTTAACATAAAAAGAGGGCGCTTAAAAATGTCATTTATCATCTATGTCACGTTCATAGTATTTATAACATTTTAATTCAAACAGGTAATAAAATAAAATCGAATGCCCAGATAAATTTATTACTTGTATTGAAATTAAGCTTTTGTTTGTTTGAACTTTGTTTTGTAAAGACTATTTCTTATAATATTTACCAAATATTCACCATGCATTTGCAACTTTTACCTTCTATCCATCATTTGGCTCCAAAAAACGTTATAAACCATTTGGCGCGTTTTGAATTTGGATTTGATCATGATAGAAAGATTAAAATAAAGGGCCTTCCATTAAGAGCCTAAAAGTTTTTCTTAACAATTGAGTTTATTCACCTTATTAGCTGCTAATATTGATAAAAAAAAATCATAGAAAACAATCTGATAATGGTAGAGTTATTATCATTATTCATTCGGCTTTTGTATTCACTTCGTATTCAAATTGTGTTTCGTACGAAAATTTATTTACGCAGAAAGCAAATGAATGTATTCAAATGTTTTTGGGCTTAATCGTGCAGATTAACGTTCCTTTCCGATTCCAATTCTAGTGGCCAAAAAGACATAAAAAACGTATGTGCTCGTCAAGAAATGTTTGAAAACATTTAAAAAGTTGAAAGGCTTTCATATAAGTTTTCTAGATGTGTCACTCATTCGTGTTCTGAAAAACATGAATGACCGTAGCAAAACTACTGCTTAGACAGAAGTCCAATGCAAGGAAAGTGATAAATCCAAATTCATTTTAAAGTAACGAATTATGGCTTTTACACTTTTACAGAATTGAAAGTTATTTTTGAATAAGCAAACCAACGTTCATGCATTACATGGAAGGAATACGACCTTATTAAAATAATGGAGTTAGATCAACACTTATTTCAAATATCTAAAATTTTCTGCGACATTACAATGAACTGCGAAGGAACTTGCAAGCACAGTGTTGAAAATGATTTTAAGCTCTGACTGTCACTGTAATAGAATTGGATGTAATAGAATTGGAAACCTTGTACACAAAAGATAAAATTCGATATGATAGATGCTGGAAAATGAGTATTATTCTGTTTAGAGAACATAGATGAGCGACTCGCCTAAACAAGTTGTGAGAAAAGCACTAAATTTTAAGAGTGATTTCTACACAAATTTTTTAGACAAGTCACTCGTCTACATTCTGTAAAAAGCAAATATACTCGTATCTAGCTGAATTACATTTTTCCAAAAAAAAAAAAACAAAAAAACTAATGGACGTGTAAACAGAACCGGCAACAAAATTTTAGCTTTATAAAAAGAGGGCTAGCAGCTGTGTTTATATTAATAATTTTCGACTTTTTTCAAAATCTTCATTAGCAGTGTTTCAGTGAAATCCTCAAGCAAGTGATGAATTCTTTCTAACTCCTTCAGTAACTTTTCAAGCTTTCAATTAAATGTTTTTTCTTTCACTGTTTTGTTTTTTTTTTAGCTTTTATTTATTTATTGAATCTTTAAAATGTGAACTAACAATATGTATTCAAATCTTAATACGCGAACTATATCGGTAATTTCACCTTACACCTATAACGATCTGATGGTATCCTTTCTTTTCAACCGAGTGGCCGCTAAAATTAAATATGTTGCGTGCAACAGTATTTAGGTGAAGTTCCGGCTTACTAATATACCTTGTCGCACACATTGAAAATTCGTCTTCGTTTGTAATCCAACTTTAATATAGAAAATTGACTTGTAGGCAGCGCAGCTACATAATTGTGCTGCTTTTAATTTCAACTGAGTGGCTTTCACATAAATGTGAGACTTTCACGTTAGCATACGGCCGAGGTGAATACCAAGGTACTTTACTTCATTGTGCTGCGGAATAGGTGAGCTGTTAGTTTGTATGAGTACATTTTTGTTCATTAACTTTGATTTCCTAAAGTTTTAGCCGTTTCTCTAATATTGAAACTTATTCCCGTAAATTTTTTTGTTTTATCTTGGACCAATACTCAGGGGAAGCATACTTAACAGTGAAATACACGCTTACAATGCTTTTGTTACACATACGTTTGTTAGTATCAATATGTACTAATGACATTATATGTAGTGTTAATTCTCTAACAAGTGGCTATAATTAAATGTTAGCTACCACACATCAGCTGATGAGTTCTTCTTCTATTTGCCATTGAATTTGCACCTATCCCCTTCCATTCTGTTTTCTCCATTCTTTTAAAATTTGCAGACATAGCAGGCCTAACATGATGTTTGTAAAGTGGCTCTATCTCAGTCTTATTTTCTGCTATTAGCAGAAACTAACAAAAAATATTTGATGTCCCTTGATTGTTTTGTATACCAATCAATTAACTCACTAAAACAAGTTAAGTATTTTTATTTATTTATGTAATTAAACAGTTGCAAATAAATTTGCGAAATACATGATGCACAGCATGGGCGAAGTAAGAAAGAATGGGCACGATGATATTAACAGCAATTTTTTGCGGAGCTGTAACTAACTGTACCGACCTATGCCTTCGCATAGAAGTTTTCCGCGTGGTTAACAACGAAATACCTCAGAAAAACTGTAAACTAATATAGTTAGTTGAGGTAGAAAGTTAATCAAAGAGGGAGACGCAAAAATCTTGAAGGCCGAACAACAACGACAAGCCTGCCCGCTCTTAAATACTAATTCCCAGCAGTCCACAACTTTCCCAGCAGTCCACAACTTCCCAGCAGTCCACAAGTTATTACAATTTGCAAAGCATCCGATTGTAAGCTATTGTGTCAACAGAAAAAATCAAAATAAACATTTTAAGGACAACAAAAAACTAGCATTCGATTCAGATTAGTCTTTTTCTACTCATTATGTTAAACTAAATGTACATAAGAAACAAAGAAGAAAAGAAATGCTAATAATATAGTTTTGAACTTATCCAATCTTCGCTTACAATGTATACAGTGTTGGATGCATCTTACGGCCTAGGCCATCGCTGTGTAAATGTAAGTAGGAATTGTATACAGACTTCGGATGGGTCGCGCTTGCATTGTCAATGGTCTTAGATCGAAGATGTATGTGACAAAACTTTCACTGGGTTATTACAATTTGCAAAGCATCCGATTGTAAGCGATTGCGACAACAGAAAAAATCAAAATAAACATGTTAAGCACAACAAACAACTAGCATTCGATTCAGATTACTCTTTTTCTACTCATTTTGTTAAATTAAATGTACATAAGAAGCAAAGAAGAAAACAAATGCTAATAATATACTCGTAGTTTTGAACTCATCCAATCTTCGCTTACAATGTATACAGTTTTGGATGCATCTTACGTCCTAGGCCATCGCTATGTAAATGTAAGTAGGAATTGTATACAGACTTCGGATGCGTCACGCTTACATTGTCAATGGTCTTAGATCGAAGATGTATGTGACAAAAATTTCACTGGGTAGCGATGACGCGAGAGCTGTTCTTCTGTCCAGAGCTGCTTTACGACTGACATGTTAAATAGATGAGGCTGCAATTAATAAGACAGTCTGCCAAATCAAACTTTTTTAAAATAAGTTCAAAAATATAAATTTGCAAGTTATTCGCTCTAAAATAAATTATAGAATAAAACGGTTAAGCTTCCTTTAAAAATGTTTATAACTCTATAATTGTCAGAAGGTTTTTTGAAAAAGTACTCAAAACTATCATGCTGATCCATTGCTATTTTAAATTATGTGAATAAACTGAAACGGCAAGCAATGGCATGGATTTATTAATACTAGTCTCGTTGAGTATTTTTGAGCCGAATGTATTTGAAACACAAAATAATTTTAAATTATGTATTTGAAATACTAAATACTTTCAGGTCGTGTATTTGAAATACAGATACAAAATACATATTTGTTTTTCAAATACAGCCATTCTGAATAAACTGCAACCTATTCCACAGATATTGTCTTGAACTGTCAAATTTCAAAAATTGCTACTGGAAATCATTTGCTTTTTTATTTATTTTTACTTTCTCTTAAATCATTTTCTTTTTTATACAATTTTAATTTTTTTTTTTTTTTTTTTTTTTTTTTTTTTCTCATTCATTTGTTTATTGAATCTTCACAAAGTGAACTAACAATAAGTATTCAAATCTTAAAACTAAATACATAAAATTAATTAAGTCCAGCCAATGCTAGACAAAAATGTTTTATTTTGCACGATCAATATCGGTGAAATCACCTATTTAACGTTCTGATGGTGGCAAGGGTGTCCCTCCTTCTCAACCGAGAGTGGCCGCCAAAATTAAGTATATTGCGTGCAAGACTATTTGGATGAAGTTCCAATTTATTGATATGCCTTGTTGCGTACTTTGAAAATTCGTCTTTGACAAGAGGAACACAGAGATCCTTATGAATTCGTGAGTTTTTTACGTACCATGGAGCTGCGGTAATTGTTCGAAGAATTTTGTTTTGTCGTCTTTGAATTTTTTCAACGTTTGAAGCGGAGGCGGTGCCCCATAGTTGAATTCCATAGCACCATATAGGCTTTAGAATAGCGTTGTATAATAAAAGTTTGCAATCCAGCTTCAATGTCGAATTTCTGCCCATAAGCCAATTCAGTTGAGCTGCTTTTAACTTTAACTGAGTAACTTTCGCATCTATGTGAGACTTCCACGTTAACCTACGGTCCAGGTGAATACCAAGGTACTTGACTTCATTTTGCTGCGGAATAGGTGAATTGTTGATTTGGATGGCTGAACATGTTTGTTTACGCAGCGTGAATGTAACGTGAGTACACTTTTGTTCATTAACTTTAATTTTCCAAAGTTTTAACCACATCTCTAATATTGAAATATACTCCTGCAAATTTCGCGAAGCTACTTGATGGCTTTCATGTACGCTGCAGAATGCTGTATCGTCTGCAAAAGTTGAAGTGTGGATTCCGGGTGTCGTTGGCATGTCAGAGGCATAAATCAAATATAAAGTAGGCCCCAGTATGCTGCCTTGGGGAACTCCTGCCTCGATTGGCTGAGTTGGGCTTATAAAGTCGCCTTCTCTGATAACAAACTTCCGCCCACATAAGTAGCTTTCCAGAAGCTTGTGTGTATTTGCAGGCAAGTTCAACTTTATTTTGTGTATCAAGCCCTCGTGCCACACTTTATCAAACGCTTGGGAAATGTCGATGAATAGAGCTGAGCAATACTTCTTCTCCTCAAAGGTCTGTCTTATGACATTGACTAGTCTGTGCGTTTGTTCTATTGTGCTGTGTTTAGCCCGAAAGCCAAATTGATGATCAGGGATGCATCCCACAGTGTTCAACATTGGACTCATCTTTGCCATTAACAATTTTTCGAACAGTTTTGAAATTGTTGGCAGTAGACTTATTGGTCTGTATGATTCTACCTTAGTGGGATCCTTCCCTGGTTTGGGTATCATAGTAATCATGGACACTTTCCACTCTGCAGGATAATACTCGAGACGTAAAATAGCGTTAAAAATAAAAAGAAGAATTCTACGAGCTACACGAGGTAGCTGCTCAAGCATTTTACCAGTAATTTTATCAATACCTGGAGCTTTCCTGGGGTTTGTGTTACGAATAACATTTTCAACATCTTGAAAACTAAGTCTCAAAGGCACAGGCGGTCTAACAGCATATGGCGGAAATTCAGCAACATCATCCGCTGTATCATTTGCAGTAAAAACGTTTTTCAAATGATTAACATACACTATCCCTTTTTCAGAATCGCTTCTTGCCCAATCTCCAGTTGAAGTTCGCAGAGGTGGCTTACCTACTACGGGTCTTTTCAGACCTTTTGTCGCTTTCCATAGAGAATAGTCGGTTTGAGGGGTACCATCAAGACCTTCCAGATAATTTTTAAGAGAAGCCATTCTTTGGATTTCGAGCAGATTTCTTAACTGAGCTATGCACTCTCGTAGCCTGCTTTTAAGCTGGGGAGACCTGCGAAGTTGCCACTCTCTTCTAACTCTTCTTTTTTCTGTTAGAAGTTGTTCAATTTCAAACGAATATGTTCTGTTGCTCACATTTCTGGATCTTATATGGCTAGTGGTGGCATGTTGTACGGCTAGATTAAGGTGTTCAGAAAATTCGTTAATCGACACATCAATATCCTCAGGCGTTCTCAAGGCAATGTTTTCCGTACAATGTGTACTCAAATATTTCTTATATTTTATCCAATTAACTCGAGTGACGGTCAACGCCAAGTCACAAAACGGGGAACCAACCCCCTGGGGGAACGAAACAGAAACTATAGTCGGTGAGTGATCTGAGGACAAGTCCAATGAAGGCTCCACTTGCATCCATTCTGAGGGAAAATTTTTTGTAACTCCAAAGTCTATAACGTCTGGGATCTTGCGTTGGTCTGACGGCCAATAAGTGGGGTGTCCACTTGAAATCACACCTAAGCCCATTTTGGTAACGGTGTCAAAAAGCACACGGCCTTTCGGGGTAATTAAACGTGATCCCCAAAAAGTGTGTTTAGCGTTATAGTCGCCAGCCGCTAAAAATCGAGGACCAAGTGATTTGAAAAAAATTGAATATTGTCTTTCTGTTATTGAAAATCGTGGTGGTGAGTAAATCGAGGATATAACAATTTTTTCATGAAAATAATTAAGGCATATATTTGTAGCTTGGAGATATTCCTCACATGTCTCGTTCATTAAAAAGTGTTTAATTCTGGATTTTATTAGAATTGCCGATCCTCCGCAAGATCTTCCACGGGGATCTTTTGTGTCGTACAGTATGTAGCCATTAATTTTGAAAAAACTGTTAGTTGTCAAATGGGTTTCAGCAATCATCATTATATCGATCTGCTTTTCCATAAGGAAGTGCTCAAGTTCATTTTTGTGTTGGCGAATGCCGTTTGCGTTCCAGAAACATATTTTTAACCAATTCATTTTTTTAAAATTGCCTGTAAAATAGTGGATTGCATTTTTAGCATTTCCTGCATCATGTTGGTCATAGAGACGGTAAAAGTGTTAATGGATTGAACAAGAGTCTGCAGAGTTGCCTCTAGGTTACTAAAATTTGGATCAGAAATTTGGGGCTTGGGTTGCTGGTTCAAGTTTTGGTCGGATTTAACCACATTAGCATATGAAAATTGTTTGGTATTCTGCGTGTTTGTGAGGTTGGTTGGATGGCCTACCTGGGGAAAATTGTTTTTGCCAATGACATTTGGCTGCTGGGCTGCTGGAGAAACCGATGACTTATTTGTCATTGACCGCTTAAAATGAGTATAGACAGGGCAACCTCTATAATTTGCAGTGTGGTTACCTCCACAGTTACTGCATTTTTTAACACTTGCGTCGGCCTTTGGCTTATTGCACTGAGTTGTGCCGTGAAGTTCGCCACATACAACACAAACAGCGGGCAACTTGCAGTAAGCCTTAGTGTGGCCAAATTCTTGGCAGTTTAGGCACTGAACGGGTCCTGAACGCTTATGTGGCTCCTCAACGGTAACCTTACGATGCAAAAGATATTTGAGGTTATATATTGGGTGAATTTCACTCTTTTTTAGCAGAACATCCCCTGGTTCTAGTTCAACCCTAAACATGGGTTGAGGGGTCTTTTCACGGTTCCTGATGTTTACTACTGTTTTTATTTTAAAACCCTTATCTTCCAATCCGGTTTTTACATCATCAGTATCTACGCATGGGTCAATCCCTTTAATAACGACCTGAAGACCTTTGGCACTTTTGAGCTGGTAAGTGTAAAATGATCTGTTCTGTTTTTCTAAGACATCAGACAATTTTCGGTAGTCGTTTTCATGGTTTACCTGAATTTTTGTTTCATTGATGTTTCCGCGCTTAACTGATGTCACGTTGAAATTGTCCTTACCGATTACCGTAATAAGTTGTTTTACCAGCTCATTAGAAGTAGATTCTCTCAAATATATTGGTGGCGGTTTAAATGTTTTTTTTGCTGTATTTGGCTCATCAGTCTGGAGGATTGCAAATCTATTACTTTGCGTTGCTGTAGCGGTATTATCCTCTTTGGATATCTTTGGTTTTGATGATATCTGAGCGGATTTCGGGCTTCGCTGACGTTTAACCACGGTTACATACCTGTCCATGCCTACTTGTGTTTTCGGCTTATCTGCAATAACTGAACTGGTAGATGGTTGGTCTTCTGTTGTAACAACAATGTTTGGCGAACACGAACGCGTGCGTTTTTTATCTCTTAGAGACAGGAGATTGTCCAACGATTTTTTCAATGATTCCTCTTCAGAAATCCAGAGGTTTTTTCTAGTGGAGCTAAGCTCCCTCTCAGAATTGCATCTACTAGGTACACTCATGCAATTTTTTTTTTTTTTTATTTATATTTTTTAAATTTAAAAGTATATAAAAATAATTGTCATAAAGATTTTCGGTTTTGCAAGTTTTTTTCCCACTGGGTAGGTAATCTTTACGCACAATAACAACAACAACAATGCACTGCCACCGCACTTGTTTTATTGAAATTTATTTTATTGTTTAGTTAATGAAATGTAAGGAATTTATTTTCCCGTTGTTTTTTTTTTTAAATAATTTGTTATTGTTTTTGCAATTTAATACAATATATTATTGTTTTTGTATATCAGATTAAAAATATGTTAGCACAATGATTTTTGGTTTGTTTTTTTTCACTTTTTAAAAACACGACTGTGCGGTTGAAGAATCACAGAGTACAATTTTAATGACATATATTTTATCAGTGTTATTAATAAAAAATATATTTACTTTTCGAACAATAACTTAAACAATGTGAAAAAATTGCATTTATTGAAACACCCTGTTATTTATTTGATTCAGCAAATGAAATATTTATTTATTTTGCTTTAAAAAAATGAAGTAAAATAATTCAAATAACTGATACAATTATTTTCCTACAAACAATTGTATACATTAGTTTTTATATAAGTGTTTAAGGAGTTTCTTAAGTATATTTGTAACAATTCATGAATTTTAGTTTAATCAATCACGATTGATTTATAAAGAGTCAAAATAATGATATTGATTGGGAGCCAATATTTTAATTTTTTTCTCGTCAACTATTTTGGATAACGTAATGAATCTTTCACAAGATCATACGAGTATTTAAATAAAGCAAAAATTTTAAAGTATCAAAAATGATTGATAGATTTGAAAAGTGTATAACCACATCTTTTACTTTCTCTTTCTTCTATAGATATCCATACACGCAAAGAAAAAGCAATTTATTGTGGCAACATTAGTATGTACTCTGTAATAAATTGCATTGTTGACGCAAACAGCACATTTTAGATTTTAATATAGTTTAATAAAATACTAATACATTTGTGGTAAAGTTTCGATATTTTAATTGTTATATTTCTATCATTGTAAAACATTGTTGAATGCAATAATTATGTGTTAAATAAATGTTTGAATACATCGATATCTTTTGTAAAGTACAGTAATAAACACAAGTATGTTAGAATCGTAGAATAAACCTTCTGTTGTTGTTTTCATTTATGCCATTGACGTATAACTTTCTTCGTGATTTAGTTTTATTTTAATTTTAATTCTATAACTTTTATTTATTTTAATTTTATAACTTTTGGCTATGTGAAATATCAATAAGATAACAGCTATATGGCAACCTATGAAAATATTGTAAAAATATTTGCATGAAAATCTACATCTATAATAATAAAGAGTAGAGATTGTAAGTATATAAGAGATAATCTCTGAAACTACTGGTCGGATTTAAAAAATGTTTTCAACGAAATGTAGATTCAAGACTTCTGACGGACATACAAGTAGGCTATATGAAAATCCATTAAAGTACTTAGGGTCAAGAGACTAATTTTTATGAAATTGAAAACAAGTGCGCTCATAAATATACACAACCTCTATATATTTACAAATTTAAGACAAAGAGGGCTTGGGGAAAGAGTTTCTTTGTGTCCTGGTTTGTACAATTTGTCTCCTGATTTGTACAAGTATTTTGATCAAATTAAAAGCAATAATAGATATACGTATGTAAGTGTGTCTAAAAGAATATAACTTTTTAAAATCAGGATCGAGTGGATGATAAACGGTAATTTCTCCCCTTTGCTTTAAAAGGAATACAACAGCTTTACATTGTTACAAAACTTAGATCGAACGGGATTGCGGGTAAATTTTTTTGTATACAACAATATTGTTATTAAATTCAACTGCGTCTAAAAAGAAACCCAGACTTTGAATTATTATAACCTATGAAGAAAGGTGTTCATAGAAACAGTTTCTTCCTCTCTTGATCTATTCAAACAACTTCGATAGAATTAAAAGCAAAAATAAGATAAGTAAGCTAAAATAATATATATTTTTAAAACTATGATCGAGTGGATGGTAGAATTAATATCCGACACTACACGTAGAAGAAAAATGGTTGATATGACAATATTTTACGGGCAAAATACAATTGTTGGATTATATAGTTGAACACAACTACATAATATGGTCTCAACCTGAAATTTTTACAAAATTAAGTACAGCCAAGAACCAAAAATTATACCATTTTATCATATATTTGGTAAAACTGGTAATATTTGTATCATGACGAATGTTGTTATGGTAAGAATTAATATTTAACTGTCATATCGAACCATACAAGATTATCATCCCCACCTATGTATATTATTGAAAAATTTTAAATTCTTTTGTCACTATCAATCGTACTAGTGTTGAACGCGATAATATTATATGATTACATAATAAATACAAATACATATGAACACACTCATAATTTCTATAAATAAAAAAATGTATTTAATCTATTGAATATATTGTGTTTAATTTATTGAAAATATTTTTTCCTATTAACATTAGTTAGTTAGTTAGGTTTTATTGAGACTTAATATTTTTTTTTTTTTCATAAAACAGGAAAAATCAACATAAATTCAGTGAACACTTAAAACTATTATGTATTGTTTTAATAACATTCGGTATGAATATGCGACATGCTTATTAAAATAAAAATATTAAAAAAAAAATTTTGCAATTCTCTCGGCACTTGACAGTACTTGTAACGCCATGTTTACAGAAAATACACTTAAAGCTAGAAGAAAAAAAAAACTTAAACCTAAACCTACAACACTAACTTAAACTAACTTAAACTAGATTTATAAACTGAAAATTATAATAAAAACAAAAGAGACAAAAAAAATAAAAAATTAAATAAACAAAAAACTAAAACTATCCCCTGTGAATGCCGGGAGTACAGTGTAAGTAAAAGTTTTGACCAGCAAAACCATTGTCCTCTTCTCGTAAAATTCCAATACAAGAAATATATTGCGTATTTGACCAACTAAAATCTCGCTCGTTAGATAAAACATTCTGAATAACATTGCCTTCAAAACAATACAATCTTCTAACAAAACTGCTCATCAGCCCGAAAGCGTAATGAGACAAGGCAGAAATTTTGGCCTTCTCATAAATAAACACATTAGAAAATCTTTTATTTAGAGCTTTAAAATTCTTCTCTATGCATTTCCGCACTATGTGCCGTTTAAAAATCTCCATTCTCTTCATAATAGTCCGTGAGATGGTAAACCAAATTGGAAATGCATAGAGGAGAATTGGCCTAATGCTTACCTTATACAAAAGCAATTTAGTCCTAATTGGCAAAAATTTACTATTGAACAATTTACTAAATGCTCCCTTTACCCGATTAGCCTTTTCCAAATTACAAACAGCGTGGCAATTAAATTTCATGAGTTTACTAAAATGAACTCCTAGGTATTTAATGCTGTCCTTCCTATTAACATTTTTAAAACTATATTACAAATGATCGAATTTTTCAAAGTCTTGGTGCTCAAGAATGGTTGATTATTTTCGCTCTGGTCCATATACAAGTACATATCTGTAAAAATTCAAATAATAAATGCATTTGCCGAGATAAGGTCTTACACTAACCTTTTTACTCCCAAATCTTTATTTTTATAACAATTTCTAGGAATTAATTTATATTTATATACAGTCTAATTTATAAACATTTTTTACTGCGTTATTAAGAGTTAATAAGAAGAAATCGAAAAAACATTATTTATAAATACTTATTAGCACTATTCAGCTTTTATTAACGATTAATAATTTCCAAAAATTTATTGTAGCCTCTACCCTTCTCTAAAACTTTAATAAGTTGAAATTTATAATTATAAAAACATTTTGTGCGCAAACTTAGAGAATTTTTGAGATGAAAATAAAATAAAACGAACTTTATAAATTCAATTGATACTATCGGTAAATGTGAAACAAATATATACATAGATATATATGTACATGTATTTGCATTTCCAGCAAAAATTGTGTAGATATATCATTACTCAAAAGGCGCCTCAAAACTTATAGCGAGAGAAGCGATCTATTCGCTCTTTCAGGCAATATATATAAAGTGAGCTATCGTGCTATTTCTTTCGAGTGGCTAAATTTTAACGGCTGATGATGAATATGAACCTCAGCTAAACGCCAAGTTTCTTTTTGGATTTTAATTTGCGTGTTACTCAATTTTATTGCCTTATTACCTTGTTGTTTGCAGAAATTCTTTAAGCGTTCAAATATTATGTCTGAAACAGTAAATAAAACGTTTTTTCTATGGAAATCTATAAGAAATAGCATCTCGGGTATGACAGCGCCGTGTAGTGTTAGTTTTAGGTAACAATAAAACTCAAAAAATAGCGGATACTACAACTGTCCAAGATAATAAAAATAAATAAGCATTCTTTGACCAAGTTTATAATCATTCTTCCTTGTTAGACGCCAACTTCAAATGTGCAAAAAAAAAAATCGTTCACTGAACTAAAAAAAATGTTCTTAAAGATTTTGTAATGCCAACTTTCACTTCCAATTGGTCTCATCCTATTCCCATTTTGTTTTAAGTTGTATTTTTTAAGCAAATTTTTAAATTATCTTTCAGAGTTGTTAACGACGGCAGAAATTTTAAACTTTTATGTTCTCGTTCATAAACCCTTTTAAAAATAAAAAATTTATTTTCAACAATTTTGTACGTTCTATTTTCGAAGAAAAAAAAACACAATATTATAATTTTCCAAAACAAATTGACTCAAAAAAGTATAAAATTCGAATTATATAGGGTGTTTTTTTAAGCCCGATAGAACTTGAAATTGTAAAAAATAACACAAAAAATTAAATTGTAATCAAAATTTTTTTTTATTCGAAAGACCAATACGTGACATTAACATTTGAAAATGATTTCGGGCATATGGGCACCGCGGCTGTTCTTGACGAAGCGCATTCTGGACGTCCAATTTTGGGCCACTTTTTCGAGCATTTCCCACAGGAAATAATCGAGAGGTGTCAAATCGCACGACCTTGGAGGCCAATTGACAGGTCCATTTCTCGAAATCAACTTATCGCCAAATTTTGATTTCAGTAAGTCGATGGTTGCGTTCGCCGTATGGCACGTAGCGCCATCCTGTTGAAACCACATCTCCTCCGGATCAATGTCACCCATATTTTCAAACAAAAAATCATTGATCATGGTGCGGTAACGATCTCCATTGACCGTAACGCGAGCTCCGGCCTCATTTTTGAAGAAATAAGGTCCGATGATGCCACCAGCATGAAAACCGCACCAAACAGTGCATTTTCCTGGATGTAATGGAGTCTGTAGGGTCTCTTGTGGATTGGTCTCACTCCATATGCGGCAATTTTGCTTATTAACAAACCCGTTAAGCCAAAAATGCGCCTCATCGCTGAACACAATTTTGCGATAAAACAACGCGCGAATCGACGACTGATTTTCAAAGTAAATTTGGATAATTTCGTAGCGTTGTTCAAGCGTGAGTCTATTCATGATGATTTGTCAGAGTATACTGAAACAAATAAAAAAAATGTTTCATCAAAATTTAATTTTTTGTGTTACTTTTTACAATTTAAAGTTCTATCTAGCTTAAAAAAACACCCTATACAACAAGGTATTACCAACATATAGCCACAAGAGTATTTAATAGTTAATTTGATATTATCAAGTATTTATAAATAAGCCTTTTTATTACTGGTTAATAAGGTAAAAACCGTTGAGTAATTAATGTAAGGATTATCTTTAAATTAAGATATTTTTATAAATTAGACTAATAGTCTTTATTATTTTTTATATTATTAATATTAAAAAAAAAAACACATACAAATAAAAAATAAAGTTTTTGTTTCAAAATAAAATAAAAGTATGTATACATATGTTTAACAACAATAGTAAGTTCAAAGCACACGTGTTGCTGATACATAAATTAACCATACCTACTTTTAAAAACCATTCTATTATTGTACATTACAAAAGCTATTTTTGTGTTCGAATTATTTTTTAAACATTATTATTGCATTCAACCATATTTTAAAATGATAGAAATGTAATAATAGAAATGTGGAAACTTCAATACTGGTATATTCATAGAGGATTAAACTATATTAAAAACGATAATATACTGCTAGTGGCAACGATACAAATTATGACGGAGTAAATATTAATATTGCGACAACAATGTTCCAAGCTGCTTTTTCTTTGCGTGTATTGAACCAATTTTGATGAAACTTAGAAATTAGCTTAATTTACGTCTAAAAAGACACTCATATTTTAAGCCACATCCCACGCAGTACGAGTATATAGAGTTTTTATCGAGTTTTTGTCATTTTGTCTGTTATATATGCAGGCAAAGTTTGAGAAGGCATTCTGATGCTTATTTGGAACGACTGTTCAATGTTGCAGATCTCTTGTTGAAGCTGAATTTTGAAAGACATTACAAAAAAACAAATTTAGGTCCAACCATAATGCACAATGTTAGTTGTGAATCACACCATAGCTTCAAGGCTTTTGCAAACTTAATTTGGCATTTCTTTGTTTCAGTATTTGACAAAATCACCCATGGAGAGGTGCACAATTGAGCAGCATATTAGTCTTTTCCAAAAATAGGCCTTCAAATCAAAATTCATTTCATGCACTTCACAATTTATTTAGTCAACATAATCAACCAAAAGTTCGAATTTACTAAGCTCTTATTTTTCCATTATAAAGCCAACATATAAAATTGAAACTTATATACTCGTAACTTTTAATTTAAAAAGTTCCTCTAAAGTAAACTATAATGATAGTTTCGGACGAGTGTAAAATGAGTTTCAGATCTCATGCCGATGCTGTGGACTGAATGTTGAAGAACATTATGAATTCTGGCGCAATTATGAGTGGTTATTTTTGTGATTATAAAAGGAACAAAGGCAGAAATGAAAAAAGTTTTGTTCGGAGACTGCACTTGCGAACAAACATGTAATCTTGTCTTAATAGAGATGAGAACAATAACTTGACAACAACAGATGCTCAAATTCGGTGACAACACTTCTTCTCCAACATTTGTAAATTCTTGCCCGTTTCAGATTATTTTAAGTGAAACAGTGGGTTAAATATTTCATAATGTACAATATATTTAATACTAGCTTAACCCGGTGTGCGTTGCTACCCCATAATTACAGTGAAATAAAAAGTGCTTATATATTAAATTGAAATGTTTTTTAAGCTTGAGGTCAGTTTTGTTTTTTATATAAAAATGTTTTAATTATATTCGATATTTCGTCTTCCTTCGGAAGACTTCTTCAGGAAAAATTTTTTTTAGTTTTGTTTACAAAATCAAAAATATTTGAAAACATATTGAAAACAATTTTAACATACATAAAAACATTCAACATACATTGTAACAAAAAGTTAAAGTACATAAAAAGATTATTAACATAATGTTTTATACATAATTATCGATATTTTAATTAGCTAATTTACTACCCTAGTCTTATTAATTAAATGCCTATAGTTCTGAGCTAAACTTTCTGTATCTTTTCTAAAATTAATTCTATTAGCTATTGGTACATCAATTATCTGCAACATCTCCAACATATACCGTTTTCTATAACTAGTTTCTGTATTTAATATGGAAACCTTATTCAAATCCGGATTGTGATTTAAATCACGACAATGTATCGACAAAGCCGTCTTCTGTGACGAATTAATATTCCTATATTTCTGATCAAACTTATGTCCTGCTAATCTAGTCTTCAATTTATTCTTTGTTGTTCCTACATAAACCTTATCACACTGTTCCCTATCATTACCGCTACAAGGTATTTTGTATACTAAATTTGACTTATCTAATTTATTCAATCTATCTTTTGTTTTACTAAATAATCCACCCACTGTTTTATAAATTCTATGTGCTATTTTATACTTTCTTTTATCAAATATACTAGTCCTTTGTAACCTTTCAGACAAACCAGGTACATAAGCTAACGATTTATATACTTTTGTTTCCGTACTAACATCTAATCTATTACTACTATCATGCTGTCTAATTAATTTGCAAACAAGGGCTTTAGGAAAACTATTATCATATAATATACTCTTCAAAATAGTTTCATTCTTCTTATGAAATCTAATATCGCTTATATTAAATACTCTGTCTATAAGATTTTTAGCTGTATTTATTATCACTTTCTTTGGATGTTTTGAGAAATAATTTATTATTCTTCCAGAAGATGTTGGTTTCTGATACCAATCTATTAATAAATTATTACCTTTTCTCATAACTAATGTATCTAAGTATGCAATTCTATTGTTTAATTCACGTTCAATAGTTAATTTAATGCATGAGTCAAAAGAGTTCAAAGTTGATAATAACAAACTAACAACATCTTTATTTATAATACAAAATAAGTCATCTACGTTAAGATCTTAGGTTTAATTCTCAATTTCTCAAGACATGAATCCAATAAATTCTCCAACACAATATCTGCTACAACAGGGGAAGCTGGAGATCCGATAGGAAGCCCCTTATTAAATATATAAAAAATATTTTATATGCTATACTGATGATGATTTTGCCAACTATTATAGCGCGCTGGGATATACAATTATTCTAGCTTGTCTGTATGAAACATAAACAAATAAGTCTTTAGGTTTTCCTACATGAGAATACGCAACGTAAAGCAGTCAGTGGGAGAAACATGGCATTGACAAATTCAAGCCACAAATTTGCACGGATTGACCTTGAACTTTATTAATTGTCTTTGCAAACAATAAACGAACAGAAAACTGTAATATTTTGAAATCAGATGGCAAGTCGGTTGGAATAATTGAAATTCGTGGTAATAGCATATTTTTACCTTTATTTTTGCTCTTTATAATGATCCCTGCGATTATATTGTGTCGCAGTTTTTTTACTGCAAGTCGAGCGCCATTGTAAAGTTATAGTGGATAGCTGATGCGCAGTAGAATAATTGATACTTCTAATTTTGAGTTGCAGCACATATAATTTTGTCAACCAACCATACCGAATGTGGAAATAAGGCATTCCACGTTTCTGCCATTCAATAAAATATATCCAGCATCACGTTCTCCGAAAATACGTAACTTAACAATAAAATCCATTAGCGATTCTATTCTCATTCTGACCCGCCCTCCTTTCAATAAACAATTTTTGTGGTCATTTTCCATATGCAAGAATAATTTTCAGAATTGGTCCACATTTGACGAAGTTGCTTGATAATCAATTAACAAACAAACAAAAAATAGTACAGCTTTTCTGCATCCAAAAATAATTTTTTAAATTGGACTACAAACACCGAAGTTCTTTAATAATGAATTTTTGAGGCGGTCGTATTGCGACAACCTCCGTCACCTTGAGTTTTAAAGAACACAGTTTTTCGATATTTTTTATATTAAAAAGAATTTTCAAAATTGGTCCACAAATGACGAAGTTAGTTGATAATTAATTACGCCACCAATTTTCCAAAACAGAAAAAAAATTATTAACCTTTTCCATATACAAAAGGAATCATAAATGATGAAGTTACTTCACAATCAATTATTGGGGTGGTCAATTTGCGATAACTTCATCCCGCAAAAGTAATCTTAGTCGTTTTGTATATGCAAGATAAATTGTGAAAATTGGTTCAAAAATGAAGTTGCTTGGTAATCAATTATTAGAGCTAGCAATTTCCCTCCCCTTCCTCTTTTTGCAAAAAAAAAAGAAAAAAAAAATAGTAGATGCTTTCTGTACCCAAAAAGAGTTTTAAAAATTGGTCCACAAATTCCGAAGTTATTTGCAAATTTATTTTTAGGGCGTGTTCAATTTTGATGAGATATCTTTTATATGAAAAACAAAATTTTTTAAATTGGTGTACAAATAACGAAGTTATTTGATAATCAATTATGGGGAGAACAATTTGGTACACGCCCTTAATTTTCAAAAAAAAAACAAAAAATAAATAAATAAAAAGATTATTGACCTCTTCCATACACAAAAGGAATTTTGAAAATTGCTCCATAAATACTGAAGTTATTTGAAAATCAATTATTGGGGTTGGCAATTGGCGATAACTTCATCCCTCCAACGCAATCTTAGTCGTTTTGGTCGTTTTGCATATGCACAAAATATTTTGAAATTTGGTTTAAAAATGGAGAAGTTATGACCATTTATATTAAAAAATCTGTTAAAAATTTTGTGATAGAAATAACATAATTTAAAATAGGGGGCGTAAAAGAAGGCGTGGTTGAAAAAAAATGTAGCCTATAATTCACACAGGTGTTCCAGTTAATCACTGTGAAAATTTCAGGAAGATTGGTCCAGCGGTCTGGCAATTTTAAGGAACAAACAAACGTACAAACACACATTCAATTTCATATATTAAGAAGATAAATTTATCCAATACTTTTTATGCATTTATGTAGGAAAAGTTATAATTGAAACTATTTAATCCTTATGATTTCAGAAAAAAAATAAGTTTTATTCAATTTAGTATTAGTTTATATTATTTTTATATAATTAAGAAATAATATTTCAAAGTAATTTTTAAATGATATATAATATTAATTTAATTAGCCGTTGCACGGATTTAAGTTAAACACTAGTTTTAGGATTATACACTTCTTGCTATTTTTCTCTTCTAATAATTTTACTTTAAATACAATTTTCAACTTTAATCAACTTAGCGACCTTCTTTTTTAACAACTTCTTAACAACTGACTTTGCTACCAAAAAATTATAATCTCCTCTCATATCTGTGATACTAACTCCTCATGGTTGGATAGATTCGTACTTTAGTGTTGTCTTGAGTAATTAGTCCGTGCTGCCCCACTCCACATTCGGCCATCTGACTCATCATCCGTCTCGGATGAACTGCCATCTTCAACTGAAAAATAGCGCCATAATTTCATGTGGTCATTGCTGGTGTTAGTGGAATTGGGTCCCTCGAATGATGCTGCTTTTCGTACTTCGTACCGCCCGGCACGTTTTAATTTCGTAATTTCATACGGTCCTAAGTATTCACTGGCAAGTTTCTTTCCGGCAACAAATTGGGTCCTCTTAATAGCTACTAAGTCTCCAAGCTTATATCCCACATCTTTCTTTCTTTTTTTGTCGAAGCCTTTCTTATACTCTGCCTGAACTTTTGCAATTTGGTTTTTCGCTTCATGTCTTAGCTGTTCCCGCTCTTGGTCAAATTCGTTAACTAACTCTTGCTGAAGGACTTGAACTACATCATTGTGTTGGTCATTTTTCATTTTTATACCAAATAAAACTTCAAACGGTGTGCGGCCAATAGATCTGTGATAGGTGCTGTTAATTGACTTTTGCACCTTATTTATGTGTTTAAACCACTGTTCCGGCTTTTCTGACGAAAGTTTGGAAATTACAGCTAGTATCGTCCTATTTACGCGCTCTATTTGTCCGTTACCTCTTGGTACACCTGTTGTTGTTTGAATATGGGTGATATTGTTACTATTACAAAATTTCTCAAACACTTTCGCAGTGAAGGCTGAGCCTTTATCGCTTATGATACGGTGCGGGTCGCCGAAAACTGATCGCCATGACTCTAATTTGTTAATGACTTCTTCAACACCCGTGGACTTCGTTGCATAAAGCCACACAAACTTACTAAATCCATCAACAATGGCAAATATGTACTTGTACATCTTAGATGTAGCATCCATTGGACCCAGATGGTCTATATGGATTGTATTTAACGGCTGATCTCCTTTATTAATACACTGCAGGTAGCCTTCTAGCTTTCCCTGCTTTTTGTTAAAAAGAATACATTTTACACAATTTTGTACAATTCTATTGACTTTACTTTCTACATGTGGAATAAAGTAATTCTGTTTAATTAAATGCATAGTCTTGGCCGTACCGAAGTGACCATTTTCATGAGCTTTGGTTATTATTTCATGCTCCATGTGTCGTGGGACAACGAAAACTGTATTCCCATCGATCTCTTTACATAGGACACTGCCTACTAACTTGTAAGTTTCGTAAGGATGAATTTTCAAAATTTCGATTATTGCCTTCAGACTTTCATCTGCGTATTGTGCTTTCTGCAAACGACATTTCAACTCCGATTCAACTGTAACAATATTAATCGAATGTCTGCTAAGCGCGTCGACATGCTTCATGCGGTCTCCTCTACGGTGCTTTAAAGTATAATGAAAATCTTGCATATACATAACATATCGCGATATTGATGGTAGTAATTCATCTTTTTTATTTGTCTGTTGGAATGCCAGACAATCTGTAATAAGATCAAACTGCATTCCTAATAAATAATGTCTCAATTTTTTCATTGCTAAAAATGCTGCTTTTATTTCCAAATGGTAACTGTGTTGTTTAGCGTCATGATCCGAAGTTTTTTTGCTGTAGAAGTAAACTGGAAACCATTTCTCGTCAAACTGTTGAATCAGAATAGCGCCAAATCCAAATTTTGACGCATCCGTGTGCAATTCTGTTTTAGCATCCCTTGAAAATATCTTTAAAACCGGCTGATTAGTAAGTTTTGTTTTTAAAATTTCAATCGCAGCTCTAGAATGCTCATCAATACAAAATCGTGCATCTTTTTTTAAAAGATTTGTTAAGGGCCTAGCAATTATCGCATAATTCTTTATAAATTTTCTAAAAAATCCTGTTAAGCCAAGGAATGATTGAACGTCTTTTATGTTTTTTGGCTCTGGAAATTTCTTTACTGCCCCAATTTTTTCTTCGTTTGGTTTCACTGAACCATTCTCAATAACTAAGCCCAAAAACTCAACTCTAGTTTGTAAAAATTTACATTTTTTCCAATTGATTTTCAAATTGTTTTTGGCTGCAACATTAATTACTTTTTGCAAATTTAGCATACCTATTTCATTATTTTTGGAGAAGACAATAATATCATCCATGTATATTTGCATTATATGTTCATTTATAAGCTCTTGAAATACAGCATTAATAAATCTGATAAAAACAGCCGGGGAGTTACAGAATCCGAAAGGGGCATAATTAAACTCATAAATACCTTGTGTGGTCACAAAAGCCGTGTTTTTTACTATCTTCTTCAATAGGAACGTGTAAAAAGGCATTTTTTATGTCCAGCACGCTAAACACATGTGATCCGGCTAAATTATCGATTAAATCCTCCATATTAGGTACAGGGAAACGGTCCTTAAAGCACATTTTGTTTAACTGCCTATAGTCGATGCACACTCGCTTTGATCCATCTTTTTTATTTGCTAAAACAACACGACTGCAAAACTGTGACGTTGATTTTCGAATAATACCATCATTCAGCCATTCTTCTACCTGGTCTTGCACAATTTTTTGTTCAGGCATTGGCAATCGACTTGGAGAGGTGTATATCGGATTCTCTTTCTCTAATACAATTTTCATTTTAATTGTACTTACTGAGTTACGTTCCGGTGTATAATTATTCTTTATTTTCTGAATTATTTTTCGATACTGATTCGGGGCAACAATTTCGAACTCTTCTGCCAAGGAAATGTTCATTATCTTTTTAATTTCTTCTTCGCCAACGTTTATTATTGAATGAAAAGTGTAACCGTTCTCGTCAGATGAGTATCTGACTTTACTTAAGGCATCGTAACCGATAATTATATCGTAATCAACCGAACTGTCTGGTACAATTACCAAATTATGTTTAACACAGAGTCCATCTATATTTGACATTACTTCGAAAGTTCCTTTTGGAACTGTTATAGCGTTACCGAAACCTGTGATTTCTTTATTATAGTCTTTTATGTCCGTTTTAAAATATTTGTTAAAAACACTTTCTTTTACTATAGAAATTTCTGCACCACTGTCAATAAAACACTGAAACTGATTTTCATTTATTATTAAGTTTTTTAGTTGTGCATTATGCATTGTACAGTTCACTGTAGTCTTTTCTTTACAGTTTCTTGATATATGGCCAATATTGTTACATTTGAAACACTTTGGTGCAGTTGCGTTACACTCGCTTCGCTTGTGGTCTGGAGATCCACAATTGAAGCAGCGAAATATTTTAATATTATTATAACCTGTGGCTTTGTTATTATTGTAGCCTGTGGCTTTGAATCGATTTTTGTTGACACTTTCATGTTTGGTTTTATAAACCCTTTCATACACTTCGTATTGCTCTCTTAAGTCTTTATAATTTCGTGCACTGTATAATCCAATTTTCGATTCTGCACTTCCTTTAATACCGTCAACAATATACCGAATTATTGAGCGATCATCAACTGAACCCAGCGAACCGATACGGCGCATATGTAAAATATATTCGTGTATATTTTCAATGTCGTTTTTCTTACGTTCCCGAAGTAGTGAGTGAACTTCAGCACTCGTGTATTCTTTATGGAATTCTTCTAATAAAACCTTTTTTAATGTCACATAATCACATACCGAAACCGACTGCAACAACAAATCCGCACATTTTTTCATTTTATTTCTAGCAAATACAAACTTTTGGACTTCTGTCCATCCATATGCTACTGCGTAATCTTCAAAAGTCTTTAACCACATATCTATTGACATGCCGTTATCTCCTTCGAAAGGAGGTAGTGTCCTTTCGACGTTTGCAAACGCAATCATATTAGGAAAATTCTCATTATCCTCAGACATTTCACTCTTTTTATTTTGGTTTTCACTATCAGACATTAGTTGTTCGTATACTCTTTTGTTTTGGTTGCTTTCTTTTAGTTCGCTTTTTGTGTCACGATTATTTTTTGTTATTACGTCGTTTTTATCACTGACATAAGCAGGCTTTGAATTTATATTGTTTTCAATATCACGTATTTCATTCACGATAGCTGCTTTAAACTCTTTTTCTTTGCCTTCTTTATTAAGTTCAATTTTTTTGTTGTTGTTAGTAATTCCTGCACCTTGTATCTTGTTTCTCATAGATCTTGTTTGTCTCACTTCTATTGTTTCATCGTTTAAATTATGCTCTGGTTCAAAATTATTTTTTCCATCTTCCATACTAATTGTGTGGAGGCATTTAGAAAACAACTTTTATTATTCTACTTATTCAATTTAAAGAAAGAAATAACACATATTTTCAAGTTCACTTTTTAATATATTTCGCACTCTCTTAATATGTAATGTATCTACTGCATTATTTAACAGGTTCTATGTTATGCATTTACAGTACTTGTTTTTTTTTAACAGATTCTCTGTTCCAATTCACAAACTGGTTTATATACTTCTTTTTTAGTGAGATTTAAATATTTACATATGTACTTATGTATAATATTCTCGACAGTTACTTTTACTGTTATTTAAGTTCACAAAATTCTTTAATTAACAAACTTTTATGAGAATTTAGTTTTTAATTAGAGAAATAAGTTAAATTCTTCCACTGTTATGTACATATGTAACTAGGCACTAGACGAGCCCCCATATGTAGGAAAAGTTATAATTGAAACTATTTAATCCTTATGATTTCAGAAAAAAAAAATAAGTTTTATTCAATTTAGTATTAGTTTATATTATTTTTATATAATTAAGAAATAATATTTCAAAGTAATTGTTAAATGATATATAATATTAATTTAATTAGCCGTTGCACGGATTTAAGTTAAACACTAGTTTTAGGATTATACACTTCTTGCTATTTTTCTCTTCTAATAATTTTACTTTAAATACAACTTTCAACTTTAATCAACTTAGCGACCTTCTTTTTTAACAACTTCTTAATATCTGTGATACTAACTCCTCATGGTTGGATAGATTCGTACTTTAGTGTTGTCTTGAGTAATTAGTCCGTGCTGCCCCACTCTACATTTATACAAAACATCTTCAGTCATTTTGATAGACACCGACTCGTAAATCAAGGACTTACAAGATATTAGCTTTTTTGAATACTTTTTTGTAATGACATTTTGAAATATTAAGCGAGAATGGTAAGTACTTGCATCCAATGACATCGCAATGTTAAAAAAATGACTAGTAGCAAAGAGCAGGTTTATTTACATTTTAATGCGTTACTTTGGAATAGAAGTTTTCGCTGAGAAGTTTAATTGTATATATAATTACGAATATGAAGGCTAAACGAATTGCACAACCAAGTCTGTGCTCGTTAAGATCAGCATCAAGACATTCATTATGTGAATAGCGAATTATCCATTTAATCACATGTCGATTTTTACTTTTTTCTACATCTAACATATCCATGTAGTAAATTCAGTGGGCATTATCGGCGAACTTTATTAATCGAAGTGTAAAAAAAAACATTTTTGGGTTCCCCTTCAAATAAAAGTACGGGATCTATATGGATTGATGACCTGAATTCAGTTTTCCTCCATCACGTAGGGATACTTTTTACTTTTCTGGTTTCAATTACACTAAAATTAGTTGACTACTCTAATACACTTGGGCATAGCTCGTAAAAGACTTCACCTACTTCAGTAAGTAAAACGCCAATCTCAAATTCAATCTCAATTGTACATATATTCACTTCATTCAAAAATATTGTAATTTATTTGCTGAATGCAATATTTTGAAACATTTCTTTAAGATATAAGTATCATTTTTTTATCATTTTTGCCTTTGGTGAATTTTTTTTTTATTTGTAAGTCAATTTGCGAATTGTTTTTAAATTGAAGAGGTAGAGAGTTAAATGTTTTTTGAAACTAATACCTGGTTTTATAAAACAGACCATGAAGTATTGCAATCATTTACAACAATTTCATTATTTATTAGTTTTTCAACTGCTTTGAATGTACAGAAAATTTCACGCTTTCTAATATGAATACATTATTTTTCTAATCCGCAATAAATTTGTTAGCATGGTGTCAATACTGAAAAAAACAAGAGGTACATTTTTATTCATTATTAATAATTAACATTACTAAGCGAACAAATTTCCTCAATTGGGGGTAGTTTACTTACGTGGCTCTCCACTTTTGTAGCGTATGCAGTTCAACTGCTCTACCAAACACTTGTTATCATACGTTTCACAAGCACCTTGTCCAGCCCTTGCAGAAACTTTTGGCCCCCCACCAGCACATAAAACTGCAAAATTATTACTGCAATTCGGTGGAGCCTGACCGCAGCAGCAAGTTGCAAGTGCGAAAATTAAAGCGAAAATTATAATTAATCCCTTTGATTCCATTTTGCGACTGTTGAAGAAAATATTCTAAATGGAAGTCTTTTATACAAAATTTCATGTAGATTTAAATTTCTATTAATATTTATTATTTAGTATTTACTTGTTTTATTAATGCAGTGATCACGTTTTGTTAAGTGGTTTTTTGTTTGTTAAAAATTTCTGAAAGTGCTATAAGATGTAATTAAGAGATGTTTGCTGATTTTATTTTACAAATGCTGTTTACAAATTTTGCTAAAAAGAAAACAGCACATTATAATTGATGAGCTCAATGAAATAAATTTTATTTTCTTCGAAGTTTGAATCATTAATTAAAGGTTTGAAGTCGTCAAAAAGCATATAATTGTGGGAAAATCTTTGAGTGAATTACAAAATAAACAGAAGATTTTTTGCCAAAGCTTCTAAGCAGTTTCTATTTCAATTAGTTTTTATTGTATTTTGTATCTTAAACGTTTATACGAGTAAAGAAATTCTTGTACAATATGTATCTAACACTTTAAAATTCTCATGACAGTCACAAAGAGTTTATATTGTAAAGGCTAAAATATTTTTGAATATGTAGTGGCAGAATTAAAAGATTGTATGCAAGTCATAAAATGCCCTTAAAAACTAAATTCAAAAAGTTTTGGATAAGATAGAAGTGCTAAGAAACCCCAGTTAAAAAGCATCAAAATTGTATGAAACACTTTAATTATAAATTTCACATATAGGTTTGTTATGGATTTTAAATACTATTACAAACTACATTTGTTTCTATTTTTATTCTTACTAATATTACTATGCTCGGAATGTATTTACTGATTATATAGTACAAAATTTTTTCTCTTAATTTAGTGCTTAAAAGATTACATATATCAAATTGGATTATTAGTATAACTATATAACAATAAATATCTCATCTCAAAAATTGATAGTAAACAACATTTTTGGTTGTTCTAACGACTGGTCGTGGGAAAAACATGGAGAATCTAACCCATACACTTTCAACGATTTTCCTTGAGTTAATCGTCATCGTGATACATCAGTTGGTATCATATATACTCTAGGAATAAGCATATATTCGCCCTTAAACTTTCTTATCATTTTCTTGCTCTAACAGTGTTTGCCATCAGCGTTTTAACAACCAATCTAGTATCATTGCATAGTTCTCAGGGTGCGTAACATCACAACTCCTGACAACAACCTTAAGTTGTAAGTCTTAAATAAGGCATTTGCAAAAATGAGTTCATGGACTTTACCGGATAGTTAACAACATCACCACTGTCTGTAATCGAATGGATTGACTTTTACGAACTCAATTCGCATTAATTAAGACTTGGATTTTTAAGTTTATATCATCAACGTTTTTATTTTTTGCTATTAAAATAGCTCTTTCGCTCAACCAAGCATTCTTATTGTAATTTTGAACAATATTTAGAAAAACTTTCGTAATTAATTATTCCATATAAAATATCTCTGAACTTCTGAGTAGAGCAGTGTTCTTGTAAACGAATTACTAGCACATATTGTAAAAAATATTGTTAGACTTGCTGATGGTGTTCGTTCTGCTCGCTGCATTGTATTTGCATCTAAAAACTGAACTCGTTGTCCATTCTCTAAGTGAGCAGACAAAGGGATTACAGTAGGGCAAGATATATTAATAGCTTCACTGCCTGCTTATGTATTTTCCAATCTGATTTTGGGAAATGTCATAATTTCTATCCATAGCTGTGATACCAAAAACAGCAATATCGCTCCTGTTCGTAACATACTTGCAAACGTATATAATAAATTTAAGGGGGTTACCCTACATTAATATTGTAATATACATATATAAAAATGAATGTTTGTATGTATGTATGTTTGTCCCTTATAGAATCGTAAACTATGCGTTTTAGCATGTGATGATCTTCGGCAAAGTTGTTGTGCATGATCGCGAGAAGGTTTATAAGTAGGCGCAACCATGCCTACTTTAACGCCCACTTTTGTAATACATGGGTTTTAACAGATTTACTTCAAATTGTATATACGTCTTACTGTAGGCGAAGTAAACATAAAAGTTTTATGTGCCACGCCCATTTTTACGCCCGATCTCATATGGGATGTCGCTTACCGTTTGGAACAGACCGCTCGACCGACCTGCCTGAAATTTTCACAACACACCACTAAAGCTCTGGAGAATTCCTTCTTTTGACCACGCCCTCTTTGACACCCACTTTTTTTAAAATTGAATTATTGATTCCAAGTGGGTTCTAATAGATTTACTTCAAATTATAAGCCACTTCTTTCCTTTTACCATGCCCACTTTGCCGCCCACTTTTTTTAAATTGATTGATTCGAAATAGATTTTAGCAGACTACTTCAAATTGTAGTAGGCGAGGTAAAAGTAAAATTTTTCTTTGCCACGCCCATTTTTCCACCCCATCTCATGCGGGATGTCCGCTGGACCGATCTGCCTGAAATTTTCACAGCACACCACAAAAGCTCTGGTATCTTTTATTAGACACTTCTTTTTTTTACCATGCCCACTTTCACGCCCACTTTTTTTTTAATTAAGTGATTGATTTTAAATGGGTTTTTATAGATTTACGTCAAATTGTACTTACATCTTACTGTAGGTGAGGCAAAAATTAAAGTTTCATGTGACACAACCTCTGGCTCTATTTTATATCATTCATTTCAATACTTTTGGTCCACACTCATTTCATCATTTCAAAAGAAATTTCGAGCGAATTTATATACGAAAAATTTTCAAATTTGTTATACAAGTATTTTCAATCATTGATTTATAGTGACAAAAACACAATGCAAACAAAATTAAGGCAAATTAATGTCGTTAGGGCGGTGGTTTTAACGCGTTTAATTTCGGACGATTCTGAAATTCATGCAAGTTTGAATATTTTTATAACGAAAAAGAGAAGTGGTTTCACGTGCATTAAAGTCACATGTTTGTGTTATTATTGTTGTTACAAATTTTTGCATTTTAGATTTTTTTTTTCATTTTGAAAGTAATGCCATGACATACTCGATCGGCGTGCATATTCTACCATTAATATATTACTTCAAAGGAGATCACAAACTGATCGATTATCGCAAAATCAATTGCAGTGCTATGCACGATCTCAAAATACATCTGCGGGTCCAATTCCAAATCCAAGAAATCCAGTATCGGGATAATTAACACGGCTTGCATATCATGTTGTACGAGACATGGAATATGCTGCTCTTAATTATGACCGCGAAATTAATGGCAGTCTACAGGAATGATCTTCTTTTAGTACGGCGAGATCGAGATAGAAGATATTATAAGTCTTAGTTTTTCCTAAAAAGTTACCTTATATCACGGAAGATAACGCGGATTTTTTAGTCTTAGTTTTTCCTAAAAAGTTACCTTATATCACGGAAGATAACGCGGATTTTTTAACATATGTACGCATGTACTTATCTATGATATAATAAAATTTTAAGTCTAAATGAAAGGTCTGGACCGATGATTAGGATAATATTTTTTATGAAGTCTTCGTCATAACCTACTTAAGTGTTTTTCGGAACGAAAAATTTATTGTATCACACCCACTTATTAAATTTATTTTAAACACAATTTTTAAGGAGAGAAATAGTTTTGTACAACGTTGTCAGCGTCTACTTCTACGTCCACTTTTTTTGAATCCTTGAGAAAGAATAATTAAAGTAACACGTAAATTTTATTTTTTCTGAACTCAAGACCATAATAACAATACAAACAATGGATAACCATTGCAATAGATATGTATTAATTTCATTTACACGGAGTTCTATATACTGAAGCTACCAAAAAAGTAAGTTCAACCAATTACAATTCGTATCGGATTGATAGTTTGTGAAAATAAGGTCAATCATATCTAGATATTTCACCAATATGTTGGTTGTATTCAATTTACCATCATTTTCTGCCATTTTACCGAATGAAAATCTGAGCTCATTCGTAATGTGCTCTCAAATATTTAGCAAAGTTACAAAAATCACGATTACCTGATCAGACGTGATGTCGGCGATCGGTGATGTTAAATTCAGTGACTCTCTTCATTCCCAATATGATGTCGTCAACTATACAACCGAGATTTACCTAGGTTGCCACTTCGCAATCTGCAACTTAATGTCAGATTGGTAATCATAGTGTTACTAAATATAAGCAAGTATTTTGAAAGAAGTTACTGAATATTGGCAATCGTATACGCAACTTAAGGTCGGATCGGCAACTTAAGGCCGGATCGGTAATCATAATGTTACAAAGTATACATCAACCACATATCTGTAATGAAACTCGACTTCCGGTGAAAAAAGTGAAGAACAACGCTCAAAAAGTAAGAATACTTAAATAAAAGTATACAGATGAAGAGGTTTTGATACCACGACTCCTAATGGTTTCGAGAAATACACTATTCCATCATTACGGCCTGCTTTCGCAATAAAAACCCATGTTTCTACGTTTTTTCACCTGTATCAATATCAAATTTGAAGGCAAAAAAACGTTTGCCGGGTCAGCTAGTATTGTAATAAAATCGTAATTTTGAAAAGTAGATTTGTGTTTTCGACTACAATATGTAGATTAGAGAATTATTAAAAATATATATATACGAATGTTAATAACTAAAAAAGACAGTAAACACTGTACAAACAAGTAAAGGAAAAACTTGAACTAAACCCGATGCACTAAAACAAACAAAAAAAACATTATTTGATTTTTGAACGAAATTTCCGTGCATTATACAATACATTTTCGAATAACTCTGTAATTTATGAACAAATAATAATTGTTTCATTTTTGAAAGGGTGTATGGACGGACTAAAAAAATTAACATCGAACAAAATAACTTCAAACCCCTTTATTCTATTGGAAAGAAGTAGCTACAGACTATTTTTATTAAAAACTTTTGAAAATAGAATAAATGTTGTTATTGTATGTACACTGCCTACCACTTGAATAAGGAATCACATTTTTTGTAACTTTTATTAAGTAATTCTCCTAAGCTAAAGTTCGGAAAACAAACTTTTTTTGCAGCACCAAATTTCCTGAAGAAATAAACAAACTGTAATTTATTTTTAAATTTTAGATTATATAAATGAAAGTTATTATCTTCTAGCATTCAATTACCATTTTTAGAAATAACCTAAAAAATGGTATTTGGCATTGATTTGTATAATAACTCTAAGTAGTTTAGTGAATTTGAATTGATTGCCACTGTATTTTTGGCAAACTGTAGACGTTCTTATGTATGGGTTATGCACGGGGACGAATATAAAATACGGTGCACTGTTCTTAAACTGGGACTGGGCCCATTTTTTCACATATTTTTGATACCGACATAGCAGAATTTGATGTAGTTCTTTTTTTTTTGGAGTTGGTGTTCCATTTCTTTCCTCTATTGAGATTTCCAAATCAGAACGTTTTATACCCTTCACAAAAATGTAAAGGGTATAAGTTTGTGATTCCGTTTGTAATTTCTACAGTTTTTTTTGCGACCCTATAAAGTATATATATATTCTGAATCAGAATTAATGGAAAAATCGATTAAGCGATGTCCGTCTGTCCGCTGTTGAAATACCGTTTCTGAGAAAACCATTACAGTTAGAAACTTTTTTCTTTCACCATTCTTTTACCACATCGATTCATGGGTTTGCTATTGAAATTCAGTAATATCGGTCCACGTATAGCTGAGATATATTCAAAATTCCGAAAAAAGCCATTTTTTTTGCAGTTTTGTATGAAAATGTCGCATAGGCGAAGCTAAACAACTTTTTTTTTTGTTTAAAAGTAGTTCTGGTAATAAAATAAGGTTATATAAATTTGGAAAAGCCGATAGCCCCAGTTGCTAGTGCTTTACTCTCTATAGTTTATTGTAATTTAAATTATAATAAATTTGTAAATAAATAAATAAAATAAATAAATAAATATGGAAAATGAAAATTTCCGATATCGGTCCATATATACCCGAGACATAGCCTAAACCGGGTTTTTCATGAAAATATCGCGTAAGCGAACTTAAACAACTTTGTTTTGCTTAAAAGCAGCTCTGGTAATAAAATAAAGTTATATAAATATGAAAAATTAAAATTCCCGATATCGGTCCATATATACCCGAGATATAGCCTAAACCGGGTCTTTCATGAACATGCGGCGTAAGCAAACTTAAACAACTTTTTTTGCTTAAAAGTAGTTCTGGTAATAACATTAGGTTATATAAATATGGAAAATGAAAATTTCCGATATCGGTCCAAATATACTCGAGATATAGCCCAAATCGGACTTTTAATGAAAACGACGCATAAGCGAAGCTAAACAACTTTTTTTGCTTAAAAGTAGTTCTGGTAATAAACTTAGCTTATATAAATCTGGAAAATAAAAATTTCCGATATCGCTCCATATATACCCGAGATATAGCCTAGAACGGGTTTTTCATGAAAATGCCACATAACCGAACTTAAAAAACTTTTTTTTGCTCAAAAGCACTTCCGGTAATAAACTTAGGTTATAAAAATATGGAGAATGAAAATTTCCGATATCGGTCCATATATACCCGAGATATAGCCTAAACCGGGTTTTTCATGAAAATATCGCGTAAGCGAATTTAAACAACTTTTTTGTGCTCAAAAGCAGTTCTGGTAATAAAATAAGGTTATATAAGAATGGAAAATGAAAATTTCCGGTATCGGTCCATATATACCCGAGATATAGCCCAAATCGGATTTTTAATGGAAGTGTCGTATATGCGAAGCTAAACAACTTTTTTTTGCTTAAAAGTAGTTCGGGTAATAAAATTAGGTTATATAAATATGAAAAATAAAAATTTTCGATATCGGTCCATATATACGCGAGATATAGCCTAGAACGGGTTTTTCATGAAAATGCCACATAAGCGAACTTAAACAACTTTTTTTGCTCAAAGGCAGTTCCGGTAATCAAGTAAGGTTATATAAATATAGAAAATGAAAATTTCCGATAGTGTTCCATATATAACCCAGATATACCATGAATCGGGTTATTCATGAAAATATCCCGTAAGTAAACTTAAACAACCTTTTTTGCTCAAAGGCAGTTCCGGTAATAAAATAAGGTTATACAAATATGGAAAATAAAAATTTCCGATATCGGTCCATATATACCCCAGATATAGCCTAAACCGGGTTTTTCATGAAAATGCCGCGTAAGCGAATTTAAACAACTTTTTTTTGCTTAGAAGCAGTTCTGGTAATGAAATAAGGTTAGATAAATATGGAAAATGAAAATGCCCAATATCGGTCCATATATACCCGAGATATAGCCTAAACAGGGGTTTTCAAGAAAATGCCGCGTAAGCGAACTTAAACAACGCTTTTTCATTAAAAGCAGTTCTGGTAATAATATAAGGTTAGATAAATGTGGAAAATGAAAATGCCCGATATCGGTCCATATATACCCGAGATATAGCCTAAAACGGGGTTTTCATGAAAATGTCCCGTAAGTAAACTTAAACAACTTTTTTGCTCAAAGGCAGTTCCGGTAATCAAGTAAGGCTATATAAATATGGAAAATGAAAATTTCCGATATCGGTCCATATATACCCCAGATATACCCTAAACCGGGTTTTTCATGAAAATGCCGCGTAAATGAACTTAAACAACCTTTTTTTGGCTTAGAAGCAGTTCTGGTAATGAAATAAGATTATATAAATATGGAAAATGGAAATTTCCGATATCGCTCCATATATACCCGAGATATAGCCTAAACCACGGTTTTCACGAAAATGTCGCGTAAGTGAACTTAAACATCTTTTTTGCTTAAAAACAGTTCTGATAAGGTAATAAGGTTATAAAAATATGGAAAATGGAAATTTCCGATTTCGGTCCATATATACCCGAGACATAGCCTAAACCGGGTTTTTCATGAAAATGCCGCGTAAGCGAACTTATACAACTTTTTTCATTAAAAGCAGTTCGGGTTATAAAATAAGGTTAGATAAATATGGGAAATGAAAGAGCCTGATATCGGTCCATATATACGCGAGATATAGCCTAAAACGGGTGTTTCATAAAAATGTCCCGTAAGTAAACTTAAACAACTTTTTTTGCTCAAAGGCAGTTCCGGTAATAAAGTAAGGTTATATAAATATCGAAAATGAAAATTTCCGATAGTGTTCCATATATACCCCAGATATACCATGAATCGGGTTATTCATGAAAATATCCCGTAAGTAAACTTAAACAACCTTTTTTGCTCAAAGGCAGTTCCGGTAATAAAGTAAGGTTATACAAATATGGAAAAGAAAAATTTCCGATATCGGTCCATATATACCCCAGATATAGCCTAAACCGCGGTTTTCATGAAAATGTCGCGTAAGTGAACTTAAAAAACTTTTTTTTTGCTTAAAAACAGTTCTGGTATCGAAATAAGGTTATATAAATATGGAAAATGGAAATTTCCGATATCGGTACATATATACCGGAGATATAGCCTAAACCGCGTTTTTATACGTGACTATTGTGAAGGGTATTTTAGATTCCACACTCTTACTTGTTGTTTCTCAATTTCTAAAAGCCACTTCCCATTTTGAATAAAATTTTTTTTTTAAATATCAAATTAAAAATTCTCTAGCCGTTTATATTGAAAAAAATTTAAATTAGAATCTTCCTGATTAATATTAAAAGACCTCCTCGTTCCAGCGACACACGAAAACGTACCACAGAAATATATGACTGTATATAAATGCATAATTTTAGTATAACAAAATATGTATATTTTTTATTTCTTCAGAAAACTAAAGCCAACACCCAGAAATTTGGTTCTGCAGAAAAATTGTTTTCTGAACTTTAGTTTATGAGATATACTTAGTTAAACTAAAAAAAATGTGATTCCTTCCTTATTCAAGTGGGAGGCAATATTTATATAGATATAAAGACCCTTATTTTAAATTACTAGTGTTTTGTCTTCCATCCTGTTCACACGCGCTTATTTCATTGTCGTCCGTTTTCTCCCCCCGGGGAACAGGTTTTGCCTTGGCATGTTCCTAACTTGGGTACTCTGTTTTTCGGGTAAAGAGGGGAAGGGGTCTCTTGTTTGATGCGGCAAACAAAACTCTAGGAAGCCGCATGACTTATGTTGTGTTGGCTTCCGAAACCCTTACCAAGGGTATAAATTGTCAGAACGGGGATCAGCATGGCCCCCAGGTGGTTCTGCTTGCGGTTCAACCCGGGCTGATCACGGTTGAGGTGCCTACCTTGGCTGTAGCATTCTGGCTATGGTTGAAACCTAAAACGCAGGAAGGGAGTGTTAGTATCCTTGATAATCGTTTGGTGTGTGGCTTTTTTCGGGGACTAACACACTCCCGAGGATATGTTGCCTATACAATAGACACCTGTACTTTAAGGAACCAGTGGTGATGGTTGACGGGTAAGTTGGTTTAAGGGCTAATGCTCTTAGTGGGCTTCGGCCTTCCAACTCATTAAGCCTTGTCTTCCATTGATTGCGGGGAAATTGCGTACAGGGGGGATTAGAAAGCCCGTACTCCTTAGCAAGAAGTTGCTTATATGGCCACAAACATATGGCAAGAATTGCTACCTGTGTGAGCCTAGTCAGCCACACGGGGGCGCTGGTGAATCCAGAATAATTCACTCGTGGAATTGGACCACCATCAGATTAGGCCGTAAAGGCAGATGCTGATGTAAATCTTTTTCACAACTGTCGTCCGTTTTCTTTCTATGTTCATTATTAATTCATTTTCGATGTAATTCATTACCAGGCAGTGTAAGAGGTATTGCTCGAAGGTATATACACTGGGCACGGACGAGTTTTGACTAATTTAATGATAGATGCAAGTGAAACACTACTGACTCTTTTCTCCTCTTCATAATGTACTTTCCTAGTTCCAGTGCAATGCACTGCATATGTAGGGGTAATCCCCTGAGTACTGGGCCGAGATAAAAAAAAATTATAGCTGGCGTAGCCGAATTCTGCAGCAATAAAAGTTATTGGCTTGGGATAGCAAATAAAAGAGTCGTTAAAGCTTTAAATTGGACTATAAAAGATCTTAACAGCTATCAAAGTATTATGGAAGGGTAGGTGGTACTTTTAGCTGGTGGTTTTTGTGTGTAACCTGTAAGGGTGCAAATGTAGAAGAAATAAATGGATGACTGAAAGCGACTTTGCTGTGGTAGCATCTAAAAAATTGTCCCTCAACACAAACATAACAATGCAACTTCGCTGACATGCATAATCGGAACGTTATACGGCTGCTCTTCTACAAATCGGAGAAGATCGTATGCCAACATACTATAATGGGCAGAGAAATCATATGTCAAATGAACAGAGAACTCATACAAGAAAGCGAAATTTTATCATCTGATGAAATTGTGGGGCAGTTAAATGGACAAATATTGTCAGATATCGATAGTGAAGTTAACGAATATCTGTCTGTAAACAATGTCAATGGACACTGATCAAGTCTTGGACTCAGACTATGCAGAAAAAATGGCTGGAATTATAACCAATGTAAAGGAGTATATTATTACTCAAAAAACCAAACTTCAGCTATAAATTCGTCTTTTAATAAACTCAAGGAAGGCGAGCACCACATTAAGGCGCGTTTCTCAAAGCTAAAGAGAAGCATTTGTAATGATTTAAATTCAGTTCGAGATTGTCTCTAGCGATTCAATTAAACACACTCGCATTAGATTTACAAACAGAACTGGTTGCCCCCCTTACACATACAAATCACGTTAAAGCTTACTTATTATCACATCGAAACAGTTAACATTAGGGATTGGCAAAAATAAGTGACACTGAGTTGTTGGAATTATACAAATCATGATTATCAAGGGCACAGTAGCACAAAGGAGTGTTATTTTTATTATTGATGGCGAATTAAAACCTGACTCAAACAAAGCCACAACCAAAGACAAAACCATCACCACAACCAATCCCACGATTGCAGCACTCGGAGCTTTAAAAAAAACTATTTATGCAGACTGAAATTTATAACCTTATAGATATGTGCTTATTTATTTTCTATTTTTATATAACCACATTTTATTATCAAAATTGCTTAAAAAAAAAGTTTTTAAAGTTCGCTTACGCGACATTTTCATGAAAACCCCGGCTTAGGCTATATCTCGGGTATATATGGACCGAAATCGGAAATTTTCATTTTCCATATTTATGTAACCATATTTTATTACCAGAACTGCTTTTAAGCAAAAAAAAAGATATTTAAGTTCGCTTACGCGATATTTTTATGAAAACCCCGGTTTAGGCTATATCTCGGGTATATATGGACCGATATCGGAAATTTTCATTTTCCATATTTATATAATCTTCTTTTATTACCAAAACTAATTTTAAGAAAAAAAAAGATGTTTAATTTCGCCTACGCAACATTTTCATGAAAACCCCGGTTTATGCTATATCGGGTATTCATGGACCGATATCTGGAAAAAAATTTTTTGTCTTTTAGTCACCATGCTTAATAATTGTGTGAAGTTTGAATCAAAGCAAACAACTTTTTTTCAAAATTTTCACGCAAAAAAATTGCTTTTTTCGGAATTTTGGATATATCTCAGCTATACGTGAACCCATATTACTGAATTTCAATAGCAAACCCATGAATCGATGGGGTAAAAGAATGGTGAAAGAAAAAAGTTTCTAACTGTAATGGTTATCTCAGAAACGGTAATTCAACAGCGGACAGACGGACATCGCTTAATCGACTTTTCTATTCATTCTGATTCAAAATAGATATACTTTATAGTATATATATATATATATATATATATATATATATATATATATATATATATATATATATATATATATATATATATATATATATATATATATATATATATATATATATATATATATATATATATATATATATATATATATATATATATATATATATATATATATATATATATATATATATATATATATATATATATATATATATATATATACAGTGCTGTTCCTACGCTAAGCAACTCACACTGTATTTTAGAAAAATGTTACTTTTCTCTCAAATAAGAAGACCTTAAGAACTCATTATAATACTTATTTATGACTTGTATGATAGCAAAAAAAAAAAAATGTATAAAAAAATAACAACAAAAACCTTTTTGGATATTTCAATAACAAACAAAAACAAAACTAACTCTATGAGAGGCTGTGCCTATGCTAAGCAACAAATTTTCTTATTCTCTTTCCCTTAAATATAACGGTTCTTTTGCGATGCATTTGAGTTCATTAATTGCAAATTACTTAAATCAATGCAGTTTAGTCCTACTAAGACTTTCTTCGTCTTTAAACTATAAATTTTCAACATGAAGCGCGTTCAATACGATAATAGCTTCAAATCTTCCGTTATATCATTGTGGAAGGCAGAGCAAAGTCAAATTGATATAGCTAATAATTTAAAAATTAACAAATCAATGGTTTCACGGTGGATTCAAAATTATAAAACGATAGGCACTGTCGTAAAACCCAATACAGGCGCACCTCCACGTAAAATTTCCGACCGTGACGACAGACAAATTAAAATATTAATAAAAAAAAAACCATTTATAACTTCAAAAGAGGTAATGAAATCACTTAATTTGAATGTGGATTCCAGCACAGTCAGAAAACATATCATCAAGCTGGGCTTAAAAAGTTATAGGGCTGTCAAAAAACCAATGCTGACAAAAAAACACATGAAAAAACGGTAAGTGAATTTTAATTTACTTTAACAACAAATTCTATAGGACTTTTGTAATTTTTAGTCTTGAATTTGCAAAGCAACATATTAATTGGACTATCACAAAGTGGAACAGTGTGCTCTTTAGCGATGAAGTCAAAGTAAACCTCTTCAATTCAGACGGCATATGCACTGTGCGGCATATGAAAGGAAATCGGCTCGATCCACGCTATTGTAAGCAAACAATGAAACATGGAGGGGGAAACATTATGGTGTGGGCATGTTTCTCTGGCAAACGCCTTGGTCCTGTGCACAAAATAAACGATAAAATGGATCGATTCGTGTATAAGGACATCTTAGAAACGAAAATGCTCCCATATGCAGAATGGAATATGCCACTTCGATGGGTGTTTCAACATGGTAACGACCCGAAACACACATCGAAGTTGGTCAAGGAATGGTTTCAGACGAAAAGGATTCAAGTGCTTGATTGGCCGGCACAATCACCCGACTTGAATCCTATCGAAAATTTGTTCGCCATTGTGAAACGACGCCTCGGATCGAGTCGATTTACAAATAAAGAAAATTTGTTAAACGGTTTTCAAAATGAATGGAAAAACATCCCCAAAAGCACATTGCAAAATTTAATTGCCTCAATGCCCAAGAGATGTGCTGCAGTCATAAAAAACAAAGGGTCATATACGAAATATTAATAAGTTGCTTAGCGTAGGCACAGCCTCTCATAGAGTTAGTTTTGTTTTTGTTCGTTATTGAAATATCAAAAAAGGTTTTTGTTGTTATTTTTTTATAAACTGTTTTGTTATCATATAAGTGATAAATATATATTAAAATGAGTTCGTAAGGTCTTCTTATTTGAGAGAAAAATAACATTTTTGTAAAATACAGTGTGAGTTGCTTAGCGTAGGAACAGCACTGTATATATATATATATATATATATATATATATATATATATATATATATATATATATATATATATATATATATATATATATATATATATATATATATATATATATATATATATATATATATATATATATATATATATATATATATATATATATATATATATATATATATATATATATATATATATATATATATATATATATATATATATATATATATATATATATATATATATATATATATATATATATATATATATATATATTCTGAAAATTGTAGAAATTACAAACGAAATCACAAACTTATATATTTCAAATCTGATGATAGTTCTATCCCAAAGAGTAGATGTTTTCATATCGCTTCTGCATAGCAATTTATTAATCCCAATAAAGTATTGCCTACTTTCAGGCTGTGTATATAAAAACTGCACTACCATTGCCAAAAAAGTAATGCTTTTTTGCCTATAAACTTATTTTACAAAGGATTGGCAAAAATTAACGGCCGTATTCATAAAAAATATTTGTTGAATTCACAAGCTCAATCGCATCGTGTATCGATGTATTTGGAGAGACAATTTCAAACACAAACATTAGATTCACAAAAAATATATTGTTTTTGCTTTGAAGTTTTGTGTTTGAAATTTTCTCTCCAAATACATCGATACACGATACGACTGAGTTTGTGAATTCAACAATTGTATGTTTATTAAACACCTATTTGACATATTTTCCATAGATATTTGTCAAATAACAATTTAATAAACATTAAATATTTTTTATGAATAAGGCCATAAAAGTACAATGTTTAATACAGTAAAATATGTTGGGAAAGTAAATTTAGCCAATACAATAGTATTAGAGTTGGGTAGTTCGCGAACGAACTAGTACAACTGAACTATTCACTTGAGGGAGCTAAGTGAGCCGATCAGTTCTGCGAGCTCTGTTAGCTCCGTTGTTCATATTTCTTTCTTTTGTCTTTGTTTTCTTTTCTTGTATGTATACAAAAAGCTGTATGTATCCAAAAAGTTGTGGCTCAATTTGACGTAAAAAATACCAAATTTTTGTTTACTACAAATTTTGTTTTTTTTTTTGGTGTTTGATTTGATATGAAATGAAAAAAAAAAATTAAAACAATCGAAATTCATCACAACTAAATCATTTTTTCTTTTCTTAAATTAAATTTTTGGTTTGTACATTTGTACAACGGGTTATAGTTCAGGTTTTTTCTTTAGAAAGATTTTTTCTTTTCAATAAAATTATTTTTTATGACACCCTAAATATTTTTTTTAATCTCATTTTTAATTATTCTCCTTGGATATATAATTCATTTGTTTATACCGATTTTGTTTTGGTTTTTTGTTTCATGAAAGCTGACTCAGAGCCGTTCATTGAAAATAACTTTATATACGGAGCACTGAACTGTTGAACTAAAAGAAAGACATATTTCATTGAAAAGAGCTGAACTAAAAAAAGCTTTCTCTTAAAAGAGTTCCTGAACCCAACTCTAAACAGTATCGATATTAAAATCAGAGATGCGAAATGCGCCAATGTTATCAACACGGCGCATTTCGCATCGTTTTGATTTTCTTTCGGCGGTTTTCTAAATTTCGGTGGCACCATATCATATTCCACACAGTTCACAAAAATATTTTTGCACAACATTTCACAGCTGTTTAAACACCAATCACTCAATTATCGAGTTTACAAAGGAAAATAAGAATATACGCACAAAGTTAAAAATTCAGTCATAAAGCAGCTCTGGGCTGGGGAACAGCTCTCGCGTCTTCGTAATTATTTCTTCAAGAGTTTTGCGTCTCACTCTCATTGGTTGACTGTCTATCTGAACTAACTGTATTAGTTTACAGTTTTTTTGAGATATTACGTTGTTAACCACGTGGCAACTTGCTATGCGAAGTTTCTGTGACAGTTAGTCACAGCACCGCAAAAAAAAATACTGGTAATACCATCGTGGGCATAAGGTCTACGTTACTCCGCCCAAGCGGTGCAACTGTATAGTTACAAATACAATACAAAGTTTGAAAAAACAGCAGTTTCTTTTATTTTTTTCGGAGTACACACATACGAGTACGTGTTTTTTTTTAATTTGCTCTTTTGTTAGTAGTTATAATAACATGGTAGGAATGTGCAGCACAGAGCTGCTGATGAAGAGCTCGCTCTGAGCAATTGTATGAGACAAGTAATACGACTACTGCATGCATGATATCGCTCCTCATTCACAATTACTGTTATATTCACAACTGCTGTTACACTATTTTCATTTTCAAAGAAGTTAGGTCCAATGACTCCTCCTGACCAAATTGCACATTAGACTGTCACTTTTAATGAATGCAAAGATGACTGTTGAATAATTTGAGGGTTTACCATTGCTCAGAACCGATTATTCTGTTTATTCATATACCCATTAAGAGTTTTTCATGATATTCGACTATTGATTTTGATCAAACGTTTTAACGATTAAAAGACGTTTGTTTATCGATAAGTTTTCAATAACAAACTTGCCACGTGTCTACTTCAGGACTGCCAAACATGATCTGTTAAGACTAATGTTTACCAGCGGAAAAATATTGAAATAAAAGGCAAACTTTTGGATTTTTATTTATTTTGAGTCCATATTAAAAATCTTTGACCTCTTTAAAATAAGTTTTGTGAAGAGTTTATAAAATTTATATTTTGATTCTTTTTTTTTTAAGCTTTCTCAACACTAGAACTATAAAACATCTATTAGATGATTAAACTTAAACTGACAGCACCACCTGACGAGAGAGAGAGAGAGAGAGATAGAGTGTGTGTGTTTTGTTTTTAAACGATCAGGACAAGTTTGTCAAATACCACACCCAAGGCAAGTTTAGTAGGAATTTTTACTATTACAACAAGTGCAACACAAAAAAAATATCATAGGTATTTTGTTGGTAAAAATTAATAAAATGTTGTGTTTTCTCAGAATTATATTGATTGTAAACAATATTTTAACATTCTTCTTGCACAGAAATAAAATGCAATATTTTTATATACAGGGTATCCGCGGGAAAGTATATTATTACATTAGATTTAATATTGACAGTCATATCTGGCAGTCGTACCACTACTTGTTTAAGCTGCCTTAACCACGAAAAAAAAAATTAAACACTTAATAAGAAGTACGTATTTATAAACTAGTAACCGCTTTAGTAATTGATAAATTACCCAAGAATTAATGAAATTATTAAAAATTTTCCAAAAACTTTAATTTTTTCCTATTATTGCGAAACTCTGACAAATTTTCATGCGCGTCAATAAATTCTTTGAAAAATACCCATTCAAGTCAATATATATTTACTCTTCGATTACGAAAACACAAATGATTTTACACCACGTTCGCGGAATTGCTATTGAAAGAGTTTTATGGCTTGATGACGAACGTAAAATATCAAAAACTTTTGAAGTCCATCAGGCCTAACTTGACAAACATGAGTTTCTGCTATTAAACGAGTTTGATGGCATCTCATCACGAAGTGTCGTCAGGCCAAGTTTGACTCCCAAATAGCCACTAAAAAACTGTTTTATTTAAATTTGTATTGCTGTATTAAAATTTGTATGCTTAACAAGGAAATAAGTGAGAATATTTTCGAACTTCGTATTAGCAAGTTTGTCTATGAGTTCATCAAAATATCTCATTCAAAATATTTTAGTAATAATTCATATTATTAAGAACATTTTTACATAAATTCTAAGCAAACTTTGAACGAAAATAGAAAAAAAATTACTAAAAGCATATTTTGTTATACTCTTTTCATATCCTTTTTGCTGCATGTTCAATCATTTTCACAAACCATTTTTCTTTTTTTAATTAAACGTTTTCTGACATTTGTAGCAGGACCTGCGCTTTTCACCCAAAGAAAAAAAATTACAGGCTAGTATCGAGTTTTTTGTGCACAATAACAGTAAAAAGTTTTCAGATTGTCGTAGTCCACAAACTAGATTTTGTATAAATCTGTAAAGAAAATATTTTTTTATTATTAAAAATAATCAGCTTTCAATTAAAAATCAAATGTTTTAAATATTAAAAGCAAAGTTTAATAGTGCACCTTATTATTTTATAAATAAATCAGTTAATTCCTTATAATTAAAACTTAAAATCCATCTCACATACATATATTCACATATTTCTATATCGACAGCAATAGCAAAATCGGAAATACAATTTTACCAAATTTGTTTTTAAGTGATTCTCAACGCATAACTAAAATATCAAAGTAAGTCTGCAAGTGTTGTAGTATTAAATATTGAATAATAATTCACTAACTCCTAAAATTAAAAAGTGTAAATAAAATACTTTAAAAATCTCATCATAAATTATGTATAACATTTTACTATACCCACATATTTGCAAAGAGGGTAGTTTTCTCATAGCAAAGGTGAAGAAAAAGTATTGTGTGTAGGAATTGTAAGGAAGTAGGAAGAAACATATACAAGAAATATTTTTGACATTTTATTATACACGAATTTTCAATGCCATAGAAAATAACAAAATTCAAAAGCTTTATGTTATGCAGCAAATGATATACATGCAATCACAAAGTCTTTGTTAGTTTATTCTATGCTAAATTAAGCGGCAGTTGAAATGAAACAAAAACTTTAGGAGACAGTTGCAAGTTGTAACAATTGTTGGTCTCTAAAACTAGAAGTATTTCGTATGTGTTGAAAACATGTTACTATTTTCTAATAAATAGTTTAAAGCAGGTTTACTTTGCAAAGTCCTGAGTTTGATGGTGGCAAAGGAGAAAAAGAAAAGAGTGTGGCTCTCTTTTTCTCTTGCCACCTCCTATGCAATTTCGGGACTTAATTTGATTAAATTGAACTTTTGCATTGAGATTTTTTAACTTCTTGTGTTTTTTTTTTTTTAAACAATTAACTATTTGATTTTTTTAACTCGGACCAATACGCAGGGGATAATCTCTACATATGCAGTGCATTGTACCAGAACTAGGAAAATAGGTTTTGAGGAGGGAGAAAGAGGGAGTAGTGCTTATGAACATTTGACTTGAACTTTCTAACGTTATAACAGACAGGACACACGTCTGCAGGCAATTTATTCCAGAGACGAAGTGTACGCCTGAAAAACGAATTCTTTCTGTAATCGACCACAAATGGATGAACTCTGGACGATGAACGCGTGCTACGTAAGAATGAGCGAGTTTCGGCAACAAGATCCCTAATCTCGTCACAGCAAAATGATTTTTAGTAACGATAGAACAGAGTAACGCACCCCCACATTGCGTCGATGCTCCAGTGAGTCAATAGAGTTGGAAACCCTACTGTCGTAGATGAGCTTCTTTGCCCTGTCCTACACACGCTCGAGTAAACCCAAAATAGACTTTGCGGCACCGGCCCAAACATCAGATTTGTATTCTATTTTCGGTCAGATATAGGTTGTATAAATAGTAAGGAGGTCAGATGGAGTGAAGTTTATCGTACACTGTTTCAAAAACCCGAAGCACTTGAATGCTTCTTTAGAGACATGAAAAATGTGTTATGTCCAGCGAACACCACACTGTATCTTCATTCTAAGAACATCAAGAGCATCCGATTCCTCAATATTTATACCATCCATGAGTACAGATGAAGCAGCATTTGCAGTCGTTTGTTTGTGTTAATAAACAACCCCATCTAAAGGGTGTTTTTTTAAGCTAGATAGAACTTTAAATTGTAAAAAGTAACACAAAAAATTAAATTTTGATGAAACATTTTTTTTATTTGTTTCAGTATACTCTGACAAATCATCATGAATAGACTCACGCTTGAACAACGCTACGAAATTATCCAAATTTACTTTGAAAATCAGTCGTCGATTCGCGCAACTTTTAGACGCAAAATTGTGTTCAGCGATGAGGCGCATTTTTGGCTTAACGGGTTTGTTAATAAGCAAAATTGCCGCATATGGAGTGAGACCAATCCACAAGAGACCCTACAGACTCCATTACATCCAGAAAAATGCACTGTTTGGTGCGGTTTTCATGCTGGTGGCATCATCGGACCTTATTTCTTCAAAAATGAGGCCGGAGCTCGCGTTACGGTCAATGGAGATCGTTATCGCACCATGATCAATGATTTTTTGTTTGAAAATATGGATGACATTGATCCGGAGGAGATGTGGTTTCAACAGGATGGCGCTACGTGCCATACGGCGAACGCAACCATCGACTTACTGAAATCAAAATTTGTCGATAAGTTGATTTCGAGAAATGGACCTGTCAATTGGCCTCCAAGGTCGTGCGATTTGACACCTCTCGATTATTTCCTGTGGGGCTACGTGAAGTCACTGGTTTATGCTGATAAACCAGCAACAATTGACGCCTTGGAGGCCAGCATTGTTCGTGTTGTTCGTGACATACGGCCAGCAGTGCTCGAAAAAGTGGCCCAAAATTGGACGTCCAGAATGCGCTTCGTCAAGAACAGCCGCGGTGCCCATATGCCCGAAATCATTTTCAAATGTTAATGTCACGTATTGATCTTTCGAATAAAAAAAAATTTTGATTACAATTTAATTTTTTGTGTTATTTTTTACAATTTCAAGTTCTATCGGGCTTAAAAAAACACCCTATATAACAACTCGTATAGTGCAGTCTCTGAGAAAGCTCAATAAAAACCGAGAATAGTCATCACCGACACTAAAAGCAGGAACGTTTGCCAGTGTGCACCATGCCATACTCTGTCAAATGCTTTGGAAATATCCAGAGCCACCACCTTGCTTTTACCGAAATGATGGATTTAGTGGCACTATTTCTCTGAGAGATATGGCATAAGATCGCCAGTAGAAAGACCCTTACATAGTGTCTACAACAGATATTAACTCTGATATAATATAATAGAGAACGTCAGCAGACTAATAAGGAAAAACAAATTATATTTTCGCTCATATCTAGCATGATGCCAAGTATTTTTGCAAATATCATAATATTTCATAATTTTTAAGCAACCATGCAGTGAACATCGTTGAATGTTGTATTTTTCGTAGTCAAATTTATACATTCCAACAAAAAGAATAATAAATGATTTTTCATAAATATTTTAATGATATTATGACTTTTTCAACTTTTTCCGGAATTCTTCAAAACTTGAATATTTCGTCGTTTTATTTACGTTTTTAGACAGTTCATATCATGATATGGTTTTCTAAATATATATTATCAAAACAATATTGTGATATCTAACATAATATTACAATAATACTAATTTTGAAGGCTACACGTGATATAATTCTCCCTGCTATCAAATTTCACGTTCGCTGATAGAAAAATATCTGATATTATATCACGTATAGACTCTATGTTACGAAATCGATATTGACGATCACAAAGTAACATAGAGTCTATACGTGATATAATATGAAATATTTTTCTATCAGCTAACGTCAAATTTGATAGCAGAGAGAATTATATCACGTGTAGCCTTCAAAATTAATATTATTGCAATATTATGTTAGATATCACAATATTGTTTTGATAATATATATTTAGAAAACCATATCATGATATGAACTGTCAAAAAACGTAAACAAAACGACATAATATTCAATTTTTGAAGAATTTCCGAAAAAAGTTTAATAAAAAAATCATAAAATCAATTAAATATTTATATAAAATCGTTTATTTTTCTTTTTGTTGCTGGAATATATAAATTTGTTAAAGAAAAATACAACATTCAACGATTTTTACTTTATGGTTGTTTAAAAATAGTGAAATATTATGATATTTGCAAAAATACTTGGCGCCATGCTAGAAAGGCGAATTCATTATTAGGTGGATGCATCGGCGAATTCTGTTAATATGGCGACACTTCCTCTGTTAAGTTTTGTTTACATTTTTCGGTGCCATTTAAATTTTTGTGCATGTTCTTTATAAACTACTTTTGACAGCTAAAGTGTGAGTTCGCCTTTTACACAAACAAGATACCTGTTGTTTTTTATTGTTGTAGCGAAGCGGCTACATTGTTTAATTTATTTATTTATTTGTATCATGCAACACTCTAAAGTACTCAGCGATATTCACTATTCGGCTGCCTGCAAGGCGAATTCATTAATAGTTGAACTTAATAGCACAGGTGCATATTTTTTGCTTCTCGCACTTTTTCCAGTGAGATTGTCAAATTTTTTTTTTCTTTTGTTTTCAAACTTTTTCGCGCCATTTTTATCTGAAGATTTTTTGTTTGATCTAGTGCAATTTTAAAAAATTTGTATGAATTTAAAAGTGAAAAACTAGTATAATCTATGATTTTAATTACAAACAATTATAAAAGTTTATATTTAACGTATGTATTAATGTTTATATTTAACGTTTATATAATATTTTTTTTTCTGCTGAACAATCTTAGGCGAATTTAGATTATGACATTCTCAGGAAGTTTTACAATAACAAAATACAGTGCTGAATTCGTCTTCCCGCTTGCATTCGCCTGTATAAATTCGCATTGGCTGTCTGCTAATTATAAAAAACAATATTTTCGGATATACCTGCTTGTTTCACTAGAAATTTACAAAAATGTAAATATTTTTTCTCATTACATTGCAGCTGTTCTCTCTCATATTAATCATTACGATCTGTGACTAGGGGTCTCCATTAGTCATGAACATGGTATGAGCATCATGTCAAACATCGCAAGTGGCTAATGTGAGCCGCTCATGTCCATGTTTCGTTCATGCTTCGACATCGATGCTAAAGCATATGGCTGAGCATCAATATTCGCTATGAAGTTGGCTATTACGAACAAAGATAAACAAAATGGCGCCGAGCTGAACACTTTGATTAGGTAAATCCGAACATACGTATTCGCTACATACAAGAACAATAACTTATTTTTTCCCTCGCTCTGCCGACGTTACTGCCCGTTTACATTAGACATGAAATGCCATTAAGACATACTGTTAAAACATACCTTTGACGGTCCGATTGCTATATGGTGGAGTACCCGCCTTTCTTGTATTTCATTATTTTAACTCTGTGAACAAAAGCACATCATCACTTTTATGTCCTTTTTTTTAGTTTGTGTGAAAAAATATGTTTTAATTGCAAAATTTGCAATCTAAAATAAGAATTTGAAAATTTTTTTTGGCAATTTCTTCTAATTTGAGACTATTTTTACTTTTTTCATATTAAAATATCATTTTTTGTTAAGACAAAGCTTTTAAAACAGAGCTCTTAACAACCGTGTCAAGACAGCAAGAAAACAGTAACATTTGCCTTCTACACCTGACAGTAACAGTATTTTTCTGTTCTTGTTAGTGTTCTCATGTCAGGTGTGGACAGCACTTTATGTTCAAGTAGATGGCACGTGAAGACGAGGAGTAAAATAAAAACATTAAAATCGCTTATTCGTTAAGTTTATTTCATTGAGCAAACATACAATTCAAATCGCTTGATTGTTACTACTGAAGATAAACCCGTCAAATACCAACAACAATGTCATTGTTGCAGTAACAAATAATGGAAGATAAAACGAAAGTTGAATGAAATAAAATAAAAAGGCATACAATAAAACAGCAGTGCGATTATAAAACACTCAAAAAATTATAAAAACTTCAATAACGATTAGAAGTTTAAAATATTTATTATGGAAATGAACAAGGAAAAATTACAATTATAAGTGATAAAACAAAAGCGAAGTTTCCGGAAAAGATAAAAAGTGGAATCAGTTTGTCGAAATTTGGATGTAAGGAATAAAATATTGAATAAAGTGTTTACTACTTTGTGTTAATCATGAAAAAAAATCTTCAATATTTTTTTAATAATCTTATGTTCTAAGAGTTAAAAGTGTAATGTATCAGGTGGATTTGTTTTTTTGTTACACGCTGTTAACAAAATTGTAAGGAAATACATAGATAAAATTATTAAAAAATTGATTTTTAAAATTGAATAGTAATTTTTTATGTTAGTAAGGTATAAGTTATCTATATCCGACTCCCGATGGAAATGAATAACGTAGTCTTGTAAGACAAAGTATTCAGCTGTGTTCCGATGAATAAACTTGCACACCTCCAAATAAAAAGGATATCATGATTGAAAAACTGCAAGAAAGGTATAGTTTCCGACCTATAAACCTCTGTGAAGATTTCATATGTATGTAAATGCGATTTTAAACTACATTTGTGGGCATATATATAGGTATATAGCCAATATTAGTTATGGTTAAAAGCTTTTAAATTAAATCTTTCTGGATTGGTTAAATTTATTAACATTTTTCAAGTCCTTAAGCGTCAGTTTTAACAAAATATTAAATGATGATAAATTAAGACCTATGTTTTCATTGACTGGCTGCCAGCCATTGTAAAGCCAGCCCACTTGGGTCCAGTCAGCTTTTTTAATCGTAGAAAACTGCTGGGGATCTCTTGAGTGTTTTTGATCGTCGTCGAGTTCATTTTTTAATCACAGCCGATCTCTCGCATGGGAGTAACAAATGCTGATTCTTCTATGTGACTCTTATACAACTCAGCAAAAGACTATCATGTTAAGCGTAGAGGGAATCGTCGGAGACTCGTGTAGATATTATACTACAACTCCTCAAGGAATCAGCCGTGTAATCCTTGTATGATTCATAAAGGAAACGGCACAAAGCTCAATTGATATTTTCATACTAATATAATACACGCGAAATCACCACCATAATTCCCACCTGCATTCTTTATATTCCAAAGGTTATTGAACAATATAGAAAAAACTGTTACACGCTGTTAGTTTTTCTGTTTATCTATAATATTAAAATATATGTAAAAACTAAGCAAATTTTCATCATCTTACGAACATTCCAAGATTGTGTGACGAGCGTGTCAGAAAATTTGTAAAAAAAAAAAATAAAAAGGTAAATGTTTTTGTTATTGTTACTCGTGATAATCAACAGAAAATTTGTTTGTTAGACGATTGTGTTTAATATACAATCCCCAAAAGAATCTTCCGACGATTATCTGACGAGTAACAATAACTTGTTGTTTATAAAATGTTTAAAGGATGATGTTTAGAAATATACTATTTTTATTTAGACACAATTATACAGAGATAAAAGAAAAAAACTGCGTGTTATAGTTTATTTTCCGGGTTTCATTAACCTTTAATATATGATTTGCGTTTATAACGGTCAGGCGGAAAAGGTAAAAAAAGCATAAAAATGAATCTTCAAATATTTGCTAGTGATTTTCAGTGTATTTTTTATTCTATTAAAAAAAAAAATAATGCCACTGGAAGCAATTAGAATGAGAAGCAAGCACTAAGCTTCGAGGATTGTTAGTAGCTGTTATAAAGTTAAAATTTTTAGTGGCAGAAACCGACAGCAAAGTGAACCAACCAGCTGTAAGACACAAGGAAAGGCAGATTTTCAAGAAGCTGGTAAAGAACGATTAACGATTTAGAAAAAACTGTTGGCCAATTTATTGATGAGGAGAATCCACAATTAACGTCTGATGACTTTTTGGGTGCAACATCAGGAGATGAATCTGAAGCGTAAACCATTATAGAAATAATTGGTGAAGAAAATGCTCTGCGCCAGCGTTTATACAATTGCGCAATTAAGTATTTATTTAGCATAACGTCAGTAAACGACATTCTTAAAATTTTAATAGACCTTGATATTTGCCTTCCAAAGGAAAGCACACTAAAGAAAACACCAAAAGAAGTGGTTACCAAATATAGACAAAAGTTTCTAAGCCCATTACGGCGTAAAAGACGAACGTTCGCGCAATTTATATTGAATTGCAAGTTATCGTTTTGCGCAGATTTAAAAAACGTAATGTGTGCGTGCAATTAGTAAGTTATTTACATACGCTCATTAATAAATATAAAATAGTTAGCATACTCTTTTCAAATTTTTAGAAATATGTGCTGGAAAAGTTCATTGCATTCGCCCCAAATTTTTTAAGAGGGGCTATTGAACTATTGATGGACAAAAAAGAGCGCAATCAAAAATTTTCTCATATCAATCATAAGAAGTATGCTTATAATTATTTTTTCTAGATCTTTCGAAGTTTCCAAGAATTGATAATGCCATCTTTAACAGGACATTGCAGCATTTTGTTCACTCAATTGAGAAACGAATAAGAAAAGTTTTGAAATTAATATATTTTTATATATACATTTCATATATGTAAATATTAATTAGCCAATTGACAAAGTCTTGCATGAGTTACAAGTAAGCTTTGCTGGTAAATCTATCTTTAAAAATAAATTTTTATACCAACAATCTTTTTCATGTTTTAATAATTTATTTACATAGCTTGAATAATTATATGAAACTCATGCAATATTTTTTGAATTAGCCAAATAGTTTTTAATGTGTATAAAGTCTAAAAGTCTAGCGAGTTTTATACGAATCATGAATTTTTCATTTAAGGAGCCTTTTGAGACTCTCGGTATGAATCATAAAAATTTTACATGGCCGAGTATTTCAGAAGTTTTAGAAAATATCTACACGAGACTCAGACGACTCCTCCGCGATTAACATAAGCTCATTTTGCTGTATTGCATAAGAGTATTATAAAAGAAAAACTGTTGTAACAGTTACTCCCGTGCGAGGGATCGTCTGCGACTAAAAAATGCGCTCGTAGACGATCAAAAACACTCGTCATTAGATTCGTAATAGAGTTGTCTACAATTGAAAATGCTAACTGGAAAAAGGAAATGGTCTACAGCACAGATTCATTCATTAAAGGCGGTTGGAACTAAACTAATTTCGTCTTGCACTGAATCTGCCTGATATCATATTTCTCCAGGAATTTTAAGACAGTATTGATTGCTGCGTTTCTTTCCTGTTTACATTCAAAAATTCTTAAATTTCTAAGGAGCATATATTTTATTGCACTACTGAATTTAATAGAATATTAAAATAAGTCATTGGAATATTTACTCATATTTCTGAAACTTTTTGAAATAAAATTAATTTTTAGGTAGATTTCCTTTAGAAAGTAATATAATTATTACTTCCTGTAATATACAGAATTTTATTACTGATATTCATAAGTAATTTAAGATTTTACAAAAATAGCGATCCTTAAATTGATGTTAATGTAAACTTTTTTTTGAATGTATGTAAGACTTATTTTCACCGGAGTCTTTAACTTTCTATAATTCTGTTCTTACATGAATCTCTGTCTTGTAGTTTTGCCCGAAGTATATTCTACCGGGTAGCGTAGGCCATCAGCTCTGTTTTAAATAGTATTTATAAATGTAAGGAATATTATTATTATTATTATTATTTATTAGACTTATAAATAAATTACAAAATCTAATATTAACGTAAAGTGAGCATTGGCTGCAGAGGCCATCAGCTCTCGGTGTATAGCAGATAAAGTGAAAAAAAAAAATATATATGTGAGATTAAGAAGAATATTTAAACTGACAATGTTAAAATAAAATTAGTAATTCTTGTAAATTGTTTAAACTAAATAATAAATCCAGTCTTGATAATAAAGTTGGAAATCTTCTGTATGTTTGTTTCGGTTGGGGACTTTAGCAGACTTATTGGGTTGGTAGATCCAAATGTGGCAAATCTGCTCTGTTGGAGTCCAGAACAATCACATAATATGTGTCTAACGGTGAGAACCATTGCACAATGCCGGCAACTCGGCGGTAAATCTTTTTGAAGAATATAACCATGTGTAGCGAATGTGTGTCCCAAGCGCAGACGGAAAATATTTTTATTTGCTGTTTGTTTATGTTAACGGGGTAAAGAGTAGGAATTAGGTATCTATTCACTTCCTTATAGTGTGGATGAAAGTAACCGGACCACAAATTGTACTGATTTAGTCTAACGTGTTTTTTAATGAAGTTCAGAATGTCTGGTTTTTCTGGTCTAAATTCCATTATAATAGGTGCACTACATGCGAAATTGGCAGCCTCATCAGCTACAGTATTACCTTTAATATTGCTGTGTCCCGGAAGCCAGAGTATTTTCAATTTCTTTTTATTTGTTATTAAAAGATCTCGGATTTCGTTGATGGTGTTCCATTCCAGGGAGGCTGGATTGCTAATCGATTTAACAACAGAGAGGCTGTCAGTACAAATTATTGTTTTCATATTGGCTTTTATCGCAATGTAACTTGCGTTCAATATTGCCAATGCTTCAGCTGAGAAGATAGATGTGTACTCCGGAAGAATTTTAATCTGAATAATATTGGAATTCTGGTCAACAATAGCATAGGAAGTTATACCGCTAACGTTTTTTGAACCGTCTGTAAACACAAGGTTCCAGTCTTCATCTTTCAAAGTTTCTTGTTTTTCGAGGAAGCGTGCCAAAAAAATATTATTCGGTGTATTTGTTTTACAAAACCTGGAGAGAGATGTATCGCAGGACCCATCCTCAATAAACCAGGGGGGATAATTTGGGCAAAATTTTTTTGACAAATAGCCTAAGCTAAGGCTGTTAGCCGATTGGAGTGATCGATTTATAGCTGATGTATATCTGTAAGTTCTTTTTGCAGTGAATTGTTTTCTTGTATCATAATCGATAATTGAGTTATTTGAAAACATTAACTTTGCAATAAGCCTTAACTTGCATTCGTAGATACGATCTTCAATAGATGGTAGCCCAGATTCTGCAAATAGGTTCTTCAACGGTGTTGTGCGAAATGCGAAAATGCTAGATCTAACAGTGCGGTGATACGGAGGCTTTATAATGTTAAGATTTGATTTTGGCGAGTTGCCAATTAGAAAAAGTCCGTAGTCAATTTTGCTGAGTATCAATGTCCTCGTCAGATAAGTTAGCGTGTTGATATGTATGAAACTTTTCTTACTAGAAAGGTATCCTATTATGTTAGCTCTTTGTGTTAGAGATTTTTTCAATGCTAAGAGTTGTTCTTTCCAGGAATAATTTTTTGTAAAATATATGCCTAAAATTTTTAATTTTTCAGCATTAGTAATAACTGAATTATTAATGTTCAAATTATGGCAGGCATAATCACATAACCGCTTCCTGCAAATGTGTAGTTTCCTTGTTTTGTCTGTGGAGATTTTAGCACCAGATTCCATACCCCAAGAATTGATATTATTTAATACATCCTGCAAAAGACTGTTTGCCTCAAAAATGCAGTTCTTTTTTGAAAATATATATAGATCGTCGGCGTAAATGCAATAATCCAGGGGAGCGAACTCCCTAATTATTTTGTGAATTTGACTAAATGCAATGGAGAACAGGACTACCGATAGCGGTGAACCTTGTGGAATTCCGTTATAAAGATGATGAATTGACGAGAATACACCGTTGACTCTAACACGGAACTTGCGGTCTTTCAGATATGATTTAATATAATTAAATATCTTTGGGCCAACCTTCCATTCTTCAAGAACATTCAGGACAGTGTGTGCACCTATTCTGTCAAAAGCTTTCTCAAAGTCGACTGATAATATGGTAACGTGATTTCTAGATGAAAGAGCTTTGGTAACGTAAAAGTCGATGTGTAGCAAAGCATCCGAACAGCCACGGCCTTTCCTAAATGCAACCTGGTTTGGAGAAATAAGGCGGTTTTTCTCAATATACCATGACAGGCGGTTTGCGATAATTTTTTCGAGTAATTTGCTAATACATGGTAACAACGAAATCGGACGGTATTCCTTTATTTTAAGTGAATTATTCTGGTTACTTTTTGGGATTGGGATGATTGATGCAGTCTTCCAATCAATTGGAATGATTCCACTGCTAAGTATTTCATTATACAGGTTAAGTAGGCGACTTTTCGATTGGTAACTGGTGTTTTTGATCATTTTATATGAAATGCGATCGAATCCTGGTGTACAGCCTTTCACTCCAGACAAGCAGAAAAGAAGTTCAGTGTAAGTAATGTCTCTTTCATTGTGTGTGGCACTTGCGCTGATTTTGAAATTCCCATAAGTATCTCTAGGTTTGTTTTTGGAATTGACAAACGGTTCTGAAAAATTTTTATTAGCGGAGTATTCAGACCACTGTTTAGCAAATGCTTTGGCGATAGAAGAAGAGTCAGTAACGATTTGGTCACCATTTTCAATAGCAAGTAATTTCTTATTAGAAAAATTGTTTGTTAGGCGATGAATTTTATTCCAAATGCAACCGATTGAGGAATTTCTATTAATAGTGGAAGAAAAACTGTTGAAACTTTTCCTCTTTTGTTCTTTAATTTCCCTACGATATTTAGAGTTTTCCTTTTTGTAATTAATTAGGTTTGCTGTTGTTGGCGATTTCTTGAATTGCTTCCAGGCTGATATCTTATTATTTCGCTGTAATGTCAACAGGTTACTCCACCAAATTACCCTCCTCTTTGTTCCTGGAAACGATTGTGGAATTGAGATGTTAGCTGCTGTTCTTAAAGATTTTAATATGAGTGAAGCTTCCTTGTTTATGTTTGTAGAACAAGGTCTTTTCTGTAGCTCTATGTCAACAAATTTTGAAAACTTCGGCCAATCTGCACGATCAATTAAAAATTTCGGTATAAAGCTAGTATTTTCTGATCCGGTTAGCGCAAAGTTAATCAGGATTGGAAAATGGTCGCTACTATACATTTCGTCCATTATATTCCATGAACAAGTATTGAGAAGAGACGCTGAACAAAAAGAAATATCAACATGGGTGAGAGTGCCATGTGTTGAAAGATGTGTAGGACGCCCATCATTCAGTATGTATAGATCTGATGCGAATAACGCGTTTTCAAGTAGCTGTCCCCTATGGTTGGTAGAAGATGATCCCCATGAAACATTCCAAGAATTGAAGTCTCCTATGACCAGCTTTGTGGTTCTGACACTGTCGAAAATATTTGTAAGTTCTTGTCCAGAAAAAGTCTGAGAAGGTGGAATGTAAACTGATATAACTGTGAATGTGATTTTCAGATGTATTTCGATAATGATTGTTTGTACCGTTGAGTTAATTTTAATATGTTTATGTGGAACGTTGTTCCTAATTAGTACACATATACCCTGTTTGGAGGTAATGTTGGATGGCAGGTTGTGGAAGTAGGCTGTGTATCCTTTTGGGGGAATTGGATGAAAATTATTTTTGCAGTGTGTTTCTTGTAATGAAATTAAAGCAGGTTTGTGCTCATTAATCAGAAGCTGGAGTTCATTGAAATTGTTGATGAAACCATTAATGTTCCATTGCAATATCCTGAAGTTAGCCATGTTGATTTGATTTTTCGTAACGAATTGTAAACCGAGGTTTACAATCGATAGAAAAGAGCACGGTGATAAGTTTTTATATATTCTAGCTGTCTGAATTAGAGTCCATAGTGGACATTGGTATATAGTATTCATTATTAGAGATTAACTCTTGGGTCAAATGACCAAGAGGAGAGTATCTGGTTGAAGTACCTTGTTGCGAAGAGTCTTCGCAGTCAGCACTTGGATTAGATACTACGCTTTTTTTGGGTTTTTTAGGTTTCTTTAGTTTTTTATTTCCTTTTATACGTTTTTCTACTGATAGGGTAGGATTTAAATCTTGTTTAGGTGTTGTATTTTCTGGTGATGAAAAAACATGTGTTGTTGGTTGTTGCGGGTTAATTGGGTCAATATCCCCCTCCACTGAATTGAAACTAAGTGATGATTCACGACGAAGCGCTTTTCTGTTTTCACTATTGCTGTTGGGCGATGATGCTGGTCTTTTCTGTAATTGTGAACTTTGTTGAGACTCCAAATTGTCAGCCAGGGTTTTGGAATATGATAAGTTCTCCTTTTGTTGATTCGAAATCGGGTTAAACTCTTCGTATTTGCGTTTTGCCACTGAGTACGAGCATTTATTAATTGTTTTTATTTTAATGATTTCCTTTTGTTGGATGAATTTTAGGCAGTTTTTATCTGAAGCAGGATGTTGTTCATTACAATTGGCACATTGAAGTCTTGAACAATCGGTTGGTGAGTGAGGTGGAAGATTGCAAAATACGCACGTTTCAGGATTATTGCATTTGTTTTTTGTATGGCCTAGTCGTTGACATTTCTGGCAACGCATGGGATTTGGGAAATATGTTTTAACCTTAACTTTGTACCAGGCCACGTCGATAACTTTAGGTAAATTATAGAGGTTAAATGTAAGGACCATAGAACCTGAATAATTCGGCGTTTTGGGACTGTTTTCAATTTTGGTAGCATTTTCATTTTCATTGTTATTATCTTTCTTATTAGAGGCAAATTTGTAAACAGATACCACGCCTTGTGCACGAAGTTCCCTTACTATCTCATCCTCTGAAACATCGATGAGACACGGTGCGTAAATAACTCCTTTAACATAGTTAAGACTCTCATGTAATTTAACAGTTATAGGACACAGGTTTAGGAGTGTTTTCGCTTTCAAAAATTTATCTGCTGTAACCTGATTACGGACAAGAAGCAAGATATTGCCATCCCTGAGTTGACTAATCGAATCAATTAACGTAGAAATTGAATGTAAGCCTTTGTGTATAACGAAAGGACTTAGTTTTTTTAGCTCGTTGTTTTCTGATGAGATCACTAAATACTTAGGTTCGCTTAGGATATTGGATTTTGGCTTAGAAAGAACGGGGAAGCTTCCATTAAACTGTTCATCAATAAAGTCGCCGAGTACGGCAAACCTATTTGACTGCCTATCAGGCGGCCTAGGCGCCATCTTGCCTTACGATTATTCCGCTATTCAGTTGTTGTTTTTTTTTTTTTTTCAAAAACCTAATTAAACTCAAAATTGAAGGAAGATGAAGCACAAAAGAAATTAAACAAAGACCGTTAACCGTTATACACGTTTCAGTATACTAGCGCTCTGTAATACACACGTCCGTTCACAACGGATAATAGTCGATGACTGTAAGGAATATATAGTGTTAGATTTATAGAAAAAAGTGCTTATTTTACTTTTATGTATTCTTCATATACTCTATCTTCATATAAAGCTCTTTTAAATTTTAAGTTTTGTTGTTTTGATATATTCGTAGATTTTATTGATGTTCGCGAATATTTTTATTTTTTTATTTTTTTTTTAAATCTAAAATACTGAGCAATCTGATGGACGTGCTTGACGGTAAATAGGCACCCGCTTTTGTTACATTTTGGCTGGCTTTCTTTATTAAGCAATCATTCATGCGAGAAAGAGGTGTGCCCTAGCCGTAGTCTAGAGAATATTTTTTAATTTTACTTTTCGATATATTAGTTGAGTGAATTGCTGGACTGTGGGAGGGGTTTACTATTGAAGAGTGGTGATGGTGGATAACTGTTCCTTTTAATTTTGTTTCAGTGTAACTTTCGATGTGGCGGCGAATATCAGTTTTTTTCTATTGTTCATATGCGTAGGAAGCGTATTTTGCAGCAATGTCGGCAGCTTCTTTGCCAACAATTCCACCTCTCGGGGAACAGGTTTTGCTTTGGCGTATTCCGAACCAGGGCACTCTGTTTTTCGGGTAAAGAGGGGAAGGGGTCCCTCGTTTGTTGTAGCAAATAAAACTCTAGGAAGCCGCAAGACTTATGTTGTGTTGGCTTCCGAAACCCTTACCAAGGATTTAAATTGGCAGAACAGGGATCAGCATGGCCGCCGGGTAGTTCTGCTTGCAGTTCAACCCGGGCTCATCATGGTTGAGGAGCCTACCTTGGCTGAAACGTTCTGGCTGTGGTTGAAACCTAAAACGCAGGTGGGGGGTGTTAGTATCCTTGATAATTGCTTGGCGTAGCATTTTTCGGAGACTAACAACTTCCCGAGGGTCTGTTGCCTATACAACAGATACCTGTACTGTGAGGAAGCAGTGGTAATTTTTGACGGGTGAGTTGGTTTAAGGGCTGATGCTGCTAGTGGGCTTCGGCCTACCAACTCATTAAGCCTTGGATTTCATTGATTGCTGGGAAATTGCATACAGGAGGGATTAGAAGGTCCGAACTCCCCAACGAGAAGTTGCTCATATGGCTGCAAACATATGACAAAACTTGCTACCTGTGTAAACCTAGCAAGGCACACCACGGGGGCGCTGGTGAATCGTGAATAATTCACTCCATGGAACTGATCCATCATCAGATAAGGCCGTCAAGGCAGTTGCTGATGTAAATATTTTTCACAACTGCCAACAATTCCAGTATTGCTGGGTATCCAGTACAATTTGATTTTGTGTTCACTGCCAATGAGTTGCGTATCTAATTTGTTCAATTTTTTTTTTTTTTTTCATTGTTGTGTGCGCTGCCGATCATTTTTAGAACTGAGAGGCTATGTGTAAATATTACCGTTTTCTTTCTACTCTTCAATGCAAAATGTATCGCCTGTAAAATTGCGCAGGATTCGACTGTGAATGACGCCAAGTTCGTGTAGTACTCCCAGTTGCACACTTTTAACTGTTCCGTCCACTAATGCGTACGCCGGTCAGTAGACTTTTGATTTGGTACCATCTGTAAATATGAAGCTCCAACACTGGTTCTTCGGTCTGCACATAATTTCGGTCATCAAAATACGAAAAATCTTCTGCGGGGCATCGTTTTTCGCAAAGACGGTGAGAGATAGATCCGAACATGTCGTGTTAAGTTTCCATGGAGTTTTGTTTGCGTGTTTTGTTTTTTGGGTTAGCGGTATGCTCAACTCGGCAGCCAGTGCAAATGATTCAGATATAGCTGATGTAAATTGCTTTGTGCGTTTCGAATTAATTGCAGGTTTAATGTCCGGGTCTATGACTGAGTGAGTGGTATTAAGCAGTTTTGGTAGAATTCTGGCTTTAGAGTGAAATGGTCGGTTTTCTATAGATTGGATATTAGTCGCTTCAAGTATATTAATGATTGGTGTTGTTGTGAATGCATATGTTATGTTAGGTAGGCGGGCCGCTGGATTCACCAAAAAGTAGCTTAGATTTTCCAGCTAAAGATCGTTCCATTTGTGATTGCCTGAAAAATGGAAGAGAAGAGGAGAAAAATAGAAGTTAGTGGGATATAGTGGGAGGGAGGGAGAGGGTAGGAAAGGTGGGAAACCCCTTAGTGTGGCATTACTTGCTGATGCACTATCTATCCGCTGCTTCTTATAAAGGAGGCTAGCGCGGTCGGATTGACCAAGACCAGACATGGTAGGCTATTGAAGCTCATCTCCCCTAGATGCTTCAATACCGGGCAGGTTCCGAGAAGTTTAAGGATTGTCTCCTCCTCTTCCTTGTCTTGGCAACTTCTGCATAAGTCATTATAGGGTAAGCCTAGTCTCCTGTCATGTTCCCAAACGGGCAATGTCCAGTGATGGCTGCTACAGTGATTCTCAGGTGAGGTCTATTAGAGTTAAAACGCGCCACAGATTTCTTGATATAAGGCATGTTGGCTCTGTGAGACATCTTTTTTGGGCACGTTTTAGCGTGTGGAGTTTTATTCTTTTTCAACACGTTGATAAAGGTTGTCTGCAAAAGGGGTTTATGTCCTTATCCTCTAGAGTTGTTCCCTTTTTGGCTAGGTTAGGTTAGGTAGGCAGGCCGCTGGGTTCTCCAAAGAGTAGCTCACTTGGGTCCTGAAGGTCGTTCCCTTTGTGATTGCCTGTAAAGTTAGGGTAAGATAGAAGGAAAAATAAAAGTTGTAAGGATATAGAAGGAGTTCAGAAGAGGGAAAGGAAAGGTGGGAAACTGCTTAATGTGGCATTACTTGCTGATTTACTAGCCATCCGCTACTTCTTATGAAAGAAGCTATAGCAGTCGGTTTGACCAAGGCCAGACATGATAGACTATTGAAGCTCCTCTCGCCTAAGCATCTTAGACGATGGTGCTCCAAAGCCGGGCATGTACCGAGGAGATGAAGGATGGCCTCCTCCTCCTCCTCGTCTTGGCAACTTCAACAGAATGTCCAGTGATGACTGCTACCGTCATTCTTAGGAGAGATCTGGGAAGTTTTAATAGCTCGCCCGTTCTCTTAGAGTTAATGTGCGGCCACAGGTTCCTTGATATAAGGCACGTGGGCTCTGTAAGCCACTTTTCTTGAGCGTGTTCCAGCGTGTGGAGTTTTATTCTTTTCCAACACGCTGATATGGGTTGTCCGCAAAAGGGGTTTATATCCCTATCCTCTAGGACTGTCCCTTTTTTGGCTAATTCGCTAGCGATGTTGTCGCCATTGTTGGACCCATGTCCACGTACCCATTTTAGGGTTATGTTAGAATGTCTCGCCATCTTATTTAAAGATATCCGGCATTCCTAGACTAGACTGGAATTGGTGTATATTCCAATTAGGAAATTGATGGCGGCCTTGCTGTCCGTTACTATCATGATATCCTTTCCGAATATCTTGTGATACGTCGGCCATATGGCCGCTTTGTTTATAGCCGATATTTCAGCCTGAAGTACACTACATCCGTCTGACAGTCTGAAGGATATTTTAGTGTTAAATTTCTCTATGTAAACGCCACGCCCAACCCTTTCTCCCCTTCTGGACCCATCCGTGTATACATAGAAGTATCCAGATTCTAGGGGAGCCGAAGCTCCTTGTGAGGAATGGTTTTGGGATGCAGTAGTCAATTAGATCGGGGACTAGGTCTCCTCCAATCTCCAATATATTAGCATGTCCCCAAAGTCTGTGGGTCCACGCTTCCGTCGCGTTCAGCCTGATCGCGGCTTTTAGTGCTATCTGCCTGGCTCATAAGTGCAGGAAGTGCTTTAGTTGGTGTTGTCCTCATGGCTCCTGTTGATAGTATTGCCATGGTTCGGCTGACTCTTTCAATTTTCAGTCTGTTGGTTGTGGAGTCCAGTGATTTCGACACACTAATACTCCGTAGAAAATTATTGGTTTCATAAACATTTCATAAAGCGCCATGTTGAGTTATAGCTCAAAAACTAAAAGGTCAGAAAAACGAAATTCCCTAACTACACAATCCAGCTCTGTAACTTTTTTGTTAGCCGGTGAAATAATTATATGATAACTGATACGAGTAATGCTCAAATAAGTTGTAGGTAAAAATACAAAATTATGAACTTAAAAAAATCGAGCTGTAAATATTGTAGAACCAATACCTAAAACCTACATTAAAATAATTTGACTTTAAAGTTCGACCCTCACATAACTTACATAATCTGGTCGATACTAGACGAAAACAAAGCCTAGAAAAATAATCCACAAATCACTTTTTCCTTTTTGTAATACTCGATTTCGTTTTAAAAATATCCGTTTTTGAATTTTAATGTCGATTTCTGCCAAAGAAAAAGTTTGGTCCTGGGGTTTACTAATAGTCACTAAAAAGTTCGTTTATATTGGAATTGTTGAAAATTTATTTTAGGTCCTGGGCCTAAATTTCTTAAGAACCGACTTTAAGTAAAATATCATGTGATAGAGAGCCGAAAGGACTAAGCGAACAAAAATTTTTATGTAAGATATATTGCGTATATATGTTGTACATTATGTGCATCTGCTTCACTTAAAATAATTTAAAATAATAAAACTTGAACAGCTGTTATTCGAAGTCAGTGTTCACATGTCTGTTAATATAGGCTCTCATCTTTATTCGCAAGTTCAGTTACTGAACCAAAATCTATAAAGTGGAGGTTTTAAGGCCGTGTTTATAATTTCTTCTCTTGTTTCTTTTATAATCATGAAAATCATTAGCAACCACAAAAGTTACTCCACCCATAACTGCGCTAGAATTCCTATTGTTTTTAAGCATTCGGTCTAGAGCGTCGACATAATATCTGAAACTCATTTTACACTCGTCAAACTATCATTATAGAGCTTTCCTTAACTCTATAAGCGGCTATTCTTGCCTATACGAGTATAGATACAAGAAAATGTTATCCTTACTAATATTATAAATGTGAAAGTAACTGTCTGTCAGTCTCTTACCTTTTCACGCCTAAGCCGCTGACCCGATTTTGACGAAATTCAGTATACAGATACCTTGAAGTCCGAGAGCTGTTATAGGATTGCTTTTATTCTGAAATTTGAGCCACAAAGGGGTCAAAAGGGTGCGAAATGACCGTCCAAAAAAAATTTTTTTTTAATATTTCCGCAATTTATGAAATGGTCTTTTCTTTCGAAAGTGTTGGTAAAGAATCTGCCAACAAAAAAATTTTTGGACATATGACAGAAAAGCTGTCCGCCCGAAAAATAATTTGTTTAGAAACTCTGTAATTTATGAACTGAATACCCTTTCTTTTGTCAAAAGGATGCTTCAACGGTCTAGAAATAACAAATTTTTTTGGAACTCGGACTGACGAAATGTCAGATATTTTAAAGACTGAAAATCAATAAAGGATAGTTTTTATTCTAAAATTTCAGCCACAGAAGAGAGAAAAAGAGTGCAAAATAAACGGACTGGAAAAAAATTTCACATAACTCCTCAACATATGAAACGATTTTCAAAATGTTTGCTTCTTTTGAAAGGATAGACCAAATGCTTGAAAATAAAAAAAGTTTTTGGATATCGGATTAATATAATGCCCGTCCGAAAAATAAATTTCTGATTAACTCTGCCATTTTTAAAAATATTCTTTCTTTCCCTACGAGAGCTTGTCAGCGGGCTGAAAAAGAGACGAATAAATGTTGATATACTTCATTCACTATTTTTAAACCAATTTTCAACATTCCTTCTTATTTAAGAGTTTATCAACGTCCTGAAAGTGCAAAAGTTTTGCAAACATAAAAAGACCGTCCAAAAAACAAAACAAAAAATTAATAAATAAAACACAATGAAATAAAACACTCCGCTATAACGAACATATGTTCAATAATTTTTATTCTTTTGACAGAGTTTGTCAAAGAAATAAAAAAAAATTGGACATCGGACAGATAAAATATCTGCCCAAAAATTTATTTTTGATATTCAAAATTATTTGAAAAGTACTGCATGCACTTTAATCCCATTACATATGTACATATCGCTCCTTTAATGCAACATAGTCATATCTCAAAAAATGAGCTTTTCGAGTTAATAATGCAGAATTGTTCACAGTTCTACCATTTATAGTGTGCCAAAAATTTATTCAAATTGCTCTTACACTGTTTCCTTTAGGAGATATTTTCTACAAAAATTTGCTAAGACTTGTATGGAAACTAAAAATTTGAAATGCGTTTTTTTCGAAACGAGCTTTTTTGAGATATGACTATGTTGCAATAAAGGAGCGATATGTTAAAAAATAATAATAATAAATAATATAAAGCACTCCGCTGTAAATAACAGATTTTTAATCTTTTGAAAGTTTATCAAAGATATAACAAAAAAATTAATTTTTGAATAACTCTGATTTTCAAAACTCTTATTTGTTTTAAAAAAATGTCAGTGCGAAAAAACCAATACATTATGGGTTTCTTTTGAAATGGTTTATAAATTGGCTGAAAATACAAAAAGAATTGGACATAGGACGAAATAACTTGAAAATTCTTTTTTCTATTGGAAATCGTGTATGCGGTGTTTTAGTTGCTTTGTTCATGTGTAACCAAATACTGGTCTGTAATATTACCAAGAATAGTAAGTGGACGAATGCTGTAGCAATGTAGATTATTGGCTTGGGATGAATGCATGATGACCTATAAAAGAGTCGTCGAAGCTTTAGATCGGACTATGTAAGATAACGGTCCGCCGTACCTTTGGCTGATTATTTCAGACAGACTCCACCGGGTATCGCTAGAGGTACTCAAGCAGCGGAAATTGACGCATGCATCTTCTCTGTAAATGCATGGAAAAAATATTTCTCTGATACATATTCAGGCTTGCTGTTATACAAGTTGTGCAATTTGGTAACAATTCTTATTATTGTCAAAGACTTAGATAGTTTAAAATGTCATATTTATCCCGACTTCAAAAATATTTACTAAACATACTTATTTTCTAAGACGAGTATGGAAACTAAAAATTTTAAATGTGTTTTTTTCGAAACTATGGTTTTTGAGTTATAAGGTTTTTTTAGTAAATGAGCGAGATGTTAGTATATACATACGTACTTATGAAATTATTTCTTCAATTTTAATTATAACATAACCTTTAACTTGTATGTTTATATGTACCGATTTTTATTGGAATTCCTTATTAAGAAACAAATATTTTGGTAAAGAAATAGTAAATAACAATACGTTGCTCAATTTATTTACACAAAATTGATTTTAAATAACAGTATGTATGTTGTTCAAACTAATTAAGGTTTTAAAAAAATGTAAGATTGTAGCAATCTGCCACCTGAAAAATAGAACCGATATTCTAATCTAATATATCTTATAAAATACCATAAAACCAAATAATTACCAAGGTGACACTAAATATGTTGTAACCAATGTTGCCAAGCGTAGGGATTTTTGCGTTTTTGTACAGGTTTATTTCCACATGTAGGGGAAAAAGGACAGATTTTGTATAATTAGGCCTATTGTAGCGAATTTTTAAATTGCCACAAATGTTTTTTTTCCGGCGAGGGGGAAAATGCGTTACGCACTGACCAGAGGGTCCGTACCCTCCGCTTTGTGTCGGACTGATCTGTAGTGATCTTAGCGACTAAAAAATCCCCTCTTCTTCCTGGGATAAAAATTTCCACACCGGGACCGCCTTAACATTGCTTCGGGGTGGACTCCCAATGGCTTAATTAGCCCTTCTGTTTACATTATCCTTCGTCTGGGATCCTGATTTCGATTTTGTTCTGTGACCTGCAGATCTGGCTTTTTTCTCCGCAGAACTTTTTTGCAGAATCATGATGTCCTACCTATCATGATGTCCACGACATTCTCCACTGTTATTGAGATAGCCACTGCCTCTAGTTCTCTACGAGTTTCCGCCCATCAATTACACTTAAAGAAAGTGTGTTCGGCGTCGTCCGGGACTTCTTCTTCTTTGTATAAACAAAAGGGTGTGTTACTTTTGCCCATTTTGTATGAGTAGCTCCGGTAATAACCGTGGCCTGGCAGCATTTGAGTCAGCTAAAAGTTCACATTCCCATGCCGTCTGTTCAACAATTTCTCGATATTGGGAATGAAACGCGCCGTTCATCTGTTCCTAGTGTCACCCACCGGGGAACAGGTTTTGCCTTGGCGTATTCCTAACTTGGGCACTCTGTTTTTCGGGGAAGAGGGGAAGGGGTCCCTCGTATGGTGCGGCAAACAAAACTCTAGGAAGCCGCATGACTTATGTTGTGTTGGCTTCCGAAACCCTTACCAATGGTATAAATTGGCAGAACGGGGTTCAGCATGGCCCCCGGGTAGTTCTGCTTGCGGTTCGACCCGGGTTGATCATGGTTGAGGTGCCTACCTTGGCTGAAACGTTCTGGCTGTGGTTGAAACCTAAAACGCAGGACGGGAGTGTTAGTATGCTTGATGATTGTTTGGTGTGTGGCTTTTTTCAAGGACTAACAAACTCCCGAAGATCTGTTGCCTATACAACAGATACCTGTACTGTAAGGAACCGGTGGTGATGGTTGACGGGTGAGTTGGTTTAAGGACTGATGCTCTTAGTGGGCTTCGGCCTACCAACTCATTAAGCCTTTTCCTTCATTGATTGCTGGGAAATTGCATACAGGAGGGATTAGAAGGCCCGAACTCCTCAACAAGAAGATGCTCATATGACCGCAATCATATGGCAAGAATTGCTACCTGTGAGCCTGGTAAGCCACACGGGGGCGCTGGTGAATCGTGAATAATTCACTCCGTGGAATTGGTCCATCATCAGATAAGGCTCCAAGGCAGGTGCTGATGTAAATCTTTTTCACAACTGTTCCTAGTGTCAGTGCTTCATCTAGACTGCCAACTGTGTAACATTTCGTATTTGCTGCATTCTTCCAATGTCTGCATGGCCAGTCTGTCTTGATATCCATGCATTCTTTCGGGCTATAATAATTACTGTAACCGCGCCCGCCGATACCGTACGGGATGCTACCCTTTGCACCACTACACTTAGCACTGCTAACAATGGTTTTGCTTTACTTTGTATCCTAATTTTCTCCGCCCAGATTTCGCTCCCATAGAGAAGAATGCTATTGCATGGCTCCCTGAAAGGTGCGCGTTTTTCTGGCAATGGGCCTCCTATGTCCGTCACAGCTGGCTTAATCGTCCTGTTATACCAATAGCCTTGTTAATAGCATACTGAACCTATTCTGAGAATGGGCCTCCTATGTCCGTCACAGCTGGTTTAATCGTCCTGTTATACCAATAGCCTTGTTAATAGCATACTGAACCTATTCTGAGAATGTTAGCTTTGAGTCAAGCCTTATCCCAAGAAAATTCACGAATTTCCTCTTTGCCAGGATTAAGAGCTCAGTCTTCTGCTCAGCCAATTGCAGGCCATGTGTATCCTTTTGCTCTTATCATCACTTGCCTCAGCATTCTTTTTGCCTCCTCAACATCTCTGGCGCTAATGACTGCTGCATTATCGTCCGCATATCCCACCAGAGAGCTATGCTGCGGCATTTCCACTTGAAATATTTTATCATAGCTAAAAATCCATAGGTCTGGTCCCTAGATGGAACCTTGCGCAGCGCCTGATATTAATTTCCGGAATCTTCTCTCTAGGGCCTGAGACTATTAAATGCATTCTTCACGTACAACGCAGCTAAGAGAATCAGTGGTCTACTGACGTGATTCCCCGCTGGCGTAGCCTCAACTGCCTCCATGATGTCACTGACGGCTCCAATCGTTGATCTTATGGGTCTAAAACCGTGTTGTCTCTCAGAAAGTCGTCCTCCAGCAGTCAAGGCTTCATTGAGACGCGGCTTTATTAGCCTCTCCAACGGTTTGCCTGCTGTATCTAATATACCCAATGGTCTTTATGAGATGGAGAGCTCGGATCCCCTTTGGGCATGCTGATGAGTACGAGATGCTGCCTTTTCCATATCCTTGAGAAAACTCCTTTCCGTTCCCCATGAGTTGCTATTTAGATCCGCTCGAAGATCTTCCCATATCTGCCTTTTGCTGTTGAATATTACATCCGGCATCTTCTTCTTTGCCTGCTTGTATCCTACCATCTCATTTCCTGCTTCCCCTTTTCTTCTTGCCCTTGTATATTTCCGTCTCTGACGTTGGCAATCTTTTCTCGCCTCCGCTATAGATGCATTCCACCAATATACAGGTTTCTTTAGTCGGTTGTCCGTTCTTGCTCTGGACATTGACTTATCACACGCTTGTTTAATTATCCGCATAGCTCTTTCCACATGTCTTTCTGTGTCCGTCGCCCGTTGGATATCATGTGCTCCTCTGTCGAACTCTTCCAGCAAAACTGAAGAACTCAGTTTCCTAATATCCCACTTCCTGTTATTTAGCCTCCGTCGCGTGGTGTCATCTCCAATAGTTCTATCTTCCCCATATGAGTATGAGATATACTGATGATCGCTTGCTGTGTATATCTCCAGTACTCTCCAATCCTTAACGTTTTTCCCCGTAATTATCAGAAACAAAAGTAATATCCCGAATAGGTCCAGGTCATCTAAAAGTAAAAGTATGGCATTTTCAAAAGTGTCAATGGAGCTTCTGACACGTTTATGTGTGTCACAGTGTCCATGGAAATTATGACTTCCCACCAAAATAAGTTTTGGTAGCAGTGATTCCTTTTTTGAAGAAGATTTTTGTGAAGATCACTTTCGCAAAAATACGTTTCATCTTGCCAGTGGCTCTTTTTGTGATCGCCAGCCTGTTATTGAAGAGCATGGTACAGGCTTGCTTGGAGACTCATATGAATGTGCCCTACAACGGTTCAAAACTTTAGAAGGCACCCTGAAATCAAGGCCAAAATATGTAGAATTCATGAATGAGATCCTTAAATCATATGTCTTTAGTTTCGCCGCAGGCTGTTCTAAAGACCCTGGCTGTCATTTGCATGACCCTTTTTTGTGTCTCCCTCTGGTGAGCGAGCATTGAAGTTACCAGCTAGTATAACTGCTCCCTGCATACGACGTATGTTGTCCTCAATTTCATGCAGTTTCTCCTGAAAGTCTTCGATACAATCGCTGTGTTTTGTCGCTGCTGTGTTTTTTCCAACAGTCACATAAAATAGTTTATTTATATCGCTAAACACATACATACATTTTTAATCATATGAATCGTTTAAGTTATATTTTTCACACTAATTTAACTAATTTACTTTTTAGTATAAAGTTCTACCTGTTTGAATTTACAATAAACATAAAAATCGTATTAAAATAAATTATTTGCGAAAAATTTAAATGAAATGGGAAATATTTTTTTGATTGTAGGGAAAATAACGATTTTTATGCGCTATGGTAGTAATTTCACAACAAATCTCCTGGCAACACTGATTGTAACAATAACAAGAAACAGCTTGTGGTATAATCATGCTGTCAAACTCTTACATGAAACATAAGGAACTGTATAAAATACATATACAAAAGTTTAAGGTCATAGATTTTGACAGTAATAAAAAGTCATAATGCTGCTACGACAATGCCACCTTGTAGAGGTAAAAGCGGCTCAAGCTGCCGATTATGTAAATACGGCGACTGGACAAAGTAAAACAAGGTCGGCTGCGGCTAAAAGTCGGCTGTCAACCACATGAATTGAACCTCTGGTCTTATACTAAACCATTATTAAATATACATACACAGATGTCTATGTATATTTAATAATTTTTGTCTTTTTATCCTAGCAGTTTTCATCGCATTTACATTTGCTTCATTGAAATTTACTAATGATTCATCTTCAATTTTTTTTCTGTCGTATAAAACTTCTACTTTACTTTTGTGATGACTTATATGTGTTTTTGAATATAAATACATATACATCTACATATATGTATTATTCTTTTCTTCTTATTTGTTACCTTAAAAGATTTTCATATGATTAAGTAATATTATCACGTTTATTGTATTAAAAATTTTTATCATGGACGTACATATGTTCGTGTATTTTTTTTCTTTTTTTATACCCTTCACAAAAATGTAAAGTCTATATATAAGTTTGTGATTCCGTTTGTAATTTCCACAATTTTCATTTCTGACCATATATATGTATACATATTCAGAATCAGCATTGATAGCAAATTCGATTAAGCGATGTCTGTCCGCCGTTGAAATACTGTTTCTGAGATAACCATCAGACTTAAAAACTTTTTTCTTTTACCCTTCTATTGCTCAATCGATTCATAGGTTTGGTATTGAAATTCAGTAAAATCGGTTCACATATGGCTGAGTCGTACCCAAAATTCCGAAAAAAAACATATATACCCGAGATATAGCCTTCACCGATTTTTCATGAAAATGTCGCGTAAGCGAACTTAAACAACTTTTTTTTGCTTAAAAGTAGTACCAAGATATAGTCTATACCGACTTGATTATAAAAGGAGGTTACTAAAATACAGAAAATGAAAGTTTCCGATATCGGTTCATATATACCCGAGATATATCCCAAACCGATTTTTTCATGAAATTTTTTTTTTTTTTTTTTTTTTTGCTTAAAAGCAGTTGCGGTAATAAAAGGAAATACAGAAATTTAAAATTGCCGATATCGGTTCATATATATCCGAGCATATTAATTAATTTATTTATTTACTATTTCATCTACAGAATTATATTCTTACAGATTACTGAACACTTTAATTAAAATATTTAAGTAACATAAATTTAAACGAATTAAAACTAACAATAAAATTTAACAAAGGGAATAAGTTGTTACATAAATGTAAGTATCTTGCAATAGGTCCATTATTCGCATAATTAGTCTTTAAATCCCTGGGAGGACAATATAAGGTAAACTAATTTTTTAATTCTAGGCAATCAATATTGCTAGATAAAATATTGTAGGCCAGCAATAGCAAGGAACAAGTTCTGCGATCATTTAATGATTGTAAGCCTAATAAATTTCTCCTGATCTCATAAGAAGGCAGTTCATAAGGCCATACTAACTTTAAAGCGGTCTTAGTAAACATTTTCTGAAACTTTTGAAACTTGTAATATACATATACTATATATTTACGTAACTATCGTGAAGGGTATTTTAGATTCGGCCCAGCCGAATGTACTACACTCTTATTTGTTTTAATACAAACCACAACACAAAAATTATTGGCCTTAAATAAATTACATTTTCTGCTCAATGAAGCACAAATGTTTTTATATACATACATATGTGCAATATAATTGTTTTAGAGCTTGTCTTATATTTCAACTTCTTAATAAACAGTCATCCGGTCAATTTTAATATGTTATGATCACCATTTCAAATATAAAAAAAAAATCAAATAAACTCTACTCGTATACAAGGACTGATCAAAAAATAACCATTATTTTACATTTTTTCAAAAAGTATTAATTCATTCATCAATAAGTATCTTCACCCCTTTAAAATAATACCCCTTAGATATGCCAGCGTTTTTCCCAATCAATTACTGGTATCGCCAACAGCTCCTGTTTCAATTTTTATTTTATCTACTCAATCGTAGCAAAGCGCTTTCCTGTCATCGGTGTCTTCAGTTTTGGGAAGAGGAAAAAGTCAGAAGGGGCCAAGTCCTGTGAATACGGTGGTTAAGGCATAATAACGTGGTTTTTTGGGCAAAAACTAACGCACAAGCATCAATGTGCATTATCATGGTGCAAAATACATGATTGTTTTTTCCACAATACTGAAGCTAACAAAAAAACTAAGCTAAGTTTACTGTTATAAGAACAATCACATCTTGAAACATCGCCGTCTATTCCATCAAAATGCTAGCTGTATTTCATTTCATTACCCTTTCTGTCATTTTATTGAATCAGAATCTGAACTCATCCGCATTGTCGGAGTCTAGCTCCGATAGAAAGTATCGAAAAGCAGAGAACAAAAATAGCTGGGAAACATAGAAAACAGGCTATTTATAATTTTTTATTGGTATAAATGGTAGAAGCTAAAAATAGCGAATAAAAAACTTAATTGTTTGAATTTTTGTTCTCTGCTTTTCGATACTTTCAAAAAGCAAATCGTAGCAACCAACGGTTGTTCATTTGTTTGAAAGGTGTAAAGAAATGTTAGAGACGTGTATAAATGAAAAAGCTTGTTTTTGTGTTTCGACAGGTATTATTAGAGCATTTTTCTTTTTAAATTCTCAACAATTTATTTAGATTGTTGGGATATAAAGTTGAATGTTTGAGAATATCTTTCAAAAATTTCCAAAGTCTACTGATGATTAGGGTAGTTCCTATGAAATGTCGACATATATATAGCTGGGAAACATAGAAAACAAGCTATTTATAATTTTTTATTCTTAATAATTTCTTTAAAATAAAAATTGAATAAAGTACATTTGTACGGGCTAGTTTGGTCCAACGTTGGTTGGGTAGCAAAGCAAACATTCCTGCTTTGAGCAAAACAAAATCATGTATTCTCTAAATTTGTTTTATTTTTTTCAGGTTAAATTTCTCTTAAAAAGAGAGAAGTTAGTACCAAAGCAAATCGTACACTTGATCGAATATTCTGGCTGAAGTTTACGATCGTTCTTCTTGTTAAAGTCCTTGATTATTTATTTTATTGGACTATTTTGTTATTAAATATACGGCGTCGTTTTGGGCAGCAAATTGTCATTGCCAAACGTAAAACTGGGAAAAATTATGAATTTGTGTTCATCGGTGGGTGCAACAGCATCATCGACATCACTAGCATCAGACGATTCACAACAAGAAACGACTACTGCCTGTGGTGGCGGTGGTGGAGGTGGTAGTGCTTCAAGTTCTTCGGCCTGTGCTGGGGGCGGAGGTGGGAGTGGTGCTGTAGCATTGACAACGCACTGTTTTGGCAATTTAACGACGCCCAGCTTACACACTTCAACTTCGTCACTATCGCATTATCATCATAATCAGGGAAATAGCTCTAACAACAACGAAATGCCACCAGAAATAAGACCTAAAGTGGTGACTGTTAAGCACCCAGAATCGAATAAACCAAAACCAACAATGAAAAAAGCCAAACCAATACAAGCCGATCAAGATGTCATAAAAGCATTGCAAAAATGTCGAGACGAAGGTAAGTCCTGCGATTATTCAAACCTAAACAAATTTGAAAATTTATTTTTGAGTTTTAGGTATTAAACGTTTAGATTTGAGTAAATCATCAATAACGGTTATACCGCCAAGTGTTAAAGATTGCGTGCATTTAACAGAGTTGTATTTATATAGCAACAAAATTGGTCAATTGCCACAAGAAATCGGATATTTAGTAAATTTGAAAACCTTAGCTTTGAATGAAAATTCTCTGACTTCTCTACCAGATTCGCTACAAAACTGCAAGCAACTTAAAGTACTGGACTTAAGACACAATAAACTGGCAGAAATCCCGCATGTAATCTATAAACTAGTTTCTCTTACTACGTTGTACTTGCGTTTTAACCGTATCACTGCGGTGGCAAACGATTTGAAACATTTAACTAACTTAACCATGTTGAGTTTAAGAGAAAACAAAATTCGCGTATTAGGTGACTGTATAGGTGCTTTGGTTAATTTGACTACACTAGATGTTTCTCACAACCACTTGGAACACCTACCCGAAGATATTGGAAATTGTGTTAATTTGAGTGCATTGGATTTACAGCATAACGAATTGTTAGATATTCCAGAGACCATTGGAAATCTTAAAAACTTGGTGCGTTTAGGTTTGCGCTATAATCGCTTGAGTTCAGTACCGAACTCGCTAAAAAACTGCAAGTGCATGGATGAATTTAATGTGGAAGGTAACAGCATTACCCAACTGCCAGATGGTTTATTAGCATCACTAAGTGCTTTGACTACAATAACACTGTCGCGTAATGCATTCAGCAGTTATCCCACTGGTGGCCCTGCACAATTTACCAACGTTTATAGCATTAATTTGGAACATAATCGAATTGACAAAATACCATACGGAATATTTTCAAGAGCGAAGGGGTTGACGAAGCTAAATATGAAGGAGAACGTGTTGACGGCACTACCTTTGGATGTAGGCACATGGGTAAATATGGTCGAATTGAATTTGGCCACAAATGCTTTACAAAAGCTGCCTGACGATATTATGAACTTACAAAACCTTGAGATTCTCATTCTCTCGAATAACATGCTCAAAAAAATACCCAATACTATAGGACAACTGCGTAAATTACGAATTTTAGATTTAGAAGAAAACCGCATAGAAGTATTGCCCAATGAAATTGGTTTACTGCACGAATTGCACAAACTTATACTACAAACAAATCAAATATCTATGCTGCCCCGAAGTATTGGACATTTAAGTAACTTAACCCATCTATCGGTAAGCGAAAATAACCTGCAGTTTTTGCCTGAAGAAATTGGTTCTTTAGAAAATTTGGAAAATCTTTATATCAATCAAAATCCTTGCTTGGAAAAACTACCTTACGAGTTGGCTTTATGCACAAATCTCAAATACCTTAACATCGATAAATGTCCACTGAGCACTATACCACCTGAAATTCAGGCGGGAGGACCCTCACTAGTTTTACAATGGCTAAAAATGCATTCGCCGTACAGGCAAATGTGAGTGGACGGTGTTTTACGTACTTATTACGTAGGAAATGCATACTATTATCAGAATTCGCCAACACAACATCAACAGGCACAAGAGCAAAACTAACAAAGAACTGGAAAAAAATGTGTAATTACATGAAAATGGGTCTGTGACATCTATAAATTAAAGAAATTTGTTCATATCTCATAAATTTTAACAAATTTGTCGGAACAGTTTTTTTTTTTTTTAAATCAAATAAGATAAAGTGTACTCGAATTTTTCCTTACAATGGACTCAGTATTAAAACGCAAATAATCTACTCTTTAAAAAATATAAAAAAGTTCAAACAAAATGAATGCTTTAGTAAATTATTGTTATAAAAACTTGCAGAACTTCTCAAAATCATTAGTTATCACTTGCGAAGCTATTATCTATTACGTAAATCAACATTACAACTTTAAAGCTATACAAGAAATAAGCTTAATTTTGTTATCTAAAACTTTAGAAGTTTACGAAAAAACTTATTTTGTATACGGGGACTCTTTTCATCTACTAGGCATGTTAAATGTGCATACTTTAGTTTTATTCAGCTTTTACGAAAACATCATTATCAACCATTCTGTAACAAATCTTTGAAAGCGTCATTCTAAAGGTGAGTAAAACATAAATCTTATTTTTGCTTTTATTATTTAATTTAAGTTATCGTTAACTTTTATTAACCTCCTCAATCCTGGTGAGTAGACCGCTGGACATTTAAAAAAAATTTTTTTGGTTGTAACAATTTTACCAATGTATGACCAGTAGTAGTGCATCCGGTTTGAAACGTCGTTTTTCTACACAATTAATTATTTTTTTAACTATGTGGCAGCTTCAAAAGCGCTTGTTGAAAGTTTCTCATCAGCTAGTTCGAAATTCGTCTTCTGCATAATACGTCATAATTTTAGTTTATATATTTAACGGCTAAAAACCGTTAAAGTAATTGGTTTTTAAAATTCTTTTCGTCTGATTAAATAGAGTTGTGTTCAGAATCTTCACATAAAGGTAATCAATTTGATGCATGTTGAGGCCAATAAGTAATGAAATTTTATCCTGTCCAGCCCGCTGCACGTTTGCACTAAAATCTGAAAAAAAAAACGAATGGCGCGAAAAAGGGACTGACAGAACAAGATCTATTTCAGTTATTGATGGAGAGTGACATCGAAGAATTTTCAGACGATGAAAACGATAATGATTTGAAACTATTTCGGAGGATGAAGCGGATGATTAAGTTGCTCCCGAAGCTGTGGTAGAAGTGCCTGAAGTATTGTAGAATGCAATAAGTAATTTGAATTGGGTTTCTAAAAATTTTAATTCTAATTTTATCTCAATATTATTTGATCTTCGTTTGTTAAATAAATTTAATTTTTGCAGCTGCAGATCTTTATTCTTGTTTTTATAAAAAAATTTACAATTTAAAATCTTTTATTTCTCAATATTTCGATAACAATTTGTTATCATCGTCAGGAGAAATTAAATGTTCACATTTAATTTCTCCTGACGATTTTTCTTGTTTACTTGATCCCATGGTTTGTGATTGTATTGGCTTTGTGCCAATACAATGTGGTATGAAAAATTATGCCAACCAAAAACGACTCTCTTCGCCGAAAATGCCTGCAAGATACCATGTTGTGCCAGCATAATTAATCTAGTCTGAAATGGCTAAATGAATATATGCGGCCATTATGTTGCGGCAATTTGCTCGCCATATGAAGTTGCAAGATATAAATTGTTTTACCCTCTACATATTTCTTGATATTCTGTTTTTTAATCTTTTTTTAATTTCCACAATAAAGACAAACTTACGCAATTCTAAACATTATTACAAGAAAACATTTTCTTAATTCACTTTGTATGCTTCTTCTTTCAACTCCTCACTCTGCAAAAATTTTATTGAAATGGCAAAATTTTCACACGCATTCAGAATGTTTGAAGGAAAACCAAAAATGTTTGATTTTCGTACAAACATGCTTCAAATATTTGTACAAACTAACAAACACCCTACACCTAAAATTTTGACATGTTTGGCAAACAGTTTGTGTGCTTTATTTGGCCCTTTGGTTTGTGTGCTTTATTTGGCTTAAAAGAGGAAGACGTAGTTTCGATGAATTTGTGAGGCATGACGATAAAATATCTGTTGTTATGTGGATGGATAAATCAGTTTATTTAGTCGCTATTGCGGTCTGATCGGAAGCTATTCAAACTGTTCGACGTTGAGATAAAGTACAAAAAAATGCATAGACGTTAATTGTCCAAGTGTTGTTAAAAGGTACAATACATCAATGGGAGGTGTTGACCTTGCAGTTAGCCAAATATCAAAAAAGTGGTTTGGCTGATTTATGTAACTATATCGAATTGTTGGATTACATATAAAAAGGACAGACTTGCTCATCGGTTTATTACATTGAGGGATGCTTAGTCTAGTGCTACGAAGGTAACTAGATCTTTATGCGACACTATTAGCAGATCTAGCGAAGAGCACGAACATCGCAAAAAGAAGGCAAGTTGCCAAATTCGCTACCCCAAGGGATGTTCGGCTCTCTGAAAACAGACATCTATCTGTTTGCGGAATAGAAGATAAAAATAAATATATGAGATGCTGCTAAAAAGGCTGCCCGCAAAACGTGATAGAAGTGCACTTCATGTAATGTTTTTCTCTGCATTTCGAAAGGAAGACAGTTTTTTGGAATTTCATTTTTAAATCCTAGTTTGAATTGGTATTTCTTTAATTATAATTTTTTTTTGTGTTTATGTAAAATCACTGTATTTATATTTTCTGTTATTTATTGTTGATTTGTAATGAATTACTGTTGCAATAAACTGAAGTTGAACAAAATGTCCAGCTGGTTGTACCTGCCATATCTCCATCGCACTGCACTTGATAAGGACAAATTTTACTAATTTTTCTAAACTGAAAGCCGGTAGTTTAGGAAAATATGTGGTTACAAATTTTTCTTTACCTTCTGCATGTATTAATTAATGTAGTTTTATGTTTTCTTGGAGAGTTTTTAGCTTTTTTTAAATACCGTAACCAAGCGTATTATAACATTATGTGAACTGTCTTTTAACCAACAAATGAAAATGATGTGATACAAAAATTATTTACTCTTGACAAACATTTTCTTCAAAGTTTGAGGCCACATAATATATGTATGTATGTAGGTATCAATCCAAAAGTGCAAACAAAGTTAATATGTTCTGAAATAAATTGAATAAATAATATTTCTGCTAATTAGTCTCTTTTATAAACTCACAATCATACAAATTGCGATTCATAAAAATATAACAGTAACACAAAAAAATATTAAATTAAAAAAATTACTGAGAAATTTCCTTTAATGCCACCTTACTCGTCGCTAGACTTAGACATGCTTCTTTATAGTTGTTATGTAAATATTGTTTGCCACTTTCCATATCTTTTGTTAGTGTCCACGTAACCACCTTCCTAGTGGACTGAAATTAACACATTAATTAAAAAAAAAGCAAAAAACATGCTGTTTCGATGGTCTCAAATGTTCAGCATACATGAAAATTGTGCTCTAATAATTCTTAAAATACTAGCCTACAAAATGTTAACATTTTTACATTTAATATAAATTTTATGGTTTTAAAAACGAATAATAAATTAATATGTTTAAAAAATAAACTAGTTCTTAAATAAATAATAGTTGCCGTATTAATTTTTCATTAACATGATGTTAAAGCTGGTGGCAACTAGATAGCTGTTTCGTAGTCGCTACACTACTCATCATCAGCCATCCGTCCTGGAGGTCGGATCACGACAATTATTTTTATGAGGCTACTTAGACCACAAGGTCGCCTAGCTATTTGTTTTACGTTTGTAATTCAGAAATAATACTAAGAACTATAAACGGATCGTGCCTCTAATATAATTACATGTGACTTGTATCACCTTTATTAAGTATTTTTTTATTTTTATTTATTTTCAAGAACAGTATTTATAATATACGAATTATGCATGCTTTTTATTTCTTGGGGTACACCTCTAAAAAATTTTAACAAACTTCTTCACTTCATTGAGAATTATTTTTTGTTATTGCAGAGATTTCGTGTGTCCAAAAATCAATTTAAACAACTTTTCGACAACAAATATTTGTCCGTTTGGCAAACTAAAATAGAAAACAAATCATGTAAAAAAATTAAAAATCTAGTCACATTAAAATAAAAATGAAATTTTTAAGAAGCTTCAGAACAATGCGTACATTTAAATTTGTTTTAATGATTTAAAATTCGAATTTTAATATTATATGGAACATTTTCTAATACATACAAGTTACTTCATATTTTAACAAATACGAAGCGACAAAAATCATTTAAAAACAAAAACAATAATAAGTGCGATGGGTTCTGTGGCTTTTTATTTGTGTTATTTTTTTAATAAAAGAGTGTTAAGTATTTATATTTTTTTTAAATTATAAGAACGAAGCTTTAAATATTTTTATAAAAAAATAAAGTAATTATTTTTTAAAGTATTTTTGAAAAAATTGCTAAAAAAAAACTCGCGCCAAGGAATTGTTAAAAAATTAAAACCATTTAATATACATATATTGATAAGAAATTAAAACCTGTTAGTTATACTTGTATGTGAATAAAAATTAATAACACAAAATTAAGTTAAAACTTTAATTAATAACAAAAATACACATGTATATATTTTACAGTAAAGGACAATACTGCCCTTAGGCGAAAAACCAGTAAGCTAATAAAAAAAAAACAAAAATTAATTCAGCAGTTACATTACAGTGTAAGAATATCAAATTTTAAAGAATACATTTTTTAAGAAACTGTAATGAAAGCGGTATGTTTTTCACTTTAAACTAAAATCTCTATTAAAAAATACTTCCTAACTTAAGGGTAATAATGTCTTTTTCTGTTAATGTAATCGAAATAAGCGAAATTTAGGCTTAAATTGTAAAACATTACACAAATTATATAAAAAAGTTGTAGATGTTTATATGTTATATGTGTTAAAAAATATATTAAAATGGAATGAAATTAAAATATATGAGTTTCAATCTAAAAAAAATAAATAAAAAACAGCGAACAAAATCTAAACTTGTGCTGTAAGCTCTTCCCATTTCTGGTCAAGACATCCTTAACGATCCAAATTTGAAATTAATTATAAAAATAAATATCTAATTAAAAAAACGATTTTAGATTAATACAAAAAATATCAGCTTTCATAGCCCTCAGAAGAAACTTATTAACTTTGAATTTTTCTAGGAACGAAATTGCAAGTTCGTTTTCGAGTACGAACGTATTTTATTCGTATTCATCCCACTCTAAAGCAGTATATTTTGTGATTATTATTTAGGATTTAACAATTTAAGGAAGTTTTGTATTCCTTTTCGAAACAGTGATGACCGTGGTTTTAAACGGTGAATCTAAATTTTACTTGTTTGAATCTGATATTGTAGCGGGGAAAAGTAAAGCACAATACATATGATAAGACTTCTAATAAACTTGTCAAGCATGACGGGACATGTTATAATATACAATATCAATAAGTGAGCTGATATCGCGTCGAAACCGTATAAGCGTATTTATATATTAAAGAACAATTAAACGGTCACAAAAGGAAGACCGTAGCCGAAATTCAATAACTTCACACACTAGACGAGTTACAATAACTTCACACACTAGACGAGTTGCAATAATTTATTGTAACTGCGCTTCGTAAAGGGTAAATACTTTTATGGTCGGTATGCCAGTAAGCACTCTGCTTTATAGAGACTATTCCTGTTTGTGTAACAGGTCATTCGAAAATGTTTTTGCTGTCACACTTTTAACGTAGGATATTACTACAGGAAATAGTCAATACCCCTTTTCCCTGTAACCTATTTTCGGCATCAAAAAATTGTGGAATTCTATAAGGTTATTTTGCAGAAAACATTTATTTTTGAATATAAAAATGAGAAGTTTCCCTTCTAAACAATATGAGATAGAAATTGTTTAGCGACAAAAACTGATACCACATATTCATATTCTTTTAGGACACTTATAAACATATCTCAAGGCACAATTGTGACAGCCTTATGATAAAGACAAAATGCACTTTAATTGGCAGACACACGTGGCCCTGGTATAGTTCCTGGCATAATTGCTTCGTTTTAGTTCTTTTTTCAAAACTACTTTCTGAAGGAGATGAATAAATAAGTATTTAAAGATTTGGTATATACTTGTAAGCATTAAATTAAATTTTTTCTTTTGCAGAAAATATATTTAAAGAAAACTAGGCAATTGACTTTTATTAATTGCGAAGACGCCTTGCTTGAAAGTGGTAGAGTTTGCTGTACAAGTTTTCCTTTTTAGTTTTTTAGACATATAGTTATACAGTTTATATGTTTATTAAAAAAGAATTGAGTTCTATTCACTATACTAGCTTCTAACATTGATAGTAAGGCAGCTTTAATAGGTAGTGGCAGAATTATAATAAATACAACACCAAAAAACATCAACATTTATTTTGTTGGTAGAATTTACGAACAGCTGTCAAAATTTTGTTTGAAAAAGCAAAAAAGTTTATGTGTTTTTGACAAATTTACACAAAGGAAACGTAAGCCAGTTGTGCTTATACCACTACCGTATTAAAGCTGCCTTGATTGATACCAATAAAAAAATTATAACCAGCTTGTTTTTTATGTTTGCAAAAATTACCAAAGTCCACTGATTATTAAGGTAGCTCCTATGAAATGTCGACATATAGACAGCTGCGAAACATAGAAAACATGCTGTTTATAATTTTTTCTTTATTAAAAGCATTATACTGTACATTTATGAAGTATAAAAAATTATATTTTTAACTTACTAAGAACAAAAAACTTAAGCAACAAGAAGATTTTTTTACAAGATTGTGACAGTTCATAGATTTTTTTAAATTAAAGAAAATTAAATATAACAAAGAATACATATGTTTATTTAACTCCGTTCGGTGCTATCAGAAAAAATTAGTTATATATATATCTTAAAGTATGTCATCTATTCTTTCTATTGCTCAATTGTTCTTTCTTTATTCACGATCCTATGTGATTGTACGATTTATTCACAGGAAAATGTTCTACTAGTCTGGCTGACTTTACAAAATCGCTTCATAATGGCTCTGCACTATTATATAAGAATGATTGTAACAGTTTATAGATGTACATAGTATAATAATTAAAAACTCTTATTGCCATAATAATTTTATATTTTTACAATTTATTTCTCAATGCGCCAACAATATTCTCATATTTTTCACAATAAATACCACTCTTATCGCATAGAAACCATAATTTTATAAGTGCCAGGTCAGACACAGCAACTTTAGTTGGGCAATTCCAGTGTTTAAAAAACTTAACTTACAAAAGCAAAAGTTTGAAAATTGACTGTTTTTTGTACACTACGAATGCTTTTGCTTTTTCGTAAACCTTTCAAACAAAGAGAAACTTTAAAAAGTCTTTCGATATTTTAAATAGAATGGGAAGTTTTATTTTGTTTTAGCTTTTTCCTTTTGAAAAGTAATAATTAAGCACCAGTGTGTAAACCATAATCAAACTTCTTGCTTGGAAGTAACTGCGCAGTTGTTTTAAAGAACTTATGCTAGGAACACAACTGTGACGAACGACGAACTTCGCACATCCCTGCGAAATCGCCGACAAATATTCGTTGTATACATTCGTCGTGTGAAGCACAATATCAACGAACATTGTTTACATTCCGTGCAAAAAAAAATTAATATAAATACTAAGGTGGCCATATGAAAAGTAAACCTGCATAAATCCCATCCGAAAGACAGATTTTTGAACAAATTATCTCAGGTACTTTATATTTTGAGAACAACTTCATACATATTTTACTACATGGATTAATATAAATTATGAAAAGAATTATGTCATGAAAAATACTTTTTTTATGTAAGAAACCTTGTCACCTGATACTGCTTTGTTCGTCGTTCGCTGTCGAAACAATTAAAAATGAATCTATTTCAACTTTCGCTGAGTATGACGAATTTCGACCAACGCCATGAGTGAATGTGTTTTCATATACACCAATGTGTTTTAATTTTGGCGACGAATATTCGCGACCAAATATTCGTCGTTCGCCTCAGTTGTGTTCCTAGCATTATTTGAATATGCTATTCTCTTTTGTTTTCTGCTCAAAAGAGGCAATATACTGCCCAGTCAACATAAGAGTTGCATTTCAAAAGTGTTTTATGGTTATTGTTAAAAATTAAAGCTGAAAGAACATGTAAAGTACACTATATTTTTTACAGCAAACATGCAACAGAAAAGCAAACAATTTTAATAAACATACGATTGTTTTTACGAGAAGCCATTTTTATATTTGTATATATTTATCTGCGAAAAAGATACAAGAAAGCAAGTCTAATAGCCTATTTACACCAAAGCGAAATCTGCTCATTCGAGATTTCAAGCCAAATCTAGTAGATTTTGAGAAGATTCCCATACAAAATGAAATCTACTTTATGAGTAGATTTCGACGAAATCTCCTGAAATCTACTCAGTACTAAGCGATGGAACTGTGATTTCTTGCAAAAAGTACTTAAAAATATTACACTGCAACAAAAATTACACTATAATGTGGTGTATGCAGTCTCTGGGCACAAAAAATATACACTTTAATGCTGGTGTATTCAGTCTCCGATAATATTGTATTGTCAAACCCGCATGCATAAATTATTTTTGAGCAAATGAAATCTTGCTAGATGTAAAAAAAACGGTGGTGTAAACGATATAGATTTCGTTGTAGATTTCAATTCAAATCTACTAGATTTTGAGTTGGTGTAAATGCGCTATAAAAGAAAATGCGAAAAAGTTGGGCAATTAAACTCGTCCTGTCTGATCTTACTCTAAAAATTTTTGAACTGTGTAATAACAGACGGGAACAATTTTTAGTCCGAACAATTCTTTGTCCCTTTAAGAACACACGAGACTTCATCCGGCATAACATGTATACGTATACACAGCACTATATATGTATAAGTATTTTTGTATGCATTTGATTATTTGGCTTGTGTTGGTTTTGTTCTATTTGTGCTGGCATAAAGCTGGTTGAAAAAATTATGCCGAAAAAATATCACTTTCATCCCCCGTTCACCTACAAGCTGCAGAACAATGTTTCTTGTCTGCTTTGCAAAAACTCTGTCAAACAGTTGCATTTTTAGCACACGTTATATTTGGCAGATCGCACGACTGTGTAGGATAGTGAATAACGACCTTAACGAAGTTTGTAGTGTTGGGCAAAACCTTTTGTTTGTGTGAATCTTTCAATCTCTTTCGGAAAGGTGAAGTGAATTAATTCATTCTTTTCTTTCATCTTTCTGCTTGCCAAACGTTTCAAAATGAATGAAAATGGTTCAATTATGTACATATGTATGTACAATCCAAGTGGCAGCATTATGAAGCAACTACGGCATTATTTGTTTGTATCACAATTTGTTTAAACGCAATATATAAAAAAATTACTTGTTCATTTCTAAAATTGATTTAAATCTAAAAGTAATAGAGTTTGTTTTATTCTTTCGTGTTATTTTTAAAGTTAAACCTCCACAAAAACTGGTCCCTCTTTCCTCCTCATCACAACCAATTTTCCTAGTTCCAGTACAACGCACTGCATATGTAAACAAATTTTAAAGTACAATATAAAATTAATAATTGATTGATAGATGACGAAATATGAAAAGAAAGAGTACGATGAAAGAAATAGAGATATAATACAGAAATATTTCATTATTTCACTTGAGAGAATCATTCAGTTGAATTAAGTCATTCATGACTTAATTCTAGACTAGAAGATTGATAAAATCATGGAGTTCAAAAATTGATCATCGCCTAAGGACGGTCATGCGGACAGTCCACATGTTGAAACTTGTAACTATACCATAAGGAAGATTTTAACACGAGTAATAAATAAGGGAAACACAACGGGAGTAATATTGGACTCAAGTACGGTGGCTTTTCAATGGCTGGCAGCCAGTTAAACCTAATAAGGGATTGATTCATAATCCTAGAGCAAAATAATTTTTCGAAAGTTTTGTTTTTGATGGCTTTTTAATCTTATTTTTAGATTCTGTGGTGATAGCGTGTTGTTATTATATGATGTAGGACAAATCACCTCATAAAGACGCGAAGCATTAAAATTGATTGGTAAGTAAATTAGAAATATAAACATTCATTTCTTAATTTCAACCACAAGGAGGAATATTTGGTGGCAAAGTCTGTATAGGGTGTGCAATCTTTTTTTTTTTTTTTTTTTTTTTTTTTTTTTTTTTTAAACAAACACAAAAACTGCGAAGCTTTTTTGCTTGGCTGCAGTAACACCCAGGGTCTGTGGCAGGAATCGAACCTGCGACCTCGAGACTGTTGGTCGAGTACTCCACCAAATCAGCCATCGAGGCACCCCCTTATTTAATTTTGTTTGCTCGGCCGTAAAACAGCTCTGGGATGAAGAACAGCTTTTGCGTAATCGTAATTATTTCTTAAATAAGCTCAGTCTTGTTGTTTTTGTTGTTGTCCTTCGGGAGTTTTGCGTTTCACTCTCATTGGTTAACTGTTTACCTCAACAAACTGTATTAGTTGACAGTTTTTTTGAGGTATTTTTTTATTAACCACGCGCTAACTTCTTATGTGAAGGCATAAGTCGTTATAGTCAGTCACAGCGCCGCTGTAGATTACTATTAATTCCATCGTGGGCATAAGGTCTTCGTTACTTTGCCCATATTGTGCATCCTATAGTGCCAGTTTACAACATCAATTTTGACTTGTCAAGTTTTTTTTATCTGGGAACTGGAACTAGGAAAATAGGTTATAAGTAGGATGAAAGAGAGAGTAGTGTTCGTGGAGGTTTAACTTTAACAATAAAAACACGAAAGACTAAAACAAACTCTATTGCAGCATTTAAAATGTTGGAATTAAATTAGTTAAAACTGATCAGTGCCCAGTGTATGTACCTTCAATACTGATCAGAATAACAAAATTTAGTCCAACACCTTTCACACTACAAGATAATGAAATGCGTTGAAAATAAATTAATATTGAACATAAAAGGAAAGTACGGACAAGGGTGAAAAAATAAAAAACACGTGTACACATATTGCTACCTACTCCGGTGCACTTTGATTTCGTACGAAATTAATAATGAAATACATAAATATAAAATACGGACAACTGTAAAAAAAGAGAAGAAAAACCAATACCTCCCTTTTACTTGTTTTATTTCAAATTCAAATATAATAAGCTATAACTATAGTCAGGGCTGCCCAGCAGTTGAAAAACGTATTTAAAATACAAATACGTATTTTGTATTTTTATTTCATATACACAACCTGAAAGTATTTTGATTTTCAAATAATTATTTTAAAAGTCTTGTGTTTGTGGGAAGAAGAGAGTGGAAAAGGGTACAGACTTGACTGTATCGTCAAGTTTAAAAGAAAATGTAAAAAAATATGTAAACTTGAAGGCAAAAAAAACCTACATTTGTGTGTGATCGTAAATGCAAGTTCAAAAGGCAATCGAAGCGGAATTGATCAAGAAAACCTGATATATGTAAACTGGGTCATGCTTTGCAAATTTATTTGCAACTGTATGGTTTCATAAATAAATAAATTTTGTTTGCCAGTAAAAAAGCTTATTTGAAATACTAAGTGCCAATTTCACGATACCTATTTTGAATGTTTTTTTTTTTTTTTTTTTTTTTTTAATATAATTGTGCGAACGAACGAACAGCTTCGTTATCGTGAAATTGGCACTAATTCTCAGCGGACAAAGTCGGGAGAAGAATCTAGTTTAGCACTTATCTGTTGAAGAATATTCATGAAATCATAAATACTTTTAATTTCTCTTTTTTTCGCTTATTTATACAACTTATGCAAGTAAAATGAGAAACAAATGTAGACAATAACGTATAAATTTATTATAATATACGTAGTTAATAATAGTTTAAATTCGGATATTTGTAAAATAAAGTCACCGAAAATTAAAAAGGCCATAAGTACCAACAAATTTAAAACAGATTTTTAATTGTCTATAATTTAGTTCACCAAGGTACGCAATGAAAGGCTGCATAAAATGCTCTAAGGAACGCAGCTCAACAATTGTTTTCGTCTGTTGTTGCACAATGAAAATAACTATTTTAACATGACAATGTTCTAGGAGGTAGTCAATTATCCGATTCTGCATTACTTAAAGTTAGCTTCTCAAAAGTTTGCTTAATTTCAATTTTCGTAGAACTAAAATAACAATTGTACACGCAAAATTTTAGCAGCAGAATTAAAAAGATTAAGTTAAAAAACCTTAAATAAGAAATGCATACTGCGATTGTGTTTGGTAGGAATCCAACCTGCGTCCTCAAGGCTATTAGTCGAGCACTGTTCCAACTGGTCCATATCGGCGCTTATGAATGAAGCAGATTGTAGAGAAATAAGAGGAAAACAACACATAAAAGTTAACCAAACGATATTTTTATTTATTGAATCTTCAAAATGAACTAACAATAAGTATTCAAATCTTAATACTAGATATAAAAATAAAAATGGGCATATAAAAATAAAAATGTGCTTTTTACTTAAGTCCAGCCAATGCTAGACTAAAAGTTTTATTACTGGTCCATATCGGCGCTTATGAATGAAGCAGATTGTAGAGAAATAAGAGGAAAACAACACATAAAAGTTAACCAAATGATATTTTTATTTATTGAATCTTCAAAATGAACTAACAATAAGTATTCAAATCTTAATACTAGATATAAAAATAAAAATGGGCATATAAAAATAAAAATGTGCTTTTTACTTAAGTCCAGCCAATGCTAGACTAAAAGTTTTATTATGCCGGAGCAATATCACCTATTGAACGCTCTGATGGTGGCAACGGTATCCCTTCTTCTTAACCGATTGTGGCCGCTAAAATTAAGTATATTGCGCTCAAGAGGGTTTGGATAAAGTTCCAGTTTACTGACATACCTTGTCGCTTACTTAGAAAATTTCTCTTTTACCAGCGGAACACTCAGATCTTTATGAATTCGTGAATATTTTTACGTGGAGCTGCAGTAATCGTTCGAAGAATTTGGTCGCCTTTGAACTTTTACAATGTTTGCCGCTGAGTCGGTGCCCCATAATAATTCCGTAGCTCCATATAGGCTTTAGAACTGCATTGTAAACAAAAGTTTGCAATCCAGCTTCAATGTCGGGTTTCTGCCCATAAGCCAATTTAGTTGCGCTGCTTTTAGTTTCAACTGAGTGGCTTTTGCTTCAATGTGAGACTTCCACGTTAGCCTACGATCGAGGTGTATACCAAAAATTAACATTACATTGTAGCTAGCTTATAGTTAAGCGAACACAGTGAATTATTAGTTGATTTTATATATTTGCGGTCGACTACTAATTTGCCGGCAGAATAAGCTATAGAACATGTAGAAAGAGAACAAACACTTCATAGTTTTGAAACACCTACTTGACAGTAATTAAAGCCAAGGAAGCTTTAATATGATAGTGATATAAGCGCAGCTGTTTTTCGTTTCCTTTGCATAAATTTGTCAAAAACACATAGACTTCCTTGCTTTTTCAAACAAAATTTTGATAACTATTCGTAAATTCTACCAACAAAATACATGTTAATGTTTGTTGGTGTTGTATTTTTTGTAATTCTGCCACTACCTGTATAAAGCTGCCTTGCTCGTACATACGTATATGTGAATGTATATATAGTAGGGTGGGTCACTTATGTATGGGAAAAAACAAACTGAAATAATAAAGTTCTAATAGTAATATTTTGCTGTCCAAGGCTTAAAAAGGTAGTACTGGAAAAAAAATGTTTCAATTAAGTGATATCTTTAGCCCGCGCATGCGCTTAACGTTTCTGCAATTTGTATAAAAACCACTTTTCTATTAAACTTTAACATTTTATTATTTTGTTAATAAAAATTAATACATTTTCACAACAAATTGCAACATTATTTGAGAAAAATATTACGCTTTAAAAGTAATTTAATTATTTTTCGACCATAAAATATATTTCGCTCTCGAATCTGGGTATAATTTTTCTTCATTCAAGTTTTGTTTGTATTAAGCCCTCTCTCGACTTCCTATCACATAAAGACATGGATGCTTCAGTTACTATTTTAACAGTGCGTTCTACAGCTTGCATATGATATGGTAGTTTTAAAAAGTCATGTTTTTTGCATCTAGAGTTTTAGTAAATACGTTTAATTCTTCATTAGTGACATTTCGCAGAACTGGAGGACTGCAAAGCGTTTGCTGCCTATATACTAGGTCAGTATAGTTATTCGAATTAAAATCTGCTTTCGGTACTTTAAATACCCGTGGTTGCTTTCTCGCACTTTTTTATTTTCGACCGACAACATTGACAGGAGCAAATTTTCTAAATGGGCAAAATAGGCGATGTATTGAATGACGAGGTCTATTATTTGTTTATACTCTGCTGACAGATATCGAAAACTTTTAACCAATTTCCAAAAATGTTTAGACACATCTTTGCATATACGATTTGTTTTTATTTGGAACTGACTGACACGTAAACTTTAACGCAATATTTTTAGATTATTCGACGGGTTTGTTATGGAAATGTAGATCCTTAATGCTCTGTTTGTTTTTGTTAACAATCTGGCATACGACATTTTCCCTAGGGATCTGTTAGCTAAATAATCGGGGCATTGTCCAGTAATAACGGATATTGTTATTTCATACAGGTATTTTTGCTCTTAGGTCTTCCATCTTTACTTTCGAAAGGAAAATTTTCGCAATTTCCTAATAAATTACCAATCCACCATCCAATTTATTAAAAATAATATGTCTTAGAGGTTTTTCATTTAAGTGCAACATGCCAATAATCTACTGTAAGGGGTGCTAAAGCTTTTTTTTCGATAAGTTTAATTATCCTACTAAATTTTCCAGGATTGACGACAGTACCAACGCAACCAATAGCCATCAAATTATCAAGTTTAATGTATTTTGATAAAATTAGGTCAAAAACCGCTAATACGAGTATGTCTCCCAATTCAAGTTTTCAGAATTATTTTTGTCCATGATTTTTGTGAGTATTTGAAGACTTGGTTTTTACATTGGAAATGGTAAGCTTTCAATTGCTGAAGGACTCTTGTATGTGAAACGACAGAAAGGCCGGATTTTCTCCAAATATTTTCTGACTTTGCAGACACTAGTTCAGCAATATCTAAAAATGAAGAGTCTTTAAAAGTATTCGTTTATAATTTAAGCTGTACTCTCTTCCAGTCATAATATTTTATGATGACCACATTGTCCTTAATATCTTCCACTTTTCTGAAAATTGGGCAAATATAATTTTGACCTCAAGTTTCCATGATACAAATAATACAAATTTAGGTTTATTCTGCAGTAAATATGTGCCTAATTTTAATATTATCAGTTAAAAAATACGCCTTCACGTTCTGATTGGTAGAACTAGACTCACTTTATATCACTTGTATATATGTACATACGTATGCTTTTATAAATACAAGTGATTTGTATTTATGTTCTAGAGAACTTGAAGACGTTAGGATACAGTTATTATTATGTTGCGTCTACTACATCTACACACAGAAAAAAGTGGAGTAATGAGTGGAGAGGACTAATGAATTTGAGGTCAATGCTTGGGCTATTCCATTAAAAATAATTATGCAATATTTTACAGGTTTTGTTATTTGCGAAGTAAGACAGCTTTTTTTTTTTGCTATTAGAAGTTGATTTGAAGAAAACAAATTTTTTCACCCAGCCTAATGTATAGTGCAAAAATATTTATATTTAGGTAGCTTAATATATTTCTTGTTCTAATTTTAAAAAAATACAAACTATGCTAAATTGTTTTAGTATTTACTAAGGCACGGACTGTATGTGTTACAATAAAAAGCATTTGGTTAAGGAAATTAAATAAAATGAGCATAGTACAGCATATATACATAAGTATGTTATTCAAAGCCTGCGTATAATATGGCTTTAGATATCGATACATTTTTAATATTTATGTACATACACAAGTACGTGTGAGTATTAATCTTGTCCGATATCAAATACCGTAGTAAAACGCCAAAATAATATACCAAGCCAATATAATATATAAGCATAATTGTATGCAACTCTAGTGCTTAATAGGAGGATAAATATAACGAATATCACCAACAAACAAAACTGAAGTAGAACCACTATTTTATTCTACTTCAGTTGGTTCTACTTGTGTATTGTTCTGTTGTTTTTAAACGATTATAAAACAATGTTCGTTTATACGTTTAAAATCTTTCGGCACTGAAGTGTTTGTTTTGAAATGTTAAGGATTGCAGTAGAAATTATTACGATGTCTTAGAAACAATTATTATGCGCTTGAACAGCCCTCGAGTATGAACATCGTCTTAGAATATGCTAACTACACTCGTCCACTGGTCCAAAAATACCAATTTTGTTGGCAAAATTCTAAAAAGCGATGAGCTCAGAACTTAATTTACCAAATATCAAAGACATTTTGCTTTTTCTGTAAAAAAAAAAATAGTGTTAAAATGACAATTTTGATTTTAAACGGCAATATGTGTAGTATAAAAATTACCAATAACATTTTAGAAAACCTAAAGAGGGGTTTTTAATTTAACAATTAATAGTTAACATTAACACTCATGCAACTGAGTTTATTATTCACTATACTAGCATCTAAAATTGATCCAAATCAAAAACTTATAAATAAATAGCTTTCTTAAAAAGAAAAATGCTTTAACCATACCCTTCAAAATAAAAAAAACTAGCTTTTTATTTTGAAGCTTTCTCACCTCCCTACTTTTCTTTTCACCTTTCGAACAAATAAACAACCGTTGGTTGCTACAAGCTATTTATAATTTTTTGATTAACACTCATCAAAAAATGTTTAAATTTGAAATAGATTGAAAATTTGCTATTCCCGAACAATTGAGTTTATTTACTTTATTAACTACTAATATTGATACCAATCAAAAAACAACTTTTTGATGTTTTCTAGCTATCTATATATCGTAATTTCATAGGAGCTGACATTTGCTAAACAATTTACTTCTTCATGATATAACCTTTAGCAATTTTCGCGACATATTTAAACAAAAAAATAATTGCATAAAGTTTTGCAAAGAGGTTAAAAAACAGCGATCAATGGTAAAAGAGGGCTCAACATTTCCCAATGACTGTTTGAATGAGATTTTCAGACATACGAATATAATCGTTGATGATTTTAATTTTGCTTTATTTCTTCCGTACATCTGTTTCAAGTAAAAAAAAAAAATTAAGAAAAACAATTGTTAATATTATATTTTTTATACAAAACCTTGAACCACATTAAACTCAGAAAAATAAAAATAAACTTTAACCAACAAAGAAATCAACGAATATTGCTTTAAGTTAACTCAGTTATCATTTTTATTTTTATCGCAAACAAAAGTACACAATCTTTTTGGTACAAAATAAGAAACATTTAAGAATACAATAAAAATTATTAAACAAGTCATTGTAACCACCCAACAATTTATTATCAAAACTCTCTTAAATATCATATAGTATCTATTATAATAACTAAGTACTTAAAAACAAATATAAATACTAAAAATAAACTTGTCTTAAATATTATTCAATAGTTAAGAAGAAATAAATGCCATATTTAAATGTTATAAAAAATATTTATTAGTATAGTTATAAGAAAAGTTTAAGAAGAAACTTAATAAAAGTATCAAGAAAAACACGCACACTTTGTAATAAAGGTTAAAAGTACATATAATAATTATAAATATACATAGATTATATATTTTTGTAAATTATTTTAAATGTTTTTCTCAGAAGAAAACGAAAAATTGAATTATAACTTTCAAAAGAAGCACTTACGGACGTAGTCTTGCTTGCCCAATTCTGTATTTGGTGCAAAAAATCTTGCTCATGAAGAAATTTAAAACAAAGAATTGTCTCTTTTTTGTTTGTAAGTTTTAATTAAAACTTTAAATATTGAGCTTAGCTTAATAAATTATTTTTTAAAATAATTTTTTGTCAAAATATGTTTTTATATTGAAAAATTCAAAAATATTATAAACATGTTTTTTGATTTATTTCGCTGTTTTATTAAAGAATATTATAAGTTTATTTATTTATTTTTTTGCATTTCAACTGTCAAGACTTATTAACATTTTTCTTATATTTTCATACACTCCGGTTGACTTAAGGCACCCACAGACGATATGTTTTTACGTCTGTTTTTTTAAATGTAATTCCTCATGTCAAAATTTTTCATATATACAGACGGTCTTAAAAATTTGCTCACAAAATTTCTTAACTAAACAACTTTTTCTGAGCAATTTATAAAAAAAAAAATCCAAAAATGTGATTTTTTTATTCACTTGAATAATTCTATGTTTTACTGCAAATAAAAACACGTGTTTTCAGAAAAACATGTCGAAAAGTTTCCATTATGATATGTAGTGTTTTAAATTTCGAATTTTCGAAATTGATTTGACGTATATTTTGTTTCATTAAAATATTGTTTATGTTGTAAAAACAGATAACTATTATAAAATATAACATAAAGAAACCTGAAATGAGTATTTAAACTTTGAAATTTAAGAAAAAAACCAAGAAAACTGTTTTAAATGATAGTAGTTACGATGGAAGGGGTGAGAGACTATCATAAATTGGTCCAGACTGAGAAACATTTAGTCGCTCACTGTATTTTCCAAGACAGACGTTACAAGGTTATAAGTTGTTTACAAAGAAACCTCCTTTTAGTTTCAGGATCAAGTGAAGAATTGAACTGCTCAACTTAAAATTTATAATAAGTATTTGAACAAATAAATTCGACTATAAAGCAAGTAACACTGCAGATTTCAAGCTAATTTTCTTGGTGATACCATCATAATTATAACATGGTCTCAATATCATTGCCATAGCATATTGATAGACAACCATTTCGACTTCTGCGTACCTTTATACAATTTTTGTGTGATTTCGGGCCCTGGTATGTATCACTCAATTGCGAAATTTGTACAGTTAATTCCATCAAATGGAACAGTTCCATGATTCAGCAGCCTTAGATTTGTTTTGGCTAGTTATCTTAATGCAGTAAGAAGCTTTTTCACAGATATACATAATTGTTCAGCACTCTGAAACAAATTTTCTGTGAAGATAATCAAATAAATTGTGGATTGTAAATGTGTGTATATCATCCTAACACTTCTTATGTGAAGTCTCTTTAATCAGAGTTGAGTATTTGGCCAGTCATAAGTAGGATATGAATAGAAATATTATACTTGTATAGTTTTAATTTTTTAATTTAATTTATTAAACGTATGAAGAGTCATATGGTTGTTAAATTAAGAAGAAACATAAGTTTAAACTTGAATGCAACATAGATGAGAATATTGCACTCAGAGCAACAACATGTTCTACTTTAAAAGCAAAAATATGTATAAATATGCAACATGTCATCGTATGAGAAAACATTTGCTATTGTTTATTGAATTGGTTTCTGAATGTGATTCGTATCTAAAATAGATAGCTGGGATATTGTAACCGGCTGGCGGTTAATAGTAGCATCTCCCAATAGGTACTATAAACTTCAAAAATCAGGATTTAAACTAACAACTGCATTAAAAAACTAAATTTTAATTTGAAAAAAAAAAAACAGTCTTCTATGTAATTGCTTTCTTTATTTGTAAATGGCAAATACAAATTTCGTTTTTCGAATTTGTCAATCAATTTTAATGGATAGTACAATATTTTATTATTCAGTACAAGCCGTGTTGTTCGGAACGTTTTCGAAGTATTTTGCTCTTTTTAAAAAAGTATAGGAAAACATGTTTATTTGTACATGTTTTGAACAAAACACGTATTTTCGAGCAAAACACCTATACGGAAACACTATAAAAGCACCTTAACTAGTTTTAAGTAGGAACAACTTTTCTTTTTTTTAAATTAATTTTTCTTTATTATTGCTTTATTTACTTTACTTAAGAACGATTAATAATGGACAAACCCCCTTTGTTTTTAATAACTTCAAATATGCGGGTTTTCATTGACAGGTAAAGAGAATTTACAACGAAACTTGACTCCAAGCATCCTTTATAGCCTGAATTAGTGACTGCTTATCATCAAATTGTCTACCTCCTTCATAGACCTTACGTGATAACCAACTCCAGACATTTTCAATAATGTTTAGATCTGGCGAATAGGGTGTCCAGTCAAGAATATCAAAATTTTGGCTTGCAATGAACTCCTTTACTACTCTCTCGTTTTGTGTAGGGGCATTATCCTATTGCAATATACAAGATATGGGACCAAATAGTTCATTGAACTTCGGAAAAGCTGATTCCAATAACATGTTATAGTTTGCCCCATTAACTTTTACACTTTGAAAATCAAGATTGATAATACCACACCAAACCATAACGCCTCCCTCTTGGCTGTGATATCAGTTTAAAAATCGATTTTCTTTGCGCAAATCATGGAAATAATAGTTATAGCCATCAGTTCCATCCAAATTAAACTTCTTCTGATTCGTAAATACAACAGTTCTCCAGTCATTTACTCGTACATTGCCTCTTTACTGCACATCCAATGCCATGTGGTCTTTTGTGAATTAAAGCCGCTTTTCATTAAAAGGAGCTTTACGTGGCAGCTTTTTTGTAATTTCCGGTATTTAAGATACTCACAGCTTTTAATTACTCTGCGCACTGATGACTTGCTTGTACTCCAGCTTGAGCTCTTATTTTGACAAGAATAAGGCCGAATTTGAAGCAATTGTGATTTTTCTTTTCTCATACCTAGACAAAGACGATGAAACTCTTCCTTTAAATTTTTTTCCATATCCCTCGATGTAATTGTCGACAACTGTTGGGCTTCGTCCAGAACGATGAACAACGATTTTAGTTTTTTTCCGATAGATTTAAAATATTTTGTTTTGCCATTTTGGCACGTAAATTGCTTAAGATGTAATAAATTGTAATAAACAATCGCTCCAAGGCAGCTTTATACAGGTAGTGGCAGAATTACAATAAATACAACACCAGCAAAATACATGTTGATGTTTGTTGGTGTTGTATTTGTTGTAATTCTACCACTACCTGTATAAAACTGCCTTGAATCGCTCCGTACAAAAAAAAAAATAACCATCGTTTACTTTAAAAATAATAAAATGCCTTTATTCAAGTGAATCAAAAAAGAAAGCACATTTTTGCGCTATTTTTATAAATTGCTCAAAAAAAGTTCTTTAGTTAAGAAACCATTTTATCATGACTTTTTTATATATCACAATGTCTAGCTTCCATTTCTAGGCTTATGTCCAGTTTACGCACAGTGGTCCGAATTGAAAAAAAAGTATATAGCGGGGTAGGAAATTGAAAAATTGGCTAGTGGTAGCATGTTAAAGATAGTAGCAATTTAAAGGTTTTTAGAAAAATCGTTAATAGCGCATCAATATCCTCAAGGGTTCTCAATGCAATATGTTCCGTACAATGAGTACTCTAATTTTTTTTATATTTTAGCCAATTAGCTCTAGTGACGGTCTTCACGAAGCAGAGATTATAGTGGGTGAGTGATCTGATGACAAATTTAATAAAGGCTTCACTTTCATCAATTCTAAAGACAAATTTTATGCAACTCCAATATCTATTACACCTGGGATCTTTCGTCGGTCTGGCGGCCAATAAGTGGGGTGTGCGCTTGAAATCACATCTAAGCCTATTTTGGAAACGGTGTCAAAAAGCACCCGGCCTTTAGGGGAAATAAAACGTGATCCCGAAAAAGTGTGCTTATCGTTATAGTCGCCAGCCGCTACAAATCGAGACCCAAGTGCTTTAAAAAATGTGAATATTGGTTTTCTGTTACTGAAAATCGTGTCATATTATATTATACATTTTTGTGTTAGCGGATGACGTTTGCGTTCTTTAAACATATTTTAAAACAAATCATTTGTTTAAAATTGCCTGCAAAATAGTGGATTGCATTTTCATCATTTCCTGCATCATGGTTATCATAGAAACCATAAACGTACATATTTATACAGGCATGTTCCTCGCAAGTTTTCAAAGTCGCCAGGCGAGTTTAAAACGCAAATTTATTTTTAGGTATTCTGTGACTCACGCATTTTACTTAATTTGAATGCTCAAAACACATGTTTTACCAAAGCAATTAAACTAAAAAATAAATTTAAACTGCCAGCAGCATTCATATTATGAATTTTGGGTTAAAAATGTAATACAAAATTTAATGTAAAGAAGTTAATTTCCAGAAACACATAATGAGTTTGGCTCGCGTTTTAAGAACATTTTTTAAATTGCATGTATTTAGAGAAAATTGTATAAAAGATCGTCTAGTTTTTGTTCTTATACAAAGAAAACGAATTTAATTTAATATATACGTCATTTTTTTATTTGTTTAAGGGTTAGTTTAGTGTTAATTCATCAGCTCACTTTGGTATACTCTTGTGATTTAAACTCGCCAAGAGTCTGGCGATTGCGATTTACGGAACACTTTTCTTGCGAGTAAATGTCATGTGAGATGCGAGTGTCAGAAAATGCCCGATAGATTGAACAAAAGTCTGCAGAGTTGCCTAAAGATTGTTAAAATTTGGATAGGAATTTTGAGATTTAGACTCCTGATTTAAGTTTTGCATATCGGATTTAACCACATTAGCATAAGAAACTTATTTAGAGTATTACACGATTATGTGGCTGGTTGACTAGCCAATCTGTGATGTTTCACTGCTGGGGTTGATTAATGGGAATTGATGAACTGTTTGTCATGGATTGCTTAAAAGTAAGTATAGACTGGCCAACCCCTGTAATTTGTAGTATGGTTACCTACACAGTTGCTGCATTTTTAACACTAGAGTCAGTCTTTGACTTCTTGCATTGTGTGACGTCTTTTCCACTTTTCCGGACACATCAGTATGTATGATTTGTAATATATCACAATTTTTTATTTTGATGCCTGACGGGACTCCTTTCCTTCGCATAAATATAACACTGAACCGTCATCAAATTTAACATCCGGATAAATTTTTGTAATGTGGCCGTCAGTACTGTGTCCTAAGCGTTTATGCAATGTGTCTTTGCTAACGCCGGCATAATTTTTTGATGGTGAATTCATTTTGTACAATTTTCCTTCTTTAGTGCTTCTATGCAAATAAATTAGTTTTTTTTTGTTGTAATTTTACACATGCACCCAGCAAAGTTAATTTGAAACGATTTATTTGTAATCTGACTTACAGAAAGTTCTGGTATAAGTAACGCATCAGTTACTGTCAAAAACTCTCTTTTATTATCTATTTTTTATGATGTATTCGTACATCACCAATATCAAGGCTATTAGGTTATTAGAAATGATTACACAGTCGACTTCTTATAATCTCTGCATACTTACAAATACTTATTTGGAATTGATAATGTGCTCTATGGCGCCAGAATCAATTAGGCAAAAGTAGTTGTCGTTATTGTAATTCGCTGTCAGCGTTTTTTCACTATTGCAGCCATACTTATATGTAATTTTTCTGCATTTTGCACAATTTTGCAATGTGCAAAATTCTTTTTTACAGCTATAACAAATTATTTTTTTTTTTATTTTTTTCAAAAATTGTTTTGGTTTCGATTTGTTTAAATCATAGTTCTTCTGTTGTGGCGAAATTATTGTGCGATTCAAAATCTAGTAACAATTTTGTTTTAATCGTGTCTGCCGTAACTTTTACGCCGCTACTTTCAATACTCTTTATTATAGGCCTAAAATCCAATCTTAAACAGTAGTGAATGAAAAATTTGAAATTTGATATCAAAGTGTGTTTTTTAGTTTTTTAAACTATATTTATTATATATTTAACAAGTCACATCGACACGACATACTGGAATCTTCATAAGTAGTATGAAAGCCGTGTCAGATAAAACTTTTGCTTCGCTTTGCGTTACAAACTCGCTTTGACACCTAAGATAAAATTTACATACTTATGTATATGAAACAAGTCACATAAAGTACTTTCAACGCAACGTGAAGTAAAAAGTTCGGTAACTCTCATTTTTCTACCAATTGAAGTTTTTTTCTAATAGCTCCAAAGCTTTATGCACTAAGAAAACAATTAGAACCAATTTCAGTAGTTCGTCCAATAATACTTCTAACTTCTATTATCATAAGAAATAATTAAATATAGAAATTAACAACCATTTTTTATCGTGAGCGTTGCCAAAGTTTTTATTGTGACATACACCTTTTGCTTTGCGCTTTTCTGGTAGAGTTTTAAACGTCACGCAGAGCGACAAAGTGTTATCTGGCATGGCCTTTAAGTTTGTTCCAAACATATTTGGCCGTTGAAACGTTTTGTATATGTACATACAAATCTGGCGAAATGTACAATACCAATCTAAAAATGAAATTCTCAATCGCCTTCCTATTTTTTTCTGTTCCTAAAACCGCTTGCCAATGGACAGTAACAGACTGGAACAATTTTTAGTCCAAACAATTTTTTGTTCTCTTAAGAACAGACGAGGCTAATTAATCCGGCATAATATGTATACCTACACAGCATTGTGTAAGTATTCGTGTTTTTGTATACATTTGATTTTTGTAGACATTTGCCTTGGTTTGTTCTACTTGTGCCGGCATAAAGCTGGTTGAAAAAAATTATGCCGACAAAATATCACTTTCATCCCCCCGTTCGCCAACAAGGTACGAAACAATTGTTCTCGTCTGTTATTGCCTAATACCCTTGCAGCTTTATGGCATGTTCTACAGCAAATTTCCATTTATAATAATTTTCCCGACCAGTCAACTTTTCAATATCTATAATTCGCTCCATATTTCCACGTTGTTTGTGCCGATAACCTGATAAAATGTCCAGAAACCAAAAACCTTCGAGGAACTAAGAAAAGAAAACTTAACTACTGTTTCGAAAGCATATCAAAAAATGAATTTATTTTTATTATGCATTATGAGTTAACTTATAATTAAGTAGTGTTGGATATTTAGCGTTTAAGTAAATTTAACATCTCAACACTTATCATAATATTCAATATGCCTTTTACGTTACAATTTATTTTCCTTAAAAACAAAATTACATAAATTTAAAAATTTAATAATTTTTTTACATCGGACAGAAATATTACACCTAAACTTTTGAGTGTTTAGCATTATGTTTGCTGGGTAGCTCTTTCACGAATACATACATCTCCATTTTTATTTTTGAGCACCACAAGTTTAATTTACCAATCTTCATCAATGAAAAGTCTTATTTATTCTTTTGTCTACTTAATTTATTTTTTTCCTTTCATTTTGAATTTTGAGTGCCGTTTTTTGTTTAACTTTGGTACTGCGAACGTAATGATTCAAAATGTTAAAAAACAAAAGAGATTTATTTTTCCGATCTTAATTAAGTTAATGTCATTATACCAAATAATTATTGTATTTAAGTGAATACATAAGAAAATCTGTATAACGGCCTTATTCATAAAAAATATATTATATTTATTAAAGACTTATATGAAATATCTACGTCTGTACAAAGTTTGCCAAATAAACCTTTAATAAACTTAAAATATTTTTTATGAATAGTATGTCTGTAATTTAACAAAAATATCAAAAATATAACAAAGGTTTAAAAATATTGTAATTGTATGATTAACATACATAAATATAAAAACATGATTGGGATAAATTTAAAGATTACTATGAAGTAATAAAAACTCTGATTAATAAATAAAACATTTAAGTCAATAAAGAAAAAGTAAATGTATACAATTAAATGAAATGCAAGTTTCAAATGTTTAAATTTTTTGAAATGTTTTCCTTTATCAAGAATTAATATGCATAAGTACGAATGTGTGCTTATATGCACGTACATTTGATTGATAACAAGCATTTCTATACACAATTATTAATTCCAACAACCTTATCAATACAAAAACATTCTAACTTTTACACTGAACCAAAAATTTACCTGAATACTGCAAAATGGGGTATAAAATTGAAGAAATGTAGGTTTGTATACAATGCAATGTGTAAATTTACTTAATTAATAAGCATAAAACATTGCTTGCATTAATTTTTTTTACAAAATTGTGCTTTCTAAAGGAAATAAAAATGAAAAATCAAATGTCATTTTAACGTACAGTTAAAGTGTAACCATTTCCACTTTAAACGAATGGTAAGTAAATAATTGTTTTTGCATACCACGTTAAGGAATTTTTCTTAACAACTGCTTACCAAGCTTTGCTAAGTTTTTTTGGATATGGCCGTATGTCTGTAATTTAACAAAAATATCAAAAATATAACAAAGGTTTAAAAATATTGTAATTGTATGATTAACATACATAAATATAAAAACATGATTGGGATAAATTTAAAGATTACTATGAAGTAATAAAAACTCTGATTAATAAATAAAACTTTTGAGTCAATAAAGAAAAAGTAAATGTATACAATTAAATGAAATGCAAGTTTCAAATGTTTTCCTTTATCAAGAATTAATATGCATAAGTACGAATGTGTGCTTATATGCACGTACATTTGATTGATAACAAGCATTTCTATACACAATTATTAATTCCAACAACCTTATCAGTACAAAAACATTCTCAGTCGTAAAGCAGCTCTGGGCTGAGGAACAGCTCTCGCGTCATCGTAATTATTTCTTAAGTGCGGTCAGGCTTGTTGTTGTTTGGCCTTCGAGAGTTTAGCGTCTCACTCTCATTGGTTAACTGTCTACCTCAACTAACTGTATTAGTTTACAGTTTTTGTGAGGTATTTCGTTGTTAACCACGCGGCAACTTCCTATGCGAAGGCATAGGTCGGTACAGTTAGTCACAGCGCCGCAAAAAAATACTGTTAATACCATCGTGGGCATAAGGTTACTCCGCCCATGCTGTGCATCCTATAATTTGCAAATTTATTTGCACTGTATAGTTACCAAATACAAATACAAAAACATTCTAACTTTTACACTGAACCAAAAATTTACCTAAATACTGAAAAATGGGGTATAAACTTGAAGAAATGTAGGTTATTTACAACCCCCAAAATATTTTATTCAAATTTACTGGGATTTTCAACTATTGTAGTTTATTTAACTAAAATAAAATAAAGAAATATTTTCATTTCTACAGGCATTTATTCAGTAATACATACCTTTAGTTATATGGAAAATATTATTCAGGTTTAATAAAATAAATTAGTTGGACACAGAAAAAATTTATTCAAATCTACAAGGTGAATTTTATTAACAAAATTTAGTCAAATAAACGAATGTTTTATTCAAACTAAGATTCTTTCAGGGTGCTAATTTGAATATTTGTGTGTGGTTTTGCCTTACGAATAGTTACTACTATTTTAAATAAATTTTTACTGGTTCAACAAAATTTTGCCTACATTTTTAGCAAATGTTTTTTGAAATGTTCCGATTTGAAAAATAATCTTTTGATTTCAATATTTTTTTTCGTGAAGGTTTTACTAAAATTTTTAGTTAATAATACCGACGAAATTTGGTTCAGTGTAGCAATTTGTCAACAAGTTTGTTGATCAATATCAATCCGTTTGCTTTTTATACAAATTAATTAAAAAAGCATACATATGTTCATATGTTTTTTAGTGCGCAACACAAAACGTTTTTTTTTATGTACAAACACTAATTGAGACGTCCAACTTTTGATTTGGTCCTATTTTATATTTGCAAGAAACCTTCGAAAAGGCGCCCTTTAGACGAACAAAATATTTCCTCTATTAAAATTTGTCTAAACTTAAATTATGTATGTACTCGTATGTGTCTATGTACATATGTATATAATGAAGATTTTGCGTAAGCGAACTTAAACAACTTTTTTTGCTTAAAAGCAGTTCTGGTAATATAATATACCCCAGATATAATCTAAACCCATTTTTCCATGAAAAAATTTTTTGTTTGCTTAAAAGCAGTTCTGATTATAAAATTATGTCACTAAAATACAGAAAATGAGCATTTCCGATATCTGTCCTATGTACATACATATGTATGTACCCAAGATATAGCCTAAACCGATTTTTTCATGAAAAAAAATTTGTTTTGCTTAAAAGCAGTTTTGTTTATAAAAGGAGGTTACTAAAATATAAAAAATGAAAATTTCCGGTTTCGGTCCATATAAGTATACCCGAGATGTAGTCTAAACCGGTCTTTCCATGAAAGATTGATTACCTTTTTGGCGTGGCGATTACAAGGCAAAAAACTTTTTTCCCCGATATCAGTCCATATATATACAACCGAGTACATTTAGTTCAAATTTATTATATATGTATATACTATCCGCTGTAATAAAAAATATTGTATGTTTATTGAACTCTTATTTGACAAATTATAGAAATTCGTCAAATAACAGTTTACGAGTAATAAATATACAATATTTTTTATGAATAAGGCTTTATATATTTACGTTACTATGGTGAAGGGTATTTTATATTCGGCACAGCCGATACACTACACTCTTACTTGTTTAATTTTTTTTTTCAGGAATTGTTTTTTATTATTATTTAATCCAGCTGTTATTATTTATTTCATTGATGCTTTAATAAAACTACTGTTAACACAAAACTAATTGTTTCTTTCGTTAACGGGTACTATTTAATCAACGGCTATCGATTTGCTTTCATCAACCTTCCGTCAGTTAACAAAGGAATTTAATAAAAATGTGGCAATACCATCGGCATGTTTACAAAATGTAAAAATTTTATTTTCAAAATCTACATTTTATATCTATGTATGCATGGTAAGTAATGAATATTTTTGTTTTCAGAATATATTTCCGGAAGTATTTAAAATCCAGTGGCGAACACTGTCCACCTTTTACATTACTTCTCTTCAATGATATGTGAAACACTTTGTAACCAATGAATGCTAAAGCACCCCCTGCACGTTTCATCTCAGTTGGCAACTGAGTCGATTGTTGACCAAATCAAAGCGTGCAAGGCAGCTTTAATATGGCAGTAGTATAAGCACAGCTGTCTTTCGTTTCCTTTGCGTAAATTTGTCAAAAACACATAGACTTCCTTGCATTTTCAAACAAAATTTTGACAACTGTTCGTAAATTCTACCAACAAAATACATTTTGATGGTTTTTGTTGTTGTATTTATTGTAATTCTGCCACTACCTATTTAAAGCTGCTTTGAAAGCGTGTATGGTTTTGTCAGTTGATTAGTTTGGCAGTTGTCGAGTTGGTTGAAGAAAAATTAAAATGTTTTGATTTTTTCAAGTTGACTAGCAAGTCTTTCAATTCGATTGTGTTGTTTGTGTTAGACTCTTTTCATCAGGTCTAAAAATTTATATTTGTAGTGTTTTTGCAAAGAGAACGTTATATATTTTTAAAATTGTCTATAAATTCATTGAATTTAATAGTTGAATGAAAATCTTTCAATTCAGTTTATGAAGTTTGTGAATTTATTTCTCGATACGCCAACAATATTCTCATATTTTTCACAATAAATGTATACCACAGTAATCGCACAGCCACAAATGGATGAGCATTATCATTTTACATTAATCACAAAATTTATTTCGCTAGATTCCAAATTTACTGATTTGGCTTAATTTCCTTAAATCGGTACTCTAAAAAGCAGAAATTAAAATATTATCAGTATTAAAACGATTTGGAATGGTAGGACATGCTTATAAAATGCGCAAATTGATGACACATGGGACCCTAAAGGATTATTAATTTGTAAATTATAAGTATAAAAAAATATAGAAGTATTTTTTTAGTTGCAATTCTATCAACGTTTAATTGAGATGTACAAAGCAAGCCACAGAATATGCGACTAGTTGTACAACATGACGATGTTGGTTATTAGATTGTAAAGTGTATAGGGTTGTCGTATGAAGTTGTGCCTCGGTTGTACGAAAGATTAAAAAATTTTGATTTTTTGGGTGGTTGTATCGACTGGTTGTAAAATTTAGGAGCATGTTGTACAACTTTATTTACAATTGTTGCATCTGCGGTGATCTTAACTTAATGTTTACACACGCAAGTGCAAGTGCAAAAAACCCAATACATTACCATTTTTTTACTAATACATACACACACCTGCAAGTAGTAGCCTCACTTGCAACTGATTTTGGTTGGCAGTGATTTTTTCACTTGCATGCAAGCCGAAACAAACAGTGTTGCCCATAGATATTTCATTTTCACTTTAATATTTATTTTTCAATGAAAAATTTTTAAAATTTTAATATTTTTAGTTATATGCCGAAAACATAATATAAAAATACAAAAATAAATAAACATCTATAACTTATTTTTTCTTTGGATTACAAATTTATTATTTATATTGTGAAAAATTTATGTACTTAATATAATTCCCCTGTAATATTGCTAGGCTAAAACTTTGGCAGCACAGACATCAAAAGCGCATGTAGTACAAAGGCGTACAACGTTTGTCTTCGACGACATTTTGAAAATGAACTTGCACTTGCGTGTGTAAACAATCGTGCAAATTGCAAGTGTTTTTATTATTTTTTTCGATGTATTGGTTGTTAATATGTACACGCTACTTGTAACAAGTTACTTGCACGTGTAAACTTAGTGTAACTCAACAGAATTTTTTAAGAAATGAAATAGTGAATTAATGTCTCACAATTTGTGCGCAAAACACACAACTCGGCAAGCCAACGTGTTGTAGCAATGGTCGCATAGTCTATGGCATGGGTAAGGGTTATTTAAACTCACACTGTTCTTTTCACTATTGAAATAGGAATTTTTCCTTTAAATTCAAAGACGTCTAATGATTGAAAAAACTTACTGCCTGGCTCACGAAAATAGGTGACTATTATTCACCTAACGGATATATCGGAGGTAAACAAGGAAAATGATACAAGATCTGAGAAACATAAAGCTTAAAGAGGTATTGGAATAGGTTTTTTAACGTTAAAAAATATGACAAACGTTTACGAAACGACTTTGTGAACCAGGCAGTAGGAATGCCAGAATTTCAACACAGGAAATACACTCATATATAAGTATGTATGCATATGTTACTTTAAGCATTGAATATTTTAGGTGTAAAAAGTAATGATTATAGTACGGCAGAAAAACTTAAAACAGAAAATAACTGTTGAATTTTGTTGAAAAAAATAAGCAATGAATTTTTGAGAAAAAACAAATTCGGTACAAACAGTTTTACGTTACTTTTAAAATAAGGAACTCAACTGTTATAGTGAAAGGCCAATATAAGCGGCATGCGGCAACGGGCGGCAACAATGTGACCCATTTATAAAAAATTATATTTTTCATAAAAATATTTGTACATAAATTTCAACATATTGAATTTAATTTAATTTGGCAATGCCGTTAAAGGCGGCCGAGCGGCAATGTTGAATTCAGTTTAACTTTTTGTTTTGCCGCTTATATTTGTCAAACCAAGAAGTAAAGGAAAACAAGTAAGAGTGTAGTATATTCGGCTGGGCCGAATCTAAAATACCCTTCACGATAGTCACGAATATGTATAGTATATTAAAAATGTGACCTAAATAGGCTCGGTTATATATGAACCGATATCTGAATTTTCTATTTTCTGTATTTTAGTAACCTTCTTTTATAACGAGAGTTGCTTTTCAGCAAAAAAAAAAATTTTTTTTTTTAATGGAAAAATCGGTTTAGGCTATATCTCGGCTATATATGGACCGATATCAAAAATTTAAATTTTCCATATTTATATAACCTTATATCATTACCAGAACTGCTTTTGAGCACAACAAATTGTTTAAGTTCGCTTACGCGATATTTTCATGAAAAACCCGATTTAGGCTATATCTCGGGTATATATGGACCGATATCAGAAATTTTAATTTTCTCTATTTTCGTAACCTTCTTTTATAACAAGAACTGCTTTTCAGCAAAAAAAAATGTTATTGGAAAAATCGGTTCAGGCTATATCTCGAGTATATATGGACCGATATCGGACATTTTCTTTTTCCATATTTATATAACCTTATTTCATTACCAGAACCGCTTTTGAGCACAAAAAAGTTGTTTACTCGGCATTTTCATCAAAAAACCTGTTAGGCTATATATGGCCCGATATCGAAAATTTTTATTTTTCATATTTATATGACCCTATTTCATTACCAAAACTGCTTTTGAGAACAAAAAAGTTGTTTAAGTTCGCTTCCGCGACATTTTCATGAAAAACCCGATATGGGCTATATCTCGGGTATATATGGACCGACATCGAAAATTTTCATTTTTCATATTTATATGACCCTATTTCATTACCAGAACTACTTTTGAGCACAAAAAAGTTGTTTAAGTTCGCTTACGCGACATTTTCATGAAAAACCCGATTTGGGCTATATCTCGGGTATATATGCACCGATATCGGAAATTTTCATTTTCCATATTTATGTAACCTAATTTCATTACCAGAACTGCTTTTGAGCACAAAAAAATTGTTTAAGTTCGCTTACGCGGCATTTTCATGAAAACCCCGGTCTAGGCTATATCTCGGGTATATATGGACCGACATCTGAAATTTTCATTTTTCATATGTATATGACCCTATATCATTACCAGAACTGCTTTTGAGCACAAGAAAGTTGTTTAAGTTCGCTTACGCGACATTTTCATGACAAACCCGATTTGGGATATATCTCGGGTATATATGGACCGATATCGGAAATTTTCATTTTCCATATTTATGTAACCTAATTTCATTACCAGAACTGCTTTTGAGCAAAAAAAAGTTGTTTAAGTTCGCTTACGCGACATTTTCATGAAAACCCCGGTCTGGGCTATATCTCGGGTATATATGGACCGATATCGGAAATTTTCATTTTCCATATTTATGTAACCTAATTTCATTACCAGAACTGCTTTTGAGCACAAAAAAATTGTTTAAGTTCGCTTACGCGGCATTTTCATGAAAACCCCGGTCTAGGCTATATCTCGGGTATATATGGACCGATATCGAAAATTTTTATTTTTCATATTTATATGACCCTATTTCATTACCAAAACTGCTTTTGAGAACAAAAAAGTTGTTTAAGTTCGCTTCCGCGACATTTTCATGAAAAACCCGATATGGGCTATATCTCGGGTATATATGGACCGACATCGAAAATTTTCATTTTTCATATTTATATGACCCTATTTCATTACCAGAACTGCTTTTGAGCACAAAAAAGTTGTTTAAGTTCGCTTACGCGACATTTTCATGAAAAACCCGATTTGGGCTATATCTCGGGTATACATATATGGACCGACATCGAAAATTTTCATATTTATATGACCCTATTTCATTACCAGAACTGCTTTTGAGCACAAAAAAGTTGTTTAAGTTCGCTTACGCGACATTTTCATGAAAACCCCGATTTGGGCTATATCTCGGGTATATATGGACCGATATCGGAAATTTTCTTTTTCCATATTTATGTAACCTAATTTCATTACCAGAACTGCTTTTGAGCACAAAAAAGTTGTTTAAGTTCGCTAACGCGACATTTTCATGAAAAATCCGATTTGGGCTATATCTCGGGTATATATGGACCGATATCGGAAATTTTCATTTTCCATATTTATGTAACCTAATTTCATTACCAGAACTGCTTTTGAGCACAAAAAAATTGTTTAAGTTCGCTTACGCGGCATTTTCATGAAAACCCCGGTCTAGGCTATATCTCGGGTATATATGGACCGACATCTGAAATTTTCATTTTTCATATGTATATGACCCTATATCATTACCAGAACTGCTTTTGAGCACAAGAAAGTTGTTTAAGTTCGCTTACGCGACATTTTCATGACAAACCCGATTTGGGATATATCTCAGGTATATATGGACCGATATCGGAAATTTTCATTTTCCATATTTATGTAACCTAATTTCATTACCAGAACTGCTTTTGAGCAAAAAAAATTTGTTTAAGTTCGCTTACGCGACATTTTCATGAAAACCCCGGTCTGGGCTATATCTCGGGTATATATGGACCGATATCGGAAATTTTCATTTTCCATATTTATGTAACCTAATTTTATTACCAGAACTGCTTTTGAGCAAAAAAAGTTATTTAGCTTCGCCTATGCGACATTTTCATTAAAAATCCGATTTGGGCTATATCTCGGGTATATATGGACCGATATTTGTCTTTTAGTCACCATGCTTAATAAGTGTGTGAAGTTTGAAGCAAAACGAACAACTTTTATTTTCAAAAATTTTCATACAAAACTGCAAAAAAAAATGGCTTTTTTCGGAATTTTGAATATATCTCAGCTATACGTGGACCGATATTACTGAATTCCAATAGCAAACCCATGAATCGATGGGATAAAAGAATGGTGAAAGAAAAAAGTTTCTAAGTCTAATGGTTTTCTCAGAAGCGGTATTTCAACAGCGGACAGACGGACATCGCTTAATCGACTTTTCCATTAATTCTGATTCAGAATATACATATATACTTTATAGGGTCGCAAAAAAAACTGTAGAAATTACAAACGGAATCACAAACTTATAAATACCCTTTACATTTTTGTGAAGGGTATAAAAATAGAAGACAGAAATTAATTTTCGGTTTTGAAATTTCAATAATTGAATTTGTTTATTTATTTTGGCTTTAAAAAAAATCAAAATGTGTTTTTCTTTAATCTTCGAAGCACAAATTTTTCATCAATTAGCCGCGTTCATTTGCCTGCAACAAATAAACTCAAGCGGCAAATAAAACAGGTGGTTGCCGCTCGTTGCCGCAAGCCGCTTACATTGGCCTTTCACTATTACATTTACAATAGTTATTTTTTAGAAAACAAAAATAGTAATTATCTTTATTGTTTATGAGAAAAACAAAACCATAAGGAGCGCAACTCTTTCAAAACAACATTTTCTATTGATATTTTTTAATGCTCTTAGATTTACAATTGCTACAATAAAATAACAATAAATTTCACCGCAACTATGTACATATGTATGTAAAAATCGCTAAAGTTATTGACCTATAGCCACTTTTTTAGAAAACATAAAAGTAAAAAATCAAAATATTTAAAATCCTTTTTTATGATAAAAACTCAAGACGCTTCCTTGCATACGTATTGAAACATAATCGTATCGTAACATACATAATCGTATCGGAACATACACTCACTTGAATAAATAATTATTAAGTTTGATTGCTTTTAATTGGTATAAAAGAATCCTCGAATTATATTATTTTGCAAAAATAAAAAGTAAATTAATGCTTTATGTAATATTTAATATGAATTAAGAAACTCATGTTATGAAAAAGCTTTCTGTGGTAAATAGCATGCAAGATGCTACTGAATTATATCAACGCACAAAAAAATATTTATTTAGTTTTTTTGTATATAATTCTAATAATTCGATTCAATAGGGGTAAACCTTTGTTTTAAATTATAAGTAAACTAAAAACAATTTTTATGAGTTTTTTACTCGACTTTTTTCGTTTGCTTTTCTCGAACATCTTCAGTAGTGCAATCCACTAACTTTTAACGATTTTTAAAGAGTATAACTTAACGCGAGCTATTGTGGTTTGCACTAACGCTTATGTGATTCACTAACTTATTTTTAACACCTCAGGTAGTATGTTAAAAAAATTTTAAATAATGTGGCAGCTTTGTTAAAAATAAAGAAAACCACAAAGAGGAACAGAAAAAAAACAAACAAATTTGAAAATAATTCCATGTTTAAGGTAAGTAAAACTGATTATAAGTTTATTATTTGAAATATTTTTTGATAAATAAGATAAGTGCTCCTCACGGAGAACACTCCGACCGAATGTTGGAGGCTGATCTTCCGACAACTCGTATTCCAAATACTGTGAAGTTATTCTAGTAGAAATTTTAACGACAATGGTGTTAAGATACACACCACAAAAATAATTGGTGTTTAGTTAACGCTAACCAGTCAGACTATAAAAGCAGCTGATTTAAAACGAAGACAAATAGTGCTAAAAACTGTTATAGAATCGCGAAAACACCAACGCTAGTGTTAATTTCTCTAAACGAGTTTTATTAGCGTTAAAACAGGATAGTGAATTGCACTACAGGAGTATAGTTTATTGGATCAGGCAGATTATTTGTTTCACTTTCATTACATTTATCTTAATCTAAAAAACTGGACATCACGACAAATGAATTTTAAATTAAATAAATAATTAAATAAAAAAGAGGCACAACACAACAATAATTCGTCAAACTTAGTTTTAATATCACAGTATGTTTTAACCCTTAAACGCTCACTGTATCTTTAAAGATAGAACCATTAAAAGTGCTCCCACAGGCATATTTTTGGCAAAACTGAGTAAGTGACAATATATGATAATGAAAAACACATTAATTATTTATTTTAAAATAGTTTTTGAAAAAAATATATTAGAATTGTTGGACTAAAAATATTTATTTTGAAAATTAATATATTTAAGTTTTTCATATGGCAAAAACTTTAAATAAGGAAGATTTAGAAACAGGAAAAAAATATAGACTAGTGTCTTTATACATTTGCTATCCACTTTTAGGAATACTTCGAAATTTTTTTTCGAAACCTTTGCAAGAAGCTTTATATAATGGTTGTATCTTTAAAGATGCACTGAGCACTCGCTAGTAAGAAGAAAAGTCGTTATTGTTTACATTTTGTGTTGTTTTTATGCTCAGAATCAGTCTTATGTTGGTCTTTGAATAAGCAGGTTGGTGTTTTTGATTTGGTGTTGGTAATATATTTCTTACATAAGTAGTCTAATATTATTTTTTAAAGGTAAGTAAAATAAACACAGAGTTTTTGCTGACGAGATATGCGAGTTGTTGTGCGATAGCAAAAGTTTTCCATATGATAGTGCAGGTGAAATTGACTCTGATGAAGATGATGAGGATCTAATTACAAGAAAGAAATCCAAGAAGTATCTATAATGCACCTAATTAACTAATTAAGGATCTACAAGTAAAAACTTCTTTAGAAAGAAATCCAGGAAGTATCCATAATGCACCTAATTAACGATACCGAGAGAGTATCACAGTACAGCTTTACACGATTCTTTTGCCAAAATGGTAAACGTTGAAAGTGATGAGAATTTCGACCTGAAATCGATAACTCACCTCAGTCTCATTCCTTTCCCAAAGTATCTATTTCTGTCCATGTTAGTGAAGTAAAAGTACATTCAAAATCTTCTGAGTTTGAAAGAATTTTGTGGAAAAAAGGAAACCTTCAGTTTAATGAAAAGTGTGAAGGGGACAGCAGTTTTCCGAAAATATAGTACATTTACAGACACCGTACCAAGTTTGGTGTTATTTATTTCCGCACGACTTAGAGGAACTTATAGTCAGCGAGTCTATAAAATATGGCATAAATCAAATTTATTTTGACATAACGGATTTACGTAAAGTTATCGGTATTCTTTTATATAAGTTACTATAAACTTCCAGAGATTATTGGGCTGAAAACTGTCATCGCTGCCTTGAAGTTATAAAGAAACAAATGAGCAGAAAGCGTTTTGGAACTAGTTCATCTACACGATAAAAATAAAAGACCTCCCAGAGAAGATCTTGATCGTGATAGGCTATGTCTACTACGTCCTATTATTGAAGCACTAAATAAAACATTTGGTAGTGTTCCGAATTTGAGTAGACTATGTGTAGACGAATAAATGTGCCAGTACTTGCCCAATAAGCCAAGAAATGGGGTTTTAAATTTTTTGTAGTCTGTGATACTATGGGATATGCATACAAATTTGAAATATATAGTGGATAATCAGAACGATGTGCAGAAGGGGAACCCGATCTTTTAGCTTCTGCAAATATAACTACGATTGCTGCGCGAAGTGCCTCGCTTTAAAAACTATATAGTGTACTTTGACAGCTTATATACCACAATACCGTTATTATTTGCGCACACGGGGTATCCTTGCAGTAGGCACCATTCGACGCAATAGAATTAAAAACTGTAAGCTTCCTGATGAGAAAACCATGATGAAATATGTACGAGGAACGCCTCAGGAGTTTATTTGTAACATAAATGGTATAGAAGTTACATGTTCTAATGAAAAGGTGAAGAAAAATTAAGTTGGTACTAAGCCAATAAAGCTTGCAGAAAATGCAGAAGAATTAAAGACTAGACTGTCATAATATTTTATATTGTACCTCGAACAAAAAAGTCAGAAAGACCTTTTTAACGGAGTTTGCCGTATCTAAACGGTATACATTTCAGCTGACTCAAATTTAAAATAAGAATGCTAGCTTATGACAACCCTTTGAATACCATAAATGTGTTTTATTTTTATCAAGGAATATTCGCGACCAAAAATTCATCGTTCGTCTCAGTTGTGTTCCTAGCATAAGTTGTGAAACTAAAGAGAAAATGCGATTGCTATTTTTTTTTCATTTTGTAAATATTTAGTGCAAAAAACTTACTTTTTATGTTGTTATGTGATTTAGGGCCATTATTACAACCTAACGATAAACTTCTTGATAGTAAACCTAAACATTAGTTATAGTCACCATTAAATTTTCCCGATTTTACCAACTGAGGTTACAATATTTTCAAAATTAACTTTGATATTTACCATGAGGATAAACCTGCTGTTATCAGTAGCTTTTCAGAATAATGTTAATTTGTTATAATCAAAAATATAATTATCTGTAAGATAAAATCTTAGTGTTAACTATTCGTCAGTTGTAATAACGGCCCTTAAGTTTTAAAATGACCAAAATATCGTTTTATTTAAAAAGTAACCAGCATTAGTATTACAAGGTGTATCAATGCAAATTCTTTTAACTAAGTAAAACTGAAAAAAATATTTATTTTATTTATTTATTTAGTAACTATACAGTTGCAAAGTAAATTTGCAAAGTATAGGATGCACAGCATGGGCGGGGTGACAAAGACTATATGCCAAGATGGTGTTAACAGTACGTTTGTAACGTCGCTGTGACTAACTATAACAACCTATGCCTTCACATAGAAAGTTGCAGCGTGGATAACACTGAAATACCTCCAAAAAACTGTAAACCAATACAGTCAGTTGAGGCAAACCGTGAACTAGTGCGAGTGAGTCGCAAAACTCTCGGAGACCGAACAACAAAAACAATAAGCCTGACTGCACTTAAGAAATAATTACGATGACGCCAGAACTGGTCTTCAGCCCAGAGTTGCTTTACGACCATAGTTGCCATATTTGACGATTTATCGTCATTTTGACGATTTAAGGTCTGTTTTTGACGATTTTTGTGGATCACATTTTTACTGTCATATATCATGCAACTACATGCAAACTTCCTTTTTTCAAGCTAATTTATGTAGGAAATGAAGGTAATACGAGTATTTGTGGTACATAAATACGTAATACTGAAATATGTGAAAGCTATTTTATACATATGTATATTGTATATTGAGATGAATTTAAAAAAAATATATATATAAGCTAAAAATTGTACAAATTTGTATGTAGAAGCGTGTGCTCATATTTTAAGGAGACTAAATTTGAAGATGAATTCAAAACTTTAACTTTTATAAATCCTTATAATGTTATAAAAGAAAAAAGTGTATTTTTTCTAACATAATGAAAGAGTTTTCTTATTTCATCCTAGAATTCGATAGATGAGAAATTTAATACGAGTTAAAGTAACGAAGCCTATTAAACTTGGAAAATTTCTTTTACACTATAAATATGAAAATACTAGATTTTTTGAATAAAGTATCATTCTATGACTAAGTTTATAGCAAAAATATTTGTCTTATCGTCTTCTGCAAATGTGTGAGTTTGCATCCAGATACATGGAACTTAACAAAACTAAAGTAAGAAATTAGTTAAAGAGACCATTTTCGGAAAAAATGTGTAGTAAAGACTATCTAAAACTTTGCAAGTGTGGTTGTTATGACTAGATATGCCCAATTTAACAGATGTATTTGGTTAAGAGTTGTACCTTTTATTAAATGAAATCCTTATTTTAAAAATATATGTCACAAAAATTAATGAATGTTGTATTTATGAAATTAACTTTATGTTTATAGGAGTATTTACATATAAAGGCAACCATGATTTGTTTTTCTATACTTTAGGCCGCTCAAATAAATCTTTTACTCAACAAGTAAGAGTGTAGTATAGTCGGCTGGGCCGAATCTAAAATACCTTTCACGATAGTCCCGAATATGTATAGTATATTAAAAATGTGACCTGAATATTTGAGCACAAAAAAGTTGTTTAAATTCGCTTACGCGATATTTTCATGAAAAACCCGGTTTAGGCTATATCTCGGGTATATATGGACCGATATCAGAAATTTTAATTTTCTCTATTTTCGTTACCTTCTTTATAACACGAACTGCTTTTCAGCAAAAAAAAAAAAAAAAAATGTTATTGGAAAAATCGGTTGAGGCTATATCTCGAGTATATATGGACCGATATCGGATATTTTCTTTTTCCATATTTATACAACCTTATTTCATTACCAGAACTGCTTTTGAGCACAAAAAAATTGTTTAAGTTCGCTTACGCGGCATTTTCATCAAAAAACCGGTTAGGCTATGTATCGGGTATATATGGACCGATATCGAAAATTTTAATTTTCCATATTTATATAACCTTATATCATTACCAGAACTGCTTTTAAGCACAACAAATTGTTTAAGTTCGCTTACGCGGCATTTTCATGAAAACCCCGTTCCAGGCTATATTTGCGGTATATATGGACCGATATCGGAAATTTTCATTTTTCATATTTATATAACCTTATTTTATTACCAGAACCGCTTTTAAGCAAAAAAAAGTTGTTTAATTTCGCTGACGCGGCATTTTCATGAAAAACCCGTTCTAGGCTATATCTCGGGTATATATGGACCGATATTGGAAATTTTCATATTTATATAACTTTATTTCATTACCAGAACTGCTTTTGAGCAAAAAAAAGTTGTTTAAGTTCGCTTACGCGACATTTTCATGAAAAACTCGATTTGGGCTATATCTCGGGTATATATGGACAGATATCGGAAATTTTCATTTTCCATATTTATGTAACCTAATTTCATTACCAGAACTGCTTTTGAGCAAAAAAAAGTTATTTAAGTACGCTTACGCGACATTTTCATGAAAAACCCGATTTGGGATATATCTCGGGTATATATGGACCGATATCGGAAATTTTCGTTTTCCATATTTATGTAACCTAATTTCATTACCAGAACTGCTTTTGAGCAAAAAAAAAAAGTTGTTTAAGTTCGCTTACGCGACATTTTCATGAAAACCCCGGTTTAGGCTATATCTCGGGTATATATGGACCGATATCGGAAATTTTCATTTTCCATATTTATATAACCTTATTTTATTACCAGAACTACTTTTAAGCAAAAAAAAGTTGTTTAGCTTCGCCTATGCGACATTTTCATTAAAAATCCGATTTGGGCTATATCTCGGGTATATATGGACCGATATCTGAAAAAAAAGCTTTTTGCCTTTTAGTCACTATGCTTAATAAGTACGTGAAGTTTGAAGCAAAACGAACAACTTTTGTTTTCAAAAATTTTCATACAAAACTGCAAAAAAAATGGCTTTTTTCGGAATTTTGAATATATCTCAGCTATACGTAGACCGATATTACTGAATTTCAATAGCAAACCCATGAATCGATGGGGTAAAAGAATGGTGAAAGAAAAAAGTTTCTAAGTCTAATGGTTTTCTCAGAAACGGTATTTCAACAGCGGACAGACGGACATCGCTTAATCGACTTTTCGATTAATTCTGATTCAGAATATATATACTTTATAGGGTCGCAAAAAAAATGTAGAAATTACAAACGGAATCACAAACTTATATATACCCTTTACATTTTTGTGAAGGGTATAAAAATAATAAATTTTACTGTCTGACGATTTGCAACAAACATATTGACGATTTTTTCCGTCGAATTTGACGATTTTAAACTAGATCTATCTGGCATCTATGTTTACGACTGGAAAAAAATATGTTCTATCTTTTAATCATCCAACTTAACCATTAACAATTACCAACTTAACCATTAACAATTTTTCGAATAGTTTTGAAATTATTGGTAGTAGACTTATTGGTCTATATGATTTTACCTTAGTCGGATCCTTCCCTGGCTTGGGTATCACAGTAATCATAGATACCTTCCACTCTGCAGGATAAAACTCAAGGCGTAAAATAGCGTTAAAAATAAAAAGTAGAATTCTTTTAGCTACACGAGGTAACTGTTCAAGCATTTTGCCAGTAATTTGATCAATACCTGGAGCTTTCCTGGGGCTTATGTTACTGATTGATACCTTGTTCTATATCTTGAAATATGAATCGCAAAGACACAGGAGGTCTAATTGCGTATGGTGGTAATTCAGATGCATCATTTGTTATATCATTTGTAATAAAAACATTTCTCAAATGGTTAACATACACCATCCCCTTTTCTGAATCGCTTCTTGCCCAGCCGCCAGTTAAAGTTCGCAAAGGTGGCTTACCTATTACGGGTCTTTTCAGACCTTTTGTTGCTTTCCACAGAGAATAGTCAGATTGCGGAGTACCATCCAGGCTTTCCAAATATGTTTTAAGGGAAGCCATTCTTTGGATTTCAATCCGTGTTCTTAACTGAGTTATGCATTCCCGTAGCCTAGTCTTAAGCTGGGGAGACCTGTGAAGCTGCCACTCTCTTCTGACTCTTCTTTTTTCTTACAGAAGTTGCTCAATTTCAGACGAATACGTTCTATTGTTCTCATTTCTGAATCTGCTATTGCTAGTGGTAGCATCCTGTACGGCCAGTTTGAGGTTTTCAGAAAAATCGTTAATTGACACATCAATATCCTCAGGTGTTCTCAAGGCAATATTTTCAGTACAATGTGTACTCAGAATTTTTTTTGTATTTTAGCCAATTAACTCTATTGACGGTCAACGGGGAGCCAATCTCTTGGGGAGACGAAACGGAGATTATAGTGGGTGAGTGATCTGATGACAAATCTAATGAAGGCTCCACTTGCATCCACTCTAGAGGAAAATTTTTCGCAACTCCAAAATCTATAACATCTGGGATCTTTCGTCGGTCTGACGGCCAATAAGTGGGGTGTCCGCTTGAAACCACATCTAAGCCCATTTTGGAAACGGTATCAAAAAGCACACGGCCTTTCGAGGTAATTAAACGTGATCCCCAAAAAGTGTGTTTAGCGTTATAGTCGCCAGCCGCTAAAAATCGAGGCCCAAGTGAATTTAAAAAATTTGTATATTGATTTTCTGTTACTGAAAACCGGGGTGGGGAATAAATCGATGAAATAACAATTTTATGATGAAAATGTTCAATACATACATATGTTTGTTGCTTGAAGATACTCCTCACATGTCTCGTTTAGCAAATAGTGCTTAATTCTAGTTTTTATCAAAATTGCTGAGCCTCCGCAAGATCTGCCACGGGGATCTTTAGTATCATATAGTCTGTAACCATTAATTTTGAAATAGCTGTTGCTTGTTAAGTGAGTTTCAGCATTCAACATTATGTCGATTTGCTTTTCCATAAGGAAGTGCTCAAGTTCATTTTTGTGTTGGCGGATGCCGTTTGCGTTCCAGAAACATATTTTTAACCAACTCATTTTTTTAAAATTGCCTGCAAAATAGTGGATTGCATTTTCAGCATTTCCTGCATCATGTTCGTCATGGAAACCGTAAATGTATTTATAGATTGAACAAGAGTTGCAGTTGCCTCAAGATTGCTAAAATTTTGGTCGGAGTTTTGAGGCTTGGACTCTTGATTCAAGTTTGGATTATCGGATTTTACCACATTCGCATTAGAAATTTTTTGGGGGTTTTGCACGTTTATATGGCTGGTTGACTGGCATACCTGGGGAAAATTGCTTGTAGAAATGGTGTTTGTCTGCTGGGGTGGCATATTTAAAATTGGTGACCTATTTGTCATTGACCTCTTGAAGTGAGTGTAGAAAGGCAACCCCTGTAGTTTGCAGTATGGTTACCTCCACAGTTACTGCATTTTTTAACGCTCGCGTCAGTCTTAGGTTTTTTGCACTGTGATGTACCGTGAAGTTCACCACACACAACGCAAACTGCGGGCAACTTACAATAGGAATTAGTATGGCCAAATTCTTGGCAGTTTAGGCATTGAACGGGCCCTAAACGCTTATGAGGCTCCTCAACGGTAACCTTACGATGCAAAAGATACTTGAGGTTATAAATGGGATGCGCTTCATTCTTTTTTAAGGCAACATCCTTAGGTTCCAATTCAGCCCTAAACATGGGTTGAGGAATTTTTTCACGGTTTCTAATATTAACCACATTTTTAATTTTGAAGCCATTGTCCTCTAGGCCGGTTTTGACATCATTCGTATCTACAAAAGGGTCAATCCCTTTTATAACGACCTGAATACATTTGGCCTGAATACCTTTGGCTACAATTAACTTAAAAATAATAAAATATAGATTTGTTACAATGCAATTAAAATTTGAAGAAGGTAAAACAAAATCAATCGATATGAATTTCATAATCAATTCCATTCCGTGATTTCTATGACAAGCCTGTTTCCTCGTTTAACTAAAAATTCTCTTTTAATAAGAAATGTGCGCATCAGCTTTAAAAAGGTATCGCGTTTTGAAATGCCTTTTGTTTTGCCATACTTAGTAGTTGATCAAATAACATTTTAATTTAAAATTAAGCCACCACTCGCATGTTTCTTGTGTACACTAACACATCCCCCCGGGGAAGAGGTTTTGCCTTGGCGTAGACCAAACCAGAGCACTCTGTGTTCTGGTGCATAGAAGGGAAGGCGTACCTCGTTTGTTGTAGCAAACAAAACTCTAGGAAGCCGCATGACTTATGTTGTGTTGGACTTCCGAAATCCGTGCCAAGGGTTAAAGTTGGCAGAATGCTTCTGGTTTGCAGATCTGTCGGTGCTGATCATGGTCGAGAAGCCTGCTTTGGCTGAAACGTTTTGGTGGTTTAAACCTAAAACCGCTGGAAGCGGAATTAGTTTCCCTGATAACTTTGGTGCATGCCGATTTTTGGGGGCTAACAATCCACCGAGGTGCTGATGTCTTACAACAGATACCTTATACTGTAAGTAACCGGGAGTGATAGTTAGATGGGTGAATTAGTTAAGGTTGACGCTCTTAATGGGTTCGGCCTACCAACCTATTAAGCCTTGTGTTCTATTGACTGTTGGGAAATTGCATACAGGAGGGATTAGAAGACCCGAACTCTTAAGCAAATTACGACCTGTGTGAGCCTAGCAAGCCACATGGGGACGCTGGTGTATCGAGAATAATTTATCCCGTGGATTTGGTTCATCATCAGATTACGCCGTTTGGCAGGTAATGATGTAAATCGAATTCACAACTGTACTATCGCCTCTTCGCATGCCCAACGATTTTAATTATTAAAAAAATTGTTCAAATGGATACGGAACTAAATAAAACGAGTTACGAGTTTTATAAATTGATGAAATTTTTAAAATACAATGGTAATTAATACTGACGTAAAACAATGACCTTGTTTCTTGTTTTACGAATGGCGAAAACGTTAAAATTTTTTACAATGTATTATTAAATATTTAAATCAAGCCGAAAACTTGATGGTCATATACATATAGTATATACATATATTTCCGAAATAGTTGAATTATCTAATTTCTCCATTCATAGTTTTTTGTGCCTTTACCTATGTTGAATCAAAAATATCTACCAAAGTCACATATACTCGTAAAACGTGGTTGTAATATTCCATAATTTTCCAACTGAAGCATATTGGAAGTGTTGACATTTTACATATTGTTTTTGAGTCATGAAGAGTGGAAAACTTTCTTTTTCGCGTTATATCCGCTGAGCTCAATTCAGAAGCCTTCGTCATATAAATATAGTATATTTATTTCCGGAATAGTTGAATCATCTAATTTCTCCACTCATAGTTTTTTGTGCCTTTATCTATGTTGGATCAAAAATATCTACACATATAGTCGTAAAACTTGATTTCTATAATTTTCCAACAGAAGCATATTGGAAATATGCATAATGGAAAACTTTCTCCTACGCGTTATATTCGCTGAACTCAATTCGAGATACTGAAGCCTCCCAGCACCTAATACTCAAAAAAGCTAATTACATATAATATTTCGCTGAATCAACAAACAAAAGTTTTTTTTTATTTCACATTGGATCAGCAAATATTTTTACTTATACTTTTATTTACTTATATTATATTACATATAATAAACTTTTCTAACCATCGTCAAATCCAAAAAATGATGTATTGCAGAGCAGTTTTTAAACACTCTGATTTGTGTTTACTGGGTAATAGCTATATATGTATGTACATACATATGTACTTATATACACACATCGTATAGCTTGTATAAGTGCTGGATGGATTATAATATATTTTGTAATATAATTTAGAAACCAAGAGCAACAAGTCGCAGAAAAACATTTCTTTTGTAGCAAAAAATCAAGTTTCAGTTATAAAGCGACGTTGAGGCCGAGCGGTAAAAACAATAATTTATAATAAATTATATTCTTTGTATAAAATATGTAAGTGATATTAAACAAAAGTACGAAGTTAATCAAAAGCAACGTATACGTACATATGTATGTACATATGTTAGAATTTATATGTATTTCCGTACTAAAAAATTCTTGTAAATATTCATGGAAGTTTTTATTTACTTTGCTATCAACTTGAACACGTCGAATTCATACTAGGTGAACGCAAAACGACTGCAAACAAAAATCAGACGTTTTAGCATAAATTCCTCCTTTGCGTCTTGCATGTCAAATTCTTTTGACTTAAATTGTTCAGTTGACGAAAAGTTATTTTCATATGTGAAGAAAAAAACAAAAAATATGCTGCAGAAAAAAATCCACTATGAAACGATCCATTAAAACAAATATATGTATGTACGTGCGACATGTAATAAATAAATTATTGCGCGAAAATTATATAAATAAATATTTTGTTAAAGCACCAGTATTTTTGTAAACAAAGGAAAATTATACTCTGCATCAGAGTACAAAAATAAACAATATGAACCGTTAAATATCATATTATTTTACACTTTGCCCTGAGTAAAACAAAAGCAAACCAAAAACAATGAGAGCGATTGTGAATTTTTATCGTGTGCTCATTTTAGAACTTTCGGTGCTAGATTTACAGCCTGTTCGACGATATCGAATGAAAATGTATGCGAAAGAAAGCTAGTCCTCACATTCGAATAAATTTGGGTTTGTCGTTCGCATGAACTTATGTATGTAAATTTAAAGTTAGAAAAAACCCAAATCAATTTTTTTTCGCCCTGAATGCGAATGAACTTATCCTTTCGACATCGGCGAACTGGCTATTAGCATTTCTTCTTTGTCGATTTAGCACGTTCCAATTGTTCATTGTTTCAGAATAACAATGCTGACCCTATTTTATTGCTGTCAGAATTACATAATCTTCTAAAAGATCTCTGTTACCAAGTTGTTTTTAAAGGAGATCATTTTGATTTCTTAAATTCATACTACGAAAAATTCTTTGTAACAGTGCCGTACTCGTATTTTTTTAATAATAATTTTGAAAATTTTTTTAAATCTAAGAGCGAAGCTATAAATCCTGGAATGCAGAAAGAAATTCTAATTGTATATCGCAGTTTTATTGCACAATTGATTTATCAGTTAAGACAATGATTATCAAAAAATTTTCTAGGCTTAACAAATAAAAATGGTTTTCTATAAAATATGAAAAAAGTATGCGAAAGTTAGTCAAATAAATTGTCGTTCGCATGCACTTATGTATTTTAATTGATGTTTGACACATCGTTCGTATAAAATAAAGTTAAATGAACCCAAACCCATTTTCTTTCGCCTAGAATGCGAATGAACTTATCCTTTCGACATCGGCGAACTGGCCGTAAAAGACGATAAGTGTAAGTTACATTAACATTTTAAAGAAAAATGCTAGACTATACGGTAGATATATACAACAGCTTTGGAACAACAATGGCGGAAGTTTAGTTCATATGAATCATGGTACAATAATATATAGGTAGTGTCGCAACTGTGGCCGACATTTTTTTTTCTGTGATGATAACTATCAAAAGTGCACACATACACACACATTTTTTATTATTGTTTACAAATTGAAAAAGTTTTTGAAAAAAAAATGTTCCAATAATATTTTTGAAACACTAAAACAGCTTCAAACACAACAGACAGCTTTTTCTTGATCTTTATTTATATATTTAATTTATTGCACGAGTTTTAAATGCGAAAACTTATTGAAAAATTATTTGTAAAATAAAAACATGAATAAAAATATACGTTTGTTTTTTTATTTTATTTTGTTTTCTTTGACAGTTATCAACACAAAGCAACAATAAAAAGCCATGTTGTTTTTTTTATTGTTGGCTTGTTGTAGTTCCCCTTTTACCTGTTATATTATTGTACCATGATATGAATAAACAAACCAAAAATTCTTCAATAGAATTTTGAAAAGACGTATTCGATTACAAAAGCGCATTAAATGAAACCCCTTTTTATACCCTTCACAAAAAAATGTAAAGGGTATATATAAGTTTGTGATTCCGTTTGTAATTTCTACAATTTTTATTTCCGACCCTATAAAATATATTCTGAATCAGCATTGATACAAAATTCGATTAAGCGATGTCCGTCTGTCGGCCATTGAAATATCGTTTCTGAGAAAACCATTAGACTTAGCAACTTTTTCTTTCACCATCCTAATACCCCATCAATTGACTCATGTTTTTGCTATTGAAATTCTGTAAAATCGGTTCTCATATAGCTGATATATATCCGAGAAAAGCCATTTTTTTGCAATTTTGTATGAAAATCTTTGAAAAAAAAAGATGTTCGTTTTGCTTCAAACTTCACACAATTATTAAGCAAGGTGACTAAAAGGCAAAAAAGTTTTTTTCCAGATATGGATCCATATATACCCGAGATATAGCCTAAACCGGGGTTTTCATGAAAATGTGGCGTAAGCGAACTTAAACAACTTTTTTTTTGTTTAAAAGCAGTTCTGGTAATAAAATGAGGTTATATAAATATGAAAAATGAAAATTTCCGATATCGATCCATATATATCCGAGATATAGCCTAAACCGGTTTTTATAAAAATGTCGCGTAAGCGAACTTAAACAACTTTTTTTGCTTGAAAGCAGTTCTGGTAATAAAATGAGGTAATATAAATATGGAAAATGAAAATTTCCGATATCGGGCCATATATACCCGAGATATAGCCTGAACCGATTTTTTCCATTAACATTTTTTTTTTTTTTTTGCTGAAAAGCAATTCTCGTTATACAAGAAGGTAACTAAAACACAAAAAATAATAAGTTCCGATATCGCTTCATATATAACCAAGACAAAGCTTAAACAAAGGTTTCCATGAAAATGGCCATGAAAGATTTCTTTTTTGGAATGGTGATTACAAGGCAAAAATATTTTTACCGCGATATCGGTACATACATATATATATATATATATATATATATATATATATATATATATATATATATATATATATATATATATATATATATATATATATATATATATATATATATATATATATATATATATATATATATATATATATATATATATATATATATATATATATATATATATATATATACCGAATATACCACGCTCTTAGCAATTTAGACACGAAAACATTTGGAAGGGAAACATTTAGTTTGGTAGTAAATTACCGGTGGGGATGGGAGAATCGATTTTGTGTTCGGTACTCGGCAACACGCTTTGTTGACATTTACTTTATTGACGTATAATTTACTTTTTGACATTTTAATTTAATTTACATTTTCTGGAGTTTTGTGTGGTTTTAAAAATTTTGTTAATTCTGTTAAAGAAAAATAAATGTTAATAAACATAAATAGAAAAGAAAAGTTGTGGAAAAATTAATCCTATTTGTGCAGGAAACAGATTATCTGTATAGTGTGTGATCCAAAAAATATATGGACCGAATAAAAAAGCACAGGCCTTTAATGAAATAAAAAATATTTTGGAGAAGGATATGTTTGGTGTGACTGTATCAGACATTAAAAATAAATGGAAATGCCTTTGGTGCTTTCAACAATTATCATTTCTGATACGTGCCTGTATCAGGGAGAGTTTTTTTTATTTATTTATTTTTTTTTTTTTATAAGCAAACACAAACACTGCGAAGCTTTTTTGCTTGCCTGCAGTAACACCCAGGGTCTGAGGCAGGAATCAAACCTGCGACATCGAGATACTGTACCAAATAAGTCGAGTACTCTACCAAATAAGCCATCGAGGCACCCTAGTGAAGGTAATATTGACGTAATTTTTACACATCGAAATATTTGCTGAAACAGACAGCATAACGAAAAATGTAAAAAACAAATAATAATGGAATGTTGCCGGAAACATGTTCGACTGTGTGAATACGAAAGAAAAAGCAAAAGAGAATTCCAAATGCTTTTCTTCCAAATGTTCGCTCGTCTAAGTTCAGACTTGTTTGGGTTAGCTTCATTCGTAATGCAGTTCTTGGTTATATCGTTTAGCAATGCAGAAGTTGAACGCGTTTTTAGAGGAATGAATCTCGTAAAATAAGAAATAAAATGAATTTAAACACTACAAATTCCCTTCTTTATACAAGATGCGGCTGCTTAAAATGGCTAAACCTATGTTGTTATAGCTTTAAAATTACGAATGAGTTCATTAAAAAATGTAATAAAAACATATATGTAGGTATTACAATGTTAATTTTAATAACAACGCTGAATCTGATGAAGAAAAGTCATTTGATAATGTATTTAATATAGAAATTTGAAATTGAATTGAAATTTACCCATAATTTTAGATTAAAAAGTTACCATGGTATCTAAATGACTTCTTTTATAGTGATGAAAAAAAAAACATGATAAGAAGTACATTTTTATTACTTGATTTTCAACAATTTGGATGAGGGAAGTCAAGCACGTGTAAAATTCATTAGTATTTCAGTCAATTTTTCGGATTTATTAATTGTAGTGAAAAAGTGATGATTTGTAAGCTCTTTTTTGCCTGGGAAATAATAGCACCTGAAAATGAATATTTTTTGTTTGTGTGAAGTCTACTACAATTGTCAAAATTAACTATATATGTAATTTTTTGTAGAGTACTAAGCTTAATTATTTATTTTCAACCTCTTTAAGCATATTTTGATATCTCTAAATTAAAAAGTTGTAAATTCAAATTCTACTGCGGCTACCTAAATTAAATTTGCCTAAGTACATATATACGCATATGTGTCCGTATGTGATATTTAATTTAAAGACTAAATTATTATTTTGGTTGTGTTTATGAAATTTTTTATGTTAAGAAAAATCTTTGAACTCCCGCAGAAAATATTTGCTTAAAATTAAGACATTTAAATGTTAGCACTAAGTTTTAGCACTTTAAAAATTTTTTCCGCTATTTTGCTGCCAATTTAGCTCAAATTTTGTTTAGATCTGGTCACACTACTTTTTATGCATTAAACCAAGTCATATGAGCTTGATGCTCAATTGTGTTTGGAAATGCGCTTAGCTATAGGGCTGTGCTCTTTAGTCTGTGGTCACACAGAACGATTTTAATTGCCGAACTTTTTAGCAATTTTCTTTTGGAATTGCTTTCTTGTCCACACACAAAAACTTTTTTCGGCAATTCTTGAGCAATTCTCTACCTTTTGATTTATGCAATTTACATTGTATATCACTGATGTCCACTTCATAGCACAATTGTGCTAAACAACTCACACGTATTTGTTATGCTCTTTCATTTAGTCATCGTTGAGTTAGCGATGAAAACACATGCGACGGATGATTATAACTTTTTTTCAGGAATTCATGTCCAACAAACACGAGCATTTCATTTGAAAACAACGAAGCAAAGTAAAAAATTGTGTGTGCTTACATTGTTGTAAATTTTACAACAAACAAAAGCATACACATTCTTATTTTATTTAATGTTCACTAAGCCAGCGTCGAGTAAACACATATTCTTAGCGGTTCGTTGAATTTTTTTTATTAAAATAAAATGAGATGCGAGAAGTATTTTATGATAAGCAATGCTTTTAATTCGCATTTAAAAAGTATTTTATTAATTCGAAATTCTCATGAAAGCATCAATATGGAAGATATAATTAAAGACAAACAAAGTTCACAGCCTACATAAAACAGCTCAGCTTATGTTTCTTTTTTTGTATTTTAAAAGAGAACTTCATAAGAACGTCTTATATTAATTCTTATATTACGATTAATTTAATTTTGATCTACTGAACTCTGTTTTTTTTATTTTCATTTCAAAACTAAAATACATATCCTCCATTTCTTTAAATTTATCAGTTTGAGAATGAACAAACTTTCAAATTAATTTTTAAAATATATTATAGGATTTTCTTTTTTACACGTTTAACGTTATGTTTGCTGGGTAGCTCTCGCACCAACACAACTGTATTTTCATTTTTGGACACCAATGTTGTATATGTACATACACATACACACATGAGAGAAAAGTAAGGAATTGCTGAGAATTGCCGAGTACCGGCAATTCTTTTTCCCTTCTTATTCCCCTCACCGAAAGCTTCTATAAAGTAAAGAATTGTCCAACTAAAATTGCTGTGTGTGACCATACACTTAGTACACAAAAACTGCACTTCGTCTCATATATTTTTCTGCACTGCACACACACAAGAGCAAAGCAACAATACTTTCGTATGTTTTGCTGGTAAACATTGACGACAGCGATTATCAGTGTGAATTTTGTTTTTGTACATGCCAAACAAACACTAAGGTTTGATTAAGAATGATTTGAAATCAAACGTTTTCTCAAACAACAAACGTTTGATACTAAGTTGAATTCAAATTGATAAACATAGTGTTCTCAACAAAAAGCGGAAATTGTTTTCAAATTGATAAATTCATTTATTCTCAAATTGGTTTCAAATGTAATTCTCAAATATTTTTCAACTGTGGATTGTGATGTGGAATACAAATAAAAACAAATTTTTGCTTTACAAATTTCTTTTGACTTATTTGCGGTTTTTAATTTAAATTGTCTATTATTGTTATTTATTTTATTATTGTTATTTTTTCTAGTCTTGAAAGACAAATTGATAAAATATTGAGTATCAAATGTTTATTTTCAGATGGTTCAAATTTAAATTCAAATGTTAAAATCAAACCATTGAAAAAGGTTTGAAAATTATGTTTGATATCAAATGTTAGTCATTTTATATCAAATGTTTGATTTCGTGCTTGTTGGGTGTTTTGCTTTTACAACAAAAAATATGAAATAAAAATATTTTTTCCTTAAGCGGCCCATACACGTTTCAATTCAATTGTGAATTAAGTCTTTCAACTGAATTGATTATTGCCCACACACTTCATAAACTGAATTGAAAGATTTTCATTCAACTATTAAATTCAATGAAATTATAGACAATTTTAAAAATATATAACGTTCTCTTTGCAAAAGCACTACAAATATATATATATTTTTAGACCTGATCAAAAGAGTCGAACACACACAACACAATCGAATTGAAAGACTTGCTAGTCAACTTGAAAAAATCAAAACATTTTAATTTTTCTTCAACCAACTCGACGACAACTGTCAACCTAATCAACTGACAAAGCCATACACGCCTTGATTTGAACAACAACCGACTCAGTTGCCAACTGAAAAGAAAAATGTCTTACAAGACTAGAGCTGAGTTTTTGGTAGTTTTAATAAAATTGGTTTTTCTTCAATATGGAGATGCGTATATTTTTTCCATTATACCCTTCACAAAAATGTAAATTGTATATATAAGTTTGTGATTCCGTTTGTAAATTATACAATTTTCATTTCCGACCCTACAAAGTATACAATACTGATTTAGAGTATTGTTAGAAAATTCGATTAGGCGCTGTACGTCTGTCCGCCGTTGAAATGCGGTTTCTGAGAAAACCATTAGACTTAGAAAGTTTTGCTTTCACCATTCTGTTATTCTGTCGTATGGGATTGTAAAATCATTCACGCATAGCTGAGATATATCCAAAATTTCGAGAAAAAAAAACTTTTTTTTTGGTTAAAATTTGTAATACATAAAAAATAACCTTTATTTTCAATTCTTCAAAAAGTATTTATTTATTCATCAATAAATAACTATCTTGTCATCAATAAATAACTATCTTGTCAGATATAATACACTTATGCCAGCGTTTTTTTCCAATCCTCGAAACACTTCTAAAACGTGCTTTTTTGTATCGTCAACAGCTCCTGTTTCAATTTTTCTTTTATCTCCTCAATCGTAGCAAGTTTTCCTTATTGACCGTACGACCATGTGGGAAGAATTCTTGATGCACCACGTCATTACAGTCAAAGAAAACAGTGAGGAAAAACTTCACAGTTATCCGAATTTGACGTGTTTTCTTCGCTCTTGGCTCTTCTGGACGCTTCAAATGCTTCGTCACCAGTTATGACCTTTTTGAGGAAATCTGGATCATTGTTGACGATGTTCAACAGCTCCTGAGCGATGTTCATTTTTAGCAATGTCCAAATTTAGCAATTTTTGAACAATCTTCGCTGCCGCACGTTTCATGCCAAAAACATCCGTAAACAGTTTCTGTGATAAATTTTTTCGAATAGCAAAATATCGAAGAGCACACCAAAATACGACCAATCTTTTTATCTAACAAAAACATACTGACAATCCAAAATGGCTGATATTGCCAACATTTATAACAGACATGTGTACGAACATAACAGAAAAAAATGCGAAAATCAAACATATGTACGTAACTCACGAAATTCGAAAATAGCGGTTATTTTTTTATCAAAACTCGTATATTATATATTTGCGTGACTATCGTGAAGGGTATTTTAAATTCGGCCCAGCCAAATTTTTACGTTACGTTACGTTACATTCTGTTGATTATTATTATTTAAGTATTTTTGAACTAGTTTCATACCCTTCACAAAAACGTTAAGTTTGTTATTCCGTTTCTATTTATTTATATATATTATATATATTTCTACAATTTTCATCTCCGACATTGATAGAAAATTCAAGTAAGCAATGCCCGTCTGTCCGCCGTTGAAATACCACTCCATCGGTTCCTGGCTTTGCTATTGAAATTTAGTAAAATCGGTTCACATATAGCTCAGCTATATGTGAACCGAATATACTCAAAATTCTGAAAAAAGCCATTATTTTTTGCAGTCTTGTATGAAAATTTTTGAAAAATTTTTGTTTTGCTTCAAACATCACACAATCATTAAGCATGGCAATTACAAGACAAAAAATTTTTTTATTATTATATCGGTCCATATATATCCGAGACCGATTTTTTAATGAAAATGTTACGTAAGCGACCTTAAAATTTTTTTTTTTTTTTTTTTTTTTTTGCTTAAAAGCATTTCTGGTAATTAAATAAGGTTATATAAATATGGCAAATTAAAATTTTCAATCGGACTAAGCCGATTTTTTAATGAAAATGTCTTGTAAGCGAATTTAAACAACGTTTTTTTACCCAAAAGTAGTTCTGGTAATAAAATGAGGTTACTTAAACAGAAAATTTAAATTTCCGATATCGGTCCATATATCGCGTAAGCGAACTTAAGCAACTTTTTTTTTGTTTAAAATCAGTTCTGGTAATAAAAAGATGTTATAATAAAAATAAAAGGAATACAGAACATTAATATTTTCGATAGCGGTCCATATATACCCGAGATATAGCCTAAACCGATTTTTTAATGAAAATGTCTCATAAAGAACTTAAAAACTTTTTTTTGCTTAAAAGCAGTTCTGGAAATAAAAGAACGTTACATAAATACAGAAAATTTCCGATATCGATCCTTATATACCCGAGATATAGCCTAAACCGATTTTTTCATGAAAATGCTTTTTTTTTTTTTTTTTTTTGCTTAAAACCAGTTTTGGTAATAAAAGGAACTTATATAAATACAGAAAATGAAAATTTCCGATACCGATCCATATATATCCGAGATGTAGCCTAAACCGATTTTGTTATGAAACTTAAACAATTTTTTTTTGCTTAAAAGCACGAGGTTACTAAAATTCCTATATCGGTCCATTTTCTTCACTATCGTGAAGGGTATTTATATAAAACATTCTTAATTGTTGTCTTTGGATTAGTGCACATGTACTGTATACACAGTATGCTCGTGCCAATGTTTTAGTGCACTCGTTATGTTTAGCTTTGAGTCATCATTTATTTGCTTCGTTCAGAATTCAGGTACTATCAGGCACTGTGGTGAATTTGTTTCAAAACTATGAAGTGTTTGTTCTGTTTCTTAATGTTCTGCAGCTTGTTTGTTTTAAAAATTGCTCTAAAATACAGTGCTTGGAACTCTTGCATAGTAGTGAGATCTGTTCTTTAGAGCATTCTATGTAGCCTTTTATTATACACATTCGCCATAGCAGGCTGCACGAACACACGTCTAAAAATAATGCTGGTTACAAATGTAGCCCTGCAGCCAGGTTATTAATTATTTTGGAAGCAGCAACTACATCGAAAACATGTGATATTAGGTGTATTCGTTTACTTTGCAGTAAATGAATAATTTTTCAGCAAAGTGTAAAAATTACTCTCTGAAAACACTCTTGTCCAAACAAGTACTCGAACGGAAAAATAGTAAAAATTCGTAAACATTAGTAGACAGCTGATAAAACTACATCCATATGTAACAAAGCAGACAGAAGTAATTGCACATCTGACTAGCCAAAAGTTAAGTTTGTCAAACATAACTTAGTCAGCTCTCCGTTTCAGCCACGCTTGTAGTAACCAGTCAAAACTTTACCACATTTTACTGTACATACGACGATTATCGTTATTGTGACCGTTAAGTTTTTGAACATAATAAAAATTCGTAAACACAATTTTTTTTTGAATAGGGACATTTGCTCGTATGTGATATTTCCACAACACAAACTACTTGTCTTTAATACTTTGTATAGAAATCGCACAAAATATTGACTGATTTTCATATACATATGTAAAATTTCTTGATAAATCGTTTGCTTGTGGTTGGAAACATCACACTAGCTTTTACTTATAAATAAATAAAATATTTCATAGTTTTGGTTTTAGTTATTACGAGTAACAATAAATTGGTTATCCACACAAAAAAAAAAAAAAAAAAAAAAAAAAAAAATAAGCAATAAGCAATAAGCATTTACTTCTGTACTTTTCCTAACTTTTCTAAAATAATTTATGTTTTTGGTTACTTTATTTTGTTTACATTTGTTTGTTTACCATATGTTTTTCTTACTAAACTTTATAGTAAAAGAACTATCACTTTATTCTCTTTTTTGTGTTCTCATTTACTACAACTTGGGTAAACAAACAGCATTCACCAAAATGCAATAAAACACAGTGCAAGAAATTATATTTTTAAATATAATTGTAATTTTCCTACCACGAGAAATGTGTACCCATATCACATAGAAATATGCGTATTATACCTCATTGGAATGCGACTTTTCTAGGTTTTTCATTTATTCATTTTCATTTAAAGCAAAAAAGTTTGTAAAATTTTCAAAAGTTTTTGGTTTAAATCTGCTAACATCCATCCAGAAATGCTCAAGTCATAACCAACAACGCGGTTTGAATAAGTTGCGAGAATTAGTCATCGCTTACAGTCGTAAAGCAGCTCTGGGCTGAAGAACAGCTCTCGCGTCATCGTAATTATTTCTTAAGTGCGGTCAGGCTTGTGTTTGTTGTTCGGGCTTGGAGAGTTTTGCGTCTCGCTCGCACTGGTTAACGGTTTGCCTCAACTAACTGTATTGGTTTACAGTTTTTTATAGAGGTTATTCATTGTTAACCACGTGGAAACTTCCTATGTGAAGGCATAGGTCGTTATAGTTAGTCACAGCGACGCTACAAAAGTACTGTTAATACCATCTTGGGCATTATGGTCTTTGTCACCCCGCCCATGCTGTGCATCCTATACATTGCAAATTCACTTTGCAACTGTATAGTTACTAAATAAATAAATAAATAAATAGTCATCGCTTAACTGTTATTATATTATTTGTTTAAAGCTGTGAATTGAAATTAATGCTGTGAAATAAAAGTTTGCTTTTTTTTTATTCTGAACTAATTTCTTTTTTAATATACAAAAAAAAAAATAAATTTAAAAATTGCGGGCACTTTTTCTTCTTTTTTAAGCAGCTGTTTTAATTTTACTTTGTTTTAGTCTTTTACCAATGGTGTAAACGTAAAAAAAATTTGTCGTAAGATTTTTATTCTCATTTTTAAAATACGGCGATAATTGCATCTGATTTTCTCTTTGATTCCACGTACAACTTGTATTTTCGTCTAAATCCTAGTTTACATAAGTATAGGGTGTTTTTTTAAGCCCGATAGAACTTGAAATTGTAAAAAATAACACAAAAAATTAAATTGTAATCAAAAATTTTTTTTATTCGAAAGATCAATACGTGACATTAACATTTGAAAATGATTTCGGGCATATGGGCACCGCGGCTGTTCTTGACGAAGCGCATTCTGGACGTCCAATTTTGGGCCACTTTTTCGAGCACTGCTGGCCGTATGTCACGAACAACACGAACAATGCTGGCCTCCAAGGCGTCAATTGTTGCTGGTTTATCAGCATAAACCAGTGACTTCACGTAGCCCCACAGGAAATAATCGAGAGGTGTCAAATCGCACGACCTTGGAGGCCAATTGACAGGTCCATTTCTCGAAATCAACTTATCACCAAATTTTGATTTCAGTAAGTCGATGGTTGCGTTCGCCGTATGGCACGTAGCGCCATCCTGTTGAAACCACATCTCCTCCGGATCAATGTCATCCATATTTTCAAACAAAAAATCATTGATCATGGTGCGGTAACGATCTCCATTGACCGTAACGCGAGCTCCGGCCTCATTTTTGAAGAAATAAGGTCCGATGATGCCACCAGCATGAAAACCGCACCAAACAGTGCATTTTTCTGGATGTAATGGAGTCTGTAGGGTCTCTTGTGGATTGGTCTCACTCCATATGCGGCAATTTTGCTTATTAACAAACCCGTTAAGCCAAAAATGCGCCTCATCGCTGAACACAATTTTGCAATTGAAGTTGCGCGAATCGACGACTGATTTTCAAAGTAAATTTGGATAATTTCGTAGCGTTGTTCAAGCGTGAGTCTATTCATGATGATTTGTCAGAGTATACTGAAACAAATAAAAAAAATGTTTCATCAAAATTTAATTTTTTGTGTTACTTTTTACAATTTAAAGTTCTATCTAGCTTAAAAAAACACCCTATATGTACGTTTCTTGTGATTTTTAATTGTTGTGCAATAAAAGTAAACAAAACATCCGTGCTTCTAGAAGACATTTATTTTGAAGTCATTGTTTTAGCTTTTTATACAATACCATGAAAAATATTCAATTATATCATCGAATAACTATTATACGAGTATAACTAAGATTTTCTTTGCGATAATAAATTAATAGGACTTTTTGTTTAAATTGTGTATTGAAATACGACGCGAAAAACTGTACGTTATAGGTATACTACATTTGTTCGTACAGGTATTTACGAATAAAACTATTGTAAATAGGAAAAATTGCTGCATAAGCAGTAAAGTTTTTATTTACAAATAACTACACTGAAAAAATTTTGTTCAGATATTCTCTGAATTTTGACATTACTTTTATGAATTTTTTCATTATTTTTCAACCATTGTAACTTTTCATAGAAATAATGAAACAAATTTCATTAGATTATTTTAATACAAACCTTCATAAAAGTGATGAAACATTTTAATAAGAAACATGACTTATTTTCATTAAAAGTATGAAAGACAAATCATATGATTAGTGATATAATTTCTCTAGATCAAAGAATCAATTTCATAAAGCACATGAAAACTGTACATTAAATGAATGAAAACGTAACATTTATTTAATGAAATAACTTCTTTGTACTAATGTAGTAAGTTTTCGCTATGAATTTAACTTAACATATACATACCATATGATTTTTGTGTGCTTGTACTTATATTAGTCCCAAAAAGGTAAACAGATCACATACGTATATGAGATATTGTCTGTAGAAGGTATTTTAAAATTAGCTGCTAATTTTGTACCAAACAACAGCATAATAATATGATATAGGTTTCTGATACCAATCCAATAAAAAATTATTGCCTTTTCTTATTATCAATGTGTCTAAGTAAGCAAGTCTAGAATCTGATTCCTTTACAATGGTAAATTTAATGTCTATCTCTCCTTCAGATATAACACAAAATAAATCATCAACATATTTTATAATAATCTTCGGTTTAATAGCCAATTTTTCAATATAACAATCAAGTAATTCATCCATAAGGAAGGATTATAAACTATTTTTCTACTAGATTTCTCTTTGCTGTAAATGTCCTATAAAATGTTATTTGCAAATGAAATATAAAAAAGGTGCCGCTTTTTTTTCACGATTTCACAATTTTCGTGGATGTGGAACACTTAATACAACATTAAAAACGGTAAAAATTCCGTGCAGAAACAAAAACGCTAAATTTTTAATAGCCCTTCTTACTTACATTAATTGAATTGAAAAACATGTAATTTTTGTTTTTTCCATTATTATTTTAGCAATCAAAATGTTTACACTACCATTGTTACAAACTATTTACATTTTTGACAACCAACAAAAAACTTTCATAGACAAGTAATCGCATAAACAGTGAGTTAGCTATTTTCAAATTCAAATTTATTAGTAAATAAATATTATTTGAAATGTATAAACATAGTGATGTTTGCTTATATGATGAGCCACAACAAAATTAACTATAAAGCTTTAAACACATGGACCACAGCAGAGTTCACAACTTCACGACAGCAAATGCTGCAACCGGCAATTGTAGTTGTGTAGACGACTACTAAAATATTTTGAACACGGCAGCAACATAAATTCATTTGAATAAAAGTATAAAATAAAAGTATAAAAGTCTGGCTACCTTAGAATTTTTAGCTTTACAAAAAGATTTGAAAAGATATTCTCAAACATTCAACTTTATATCCCAACAATCCAAATAAATTGCTGAGAATTTAAAAAGAAAAATGCGCTAATAATATCCGTCCAAAGTCTACTGATGATTAGGGTAGTTCCTATGAAATGTCGACATATAGATAGCTGGGAAACATAGAAAACAAGCTATTTATAATTTTTTACTGGTATAAATGTTAGAAGCTGAAATAGCGAATAAAAAACTTAATTGTTTTATCTTTAATCTTTTTTATTCCATATCTCATTCACAAAGAGAATTTGTGAAGGGTATAAAAACTGTTTGTTAAAAATACGCTTATATATTTTTTTTCAGTTCAAAATCAGCTACAACAAGTGCAACCAGAATAGCTACATACATAATGCTAACAAAAACTTTTTTACTTTATACTATATTTATCAATATACATTTTCAATTTGGATTGTGCTATTCCGCAATCGAAGATGCACGCATTATTAAAGAGTATAAACTTCAACTGAGTCGCAATGCTACAAGTTTAGGTCCTAAATTAAATCATGCGAAAATTGCTCGTCAACTTGTTCACAAAGCTATTTGGGCTTCAGTCGGTACTATATCAGTAAATAAAAATATTGAAGACTATCCAATGGTAAATATTATTTCTGTCAATGACAACAACAAATCAGGACAATCAACTGGAAAAATACAATTTCTTTTAACCGACTTGGATTTTACTGGACTCGATTGGCAGCACAATAATAAAGCTACTATGTTATTTTCTGATGAGCAGGGATTACAGTGCTCTAATCATTGGCCGAATAGGATTGATCCAATGGAACCAATTTGTGCACGCACTATTATAAGTGGGCAGGTTGTTAAGGTAATTATTTGCATACACATGAAGTTTATTTCGGTTAAAGTGACATTTTTTATGGATGTCTATGAAAATCATTATTTACTGAAAATTCTAAATAAAATCATGATTATTAGATAAAGAAATTAAATCGTTACATTTTATAAGAATTTGTAAAAATTAATTTTCCAAGATTAATATGAATAAAGGCCGCGATTCACTATCCTACACAATCGTCCGATATGCCAAATATGATATGTGTGCTGAAATGCAGCGTTGGCAACTCGGTACGCTTCGCATCGTTTTTGGAGCTTTTTAAAATTTTTTGTGCGAAAAATTCATTAGCCGGTGCGCTACGCGCTTTTTTTAAATTTCAGTGGCACCAAACCATATTCAACACGACTTTTTGTTTTAATGTGGGAAAACACTTATTCAAGTGTCAAAAATTTTTACATATCATTTTGTAGAGCTGAAATAGAACACGGAGTAATAATGTGGAAAACGTACAATATCATTTGCGAAAATTAAGACAATTTTGCTACTGTTCTCGAATTTTGTACTCTAGAAAAAAAGAAACATTCCCGTTCATAAAATTTGCTGCTTTTAGATAGTCTTTCGCTATTAAACGATCAAGTCAAGTTTGTCAAATATTACAACAAAAGCAGGCACTGAATAGTCAAGTTCGTATTTATGAAGACGCGTGAATTCTTTACATCTTTAGAGAATTGCCAAATTATTAATTAAATTATTTTCCAAAACATTTGCATTAAATATTGGTTATGGTGAACTTCATCCTTTATATATTACAATTCTGGCAAATTTTCGTATACTTCAATATATTCTTTACGCTAGCCAACTGATTTTCACTGTTCGTTTACGAAAACTGAAATGAAATTTACACTGTGATTGATAGAATTGCTATTACACGAGCTTGATGGCATGTAGTGTGTTTCTGTAACTTTTAATGATCCAATAATCGTAAATTTTTTCAACATATTTTATCCTTTGCAATAATGACTATAAATTATAATCCAAGGTGCATTAACGTATACACGGTGGCAGCACTAGAGCAAAATTACAACAATACAACAAAAACTGGCATCTGGTAAGCTATGTTTATCAAAAATATTTGTAACTATTTTCACAATTATAAACTATGAATGCACCTTTTCATAATTATAAATTATATTTGTTTGAATTATTTACATATATGTTCACAAAATAATTTGTATATGTTTAATTCAGAATAAAACACTAAATTCACGTTCAAAAATGTAAACAATACTATATTGCCAGTAGCAAAAAATTGTCACATGCCGGTGTGCTGCCACCGTGTATACGTTAATGCACCTTGTTATAATCTTTACGACGAATTGAGTAGAGTTTTTCTTTTGTTCTGTACACACATGTTTTTCATTGTCGTCCGTGTTTTTTATACTTATACTTGTGTTTGTTATTAATTTCTAAAAATCGAAATTATACCGTAATAGGTATAGTTTTGTTTTGCATCATGTGTGCACGTTTTTTTTTTATTATTTTATGTTTTTACTGCCGTTTGTTTTTCTCTATTTGTTATTATTAATTTCTTTTTTATATTCCTCCTATGTATGTATATATTACCTTACGGTGTCCGCGGTGTTAAACTAATTTTTTTAATTCTGAGCAGTTTTTTTAATTCTGGGCACTGATCACTTTTAACCAATTTAATTTCAATACTTTAAATGCTGTGATAACGTTTGTTTTGGTCGTTCCGTGTATTAAGTTCACAAACATTACTCCGCCTTTCCTCCTCATAATCTATTTTCCTAGTTCCAGTGCAATGCACTGCATATGTAAGGGCTATCCCCTGAGTACTGGTCCAAGATAAAAAATAAAACTAACAATTGATTTCAGTCGACAGCGAATATAATTAAATAATGTTACTGAATAACAAATTTGAGAAAATAACGTTATAAATATTGTAAAGATACCTTTGTATTAATACAAGTACCAGAATCGCATTAGAGGTCAAGTTTGACAAACACGGGTTTTAGCTATTGAACGAATTTGATGGCATGCCGTCAGCCCGTGCTATCAGATCAAATTTGATCTGATAATAGCCGCTTAAAAGGCTTTTTTATTATCGTGTTTTTAATATAAAAAATTTACTTTTTATAACAAAAATCCGCTTTTAAAATGAAAAGACAAATTCTAAATTAGGTGCGTTTTTGTTCAAATAACGCGCTTTTTTCTCCATTTTGGTGCGTTTTGAAATTCCAAGTGTGTACTAAAATTGCAACTGTGTGACAGATTTTTTGATAACTTATAGCTCATTTACACCAACTCAAAATCTAGTGGATTTAAATTGAAATCCACAACGAAATCTATACCGTTTACACCACCGTTTTTTGACATCTAGCAAGATTTCATTTGCTCAAAAATAATTTATGCATGTGGGTTTGACAATACGATATTATCAGAGACTGAATACACCAGCATTAAAGTATATATTTTTTGCGCCCAGAGACTGCATACACCACATTATAGTGCAATTTTTGTTGCAGCGTAGTATTTTTAAGTACTTTTTGCAAGAAATCACAGTTGCATCGCTTAGTACTGAGTAGATTTCAGGAGATTTCGTCGAAATCTACTCATAAAGTAGATTCCATTTTGTATGGGAAATCTTCTCAAAATCTACTAGATTTGGCTTGAAATCTTCAATGAGCAGATTTCACTTTGGTGTAAATAGGCTATTAGAGTTTACACATGCCACTGCCAGTTCGAAAAACTCAATACATTCACAAATTTTCTCTAATACACCCACATTTTTTGCAGTGGCAGCAAAATTTGCATGCGAAGAAAATTTGGCATTTGAATGCCACCGAATGTCAAGATGATAAACAATGTAACCCTGCCAAGAACTTAATGCCAATTAACTGGATTAAAGCAAAATCTAATTACAAATTTTAGCTTCTCATAAGTTTTATTAAGATTTATTTCTTGAAATATGCAAAAAAAAGTACAGTTTCGTTAATTATAAAGCATTAGATTATTAAAATATTTATAAAAAAAAATTTTTATCGTTTCCCCAAATATATGTTCCTGTGATGAACTCGGTAACTCTATATTGTAAATAGAACACAAATTCAAAATGGAGGCTAATAGCCTATTTACACCAAAGCGAAATCTGCTCATTCGAGATTTCAAGCCAAATCTAGTAGATTTTGGGGAGATTTCCCATACAAAATGAAATCTACTTTACGAGTAGATTTCGGCGAAATCTCCTGAAATCTACACAGTACCAAGTGATGCAACCGTGATTTTGTTCTAAAAGTACCTAAAAATACTACGCTACAACAAAAATTGCACTATAATGTGGTGTATGCATACAAAAATACACACTTTAATGCTGGTGTATTCAGTCTCTGATGATATTGTATTGTCAAACCCGCATGCATAAATTATTTTTGAGTAAATGAAATCTTGCTAGATGTCAAAAAACGGTGGTGTAAACGATATAGATTTCGTTGTAGATTTCAATTCAAATCTACTAGATTTTGAGTTGGTGTAAATGCGCTATAAATTCGGGAAGTAAACAAATTGTTTGACGCAAGGAGAATTCATTACCAGGTGAACTTAACAGCACAGGTGATTATTTTTTGCTTCTCGCGTTTTTTCCAATGAGACTGCCAAATTTTGTTTCTTTTGTTTACAAACTTTAGTGCAATTTCAAGAAATTTGTGTGAATTTAAAAGTGAAAAACTAATATAATCTGTGATTTTAATTACAAACAATTATAAAAGCTTATATTTAACGTTTATATAAAATTTTTTCTCTGCTGAGCAATCTTAGGCGAATTTAGATTATGACATTCACGATACGTTTTACAATAACAAAATACCATGATACAAAAAAGAAGGTAGCCGCTTCGCTACAACAATAAAAAAAACAACAAGTATTTTGTTTGTGTAAAAAGGCGAATTCACACTTACGCTGTCAAAAGTAGTTGATAAAGACATGTACAAAAATTTAAATGGCGCCGAAAAAGGTAAACAAAACTTGACAGCGAAGGTGCCGCCATATTAACCGAATTCGCCTGATTTCGCCGATGCATCCACCTAATAATGAATTCGCCTTGCAAAATACATAGCACTGAATTCGCCTTTCCGCTTGCATTCACCTGTATAAAGTCGCCTTGGTTTGAAGCATGATACAAAAAACAAGGTAGCCGCTTCGCTACAACAATACAACAATAATAAAAACAACAGGTATTTTGTTTGTGTAAAAAGGCGAATTCACACTTACGCTGTCAAAAGTAGTTGATAAAGACATGTACAAAAATTTAAATGGCGCCGAAAAACGTAAACAAAACTTGACTGCGAAGGTGCCGCCATATTAACCGAATTCGCCTGAATTCGCCGATGCATCCACCTAATAATGAATTCGCCTTGGTTTGAAGTAAACGCTTCGACGACATTTTAAAAATGAAATTGCAATGGCAAATGTAAACAGAAAAGCGAATGGCAAGAGATTCGAGTATTTCGAATTGTTTCTCATTGATAATACGTATACCATGATACAAAAAAACATGGTGGCCGCTTCGCTACAACAATAAAAAACAACAGGTATTTTGTTTGTGTAAAAAGGCGAATTCACACTTACGCTGTCAAAAGTAGTTGATAAAGAAAATGTACAAATATTTAAATGGCGCCGAAAAAGGTAAACAAAACTTGACTGCGAAGGTGCCGCCCATGATACAAAAAACAAGGTAGCCGCTTCGCTACAACAATACAACAATAAAAAAAACAACAGGTATTTTGTTTGTGTAAAAAGGCGAATTCACACTTAAGCTGTCAAAAGTAGTTGATAACGAACATGTAAAAAATTTAAATGGCGCCGAAAAAGGTAAACAAAACTTGACAACGAAAGTGCCGCCATATTAATCGAATTCGCCTGAATTCGCCGATGCATCCACCTAATAATTAATTCGCCTTGGTGCCGCCATATTAACCGAATTCGCCTGAATTCGCCGATGCATCCACCTAATAATGAATTCGCCTTGACGTATACAAAATTTGCATGCCACTAGTTGCGTGTGAAAAATTTTATGAAACTTATCATGACTTGCACTCAATTTTCACGATGATTTTTACAAACGTCTTTAAGTCATGTCTTTTATAATTGTGTGCAAATTTGGTAGAAAAAAAAAAGAAAGGTAAACGAAAAGACACGAACTCCATTTTTCGTGGTTTTTTCCTAATCCCTTTTTGTTATCATTTGTAATGTTATTATTTTTTTCGTTTACATTCGTTTGGCAAGATGACTACATCGACACTAACAAAAGGATAAAAAGAGACAAACAATATTATTATTATTTATTAGAGTTATAAATAAATTACAAAATCTAATACTAAAGTTAAGTGAGCATTAGCTCCAGAGGCCATCAGCTCAACAAACAATATTATTTTGCAACTACAATTGAAAAAAAGACATGTATGTCTTAAAAAATCATGACCTAGCGTCTCCACATAGCAATATTTATTGCGGCAATTGTCAAATTTGAATGCGTCTATAAAATTTGCGATGTGTAGACCACAAATTGCTATAGATAGTATCTACAGAGCGCAATGATCGCTCTACTGATTGCTTGAGCAATTATTGCCAAGCAATGAGCTGTCAGTTGTTGTAATTTGGTATACAAATATAATAAACACAGTGCTGTGCATACAACAAACACAGTGTTGTTCATATAACTTCTCACGTTGAATTTTGTACATGATACAAAAAACAAGATAGCCGCTTCGCTACAACAATACAACAATAAAAAAAAACAACAGGTATTTTGTTTGTGTAAAAAGGCGAATTCACACTTACGCTGTCAAAAGTAGTTGATAAAGAACATGTAAAAAAATTTAAATGGCGGCGAAAAAGGTAAACAAAACTTGACAGTGAAAGTGCCGCCATATTAATCGAATTCGCCTGAATTCGCCGATGCATCCACCTAATAATTAATTCGCCTTGATTTTGTATTTGTGATGAAGCAGTAATACGTTTACGCCACCTAGAGCAATTAGCAATCGCTATACTGTTATACTGAAAATGTAACATGATTTTGGTAGCAGCTTTAAAATAAAAAACAAGGTGCATTAACGTATACACGGTGGCAGCACTAGAGCGAAATTACAATACAACAAAAACAGGCATGTGGTAAGCTATGTTTATCAAAAATATTTGTAACTATTTTCACAATTATTTTTTTTTTTTTTTCATTCATTTATTTATTGAATCTTCACATAGTGAACTAACAATAAGTATTCAAATCTTAAAACTAAATACATAAAATTAATTAAGTCCAGCCAATGCTAGACAAAAATGTTTTATTTTGCACGATCAATATCGGTGAACTCACCTATTTAACGTTCTGATGGTGGCAAGGGTGTCCCTCCTTCTCAACCGAGAGTGTCCTTCGAAATTAAGTATATTGCGTGCACGACGATTTGGATGAAGTTCCAATTTATTGATATGCCTTGTTGCGTACTTTGAAAATTCGTCTTTTACAAGAGGAACACAGAGATCCTTATGAATTCGTGAGTTTTTTACATACCATGGAGCTGCGGTAATTGTTCGAAGAATTTTGTTTTGTCGCCTTTGAATTTTTTCAACATTTGAAGCGGAGGCGGTGCCCCATAATTGAATTCCATAGCACCATATAGACTTTAAAATTGCGTTGTATAATAAAAGTTTGCAATCCAACTTCAATCTCGAATTTCTGCCCATAAGCCAACTCAGTTGCGCTGCTTTTAACTTTAATTGAATAATTTTCGCATCTATGTGAGACTTCCACGTTAACCTACGGTCGAGATGAATACCAAGGTACTTGACTTCATTTTGCTGCGGAATAGGTGAATTGTTAATTTGGATAGCTGAACATGTTTGTTTACGCAGCGTGAATGTAACGTGAGTACACTTTTGTTCATTAACTTTAATTTTCCAAAGTTTTAACCATTTCTCTAATATTGAAATATACTCCTGCAAATTTCGCGAAGCTACTTGATAGTTTTCATGTACGCTGCAGAATGCTGTATCGTCTGCGAAAGTTGAAGTGTGGATTCCGGGTGTCGTTGGCATGTCAGAGGCGTAAATAAAATATAAAGTAGGCCCCAGTATGCTGCCTTGGGGAACTCCTGCCTCGATTGGCTGAGTTGGGCTTATAAAGTCGCCTTCTCTGATAACAAACTTCCGCCCATATAAGTAGCTTTCCAGAAGCTTGTGTGTATTTGCAGGCAAGTTCAACTTTATTTTGTGTATCAAGACCTCGTGCCACACTTTATCAAAAGCTTGAGAAATGTCAATGAATAGAGCTGATCAATACTTCTTCTCCTCAAAGGTCTGTCTTATGACATTGACTAGTCTGTGCGTTTGTTCTATGGGGCTGTGTTTAGCCCGAAAGCCAAATTGATGATCAGGGATGCATCCCACAGTGTTCAACATTGGACTCAACTTTGCCATTAACAATTTTTCGAACAATTTTGAAATTGTTGCCAGTAGACTTATTGGTCTGTATGATTCTACTTTAGTGGGATCCTTCCCTGGTTTGGGTATCATAGCAATCATGGACACCTTCCACTCTGTAGAATAATACTCGAGACGTAAAATAGCGTTAAAAATAAAAAAGAAGAATTCTACAAGCTACACGAGGTAGGTGCTCAAGCATTTTACCAGTAATTTAATCAATACCTGGAGCTTTTCTGGGGTTTGTGTTACGAATAACATTTTCTACATCTTGAAAACTAAGTCTCAAAGGCATAGGCGGTCTAGCAGCGTATGACGGTAGTTCAGCTGAATTACTCGCTGTATCATTTGTGGTAAAAACATTTCTCAAATGATCGACATACAACATTCCCTTTTCAGAATCGCTTCTTGCCCAATCTCCAGTTGAAGTTCGCAAAGGTGGCTTACCTATTACGGGTCTTTTCAGACCTTTTGTCGCTTTCCATAGAGAATAGTCGGATTGAGGGGTACCTTCCAGATATTCACAATTATAAAGTATGAATGTACCTTTTCATAATTATAAATTATAATTATTTGAATTATTTATACGTTCACAAAATAATTTGTATATGTTTGATTCAGAATAAAACACTCAATTCACTTTCAAAAATGTAAACAATACTTTTGACGTAAATAGCTTACTATATTGCCAGTAGCAAAATATTGTCACATGCCGGTGTGCTGCCACCGTGTAAACGTTAATACGCCTTGATAAAAAACAAACATGTCTTTAAAAGTCGTCGTGAAAATTGGGTGTTAGTGTTCACACTTGCGATAATATCTAAGATGAGAACGTCAAATTCAACCGCAGAGCGAATACTGTGACGTGTAGACTTAAAATCAGTGTACTCGTAGTCTTATAATAATTTTTATGAGAAAATGGACATAAATGATGGTTTCTATACGATCAGAGTGGTAAACATATGAAAATATTGTTGATGTTTTGAAAACTAAAATTTTTATGGTTATAATAGTTTATAATTGTTTTAGTATATATAAAATTATTACAATCATTCTTGTATAATAGTGCGGCTCTGCAACGCTATTTTGAAGAACTTAATAACATTTTCCTGTGAATGAATCCTACGATCGTGTAGGAGAGTCTTACTGGGGGTATCCATTAACCATGAACTTGGTATGAGCATCGATGTTCGCCATGAAGTTGGCCATCACGAACAAAAATACATAAAATGTCGACGAACGAAACACTTTGATAAGCAAAAAACTATAGTTAATACGCAATAACAGACGAGAACAATTGTTCTGTGGCTTGGGGAAAGGGGGATGAAAGTAGAGCTGTGTCCTTTATGGACGAACGGGTTAAATTGAACGGATCATCTCATTGAACGTAAAGAGCCGGTCATTAAACTGACCTTTTTTCGTTCAATAGTGAGCCGTTCAATTTGAGCAACTTTCATCCAAAATTCTTTCGTTCTTTTTATGTCATGATCATGTTTGCTTTTGTTGTGTAGTTTAACTAAAGTGGGTGTTGTTTTTTTTTTTTGTATTATTTTAAATTATCTGAAATAAAACAAAAATATATTATGAAACTAATCAAAATTTATCACGCCACAATTTTAATTTTTAAATAAAAATAATTTTTTTTATCACTTCATCATTTTTTTATTTTGCTATCTCGTTTTGTTAATTTTCCAGACCTGTATTGATAATTGACCGGAAAATTTTAATGTTGGCAACGTGTCGACGGTTCAAAATGACCGATTGAACGAAATGAATGAACGGGTCAGTCTTTTGTAACTGAACGAAAGTGACCGGTCACTAAAATGAACAACCCGGCACAGCTCTAGATGAAAGTGATATGCTGCCGGCATAATTTTTTCAACCAACTCTACGCTGGCAAAATCAGAACAATCCAAGCAATCAAATGTATACAAAAACATACACAATGCTGTGTATACGTATACATGTTATGCCGGATTAATTAGTTTCGTCTGTTCTTAAAAGAACAAAAAATTGTGTGGACTAGATATTGTATCGACTGTTATTGTCCACAGAACATAACTTCGCTCTGCCGACCTTATGTTCATGTCATGTTCAAGTCGATGGCATGGGAATACGTCACTTTGTCCCAATTTTCACGAGGCAAGTTTAGTTGCGCAATTCTTGTCAAATTTTCTTTTAAACTTGCTTTTATGTTCAGACACAGCAATTTTACTTGAGCAACTTTCGTTTTATATTGTTTACACTTTCTTAATCTTACATGTACAGCATCCTCACATTTTTACGTTTAATTTTCACTTCATCCAAAGTAATGCTGCTGTCTGTTTTTTGAGGTTGTCCACAATATTATTAAACGCTTCAGCTTTCTTTAGCCGGTCTATTTAAATATTTGTTCAAATGAATAAAACACAAATGAAAGCAAATGTAAAATTTCTGAAATTGCGAATGACAGCACAAATGACCTTTCGAGTCTGTATTCATTTTTACACTCCCCGCTCTTTCCTCACTTATTCGTCCACAAAATCAAGACTTGCGCAACTAAAGTTACCTCGTCAAAATTGGGACTTTAAGAAATATATTAATGATGCACTTTCAATCAAAAGAATTCAACGAAAAACGTTAATCGAATAAAAAAATGTTGTTTACGAGTACTATAAACCTGGTAATTTTTATAAATTTCAGAAATATGTATATAATGTGGGTGAGAGACGGTTTTCAGATACACGTTACTACAACTCATACTATTTCACTTGAAAGAAATATTTTAAAGGCAATACACACACCGGCATATCTATATTCGTATTATATGATTTTGTTTATATTAAAATCTTCTCAATTTTTCCAGCTAAAGATCGTTGTTTTGTTGTTTTTTTTATTAAAAAGGTTTAGCAATTTTATATTTTCGATATTTCACTAATAGTATGTTAGCATCTTTAGGCAAAATTGAAATATTATTAAAATAAACGTTATTTAACAAACTATTAGCGAAATATATAAAATATAAAATTGTAAAATTTTTTTTTATAAAAAGCAACAAAACAACGATCTTTAGCTGGAAGAATTTACAAGAACTTAAATAGTTTTTATATATCAAACAAAATATGCAACACATGAAATCTGCTCTTAAAACAAATTTCGCTGTACTGCAGCATGATATACGATACTTATTTTCATACTTATGAAAGCTCCGCCCACGAAAATCAAAACTTTTTGATTTTCGTACTACAAAGTATACTTCACAAGTACGACAGCATGATACACGTTACTTTCATGTTTGTACGATTTGTAGTAACGTCTATCATAGGCATAATATACCTATCATGTATTAAAAAAATGCAAATCCGAGAAATATTTGTCAAAAATTTATTATATTATGTAAAAATTATTTTATATGGTCCTCGGGTTAATTATTTATACAAAATATATATTTCCATGCATCACCAATCAAAAAATTACTACTGAACATAACGACACTGACAGAGTAAAAAAGTTAAATTTTTACTTCATATAATTATTAACGTTCTGGTTTTGCATAAAATTTTTAAACAAATGAGTGGAGGTGTTGTGTTTTGTAACACTAACGTATGCGTTAAAACTCATTGTTTGAGTTTGGTGGTAGGTAATATGGGAATATGTTGGAGTGCGGATGTATCCAAGAAATGCTCTATTATCACCACCGTCTCTTCTTTATTATGAGTGTAGCCAGGCACAATATGGTTAGAAGACTGATGTGCTGTCTTGTGGAGGAGTCCAAAGTTAGCCGCCAGAAAACTTCCAAAGTGGTTGAAAAATAAAATATCCAAGGAAAACAGCACTTTTATCTTATCTTATCTTATCTTATCTTATTAAACGAGCAATTCTTGTTTATATATAAATAAATATATTTGCAATTGGGTTCTCGAAAACGGCTCTAAAGATTTTGATGAGAATCGGTATCCAGGGGTTTTTGGGAACGAGAAATCGATTTAAGTTCGTCTTGGGTCCGGGAAAATCCATTTTTTCCCTCTAATGATTTTAGTGAAAATCAGTATGTTGGGGTTTTAAGGTCAAAATAGTAATCTAGAATGTTCCCCGTCCCGGGAAGACGCAAATCAGTATCTTTGGATTTTTAAGATTAAAAAAGAGGTTTAGAATGTCCCCGGTCCCGGGAAGACCGACTTTGTCCCGGTTTTTACCCATTTGTAAAACTTTTGATTGTTATCGTAAACGGCTCTAACGATCTTAATGAAAATCCGTATCTAGGTGGTTTTAAGGTTATAAAAGCTTTTTACCCTTTTGTAAAACTTTTATAGGTTCTCGAAAACGGCTCTAACGATTTTAATGAAAATCAGTATCTAGCAGTTTTTAAGGTAACAAAAAGTCGGCATATAGGAGTTTCTAAGATCGAAAAAGCAAGTAGGTCTCGAAAACGACTGAACTGAATTTGATTATTTTAGCGATCAAGATTTCTTCACCATTTTTTACGGGTTTTTCTAACATTCGATGTTATGGCATATTAAATGTTTTCGAACACGGCTTCAAAGGTTCAGTTTCTGGAAGTTTTTGGAAAGTATCTGAAAGTTTTTTTTTTGCTCTGTTTTTACATACATATCTGGGGAAATTTTGATATGGATATCAAACTAAGAATTTTTAATGAGAACACAGAAGTTGATTTTTTTTGGTGAGAAACGGAAATTCAAATAAGCGAATTGCTATTTTGCCCTCACTCCACAAAATATATAAGTAAAAATAAAAAAGGTAGTCAAAGCACAATTGTATCGTGTTTTTAAACAGCGTAAAAATGGAAAAATCTTTTGAATTAAGTTTTATTAAAGTAAATATTTTTCAGATGTATACAATTTGAAAGCTCCGAGTAACGCTCGGTGTCCCAGGTACTTTAAATTTAATTTGACAAGGTTGATTTAAGATGTTTGCCCAATTACACTCAGTAAGCAAGTGAAGTGTATTTCTTTTTTGTAGTGGCCGTTAAGGCATATTTTAGTAGTCATCTTTTTTACTTGGCGGTAAAATTGACAATTAAAAGTGTTATAGTCTATTTACACCGAAGCGAAATCTGCTCATTCGAGATTTCAAGTAAAATCTAGTAAATTTTGAGATTTCCCATACAAAGTGAAATCTATTTATGAGTAGATTTCGACGAAATCTCTTGAAATCTACTCAGTACCAAGTGATGGAACCGTAATTTTGTTAAAAAAGTACTTAAAAATAATACGCAGCAACAAAAATTACACATTAATACCACATTCATTGCAGTCTCTGGGCAACAAAAATATACATTTTAATGTTGGTGTATTCAGTCTCTGAATACCCGTCCACACGGGCAATCTTATACCATGTTCAGACGGTAATATGAAACACTAGGTTCGCTCTCTGAACCACTATTGCGAAACTAGACGGTTCAGACGATTGTTTTTTGCTTCCCACTGATGTTTACATATTTTGTGCAAATGTTTCACTAATTCTTTTTTCAATTTTTATTTAAATCTTTATGTAAGTATCAAATTTTTACATTTTCAATGTGTTTATTTTGATTTTACACACATTAATTATCTGTTTTTACTTTGTTTGGATTTTTTTTTTTGCAGCTAGTTCAGATAAACTAGCGATAATTTATTATCAAATTTGGAGATGACAGTAGGTGTTGCTTGGTTCGCAACAACATTCAAAATGAACCAAGTTAGTTCGCTCATAAAATTTTGTATGGCGAATCATGTTGGTTCAATCAAGATTGGGCCGCGAACCACGAATGAGAGCGCGAACCTCGAAAATCAGCCTTCGTGTGAACATGCTATTATTGGCAATTGCAATCATGGCAACTGCCAAAATCGATTGCCGACACAAGATATTTGCGTGTGGACCGCACAAATATGTGTTCAAACATATGTTCAGCAATTGTTGCTAGAAGATATTGCTGAGCAATTATCTTTGAACATAAGCTGTCAAAATTCAATTATTATCACTGATGTTAAAGAACATACATACAAAAATACGCCTCAATATATAAACAAATGAATAAATTATTATAAAAAGTAATATTATCAACAGAAAAAATGTAATTATTTACATTTTTGAGTTCATAAAAAAAAGAAATGGAGTGCTCGGAGATTGATGCATTCATTTTTAAAAGAATAAAAAATATAACAATTACAGTCAATTAAAACACACGCAACCTTCTTTGCCAAAATATATCAAATAATGTTTTAAGATATTTACATCTTCACCAACTAAAAGTACAGCGTTGAACATTAGCAATTTGATGACGTAATTCTGCCGGCGTTATTGCTACTAACAGATTGCCTGTGTGGTCGCACCGTGATAAAATTGTTTTGTCAAAACCCCATGCATAAATCATTTTTGTGAAAATGAAGTCTTGCTAGATGTCATAAAATGATGGTGTAAACGATATGGATTTCGTTGTAGATTTTAATTCAAATCTACTAGATTTTGACTTGGTGTAAATGTAGTATGAGTTAATTGCTTAACCAAGGCGAATTCATATCAGGTGAAATTGACAGCGCATCTGATAACTTTTTTTTAATTTTAATCTGTTTCAGATGTCAATGGCATAATTAAAAAAAAATTGGCGAAAAAAAATTTGAAAAAGTTTTTTAAATTATGTTTTGTATCTTGAACACCAGATCCTCCCCAATCTGGCTGGCCATTTTCACCTTTTCAACCTCTATGATCTGAGACTTTAATTTTCATGAAATAATAAAAGTTTCTCCAAATAGTTAAGTTTTTCTTTTTTGTCAATTTTTTTAATAGAAATTTGGAAAAAAAAAAATTAAAAAATTTTTTGAATTACGTTTTGTATCTGGAGCGCCAGCTATCATCAAGAATCCTCCCCATTCTGGCTGGCCATTTTCACCTTCGCAAGCTTTATGTTCTGCGACGTTAATTTTCACGAAATTTTTAAAAGTTTCACGAAATAATTAAAAGTTTGTCTTTTCTTATAAATTTTTATTATTATATATATTTTTTTTTCAATTCCTTTTTGTATTTATAGTTTCCCTTGACATTTGAAAAAGATTTATTTTTTGTAGTGTTGCATTTATTGCTCTTGCATATACCTAGTATGAATTCGCCTTACGCTTAACAATATTAAGCAAGCCACAGCCTATGCGACATAACCAACATGACGAAGTTGGTTATTAGATTGTAAAGTGTGTGGGGTCGTCGTATGAAGTTGTGTCTCGGTTGTACGAAAGATTAAAAAGTTTTGATTTTTTGGGTGGTTGTGTCGACTGGTTGTAAAATTTAGGAGCATGTTCTACAACCTTATTTCGATTTGCTCTTATTTTTATACACAATTGTTGCATCTGCGGTGATCTTTACCCAACAGAATTTTTTAAGAAATGAATTCTGAGTTAATGTCGCAGAATTTGTGCACAAAACACACAACTCGGCAAGCCAACGTATTGTAGCAACGGTGGCATAGTCTATAGCATGGGTTAGGGCCAACAAAGTAAAAACTGTTGACAATAATGTCGGTAAGAGCGTTTCAATTCAAATAAATATTAAGGTGATACTTCAAACGTTCGATTTTCAATAATAATATTAATCTAATATAAGAAATAATTCAGAAAACTCGATATGCTAATTTGAATACTCATGTTGGGTTGTTTTTTCCTTTTCAGCCAGTTTACCAATTTCGAAAGAAAATGAATGCGAAAGAAAGCCAGTCACTCACATTCGAATCAATTTGGGTTTGTCTATCTCACTATTATTCGTTCGCATATTCTTATGTATTTGCATTGAATTTTGACAGATCGTTCGCATAAAAAAAAGTTAGACGAACCCAAATCAATTTTCTTTCGCTTAGATTGCGAACGCAAGTTTGCTGTCGAGATTGGTAAACTGGCTGTTAATTAACACCCAATTTTCACGACGACTTTTAAAGACATGTTTGTTTTTTATTTTTTTTTATTTTAAAGCTGCTACCAAAATCGTGTTACATTTTCATCATGATTTTTTAAGACGTTTCTTTCAATTGTAGTTGTAAAATAATATCGTTTGTCTTTTTTTATCCTTTTGTTAGTATCTTGACGAACGAAGGTAAATGAAAAATAATAAAAATATTACAAATGGTAACAAAAAGGAATTGTTTACCCCTTTTTCATTTCTATCAAATTTGCCTACAAATATGAAAGACATGACTTAGAGACGTGAAAATTGGGTGTTAGATTTATTTTTCAAACATATAAAACATAAAATTTAGATAAGGTAAAGGTTATAGGTTCTTTTAATGAACAACAATAAAATATCAAGTTGTAATGAACTTTAATGTTTACATTTTTTAAGATGGATAACAATGACCAGACTTATGATGAAGCTATAACCGCTTTTGTTGAAAAGCATCCTGCTGCAGGAAACTGGATAAAGGGTAAATTATTTTCTTTATCTACTAATTCAAAAATCTTATCTTAATACTTAAATACATTTCAGCGCACACATTTTATTTATGTGAACTAAATATAAAAAATATATTTGTTCTGGATTTTTATGGTGGACCACATAATGTTCAAATTGACGAATATTATAATGTAACACTATAAAGCTTTAAGTGTAAAGTTAATATATATACAAAACCCTTATTAAATAGCTAATTTTCATGTAATTCATTAAAACTTATTCTATGGCCACACTGTTGGGACAAATATTTATTAACATAACTCTTTACTTCACACCTGCGATAATATTTAAAGGTAAGTACTCTGTTCAAACCTGCAGAAAATGTTGGGCAACATTCATTCATTCAAGCGCAAAAATGGCATATAAAAGTATGCATGATATACACACTATAAGAGATTACTCTTTCATGTGTTTTTCCACAAGAAAATACAGTACCACTCTTGCAACATTTTTTAATTAATTTTCCATGCATATTTTTTTACGTATGTATTTTGACAGCACTGCACGTGGAATACCAATCATAATACCGGGCTAACGTCAAAACAATTGTAGAGAGAATTCTGTTACGTATAGACTTAAAATCAGTATCAGTATTATAATAATTTCTATGAAAGCGTCGATATTAGAGATCTCATGGCAACAATCTTATAATAAGAGCTGTCAAAAAAGCGACTGTGCATGTGTTTATTTGCAAAAATACCCTACTGCAATTTTGCCGATTTTTAGTTTTGCAAAATATCTTTTAAAAAACCCTTAAAGGGAAAATAACTGGTTTCTATGCATTATATACATATAACAAGAGATTACTCTTGTATAAAATGTGCACATAGATAAAATTCACATAGGTTATTATTGGTCGCAAAAAAGTGTTTTCTTCTTGGCTTTCAATGATCTATGAATTCTTGTATGGTTGACAAAACTACGTATACTCCTTGTTAATGTTTATATTGAGTTCAAAATTTTGTGCGAAATTCTGTCAAATTGCATACAAAGTTGTTTCGTACGAAATATTTGCGAAATAAGTTTGGAAAAGTAGTACTGAGTTCTTTAAGAGAAAAATACACAAAATGTACCTGCAACAAGATTTAAATTAAAATAGTTTCTGGGATCAACTGCAAAAAAAGCTTTTTTCGTACAAAACACATGCATATATTGTTAAAATTAAAAGAGAAAAACGAATAAAAGCCACATTGGATACATGTCGAATTTTTCCTATGAAATAAGAAATGTTGCTAAAGAATTTTCACACATTCAATATCAGTACTAGGTTTTAGATATTAAGATGGACATAAATATATTCCTTACCATTCTGCCGACATTTTCTCGTATATATCATCGCAGTAGTAGACAATAGGTTGCAACTTTGTAGTCTTTGTACTAAATTTTATAAGTACTAAAAAACTTCAACCCTGCGTAACTTAAATTTTCCAACGTCTTCGTGCAAACATCATAGTATATTTAAACGAAATTGATTTTAAAGTAATGTCTTAATTTGAATGAATGTTGAAATATTTTTGTCAAAGAAATATAATGTAATTTGTGACTATTATTTAAAACGAAGTGATTAATTAAACTCGAATACACATAAACTGTACGAAACCAAAGCAAGCCGGGTTCAAATCAGATGGAGTTTCGTGAAACTTGTGAATTTGGGATCGTTAGTAGATTGGCTAGAAATAATACTCCTGATGCTATGGAAAGTGGAGATTTGGTTGCTTTGCAAAATGCGCAACCAGTTGATTATAAAACACCCAAAAAACCTGCTCTTTTAATTGACGGCGAGCGTTTGTTGGATAAAATTAATATTTTAACTACAAAACCGGACAATACTTCAACATGTGCAAAGGTATGTTCATTAATATTTATAATCATTGTAAAATATAAATTTATAGAAACTGTTCATTAATGGCCATTTTCTCCTTGTCAGTCCTGTTATCTCAGGTGCATTGTTGTTATTGTTGACAAACATGTAAATGCATCAAAGATGAGTTCGTCACTAATTTGTCGTCGGCGGCTGAGTGAAACAGCATAGGCGGCGACTAAATGTCTGCGGAAGTCGATATTTAGCTAGTTTATCAGTCTCGAAAAAAAGCTATTCACATTTGAATCAATTAGAATATACCTATCTCGCTATTATTTCTTCTCATTCATTTTTCTATCTCAATTTATAGAATAGAAAAAAGCTCTACAGCATATGATGTCACTATAGTGTCTATGAAATTGACTACAGACAATTATTCGACAGCACCAAATACCCTAAAATTTCGTGAATCAATGCTAAAATAATTCTTTTTAATACCCATTATTTATATAATTTTTGATGTCGAGATAAATATGACCTCTTAAACTATCTGAGTCTTGGACAATATTACAGAATTCATATGGTATGAATTCCCCGATTTTTATAAGATCAGGTCGGATTATGCATCATAGCGCTGTTGAATTCATATTTGTAGTATGAAGTATTTTTTCCATGCATTTACAGTGAACACTTCCAGGAAAGCATCTATTTGCGCTGTTTGAGTATCTCTAGCGATAATCGGTAGAGTCTACCTAAAATCATCAGCCAAAGGCACCACAGTCCTTTATCTTATATAGTTCGATCTAAAGCTTCAACGACTCTTCCATTCATCCCAAACTTACATTGCTGCAGCATTCGCCAAATTATTATTATTGGCAATATTACAGACGAGTATTTGGTTACACAATAATAGATCATCGCATACATGAATAATTGCATAGTTTGAACGAATAAGATGTTTGTCAGCTTTCCAATAGAAAACAGAGTTTTCAGGTTTTTTTTCCTATGTCCAATTCTTTTTGTATTTTCAGCCAGTTCATAAACCATTTCAAAAGGAAATCATAATGTATTGGTTTTTTCGCACGGACATTTTCTTAAAACACATATGTGATCGGATCACAGTGTAAGCAGCACCTTTTAAACAATAAAAAAGTTTTGAAAATCAGTGTTATTCTAAAATTAGTTTTTGGTCAGTCTGTGTGATGTCCAATTTTTTTTTATTTCTTTGATATAAAGAATAAAAATTATTATTGAAAATCTGTTTCTTCAACGTGCTTTATTTTATTAAATTAAGTATATCAAACGATTATTTTTCGATTTCGTCAGTTCCGATATAGCTTTTTTTATTTTCAGGCCTTTGGCTTATACTTTAAAAAAAAAAGTAAAAAAGTGTTGTGAAAATCGATTCATATATTGCGGAGTAACTTAAAATTTTTTCAAATGGATATTTTGTCTGCCCGATGTCCAAAACATTTTTCCAGTGGGTTAACAAACTTTCCAGAAGTTTCCAGCGTGTTGGAAGGTTGCTAATGTAACACCAATACCCAAAAAGGGTATGGCAAATAACCCCCAATTGCAATTTGCTCTACACTCTCCAATGTAATGGAAAACATGGTTAACCATCACTTTGTGATCGTCAATATGGATTTCGTAAGGGTCGTTCAACTGGCGATCTTATGGCATATCTCTCAGAGATATGACACTCAATCCATCATTTCGGTGAAAGTAGAGTGGTGCCTCTGGATGTTTCAAAAGCGTTTGACAGAGTGTGGCATGGTGCACTCGGTTTATATCGAGCTTTCTCAGAGACCGCTCTATACGAGTTGTTATAGATGGGGTCTCATCAAACGAGTTCAAGATTAATTCAGGAGTACCGCAAGGCTCCGTTCTTTCTCCTACCCTATTTTTAATTTCCCTTAATGACCTTCTCTATCAAACTTCCAACCCTATCCACTTTTTCGCGGATGACAGTGGCATTTGTCACTCGTACTCTTTTAGTTATAGGCCCAGCCTATCAGAGATCGCTGTCAAGAGACTAAATATGAATGATTCACTGAATAGTGATCTTCTATTAATCTCCGAATGGGGTCGTAAAAACAGGGTCGCCTTTAATGCTCGTAAGACCCAGTGTTTCTTATTGACGCACAAACAAACGACCACAAATGCTGCGTCATCTGTACTCATGGATGGTATAAGTATTGAAGAATCGGATGCTCTTGATGTTCTTGGAATGAAGATACAGTGTGATATTCGCTGGACTGATCATATTTTTCATGTCTAAAGAAGCATCCAAGTGTCTCGGTTTTTGAAACGGTGTAAGATGTACTTCACTCCATCCGATCTCCTTACTATTTATACCACCTACATCCGACCGAAAATGGAATACAACTCTCATGTTTGGGCCGGTGCCTCAATGTCTATTTTGGGGTTACTCGACCGTGTGCAGGAGAGGGCGAAGAAGCTCATCGGTGACAGTAGTGTATCCAACTCTATTGACTCACTGGAGTATCGACGCAGTGTGGGATGCGTTACTCTGTTCTATCGATACTACAATGGATTTTTTTCTGACGAGATTAGGGATCTTGTTCCTGAAACGCGCACATTTTTACGTAGCACGCGTTCATCGTCTAGAGCTCACCCATTTGTGGTCGATTGCCCGGGGAATCGTACAACGCATTACAGAGAGAATTCGTTTTTCAGCCGTACTCTTCGTCTGTGGAATAAGTTGCCTGCAGACGTGTTTCCTGTCTGTTATAACTTTGGAAGGTTCAAGTCAAATGTTTACAAACACTACTCCGTCTTTCCCCCTCCTCACAACCTATTTTCCTAGTTCTGGTACAATGCACTGCATATGTAGGGGTCATCCCCTAAGTACTGGTCCAATATAAAAAAAACGGTATTGAAAATATACTGAAAAAAGTGAAATTGTGTTATATGCAGATGATGCATTAGTTTATTCAATAGCAAGAACGGAAGAAGACTGTTATGAGATATTAACAAAAGACATGAAAAATATAAACAAGTGGTTAAAAATTAATAAACTTAAGCTAAACGAAAACAAAACCAAACTAATGGAAATGGAGTTTCAGATCATTTTTGAATAATATTATTATAGAAAAAGTAGATAGAATTAAATATTTGGGCTTTATAATAGACAAGATTCACTCTGTGACTCTCCAACCGCACATATAATTAAACAGTGAACAAAAAAAAAAAAAAAATCATTGTGCTCACTAATTTTTAAACTTACATATAAAAACAATAATATATTGTATTAAATTGTAAAAGCAATAATAAATTATTTTAAAAAACAACGGGAAAATAAATTCCTCACATTTCAGTAACTAAACAATAAAATCAATTTCAATAAAACAAGTGCAGTGGCAGTGCATTGTTATTGTTGTAATTGTGCGTGAAGATTACCTACCCAGTAGGAAAGAAAACATTCATTAAAGTTTTTGTTTTCTGTATGAGTGATCCCATCAGAAATAATTCTGAAAAAGAGCCTAGCTCCACCAGCAAAAGTATATGGACTTCTGAAGAAGAATCTATAAAGCAATCATTGGACAATTTTCTTTCTACAAGAGATAAAATCCGCTCCTGTTCCGGCTCGCCTAACATAGATGTTACAACAGAAGATAAAAGATCTTCTACTCTAACTAATGCCAATAAACAAAAAACGCAAGTAGGCATGGATAGGTATATCACCATCACTAAACGTCAGCGAAGCCCTAAATCTGCTCAAATTGCATCCAAATCAAAAATTTCTAAAGATGCCGAATCCGCTAGACCAACCAATCAAAACAGATTTTCTATTCTACAAACGGATGAGCCAACAGGATCGTCAAAAAAATCGTTTAAACCACCACCAATTTATTTAAGGGAATCTGCCTCCAATGAACTGGTAAGAAAAATTGTTTCAGTAATCGGAGAAAATACATTTAACGTTACCTCCATCAAGCACGGTAACATTAACGAAACTTCAGTTTAACCATGAAAATGACTATCGAAAACTGTCTAACGATTTTGAAAAAGAAAAAAAAGCTTTTTATACTTCTCAGCTTAAAAGCGCTAAAGGTGTTCAAGTCGTAATAAAAGGGATTGACCCTTGCGTAGACACTGATGAGGTTAAGACCGGTTTGACAGACAAGGGATTCAAAGTAAAAAATGTGTTAAACATCAGAAATCGTGAAAAGATCCCTCAACCAATGTTTAGGGTTGAATTAGAGCCAGGAGATGTGACTTTAAAGAAGAATGAAGTTCATCCAATATACAGTATAAAATTTCTTTTACATCGAAAAATAACCGTAGAGGAACCGCATAAGCGCTTAGGACCCGTACAGTGCCACAACTGCCAAGAATTTGTCCACACTAAAGCGTACTGCAAGTTGCCTACAGTTTGTGTTGTGTGTGGAGAACTCCATGGTACAGCACAATGCAATAAGCCGAAATTCGACCCAAAAATAAAAAAATGCAGTAATTGCGGTGAAAACCACACAGCTAATTATAGAGGTTGCTCCGTTTACACCCACCTCAAGCGCTCAATGAACAACAAACCAATAATTGCTTCTAAGCCACCACAGCAGACTCAAATTTTTTCTAATAATTCTTTTCCTCCGACAGGACAGTCAACTACCGACATAACCGTTCAAAATCAAAAACAAATTTCTTATGCTTATGTAGTTAAGTCTACATTCGCAAACCCGAATCAACAATCTATATCTCAACCGCCCGATCAAAATTTCGGTAACCTTGAGGCAACAATACAGACCCTAATTCAAACTGTAAACACTTTTACGTCGTCTATGATGACTATGATGCAGGAAATGGTAAAAATGCAATCCACCATTTTGCAGGTTATTTCGAAAAAATTATTTGGTTAAAAATATGTTTTTGGAACGCGAACAGCATCCGCCAACACAAAAATGAACTCGAATACTTCCTGATGGATAAACAGATTGATATAATGATGATTGCAGAAACTCACTTGACGTCAACAAGCTTCTTCAAAATTAACGGCTACGTATTATACGATACTAAAAACCCCCGTGAAAGAGCTTGTGGAGGTTCTGCAATTTTGATAAAATCTAGGATAAAGCATTTTTTGTTGAACGACACATGTGAGGACTATCTTCAAGCAACTAATATCTGTGTGGAAAATTTTCATTGCAAATTGGTTATCTCATCGATTTATTCGCCGCCTCGATTTTCAGTAACGGAGTCACAATATTCAAGTTTTTTCACCTCATTAGGACCTCGTTTTATAGCAGCTGGAGATTACAACGCAAAACACACTTTTTGGGGCTCACGTTTAATCACCCCGAAGGGTCGGGTGCTTTTTGAAACAATTTCTAAAATGGGCTTAGACGTAATACCAAGCGGGCATCCCACTTACTGGCCGACTGACCGGCGAAAGATTCCTGATGTGATTGATTTTGGAGTGGTAAAGGGGTTCCCTGTGGAATGGATGCAAGCTGAGCGTTAGACTTGTCATCGGATCATTCACCTACTATTATTTCAGTGCGTTTTCCCCAGGAGACTTGGTCTCCGATTAACAATTTGCATAGGACTGTCACCCGAGTGAATTGGCTAAAATATAAAAAATTTTTGAGCACCGATTGCACTGAGAATATTGTTTTAAGAACACCTGAAGATATTAATGCGTCACTAAGCAACTTTAAGCGAAAACTTTAAACAAGCCGCTGAACTTGGTTCTAGCGTTTATTTAACACGCAGAAACCTTCAAAATAGAACATATTCTTCAGAAATCGAGCAACTTGTGTTAGAAAAAAGAAGAGTTCGACAAGAGTGGCAACTTCGCAGGTCTCCGCAACTAAAAACAAGGCTACGTGAGTGCACAAATCAACTAAGAAGTTTGCTTGCAAACCAAAAAACGGCTTCTCTACAAACGTATTTAGAAAGTCTGGATGGTACTCCTCAGTCCGACTATTGTTTATGGCGGGCGACTAAGGGTTTAAAAAGGCCAGTTAGAGGTATGCCGCCCTTGCGAGAACCGTCTGGTGACTGGGCTAGAGATGACTCGGAAAAGGGTAATTTATTTGTTAACCATTTGAAAAACGTTTTTACCACAAATAGGTCTGATAATGCAAATGAGTTGCCACCTATTGTTAGTAGACCTCCTCTGCCTTTAAGATTCAATTTTGAAGAAGTTGAAAATGCTATTGGTAATCTAAACCTTAAGAAAGCTCCAGGTATGGATAAAATCAGCAACAAAATGCTCGTACAGCTGCCTCGTGTAGCTAAAAGAATTGTTCTTTTTATTTTTAATGCTATTTTACGACTTGAGTATTACCCTGCAGAGTGGAAGGTGTCCATGATAACAATGGTTCCTAAGCCAGGGAAGGATCACACGAAAGTAGAATCATACCGTCCAATAAGTCTACTGTCAACAATATCAAAACTTTTCGAAAAATTGCTAAAGGCGAAGTTGAAGGTATTCCTGATCACCAATTTGGTTTTAGAGCGAAACATGGCACCATTGAGCAAACACATAGGTTAGTTAACGTCATAAGAAAGGCATTTGAAGATAAAAAATATTGCTCTGCCTTATTCATCGGCGTCTCACAGGCTTTTGATAAAGTGTGGCACGATGGCTTAATGCATAAAATAAAGTTTAACTTACCTGCAAACATACATAACCTTTTGGAAAGCTATTTATAATGTCGCCAATTTATAGTAAAGGAAGGCGATTTCATAAGCCCCGCCCAGTCTATTGAAGCTGGAGTTCCCCAAGGCAGCATATTTGGGCCTATCTTATATTTGATCTACGCATCTGACATACCAATGATACAGCATTCCTTAGCATACATAGTAACCACCAGCAAGCATCAATAAATTTACAGGAACATATCGACAAACTAGAGAAATGGCTCAAGCTTTGGAAAATCAAGGTTAATGGACAAAAGTGTGCCCATGTTACATTCGCACTGCGTCTAGGAACATGTTCTCCCATTACTATTAACAACAAAGTAATACCTCAACACAGTGAAGTCAAATACCTCGGTATTCATCTTGACCGTAGACTAACATGGAAGTCGCATATCGAGGCAAAAGTAACGCAGATGAAATTGAAAGCAGTGCAAATTAACTGGCTACTAGGCAGAAATTCGACCTTGAAGCTTGATTGTAAACTTTTGCTGTACAACTCGATTCTAAAGCCAATATGGTGCTATGGGATTCAATTATGGGGCACAGCCTCGGCATCCAACATTGAAAAAATTCAAAGAAGTTAAAATAGAATTCTCCGTAGAATTACAGATGCTCCATGGTACGTTAAAAACTCACGAATTGACGCAGATCTGAACGTACCTTTTGTGAAATCTGAATTTGTGAAGTACGCGACAAGGTATATTAACAAACTTGAATTCCATACAAATCCTCTTGCAGTTAATATTCTTAACTTTGGTGGTCATACCCGTCTGAGAAGGAGGGATACTTTGGCTACCATTAGAGCTCTAAACAGATGACTGAATTCTGAAATAATATTCGGATTAAAAAAATTTTTGTCCAGCACTGGCAGGACTTTAATCATAATTTTTTTTTTTAGAATTAAGATTTGAATACTTATTTACATTTTTTTTATGTAGATTCAATAAATCAAATAATGAAGTTAAAAAAAATAAAATAAAATAATAGACAAGGAATTAAAATTGAAAAACCATGTGGAATACGTATGCAGAAGGATCGGCAAGAAAATTGGATACTTTAAACGCGTAAGAAATAAAGTATCTGTTTTAACATCAGTCAATATATAATTCAATTTTTATTTGCTATTTTAGCTTCTAACATTGATACCAATAAAAAATTATAAATAGCTTGTTTTCCATGTTTCCAAGCTCTCTATATGTCGACATTTCATAGGAGTACCCTAATCATCAGTAGACTTTGGAAATGTTTGAAAGATATTCTCAAACATTCAAGTTTATATCCCAACAATCTAAATAAATTGATCAGATTTTAAAAAGAATAATGCTCTAATAATATCTGTCAAAAAACAAAAAACAAGCTTTTCTATTTATAAACATCTCTAACATTTCTTTACATCTCTCAACAATTTCCAAAGTCTACTAATGATTAGGGTTGCTCCTATGAAATGTCGACATATAGATGGCTGGGAAACATGGAAAACAAGCTATTTATAATTTTTTATTAGTTTCAATGTTAGAAGCTAAAATAGCGAATAAAAACTCAATTATTTGAATTTTTGTTCCCTGCTTTTCGATACTTTCAAAAAACAAATCGTAGCAACCAACGGTTGTTCATTTGTTTGAGAGGTGTAAATAAATGTTAGAGAAATGTTGTTAGCCTGTAAGGTTTTCTTACTCCATAGGCGTATAAATAAATAAATTATTGCTGCCGATTGCGTCCTCAAATTCGTCACTTTCAAACCCGATAAAATCTTCAACTGGCTATTCACTAGTTTCTCTTTCCCCTGAATTGACGGTCATATGACTAACATGAACTACGGTTAAATTGCTAGTAGAAAAGTTCTCACAGGCACTAACGTTATTATCTTCTTTAAAAACAACATCACGGCTTATAATTATTTTCTTAGAAATGGAATCTGGCAATCTATATGCCTTGCTCTCCTTGCTATAACCTACTATAATACATTCCGTTGACTTTGCAATTAATTTACTACGTTTTTGCTTAGGGATATGTACGAAATCTTGACTGCCAAAAACACGTAGGTGTTTATTTATTTATGTACTTGTTTGTTGTTCTGTGTAACAAGACGGATGTCTTAAAAAGACATCAAATAAATATCCAGGCATTTTTGTTATGATAATTTGATGAAGAAATAAAATAATTCGTATTTTTGAAAGGTCATCGAACTTAACACCGTATAGTTTTTTTTTTGTAAAATTTGTTATACGATCAAATCAGTATTATACAGTACATTGAGCTTTCATCTTAATTCTACATCGCAAGAAGAGTAAATTTCACATCCATACATTATTGAGGGTACTATGTATGTTTTAGCTAGCAATAGTCGACATTTTATAGGCGTATAATGCTGACTGAGCCAGAGAGTTCTTAACATTGAGTATGTCTTATCACAGTTATAAATTATGTGATCACTCCAGGTGTGTTGTTGAAAACAACGCCCAAATTTTTTGCGCTTTCAACTATTTTAATAGGTTGATTATTTATATGTATGCTACGATTTGTGGTTATTTTACTTCTTTATCGTATTACAATGCACTTCGATTTCTTTGGATTTAGGCTGAGACCATTTACTGTTGCCCAATTGGAGACCCTATTTAAATCACAACTTAATTTGTCTTCTATAGTGCCACCTGCTACTTATGTGTAATTGTGCATCGTCAGCATACATACGTATTTTCGAGTATAGCAGCTGCTCAGGTAGGCCATTTGCATATACGGAGAATTATAGAGGGCCTAATATTGATCCCTGCGGTACCCCTCTACGATTCGGTAGAAATGTTGAAAATGTATTATTATGTAGCTTCTACCCATTGCGTGCGATTTTCTAAATAGGAAAAAAGTTCATAAATTTTTTGAGTCAAATGCTTTAAAGTGATCTAACATAATTAGCATACTTAAATTACCATCATCCAGTTCAGCCCTTACATCCTCAGATACGTCATCCAAAGCCGTAATGCAGCTATGTTTGGCACGGAATCCAGACTGTCGCTCAGTGATCAGTCTGTTTTGTCTGAGGTATGAAGTTGACTGACTACGTAGTATTCTGTCAAAGACTTTTGACAAGTAGGGAAAAATAGCGATCTGCCGATAGTCGTTGTTTGCTTTGGGTATTGGTAATACTTTTGCTTGTTTCCATCGTAGAGGAAATTGTCACGTGGTAATGATATTATTAAAAAAAATCTCTTACTATTGGTAAAAGGGATGGGAGTAATATCTGGGATGTATACCATCTAATCCAACGGCATTCGATTTGATTGACATGAAACTTAGAAGTACATTGGTTTAGCTTACACAATCAAACCAAAAACGTGATGTCAAGTAGTGATTTGATTGGTAGCTGTCGTAAGCTTGGATCAGCAGTTTTTGTCTCATTATAAATAAATTTTTCATTAAGTGCATTAACATTAGTAATTTTCCTGGCGCTATTAGTATAGCCATTACTAACTCTAATCTCGTGAATGCTTTCCCAGGTTTGGTTATATTAGATTATAAATGTGCGAGTTTCGGTTACAAGATCCATAATCTCGTCAGAGCAAAATCCATTGTAGTAACGATAGAACAGAGTAACGCACCATACACTGCGTCGATGCTCCATTGAGTCGTTGTATTTGAATACCCCGCTGTCACCGATAAGCTTCTTCGCCCTCTCCTGCACACGTCAAGTAACTCCAAAATAGACTTTGGGGCACCGGCCCAAACATGAGTTTTATTCCATTTTCGGTCAGATATAGGTGGTATAAATAGTAAGGAGATCTCATGGAGTGAAGTACATCTTACACGATTTCAAAACCCTGAGGCACTTTAGAAACGTTGAAAACAGATGAAGGAGCTTTTGCAGTCGTATGCTTGTGTGTTAATAAACAACACTGGGTCTTACGAGCGTTAAAAACGACCCTGTTTTTACGATCTCATTCAGAGATTGATAGCAGATCACTATTCAGTGAGTCATTCATATTTTGCCTCTTGGCAATGATCTCGGATAGGCTGGGCCTATAACTGAAAGAGTACGAATGGAAATGGCTGCTGTCATCTGCGGAAGAGTTGATAGGCATGGAAGTTTCAAATAGAAGGTCATTGAGGAAAATAAGAAATAGGGTAGAAGAAAGAACGGAGCCTTGCGGGACCCCTGAATTAATCTTGAACTCGTTTGAGGAGACCCCATCTATAACAACTCGTATAATGCGGTCTGTGAGAAAGCTCGATATAAACCGGGAAAAGTCATCACCGACACTAAAAGCTCTAAGTTTTGCCAGAAGTGCATCATGTCATACTCCGTCAAACGCTTTGGAAATATCCAGAGCCACCAACTTACTTTCACCGAAATGATGTAGTGAGTGGCACCATTTCTCCGAGAGATATGCCAAAAGATCTCCAGTAGAGTGACATTTACGAAATCAATATTGACGATCACAAAGAAATTTATGCAACTCTAGATACCTCACAAGGTGACAGTTAAGCATTTCCATTACTTTGGAAAGAGCAGAGCAAATTGCAATTGGGCGATAATTTTCAGGGTTATTTGCCTCATCCTATTGACTTCCCATGATGGAAACTCACCAAAATGGTAAATTATGCTGAAGAGGCGTGCTAATGGACGCGCAAGCGTGGAAGAACACTGCTTCAAGACCAGTGCTACAATGCCATCCGGTCCAGGAGTCTTGTTTATGTCGAGGTCTGCTAAAACCCTTTTAACTGCTCGCGCCCGGAAGAATATCTTTGGCATAGCTACAGATACTCTTTCGAGCTCGGGAAGTGATTGACTGCTTTCCGGAAAGCAGGAACTGCTTGCAAAAATTTCAGCCAACAGGTTAGCTTTGTCAACCGGGTCGGTGAATTCAAATACTGCCCGGCACATAAAAACATAAGACGGTTAATTCAAACACTATAAAAGTATAAAAACAGTGAACTATGATGTACATAAACTTATAGTAGAAATAGATTATTCATACATTCACAATAAGACCTCGATTTTCGTAAAAGTCGGATGTTACAGAATTGGATTTGTAGTGAAATCGCATTCCACTGGGTACCTAAGGTTTTCGCAGAACTTTTATCCCCGAATTTCAAAAACCGTTCATGAAATAAATTTCCTGGAGGCACATCACGTAGAATATCCTGGGAATTAGATGCCCACTTTCTTAGAGAGAATTCCGCTGAATCCAGAGTTTGGATTAAATCCTTTTTAGCTTTAATGCAACCTTGTTCAGTGTGAGATACATTACAAAATTTCGCAGAATATCACTTGCAATGGGATAAGCTTGTACATCATGCTAGTTGTAATAACGTCCGAATTGTCAGATATTGTGCGCAATTCAAGTCGAAGCCAGAAATTTGATTTTTTGGATCACTTCTGAACAAAATCTGGATGGACAAGAAATTGCCTATACATTTTTTTGTATATAAGCATTGAAAACAAACTTGAAGAAACATCATTTTATTATAAGAAGTACAAGATCATTTGGAGAACTGTCCCTGTGTGCAACAGCGAATGAAAGCTGTCTTCGTATTCGCGGACAACGTTATCGTAATCATATTTCAGATCAGGATTTCGAACCAGTCTAGTTTCATTCCGCAAAAACTGAGACAGCGCTGGATCTTTTTCAGGGTGTCAGGAAATCCTTCTCTAAAAGGCAATTATACTATGTAACGACCTTCAGACTTTCTCCTTGTAGATCGAACGTATAGCTCTTCGCATACCTGGTCACATTGAGACACAAACTTCTTTTGTGTCTTCTTTTTTCCCTAAATCGCGAAATATCCCTATTCAAAGAAATTTCGCAGAAATGTCATGCAATAGTTGGACTAACGAAATTGGAAGTGACCGGACCGGTAAGTAGCCATCCAAAAATAGTCTCTTGTGCTATTAATGACTTGGAAATTTTGTGTTTGATCTGATCCCTGGCAAAATAATAGATGGGAAGATGTCACCTCCTATAAGCAAATCAATTTTTGAACTTGAATTAAACTTAGGATTTGCAAGTTGTATATGTTAGGTAGGTTGGGAAACATAAAGTCTGGAATTGTTTGCGGTGGAAGCTTATTAGAGAGCGGCGGAACTACGATGCAATTTTCGAAGAAAGCTTTGTCGACAGGAATTTACTTATTTTATTTTTAGCTAAAGAAAAAAAATAGCTTCTGTTCAGTAGTAGACTGTAGTAAAAATCTAAATAAATTTCCTGAACCAAAAAATCTAAATAAATTTCCTGAACCAATCCAAAAAATAACTTATAACGCATAAACTCTAAAAAAAATGTTTGAATTATTTTAAGTTGTAAAATATCTTAATGATCTATGCACTTTATAAAATTGGAAATTTAGTTTTCTCCACTGGCACATTAGGATCCTTCGCGCAAAATACAAATGATGTGCAAATGCTTGACCCTTAGAAATCAATTCACCAAAAACCGCAAATTCAAAGGTTATTGGTGTTTTTTTTTGTCTTTTTTATTAATAAAAGAAAAGGTTTGTTTTATAAAAAGGATCGTAAAATTTTAACATTCAAATATTTAAAAGTAGAAGAAATCTGATAAATAGGATTTAAAAAAAAAGATAAAATGATAAATTATTGTAAACTATTCAGCATATTAACATTCGGAGGAGTTGAACTTATTCTCTTCCAAAATATTTATGTCTCAATGAACAAATTTTTGTCGCGAATCAACCTAAAATATAATTTCTGGCTAGTATTGCCGGTTTATGACGAAAAATTATACAAATTAGTACACGTAATTTCTGAAGTCATTTTGTGTAAAATTTAAAGAATTTCCCCTTAAAACAAATAAAAATTTTTATTTTAAACTGATATTATTGACTTTAGAGTGTTTCGTAAATTTAATGCGGAATTAATAAAAGAAATGAATATGCAATATCAAATAATTTTCTGTATGAAAAAAATCTAGTTTGCAAATTAATTGCAAAATCATTAGTATTAACAAAAACAATTGTGTATCAAACGCATAGGGCGGGGCACATTTGATCTAGACTAAATTGTAAGTTTTTGTGTAAACAAATAAAATATTTAGGAAATTAAATAGCTACTGTATATTAATAACAGAGTAAGTAATGTAAACATAAGAAGTTAATAGAAATGTGAGATGTTAGGAGAAATTAACTAAGCAGGATGAACTGATATTTTAAGGGGAAATAAATCAATATAAAATGAACTAACGGGTCAGAAAAATAATATAAAAAAGGAGAAAATCGTTCATGCACTTTGTTATTAGTGTGAATTTTGCTTTTGTAAATGTTTTGCTTTTTACAACAAAAAATAGTAAATAAAAATAGTTTTTCCTTAAATGTATTGGTGTTTGGCTGTTTGTTTGGGTAAATCGAATCATAGTTCTTGCCAGGCTTCGAGCGGGCGCAGTTAATTTTTTGCATATTGCAGATGAGGTATGGTCACGCATTCATATAGATTTTTTTGGGCCATTTTTAAATCGGTGTTTGGTAATCGTTGATAGCACATGTAAGTGGTTGGAGTGTGTAGATATGGGCACTAATACGATAAGTCGAGCAGTGGTGTCAGTATTGCTGGAGATATTTGCGTGGTATGGCATACCAAAAGTAATTGTATCCGATAATGGTACAGTGTTTATGTCAAAAGAGTTTAAACTATTCACAGATCTTAATGGTATCTGCGATCGGCCATCCTGCTACAAACTGAAACTGAAAATTTTATAAAAACAATTAAATTAGCTTTAAAGAAGAATTTACTTGCGTAACGTGCCATTATCAGGTTTTAAATAGATTTTTATTAGATTACCGTAATACAATGAATTGGACTACAGGTGTTTCCCCAGCATATATAATGTTCAATAGGAGAAAATTGAGATGGCGATCGGCCATCCTGCTACAAACTGAAACTGAAAATTTTATAAAAACAATTAAATTAGCATTAAAGAAGAATTTACTTGCGTAACGTGCCATTATCAGGTTTTAAATAGATTTTTATTAGAATACCGTAATACAATGAATTTGACTACAGGTGTTTCCCCAGCATATATAATGTTCAATAGGAGAAAATTGAGATGCAGACTAAAAGTAAAATTTCTATTAGTAATCATGTAAAAAAACAACAAGCAAAGCAGAAAAAGTATTATGACGAATCGAAAAAAAGTATATTTGATATAAATGACACAGTTATGGTCAAATATTATACTAAGTCAAGCAAAGTTTCATGGATCCAAGCAAAAATAGTTAAACGTATGGGTAGGCTATCTTAGGTTTTAAATCGTCTAATAGCTCTGTTTATAAAAGACATGCAAACAAAACATAATTTTAAGAAATTTGATGATACTGAAAATTCAAGTGTGTTAACAGATCATTTGCATAAATAAAAAATTGGAGAAAAAGTTGAAAACAATCACTTAATGAAAATTAACAACAGTAATGTTAACGAAGATGCTAATTTGAATGAAAATAACTACGTTAATGTTATTTAAAATAACTCTTTTTTCTTTTTTCTCATTCATTTGTTTATTGAATCTTCACAAAGTGAACTAACAATAAGTATTCAAATCTTAAAACTAAATACATAAAATTAAATAAGTCCAGCCAATGCTAGACAAAAATGTTTTATTTTGCACGATCAATATCGGTGAACTTACCTATTTAACGTTCTGATGGTGGCAAGGGTGTCCCTCCTTATCAACCGAGAGTGTCCTTCGAAATTAAGTATATTGCGTGCAAGACGATTTGGATGAAGTTCCAATTTATTGATATGCCTTGTTGCGTACTTTGAAAATTCGTCTTTTACAAGAGGAACACAGAGATTCTTATGAATTCGTGAGTTTTTTACGTACCATGGAGCTGCGGTAATTGTTCGAAGAATTTTGTTTTGTCGCCTTAGAATTTTTTCAACGTTTGAAGCGGAGACGGTGCCCCATAGTTGAATTCCATAGCACCATATAGGCTTTAGAATTGCGTTGTATAATAAAAGTTTGCAATCCAGCTTCAATGTAGAATTTCTGCCCATAAGCCAATTCAGTTGCGCTGCTTTTAACTTTAACTGAGTAACTTTCGCATCTATGTGAGACTTCCACGTTAACCTACGGTCCAGGTGAATACTTGACTTCATTTTGCTGCGGAATAGGTGAATTGTTGATTTGGATGGCTGAACATGTTTGTTTACGCAGCGTGAATGTAACGTGAGTACACTTTTGCTCATTAACTTTAATTTTCCAAAGTTTTAACCACATCTCTAATATTGAAATATACTCCTGCAAATTTCGCGAAGCTACTTGATGGCTTTCATGTACGCTGCAGAATGCTGTATCGTCTGCAAAAGTTCAAGTGTGGATTCCGGGTGTCGTTGGCATGTCAGAGGCGTAAATCAAATGTAAAGTAGGCCCCAGTATGCTGCCTTGGGGAACTCCTGCCTCGATTGGCTGAGTTGGGCTTATAAAGTCGCCTTCTCTGATAATAAACTTCCGCCCACATAAGTAGCTTTCCAGAAGCTTGTGTGTATTTGCAGGCAAGTTTAACTTTATTTTGTGCATCAAGCCGTCGTGCCACACTTTATCAAAAGCTTGGGAAATGTCAATGAATAAAGCTGAACAATACCTTTTGTTTTCAAAAGTCTGTCTTATGACGTTGACTAGTCTGTGCGTTTGTTCTATTGTGCTGTGTTTAGCCCGAAAGCCAAATTGATGATCAGGGATGCATCCCACAGTGTTCAACATTGGACTCAACTTTGCCATTAACAATTTTTCGAACAGTTTTGAAATTGTTGGCAGTAGACTTATTGGTCTGTATGATTCTACTTTAGTGGGATCCTTCCCTGGAAGGAAAACTAAGTCTCAAAGGCACAGGCGGTCTAACAGCATATTGCGGAAATTCAGCAACATCATCCACTGTATCATTTGCAGTAAAAACGTTTTTCAGATGATTAACATACACCATCCCTTTTTCAGAATCGCTTCTTGCCCAATCTCCAGTTGAAGTTCGCGGTGGCTTACCTACAACGGGTCTTTTCAGACCTTTTGTCGCTTTCCAAGAGAATAGTCGGTTTGAGGGGTACCTTCAAGATAATTTTTAAGGGAAGCCATTCTTCCATTTCGAGCAGATTTCTTAACTGAGCTATGCACTCTCGTAGCCTGCTTTTAAGTTGGGGAGACCTGCGAAGTTGCCACTCTCTTCTAACTATTTAAAATAACGTGCTAACAGACGTAAACAAAGAATCTGTTGCACGCTCTGAACGATATAAAGACCTAGAAATAAGAACTATGGGGTAAAATACGAGTACGTTAAATAGGGGATATTGTAGTATACGAGTATTGAAAGGTTAAATGAACTAGGAAATAAATGAATGGCAACTCCCCACATTAATGTAATTATCCCAAAATGTATGTATTTAATATTAGGAGCAAGGCGAATTCATACCAGGTATATTGCAAGAACAATAAATATAACACTACAAAAAATAAATATTTTTCGAACGTCAAGGGAACAATTTAAATACAAAAAGGAATTAAAAAATTAATATAATACAAAAAATTTACAAGAAAAGACAAACTTTTAATTATTTCGTAAAACTTTTAATTACTTTCTGAAAATTAGTCTCAGATCACAGAGCTTGGAAAGGTAAAAATGGTCAGTCAGATTTAGGAGGATTCTAGATGATAGCTGGCGCTCAAGATACAATACATAGGTTAAAAATTTGTTTTAGATTTTTTTTTTTAATTTCTTCAAAAAAAAAAAATACAATAAAAGTAAAACTTAATTATATCCTGAAATTTTTAATTATTTCGCGAAACTTAGTCTCAGATCATAGATTATGAAAAGGTGAAAGTTGCCAGCCAGATTAGGGAGGATTCTGGATCATATCTGGCGCTCAAGGTACAACAGATACGAGTAATATAAAACTTGTTTTAAATTTGTTTTTTCAAATTTGTTTTAATTATGCCATTGACATCTGAAACGGATTACAATTAAAAAAAAGTTATCAGCTGCGCTGTCAATTTCACCTGTTATGAATTTGCCTTGAAGTAACCTGTGTTTTTATACCTACGAATCTGAGTAGGACGTCGCAATAAGAAAATAATTAAAGTCTTTTTATAAAAACAATTTCATAAAAATAAACTTATAATGACAAGTTTTTTCAACTATTGCCATATAATAATATGATAAGTTTGGAAACTTTAATTGGTAAGCAAACAAAATAAGAATAGAGAGAAGTAAAGCAAATTTTGCAACTCTTTGCTTCGGCGACATTTTTAATTTTTTATTAATAATACGTACACAAATATTTCATGAAAGTAGTTTCCTGTGTAAGGGCACGGTATAATACGTATGCAGAAATTACATGAAAGTACTTTTTTATGTAATGGCAGGGTAATTATAATTCCTTTTTGTTGTGTAAACTATTTTTGTTTGTGCGATTTGTCTTAAAAATCATGTACATACTCGTAAGGCGGAGAATATAATATAGAATATAATAATAAATCATAGAATTTTAATTACTCGTAACGTCACTGAGCGAAGAAGACATAAATATAGTTTAAAAAACCGAAAAGCACGCTTCGATATCAAATTTGTCATTTACAATTATTTAAGCTTCTTTTTAATTCCCAAAATTGGCTTCAGGAATCGCCAAAATCTCCCATTTACCCGAAAACAATACGCCAACTTAAATTTTCGTACTAAACCGAATGACCGTTAATATTTAGATACACTTTCCACGGCCAAAACATGCACCGCATATGAAAATTCGGTTCCAATTCGGTAAGCGAAGCGGTTCCGAAATTTTTAGGAATTCCCAAAGGCGGCTTCAGGAACCGTGAAGATCCCCCTTCGTCCTCAAAAGCAATACGCCAACTTCAATTTTCGCACTGAAGCCAATGAATGTTCAGTTGCATATTTCATGGCAAGAACGCGCAAGGAATATGAAAAAACTATTCCAAACCGGTTAGCGAAGTGGTTCAGAATTTTTTGGGCGTTCCCAAATTCGGCTTCGTAAATCCCCAAAATACCCCTACTTCTCCAGAAGCAAACGACAACTCCAATTTTTGCACTAAAGCACCAACACTGTAAATGCGACTGTTGCAAGCACACAAACATACAAGTGAAACTAATATAAGCATGTTTAAACTTATTATTTTTTTTCTAGGTTCCCACTATCAAAGACTTTGTAATTATTAAACCCATAAGTCGTGGTGCATTCGGTAAAGTATTTTTGGGCTACAAAAATAATGACCCAAATAAATTGTATGCCATCAAAGTAATGAGAAAATCGGAAATGATCAATAAAAATATGGTTTCCCAAGTGATAACAGAACGTAATGCTTTGGCACTCTCACGAAGCCCTTTTTGTGTTAGTCTCTTTTATTCTTTGCAATCTGTATCGTACGTTTATTTAGTTATGGAATACATGGTCGGTGGTGATTTAAAGTCTCTTTTGGCTATGTATGGTTATTTTGATGAAGCTGCGGCTCGTTTTTATGTTGCTGAAGTTGCCTCTGCACTACAATATCTACATGCACATGGGATTATTCATCGAGATATAAAACCCGACAATATGCTGATATCGGCAACAGGCCATGTAAAGTTAACCGACTTCGGTTTGAGTAAAATTGAAATGAAAAAGGGCGAAAGAGGTGAATTAACTTAATAATAGCTTATATTTTTAGTTTACGGAATTATTATTTTATTTTTAGATTTGGAAATGTCAGATCTGCTCAATTCATCGCCCAATTTGAATGCAAGGACACCAGGTCAATTGCTCTCATTAACATCTCATTTATCATTTGGTTCTGAAAAGAAATTAGAATGCGGTACTGGTACTTCAAATTTCATAAACGCTCTTAATAAACACAGTAAGCTAAATAATAGTTTTTAGTTTTGAGATTAGTAACAAAATTATTATTTACAGACGTAATGGAGTCTTCGGACAGCGAAGCAGACACATCTCTAAATGATGTAGAAAAAAAAAATGAAAGTAAAATTTCTGGAGTTTCACCTTTCTTCTCCGCTGAAGAAATAAATTTCTCAATAACACACACTTGTAACAGTAATGACAACCCGGTAAATATTATTTTCAAATATGAATAAACATTTTTTTTATTTTAAATCCAAATTTACTTTAAGTTAATAGATAGTTCATCATCTTATCACACTTGCACGTCTACGGAAGGTAGTAAACTATCACCACTTGAAGACCAAACAGTATTTAAAAATAAAATCGTGGTACAACAACGACATGTTGAGTTTGTTGAAACAAATAATTTAATATTGGAAACTAAAAGTTATTGTAATGTAAGTACAATTAAAATTCATTAAAAATTTTACCACCAACTTCACATTTGTCTTACATTTTCAAAAGGGCTGCTTAAATGAAATTAGCTCTAAGGGTTGTGAAAAAGAAAATATCTGTAATAAAAATTTAGTTAAGCTGGAAATAACTGAGGATACTTCGTTTGAATTATCCATGATGCGTCGTCATTCTGTAGATGAGGTGTGTTTTAAAATTAACTTTTTTTTATAATTTTCTATTGCTTGTACCGGTGGTTTTGTTACTTGTCTTGTATTTGAGTAAAACATTTGTTTACATCTAATTCATGTTCGTTTCATGTTTTGATTTTAACATTTAACACATACTTATTTTCATAATCTAAAGTTACTTAAGTAGTTATTTTCATTTATTTATTTTATTATATGTTTTACTTCTATATTTAAGCGTATTCGTGCTGCAAAGGAACGTGAAGACTCAGGCGTTTCAAGTCGCAAAAGTGACTATTCGCATATAAATAGTGAAACCAATTCGTCTTCCATAGACAAAGAAAATATGTGCAATTTCGGAGATGACTATAGCTGTTCCGACTATTCGAAAAGGTAAGTTTGATTATTAAGTTTTTAATGTAGTGGTTGATTTTCAACCAATACTTTTTATATTAAAAAGCTATATTTCTTCTCAGCAGCAGATATTTTACTATCTTAAAAACAACTCTTTTTAATCACATTGATACAAGATTAGTAACAAAGCATATCTCATAATTTAAAATTTTTCATCCTCAATCTTCAGGATGTAAGATAAAGCGATTTTGAGCATAAATAAATAAACATACTGTATGTACATGGTCTGATAAAAAAAACCGTTATGTTAAAATTTCGTGAGTTACGTATGTTCGATTTTCGCAGTTTTTTTTTTTTTTTTTGTTATATTGGTACACATGTCTTATATATGTTGGCGATATCAGCCATTTCGGACTGTCAGTTTGTTTTTGACAAGTTTACTGACTTATATTTAATCTATCCACTAGAGTATGCAAACTTTGTTTGGAGAGCGCTTCTTAGGAACATGGTATTCCTACAGTCGCAACTGAGTCATGTAGGCCTAGATATTTGGAAGGTAATCTGCAGGGTATCTATAAGTTTGCACTGTACTTGTTGTTTACGGGTTTTAAGACGAGTATCCTTTCACCTGTGCCCTTTGTAATAGCCGAATTGTGAATTTGATCAGTTCGTCTACTGTTATATTTCTTGCGCTTATTGCATAATAATATACTGTCCTTCAATGGACGTGCCGGCTTGGAATAAGGGTAAATACCAGGATAAAAAGTCTTAAGTGTCGCTGTATATTATATTTATGTCAAGAACAAATCCAAATTAAATATAGATTAAATCCTAAATCATCGGTGGCCTTTCTTGACGTATACGGTAGTGTTTATAATGTAGCACTAAGAGTCATTATTAAAGACCATCAGCTGATTTTTAGTATCATATTACAAATGAAGTCATAACATTTACTTTGGGGTGGACCTTAATTTGCGGAAAACAATAGAGTGACAGCGAAAGCGTTATCTTTATTATTTTTTTGTTTTTTATTGTTTTTGTTAAATCTTTAAGTTAAACTTTAAGATGTATATGGCGGTTTCATATGATAATAATACTGCTCTATTGCTCAGGCCGATATCGTCAGATAAATAAGTACACATTTTAAACCATCGTAGACAAACTAAAATTCTAAAACCGTATATTTTTACAGACTAGTTTAGGCAGTCCGCTGGGTTCTCTAATGTAGCTTTGGGTCTCCAGCTCACATGGAGGAGTGGAAGAGTAGAGGTGAAAATAGAAGTTAGAGGGATATAATCGGTGTGGAGGAGAGAGTAGGGAAGGATGGAAACCGCTTAATATGGCGTTATATATACATATTTTTTTTAGCTTTTATTTATCTATTGCACCTTCACAATGTGAACTAACAATAAATATTCAAACCTTAATACTAAATACAAGAAATTAACTAAGCCCAGCCAATGCTAGAAAAATAGTTTTATTATCCGGGAAATAAATGCATCGGTAAAATGATCTATTTGATGCTCTGATGGTTGCAAGGGTATCCCTTCTCAACCGACTGTGGCCGTCAAAACTAAGTATGTTGCATGCAAGAGGATTTGAGTGAAGCTCCAACTTACTGATATACCTCGTCGCATACTTTGAAAATTCGTCTTTTACCAGCCGAACACACAGATCCTTGTGAATTCATGAGTTTTGTACAAACCATGGAGCTGCAGTAATCTTTCAAAGAATTTTGTTTTGTCGCCTCTGAATGTTTTTAATGTTTGACTCCGAGGCGTGGCGTTACATGCTGCTGTACTAGCCATCCGTTGCTTCTTATGAAGGAGGCTAGTACGGTCGGATTAATCAAGACCAGACATGAGAGGTTGTTGAAGCTCCGCTCGCCTAGGCTGTGATATCTCCAAAGCGTTTGCTAGAGTGTGGCATGCTGCACTACAGGCAAAACTTATTGCTTTGACTTCTCAGGGTTAATATCGAGCTTTCTCAGAAACCGCACTATACGAGTTGAGGGGTACCGGAAGGCTCTGTTCTTTCTCCTACCCTATTTCTTATTTTCCTCAACGACCTTCTTCCAACCCTATCCATTCTTTCGCGGCTGACAGCAGCATTTGCCACTCATACTCTTTCAATCCGAGATTGTTGCCAAGAGGTAAAATATGAATGACTCACTGAATAGTGATCTTCCGTTAATCTCCGAATGGGGTCGTAAAAACAAAGTCCCCTTTAACGCTCGTAAGACCCTATGTTGCTTATTAACACACAAACAAATGACCACATGCTGCTTCATCTGTACTCATGGATGGTATAAATATTGAGGAATCGGATGCTTTTGATGTTCTTGGAATGATGTTCGCTGGACTGAACACATTTTTCATGTCTCTAAAGAAGCATTCAAGTGCATAGGGTTTTCGAAACGGTGTAAGATATACTTGACTCCATCCGATCTCCTTACTATTTATACCACCTATATCCGACGACCAAAAATGGAATACAATTCTCATGTTTGGGCTGGTGTCCAAAGTCTATTTTGGGGTTACTCGACCGTGTGCTGGAGAGGACGAATAAGCTTATCGGTGGCAGTAGGGTATCCAACTCTATTGACTCACTGAAGCATCGACGCAGTGTAGTGTGCGTTACTTTGTTCTATCGTTGCTACAATAGATTTTGCTCTGCCGAGATTAGGGATCTTTTTCCTTAAACTCGCTCAAATGTTCACAGATACTACTCCCTCTTTCCTCCTCCTCACAACCTATTTTCCTAGTTCTGGTACAATGCACTGCATATGTAGGGGTCATCCCCTCAGTACTAGTCTAAGATAAAAAAGTTTAGAATGTTTCGCCATCTTATTTAAAAATGTCCTGCACTCCGGACTAGACTAGAATTAGTGTATGTTCCAATCACGGATTTGATGACGGACTTGCTGTCCGTTACTATCATGATATCCCTACCGAATATCTTGTGAAACGTCAGCCATCTGGCCGCTTTATTTATAGCCGATATTTCAGCTTGAAGAACACTACATCCGTCTCATAGTCTAAATGATATTCTAGTGTTGAACTCTTCTACGTAAACGCCACCCCAAGAAGGATGCAGATTTTAGGGAGTTTTCTCGATTTGGTAGCCGAAGCTCCTTGAGAGGAATGGTTTTAGGATGCAGACGTCAATTGGGTTGAGGACTAGATCCCTTCCAATCTGAAGTATATTGCCATGTCCCCATAGTCTGCGGGGCCATACTCCTGTCGATTCAACCTGATCGCGGCTTTTAATGCTATCTGCCTGACTTCCAAGTCACATGGCACTCAGCTCATAAGTGCTTTTAAGTTGTCCTCCCCCTGTGGTCAGTATTGCCATGATTTGATTGACTTATTTGCAGTTTGTTGGTTGCATAGTTCAGTGATTTCTACCATACTGATACTCCATAGAAAATTATCGGTTTTATAACCACTTCATAAAGCCCCATGTTGAGCCTATTGCTGTTTTACATAGATAGATGGCTGTTGTACCTTGGTTGCTCTAGCGTGCATATTCTCTTTCCATGATAGTTTGCTGTCTAGAATAGCGCCTAAGTATTTTGCCTTACCCGATAAGGTGTGAAATGTAGAATCTTATACTTTCTAAAAAGTACGATTCCATTGACTTACCATCTTTAGAACGTATTCTAACTGCTAAGTTACGGTGTAGAAATGGATTCCAGAGACTGCAGTCACTACGTCATCGGTATAGGCTACAGTCTAGATCCCCTTATAATCTAGGTCTTTGAGCAGATTATTCACTACGGCAGATTATTCACACCGCCAAGAGTATCTATGAAGACTTCTTGTCTAGACATTATTGAATGCTCCTTCGATATAAATGAAGGCCACTAAGGTATAGTTTTTGTATTGATTGGACCGTTGGATATGACTGACCAAACTATGTTGCGCCGTTTCAACTGATCTGCCCTTTGTATAGGCATGTTGAGATGGCGACAATTGGTTTTTGCTAATTTTGGACTTTATGTGAATGTCTATGATCCCCTCTATCGTTTTCAAAAGAAAGGATGTCAGGCTGATTGGCCTATACTCCTTTGCTTTAGTGTGTGACGTCTTCCCTCCTTTTGGGATGAAAATTACGTTGCTTTTGGTCCATTCCATTGGGATGTACGACCAGCATAGGGCGGCTCTATAAATCTCGAGGAGCCATAGAGTGATCAGGTCCAGACTATTCTGTAGATCTGCGGGAATTCTTTGAACGGTTGGAAAGTTTTGACTGCCCATTACAGCATCTTTTTTCTTAAGTCAACATGTACTACATTCCGGGCGTGTAGCAGAGGACAGCCTTCGTTTTCCTTCAATGGTTGGCTTCAGGGAAAGTGGGTGTTTATTAATTCTTCTAGCAATTCCTCGTAGTTTGTAATCCAACATTCATCTGCTTTTTTTGTATAAGTGTTGGCAATTATTAATTATTCCAGGCAGAAATAATAACACAAGTTGTTTCAACTTCAAATGATTTATAACGACTAAAAAATTAAACGTAGTTTCAAACTTAACAATGCTTCGAGAAAAGAAACATAAAAGTATAACAAGATAAAAACAAGATAATTATTAACGGTTTCAAAAAGCGTCAGTAAATATGAGTGTTGCAGAGTTGTATTATTAAAATTCAGTGTTCAACACTCCTCCTCAACACGCATATTTATAAATTTTAATTTTATATATAAGATTCTTCAATATTCAATTCCCAAAGCCTCTACTAATTTCAAATGATTATTCTTAGGCAAATTCTTAGTAAAAATATCAGCAATATTCTCGTTACTGTTATAATATTCCAAATCAATTAATTTCTCATTATAAACATTTCTAATATAATGGTACTTAATATCTATATGCTTGCTTCTATTGTGGTAAATAGGATTCTTCACCAAACTCAGAGCGCCAAGATTATCCCCATAAATATGAACTATCTCGGGATAATGTATTTTAATCTCGCCCAGAAGTTTCCTCAAAAATACTGCCTCTTTTGCTGCTGATGAAAGCGCCATATATTCAGCCTCTGTGCTGCTCAAAGCGACCGTGTGTTGTTTCTTACATTCCCATGAAAACGCACTACCAGCAAGCATAAAAACATAACCAGTATATGATTTTCGATTAACTGAATCACCTCCCCAATCGGCATCTACGTAACCAACTATTGGCTCCTTTGTCTTCCTGTATATCAATTGAAGGTGTTTCGTTTTATTAAGATATTTCAAAATTTCTTTGCGGCAACGTTGTGTTCTTGATGCGGTTCTTTATTCATTTGAGCTAATTTTGAAACTGAATGTAATATGTCTGGACGTGTACATATAGCTAAGTACATCAATGATCCAATAAGTGATTGGTAGCCTGTTGGATCGATTTTTTCGCAGTTTTCGTTGTTGCAGGCGACTTGAAATTTTGGCTCTAAAGGCGTATATACTGCACGACAACTACTCATGTTATATTCCTGTAAGAGTTCTTTTATATATTTGGTTTGATGAATTGCGATTTCTCCAGTTTTATCTTTCCTCTCAATTTCTATACTAAGAAAATGTTTTGCAGGACCTTTGTCCACTACAGGTACTTTATCTGAAATCAGGGACTTTATTAAATTTAATTCTTTCAAATCTGAACTGGCTATAAGCAAATCATCGACATATACGGCTATTAAATTGATTCTATTGTCAATATTTCTTCGATATAGACAAGGTTCACTTTCACAAACATCGAAACCAATATCTTTTAGAATCTCGTCCAATTTCATGTTCCACTGTCGACCTGATTGCTTCAATCCATATAAAGCTTTTTTTAATTTCAGTACTTTACTAGGAAAATTTTCATTTACAAAATATTCAGGCTGCTCCATATAGACATCATCAGTTAGTTCACTGTTTAGATAAGCGGTGGACACATCCATTTGGTGCATATGGAGATTATATTCAGCTGCAAGGGCAATTACCATCCTAATCGTCTCGTAACGTACAACGGGAGAAAATGTTTCAGTATAATTCAAACCATATGTTTGCGCGTAACCCTTGGCAACCAATCTGGCCTTAAAACGTTCAATATGGCCTTCTTTATTTTTCTTTAATGCAAAAACCCATTTGCATCCAACAGTCTTCTGATTATGTGGCAATTCGCACAACTCCCAAGTATTATTTTCAATAAGAGCTTTGTACTCCTCTTTCATAGCATCATACCAATAATCAGCGTACTCACCTGATAAAGCTTCACTGACCATTAACGGAATTTTAACGTCTTCTGCACACATCATGTTCAGGATGTTATGTTTCTTCCTGGGTCGTCCAGGTTGACCTGTTTTCCTTACCTTCGGTTTTTGTGGTTCAATAGGTAATTTTCCGTGTGAGTCAAATCCAACTAAACCAGCGTCATCCATAACTGCACTAGAATCAAGGTAGTCTTCCTCACCAGATTCAAATTCACCATCGCTAACTACTACTTTATCATTTTGTTCGTTTTCATTGCATTGTATTTTATCATGTTGTACTTCAATACTAAAAATTTCTCGCTTTGGATCATCATGGTGTTTGGTTTCATTTAATTTCTTGGTGTCGTTTTCAACAAAGTATACATCACGGCTGATTATAATGTTTCCAGATGATTTTTCTAGAAGACGATACGCTTTTGAAGTTTCTGAATAACCGACCATAACAAATTCCTTTCCCTTGGGTCTAAATTTGTGGTGATGAGTTTTATTTAAAGCAATTGCTAATGACCCAAATATTCTAAAATGTTTTACTGTTGGTTTTCTGTTAAACCAGGCTTCATAAGGTGTACAATTGTTAAGAACTTTTGTTGGCGATCTATTTCTTATATATACAGCCGTATTTACAGCTTCTGCCCATAAATTTTCATCGACTTCTGAAGATATCATCATTGTTCTAGCCATTTCCACTAATGTCCTATTCAAACGTTCGGCTATCCCATTTTGTTGCGGCGTGTAGGGAACAGTCAGCTGATGTATGATTCCATTTTCTTTTAGGAAACTATTAAAATTATTATTGACGAATTCTGTACCATTGTCTGATCGAACTAGTTTAATTTTCTTTCCGGTTTGCCGTTCAACCATAATTTTATAATCTTTAAACTTCTCGAAAACGTGGCTTTTATTTTTCAAAAAATAAACGAAAACATATCTTGAACGATCATCAATAAATGTCAATATGTACCGTGCACCACCAAGTGAGTTTTTGTTAATAGGACCACAAATGTCAGTATGAATTATTTCCAATAATTCAGATGCTCTGCTTTCAGAGTTGGGAAAAGGTTTTGTAGTACATTTACTTTTTAAACAAGCAGTACAATTAATTTCTTTTGGAAATTCTACATTCATGCCATGAACCATATTTTTTCTTGATAATTCCGCTAAGCTTGATACACTCAAATGCCCAAAACGTTCATGCCATTTCATTGCTTCGCATAAATTTGTTGTCAAGAAAAGTGAGCTCTTTGACTCTAAATACAAAAACAAATTTCCAATCTTTTTCGGTTTTAAAATTACGTTTCCCATTTTGTCCACTATTTTTGCTGCTTCGCTTTCAAATTTTACAACATCTTTTACTGCTACTCTGCCCACAGAAATAAAATTACACTGAAGAGTTGGCACAAACAATACATCATTTAACACAATGCCACATTCTTTAATGCGAACTGTACCTCTGCCCGCTGCTTCAATTTTATTTTGCCCTGCTAACATAATAGATTCTGTATGCGTCTTAAAAGTTTGAAAAAATTTACGATTACAGCACAAATGAGATGAAGCGCCGCTATCTAGACACCAAATATTACGATTCAGTAAGTTGTTGTTGCTAGATGCTGAAAACACAGAATATGCGTGTGCGTTCCTTTTTTCTTGTTGAAGCGTCGTGCTGCTTGCTTCTACTTTGCTGCTTCTACATTGTGCAGCGTAGTGACCTCTGCGACCGCACTTAAAGCATTTAAAATTCTGTTTCGGTTTACCGTTGTAGCGGTTGTTTTTGTCATTGTTAGTAAAAGAATTTTTGGTACTCACATTGTTGTTGTAGTAATTGTTGTTTTTCGCACTTGATGACATAAATGCCTTTGCAGTACCTTCATTGGGAACACTCTGTTGGCTAGCTTTTCTCCCCTCTCCCTCTTCTGTCAATTTTAATTTTAATGCACCAAGTCTGGGAAGCTCATCTCTTGTTTCCAAAGCAATGACAAAATTTTTATACGATTGCGGTAGACTTGCCAAAAGCATAACGGCAAACAACTCCTCCTGGAGAACAATTCCAGTTTCTGCCAGCTTTTCCACAGTTGACGAAAAGTTACAAACATACTGCTGAACACATTCTGCCTCGCCCATTCTCATATTCAATAATTGTTTAAAAAGAGTAACTTTTCTTACCGGTCCTTTCGGTCTATGTACCTCAAGCAAAGTATCCCAAGCTTCTTTTGCTGATTTACAGTTCCTTATGTATGATACCTTGCATGGACGAAACACTTAAAATAATTGTTGACATAGCCTTTTCATCCCTCGTTTTCCATTTGGCAATATCATCCTCTGCTCTTGGATTTTCTTCACAAATGGTAGACCACAAATCTTGATGAATTAATACAGCTTTTATCTGCAAACTCCACGAGTCGTAATTTGTCTCGTCCAGTTTTTCAATGTTGTACATTGACAAACTCATTCTTATTAAAAGTACTTCAATTAAGTTTGTATTAAATTTCCACAAATACTTTTTCTTTCCAAATCACCAGAGCTCGCCTGGGCCTATAACCTTATTAATTATTCCAGGCAGAAATAATAACACAAGTTGTTTCAACTTCAAATGATTTATTACGACTAAAAAATTAAACGTAGTTTCAAACTTAACAATGCTTCGAGAAAAGAAACATAAAAGTATAACAAGATAAAAACAAGATAATTATTATCGGTTTCAAAAAGCGTCAGTAAATATGAGTGTTGCAGAGTTGTATTATTAAAATTCAGTGTTCAAGAATAAGGCTTTGGATTTACGGTTGTTTTAAAAGTATTCTCTTCCAAAGTTTCGCAGACAATTAATCAGTAATAATATCTTTGTGACATCTTAGAAGAGTTGTTATTAAAAATCTTTCATTCTTGGATCACAGTCACTCAGTGCAATAACATTCCCTGGTTTTCTCGATAGCTATTTTTATTCAAAGGTATTCATAATATGTATGTTAAATGTTTGGATGTGCTTAGAAAAAACGAAGCTAAATATTTGAACATACAGAAAAAATTAATCTTTCATGTACTGTACATGATTTCGTAAATAATTTGATATGTGTAAACTAGCTTGTTCGTTACCTGCATTAAGAATCAACACAAACGTAGAGTTATTAGTTAAAAAAAAATTATTAAAATTATAATCTTTACGCAGAAATAAATTAATATTTGTTTAAGTTAAGTATGTGTGCACATATTACTTCTTTCCTTCACTAAATTTTACATTTTCAAAAGCCTTTTTTAACTTTTAATACTACAAAACTAACTTAAAAAATAAAAACTTGTTTCAATTTCAAACGCATCTTCATCTCTAAGCTATAATATAAACATATCAAACGAAATAAGTGGAATACGAATGCATTCGCCATTTCGGAACGTGTCAAGGAATTTTAAGCGACCAGATCTTCAAAGGTGTTTAAAAGCCTTAAGAATGCACATATCTTTTTTTAAATATATTTTTTTCTTCTCTTTTGTTTTATAATTTTCCAGTTCATTTCGCGGCATAAAACGTAAAATAAATTTAATAAATCGCTCCGAAAGTTATTCAATGTATGATATTGACAGTTACAATGGATCTGTTAGTACGGGTTTGACGCAAGAAATAGATATTTTGGATATTGGTTCGAGTACGCCGAAAAAACGCAAAGCAAAATCACCAATTAGAGGTGTATTAAAAGTGCGTTCATTGTCGGATGATGAAATGCCGCATATGATTAATGACAATACAGCTAATGTGGTATTTTCAACACCGGTATCATCGCAAAAACTACCACGACGTGATGGCGGCATATTGGGTAAATTAAAGGCAACACGGTTCGCTTTACCTCTTTCGATAGAAGCCAAGAAAAAAGAAATGGAGGCTGGAAAATCTTCTAACGTGCAATACTTAAAAATGGCTCATGATGATCCTGCCATGTCACCAATAAATTTAAACATTAATTCGGCTTCAAAAACACCAAAAGCCACCAATACACCTTTTAGGACCCCTAAATCAGTACGCAGGGGTGCTGTTCGACAATCAAGTGAAAGAATTTTAGGTACTCCCGATTATCTAGCGCCTGAATTATTATTAAAGTAAGTTATATGCGGATTTGAGTCATTCTTATTAATATGTTTGTGACTATTTACAAAACGTTAACGAAATGAAATTTAGCATACAAAACAAGAACAAAACGTGAAGTTTTGCTTTTGTTTGTTTTCACATTGAATTAATCGTTCATTTATTGATTTGTAATGTTTTTGTATTCACTTTACCGCATATTCACATAATTGCGTTTATGGTTTTATTATTCGTATCATATTTTTAGACAAGGTCATAGCTTTGCTGTAGATTGGTGGGCATTGGGTGTATGTTTTTATGAGTTTTTAACAGGCATACCTCCATTCAACGATGAAACTCCACAAAAAGTATTTGACAACATTCTCAACAAAAGTAAGTATAACAAAGTTTAGTAAATAACAATTATCGACTTTTCTGACAGACTTTTGTAAAAAAGCAAATATTTCTTAAATAAAACAAAAGCTATAAAGTTCAAAAAAAAAAAAAAAATCAATAAATTAATAAATTAATATTTACATCTCTGAAATATTAAAATACAAAAATATGTATGTTAATAACTAAAAATTAAATACCGCTTGTTCAGAGATAGCAAACGCTGTACAAACAATGCGGGCATTTAACAGAAATGCATATGTGATTCAATATGAGAATATGTCAATGGCTCGGTGGCTGAGTGGTTAAAACAGCAATTCATGATACATCATGACCCGAGTTCAAATCCGAATGGGTGCTGATGAGTAGTGTAGCGACTACGAAACAGCTAGTTGTCCCAAAGCTTAAAGATTTGATTATTATTTTTCTTGTCTTCTTCAATCGACAATCATTGATCAAAGCAAATGTGTATTGTAAAAAATCCCTCTTAAGAAAAACTTAAGAAAGAAAAAAACTTGAACTAAAAAACCCAAATGTACATAGGTATGTACAAACCAAAAATCTAAATTATAAAAAAAAATTATAAAAAAGCTCAATAAATTAATATTTAAATCTCTGAGTACGGAAAATTATTAAAATACAAAAATATGTATGTTAATAACTAAATTATAAAAAAGAAATTCCGCTTGTTCAGAGACAAACAATGTGGACAATTAACAAAATGCATTCATGACACGTCATGACCCGAGTTCAAATCCGAAACAGCTGATCGTCCCCCAACTAAAGATTTGATTATTATTTTTCTTGTCTTCTTCAATAAAAAATTATTGATCACAGCAATTGTAAAAAATCCTCAAGAAAAAACCTAAGAAAGGAAAAACTTGAACTAAAAACCCGATGTACATATGTACAAACCCAAAATCTAAATTACATAAAAATTATTCTTTAGACACCCTCTCGAAAGAAAAGATCGGTTCATAAATTGTGGAAATATTAAAATAAAAAAATTTTTTGACGGTCATTTAGCCCCTTTTTGACCTCTTTGTGGCTCAAATTTCAGAATAAAAACTATCCTATAACGATTCTCGGACTTCAAGGCATACCGAATTTCATTAAAATCGGTTTAGCGGCTTAGACGTGAAAAGCTAACAGACAGACAGAGTTACTTTCACATTTATAATATTAGTAATGTTCATACTAGCACGGGTTAGCAGATATATCGGAATGCCGAGTGAACGGACTGGATTCCTTTATCCGGCTTTCGGGTTGGTTTGAATCTGAACCGTCGGGGGAAGTGTAAGTCTAGTGGGCTGCACTTCTCCCTCAGGCAACACAACGGGACCAAAAGGACCCAAGTGGGCTGGTTTCATGAAACTGGCGGCCTGTACAACCTAACCTAACGTAAGGTTAATACTATTTACTTTGCAAATTTCTTGTAAGCGAACTGCATCAGTTGTTGCATACATATGTTTTATATAAAACGCTTGTCAATTTACATTTTCCAAAAAATATTAGCCACAGTAGTTCTTTATATATATTCCTTACTTTGAACACAAGAAGCACAAATCCCACTATTGTAATTGCTTTTTAATTTATTATGCCCATTATTGTCTCTTTTTTTGTTCGAGGGTGAATTCAGTATGGTTTTGAAAGATTGGTAATAGGATATTCACTCGAAGGCTTATATTCGAGGTTCGCTCTCTCATTCGTGATTCGCGGCACAATCTTGGTTGATCCAACATGGTTCGCCATACAAAATTTTGAGATCGAACCAAGTTAGTTCATTTTGAATCTTGCTGCAAACCATGTAAAAACCACTATCATCTCCAAATTTGATGACATATTATCGCTAGTTTATCTGAACTGGCTCTCAAAAAAATGTAAACAAATTAAAAACAGATAATTAATATACATACATGTGTAAAATCAAAAGAAACACATTGAATATATAAAAATTTGATATTACATAAAGATAAATAAAAATTAAAAAAAGAAGTAGTGAAATGTTTGCCCAAAACATCAATGTGAAACAAAAACGACCTTCTGAACACCTAGTTTTGGAATCGTGGCTTAGAGAGCGAACCAAGTGTTTCATATTACCGTATGAACATGGGATAATTTTAAATAGGGCGAACTGCATATTGTTTTGTATGTTGTTGTATTGTACTAATAAGGCCATCTGGTCACTGTGCCCATTTTAGCACTTTTGATGATTGAGCAGCAACACTTTCGATTTAGCAATTAGCACTTTGCAATAGTACACTTAGGAAACATTTAAAAGATCTCTATAATAATAAATAATTTTAAAGAATTTTATTTTATTCAATGGAAATAAATATATCTAAGGCAACATACGCATAAATGATAATACTTTGAACTCTCAAAGAAAATATTTGCTTTAAATTAAGACATTTAAATTTTAGCACTACTCGTATGTTTTACCACATTTTGATTTCGGAATCGTTTACTGGAAAATATTTTCAATGGAATGCACATTGGGCGATTGTGCCGATCATTTAGAGACTTGAAGTCTATTTATTGTCTTCTATGAATAATTTCATAACATTGGGCGATGGTGCCGATCATTCAGAGACTTGAAGTTTATTTATTGTCTTCTATGAATTCTTTGATTTACTTCTAAGTCTTGTGTATAATTTCCCATCATGCAGGAGTAGCAGCAAGTTAGTATAAAGATTTTGATTTTTACGTAAGGCCGCAAACGTTTGGAACACGGATCTTGTCAATTCAGTATGAGCACAATCGCTTTTTAATTATAGCGCTTGCTATTGTATATACGAACGTCTGAAAATGAGTTCCTATTCTTTTAATAAGCGACATTTATTATGTTGTTTTATAATCCTTGGTCAGTCATCACATAACGACGTAATTGCCCTTTTATATTAATGTTTATACCATTTACAAAAACTGAACTAAGCATGATGTTATTGTGGTTAGAAATCAAATCAATTTGCCTATTAAACGCATTATATTCCAAATTTTATGTGTTTCTTTGTGCTCTTATTATTATATTTTTCATAGATATTGAATGGCCGGAGGGGGATGAAGCTTTGTCATCAGACGCTGTAGATGCTGTCCAACTTTTACTTACCACAGATCCAATCGAAAGACCAACAGCGAAAGAGGTCCAACAAATGGCATTTTTCAAATGCATAGACTGGCAACATTTAGAAAAAGAAGAACCACCTTTTGTTCCGAATCCTGATGATCCAACCGACACCGCTTATTTTGAGGCGCGCAATAATTTACAACATTTAAAGTTGTCAAATTTTGTTCTTGATGATTAGCAACCGGAAAGGCGTTTTATATTTTTGCAATCTAATTAACAAACCCACTGTAAAATACCGCATTGTGATAAAAATTAAAATTTATTTCTGTAATTAATTTTACAAGTTCACTGTTACACTCGAACCGAACAGCATCATTTAACCAAAATTCTTCGAGTAAACACGAATTGACATATCCATAAAAAAATATATGATTTTGTTTTGAATTTGTTTTCATTATATTTCTGTCGTTGTCTTATTCTTACAGTTAAGTAAATTTCATTACAATTTTATATAATGTTTATTACTAATAATTCGATTTGAATTAATATGCATACATACGAATACAGTAATTATGTATAACAAATTTAAAAATAAGTTTTTTTTTGTCAAATTTCACTAAGATGTAAGAGAGCTCTCTAGCTTTATTATGTGTCTGGCATCTATAGTTTGTACTAATTTTTCTTAGTGTATGGCCGTAGCATAGAAATTTTAGTTTAAAATAAACAATGAAAAGAACATGTGGAGGTATCCAAACTTGTTTTTCTTAAGTTTTACTTTACACGTTATAGTTTTAAGAAATCGTAGCGTGCAAGTTTTTCCAGGAGTATCCACCGATCGACGCCTTCTTAAAATATGTAGTTTTATTTATTTATTTTTTTTTTTTTTTGGAAAATGGTATGTTTTAAATTGTTCTCCTCAATAATTGATTATCAAATAACTTTCGACCAATTTTCAAAATTCTTTTTGTATGTGAAAAACATCGAAAAATTTGTTTTCTTCAAAATTGAAGTCGGCGGAGGTTGTCGCAATTCGTCCGCCACAATAATTGATTCTAAAATAGCTTCGTCATTTATGTACCAAATAACTTCCTCCAAAATTCTTTTTGCATATAAAAAATGTTCAATAAATCTTTTTTTGCGAAAAAGGGGAAAGCAAATTGCCCGTCCCAAACTCTCATCAAATAACTTCGGCATTTGTAACCAATTTTTAAAATTCGTTAGAGATATAGAAAAGTTCTAGTAATTTGTCTTTTAATAATTGATTATCAAACAACTTCGTCATATCTGGACCAATTTCCAAAATATTTTTGCATGTGGAAAAAGTCCAATATATTTTTTTATTGGCCGGAATAAGGATAGATATACACTGCGCGTCATCAGGTTAGCGCCCCCCAAATTACTCATTGACTTTTTACCTTTTGTATTGCAAAATTGCGCGCCACTTCTTAATTTTTCTTTTGTTTTTGCAATCTCTCACATGAAAACTAAACTGAATAAAAGAACCGTTATATATAATTTTATATTTTGTTTTATTTTTCACAAAGTACTTTGTACTTTATCAGATTAGTGCCCCTTAAATAGAATTTAAGTTATCTAGTTTGTCTTTGCAATTACTGTGTTGAAATATTCAATATCTTCAAACAATTACACATATGGGAAGAACAGTTTTATCTTTGGAGGAAAAATCGAAAATTGAAGCTTTTTGCAAAAAAAAAAAAAAAAAAAAGTAAATTGGAAGACAAAGGAAAACCATAGCCAATTTTCTTACAAATAAAAAAAAACTATGGAAAAAACATTAAAGGCGGTAACAATCGAGTGATTTCTGTAGCAGATAGGAGAAATAATTCGCACGACTTGTCTGCCAAATTTAAGAAAAAAGTTGTGATAAAGCGAGCCTATCAACGGTGCAAAGTGTAATAAGAAAAGCATGCATACGGATACCGAAATTGAAAAAGAAATCACCACTTAATAAGCTAAGAAACGAAATGCGCTTAGATTTTACCCGAACACACATGACATGGTCTGCTTAGTGGAAATACGTGGTCTTGTCAGATGAAAAGAAATTCAATTTAGAAAGGCCGACAGGTACAATTATTACTTTCATGACCTACGAAAAGAGAAATACCTCATTCACCGGTTGCACAGCCAAGAGGGAGGTGTGATGGTGTGGGGACCTATATCCTACCTGCGAATTGTAGTTTTTAACGTCACGCATGAATCCGGAAAACTATAGAAAAGTTTTAGAAATGGTTTTTTCGCAATTCTAAAACTCCTGCGGGAGTCTACGAGTGGCATTTCCAACACGATAATGCCCCAGTTCATACAGCCAGATCTGTAAAATCCTAGATTCAAAGCCAAAAAGTTGATGCCCTTCGATCGAAAACGTATCGGACTGGTTGGCTAGGAAAGTAAACGAATCCGGAAATCAATACAGCACAAAAACAGAACTAATCGAAGCTATCAAACACGCTTGGTCCACTATTTCGTTGGATAAAATTAAAAGTGTATAATTCCATTCCCAATCGAATTTTCGAGGTGGTTTCAAATAAAGGTGAAACCACATATTACTAATTTTTGTTTAACAATTTTTAAAATATCACAAACTAGCAATAAAAAATAATATTTGTGTTTAAAAAACTAAATATATTGAAATTATTGCAAATGGCGCTATCCTGATACACAGTTTTTGGTTACATTTTTTAATATACTTTATCTAAAAATGAAAATATTAACGTTATACTATATAGCCGTTATAGCCATTATTGTTTTATTTTAAGAAGAATTTGTAGAAGTCAAATAAATAAAAATTGTAAGCCCATAACAAAAATAGATTAGGTATCATTTAACATTAAAAGAAAGTGTAAATGGGGGTGCTAATCTGATGATAATTGAAATTACTATTAAGTGCAGAGTTTATGTAAATTAAAAAAAAAAAAAAAAAAAAACGGCAAAATGTGTCCTCATGAAATCGATAAAAAGTTGAGAGTTTAGAAAAAAATCTTAAACTATGCACTTACAGCAAGACTTACTCTCAGTATCGTCCGGCATAGTTTTTTTAAGCATTTTTTATTTATTGAATCTTCAGAATGAACTAACAATAAGTATTCAAATCTTAATACTAAATTTAAAGTTAAAAAATGTTATTCTTCAACCGCACGGTCGTGTTTTTAAAAAGTGAACAAAAAAAAAAAAAAAAAAAAAAATCGTTGTGCTAACATATTTTTAAACTTACATATAAAAACAATAATAATGGGTGATTTTATAAGAACTATCGGAAATTTAAGAAAAAAAAAAACACATAAAATTCAGAAAAATGCATGAAATATTTATTTGGATTGGTAGTTGGGTCGATATAATTTAATGTTTGAAGATTATTTCATGCAAATGTTGGCCGCGGCTGCGCCTCAAATGGTCCATCCGCTTAGTCCAATTTTGGCATACTCTTTCCAACATTGCGGCCGGTATCTCACGAATAATGTTGGCAATGTTGGCTTCCAGTGCGTCAATCGAAGCGGGCTTGTCGCTATAGACATTAGCCTTAACATAGCCCCACAAAAAATAGTCTAGAGGCGTTAAATCGCACAATCTGGGCGGCCTATTGACTGGTCCCAAGCGTGAAATAAACTGTTCACCGAACTCGCCTCTTAATTGGTCCATTGTTTCGCGTGCTGTGTGGCATGTGGCACCGTCTTGTTGAAACCACATGTCATGAAAGTCAAGCTCTTCCATTTTGGGCAAAAAAAAGTTTGTTATCATCGCACGGTAGCGCTCACCATCCACAGTAACGTTGTGATTCGCATCAACTTTGAAGAAATACGGCCCAATGATGCCGCCAGCCCATAATCCGCACCAAACGGTTGTTTTTTGTGGATGCATTGGTAGCTCTTGCAATGCTTCTGGCTGCTCTTCACTCCAAATACGGCAGTTTTGTTTGTTCACGTATCCATTCAACCAGAAATGAGCCTCGTCGCTGAACACAATTCTTCGATAAAAAAGTGGATCTTCATCTAACTTTTCAAGAGCCTATTCACCAAAAATTTGGCGTTGTGGTAGGTCGTTCAATTCTTGCACCAGCTGTATCTTATAAGGCTTCACACCCAAATCCTTCTGCAAAATTTTCCACGTAGTGGAGTAACAGAGGCCCAATTGCTGCGAACGGCGCCGAATCGATAATTCACGGTCATCACCAACACTGGCCGATACGGCTGCGATATTTTCTTCAGTTCGCACTCTACGTAAGCGTGTCCAACAATGTAAATTTGGTGCGAAATTTTTTTTACAATAGCCCGAATAGAAGCCTCAGTAGGTCGATTAAACTGACCATAAAATGGAAGAAGCGCGCGATGCACTTTCTTAACAGAGCACGCATTTTGGTAATAAAATTCAATAATTTGCAAGCGTTGTTCGTTTGTAAGACGATTCATGATTAAATTATAGACCAAACTGAAGATGTTTGACAGTGACACAAGATACAAAACGTGCGTGAGCTGTCAAAACTAGTGTTGCCAAAAAGATAATAGCAAAAAAATCACTCGTTATATTGTATTAAATTGTAAAAACAATAACAAATTATTTAAAAAAAAACAACGGGAAAATAAATTCCTTACATTTCATTAACTAAACAATAAAATCAATTTCAATAAAACAAGTGCGGCGGCAGTGCATTGTTGTTGTTGTTATTGTGCGTGAAGATTACCTACCCAGTGGGAAAAAATATATACACTAAAGTTTTGTTTCCTTGCAAAACCGCAATAAGTGGAAGAGCGAATTTATACAAAAGAAAAACTATGACAATTATTTTTATATACTTTTAAATTAAAAAATATATAAATAAAAAAACAAAAATTGCATGAGTGTACCTATTAGATGCAATTCTGTGAGGGAACTTAGCTCCACTAGAAAAAACCTCTGGATCTCTGAGGAAGAATCACTTAAAAAATCATTGGATACAGGGCTGTTCTGCAAATCACTTTTTGTGAAAGTGATTTGAAATCACAAAAAAGGTGTTCTGCACACAAAATATTTTTGATTTTTGTGATTTTAAATCGGTTAGCTAACTTGCAATCAATTTGAAATCACATCCCAATTTTTGCAGGCACTTTATGATGAATTTTATAATTTATTACATTAATAAATAACTTAATGTGTTTTCTATTGATTATTTAAGTAAAATCATTTATTTTATACGAAATAATTCATTAAATTAAGAAAAAACTAGATACGCTCATTTTGTTGCAAAATTTGTTGTATTATTTTGTGATTTGCTTTATTGGTTTATTTTATGTTACCTTTTATATTTATTAGAAGGAATTAACCTTATTTTGCAAATAATTCCGCGAATAAAAAAATTCAACCTGAAAATAAAAATATCAGTAAATTGGACCAAAAAACAGCATTTTTTTGTGCTTTAGAAGAGAGTAAATCACATCGAAAATCACAAAAAGTTGTGATTTGCAGAACAAGCACAAATCACATTTGTGCTTTTGAAACGGTATGTGCTTTGAAATCACGTGATTTTTAGAACAGGCCTGATAATCTTCTGTCTCTAAGAGATAAAAAACGCACGCGTTCCTGTTCGCCAAACATTGTTGTTACAACACACCATCTTACAGTTTAGCTATTGTTGATAAACCAAAAACGCAATTAGGAATGGATAGGTATATAACCGTGGTTAAACGTCAGCGAAGCCCTAAATCCGCACAAATATCTTCAAAATCAAAAATTTCTATCCTCAAAATCAAATTTTCTAGAGGCAACTCTGCAGACTCTTGTTCAATCCATTAACACTTTTACCATCTCTATGACAAACATGATGCAGGAAATGCTAAAAATGCAATCCACTATTTTACAGGCAATTTAAAAAAAATTAATTGATTAAAAATATGTTTCTGGAACGCAAACGGCGTTCGCCAACACAAAAATGAACTTGAGCACTTCCTTTTGGAAAAGCAGATCGATATAATGATGATTGCTGAAACCCATTTGACAATCAACAGTTATTTCAAAATTAATGGCTACACATTGTACGACACAGAAGATCCCCGTGGAAGATCTTGCGGCGGTTCGGCAATTTTGTTAAAGACCAGAATTAAGCACTATCTAATGAACGGGACACGTGAGGAATATCTCCAAGTCACAAATATATGCATTGATTATTTTCATGAACAAATTGTTATATCCTCGATTTACTCACCACCACGATTTTCAGTAACAGAAAACCAATATTCACATTTTTTCAAATCACTTGGGCCTCGGTTTTTAGCGGCTGGCGGCTATAACGCGAAACACACTTTTTGGTGATCACGTTTAATTACCTCGAAAAACCGTGTTCTTTTTCACACCGTTTCCAAAATGGGCTTAGATTTGGTTTCAAGCGGACACCCCACTTATTGGCCGTCAGACCGACGAAAGATCCCTGATGTTATAGATTTTGGAGTTGCGAAAAAGTTTCCTTTAGAGTGTATGGAAGTGGAGCCTTCATTAGATTTGCCATCAGATCACTCACCCACTATAATCTCTGTCTCGTTCCCCCAAGAGATTGACTCCCCGTTGACCGTCAATAGAGTTAATTGGCTAAAATACAAAAAATGTTTGAGTACACATTGTAGTGAAAATATCGCCTTGAGAACACCTGATAATAAACCTTTTTGTCTGGCATTGGCCGGATCCAAGTCAAAAGCATTTTTTTTATGTTTAATATTAAGATTTTAATAATTATTGTTGGCCCATTCTAAAGATTCAATAAATAATTAAATGCTTAAAAATGTATTTGTATATCTTAAGTATGCTAAAATTTGGTTTTCATTTCACTTAAAATATTTTTTGAAATTATTTGTGTTTCTTATCGGATAAATGAGTAGCTGACTACAAAAATAGCCAACTTTTAATTAATTTTTATGGACTAATTTTAAGCCATTTAATATACAATGCGATATTTTCTGTACTCTATACAAAGTTAGTCAAATGTAAAGCGCCTCCAAGAAGAGGAGCAGTCTGAACAAAATGCATTTAAATTTAAAAATATATGAGACATTTATATTTAATTTTAGACTACATATTTAAGGCCGCATCCAAAAACAATTCTTGCTTGAGTTTTAACGCATAAATTAATTACCAAACACATTAGCACTACCATACATTTGTTAAAAAAGTTTATGCAAAAACACTACGTTAACTTTTAAATATAGTAAGGAATCTAACTGTTTTTTTTCTGGCAATGCCGTTATGTTCAGTTGTAATTTTTTGAATAGTGATGTATGAAAACTAATATTCAAAAACTGAAAAACAAATATATAAAAACTATAAAATTATTATTATTACATAAAATAACACATTTTTGACAAGCTTTTCCTGTATTTGCCTTTTTAATATATAATGAATATATAATATGTAGTATATTAATGAAATTGAAAAAAAATAAAAGGATTACTTATACCAGAAATATTTTTATTATTCGAATAACATTTTTCGTTGCATTCGTTTGATTGAACGTGCATCACTAACACATTTCTTATTTATATATCCCTTTCAATATTAATATTTTAAGTTCATATAAAATGCAACATTCAAATTTTATAACAAGTATAAAACTAATTGTTTTTGTTAATTTTTCCATAAAACTGTGAAGTTAGAGAAAAATCATAATCAAGAAATCAAATGTCATTTTTACGTACAGTTACAGTGGCTCATTTCAACTTTAAACGCATTTAATAATTAGTTTTGGATACAACGTTAGGAAATTTTTCTTAACAATTGGTTACCAAGCTTTGTTAAGTTTTTTTTTTTTTGCATACGGCCGTTAATTAATAAATAAAGAGTAATTTATACATTCTTTTTAAATATCGGCTACATTCAGCTGCATTTAACTACTATCCAATATCGCCTCCTAGTATGCGTTGTAGACTTCAGATTTTATTATTAAAAATTCTTTTTCTAATATATAAATTAAAAAAAAATTTAGTTTTATCTTCCCCATATGAGTATGAGATATATTGATGATCGCTTGCAGTGTATATCTCCAGTACTCTCCAATCGCTAACTTTGTCCCCGTAATTATCTGAAATAAAGGCCATATCCGGAATAGCCCCCTCTGCTCCACTTCGTCTAAAGGTAGGAGTATTTGCTCTGTTGGCTATGGTGAGACGAGCTCTTCGCCTTTGGATTTTTTCAATGTTTGACGCTGAGGCGGTGCCCCATAACTGAATTCCGTAGCACCATATAGGCTTTAGTATTGCGTTGTATAACTAAAGTTTGCAATCTAATTTCAATGTAGAATTTCTGCCCATAAGCCAATTTAGCTGCGCTGCTTTTAGTTTTAACTGAGTGACCTTTGCTTCCATGTGAGACTTCCACGTTAGCCTACGGTCCAGGTGAATACCAAGGTACTTGACTTCATTGTGCTGCGGAATAGGTGAGTTGGTAATTTGGATAGGCGGACATGTTTGCTTACACAGTGTGAATGTGACATGAGTACATTTCTGTTCATTAACTTTGATTTTCCAAAGTTTTAGCAATTTCTCTAATATTGAAATATATTCCTGTAAATTTCGTGATTCTAATTGCTGGTTTTCATGAACACTCAAAAACTCTGTGTCATCTGCAAAAGTAGAAGTGTGGATTCCGGCTGTCATTGGCATATAAAGTAGGCCCCAGTATGCTGCCTTGGGGAACTCCTGCCTTGATTGGCTAAGTTGGGCCTATAAAGTCGCCTTCTCTGATAACAAACTTCCGCCCATATAAGTAGCTTTCCAGAAGCTTGTGTGTATTTGCAGGCAAGTTTAACTTTATTTTGTGCATCAAGCCGTCGTGCCACACTTTATCAAAAGCTTGAGAAATATCAATGAAAAGAGCTGAGCAATACTTTTTCTCCTCAAAGGTTTGTCTTATGACATTGACTAGTCTGTGCGTTTGTTCTATGGTGCTGTGTTTAGCCCGAAAACCAAATTGATGATCAGGGGTGCATCCCACATTGTTCACTATTGGACTCAAGTTAACCATTAACAATTTTTCGAATAGTTTTGAAATTGTTGGTAGTGGACTTATTGGTCTGTATGATTCTAATGGGTGATTTTATAAGAACTATCGGAAATTTAAAAAAAAAAACACATAAAATTCAGAAAAATGCATGGAATATTTATTTGGATCGATAGTTGGATCGATATAATTTAATGTTTGAAGATTATTTCATGCAAATGTTGGCCGCGGCTGCGCCTCAAATGGTCCATCCGCTTAGTCCAATTTTGGCATACTCTTTCCAACATTTCGGCCGGTATCTCCCGAATAATGTTGGCAATATTGGCTTCCAGTGCGTCAATCGAAGCGGGCTTGTCGCTATAGACATTAGCCTTAACATAGCCCCACAAAAAATAGTCTAGAGGCGTTAAATCGCACGATCTGGGCGGCCAATTTGGTCTCTGAATGGGGTCGTAAAAACAGGGTAGCCTTTAATGCTCGTAAGACCCAGTGTAGCTTATTGACGCACAAACAAACGACCGCAAATGCTGCTTCATCTGTACTCATGGATGGTATAAATATTGAAGAATCGGATGCTCTTGATGTTCTTGGAATGAAGATACAGTGCGATCTTCGCTGGACTGATCATATTTTTCATATCTCTAAAGAAGCATTCAAGTGCCTCGGTTTTTTGAAACGGTGTAAGATGTACTTCACTCCATCCGATCTCCTTACTATTTATACCACCTATATCCGACCGAAAATGGAATACAACTCTCATGTTTGGGCCGGTGCCTCAAAGTCTGTTTTGGGGTTACTCGACCGTGTGCAGGAGAGGGCGAAGAAGCTCATCGGTGACAGTAGGGTATCCAACTCTATTGACTCACTGGAGCATCGACGCAGTGTGGGATGCGTTACTCTGTTCTATCGATACTACAATGGATTTTGCTCTGACGAGATTAAGGATCTTGTTCCCGAAACGCGCACATTTTTACGTAGCACGCGTTCATCGTCTAGAGCTCACCCATTTGTGGTCGATTGCCCGGGGAATCGTACTACGCATTACAGAGAGAATTCGTTTTTCAGCCGCACGCTTCGTCTGTGGAACAAGTTGCCTGCAGAAGTGTTTCCTGTTTGTTATAACGTTGGAAGATTCAAGTCAAATGTTCACAAACACTACTCCCGCTTTCCCCCTTCTCACAACCTATTTTCCTAGTTCTGGTACAATGCACTGCATATGTAGGGGTCATCCCCTGAGTACTGGTCCAATATAAAAAAAAAAAAAAAAAAATTGACTGGTCCCAAGCGAGTTCACCGAACTTGCCTCTCAATTGGTCCATTGTTTCGCGTGCTGTGTGGCATGTGCAACGTCTTGTTGAAACCACATGTCATGCAAGTCAAGCTCTTCACTCCAAATACGGCAGTTTTGCTTGTTCACGTATCCATTCAACCAGAAATGAGCCTCGTCGCTGAACACAATTCTTCGATAAAAAAGTGGATCTTCATCTAACTTTTCAAGAGCCTATTCACCAAAAATTTGGCGTTGTGGTAGGTCGTTCAATTCTTGCACCAGCTGTATCTTATAAGGCTTCACACCCAAATCCTTCTGCAAAATTTTCCACGTAGTGGAGTAACAGAGGCCCAATTGCTGCGAACGGCGCCGAATCGATAATTCACGGTCATCACCAACACTGGCCGATACGGCTGCGATATTTTCTTCAGTTCGCACTCTACGTAAGCGTGTTGGTGGTTTAATGTCCAACAATGTAAATTTGGTGCGAAATTTTTTTACAATAGCCCGAATAGAAGTCTCAGTAGGTCGATTAAACTGACCATAAAATGGAAGAAGCACGCGATGAACTTTCTTAACAGAGCACGCATTTTGGTAATAAAATTCAATAATTTGCAAGCGTTGTTCGTTTGTAAGACGATTCATGATTAAATTATAGACCAAACTGAAGATGTTTGGCAGTAACACAAGATACAAAACGTGCGTGAGCTGTCAAAACTAGTGTTGCCAAAAAGATAATAGCAAAAAAATCACTCGATACCAATAAACGCTCCCTTAAAAATGTAGACAAAAAATCTACGAAATTTCGGGAAAAGAAAAAAAAGCATGTTTTTTATTTAAAAATAAGTCAAACAGCAAAAATGTTTTAAGCAAAAAATAATTAATTGGAGGATCACTAGTTGTGTTAGCTGGTGATTTCCGAAAAACAATGCCTGCAATTTCACGAGGTACCCCGGCTGATTAGCTAAATTCGTGCCTTAAATTGTCTGTAGCGAACATTACTTCCTGCTAAATACATTGATGTCAATTCAATGAACAATACATTAAATAAAATCAGTGAATCTACAGTTACATACAAATACATCGATACCGTGATGAGGACGCTGTCAATTAGCCTGTTGAAAAGCTCCAGAATTGTTGCGAAACATTTTAATCGAAGGTATCATTATAACGGGCAAATATAAAAGTACAACAAATGTGCTGTTGCCTAACATTTTTGTGACTTCAACCGATTTGCCGTTTGATTTCAAAAGATTGCAGTTTCATTTGATCTTCTGACTTTTTGCGAGTGTTTCCAACGATATATTGTAAATTAACTTTGTGTATAAGATATTGAAGGTAATATATTTTTTCTACAAAGTTACTCAACATATCTTGTACTACGATACGGACATATATATATATATATATATATATATATATATATATATATATATATATATATATATATATATATATATATATATATATATATATATATATATATATATATATATATATATATATATATATATATATATATATATATATATATATTAATAGATTTCGCGGATTTCGCGGATTTTTTTGATGTGTATCATATTTATTCCATCTGCAATTAATTTTTTTTTGATAATTTACAATACAAAAGTTTTTTAGATAATATAATAAATTATGTATTCTGAACCAAATTATTTTTAATAAAATTAACAACTTTCGTTCTGAATAATTTTACATTTTGTTAATTTTTAATTTCATTTGTTATGGTGTTATATAGTTTCAATCCTTTGGGAAATAATGCTCTCTAGACCGCATTAGTGTGCGCCTGTTGAAGCCTAAAATCACTAGCATTTCTGAGATTATATCGCTCCTTTTTTGCAAGATAGTCATAACGCAAAAAAGCTTGTTTCGAGATAAACGCATTTCAAGTTTTTAGTTTTCATACAAGTCTTGGAAAATTTTTTTAAGTAATATCTCCTAAAGGAAACAGTTGAAAAGTAATTTAAATAAAATTTTGGCGCAATATAATTCAATACAATTCTGCATTGTTAACTCGAAAAGCCCATTTTTTAAGATACGACTATGTTGCAATAAAGGAGCGATATGACTGAACTTCTCCAACATATTTCGCCTGGAGTCAGAGTCTAGCTTTGATAGTGAACGGACGTATTTATTTTTAATCGGAGTGCTATAAAAAAATAAATGGTATAAGTAGAAAACCGAAATAATTGGAAGAGTGAATTTATACAAATGAAAAACTTTGTGACAATTATTTTTATATACTTTTAAAGTAAAAAAATATAAATAAAAAAAAAACAAAAATTGCATACTAGGTACACAGTAGATGCAGGAAGAATCATTGACAAAATCATTGGATAATCTTCTGTATCTAAGAGATAAAAAACGCACGCGTTCCTGTTCGCCAAACATTGTTGTTACAACACACCATCTTGCAGTTTAGCTATTGTTGATAAACCGAAAACGCAAGTAGGAATGGATAGGTATATAACCGTGGTTAAACGTCAGCGAAGCCCTAAATCCGCGCAAATATCATCAAAATCAAAAATGTCTAAAGGCGATAAACCCACTGCGATAACGGATAGTAATAGGTTTGCTATCCTTCAGACAGATGAGCCAACAACATCCAAAAAAACATATAAGCCTCCACCAATATATTTGAGAGGGCCGACTTCTAGTGAACTGGTGAAACAACTTATTACGGCAATCGGTAAAGATACTTTCAACGTCACATCAGTGAAGCAAGGCAGCATCAGTGAAACTAAAATCCAGGTAAACCATGAAAACGATCACCGAAAATTGTCTGATGTTTTAGAAAGAGAGAAAAGATAATTTTACACTTACCAGCTCAAAAGTGCTAAAGGTCTTCAGGTCGTTATTAAAGGTATTGATCCTAGCGTAGATATTGATGATGTCAAAACCAGATTGAAGATAAAGGTTTAAAAATAAAAACCGTAGTAAACATCAGGAAGCGTGAAAAGATTCTCTAACCCATGTTTAGGATTGAACTAGAACCAGGGGATGTTGTGCTAAAAAAGAATGAAATTCATCCAATATATAACCTCAAATTTCTTTTGCATCGTAAGGTTACCGTTGAGGAGCCACATAAGCGTTCAGGACCCGTTCAGTGCCTAAACTGCGAAGAATTTGGCCACACTAAGGCTTACTGTAAGTTTCCCGCTGTTTGGTTGTATGTGGCGAACTTCACGGCACAACTCAGTGCAACAAGCCAAAGGCAATGACTATAATAGCAAAACAAATCGAAAAAAATGTTAATTTATTTGAAATAACTTGCATTTTTTCCTTGAAAGGATTTCAGAATGCATTTGGCTAGGTTGAACCAGCTATTCGTTTTCTTTGCATAAATTTGTCAAAAAAAAAAAAAAAAACAAGACTTCCTTGCATTTTCAAACAAAGTTTTGACAACCGTTCGTAAATACTACCAACAAAATACATGTTGATGTTTTTTGGTGTTGTATTTATTGTAATTCTGCCACTACCTTTTAAAGTTGCCTTGGTTCATAATAACCATTTGAGCATTCAGTATGACATCAAAACATTGGATAAGATAGGAATGCCAGATTTAAAATAAAAAAAAAATGTAAAACTAGCCAACTATCTCGCCAAATGATTTTTAAATCGGCGAAAAAATCGCTAGTCGCCAATCCAAAAATTTAGTCGCTATAGCAGATAAAAATTTGCCACGTTTGGCGACAAATCACCATTTCTGACAACCTTTACTTTTCTTTTTCATTTATTTAAATATTGAGGGCCATATCCAAAAAAAATTCTTACTTGAGTTTTAACGCATACGTTAATTGCCAAACACATTAGCACTACCATACATTTGTTAAAATTTTTTATGCAAAAACAGTACGTTAACTTTTACATGTAGTAAGGAATTTAATTGTTTTGTTATGGCAACGCCGTTATGTTCAGTTGTAATTTTTTGAATAGTGAGGAATAAAAACTAATATTCGAAAACCGAGAAACAAATTTAAAAAATAAAAACTGATTATTATTACAAAAAATATCATATTTTTGACAAACAGTTCTTTTATTTACCTTCTTAATAAATAATGAATATATAATATGTAGTATATTAATGAAATTGAGAATAAGTAATAGGGATACTTATCTAGAAAAATTGTTATTATTCGAATAACGATTTTCATTGTATTCGTTTGATTGAAAGTGCATCACTAACATAATTGTTATTTATATTTTTCTTTCAAAATTAATATTTTCAGTTTATATAAAATGGAATGTTTCAATTAATTTATGTAATAAAAATAATATTACCTTTTTTGTAAATTATTAATGAGTGAACTTTTTTAGTTATATACATATGTTGTGAGTTCGAGTCCAACTTCAGTCAAGAAGAAGGTTTATTTTTAATTATAACAATAATTGCTGTGAAAAAATAAGACCAAAGAAGAACAGAAAAAATAATTAAATACCATTAAGCTGGGGGACAACTAGCTGTTTCGCAGTCGCTACACTACTCATCAGCACCCAATGGGATTCGAACTCGGGATCATGTGAACATGATGTATTTTTAATACGGCCGCTTTTACCACTTCAGCCACCGAGCTCTTTAATTATTCTTATGTATGTCAATGTTTGCCACATATTGATCACATATATGCAATTGTTATAACCCCAGTTGTTTGTACAGGATTTTCTGTCACTGAACAACCAGTTTTTAATTTTTTTATTATTTACTAAATAATTCTCCTAACTGTGAGACGTATTTGTATGTAAATTATTAATGAGTGAATTTTTTTAGTTATATACATATGTACGACAACTAGTTAATCTCGAAACGAATGGTAAGCTAACAATTGTTTTTACATACAACGTTAGGAAATTTGTCTTAACAATTGCTTACCAAGCTTTGTTAAGTTTTTTTGCATACGGCCGTGAATCTTCAAAATATGAACTAACAATAAGTATTCAAATCTTAATACTAAATATAAGTTATTTAAGTCCAGCCACTGCTAGGCAAAAGAGTTTTTTTTTTGCGCGAATAATATCGGTAGAATAACCTATTTAACGTTCTGATGGTGGCAAGGGTATCCCTTCCTCTCAACCGAGAGTGGCCGCCAAAGTTAAGTATATTGTATGCAAGAGGATTTGGGTGAAGTTCCAGTTTACTGATATACCTTGTCGTGTACTTAGAAAATTCGTCTTTTACCAGCGGAACACGCAGATCCTTGTGAAATCGTGAGTTTCTTACGTACCATGGAGCTGCAGTAATCGTTGTTATGTTTAGCCCGAAAGTCAAATTGATGATCAGACATACATCCCACATTATTAAGTATTGGAGACAACTTCGCCATTAACAATTTTTCGAACAGTTTTGAAATTGTTGGTAGTAGACTTAAGGCCTAACTATAATGTGCATAGATTGGCTTAAGCTTTTGCCAAAATTAAACGAAAAGTCTGTCAAATGCATATGTGAATGAAAAACGACTTTTAGTTGGCCATAATGTACTTATATGAACTTAATGATTTTGAACCCATTGTTGCACAACTGCGTAGTACTTGTGTAATTACTAAGTAGATTATATAAAAAAGTACTAAAAATGACAACAAAGTATTTGTATGCAATAATTTCCAAACAAAAAGTAAAAACAATTTTGTGGTAATTTGTGTAATTAAAAATTGAAAAAACCTAAAATACATTTCTATTAAATTATATACAATATTATTTGTTTAAATTTTTCTTTATTTTAATAATTTTTGTAAACACACACACACAAACTCCTGAAAAAAATGATTCCGCACAGAAAGTGCGTTCAGTTTCGTACTTTGCTTAAGCAACTGACATTAGACGAAACTTAACGAAAAGTTTCATTAAGCACATTATAGTTGTACACATTTGATTATACGTATTCGCACAGTTGCTTAAGCTGGCTTAAAATAGTTTATGCACATTATAGTTAGGCCTTTATTGGTCTATATGACTCTACTTTAGTGGGATCCTTCCCTGGCTTGGGTATCATAGTAATCATAGAGACCTTACACTCTGCAGGATAATACTCAAGGCGTAAAATAGCGTTAAAAATAAAAAGTAGAACTCTTCTAGCTATACGAGGTAACTGTTCAAGCATGTTACCAGTAATTTGATCAATGCCATGAGCTTTCCTGGGGATTGTATTGCCGATAACACTTTCGACATCTTGAAAATAAAGTCTCAAAGGCACAGGCGGTCTAGCAGCATATGACGGTAATTTTGCTGTATTATTCGCTGAATCATTTGTAATAAAAACGTTTCTCAAATGATCGACATACAACATCCGCTTTTCAGAATCGCTTCTTGCTCAGTCGCCAGTTGAAGTTCGCAAAGGTGGCTTACCTATTACGGGTCTTTTTAAATCTTTTGTCGCTTTCTACAAGGAATAATCAGATTGAGGAGTACCATCAAGGCTTTCGAAATATGTTTTAAGGGAAGCCATTCTGTAGATTTCAAGCAGAGTTCTTAACAGAGTTATGCATTCCCGTAGCCTAGTCTTAAGCTGGGGAGACCTGTGAAGCTGCCACTCTCTTCTGACTCTTCTTTTTTCTTACAGAAGTTGCTCAATTTCAGACGAATACGTTCTATTGTTCTCATTTCTGAATCTGCTATTGCTAGTGGTAGCATCCTGTACGGCCAGTTTGAGGTTTTCAGAAAAATCGTTAACTGACACATCAATATCCTTAGGCGTTCTCAAGGCGATGTTTTCAGTACAATGTGTACTCAAAAATTTTTTGTATTTTATGCAATTCACTCTATTGACAGTCAACGGGGAGCCAATCTCTTGGGGAAACGAAACAGAGATTATAGTGGGTGAGTGATCTGATGACAAATCTAATGAAGGCTCCACTTCCATACACTCTAAAGGAAACTTTTTCGCAACTCCAAAATCTATAACATCAGGGATCTTTCATCGGTCTGACGGGCAATAAGTCGGGTGTCCGCTTGAAACCACATCTAAACCCATTTTGGAAACGGTGTGAAAAAGAACACGGTTTTTCGAGGTAATTAAACGTGATCCCCAAAAAGTGTGTTTTGCGTTATAGCCGCCAGCCGCTAAAAATCGAGGCCCAAGTGATTTTAAAAAATGTTGTACCAGTTAGCACTTAAATGTATAAAAGATGGTGCAACCCCGATGGTCCGAATGATGTTAAGTGTGCTTTGACATACTGAAAATAAGTATTCAAATCAAAATTGCATTTTGCACACCTTTGCTTCAATGTCTTCTCTAACAAGCAGAATTGCAGCATCTGAACAAATGAGAATCCACGTGTGGTTGTTGGAAAGCTGATACATCCACAAGGTGTGTAGTTTATGGCGATATCGTCGGCCATACTTATTCGAGAATGTTGTCCGTCTTATTGTTGATAGGTTCACGTCAAACCTCCAAAACTACTACTCCATCTTTCCTGCTCCTCGTAACTAATTTTTCTAGTTCCAGTACAATAAACTATATAAGTACTAGTGAAAAATAAAAATATGCGGTCGGTCAAGCAATTATCATTATATCGATCTGCTTTTCCAAAAGGAAGTGCTCAAGTTCATTTTTGTGTTGGCGGAGTCCGTTTGCGTTCCAGAAACATATTTTTAACCAATTCATTTTTTTTAAATTGCTTGTAAAATAGTGGATTGCATTTTTAGCATTTCCTGCATCATGTTTGTCATAGAAACGGTAAAAGTGTTTATGGACTGAACAAGAGTCTGCAGAGTTGCCTCTAAATTGCTAAAATTTTGGTCGGAGTTTTGAGGTTTAGGCTTCTGGTTCAAGATTTGGTCGGCTTTAAGGACATTAGCATATGAAAATTATTTGGAGGTTTGCGTATTTGTATGGGTGGTTGAATCGCCTACCTGGGGAAAATTGTTTTTACTAATGACATTTGGCTGCTGGGTTGCTGGAGAAACCGATGACTTATTTGTCATTGACCGCTTAAAGTGAGTATAGACAGGGCAACCTCTATAATTTGCAGTGTGGTTACCTCCACAGTTATTGCATTTCTTAACACTTGTGTCGGCCTTTGGCTTATTGTACCGAGTTGTGCCGTGAAGTTCACCACATACAACACAAACAGCGGGCAACTTACAGTAAGCCTTAGTGTGGCCAAATTCTTGGCAGTTTAGGCACTGAACGGGTCCTGAACGCTTACGTGGCTCCTCAACAGTAGCCTTACTATGGAAAAGAAATTTGAGGTTATATATTGGATGAATTTCATTCTTTTTTAGTACGACATTCCTTGGTTCTAGTTCAACCCTAAACATGGGTTTCACGGTTCCTGATGTTTACTACGGTTTTTATTTTAAAAATTTAATCTTCCAATCCGGTTTTGACATCATCAATATCTACGCAAGGGTCAATACCTTTAATAACGACCTGAAGACCTTTAGCACTTTTGACCTCTTTTTCTAAAACATCAGACAATTTTCCATAACGATTTTCATGATTTACCTGTATTTTAGTTTCACTGATGCTGCCGTTGAAAGCATCTTCAATGATTGCCGTAACCCTGCAGAAATTATTGGAGTACATGATCCGTTTTAAATAAAAAGGAGTAGTTACAACATAGTCCGATGTAATGCAAACATGGACCATGATAACTAAAAAAAAATATATTGTACAACACTCGCAACACTTTATTAAAAATATACAACTATAGTAATACTGTTACGCCATGTTTTGTTTAGTGTGTTTTCTGGACAGCCGAATGATTTTGTTCACGATGAAAATTTTCATTATTCACAAACCATGGAACCCTAGTTATTGTTCTTAATAATTTTGACTGGATTCTTGAAAGAATTTGAGTTACTAGTAGGTCCCCAAAGTTGAATTTCGTAAGTCCAGGTATATCCTATTAATACAATTGTTATGTTTGCAACTATTTATTTATATGTTATGTTTTTGTTTATAATATTCTTTTAGAAAATGAAGAAAAGAAAAATTTTGTGATTATATTTCAGTTGATTTTGTTTTTTTGCAAAAACACTCCAAAATTGCTCTAAAAATTTTTACAAAATTATAGTTTTCAAAGTAGTCTCTTGTGGTATTCCATGGAGTATTCACATCAGAGTAATTTAAAAATAGTTTCCAAACTAGTTTTCTGTGGTAATCCTGTGTTAATAATTTGTGGAGCAGTTACTTGCACTAGTTTTTGGATTAGTTTGATGTAATGTTTTTTTGGATTGCATGGTCCTCTCCTAGGACATTGTAATGTAAAATGGAGGTTTTTCGCATATATTTGGATTACTTTTGGACTAGTCCTGGTCTCTTGTAGAGTACTTTTTACACGCATGTAAGGAGTAGTCGCGATTTCTGCAGAGAATAAGTTGTTTCACCAGTTCACTAGAAGTCGGCTCTCTCAAATATATTGGTGGAGGCTTATATGTTTTTTTGGATGTTGTTGGCTCATCTGTCTGAAGGATAGCAAACCTATTACTATCCGTTATCGCAGTGGGTTTATCGTCTTTAATAGACATTTTTGATTTTGAAGATATTTGCGCAGATTTAGGGCTTCGCTGACATTTAACCACGGTTATATACCTATCCATTCCTACTTGCGTTTTCGGATTATCAACAATAGCTAAACTGTAAGATGGTGTGTCTTCTGTTGTAACAACAATGTTTGGCGAACACGAACGCGTGCGTTTTTTATCTCTTAGAGACAGATGATTATGCAATGATTTTTTCAATGATTCTTCCTCAGAGATGCAGAGGTTTTTTCTAGTGGAGCTAAGCTCCCTCACAGAATTGCATCTAGTAGGTACACTCACGTAATTTTTGTTTTTTTTTTATTTATATTTTATTACTTTAAAAGTATATATATTACTTTAAAAGTATATAAAAGTTTTTCTTTTGTGTAAATTCACTCTTCCACTTATTGCGGTTTTCTACTCATACCGTTTCTTTTTTTTATTTTTTTGGACATTTGCAGATTCTGCGGTGATGAAGAGGAGTCAATTGAGCACTTAATCACCCACTGTGGAGCACTGGGACACAGAAGATATAGGCTACTACAATCTTATATGTTAAGTGAATGTGACTTAATACCACTCCCAATGAAGGAGCTTGTCCGTTTTCTTGACATACTGAACTCATAATGGAGCAAGGGCACAATAGATCAACACTGGTCGCAGTGCAAATGGCGGATGAGGGCCATATCCCATCCAGTAATAATAATAAATACTGTTGTGCAATCGAGCACTTACAAAAATCTACTAGATTTCGTCAAAATCTAGTGGCAAAGTATATTTAATTTTATATGGGGAATCTCCCAAAAATCAACTAGATTTGATTAGAAATCCCGTATGTACTAGATATCGCATTGGTGTGAATGTATTATAATTTTGATTGGAAATAACCAAAAACTGCAAGCAATGTTAAAAATTAAGCTGTCGCAATACTGAGCATTCAGTGTACAAGTATTTTTTTGTTGGAATAAAATTAAGATTCAACTACTAATGTTTAACTACTGCATATGTATATTTAATTACAGTAATATCAATATGAAGTTAAATTTTCATGCATTAAGAACTTAAACTATAATTTGGATTAAGTTTTGTAATTAAATAAAAAAACTACCTCTCAAAATATTAATATTTACACACTTAATGTGGTTAATTCCTTTAATGTTCAAAGTTTTCCATGAAAAAATGTTTTGTTTGTACTTGACTATTTTCTGGTATAAAAGCGAACACATCGATGTTAACGGACAACATATTTTTTTAAAGTTACAACCAACTCATCCAGTAACTAAAGTTATTAAGCTGTCATTTAGCTGCACTTTGTGAGACACAATTAAACGTCAAATGCATGTGTAAACATTTCATCAATAGCAGCATACAACGACAACAATTCATAAATATAAGGCGTACCAGACAAGAAGAACAAGAACGAAGTATAAAAGCAGCACACAGGCATATATGTGTACATATAGAAGCATGTATAAGATACAGAGCAACGGAAAATAAAAACCAATACATAAATATTACAAGGATAACAGCATCGTAAACGAGTCCGACACAAGCACAACACACTAAAACAATAAGACATTTCCAAAAAAGCCTACGGTTAATATCCGTTTTGCTTGCTTTTGTTTGTGTTTCGTTCAAGTCGTTTTTGTTTTGCGTAATACCATTTTTAACTAAAAGCATTTTTTTTCACAAAAAGAGAGAAAAAAAAAAATAAAAAAACAATGCTTGATATTAAATCCACTTCAAACGCCACATGGTGGGTAAAAGATGCAAAAAAATATCATCATCGTACCACGTTGTGTCAGGATATGACAGATTTATTTTCCAATATATCCATGCATGGTTACAGTAAACTTCAGGAAGCGGAGTTTTCGATATATGAAAAGTACGTATGTATGTATGGTCCAGAGTATGACCAAAATATTATTTTTAGCACTTATTAAACGTCTGCATAATTATTCTCAAACCGCATTTACGAGTAAATGTATTCATTTGCTTTTTGAATAAATAATCAGAAATGACGGAAAAAGCACCTACTTTAAAATCGTTTTTTTTTTAAATCTCATTTTGTATTATAAAATATAATAACGTAATATACGTTTATATTAAAAGTAATGAAACAGCGACCGAAATCACTTGATACTTTACTGCCAAAAAAGTTACGGTTTTTGGATTGTTAAAAGTTTAAATTTAATTTGTGTTTTCGTACGTAAACAGCGAATATTATTAATTGGCTAGAGTAGGTGTCTTTCAAAGAATTTATTAAAATATATGAAGATTTGTCTGGATCATAAAAAGCAATAAATGACGTTAACACATAATTAAAATTGAAGATAAAAATGTTGGAAAAATTTAGTAATTTAATTAAAAGTTTGGTAATTAATTGTGATACTTGACAAACTTGGCCTGATCATTTAATAGTGAAAAACTATCTAAAAACTGCAAATTTTATAAATCAGTAGTGTTTTGTCTTTCGTTCTGTACACACGTGTTTTTCATTGTCGTCCGTGTTTTCTATACCTACATAAACTTATGTTTATTAGTAATTTGTAAAAATCGAAAATTTACCGGAATATGTAGAGTTTTGCATCATGTATGTACGTGTTTATTTTTTTTTTATTATTTTTTTACTGTCGTTTGTTTTTTTTTCTATTTGTTATTATTAATTTCTTTTTTATGTTTCTCCTATGTATTTAAACATCTTACGGTGTGCGCGGTGTTGAACTAATTTTTGTTAGTCTGAGCAGTGTCGAAGGTATGTACACTGGGCACTGATCAGTTTTAACAAATTTAATTTCAACATTCTAAATGCTGTGATAATGTTTCTTTTGGTCGTTCCGTGTGTTAAGTTCACCAACATTACTCCCCCTTTTCTCCTTCTCACAATCTATTTTCCTAGTTCCAGCACAATGCACTGCATATGTAGGGGTTATCCCCTGAGTACTGGTCCAAGATAAAAAAATCGAAATGTTTTTTTAAGAATATGTATAATATACAACAGCAAGATTGTCTTACTTTGTGTATCTTATACTCGCATGTGTTTTCCACATTATAAGTTTGTATTTCAATTGTGCTCTGCAAAACGAAATGTGCACATTTTGGCGACTTGAATAAATTTTTTTTTTTTAGGGTAAAACTAATGGTTGTGTTGAATACGATTTGGAAGCCCAAAATTTAAAAATCGCACCAAAAATTTAAAAAAGCGCACCAAAAATTTTAAAAAAGTGCACCACACAATGACTAAAGATATTTTCGCGCGCAAGAAATTTAAAAAGCACCATAAATGATGCGCAACCGAGTTGACAACGCTGTAAATAATGCTCCGTATCCAGTGGCTGTGTTCTCTAACTTTGGCGAGAAGTTCTCGCGTCGAAAACTTGTGTAACAAATTATTCCATCGTTTTTCGAAAGGTGAGAAAAAACTGCGTCTGTAACTCATGTCGAAAACTATCCAAAGCGATTACGTCGTTACGTTAGAAATGTCTGAAAATATAAAACAATGCCGACATGCAATTTTAAAAATGAAAGCGCCGGTCAAAATTAGTACCGCCGCCGACCAAAAATTGCTAAAGTTAAGAAATTTTAAATTTTGTTTGGTTTGTACATATGTACAACAGGTTTTTAGTTCAAGTTTTTCCTTTCTTAATTTTTTCTTAAGAAGGATTTTTTACAATACAAATTTGCTGTGATCAATAATTATTGATTGAAGAAGACAAGAAAAATAATAATCAAATCTTTAGCTGGGGGACAACTAGCTGTTTCGTAGTCGCTACACTACTCATCAGCACCCACTGGGATTTGAACTCGGGTCATGACGTATCATGATCTACTGCTTAAACCACTAAGCCACCGAGCATTTTTAATTATTTTCTATCTATATTCATCTCATACTGAATCACATATGCATTTTGTTAATTGCCCACATTGTTTGTACAGCGTTTGCTGTCTCAGAACTAGCGGTATTTATTTTATTTATTAACATACATATTTTTGTATTTAATATTCTCCGGACCCAGAGATGTAAAAAAAAATTAATATTTCTATTCTATGTATTTAATCTAGAGCTGTTTTTGTATGGAAAATTTTATTTATATTAGGAAGATAAGTTTGAATGTCATAATCTGCAGTTTGTTGAATTTTGAGGAACTATATACATACATATGTAGTTATAATGGATAGAAAAAGTTTACAACCAATTGAACTCTCAGATTTATTTTTCAGAAAAATTTGTCGGACTCCCTTACCTTAGATGCTTCAAACCTCCAGGGTAAAAATGCAAATATCTTCCTTTGTATGTAATAACCCTAGACGAAATACATACCATATGCTATTAAATACTTTTTATATGATAATATACATGGTATGAAAAAAACCGTTATTTTCAAATTTTTTGAGCTACGTATGTTCTATTTTCGTATTTTTTTCTGTTATGTTGGTGCACATGTCTGTTATATATGTTGGCAACCAAAAACCAATCATCCCAATGGAAGCGTCCTGAAGAGCCAAGATCGAAAAAAACACGTCAAGTTCCGTCACATGTGAAGGTTTTGCTCACTGTTTTCTTCGACTGCAATGGTGTAATACCTCATGAATTCTTGCCACAAGATCATACGGTCTATAAGAAATAATACCTTAAAGTTATGCGCCGTTTGCGCGAACCCATTCTTCAGAAACACACAGAATTGTGGAAAAAACAACCATGGATTTTGCACCATGATAACGCACCAACTCACCCATCAATGCTTGTGCGTGAGTTTTTAGCCAAAAACAGAACCGTTATGATGCCTGTACTACCGTATTCACCGGACTTAGCCCCCGCTGACTTTTTAACCTTCCCAAAACTGAAGACACCGATGAAAGGAAAGCGATTTGCTGCTATTGAGAAGATAAGAGAAAAACCGAAACGGAAGCTGTTAGCGATACTAGAAGGGTTTTCAGAAGGGTTTCGAGGAGGACAAGATAGTAATTGATGACTAAATAAATAATTTTTAAAAAAATTTAAAATAACGGTTATATTTCGGTCAGCCCTCGTATATGGTTACTTCCGTGAAAAAATGGTATTTAACTTTTAAAGCATGTTGTTAGGTTAGGTTTAACAGGCCGCCAGTTATTGGCAGACTAGCCCACTTGCTGCAATTTGGTCCCGTTGTGGTTCCTTGATGTGATATGTATCTCAGCAGATCTACATATCACTGGTTTAGAACCAACCCGAAAATCGGATAAAGGAGTCCAATCCATTTACATCACATTCCGATACCTCCGCCAAGTCGTGCAGGATCGGTCTGCCTGGATACAAAGCTCTTACGCCGGAATGTGTATTATATCTGAGGAAGATTACCTTAAAGGGGACAAGATAGTTATTGATTAATAAATAAATACTTTTTGAAAAAACTGCAAATAACTGCCATTATTACAACTGACGAATAGTTAACATTAGGATTTTATCTTACAGCTAATTATTTTTTGGCTATTACAAGTTAACATTAACTTGGTAAATTTTAAAGTTAACTTTAAGCATTTCAAGAGCTGCCATATTTTCTGCCGAACTTCAGTTGCAAAAATGGGAAAACTAATTTTAAGGTTAACTATCAAGAACTTTATCGTTATGTTGTAATAATGGTCCTTAAAACTTAAAGTGCAAAAAAAATTTTTTTTTAAATCTAAGTAAATTGTAAACAAAATTAAAAAAAATGAAGTAAGAAATTGTGCTAAAAGCTAATTTTGTGCATGTTTTAAACAAATCTTACTTCACCTGGATCTTTTGGATTATGCAGTTCTTTGTGTGCGCAACTCTAAAATTCAAACAGGGAGCAGTCCCGGCTATATATGCCAGTGATATCAACACTGCAAAAGGGAGACAATACAATGTGAAGAGCACGAAAAAACCTCAACACTGATACAAATGAAGACAGTTTGTAACTTTACAGAAAAAACTTAAAAGTCGACAAGTTACTTTCTACAAATAAATACTTGGAAAAACATTTAGTTGAAGGAAAAAAAGAACGTAAAAGCAAGTGAAGAAGAGAAAGCAATTTTTTTTTTGATAAATAACAAAAAAATAACATTTCTTAAAATAAAGGTAAAGGTCGTTCTACTGGCGATCTTATGGCATATCTCTCTGAGAAATGGTGCCACTCAATCCATCATTTCAGTGAAAGTAGGGTGGTGGCTCTGGATATTTCAAAAGCGTTTGACAGAGTGTGGCATGGTGCACTACTGGCAAAACTCACTGCTTTTGGTGTCGGTGACGACTTCTCTCGGTTTATATTGAGCTTTCTCAGCGATCGCACTATAAGAGTTGTTATAGATGGGGTCTCATCAAACGAGTTCAAGATTAATTCAGGGGTACCGCAAGGCTCCGTTCTTTCTCCTACCCTATTTCTTATTTTCCTCAACGACCTTCTCTATCAAACTTCCAACCCTATCCACTCTTTCGCGGATGACAGCAGCACTTGTCACTCGTACTCTTTTAGTTATAGGCCCAGCCTATTAGAGATCGATGCCAAGAGGCGTAATATGAATGATTCACTGAATAGTGATCTTCTATTAATCTCCGAATGGGGTCGTGAAAACGGGGTCGCTTTTAACGCTCGTAAGACCCAATGTAGTTTATTAACACACAAACAAACGACTACATGCTGCTTCATCTGTACTCATGGATGGTATAAATATTGAGGAATTGGATGCTTTTGATGTTCTTGGAATGATGTTCGCTGGACTGAACGCATTTTTCATGTCTCTAAAGAAGCATTCAAGTGCCTCGGTTTCTTGAAACGGTGCAAGATGTACTTCACTCCATCCGATCTCCTTACTATTTATACCGCCTATATCCGACCGAAAATGGAATACAACTCTCATGTTTGGGCCGGTGCCTCAAAGTCTATTTTGGGGTTACTCGACTGTGTGCAGGAGAGGGCGAAGAAGCTCATCAATGACAGTAGGGTATCCAACTCTATTGACTCACTGGAGCATCGACACAGTGTGGGGTGCGTTACTCTGTTCTATAGTTACTACAATGGATTTTGCTCTGACGAGATTAGGGATCTTGTTCCCGAAACTCGCACATTTTTAGGTAGCGCGCGTTCATCGTCCAGAGCTCATACATTTGTGGTCGATTGCCCAGGGAATCGTACTGTGGAACAAGTTGCCTGCAGACGTGTTTCCTGTCTGTTATAACGTTGGAAAGTTCAAGTCAAATGTTCACAAACACTACTCCCTCTTTCTTCCTCCTCACAACCTATTTTCCTAGTTCTGGTACAATGCACTGCATATGTAGGGGTCATCCCCTGACTACTGGTCCAAGTTAAAAAAAAAAACAAACATATCAGTATTTGAAGTATTATTTAGTTTTATATAATCCTATTTATTAATATTTTCATATCGTTATAAATTAAGGAATAAAGAACAACGAAATTAAAATATTGTTACGTTTTTGCTTTTAAATACGCTTTTGCGGATTCTTCAATTGTAAATGAAATAATGACACTCACACTTGTTCATTATACAGTACTTAAATAATTCACAACTTTATTCACACTTGATATATACTACTGTGTACCAAAACACTAGACTTACTTTGACTTATGACTTTCTTGCACAAAGCTTAAAAATAAACTGACTGGTTGCTGCCGACCTGTCTGCTATTTATACGTCTTTATCATTTTCTACAAACGACGTGAATTTGCTAGTCGTTCATAATGAGCAAATGTATTTCTTACGCATATACACATTCATACACATGTTTGCGAACGATAATCAAGTCACAACAACAAACAATAATAAAAGGAATACCAAGAATACAAGAAAAACAACAATATCATTAGTAGTTGATTTACTTGGTTGATTTACATCGTTAATCACCTTATACGGCCCTTCCCAATGGGTTTGTAGTTTGGGAGAAAGACCTTTCTTCCGTCGTGGGTTAAAAAGTAGAACCAGTTGTCCTTCCTGGACACCATTAGAGACAGCTCCGTCATACCATGCTTTCATCGTATCACTGACATATTCATATACATGCTTGCGAACAATAAGCAAGTCACAACAACAAACAATAATAAAACGAATACCAAGGATACAAGAAAAACAGGAACATCATTTGTAGTTGGTTTATTTGGAATTTTACGTACTTTAAATCATATATGATTGTTTGTTTGTGTATTGTGCTTTTAGTTTCATCTTGTTTCTATGAATGTGTTGTACATTTATAATAAGCAGATCAACAGCTGCACACTGGGTTAGATGTGACAAAATATTCTTAACAATATTATTTACAGGGAAACATAAGTACTTGTCCCACTGTTATGTTTCTACAACTTTAAAATGTCACACTCTTTCGTAACGTCATTTGACCCACCTGCGCAGAACATTAAACTTTTGTGTTCGGGTTGGCGTAATCATGTATTCTATCATTCCTGCTTCCCACCATACACAACTTTTCTATTTAATAAAAACGATTGAATGCACAAGCCGAATGAATAATAATAATGAAGCTTTCTTCAGACGGTTGTCAGATCTGACAACAATGCCAGAAAAACTTGCAGAAAATTTCTAACAATCATATGAACTTACAATTTTAGACTGACAATGTTGCCAATCGAAGAAAAAATTATTGTCGACATCTGAGAATCGTATAAACACTTTTCTTTGCCGTTGTCAGATCATTGTCAAACGTTGTTAGCTTATTTCATATTGTCAGGTGCATGAATTTTTAACATCTGACAATGGCATTATTGTCAGAAGAAAAATAAAAAAAGTTGTTTTAAATATTCAAGTATGGATTGTAATCGTGATTGTTCTATAGATGTTGAAGATGAAAAAGTGTTTTGAAAGACTGTTTGTTCCAGCAAATAAAAGTTCCATCGGAAAGAACTCTCCAGTTGCTTAAACTCGAAAAAACGGAAACTTCATGGCCTCATGAAACTACTGCAATAGGTTGAGTGTCGAAGAAGCTTGTGGAATGTAGGATACATAGAATGTAAACTACACAAATATAGTGCATATATATTCTTGACAGTTTCGATGGGCCAGCCAAAAACGACTTTTCATGAAAATGTCGCGTAAGCGAACATAAACAACTTCTTTTTGCTTAAAAGCTGTTCTGGTAATTAAAGGAGGTTACTAAAATACAGAAAATGAAAATTTCCGATAACGGTCCATACATACCTGAAATATAGCCTAAACCGATTTTGCCATGAAAAATTTTTTTGTTTAAAAGCAGTTCTGGTTATAAAAAGAGGTTTTTAGAATACAGAAAATGAAAAATTCCGATATTGGTCCATATATACCCGAGATATAGCCTAAGCCGATTTTTCCCTGAAAAAGATTAGCTTTTTGGCATGGTGATTACAAGGCTAAAATTTTTCCCTGATATCGGCCCATATGTATCCGAGCATATTTAGTTCAAATTTGTAATATGTACTATACATTTACGTGACTGTCGTGAAGGGTATTTCAGATTAGGTCCAGCCGAATATATTACACTATTACTTGTTTTTATTTCATTTTACATATTTTCTGACATGCTCGTCATTTAGTCTTGGAATGTTTACTGGACGAATAAAAAATATATTGTCTTTATTTACTTATATATTTAGTTAATTTTTATACTACAGATGAACAAAACTAAACAGCGTGCCATAGTGTATTCTTTGTCGTTCAACAACCTTCTAAGTGAATTTAAAACATGCTTTTGATGGCAAATCTGTACGAAATATACATATATTAAGAGAGGTATGAAAAAATCGAAGGAGCCTTTTTGGTTTTTTGTATAAATCATACAAGGATTACACGACTTAGTTTTCCCTAATTGTAAGATAATATCTTCACTTATCTAAAACGATTCCATCTAAGATTAGTTTGATAGTCTTTGTCTGTGTTGTGATCTTCATGAGATACCCAGTAGAGTCTTATACGATTCAAAATGCTAGCTGGCTGATTTTGGAAAGAAATTTCATTGAAAATTATTTTCGTCTAAAATTTTAATTTTGTCTTTTTGTTATGTTAGAAAATAATTCTTTTATAATAATTAAAATACATTATTTGTGCTTTCGACATAAAAAAATCAAAAGCGTAATGTTAAGATTTTTTTCGTTTTTGTGCTCTGTAATCGTGTATTTAAGTGTTTTTGCATTTACACAGCATATTTATCCAAACTTTAAGGCTGTTATAAAAGTCTGAGAAACTTTACAAAATCGGTCCAAAATGGACTATTGCAACACTATTACTCGTATACAAGAATAATTTTAATAGTTTATATACATACATATGTGCTGTACGTAGAACACAGACGAGCAACACGTCGAAAAAATTCATATGAAGGGTACTCAATTTTTGAGTGATTTCCAAATAAATTTTTTAGACAAGCCGCCCGTCTGTGTTCTATGAACAGCAGAATAGTAAAATAATTAAAAATTATTATTGCCCTAATAATTTTATATTTCCTCAATTTTTTTCTCAAGGTACAAACAGTATACTTAGGTATAGAAATGAGCATTTAAGCCTTAATGATACTTACAGGCTGTTTGTAAAGCACGACAAATTTAACTCGTGACGAGCCAATTCATGGACGAGCACGTAATGAAAAGCGTTTGTATAACACGAGTTGTGCAACTTAAGTTAAAATTGTAGACGAATACATTGTTTCACTTCAATAATTAAAAGAAAGGCTTTTGCCCTTATACTCGTACTTTATAATAGTTTTTCATTAATTTATTTGAACAAAATGCACGAAAAATTTTTTTTTTTTTCAACAAAATTGCATGCTATTATCGTTTTGCTTACAAATGCATATTTATGTGTAGGTAAGTTATTCTGCTGTAACTTATATAATCGTCAATTTCTAATACTAAATAATTCACTATTTCAATCTTAGATTGAAAAAGTGTTATTACGGCTTTACCTACACAAGTAGATATTCAGTAAATTTTAATAAGAATTTACAGTGTAATATTTTTATAAATGTATTGTCCTTGCTGTAACATTTGTTTAAGACTTATATTTCGTTTGTTTATTCATAAACTTTTATAAAATATACATTTGTATATAAATAATAGAACGAATTTATCAATTCAATGTTTGGTACATCTTGAAATTCTGTACCAAGAAGGATAACGTAACTCCAACGAGTTTAGGCTCATTTAATTCGTTCTGACGAGTACTTTGATACTATATGGTAACATGGGTCTGATGATGTCGCTAGAAGGTCGCAATTGGCGCTACGTAATTAAGCCGTGCAACTCCATCGAGTTTGGACTCGTTTGATTCATCCTGACGAATGAATATCTTGGTTGGCGTGAATAAACAACTCCAAATTTGGGGAGGAAAAAACTTTCGTTCCGTTTGTTAAGAAAGTGAATAATGTCTGATTGATTCGATTGATGACCCAATGCCAAGGTGAGCACATACAGAGGGTTGGAATGGTAGGAGAATGTACAAATATTTCATACCGCTAACGTTAAATATTATTATAAAGGTTAGTTTGTAAAACTGTTTTTTTAACAATAGCTTGTTTATGTCTATCACTTATTAAAATTGCTTTTATTCGCTATAGAACATATGTTTATACTCGTTCAATTTCATATCCAAATTCACAAATTTCACTATAGTGGCAAAAAGACAAAAGTAGTATGTACACTCAAAATATTATGTAGTTGAAATCAACGTAAAATGAAATATGAAACAAATGAAAATTCAGTTAAAAACCGGTCAACTCATTTTTCCTTAAAATTAAAGTAAAATCCATTTTATTTTTGAAAGTTAAAAAATAACTGCCTGAGCACCGTAATATTTATTGATTTTAAGTTTTGTTTGGGATTTTCAACTATCATAACAACAAACTACAATTTCCGTAAAAATTACGGATTTTTGCTTTTGTTTGAATTTTTCAACTATCAAAAAATTGATCACAATTTCAATTAAAATTACGGATTTTTACATATATTTCCTTTTTTTCTATAAAAAAACACAGTTTTTTAAATTTAGTTTTTACATCTTTATTGAAAAAATGTATCGGGAAATACAGGATTTAAATAAAGATGTAAAAAATAATATTCAGATACATATGATATTCATTCCGGTTTTCCATACATCAAACTTATATATAAAAACTGAATTGTTTGATTTTGAAAGTTGAAAAGAATAATCAGTTATACATATTTTTATGAATAATATGTTATATACTTACATATATATTTTAATTTGATACAATATCATGAGTTTTTCCTCCGTTTCCATCCATAAGTATTTCAATTTGCGAATGTGTATTTTTGGAACTACAATTAGTTAATTTGTTATATAGTTAGACAATTAATATATATAAGTATATACACACCAAGTTTCTAACCATCTTTTCGCATCTTGTATTTTACATGGTGCCCGTTAGGTTATGTTTCATAGATTTCGAAAATTACTTTTACATATGTACTTACCAGTAGAATGGTGTATTGTTTGGCATTTGTTTTAGTTTAGTAGAAATATTTTCATATACATAAATATGTATATGAAAATATTCCTGTTTTAATAAAATATTGACTTTTTTACTTATTGAAAAAATCTTCAAAAACTGTTATGTTTTTTCAAGTTATATAATTTTCTTTTCAATTCAACAGTTTTTTTGGGTTTGTTTTAAAACAACGTACCCTAAAAGTTAAAAAAATATTTTTCTTACTAAAATAACTATATATTCATTTAATTTTAACTTCACGGAAAATTTTTTAAATGAAGTACAAACAGTAAATGTAAAACTTTTTTGAGTGTATCTATATCTTCATATTCATCGGTATTAATTATTATTCAAATTGATATACATTCATATATTTTAGTTCTGTGGGCATGGTTACGTACAATATACACATATATTCTCGCATGTAATACATATATTTTCTGCAAAGCAGCCATATATGAATGAGTATTTTTTTTGCGTATAAGTTATGTGTATGTATATATATTTGAGAGTAAATACTTTCCCTACAAGAAATAGATGATCGAAACTAAACACTCAAATGTCCAGCACATTCAAAAAATTTTCTACGTATATAATATTTTGGAGAATGTGGTAGAAGAAACTTCACTCATACACGAAACTTTCGGTAATTTTCTCCATATTGCTCTTAATACCTTGATAGAAAGTTGTGATTCGGTCAACAATGTCGGTCAAATGACCGGTCATTTGACCTTTACTGCTTTTGTAGGGTATGTATATATGTATACTCTTTTAATTATAAGTACTTATTGTCATTCTCTGATATGGTCATATGCTTGTGTCACATCCTTAATCAAAGAAGTGCGAATGTTTGTATAAAATGATAAAATCAGTAAAATTAGGGAAGTAAGGCACTAAATATACAGGTAGAAAAAATCAGATCTATTTATTGTACCTTTTATAAATTAAAAATAATATATATACCAATATATTTAAATTTTTGCAGCTACAGTTCTTCTATATAGAAGCTACAAAAATAATAAAGGGTAGCACTCAAAATATTATGTAGATAAAATCAAGGAAAATTGTAAAGAAATGAAAATGCAGTTAAAAACCGGCCAACTAATTTTTGCTTAATATAAAAGTAAAAAGCAATTTATACCTATTTAAAAGTTAAAAAAAATAACTGAATAAATATATATTGATTTTAATTTGAAAATTTTAACTATAAAAAATATAAACTACACTTTGCATAAAAATTACGGAAATTCACATTTGTTTTTATTTGCTTTTAGGTAAAATCAAGCATGTAAAAATTATGAAAAGTGATAAAATTTAGTTTTTTATTTATTTTTATATTTTTTTAGGTTTTATTTATTTATTGAATCTTCATAATGTGAACTAACAATAAGTATTCAAATTTTAAAACTAAATTCAAAAATATTTATTAATGCTAACAATGCTAGACAAAAAGTTTTGTTTTGCGTCAATTATATCGGTGAAATCAACTATTTAACGTTCTGATGGTTGCAAGGGTATCTTTCCCTTCTTCTCAACCGAATACGAACGCTAAAATTAAATTGTTTTGCGCAAGAGGGTTTGGGTGAAGTTCAATACTTTAAAAATTCATATTTTTTACCAGTGGAACACACAGATCCTGGTGAATTCAGGAGTTTTTACGTACCGTGGAGCTGAAGTAATTGTTCGCAGAATTTGGTTTTGTCGCCTTTGAATTTTTTCAATGTTTGACGCTGAGGCGGTGCCCCATAATTGAATTTTATAGCACCATATAGGCTTTAGGGGTGCGTTGTATATTAAAAGTTTGCAATCTAACTTCAAAGCCGAATTTCTGCCCATAAGCCAATTTAATTGCGCTGCTTTTAATTTCAACTGATTGACTTTTGCATCAATGTGAGACTTCCACGTCAGCCTACGGTCCAGGTGAATACCAAGGCACTTGACTTTATTATGCTGCGGAATAGGTGAGTTGTTGATTTGGATAGGCGAACATGTTTTTTTTTCGCAGCGTGAATGTAACATGAGAACATTTTTGTTCACTAACTTTGATTTTTTAAAGTTTTAGCCATTTCTCTAATATTAAATATATTCCTGTAAATTTCGTGAAGCTAATTGGTGGTTTTCATGAACGCTGCAGAATGCTGTATTATCTGCACAAGTTGAAGTGTGAATACCAGATCTGGTTGGCATGTCCGAAGCGTAAATCAATAATAAAATGGGTCCCAAAATGCTACCTTGGGGAATTCCTGCCTCAATTGGCTGAGTTAGGCTTATAAAATCGCCTTATCTGATAAAAAATTTACGGCCACATAAATAGCTTTCCAGAAGCTTGTGAGCAAGGCAAGTTCAACTTTATTTTGTGCATTAATTCCTCGTGCCACACTTTATCAAAAGCTTGGGAAACACCAATGGATAGAGCTGAACAATATTTTTTGTCCTCAAAAGTCTTTCTTATGACATTAACTAGTCTGTGCGTTTGTTCTATTCTGCTGTGCTTAGCCCGAAAGCCGAATTGATGATCAGGGATACATCCTACATCATTCAATATTGGAGTCAACTTCGCCATTAACAATTTTCGAATAGTTTTGAAACTGTTGGCAGTTTTGGTCTATATTACTCTACTTTAGTGGGATCCTTCCCTAGCTTAGGTATCATAGTAATCATAGACACCTTCCACTCTGCAGGATAATACTCGAGGTGCAAAATGGCGTTAAAAATAAAAAGTACAACTCTTATAGCCACAAGAGGTAAGTGTACAAGCATTTTGTCAATAATTTTATCACAACCTGGGGCTTTCCCGGAGTTTACTTTATTCATAACCTTGTCGACATTTTGAAAACTAAGTCTCAAAGGCATAGGCGGTCTAACTGCATATGGCGGTAATTCAACTGCATTATTTGCTGTGTCAGTAATAAAACCGTTTTTCAAATGATTAGCATACACCATCCCCTTTTCAGAATCTATTTTTGTCCAGTGGAAGTTCACAAAGGTGGCTTGTCTATTACGGGTCTTTTGAAACCTTTTGTCGCTTTCCATAGAGAATAATCGGGTTTTTATGATAAAATGTTCTTTAATTGAATATCGTTTTCTTCACTAAATTTTATTGCTTTAATTGATTCTTTTTCTTTTGACGTTTTTCGGGCTTCAAAAAGCCGCCGTGCGTCACACATATGAAAACTGCCTCTTTTGAATCTGAAAGTTGAAAGGAATACACAATTATTTTTTTATACCCTTCACAAAAATGTAAGTTTGTGATTCCGTTTGTAATTTCTACAATTTTCATTTCCGACCCTATAAAGTATACATATTCTGAATCAGCATTGATAGAAAATTCGATTAAGTGATGTCCGTCTGTCGGCTGTCGAAATATCGTTTCTGAGAAAACCATTAGACTTAGCAACTTTTTTCTTTCACCATCTCAATACTCCATCGATTGATTTATGTTTTGCTATTGAAATTCAGTAAAATCGGTTCACATGTAGCTAAGATATATCCAAAATTCAGAAAAAAATTTTTTTTTGCAATTTTGTATGAAAATTTGTGAAAAAATTTTTTTTATATTTGATTTTTGGACTTTTATTAATCTTTTCACTTTATTATAGATTATTTTGGCTTTTTGTATGAAAATTTGTGAAAAAAATTTTTTTTATATTTGATTTTTGGACTTTTATTAATCTTTTCACTCTATTATAGATTATTTTGGCTCTGTTTACATTTGATAAACTTGGCCATAGTAGTAACTGTGCTGTCATACACATGGGACCTTTTTGTTTCTGAATATTTTGGCCTTTATTTACATGATCCTGTTTATCCAATTGAGAACATACCATTTCCAGCCGTCTCAATTTGTTCAAATAATCGCATATCACGCCAGGCAGCGACAAACTACGCAACAGAATTGTAAGTATAAAATGATTATGAGTAATGATTATATTTAAAAAATCAGAAAGCTAAAAAGTCTTGTAATAAATACAACCTTTATGCATCGATAAAAATTTGTAGAAGCAAATTTAACTGTAATAACCTGTATGTAATTTCCCTACAGATAATGCTTAACGAGTTGGTAGGTCCATAACCAACTCAATAGTCTGGTTCCTTACAGTACAGATATTTGTTGAAAGACAACAGCACCTCCGGGAGTTACTAACCCCGGAAAACTAGGCACGCACTAAAATTATCAGCCAATCTAATTCGCCTTTCTCCGATTTTAGATTAGAACTACAACTACGATTTTGTTGGTGATTCGGAGTCTCGCTTCGATAGTGCACGGACGTATTTGTTTTTGCTCGAAGTGTTATAAAAAAAAAAACGGAATAAATAGAAAACCGGAATAAGTGGAAAGAGTGAATTTATACAAAAGAAAAACTTTGGGACAAATATTTTTATATACTTTTAAAGTAAAAAAAAAAAAATTGCACGAGCGTACCTAGTAGATGCAATTCTGAGAGAGCTTAGCTTAACTAGAAAAAACCTCTGGATTTCTGAGGAAGAATCTTTGAAAAAAATCAATGGATAACTTGCTGTCTCTAAGAGATAAAAAAAGCACGCGTTCGTGTTCGCCAAATATTGCTGTTACAACAGAAGACAAACTATCTTCTAGTCTAGCTATTATTCATACCGAAAACGCAAGTGGGTATGGATAGGTTAACCTTGCTTAAACGTCAGCGAAGCCCTAAATCCGCGCAAATATCATCAAAATCAAAAATGTCTAAGGACGATAATATCACAGCGACATCCTTCAGGCAGATGAGCCAACAACATCCAAAAAAAAAAACATATAAGCCACCACCAATATATTTGAGAGCCGACTTCTAGTGAACTGGCAAGAAAACTTATTACGGCAATCGGCAAATATATTTTCAACGTCACATCAGCTAAGCACGGCAGTATCAGTGAAACTAAAATCCAGGTAAGCCATGGAAACGATTACCAAAAATTGTCTGATCTTTTAGAAAGAGAGAAAAGATAATTTTACACTTACCAGCTCAAAAGTGCTAAAGATCTTCAGGTCGTTATTAAAGGTATTGACCAATGCGTAGATATTGATGACGTCAAAACCGGATTGGAAGATAAAGGTTTTAAAATAAAAACCGTAGTAAACATCAGGAACCGTGAAAAGGTCTCTCAACCCATGTTTAAGGTTGAACTAGAACCCAGGGATGTTGTCCTGAAAAAGAATGAAGCTCATCCAATATATAACCTCAAATTTCTTTTGCATCGTAAAGGTACGGTTGAGGAGCCATATAAGGGTTCAGGACTCGTTCAGTGTCTAAACTATCAAGAATTTAGCCACTCTAAAGCTTACCGTAAGTTGACCGCTGTTTGTGTTGTATGTGGCGAACTTCACGGCACAACTCAGTGCAATAAGCCAAAGGCCGACGCAGGTGTTAAAAATGCAGTGACTCTGGATAATACAAATTATAAAGGTTGCCCTGTCTATACTCACTTTAAGCGATCAATGACAAATAAGTCATCGGTTTCTGTAGCAGCCAAATGTCATTGGTAAAAACAATTTTCTATTCAACCAACCATACAACCAAAAACAAAAGCTAATGTGGGTTAATCCGACAAAATCTTGAACCAGGAGCCCAAACCTGAAAAGCGCGATCCAAATTTTAGTAATCTAGAGTCAACTCTGCAGACTCTTGTTCAATCCATAAACACTTTTACCGTTTCTTTGACAAACATAAAGCAGGAAATGCTAAAATGCAATCCACTATTTTGCAAGCAGTTTTAAACAAACGAATTGGTTTAAAATATGTTTCTGGAACGCCAACACAAAAATGAACCTGAGCTCTTCTTTATGGAAAAGCAAATCGATATAATGATGATTGCTGAAACCCATTTGACAAGCAATAGTTATTTCAAAATTAGTGGCTACACACTATATGACACTAAAGATCCCTGTGGAAGATCTTGTGGAGGCTCGGCAATTCTAATAAAACCGGAATTAATTGAACGAGACACGTGAGGATACTCCAAGCAACTAATATATGCATTGAACATTTTCATGAATTTTGAGTAACAGAGACTCAATATTCATATTGTTTCAAAACACTTGTTGGTCCTCGATTTTTAGCGGCAGGTGACTATAATGCTAAGCAAACTGTTTGGGGATCATGGTTAATTTCCCCGAAAGGCAGCGTACTTTTTGACAGTATTTCCAAAATAGGCTTAGATGTGGTTTCAAGCGGACACCCCACTTATTGGCCGTCAGACCGACGAAAGATCCCAGATGTTATAGATTTTGGAGTTACAAAAAATCTTTCATTTGAGTGGATGCAATTAGAGTCTTTATTAGATTTGTCATCAGATCACTCACCCACTATAATCTCTGTTTGGTTTCCCCGTTGACTTAGCATTGACCATCACTAGAGTAAATTGGCTAAAATATAAAAAATATTTGAGTGCAAATTGTACAGAAAATATCGCCTTGAGAATGCCTGAAGATATTGATGTGTTAATTAACGATTTTTTGAAAACCTCAAACTGACCATAAAGCCACTAGCCATATAAGATCCGGAAATCAGAACAATAGAACTTATTCGTCTGAAATTGATCTACTTCTGGCAGAAAAAAGAAGAGTCAGAACAGAGTGGCAGCTTCGCAGGTCTCGCCAGTTTAAAACTAGGCTACGGGAATGCATATCTCAGTTAAGAAATCTGCTTGAAATCCAGAGAATGGCTTCTCTTAAAACATATTTGGAAAGTCTGTATGGTACTCCGCAATCTGACTATACTCTGTGGAAAGCGACAAAAGTTCTGAAAAGATCCGTAATAGGTAAGCCACCTTTGCGAGCTGCAACTGGCGGCTGAGCAAGAAGCGATTCTGAAAAGGGGATGTTGTGTGTCGATCATTTGAGAAACGTTTTTATTACAAATAATTCAGCGAATAATATAGCGGAATTACCGTCATATGCCTGCGTCTTTAAGACTTAATTTTCAAGATGTCGAAAACGTTATCGGTAATACAAACCCCAAGAAAGCTCCAGGTATTGATCAAATTACTGGTAAAATACTTGAACAGTTACCTCGTGCAGCTAGAAGAGTTCTACTTTTTATTTTTAATGCTATTTTACGCCTTGAGTATTATCCTGCAGAGTGGAAGGTCTCAATGATTCCTATGATACCCCAGCCAGGGAAGAATCTGACAAAGGTAGAATCATATAGACTAATAAGTCTTTTACCAACAATTTCTAAACTATTCGAAAAATTGTTAATGGTGAAGTCCAATATTGAACAATGTGGGATGCATCCCAGATCATCAATTTGGTTTTCGAGCTAAACATGGTACCATAGAACAAACGCACAGACAAGTCAATGTCATAAGACAGACTTTTGAGGAGAAGTATTGCTCAGCTCTATTCATTGACATTTCTCAAGCTTTTGATGAAATGTTGCACTACGGCTTGATGCACAAAATAAAGTTAAATTTTTATCAGAGAAGGCGATTTTATAAGCCCAACTCAGACAATTGAGGCAGGAGTTCCCCAAAGTAGCATACTGGCGCCTACTTTATATTTGATTTACGCCTCTGACATGCCAACGACATCCGGAATCCACACTTCAAAGTTTGCAGAGGATACAGCCTTTTTGAGCGTTCATGAAAACCCCCAACTAGCTTCACGAAATTTACAGGAATATATTTCAACATTAGAAAAGTGGCTAAAACTTTGGAAAATCAAAGTTAATGAACAAAAATGTACTCATGTCACATTCACACTATGTAAACAAACATGTGCACATATCCAAATTAACAACTCACCTACTCCGTAGGCTAACGTGGAAGTCTCACCTTGAAGCAAAAGTTACTCAGTTGAAACTAAAAGCAGCGCAACTAACTTGGTTTATGGGCAGACACTCGACATTGAAATGGGATTGCAAACTTCTGTTATACAATGCCATTCTAAATCACATATGGTGCTACGGAATTCAATTATGGGGCACCGCTTTAGCGTCAAATATTGAAAAAATTCAAAGGCGACATAACAAAATTTTTCTAACGATTACTGCAGCTCCATGGAACGTAAAAAATTCAAGAATTCATAAAGATCTGAGTGTTACGCTGGTAAAAGAGGAATTTCCTAAGTACGCGACAAGGTATGTCAGTAAACTGGAACTTCATCCAAACCCTCTTGCGCGCAATATATTTAATTTTGCCGGCCACACTTGGTTCAGAAGAAGGGATATCGTTTGCACGTTCGTGCAAAATAAGTCTTTTTTGTCTAGCATTGGCTGGACTTAAATAACTTTTTATATTTAGTATTAAGGTTTGAATACTTATTGTTAGTTCATATTTTGAAGATCCAATAAATAAATAAATGAAGAAAAAAAAAAACTACGAGGGCGAATTAATATTGAAGATAGCTAAGTGGGGAAAAAAATTTTTTTAAACCATTTATTTCTCAACATAGTCTCCTATTAGCTCAATGCACTTTGTAGAAGATATTGCAACTTTTTTATACCATCTGAATAATACGATTTTGCAAATCTCTCAAAATATGTGTTAGGTTGAGATGAATCTTTTTCTCTGCGAGCCATTTTTTCAAGTTCGGAGACAGGAAAAAGTCGCTAGTAGTTAAATCTGGACTATAAGGTGGATGACCAACCAATTGGAAATTTATTTTACGTAATTTTAGCATCGTATCTAATACTATGTAAACCGGTGCGTTGTTTTGAAGAAAGAGCACTTTTTTCTTCTTTAAATGTGGTCTTTCTCAATCAATTGATCCAATAATGCACGATAATACTTTCCTGTAATTCTGGATCCTTTTTCAAGATAATCGATGAGCAATATTCCGTGTGCACCCCAAAATACAGTGGCCATAACCTTTCCAGCCGATTTCACTGTCTTCGCCTTCTTCGGAGCACTTCCACCAGCTTTCACCTATTTTTTCGATTGATTTTTGGTTTCAAGTATGTAGTTTTATCAAAAGTTATAAATTGATGCCAAAAATCAGCAGGATTATGCCTTATGATGCCCAAACACCGCTGTGAAGTGGTTTTTATTCGACAGTGAGCAAACGCGGCACTCATCTTGCCGATAGATTTCTCATATACAAATTTTTGAACACACGTTCATATGATATCTTTACCATTTTAATAATCTTACGTAACTTGACTCGGCGATAATTCAGAACAATGTCGTAGATTTTCTTGATATATTCTTCAGCAATAACCTCTTTTCGCCTTCCTGTTGATGGTATCGTACAATGCTTGTTCGGCTGCGTTTAAACTCAATAATTCAATATTTTAGCATGTAATCTGACGGAGCAGACTCACCGGAATGTTTATGGAGTTTTCGTTTTGTCTCTTTTGCCGTTTTCCCATTCAAATAATCACTTTATCCAATTTTTCAAGAAACACAAAAGTTGCTCACTTCAAACGACTACAAATAAACTAATCGATGAATTTGTGTGAAATTTTAACAGCTAACGTTCGACAGACATTTTCTTTTCTTTTTATCTTTTTTTTCTTTTTATCTTGGATCAGTAGTCGCGGGATAAACCCTACATAAGCAGCGTATTGTACTGGAACTAGGAAAATTTGTATTGTTGAGGAGGAAAGTGGGAGTATTGTTTGTTGAGGTTTAACTTTAACAATAACAACACGAAAGACTAAAATAAACTCTATTACTTCATTTAAAATGTTGTAATTAAATAAGTTAAAACTGATCAGTGGGCAGTGTATATACCTTCGACACCGCTCAGATTAGCAAAATTAATTCCAAACACGTGCACACATCTTGCTACCTATTCCGGTGCACTTTGGCTTCACACGAAATTAATAATGAACATAATAGAAAATACGGATAACGGTGAAGAAAGAGAAAAAAAAGAAACGTGTACACATTTTGCTACCTATTCCGGTGCAATTTGGTTTCATACGAATTTAATAAAAAACATACATACATACATAGAAAATACGGACAGCTGGGAAAAAAGTCGTGTGCACAGGATAAAATACAGAACACTACTCGATGGAAACGAAACCAAATATATAAGACATCAAAATAAGAATAAGACATCAAAATTTTTATTATTACCCCATTTCTTAAAGGAATTTTAACTACATATTGATCAACATTTTTATTTCGCTATACGCCATAAGGATATAATAGAAATATGACTGTCTTGCACAAAGCTTAAAAATAAACTGATTCATTGCCGTTGATCTGCCTGCTATTTATACTTCTTAATAATCTTCTACAATCATCATGATCTTTCATTGATTCATAATTCTAGACTCAAATGTATAAACATAACTCTTACGAATATACACATTCATACAAATACTTGCGAACAATAAACAAGTGACAATAAAACAAATACATTAAGAATGCAGGAATCACACCAACATCATTTGTAGTTGATTTACTTGGAATTTTACGTACTTTAAATCATGTATGTTACTTTGTATGTGTATTATGTTTTTAGTTTAATCTTGTTTGTGAGAATATGTTGTACATTTATAACAAGTAGATCAACAGCTGGACACTGGGTTAGATGTGATAAAAATTCTTCACAATATTTATTTGGTGAAGTAAAAATTAGTGAAAGAAACGAGAGTAGTGTTTTGTCTTTGATACTGTGCAAACGTTTTCTTTTACTGTCGTCCGTGTTTTCGTTACAAGTGCAAGTTCGTACCCAGAGGTACGAAGAATTAAATATTAATTTATTGATTTTCAGTTGAACTTTATAGTTTTTAAATTAGATTTTTTCATTCAAAGATGACTACCGCTAGCACCATTATGTAATTCATTTAAAAGTTTGGGCATCTTAGATGTTGGTACATCGGTTAAGTTGATCTTTGTCTACACGGTACAAACAGCCATCTATCAATTGCATGCTACTCCATTGCATCTAATAAGACATAGCAAGTCTTTCCATGAAGACAGGTCTTTTTCCATGAACAGGGTCACTATTTTGCGCTGCTGACCAGTCTACACGGCTATCAGCGGCTGCAAACTGGGTTAGATGTGATAACAATTCTTACCAATGTAAATATTTAAAAATTATGTAAAAATTAAAAACACACACATTTTCCTATAGGCGAGGCAAAAATTAAATTTTCATGTGCCACACCAATTTCCCCGCTCGATCTCATACGAGACGATGTCTGCCGAGAAGACCAGACCGCAAGCATGACTAAGAACACGTTTTTTCGAACGTTCCCTCTTTAAAGCTTACTTTTAAGTATGCGTTATTGCTGTTTTTAAGCAAATCGTAACATTTTTTATTTAGTAAGGTCTCTCTCATTTGAACGTTAAACTAACAACATGCTTTTTTACCTCTGGCTCTATTTTATAGTATTCATTGCAATACCTTCTGTCCACACTCATTTCATCATTTCAAAAGAAATTTCAAGCGCATTTATACACGAAAAATTTTCAAACTTCTCATGCAAGTATTTTCAATCATTGATTTGATTGATTGAGTGACAAAAACACAATGCAAACAAAATATTGGCAAATTGATGTTGTTAGGGCGGTAGTTTTAACGTATATAATTTCGGTCGGTCTATTCTGAAATTCATGCATGTTTGAATATTTTTCTAATGAAAAAGAAAAGTGGTTTCACGTGCATTGAAGTCATATGTATGTATGTGTTATTATTGTTGTCACAAATCTTTACATTTTGTATTTTTTTTTTGTTTTGAAACTAATACCATGTCTTGCTCGATCAAATGTAGATCGGCGAGCACGTTCTACATATAACAAATATACTACTTCAAAGGAGATCACAAACTGATCGATTATCTCAAAACCAATTGCAATGCTATGTACGATCTCAAAATACATCTGCGGATCCAATTCAAATTCCATGAAATTCAGTATCGCGATAATTAACACGACTTGCACATCGTGCTGTACGGACATGGAATATGCGGCACTTAATTATGACCGCGAAATTAATGGCAGTCTACATAGACTGACTTCTTTTGGTGCGACAAGATCGACGTAGAATATATCATAAGCCTTAATTTTTCCTAAAAAGTTACCTGATACCACGAAAGATACCGCGGATTTTTTAACTTATATATGTCTATATAAATTAACGGAAATAAATAATATTTTAAGTCTAAATGGGACGTCTGGACCGATGATTGCGATAATCTTTTTTATCAAGTGTTCGTTATAACCTCCTAAAAGTTTTTCGGAACGAAAAATTTATTGTACATATTTTTAATTTATCTCAAACACAATTTTTACGCAGAGAAAATGTTTCGGACAAAGTTTTCAACGTCTTTTTCTACGCCCACTTTTTTTTAAATCCGTGGGAAATAAAAATTAAAGTATAACGTAAAATTTATTTTCTGTGAACTCAAGGCCAAACAATACGAACAATGGATAACCATTGCGATGGATATGCATTCATTTCATTTACAAGGAGTTCTATATACTAAAATTAACAAAAAAGTAAATACAGCTTACTACTATTCATATCAGAATGATAGTTTGTGAAAATAAGGTCAATCATATCTAGAAATATTACCATCCATTCCACCAATATGATGGCTGTATTCAATTTACCGTCTTTTTCTGCCATTTTACAGAATCAAAATCTGAGCTCATCCACAATGTGCTCTCAAGCATTTTGCTAAGTGACAAAAATCATGATTGGTTGAGCGGACGTGATGTCGTGATGATCTGAATTTTCGGATTCAAAGTTAAATTGTTTGGGAATTGGTGATGTCAAATTCGGTGACTCTTCACTTCCCAGTATGATGTCGCAACTATATTATCGATATTACCTAGATTGCCACTTTACAATCTGCAACTAAAATAGCATTCAGCAATTGCCATGTAGTACGTTCGGTACTACGACTCAGTAGATTTATTCGTTCTTAATACTTTAGCTTAACATTCGGTGAGTTTAATGCATCTTGGAAGCCGTCCGTTTTGTGGAAACGCGTAAAAAAACTTAAACTGGGTATTGGCAATCGTAAATTTCACTTTGGCATTTCGACTGACTGTATTCAGTTTCTTGACGCTTTCTACCATTTGACTAAGCTCATCTCTAGTGTGCTCTCTAACATTTCACAAAATTACAAAAATCATGGTTTGTTTAGCGAATGTGATGTCGTCGATCAATACTAAATTGCTCGCGAATTGATGATGTAGCAATCGGTCGCTCTCTTTACTTCTGCAGCTTAAAGTCGGATCGGTAATTATAATGTTACGAAGTATAAATCAACCACATATCTGTAATCGCACTTGACTTTCGGTGAAAATACTGATGAACAACGTTAAAAAATTAAGAATAATTAAATAAAATTATGAAGAGGAAGACGTTTTGATACCATGAATCCTAATGGTTTCGAGAAATACACTATTCCATCATTACGGCTTGCTTTCGCAATGAAAACCCTTGTTTCTACGTTTTTCTTCCCTTTTACCTATATCAATGTGAATAAAATTTGAAGGCAAAACAACGTTTGCCGGGTCAGCTAGTCATATTACAAAATATAATTATACTAAAATAATTTTAATACTTCACTTGGTTTTTAAATACATTCAACCATATTACGCTAAAAATTAACCGTTAGAAAACTCTTCATAAACAGTTTAGTTACCGCTATTATCCAAGGTCTTGAAAATTACAGTTGTCCATACTGCCGCGATTAGTTAAGGAAACTATTCAAATACTTACTTAAATTTTATAATTTTTTTTACATTTTATCTTGGAATTTTAAATTTGTTTTAAGGGGTTATTTCATATAAAAATTTTAGGTTTTGAATCAAATGAAATAAGACTTCAATATGGGGTGTTATTTTATTACTGTCTGGGATATTATTTCATTTTGTTGTGGGCTTTTTCATTTTTAAAATGTGGGTCAAGGCGAATTCATAACTGGTATATGCAAGAGCAATAAATACAACACTACAAAAAATAAATCTTCCTCAAATGTCAAGGGAAAAACATAAATACAAAAAGGAAATAAAAAAAAGCAAGAAAAGACAAACTTTTAATTATTTCGTGAAACTTTTAATTATTTCATAAAAATTAAAGTCTCAGATCATAGAGCTTGGAAAGGTGAAAATGGTCAGGCAGATTGGAGAGGGTTCTGGATAATATCTGGCGCTCAAGATACAATATATAATTTAAAAAATAGTTTCAAAATTTTTCTTCCCAGTTTTGTTTTAATTATGCCATTGACAGCTGAAACAGATTAAAATTAAAAACAAGTTATCAGCTGCGTTTTCAATTTCACCTGTTATGAATTCGCCTTGATTTGGGTTTTATTTTACATGAAATAATGGCCTAACTTTTGGGAATTTTAGATTTTTTTGGGACTTTATTTCTTTGTGAATTATTGCCAGCCGTCATTTCAAAGCAAACATTTCTAAAAAAAATATTTTTTTCAGATCTCTTCAAGATCCTCAAAATAGATCAGCAGAACAGTTCTTTCAATACATATTATATTTCAATAATCTTTATTATAAATTTCAACGTAAAGATGATTTCAGTGAATATGAAAAGTTTCAGACTTTTTTGGATATTCATGCGACGAGTGAAAACGAAACATTCTTCAATATTAGTAAAACTTTGAAAATGGTAAGCTAAAAGAAAAACATATGCATATTCTCAAATATATAAGTAAACAAGTGCTTTGTACTCCTACATATCACGAACGATCACGAACCATTAGCTAACACCGAAATGCGGTGATTTTATTGCGAAATGTTTATTAAATGGTAGAGTAATAGATTGTTTTGGCAAAGATGCGTTTGAAGATGGCTTTACGATGTATGGTCCCTGTTGTAAATTCAACGGAAATAATAGGTATGTTTATAATATTTGTACGTTCAAATAGCTTTTTATTATATTAAAAAAACCTAGTTATAGAAAACGCAACGCCACAAATCGTTTGAAGACGCCCGAACTCGGTCTAACAGTGCTACTCAATTCATCACACTCTGATGATGTGGTTTCTTTGCTTAATATGGACGCATACTTTGTCATCATTCATTATCCCGATGATTTTCCTGATATTGGTGCGGGTAATGTTATTGAAGTGTTTCCAATGAATAATGTGGAATCATTAATCGGCATTACTGCGCGGTTTACGGATACAAGCGACGAGTTAAGAAAGTTTGATTCTTCATATGTATGTACGAATCAGAGATCTGCATCGGTGCACCGCAACCATAAGTACACCGGTTGTTTATCCAATCATTTTCACGTTCGAGTATTTTAAACACCCTTAAAAATTGATGCGATGGTATTTATCCCTGTTTTTCGTTTTCGAAATCTTGATACATCAAACTTTTTTCCGATCACTTTCATATCTTGTGTATTTTTCAAGAGTAAAAGAAACAACCACAAAAAGAGTGTTGTTGTTACTAGCACTTGGTAAGAGAAACATTTTGAGTATTTTCTATTTTCGTTTCTAATCGTTTTCTTATTAATACATACATTACTTCGACACAAAAGCAACTTGTAAAAGCAATACTCTCGACAAATTCTTTTGTTGTATATATACATGACCTGTTATTTAACATTAACTGAAATCGCGGCTGCCAGATTTAATAATTTACAACCATGCTGCCGATTTCGAAAGTAACATACTGCTGATTTTAAGATTGTTTTTGCTGAAAAATTTGAAACGAAAACTCAATTCAAACAAAATTTTTTTCACAATTTGTTATATGTATGTGTAACTGTGTATTTATTGTGGTTATGGACTAAAATCAAGAAATAAAAATTATTATAAATGAAGGAACATATCGCTCCTTTATTGCAACACAGTCATAACTCAAAAAAGCTTGATTCGAGAAAAACACATTTCAAATTTTTAGTTTCTATACAAGTCTTAGAAAATTTTTTTAGAAAATATCTCTTAAAAGTTTAAAAGTAATTTCAATAAATTTTTGGCACGATATAAAAGATAGTACTGTTAACAATCCTGCATTATTTATTCGAAAAGCTCTTTTTTTGAGATATGACTATGTTGCAATAAAGGAGCGATATGTTATGCCTATTTCGAATATCTTTACCAAGTTTGAGTGAGTAAATATGTGATTGTAAATTCTTACATACAAATATTATATTCGTTGTTAAAAAAAAGGACGAGTTCGATTGCCGAATGGGGAAAAAATAATTGAGAAACCAAATCAAACAGCCACCGCATACAAACTTGATGGGTATTTTATATACTATAGTTAACAGACGCAAGCTCTAACGAGTAGAAAACATACTTGTGCAAACAATATGCGGTGGCCAATCATACGTCAACTTGCTTTAAGACGGGTGTACTTAGATAATTTAAAAAGCTACCGGTTGCAGATCTCTTATACGAATCCTTTTATTTGCATTACGCCACGGTTACATGATCAAGTTTTATACTAGAGCTGTGACGTTCATGAACGAACGGGTTATATTGAACGGATCATCTTAATGAATGAACTGAGGCGGTCATTAAATAGTATACCGTTTTGTTGAAATTTCTTTCGTTCTTTCTATGTCATGTTCTTTTGTTTCAGCTGATATTTTATGTAAGTATTAGGAAGAGTAGCTTTTAAAGTATACGAAAGTACATCATTTGCGTATCGCTGTGGTATTCTATCACTTTGTTTTTTTAATAATTTTTTTTTGTTCATATTTGAACTGTCTTATAAAAAAATAAACTTAATGCAAAAAATCATTTTGCAAAATTAGTTTTCAACAGTTTGTCTTTTTAATATTGAAAGGTTTTTATATAAAACAAGCTTAATCAAAATTCACACCTATGTAAAAGACTTTTAAAATTGCTTTTACGTTTTCAAACAATCATTTTTTATCACATAACTGGTTATTTTATTATCTTGTTTTGTGCGCCTTTGTCAGTTGTGCTGATTAATGAATGACCGGAACATTTCAGTTTTAGTACCGCACTTTTTTTTCGGAATGACCGAAATGAACGAACGGAGCAGTCTGTTTTAATTGAAAGTGACCGGTCACTTAAATGAACGATCCGGCACAGCTCTATTTAATACACATATTGATTACCAAAATTCATTTATTTTCAAGAAGAAAAAAACTTATATGCTAAAATATCGTACAAAGAACGATTAATTTTTCCAATCAATTGTAATCAGCTGATTTCATGAACTAACGTGTTGTTTATAGAACACAGACGTCTAAAAAACTTTATATGGAAATCACTCAAAAATTGACTAACTTTCATACAAATTTTCTAGACGAGTTGCTTTTAAAAACTCGAGTATATTCTTAAAGAAGTGTATAAAAGAAAAAGCTTGATCGTGTCACTCCCAAGTTATGTTAATTTATTATGAATATCAAAAATCTTTATCAATTTAGCGCAAGTGTTACTTTGATGATGGGATTCCTGACTCTGACATGTTCTTTGGCAGCTCTTATTCTTTTTCAAACTGTGTTGTGAATTGCCGTATTCGTAGTATTGCTGCTTTATGTAACTGCGCGCCGTTCTTTGTACCATTTAAATTGATGACGAGAATCGGAGTTCCGTATTGTAATTTGAATCACATTTTTTGTCTTCAGCAATATGATTGTAAGTTGAGATTGAGTACGCGTAAAAAAATTGAAAAGAAAATAATTTGTTTTCATACACATATGTATGTATGTTATTTCTTTTGCATTGTATGTATGTATATGTACTACGTACGTTCAAAAATTATTGTGAAAACAGTTTAACCATGGTATTAGGCACTACTTTTTGCACAGATAAGAATTCAACATGTGCACAAATGCACTCAAAGCCTACACACATTTTTGAAATGTTATTTACTTGTAGTTGTTTAATTTTCTTGTACGGATGGTTGTTGTATTTTTTACATAAAGTAAATGTCTGTAATGAGCTAATGACTCTAACGTACTCGTATGTAATTGCTTCACTTCTTATAAAATTTGTATGTGTTCAATCTTTTTCTTTTTTTACACATATTAATTGTTTTTCTTTGTTTATATTTTTTTGAGAGCGATTTTTTGTTATCAAAATTAGAAAATATAGTTCTTCGTGTTTGGCTAGTATAGGGTGTTTTTTTAAGCCCGATAGAACTTGAAATTGTAAAAAATAACACAAAAAATTAAATTGTAATCAAAATTTTTTTTTATTCGAAAGATCAATACGTGACATTAACATTTGAAAATGATTTCGGGCATATGGGCACCGCGGCTGTTCTTGACGAAGCACATTCTGGACGTCCAATTTTGGGCCACTTTTTCGAGCACTGCTGGCCGTATGTCACGAACAACACGAACAATGCTGGCCTCCAAGGCGTCAATTGTTGCTGGTTTATCAGCATAAACCAGTGACTTCACGTAGCCCCACAGGAAATAATGGAGAGGTGTCAAATCGCACGACCTTGGAGGCCAATTGACAGGTCCATTTCTCGAAATCAACTTATCGCCAAATTTTGATTTCAGTAAGTCGATGGTTGCGTTCGCCGTATGGCACGTAGCGCCATCCTGTTGAAACCACATCTCCTCCGGATCAATGTCATCCATATTTTCAAACAAAAAATCATTGATCATGGTGCGGTAACGATCTCCATTGACCGTAACGCGAGCTCCGGCCTCATTTTTGAAGAAATAAGGTCCGATGATGCCACCAGCATGAAAACCGCACCAAACAGTGCATTTTTCTGGATGTAATGGAGTCTGTAGGGTCTCTTGTGGATTGGTCTCACTCCATATGCGGCAATTTTGCTTATTAACAAACCCGTTAAGCCAAAAATGCGCCTCATCGCTGAACACAATTTTGCGATAAAACAACGGGTCAGTTGCCAACTGACTTTCAAAGTAAATTTGGATAATTTCGTAGCGTTGTTCAAGCGTGAGTCTATTCATGATGATTTGTCAGAGTATACTGAAACAAATAAAAAAAATGTTTCATCAAAATTTAATTTTTTGTGTTACTTTTTACAATTTAAAGTTCTATCTAGCTTAAAAAAACACCCTTTACGTTCAAATTGACGCAAGGTGTTTCGCGCTCAAATTTTGCATGGCGCAGCAAAATGATTCAATCATAATCAGGGTGCTAATCACGACTGAGAGAGCGAAAGACGAATTTAAGTGTTTCAGTGACTATGATATTAAAGTACGGTTACATTGAGCAAATATTTAATAAAACAAACGTTACCCCTATTTTTGTATCTTTTAAATAGTCTTAAAATAAAATAATAAAGAAAATATGTAGCACTTCTGAAAAAATATCAGTTACAGGGCGGCCCAAAAGTCACCATGGAGTTTAAAAGGTGCTTTCTTTTCTGATATAAGATGCTGCCTTTATAATGTTTATCATTTTTTTATATCACCTTTTCAATATTGACAATTCTTTTAATGTCTTTTGAAAATAATGTACAATTAACGTTTCAATGACATCATAACTACTTTTTTCTAAAAACCGACTATTTTCTTTGCAGTTATTAGAAGAAGCGAATAGAAGTGAAAGAGCTCAATCTTGTAGTAGAATAGCCAATCATTTCTAGAAACTAATTGTCCGGAGTGTTCGCCAGATTTGTCAGTATTCAATTATTTTCTTTGGGCCTATGTGGAAGAATGTGAATAAGCCCGGGATAATCCAAGAACATTGGTGCCGAGTTTCGAATGCCACCGCCACTAATTTAGAAACTATTATTGCGAAGCTGAGAATGGGGGTTATTTCAGTTACATTATTTTCCATACTTTCTGTAAAACAATTCCCATTATATACTATATGTTTTGTAATCTAAAAAAAAACATATAAACAAAAAAGTTGATTTTTACTTTATTTTGAAAAACACGGAAAAGTACTAGACTATTTCATCAAATAATTGTTCAATGTGATACATTAATGATAAATCGTTAAGTTTAAGTTAACGTTTCGCTGTGACCAAGAATCAAATTGATGTATTTGTTTATTTTATTTTAGGTATGTTTTTCTGCAAGTTTAGCTCCTTTCGTATAGAGCCCTATTTATATATTTAAATATAACTTTGCTTCCGCCATTTTTTCCCGAAATTCGAGGCTTAATTGTAAAAAGCTGGATAAACATTTACGATTCAAAGTATTGTCTATAGCTGGCCACTACATGCTCTCATCTTTCAGGCTGCGTACGAATCCCGCGTTGAAACAAATGGTAATCTTTTGAAGCTATCCACGAACCGTTCCAATTTTATACTTCTTCTTAAGCCCGGAAGAAGTGGTCAGCCATGCCGTGTGCCATTGATCGAAACGACTGATACTCCGAGGGAGCAATGTCTGGAGCATATGGCGGGTGGAGTAGGACTTTCCATTTAAACGTTTCCAAATATGTCTTGAAGGGGTCAAACATTGTCTTGCTGTAAAACCAATTTATCATCTCTCTTGTTGTATTGCGGTCGTTTGTCTTTCATTGCTCAGCTCAAACGCATTAATTGCGTGCGATAATTATCGTCTGTAATTGGTTTAGGCAGTTTTAACATAATGCACTACGTCGAGCTGGTCCCACCCACGGAGCATGACCTTGTAAGTTTGAATATTGGGTTTGGTCTCAAAGTAGAAGCATGGTTTCCTGCGCTTGGGATAGTGAACACATTTTTCATTCCCAGTCACAATGCGATGCAGAAATCCCTTCCGTCTATACCTTGCAAGTAGCTGTTCACAAGCAAACAAACGCCATTCAATGTTTATTAAATGGTAGAGTAATAGATTGTTTTGGCAAAGATGCGTTTGAAGATGGCTTTACGATGTATGGTCCCTGTTGTAAATTCAACGGAAATAATAGGTATGTTTATAATATTTGTACGTTCAAATAGCTTTTTATTATATTAAAAAAACCTAGTTATAGAAAACGCAACGCCACAAATCGTTTGAAGACGCCCGAACTCGGTCTAACAGTGCTACTCAATTCATCACACTCTGATGATGTGGTTTCTTTGCTTAATATGGATGCATACTTTGTCATCATTCATTATCCCGATGATTTTCCTGATATTGGTGCGGGTAATGTTATTGAAGTGTTTCCAATGAATAATGTGGAATCATTAATCGGCATTACTGCGCGGTTTACGGATACAAGCGACGAGTTAAGAAAGTTTGATTCTTCATATGTATGTACGAATCAGAGATCTGCATCGGTGCACCGCAACCATAAGTACACCGGTTGTTTATCCAATCATTTTCACGTTCGAGTATTTTAAACACCCTTAAAAATTGATGCGATGGTATTTATCCCTGTTTTTCGTTTTCGAAATCTTGATACATCAAACTTTTTTCCGATCACTTTCATATCTTGTGTATTTTTCAAGAGTAAAAGAAACAACCACAAAAAGAGTGTTGTTGTTACTAGCACTTGGTAAGAGAAACATTTTGAGTATTTTCTATTTTCGTTTCTAATCGTTTTCTTATTAATACATACATTACTTCGACACAAAAGCAACTTGTAAAAGCAATACTCTCGACAAATTCTTTTGTTGTATATATACATGACCTGTTATTTAACATTAACTGAAATCGCGGCTGCCAGATTTAATAATTTACAACCATGCTGCCGATTTCGAAAGTAACATACTGCTGATTTTAAGATTGTTTTTGCTGAAAAATTTGAAACGAAAACTCAATTCAAACAAAATTTTTTTCACAATTTGTTATATGTATGTGTAACTGTGTATTTATTGTGGTTATGGACTAAAATCAAGAAATAAAAATTATTATAAATGAAGGAACATATCGCTCCTTTATTGCAACACAGTCATAACTCAAAAAAGCTTGATTCGAGAAAAACACATTTCAAATTTTTAGTTTCTATACAAGTCTTAGAAAATTTTTTTAGAAAATATCTCTTAAAAGTTTAAAAGTAATTTCAATAAATTTTTGGCACGATATAAAAGATAGTACTGTTAACAATCCTGCATTATTTATTCGAAAAGCTCTTTTTTTGAGATATGACTATGTTGCAATAAAGGAGCGATATGTTATGCCTATTTCGAATATCTTTACCAAGTTTGAGTGAGTAAATATGTGATTGTAAATTCTTACATACAAATATTATATTCGTTGTTAAAAAAAAGGACGAGTTCGATTGCCGAATGGGGAAAAAATAATTGAGAAACCAAATCAAACAGCCACCGCATACAAACTTGATGGGTATTTTATATACTATAGTTAACAGACGCAAGCTCTAACGAGTAGAAAACATACTTGTGCAAACAATATGCGGTGGCCAATCATACGTCAACTTGCTTTAAGACGGGTGTACTTAGATAATTTAAAAAGCTACCGGTTGCAGATCTCTTATACGAATCCTTTTATTTGCATTACGCCACGGTTACATGATCAAGTTTTATACTAGAGCTGTGACGTTCATGAACGAACGGGTTATATTGAACGGATCATCTTAATGAATGAACTGAGGCGGTCATTAAATAGTATACCGTTTTGTTGAAATTTCTTTCGTTCTTTCTATGTCATGTTCTTTTGTTTCAGCTGATATTTTATGTAAGTATTAGGAAGAGTAGCTTTTAAAGTATACGAAAGTACATCATTTGCGTATCGCTGTGGTATTCTATCACTTTGTTTTTTTAATAATTTTTTTTTGTTCATATTTGAACTGTCTTATAAAAAAATAAACTTAATGCAAAAAATCATTTTGCAAAATTAGTTTTCAACAGAGTGTCTTTTTAATATTGAAAGGTTTTTATATAAAACAAGCTTAATCAAAATTCACACCTATGTAAAAGACTTTTAAAATTGCTTTTACGTTTTCAAACAATCATTTTTTATCACATAACTGTTTATTTTATTATCTTGTTTTGTGCGCCTTTGTCAGTTGTGCTGATTAATGAATGACCGGAACATTTCAGTTTTAGTACCGCACTTTTTTTTCGGAATGACCGAAATGAACGAACGGAGCAGTCTGTTTTAATTGAAAGTGACCGGTCACTTAAATGAACGATCCGGCACAGCTCTATTTAATACACATATTGATTACCAAAATTCATTTATTTTCAAGAAGAAAAAAACTTATATGCTAAAATATCGTACAAAGAACGATTAATTTTTCCAATCAATTGTAATCAGCTGATTTCATGAACTAACGTGTTGTTTATAGAACACAGACGTCTAAAAAACTTTATATGGAAATCACTCAAAAATTGACTAACTTTCATACAAATTTTCTAGACGAGTTGCTTTTAAAAACTCGAGTATATTCTTAAAGAAGTGTATAAAAGAAAAAGCTTGATCGTGTCACTCCCAAGTTATGTTAATTTATTATGAATATCAAAAATCTTTATCAATTTAGCGCAAGTGTTACTTTGATGATGGGATTCCTGACTCTGACATGTTCTTTGGCAGCTCTTATTCTTTTTCAAACTGTGTTGTGAATTGCCGTATTCGTAGTATTGCTGCTTTATGTAACTGCGCGCCGTTCTTTGTACCATTTAAATTGATGACGAGAATCGGAGTTCCGTATTGTAATTTGAATCACATTTTTTGTCTTCAGCAATATGATTGTAAGTTGAGATTGAGTACGCGTAAAAAAATTGAAAAGAAAATAATTTGTTTTCATACACATATGTATGTATGTTATTTCTTTTGCATTGTATGTATGTATATGTACTACGTACGTTCAAAAATTATTGTGAAAACAGTTTAACCATGGTATTAGGCACTACTTTTTGCACAGATAAGAATTCAACATGTGCACAAATGCACTCAAAGCCTACACACATTTTTGAAATGTTATTTACTTGTAGTTGTTTAATTTTCTTGTACGGATGGTTGTTGTATTTTTTACATAAAGTAAATGTCTGTAATGAGCTAATGACTCTAACGTACTCGTATGTAATTGCTTCACTTCTTATAAAATTTGTATGTGTTCAATCTTTTTCTTTTTTTACACATATTAATTGTTTTTCTTTGTTTATATTTTTTTGAGAGCGATTTTTTGTTATCAAAATTAGAAAATATAGTTCTTCGTGTTTGGCTAGTATAGGGTGTTTTTTTAAGCCCGATAGAACTTGAAATTGTAAAAAATAACACAAAAAATTAAATTGTAATCAAAATTTTTTTTTATTCGAAAGATCAATACGTGACATTAACATTTGAAAATGATTTCGGGCATATGGGCACCGCGGCTGTTCTTGACGAAGCACATTCTGGACGTCCAATTTTGGGCCACTTTTTCGAGCACTGCTGGCCGTATGTCACGAACAACACGAACAATGCTGGCCTCCAAGGCGTCAATTGTTGCTGGTTTATCAGCATAAACCAGTGACTTCACGTAGCCCCACAGGAAATAATGGAGAGGTGTCAAATCGCACGACCTTGGAGGCCAATTGACAGGTCCATTTCTCGAAATCAACTTATCGCCAAATTTTGATTTCAGTAAGTCGATGGTTGCGTTCGCCGTATGGCACGTAGCGCCATCCTGTTGAAACCACATCTCCTCCGGATCAATGTCATCCATATTTTCAAACAAAAAATCATTGATCATGGTGCGGTAACGATCTCCATTGACCGTAACGCGAGCTCCGGCCTCATTTTTGAAGAAATAAGGTCCGATGATGCCACCAGCATGAAAACCGCACCAAACAGTGCATTTTTCTGGATGTAATGGAGTCTGTAGGGTCTCTTGTGGATTGGTCTCACTCCATATGCGGCAATTTTGCTTATTAACAAACCCGTTAAGCCAAAAATGCGCCTCATCGCTGAACACAATTTTGCGATAAAACAACGGGTCAGTTGCCAACTGACTTTCAAAGTAAATTTGGATAATTTCGTAGCGTTGTTCAAGCGTGAGTCTATTCATGATGATTTGTCAGAGTATACTGAAACAAATAAAAAAAATGTTTCATCAAAATTTAATTTTTTGTGTTACTTTTTACAATTTAAAGTTCTATCTAGCTTAAAAAAACACCCTTTACGTTCAAATTGACGCAAGGTGTTTCGCGCTCAAATTTTGCATGGCGCAGCAAAATGATTCAATCATAATCAGGGTGCTAATCACGACTGAGAGAGCGAAAGACGAATTTAAGTGTTTCAGTGACTATGATATTAAAGTACGGTTACATTGAGCAAATATTTAATAAAACAAACGTTACCCCTATTTTTGTATCTTTTAAATAGTCTTAAAATAAAATAATAAAGAAAATATGTAGCACTTCTGAAAAAATATCAGTTACAGGGCGGCCCAAAAGTCACCATGGAGTTTAAAAGGTGCTTTCTTTTCTGATATAAGATGCTGCCTTTATAATGTTTATCATTTTTTTATATCACCTTTTCAATATTGACAATTCTTTTAATGTCTTTTGAAAATAATGTACAATTAACGTTTCAATGACATCATAACTACTTTTTTCTAAAAACCGACTATTTTCTTTGCAGTTATTAGAAGAAGCGAATAGAAGTGAAAGAGCTCAATCTTGTAGTAGAATAGCCAATCATTTCTAGAAACTAATTGTCCGGAGTGTTCGCCAGATTTGTCAGTATTCAATTATTTTCTTTGGGCCTATGTGGAAGAATGTGAATAAGCCCGGGATAATCCAAGAACATTGGTGCCGAGTTTCGAATGCCACCGCCACTAATTTAGAAACTATTATTGCGAAGCTGAGAATGGGGGTTATTTCAGTTACATTATTTTCCATACTTTCTGTAAAACAATTCCCATTATATACTATATGTTTTGTAATCTAAAAAAAAACATATAAACAAAAAAGTTGATTTTTACTTTATTTTGAAAAACACGGAAAAGTACTAGACTATTTCATCAAATAATTGTTCAATGTGATACATTAATGATAAATCGTTAAGTTTAAGTTAACGTTTCGCTGTGACCAAGAATCAAATTGTTGTATTTGTTTATTTTATTTTAGGTATGTTTTTCTGCAAGTTTAGCTCCTTTCGTATAGAGCCCTATTTATATATTTAAATATAACTTTGCTTCCGCCATTTTTTCCCGAAATTCGAGGCTTAATTGTAAAAAGCTGGATAAACATTTACGATTCAAAGTATTGTCTATAGCTGGCCACTACATGCTCTCATCTTTCAGGCTGCGTACGAATCCCGCGTTGAAACAAATGGTAATCTTTTGAAGCTATCCACGAACCGTTCCAATTTTATACTTCTTCTTAAGCCCGGAAGAAGTGGTCAGCCATGCCGTGTGCCATTGATCGAAACGACTGATACTCCGAGGGAGCAATGTCTGGAGCATATGGCGGGTGGAGTAGGACTTTCCATTTAAACGTTTCCAAATATGTCTTGAAGGGGTCAAACATTGTCTTGCTGTAAAACCAATTTATCATCTCTCTTGTTGTATTGCGGTCGTTTGTCTTTCAATGCTCAGCTCAAACGCATTAATTGCGTGCGATAATTATCGTCTGTAATTGGTTTAGGCAGTTTTAACATAATGCACTACGTCGAGCTGGTCCCACCCACGGAGCATGACCTTGTAAGTTTGAATATTGGGTTTGGTCTCAAAGTAGAAGCATGGTTTCCTGCGCTTGGGATAGTGAACACATTTTTCATTCCCAGTCACAATGCGATGCAGAAATCCCTTCCGTCTATACCTTGCAAGTAGCTGTTCACAAGCAAACAAACGCCATTCAACATCTTTCGGATTCAACTTGTATGGCACTCAATTTTCTTGTTTCTGTATCAGTGCTATGACACTTTCAGGCGTTTTTAAATGGCTTGTTGCGTCATTCTTACTGATCCTGCCAAATCCGGTTGCGTTTTACACGACCAAGTAATGCCTCCAATTCTGCATCCTCGGAAACCTTCTCACTTCCACCACCAAGCTGTTCTTCAACATCAAAGTCACCATTCTTGAAGCATTGAAACCACTACTGGCACATTTTTCCACTAGCCGCCTCATCATAGGCATTTGACAGCATTCGATGAGCCTGAGATGCAGATTTCTTCATATTAAAGCAGAAAATTAAAACCTCCCGCAAATGACGATAATTTGGCTCCTAAGTTGACATGTTTAATCGAAAATAACTTTATTATGCAGACAGAGATCGACTAATATTTCGATGGCATTATGTTTACAAATACCTAAGCTTATTGTATAACATATACGATCTATTTATTGCGACTACCATTTACCAGTACAGCCATCTATTGCAAAACGGCGGAAGCAAATTTGTACATCTAATATATACTATACACGTGTAAGTATTCGAATTCGAGCTTCCCGTTTGTCAACCTTAATAAAAGCAAAATATATTTTTCTTTCAAATGTTTATAAATAATAAACAACCTTTAAGATTCTTTTATCTCTATATTTATTTTACACCAACTCCAAATACTTTTACACTGCGAACTCTAATTACATAATAATTTCATATATAGGGTGTTTTTTTAAGCCCGATAGAACTTGAAATTGTGAAAAATAACACAAAAAATTAAATTGTAATCAAAATTTTTTTTTATTCGAAAGATCAATACGTGACATTAACATTTGAAAATGACTTCGGGCATATGGGCACCGCGGCTGTTCTTGACGAAGCGCATTCTGGACGTCCAATTTTGGGCCACTTTTTCGAGCACTGCTGGCCGTATGTCACGAACAACACGAACAATGCTGGCCTCCAAGGCGTCAATTGTTGCTGGTTTATCAGCATAAACCAGTGACTTCACGTAGCCCCACAGGAAATAATCGAGAGGTGTCAAATCGCACGACCTTGGAGGCCAATTGACAGGTCCATTTCTCGAAATCAACTTATCGCCAAATTTTGATTTCAGTAAGTCGATGGTTGCGTTCGCCGTATGGCACGTAGCGCCATCCTGTTGAAACCACATCTCCTCCGGATCAATGTCATCCATATTTTCAAACAAAAAATCATTGATCATGGTGCGGTAACGATCTCCATTGACCGTAACGCGAGCTCCGGCCTCATTTTTGAAGAAATAAGGTCCGATGATGCCACCAGCATGAAAACCGCACCAAACAGTGCATTTTTCTGGATGTAATGGAGTCTGTAGAGTCTCTTGTGGATTGGTCTCACTCCATATGCGGCAATTTTGCTTATTAACAAACCCGTTAAGCCAAAAATGCGCCTCATCGCTGAACACAATTTTGCGATAAAACAACGGGTCAGTTGCCAACTGCTCTAGAGCCCAATTTCGTAGCGTTGTTCAAGCGTGAGTCTATTCATGATGATTTGTCAGAGTATACTGAAACAAATAAAAAAATGTTTCATCAAAATTTAATTTTTTGTGTTACTTTTTACAATTTAAAGTTCTATCTAGCTTAAAAAAACACCCTTTATGTGTGTACATAGATACGTACCAACACATGTGCTCGTTTGTGCAATATTTTAAGTGTGTAGCGATATACATAATTTGTGAAAGCCCAATGAGACTATTATACAAGTATAAATACTTTCATTCGATTTTGTGAGATAAAAGTCTAAACACATTTCTTGCGACTGTCAAAAAGTCTAACGTAAATTAGATTTTGCATTTACACTATTAAGACCCATTTAGCCGACCGTAAATGTAGAAATGTAAATGTAGTCGGAACAGCTGATCGTTTTTGTTATACGAGAAACAATATAAATGCTTATCTGACTGTAATAAAATGTAGCCGTAACGTCTCAACCTGTAGAAAATAGAATTTCATTACGTGTTTACGTGACAAGTGTAGTCAGTGATGGTATATATTATTGTGAATGGCAGGATGGCACAAAAACCCTGTTTTCGTACTTTTTGTTTATTTGATAATTGAACTGTTTAAGTATTGTATACACAAATAAATATTGTGGTTACATATAATGTGACAGTTGCAAAAATTGTGCGTTGTGTATAAATTATGCTACCATGTATATCCATTTTGCGTATTTTACAGAATAATCTTAAATTTATTAAAACATATTTTATGTGTATACAAATATATAATTATTAGCTTATTATACTTAAAAAGTATTAAAACTTTTTTATTATTACATTTTCATTTCATCACAGACCAAAATTTATACTGTATTGCTTTCTTACATTTATATCAGCATAACTATATATTATAAACCAATTTTTAAAATTCATTTTATCGTTGGAAGACTGTGTTTGAGGAATATATTTTGGAAATCGGGCTAATAAATGTTGAGGTTACAAATAATTTGAAAGATGCAAAAATTGTGCGCAGTGTATAAATTATGCTACCAATGTATGTATATCCATCTTGCGTAGTATACAGAAAATTCCAAAATTTTTTAAAATATATTATGTGTGTATACAAATTTAACTACTTAAACAGTTCAATTATCAAATAAAAATGTTATTGTTTAAACAAATTTCTAAGAATGGTGAAGTGTTATGGGATGTCAAATCTCTTACCGTATTATTCCTCACTTCCATTACGCTTTACATTCACATTATCACATTTGCACGTATTATTTGAATTTTTGACAAGTCTTAATGCAAAGTGTGATAGTCTGAAGTGCCTTTTAAAATCACATTTAGTTAAATGGCGTAACGTTCTTTCGACGCGTATTTCATCTTTGGGCTTAGAGCGAGAAGTAGAAGCAGGATTGTATTGTGGTCATTGCTTGCCATCGTGTGATGATACACATTATGACATTTCAATGATGTCTCTTCCTACAGATCGCCTAAGAATACCGGATAATATTGGGTAAGTTATGAGTAATATTAAAATCAATGAAGTTTACAAATAACGAAGAATGTCGAATGAAATCTTGTCGATTTTTTTAATTTCTAACAATTTGCTACACAGGGATGACTTGAACTTAAAAGTGGAAGATATGTCAGTGTTACGTGTTTATTTTGCTGCATTCTCTGCTCCTTTCTATAAACAGGAGATTAATAATAAGTGGGAAGAAGCTTTCAGTAAGTGTCCTACCACCCAAAATAATTAATTTTAACTAACTAATTTGTATTTATTTATATTTTTAATAAAAGGTACTGTTGGTAACATTGTATCAATATTTTTGGGTTTCTCTATGGTGGCTGTATTTGAAATTATATTATTCGTTTTAAAATACTTTGCCATTGCCTTGAAAGTTTTTATATCGAGCAGTAAAGATAACACTAATATACTTAAAAAGGGATTTAAAGTTAAGAATAAACAACTGTATATTTTACCGTGATAATACATTTCAAATAATAATTGTGCTAGCTTTAAGTTAAAAAATAAATAAATAATTGAAACAAAGTTGGTTTGATAACCAATCGATACTTCATTTGCGTCTGATTTCGTTTTTATTATAATATACGTTATGTTAGCTATCCCGACAAATTTCGTTCTGACAAATGGTATGTATCTATCGCATGTCAACTGAAAAACTAAAAAATTTGATGTAATTCCACGTGTTTATTTCGTATACATATGTATAAGGCAAAAACTCAAAAAGTAAGCGAACCCAGCTCGCTAGGACCATGGTTAGTGCAGAGTATATAGTTACAAATTTATAATTTTTACTTTTATTTAGTAGAACGTTTTGCGATTTAGATACATGTACGAGTACTCTCATGCGAAAAATTCGAATCTTCCAATTTTCTTTTGCACATGCGAGTGAAAGTTTATTTTAAAAATGTTGTCTGTTAATCCTAACCAGCGATACCAATACCTTCAAAGCAAAAACATATACATATACAAAGTAAAAATATATACTACATATATTAAATTAATTTCTTTTACATAAATACATCGGATTTTAGAAACTCTACATACATTGAGATAATTAAATCTGTACTAATATATAAAGAGAAACAGTTTGTATGTTTGCAAAAGGTAATCTCTGGAACTACTGGTCCAATTTAAAAAAAAAAATTTTCAACAAACTGTAGAACGAGGCCTCCTGACGGACATAGGCTCTATATATAAGTCCACTAAAGTGCTTAGTGTAGGGTCAACCGACGTTAACCACCTAAAATCAGGAAATTTTTCATATTGTTTTCGAAGAAATCTATTAAAACAATACTTTTAGGAACGAAAAAACGAAAAATAAAACCCAAACAACGTGAGAAAACTATTTACCCTCCAACACTTGTATCTCTCCGCATGTCTGTCTCCTGACCAGATGCGAAAGTCAATCCACGCATTTGTTACAATTTATATGCTAAACGGTTGAACCAATATCGATGCAATTTATAACCTAGGTATATTTAAGCACAAATGAAGCTAGTAAGTTTATATTGCTGCAAAACTATGACCAAGTGGGGTCAAGGGTAATATTTCTCTGCAAAACTAAACTAATTTTTATGAAATTCAAAACATAGATATAACTCCGTCTAAAATTCAATGAGGACATTATTTGTCCTCCAAACCACGTGTCTCTCCGCCCTCCGGTGCTTTGGCCAAATACTATACGACTGAATAAATATCCATTTAATTAGAAACATACATAGATGTATTTGAGTATAAAAGAATATAACAAGTTTATGTTGTTGAAAAACCATGACCATGTAGAGCGAATGGTAATTATTTGTCTTCCAATCCATTTAAACTAATTGCGTTGAAAAACACACAGGCTCTACACATATTCGAAACTACGACAAAGAGTGCTTGGGGAGCAGGGCTGCCACACAAAAATTTCTATTCCGACCAAACTTGGATATAAAACCTACCAAAATCCTCCCGCAAAGACCGTTCTTTTTAATATTGAAAAGCATTATGTATTTTCATATAATGTATAATTTTTCGATGAAGTTTTTAAATTAAAGAATAAATAACAATAATGTAACGAAAACAAGGGATGTCAGAACATATAAAAAATTCATTTAGTAATGCTTATATACATACATGCGTAAACTAGAATTACACAATATGCATGTTATGATATGTTATATGTTATGATATCAAATAGTAAAAATTAATCGCAATTCTATACCTCTAAGTTTTTTTTATTGATGTACATATCGTTGGTCTCATGCAGAAAGGCACTGACTCGCATTTTGTCTGAATTGAGTTTTTTTTAGGGATTCTACTACGTTTCACACAAGTACACAGTGTCACGAAGATTTAATTAAATAGTTTCATACATATCACTCTTACTTTTAGATGTACATTTTGCATTACGATTTTTCCTTGTCCAGTAAAATTGCAATTATGTACATGTTATTTGGTTAATTACTCACAACTAGTTTTTAGAAAATCCTCTTTTTGCTGACCATTCCGTGCGTGTATCATTATTTTTCACAAGTTCTTTTCAAAAGTTCTTTGTTGAAAACTTACGCTCAGCAGCTGCAGAACTATGTGACAGTAAATGAAATACACAGCTAGCATGATCTCCATAGCTTTTCTGTTTAGTCCGTTTTCAATACAACTAATTTGGTCACAAAATAAATCAATATTTAAGTCTGTGGTAAGTTTCAGGGTCGCAATGAACAAAGTTGAAACATTTAAAATTAGGGACATTATAGGCAAGTCTTCTTTAGTCAACACTTTAGAAGGAGTAATTATTTGCAATATATTAATGCCTTCACGATTAAAGTTAAATCTAGATTTCGTTTGATTTAGGAGTTCAATATAATATTTCAATATTTGTTGTTTAACTTCTGCAATTTCGTTCGAATTCATTTTTTTTTCTTTTGTGCCAATAAAAATATTTGAAACATCAATATGTTATTTTTTTATTATTGAAATTGATTTCAACATGATATGAACGTATCAAATCTTTTTTAATAAATTTACTCAATATTAGTAAAATAATTTCGGCCATATTCAAAAAAAATATGTTATGCTTATAAACACTTATTTGGCAAATTTTCCATAGAAATTTGTCAAATAGCAGTTTAATAAACTTACAATATTTTTTATGAATAAGACTATTTGACTTTAAACTGGAAGCAGTTTATTGCAAAATATAAGACTGTGATATTATGTAGTGGTGTACAAGTTTTGCGTTAAATGTTTATCGTATTTGCAATATTTTGATGTTTTAAATAATATTAAAATATGAAATCCTTGAAAGAGTCTACAATCGATGAAACGTCAGGTGCAACAATGATTAAAACGTTGCATTAATTATAAGAGATATTAGGCCTTACAAGCCTATCCAGAAATGGAACAAAACACGTAACATAAGGAATTTGTATATACATACATATATAAAAGAACACAAATTTCCTTTGTTTGCTTTCCATGCTTAGAAGTAAATAGGGTTGCCAATATCTTAAAGTTCTTGAGGTGACCAGTGGTTAGACTTTCTTAAATTTTTCTTTTTTAACAATTTAATTATTTATTGTATCTTATAAATGAACTAAAAATAAGTATGCAAATCTTAATACTAAAAATTAATTAATTAGTTTAGAAAAAAATTAATTAGTATTGAAAAATTTTTTTTTACTTAGGTCCAGCCAATGCTAGACGAAAAGTTGCTTCTTTTTTGTTGGTATTTTGTTGGTAAATCACCTTTCTAACGCTCTGATGGTTGACAGGGTGTCCATTCTTTTCAGTCGAGTGTGGCCGCCAAAGTTAAAGATGCTACGTGCGATAGGATTCGGGTGAGACTTAAGTCTGTTAATGTACCGTATCCTAAAATGAAGAGCTGAATTTTAAAAAAAAAACTAAAATAAGGTTTAGCCGACCATGGAACGATATCGGAAATTTTAATTTTCTGTATCTGGTAACCTCCTTATATTACCGGAACTGCTTTTAAGCAAAAAAAGTTGTTTAAGTTCGCTTGCGCTATATTTCCATGAAAAAGTCGGTTTAAGCTATATCTCGAGTATATATGGACCGATATCGAAAATTTTCATTTCTTTTATAATCAGAATATCGCTTTTATAATCAGAATGTTGCTTACGGAATACCGATATCAGAAATTTTCCTTTACCATATTTAGATAACCTTATTTAATTACCAGACGTGCTTTTAAGCAAAAAAAGTTGTTGAAGTTCGCTTATGCGACATCTTCATTAAAAACCGGTTTAGGCTATATCTCGGGTATATATCGACCATTTAATCGCCATGTTTAATAATTATGTGACGTTTCAAGCAAAACAAACAATTTTTTTTTAATTTTAATGCAAAATTGCAAAAAAATTTGTTTTTTTTTCGAAATTTTGGATATATCTCAGCTATATGTGAACCAACTTTACTGAATTTCAATAGCAACAAAATAAATGGGGTAAAAAATAGTGAAAGAAAAAATTTCTAAGTTTAATGATTTTTCTCAGAAACGGTATTTTAACCGCGGGGCAGGCGGACATCGTTTAATCGAGTATTAATGCTGATTCAAATATGTATACTTTATATGGTCAGAAATGAAATTACAAACGGAATCACAAACTTATATACACCCTTTACATTTTTGTGAACTTTTATTTATGTTATTTTTATTATATTACATATCTTAAATTTTATTATTAAGAAAAAATGTCCAAGAAGATGTGCTAGAACGTTAATCGTAATACTTTGTTTTATTATATTTTCATAGAGCAAATACATAATTAGTTGAAATCGTGCCTTTTAATTGATTTTTATTAGAATATCGAACAAATACTAACAATATTTAATATCGGCCAATGAATATTTCATTGTTTTTATGGTAAAATATCAAGAGTTTGTTTCGGGGTAACTTTAGTTTGTCCGTGACACAATACATCTCTTTTATATTCTGTGATAAATTGTGTGATAACAAAAAACATAACTTCACAAATTCCAATTAAAGAAAATCCAGCTATTATGCTACAAATATTGCCAACACGACCTGTGGAAGAAAAAAAAGGAAGAAGACCTGAACACTTAGAAATAATTTGAAAGTAGCAAAGCAAAACTTACTTAATACTTCAATCCATGAATCAACTATAACTTGCCGATAGTAAATGACATTGGGTGAAATAAAATATATGTGTACCAAAGCTAACTCAGAATATGAGTAATTTTCCTGATAATATCTAAAAGTAAAAACATCGTCAAGAATTTTCATTACATCTATTCCAACATAATGCAGAAACAAGCAAGTAAATCAACTACATATGATATTGTTGTTATTCTTGCATTCTTGGTGTTTTCTTTCTTATTGTTTATTTTTTCACATGTTTACTGTTAACAAGCATATGTGTGAATATTTGTATGCGTAAGAATTACATTTGTACATATAAGTCTAGAATAATGCGCCACTATAGAATAATGCACCACTGATTGTAGAAGATGATAAAGACGTTTAAATAGCAGGCAGGTCTTCGGAAACGATTCAGTTTATTTTTAAACGTTGTGTAAAACAGTTGTAGGTCTTAAAACTAAGCAAGTCTAGGGTTTAAGTACACAGTAGTATCAAGCGTAAATAAAGTTTAAGTACTGTACAACAAGCCATGCTGTGCATCGTATACTTTGCAAACTTACTTCGCAGTTATATAGTTGAATAAATAAGCAATATAAGCAAATGACTTGATACTGTTACGTTTTTGCCATTAAAAACGCATTACGAATTGTTCAATTGCACGTACACTTGTTCGTTACACAGTACTTAAATAATTTATAACTTTATTTACACTTAACACCACTGTGTATTTACATACTAGAATTGATTAGTTTTCTGACTTAAGACTGTTTTGCACAACGTTTAAAAATAAACTAACTCTCAGCCGCAGAGCTGCCTGATATTTATACTTCTACATCGTCTTCTACAATCATCATGATCTTTCTGTTGATTCATAATATAGACTCAAATGTGCAAATATAGTTCTTATGCACATAAAAATTTACACAAATATTTGCGAACAACAACAAACAACAAAATAACAAACAATAAGACACGAAATCGCAAGAACAACAACACCATCATTTGTAGTTGATTTAAGCTACTTACACACGGTTGTAAGATCTTACAATATTGCCAGTAAAATTGTCTGAAAATGTATTACAATCGTGTGAACTGGCAATTTTTAACTTACAACGTTGTCAGAAAAGCCATTGTCAATCAATTGTAAGACGATAATGTTGTCAGGCATCTGACAATCGTGAGAACACTCTTCGTCGGCATTGCCAGATAATTGGCTGGTATTGTAAGATCACTTTTAATTGTCAGATGTAAAAAATTAATGCACCTGACAATGGCATCATTGTCAGAAAAAAGTTTGATGGTCAACACTGCCAAGCAGATAGTTGTTGATATACATAAGTGGCAATGTCCTACAACATGTCTGGCAATTTTTTTCATCTAACAATCTGACAACCGTGTTAATTGACAATTTTTGTTGTCAGATGAATTATTTGTCAGACCATAGTCTGACAATGAAATTGTAAGATTTTCTTACGATCGTCTGAGCACACAATTTACTTCTGCGGGACAATTTTTCATCGTCACTACATTGTCAGCATGTTGTCAGATCTTACAATATTGTAACATCTGACAACCGTGTGTACATAGCTTTACTTAGAAATTTGCGTACTTTAAATCATGTATGTTTCTGTATTATGTTGTTACGTTAATCTTCTTTGTGTGACTGTGCTTTACCAAAAACAACAAATATATAAATATGGTGCACTCTGGACATTTAAAAAAAAAAAAACAAAAATTATAAACTGACCTTAGTTCAAATCCAAAAGGGTGGCGACTACGAAACAGCTACTTGTTCCCCCAACTAAAAATTTGATTATTATTTTTCTTGTCTTCTTTAATAAAAAATTATTGATCACAGCATATTTGTATTGTAAAAAATCTTGCGTAAGAAAAACTAAAGAAAGGAAAAATTTGAACTAAAACCCCGATGTACAAAAATCTAATATAAAAAAAGTTAAACAAAAATTAATATTTACATCTCTGGGTACGGAAAATTATTAAAATACAAAATTATGTATGTTTATAACTAAAAAAGAAATACCGCGTGTTCAGAGACAGCAAACGCTATACAAATAATGCAGGCAATTAACAAAATGCAGTTGTGAAAAAGATTTACATCAGCACCTGCTATTACGGCTTTATCTGATGATGGACCAGTTCCACGGAGTGAATTATTCACGATTTACCAGCGCCCCCGTGTGGCTGACTATCAGATTTTCAGGTGACCAAAGGGGTATGTCTGTGTAAAGTTTTATTTACCGTATAGAAGCACTTACGGTACAGACATTAGGAAGCAATTTTGATCTGCTTTGTAGACACATTTCTACCCTTTTTGAAGCAAAAGCCGCGGATTGGTTTTAGCGTTATCACCGCTCTGTTAGGGAAATAAAATGTCACGACTTGTGTAAAGCACTACGCCACCAGTATAAGGGTTCTCGCACGGATGTAGACCTAAGGGAGATGATACGCTATTGCAAGCAGCGTCTAAATAAAAATTTTGACTCGTTTTACCGTTGTCGATATCGCGGATCGTTTGTCCACTCCTTTGCCAGAACAAGTTTTAGTTGAGGTACTTCGCAGAAACTTGTTGGCAGAAATTCAGCATGAAATACGGAATTTACAGGTTGACTCTGTTGCTCAGCTTCAGGATATCTGTCGTCGAAGAAAATTTTTTTTGTTAGACATTGGGGAAAAGCAAGTACATAGTAGGCCATTGTTTCCAAAGCGGCAAGTTCGTGAAGTGGTAGATGAAGACAACGATTTAAGAGATGAAGTAGAACTTTCTACAGTACCTCTGGTGTGTTGAAACAGTAAAATTATTGGACATCGCTATCACGATTGTATTGAGGATCGTCAAATCTTCTGCTACGGTTGCGGTACACCAAGCGTATACATATAATTGGAGAAGGAATGAACTTTTTAACGAAGCTAACCCCAGTTTAAAGCGAAAACGTTCTTCGAATAGAATGCGAACATTTTGGTTAAATGCAAACATTTTGGTTCGAATTTTATTGCATATTATTCCATATTATCGTTATTACTAATGCATACATAAACAGTATACATATGTAATTATTTTTTGCATAGAATTTGTTATATCCATTGATTTAAAGAGAACACTCTTTCTGTAAATGTCTCAGCGGCGAACACTGCCTACCACATTACTTCTCTTCAATGATGTGTGCAACACTTTGTAATCAACGAATACTAACTTACAAAAATGAATTACGTTCATCTTTTATACCACATTACTATGTACGTATTTGATTTTTTAGTTGTAAATCAAACGTTCGCAGTCTTTGTCAGACTACGTTGCAAAAATTTTAATTAACAAAATCAGTGAACGAGTACGAGTGCCTAGAAAACATTATGAACAAATAAGAGTGACCGAATCTAAAATACCCTTCACGATAATCACGTAAATATATAGTATATATTACAAATTTGAACTAAATATGCTCTGAAATATGTATGTATATGGACCGATATCGGCAATTTTCAATTTCTACATTTTAGTAAGCTCCTTTTATTACAACAATTGCTTTGAAGCAAAAAAATTGTTTAAGTTCGCTTACGCGACATTTTCATGAAAAAATGGATTTAGGCTATGTCTCGGGTATATATGAACCGATATCGGATATTTTCATGTTCTTCTTAGTTACATCCTTTTATAACATGAACTGCTTTTAAGCAAAAAGTTTGTTTAAGTTCGCTTACACGACATTTTCATTAAAAATCACCGATATCGGTGAATTTTTTTTTTGCCTTTTCGCCAATCTTTAATAATTGTCATGTTTCGCCATGTTTAATAACTGTGTAAAGTTTGAAGCAAAAGAAAATTTTTTTTTATTAATTTTTCGGAATTTTAGATATATATCAGCTATATGTGAACCGATTTTACTGAATTTCCATAGTAAACCTATGAATCGATTTGGTAAAAAAATGGTAACAGAAAAAACTTTCTAAGTCTAATGGTTTTCTCAGAAACGGCATTTCAACGGCGGACAGACGGACATCGCATAATCGAATTTTCTATCAATGCTGATTCTGCATATGTGTACTTTATGTGGTCGGAAATTGAAATTGTAGAAATTACAAACGGAATCACAAACTTATGAAAAACCAAACGTTTAATGAAAAAAGAAAAAACTGTAAACAACAAAAGAACAAATTTATTTAATGGGATATTCCCAAAAACTGAAGTGCGCACTACATCTTCGACCTACTTAGAAAGTAAGCGAGATTGTATTCGAGCTTCTATTGCCGACTTACAAAGTATGCAAGATTGTATCCGAGTTCCCTACTACCGATTTACAAGGTATGCGAGATTGTATTCGAGCTGCCTACTATTCACTAACAATGTATGCTAGGTAGTAATGAGAGTCTGTTGACCTCACTACCTCCCTTATTTTTTGTGCAGGTGGTAGGCGTTTACTCTACAAATGCAGTAATGTGTATGAAAATGTATACTAGGTTCGTATATCAGATGGTGTGCATTGCTGACTTACAAGTATGCATCGGATCATCGCTTCTGTAAGCCAAACTTTGGCCTGTGGTATAGGTGCGATTACCCTTGAGGGCATTGGATGGTGACCCATAATTTAAAATTTTTTATTTGCAAAAACAACAAATGGATTTTCAGAAAATTCCAATAAGAACTTACCATCAGAACAACAACTGTCTTAGGCTGTACATTTACCACTGGGTTAGATATGATAAAAATTTGCAACAATACATTATTTAAACTTTTTTCCATTGTCTAGCCACTCATTTTTTCCATCTTTCTGAATGAATCAAGCCAATTTCTAATACACTGTACTGAAGTGAAGGGTATTCCAGTTATGCAGTTCTGCATTAGTCGAAACAAATGGTAGTCAGAAGGGGTCTGGCCTATAAGGCAGGTGAGCTAAAACTTCCCATCCACTGCATTCCAAATAGTTTCTGACCGGTCTTGAAACCTGTAGTTGAACGTTGTCATGGTGGAAGATATTGTCCTCAAATTTAAACGAAATGGAAAGATTTGTTAGGGAATGATTGAATGCCGTCTGTGCCTAATAACTTCAGATTTGCACATAAACACAATGTATGTGAACTAGAGTAGTTTTTCTACACAATAAATTTTATTGAAATAGCATAAGATTTCGTTCACATTAATCATCTAGAAAAATGGGATTTCGGTTAAAGAATTAAAAAAAAAAAATTATTAATGAGCTAGAAAGTTTCCAGCCATGGTTTGTAATCAACATTTTTCAAAAATTATAGATACATAAAATTCAATCATATTATAACAACACTCAATACTATATAATTGGATGATTAAACTCAGCATATTGACGCCAGCAAACTACCGCCTTCAAGATAAGAAATATAAAATATATGTATGTATAATATATGTAAGTATAATATTATTCTGACAGCAGCAAGACGATATATAGGTTGTTGTCCAGACTGATTATTTTGCTGCAGTCGAGTTAAACTAATTTCAGTTTTTTGTGATTTCAAAACAAAACAATTTAAAACAAATTAGGGCACATTATTATAGTACGTTTCCATATAGGTGATTTCGGCCAAATCAGTTCATTTGCCCAAATTAAGTAATTTGCGATATGATTTCCCATGCACTTTTCACATAACCAAATTATCTTAAATGACTTAATTTGTTTCAAATTAAGTCGAAATTTGTCTATGCAACACTGTGCAGCTGTTATTCTTACAAATGCAACATTGGGGAATCCATTATTGGTGAGTTACAATCCGAAAAAGTGACATTTAATTTCGAATCAAAATGACTGATTTTATTTCTTTATAAAGTTGAAAGCAATAAAAACTAAATTTTATTTTCCGGCTTATTTTGCTATATTAAAAGATTTTTTAAATTGTATGAAGACCGTTTTATTTCTTCTTATAGAAAAAAAAAATAATGGTATAAAGAAGTTATATTTGTCTATTCACGGATTAACCTTGTACCAACCCGCCTCAATAATGTCCAAAGGGCGCTGAGGCACAAATCGTTGCAAAAATTATGTTTTCTTTTTTTTTTTTTTTAATAAAAAAAAAAACTATTTTATTTGTTTGCGAATTAGATTCCCTAAAGCAATGGCATATACATCAAATTTGCGAATTGCTTCCAAAAGCATGTCAGTAGCCATAATACGAGCAGCGTCTTCAATAAGCTTCAATCTGAAAGAGGGTTCTTCAAGCGTAGTTTTTTCCAGTTTAAGATTTGCTTTTTGGTCTTTATTTAATTGGGGGCATAAACTCATCGGCATAATTTGTAACCTCCTTAAGTACGGAAGGTCCAATTGGAAGCAAGACACAGTTGACTGGTGCTACAATTTCTCCGATATTTCTTATAATAGTTGTAAATTTTGATAACAGATACAGCTGGTGTGACCTCCTTAGATTCATTATTCTTTTTAGCTGTACTGACAACATACCAATCAGCAATGAGGCTGACAAATGGGGAAATCAGTGTTACATTTGCTTTAGCACAAACTACGGCTTACGTAAACTAAATCAATAAAGTCCAGCTACATTCTAAATGTTTGAATTCTAGAATTTTGTGGCTTGCTTACCCATCCATGTTGAAGCCAATTTAATAGAAATGCGTTTCTTTCTTATCGCCATGCCTTCGTATAAGGAAATCGTCTTCAAGGCTTTCTTTACGCTTTTTCCATTCTAAAAGAAAATCGGCCATCCCACTCCGATGAAACGTGTCCTGGCACAATTTCCAATATCTCGCAGCAAAAAGAAAACACATAACCGCGAGCATCATTGGTGTTCATTTCCGAATGCTACAGTTTGTTGCATAATTTTTATTGAAAAAAACAATTTTTTTTTATAAATTATTTATTTTGATAAAATGTAATCAAACAATACAAACGTCAAACTGATTTCGAAAATCCGAAAAGAAAATTACTTACAATATAGTGGAAACAGTTTGAAATGATTTCCTAAAATCAACTTAATTTGCTTATAATGGAAACGTACTATTACATAGAAAACAAAACGTAAACGTTGTTTTAAACAAATTAATAAATTTATTTTTTCAATCGCTGTATGAATATACATATACTCAATAAGCAATCTTAATGTTATATTATGCTGGTTGCAGTATTTGCTGCTGTGAAGTCTGCTGTGATCTATGTATTTAATGCGTTATACTTTTTTCATTTTATTTGACGCAGGCCTGAATATCCAAACCATTCATTGCTTTTGCCATGTATTCATTCAACATCATTAGTGTGTTCATTTTCAAGTGCGAATTTTGAATAGCACATTGTGTGAAGCATAATATTGTTACCAAATTTGTATTACATCTAACCCAGTGTGCAGCCGTTGATCTGCTTGTTATAAATATAAAACACATTCATACAAACATACATGCTCTAAAGTACGCAAAATTTCAAGTACTCATAAATCAACTACAAATTATGTTGTTATTTTTGCATTCTTGGTATCTCATTTCTTATTGCTTGTTGTTGTCACTTGCATAATGTTCGCAAGCATACGTGCGAATGTGTATATTTCGCACATACATGTGTATATTTATCATATTTATACATTTCAGTCTAGAAATATGAATCACTAGAAAGATCGTGACTATGTAGAAAGTGATAAAGACGTATAAATAGCAGGTAGGTCGGCGGCAATGAGTTAGTTTATTCTTAAACTTTGTGCGAAATGTCAGAAAGTAAGCAAGTCTAGTGTTTCAGTACACATTGGTATCAAGTGTAAATAATATCAAGTGTATATAAAGTTGAACAAGTGTATGAGCCATTATTTCATTTGCAATTGAAGCATCCGCTAAACTGTTTTGAAAGGCATAAACGTCACAGTATGTAAAAGTGGTTTAACAACTCAACCAAAGGAAGCATCCCACTAAAGTAGAGTCATACAGACCAATAAGTCTATTGCGAACATTTTCCAAAACGAAAAATTGTTAATGACAAAGTTGTAACTAGTGATGTTGCGTTGTTTTTGTTGTTAATTTTTTAAATACTAATTTTTATAATGTCATTAAATGTTAAGCAAAGAAATGAAGTGTTGATACACTAAAAAACTGAAAACATTAACCTCCATTCGTTGAGTAATCGTTGAACTTTTTTTTTCATGATGACTTATATCTTCATAGTTGGAAAATTGAAAAATTATTTGATTGGATTTCCGATTCTTGGTGTCAAATACAAATTTTGTTTTTATCTATGTACACAAGTTCATAAGTATTGAGTTATGATAATGTTATAATGAACACACTGAGATAGGTTTAAAATCTTATACTCACGCTAATGTTTCTGAACTGTATTCAGTTAAGTCCAAATTCAGTTTTTGCACTTTGTATCGCGTTTCCGAGCATGATGGCAAACAATCTGGACAGTGTAATGAGTCTTCCATTTCCCGCTCAAGACCAGGAATATCGCGCTTTTGTGTGATAACATTAAGCCATTTGACTAAAATCAAAAAATTAATTAGTTATTTTGTTCTCTAGAGTCTAAATAAGGAATACCTTTACAATTTTATATTGAGGGAGAAAGACTGTTCAAATGAATTAAAAGTGAGTTTTTTAATTCAAGGTTTTTCGACAAGTGGTTGAGGCCAAGAAGGCTTATATATATATATATATGTATATATATATATTACTTGTAACTATTTAAACTCACTATATGTATATGCACTGTTTTTTGTTTTATAATTCAATTATTTTAAAAAAAGTAAATGATATGTAAAATATATATATGTCAACCATATCATAACATTTGTCTATTTATCTGCCGCAAAATTTCGTCAATCAATGCTGAAATAATTCCTTGTTATACCCATTCTTTATTATTTATATTACTTTTGAGGTCAGGATAAAAATGACATTTTAAACTATCTGAGTTTTTGACAATAATAGAAAACTCTAACGATCTTCCACGGTTTGTATAACAGCAGTCCTGAATATGTATGTATAAGGGAAGTATTTTTTTTTTTCAGGCATTTGCAGTGATAACCGGTAGAGTCTGTCTGAAATAATCAGTCAAAGGTACGACCGTCCGTTATCTTATATAGTCTAATCTAAAGCTTCGACGACTCTTGTAGGCCATCGCGCATTCATCCCAAGCCAATAACCTATATTGCTGCAGCATTCGCCCACTTACTATTCTTGGTAATATTACAGACCAGTGCTTGGTTACACATGGACAAAGGAACTAAATCATCGCATACACGATTTCCAATAGAAAAAAAATGTTCAAGTTATTTCGTCCTACGACAATTCTTTTTGTATTTTCAGCCAATTTATAAACCATTTCGAAAGAGAAACAAAATGTATTGGTGTTTTCGTACTGTTTTTTTTTGAAACATATAAAAGAGTTTTAAAAATCAGATCTATTCAAAAATTATTCTTTTGGAAATTGTCCAATTTCATTTTTTGTTATATCTTTGATAAACTCTTTCAAAAGAATAAAATTATTAAAAATCTGTATTTATGACGAAGTTTTTTATCTATTTATTTTTTTAAACATAAGTAATAGGATTAAAATGCAAGCAGTACTTTTCAAACTAAAAAATAATTTTGAAAATCAAATATTAATTTTTTGGACAACATTTTGTCTGTCCTCTCTCCAATTTTTTTTTTTATTTCTTTGAAGAACTCTGTCAAAAGAATGAAAATTATTGGAAATATGTTCATTACAGCGGAGTGTTTTATTTCTTTTTATTTCTTAATTTTTTTAGGACGGACATTTTATGTTTACAAAAACTTTTTCATTTTCAGAACGTTGACAAATTCTTTAAATAAGAAAGTATGTTGAAAATTGGTTTATAAATAGTGAAGTATATCAATCATTTATTCGTCGGACCGATGACAAAAAACTTTTTTCTTGTAGAAAAACCAAGAATATTTGAAAAGGGCAGAGTTAATCAGAAATTTATTTTTCGGACGGACATTATATTAATCTGAGATCCAAAAACTTTTTTTATATTGAGGCCTTTGGCATATCCTTTCAAAAAAAGCAAAAATTTTTGAAAATCGATTCATATGTATATTGCGAAGTTAATTGAAAATTTTCTTCAGGTGGATATTTTTCCTCTTTTAAAGGAGGAAAGAATATTGAAAATCGGTTCATAAATGCCGGAGTAAATAAAAAATTTCTTTTTCGGACGAACATCTCATCCATCTGTTCAGTGTCCAAATTTTTATACATTTTCTGCTCATTTTCAAAATATTTCAAAAAAAAAAAAAAAAAACATCAGTTCGTAAATGACGGTTTTTTTTCCAATTATTTTTTAAATGACCATTTTGCACTCCTCTTTCTCCTTTCTGTGGCTGAAATTTCAGAATAAAAACTAACCTACATTGATTTTCGGTCTTCAATATATCTGTTAACCGTATTTAATTTAAATTAGCTTAGCGGTTTAGGCGTGAGAAGCTAAAAATATGTTCATAATCTTTTTTCAAAAATTAATTTTTCAGGCGGACATTTCGTCAGTACGAAGTCCAAAAATATTTTTTATTTTTAGGCCGTTGACCCATCCTTTTGAAAGAAGAAAGAGTATTGAAATTCGGTTCATAAATGGCCGACTTTCACAAAAAATTATTTTTCGGACGGACAGCTTTCCTGTCCGATGTCCAAAAAACTTTTTGTTGGCAGATTCTTTATAAACCCACTAGAAAGAAAATATCGGTTCATAAATTGCGGAAATATGTAAAAAAAAATTTTTTGGACGGTAATTTTTCCCCCTTTTGAGCCCATTTTGGCTCAAATTTCGGAATAAAAACTATCCTATAACGACTCTCGGACTTTAAGGTATCTGCATACCGAATTTCATCAAAATAGGTTCAGCCGCTTAGGCGTGAAAAGGTAACAGACAGACAGAGTCACTTTCACATTTATAACATTAGTAAGGATTACACAACTTTATTTCTAGTATTTCGATGTATAGATATGTAAGTATATATGTAGTTGTAAGTGTGAACCTATAAATATATTGTCGTAACGCTAAAGAACGTAACTGACAAACATTTATATATATATATATATATATATATATATATATATATATATATATATATATATATATATATATATATATATATATATATATATATATATATATATATATATATATATATATATATATATATATATATATATATATATATATATATATATATATATATATATATATATATATATATATATATATATATATATATATATATATATACATATATAACGAGTGATTTTTTTGCTATTATCTTTTTGGCAACACTAGTTTTGACAGCTCACGCACGTTTTGTATCTTGTGTCACTGTCAAACATCTTCAGTTTGGTCTATAATTTAATCATGAATCGTCTTACAAACGAACAACGCTTGCAAATTATTGAATTTTATTACCAAAATGCGTGCTCTGTTAAGAAAGTTCATCGCGCGCTTCTTCCATTTTATGGTCAGTTTAATCGACCTACTGAGGCTTCTATTCGGGCTATTGTAAAAAAATTTCGCACCAAATTTACATTGTTGGACATTAAACGCTTACGTAGAGTGCGAACTGAAGAAAATATCGCAGCCGTATCGGCCAGTGTTGGTGATGACCGTGAATTATCGATTCGGCGCCGTTCGCAGCAATTGGGCCTCTGTTACTCCACTACGTGGGAAATTTTGCGGAAGAATTTGGGTGTGAAGCCTTATAAGATACAGCTGGTGCAAGAATTGAAGCCAAACGACCTACCACAACGCCAAATTTTTGGTGAATGGGCTCTTGAAAAGTTAGATGAAGATCCACTTTTTTATCGAAGAATTGTGTTCAGCGACGAGGCTCATTTCTGGTTGAATGGATACGTGAACAAGCAAAACTGCCGTATTTGGAGTGAAGAGCAGCCAGAAGCATTGCAAGAGCTACCAATGCATCCCCAAAAAACAACCGTTTGGTGCGGATTATGGGCTGGCGGCATCATTGGGCCGTATTTCTTCAAAGATGATGCGAATCACAACGTTACTGTGAATGGTGAGCGCTACCGTGCGATGATAACAAACTTTTTTTTTGCCCAAAATGGAAGAGCTTGACTTGCATGACATGTGGTTTCAACACGACGGTGCCACATGCCACACAGCACGCGAAACAATGGACCAATTGAGAGGCGAGTTCGGTGAATAGTTTATTTCACGCTTGGGACCAGTCAATTGGCCGCCCAGATCGTGCGATTTAACGCCTCTAGACTATTTTTTGTGGGGCTATGTTAAGGCTAATGTCTATAGCGATAAGCCCGCTTCGATTGACGCACTGGAAGCCAACATTGCCAACATTGCCAACATTATTCGTGAGATACCAGCCGAAATGTTGGAAAGAGTATGCCAAAATTGGACTAAGCGGATGGACCATTTGAGGCGCAACCGCGGCCAACATTTGCATGAAATAATCTTCAAACATTAAATTATATCGACCCAACTATCGATCCAAATAAATATTTCATGCATTTTTCTAAATTTTATGTGTTTTTTTTTTAATTTCCGGTAGTTCTTATAAAATTACCCATTATATATATATGTATATATATATATATATATATATATATATATATATATATATATATATATATATATATATATATATATATATATATATATATATATATATATATATATATATATATATATATATATATATATATATATATATATATATATATATATATATATATATATATATATATATATATATATATATATATATATATATATATATATATATATATATATATATACTTATAAAACCGCAACCCCTTTACCAAAACCAGTGGTCGAACAATTTTGACTCTATTATCACTGTGTTCTAAAATGTAGATAAATAAATTTAAACTGAATACTTACAGTGATAACGCATTAAACATTGCGTGTGCTGCAAGCTGCAAATAACGGTATCATTGGCAGTTGATTTATTCTTTAAGGATGTTTGGAATGGATAACAACCGCATAGGACAAAAACACTGTGAAGTCGACAACGTGTTATACAATTGTCAAAGCTGTATTCATTTCCATAAATTTGTGGAAGTTCGTCGTTGAACAAACAGCTGCGCTGCAAATTTATAATTTTTTCAATATTTTATGAAAAACATTTTTGTAATTTAAAATTATTAGAACATTTTTCTTTTTAACCCTTTCACCCTGGAGTTTTTTTTACGAAGTTAATTTTGACAGGCAATTCAAATATAAATCAAAAATATAAGATGATGGTGGTATACGAAAAGTCTAGGATCCTTACAGTTTTCTTGGGATGTATAGTCCCAGTAAGTCATTACAGTCCCAATGAAAGTAAATTTTATAAAAATTGAACAATATTGGGATTATATATCCCACTGATGAAGGATGGAAATCTTATTGGGATAGTATGTTGCAAGGAAAAAATACAACAATTAGCTTGCGCTTTCTGTCATATAACAAAAATACACATAAATAATATACCGCTCTAATCTATTGACTTTATTCACCTGGACCGTAGGCTAACGTGGAAGTCTCAAATTGAAGCAAAAGCCATTCAGTTGAAACTAAAAGCACGTGGCTTATGGGCAGAAACTCGACATTGAAGTTGGATTACAAACATGGTGTTATGGTACTCAATTATGGGGCATCGCCTCAGCGTCAAATATTGAAAAATTGAAAGGCGACAAAACCTAATTCTTCGAACGTAAACTGGAACTTCATCCAAATCCTCTTGCGCACAATATACTTAATTTTGGCGGCCACACTCGGCTTAGAAGAAGGGAAATCGTTGACATTATCAGATTGCTCAATAGGTGATTTTACCGAAAAAGCTCCTGCATAATAAAACTTTATTTTGAAGATTCAGTAAAAAAAAAATTCGAAAGGTAACCTACTGCAATTTTAATTGATATATGCCTGTAGCATATGATCGCCACGGCAAACATTCATTTTTTCTCGATGTGACGGTATCTCAACTTGAGGATCACTCTAAATATAGCAGTTTTTTTAATTAATCCATTCACACAATAGTGAGCTTTATCGCTAAACAAAGTTCGCTTATGCACATCTGTATCAATGGTAATCTTGATAGGGCCAATTTAGAAGTGTTATTCCAGCGCAAGTCTAGTCTTGTTGAAATGCTAAACCAAGGTGCATTAACGTCTACAAGGTAGCAGCGCTACGGTATGTGACAGTTTTTTGCTACTGGCAATATAGTAAGCCGTTTACGTCAAGTGCATTGTTTACATTTTTGAAAGTGAATTTAGTGGTTTACGCTGCATTAAACGTTCAAAAACTATTTTGTGAACAAAAAGATAATTCAAATAAAAATACTTTATAATAAAATATTTCCATTTTTTGCAGCTAAAGATCGTTTTATTTTATATAAAAAATTCAACAGTATTTATTTTCAATTTTTTAAAAATTCAAAAAAGAAAATATAAAATAAAATTTTATATAACCAAAAATTTTCTGTCAGTAAGTTAAATAGATATTTTTTAAGTTTTCAATTTGATAATATTGTTAAGAATTTTTCTTTGTGTACTAATTAATAATTTTTCTTAGTATATGGATTTTTTGCATATAGAAATTTTTGACAATAACTTTTCAATTTGAAAATTTTTAATAACATATTAATTTTCCTGACGGTGATAACAAATTGCTATCGAAATATTGAAAATAAATACTGTTGAATAAAATAAAACGATCTTTAGCTGCAAAAATAAGAAATATGTGCTTAAACAAGATCAAATAATTAAATATCAAATATAACTTATAATTGTGAAATGATAATTTCATAGTTTATAATGGTGTTACAAATATTTTTGACAAGCATAGCTTACCACATGCCTGTTTTTGGTGTATTGTTGTAATTTTACTCTAGTGCTGCCACCTAATAGACGGTAATGTACTTTGTGCCAACCGATACAAAACATAAATCACTTAATAGTCGACAAAAGGACCGACGTAAACTTTTATATGATTATAAAAACCCCCTTTAAGGACATCATTGTGTAAACATATTCAGAAACGTTGCACAGAAAATGTTGATTAAAATATACGGCAGTTTATGTTAGATTTACAATAAATACACCCCAAAAAACATCACATGTACTTTTTTGCTTGAAAAAGCAACAAATGCTATGTGTTTTTTCAGAATTATGTAGCTTGTAAATAAAATTTTTGTAATTTTACGGAACGAAAACAAAAGTCAGCTATGTATCACACCTAGTAAAGATTCCTTGAATACACCAATGTGGGACTGAAGTCAACAAAAGGCATTTATACACCGGTTAACTAATTTGGTTCTCCAACTTTTTTTATTTTTATCTTGGACCAGGAACTAAGAAAATAGGTTGTGAGGAGGGGAAAGAGGGAGTAGTGTTTGTGAACATTTAACTTGAACTTTTGAACGTTATAACAGACAAGAAATACGTCTGCAGGCAAATTATTCCACAGACGAAGCGTACTGCTGAAAAACGAATTCTCTCTGTAAAGCGTAGTGCGATTCCCCGGGCATTCGACCACAAATGGATGGGCTTTGGACGATAAGCGTATGTTACGTATAAATGTGCAAGTTTCGGGAACAAGATCCCTAATCTCATCAGAGCAAAATCCATCATAGTAACGATAGAACAGAGTAACGCCCCCTACACTGCGTCGATGCTCCAGTGAGTCAGTAGAGCTGGATACCCTACGATCACTGATAAGCTTCTTTCCCCTTTCCTGCACACTGTCGAATAAGCTCAAAATAGACTTTGAGGTACCAGCACAAACATGAGAGTTGTATTCCATTTTCGGTTGAATGTAGGTTGTATAAAAAGTAAGGAGGTCGGATGGAGTAAAGTACATCGTTTCAAAAACCCGAGACATGTCTTAAGAGACATGAAATATGTGTTCTGCGAACATCACACTGAATCTTCATTCCAAGAACACCAAGAGCATCCGATTACTCAATATTTATACCATCCATCAGTACAGATGAAACAACACTTGCGGTCGTTTGTTTGTGTGTTAATAAACAACATTGGGTCTTACGAGCGTTGAAGGCGACTCTGTTTTTACGACACCATTCGGAGATTATTAAAAGGTGAATCGTTCATATTTAGTCTCTTGGCAGCGATCTCTGACAGGCTGGGCCTATAACTCAAAGAGTACATGTGTCAAATGCTGCTGCCATCCCCGAAAGAGTGGATAGGGTTGGAAGTTTGATAGAGAAGGTCGTTGAGGAAAATAAGGAATAGGGTAGAAGAAAGAACGGAACCTTGCGGTACCCCTGAATTAATCTTGAACTCGTTTGATGAGACCCCATCTATAACAACTCGTATGATGCGGTCTTTGAGAAATCTCGATATAAACTGAGAAAAGTCATCAGCGACACCAAAAACTGTAAGTTTTGCCAGTAGCGCACCATGCCACTCTCTGTCAAATGCTTTGGAAGTATCCAGTGCCACCGGCTTACTTATACCGAAATGATGGATTGAGTGGCACCATTTCTCTGAAAGATATTTCATAAGATCGCCAGTAGAACGACTCTTGCGAAATCCATATTGGCGGTCACAAAGTAATTTATGCGATTCTAGATATTTCATAAGGTGATAGTTGACCATAATTACTATTACTTTGGAAAGCGCAGAGCAAACTGCGATTGGGCGGTAATTTTCGGGGGTTATTTGCCTTACCCTTTTTGGGGATTGGCGTTACACTAGCAACCTTCCAGCACGATGGAAACTCACCAACATAGTAAAATATGCTGAAGAGGTGTGCTAACGGGACAACACTGCTACAAGACCAGTGCTGGAATGATATCCTGTCCAGGAGTCTTATTTATGTCGAGATCGGCGACGAAAACACTTTTAACTGTTCGAGCCCGGAAAAATATATTTGGCATAGTTACAGTAACTCTTGCGAGGACGGGAAGTGGTTGTCTGCTTTCCGGCAAGTAGGAATTGCTTGCAAATATTTCAGCCAACAGGTTAGGTTGGTCAACCGGGTGGGTGAATGCTTGGTCATTGTTTAAGAGAGTTGGAATTAATGAACTAGTACTTTCCTTTATTCTATTAACAAAAGGCCAAAAGGTCTTACTGCCCTGGGAGCTGCAAGGACCTTGGCTGTTCTGACGCTGTTCGTGAAGAAACTTTTCACGCCTAAGTACCATGGCATCCGAAAACCTTGCCGTTTTGTGTAGCAAATCAGTGTCTGGGTTTTTATTTAAACGCCAATTTTTGAATGCTTCCTCTCTGGATCTGACTGCGTTTTTGCATGTCTGATTAAACCTAGATTTCACTCTTGGTTTAATAACCGATATCTGCTTGGAGGGGATGAATGATTTTATCCCTAGCAATATAATATTCTTGACCATTTTAGCTGAAGCATTTATGTCATTATCTAGAAAGCAAAGTTTCCAATTAAAATGCCCGTAAAATTGATTGAGTTCAGCCCAACGAGCCTTTTCGTAGATAAATATTGACTGTTTCTTAGCTGATTTTGAAACGTTACGAAGGTCAGAGATCGAAAAGGATGCAGAAATGGTGCAATGATCCGAATTGCCCAGAGGTGCACTAACTCTGACTTCATACTTTTCAGAGTGTTTGAATGGTGCCTTTCAACACATGGAATATGCGTTGGCTCATTCACTAATTGCGCTAGGTGATTGTGCGCTGCGAATAGCTCAACATATTGGCCTTCTGGAGTTGTATGACTCGAATGGTGAAGACAGGAAGGGTTGTGATCATTGAAATCACCAGCAACAACGATTTCACTGCTCGGACAACTCTCCAGGATCTTCAGTATGGAATCGGAGAGGGCATCGAAACCAGGAAAGGTAATATCCCTCCCCGCATTTGCACTTCTGTATAGAAACCCGAAATGCATGCCTAGTGGTTGCTGGCATTGGAACACAACTTCATTGCGAACATAAATAATGAGGCTTCGATGGAAATTATAGAGGGGTAGAAGTTGATACCCAGGTATGTGAGAATGTGAATCAGCATTCTCAGATACCTGGGTCTCACACAAAGCGAAAATATCTGGCCGATGGAGACAAGTGTGGGCATATACAGAGAAGAAATTCGTTCTTGGCCCACGTATGTTACAATAGTCTGTTTTAAAGCTGCCTGTCATCAAACAAATGTTATTTTTGCTGTGCAGACGAAAACAGGTGTTCTCATATAATTTTTCTCTTTTATCATACTTAGCGTTTAACGCTTACCGCTTTAGCATTATAAATTCGAGCTGTTTCTTTAACAGTTTTATGTACTTGTGTCTTTATACCAAAATGCGAATCAGTACCAGTAAGTGCAAAATCTCCTTCAGCTCTGCCTGAAATCAGATCTGGATGTGTAAATGGTGACTGTAATTCAACCTATATTCGTACACAAATAAAAACTAAAATTAAAATTCTTTGTATAGAATACACATAATAAATATTTCTCAACTATAAATCCGTCTGAATCAAATATTTGAAAAAAATTGTCTTTCCATGGCGCACTTAACAATAAATCAAGGTTAAAATTTGCTCCAGAATAAGGTTTGCGTGCCTTAGAGTATCTATTTGGGCAATAATAATTTAAAGTTAATAGTTTAAATTATGTAAATAAATAATACTTATTGTTAAATGTACAGCAAAGGCCCCATGATGTAAATGTTTCTTCGAACCCTTCTGCACAGTTAATTTTTTTACCGCCTAAACTACATTCTCGTAGTATATCTGAACAGTTAGGTGCGAGCTAAAAGTGAAAATAAAAGTAATGAATATGACATTATGTGGTCTTCTCTGACATTGGAGTTACATGAAAAAACTTTATTTACTAGTATTGAAATTAATATTGAGCTTGAAAAAAAAAAATGGATTCAAGTTACGAGCAGTTGCACTCTACGAGGCAACTATCAACAACTTGAGTTTTGATAAACAGTTTGTGTGAAAGACGTGAAAGAAAACTTGAACGAGTGCATTTAAATATTTACAATAAAAATATTAAATGGAATGTTTGGAATAAACCCATGATTAACAAATTTTTAAAGTAAAAAAGATCCTTTGTTTTCACTGTGTTTGTTAGTAAATTATAAATTAATTTTTTAGTATTATTAATATTATTTTCATTATTTATCATGCTATTAATTTTTTTATTTTTATTTATTTTCTTTAAAACTATATTTTTTCCTCTTCTTTTTAAATTGATATTTGTTTTTCATAAAACAATCATTGTTTAAAACGTCCATACATGTAGTATGCTAAGATTATTTCTACTTATTTTTACTTTAATATAGTTGAGTAACTAGTTCCCTTTCCTGCTGTTTTAGATTTAAACCACAGCCAGAACATGTCAGCCAAGGCACACGCCTCAACTATGATTAGTTAGCCTCGGTACTTTTAAACCTTTGTAAGAGTTTCGGAAGTCCACCACAACATAATTCATTCGACTTCCTAGTGTTTTGTTTGCTACAACAAACGAGGTATTCCTTCCCCTCTGCCCCCGAAAACAGAGTGCCCTGGCTTAGTCTACGCCAAGACAAAATCTATTACCCGGGGGACCCCCAATTTGGGGACAGAGAGTGAAAAAGATTTACATCAGCACCTACCTTTATGGCCTTATCTGATGATGGACCAATTCCACGGAGTGAATTATTCACGATTCACTAGTGCCCCCGTATGACTTACCATGCACAAACAGGTAGCAATTCTTGCCACCTGGGCAACCTCTTGTTCAGGAGTTCTAATCCCTTCTGTATGCAATTTCTCAGCAATCAATATAAGACAAGATTCAATGAGTTGGTAGGCCAAAGCCCACTAGCAGTATCAGCTCTTAATCAAACTCACCCGTCCAACCATCACCAAAGCGAAGCATTTTACGGTTTGTTTTTTGAAAGTATCGAAAAGCAGAGAACAAAAATTCAAACAATTAAGTTTTTTTATTCGCTTAATTAAACTTAATTGTTTGAATTTTTGTTCTCTGCTTTTCGATACTTTCAAAAAACAAATCGTAGCAACCAACGGTTGTTCATTTGTTTGAAAGGTGTAAAGAAATTTTAGGGACGTTTATAAATAGAAAAGCTTGTTTTTTGTGTTTTGACGGATATTATTAGAGCATTTTTCTTTTTAAATTCTCAGCAATTTATTTGGATTGTTGGGATTTAAAGTTGAATGTTTGAGAATATCTTTCAAAAATTTCCAAAGTCTACTGATGATTAGGGTAGTTCCTATGAAATGTCGACATATAGATAGCTGGGAAACATAGAAAACAAGCTATTTATAATTTTTTACTGGTATAAATGTTTAGAAGCTTAAATAGCGAATAAAAAAACTTATTTGTTTGAATTTTCGTTCTCTGCTTTTCTAATTTCAAAAAACAAATCGTAGCAGCCAACGGTTGTTCATTTGTTTGAAAGGTGTAAAGAAATGTTAGGGACGTTTATAAATAGAAAAGCTTGTTTTTTGTGTTTTGACGGATATTATTAGAGCATTTTTCTTTTTAAATTCTCAGCAATTTATTTGGATTGTTGGGATTTAAAGTTGAATGTTTGAGAATATCTTTCAAAAATTTCCAAAGTCTACTGATGATTAGGGTAGTTCCTATGAAATGTCGACATATAGATAGGTGGGAAACATAGAAAACAAGCTATTTATAATTTTTTATTAGTATTATATTATGTTGAAGTTAAAATGGCGAGCTGAACTTTGTCAAAAATTATACCAGATTCTAACAGAATCAGCAAATGGGAAATTGGTCTGCGTCCAAAGACGCCCCAGCGTATGACGGTGCATGCAGTAAATATAGAAGAGGCAACTTTACTTCCTACCAGTTCTTTTTTAATGGTGTTTACACAGTTGACAAGCCGTCGTGGTGGCCCACTAAGAATTTTATCGGACAACATAGCAAACTTTCGTGGAGCATAACGAGTCATACAGTAAGAGATTGACAGGGTGTCTCCCAATAAGCTAGAATGAAAATATCTGGAAATTGAGTGGGTTTTTATACCTTCCTCTTCGTCTCATATAAGTGGTTCTTGGGAAAGGATGATGCGGTCTACCGAAGTAGTATTAATGGGGGGTCTGCAAAAGGAAGAACTGAGGACATCTCCCGCTGAGATGGAGAATATTTTGCACTCACGACGTTTGACATATCGCTCCTTTATTGCAACATAGTCAAAATAAGCTTTTCGAGTTACCAATGCAATTGTTAACAGTACTACTTTTTCTATTGTGCCAAAAATTTATTCAAATTTTATTCAAAAGTTATGACTATGTTGCAATAAAGGAGCGATATATTCTCATAGAGTCACTTATGAGTCTTACCCCGAACCATTTTCTTATTTGTTCTTCAAGTAGTATACTCAACCGTACTGTTGCCGAAAAAAGTGGCTTGGCTTTAAGCAAGAACTTTAGAATATCTAACGCGATTGATGATAGTTTTTGTAAAACATGGTTGCGAGAAGTTTTACCTTGCTTGGCTACGCACACTAAATGGTACCGAGCGGAAAACTCTATTGATGTAAATGATTGAACTAAATGATGAATTACCAAATCGGAATGCTTGAACAGTTAACTCATGTAGCTAGAAGAGTTCTACTTTTTGTTTTAACGCTGTTTTACGCCTTGAGTATTATCCTGCAGAGTGAAAGGTGTCTATGATTACTATGACACCCAGACCAGTAAGTCTTTTACCAACAATTTCAAAACTATTCGAAAGATTATTAATGGCGAAGTTGAGTCCAATATTGAACAATGCGGGATGCATTCCTGATCATCAATTTGGCTATCGAGCTAACCACAGCACCATAGAACAAACGCACATGCTAATCAATGTCATAAGAGCTCTATTCATTGACATTTCCCAAGTTTTTGATAAAGTGTGGCACGACGGTTTTGGAAAGCTACTTATGCGGCCGGAAATTTGTTATCAGAGAAGGCGACTATATAAGCCACTCACTGCCAATCGAGGCAGGAGTTCCCGAAGGTAGCACTCTAGGACATACTTCATATTTGGTTTACGATCCGGAATCCACACTTCAACTTTTGCAGATGACACAGCATTCTGCAGCGTACATGAAAACCATCAACTGGCCTCACGAAATTTGCAGGAATATATTTCACTATTAGAGAAATGGTTAAAACTTTGGAAAATCACAGCTAATGAACGCAAATGCACTCATGTTACATTTACGTTGAAAAAAAAAAACATGTTCGGCTATCAAAATTAACAGTTTACCTATTCCGCAGAACAATGATATCAAATAACTTGGTATTCACCTCGACCGTAGATTAACGTGGAAGTCTCACATTGATGCGAAAGTGACTCAGTTCAAGTCAAAAGCAGCGCAACTGAATTTGCTTTTGGACAGCAATTCGGTGTTGAAGCTTGATTGCAAACTTTTGTTACACAACGCACTTCTAAAGTCTATATAATGATACGGAATCCAATTATAGGGCACCGCCTCAACATCAAACATTGAGAAAATTCAAAAACGACAAAATTAAATTCTTCGAACTATTACTGTAACTCCATGGTACGTAAAATAACTCACGAATTCATGAGGATCTGCGTGTTCTAATGGTAACAAACGAATTTTTAAAATACGCGACAAGGTATATAAGCAAACTGGAATTTTAGAATTTCCCTGTGGTACGAAACATACTTAATTTAACGGTCCATACGGTTCACAGAAAAAAAGCCATATTGATAAAAAAAATTGCACTATCTTTATCAAATTTCCTGTGAAAAAGATTTTTTGCTGGATTGATAATTCAAATTATAAAGTAGAAATAGATTTTTCACTTAAAAGCAAAATTTATTGAGTTGAAAAAAATTGTTGTTAATATGTAAAATATACTTAACAAAAAAGATTGTTAACGAAACAACAACTCTTCACTGTTATATGATAACCTTTTAAATTTATTTATTGAATAACAGTCAAATATATATATATAAATAGATATATATATATATATATATATATATATATATATATATATATATATATATATATATATATATATATATATATATATATATATATATATATATATATATATATATATATATATATATATATATATATATATATATATATATATATATATATATATATACATACATATATATTGGGCCCAGCCAAATATACTACTTTTACTTGTTTAGAGTAAAACTAATATTAATTAATATTGTGTTATATTTTTTTTCTTAATCCAATAAGCAAGTCCAAAAGAGGTTAGTTAGTGTAATTAAAAGATTACTTTATAGTTTTAAGTATTCTAGATATTATGTTGGTAATTCCTATTATATGAAATAATGTGAAATCCCAATAAAAACTAACTAATTAAAGTTTTATTTGACAAAATTTGTGTAGGAATTTGTCAAATAAACCTGTAATAAGCACAAAATATTTTTCATGAATATGGTGGTTAATGTTTTATAGAATTCTTACCATTGCCATTCGACTCCTCGTATCATAGAAGGACTCATCATCGTTACGGTCATATAAATCCAAAAACGATTGAAATTCCAAAGCTCTAAAATAATTACTTATGCCATTAGGCACTTTATAATTATATTTTAACAACTTAATCAAGTCATAAAAATATTTGACACCACGCTTAAGGGGATCTTTTCTGTTGCTAAAAATAAAGAAAAGAAAAATTAATTAAAATGTAATATGATTCCAATAATAACTCACAGTTCTTCAGCGTAACGTGTAGCTGACGCATTCGAAATACGATTTATAGAGCAAATAGAAACTGCCGGTATTTGTATTTTGTGCTTGGGATATGAACGATCATGGAGGGTGGTCCTTAATAAGTGACCCCCAGTATTGGGATAGTGCCAAAGGAAAACAATTAATGTTGATAAAGCCGCTATATGAAAAACTAGCCAAAATAATCTGGCTCCAAAATAAATAGGGTAGGTAATTAATTTTCATTCATTGGGTTTGTTTAAGAAAACAGAATAATCAGCTGTTTGTTAATTGAAAGAGTAACAACAACAACAACAACGAAAATAAGCAGGAAATAATAAAATGTGGGAGTAACGTCCAATTACATCCATGTGTGTGGGTATCAATAGCAAGTAATCTTACATCGTTTGGTCAGGTGTAACAACATTTCAACACGCTAGGACGCAGCCAAGTGCACAAAGAAATAATCTATTTGTTCTTCTTTCATATGGATATCTCAAACAAACATCTATTTGAATGCAAACACTCACACGTATTGATACTTGTAAACGAACCTCTCTTGATAACGATGTCCTGTTTCAACTAATTTTCCATAACAATGAAATGAAACATTTTGTAGAAAATCTCTCAATGCTTCGGCGAATGTTAAATTTCGCATATTGTTATTTGTTGGCAATACAGGAATCCACCATGCTGCCCTTCCAACAACAAGTGCAACATCCGTTTCCTCTTTATGGACTTTATGGTGTTTTTCTTTTTTCACATTTTGTTGTCGGCATTGTTGTAATAGTAGTTTTTCATATTGTTGTTTTAACTTGCGTTGTTGGTTTTGGTATGCCAACGGATATGTTTTCATGTTTATTAAGTAGTCGCTGGTTTTTGGTCGATGCTGGACTGGGCTCAAAAAATACTGAAATGGAAAAATCCTTAAAAGGGTACAAAGTAAAAAATTAAACAAAAAGAAAATAAACAAACAGAAACACCGTAGTTGTAGTATTATTACTACCCAACAGTAACAATAAATTGCAACTGCCGTTGACTTTCAAGCAAACAATTGCTTTTATTGCGAACAAACATACAAAAAGCGGTGGAATTTATATTGAAAATACCCTATAGTTAGCACTTTTAATTTTTTCTTAGAAATATGTAGTGATAGTTATTATTGTTGCTGGTCTGCTATAGGTTAAAGTTCTGTTAAAAATTACTATTGATGTGTTATGTTTTTAAGCCACAGAATTTTTATTGAGTAAAAACTTGCTTTTTAAGCCCGATCTTGTTCGATCTAGTTTAAAAAAAGGAAATTTTATAATGGGGTAATATCCTCATAGTGTCTTTTAGACATTATGCCATCACTATAAAAAATAATCTGGTAAATCGTCTGTTTAGAATTTAAATAGTTTTAGTGTCTAACTAATTGGGTTGTAAGAGCCAGAATTGGGATGTAAGAATGGTAATGGATCTGTCTTAACTAAGCGGCATTGTAATTCGGTGGTAAATTCAATTTTTACTTTCGTAAATTAGGAAAGATTTTTATAATAATAATAATTGCCGATATCTTTTGGTTTAAAAAAGCAGTTTTATTTATTTATTGTTTCTTCCTAAAGAACTAAAATTAAGTATATAAATAAAAAAATATCGAAAATAAATACGAGAGTGAGTCAATAAGCCCGTAACTTGAATGAAATATTATTTTTGTTATAAAAAATTATTTTATTTCATATGTAGTGTCTTTTGAGCTCTATAAACATACTTAGCTCGACGTTTCCCCAATTTTTTAATACCTTCTGGAAAATGTGATAACTCAAATCATGTTACAATGAGCACATGAAATTTATTTTTATCCTGTTTTTTCTCAAAACGATAGTATACTGCAAGTATCAACGGTTACCAAACACAAACTAAATGTTTCCACTTGTTCAAATTTGTATAGTATAGATAGTTATCTATACAGGAGTAGTAGACAGGAGTTACCTAACAGTAGACAGGAGCAGTGTTGCCATTTCAATTAACGGGCAGGAAATTCAAAAGGTCAAGGACTCTCATATATTTCTCTACTAGCACTCGCTGGATAGTGCTTGACAAAAGATTGTTTTTCCGATTAAACCGCACGCATATTCCACCTTCTCATTCATGTATTTCCAGCAAAATTTAGTATGTTGCATCTAAGGGGGGTTTTATGCGAGAGACTTTCACATCAATGTGAGACGTAAGTCGGTAGTTATTATTTTAATGGATCTGCATGTTTCTATATGCAGGTCTTCATGGACGTTGAAGAATGCAAAACTATGTATATGTATATATAACAAAATATGGAAAAATATTAAAAACTGTTGGATAGCTTGCCTGTTATTGTCTATATATGCATTAAGGAATAACTTAACACAATAAAAATAAAACGGCTTTATTCGCTGGAATTCAATTTATAAGTGAAAAATTATGTCTTAAGCAAAAGACAATAAAATAAATAAAAGACTACGTGTGAAGTTTAAAGTGTAGCATTGTAAAGAGTAATCAAAGAATTGCTACTTCAGCAAAAACGCTTTTAATCCTTGTAATGTAACACAAATTTATTTATTAATTAAAATACTAATTAAGCTGACTAGTGTATACGTACATACCAGCACTACAATTTCGGCAAGCGTTTAGAATGCACAACTGAACAATTTGATCTTAGTTTTACCTCTGTATACTGCGAATGTTTGATTCCGTCCTGTCTCAGAGATAGATATAACTTTCAAAACAAAGAGGAATGAGGTATAGTCAAGTTAGCGCTTTTCACGCTTGATTTAGCGCTTTCTTATGGCTCAGAAAGCGCATTTTTATATTTTTGTGTCTTTTTTTAAATGGCTAAATTGGCGATTTTATTATTCTATATTTAGTGCCTTTAGCGCTTTTTATATAGAGCAGTGTAATACCCGCATATGATAACTAAGCATACATTTTTTTCAACTGCCAATTTAAGAACCAGTTTCACCAAGGTAAATTTAATACCAAGGCAGCTTTACTAGTTAATGGTAAAAGCTGTCTTTTGTTTTCATGCATGAAGATTGTCAAAACTTTGTTTGCAAACTACATAAGTTCGAAAAAACAAAAATACTCTTTTTCGGATGTTGTTGGCTTTATAAAAAAGATTACGAAAAAAAGTCTTGAAAACGAAGTGTATGAAAAGTGTTTTGAAATCTCGAACAATCAACACAAAACTGATTTATTATGGACTGAAGTACATGGTTACAAAAGTGCAGCAAACGAAACTACATTTTTAACAGCCTCGTAATTAATATATTGGCCTTCCCATACTCAAATGTTGAAGTCTACAGTGTTTACAGTGCAACGATTTTTTTAAAGTAATATAAGATATAAAATGTCCGCAAATAGAGCAAATTAATCAATACTTATCACATATGGATTAGGGTCACCAAATTCATGTTGCTGTAGTTATAATATTCCATGCAAATATTAATTCTTTATAAACGTATAAAAAACTTTTTTTTCGGAAAAATATGTACTGAAGATGAACAAAAGATTGATGAATTTGTACTTGAAAGTTAAGATTTTTAATTATCTATATATAAATATATATATATATATATATATATATATATATATATATATATATATATATATATATATATATATATATATATATATATATATATATATATATATATATATATATATATATATATATATATATATATATATATATTGAATTTATTTTATTATTTGTATAATAAAATACTTGTGTGTATATGGTACTATGTATTTATAAAATATTTAATTATATCAATGAATGTGATGTGATGTGATGATACGATTAAAGTTAAATGTTTAAAAATATTTTTCAAAGTTTTCAAGTCTACTGGTAATTAGAGTAGCTCCTATGAAATGTCGACATAATAAAAGCTAGGAAACAAAAAAAAGCTATTTGAATTTCGAAACACGATTTCAGTATGCGAAAATCTTTATTTTCTCATGCCTTTCTTCTATCCCAATTCATAGATTTGTTCATTGCAAACAGCACATGTGTGTACCCTTCCATTGTCCTGATGAATAAAAACTTTTTCTTTGCCAAATGCGATCGTTTTTTTTCAATTTCTCATTAAATCGACCTAATAGGTTGGTATATTTGTCATTTGTTTATTATTTCCCCTCTTTGAAGGTAGTCAATGTAATTTATGCCGCGCATCGGCATGATTTAATGGCGCCAATTCCCCCTGAGAAGTCTGGTGTATTATGATGGATCAACGTTACAAAAGTTCGGAATCTTCCGTTCTTTTACAACCACATCTAAATTCAGCAAACCACTTTTAACAGTGAAAATAGATAGTGCAGAGTCCCCATAATATTTATCAAGCTTAGCTTTGGTGTAATGATGTTTGCTTTTCATAAAACATAATTTTTAATGAATACGCGACATTCACTTTTTCCATTTCAAAAATGAGCTGTGGTTAGCAAATCATTCTCTTGTTCTCATTTTTCGTTACAATATAAAAGATTTTTTTGTGCTTTGTTCTGCGAACAAAGAATTCATTCGACATAATTGCATGCAGCTAAGGCGATTGAAGTTGCACAAGTTAGACCTAGGCCGTATATAGTAAGAGCATCAGACGTGAATAATACTAGGCATACTTCTTTTATATAATTTAATGAAACATTTTATTTTTACCTGCAGGAGATGACGGTTCATATGAGAAAAACATTCTAGAAGCGTTAGTCAGAATAGAAAAAAGATTGATACAATTACAAGCAAACTTCTCTGTGGAAATAATAAAGCTTTTAAAGGATTATAATTATAGTTAATTAAAGCTTTTAAAGGATTATAATTATAGTTAATTAACGAAAATATGCAAACAATGTGATAAAAACACTTTTTTTTTGTCTGAAAGTGGAATCGAAATTATAATCTAACGAATAACATCATGCAATATAATATCTTCGTTATTATTTCGTAAATTATTGGTATTTTAATTACCAACTTCGGTGAAAATATTTTATTTGTATAAATTTCAAGATTAACATATGTTGTTATTTGTCAAGTTATGAGTTCGATTCCACGTTCACTCAAGAAAGTTTTCTTTTATTTTTTTTATTATAACAATTATTATAGAAATAATTGATATTAACATATATTTTTTCAAAAATTTTTGCAAAAATATTTTTGAATATTGAAAATGAATTTCTTAAAAAGCAAGATTTTCGACTGAGGTTGTTACTGATAGTGAATACAGATATCATACGTAAATTTCCATACAAAATAAAATCATTTTTACAGCGTATGCAATATTCGTCTTATATCCAACTGTAACGTCTTATCAATTTAAGTATGGGTACTCATTTTCATTAAACGATATTTGGAATGAGTGTTTTATGTCGAGCTATTTCAATAGAGCTTCCGCAATTTACACCGTTCATATCTGCTGCAGAATGTTAAACTTTTTTTTCTTATTGAAAATTTCAGGGCAAATAGCGCTTTCCTTATTTAATTGTTAACTTTATTGGTAACATGTAGTAAGTAAATATGCTTTTATAATTGTTTAATACGTGCACGCGTACGCACACATATGTATACGTATATAAACCATACTCTACCCGATCTCACACGCATGCTTTAATCGAGTTCATTATTGTTTATTTCCTTCTGTATTATTGCCAACCCATTAACTGCTACATGCCAAACATTAACAGCCAAGAGACCTAATTGTTGTTAATTGTTAGAATTTGTATATTTAAATGCAAAGAAATGAAAAAAGGTTAAGCATTTAAGGACCTGAAAACTTTCGAATGTTTTTACATTTCAATAGCAATTTAATTAAAAAAAAAAATGTACCTATTTACATCCTTGTATGCGGAGCCAATGTTAAAAAGTGCTATCGCTTGTAATATATTCAAAGAACATGACACGTTTCTCACTTTAAATTAGAAATATTAATATTATAGCGGCATTTAAGAGGAAAAATATGGTGCGACAAACTTTTTTAATGTGTGAACAGTTTTAATAAAAACCTAATAAAGTTAGTACTTAAATGTGTTAGGATTTGCACAATGTTTTAACCTACAAGTTATTATCCATTTTTTTCTTACTTAATTGGAATTACAATGTTTTTAATATGCCAAAGTACATTTTAGCTTAAAAATATTTTTTAATTTTGTGTAGCTAGGAAAATCAGAACGTTTATTTAATAACATGTAAATTTTAATTGGTTAGAATATACCACTTACAGACTTGCAATGACCATCATTTCAACTAACCATATTATGTTTGGGAATATTATTAGATTTATGGGTTAAGGGTGGTCCAACCATGATGGATTGTGCCAAGTTTTTCCCAACTTTTTTTTACATTCGCAACATGTGTTTGGCCTTTTCAAGCCACACCTTATGTAAACTAGCGAATTTATAGTCTTTAGCAACATTTTATTTCGAATTATGTGTGATAAACACCAAAACATAGTTAATATGAAGTTTCTTCTCTGATATTTTTTTTTTGCCTTTTTTATTTATTGAATCTTTAAAATGAACTAACAACAAGTATTTAAATCTTAATACTAAACATTTTTTTTCATTCATTTATTATGTATAAAATATGAACTAACAAATTCAAATCTTAATACCAAACATAATAAATTATTTAAGTCCAGCCAATGCTAGACAAAAAAGTTTTATTTTGCGTGAGCAATATCGGTAAAATCACCTATTTTACGTTCTGATGGTGCCAAGGGTATCCCTTCTTCTCAACCGAGTGTGGCCGCCAAAATTATGTATGTTGCGTGCAAGAGGATTTGGGTGAAGTTCCAGTTTGCTAACATACCTTGTCGAGTACGTAGACATTTCGTCTTTTACGTGAGTTTTTACATACTATGACACTGCAGTAATAGCTCAAAGAATTTTGCTTTGTTGCCTTTGGGGTTTTTCAATGTTTGATGTCAAGGCGGTGCCCCTAATTGAATTCAATTGCACCATATAGGCTTTAGAATTGCGTTGTATAGCAAACGTTTACAATCTAGCTTCAAATATAAAATAGCTCCCGGTATGCTACCTTGGGAAGCTCCTATTTCGATTGGCTGTGAGGGGTTTATAAAATCGCGTACTCTGATAACAAATTTCCGGTCACATAACTAGCTTTCCAGAAGTTTGTGAGTGTTTGCAGGCAAGTTTAGTTTTATTTTTTGCATCAAATAGTCGTGCCACACCTTGTCGAAACCTTGGAAAACGTCAATGAATAAAGATCAACAATGCTTTTTGTATTCGAAAGTCTTTCTTATGACATATACATTTGTGTCCAAAATCAGTAGAATAGTGCGCAGATATTAGTGAAACGGTCTGTAGGAAATGCGGAAACACGTGTGTATGCTCGTTCGATTCGGTCTCCGAAAAACGTTGCTATTGCTCGTGATGGTGATGGTCACTCAACCATGTTGAGACAACCTTTGTTTCATTTCAGACAGAAGAATATAACCTCTAAGGTCAAATTATTGTCATGGTTTATAGAAACAATATTTGGAGAAGTGTTTAATGAAATAGGATAGGATAAGTCGAAGAAATTCTATTATCACAGTTATTTTGTAAAGCTCCATTACCATTCGTAGTAAGTAAGGGATGGGCCAACCTTTTTAGTACTCGTGCGAGACTAGAAGGGGCTTTTTGTGGCCAGAAATTGAGGATATGAACGATATGTGGTTCCAACAGTAAAGTGCCACTTGCCATACAGCCAACAAAACAATTGTTCTTTTGCGCGACAAATTCAATGGCCGTGATATCTCACGTGGTGGCGATCATGTATGCTCACGAGAAAAATAATATTCATATACACGCATGTTAAATTTTTTGCAAACGTGTTGTCCCACGTGAATGTAGGGAGAATTGAAGCACGATTATGTGTGATTATACGAATTAAGGAAATCGGGTTTATTTAAAAAAAAAAGTTAATTTTTCAAACTTAAATTTTCTGTAGATTAAATTTAGTCTGTAGATTCTACAGACTCAATTTAAATCATTTTTTTTTATCATAGTTTTTATACTTCGTATGAGACAATAAATATGCAATAAAGAACCGACTAAAAAAAAAAATAGTGCGAAGAAAATGCCACACCCATTGACAAACTACGTGTGCGTGTATATATAGGGTGTTTTTTTAAGCCCGATAGAACTTGAAATTGTAAAAAATAACACAAAAAATTAAATTGTAATCAAAATTTTTTTTATTCGAAAGATCAATACGTGACATTAACATTTGAAAATGATTTCGGGCATATGGGCACCGCGGCTGTTCTTGACGAAGCGCATTCTGGACGTCCAATTTTGGGCCACTTTTTCGAGCACTGCTGGCCGTATGTCACGAACAACACGAACAATGCTGGCCTCCAAGGCGTCAATTGTTGCTGGTTTATCAGCATAAACCAGTGACTTCACGTAGCCCCACAGGAAATAATCGAGAGGTGTCAAATCGCACGACCTTGGAGGCCAATTGACAGGCTATTTCTCGAAATCAACTTATCGCCAAATTTTGATTTCAGTAAGTCGATGGTTGCGTTCGCCGTATGGCACGTAGCGCCATCCTGTTGAAACCACATCTCCTCCGGATCAATGTCATCCATATTTTCAAACAAAAAATCATTGATCATGGTGCGGTAACGATCTCCATTGACCGTAACGCGAGCTCCGGCCTCATTTTTGAAGAAATAAGGTCCGATGATGCCACCAGCATGAAAACCGCACCAAACAGTGCATTTTTCTGGATGTAATGGAGTCTGTAGGGTCTCTTGTGGATTGGTCTCACTCCATATGCGGCAATTTTGCTTATTAACAAACCCGTTAAGCCAAAAATGCGCCTCATCGCTGAACACAATTTTGCGTCTATAAGTTGCGCGAATCGACGACTGATTTTCAAAGTAAATTTGGATAATTTCGTAGCGTTGTTCAAGCGTGAGTCTATTTATGATGATTTGTCAGAGTATACTGAAACAAATAAAAAAATGTTTCATCAAAATTTAATTTTTTGTGTTACTTTTTACAATTTAAAGTTCTATCTAGCTTAAAAAAACACCCTTTATGTGTACGTGTGCGTGCCAACAAAGCATCAGACAAGTTGTACCATGAATTTTTTACAAAGGATTGTTTGTCTTAAACCAAAAATAACAAGATACCATAAATATTTTGTTGTCTGGATAAGTTTGAGTATGGTAGCAGTAATAAAGCAAAACCACAGCACACAATATGAATAAGTAAGTTGCTTAAACTGTTTTTAGGACAAATGGTTAGTTCGAGGTGGATGAATCGTTTCAGAACAAACTGTTAAAAAGTTAAAATTAGTTCAGAACAAAAATTTTGTTCCGAAACAATGGATGGAATCTAGCTTAGCAGCATTATTTTGCGTTGAAAGCTCACTGATTTGAAAGCATTTTACTCTGATAGACAGCAGTTATTGCATTTAGTAATTTAATTGTTTGTTTACCAGCTAATTTTTTTGGCACCTACATCGAGATTAAATGGATAGAAAGCGGAAAGTACAATCAGCAGCTACGCTGTTGGTGAAACAAACCTACTTATTTGAGAGAAAGCTGGAATTACATTTTCTGAGACTGATCCATTGTAAGAGTTGTACGTGCACTCGTTCTTATAAATCTGAAAGTGTTGCTGAAAGTGTTGCTCTACAATAGGAGAAAAGTAATTGTAGGAGTTTGTGGTATTAATATTACCTTTTATAGATCACAGTTTTAGAGGCCCATAACAGCACTTTTTCGGAATGTGCCGTAATTTCGATAGACAACAACACATTTACGTAAAACTATAGTCTCAACAGGTATGCAAAAGTTCAAAATACCAATTGACAAGAGACTGGAAATAGCATTACTCGCATTATAATCGGCAGCGGAGTATAATATTGTTGATAGTTTATATACTGTGGATTTGTTTGCTTAAAATATTTGCAATAACTTGACTCTGCTGACTTTAAGTTCATTTCTAATTTTAATTTTAACTTTTTTTTGTGGCTGATTCACCATTCTGTTGCCGTATTGAAATAGTCAAATATAGTATGAAAAACAGCTCTCACGTCATGGTAATTATTTCTTAATTGCGGTCAGGTTTGTTCCTTTCGTTGTTCGCCTTCGACACGCACCAGTTAATGATTTGCCTCAATTAACTGTTTAGTTTACAGTTTTTCAAGAGGTATTTCGTTGTTAACCACGCCGCAACTTCCTATGAGCATAGGGTCATTATAGTCACAGCGACACTACAAGTGTACTGTTAATACCATCTTGGGCATATGGTCTCCGTCATCACGCCCATGTTGAGCATCCTACATTTTACAAATTTACTCTGCAACGGCAAATCTAGTGCACCTTGGTAGGGTCATAACTCTCAATTAGGATTAATGTAAATTAAGGCTGTCGTCTCTCTACGCTATGGGAGATTAGTCTTTTTTTATAAATAAGTGCAGACATACATTGAACTAAGCAAAGTCCCACTTGGAGACAATATTGAAAGGAATAACATTTTTCCAGTTAATTCACTTTCAGTAATTATTTCATTACAAATTGCTGTTTTCTTTTTGCCATGAAACTATTTTTGCATGACCTAAATTGGTTTTCACATTAGCTTTCCCATCTTTCGTTTCTTTTACATGTTATTTTTTCTACCAAACATCCTCCAGCTGTAAAATTTCCTTAAAAGTGAAAAAATCTGCCTATTAGAAAACTGCAGCCAGCCCACTTTAGTATTTATAATTCGTTTCATTCTTTCTTTTTGATTTTTCTATCTAGTATTTACAATGAATATTGATAGACATCTGTTACCAAACAACTGCATTTACATTCATTCATCTTATGCATCCCAAAGGCTTTAACGTTAAAAAAATATAAATAGGAAATATCACTCACATCCACTCCATATACAAAACAGCAAAGATTAACAAATTGTGATACTTTTTAGTGGATTTTTATATATTTTTTCTACTTGCTTTTGCTGTCAATTGAAATGAAGAGGTAGAATAACAAAAAGGATGTAATATCATGTTCATTAATCTCTTTTTGCGATAACATTTACAAATTTGTTTATTTAAGAAAGTATTATACACGGATATTGTATTTTTCATGTTGTTCTTTGACGATTTCTTTGAAAGACTGACCTGGTTTTACATGGAAATAAAAATGAATTCGCTTTTTAATTTGTTAAAGTCAGTTACAAAATATAAACTGCTGTTGGCCTTGTTAAAATTTAACAAAATATTAACTACTCGTATGTACATAAAATTCAGACAAATTTGATTTTTAACTGAGTTATTACAATTTTTCTTTCTACTAAGTGTAATGATAGTTGTAATTAAATTGATCATATTTTCTATTAAAACTAAATAATTACTTATAGAACACTTAACATATATGAGTCTTACCTTTTGAGGGATATGATTTGGGTTTTTTAATTGGATTTGTTTTCTTTATTCTGTTTCTTGATAATTTTCAATTACAGCTGAAAGAAATTGATACTTGAACTATTCTATAATCGAGGAAAATTTCTTTATGAACACAAGGCCAAATAAAGAGAGGAAAGTTTAATTTACTATAATATAGGATAAGTTATGAATAGTTTAACAGCCCCGGTTTCATGATCTGACGTTAACATTTACAAAGTTTTGAAGCGGCAAATAAACATTGTAACCCAAAAATAACATTCTTTATGATGAGTTGTTGCGTACATACTCGTATGTATACGAGTATATATTGCTACGTTTTCTTAAGCTAAAGGTCCATACCACACGTTGCATGTGCGTTTTACGCGTTTCAAACTTTCTACGAGTTCTACACTTTTCTAAACTCAAGTTACATACAACGCTTTTGGTGCGATAAATTTTTTTGTTATGTTTGAAGTATTTCTTACATAAAAATTTTTTTTTAGCACAGAAACATAAAACAACAATTCACGGCACAAATATTCTTGACGAAAACTTTGAAAAAATAAAATCAATTGTGAAAAAAACAACTGACAGCTGACGCTTATGACGCGTGCAAAAGTAGAAAGTAAATATACTTTTTGAGTCGTACGCATCTATGTGATTTACGCTTTGTGATGTGTAACTTGTATCAGACACTTGCATGCATTCTACTTTTTTGACAGATGCTTAGAACGTGTTAACGCCTATAACGCATGATATGGACCTTCAGCTTTACATTATGTTGCGCTGCAGTTTAGATGTGCCTGATAAAATGCTTGTGTGTAAGAGGTCCCAAATGCTTAAAAAACTTATTGGGAGCTATTAAAACTGCCCAGATCTCATCTAAGAGAGACTGCAGTAGTCATCACTGGGCATTGCCTATTTGGGAACCATGCCAGGAGACTAGGCATACACTACAACGACTTCTGCAGAAGTTGCAAAGACGAGGAAGAGACGATCCTTCATCTCCTAGGCATTGTCCGGCATTGGAGCATTATCGTGTAAAATACATAGGCGAGCGGAGCTTCAACAGTCTATCTTGTCTGGCCTCGGTCAAACCAACTGCGCTAGCCTCTTTCATAAGAACCAGCGGATGGCTAGTACAGCTGCATGTAACGCTACACTATGAGGTTCCCGCCTTTCCTTTACTTTCCATCGCCTCCCATCCACCTCCTCCACTCACACTATATTCCCCTAATTTCTTTCTTCACTTCACTATCCCACTTTTTAGGCAATCACAAAGGGAACGACTTCTGGACCCAAGTTTTTCGGGGTAACCTAACCTTATGGTAGGAATATAAAAGTATATATGTATAATCGAATCATTCTATTTTCACATTGACTTATTTTTTCTAAGTTAGTGTGACCAAATATTAATAAATCATATAGTTCTACAACAAGTAAAATGTATACAAGTATATCATAAAAGAGTTACAATTTCCAATTTATAAATACACTGATGAAAATACAATTAGTAACATTTTAATTTTAAGTAAATGTTTACATATTTTGTAATGTATATACAAAATATTTAAAATTCACATATCCATTTAAATGAAAATGTGGCTCGTCACACATTATGATTTTTTCATGAAAATCTGAGTTGTTATAAACGAGCTGTAACATCCTATTGGCATATGTACGGCGGCGTAAATGGTCATGTGCAACGAGCTCTTGTGTCAACTGAATCTTAAACAAATTGTGGCCAAAGTTGTTCTTTGAAGGACAAGCTCCTGACCACGCTGTCGAATTGAGATTGATGGACTGTTTTGAACACTTGCTTGAGCAGCAGTAATGTTTTCAGCCGATCTTGCAGTACGTTGTGGTCCTTGCTTGGGGCTATTACCTACAGAACCTCTTTATTCGAAAACATTCACTACACGACAAGTAGTGCATTTTGTTGGTACGTTCTTTCTCATACAAATTTTACGTAGCCTGAGTGTGCTAGCAACTACACTCTCTTGTTTAATTACATGCTTAAAATCTTGCTTTGAAATAATTCATTCAAGATTTTGCTATAGAGTTAGCGCCGGCTTTAAGGTTTTCTGACTTTAATAATTTCTTTAAATATTGTATGTCTCATTCATATTCCCTGGTTGCATATAACTTTTTTACATGAAAATAAATCATTAAAGAAGAGGCATTCGCCAGAAAAGTTATAACGTTTTTACATACCGATATTATATGCTGCATGCATTTATACAACCAGTGTTATGCTTTTCATTCATTACATGTTAACGTATGCATCCAGCAAACATAAGGAAGTTAAAATTTGCATAGACTTATCCAAGAAGTGATTTATTTTATAGACATTTATGCGCTCTTGCCAATTTTATAAAAAACAAATGCAGTAATATCCGTAACATAAAGAAGTTACTAAAATATATAAAATGAAAATTCTGATATCGGTCCATATATACCCTAGAGTTAAAAGCAGTTCTAGTTATAAAAGACGGTTGCTAAAACACAGAAAATGAAAAATTCCGATATACGTCCATATATACCCGAGATATAGGCTAACCGATTTTTCCATGAACAAATTTTTTTTTGGTTAAAACCAGTTCTGGTTAAAAAAGACGGTTCTAGAAACACAGAAAGTGAACATTTTTGGTAGCGGTCCATATATGTATATCCGATATATATAGTCTAAACCGATTTTGTCATGAAAATGTCGCCTAAGTGAACTTAAACAACTTTTCTTGTTTAAAAGCAGTTTTCGTAATATAAGGAGGTTAACAAATGTAGAAAATAAAAATTTCCGATCTCGGTCCGTATATACCCGAGATAGAGTCTGAACCGATTTTTCCATTAAATTTTTTTTAGCTTTAAAGCAGTTCCTTTTATAAAAGGAGATTACTAAGATACAGAAAATGAAAAATTACGATATCGGTCCATATATACCCGAGATATGGCCTTGACCGATTTTTTCATTAAAATGTCGCGTAAGCGAACTTAAACCACTTTTTTGCTTAAAAGCAGTTCTGATTATTTGTAAAATTTACTATATATTTACGTGGCTATCGTGAAGGGTATTTTATATTCGGCCCAGACGCATATACTACACTCTTACTTGTTGATCCATTTTTTTGAAAATAACAAAAGTAGCGTCACTTTTAGCACAATAACTCACAAACTAATGAATAGAATATCATGAAATTTTAACAGCTGTCTTTTGAAGGTTAGTATTAACTAAAAAAATGTGATTGCAATAAAACAAGCGCCATCTATATGTTAGGCAAGGGACTTTTCAGCCCATGTAGTATATTATTGCAAGATAAACAATTCTTTTTTCTTGTTTTTCTTGTAGATTCTAAAACCGTTGAAAATTTTTTGATAGAAAATGTTTGCAGGGCATGTTTGTATATAAAGCCGTGTATACATTTAGGTTTTATTTTTACATGTAATATAATGTACCTGCGTACACACATGTATCATAGATTATATTAACAAATTTTACTTATATATTTGTTTTTTTTTTTTTTTAACAGTTTGTTAGTGTAAATTATTTTGATTCAACAATTTCAACAACATTCTAAGGATTTTACTTTTCTTCCAGTTTTATGTTAACATATAAACTTACATATGAACATATACTTTTAATATATTTTGCATGATACTTCCCAGTTGGCAAAATTATCCTAGACGACATAGTCTTCGATGGTATATGTCCGAAGTCTTCGATGGTATATGTCCGATGGTAAGGTGGTTTATGGTATCTTCAATCCCGTCCGTGGTTTCTTATTGATATGAATTGAAAGAATAGGTAAAATATAGAACGGGAAATGTTGGTATAAAAGTTAGCTTTGAATTCTACAAATGCAACGACCCTAAGCATAAGCCTTGGAAAACGCACAATTGTCTGTTTAAAAGTTTCGAAAAGTTATGGGGACTCCTGCACAGTCTGCAGACTTAAATTAAACAATGGGAACAATTATATGTAGGGTCCAAAATGCAGGCGAATTGAAATAAGTAGTAATAGAAAAATTTCCAAAATTTAATTAAGAGCATCATACATCGGTATCTTCTAGTTGTTATTGAAAGGAAGCCAATTATCAAAACCCAATTTAACACAATGTGTTAGAGCGATTGTAGTGTTCCACTTTGATTTTGAGCTTTGCTTTAAGCAGTTGTAATGTAAAATGTCTTATTTAATAAATTTGTATAATGGAAGTGACACAGCTTTGAGGTAATTAAGCTAACTACAATGCATGAAATATATTAAATATAGTTTCTAAAATTTAACCTGACCTTTAATTTTGCTTTTAAATCTAAGATATCAAAAATTTTTCTGTGTGCCCCATTTTCAGTGTGTGTAGCTGTATATTTTTGAAAAAAAAAACTTTGGAAAAAAACAAAAATACTTAAATAAAATTTTCGCATACTTATTTCTTTAGTTGACTATTATCAGACATCGACGATATGGAAAACTATAGTTTATATAATTCGACTTTACTGAGAAGTAAATTACGGCTTGTACGGTATAGTATGATTTGTTTGAGCTATTATTCTACGGTTCTCTATTCTATTGTATCTTCGTTACCTAGCCAATTGGGGTTTTCTCAAGGGCACATATGCACATGCACGTCTATTATTGTATTTATATTATATATGTATGTATATACATATTCATCTTTATCCTTTTACGTAGAATTTTCAAATGTGTTTAGTATTTCAACAAAAAAGTATACAAATAATTATGCATTTTTTTTATTATTCCAATTAAATTATTGCATTTATTTTACTTATTAAAATGAATTTGCTCAACAAAGTTTATTCACAGACATGTGTTAATTAGAGCATAATTTCCGGGTATATGTTGTTTTTGTATGCAAATTTGTTGCCTCAACTGAAAAAAGTGAAACTAGTTTAGCTAACTGAAAATGTAATTAAAAATAAACCTGGGTTGACTTACATATAAGTACACGAATGTTTTTCAGGAAGATGAGCAATTAAATTAATTATTTATTTTTTTATACAGCGACACCTTTTTCTGTTCATAGTACGAAATGGAAGCGTGAAGGCACGTTTGCATGGTAGTAGAAAGTGTTTAGATTTTGTAGGAGTATCTACGAAATTCTCTCCCCATTTACAAAAACGGAACATAACATTTTTCAAATCGCACGATTTGTCAAAAACTCTGTCACACAGTTGCATTTTTAATACTTTTTCAGCATACATGTTTTATTTAGTAGATCGCACGATCCAGTAGGATAGTGTAACTGGGCCTTAAAGGGCATTTCAAACTATGCTACAAGTCTTAAGATTTTGATTGCATTTTGTGAGACAGAAATCTAATGATATTTGCTGCGATTGTCAACAAATCTAATGTAACATTACGAGCATATTTTGTTTTAATGTGTGTAGAAAATAAACAGCTAATTTTGTCAACGTCTGGGTTATTTTTTTATACCCTTCACAAAAATGTAAAGGGTATTTATAAGTTTGTGATTCCGTTTGTAATTTCTACAGTTTTTTTTTGCGACCCTATAAAGTATATATATTCTGAATCAGAATTAATGGAAAAGTCCGCTGTTGAAATACCGTTTCTGAGAAAACCATTAGACTTAGAAACTTTTTTCTTTCACCATTCTTTTACCCCATCGATTTATGGGTTTGCTATTGAAATTCAGTAATATCGGTCCACGTATAGCCATTTTTTTTGCAGTTTTGTATGAAAATTTTTGAAAACAAAAGTTATTTGTTTTGCTTCAAACTTCACACACTTATTAAGCATGGTGACTAAAAGACAAAAAATTTTTTTTTCAGATATCGGTCCATATATACCCGAGATATAGCCCAAATCGGATTTTTAATGAAAATGTCGCATAGGCGAAGCTAAATAACTTTTTTTTTGCTCAAAAGCAGTTCTGGTAATAAAATTAGGTTACATAAATATGGAAAATGAAAATTTCCGATAACGGTCCATATATACCCGAGATATGGCCCAAACCGGGTTTTTCATGAAAATGTCGCGTAAGCGAACTTAAACAACTTTTTTGTGCTCAAAAGCAGTTCTGGTAATAAAATAGGGTCATATAAATATGAAAAATGAAAATTTTCGATATTGGTCCATATAAGTATACCCGAGATATAGCCTAGACCGGGTTTTTCATGAAAATGCCGCGTAAGCGAACTTAAACAACTTTTTTGTGCTCAAAAGCAGTTCTGGTAATGAAATTAGGTTACATAAATATGGAAAATGAAAATTTTCGATGTCGGTCCATATGTACCCGGTCCATATGTAGCCCAAATCGGGGTTTTTATGAAAATGTCGCGTAAGCGAACTTAAACAACTTTTTTTTGCTCAAAAGCAGTTCTGGTAATGAAATAAGATTACATAAATATGGAAAATGAAAATTTCCGATATCGGTCCATATATACCCGAGATATAGCCTAAACTGCGGTTTTAATGAAAATGTCGCGTAAGTGAACTTAAACATCTTTTTTTGCTTAAAAACAGTTCTGGTAATAAGATGAGGTTATATAAATATGGAAAATGAAAATTTCCGATATCGGTCCATATATACCCGAGATATAGCCCAAACCGGGTTTTTCAGGAAAATGTCGCGTAAGCGAACTTAAACAACTTTTTTCACCTTAAAACAGTTCTGGTAATAAAATAAGGTTATATAAATATGGAAAATTAAAATTTCCGATATCGGTTCATATATACCCGATATATAGCCTAACAAGTTTTTTAATGAAAATGCCGAGTAAACAACTTTTTTGTGCTCAAAAGCAGTTCTGGTAATGAAATAAGGTTATATAAATATGGAAAAAGAAAATATCCGATATCTGTCCATATATACTCGAGATATAGCCTGAACCGATTTTTCTAATAACATTTTTTTTTGCTGAAAATCAGTTATAAAAGAAGGTTACGAAAATAGAGAAAATTAAAATTTCTGATATCGGTCCATATATACCCGAGATATAGCCTAAATCGGGTTTTTCATGAAAATATCACGTAAGCGAACTTAAACAATTTGTTGTGCTCAAAAGCAGTTCTGGTAATGATATAAGGTTATATAAATATGGAAAATTAAAATTTTCGATATCGGTCCATATACATATACCCGAGATATAGCCTGAACCGATTTTGCCATTAAAAAAATTTTTTTTTTTTTTTTGCTGAAAAGCAATTCTCGTTATAAAAGAAGGTTACTAAAATACAGAAAATAGAAAATTCCGATATCGGTTTATATATAACCGAGCATATTTTTAATATACTATACATATTCGTGACTATCGTGAAGGGTATTTTAGATTCGGCCCAGCCGAATATACTACACTCTTACTTGTTTTATTTGTTTTTGTTGAACGTTTATAATTTTTAAATAAAATTTTTGGTTTGTACATATGTACATTGGGTTTTAGTTCAAGTTTTTCCTTTCTTAAGTTTTTTCTTAAGAAGGATTTTTTGCAATACAAATTTGCTGTGATCAATAATTATTGACTGAAGAAGACAAGAAAAATAATAATCAAATCTTTAGCTGGGGACAACTATCGTAGTCGCTACACTACTCATCAGCACCCACTGGGATTTGAACTCGGGTCATGACGTATCATGGTCTGCTGCTTAAACATATGTACATCGGGTTTTAGTTCATGTTTTTCCTTTCTTAAGTTTTTTCTTAAGATGGATTTTTTACAATAAAAGTTTTCTGTGATCAATAATTTTGATCCATCTTAAGAAAAAACTTAAGAGAGGAAAAACTAGAACTAAAACCCGATGTACATATATATAAAAACCAAAAATTTAATTGAAAAATCTTATAGTTTAAACAAATTTTGAAAAATGTTATGGGTTGTAAAATCCCTTACCGTATTATTTCTTATATTCTTAAAGCTTTACATTCACACTATTACACTTGTATGTATTACTTGAATTTTTAACAAGTCTTCATACAAAATAGGATAGTCTGAAGTGCCCTTAACTAATTTAATTCCAACACTTTAAATGCTGTGTTAATCTGTTTTCCTAGGTCCCTGATTACTGGTCCAAGATAAAAAAAGCAACATGCATATACTAAATTTTTTAGCGGTTCAAAGCTTTCAGTGGATAACGCTGCTTTATTTGACAACCCTTTTGACAGCTGATGGTTGCTGTTTTTGACTTTTCCTTATGGTTTACATCAACAGCATTTGCAAGTTATTTTTTTCTTCATTCATTTATTTATTTGATCTCTTAAAAATATGGACTAGCAATAAGTATTCAAATCTTAATGCTAAACATAAAAAGATACTTAAGTCCAGCCAATGTCGGTAAAATCACCTGTTTAACGTTCTGATAGTGGTAAGGCTGCCAAAATTAAGTATGTTGCGTGCAATAGGATTCGGTTGAATTTTCCATTTTGCTGATATACTTTGCCGCGTACTTTGGAAATTCAGGTTTTACCAGTAGAACACGCATATCCTTATGAATTCTTGAGTTTTTTACGTACCATGGAGCTGCAGTAATCGTTCGAAGAATTTGGTTTTGTCGCCTTTGAATTTTTTCAATGTTAGACGTTGAAGCGGTGCCCCATAATTGGCTTTGAAATTGCGTTGTATAACAGCTTCAATGCCGAATTTCTGCCCATAAGCTAATTTAGATGCGCTGTTTTGACTTCAACTGAATGACTTTCGCATCAATAGAATTGTTACCTTGAATAGCCGAACATGTTTGTTTACGCAGTGTAAATATAACGTAAGTACGCTTATGTTCATTAGCATCGATTTTCCAAAGTTTTAACCATTTCTCTAATATTGAAATATACTCCTGCAAATTTTGTGAGTCTAATTGATGGTTTTCATGTACGCTATAGACTGATGGGCCATCTGCAAAAGTTGAAGTGTAAATTCCGGATTTCGTTGGCATGTCTCAGGCGTAAATCAAATATTTACAAAATTTTTCAAAGCTGTTCAAAAGTTATTAATGGCGAAGTTGACTCCAATATTGAATGGTGTAGAATGTATCTCTAATAATCAATTCGGCTTTCGGGCTAAGCACAACACCATAGAACAAACACACCGTCTAGTAAATGTCATAAGAAATACATTTGTAGATAAGAAGTATTCCTCAGCTCTATTCATTGACGTTTCCCAAGCTTTTGATAAAGTGTGGCACGAAGGATTTAAACTTGCCCGCAAACACTCACAAGTTTCTGGAAAGCTACTTATGTGGCCGGTAATACGTTATCATAGGAAAGGGATTTTATAAACTCCACTTACACAGTCGAAGCAGGAGTCCCCCAGAGTTGCATTCTGGAACCTACTTTATATTTGATTTATGCCTCTGACATGCCAACAGGATCCGGCATCCACAATTCAATTTTTGCAGATGACACAGCGTTTTGCTGAAAACCATCAATAAGCTTCCCGAAATTTATTGGAATACATTTCAATATTAGAGAAATGGCTAAAACTTTGGAAAATCAAAGTTAATGAACAAAAATGTACCCAAGTCACATTCGCACTGTGTAAACAAACATGTTCGCCTGCAATCCACCTATTCTGTACCACAATGAAGTCAAGTACCTTGGTATTCACCTCGACCGTAGACTAACGTGGAAGTCTCACAACTGAATTGGCTTATGGGCAGAAATTCGGTGTTGAAGCTGGATTGTATTGTGCTTTGGAATTCAACTATAATCAAACATTCAAAAAACAAACGAACTTATAAGGATCTGTGTTTCACAGGTAAAAGACGAGTTTTCAAAGTACACGACAAGGTATATCAGTAAACTGAAACTTCACCCAAATCCTCTTACATCCAACATACTTAATTTTTGCATCCACACTATGTTGAGAAGAAGGGGTACCCTTGCCACCAATAGAGTGCCAATAGGTGACTTAGCCGATATAGTATAATAAAACTTTTCGTCCAGCATTGGCCGGTCTTAAGTAAAATACACATCTATTTTATTTTTTTTTTATGTTTAGTATTAAGATTTGAATACTTATTGTTAGTTCACATCTTTTTCATTTTATTTTTTTATGTTTAGTATTAAGATTTGAATACTTATTGTTAGTTCATTTTGATGATTCAATAAATAAAATATGCTTAAAAAACATCTGAACTGTTCTGTAATTTATATAATTTAGTCAATTAAGGTCCGTTATAACACTTCAATTAATTCGAGAATATTGTAGATTTTGCAGCAAATTTAACGTCTTTGTAAAATCGTGAACATGTTAAAAATACTATAACTTCTTATATTTTCATTACGCCTTTAACATGAGTAATACCAAAAGGACATGTTAATTTAATTGCAAAACGGTTAAAATATACTGCAATACTAATTTTCTTTAAGAGCTTTTTTATATTCTTGGATATAGTAAAATTTAATTTTGCTAATACATATCTTAACCTTTTCAAATACTTATTACGATTATACAATCTCTTTAAAACAACTTTTGTAAAGGGCTTATAATATTAACCAAAGAAATTTATTATCTTGAACACATATTTATGTACATACTCGTATGAAGTTTAATTAAAAAAACCTTCTTTTTGTGTTATCGAACCCTGCACTGGAAAAGACTGTTTTTAATATAAAATTATTATACTTTTTATATAAAGTGAGTATTTATAATAAAAATAAAAGTTCTAAGCTTGGTGCGTTTTTTTATATTTTTAATAACGCACTTTGTCCTATAAAGCTTTTTTTGGTAGTAAACATAAACATACATATGCATGTTGTTAGTACGAGCAAGTTATGTGCAAGTATAATTATATTAGCATTTTTCAGAGTTTGAGTGTAAATTTAAAAACATTTTCTCAACATATTGTATATAGATAAAATTGTATTTAAAGTGTGTTCCCACAAATTACTCCTAAGTACTTATTTTACTTCATGTGCTAGTGTATCGTGTTTGAGTTAAATTAGCTACCCTATATTTTTTGGATTGTACAAAAAAAAAAACTGAATGCAACTTGTGGGTATATGTAAGATTACACAAATTTTATCATCTTTGGCTCAATGATTAAAATTTGCGGTTGCAAGGGTAACATATTGTTTGACATTGAATGGGTAAGTAGCGGAGTTGTCGCGAATATTAATATTCGCTTATTTTGTTATAATCGGTTTCATTTTTGCTAAATGAATCGAATTTTATTATACAAGTAAGGCCTGCTTTAACCTTTGCTTAAAAAATAATAATAACTTTAACCGAAAGCTTGGGCAAATTGTATTACACAATATATGTCTTAACTGACACAATTTAACCGAAAAATAGGTGTTAAATTTAACCGGGGGAAATTGAATCAAGATTTGTAATATTTGCCAAATTGTAATTTTTTTTAGCTTTTATTTATTTATTGAATTTTCACAGTGCGAACCAACAATAAGTATTCAAATCATAATACTAAATACAAAAAATTAACTTAGTGCAATCAATGCTAGACAAAAAGTTTTATTTTGCGCCAATTATATCGGTAAAATCACTTATTTATCTGATGGTAGTAAGGGCATCGTTTCTTCTCAACCGAGTGTGACCGCTAAAATTAAGTATGCCGGAGGGTTTGGGTGAAGTTTCAGATTGCTGATTACCTGATTATTTTAGTGGAACACACAGATCCTTATGAATTCGTGAGTTTCTTACGTACTATCGAGGTAAATTTGGAGACAAAGATTCCTTCGTATCTGTGCACAAATATTGTCATCTGAGGACTTACTGAAAACAAAACAAAAATAGAAACAAACAAAAAAGCAAGTAAATTACATTACTTTTCATGCTTTATGTATGCATGTTATTAATGTATAAGGCAATGTTTTAATTTGGCCTTACTGAATTTTTATATTATAAAGTTTTTTTCCATAATTTAAAAAATTCCACTTTTTATATCAAATTTTGAAACCGAATGTATTACTACATTTTATTACAGATCGTGAATTAGCGAGTCAAGTGCGGCGTCAGCGCAGTGCAATTGGAAATCCTATTTTGACAGAGCATACTAAATCAGTGAAAGTTTTACTGTCTCTTAGTGAAGTTGCTTCAAAACAAATGTTACTAATTTTTTGCGGCCATTAGTAGCGACGTTATTACTATTTATTATTTCTATTTAAGCTAAATGACCATACCACGCGCTAACGCATTATAAGCGTCTGTCAAAAAATATTTGTGCCGAAAATTGTTATTTCATATTTTTGTGTTCAAACAAAGGTTTTATTAAAAAATAATTTAAACACAATAAAACTTCAAGTATCAAAAACGTTGCATGTAACTTGAGTTTAGAAATGTGTAGAACGCGTAGAAACGTTTGAAACGCGTAAAAAGCGACAACGTGAGTAACGCGTGTTATGGACCTTCAGCTTTACTGATTTTTATTAAACAAGGTTAGTGAGCAATAGTGTTCATAGCACAACGTTAACATTCTTACAGCGTAATATCAAGCGTTAAACTTTGTGGCGCTTTACGCCCTTATTTAGGTTGCGCTGTTATACTTCATAGTGGCAACTTCCAAAAATTATAGTAAGATAAATACAATCCTTTAATGCACTAGTGGGGCTGGGTCGATCATATTGTTAAATTATATATTTATATTTTGTTATATTATATAACTATATTTCTACCGCCTTATTTATGAAAAAATATATCATGTTTATTAAGCTCTTACCGCACGGATTTCTATACAAAATTTTTCTAATTAGAGCTTAAACAACACAACAATTTTTTGTGAATAAGACCGCTAATATCTTGAATAAATGAACATTTCTTGGAAACAAAAGTACATGAAGTTGGTCCAATGTAGAAAGGCCCAAAGTAACTGTTGCATAGTGTAATTGTACAAGCATATCATTTACTTTATACTCTTATCCTTAATCTCTCTATGTTTATGTTTAAGACTTATTGTAACTATTATATTATTGTTCTTAAATAAAGAGGCAGTCGTTTCTGATTTGTAATACAGAACACAACATGGTGTCAGGTGTGTGCCTGTAAAAAGAAAAAAGTAAAAATTCAAAAGTATATAGTCCAAGTCAGCAAAAGTCAATAAAATAATAAGTAAAATAAAAGTTAAAAGGCGAAGTAAAAAGACAAAAATAATTAAAAAATAAAAACAGTTACATTGTTCAATATTTAATATATCATTATGGAGACAAAATTGAATAATACACAGTTAAATGCATCAAATGCATTAGCCGCTACAAATCAACAATATATGGCTATTGCAACTACAATTGCGCCAATTAATTTAAAAGCAACCAATCTTGCATTGGAATGGAAGCGATGGAAAAATCACTTCACTATTTTTATTCGTGCATCCAATCTTGAAGATCAAACTGATAAACGTCTTGTTGCTTTATTATTGCACCATCTTGGCAATGACGCACTGGAAATTTTTGATTCATTCAACGTAGATTTGGATAGTATTGCTTATAAAGATGTCATAACAAAATTTGATGAATATTTCGTGCCTAAAGCCAATATAGCCGTTGAACGTCATAAATTCTTTTCACGTAAGCAAACAAATGAAGAATCAATTGATGAATACGTCACAGTATTAAAAAACCTTAGTAATACTTGTGAGTTTGGTGATCTTAAGGAACAGTTAGTTCGTGATATTTTTGTTTGCGGTTTATCATCAAAATACGGTCACATAAAGGAAAAATTACTAAGTGAAGGTGACATTCAATTATCAAAAGCAATTGATCTTGCGAGAGCAATAACAATGGCAAAGGCAAATGTAAATCAATTAAATGAGGTCAATAACAACAATTTTATTGGAGCACTACGTCATCAGTCGAATAAGTCAAGAAAAGTCAGTCCAGCAAAATCCAACATTCATCAGCCAGCCGTTCAAAATTGTCAGCAGAAGTCAGCAGCACCTAATAAATTTTCAACAGGTGTCTGTAATCGTTGCGGACAACAACACAGAAACCGTTGTCCAGCAGATGGTGTAATTTGCCATGTATGTAAAAAATTAAATCATTTTGCTAAAATGTGTCGAAGCAGACAACAACAGCAAAAATCAGCTAAGTATATAAAACAGATTAACAATACAACAAATGAAGATTTATTTGTAGGCATTTTAAATACTAATAAACATAATAATAAGTATAACGGGGCATTAAATGCAAATAAAATAAACGAACTAACTAACAAAGAAATTGTTGAGTGGAATATTGAGAGTAAAATTTTTAATAAAATCGTTCTTTTTCAAATTGATACAGGTGCACAGGCAAATATTTTGTCAATAGATACAGCTAAAGTTTTAAATATTAATATGGAAAAAAATTTTAATAAAAGCAAAACAAATATATTAACTTTTAGTGGAGAAAAATTGCCTATTGTCGGTAGCATCAATTTGAAATTGAATTTTGAAAATAACAATTATGATTTAGAATTTTATATTTTAAATATGAAATGTAAAAATATTTTAGGCCTGAATGCAGCCATAAAAATGAATATTATAAAAAATGTTAATACTTTATTTGTAGACAAAATTTTTGAAAGTTATAAAGAAATATTTTCCGGTTTAGGAGAATTGAAAAATAAATGTGAGTTGATTGTAAAGTCGGAAGTAATTCCAATCATTGATCCGCCAAGAAGAATTCCATTTAGTCTACATGACCAATTAAAAACTGAATTAAAACGAATGGAAGATCTTAAAGTAATTGTAAAAGTAGATGAACCAACTGATTGGGTAAGTTCAATTGTACTGGTGAAAAAACCAAACGGAAGTTTACGCATATGCTTAGACCCTCGAAATTTAAACAAAGCAATTAAACGACCTCATTGTCCTTTTCCAAATATTGACAATTGTAAAGCGGAATTAGGTGGCTCGAAATATTTTAGTTCACTTGACGCAAATTGTGGTTTCTGGATGATTCCATTAAGTGAGAATTCGTCCAAACTTTGTACATTCAATACGCCATTTGGCAGATATAGATTTTTACGTCTACCTTTCGGAATAAATGCAGCTTCAGAAATTTTTCACAGCGAAATGGTGAAACTTTTTGGTGACATAAATGGGTTAATCATTTATATAGATGATTTTTTAATCCATTCTCCAACAATTGTAGGTCATAATGAAATTTTAAAGCAAGTTTTAGAAAGAGCAAAACAAGTCGGTCTAAAATTCAATAAAGAAAAGTCAAAGGTTTGCAAAAAAGAGATTAGATTTATCGGTCACATTTTTAATCAAAATGGAGTCACGGCAGACTCTGAAAAAATAAAGTCAATTATTAATATGCCTAAACCTCAATGTGTCAGTGATTTACAACGCTTTTTAGGCATGGTAAATTATTTAGGCGCGTACATTGAAAATTTTTCGTTAAAAAATAAACACTTAAGAGATTTATTAAAACATAACACGGATTGGCAATGGCAAGAAGTTCATGATAACGAATTTAAAAGTTTAAAACTTGAACTGACTAAATCACCCGTGTTAACATATTTTGACCCAAACAAAGCAATAACGCTTACTGTTGATGCATCTAAATTTGCGGTTGGTGCAGCAATATTGCATGATAAAAATCCAATAGCCTACGCCTCAGCCTCATTAACAGATACACAAATGAATTATGCTCAAATTGAAAAAGAGCTTTTTGCTATTTTATTTGGTTGTACAAAATTTCACCAGTATTTATATGGTTTAAAAGTTTCAGTTGAAACCGATCATAAACCATTAGTCTCATTATTTAAAAAACCATTATATAAAATCCCAGCTAGATTACAAAGATTTATGTTACGATTACAATGTTATGATCTAGACGTTCAATACAAACAAGGCAAATATTTATATATTGCAGATACTCTTTCAAGAGCGCCAGAAAAAATCAATACTTTGCAAGAAATCGATAATGAATTAGCACTTCATGTGGATTTGTTAATGCAAGAATTAAATGTTTCAGAACCAATTTTAAAAGAAATTAAATCAAATTTGAAAAATGATGAAACACTTCAGAAAGTAATTTCTTATATAAAAGAAGGTTGGCCAATTAACAAAAAGTCAGTCGATAAATTAGTTATGCCTTATTATAATATTAAAGACGATTTATCTTTTGTCAACGACATGCTATTGAAAAATAATCAGATTATTGTCCCAAGTCAAGTACGCCGAAAAATTTTAAATTTGCTTCACGAAAGTCACATGGGTATTCAGCGTACTCAAGCTCTTGCTAAAGACTCTATTTATTGGCCTAACTTCAGAAATGATATTTTCAATTTAATTTCAAACTGTGAGGTTTGTGCGAAATTTAAAAATGCCAATGCCAAACAAGAAATAATTCAACATGAATTTGTCGATACTCCTTGGTATAAAGTAGGATGCGATATCTTCGAGTTTGATAAGAATCAATATCTCTTAGTCGTCGATTATTACTCAAAGTATATTGAAATTGAAATTTTAAGATCAGGTTACACTGGCATGCAAGTTGTAACAAAACTAAAATCGATTTTCGCTCGGCATGGAATTCCAAAAATTTTAATTTCAGATAATGGCCCCCCATATAATTCAAAAGAATTTTCAAAGTTTTGTGAGGATTGGTCATTGGAACACATTACCTCTAGTCCCCATTTTCCGAGATCAAACGGAATGGCAGAACGATCAATTCAAACAATTAAAAAGCTACTTTACAAATGTAAAGAAACCAAATCAGATTATTATACAGCATTGTTGCATTATAGAACAACTCGAAAAGGAAATTTTCCAAGTCCTTCAGAACTTTTAATGTCACGTCAATTGAGAACAAAAATACCATCAATAGAAACCAACTTAAAGCCAAAAATTATAAATCATGAAACATATAAACAACTTGTTAAAATAAACAATGAAAAAATTGCAAAAAATTACAATAAAAGAACGGTCAAACCGAAACCGATTTTCCCCGGAGAAAAGATAATGTTTAAGCGTACGCCTGTTTCAGTTTGGTTTCCAGCTACAGTTATTGAACAATGTAAACAGCCGAGATCATTCTTAATAAAAGACAATGATGGAATAATTTATCGACGTAATAGAGAACATTTAATGAAAAGACCAGGTATTTTAGAAACAATAAATGAAGATGTAGAAGCTTTAAGTCCAGCTCTGAAATCCAATGTAAATGAAAATTATTTTAGTCAAAGTACTGAAACTAATACAAACAGTTATGTAACTCAAAGCGGAAGAAGAGTTGTAATTCCAAAACGATTACAATATAATCAATAATTTAAAATTATATTATGAAACATAATGAAAAAACCTGTTAACTAAAAGTTATTGAAATAAAAACTTAAGACAACAAATGAATTGAATTGTACATTAAATGAAGTATAATTTTATAAATATTGATTTGGATAATTTGTAATTATAAAAAAAAAAAAAAAAAAAAAAGGAAGATGTTGCATAGTGTAATTGTACAAGCATATCATTTACTTTATACTCTTATTCTTAATCTCTCTATGTTTATGTTTAAGACTTATTGTAACTATTATATTATTGTTCTTAAATAAAGAGGCAGTCGTTTCTGATTTGTAATACAGAACACAACAGTAACATAACAGAAACTGTATTTATCAACAGAAACTGTATGCACAATTGCTTGTAAGTAAGTTTTCATGGTCATGCAAAATGTTGAACACACGTTAATATAATATGTCTACCATATCAACCATCTCACGTAACTTGACTCGGGGATTTTCTTAATACTTTCTATAGTAACCACGCCTTTTGGCCTTCCTGTTGATGGTATTGTTGCACTGCTTGTTCGGTCGCGTTTAAATTCAACAATCCAATATTTTACCATGTAATCTGACGAAGCAGACTTCCGCAATGTTTATTGAGCTTTTTTTCTGTTTCGCCGAAAGTCACCTTTTTCCGTTTTTCAAGAAACACAAAAGTTACTTACTTCAAACGACTACAACAAATAAACTAATCGATGAATGTGGGTGAAATTTTAACAGCTGACGTTTGACAGATTGCAATTAAAAAAAAATGTGGTTGTGCTGGCAGTTTTAAAATCAATCAGCCCTCGTAACAATTATATTATTGCAAGTTTTAAGTCATAACGTAGGGTGCGCAAATATATAACTTTCACTTCAGTGGTAGTTTAATTACTCTTTTTATTGCAAGATTAAAAGTTTTTGCTTTTTATACCTAGGGGAATTTGCATATGCTTCGAACATAAATATATGTTTTAATGTATAAAGTACATGGATGGTAATAATGTTTGTTTTTCAGTGATGTACATTAATTGCCATTTCGTTTTATTTGCTTGTTTGTGTGATTATGTAACTTGTTATAGAAGCAGGCGAGGATTCTTTTGCCCTCTTTAAAATTAGCGATGATTTGCTTTTAAATATTTTCAATTACGTGTTACACGTTTAGCTTCATATTGGTTCTAGTTTGTACTATATATAAATACTAGCTCTTACCTGCAATTTTGTCTGCGGAGCACAGGTATTTTCAGTAGCCTGTTTAGAGGTTTTATTATTAAATAACAAAATACATATGTATAAATTTTGTGTTACTAAGGTTTATGTTATATCACATTTAATTTCAATGTATTTCACTATAAAAGTTTTTTGTTTTATAATTCGTTGCAAAAATGTAAAGAATTGCAAATTGAATGGGATTATTCCCCTTTTCGTTTACGAGTATAATTGCCTTCACAATACTTCATACCATACGCGTAATTTGCAACCTTGTGTCATTACAAAGGGCAATTAGGGTTCGCATTAATAGGACTCATATTATAAGAAGGCAACGCTAGTAGCTCTAAAGAGCTTAGAAACTCTACAGGACACGATGTCACTTGCTTAGAGTCCATGAAATTCAACCCTCGCCGTCGATATCTCACAATATTTGCCCATGTATCTGCCTCAATTTCTTCATTCGGTGCTAAAATAGTTCTTTCTCATATTCATTCCCTGTCGTTTATATTATTTTTGAGGTCAGAATAAATATTGTCTATCCGATTCTTTGGGAATATTACAGAATTAATTTTTCAAAATAACCTAGTCTTTATTGTCTCTTCGATTTTAAGAACAGCAGCCGCATAAGGATCCGATTATGCACCACAGTACATTTGCACACTCAGGTTTGTGATGAGAGAATTTTTTTTCATATGCATTCATAGCGAAGACATTTTCAGGTATGTAGTTTGCTTTTGTGTATCTAGCGATACCGGTATAGGCTGTCACCAGCTAAAAGTACCGTCGTCACACACATAACATTTTAATTGCTCTTAAGAGCTTTAATAATCCAGTCTGAAGCGTCAATACACTTTTGTGGATATGATACATTGATACCTAGCCAACTATTTACATGATTTCAGCCAATTGCTAAACCCTTTCAAAAGGAACAACAAATTAAAGACTCATAAGTAGCAGAGTTATTCAAAAAATTACTTTTTTTGGATGTTCATTTTATTCAAAGAATTTTAATGGTACCCAAGCAGCACTTTTCAAACAATAGAAAAGTTTTGAAAATTTATATATGCCTGAGTTTGACTTTCGAACGAAAATTATGTGAGTTTAATTTTTGGGCGTAAATTATCTCTGCGCCATGCTAAAATATTTTTATCCCGCTAGTAAAAGAAAGAATAATATTTAAAATTCGTTTGTGAATGGCGATGTTTTTTTCAGCTATTTAACAAACTCTTGCAAAACTAGAAGAAGTAATATTGAAAATCGTATTCAAAATTTAAATCAATATTGTATTTTCGAGCAGACGATGTCCAAAAACTTCGTATTTTCATGCCTTTTCAAAAGAAGAAAAATAAATCTGTCCGAAGTCAAAAAATTCTTTTCAGTCAGGTTTTTCCGTTGAAATGCGATTTCCAAATTTTTTTTTTAAATTTTTTCAGCCCGTTAGCCAATTCTTTCACAAGAAAGACAACATTGCAAATTGGATTGTAAACGGTTGAGTTACTCAAAAATGATTTTTTTAAATTGTTACTAGCCCGTTGGTAGACTCTACTATAAAAAACGCATGTGTATAGTATATATTGCAAATTTTAACTAAATATGCTCGGATATATATGGACCGATATCGGGCAAAAAATATTTTTGGCTTGTAATGACCATTCCAAACGAAATCTTTCATGCACATTTTCATTGAAAAGTTGGTTTAAGCTATATATCGGTTATATATAAACCTATGTTGCAATTTTCTATTTTATGTATTTTAGTAACCTAAAAGATATAATGAGAATTGCTTTTCAAGAAAAAAAAAATTTTTTCCTTCATGGAAAAATTAATTTTGTGTATTTTAGTAACCTTTTTATACCTTTCACAGAAATGTTAAGGGTATATATAAGTTTGTGATTCCGTTTGTAATTTCTACAATTATCATTTGCAACCCTATAAAGTATATATATTCTAAATCTGAATTAATAGAAAAGTCGACTAAGCGGTGGTTCAAATACCGTTTTTGAGAAAACCATTAGACATAGAAATTTTCTTCTTTCACTATTCTATTACCCCATCGAGTCATGGTTTTGATATTGAAATTCAGTAATATCGGTTCACATATAGCTGAGATATATTCAAAATTCTCAAAAAAGCATTTTTTTGCAATTTTGTATGAACATTTTTGAAAAAAATATTGTTTCCAAATATTGGTCCATATATACCCGAGATATAGCCTAAACCGGGTTTTTTTGCTCAAAAGCAGTTCTGGTAATAAAATAAGGTTATATAAATATGGAAAATGAACATTTCCGATATGGGTCCATATACCCGAGATATAGCCTAAACCGGGGTTTTCAGGAAAATAACTTTTTTTTGCTTAAAATCAGTGCTGGTAATAAAATAAGGTTATGTAAACATAGAAAATGAAAACTTCCGATATCAGGCCATGTATACCCGAGATATAACTTAAACCGGTTTTTTCATGAACTTAAATAACTTTTTTCGCTTAAACGCAGTTCTGGCAATAAAATAAACTTATATATACATGGAAAATTAAAATTTTCGAAATTGGCCCATATAGACCCGAGATATAACCTAAACCGATTTTTTCTGCTGAAAAGCAATTCTCGTTAACAAAGAAGGATGGTTAAATACAGAAAATACAAAATTCCGATATCGGTTCATATATCACCGAGATATAGCATAAACAAAATTTTCCATAAAAATGCGATCACAAGGTAAAAATATTTTTCCCCGATATCGGTCTATATATATCCGAGCATAATAAGTTCAAATTTGTAATATATACTATATACTCATATATACATGACTATCGTTAATGGTATTTTATATTCGGCACAGCCTTAATAACTTAAGCCACTCTTTTACTTATTTTATAACCAGAACTGCCTTTAAACAAAAAAAAATTTTTTTCATGGAAAAATATGTTTAGGTTATATCTCTGGTATATATCGACCGATATCGGAAATTTTAATTTTCTCTAGTTGGTAACCTCCTTATATTACCGGAACTACTTTTAAGCAAAAAAGTTGCTTAAGTTCGCTTATGCGACATTTTCCTGAATAAATCGGTTTAGGCTATATCTCGGGTATATATTGACCGATATTGGAAATTTTTATTTTTTATATTTGGTAACCTCGTTATATTACGTTTTTGATCAGACCATTTATATGAAAAATAGAGTTGTTTTCCTTTATCTGAATGAAAATTTGTATATGGAAAAATGCAACCAAATAGAATTTTTATCACATTGGCAATGATAACACATGTTAACTATTTGATGTATAAACGATTTCTCGCAAGCTACACTACTCAACTTAGTCGTGTTATATAAAACCATTTGTTTACGTACTCGTCTATAAATTACCCCGACGCGAGTGAGCTTAGTCGTGTTCTATAAACTAGAATTGTAAATGCGTTAAAACAGTGTAACTTAAGCCAAAATTTTCCTCCCCAAAATATAGAAATATATATATATATATATATATATATATATATATATATATATATATATATATATATATATATATATATATATATATATATATATATATATATATATATATATATATATATATATATATATATATATATATATATATATATATATATATATATATATATAAACCTATTTTGTCGGTTAAAATAACAGGTTTGAAAATGATACGATGCAAAACGAATGTTGAATTCCAATCAAGTTAGCTGGCTTCTTGCTGAAGACCTCACATACTCGTATATTCCCACACAAAATGGTTCAATGGTATGGTAGCGCGATTTGGGTGGTCAATTTACCGTAGCAAGACGTAGCATTAAGAGCTCATCAAAACATTTTCCAACAAGTCCAATATTGAAACCAAAGCTCATCGAGACCATACGCTTGAATTTTATGAAGCACATAGTCCGTTAAATTGGTACAATATCGGTTACCATTGATGGCAATAGCCTTCTTGTATACTGTCAGCCACACGTAGTCTATCCAGTAGAGTATCATCCATTAATCCAATCTGGGACTCAAGTTTGAGAATGGTATTAACAATACCATTCAGTAGTTGTTTTATGTGCACTGCAAGATCCTCGAAGCGCATGAAAAACATTTCTCTCAGAACGCTGTAATTCATAATATAGCTGGGCAACTTGGAGACGCTATTGTAGTGTAAGCCTGGTGATGAATTGCCAAACGATACTGAGCAAACATGACAAAGCAGTATGATATGGTCATGCGTACCTATTAAAATCGGTCACTACGATGAATTACCCATTACAAATTAGTGTGCCGATTTTTGTAAGCTTATTTTTAACTGTAAAAATAATAATTATGGAAATGCTCTGTATGCATTAAAAAAAACTGCACGCCATTCATTCCCATGTCTACTTTTCACACATTTAAGAGCATAAATTTTGCTAAGAAAAAATCTTATAATTCCTGAAGTGTATAATGACTGGCGGAGTTTAATAAGTACATATCAACATTTAGTATTTATTTAGTCACCCACTCCCTAATTGTAAGCTGAAGTTATGGATGGCAACGAGAACACATTACAAAATTCCATATAATATTTAATGTTTATTTTGTATGCAATTGTTTGGTTTTCTTTGTTTTTTTATATAGTTTATGTTTCCTATTCTTTGCTGTTCTTTTGTTTAAAGCAATTCAAAATAAGTATAAAGCTGACATGCAAGACGCTTAAGTGCGGTCATTGTAAATTGAGTTGGCTTTTTTCTATTGTTTAGATTTTGAAACTATCCGATTTAGTTTTTTTCTTGTTTTGTTTCCTTCAAGGAGGATTAAACACAAATTGTCTAGATTGTAAAACCAGAATAGCAAACCATGTGTGTATGTGTGTTGTAAAAATAAATTGTTGTAAAAATCGTTGCCTTTTTGATGGCAATAGACTTTATGGTTTCACTTACTACGTTGTATTTAAGTTAAGATTCCTAATAATGAACAAATATGCTGAGATTAGATTATGGCAAAAGTTTTTGAAATTTTTGTTGCTTAGCCATAAAACAAAGGATGTCTATATGTATATACCAGCTGTCCGCCGGGAAGGTATACTACTTTGTTTTGCCGACAGTCGTGATGAAGTACACACGTGGCGAGTTTATCATGGAAAAATATTCTATAAACCAACGTGTTTTAATCGTTGAAACATTTTATCAAAATCAATCGTCGATTACTGGTAACTGAAATTTTCGGGAGAAACAACGTGCCAATAACATGTACTATTTATCGTGTAGCGAATGATTTCGAAGAAAGAGGGTCTGTAGGTGATAGACATTACTGCTGCTCAGGAAAGTGTTCAAAGCAATCCATCAACCTCAATTTGACGGCGTGCTCATGCGCTTAGTCTTCAAAGAACAACCTTGGCTACAATTTTACACAAGAATTTGCATTTCCATTTAAGATTTAGTTGACACAAGAGCTTCTTCCACAAGCCCATTTACGCCGCTGTACATATGCCAATACGATGTTACAGCTCGCCCATGACAACTCCAATTTTCATGAAAAAATCATAATAAGTAGTGAAGCACAATTTCATTTTTATTGATATCTGAATAAACAAAATAGTCAGTTCTGGGTAATGGAAAACTCTCAAGTCACCTTTGCATCCACTATAAGTGACAGTTTGGTGTGCAATTTGGTCAGGAAGAATCATTGGACCGTACTTCTCTGAAAATGAAAACAGCTTAACGGTAACTGTAAATGAGAACCGAAAACTTTTGAACGCCACAACTGCAAGCTTTAGGCTTGATTAACATTTGGTGTCAACAAGACGGTGGCACATCCCATGAAACCACAACTTTCCACAAGTTTTTTCAAAAATGGTGATCTTGATTGGCTTCCACGGTCGCTTGGTTTGACTGTTCCGGACTTTTTTTTGTGCGGATATCTGAAAAGCAAACAAACCAGAAACGCTTGAGCAACGCAAACAAAATATTCGTGATGAAATTACTCGTAATTAAATACCGCGTGGAATGCGTGAGAATGTAATGAAAAATGTGCTCAAAAGGGCTTGCATTTGCGGCGAACATTTATATGATATTGTATTCCATACATAATTACCGACCTTACATAAAACATTCTCTTTAATTTAATAAAAAATTGTACACAAACGAAGTACTATATCTTCCCGGCGGATACCCTGTATTTATAATTATTGCAAATGAGTCTTTTATATAATAAGTTTTTAGAATACCACTAATTTACAGTATTTCTATTTTAATAGACCTCTTTAAGAACATTTTTTCTGCATAAGTCATATTTCTGCATTTGCCTTTTAAATCTAATTCCAAATAATTAATCATTTATAAGATTATAAAAACAAAAGAAAACTTTGAATTCAGAGACCTGCAATGAGTAGTATCGATCCGTCTTATTCAAATAACTACAATTTCAACACTAGCTAATTAAGCATTCTTCTTTATTATTTATGGTTGAGTTACATACAAGGAGAAACAAATTTTTTACATGTATGTACGTATTAGTCAGAAGCCTTGTACTTTATTGGCGATTTTACGATCTAGTTTCCGAGCATTGTTTTTTTTAATATTGGCCGATTTTTAAATTGGTTTTGATCAAAACAAAAAAAAAAAGCGAGTGCGGTCTCGTTGATTTTCTTTTATTTTAATCACTTGCTGTATTGTTGTCAGATTAGGGCATTTATCTCTTATTTATTCCTGAGGAATGCATTAAGGATATATTTAATGCTTTGAGGATTTTAGCAGATTTTCATTTCATACTTTTAAAAGTAAAAAGGTATTGTTTAGCATCTACATATTTTAAAATTGTCATAATATGTAAACAACCAGCGACAATAATAGTGTTTCTTGAGGAATGCATTAAGGATATATTTAATGCTTTGAGGATTTTAGCAGATTTTCATTTCATACTTTTAAAGGTATGCATCTACAAATTTTAAAATTGTCATTATATGTAAACAACCAGCGACAAATAATAGTGTTTCAGAAATATATATGTATAAATTACAATAGAAAAATGTGTGTTTTATACGGTGCTTTCGCTGAGATTCATAGGTGGAGATCCCCTCTACAATCAACCTCCGGCAGTGTATACTTTAAGCCATTATAAATACATTAGCTTTTTTAAATTTCCAAATTTTTGTTATATATTTTTTATGTTACTCCTATGAGTTTATTGCTTTACGGTGTGCGCGGTGTTGAACTAATTTTTGTTGTTCTGAGCAGTGCAGCCTCGGGGCTAAGAGCCCCCCGAGGTGCTGTTGTATTGCAACAGATACCTATACTTTAAGGAGGGTGATGGTTAGACCAGTAAGTTGGTTAAGGGCTGATGTTCTTCGTGGGCTTCGCTCTACTAACTCATTAAGCTTTGTCTTTTATTGACTGTTGGGAAATTGCATACAGAAGGCATTAGACGGCCCGAACTCTTCAGCAAGGCGTTTGTCTAGATGACTACCAACTTATAGTAAAAAGTTGTGACATGTGCAAGCCACACGACGGCACCTGTAAATCGTGAATAATTAACCTCGTGCAGTTGGCCCATCATCAGGTTAGGCTGCAGTGGCAGGTGCTGTCGTAAATCAATTTTAAAACTGTTATATTAATCATGTTAATGTCATAAATATCTTTATTTTTTTATACAACTTTATTTTTTTCATAATAAACCATATTTATTAATTAGAATACATTTCCGGATAAAAGATACATTTTCTTTATATACAACTATATATAATATAGATATATGCATGCGTTTAATAATAAATTAAAGCAAAACAAATATGATATAACCTATAGTGATGATATATTGAAAGTAAATTTTGGAAAATCTATGATTTCATCTTTTAAAAATTACATTTAACCATATTAACAGTAATTTGGTTGGTTTGAACCACAATAGTGTTGGCCAAAAATTTGGTAAAAATATGTATTATGGTGGTGTTGTGAAGGACATATGTTTATACCTAAATTTTAAAATGATCCTTTTCATATAAATAAATAAATAAAATAAATAAATAAGCATACTAGTATCTTTTGATTTCCGCGAATATACAAAAAGTAGTTTATGCGCAAATTAAAGCTTTTTATTATGTATGTATGTGTTTAATTTGTTTATTTACTTTTTTTACTCTCAAAGCTAAGCATAAGCTGAAAAAATTATATAGATACTTGTCAGGAACTGTAATCTATGTAAGCTTATTATATATTGCATGTCAATAAGCTTATCCATATGATGAAAACCAATATTTTAATATTCAGTGTGATAAAAACTGTTGTTGTTGAAAACAAAATTCATAAATAATAGTATTGCATACAATCATGTTTTGAACTTGATAGACAGTAACTATAAAATTACAGAAATGAAAATAATAATAATAATTTGTGGTGGAATAAACTATGACTAAATCGAGCCGATGGCGATAGAAGCTAGAATATATACTAAAATTGCTATAACCATGCAGTATTTAAAACTGCTTTTTCTTTGCGTGTATAGTTGCCTTTCTTTAATTTTTAGATTGATTGGATGCAAGAATAATGTTTGAAAAAATAGTTTAAATACAACAATTTCTGTTGGAGCACACAATAATAAACTGTTTATTTGAATATACATATGGTTAATGTATTTATCTGCATCGTATGTTTAGTTCCAAAATATGTGGAAGCTATTGCCATATGTAAATGTGAAAATGTAAATATGGCAATGGGTATCCGCATCACAAAAGCTACCCGCGTAACTTCGTCTCAAAAGTTAAAAGAACGGAAAACGAACCAGATTTAATTGTTGATAATAATGTATTTTAGTCTTACTTGACAAGTATTTAAGTGGTTAGTTAACATAACATCAAATACGTATATTAGGGCCAAATTAGTGTTATATAGGAGATTTGGATACGCTATAACCTCTTACTTTGTGAGTTTTAGTCAAAAAATGTGCAAAACGACACAAAATCTACAAAACACGGCATAACAACGTATAGTTTGTACAATATTCGTATCGCTTGCTGATAGTTGTGTAATTCTTCTTAGATTTCCGTGTCGGCAATCATTATTATTATTATTAGTTTACAACCCGGAAAGAATTTGGTTGTTTCGAGTGTTGCATACCAGCTAATTATTAACCAAAATCGGGTTTTCACTACAAATTTGAACTAAATTTAAATGCCCAAACTTCTTCCTTTAAGTTGGTCTCATATGCCATGTGGCAGATGTGCCCAGGCCCATGCGCTTGATTGTCAATGGGTTTTGTAAAAGCGCTTAGCTTTGGGGCTGTGCTCTTTAATGCGCACATACTGCGTTCAGCACTAGCAATGAAAAATACACAAACACCTTCGTCTTATATATATATATTTTTGTCGTTCTTCACTACACACACACAAGAGCAAAGCAACAAAACTTTCGCATGCTTTGCTGGTAAATATTGACGACAGCGACTATCAGTGCAAATTTCGTTTTTGTAAATTGTTTTTTTTTACAACAAACCACATTAAATAAAAGTTTTTCTTTAAATGCATTGGTGTTTGCTCCTCCATATAGAACTTTTGGGCACCCGTGTCATATGGGTTTGTGTGCCTGTATTTGTAGAAGATATTTAAAAATTAGTTATCAATTTTGCAATAAACAACAGCACAATATGATAATTCATTAAAAATAACATGGCATGAAATAAAGTTTTCTATGCCGTTAATAAAGTTTTTCTATGCCGTTAATAAATTTAATATTTTTCTTTAAGAATTCTTCTATTATTCCACAAACAAACAACTTTTCTATGGAACACTTTCCATAATATTTGGAATTTAAATAAAGCTGCCACACTTTCATCGCATTTAAATAAAAACAATTATTTAAGACTGATCAACTGAAGTTGCATTTAAATACAACTTAAATTTAAATGAAAATGAATTAATTTTGTATTTAAATACGCAGTCGCAAACTGGGCCTAAATATCGCACTCATTTTCTCACTGTGTTTTTTTAAATCTTGCAACCTTTCTATATGGAGTTCATTATACCGGAATAGGAAAATAGGTTGTGAGGAGGAGGAAAAAGGCAGTAGTATTTATGGACATTTGACTTGAAATTTGCAATGTTATAATTGACAGTAAACGCTTCCGCAGGCAACTTGTTCAATAGCAGAACTGTACGGTTGAAATCGAATTCTCTCTGTAATGAACTGTGCGATGCAATGACCAGCCCTAGACGATGACCGAGTGTTGTAATAGTGTGTAAAAATATTTAGGTTTTGGAAATAAGATACCTAATCTCGTCAGAGCATAATTGTAATATCGATACAACAGAGAAATGCATCCGATATTGCGTCGATGCTCCAGTGAGCTAATAGAGTTGGATATCCTACGATCACCCCTTTGCTCTCTCCCGTACACGGTCGAGTAACTCCAAACTAGACTCTGAGGCACCGGCGCAAACATGAGAGTTGTATTTAATTTTCTGTCGTCGTACGGAGACCGGATGGAGTGAAGCACTTCTTATACCGTTTCAGAAAGCCTACACAATGAGGTGCGCGTTTAGAGACATGAAAATGTGGTCAGTCTAATGAACATCACACTGAATTTTCATTCCAAGAACATTAAGAGCATCCGATTCCTCAATATCCATGCGTACCGATGAAGTATCATTGATAGTCATTAGTTTGTGTGTTAATAGACCGCATAGGGTCTTAGGAGCGTTGAAATTAACCGTGTTCTTACGACTCCAATCGGAAATTATAATCATTATTTAGTGAGACTGAATGAGTACGAATGCCATATGCTGTTGTCATTGCAAAAGAGTAGAGGGGGTTTAAAGTTTCGTATATGAGGTCATTAAGAACAATAAGAGTAGGAGAAATAACGAAATTTACATTTTTTATATCGCTTCGTACATAGTATTTCTGACTTATAATGAACAGCAAATAATTATCATGATCCCGCATTGGCTGGACTTAAATTTATATTTAGTTTTAAGATTTAAATACTTATTGTTAGTTCATATTTTGAGGATTTAATAAATAATGAATGAAGAGGAAAACAAAAATCACTACAAAGGCATACACAGACAGAGGAAATACAACAACACCCACAGAAGATAATTATTGTTGTAAAATGGTTTATGTGCTGAGGAGTATAAGAAGGCAAAGAACAAACTCAAAAGGGAGTAGGTGTACCGAAGAGTAGATATTTAGAAATACACCACGAGTAAGTAAATTTTAATTCGGAAAGAGTTTTCCCTAAAGTCCATACATATTAGCCAACAGCTTAGCCCGACTATTCCCCAGGGGTCATCGGACTAGACTGTTCGCATTGCAGCTTCGTCTGACTGTTCCCCCTATGGTCTCTGGACTAGACTGTTCGACAAGCAGTTTCGGCTGACTGTTCTATACTTCGCAGGTATCTCGATTATCGCTAGAGTGTAACTCTGACGACGAAGGAAATCTCACTACCTTTGCTGTACCGCACCCAACTTCCTGGAATACCCATTATTATTGCATCCCGAGTATGACTCTTCATTTCCGCAACGGAGGTCAGTTCGTACGAGGGGATACACTAGCAACCGTTGCTATACCGAACCTGAGTGAGTTCCTACTATATCCGACTTTAGTGTGTGCTGAGTTCGACTGAGTAGACCCGACCAGTAATAAGAGGAATTCTGACCAGCAACCGTTAAACTGAGGAGCAAATTCCTGCAATATCCGATTCCAGGGCGTGGCCAGAACAAATGCGGGATTAACTCGAAGTGTGTAATTACGTTGATATACAACGGATCTAAGTAAGAAGAATATACGAAAGCCAGACTGCAAGCATCGTGAGCCTAAACCTATCATTGTTATTGTTTTAAATACAGAATAAATAAAGTTTTGCATTTCCTCTAAAAGGAAATATCCTGTCTGGCTATTTACTTAATGTTCGTGGATCCGTAAGTAAACCTTGGACGTCGCTTTGCTACCTCAGCCGGCGATAAAGCCACGTTACAACGGCCTTCGGTATTTCTGTATTATTCATTCTTAAGTCTACGAATTGTGTTTGAACAAATTGATGTTTAGCTAATCCCCAACTAGCAATTAGTAAGCGGTGAAAACTATCTAAATTGGAGATTACAATTATAATTACTCCGTACCGTAATTATAATTTGGGGGTTAGAAAATGAGAAAACCGTTATGGAGAATAGTAACAGTTTACTAAAATACACAAATATTATCTTACGTGGCATACTACTAAATGAAAATTCAAGAATATAAAAAATACAGCAAATTTCATGATATAAATTTTGACAATTGGAATTTCTCCACATTCCACAGTGTTACCAGCTTTACATTATAATAAAAAAATTCATACAAAATATTTAGTGCCCAACGAAGTTGGACAGGCTTCGCTCCTGCCAAGTACCTTTGCTAATGATACGATGGCCTCTATCAACAATTTGGCGTCAGGTTTTGATGGTTGCGGTGTTGGTGACACTTGTGGACTGGCACTATATTATACTTGGTGTCATAGGCTGCATTTTTATCAAATAATGCGAAAACAACAGCTTCATAGCTGAGATAGAAAACATGTCAAGAGAAGCTATTTCACAAGGCATAATCAGAATTTACTTAAGTAACTGATTATTTTCCAACCAGTTTTGCTTCTTTAACCTTGTTTTTTAGTTTGATATTTAACACACCGGGTCCAACGCAAATGGATTTGTTTTCATAAAGCTTACTGCCCGTATAACCTAACCTAAATATATGTTCACTTCTTCATTTAAAAATATATAGCATTCTGCTATCTGTTCAGAACGTTTGTTCCGTTTATGTAAAACGTGTTGTCTCGCAATAAATTTTGTACAAAGGAATGCAAACCGGTGTCAATTATTGAAATAACGTCCAGCCACAAATACGAGTGTGCGCCAATAACATTTAAAGGTTTTTTTTTTGTTATCAGCAACTTTTTCATAAATTTAAAATTGAAGAGCATTTTTTCACAACCCACAAGAGTTGTTTTATTATCAAGAACAACATATCGGACGTTTTTTGCTTGTTAAAGAAAATGGTTCGTTGTAAAAGAAAGCTCTCTTATTTGTTTTAATGTTTATATTTATCGTAATAAAAATCCGTTTTCTTTACTTTTTTGTTTTAGTCGAAAAGGTCATTAAAAGCAAAATTAAATGATTTTTATGACTTCAGTAACAATCATTAAAGGCGCAGCAAGAGGTATTTTCATTATCGACAGAAAACAACATAAAACATTCATGCAACAGAACAACCATTTATGCAGAAAGGACTTATTTATACCGAAAGAAAAGCCTGTTGACTGCCTACTCTGGCATTAAAGTAGCCACAAGGAGCAATTTAATGAAAAAATACTTAAAACATGGTTAAGAATAAAAAAGAAATATGCACCCTACAACTAATACATATGTTTTAAAATCATTCAATGGAAAGTGTTACCAAAACATGATTTTTTTGTTTGTTTTTACTTCAAATTGAAAGGAATTGATTATTACATTTGATATTGAGATTTTCAAATTTTCGAGTTTTTACCTACAATATACCCACATGGATCTTTGAAGTGGTGGGAGGGCTTAAGTGTATGCTGGACACCTATTCTGTTTCGAGGGCTTAATCACGAGAGATCTTTTCAGGTTCTCATGGTAAATCCCGAGGAGAAGATAGAGTTTAAAAGCCAGTTTGTATATTAAAGATTATCCAAATCCTCAAACAGGTGTGTTATGTGAACCGTACCCATTGGGTGTAAGAGACTGTATTTGTGCGGAGCCTTGTGGATACCTGAGAACCTCAGCAAATAGACTACGTCCTCTCCATGTTACAGTAGTCTGTGAGGTGGAAGTGTTCCTTTTCCACCAAAGTCGCACGAACAAGAAATGAAATCTTCTTCCTTAAACATTCCACAAAAACTAAAAGACAAACCGTTAACGACTATGGATACGCACAAGGGCAAACGGAGCGCGGAAGGTGCAGTTACTGGGACGCTACCTATAGGATATGACTTGGGGAAACGCAAGGCTACAAATGCAAAACGGTTTCCCTGACAGAGGTAAGCAGCCTTAGCACTGGGATACCGCTGTCTTCGAAACCAGGCACAACTGTTGCTGCACTACACCTTTTCTCGGAAATTGTCAGTGATTCTAGCAAGGCTGCACCTAAGTGACGGCTATGGATGAGTTCTCGTGTCAGCGAGTTCCGAAATGGCGAAAGATTAGCTTGTGGCTGCTATCATTGACAGGGGTAACGCGAATCAGGCTATAGCCCCTTCAAATTGGGTTATAGTGTAACGTGAGGTGGAGGTCCTGAGAGACGGAAATCCTGATATACCGACCCATGATTTGAAGGTTGCTATGGACAGCACCATCCTGCTAAATCAGGAGTCACTGACGCCACTTCGTGCTAGAAAGGGGAACATGTTTCTAGGTTTTGATACTATTTTCCTCCGAGTATACAGGGATGATGACAAGTGCGTTTTGATTCCAGAGGATGTGGATACCTAAGCGGAACGGATGTCTGTGGAACATTGTGCAACATTGGGCGAAGACACTCCTCTTTGATAAAGAAGCACCTATTGGCTACAATACAGTAAAAAGAAAACATTTATGGAGTACTTTGTACTTGCAGTCTGTCGTTGTATGTAACATAGTATGGCTGATTTCAACAGTAGTATAGTTGACCATAATAAATTTTTAATAGATGCAACAATAGATGGTTAGATACAACCATATAATATTCAGGTGCATACATACGATGTGGATACACCATCGCATACATCTTAATTTGAACATAACAATCATTTGATTTCCAAGAAAACTCAATATATTTTTGCTACAATTTCAAACTTGTTTCTTTAAAAAGAAGTGTGCAAATTATTATCTTTTATATTAAAAACACATAAAACATATTTTTCTTATGTGAAATAACATGTACTCGTATGTACATGTTTGTATCTTGGGTGTGATAAAAACTATTTTTGTTTTTAAAAGGCTTGCACAAACCTATTACTGTAATGTATGTATATTGAAATTATAGACCGCAACAATAGAATTACAAAAATGCGAACAACATATACTATAGTGGAATGGACTATGTTTAAATGGTTAATACGGGGTTTTTAAAAATAAAACACAACGTTACTAATGTTACTGTAACCAGATTTCCACCTAGTTTTTCTTTGCGTGTACATATTCAATGTAGATTTCTATTGACAGTTTATTCAATTTACTTTTTCTTCATATAAACTTCTCCACATTAATAAATATTTAATTAGACATTTAGGAAGTTGTGAATCTTCCTGGACCATTTAACATTTGATATTGTCTCATAAAATCATTAACAATATAATATTCTTTTGCTTAGTTGGTAACTTATAAATAGGGCGAACATTTTCCTGCATATAATATTGCGTATTACTTATCCAGCATAGTTTGACGTTTTTAAGCGATTTTCTTGATTTTATAGGTTTGTGTTTTTTATGCTCTTTTCGCTATTATTAAAAGTTTTCATACTATTTTTTATGTTTTTGTTTAAAACACTTTTCTTTATGTCGCTATAATTTTAACGTTAAAACATGATGTTAAGATTTGCTGTTTAAGCCAACCATGTTGTTAAAACTTATGTAAGTTTTCTTAAGTGAAGTAGAGATTAAGCGCTTAAGTTTGTTAACAAGCCAGTGGGGAAATTTTACTCTTTCAAATTTAAAAATGCATTTAGAACCAGTTTTTAACACGAAAGCTAAACTTGTTTTCGTTGCAGAGAAAATTTAAAGATCTTTGATCCACGTGGTTGTTTCTAAATGCAAGTTTAATAAATATATAAAATTTAGTTTAATAAATATATAAAATTAGTGATATTACCATATAGTAATAATAAAGTGACGTATAAACTAATGAATACTGAATCCATAAAACAATAAGCAAAATTTACGCCAGAAAATTTTCGAAAAAACTGAGCTGGTAGTCACAAAAAATGAAACAAAAAAGTGCAAACCAAAGTAAACCTACTTGTTCAAAGCAGGAGTTTCGGTTTAAACCAAGTTTAAACTACAAGTGGCACTACATCCAAAAAACTTGGCCTGAATGCTTAATAGCAATTGTTTGAATATATATTTTTTAGTTATAAAATATTTTAATCTAAAAAATAATGAAAATTTGAGGTTACAGCTCATTTTGTGCACTGCTGCAGCCTCACAAAGAACTTGTTTAGTGTGCAATTCTGTATTTAAAAAGGCATCCAATTCGCTCAGTTTCATTCCTATGTCGATTTTCCATTAGGACAGCAAATTTTTGTGTGATATCGTGCGGGATGTTGTTTTAATTGTCAACCAGAGCAATTTTCAAGACTAACATTACTGATCTGCCTTTTTCTTATCGCCAAATTTTAAATTACTTAGAATTTTTAAATGACGTTTGAAACAGCAGATTTTGGTGGCGGATTAAAAAAGTGTGAACAGTTTTACATCAGCCATGATTACACAATTTTCGATTTGCGTTTGGGATCATTGTCCTGGTATTACCGAAATCGATCACGTGATCCGAAAGAACTGGCACCTTTCTAACAAATTATCGTTTAATATATTTATATACATATTTTTGCCTATTGTGCCTTCAATGGAAAGAATATTATTTAAACATGATGTAGTTTTAATACGGCTGCTCAACCAATTCAGCCACCGAGCTCTTAATTAATTTTTTCATCTAAATTTATATATACAATTTCTTATAATCTCGGTTGTTTGTACTGTATTCTGCTGTCACTAAACAGCCAGTTATTTATATATTTATTCGAAAAGTACATCATGTTTACACAATACCGAGTTCGAAACCTAGTGGGTTCTGATGAATAGTGTAGCGGCTACGAAACAGCTAGTTGTCCTCCAGCTTAGTGTATTCAATTATTTTTTCCTGTCTTCTTTGATCAAGAGTTATAGATCATGACAATTATTGCTATAATTTTTTTTAACAAACTTTTTATATATTGTATCTTCAATGTCTTGAACTAACAAAAGGCAATCGAATCTAAAATATAAATACGGCTTGTTAGCATGACTCAAGTTGCCCGGTGTAAAAGCCGTATATGCTTTGCACGGTGAGCACCACCGCAGTTTAAAGTGGAGACTTTAAGCACCGGCGAATTAACTTGAGGGTTGCTAACTTCACACTCTCACATCAACCGATAATCCAACAGGTGTTACTTTCTGTTTAAAAATCAACGTGCATATCATAAAAATTTAAAATGTATTTGAAATGAATTTTAGTAAAATTTTGTATGGAATTTTTGAATTCAAATACTTTTCAAATTTATTAAAATTTTTATGAATATGCCCATAAAAGTTTACTGAATAGAAGAAAATAAAGTGCATGATTAAAAAACAAAAAATAAAGGTTTTTCAAACAACTGAAGCATTAAACACATTCGAGACGGCAGGCTATCAACTACAAAAGCTCAAAATTAAAATACACGTGTGCTTATGACAACCATTATTTTGAAAACAGTAAGGCAATTCGGCTGCAGGTTGTTGTCCATGCTGATTTATAGCCCAATTTAACTAATTTTTATTTTTGTTGGCTTCAAAAGCTTTGTTAGTGATGTCAATGCATTAGGCAAAGTCAAATAAATTAGCGCTTTGAAAACAAATTAAAAAAAAGTGAACTAGTATCCATTTTTAGTCTAACTAAATGTACAAACCAAAAATTTTATTTAAAAATTATAAAAATTCAATCAATTAATATTTACATCTCTGGGTACGGAGAATACTTAAATACAAAAATATGTATGTTAATAAACTAAAAAGAAATATCGCTAGTTCTGAGACAGCAAACGCTGTACAAACAATGTGGGCAATTAACAAGATGCATATGTGATTCAATATGAGATGAATATAGATAGAAAATAATTAAATGCTCGGTGGCTGTGTGGTTAAAGCAGCAGATCATGATAAGTTATGACCCGAGTTCAAATCCCAGTGGGTGCTGATGAGTAGTGTAGCGACTACGAAACAGCTAGTTGCCCCCCACCTAAAGATTTGATTATTATTTTTCTTGTCTTCTTCAATCAAAAATTATTGATCACAGAAGATTTGTATTGTAAAAAATCCTTGTTAAGAAAAAACTTAAGAAAGGAAAATCTTGAACTAAAACCCGATGTAAAAATATACAAACAAAAAAATCTAATTTAAAAATAATTTATGTTTGTAAAAAAGTACTTTCATAATTTTTAATTGAGAAAAAAAGTTACAAACATTTTTGACAAGCACAGCTTATCCCACGCCCGTTTTTGTTGTAATTTTGTTCTAGGGCTGCCGCCTTGTAGACATTAATGCACCTTGCGTATCATCCTACCTTTAGGCTTCAAGAGTACTCGCGCTTTTATATTTCCTTGCTTTCTTTGTAGGGGACGAATATTTTTCGAATCAAGCTGAAATTTCTGATTAGTCTATGGAAAATGTTGGCGTTGTATCGAATACATGAGTAAAACTTTGCACATTTAAATCACAGACATACTCGTTATGTTATATGTTGTTCATAAATATTTACAGCTGAAAATGACTGCAGATTGAAAAAAATTGAATGAAATGAAAAGTAGCAAACTATAAAACAAACTGCTTAATAATTAAATAAAATAACTTTGAAAATAACACAGGGACATAGTTTTCTTAATCTGTTCAAATTAGTTTTTCATTTGAAATTTCAAATGAAATTATCCTGGTTTGCCTAGCGATACGTATGTAAATAAAATGAACTGAAATAAAAATTAAACTTTGCTTTATCAGCCGTTATATCGCAGTTGAATTCACTGTTATTCTAATTACACTGTCAGCCAAGAGCAAACAATACAAAGAGTTGCGCAGAAATAGTTTTTGTTTATGCAATTTTCTTTAATAATTTACCAAGAATTCTACATTATATTTCTTGTACAATTTTGTCGTTATTTAGAAGATTATTTTTAGAAGATTCAATAAATTAAGGAAATGCTCAAAAAGAAATTATGTATGGTTTTTGTCTTATTTCTTGCCAAGCCTTTCTTCAAAATATTTAATAAGATGTATTAATTAAGTTCTGCAAAAAAATATTTTTGAATTATGATTGACAGCAAAGCTCGTAGAAAACTGAGTTCTGAAAAGATAAAATACTTTTTTATTATTATATTTTCATTTTAAAAGCTCATTTGAATTGCTTGCAATACAAACACGAATTAAGCAAATTCTCTCATTTGTCACCAAAGAGCTCTTGCTTAGTGAAGAGTATAATATATATTTTTAGTATTTACCTTTAAATAAAAAGTTTTTGAACACTGGCATTTATTTATTAAAATGAAAACAGAAAACAAATATCTGAAGCTTTTAGTCGTTTTTCACTTCTTGCTACCACTTTCACATTGATTAAATTGCAATTTCTCCCCCATACTATTCAATGTAATTTATTTTCTTTTTCTAATTCAATCAAACAATCTACCAACAATGATCCCCAAAATGACATTCATCACTTTCTGCTACTATACAATAGCCCATAAAAAATACAAACTTTGTATTTACGTTAAAAGTTTTATATCTTTTCGTCCTTTTGTGGAAGAGGAAAAATAACATAAAATTTGGAAAACCTGGGTATACATAATAGCAAATATTTTTTGCTTATTTAAGTAAGCAGTGCTACACTTTCTTTGTTAGAGGAATAAATTGTCATTGATTTTTTGTTTGGCAGAAACAAGTTTTAAGTAAAATTTAAGAGCTGAATATTTTTAGTTCACATCTTTAAAAAATTGAAGATGTATGGTTAAATACATCATAGTATTGTTTGTTACGATATACTTACATACGAGGGCGGATTGATATTGAGGACACCTAGCGCTAGATGGCAGCACAAACACAAACTTTTTTTTTTTAAATTAAAAGCTGTCAAACGTAAGCTGTACGAGGGCTGTTCGGAAACTTCTTAACCTAGCGCAAAAAGCGCGGTGTAAACAGAAAAAAGGTAAGTATTTTGTTAAATTTTGTTTCGATCTGGTAACTCCTTCATATAGAAACAGGTGTTCACAAAAGACGCATCCGCAATTTTTTTACAATGCAAAAATTAGAAATGCGTGGTGTCATTAAATATTTACATAAAAAAGGTTTATCGGGACAAGAATTCATAATGATATGGTGAATGTGTTAGGTGAAAGTGCTCCTTCATATGCAACAGTAAAAAATTGGGTTGCTGAATTTAAACGTGGTCGCACATGCATTGAAGATGAACCACGTAGTGGACGTCCAAAAACAGCAAAAACAACAGAAATTGTAGCCAAAGTGCATGATATGGTATTAAATGATTGACGAATAAAAGTGCGTGAAATAGCCAACATCATGGGCATCTCAAATGATCGAGTCCATTTAATTTTGCATGAAGAACTACAGATGAAAAAGTTTCTGAAAGATGGGTGCAGCATTTGTTAACAGTCGACCAAAAACGCATAAGAAAGAACATTTCTCAAGCTTGTTTGGATCGTTTTAAGCGAAATAAAATGGATTTTAAGCGTCGTTTCATAACTGTTGATGAGACATGGATCCACCACTATACTCCAGAGACAAAAGAACAACCCAAACAATGAACTGAAGCTGGAGGATGTGCCCCAAACAAGCCAAAAACAATTCAATCGGCTGGTTAGGTTAACGGATTTTTGGGACTTCAAAGGTATTTTATTGATTGTTTATCTGCAAAAGAGCAAAACAATAAATTCAGAGTACTATTGCAATCTTTTGGATCAATTAAATGTACAAATTCGAGAAAAACGTCCTGGCTTACAACACAAAAAAATAATTTTTCATCAAGACAACGCACCAGCGCACAAGAGTGTTTTAACAATGGCTAAAATCAACGAATTAAAGCACGAGTTGTTTGACCACGCACCTTATTCTCCTGATTTAGCGCCCAGTGACATTTACCTGTTCCTAAATCTAAAAGAATTCCTTTTTTTTGAGGATCTTGAATTCTTTGCTTTCTTTGAGGATCTTGAATTCCTTGCTTTCTTTGAGGATCTTGAGGAAAACTATTTTAATCAAGGGATAGAATTGCTAGAAAAGCGTTGGACTAAGTGTATTGAAGTTTCAGGAGATTATAATAAAAATATATTTGAAAAATATTTTTGAAAAACTAACTATTCTCTTTCATTGACAGGCTTTCACGCCTATGTAGTCGTTTAAACTAAACAACTTTTGTGTCTGTTGAAAAATGAAAAAAGTTGTGCAGCGATTAAATTTTTAATTTAAAAAAAAATTGTGTTTGTGCTGCCATCTAGCGCTAGGTAATGTGACTAGAAAACAAAATTTATTTGAATATTATATATTTTTCGGCAAACATGGGAAAACATATTTGACGCAAATGTTTCCCCAAGTACACTGCATCTTAACTTTATTCTACAAACTTTCACAAGCGACAGTTAATTAGTCTATCACACATGATAACAAATAAATATTCAGGTTTGAAACAAATACCAACTTTTTTCCTTTATTTCTTTTGTATTGTTAACAAAGGTTTTGTCAAGTGTATAGTAAATACTTGTACAGTTACGTCGTGATGCTAGAAGAATTCTAGAATATTATCCCGCAGAGTGGAAAGTGTCTATGGTTACTATGATACCCAAGTCAGGGAAGGATGCCACTAAAGTAGAGTCATGTAGACCAATAAGTCTACTGCCAACAATTTCAAAACTATTCGAAAAACTGTTAATGGCGAAGTTGACTCCAATATTGAATAATGTAGTATGTATCCCTAATCATCAATTCGGCTAGTTAATGTTAGACTTTTGAGGAAAAAAAGTATTGCTCAGCTCTATTCAATGATGTTTCCCAAGTTTTTCATAAAGTGTGGCACGAGGGACTAGCTTCTGGAAAGCTACTTATGCGGCCAGAAGTTTGTTATCAGAGAAGGCGACTTTGTAAGCCCAATTCAGCCAATCGAGGCAAGAGTTCCCCAAGGTAGTGTTCTGGAACCCCTTTATATTTAATTTATGCCAACCAGATCTGGTATTCACTCTTCAACTTTTGCAGATGACACAGCATTCTGCAGTGTTCATGAAAACCATCTACTAGCTTCACGTAGTTAATAGGAATATATTTCAACATTAGAGAAATTGCTAAAATTTTGGAAAATCAAAGTTAATGAACAAAAATGTACTCATGTTACATTCACGCTGCGAACGAAAAAAAAAACATGTTCGCCTATCCAAATCAACAACTCACCTATTCCGCAGCATAATGAATTCAAGTACCTTGGTATTCACCGCCTCAGCATCAAACATTGAAAAAATTCAAAGGCGACAAAACAAAATTCTTCGAACAATTACTGCAGCTCCATGGTACGTAAAAAACTCCCGAATTCACAAGGATCTGTGTGTTCCACTGGTAAAAAAATGAATTTTCAAAGTATGCGACAAGGTATATCAGCAAATTGGAACTTCATCCAAACCCTCTTGCACGAAACATACTTAATTTAGCAGTCACACTCGGTTGAGAAGAAGGGATACTGTTGCCACCATCAGAGCATTGGCTGGACTTAGTTAATATATTGTATTTAGTATTAAGGTTTGATTAAAAATTGTTAGTTCACATTGTGAAGATGCAGTAAATAAATACAAGCAAAAAAAAAAAAAAAAAAAAGAGTATAACGTGTTTAAGTTGGCAACACTCGTTTATTAGCAGTTAAGTGTTTTATGTTTAGTTGGTTTGGCATTTCAACATGACGTCTGATCAAGGTTTCCAAATTGTGTAAATTTATTCTTAACAAGATTGCCATTGATCTCAAAATTCATAAGAGAATTTTGTTTAGCGATTAAGCTCACTTTTGTGTAAGTAAAGAAAAGCTAAAGCATAAGCTAAGACAGCATTATGTCAAAAAAGCTGGCTTTTCGGTTTGCTTTATTTACTGGTGGTATCTTTGGTTCGTACTTACTTTAGAACGATGCTGGCCAGAACGTTACAATCAATAGACCATGATTACTGACTTGTTCGTACATAAATTGAGCAACCATAATGTACAGGAGCTGTGATTTCAACAAGACGGCTCAACATGTCAGCTCGCGCTACAATTGATTTATTAATGGTGACCGCATAGTTTTACGTTTCGAACCTGTGACTTCGTTCCGGACTTCACCAAATAATGTACTTCTGCTTTAAAAACCTCCTGACTTTTTAAATTTTTAACGCCATTTTAAGAACATAGAATGGCGCTTGCAGGTGGTTGGGCGAATTGAATACCACCAAATTTCAGCAATATTGGCGAATACATTCTTGCCCTGTCTTTAGATGAAGATTTTGTCAATGTGCTCTGCAAAGCAGAACATCTTTCTTCGGAAGAAGTTATATTTTTACACAATCTTGGCAATGCAAGAAAGTTTGGTCAGCGAATATAAATAGAATTATCTTAGAGAAAGAAAGATATATTTAACATCAAAAATTTTTCATCGGTATATTTGGGATTGTTATTTACAGTGGAATTTGTACAAGATTGAACTGATATATCATAGCTGAGACCCAAAATGTTATTGTTTTATAAAAATTTCAGTTTGTTAGAAATATTTTACACTTCTAATATATTAAAAACTAGTTGGGGCTCTAAAAAATTAAATTTTTTTTCATTACATAGAAAAAAATATTTTTGTTCAATAACGAAATTCGTTGAATCAATTAATAAATTATATGAATACGGACCTGTAAAGGAATTAAACAAAAGTTTAATAAAACTAATTATTGATCGAAAAGAAGACTTTTTTTAAATAACAACGAAATACGATATCCAAGGTTATTTTTTTTAAATATTTTTGTATATGCATACAAATTATTTTTTCAGACAAAAATTTTGTTGTTTTTATTTTTACTATAATTTTTTCTGCGTAGTTTTCCATCCTGAAATTATTTTCCGGAATTTTTGGATCATTAGGGGCTGCTACATGATTTCAATGAGAATCGCAAGCAAAAATCAGATATGCAGCTCAGTAACGTGTTTTCTTCGATAAGTTGACATATGATTTATAATATTTTCCACGATTTTTGGCACATCATTTTATTAAAGAAAGACAAATAGGGGCTTTTGTCGTTCAAAATGTTTACGAATGCTTAAGTTGGAATCATAAAAGTTTTAGTTCACAGCAGAGTGAATTTAGGAAAAAAATTTTCAAAATATAACTTGACTGTTTTTGCCGTTTTCTAATTGCCTATACATATGTATGTATGTCGGCACAGGTTCTGGCCTAATCATTAATAGACTTTATATCCTTTAAAAAATATGTTGAAATATATTGCACCAATGTCATTATTTTCAAGAAATATATAGTTTAAAAAACTGAAAATCACGCTTCAATATCAAACTAAAAATTAAGATTTGGTTAGTAAAGCGGTTAAAAGTTTTTTGGAAACTCCCAAAGTCGGCTTCAGGAAACGTCAAAATCTCCCCACTTCTTCAGAAGCAATACGGCAACTGCAATTTTCGCACTAAAGCGACTGACCGTTTATAGCTCAGATGCTAGTTTCACGGCAAAAATGCGCACCGAATATGAAAAACCAGTTAGTGAAGTGGGAATTTTTTTGTGAATTCCCAAAATAGGCACCCAAAATCTCTCCTCTTAATGGGAAGTAATACAGCAACTCTAATTTTCGCACTAAAGCAGCAAAACATACAGTTTTATATTTTACACTTATATTTTTGTAATTAATTTCATGTTATTGCTTATATAAAGGATTATAGCCAAATTATATCTTTAGGCAAGTTTGGCCCAATGGGCTTATTGTCTTTATTGAATAAATAAATAAATATACCTACGTACATATGTAATAATCACTCATATGGCCTAGTTTTCGTTGCAAACATACAAATGAAACTATATAAGCGGTCCACACGGAAGAAAATAGCCAATGTGTTACAGATATTGTACAGCAGTCCAAAAACATAAGCAAGAACGCGTTCGGCACAACTGGGGCTATCGCGGAGGTCTATTCAAAGGATTTTGTCCACATGGCTCATATTCCCGCAAAAGGCTCACCTTGTTCAAGAATTGAAGCCAATACGAACAGCGTCTTGAGTATGCCATTTCATTCCGACTTTTTCAATTTCCTTCATAATTTGATAGTGAGCGATAAACCCGATTTTCAATTGAATCGATTTGTAAACAAGCAAAATCGCAGTATATGGGGTACGGAGAATCCAAGGATAGCTCATCAGAAACTGTTACACTGTCTGATGTTGTGTATTGGCGGGAAGGGTCTTTGGTCAATATGCGTTTTAGTTACCATTAGTCGTACAGAATATCGAACTATGCTGAATAATTGTTTGAGGCCAACTATAGCAAACCACGGTTATGGTTTCAGCAAGACGGAACCATAGTCCACACTGCAAGGGACACAATGGCTCTGTTATGGTACATCTTTGGCGAGCGCATTATTACGCGCTGAAGCGATATCAATTCATCCGCATGTTCACCGTATTAAACACCGCCAGACCTTTTTCTTTGTGTTTATTTGAAGGAAAGAGCAAACGTGAATTGGTCAGTTACCATATCACAACTAAAAGAAAATAAACGCAATAAAATTTAAGCTATAATATCGAAAATTTTACAAAAAGAGCACGAATGTGCGAAGCCGAAAATGGCAATCACTTGCGGGATATAATTTTTCATACCTAAGCCAAGTACTAACGTACTGTGTAAGAATATAATAATAATTAGCAATTACATAAAAAAATGTATTAAACATTGAAACCATAAAGGTAGTTCTGCACCACCCTGTATTATGTTAACCATTCGTGACATTTTAAAAATTCCTTACAATAAACGTAATATAAAATCTATCCTTTTTTACATGTGGAAACCAAAAAATAAATCTGTATAAAAGGGGGAAAACTTTCTGCGCTTGGTCATAAGCAATTATCACTGCCAATTAGAACCGTACGTAGAACATACGAAACGAAATCCAGATTGCGAGCATCGTGAGCGTAAACCTATGGTTGTTATTAGTTTAAATATTGAATAATAATAATAAATAATTTTGTATTATTGCAAGGCTCAAAGAGGAAAACTGCTATCTTCGTGGATCCGTAAGTAGACGCTTATCGTCGTCTTGCTACTTCAGCCGACGGCATAATCACGTTGCAGACCTTAGTTCTTTGCATTATGTTTTTAAACAAAGGCGTTTTTAACAACGGTAAATATTTTTTATGAGTGCACTATGCACATATGTACATATAAATGTATAAACATCCTATATACACAAGTATATTCTTTTTGTTAAAAAAAAATATACACACAATTTCCATTACTTATTGCATATTACCGCAATAAAAGAGCATCAAAATATTGAATAAATTTTCATCACCGTTTCAAGTACTTCTCATGACAATGATGCAATTTATTTTTAAACAACTCCTTGAAAAGTGAACAACCATTTAAAATTGTTTATGTGGTAGCGTATAAAGTCGGTGTAATTCAGTAATTTAAAAATGTTTTGAAATTCAGGTCAATTTTAATTACAATTTTATTTTATGTCTATGATGACAACATATTTGTTTGCTTAAAGTGGTTGAAAAATATGCACTACTTCTGCTACTTTGCTACTAATTGAATTATTTAATTCAACGTGGCTGAAATTAATTCCATGCACATTTGTATACTTCTTATCACAGGTTCAATTTTGTTATGAAGGAGATTGAATTAATGAGGTATGCAACAAAGCGTTTCTGCTTTTATTATGCACACACATCTTCCAAGTTGTTATAAATACACATCAACATGCACTCAATTAAATCATGTATGTTTTAAAGTTTACTGCTATGGTACATAATAATGTTTAATAAAATGTCTGGGGTTTTATGGCATAACACAAAGTTTTAAAGTTTTTGCACTCTACTTATATAAAGAAATATTTTACCTTTATCATAAAAAATGATTTATTAATAAAATGTATTTTAATTTTCATGAATATGCATGAACACATGTGAATAAATTACTTATTTCTTATATCTCCTTTAGAGGGTGTAGACTTCTGATTATAAGATAAGTTAGCTTACAGGAGAGAACCAAAAATGATAGAATACAAGATTACTCCAACCCGAACACAGGTTGGTCAAATTACGTAACGAAAGATTCTGATAATTTATAGATGTAGAAACATAGCACTGGGGCTATCTCCTATTTTTCCCTTAAAATAATATTTTAATTTCGTTTTTATTTAGAAAATCTTTTTTCTACAAGAGAAAGAAACCGCACACGTTTGTGTTCGTCAAATATATTTGCAACATCTGAAGAAAACACATCTAGTTCAACTAGCGCTAATAAGCCGAAAACCCAAGTAGGCATGGATAAATACATCACCGTTGTGAAACGACAACGAAGCCCTAAATCTGCCCAATTATCATCAAATTCTAAAATTTCTAAAGATGAGAACCCCGGTAAGTCTTCTGATAATAATAGGCTTGCTATTCTCCAAACAGATAAGCCAACAACTTCAAAAAAATCGTTTAAACCTCCTCCAATTTATTTGAGAGAGCCTACATCTAAGGAACTGGTAAGCAAACTTATTTCCGTAATAGGTGAAAATACCGTTAGCGTAACATCTGTGCAGCATGGAAATAATAAAGAAACAAAAATCCAGGTAGTTCATGAAAATGATTACTGCTAATTGACGGACGACTTGGAGAAAGAAAATAAAGCTTTACACCTATCAGCTTAAAAGTGCGAAAGGCCTTCAAGTTGTTGTTAAAGGCATTGATTCTGGCGTAGATCCTAATGACGTTAAATCTGGTTTGGAAGAGAAAGGTTTTAAAATTAAGAATGTTTTTAACATCAGAAACCGAGAAAAGATACCTCAGCCCATGTTTAGGGTTGAATTAGAACCTGGAGATATCATCTTAAAGAATAATGAGGTTCATCCAATATATAATGCTACATACCTTCTACACCGGAAAATTACTGTAGAGGAGCCTCATAAGCGTTCAAGACCCGTTCAGTGCATGAACTGCCAGGAGTATGGCCACACTAAGACATATTGTAAATTGCCCACTGTCTGTGTTGTGTGTGGTGATCTCCATGGCACATCAAAGTGCACCAAATCAAAAACTGACGCAAATGTAAAAAAATGTAGTAATTGTGGAGGCAATCATACTGCTAATTGCAGGGGTTGCCCCGTTTATACCCACTTCAAACGCTGAATGCCAAATAAATCATTAACTCCTCCCAAGCCGTCCCAGCAATCGCAATTCATTTCAAGCAACAATTTTCCTCAAGCAGGCCAGTCAACAACCCAAATAAATGTTCTAAGCTCTAAACAAGTTTCTTATGCCAATGTGGTTAAGACTAATATACCAAACGCGAATCAGAAGTCCAAGTCTCAACAGTCCGACCCTTATTTTAGCAACCTTGAAGCCACATTGCAGACTTTGGTTCAATCAATAAACACTTTTACGGCTTCTATGACCACCATGATGAAGGAAATGCTAAAAATGCAATCAACTGTTTTACAGGCTATTTTAAAAAAATGATTTATTTAAAAATATGTTTCTGGAACGCAAACGGCATACGCCAACGTAAAAATGAACTTGAACACTTCCTGAGGGAAAGGCAAATAGATGTTATGTTGATTGCTGAAACTCATCTGACGTCAAGAAGTTATTTCAGGATCAATGGCTATATACTATATGACACTAAAGATCCACGTGGAAGATCTTGTGGAGGTTTGGCTATTCTAATTAAAAATAGAATTAAACATTACTTGTTAAATGAGAAATGTGAAGAATATTTTCAAGCAACAAATATTTGTATTGAACACATTCACAGTAAATTGGTAATTTCATCAATTTATTCCCCGCCTCGGCTTTCAGTTACAGAAAACCATTACTCAAATTTTTTTACTTCTCTTGGATCCCGATTTATAGCTGCTGGTGACTATAATGCTAAACACACATTTTGGGGCTCAAGATTAATCTCCCCGAAAGGTCATGTGCTTTTTGATATTATATCAAAATTGGGTTCAGATGTAATCTCCAGCGGGTGTCCCACTTATTGGCCATCTGACCAGCGAAAGATCCCAGATTTTATTGACTTTGGAATCGTAAAAAAAGTCCTCTTAGAATGGATGCATGTGGAGCCTTTATTGTTTTTGTCCTGCGATCCTCACCTACTATGGTCTCTATATGTTTCCCCCAGAACATTGGATCCCCATTTCACGACATAGATGTATTCCAGTCTAGAGTGAATTCGCTAAAATATAAAAAATATTTAAGTACTCATTGTACGGAAAATATATCTTTGAGGATATTGATGAGTCAATTAATGATTTTTCCCAAAATATTATAAAAGCCGTGCAACATGCTACCACTACATACTTTAGAAATATGAATAGCAGAACTTGTTCTTCTGAAATCGAACACCTTGTCTCAGAAAAAAGAAGAATCAGAAGAGAATGGCATCTTCGCAGATCTTCTCAGCTAAGAAATTTGCTTGAAGTCCAAAGAGTGGCTTCCCTCACAACCTATTTGGAAAGCCTCGGTGGTAGTCCTCAATCCGATTATTCTTTGTGGAAAGCAGCAAGAGGGTTAAAGAGACCCATTAGATCTAAGCCACCCTTGCGTACTCCAAATGGGGATTGGGCCAGAAGTAACTCCGAAAAGGGAATGCTGTACACTAACCACTTGAAAAACGTGTTTGCCATTGACGGACTGAATGATGAAGCTGATATGCCGCCATATGCAGTTAGACCTCCCGTACCTTTTAGACTTCGTTTTCAAGATGTCGATAATGCTATTAGTAACTTAAACCCGAGAAAAGCTCCAGGTATTGATAAAATTACCAAGAAAATGCTTATGCAGTTACCCCGAGTAGCTAGAAGACTCGTCCTTTTTATTTTTAATGCTATTTTACGTCTCGAGTACTTTCATACTGAGTGGAAGGTGTCTGTCATTACTATGATACCCAAACCAGGAAAGGATCCTACAAAAGTTGAGTCTTATAGGCCTATAAGTCTATTGCCAACAATTTCAAAACTGTTCGAGAAATTGCTAATGACGAGGTTGACCCCAATCTTGAACGAAGTAGGATGTATTCGTAACCATCAATTCGGTTTTAGGGCTAAGCACAGCACCATAGAACAGACACACAGGCTGGTGAATGTTATCAGAAACGCGTTCGATGATAAAAGATATTGCTCAGCTCTATTTATTGACGTTTCCAAAGCTTTTGACAAAGTGTGGCACAAAGGCTTAACTCATAAAATAAAATTTAACCTGCCTGCAAACACGCACAAGCTGTTAGAGAGCTACTTATATGACCGGAAATTCGTCGTTAAGGAAGGTGATTTCAAAAGCTCGGTTCAGCCAATCGAAGCTGGAGTGCCCCAAGGTAGCATATTGGGTCCAACTTTATATTTGATTTATGCTTTAGACATGCCAACGAGCTGCAAAATTCACACTTCAACTTTTGCAGATGATACAGCATTCATCAGTATCCATGAAGACTATAAATTAGCATCACAGAATTTGCAAGAACATATTGTAAGAACATATTGGAGAAATGGCTGAAACTTTGGAAAATAAAAGTAAATGAACAAAAATGGACCCATGTCATTCACACTATGTAGAAAAACTTGTTCGGCTATTAAAATCAACAACTACATTGTTCCGCAGCACAGTGAAGTCAAATACCTTGGTATTCATCTCGACCGTAGGCTCACGTGGAAGTCTCACATTGACGCTAAAGTCACCCAGATGAAATTAAAAGCGGTGCAACTAAATTGGCTCATCGGCAGAAATTCTATCTTGAAGTTAGATTGCAAACTTTTGTTATATAACGCAATCCTAAAGCCAATATGGAGCTATGAAATTAAATTGTGGGGTACCGCCTCTGCATCTAACATTGAGAAAATTCAAAAGCGCCAGAATAAAATTCTCCGTATAATTACTGCAGCTCCATGGTATGTTAAAAACTCTCGAATTCACAAAGATCTAGGTGTACCCTTAGTGAACGATGAATTTTCAAAACACGCGATAAGGTACATTAACAGACTGGAGTCTCACCCGAATTCTCTCGCACGTAGCGTCCTTAACTTTGGTGGCCACACTCGACTGAGAAGGATGGACACCCTTGCAACCATCAGAGCGTTGGAAAGGTGATTTACCAACAAAATACACGCAAGAAACAACTTTTCGTCTAGCATTTGCTGGACCTAAGTAAATAAAATTTTTCAATATTAATTAAGTTTTTTTCTATATTAATTCATGAATTTTTATTTTTAAGATTTGCATACTTATTGTTAGTACTTTTAGAAGATACAATAAATAATTGAATTATAAAAAAAAAAAAAAATTGCATATTACTTAGTTTTTAACGTTATGAAAAATTAAATAGTCTAGCAGTGCATAAAACTAAATAATGTTTAAAATACATAATTATATCATTTAGATTATTTGATTTACTGCTATTTTACAAAATTTTCTTTTTTCTCTTATTTATCTAAACAAAATTGTTTTCACTTATTCATTAACTTAATCTTACTAACTTACGCAATTCATATTGCAAATTTTTTGTAAATTGTCCTGTTTAAAAACAATGAGTGAATTATCCAACGCGAAGAGCACAATTGAAGTAAGATTTTTTAAAAACATGCCCGAAATTAGCATTTAACACAATTTCTCACTAATTTTTTTCCATCGTTTTACTTGCATTTGCCCACTGCGCACTCCACGTTTATTATTTACTTGGAATTTTTATACAAAAAAAAAATTTTTTGTTTATTTTGTACTTTAAGCTTTCAGTGTATATAAACACTTCACATGGGATTTTATAATTAATAATAACTTTTTTATAGCATGTTTTGTAAATTTCAGCTCAAAATTATTGATTTATAACGAAATGTAATAATATAATTTTGGAAGAACTGTCAAAATGGTTTTTACTGAAGGGTTGCCAAGTCTCACATAACATACAAAGTTTTTCATGTAAAATATAAGAATTATTTTACAATATATGAAATTTTAAGACGTTTTAAATTGTTTTTTACCGACGATAAATTTTAGTTCACGAAAGAGAGAATTACATGCGAAACAGGCGAATGCTGCGCGAATGGAAATTTTTATTCGTTGAGCAGGAAAAAAGAAGAAGCTTGAACAAAAATAAAGATTCAAATATATAAAAGTGGAAATAACAGCAAAAACAAGTATGCATACATGTTCACACATATATACATAAATAAACGTACATACATATACATATGTGTATATGCAAACAATTCCCTTTTTTGCTAATTATTCAAAGAAAGGAAATAATTTAAAAAATAAAAGAATAAATTAGGATCAATCTATAAAGGCATTTGTCTGATCATCACCAGAATTTGTATGACCAGCAAATATTCTATAATTTTTTTTCCAACATAAAGATGTTTTGTTAACATAAACATTTATCACCGGTTTCTTTTTTTCAATTGCAATAGGGTTACCGTTATTCACGATGCAAAAATATATTTTACACGAAAAAAGTAAACAAGATACATATAACTTGTATAGTGGCAATACTGGGGTTAGAAAATATGTATACTAATATGTGTATAACGTTACAGAACGCGAACAATGAGAAGCGCGTTACACAGACCCAATTTCTTACGTAGTCATAAACGTGTCGCTGGTTTTCGCTTTAATTAAAACGCGATCTATGAACAGGCTGTAATATTTATTTTTGTATGACTAAAAGTTATAAAATATGATTTTATCAAAAATAAATGTTTATTAATATTATTTATAAGAACTGGATTTGTTATTCACTATACTAGCATCTAAAATTGATACAAATAAATAAATAAATAGCCTGTCTATATGTCGACATTTTATAGGAGCTAACGTAACCATCACTACACTTAGAAGCTTTTGAAAGCTTAATTTGACCCTTTTTTGTGTCAATGAGACTTTTTATGACTCTTTTCTTAAAATACCCTTTTTGCAAACATGGAACTTTTTGTTGAGAACGATAGAAAATAGTCGAATAATTTATACCAAGATTGCAAATATAAATGTGATTTGTTTTATTAATAAATCTGAAGAAGTACAACAACTGTATTTCAAAAAGTTTTTACAGCGCAGTTTTTAAGTTCGTATATAAATGTCATTTAGCTTTAAGTTCCATTTAAATATGAATATATATTTTTCACTACAAAATTGAATCAAACTTAAATGTCCAATCTCCTTCATTTAAGTTGTATTTAAGTTTATTTCATTTATCATATAGTTTTGTGTTAGTGCAAGAAAGATAAGTAAAACACACATATGAGCTATTGCCTGTAGAAGATCAAAAAATTATATTTAATTAAAAATAACATCACATGAAATACAATTATTAAGATTTTCTGTGCTGTTGGAAAATTTAATATTTTTCTTTAAGTACAAACAGCTGCTCTATGGAATACTTTCCATAATATTTGGTATTTAAGTGAAGCTGTCAAACTTTCATCGCATTTATATATGAGGAATTGCTTAAGACTGAAAAAATTTAACTTGCCTTTAAATACTTTAAATGAAAATTAATAAATTTTGTTGTCAAAAACTGGACCTGAGTATAATTAATATCGTTTAAATCGATGTTATTAATTACATTTGAATAATTTTTCTAAATGTAATCATTATATTATATTTTCATTCAAATACATTAAGTTTTGAAGAATTTTTGTTTAGTTTTTATAGTTTTTTTTTAAAAACTTGACCCTTTTGCTCTTGAAAATACTCTTTTTGTGCCACTTTTTGAAAATTCTCGAAGGCAACGCCTCGAGTTCATAGGAACTACTCTAATCATCAGTAGACTTTGGAAATTTTGAAATATATTCTTAAACATTCGACTTTTTTCCCAACAATCTAAACAAATTGCTGAGAATTTAAAAACAAAAATGCTCTAATAATACCTGTCAAAACACAAAAAAACAAGCTTTTTCATTTATACATTGTATAAATGTATTATTTTAAATTATCCAAGATACCACGAAGTTGCCCAAATCTTATTGCCTTTTGTATATTAAGTCAAGCATTTTTAAAATAAATTATGTTTTATAGCAAAAATTGTGTTTTTGTATTTAATTCTGTAGCCATAAACCATCAAACTTTCTTTCACAATAATAGAGATGGCAATGATAATATACGGCCATGTCACAGAATTCACTTCCGTTCGAAAATGGAATTGAATCGGTTTTTTAATTCTCAAAATACGAAAATCTACAACTTTTTTCTGAATGAAATCAATTCTATAAGACATTACTAGTTTAATTCTTGCAATTAGAAATGATTTCATTCCGAAAATTTTTTAGTTTTTTGAAGAAGTAAAAAAATAATTCAATTCCGTTTCCGAACGGAATTAAGCTTTGTGACATGGCAGATAATATGGTTTTCATGCTAATATTATTAAAACTTTTACCAAATGTATGGTTGCATGATATAATATGGTTCTTGGATGTACTTAGTTTAGCAAAGAACATTTCAGACTGAAACCATGTTATTTAGTTGTTTTAGAATATTGTTACCTCAACCATATAATTTTTTCTACGTGTGCTGAGATTTGTCTGATACAATTCTCCATTAGTGATTGAAAGAAACATACTCGTATAACGCACTATTAAATATTTGTTTGTTTCTTGTTAAAAATATTGCGACATAGCAACAAAGTTGCCAACTCGGTGCGTTTCGCATCGTTTTTCGAGTTTTTTAAAATTATTTGTTTGTCAAATATTACAATAAATGCAGTCTCTGAACAGTGAAACTCATGGCACATGAATTGTAACTGTTTTGGCAATTGAGAACTTACCAAATTATTAAATAAATTATAAAATTTTTCCAACACGTTCGCATTAAATATTGATTATGCAAAACTTCTTTTTTTATTTGTTACAGCTCTGGCAAATTTTCGTATATTTCAATAAATTCTTTTCAAAACACCGCTAACGACAACACATATGAAATGAACACTGTGTGTGATAGAATTTCTATTAATCGAATTTGAAGGCTTGTAGTGCGGTTATGCAACTTTTAATGATCCGATCGATAATCGTAAATTCTTTCGACAACAATTGTTGCATGTTCCTGCAATATAATTTTGATGGTAAGTAGCTGTATTTTTGTGTTCCTGATAAAAAGTAAAAGTAATACCTGATTTCGGTTGACAGCAAATATCATTAGATGATAAATCATTAATAAGTGAACTTTTTTAGTTGTCTACATATGTACGATACTAACTAACTAGTTGTGAGTTCGAGTCCAACTTCAGTCAATAAGAAGGATTCTTTTTAATTATAACAATAATTGCTGTGAAACAATAAGCCCAGAGAAGAACAGAAAAAATAATTGAATACCATATAGCTGGGGGACAACTAGCTGTTTCGTTTGCCACATATATGTAGATCACATATATGCAATTGGCACATATATGCAATGGCAGAAAAGGATTTTCTGTCACTGGACAACCAGTTTTTAATTTATATTATTTACACGAATTCTAGCTATCTATAGGCGGTGTTATCAGACCTAGTTTGATTGCCTAAAAGGCTGCTTCATTAATGTGTTTTTAATATAAAAATATTGTTTAATATAAAAATATTTCATATAAAAATATTTAATATCAAAATATTATAGGTTTTTCAAAAGGGAAAGGAAAAAATTCAAAATTCTGTGCGTTTTTGTTGAAATAACGCGCTTTTTTCCCCATTTTGGTGTGTTTTGAAATTATGAAGTTGACAACGCTGATAGCAACCTTCTCTATTGTGAGCCTCTCAAGATTATTTTAACCCACTGCATAGAAAGGTTGTCTTATTAGAAATCCACAGAAAGGACAAATTCATAGAGGAGTCAAAGTGATTTTCTCAGCTATGAATCTGGAATATCATAAAAATTCACATATAAATAGCAATGATATTGCATGCTAGGACTCACAGATACGCGGACGCTTAACGGACAAAATCAATTCGGATCATCTATGAAGTTTTGGACAATTACTTAAAAAATGATCCGAAGAAAAATTCGGTACCTCTAATTTATGATTTTACATAGTCAGTGTTTTTCACGATGAATCATTTGCCATCGGATGCATTACAACTATTACAAAGGGTTTCAGTCTTAAACAAAAAATAAAAAGAAACCATAAACACCTGTTTTTTTGTCTGGCTGTTGAGTGTGGTAGTAAGAATAAAGCAAAACAGCAGCATGCAGTATAATTCTTATTTCAGTTATTACTTGCTTAAACTGTTTTCGCAATACTGTTACACTCTAGCACATGTTTAGTGTGTATCCGTTTGCAACAGCAGCAATTATTTCGCTTTGGCTTGATTTTATGTTGCTGACTTCTTCGGATAGTCAATTTGTATGCACTCTTTCAATAATTCTTTTTAATATTTTAATTTTCACATTCATTGTAACTTATTATTTCTACGTTTATTTACCATCTTCATGACAATTTATCACTAATGTTCAACTTCAAACTTTATTTCTTGCCACTATAAACATACTAACTACGTTTATTACAGAGTTCCCCGTTTTATACTTTACTTTAAAAACATATAAAAATAACGCATTCTAAAATACGAATACTTAAAACAAAAACTTCCAGAAATTTAAATTTCAGCATGTGAAATGTAATAAAATTACCATTTCTAATTTTTGAACAGGTCTAATTTCTGAGAGTTCCAGTTTATGATAACCTACTATGATAGCAAGTGCAAGCCAAAACTATGAAATTGAAAAGTTGAAAAAGTGTGTGCGATGTAGAAATATATTTAAGAATTAATATAGAGTTATACCTGGACCTGTTTTAAGGATAAAACTCAGTATTATTTAATTAAAAAATAGAGTGCTTAATCATGAATAATCGCATGATGCTTCTTTGGCAAAGAGTCTCAAGTATATTTTGGAAGTATCCATCTTTTTATTTTTATTTTTAAAGTTTGTATTGCAAATTAGTTAGTTGACCATAATTGGGCTCCAGTGGTTGTAAAGTCATCAACATAAGTTCGTGATTATTACCGTAACCTCAAATAATAAATATGTATGTAGAATGTGAAAATCTACATTCATTCAATTTTAAAAGATACAAAGTTACGTCTAACTATAGACTAGTGTATTTTTGTTATTTGTTACATTATATGTGCACACATACTGTCTATAGAATAACACGAGCGTCTGTACTAAAAAATAAATAAAAGATTTCGTAATAAAATATATTCTTTAATATTTTATATTCATAGGAATGGCGTCTTTGTATGCAAGTGTAAGAGAATGTAAATTCATAGAAGATTACCGCTGTTAAAAATGATTTTTGCAAATATAATTCACTTCTGTATATGAAAAGTTGTATGTATGAACAATAGGGTAACAGATACTTAAAATTATAAAACTTTTATGGCCGTACTCGCCGAAATAGAGGAGCAAGAGTTGAAGGAATATCTACCAGTAAAAAGCTTAATGTAATGTAATGTGTAAGGTCAAAGCGCAGCGGCTGCTTAGTTCGTATATCGGATATTCATGTATAAAATATTTAATGTTAGCAATATCCATACATTTAAAAATCTCGATACCAACATCATGTGAAAAAAGAAAGAATTTATATGAAATATGGGGTGGACCACAAGCTTCTTAACATTTGAAATGATTAATAATATAAAAAAAAAAAATAGCCACATGATTATAAAATTCCTTTTTTATTGCGAAAGTAAATGGAATATGATTTTATTATTTGAAAATTACATCACTCTGGCACTGTTGCAACATAGACCGGAAATTTTCTATGACTGGTCTATTAGTATCGGTTGAAACATTTTGCATTTCCTCACGTACATTTTCTTTTAATTTCATAATGATCGTTGGGTTGTTACTGAAAACTTTGCCTTTTAATTATCCCCAAAGAAAAAAGTCCATTGCAGACAAATCTGTGCTATGGGGTGGCCAGTTAATGTTACCTCTTTTCGATACGATTTTCTGGCCAAAGATTTGACGAACTGCAGCCAACGAGTCATTAGACGTATGTCATGTTGCCCCATCTTATTGTAAAATGCCATTTAGAGATGATCGAGGCATATTTAAAACCGCGGACCGATTACAAGCAGAGAGGTTAGGTTGTTCTCGAACAGATGCTCTACGTTTGTTTTGATAAGGTTGATCAGTCATCTTGAATTTCTGGACCAATTGCTTAATTGGTTGAATTGTTGGAGAATGATTTCTTTCACGAGTACTAAAATGAAACAAAGCCTTCAGCTTTGGTCGCAGCATCATTGTTGCAAATTTATATTTTTAAATACAAATTTGTCAAAAAGTAATAAATGGTGCGAGCGGAGGGTAACGCCGTAGGAATTATCGCTTGTGCGGATTTGTCAGTCACGATTTCGAAGTAGTCGGGTGAGTATCGCGCATTCGCTGCAGAGATATTTTTTAAGAGAAATGATTTTTACGTATGATTTTACTCTGTATATCACGAATACGTGATATACAGAGTATAAATTTAATCCGTTCGTGGCAGCAGAGATGCCGCGCAACTGCCTCGGCTATGAATGTCAAACTACCAGGGCCCGGTCGATATTCAAGTTGTCAAATTAAAAAATCGTTACGCTTATCTTTTTAAGCTTTAGAATCTGGCGTGGAATTATATGGCGTTACGTGCACAAAGTACTTTACGTATTACGTATTTAGAAAACGATTTAAAACTTTAAGCTTTTTTAAACTGCGAGTACAAAAAGAAAATCCTCGAATACCTTGAATAACCACACATTAGTTTTGCGCCAGCCTTATATATTACTTACATACTTGTATTTGTATGTAGCTTTTATGTGCACTTTATATTCAATTTCATTTTAAAATAGTATTTTAATTAAAGGATGCGGTTTACGGAGTTTTTAATTTTTATTTCTATTTACAAATTCATGTCTCTGCATTCATTTCATTATATGTATTTAATTTGTCTGCAACTTTTAAGAGGGATTAAATTACATAAAGTTGTTAAAATACATTTGAATGAAAAAACACCTACTTATGTAAATTATTGTAATACTTCCCAATTAAAGTGTAACAGACATACATATATGTATATGTAATTCTTTAAATACATATTAAATTCTTACTTGTTAATAATTTAAGTAAAAAAAATAACATCTAAATTTGAGTTTTATTTCCTGTTCAATTTAGACTCTTTTATCTCGCTGTTAAAGTTAAATATTTGCATATACTAAGTTGATCGAATGTTCTACTTTTTTATAAAACCGGGTTACAAATGTCTTAAACTGCTGCAATTAAAAAAAAAACCCGTGTTTTGGTTGAAAATTACAAGCAAACCCGGTTAACCGAGATTTTTTTTTATTAAAAGTGATTCACAATAAAACAAACTAAAAAAAAGGACTTAAAATCTAATTAATAAGTCCGTTTTTCTTCTCTTAATCTTTTCTTAATTAAAGTACATAAAAATATGAAAAGAATGTATGCTGAATGTACACCTAAGTCTGTTTTTACACGGTCTTTTTGTACACGGTTTTGATATAACACGGTTTGAAAATTGAATATTTTTAATTTTTTTACACGATTTTATTCCATTTAGCACGATTTGAAATTTTATGTACTTAAATTTTTTTTGTCAAATTAAATTTTTGCGAAGTATGTTCATGTCACAAAAAAGTATTTATGAAAGAAAAAAGTCTGAAACCATCGATAGTATCGATAGTTTGCGAACACTAGCTTAAAGATTTAAGTGAATTCCCCTTTAGCGCGTACAAACAATTTTTATTCCAGCGATGATAGTGAATGTATACGCGTTCGAAGCAAGCGAATGCGAATAACTGATGACGACAGCAATTAAATTTATGTTGTTGTATTTATGATTATCACTTATTCTATTTTATTTTATTTTTTACCTTAAAAATTGAATAACCTATTCTTTTCGTTCACAACATAGTTTTTTAGTTCCTGAACTTGCCATACATTTAATTTATATTAGTTTTAAGATTAGAGTGCATATCTTTTTTATCATTAATTACTATGCTTGTGAAAATAAGCATTATATATTTGATTTAATAAAATAAACATGAATTCTTGTTCTTAAAAATTCTTGTTTTTCACTAATTTTAATAGGTTTTAGAGATTAGGAACAAATCACCCATTTTTGTATAAAATCAATGTCTTTTTTTACACGGTTTTTTTTTTACACGGCTTCTTCTGGAACCAATCTACCGTGTAAAAACAGACTTAGGTGTATACATATATTTATTTAGATAGTCGCAAAATATTCTACATACTACACAACTAAAGAATATAATTCAATGCATAGTACGTACTTCAAAGTAAGATGCAGTTCAAATTTTTGCAGTATGCCAACTTTTTTCCTCTTATTTTTATGATATGTTAATTATTTTATTAGACATTAGATATTTGTAGATATTTATTACTTCCTTAGTCAGATCTCGACGCCGCAGAACAAGATCATAATCAGGATGCCAAACGAAGGATAGTGTAAAGAGAAGGGCTGATTAAGCCATTGGGAATCCACCCCGAAGCAATGCTAAGGCGGTCCAGGGGTGGAAATTTGTATCCCAGGAAGAAGAGAAGCTTTTTTAGTCGGTAACTTCACAGTGGTGACCAGTCCGACACAAAGGGAGGGTACGGACCCTCTGGTCAGTGCGTAACGCATTTTTTCCCCTCGCCGAAAAAACTCATTCCTTAGGCTCAAGGTCCATCCAAATTTAAATTAAATTCATTTTGTAGTAATAATGTTCTTGGCACACGTCGCTTTGTTCTATAAAATATATCATTTATTGAAATCTTTTATTTGTATTAAATTATTTTACATTTCCAATATTTTGAAACACCTTCTTCTCCAACTATTGGAAGCCAAAAGTATTGTCAAATTTTTTACTGTACTCGTATATTTCAAATAAAACATTGAGAATCGAAAACTCAAAATGGTGTAATAACACAAATAGTCTTCAAATAATTTTCTACCGCTTTTTTAACCGGGTTAAAGACACACCTTTAAAATAAATTGTCTGAAATCATCCTGAAATTCTCATCATTTCGTCGTAAGAAGCAGTGTTGCCAGTGTTACGCAATAAATGTAATAAGAGCAGATAAGTAACAGTGATACACAATTTAAATAACACGATAAATTTTAAGTTGAATAAAAAAAATGTTCATATCTATGTTCACTTTATGAAAAAAGTAACCAAAATAAAAAAAAGAATATTCTTATCACCAAATCGAAGAATAATATTACTAGTATTGGTTGAAAATAACCAAAAACGGCAGCCCTGATTCAAAAAGTTGCAATAATTGTTCCTATACCGAAGAAACTTAATGCCAATAGATTAAATATGTATAGGCCAAGTGCACTGTCACTAGCAATTAATAAAGTAGTTTAAAAAGTTTGTTCAAAAACAATTTTTACCGTTCTTAGGACATAAAAGAATAATCTTTGATTTCTAATATGAGTTTAGTAGAACTAGAGGAATGAAAAATGGTGTAGCAAGTGTGGTTAATTTTTTTTATCTTGGACCAGTACTCAGGGGATAGCCCCTACATACACAGTGCATTGTACTGGAACTAGAAAAATAGATTATGAGAAGAAGGTAAGGGGGAGTAATGCTTGTTAACTTAACATACGGAACGACCAAAACAAACATTATCACAGCATTTAAAATGTTGAAATTAAATTAGTTAAAACTGATCAGTGCCCAGTGTACATACCTTCGACACTGCTCAGATCAACAAATTTTATATATAAAGGCTTAGACGAACGATTTAGGCGGTGGATGTTATTAGATATTGTTGATTGTTAAATTTTGTTTACAAGACTTAACTCTTATGGTAAAAGTGGGAATTATTTTCAAGAGTTACTTAAAAAATATCTAATATTATATGATGGTATCATTCGTCTGGCTCAAGTTCAATCCTGGCTAAAGCAAAGAAATATTTTTATTTTTAATTATACCAATAATTGCCGCGATCAATAACTCTTGATCAAAGAAGATAGGAAAAAAATAATTGAATACTCGTGCACTAAAGCTGGGTGACAACTAGTTGTTTCGCAGTCGCTACACTACGAAAGACGCTAACAAATTGTTGACGAAATATTGAAAAATAAAAGTTAGAAAATTGCTAAATTTTTTATAAAAAACAAGATCTTAAGCTGCAAAAATGGCTAAACACTTCATGATGATTGTAGAAACTGTTAGCAAGTCTAGTCTTTTAATAAACAGTGGTATTAAGTGTAAATAAAGCTGTGAATTATTTAGTACTGTGCAACGAATAAGAAAAGTATGATAAAAATCGCACCATTAGTACAAAAAAATGTTCGAATTTATGAACAAATAGATGTAGACATGAAATCACAAAACAAAGCGGTGAGTGTGCTCTGTAGTTGCAGAAAATTTTTGGAACATTAATGCTTAAGCGTAAAAGACTAATATATGCACTAAAGTTTCCCAGATCTGTAGAAAACAATCTACGTGATAGAAAAATACTGAAAACAGATATGAATTAAGCTCATCAGACTTCATATACTTACTCCTATTTAAAGACAGCTAAAATAAGCTTTTTTGCTGAACAGTGTAATTGGCGAAAAAACTGTAAATATGGATTGGTCTGCGCTTTACAAGCTTGTTATAAAAAATGGTTCGACTGAATTAAAATTAAAAACTTTTAATGTCTTGAAAATGTGAGAAATGTGCATATTCTTGTGCAAGTAAATATACATATACTCGTATACTTATTCATACTAGTGTAAATGAGAAGCACATCTATGAACAATCATGTGCATGTTATTTCCAATGGCAAACAACAATGCAATATAGACGACGTCGTTATGTTTCATTAAAGAACTTTGTTTTAAACGTTGAATAACACTCTTCATGCAACATCAAAGTGAGTGTCGGAAAAGCTCAAGTACGAATGAATATAACATTTTCACTGAGTTTGTTTACAAATTTCTTTACAACATTAAAGAAAATGGAACGTTTTAGGCGTATTAATGTCGACACGCTTGCAACCATATTTAGAACAATTTTCAGCATTTACATATAGTTCGAGTGCAGTTTCATTTATCTTCCTGTTCTAAAAACGAAATGAATTCATTTTTAGAGAAAGTTGCAGACTATTCAACTCAATATTTAAGAGTCTTATTAAGCCCTTACAAAAGTTTCCATTTCAGTTGAACTATTATTGTTTTGGTTTTTTTATTTTTGTTTTAATTATGCAAAAAATGGTTTAAGGAAGTGAATTTGTGATTTAAATGAAAAGAAAAAAAAAGTTCAACATTGTTTAATTTCTTAAATTGTAAAATAACAACTTCCTTAGGAAAGTGCACATATGAGTATTAATTTTGTTTTTTTTTCTAATTTGATAGTTATAAATTATTAAAAGTTTTCAGAAAATTATCTCAACCTCTTTTTAATATGATAGAAGGATCTAGGACAATTTTGGGTGGCGCTGGTGAACCGCGAAAACCATCAAGACAGACAATGACGTAAATCAATTACATATCCTGTCTGTTTAACCAACCGTTCGGCGTAATGATGACATTTAAAATAGTCACTAGGCTTCAGCTCTTGAGTCAGTTGAACCTTGTAAGCGTGTAGATTCAAATCTTTATTCGAATTTGCGTCCGTGATGTTCATGATATGTTCAACGGCACACAATTCCATTTTGGACACATTAAGTCGAAATGCATTTTGATTTGAGTGCCAATTTTTGTAAAAAACTTCAACTATCTCCATGATTGAATTTTGACAAACTGAAGCAAAGAAATGCCAAATTAAGTTGGGTAAAAACTTAACGTTAAGGCGTGACTCACAATTAACATCGTGCATTATGGTTGGACCACACTTTAGCTGAGACGACATCACGTACAACTTTCTGTCTTTTTTACTTAAAGACAGAAAAAAAAAAGACTTTAGCTGCGTAGAAGCCTTGAACTTTGTATTATTTTTAAATTGTTTGCTTATTTGGTAGAGTACTCGACCAACAGTCTCGAGGTCGCAGGTTCGATTCCTGCCACAGACCCTGGGTGTTACTGCAGACAAGCAAAAAAGCTTCGCAGTTTTTGAGTGTTTGTTAAAAGAAAAAAAAAAAAGTTTTGTATCGGGATAATATTCTTGGGTTTGAAGACCAATTTTTTTCTCTTTTAAATAGTAGAAACAATAATAAAATAGACAAATATAGTTACCTATTTAGGTTCCTTAAGTAATGTTCTAGCTTTCTTTAAAATCAGTTAATCGGCTTGGTCAGTATTTTTGATATTTCTAAAAAATGCGTTTCCACGATTTTTCAAACTTTTATAATATATTTAATAATAAATCATTTTTCTTTGACAATTGTCGCCGAACTCAAATTTTGATATGTTTAAAACATTTTGTTTACAAAGAAGTTTTCCAAAAGAAAACGAAATATTAAATGCATACATGATTCAATATAAGATTAATAGAGACAGACTGAGTGGTTAAGGCAGCCGTTAATGCTACTTCCTGACCCGAGTTCAAATCCAAAAATGAGTGCTGATGCATAGTGTAGCGACTAAGAATCAGCTAGATAATAATAAAACCCCCCAGGATTTGATTAGTACTTTTCTTGTCTTCTTCAATGAAAAATTGAAAAAATGAAAAATTTGGGCTAAAACCCGATGCACAAATGTACAAAAATCTAATTTAAAACAAATACTCATATTAAATGATTGCGTTAAATTTTTTATAGCAAACAAGATTTCGAGATTGGTCAAGCAAAAGGTAAAGAAACTAAAATCAAGATAATACTTTTATTATATTTTCAATTTTCCATACCCAGTACTACTTACTTTACACTTTTTTTATTTTTACTTTCAATAACTTTTCTCAATTCTTTCGCATCATTTTGTTTGTAACTTCCAACAATCTCTTACTGCCTAACATTTTTATATTGTATAATTATATATTATATATCTTAAACATTTCGCCTTTTACAACAGTACTTGCGATTGTCTTTCAATTAAATTAAATCAAATTGGTTTACATATGTTTTACTACTTCATTGCTTGGGGATAGGCCTAAAATGTAAACTTTGTTCTGGTTGAAGTACAGGGTGGCGCAAAAATAACCTTCTGATGTTTTTTTTCTGTAATTAAAAAAAAAGTGAAAAACTTTGATTCTTCTTGGGGGTTATTTTTATTTGGTCTTTTAATTTTTCAGCATCAAGTCGAGAATATGATGTCATGTAAATGACCGCCGTCACAATTGATTGTCGTTTGATCCATTTTAATAGAATTTTCCATCACATTGGCCAAAACTTTCGGCGATAGGTCCTCGCATTCTTGACGGATATTGTCTTTAAGAGCTGCAAGAGTCTGAGGCTTGTTGATATAAACCCGCGACTTCAAAAAGCCTCACAAAAAGAAGTCTGCAGCGGTCAAATCAGGCGATCCTGCTGGCCAGTGCAAATCGCCAAAACGGGAGACTAAGCGCCCGGGAAAAGCATCCTTCAGCATAGCGGTTGTGGCACGTGCAGTGTGTGCCGTAGCACCGTCCTGTTGGAACCTCATGTTTTCCAATTCCAATTCATCAAGTTGCGGCAAAAAGAACTCGTTGATCTGTAGCGCTCACCATTCAAAGTAACCGTTTGGCCCGCGACGTCTTTGAAGAAAAAAGGTCCGATAACTCCTCCAGCGAAAACAGCATACCATACACTGACTTTGAGCGGGTGTAATGGCTCTTCGGTCATTCTGGGTTACACGCGGATTTTCAGTGCCCCAGAAGCGTAAATTTTGCTTATTTACGTACCCGTTAAGATGGAAATCACTCATGATTATTTTTAATGAAAAATCATCTTGCTCTTGGGGTCATATAAATAGTCACCAATATTCTGCGTTCTGGAACAGTGTAGCGTAACATTGTTTATTAACGTGTATTTCGCATGTGTTTACTACACAAATGTCAAAACAGAACTGACATTAGGGGCGAATCACAAAATTTATAGCAAAATCTGATAGGAGGATTACTTTTGCGCCACCTTGTATATGTTATGGTTGTGTAAATTTTAACTCTCTGTGTGTTTCATATTCTGGAAAAATAGGCCTCGTGACTATTGGGTAGTCATGACAATACGGAGGCCTCAGAAATGAAACTCATACATCTTAGCGAAATTAAGCTTTATTTCTTCCTTTTTTTTTTGAACAAAGAATTTTAAAAGGATAATATAATATTATTGCTCAAAAGCTACTTCTATTACCATGTGTGTCAGGATATATCGTTACATCGTAAATCAAACTACTTCTGTATATTGTACGAGTATATTTGGCCCTCCTTATTCTCCTTTTTAAATTCCCACTGTTTTATTGTGTTGCCAAACAAAAGAAAATTTTTTTGCGGCCCGTTTACACACTCTTACAATAGCCGGCAAAAAAGTTAAAGTCAGCCGAGAATTAAATTTTCATTTCATCCCAGTGGCATTATTCGTTTAGAAAGACCAGATTTAAGCTTTGTGCAGACGGTTGTCAGATCGGACAATGTCTGATCTAACAATGTGTTGGCAATTGCATGACAAAGCATAATTGCTCTTACAATACAAATTGTTAGTTTACACCGTTGCTAAACAATTGTCAGAAAACTGCCAATTCCATTGTAAGACAATTATCTGACACAAGGTGCTTTAACCAGGTGGCATCACTAGCGCTGTAGCAATTTTTTATTTAAAACGACCGGTATTGTTAAAAGTTCTTTATGTTTACACAAATTGAAAAAATAATATTTTAATCGTGCAAAAAAAGAAATAAAAAGTGATAAAGTGAAAAAAAACAATAAAAAAGTTTTCAAAAATATTTGAATTGCGTAAAAGCTGTTTATGTTTATACAAAGCGAAGTGAAAAAATAATATTTTAAACAGTGTGAAAAAATGCAAAAGAAACAATAAAAAAGATTTTAAAAATATTTTAATTCCTTAAAATGCTTTGTTGTCTGCAATGTAAAAAGAAAAATTCTACTATATAAAAAGAAAAATTCTACTGCTTATCGACTCAAGAATAATTTAATTGCTTAAAATGCGTTAAAAACAATTTATGAATATAATAACAAACAATTAATTTTCTTTATATACATATTTCTGTTTTGTAAACATGTTCATTTTCCTGTTTTGTAAACATGTTTTTGACAGTATGGTGGAATTTTTACACAAACAAAATATTATGTGTCTAGTACAGCAACTCTAATGCTGCCACCTAATAATTGCACCATGATCTGACAATTTCATTATCTGACAATGTTCGCATGAATGGTTGTCAGATTTTCTATGCAGCAAAAATTGTCAGCTCAATTGTCTGAATCAAAACAAAACATTTAAATAAAAATTTAATTGTTTTTGCAAGTTTAGAAAATTTAATAATTCATGGGTGCTTTGTCGCCATCAATAGAGATTTTACGAAAAATTACTCAACTGGCTTGATGCAAATGAACCAGAACACAAGATTTTCTACGTTACAGTTGAAAGTTGTGAGCAGATTGGCCCACTTTACTTTCCAGTCATTGAAACTCACAGAAATAGCATCTACGACTTTTAGCCATGCATTATCTTTGTTTGGTTTATATTCTACGCATCCCACATCCTACAATCTTCTCCGACACTTAACTTCTTGCATTAGTTTCAATATATTTTTTTTCGAGATGGGGTTTTTAAGGTTGTAGCAACCTTTATATGCTGGAACAAACTGTCATTTTCAACATCTATAGACCAATCGCAATCATACGAGTAATCCATAGTTGTATTTTCAAAATAACATTTCAGAAGCTTAAACTTAGTTTACAAATTCAGTAGAGTTGGATTCCCTACTGTCACCGATAAGCCGTCTCCTGCACACGGTCGAGTAACCCCAAAATAGACTTTGGGGCACCGGCCCAAACATGAGAGTTCCATTCCATTTTCGGTTGGATATAGGTGGTGTAAATATTAAGGAGATTGGATGCAGTAAAGAACATTTTACACCGTTTCAAAGAACCGAGGCTTCTTTAGAGATATAAAAAATGTGTTCGCTCCAGCGCACATCAGACTGTATTTTCATTTAAGAACAACGAGATCATCCGATTTCTCAATACTTATACCATCCATGAGCACAGATGAAGCAGCATTTACGGTCGTTTGTTTGTGTGTTAACAAACAACACTGGGTCTTACGAGCGTTAAAGGCGACCCTGTTTTTACAACACCATTCGGAGATTAAAAGATTTTTTGTATGAAATAAAAAATATGTTTTATAGCTATGTACTTATGTATGTATATTAAAAAAAAATATTGAAACAAAATGTACGTTCAACATACATTTTTCTAAATTAAGTATACATGCATACAAATTAATTAAAAAAAACCGGTATCAAATACATTGATTATTCTTTTCTAATTAATTTTTATATTACTAAAAAATGTAAACGGGTTTTATGTCATTTTAAATATTTCCTTGTCAATTTGTTAGCATTTTCTACAAGTTGTATAGGGTGTTTTTTTAAGCCCGATAGAACTTGAAATTGTAAAAAATAACACAAAAAATTAAATTGTAATCAAAATTTTTTTTTATTCGAAAGATCAATACGTGACATTAACATTTGAAAATGATTTCGGGCATATGGGCACCGCGGCTGTTCTTGACGAAGCGCATTCTGGACGTCCAATTTTGGGCCACTTTTTCGAGCACTGCTGGCCGTATGTCACGAACAACACGAACAATGCTGGCCTCCAAGGCGTCAATTGTTGCTGGTTTATCAGCATAAACCAGTGACTTCACGTAGCCCCACAGGAAATTTCTCGAAATCAACTTATCGCCAAATTTTGATTTCAGTAAGTCGATGGTTGCGTTCGCCGTATGGCACGTAGCGCCATCCTGTTGAAACCACATCTCCTCCGGATCAATGTCATCCATATTTTCAAACAAAAAATCATTGATCATGGTGCGGTAACGATCTCCATTGACCGTAACGCGAGCTCCGGCCTCATTTTTGAAGAAATAAGGTCCGATGATGCCACCAGCATGAAAACCGCACCAAACAGTGCATTTTTCTGGATGTAATGGAGTCTGTAGGGTCTCTTGTGGATTGGTCTCACTCCATATGCGGCAATTTTGCTTATTAACAAACCCGTTAAGCCAAAAATGCGCCTCATCGCTGAACACAATTTTGCGATAAAACAACGGGTCTGATTTTCAAAGTAAATTTGGATAATTTCGTAGCGTTGTTCAAGCGTGAGTCTATTCATGATGATTTGTCAGAGTATACTGAAACAAATAAAAAAAATGTTTCATCAAAATTTAATTTTTTGTGTTACTTTTTACAATTTAAAGTTCTATCTAGCTTAAAAAAACACCCTATATTATGATTCTATTCATAATTTAAAAAAGAATAACTGATGATATAAAATAGAATTAATCTATTCTTTCTTCATTCATTTATTTCTTGAATATTCAAAATATACACTAACAATAAGTATTCAAATCTTAATACTAAATATAAAAAGTTATTTAAGTCCAGCCAATGTTAGACAAAAAAGTTATATTTTGCGCGAATAATATCGGTAGAAAACCCCTATTGAAGGCTCTGATGGTGGGAATGGTATTTCTTTTTTATTTTCGAGTGTGGCCGCCAAAATTAAGTATATTGCGCGTAGGAGGATTTGGGTGAAGTTACAGAAGAGTGTCTTATAACGTTGACTAGTTATGTGTGTTGGTTATATGATGGTATGTTTAGCCTGAATGTCAAATTGATGATTATGGATACATCCCACACCATTTCCTGTTGGAGTCAACTTCGTCAATAACAATTTTTGAATAGTTTTGAAATTGTTGGCAGTAGACTTATTAGTCTGTATGATTCTATTTTTGTGGGATCTTTCCCTAGAAGAATTTTTCTACCTCAACTGCTCAAGCATTTTACAGGTAATTTTATCAATATCTGGAGCTTTCTTGGGGTTTGTGTTACAAATAATGTTTTTGACATCTTGAAAACTAAGTATCAAAGACATTGGCGGTCTAACAGCATATAACGGTAGTTCAGCTGAACTATTCGCTGTATCATTTGTGGCAAAAACATTTCTCAAATGATTAGCATTCACCATCACCTTTTCAGAATCGGTTCTTTCCCAGCCTCGCAAAGGTTGAATTTCGCAAGGGTGTCTTACCTATTACGGGCCTTTTCAGACCTTTCGTCGCTTTTCATACAGAATAATCGGATTGAGGACCTTCCAGATAATTTTTAAGGGAAGCTATTATTTGGATTTCAAGTAGATTTCTTAGTTGAGTTAAGCATTCCCGAAGCCTAATTTTAAACTAGGGAGACCTGCGAAGTTGCTAATTTCTTCTAACTCTTCTTTTTTTGTAAAAATAATGTTGGACTATTCCACAAAGCGGCTGAAGTTTGGGCAAGGAAAAACACTTAAATAAGGGTGTTATACGACCCGTACCCATCTGTTCTCTTTTCAGTCTGGTGTTAAGAGACTGTATTAACATGGAGCTTTGCTGATACCTGGGCACATCAGCAAATAGTCTACGCCCCTCCGTGATACAGGGGCTATGACGTGGAGGTTTTCCCCGTCCCCCTCACTCGTGGAAACAAAATTAACTTTTCAAAAAACCAAAATCATACCGAAACTTCAGGACAAAACGTTGAGGGAACTCAAGGCTACCGAATGCAAAACGGCTTCCTCGAAAGAGGAGTGCAACCTTGGTACTGGGGTACCCCTGTTTTTTTCAATCAAGTACCTCAGTTGTGACAAAGGCCCGTGCCTCTACGGCATTATACCCTGCATCAGGAGCTGCAGTACTTTTTGCACGGCAGCTACTCAAACTGGTGGTAATCTGAGTAATGTTGGCATGCGAACCACGAATCAGTTTTCGGGTACCCATTTCACAACCCAGATATCTCGTGGAAGGAACAGCAAGGGAGCCGCGAACTCGTTTTTGGGTGCCCAAATTGCATCTTCGGCGAAAATTTCACAAAGGCACATTAACCCTGCAAAACAGGTCTATCTGAAGCAACGTGCTGCGATGAAGATCTTCGATGAGCTGGTAAAAAAGCCAGTAGATGCCTTAACGGCTGTAGAAAAGTCCCGCTTATTGTGGGCAAAAGCAGTTGTGGCTGAGCTGAAAAGTTCGCCTCCCCTCACATCCAGGGGTGCGCCTAAGAGGCAACGTTCTGAGGAGGAGGCTATGCTGCAGGGTCAACAACCCGCAAGTAAGCTTGTAAGACCCTAAACGTTGATGGAAAGCGAGGTGGCGAAAGGCCAACTATTGATGGCCATCACTGACAGGGGCAATGCGGATCTGGCTATAACCCCTTCAAACAGGGTTATAGTGAAACGATACGATCCGAAGAGTCTTAAAGACCAATCCGGATACGTACCGTAGATGTGAGGAGGCTGGCTGTTATCGGCGGCGTGTAAAACTTATGGCCTATTCAGATGAGCGATCGGCCTTGTTACTTAAACAAGCGGTCGCTTTTGTAAACAGGCCAGATGAAGGAGCAGAGGTTCCACGTAGACCTATATCCAGGATACCAGACGTCCCTGGTTTCTCGGAAGAGATTCTGGAGGTCGTGGGGTGCAAACCCTGATATATCGGCCAATGATTGGAAGGTTGTGAGGGTGTCTGAATGAAAGGACAACGCCAGGGATATCACCATCCTACAGAATCAGGAGTCACTAGCGCCACTTCGTGCTAGAAAGGGGAAAAAATGTATCTGTGTTTTAATACCATCTTCTTCCGAGTAGACAGGGGTGACACCGAGGGCGATCAGGATCCGGAGGATGTGGGTACCGAAGCGGAACGCATGTCTGTGGATGAGGCACCGAGCGCAACATCGGGCGAAGACGCACTCTCCAACTGTGAGTTGGTGGGGGAGTTCTTCGAACATGTTGATGAGGCTGTTAGCGAGAACGTCCTCTTGGACTCTGATCAAGATCAGGCCTAGGAGGACGTCAACGTCACGGTTGTAGAAAGAGCAGATGATGGTGGAGGCTCTACAAGTTAACTTTCACCATTCAAAGGCAGGCACACAAAACAGCATGCTTGAAAGTGTCTTCGCTATGAATGCATATAAAGAAATATTTTTTCATCATAAACATGAGATTGCAACTGTATTGTGATGCATAACCGAGCCCACATGTGCTTGCTTTTCTACAAGTTGTGGAAGATTATATTCGAAGAGACAATAATATTATTATTTTGAAAAAATAATTCTGTAGTGTTCTCAGAGACTCATATAGTTTAAAAGACAATATATATTTCCACCTCAAAAATAATATAAACTACAATAAATGGATATGAGGAAGAACATTTTTAGTTCTTCACATATGTGTAAGTTTTGCATTACTAAGGTTTATGTTGTTTCACATTTAAAGTAGTACTAATTAAACTCAATATATTTTGCCATAAGTGTTCCTTACAAAAACGTAAAGATTTTGCAGAAACTGGGTTATTCTGAGCTGGAACTGCAAATCGGATGGGATTATTCCCCTTTCTCCATATAATTGCCCTGACAATACTCCTTTCCATATGCATAATTTGCAATTTTATGCTTTAATAACAAAACCTTTTTCTTGTAGTTTCGAGCCGAAACAGGCTACTGAAAGTACTTGGTCTCTGCACACAAAGTCGCGGGTTAAGTCTAGTTTAAAATAATTCTATTTTAATAACAAACTTAACCAAAATTGGCTGTGAATCATAACAGAGGCGTAAATATGTTCGTTAATTTATTTTTTCTAATTCATTTTTAGATGCTTACCAAAAGAGCACATATATTCTTTTTGACTTGTTAAGTGTTGCAAAAAAGGATACTAATAATAGTACAACTTATGCTCCATGATACGCGAAATGCATCATTTATTTAAATAATGAATTTTTAACGTGTTAAATAAATGTTTATTTTACTACCAGATAGCCAATCTTGTCAGTTTTCAACACTAAATATCCCATTGCATGTTATACTCTTATTAAGAGGTAACACATTTTCTTAATGAAAGAATTTAATTTGCAGGCCGCCCGACTAGTCTCAACTGCAATACTTTCCTACATTCTAAAAGTGTTGAAACAACCAATTCATTATTTTTAATAACACGTTAATGGATACAATGTATTTATATGGTATAAAAAATAACACTGACAGGACAAACATATTCCTAATAAACATTTTTGTATTAGTTTAAACTATAGGTATCATTTGATTAATAGAAATACAAAGTGGCACAAGATTACTCATCCAATTTCTTTTGCACCTGTGAATTTTTTTTTAAATTGGAATCTTTTTTTAAATTGGTAATTGGTTATCAGCCAAGTGGCTGCCGCCAGACACAACCCTTAAGGGCTGCGATGATCTAGGGCTTGTTGGCATAAACGCTCGACTTTTCGTGGCCGCTAATAAAGATATTTTTTTTTTTATATGGGACTAGTACTCAGGGGATGGCCCCTACATATGCAGCGCATTGTACTGGAGCTAGAAAAATATGTTATAATGAGGAGGAAATAGGGAGTAGTGTTCGTGGAGGTTTAATTTTAACAATAACGACACGATAGACTAACCAACTCTATTACAGCATTTAAAATGTTGGAATTAAATTAGATAAAACTGATCAGTGCCCAGTGTATATACCGTCGACACTGCTCAGATTAGCAAAATTTAGTCCAACACCTTCCACACTACGAGGTAATGAAATGCATTAAAAAAAACTAGTATTGAACATATAAAGACAACGGACAACGGTGAAAAAAGACAAAAAACACGTGTACACATATTGCTACCTATTTTCTGTGCACCTTGATTTTATACGAAATTAATAATGGACATAGATATATAGAAAATACGGACAATGGTAAAAAAAGAGAGAAAAACAAAAATAAACACAGCCCGCTACCTGTTCCGGTGCAATTTGGTTTTGAATTTAATTAATGAACATACACATATAGAAAATACGGACAGCAGTAACAAAAGACGTGGTTAAATGGAGCGACCTTGCTGGCCATGCCAAATCGTTAAAACGCGAAGATCTGCTCATTAAATTCTGGTAAGAAGAATTCGTTTATCATGGCCTTGTAGCGTGTGCTGGTAACAATTAACCGTATTGGCGATGGCGTCCTCAAAAAAATATGGTCTAATCATTCCTCGCGTCTCGTCGCTCATGATTATTTTCGACTTGATATTATGGTTAAAAAATCGACACAATTATTCTTCGCTCCTGGGGAGTATAGCGCTCCATTGTTTGTCTTTTTGTGTTCTGCAGTCGTCGTGCAAAATACCATTTGTAAAAGCTGTTTTAATTTACGGTACGGTGATTAATTTTGCGCTACCCTTTCTATATTAAGATTCAATAATAACCCATGAAAAGATCAAAAATCCTTTCATAATTGCAAGTGTTCTATGAAATATAATCAAATTTGTTTATTATGCTTATTTTGCCAATGTGCTGCTGCAATATGTTAGTGCACTCGATATTATTGCTATAATTCACCGTTTATTTGCTTCATTCGGGTGTGGTGTTTTAGTACTTTCTATGAAACAGAACAGCACTGTAGCCAAGGTGTTTCACAAATATGAAGTGATTGATCTGCCTCTAAATGCTATATGACCAGGGATGAATCCCACATCGTTCAATATTGGACTCAACTTCGCCATTAACAATTTTTCGAATAGTTTTGAAATTATTGGTAGTAGACTTACTGGTCTATATGATTCTACTTTATTGCTTACATATGTATAATTATATGAGTAATAATGCATATGTATATTGAGATGTACATATGTACGCATTATTAACACTACTTTTTATTGAATATTAATATTTTATAACAATAAAAGCATTAACGGTCAGCTTTAAAATTAGCTTAACATTCTTCATTATCCAATTGTTTCGTTGAATTTTCTTTACAAAATGGGCTAAAAAGTACCGGACTTAACACATACATGGCGCTAGTTTTATTGCAGTCACCTTTTTTCCAGTTAATACTAACCTCCAAAAGACAGCTGTTAAAATGTCATAATGTTCTATTCATTAGTTTATGAGTTATTGTGCTAAAAGGGACGCTACTTTTGTTATTTTCAAGACAATGGATAAAAAGCAATTTTGGGATTTAATTTTAAACTGCTTCTTGATGGGGAAAAATACCGTTCAACCGAGTCGATGGCTTGAAAAGTATTATGGGGACACCGCTCCATCAGAAATAAGAATAAAAGTTGGTTTGCTGATTGCAAACGTGTTCGTAGAGATGCCGATGATGCAAAATACAGTGGACGTCCAAATATGACGGTAACACCAGAAAACATTAAAAAAATCAACAAAATCGTTTTGAATGATCGAAAAGTGAAATTGCGTGAGTTAGCTGACATCGTGAGCAATTGAGAAAGCTCTGTTCAAAGTGGGTGCCGCGTTTGCTCACTGTTGACCAAAAACGAGAACGTGTTAATGATTCTGAGCAGTGTTTGGAAACGTTTAAACGCAACAAACCGGAATTTTTGCGTCATCAGAGTGGACAGCAACTGATGAACCCCGTGCAAAGCGCCCGAAAGTAAAACAATCGGCTGCAAAGGTTATGGCCTCGGTACTTTGGTGCATGGTGTAATATTCATCGACTATCTTGAGAAAGGAAATACCATTGACAGAAAATATTATATAGTGTTGTTGGAGCGTTTGAATGCCGAAATTGCAAAGATACGACCGCATATGGCAAAGAAAAAATTTTGTTTCATCAAGACAACGCACCGTCGCACAATTCAATTAAAACAATGGCAAAACTACATGAATTGAACTTCGAATTGCTACCACATCCACCGTATTCGCCAGATTTGGCTCCCAGCAACCACTGGCTGTTCGCAGACCTGAAAAAAATGTTGGCCGGTGAAACTGAGGCCTATTTTGAGGCAAGAGATACATCGTTCTACAAAAATGGTATTTGTAATGTTAGAGTGGCACTGGAATGATTGCGTTGCTCTTGATGGAGATTACGTTGATGAATAAAGCTAATTTTGAACCAAAAAAACCAACTCTGTTTTCTTTGTTAGGCCCGGGTTTTTTCAGCTCATGTGTTATTTAGAAAAAGTAATTTATGAAATTTTTTGGCACTCAAATAAAATATTGAAGTAAAGAAGTTGAAGTATTTTAATTCGTAAAGATCTTTATTCTGTTTGAGCAAAGAGCCCGTAAAAAAGCTTAGAAGCTTTAACCAAAAACAATAAACAAATATGTATACGTAAATACACATATATCCCTCTTTCCCCCTCCTCACAACCTATTTTCCTAGTTCTGGTACAATGCAATGCATATGTAGGGGTAGTCCCCTGAGTACTGGTCCTATAAAAAAAAAAAAAAATCTATATTCTTAACTTCAACATTGGTGATCGCGTCTGGGTTTGAATATCGTTTTGAATCTCAAGAATATTAAATTTGGTTGGAGTTAATATCAATTCGGGAATTGAATCAATATTAATTCGATTATTGATACCTTGAGGTGTGGGAGGTGTTGGACTAATATTTGTTAGTCTGAGAAGCGTCGAAGGTATATACACCGGGCACTGATCACTTTTAGCTAATTTAATTCCAACACTTTAAATAATAACGTTTGCTTTGGTCTTTTCTTAATGTTATTTATAGGTTCAAGTTAAACGTCCACACACACTACTCCCTCTTTATTCTTCATCATAACCTATTTTCCTAATTGCAGTACAATGCACTGCATATGTTAGAGTCATGCCCTGCGTACTGGTTCAAGATAAAAAAAAAAAAATAAATATTAATACGTGAAACCGGCAAGGATGAGTATAAGATGGTAGCGTATCTTATTGCCTTATTATTCCAGAGTTAAGGTTTTGTAAAAGCAATTGGAGTATATTAATAAAAAATGGACCGCATCACATACGAAGTTTGATGACGCTGAGCTACTGTAGGGTTGGATTGTGTTGAACAAATTAAGAGAAGCTATAATAAACAAGTAAGAGTGTAGTATATACGGCCGGGTCGAATCTAAAATACCTTCACGATAGTCTCGTATATGTATAGTATATTTAAAAATATGACCTAAATATGCTCGGTTATATATGAACCGTTATCGGAATTTTTTATTTTCTGTATTTTAGTAACTTCTTTTATAACGAGAATTGCTTTTCAGCAAAAAAAAAAAAATTGTAATTGGAAAAATCGGTTCAGGCTATATCTCGGGTATATATGGACCGATATCGGAAATTTTCATTTTCCATATTTATATAACCTTATTTCATTACCAAAAAAATTTGAGCAAAAAAGTTGTTTACGTTCGCTTACGTGGCATTTTAATGAAAAACCCGGTCTAGGCTATATTTCGGGTATACATGGACCGATATCGGATATTTCCATTTTTATATAACCTTATTTTATTACCAGAACTGCTTTCAAGCAAAAAAAGTTGTTTAAGTTCGCTTACGCGACATTTGCATGAAAACCCCGATTTGGGTTATATCCCGGGTATATATGAACCGATATCTGAATTTTTTTTTTTGCCTTTTAGTCACCATGCTTAATGAGTGTGTGAAGTGTGAAGCAAAACAAAATTTTTTTTTTAATTTCCATACAAAATTGCAAAAAAAATGGCTTTTTTCGGAATTTTGGGGTAAAAGAATAGCGAAAGAAAAAAGTTTCTAAGTCTAATGGTTTTCTCAGAAATGGTATTTCAACGGCGGACAGACGGACGGACGGACAGACTGACATCGCTTATTCAACTTTTCCATTAATTCTGATTCAGAATATATATACTTTATAGGGCCGCAAATGAAAATTGTAGAAATTAAAAACGGAATCACAAACTTATAATTATATATTATATATAAAAATCACACTTTTATAGAAGCAAGTAACAGCTGAAAGTCTGTAAGCAGTTATCGTGTGGCATTCATATCAGTGTACTTTGAAGTTTTTTTAACTTTTATTTATTTATTGAATCTTCACAATGTAAATACAAAAAAATTAACTAAGTTCAGCCAATTATAGACAAAAAAATTTTATATTGGTCAATTATATCGGTAAAATCACCTACTTAGCACTCTGATGGTGGCAAGAGTATCTCTTCTTCTCAACCGAGTGTGACCGTTAAAATTAAGTACATATGTTTGAAGTTAACTAAACAAATTACATCTATTCGTGCAATTAATTATAATCAATGTTCTTCAGCGTTACAAGTGAAACACACTTAACTAAATTTTGTCGCTCATATTCAGATGGGCCAAATTTCTTCTCTTTATTTTCGACAGTTATTAATGATAACAACGAACTAACAACACTCGCAAAATTTCATTACTTAGGTGCTAGTCTTGAGCATACATACCTCGGTACAATAGCCTCGTTGTAGCTCATTGAATCAAATTATGAGGAAGCGTTGAAGCTGTTAAAATAAATGCTTCGCTAACAAATTATTGAATCTTCAAAACCATATTAAAGAAATATTTTCACTCCGTTCTATTGACAATAGGTCGGCTGGAAGTCTGCGTCACTTAAACAGTAAAATACATGCCCTTTTTTGAGCACTACGGACAATTGGCAACCACGAGCAGATGACTGATGAGTTTTTAATTTATTTCGGATCTTTAAAATTATATGCAAAGTTGAAAATGAAATGGGAAAAAAGTTTGCCCTTAAATGAGCTGCCAAGTTGGGACCCAATGGCCAAATTTTTAGAACAATGGTGCCGCATTATTGAAAACGTAGAAAATTTTGTTGCAAGTAGAACTTCATATTATAAGCCTCCAAAAAAAAAAATAACAAACACTTGCACGTTTCTACTGCTTCTTCCACAGCCTTGTGTGCACTCTGCAATTCCAAAGAACATTTCACTTCTACTTGCTTACGTTTCGTTATTTTTTTCTCACTCTTTGTTTAAGACAAGCAAAGAAGTTGTTTAAAAAAGACCATATGTTTATCTTGGTCCAGTACTCAAGGTATGACCCCTAGATATGCTGTGTATTGTACTGGGAAAATAGATTTTGGTTTTTCCATTGAAATACTCTTTTAAAAGAAGAAAAATTTTTTAAGTGAAGTATCTCAAATACTTAGTTTTCGTCTGTCAGAAGTCCAAGTTTTTTTCAGCCCATTAGCAAACTCTTTCAAAAGAAGAATATTGCAAATTGGATTATAAATGACTGATTTATCAAAAATTTATTTTTTAGACAAATATTTTTTCCGGCCGATGGTAAACTCTTTTAATCAACAACATAATTTTGATAATCGATTCTAAATGGCGAAGTATCTAAAAAGAATTGTTTTTCAAGTTAACATTTCGTTTGTCCAATGTTTTTCAGCCCGTTGACAAACTCTTTTAAAAGGAGAAAATTGTTTTATAAACGTTTTAGAAATTAATTCTTCGGGCGGTCATTTGGCTGTCTGATATCCTGAAAATACACGTTGATAACCGGCGGAGTTATTTAAAAGAAAAAATTTTCAATGGTAATTTTGCCCACTTTTCCCTTTTGTGGTACAACTTTCAGAAGAACAATTATCCTGTCTTGCTTCTCGGCCTTCTAAAAAAAATTAATTTTTCAGCCTAAGGTCCAAAAAAATATTTTTACTTACAGCACGTTGACACACCTTTTTGAAAAAATAATGGAAAGTGGTTCATAAATGTCGAGTTGCTCAAAAATTTTTTTTTCGGTCTTGTAGTTTGTGTGCCAGATTTTCAAAAAAAATTTTTATTGGCAAATTATTTTAAAAATTGACCTCTTCCAGAATAAAAATGCTGCCTGTATTATCAGACTTCAAAGCATCTGCATACCAAATTTCATCTAAGTCGGTTCAGAGGCTTAGGCCTGAAAGACAGACAGATAAAGTTATAATATTATAAGATTATTATGTTCATAGGTATATAAATAATTTACAAACAAATCGATACCATTTTATGGCAAATTCTTCGGTACAGAAAGTCTCTTACCAAGATTCAATTTGAGTAAGTGTCTACAAACAAGCTTGGATAATAATATGATCAGGGCAACATAAATTATAATATCATCATGTAGGAAATGCAATTTTATTTAAAAAGAAGAGATTTTTAAAGGTACAAACCTGTAAATTGAAAACAACTTTTGCTGTTCTATTTATATGGTGGAATCATTAGTCTGTACTTCTTTAAAAACTATACTATTGAGAACGTTGCCTATAGAACCGTGATTACTGGCTTTTTTATTTGTCAATTGAACAACTATAATGTGCAGTAGATGGGGTTTCAAAAAGATGGCGCAACATGTCACAGAGCTCTTGCCACCATTAATTTGTTGAAGAAAATGTTTGGTAAACGCACAGTTTCAAGTTTCGGGCCCGTAACTTGGTCCCCAAGGTTGTGTGATTTAACGTCGCTAGATTATATTCTGTAAAGTAGTTGAACTTCACCGAAGAGATTTACCACAAAGAGGACAATATTCGCTCCGTTATTGCCTATTTACGACCACAAATGCCAGAAAAGGTTATCGAAAATTAGGCTTTCAGATTAGGCTACATCTGATTCAGTCATGGTGGGCATATGCCAGAAGTCATATTTTTAATTTATTATCTTTCATATTCATTAATTTATTATCTTTCGAAAAAAGTAAATTTCATATCAATTTAAAAAAATCATCTTTGCTTTATTCCGTTTCAGAGTTCTATATCCCTATAAGAAACACGCTTATAATATAGTTTGAAAAATGTTTAAAATAAATCAACACCTGCTAGTGCGTTAGCACTAAGCTTAACGAATGAGATTTGATTTTCATAAAGTGCTTTATTATTTTCTGAGTAAACAAAGCTAAATTAAAGTTTTAAATTACAGGATGTTGAAAACATAAACTGTTCGAATTGGGGAATAAATAAATAAATAACAAATTGAAGAAATTGTGTAAAAAAAATAACTGGAAATCAACCTTCCTAACGTCTAAAATATGTTAACAAAACTGAACAGTAAATGACGAAAAGTTTTCATAACAAAATGTAGAGCTATAAAAACATCGTAAAAATATATAATTTCCTTTGCAGCCAAATTTTATGACTTACGCTTCACTTGATGAATGCGTTTAACACATGCTGGTGTAAAGCAATGTTTGTAGATTTTTTTCTGAGCTTATTCTTTTGCGTATCAATAACACCCCCTTTTTATTCTAAGAATATATAAAGGTGCTATTACTGGGAGCATAAAAAGTAATGCATGCTTGGTCTTGGTGTTATTTATTCATTTAATGTTTTGCAAAAGCTATTTGAAAAAGTGATGACGTAGATGTTGTCGTCACACGTAAAAATTGCAAAAGGTTTCACTAAAACAAATCCTTTTTTTTTTCTTTTTTTGAAAAAATAAATATCTATGTATAACGAAAATACACGTTCTACTGTTTTTTATTTTTACCCCAGCAATAACGTCTTGTTTTTAGAGGAGCGAATAGCTTAGTTTGCTCTTTCTCAGATATACCTTAATACGTAAAATTATAATTATAAAGGAATGTATTCACGAATTAAAGCTATTTTGGATTTGAATGTTTCTAGTTAGCTTTTTTAGTCTTTTATATCTTCCTTATTGTGTTCTGTAAATTTACAATAAATAAATTTTTGAACATTTGGCTAATATAATATTTGAAGATTGTAGCATAACTTATTCTCAGTATTTTGTATATAAAGTGCAACTAAACTAATTCAAAACTGAACCCTTTTGAATCTTCCGGTCTTATTGTTATTTTGGTTGATTAATAAAACTGAGCCCCCTATATTAGGGTTGGCGAATTAAAAAAAAAAAAAACACTGGCAATAGTTTTTTAATTGGTAAAAAAGAGAACAAGTATAATCGTATAATAAATATTTGTTGTTAGCTTGTTTTGATTTCGCCAAATACAATAAGAATGATTAATTTTCCACGAATTTACTGAAAATTGGCTTGAAAGCTTTTACGACATAAACTTTTCTGTATAATTGATGATCACGCTTATAAACTACTAGCTGTACCCGCAACGTTGCCCACCTGTTACTAATTTTTGTTTAACTATAAGAATAAACACAACGGAACCAAAAAAGGACCCAAGGGAGCAGGTTTTATGAAACTGGCAGCTTTAACATCATAACTATAAGACTAAAAGTACATAAATATGTTTGTATTTTCTTATAAATTAACCTACATATCGTTGGTCTCATGTAGAAACCCCCTAACAAAAATAATTGCAATTTTACAGAAGAAGGAAAAATGGTAATGGAAACTGTATAAGTAGGTACATCTAAAAGTAACTTTTTTTGCTCAATTGCTTGTAAGAGCGATATGTAGGTTAGGTTAGGTGGTACAGGCCGCCAGTTTCATGAAACCAGCCCACTTGGGTCCTTTTGTTCCCGTTGTGTTGCCTGAGGGAGAAGTGCAGCCCACGAGACTTACACTTCCCCCGACGGTTCAGATTCAAACCAACCCGAAAGCCGGATAAAGGAATCCAGTCCGTTCACTCGGCATTCCGATATATCCGCCAACCCGTGCAGCATCGGTCCGCCTAGATACAGCGCTCTCATAAAACTAAGAGCCGGGCATCGACAGAGGAAATGCTCAACACTCTCCTCCTCGTCCTCATCCCCGCAACCTCTGCAGAAATCATTAAATGGAAGATTTAATGATGACTGTATCGTGAATATTGCAAATAGTACCAATTGACTTATTATATATCTTGAATTAGCAAAGAATTTTTTTCAAAATTAAATTATTAGTATCGTTGAATATTTCGTTTTTGGGCGACATTATTTCCTCTGAGCATAGCAAACGAAAACCTCTGTGAAGAAAATTTAGTAGGCAAAGATATATTGCGTGTAAAATATGTTGTACATTATGTATTATTAACCCTCTGTTTCACTTAAAATAAAGTCAATCAGGAAAGAGGTTGACGCGGAAATACCGTCGCCGAACTTGAACAACTGTTATTCGTGCACTGTTCACATGGCTCTCATCTTTATTTATCAGTTTCTGAACAAAAATCTATAAAATGGAGGATTTAAGGCAAGTACTTTTGCTCTTATTCCTTTTATAATCATAAAAATCATCAGCAACCACAAAAGATACTCCACTTATAGCTGCGCTAGAGTTCCTATTGTTTTTTTGTTTTTTAAATTCAGTTCACAACTTCGACATGAGATCTGAAACTCACTTTACACTCGTCCCAAACCATCATTATAGTGCTTTCCTTAACTTATTATTTTATAATTACATGAACTTTTAAATTAAAAGTTTTTAAGTTTAAATTTTAAACGCTAGCTTCATAATGGAAAAATACAAGTACTTAGTAAATAAAACTAGTTTTTAAGTTGCGTCAAAATTGATTCGATAGTTTCGAAAATTAGTTATACTATCCCTTCAATTCTGATTAAAAAAAATATATTCATGTAGACATCGAGTATATATGTATATTTATATTTGGTTTTAATTTCTTCAAAGTGGGTTGACCAGCTCAGAAGTAGAAGAAAATTTCGCATCAAACACTCTTTGTCCTAGCTTTAAAGAAATTAAAGCCTACGTCTCATTTTAGACGCAATTATACTTACATATATTTTGAATTTCGTAGAAATGAGTTGGATAGTTTTGTAGACAAAATCTTACTCCTGACCTGCTTCATCCAAAGCCTTGCAACTATTTAAAGCTGTATTCGATTCTGTTTACCGTCCAGTTGGTCCTAGCTTTGAAATAGTCTATTATTTTAGACATACTTATGTGTATCTATTTTTGCTTTTAATTTCATTTAAGAAGGCTGGAGAGCTCAAGAAAAGAAGAAACTGTGTAGCCAAGCGCCCTTTGTTTTAGCTTTGGAAATGTATAGAGCCTGTGTGAATTTTGGATCTTTGTTTTGAATTTGATAAAAGTGAGCTTAGGTATTAATTTTTAAATTTTTTGGTTTGTACATATGTGCATCGGGACTTAGTTCAAGTTTTTCCTTTCTTAAGTTTTTTCTTAAGAAGGATTTTTTACAATACAAATTTGCTGTGATTAATAATTATGGAATGAAGAAGACAAGAAAAATAATAATCAAATCTTTAGCTGGGGGACAACTAGCTGTTTCGTAGTCGCTACACTACCCATCAGCATCCACTGGGATTTGAACTCGGGTCATTACGTATCATGATCTGCTGCTTTAACCACTCAGCCATCGAGCATTTAATTGTTTTCTATCTATATTCATCTCATATTAAATCACATATGCATTTTTGTTAATTGCCAGCGGTATTTATTTTTTATTTATTAACATACATATTTTTGTATTTTAATATTCTCCGTACTCAGAGATGTAAATATTAATTTATTGAATTGAGCACTCTTAATCTTTGCTTTGATAGCTTGAAGGTTGTACAGGCCGCCAGTTTCATGAAACCAGCCCACTTGGGTCGTTTTGGTCCCGTTGTGTTGCCTGAGGGAGAAGTGCAGCCCACGAGACTTACACTTCCCCCGACGGTTTAGATTCAAACCAACCCGAAAGCCGGATAAAGGAATCAAGTCCATTCACTTGGCATTCCGATATATCTGCTAACCCGTGCAGCATCGGTCACCCTAATTACAGCGCTCTCATAGAACTGAGAGCCGGGCATCGACAGAGGAAATGCTCAACACTTTCCTCCTTGTCCTCATCCCCGCAACTTCTGCAGAAATCATTAAATGGAAGATTTAACCTCTTAGCATGCGTCCCTATGAGACAATGTCCTGTCAGAACTGCCACCAAGGTACGCAACCTTTGACGGGGAAAACCCTTTAAGACCGCAGTTCTACTACGATCATACGCAGGCCATGTCAGCCTTGCTACTCGGCAGGTGACCTCACCAGACCATCTGTCCTGTGCAGTCCCTACAAGTTGACGCTGCACTTGGTTTTTACAGCTGTTAAGCGGGACTCCTACCATCGTATCAATGTCCCCTCTCTGTAGACGAGCTCCGGCTTCCGCCAGCTCATCCGCCACAATATTTCCGGGCACTCCACTGTGCCCCGGTACCCAGAAAAGCTCCAGGCTCGAATGTCTCGCTATCTCATTAAGAGATATCCGGCATTCCTGAACCAACCTGGACGTCGTATAGACACCCACAAGCGCATTTAACGCAGCCTTACTATCAGTACAGATTCGGATATTCACCCCGTATACCCTATAGTACCTCAACCAGTTGGCTGCTTTCAAAATAGCTGTAATTTCAGCCTGCATTACGCTACACTCATCGTATAGCTTAAAACTGATCAGTATCAGAGGAGGATACTGGGGGATAAATATACCACCACCAACTCCCATGTCCGACTTGGATCCATCTGCGAAAATTTCAAGCACGTCCTCTTGGCGACCCATTTGGTTCGCTGCCTAGGCCGTCCTTGATGAGATCACGTCAAATCTCTTGTCGGGCATTAGAGCTGGTGCACAGTAACCAATATACTCCGGGAGGTCCGTTATACTTTCTATTATCGAAGCGTGACCTTCTGTCGCTTCTTTCCACATCTCACTGGCTTTTAGCCTAATTGCCGAGCACATGGCCACTTCCTTCGCCATGAGATCAGCTGGCAGCCAATGCATCATCGTTTTGATAGCTTACTTAATCTAGAATTGTAGGATAAATAGAATTTATATAATTGTGGACTCAGTTTGTCTAACTTGACAATACTTTATAAGGGTTTGGGTCTGATCGGCGATGCAGCCCGTTTTTTTTTATATTTATTCCATTTTTCAAAGCCGCTTTCACAAGACTTAAAGTCTTACATATATTAATATTATAAAATGGAAAAGTTTGTATGCTTTTAAACTCTGCTGAAGCAATTGTAAACTCTACTGAGATTGTATTAAAAGAAACAGTATATTAATTAGTTGATAGTTTACAATATATTTTATATGCAATATATCTTTGTCGGGATAGAGGTTTACACTGGCTATGCAATACTGTCACCAAGAAACGAAATAGTTAATGAAATTAATAATGTAATTATTTAAAAATTATGTTTTGTCTGATCAAGATATATAAGTTAACTGAAACTGTTTGCATTATCGAAGATGCAGTCCATTGTCCGTGAGAGTTTTTGAATTCGCTAAGTCCTTTTGTTTTACCATTGAACTGCTTAATACTTTAAGTCGGTGAACCTATCATTCTTTTAGGACATTTTGAATTACAACAATTTCTAGAGATACGTCAGTTTCAATGAGTTCCAGAGGCAACCTTTATCTCTTGGTCAAATATGTTGGCTTATCAAGAATTGGCAACCCAAACAAACCATGTACATACTTGATTATCACAAAATAGCGCGACATCACACATACGTATATGCTGGGCTGTGCAGTATTTGAAATACAAATACGTATTTTGTATCTGTATTTCAAATACATGATGAAAGTATTTAGTACTTTGTATTTCAAATACATAACTCAAAAGTATTTTGTATTTTTTGCTCAAAAATACATTTTTACAAAATACATTTATTTATTATAATAAACTGAAAATAAGTTGTTTCATACAAAAGCTAATATTGCTAGAAACTGCGACACTTACGGCCGTATTCATAAAAAATATTTTATGTTTATTAAACACTTATTTGACAAATTTTGTACAGAAATATGCCAAATAAGAGTTTAATAAACATACAATAGTTTTTATGAATAAGGTCGTTAAAATTTTATCATTTTGCAATACTGCAATTCAGCCTTCAATTGTCTTGTCCAAAGCAAATACATTTTACTCTAATCAGGTGATATCAATAAAATTTTTTAAATATTCGCCACCAGCTTTTTCCCAACGCTTTGGATTATATACAGGGAAATAAGTTTTATTATGGAAAACTTTTGTCTACCATAATTTCTGTGAGAACCAGATTAGATCGATTGTAAATATAATAGTTTGAGGCATTTCAGTTGTATTTTAACAAAATTAATGGAGAACTTGGAAAGGAGATTTCATGAGTTTCTCATGCTGACAATTGAAACATGTTATATCATATTTCCACCCTAGTTTCAAAATGTGCTGGTCACAAGAAAGCATCTCAACGAATTCGAAACGTAAGACCAAACATGGATGCAGCAGAAGAAGTATAAGTTGCAGTAAAGATGATGAGGATGATTATTGATGCATTTATAGAATTTGGTAGCAGCTTATGTTCCTCAAGACCTGTAGAAATATTATTTTCCTCGGCAGGTTTTATTCACTCACCAACAAGAGGTTGTTTGTCGGATGACTTATTGAAATATCTTGTTTTTATTAAAGGAAATACTTGTTTTGCGGAACTAATCTTTTATTTGCTATCTATTAAATCCTAATTATTAGCATTGTCGGATGACTTATTAAAATATCTTGTTTTTATTAAAAGAAATACTAATCTTTTATTTGCTATCTATTAAATCCTAAATATTAGCTTTGTTCTATTAATTGCCCAGCTGGCGAATTTAGAGCAATCATATATATGTATGTCATACGTGGATATATGTAAAATGCATATAATGTTAAATGTATATAATAAATGAAAAATATTGCTTTTTGTGTTTTGACAGGTATTATTAAAACATTTTTCTTTTTAATTTCTCAATCATTTATTTGTATTGTCGGGATATAAACTTGAATGTTTGAGACTATCTAAAAATTTCAAAAGTCTACTTATGGTAGCTCCTATGAATATAGACACCTGAGAAACATTGAAAACATACTGTTTATAATTTTTTGATTGATATCAATGCTAATATAATGAATAAATCAATTTTTTGTATAGAATAAAAATATAAAACATTTTTATATAACAGCTTTATTTATAGTAATTGAATACATAGATAAGTATATATGCAGTTGTGAGTATATATTGACAAACATTTTCTAGTCCGTAATTTATATTAAATGAGGTGTTATTGTCAATAATACAACTAACCACAAATTTTAATAAACTTTAAATATTTTGCCAATTACGTGCTTTTAAATTTTATGTGACAATATACAACTTACAGCCTGATTATAGGATACGAGTTAGCTCGCTCGCGACGAGCCAATCATAGACGAGTACGTAAGAAATTGGGTTTATAAAACGCGACTTGATTGTGTCGTGCAACTTACGTAAATTCGCGTATATGTCAAACATTTATGATATTTTAATTGTTGCCAACATACGAAAAAATAGTATCTGTTTACATTTTTCATACCAAAAAATTTTTTTTCAACCTAAAAAAACGGCAATTCTATTCTATCCTATTGAATTACATACATACATACGCATGTATGTATAAGTAAATAAATAAAAAAAATATTTTATAGACAGGCTTTTTTATGGCGGTATAATTGGAAAAAAACAAATAAAAATTGATTATATGTTTTATTATGTATGTATACAAAACATTAATATGCAACGAAAAAACAATTTCAGTTCCAGAAATTTGAGATTCTTAAAATGTTCTGTTGCAATTTCCATTAATAGTTTTCTTATTATTTATTACCTCTTATAAATTATTTTTATTATAATTTCTTATTATTTATAACACTTTCTAAACATTTTCTATTGACGAGCATGTTTCTTCATTCGTCGATTTTGATATTTATGGTGAGACGACTCGCAACAACACAGGCTATTAGTTTAAGTGCATATGTAAAATAAAATATGTATTTAAAACCAGAATGGTATATTCAGTTCAATTCAAATTCTTATGAGATCGAAATACAAAAAAGTATTTGTATTTTTTAGTTGTATTTTACATTGGAAATACACAGCTGGGAAGTATTTTGTATCTTGTATTTGAAATACGCAAAGTGATTATTTTGCCCAGCCTTGAGTATATGTATTGTAATATATGTATGTATGTGTCTTAATTTAATTAAAAACAATTTCAATTACTGCGTATAAATTTAAGTTTATTCTTTAGTTAATTATTAAAACAAACTAATTTGTAATCCTTCAAAAAAATATGTGAACTGGATTTTACTGTTACTCTTATAATAAAACTAAAATGATTACCAGGAACGCAACTTCGCGGGCACAGTTTTAACTAGCTGGAGAAAACAAAAACATAGGATCAATGTAGTCTAATTATATAATTTTAATAAAGTGTAAAAAAGCAATGCGTAATACTTGAAATTCATATAAAAATAAGAATGTCATTTATTTTATATACTTTAGATTTTTTTTATAATTCATTCAAATACAACATTCAGTATATCAATAAATTTGTTAACCATTTTTAAAACTTGTCGGAAAAAAATTATTTTGCAAAGGAGTACTCGTATTTGATTTGAAGTTCAACCAATTAAACATTTTCGTTTCCCTTTTAAGTTTTGCTTATAAATCCTTTTTGTTATCATTTTGTTGCTTGCTCTTAAATTTAGTTGAAAATATAAGAAATCAACTAATGGATTCTTGAAACTTTGTACTAGTAAATTAAACAAATTGCTTTGTCCACAACTGCTAAATAAAAAATGAACCTAAAACGTTTTCTATGAAAATGTGGTTTTGCTTTGATAAATATTTTACAACTATGTACGAGTGTACAAAAAATGAAGCATAAATGAAAGAAGCATCGCATCAGGATTTAAAAAAACATATTTGAAAAGACAAAAAAAAAAAAAAAAAAATATGAAACATCTTATATATATGAAAATACAGATAAACAACAGTGCAACAGTTAGTCAACATTATTTTACTTAATATTTAAGATTGCTTTTCAATTTTTACTGAACGTTTCTTTTGTAAAAGTAATTATATATACTTATATATAACTTATATATTAACTTATATATTAACTTTTCCTTTTTGAAAATCGACGATTAATTATTTTATAACAACAAGATGCAAAAACTACCGACAGCGGACAATGATAACTAATTTAGTTGGAAGACCAGAAGCGACTCGCAATGAAGAATATAATCGGTACTTGGAAAGAAGTGCGCAGAAAATTCCTTGGATTTGCACGAATATCATTCCCATGCATTATAAACAAATTGCGTATGTTCCCCTTTAAAGCGTAGCTTGATTAAGAACTAAATCCCACTAATTACCAATAGTGACCTAATATCTTTTATATATTCTTCCTAACGCGTGTTAGAATATATAAAATAAGATGTCGACCGTCGCAAATTTTTTCCGATATTTTTTTTGTTGGTTTTTCTTGGCTTTATCAATGTTTTATTTTTACGCTTTCAAGAATTTTTGGATTTCTTTTCCCTCCCGAATTTGTAATCATTTAGAATCATTCAAAAGAAGATATATATATATATATATATATATATATATATATATATATATATATATATATATATATATATATATATATATATATATATATATATATATATATATATATATATATATATATATATATATATATATATATATATACAGGGCTGGGCAAAATACACAGATTATGTATTTCAAATACAAAATACAACTACAAAATACAAATACATTTTTGTAATTTGGTCTCAGAAAAATGTACCCGTCTGGCTTTAGATACATATTTTATTTTACATATACACTTAAACTAAGTTGTATATTCACATGATTGTTCTAAACTTGCTAAGAAATTAAAGGAACAAACCTAATATTTAGCATTTGATAGATAGTAATTAAAAAATTCATTCGGCAAAACAAGTATTTCCTTTAATAAAAACTAGATATTTCAATGAGTCATCCGACAAGCAATAATCTTTCTACAGGTCCTGAGGAGCACAAGCTGCTGTCAAATTCTATAAATGCATTTATATTTAATACTTGGATAGTTTTCCAGAACAGCAAGCTCCTTGCTTTTATCATTTTGAAAACTGATAAGCTCAAGTTCCAAATTTGATTTACGAGGTTGATCACTGTATTGCCCAAAACAACAATAAAATCTTCATTATCTTTACCTCAACTACTACTTCTTCTGCATCCAGTCATGGTTTCACGTTTTTTTGCAATTTTTCTTCGTGGTATCTATTGCAAGATTTTGAATTTTTTGCCTCTCTTTTACTGAGATGCTTTCTGGCAATCAGCTAATTTTGAAACTCGGATGGAAACTTGTCACCGATATGGCTCTATTTCCTCCAGGTGTCAGCATGAGAAACTCATTAAATCTTATTTCCAAGCTCTCCATTAATTTTGTTAAAATACAACTTAAATGCCTCAATGTATTATTGGATCTAATCTGGTTCTCGCAGCCTAAAGTTTTCCATAATAAAAATTATTTCCCTGTATATAAAAAGCTGGTGGCAAATATATAGAAATTCTTACTGATATCATCCGATTAGTGTAAAATGTATTAGCTCCGTATAAATGAAAGCTACATTGCAGTATTGCAAAATGATAAACATTTTAATGGTTGTAGTTTCTAGCGGTTTTAGCTTTTGTGAAATAACTTGTTTTCAATTTATTATAATAAATAAATGTATTTTGTAAAAATGTATTTTTGAGCTACATGTATTTGAAATACAGATACAAAATAGGTATTTGTATTTCAAATACTGCCCAGCCCTGTATATATATATATATATATATATATATATATATATATATATATATATATATATATATATATATATATATATATATATATATATATATATATATATATATATATATATATATATATATATATATATATATATATATATATATATATATATATATATATATATATATATGTACATTACAAATTTAAATTAACTATGCTTGGATATACATATATAGATCGATATCGGAAATTTTCAATATCTGTAATTTATTAACCTTTTTTATTAGCACAACTGCCTTTTAAGAAAAAAATGTTTGCATGAAAAATCGGTTTAGGCTATATATCGCGTATGTATGGACTGATATCGGAAATTTTCATTTTCTGTATATATTTAACATTCTTTTAATACCAAAACTGCTATTAGGCAAAAAAAATTGTTTTATGAAAAAATCGGTTTAGACTACATCTCCGGAATATATAAATCGATATCGGAAATGTTTATTTTCTGTATATTAGTAACCTCTTTTTATAATCAGAACTGCTTTTAAGCAAAAAATTTTTTTTTCATGCAAAAATCAGTTTAGACAATAACTCGGATATACTATGTGAACCGATATCGCAATTTTTCGTTTTCTATCTTTGGTAACTTTCCAGAACTACTTTTCAGCAAAAAAAATTGTTTAAGTTCGCTTACGCGACATTTTGATAAAAAAATCTGTTTAGGCTATATGTCGCGTATATATGAACCAGTTACGGAATTTTTCATTTTTTGCACTTTAGTAACCTTTTTTTTATAAGCGGAACTACTTTTAAGCTAAAAAGTTTTTTTTTTAATCGAAAAATCGGTTCAGACCGATATCGGATATTTAAATTTTTTGTATTTGGTGACCTCCTTATATTACAAGAACTGCTTTTAAGCAAAAAAATTTTTTAAGTTCGCTTAGCAACATTTTCATGAAAAAACCGGTATATCTCGAATAAACATAATGGACCGATACCGGAAATTTGCAATTTCTGTATTTTAGTTCTATAACCAGAACTGGTTTTAAGCAACAAAAGTTTTTTAAGTTTGCTTATGCGACATTTTCTTAAAAAATCGGTTTAGGCTATATATCGGGTATATATGGACCGATATCGAGAAACAATTTTTTTGCCTTTTAATTGCCATGCTTAATAAATGTGTGAAGTTTGAAGCAAAACAAATAAATTTTTTTTTCAAAAATTTTTATACAAAATTGAATAATATAATTCGGAATTTTTGATATATCTCAGCTATATATATGTGAACCGATTTTACTGAACTTCAGTAGCAAACCCATGATTCGATGGGGTAATAGAATGGTACTTTATAGGGTCGGAAATGAAAACTGTAGAAATTACAAATGGAATCACAAACTTATATATACATTTTACATTTTTGTGAAGGGTGAAAAAACGTATTGAAAAATAAAGAAATCAGGATTTTTTTTTTTGGTTTATAAAAATAAAATTTCAAAATATGTACATACATATATACTTTCTTTCTAATGTATATGTACAGTCGACCCTCTATAGTATTTGAAATTCATGGGACCAGAAAAAAGTTTGAATACAATTTCAGATATTTTATTTTTAGTTCTAACTAAATTGTTTTTTGAATTGAAACAAGAGAAAAGGATTAATTCATTGAATTTTTGTTGAACTTTTATAATTTTTAAATTAAATTTTTGGTTTGTACATTTGTACAACGGGTTATAGTTCAAGTTTTTTCTTTCTTAAGTTTATTTCTTAAGAAGGATTTTTTACAATAGAAATCTGCTGTGATCAATAATTTTGATTGAAGAAGACAAGAAAAATAATAATCAAATCTTTAGCTGAGGGACAACTAGCTGTTTCGTAGTCGCTACACTACTCATCAGCACCCACTGGGATTTGAACTCGGGTCATAACGTATCATGATCTGCTGCTTTAACCACTCAGCTACCGAGCATTTAATTATTTTCTATCTATATTCATCTCATATTGAATCACGTATGCATTTGGTTAATTGCCCACATTGTTTGTACAGCGATTGCTGTCTCAGAACTAGCGGTATTTCTTTTTAGTTATTAACATACATATTTTATTGCAGAAGACAAGAAAAATAATAATCAAATTTTTAGCTGGGGACAACTAGCGTTTCGTAGTCGCTACGCTACTACAAAAGGATTAACATTTTTGTGTGCCCCAAAACTCAAATACGACACACGATACGTTAAAATCTCGAACTATAGATTTTATATTATAGTGTGTGTCGGCGTGTAAAATTTCAAGATAATTTCAAATTAACGAGGATCAATTTTTTTATATTTATTTTACAGCACATATGCAAAGTATAAAATGCATAGCATGGGCGGGGTAGCGGAGTCCATATACTCAAGATGGTATTACCAGTTATTTTTACTTTCGACTAATGCCTTAACATAGGAAGCTTCAGCATGGTTAAAAACGAAACACCGTGAAAAAAAAAACTATAAAACGATACAGTTGTGAAAAAGATTTACATCAGCATCTGCCTTGCGGCCTTATCTGATGATGGACCAGTTGCGCGGAGTGAACTATTCAGCGAATTAATCAATGAGCCGAAGCCGAAGACCGAAGCCCATTAGCAGCATCAGCCCCTAAACCAACTCACCCTTCAACCATCACCGCTGGTTCCTTACAGTACAGGTATCTGTTGTAAAGGCAACACACCCTCTGCAGGTTGCCAATCTCCGAAAAAAGCCACACACCAAACAATTATCAAGGATACTAACAACCCCTTCCTGCGTTTTAGGTTTGAACCACAGCCAGAACGTTTCAGCCAAGGTAGGCACCTCAACCATCATCAGCCCGGGTTGAACTGTCATGCTGATCCTTGTTCTGCCAATTTAAACCCTTGGTAATTGCTTCGGAAGCCAACACAACATAAGTCCTTCCTAGAGTTTTATTTGCTACAAAAAACGAGGAACTCCTTCCCCTCTTTACCCGAAAAACAGAGTGCCCTGTAGTGCAATTCACTAACTTTACACCCCAATTAGAAGTGTTAACTTTAACCACACTAACACTAACCCCTACGTTATTCACTAACTATATTTAGCCACCGTAGAGGGGTTTATTTTTCTTCACGTTCAGATTGTTATAACGTGGCAACTCTCCATTTCATTTTTATTAGCTATTGTACTGAATCTCTTTTTGTTTATATGTTTTCTTCATCTTTTGTAACTTTGACCTTTTTATATACATACATATGTATAAAAATCTTGAAAATAATATGTGAGCTCGAGATCCTTTCTATATAAAACAATAATTAAAAGTTTTTTATTGAATATTTCGTTTTGCTTTAGAAAACTTCTTAAGGAATGTATTTGTTGATTAATTATAAAATTAAAAACATTTTTGTGATAGGAAATAAAATAACATGAAGAGCTTTAGCACATACATACATCCATACATAATTACATTTAACATAAAAATAATGTTATTGCCTATCAAAACATTTTTGATTTTATAATCGATCAACAAATACTTTCCTTAAGAAGTTTTCTAAAGGAAAACGAAATACATAATGAATAAAAATTTTTTTAATTATTGTTTTATACAAAAGTGCTTATTATTTCTTTATTTCGACCGTTTTTTCTTTTCTTAATATGTGTAATTGTTCGAGCTTAAGGTCTTTCTTGGAATTTTTAGTTTTTTTGGTTTTTAATTATCTGGCAATATTTCGCTTTCCTTTGGATATTATTTGGCCTGTAGAAGCTATCCAAAGGTGTAGCCATTAATTTTGAAATAACTGTTGGTTGTCAAATGGGTTTCAGCAATCAACATTATATCGATTTGTTTTTCCATAAGGAAGTGCTCAAGTTCATTTTTGTGTTGGCGGATGCCGTTTGCGTTCCAGAAACATATTTTTAACCAACTCATTTGTTTAAAATAGTAAAATAGTGGATTGCATTTTCAGCATTTCCTGCATCATGGTTGTATAGAAACGGTAAATGTGTTTATGGTTTGAACAGAGTCTGCAGAGTTGCCTCAAGATTGCTAAAATTTTGGTCGGAGTTTTGAGGCTTGGGTTCCTGATTGAAGTTTGGTTTATTGGATTTTTCCACATTCACATAAGAAATTCGTTGGGGCTTTGCACGTTTATGTGGCTGGTTGGCTGGCGTACCTGGGAAAAATTGGTTGTAGAAATGGTGTTTGACTGCTGGGTTGGAATATTTAAAATCAATCGCCTATTTGTCATTGGCCTCTTGAATTGAGTATAAACAGGGCAACCCCTGTAGTTTGCAGTATGGTTACCACCACAGTTACTGCATCTTTTAACGCTCGAGTCAGTCTTAGGTTTTTTGCACTGTGATGTACCGCACACAACGCAAACTGCGGGCAACTTATAATAGGCCTTGGTATGGCCAAATTCTTGACAGTTTATGCATTCAACGTGCCCTGAACGCTTATCAGGCTCCTCAACGGTAACCTTACGATGCAAAAGAAATTTAAGGTTATAAATTGGATGCACTTCATTTTTTTTCAAGACAACATCTTTTGGTTCCAATTCAACCCTAAACATGGGTTGAGGAATTTTTTCACGGTTTCTAATGTTTACTACATTTTTAATTTTAAAACCATTGTCTTCCTATCGGGTTTTGACAAAACAAAAGGGTCAATCCCATTTATAACGACCCAAACGCTAAATAATGAAATATTTCTGCACATTAACGCTATAGAACCTCAATTATGCCTCAGCATTATCGAAAATTTGGACCATCGGATGAAGGTCTGCCGACGAGTTCGCGGCGTCCATGTGACTGATATTTTGTTCCACACATAATTCAAACATACCAATATTATTATAATAAAAAAATGGCAATAGTTCCTAAATAATTTGTTTTTATTTAAAATCAACATCGGCTCTTAAAATTTAACCACTTTATGTGTGTCTTTCAATTTATTAAGTGTTTTTCAAGAAATCAATAACAATTCAATTTAGTGAGTTTCAAATTATCCATAGTCCAAAGTACACACAATAAATATATAATATAAAATATGAAAACATATAAAGTTTTCTTAACGCATTGTTTTAGCTTAATAAATGTATTAATTTTACTCATCATGAAATATTTTTTAAACAAATAACATTTTATTACACTTTTCAAGCTTGAATGGCAATCAATGAAAATAAATTAATGCCAGGCACAGAAACATAAAAATGCTTCAAAATAAATGAACTCAATCACACAAACCAACAATTTCAATCACAATTATAACAAATGATAAAGAAGCAATTTCTATGTTTGAACTCCTGTTGTGTTGTTATTTAAAAGAATTTGTTTTCATGTCAGAAATTAGATACGCGTAAGTAATATGTTCATATTAAAATTACTTAAGGCAACCGGATGAAGCCGACGTAAAGTGATTAGTTATTTGGTTGAACAGTTTTTTTTTTATTTTTTGAATGTCTCGTTTACTTAATTTTCTTTTGTAACCAACGCAAAATAAACGAAAATTTTACTTTGATATAAATATATATACATACATACGTATGTATATAATATATAACTACTCTGCAAAAAAGCTCTGTTTATATAAGATAAAATGTGACAGGCAAGTATTAAAACGGAAATTGGAAAAACCAATAAATAACGTGAGCGAAAAACATTATTAAAAGTATACAAAAGTTAAACTGAAATAGATATCAATTACGCATGTCAATCTTCAATAAAGAAGAATATAGGATTGTTCTTAAAAAACATAAATTTTCGGATTTGAACTTTAACAAAAAATAAATAATATAATGTAATATTAGAAATATACATTAATCTCAAAAAAATTTGTTTTCACATTGTATACAAAAAGCAAAACGGTCCCAACCCAAAAAATGGATACTTGGATACTAATTTTAGCGAATTTCCAGATTAGTTTGTTTTGCTTTTTTTTCGGGTATTACTCAGGGCGTTTGCTTTTTTTCTAATATAAACATAACTGTTATCTCTTTATTGATTTCAAAACTGCTGGGCTGATATTTTTTATACATCTGTTCTTTGAAGTGTCACTTATTTAGTGAAAGGTTTCCCATTTAAGAATAGGGTTCGTTTAATAAGTGAAGGACGCGTCAAAATAGTTAAAGTATAGTGATATAAACGTAATAACTTTTTGAGTATTATGGAGTGGTTATAACCGTCCTATTGTGCAAGATTATGAAGTTGTACAGCTCATTACGGCTTATTATGAAAACGAAGTGTGATTTCAAAAAGACGACAGAATCAGTTTTGGTTTTACTGCGTGACCTCGCCTGTTGACAAAAAGATCTTTATGAAACCAATATTTTTTTATAAGAAAAATATTTTGTTCAAATACTTACGTATGACAACATTACTTAGTTTCTGTTATCAAAATACATGTGGTGTTTATTAGTGTTATATTTTTTGTAGGTAATTCTCTTTAATTAAATTTTTATCAACTACTACCGTCAAATTTTGACGTTCCATTTAACCGGGAATTTTACTTTAAAATCTAAAACTTTCTTTTTATTTAGTTGAAAATGGTCCTCGTATAATTTAGCAATAGAAAAAGGTACGCACATGCGGAAATATACACATATGTATGAATGTACTTGTGTGCACTCCATAGTAAACTTTTTATATTTTTGTCAAGTTTTCCTTGTATTTAAAGTTGTTTCTTTCTCTGCTGCTTTGTTAGAAGGATTTTTAATGTAATTACAATGTTTATTTTACTTGCACTTGTTAATTTTTTTTTTTTTGCTGAATTTTATTTTGTTTATTTTTCTTTATTTTCAATGTGGTTAAAATAAAATAACATGCTTAGAATAAAATGTATACAACAACTTTTTAAAAATACTAAAACAATTCATAAAAATAAAACTGTACTTGAGTTTTGGTTAGAAATGCTTGGAAAATGCTATAAAGAGCAACAAATAACTAGTGGTTGTTCTCAATGAAATACATAAAAAGTGTCGTTTAAAAACTATTTTGAAAAGTTTTATGTTCTGATGCATCTCAGTTGCCACAATTTTCGGTTAACGATATTTATAAAACTTTAATTTAAACATGTAGGGCAGTTCAAACAAAACGGAAGAAGCTTCCAGAATTTAAGTTTTGTACATATTTTAGAATTTGTGGAAGGAAGTCGCTTTCAAAACAATATTATTCAATTGCATTTAGTCATATAGTAATTTACGCTTATTTGAGTTTCAAGCTAGAAATTATTTACCCGATATTTCGCTATCCATAGACCGAAATAAACCAACTCCATTCTTAATTCAACAAAACTATGAAACATATAATAGCGTGTAGTATATACCCAGCCAGCATTTTCAATTATAGAAGAGTCTATTGAGAATCTCATGAAGACCATTTTCGATTGTCGATGAGTGCATTTTAATCGTAGTGAATTCCCCGGGCGAGAGTAACTGTTACACGAACTAATCGTTACGAGATTTTTACACAATACAGTAAAAGACGCTTATTATGTGTGTTATACAATGCAATGTTAGGATAGTGGTAGCATGCGTTGTTTATTTCCAAGTATAATTGAATCAACATGAGTTAATTATATTTGCTATTCTTCTTTAGAGTCCCATGGACGAATAGGAATAAGAAATTTTGTGCACAAATTGTACACCAATTTAAACGTAATCAGCCAGAAGAGAAAACAATGGGAACAATGTTTCACAAATATTTGCTGATTGGTCTGCTTATTGAAGCACTAACTAAAATTCTAAAATTCAAAGGTAGCTTGCACGTAGCTTACAAGAGTAGGCAAATGTATACAAGTAAATACAATAAAAACGTTTTATGAGTTAAAAATAAACAAAACACTCAAATAACGAGGTTATAATATCGACTTTCGAGAAAAAAGAATGCATTTGTTCATACACTATGAAAAACAACTAATAGCTTAAGTAGGTTAGAATAGGACCACACGATTGTCGCAAATAGACCAATCTGACCGAATTTTTATTGTGGAAAATTGGTGGCCAATAACATAATTGTCCCAATCAAACACTGTGTGGTCACATGGTTGCCCCATTTTTCATAAGTTTGATTGTCGTAAGATTTTAAAAACTACTTTGTGGCAAATATTACATACAAGTTACACGATAGTTCCAAATTGCGGCAATACCACGAGCTAGCTGTTACACTAGCTTTTAGTTTTTTTGTGTATTGGTTTAAAATGTTTTCTTTAAAAAAATTAAATTAGCGTCAGCCAAACAAAAAAAAAAAAAAAAGAGCAGAGTGGCACAACAAAAAATTCCTATTTTTTAGAAATTAAAAGAAATTTTCCATGTAAAAATTTTTTGTTTGCTTCATTTAAAAGAAATTTTATTTGGCCAAAGTTGCTGCTAAATTTTAAATATACATAACATAATTATAATATAACATAACTATAATACAAAATAAATACATATCCTTCTTACATTCTTATTACAATTCTGACAACAAATGAAGCACACACAAATAGAAGATATCAAATATATTGGCGCGTATTGCCCACTTAAATTACCGCATTAGAATACAATAAATGTTGCTGCATTTGCCGCACAATTGATTAAACACTTAAAAACAATTTTGTGAAAATAAAAAAAATTTATATAAAAATAATTTATAATTTTGGAAAAGTACTTTAATAATTTATAATTGTCAAAAAAGGTACAAATATTTTTGAAATTTTGATTAAATAGTTTGTCTAACTTCATTAAATGGTTGAAATAATTATTACGGGTACTATTATAAGTGCGTTTGAAAAATTTTGTATCAGGTCTGCCACAGAAATTAATTTCAATCGAAATACTTCCTCAGGAAATTAAAATCGATAAATTTTCTCAAATTAAAATCACTTATTTTTTGGGATCAAATAGGAAGTTTGTAGATATGTGTCATTTGTTTGTCGTTTGTTTTTGATCGGAGTGTTAAAAAATAAAAACGGAATAAGTAGAAACCCGGAATAAATGGGAAAAGTAAATTTATATAAAAGAAAAACTTTGTAACATTTTTAAAGTGCAAATAAACTAAAAAAAAGAAAAAAAAAACTACATGAGTGTACCTGGCAGATATAATTCTGAGGAAGTTAGCTCTTTCACCAGCAAAAGCCTTTGGATTTCTGAGGAGGAGTCGTTAAGAGAATCATTGGATAATCTTCTATCTCTAAGAGACGGGAACCGCCCGCGTTCGCGTTCGCCACATATAGTTGTTACAACAGAAGATAAAGCATCTTCCAGTTTAATTTCTGCAGATAAACCGAAAACTCAAGTAGGCATGTAACCGTGGTTAAACGTCCGCGAAGCCCCAAGTCCGCTCAAATATCATCTTAATCGAAAATATCTAAAGATGGTTATACCACTACGGCAAAGGAATGTAATAGTTTTGCTATGCATCAAACGGATGAGCCTACAACGTCCAAAAAAACATTTAAGCCGCCACCAATATATTTGAGAGAGCATACTTCTAGTGAGCTGATGAAACAACTTATTACGGCTATCGGTAAAGACACTTTCAACATTACATCAATGAAGTACGGCAGCATAAGTGAAACGAAAATCTAGGTAAATAATGAAAATGTATACCGACGTTCTGACGTTCTGGTGAAGGAGAAAAGATTTTTTTACACCTATCAGCTTAAAAAAGCTAAAGGCATTCAGGTAGTTATTAAAGGTATTGAAGCTTGTGTAGATACGGATGATATTAAGGATGAATTGGAAGAAAAATGAATTAAAATTAAAAATGTAGTAAACATTAGAAACCATGAAGAGATCCATCAACCCATTTTTAGGGTTGAACTAGAACCTAGAGATATTGTCCTAAAAAAGACATCTTACCTAGTTTATCAAAGTGTCTAAAATTTTTAGTTTTCATTTGTTTTTTTAATATGGACCAGTACTCAGAGGATAACCCCTACATATGTAGTGCATTGTACCAGAACTAGGAAAATAGGTTGTGAGGAGTACAACAAGAACACTGAGTAACAATGTGGAAAACGACTGATATCATATGTATAAAGTAAGACAATCTTGCTGCTGTATATTATACATATTCTCGAAAAAAAAATTTTTTTTTTTTATAAAATTTGCTGCTTTTAGAGAATGTTTTGCTATTAAACGATCAAGCCAAATTTGTCAAATATTACAATAAAAGTAGACAGTGAATAACGAGGCTCGTATTTACGGAGGCGCGTGAAATTGCTACTGTTTTAGTAATTGATAAATTACCGCATTATTTACACGAGTTTATATTATAACATTTTTCCAAAACGTTTGCACAAAATTTTGTTTATGTCAAACTTCATCCTTTATTTGTTAATCGTGTTTGATGGTTTATAATCAGATGTTCTTGGACATAACCGAAAGAATTCAATTTCCAGAAATTTTACTACAAAAAGTATATAGTATTGTTATGTTTTTGCCTCTAAAAACGCTTTTGCGGATAACTCAATTGTAAATGATAGCATGACACTCACACTTGTTCGTTATACAGTACTTAAATAATTCACAACCTTGTTACACTTGATACTACTGTATACCAAAACATTAGACTTGCTTACTTTGCCTTATGACTTTCCCGCACAAAGCTTAAAAATTAACTGCCAATATGCGTGCTATTTATACCTCTTTATCAGTTTCTACAGTCAACATGAATTTTCTAGTCGTCCATAATGTACAAATGTGTTTCTTTCGCATATACACACTCATACATGTGATTGCGAATAATAAGCAAGTCACAACAACAAAAAATAATAAAACGAATACCAAGAATACGAGAAAAACAACAATATCATTTGTAGTTGATTTACTTGGAATTTTACATACTTTAAATCATGTATGTTTGTTTATTTGTGTATTATTTTTTTAGTTTTATCTTGTTTGTATGATGTGTTTTACATTTATAATAAGCATGTACATTTATAATAAGCAGATCAACAGCTGCACACTAGGTTCACAGTATTTTTTTCGTGAATTTTCTATTATTATTAAAATATTTTTTATTTGTTTATAAATGAATTTTAATAAAAATACACTGCTTAATAAATCAAGTATTTTTTTTATTTTTTAATTTTTTTTTTTTTAACGTGGACCAGTACTCAGGGGATGACCCCTACATATGCAGTGCATTGTACCAGAACTAGGAAAATAGTTTGTGCGGAGGGGGAAAAGGGAAGTAGTGTTTGTGAACATTTGACTTGAACCTTCCAACGTTATAACAGACAGGAAACACGTCTGCAGGCAACTTGTTCCACAGACGAAGCGTACGGCCAAAAAACGAATTCTCTCTGTAATGCGTAGTACGATTCCTCGGACAATCAACCACAAATGGATGAGCTCTGGACGATGAGCGCGTGCTACGTAAAAATGTGCGCGTTTCGGTAACAAGATCCCTGATCTCGTCAGAGCAAAATCCATTGTAGTAACGATAGAACAGAGTAACGCACCCCACACTGCGTCGATGCTCCAGTGAGTCAATAGAGTTGGATACCCTACTATTACCGATGAGCTTCTTCGCTCTCTCCTGCACACGGTCGAGTAACCCCAAATAGACTTTGAGGCACCGGCCTAAACATGAGAGTTGTATTCCATTTTCGGTCGGATGTAGGTGGTATAAATAGTAAGGAGATCGGATGGCGAGAAGTACATCTTACACCGTTTCAAAAAACCTAGGCACTTGAATGCTTCTTTAAAAATATATGAAAAATGTGTTCAGTCCAGCGAACATCACACTGTATCTTCATACCAAGAACATCAAGAGCATCCGATTCCTCAATATTTATACATCCATGTATACGGATGAAGCAGCATCTGCGGTCGTTTGTTTGTGTGTTAGTAAGCAACATTGGGTCTTACGAGCGTTAAAGGCGACCCTATTTTTACGACCCCACTTGGAGATAAATAGAATATCACTATTCAGTGAATCATTCATATTTAGCCTCTTAGCAGCGACCTTTGATAGGCTGGGTCTGTAACTAAACGAGTACGAGTGGGAAATGGTGCTGTCATCCGCGAAAGAGTGGATAGGGTTGGAAGTTTGATAGAGAAGGTCATTCAGGAAAATAAGAAATAGAGTAGGAGAGAGAACGGAGCCTTGTGGTACCCCTGAATTAATCTTGAACTCGTTTGATGAAACCCCTATAACAACATCTATAACAACTCGTATAGTGCGGTCTCTGAGAAAGCTCGATATAAATCGATAAAAGTCATCACCGACACCAAAAGCAGTAAGTTTTGCCAGTAGTGCAGCATGCCACACTCTATCAAACGCTTTGGAAATATCGAGAGCTACCACCCTACTTTCGCCAAAATGATGGATTGACTGGCACCATTTCTCAGAGAGATATGCCAGAAGATCTCCAGTAGAACGGCTCTTACGAAATCAATATTGACGATCACAAAGTAATTTATGCGACTCTAGATACATACCTTATAAGATGGTAATTGACCATACTTTCCATTACTTTGGAAAGCGCGGAGCAAATTGCAATTGGGCGGTAATTTTCAGGGTTATTTGCCTCACCCTTTTTGGGAATTGGCGTTACATTAGCAACTTTCCAGCATGATGGGAACTCACCAGCATGATAAAGTATGGTGAAGAGGCGTGCTAATGGACGCGCAAGCGCTGAAGAACACTGCTTCAAGACCAGTGCTGGAATGCCATCCGGTCCAGGAGTCTTATTTATGTCGAGGTCTGTCAAAACCCTTTTAACTGCTCGACCCCGGAAGAATATCTTTGGCATAGTTACAGATACTCTTTCGAACTCGGGGAGTGGCTGACTGCTTTCCGGCAAGTAAGAATTGCTTGCAAAAATTTCAGCCAACAGGTTAGCCTTGTCAACCGGGTCGGTGAATACTTGGTCATTCATTAAGAGAGGTGGAATTGACGAACTAGCATTGTTCTTTACTCTTTTAACGAATGACCAAAAGGTCGTACTTCCCCGGGGAGCTGAAAGGACCTTGGCACAAAGACGCTGTTCGTGAGGAAACTTTTCACGCCTACGTACCTTGGCACACGAAGTCCTTGCCTTTTTGCGTAGCAAATCAGTCTCTGGGTTTTTGTTTAAACGCCAATTACTGAATGCTTCCTCTCTAGGAGGAAACCAGTAAAGGTAATATCCCTCGCCGCATTTTGACTTCTGTATAGAAACCCGAAATGCAAAAAGTGTGACCTGATTTTGAATTTAACCAAAAGACAGGTAAATTCTGCATCATGCATGCCTAATGGTTGCTGGCATTGGAACACAACTTCATCGCGAACGTAAATTACAAGGCCCCGATGGAAATTAAAGAGGGATAGAAGTTGATACCCAGGTATTTTATTATGCTTTGTATTATTTTCAGAATCGCCAGGGGAATTGCTTGCTCGGCCGATAGAAAGTAATAGAATCGCACTAGAGGTCAACTTTGACGCACACGAATTCTAGCTATTGAACGAATTTGATGGCATTCCATCAATCGGTGCTAAGAGTAATAACTGTTCCAATATCGTGTATTTAATATAATAATATTAAATATTTTATAAAATCGTTTTTAAAAATTAAAAAAAAATGTTCACTTGGTGCGTTTTTGTTAAAATAATGCGATTTTTCCCCCTATTTTGGTGTGTTTTGACGTTTCACGACAACGCTAAAATTTGGTAGTTACTTCAATCAATTTTATATGTATTTATCTTTAAAAACTGTTTAAAGCAAAATATAAATTTTAAGGGTTGTTACACTTGACTGTTTTCATTTAACAAATTTTCACTTTGCCTTGAAGACGAGTTGACTGATTACCACGCACATTCACTCACACACAAATTGGATTATATGTATGTATGTATCTGTGTACAATACGTTTATTGCAATAAATTAAAAGCTGCTTACAATTGTAAGGAAATAATCGTAAGTTATAATTGAATAATTTATATCATTGTTATTAGAAGTTTTCCGAAAGCTTTTGTTTGTTGTATGAAAGACTTACTGGTTAGCAGTAAAGTTGGCTGTTTGTTTAGACGCAAAAAAGAAGAAGAAAAAACTGTAAAATAAATTCGTTTCATAAGTTGAGTAACAGTAGAGCAGTCCAACAGGCAATACAATAGGTTTTTCCTTGTTACTGACAGCTAAAATGGTTTGAGTTATAAACAAGTCATAAAGTATCATAATGATTCTTTCAGCATTATTCTTTATTTAACATTTCAAAACTAAGCAGCCAAAGTAAATTCATTACCATATTTTACTTATCAAATAGCTGAAAAGTCGTAAAACTTTGTTGCCGGCTAAATTCGCATATCCATCAAATTTTTATTACAACAATGTTTTCTTACAGCAGAATTCGTATTAATATCTCAATTATCCGGAAATACGTATTTGTTGTTGCATCTATAACCCCTTCTTATTTCTAACGATTGCCTACTAAAAAGGGGCAACTTTTAAAATACGTTGACGGTTTGTTCTTAGTTTTCATTCCAAGTGTTTTTTACTACGCGGCCATGAAGTTTAATATTAGAGCAAGGGTTTCTTTCATTTAGCAGGGCGACTGCGGTAAAACAAACATAAAATAGCGAATTTTTAAAACGGTTGTTTAACTTACATTTGTGCAAAAATTTTTTTAATTTGAAATAGACATTTCAGAAAATTCTTGATGAATTTATTTCCCCTGAGAAAATAAAAATGCCGCTAATTTAATTATCCTCTAGGGGGTTTCTAAATAGTTGTTCGAAATAATGAGATCATTGCATTTTATGTGACGACACACAAATATCTTTAAGTAGATAATTAATACAGCAGCTAAAAACGAAAAAATACATAATTTATACATAATTTATATTTAAATTTTTCTGCTGGTTTTTAAAGGTAAAAATTTTGCAAGTTGAGATACGAGTATGTAGATAGTTGATGGCGGTTTAATGAGGAACAACATTTGATAACAGAAAACGTAAATATTTAAGTTGTATGTATTTTTGTATAAACTGCATTGAAGAGTGTTGGCGTAAAGTTTAAGAATTTGAAAGAGTTTTAAGTAAATACTTGCGGATAGAATTTTGGTAATATTTTTACACCAGTTCAGTAGTATCGCTGCTCACAAAAAATTTACTCAATTTATAGTAATTTTTATCATATGAATAACACAAGGTAATTGAGTTCTCATTTTATAATTTTTAATAAGCATTTTTGAAGTTTTTTGTTGACGAGAAATATAAAAACGCGTTGCCGCACATTTAAATAAAGGAATCTACTCGTACTCTTAGAATAGATTTTTCTAAAATGTTAAATTACGTTGTTCACGTTAGAAGAAACTAGTAATAATCAGCTGATGTAAATAGGTATCTGTGGTCGTTGATATGTTAAGCAAATCTTAATATATAAAATTGAATGTGTGTTTGTATGTTTGTTTGTTTGTACCTTAAGACCTGCCAGACCGCTGGACCACTCTTCCTGAAATTTTCACAGTAGTTGAGTGAGTTATAGGTTACTTTTTTCAACCACGCCTTCTTTTACGCCCTCTATTTTAAATTATTTCATAAATTTTGTAACAGATCCATTTTTTAACCAAATTTCAAAAATTTTTTGCGCATATGCAATACAACCAAAACGACTAAGATTATTTTGGAGGGAGAAAGTTATCGCCAATTGCCCACCCCAATAATTGATTGTCAAACAAATTCAGTATTTATGGAGCAATTTTCAAAATTCTTCTTATATATATATATATATATATATCTTTTATTTATTTATTTTTGGAAAATTGGAGGCGTGTGCGAAATTGTCCTCCCCATAATTAGTTATCAAATAACTTCGTTATTTGCAGATCAATTTTCAAAATTCCTTTTTCATATAAAAGATATCTAATTGAACACGCCCTAAAACTTAATTTTCAAATAACTTCGGCATTTCTGGATAAATTTTTAAAATTCCTTTTGGATACAGAAAACTTTTAAAAGGGGAAGAAAATTGCCAGCTCCAATAATTGATTATCAAGCAACTTCATTTTTGAACCAATTTTTCTTACACATACAAAACGACTAAGATTACGTTTTGGAGGATTGATCGCAAGTATAATTAATAGTGAAATAACTTCATCATTTATGGAGCAACTTTCAAAATTCCTTTTGTGTGTGGAAAAGGTCAATAATTTGTTTTTTATTTTATTTTGGAAAATTGGTTGCGTGATTGTGCTTCCCATAATTAATTATCAAATAACTTCATTTGTGGACCAATTTAAAAAATTATTTTTTCATAAAAAAAAAAATATCCACAAAACTGTGTTCTTTAAAACTGAAGGTGGAGGAGGTGGTCGCAATACGCCCACCTCAAAAATTCATTATCAAACACCTTTGGCATTTGTGGACCAATTTTTAAAAGTTTTTTTGTCTGCAGAAAAGAAATTATTCATTTTCCAGCTCCAATAATTGATTATCAAGCAACTTCGTCAAATGTGAACCAATTTCGAAAATTCTTTTTGTATGGAAAAGGTCCTAAAAACTTTTTTTGTTGAGAGGGCGGGTCAAAATGAAGATAGAATCGCAAATGGATTTTATTATTTAGTTACGTGTTTTCGGAGAACGTGATGCTGGTTATATTTTATTGAATATATAATGATAAAATAGATGAAATTACTTCAGCCGAAATAGCGATACTAACATTTTTCCATACTTACATGAAGTTGTGGTTAAAAACATGCGTCATGGTATTAACTGAAATCCGCCATGCGTGGTCGATGGGAAATGTACGAAAAGGTATTCTAGAGAATTGCTTCAAGAAATAATCTCTGGTGTTGATGGCTACACCCGCTAGATCAACGGTGGTGGACAATCAATTATATTACATGTGCAAAACAATGAAATTGATGTTGACAATCGTTCGATAGTGCTATATTGCCCAGTGCTTTCAAAAACACATATTAGTGTCGAGTGTTGTAATATCGTCAAATCAATTAAGTATATCTGCAAATACGTAACCAAATGATGAAATTACAAAATATTAAATAACCAGATACATTAGCAGCAATGAACCTGTTTGGTTTATTTTAGGAATCCCAAATCCTTGAGCGTCATCCAACTGCTGTGCATTTAACTGTTCACCTCGAAAATATATATGTTTTGCTTTGTATTAAGATTTGAATACTTATTGTTAGTTACCTTTTTGAAGATTCAATTAATAAATAAATGCTTAAAAAAACATCGAAAGTGGACAGAACGTTTATTTTACAGAAGGTAATGCACAGCCTCCTTTTTCGATACATGCACAAATAATTCTTTTGCTCAAACTTTGCTATATACTCAAATTCTAATATACAAATTCATATGCAACTTATCGGGATGCGTGCCAAAAGCAAAATTTATTAGAAAACGATTCACAACGCAACTGTATGGAGTAGTGTTTTGTTTCTCATCATGTGCACACGTCTTTTGTTACTGCTGTCCGTGCTGGACTAAATTTTGCTAATCTGAGCAGTGTCCAGGACACTGATCAGTTGTAACCAATTTAATTCCAACATTTTATATGCTGCAATAGGGGTTGTTTTAGTTTTTCATGTTGTTATTGTTAAAGTTAAACCTCCACGAACACTACTCCCTCTTTCCTCTTCATCATAACCTATTTTCCTAGATCCAGTACAATGAGCTGCATATGTAGGGGCCATCACCTGAGTACTGGTCCCAGATAAAAAAAAAAACTAATCATCTAAAGCCAGAAGAGTATTATTTGCTATCATATTGGCTTTCCATCCATGAAACAAATCAACTTTGAAATACATTTACGAGTAAAGCACATATGAGTGAAGACATACTGCATCGAAAGAGAATTACACGCAACAACGTAAAAGTTGAATTTTCACATGAAACTTATAATGAGGCATTGATTCTAATAGAAGATAAATCTTTGCAAATAAACAACAAGACACTCTCGGAAGTTGTAGGATTAGTCCTATTCAAACAGACAATGATGATGGTTTCGACCAAGATTTACAACGAGAAAGTAATTGCAGCCCACACGACTTAGAACTATTTTTACAGCAGATCCACTCTCACACACACTTACAGCAGATCCAGTCTCGGCATACAACATTTTAATGAGGATGGATCAAATGGGACAGAAATTTTTTTTTATGATTTTGTTAATATTGGCTAAAATTCAATTGCAAAATAATATTGCATCGCCCGGCAGAGCAGCAATACTTTTCAATACTCTGGTGGCAGAACAGCGTATTTGGTACATAAATTACCTCTAAAGCCACAATTTGCAGATACGCACGCATGCATTATTGTGGTAGCCACTGATTTTCAACGTAAATTTCCTGCAGTTCCACTGATGATGAGCTTAGTGCGTGTCTCTAATCATATCTTCTTTGGCGTATTGAAACTAACAACAAATATGCGAGCTGTAATATGATGCATATACTGCATTATTATTCCATCGAACTTTTGTAATATGACACAATGCATTGAAGAGTTACTTACTTGTGTATTTCGAAATGTTGAACGCAATTTGAAAAATGAACAGTGTAGTGCATCTCTGTAATTATAAGTCTAAAGTAGTGGCAACCTTGTATTAATGAATTCGCTTTGCTTTGTATACACCTTCATAGAATATAAACGATGTTAAATAAATTAGTCTTGGCAAAACCTACAACGGGAGCGTTTGATTTACTCAGTGGATTGGCTGAATAATTTACAACAGTAGTTACGTAAGCAAGCGTCACTTCCTGCCAAAAACAAAGATTTCAATTCAATAAACATTAGTATTCTAAATAAGATCAGCGAATCTACAGTTACACAAAAATCTATCGATAACGTGATAAGAGATGAATGAGGATGCTGTCAATTATCCTTTTGAGTTTTTTAACTCACTTGATGTTCCAGGACTATTACCTTATGTGCCGCAACTCAAAATTAGAGGCACCAATTATTCTACTGCACATCAGCGATTCACTATAGCTTTGCAATGGCACTCGACTTGCACTAAAAAAACTGCGACACAACTTAATTGAAGGGATCATTATAAAGAGCAAAAATAAAAGTAAAGTCTGCTCTTACCACGAATTCGAATGATCCCAACCAACTTGCCATTTCATTTCAAACCCTTGCAGTTTTCTTTTTGTTTAGTGTTCACAATGACAATTAATACAGTTCAACGTCAATCCGTGCAAGTTTGTGGCTTTGTCAAGTCCCACAGACTGCTTAACGTTGCATATTCTCATGTAGGAAAAACTAAAGACTTATTGGTTTATGTTTCGTATAGGCAAACTAAAATAATTGTATATTCCAACGCGCTATAATGGTTAGCAAAATCATCATCAATAAAGCTAATAAAATATTTTTTAAACTATGTATATAAGCACTTTTTATTTTATTGTAATTACGGGGTAGCAACGCACACCGGGATACGCTAGATACTTATAAAGTAATATAATTTAATTTTTAAATTTCATTTGCCAAAGCTTATGTCCAGTCCTTCAAGGGATAACGCCATGTTTAAGTGAATTGGTTTGGATAATAAAACAAATTTTTCATCAATAGAAATTAATACATTTATATATACAATAAGTACTGTACTAACTTCATTTTTGTATATTGTAGTCATACTTTGCCTTGTGCTTATTGAAGTTGCATTCATCTGTAGCCTTGATCGTTTTTTATTATTTCCTTTTTACAAAGTTTACGAGAGTGGTTCGGAAACTTCAATGAAAGAGAGTAGTTAGTTTTTCAAAAATATTTTTATTTTTCAATATAATCTCCTGACACTTAGTCCAACGCTTTTCTAGCAATTATATCCCTTGATTAAAATAGATTTCCTCAAGGTCTTCAAAATAGTGGTTTATAACTGTAATTGCACCTTCATTTGACGTAAAACGCTTGCCAGCAAGGAATTTTTTTAGGTTTGGGAGCAGGTGAAAGTCACTGAGAGCTAAATCAATAGAATAAGGTGGGTGGTCAAACAGCTCGTACTTTAATTCGTTGATTTTAGCCATTGTTAAAACACTCTTGTACGCTGGTGCGTTGTCTTGATGAAAAATTCTGTTTTTGTGTTGTAAGCCAGGACGTTTTTCTCGAATTTGTACATTTAATTGATCTAAAAGGTTGCAATAGTACTCTGTTTTTATTGTTTTACCCTTTTGCAGATAGTCAATCAATAAAATACCTTTGAAGTCCCAAAAACCCGTTAACCTTACCAGCCGACTGAATTGTTTTTGCCTTCTTTGGGGCACTTCCTCCAGCTTCAGTCCATTGTTTGGATTGTTCTTTTGTCTCTGGAGTATAGTGGTGGATCCATTTCTCATTAACAGTTATTAAACGAAGCTTAAAATCCATTTTATTTCGCTTAAAACGTTTCAAACAAGCTTGAGAAATGTTCATTCTTATGCGTTTTTGGTCGACTGTTAACAAATGCGGCACCCATCTTGCAGAAAGCTTTTTCATCAGTAGTTCTTCATGAAAAGTTAAATGGACTCGATCATTTGAGATGCCCATGATATTAGCTATTTCACGCACTTTTATTCGTCGATCATTTAATACCATATCATGAACTTTGGCTACAATTTCAGTTGTTTTTGCTGTTTTTGGACGTCCACTACGTGGTTCATCTTCAATGCTTGTACGACCACGTTTAAATTCAGCAACCCAATTTTTTACTGTTGCATATGAAGGAGCACTTTCACCTAACACATTCATCATTTCATTATGAATTTCTTGTCCCGATAAACCATTTTTATGTAAATATTTAATGACACCACGCATTTCTAATTTTTCCATTGTAAAAAAATTGCGGATGCGTATTTTGTGAACACCTGTTTCTATATGAAGGAGTTACCAGATCGAAACAGAATTTAACATGTGTTCATATTAGAGATGGAAGTTTCCAAAACACTTAAATTTTTTCTGTTTATACCGCGTTTTTTGTGCTAGTCTAAGAAATTTCCGAACCGCCATCGTAATAAACAAACGAACAGCTCTTCTGGTTACTCAGTTTACATTGCAAGTCAATGCTGACGAATATTAGATAAGTTAGAAAATGTAATATTCATATTTTATGCCTAAAAAGCCCACTAAACTAAGCAAAAATTAAAATTCAACAATAGGTCAAATAAATATACATTGCAAAGTAAATGTAATATTTATATTTTTACACAAATATTTCGTGCTTTTGGAATTTTGAAATATGCAGCTCATTATTTAAGTCTGGAGTGCAATAAATAAAAGTGAATGACATTGCTATGTAATTACTTCATTTCTTACCCTTTTAAATCTTGAAATATATGCATGTACATATGTTGATTTTTATGTATTATTTTTTATTTTTGAGCTGTTTTGTTATTGACAGTTTTTATATTACTTTCAAACAGAATTTCAAACAAAGCGAAAACAGGGGAATATATAATCTAAACTAATATGGTAGCACAATTTTATGGAAAACGCCACATTCCTTATACTTGTCATATGTCTACGAAAATTGAGACAAATTTTAATTCTTCACTTTCTCTTTGCTCTTTTTTCAATGAACTTGTTAGCGTAAAAGATATAGTATTCCGACATTTTAATATATGCTGATAATAAAGCTGCAAAACAATTGAAACTATTACCGATAGCAACGATAGTTTTATTTTTAGTGATAGAAGTAGCACTTAATCCGATAATCCGAGGAACAAATATAGCTTATGCGCACTTCTCTATATAAAAACAAATATAGTATAGAGTGATAAAAAATTGAGAAATAGAACGAAAATATGAAATGGAATAATTCGAGGAAACTCCTGGTTTTCGGGCTATAGGCCTCAGAAGTTTTCATATGCATATGCAATTTTCCACTACATTTCTTAATATATAACCAGTATTAATAATATCAATTAAAACTTTTTAATAGATCTTTCCAGATGCACAAAATTTATCACCTTAGGTGCCAAAAAAGTTCTAACAAAAATTTTCATCATGTTTATATGAATAAGTTGCTGAGATGTGGCAAATAAAAGTTCTTTGCGCAAAAATGCCGTTTTTATATTTGAGAAATATTGTTGGCAATTGTTGCTTTTTAAATTCTCATTGCTCTGTTTAAAAAAATTGGGCGGAGTTATCTTCGATCTCAACGGATATGTTTGTTTTTGATCGGAAAGTAATAAACAAAACCGGAATAAGTGAAAAGAGAACTTACATAAAAAATTAACTCTGTGGCCCTTCTAAATTTTAATAAAAAATAAAAAAAAATTGCATGAGTGTACCTATCATATGTAATTCGGAGAAAGAGCTTAACTCTACTGGTAAAAATCTTTGGGTTTAATTTTCAAAAAAATCATTGGATAATCTTCAGTCTCTAAGAGACAGAAATGGCACGCGTTCGTGTTCGCCACAAATATTTGTTACAACGCATAACAAACCATCTTCCAGTTTAATTTTTGCAGATAACCTGAAAACACAAATAGGCATGGATAGATGTGTAACCGTTGTTAAACGTCAGCGAAGCCCTAAATCCGCTCAAATATCATCACAATCAAAAATATCTAAAGATAATAATAATAATTGCTACCCTTCAGATTGATGAGACAAATACATTTAAAAAAAAAACATTTAAACCATGATGCAGGAATTGCTGAATATGCAGTCCACTATTTTGCAGGCAATTTTAAATAAATGATTTGTTTTAAAATATGTTTCTGGAACGCAAATGGAATCCTCCAACACAAAAATGAACCAACACAAAAATGAACACTTCCTTATGGAAAAGCAAATCGACATAATGCTGATTGCTGAAACTCACTTGACCCCCACAAGTTATTTCAAAATTAGTGGCGGACATACTATGTGACATTAAAGATTCCCGTGGCAGATCTAGTGGAGGCTCGGTAAGTCTGATAAAAACCAGAATTAAGCACTATTTGCTAAACGAGACAGTGAGGAGTATCTTCAAACAACAAACATATGTGTTGAACATTTTCATGAAAAATTTTTATTTCATCGATTTACGCACCCCATTGAGAAGAAGCGACACCTTTGCCACCATCAGAGCATTAAATAGGTAATTTTACGGATATACTTCCCGCAAAATAAAACTTTTTTTCCGGCATTGGCCGGGCTCAAGTAAAAAGCAATTTTTTAGTTTTAAGGTTTGAATACTTACTGTAAGTTCATTTTAAAGATTCACGGCCGTATTCATAAAAAATATCGTATGTTTAATAAACTGTTATTGGACGAATTTCTATATAAAATTATTTCTATAGAAAAATTGCACATGAAAAATTAAATTAAATCGCGTACATTAATAATTGTATAGTCCAATAGAAAGACGAATTTTCAAGTTATTTCGTCTTATCTCCAATTTTTTTTATATTTTCAGCCAGTTCATAAACCATTTCAAAAGAAAAATATAGTGTTGATTTTTTCGTACGGATATTTTCTTAAAACATATGTAATGGGATCAAAGTGTAAGCAGCACCTATCGAACACAAGTGTTTTATCTCTTATGTGCACACGTCTTTTGTTGCTGCTGACCCTATTTTCTCTATGTGTATGTTCATTAATTAAATTTGTATGAAACCAAATTGCACCGGATAAGTAGCAGGCAGTGTACACGTGTTTATGTTTTTACCGCTGTCCGTATTTTCTATATATGTATGTATGTTCATTATTAATTTCGTATTAAACCAAAGTGCACCGGAATAGGTAACAGTATATGTAAACGTGTTTCTTTGTTTATTTTTTGTCTTTTTTCACCGTTGTCCGTGTTTTCTATATATGTTCTTAATATTTATTTCTTTTCAATGTATTTCATTAGTTTGTAGTCTGGAAGGTGTTGGACTAAATTTTGCTAATCTGAACAGTGTCGAAGGTATATACGCTGGGCACTGATCAGTTTTAGCTAATTTAATTCCAACATTTTAAATGCTGCAGTAAAGTTTGTTTAGTCTTTCGCGTTGTTATTGTTACACGAACACTTCTCCCTCTTTCCTTATAACCTAGTTTCCTAGTTCCAGTACAATGCGCTGCATATGTAGGGGTCATCCCCTGAGTACTGGTCTAAGATAAAAAAAAAAAAATAAAAAAATAAGCAAAAAAAAGTTTTGAAAATCATAGTATATGCGAAGTCCAATTTTTATATTTCTTTTATAAAGATTAAAAATTATTGAAAATCTGTTCATTGTAGCGGAGTGTTTTAATTTATTTTATTTAATTAATTAATTTACTATTTTTGGTCATTGACCATGTTTTAAAACAACAAATAATATTAGAAATTGGTTTATAAATAGCGAAGAATATCAAACATTTATTTTTCGGTTTCGTCAGTCCGATGTTCAAAAACTATTTTTCGGATATCCGATATAACTTTTTTTATTTTCAGGCCTTTGACATGTCCTTTCTTTTCTTAAAATTCTTTACTTAAGTTTTTTCCAGATGGACACTTTGCCTGCCCGATGTCGAAAAGCTTTTTCCAGTACGTTTTAAACGAAGAAATAAAACTGAAAATCGGTTCATAAATGCTGCAGAAAATGAAAAAAATAGTTTTCGGACGGACATTTCATCTGTCCGGTGTCTAAATTTTTAAAAAAATTTTTAGCCCATTGTCAAACTCTATAAAAAAACATCAGTGAAACTTACCAAGAAAACATCAGTGAAAAAAAGGCTGAAATTTGAGAATAAAAACTATCCTATGTTGATTTTCGATCTTCAAAATATCTGCTAAGAGAATTTCTGTTAAATAAACTTAGCGGTTAAGCATGAGGGGTTAAAAATATGGTCATACTCCGTACTCAAAAGTTAATTTTTCGGACGGACATTTCGTCAGTCCGAAGACCAAAAATATTTTTTTTAATTTTAGGCCGTTGACACATCATTTTGAAAGAAGAAAGAGTATTGAAAGCCGGTTTATAAATGGCAGAGTTGCTAAATTTAAAAAAAAAATTTTTTTTAAGGGTTTTTGACCCCTTTGTGGTTTAAAATAAAAACTATTCTATAACAGTCGGATCTCAAGGTATCTGTATACCGAATTTCATCAAAATCGGGTCAGAGGATTAGGCGTGAAAAGGTAACGGACAGACAGAGTTACTTTCACATTTACAATATTAATAAGGATTTAAAACAATGGAATATATAGTTAAATATTTGAAAATACTTTTTAAAGGCTTTCAAGTCTATTGATGATTAGGGAAGCTGCGAAGTAAATAATCGTAGACTGTATTGTTCATTGAGAATAATATGTGAGTGTTATTATATCTCTTGTTCAGCTTATATCAAGTTTGGATTTGGGATTAAATGAATTTTAAAAATATTGAATTGATCCCATAGTGCTACCCTACTATTAATTCAGTACATTCCTATATTGTACAAATGTGTATCTTATATACTATATATACATAAGCATAAATGCATGTATCTGATAAGAGGATAGACTAAGAGACAGTTTTAATGAATAAAGTTGAATGAGTAATGTTTGAGCATTGAACGAAGCGAGATCTTATTTTCTATAATCCCATTTTAAGAGCAATTTGATCTCCGTTTTTTCAAACCCGAATCTCATTTTGGCTTATTGGATATACGGATTTGAGATTAAATTCACTTCAAAATACTTGAACCAAGATTAGATTGGTTCGTTACCAGCTTTCCCCAAATCGATCTCTTCGGCGGCTTATTTAGAGTACAGACTCGAAGAACGCCTATATTTTAGTATTTAATGCTGGAATAATTTGTACTTGAGTCGAGTGCATTGCATTGATTTAACAAAATCTATACTTACAATTCAAATAATACAGGGTGTCTGGTAGCAAATTTATGTCTTCAAACTTAAATAAAAAACGTAACAATTGATACAAAGTATTATTAAGAGCACTGCACGATAGAACAAAAAATGCGGACTTTATTTTTTAAAGGATATGTCATCCATATGTCTTCCATCAACTTGAATACCCTGTTAAAATCTCCAATTATCTCATGCGTGAATTAAGCACACTAAACAGTTACCATGTGGCACTGCAATGGATTTTGATGTTTCACTCCAGAGTTGCGGCTTCTTAGAAACCAGTAAAGGCAGGTGCATGGCGTTTAATCGTATGATCTTGGTGAACAGTAGTGAAAAAAATTTACATCAGTACCTGACTTTACGGCATTATCTTATGACGGACCAAGTCCACGGAATTATTCACGATTTACAAGTGCAATTTTTGGCATATGTTTGCGGTCACATGAGCAACTTCTTGTTGAGGAGTTGAGGCCTTCTAATCCCTCCTGTATGCAATTTCCCAGCAATCAATGGAAAACAAGGCTTAATGAGTTGGTAGGCCGAAGCCCACTAGCAGCATCAGCCCTAAAACCAACTCACCCGTCAACCATCACTACTGGTTCCTCACAGTACAGATATCTGTTGTAAAGGCAACAAAACCTCGGGAGTTTGTTAGTCCCCGAAAAAAGCCACGCCAAGCAATTATCAAGGATACTAACACCCTCTTCCTGCGTTTTGGGTTTCAACCACAGCCAGAACGTTTCGGTCAAGGTAGGCACCTCAACCATAATCCCCCCGGGTTGAACTGCGGGTAGAACCATCAGGGGGCCATGCTGATTCCCTTTCTGCCAATTTATACCCTTGGTAAAGGTTTCGGAAGCCAACAAACATAAGTCAAGTGGCTTACTAGAATTTTATTTGCTACAACAAACGAGGGACCCCTTCCCCTCTATACCAGAAAAACAGAGTTCCCTAGTTAGGAATACGCCAAGGGAAAACCTGTTCCCCAGGAGGGATTCTTGTTGACAGTTGCCATTATAATTTCTTGAGAAATTAGTTCTGAAAATTTTAGCTGCAATAAATCGATTCTTTCATATTAGTGCAGCAGGTAGCGCCGTGGTGCTAAACTACACGTCGTCGACATTCTTGAACAATTAGTTCTGAAAATCGCAGCTGCAATAAATCGATTGTTTCATAGTGGTGCTGTAGATGGTGCCGTGTTGCGGAAACCACATGTCGTCGACACCCATGTTCCTATAATGTTCCTATATGCCATTCACAGTCATTGCAATTTCAACCTTCACTTCGAAAAATGAAGGCTAATATTTTTAATTATGGATAGAAGGAAATTTAGTTAAGTTTTTATACTTATGTTTTTGTTAAAGTAACAATTTCTTTGTAATAATTAGCTATTTGATTTCATAAAAGTAAAAAGCAAAACATTTCAAGTTATTTTTTATCTTAAATTAAGACTATTTTATGAAACGTGAAGATTTTTCTACAAAAATTTCTGGCACCACAGCACACAATCGATAATTCCAACGACGCCACCCTCCGCCCGCAGCGTTTATTAAAAATAGTCGTATTTAAATACATAAACCTAACTACAGGGTGGCCCCCTGTAGTTAGGTTCTATCAAAATAAAACAGTCCGAAATTGTCGAAAAGCTCTCCACCAACTTTTTCTTTAAGTAAAGTTCGGACTGGAGTTAAATAAACAACTTTTATTTGTATACGAGTACATCCATACGTAACTTAATCAGAAAATTTGCATAGAGGGAAAAGTTTTTGGTTAAATTAGATTAAATAGAAGGCTTTCCGTTTTACGATTTGTGTTATAAATTTGTATTAAAAGAAAAAAAAAATATTTTGCTTTAAATTTTACAGGTGTAGCCAATAAGGATTATTCTGTTTTTATAAGGTTATGGGTGTCAGCGTCTAAAACCACTAATAGTAATTTAATATGAAAAGTAAGCAGCATTAGTATTTTAAAATGTATCTACAATTATGGTTTTTTGTGTTTCGGCAGTTTTGGACAAAATTGTAAAATTTAAAGAGAAATTAGCATTTTACTGTGTGTTGTGGAATACATATACTATACGATGTTTCGAGTCAAATGTGCTAATTTAGCTGTAATAGAAATCGGTAAACAGATTTTTATGAAGTGAGTTGAAGATTTGTGCCAATAATTTATATGCATAAAAATTATGTTTGTTTATTGGCATAGAGCTTTTAATATTTTCATTATCTTCCAAAAACTTTTCCATTATTTCATAAGAGCTATTGTTAATAAGTACAGTTATAATTCGAAATTATAAGCCAAAGATGTTGCTATATATGCACTGAGTAAAAGTTATTTTTTTAAGAGAACTTAATTGTGTTTCAAGAATTGTTTTGTAGGAGTTAATTTATACCAATTTGAGAAAAGTTTATTTAACTATTGTTTAAAATTTTGAACAAATAATTTGATACAATACAATGTTAGCAATCTTGTCTTTCACAAAACACTGAATGCTACTTATGTAAAAAGAAATTTTATCTCAACAAATTTTCAAAACACTTAAAAAGAAACAAACCTCGTTTTTAGTCATCGTTCAGCTTAATGAAGTTTATCCTTTAGAATATAAATGTTTCTATTTAGAACTTTTGTAATACTCGTAGTTATTAAGATTAGGTTTCATATTCTTGAATTTTTTTAATATAAGTTTTAAGATTTTAAAAAATACTTCAAAGTTTCCTCAGCTAAATAGTTTAACAATAATAATAAAGGAAAAGTTTTAGAAAACAGTTCTGATTTCAAAGTCGTTAGATTATTTTTATTTAAGGCGTTAATGCCTTGTGTTTGGCGAATAAAGAAAACTTAGCGATGAAAGCATAAAAAAACGAAAAACATAAACCGAAAAGTTATTTAGAAATTTTGCATACGACACTACTTCTGTGTTTCAAGTATCCCATTATTTGGAATGAATGAAATGTGTTTCATTTACAAAGGCCAACACCATGAAAAATCTTCTGTACAAAAAAAGCTTTAACAAAGTTTCTTTACAAAAGCACAAAATAAAAAACTGCAACAAATAAAATTTGTTTTTGCTGTCAATAAAAAAAGAAGTAAACGAGATACTTTTTCTTGTTAGCTCTTGTACTCGTATACAGAAAAAACATATCAGAGTGTTTGTTTGCTGGTTGTTAATTTGGCACTATGCGAATATTTTGGTCGTCAATATTCGCAAAATTTATACATCACAAGTTAAAATATTTTGACTTGAAATCATAACCGCAGATAGGATTTTCATGAAAAGAGCACTTTTTATCAAAACTTTGTAATGAGTCAAATACGTTTTCCCTTATATCTTGTTCCCAAGTGTTTTTTCACTGTTGTCCGCACTAATTTTTGTTAGTATGCGCAGTGTCGAAGGTATATACACTGGGCACTGATCAGGTTTTACTAATTTAATTCCAACATTTTACACGCTGTGATAAGGCTTGTTTTTATTCTTTCCTTGTTGTTCTTGATAGATTCGAGTCAAACGTCCACAAACACTACTACCTCCTCCTTATAACCTATTTTCCTAGTTCCAGTACAATGCCCTACGTATGTAGGGATCATCCCCTGAATACTGGTCCAAGATAAAAGAAAAACGCTTTAACTTTTGTTGATCCACTTATTACTTTGTGTGAGATATAGAAGAGAAGGGTATTAATTGGTACAGAGTTGCTTGTAGTCAGCGCGACCTTATACAAAAAGCGATAAAACGTGCCATACTATAAATATTCACGAAAAAGTAAGTATTTGTATAGGTTAGGTTTAACAGGCTGCCAGCTATTGATGCAATTTGGTCTTGTTGTGTTCATATGTTTGTATGCATAAAGTATAATTTTACTTTATATATAAATAAAAGTATGTTATTTTAAAATTTTGTAAAATATAGTACAGCAGCGTTTTTAAAAGCACAACGCCCTTATTCCTATCTAAACGGTTCGTGAGTTGCTGCTGATCTTCTTATCTTCGTGAAATCTTATACGAAATTTTTGACAATAGTTTTTTATATTGAAAATTTTTTTAATAACATATTAATTTTCCTGACGATGATAACAAATTGTTATCGAAATATTGAAAATAAATACTGTTGAATTTTTTATAAAAAATTAAAAACGATCTTTAGCTGCAAAAATAAGAAATATTTATATTAATTTAACTAATTCTAATGCTGATGTAACTAATTAACTTTATAACCAAATAACAAACAGCCAAAATCTGAAGCTTTAGTTATAACAGAATATTTGAAAATATATTCTACTGGCCATTATGAAATGTCAACAGAAAAACAAAATACAAATTGCATATGTGATCAATATGAGACAAATATAGACGAAAAATAATAATAGCTTGCTCGGTCCCATGTTTACATGATGCCGAGTTCAAATCCTAGTGGGTGCTGATGAGTAGCGTAGCGACTACGAAACAGCTGCGAGCTATTGAAACTACCTTTCTTTTTCTTTTTTTATATTAAAATCTTAATACCTTTTTTATTTTGCGTGCATTTATTTATTGAATCTTCAAAAAATGAACTAACAATAAGTATTCAAATCTTATCTTAATACGAAATACAAAAACATTAACTAAGTGCAACCAATGCTAGACAAAAAGTTTTATTTTGCGCCAATTATATTGATAAAGAACGGAGGGAATCCGTTCTTCTCAACCGAGTGTGACTGCCAAAATTACGTATGTTTCGTGCCAGAGGGTTTGGGTGAAATTCCAATTTGCTGATGTACCTTGCCGCTTACTTTAAAAATTCGTCTTTTACGAGTGGAACACTCAGATCTTTATGAATTCGTGGGTTTTTACGTACCATGGAGCGTGAACGTAACTTTTTTTCATTAACTTTAATTTTCCAAAGTTTTAACCATTTCTCTAATACTGAAATACATTTCAGTATTAGAGAATTTTCATGTACGCTACAGAATGCTGTGTCATATGCAAAACTAGAAGTGTAGATTCCGGATCTCGTTGGCATGTTAGAGGCATACATCAAATATTAAGTAGGTCCAAATATGCTACCTTCCGGAACTCGTGCCTCGATTGGCTGAGTTGGGGTTATAAAATCGTTTTCTTTAATAATACATTTTCAGCCACATAAGTAGCTCTCCAGAAGCCTGTGAGTATTTGCAGGCAAGTGCAACTTTAACTTATGTATTAAACCGGCATGCCACACTCTATCAAAAGCTTGGGAAACGTCAATGAATAAAGTTGTTTCTTGTCCTTAAAAGTCTTTCTTATGACATTTACTAGTCTATATGTTTCTTCTATGGTGCTGTAGTTCGACCAAAAGCCAAATTGATGATTAGGGATACATTCTTCATCATTCAGTATTGGACTCAAGTTTGTCATTAACAATTTTTCGAACAGTTTTTAAATTGTTGGCTGTAGACTTATTGGTATATATGACTCTAGTTGGATCCTTCCCTGGTTTGGATATCATAGTAGTCATGGACACTTCCCACTCAGCAGTATAATACTCTAAACGTAAAATACTTCTTCTCAACCGTTGAGAAAAAGTATTTTACGTTTAGAGTATTATACTACTGAGTGGAAAGTGTCTATGACTACTATGGTATCCAAACCAGGGAAGGATCCAACTAAAGTAGAGTCATACTGATGATTTTCAATTCAAAATCGTCAGATGTTAGGAAAGATTACACGCTCTCGTTTGTAGCGTTTAGTTGTGTACGCATTTGTTCTTTGTAGCTGTTTAGTTTATAAATGCTATTTGTTAAAGCTATGACATCTTACGATAGGATGATTAATTTTGTGCCATTGTTAATTCGAATATATACACATTTTTCTTTAGTATTGAGTACAACGATATACATATTTCTATAATAAATATTGTTTTATCTTATATTTCTGTAATTGAATTATGAAAATATGGTAAATTTATTTTTATCAATGTCAATGGTATTTACTTTTTACAGTTTTCTTTTTATTGGAAATAATAAAGTTCAACTTATTTCGTCTATTATTTTTTTTCATTTAATGTCGAACACAAACAGATAATTTTGCATATTTGCAAAGGACTTCAACATCATGTAGAAGCTTCGAAGACCTAACAAGCGCAACTTTAATATAATCATAATTTTTTTTATTATTATTTAATATTGTCTAAAGTTCTAACGAGTATGCACAGTGTTACCAAAGATTAATTGCAATAAGTAGCAAAAGAGGAGAATTCTAAAGTTATAAAAAAACTATGCTCTCATAGTAATGAAAATAAATAAATAGTAATAAAAATAAATAATAGGTAATAAAAATAAATAAATAGACTTTCTTTGAAATATCGCGAATATTGTAAAACAAGGTTGTGTGTAGTAAAATGTTGTAAAAATAACATATTGCAACGGATTGTGATTCCGAAAATAATATTTTGATTCTACAAAAAATTGTTTAAACTGAACGAATTTCACTTTACACAATACCAGCATGCTTTTACCATGAGCAAACTGTCAACTCTGTTTGACATCGTTACGGTAAAGCATACAGTCGCACATAATCCAAATATGAAAATATGATATCGCTAGGGATGAAGACATTCATCCGCTCCAAGCAGACTTCGATTAAGCCAAGTGCGAAATCTTGGTTTAATCAGACGTGCAAACACGCAGTCAGATCCAGAGAGGAAGCTTTCAGAAATTGGCGTTTAAACAAAAACCCAGACACTGATTTGCTACGCAAAAAGGCAAGATCTTCGTGTGCCAGGGTACGAAGCCGAGAAAAGTTTCTTCACGAACAGCGTCTACGTGCCAATATACTTACAGCTCCCCGGGGCAGTAAGACCTTTTGGTCACTCGTTAAGAGGGTTAGAAACAATGCCAGTTCATCAATCCAAACTCTCTTAAAGAATGACCAAGCATATACGAGTTGTTATAGATGGGGTCTCATAAAACAAGTTCAAGATTAATTCAGGGGTACCACAAGGCTCCGTTCTCTCTCCTACCCTATATCTTATTTTCCTCAATCACCTTATATTTCAAACTTTCAACCCTATACACTCTTTCGCTTACTCATGTTTAATATTGAGGAATCGGATGTTCTTGGAAGGAAAATACAGTGTGATGTTCGTTGGAATGATCACATTTTTCACGTCTCTAAAGAAGCATTCAAATGCCCCGGGTTTTTAAAACGGTGTAAAATGTACTTCACTCCATCCGACGTCCTTACTATTTATACCACCTATATCCGACCGAAAATGGAATACAACTCTCATGTTTGGTGCCCCAAAGTCTATTTTGTGGTTGCTCAACCGTGTGCAGGAGAAGGCGAAGAAGCTTATCGGTGATAGTAGGGTATCCAACTCTATTGACTCACTGGAGCATCAACACAGTGTAGGATGCGTTACTCTGTTCTATCGTTACTACAATGAATTTTGCTCTGACGAGATTAGGTATCTTGTTCCTGAAACTTGCACATTTTTATGTAGCACGCGTTCATCGTGCAGAGCTCATCCATTTGTGGTCGATTGCCCGGGGAATCGTACAACGCATTACAGAGGGGCTTCGACTATGAAATAATTTGCCCACAGACATGTTTCCTGTCTGTTATGACGTCGGAAAGTTCAAGTCAAATGCTCAGAAACACTACTCCCTCTTTCCCTCTCCTCATAACCTTTTTTCTTAGTACAATGCGCTGTATATGTAGGGGTACTGGTCCAAGAAAAAAAAAATACTCGTGCCATCACTTAATTGTGCGTGCATGATGTTGTGGTATATGAGCTCTTTAATAGTAACACTTTACAGCAGCGAAAAAGCCTATAGACTATTTGAATTTTGATGCCCTACTTTTAAAATTGTTTTCAGTTTTTTCTATCACTTAAGGTTGTTGTTGTTATAGGCCTGGCTAAATTTGACCCAAAAATTAGTCGCCTACTCTAATTTAATTCAACATAACACGAGAACGGTTTTAACGAATTCAAAAGATAAAACACTAGAAATTTTGCAAAACCTTTTTTTTTCTATATCTTGCCGTTTCGCGTTTATTCAGACATTAATCGTGAAAAAACGCATTAATAAAAGAGCATATACTTTAAACGTTTTAAAATGTTCTTGATAAATGTTCATTTTATTCACAATTAAAATCAATTAAAGCACTTTTTATTCTAGTTTAAAAAGTGCATTAACATTTTTGAATATAAATTAAAAGCACACACTCAAGAGGCATTTATCAAAATGGTAGAGATAAAACCGAGCGTATGTCTGCGTGTTCGTAAGTACCAAAAGTCTACTCTTCATAAAATAAATAAAATTTCAAGAAAATTCAATTTCCAAATTTATTATTGATTTACTTCGAAACTATAGTATGTTCACTTGAAAGTTACAAAGTAGAATAATAATTCAATTGATCGCTGTGCCAGCCTAATCCAACTCCGATCATTTTCAAAAAAGGGAAAAATAGTAATCGTTAAAATAAAAGGAATATAAGTTTTCATTAAAGAGGTAACAACATTCGATCATCGAAAATTCACATATCAATATCAGAGTAATAAATTATGGAAAAACTCAATCGGTAATTTCATAATACCTAAAGTAGGTTCAAAAAGTAGGTTCAAAATTAACAAAACATGATTTTTTGTTGAACAGTGTTTTGCATTGTTTGAACAGAAAAACTCCATGTTAATAAGTATATAAAAAGCTTTAGAATTATGTTTGTGTATGCATGTTTGATGATATAAGAATTTGTGAATGAAGTTCTTCTGATATTATATTATATATATTCAATAGACTGATGATTACCTTCACTACTTATGACAAACAACAACTTACCGTTATTAGAAGTAAAATTGAATAGCAGCGGACGCAAAATTCTCTTATGAGGAAAACGCAGATAAATAAAATAGAAAGTTATCGTAGCTATAGAAAAGAAAACTGATTGTCGGACAAACCTCAACAACATTAGTCTTTGAACTTGTTACTCCTCAAAAAATAATTGCGCGTGAATGATGTCTTTTTTAAAGATTACATTGAAGGTTCATCCAAAGTATTCTTACTTTTACAACATTGAGATTAATAAATTTAAATGTACATATAAAGTTAAGAGGAAGAACAAAGAAAAATATAAATTAATACTTCCTTAATTTAATTTAAATTTAATTTTTTTCAATCCAAATATCAGAATATTGCAAATTTTAAAATTCTTTTATGTTCCCTTTTCAACGTGAAAGCAAGATTCATTGTTATAAACCAATTTAAAAACACCACAAGCAGTCTTAAAACTTTTATGAATAATAAAAGAGAAGAATTTTATTTTTTTCCCCTTAAATTTGACTCAACATGTGGTCTTAAGGTTTAAAATTTAAACAAAAAGAACGTTGGTTTACAAAAATGAAATACGAGAAGCTTTTCTCCTGCCTTCGAAATAATAATAATGTTTGTGCCTTTAAATGAATATACGACGTTAGTTTGATGGTTTGTTTGTTATGGAAATATGTACAAAAAACTAAATGCATGCTTTGCACATTACCAAGCACTATCAAGCTTATTGTTTTTTTAATATATATATAATACTCACCCCATTCTCATTTAATTGATTATTATAGAGTATCCATGTTTTCTTTTCATGTTGATACCTTGGCAAAGGGTGTTATATAGAGTTACATATGTAGGTTTAATTGATCATACAGAACAGAAATATATTTCTAATATCAACGGAATGGGCTTTTTTGGATACAAAATTTTATAACAATAAGTTTAAATATGATTTCGGCTATGTGGCCGCCAGGGCTGACGCGTGCAAAACACAATCTACAACTTCAAATGTCACCACCAGAGCGAGTAGTGTTTGTGGACGTTTGACTCAAACCTACGACTTTTCAGCCAAGAAAAGTCCCGGGCCCAACACTAGTTTTATTGCAGCCACTTTTTTTTTATTTATTTAAAACAAAAAAAAAAGACAGTTGTTAAAATTTCATGATATTCTATTCATTAGTTTGTGGGTTATTGTGCTAAGAGTGACGCTACTTTTGTTATTTTCAAAACAATGGATCAAAAATAATTCCGTGTTTTAATTTTACACTGCTTCTTGATGGGGAAAAATACCGTACAAGCGATGCAATGGCTTGAAAAGGCTTATGGAGACTCCGCTCCATCAGAAACAACAAAATAAAATGTTGGTTTATTGACTTCAAACGTGGTCGTAGAGACACCGATAATGCAGAACAGAGTGGATGTCAAAAACAGGCAGTAACACCAGAAAACATAAAAAAATCCTCAAAATCGTTTTGAATGATCGAAACATGTAGTTGCGTGAGTTAGCTGACATCGTAAAGATATCAAAAGAATGTGTTGGCTTTATATTGCATAAGCATTTGACTATGAGAATGCTCTGTTCAAAGTGGGTGCCGCGTTAGCTCGCTGTTGACCAAAAGAGAGAACGTGTTGATGATTCTGAGCAGTGTTTAGCCATGTTTAAACATAACAAACCGGAATTTTTGCGTCGATATGTGATAATGGATGAAACATGGATCTATCACTTCACTCCGGAATCAAAACGATCGTCATCTGAGTCGATAGTAACTGGTGAACCTCGTCCAAAGCGCCCGAAAGCACAACAATCGGCTGGAAAGGTTATGGCCTCGGTATTTTGGGATGTGCATGGTGTAATATTCATCGACTATTTTGACAAAGCAAATACCATTTACAGTGAACATTATGTAGTGTTGTTGGAGCATTTGAAGGCCGAAATAAAAAAGTAACGACCGCATATGGCAAAGAAAAAAATTTTGTTTTACCAAGACAACGCACCGTGTCACCAGTCAATCAAAACAATGAAAAAACTACAAGAGTTGAGCTTCGAACTGCTCCCACATCCACGGTGCTCGCTAGATTAGGCTCCCGGCGACTACTGGCTGTTAGCAGACCTGAAAAAAAAACGCTGGCCGGTAAGAAATTTCGCACGAATGACGAGGTTATCGGTGAAAGTGAGGCCTGTTTTGGGGTAAAAGATAAATCGTTCTACAAAAGTGGTATTGAAATATTGAAGCGGCGCCGGAATGATTGCGTTGCTCTTGATGGACGTAAAAAAAATCTATAGCTCTCGCCATTGAGAATATTGGCAACTGTGACAATTATGATAATTTGAGTTAATCCTTGTTATCGATTTGTATGCATTGTTTAAGCTCTATTGGTATATTTGTCGCCTTAATTTACCTTACTTTAAGTAATCCAAAGTCATATTGTTTTTAAAAACTCAATGCTTCCAAGTTTTTTTTTTTCAAAATATTAAAAAAAAAAACAAGTAAGAGTGTGGTATATTTGGCTGGGCCGAATCTAAAATACCCTTTACTATAGTCCCGTATATATATACTATATATTGCAAATTTGAGCCAAATATGCTCGGATATATGTATATGGATCGATATCGGAAATTAAAAATTTCTGTATTTAGTAAGCTCCTTGTGTTACCGGAACTGCTTTTAAGCAAAAAAAGTTGTTTAAGTTCGCTTACACGACATTTTCATTAAAAAATCGGTTTACACTATATTTCGGATATCTATGAACCGATATCGAAATTTTTCATTTTCTGTGTTTTAGTAACCGTATTTTAAAACCAGAACTGATTTCACACTATATCTCGGGTATATCCAGACCGATATCGAAAATTTTCATTTTTTGTGCTTGGTAACCTTCTTATATTACCAGAACTGTTTTCAGCAAAAAAAAGTTGCTTACGTTTGCTTACGCGTCATTTTCATGAAAAAATCGCTTTAGGCTATATCTTGGGCATATATGGACCGATATTGGAATTTTTCATTTTCTGTATTTTAGTAATCTCCTTTTATAACCAGAATGGCTTTTTACTAAAAAAAAAAAATATTCATGAAAAAATCGCTTTAGACTATATCTCGGGTATATGTGGGCCGGTATCGGAAATGTTAATTTTCTGTATTTAAGTAACCATCTTTTATAACCAGAACAGCTTTTAAGCAAAAGATCTCGGGTACATATTGAACGATATCTGTAATTTTCATTTTCCATGCTTATACGATCTTATTTTATTACCAGAACTGATTTTAAGCAAAAAAAAATGTGGCATTTTCATTAAAAAATCGGTTTAGGCTATATCTCGGATATATATCGACCGATGTCAAGAATTTTTTTCCTTTTACTCGTAGTCGCCATTGTGTGAAGTTTGAAGCAAAACAAACAATATTTTTTCAAAATTTTCGTACAAAATTCCTAAACAAAAACTTGGGTTTTTCGGAATTGTGGATATATCTCAGCTATATATGTACCGATTTTATTGAATTTTAATTGCAAACCCATGAACCGATAGAGTAAACGAATTATGAAAGAAAACAGTTTATAAGTCTAATGGTTTTCTTAGACGCGGTATTTCAACAACAGACAGGCGGACATCGCTTAATCGAATTATCTATCAATGCTGATTCTGAAAATGTATACTTTATAGGGTATATATTTATATATATATATATATATATATATACTTTATATATATATATATATATATATATATATATATATATATATATATATATATATATATATATATATATATATATATATATATATATATATATATATATATATATATATATATATATATATATATATATATATATATATATATATATATATATATATATATATATATATATATATATATATATATACACATATATATATATATATACACGCAGAGAAAAAGCAGTTTGGAATATTGTTGTCGCAACATTAGTATTTATTTCGTCACAATTTGAATTGTTGCCACTAGCAGTATATTATCGTTTTTAATATAGTTTGATCCCCTATGAATATATCAGTGTTAAAGTTTCCACATTTCTATTATTACATTTCTATCATTTGAAAATATGGTTGAATGCAATAATAATATTTAAAAAAATAATTCGAACACAACAAAAGCTCTTGTTATGTACAATAATAGAATGGTTTTTAACGTACGTATGGTTAGTTTTTGTATCAGCAACACATGTGCGTTAAACTAACTATTGTTGATAAACATGCGTATGCATATATTTATTTTATTTTTAATTTGAAGCAATTAGTTTATTTATATGAGTTTTTTTTTCAATACTAATAACATAAAGATAAATAATAATAAAGATTTGAAAGAAAACAGCTTGGTACAAGAATTCAACTCGACAAATACATTTATGTATGTGTTTTAATGTGATTTTATGTGTATTTTTACAGATATGGATATTGGCCAGAGCGAAAATAATCAACCACTCTTCATCATCAATATTTTGAAAAATTCAATAATTTGTAATGTAGTTTTAAAAATATTAATAGGAAAAAATATAAAATAAATAAATTAATTAAAAATATTTTGTTTTAATTATAGAAGTTATGTGTGTGTTCATATGTATGTGTATTTATTATGTAACTATATAATATTGTTACGGTCAACACCAGTGCGATGATAATATTATATGTGGGGATAATAATATTATATGGTTAGATATGACAGTTAAATATTAATTTTTACCATAACAGTATTCGTCATGAAACAAGTATTACGAATTTTACCAAATATATGGTTATATGGTATAATTTTGGTTCCTGGCTGTACTTAATTTTGTAACAAAAATTTCAGATTGAAACCATATTATGTGATTGTGTTCAATCATATAATTCAACAATATTATTTTGCCCTTAAATATTGTCATATCAACCACATTTTTTCTTCTACGTGTATATATGTATATATATACCCCCTACATTTCTGTAAATGGTGTACAAAATGAAAATATTATAATAAATAAAAGTGCCGAAAATGTACATACGTACGAGTATGTGTTATTTACCAAAACAATGTATGTGTGTGCACAGAGTGAAAAAAATTTACAATGAAATTTCCTCGTAAACATGAATTGCTTTAAGGACTTTTGTTTATATCGGGTGTTTCAGTAAAATTGTGCTATTGAAATTAAGTTTTTTTGTGGTACACACATATACATACATATGTTTATTTCGATTATACGTATATATGTTTATTTCCATTATTCGGCGCACTGTCCAAAAGAATAAGGCGGAAAAATTTTATAAGTATATTATTTCGCAAACATCGCCACACCATTTGAATTGTGTTTTAAAAATTTAAGGAAACTTTATGTGTTGTGGACAGGGAGGCTCGTGTGTTTTTTTATCTTGGACCAGTACTCAGGGGATGACCCTAGAAAAAGAGGCAGTAGTGTTTGTGGAGGTTTAACAATAACAACACGAAATACTAAATACTAAAAGAAACTCTATTACAGCATTTAAAATGTTGGAATTAAGGAATTAAATTAGTTAAAACTGATCAGTGCCCAGTGTGTATACCTTTGACACTGCTCAGATTATCAAAATATAGTCCAACAACTACCACACTACAAGGTAATTAAATGCTTGCTGCTGTAAACATAACTGAAATTGGATGGACTGTGAGCGACATTTGTTATTCGTTCAAGACTGTAATTCAAGATGTTTACCTATGATACTATGCATTACTTTTTTTACAAATAATAATATTACATTGTAAGCTGCTTTTCTCCCAGGAGAACAGGCTTTGCCTTGGCGTAGACCAAGCCAGAGAACTCTGGTTTCTGTGATATAGAGGGGAACGAGTCCCTCGTTTGTTGTGGCAATCTAATCTCTAGGAAGTCGCATGACATATGTTGTGCTAAGGATTTTCGAAACCTTTATCAAGGGTATAAATTGACAGAATGGTGATTTGCATGCCCCCGGGTGGTTTTGCTTGCAGTTCAGCCTGGGCTGATCATGGTTGAAGTGTCTACCTTGGTTGAAACGTTCTGGCTGTGGCTTTAACCTAAAGGGGGAGTTAGTATCCCAGATAATTGTGAGGTGTATGGCTTTTTGCGGATACTTACAACCTCCCGAGGGGCTCTTGTCTTACAACAAATTCTTTTACTGTAAGGATCCAGTAGTAATGGTTAGACGGGTGAGTTGGTTAAAGGCTGATGCTCTTAAAAGGCTTCGGCCTGCCAACTCATTAAGCCTTGTTTTCCATTGGTTGCTGAGAAATTGCATACAGGAGGGATTAGAAGGCCCGAGCTCTTAAGCAAGGGGTTTGCCTATATGGCTATAAACATATTTTTTTTATTTATTTTATTTATTTATTTATTTTTATTTATTGAATATCGCATACAACAAGAAATTAATCTTTTAAATTATAGTACGCGATTCTATAATGATTACAACAAATATTTGTGAACAGTTGAAAAGAAATTGTACAGTAAGAAGTAAAAAAAAGAAACATAAAAAGTAAAAAAAGAAACAATATCAAAAAATAGAAATATATGTATATACATACGTACATATACAACATATACAACATTAACGGTCGTATCCAAAAAAACTTAACAAAGTTTGGTAGGCGGTTGTTAAGGGAAATTCCTTAACGTTGTATGCAAAAACAATTATTTACTTACCATTCGTTTAAAGTTAAAATGAATACACTTTAACTGTACGTTAAAATGACATTTGACTTCTTCATTTTTATTTCCTTTAAAAAGCACAATTTTGTAAAACATTTTAATGCAATCAATGTTTTATGCTTATTAAATAAGGAAATTTACACATTGCATTGTATACAAATTGAAAATATTAACTTTGAAATAAAAATACGAAATGTATTAGTGATGCACTTTCAATCAAACGAATACAACGAAAAACGGTATTCGAATAATAAAAATTTTTCTACTAAAAGTAACCCCATTAATTTTTCTCATTTTAATTAATATACTACATATAATGTATTCACCTTTTTTTTAAAGATAAATGCAGGGAATATTTGTCAAAAATTGATCTTTTCATGTAGCAATAATAAAAATAATAATTTTTATTTTATTTTCCGGTTAATATAATATTCATTTTCTTACATCACTACTCCAAAAATTCCAACCGAACATAACGGCACTGCCAGAATAAAACAATTAAATTCCTTACTGTATTTCAAAGTTAACGTACTGTTTTTGCATATACTTTTTTAACAAATGTATGGTAGTGTTAATGTGTTTGGTAACTAACGTATACGTTAATACTCAAGTAAGATTTTTTTTTGCATATGGCCCTAAAAATTAGAAAATAGAATTTTTTTAAATTGTAAAGCGTTGCCATTGTTTTGCAGTGGGTTTGGTAACGAGTTCCACAGCCGTATTGTATTTATGAAGAACTGCCACTCAGATATAAAGTTCGATATTTTAATTGAGCAATTTGTTTCCCTCTGTTGGATCTTGCAAATTGAATGCGATCAAATAAATAAGATGGTTCTTGATTCTAGATAATTTTGTGCAATAAGATTAATGCTTTGATTCTTAGTAAGTCCATAATTTCAACACCATATAATGATTTGGAATACTGAGATGTATTATCATATCTTTTTATGCCGTAGACGTATCGGAGAATCGCATTATATGCTAAAATTAATCTAGTTTTGCTTGTTGAATAACAGTAAGCAAAAATTTCGCATCCATACAACAACTTGGGCACTAGAAACGTTTTCGCAAGTAGCACACGGATATTAATAGGTGTAATGTGTTGTAGCGGATATAGCATTCGAAGCATAGCAAAAATGCTTCCTGAAGCGGAATTTATACGGGTATTCCATTGAAGAGATTTATTTTTTTTAGCTGATTCAACAATTGAAATGTTTTGATGTCCTAAAGTTATCGGAATATCAATCATATGGTAACAAGGTGCGATCTGTGTGAGCATGGTGAGCCCCACAGGGGCGCTGGAGAATCGTGCAAAATTCACTCCATTAATTTGATCCATTATGAGATAAGGCCGTAGTGGCGGGTGTTGATGTAAATCAATTTCTCTACTGTATGCTCCTGTTTTGCTTTATCTGACTAACACACTTAACTTATCAAAACAAAAAAATATTTTTGCTTTCGTGGTTTTTGTTTTTACGTTTCTAAAAATTTACAGCATAAATTGTATGTAGCTTCAAAGGCGTGCAAACATAATACATCCGCACACGTAGTTCGTCAAAGCAAGTGGCATTTTTTCAATTTTTGATACCAAGTTAGAATCATTAGCATTTGCTTGTATTGACGTTCACTGTATATAAAGAAGTCGAAATAAAATTCTGTATAAGAAATTGTGAAAAACTTACAAACAACTACAAATAGATAAAATTTCTAAAATTTGTGTATTTTGAACGTAATCATGCATATGTTTATTCCCAACTAGGCGGCATGGATATGAGCAAAATGTATTTTCAGCAAGATGACGCCACTTGACAATCAATTTATTGCAGCAATGATTTCCAGAACATTTACCTCAAAAAAGTTTTGATGCCAACTGCTCACCAGGATCATACGATTTAAAGCCGTGCGAATTTTTCTTTGGGGTGAAATTTTGAACTAAACTCAAATCCTAGATCCAATGTGTGATATGTTAGATAAAGTCATGAAAATTTCATTAAAATAGTAAAGGTCTGTTTTCACAGTGGCGGGATCTATTTGTTGTATACTTTATTTCATACTTAATCGGAGAATGTCTTCTTTACAATCTAATAATAGAAAAATCGAAAAGTGCGGTCTTACTAAAACACCCTCTGTTAAAGAAATTCGAAAAAACGAAACATGAGTTTCCGTTAGTTTTTACTTCCATTATTTATTTAACACTTTTCTTTTGGTGCCAAAATAGAATAAAACTTTGTTTTCCTATCAAATAATATGTGTGTGTATTTTCTTGCTCAGACTTATTTGTAAACATGAAGCCACATATATTTTTTTAAGGGTTTTGGAACTTATAAGAAGTTTGCTTGTTATAAAATAAATATTTAAACTGATAACAAAAGTTGAATTTAGTTTTTTAAAAGCAAACTTAGTACAGTTTATGAAAACATGACACTCTTATATAGAATGCAATGATGCAGAAATACAATCCGGTATTCCATTCTTTAACTGGATTACTAAACTAATTTTTAAGCATTAAAGAAACAAAAATATTTTACAAACAATGTGGGTAATTAACAAAATTCATATGTGATTCAATATGAGATGAATATAGATAGGAAATAATTAAATATATATGTATAAAAAAAATATCGCCCATGTATATGTCCGATGATCCAAATTTTCGGTGACGCTGGAGCATGAATCAAGCCGTACACCTTTTCTTCGAAATAACTCCACAAAAAGAATTCCACCGGTGTCACATCACATAATCTTGCCGGCCAATTGGTACCGCCACCATGTGAGATAACACAAGGTGAATTAATTATTAGGTGGATGCAAGGCGAATTCATTACAAGGTGAACTTAACAGCTCAGGTGATTATTTTTTGCTTCTCGCGTTTTTTCCAATGAGACTGTCAATTTTTTTGTCTTTTGTTTACAAACATTTTCGCGCCATTTTAATCTGAAGATTTTTTTCTATGATTTAGTGCAATTTCAAGAAATTTGTGTGAATTAAAAATTGAAAAACTAATATAACCAGTGATTTTAATTACAAACAATTATATAAGTTTATATTTAACGTTTATATAAAATTTTTACCCAGTTGAACAATCTCAGGCGAATTTAGATTTTGACATTCACGATATGTTTTACAATAACAAAATACATAGTACTGAATTCGCCTTTCCGCTTGCATTCACCTGTATAAATTCGCCTTGGGTGGATGCATCGGCTAATTCAGGCGAATTGGATTAATATGGCGGCACTTTCTCTGTCAAGTTTTATTTGCCTTTTTCGGCGCCATTTAAATTTTTGTACATGTTCGCTATCAAGTACTTTTGACAGCTTAAGTATGAATTCGCCTTTTTACACAAACAAAATACCTGTTGTTTTTTTTATTGTTGTAGCGAAGCGGCTACCTTGTTTTTTGTATCATTAGATAATATGACTACTGAATTTTCCGCACAAAAGAGCCATTGTTTCGTTATCTGTGTTGCAAGTGGCAACGTCCTGTTGAAACCACATATCGTCCACAATCATATCTTCCAATTCGGGTCAAAATAAGTTCGTTATGATCTCATGGTAGCGAACATGATTCACAGTAACTGCCATACCGGCCTCATTTCGGAAAAATACGGCTCGATGATGTCTCCAGCCAATAAACCGCATCAAACAGCCACTCTTTGTGGGTGCATTGGTTTTTCGACAATCACTCTTGGATTATTATTCGCTCAAATGCGGCAAACTCTGCTTATTGAAGAATTCACTAAGGTGAAAGTGTGCCTCATCAGTGAAGATAATTTTCTTCGAAAATTGGTCACCCACTGTTCTTATTTCTTGCCACCACTCTCACCATTAACGACGCTTTGAATGGTCAAGAGTATTTAGTTCTTGAGTTAATATTTTGTGTACCCGTGTACTTGTGCCGCTAAATTTTTCTGTTGTTCCCCATGTTCTGACCGATGGCTCATGATTTGCTATTTATTGAAAGATTTTATATATATTGCGATGAATAAGAGGGTCTCAAAGAATCCTGTTAACTGTCGCATCAAATAAGGAATGCTGTTTTCAGAAGCTGAATAAATAATAACTCTTGTAATAGTGTCCACTAAAAAACAAAAAATAAAAACTAATAATTTTTTTTCACCTAAGTCAAGCTAAACATTGAAGAAATATGGATTTCTAATTGCAATTTTAATTGAAACAGCTATACAATGAATTTATTGTTAAACAAAGTATTAAATCTGATTGGTATTCTACGGTGCATAAACGGGATTAGCAAATGTTATAAAAATATCAAAAATCATATTGAAATCTCTGAAACATGCCAGCAGAGAAACAAGATGAAGGGCAAACTTCAATAGATTTACACAAATGTAAAGAATAAATTATTTTGTTTATAGTTTAAAAATTCTTTTGCACTGCGTTCCCATTGTTCATTTTTGTAATATTTCATTTATATAACATATATCTATCTACCTAAATGTGTTTGTAGTAAGTAAATGCATCTATGATTATAGAGTTTCAATTTTCTAAAACCCATAAGGAAAACACGTGCCATGTTAAAAATTCTAATCAATGCTTTCAAGTTGAACTATTGTTTTTTTTTTTTTTTTTTTTTGGATTGTTTTTTGCAAGTAAAATATATTTTAGTATTGCACAAAAAATTTCGCTTAATTAGATTTCTATAAAATCGATTTCTTATTCTTTTTTGTATTTGGTTATTTCATTTGATTTGATTGTCAGTCACAAAATATTGAAGACAAAAATACCAATCTGTCCCATACATTCAGTTAAACAAATCAATCTGCAATTATTTTTTACCTTTGAGAAAGAAGACGAACAACAGACAAAGGTAATAAGTGAATCACAAACGTGGCCGATAAAATCCGTAAATAATATCTAATATGAAGCGGTACAGTTTTTATATAAATACTGTTCTAACGTACTATGCAGTTGACCTGGTAAAAAAATAATACACAAACAAATATGCATGATCTAAAGAACGCAAAATTTCAAAATTATTTTATTGTGCATAAGAACTATATTTGTATATTCTAAGAGTCTGGAATTATGATTAATAGAAGTCTCACGTACAATGAAGAAGGCAATAAAGGAGTATAAATAGAAGGCAGAGTTTAATTTTAAAAGTTGACAGTAAAAAATCAGAAGAGTAATCATGTATGGTGATATGAATCGCAAATAAAGTTGTGAACTATTTAAGTACTGTGTAACAAATAAGTGTATTTGTCATTATATCATTTAGGTTGTACAGGCCGCCAGTTTCATGAAACCAGCCCACTTGGGTCCTTTTGGTCCCGTTGTGTTGCATTATATCATTTGCTGTAGAAGAATATGCAAAAGCGTTTTTAAAAGCAAAAACATACCACACAGCAGCGTACTGTGAAAAAGTTTAAAAATATACTTGGTACAAGTACGTATAATCGAACTACCGCGTAATGTATGCATATCGCCCCTTTATTGAAACATAGTCATATCTCAAAAAACTAGCTTTTCGAGTTAACAATGCAGAATTGTTAACAGTACTACCTTTTGTATTGTGCCAAAAATTTATTCAAATGACGTTTAAACTGTTTTCTTTAGGAGATATTTTCTAAAATAATTTTTTAAAACTTGTATGGAAACTAAAAGTTTTAAATGCGCTTTTCTCGAAACGAGCTTGCTTTAGTTGTAAGTATGTTGCAATAAAGGAGCGATATATGTATGCATACCAGATACCATTTTCCTCTACAACCATATATTTCAAAACGGCAGAAGCAAAGTTAAACATCTAAATATGTTTTCTTTTCTTATGTACACCTATTTTGGAAACAAAACTCGGTCACACTAACTGCTAGAAGATTTTTATTTTCTATTATTGCAAATTAACAAACTCAAATCTTCACGACCAAATTAAATATACTTTTTTCTACTGAAAATTTATATTAGAATTAGAAAGAAGATATGAAAAACACTAAAAAAATTTAGTAACTTGCATACACATTTTCTTGACAAGTTGCTCGTCTGTGTTCTATGAACAGCACATTAATTGCAAAAAAAAAAAAATTTCAAAAATATTTTTTAATCAACAAAAATCCTTTGTTGCAGAAATAGTACTGTGAGCAATTGTGGAAAGCACTGAAAGTATCCGCTTTTTAAAAACCGCAAAAAGTACATGAAAAGCACCAAAAAACCATCCCTTTCTTACAGCTCTTTCGTTTAAATTGGAAATTCGAGGAAATCGGGGAACTCAGCCGGTAGCCCGAAAGCTATTAAGAACACTAGGTCTTAACCAAACATCCCATGGTTTCTGCCATAAAAGTAGTTCCTTACTGGGGTGATCGAACGGTTATTATTTGACCGTTTTCTTTTTTGTTTCGCTGAAACCGGTTTTTTTAAATGTCTATTATGAGAATATTGAATAAGCCAAAGTTGTTAATACGTTTAACCGGAAACTTATATGTTATATTTTTATTTTAATTACAATTGAAATTGAAAAAAGTAATTTTGTACTTTTATATGAAAATTATAGAGCGTCTTCTGTATATACATATGACGACATTTAACAGAAATTAATGATATTAAAACTAAATTGTTGCAACGCTGTGACTAACTGTACCGACCTGTCGCACAAAAAAACTGTAAAGTAATACAGTCAGTTGAGGTAGACAGTTAACTAATGAGATTGAGCCGCAAAACTCTCAAAGGCCAATTAACAACGACAAGCCTGACCGCACTTTTTTTTTTTTTTTTTTTTTTTTTTTTTTTTTAACCTTCACAAAAATGTAAAGGGTATATATAAGTTTGTGATTCCGTTTGTAATTTCTACAGTTTTTTTTTGCGACCCTATAAAGTATATATATTCTGAATCAGCATTAATGGAAAAGTCCATTAAGCGATGTCCGTCTGTCCGTCTGTCCGCTGTTGAAATACCGTTTCTGAGAAAACCATTAGACTTAGAAACTTTTTTCTTTCACCATTCTTTTACCCCATCGATTCATGGGTTTGCTATTGAAATTCAGTAATATCGGTCCACGTATAGCTGAGATATATTCAAAATTCCGAAAAAAGCCATTTTTTTTTGCAGTTTTGTATGAAAATTTTTGAAAACAAAAGTTGTTCGTTTTGCTTCAAACTTCACACACTTATTAAGCATGGTGGCTAAAAGGCAAAAAATTTTTTTTTCAGATATCGGTCCATATATACCTGAGATATAGCCCAAATCGGATTTTTAATGAAAATGTCGCATAGGCGAAGCTAAATAACTTTTTTTTGCTCAAAAGCAGTTCTGGTAATAAAATTAGGTTACATAAATATGGAAAATGAAAATTTCCGATATCGGTCCATATATACCCGAGATATAGCCCAATCCGGGTTTTTCATGAAAATGTCGCGTAAGCGAACTTAAACAACTTTTTTGTGCTCAAAAGCAGTTCTGGTAATAAAATAGGGTCATATAAATATGAAAAATGAACATTTTCGATATCGGTCCATATATACCCGAGACATAGCCTAGACCGGGGTTTTCATGAAAATGCCGCGTTAGCGAACTTAAACAATTTTTTTGTGCTCAAAAGCAGTTCTGGTAATGAAATTAGGTTACATAAATATGGAAAATGAAAATTTCCGATATCGGTCCATATATACCCGAGATATAGCCTAGACCGGGTTTTTCATGAAAATGTCGCGTAAGCGAACTTAAACAACTTTTTTGTGCTCAAAAGCAGTTCTGGTAATGTAATAGGGTCATATAAATATGAAAAATGAAAATTTTCGATATCGGCCCATATATACCCGAGATATAGCCCAAATCGGGGTTTTCATGAAAATGTCGCGTAAGCGAACTTAAACAACTTTTTTGTGCTCAAAAGCAGTTCTGGTAATGAAATATGGTCATTTAAATATGGAAAATGAAAATTTTCGATATCGGTCCATATATACCCGAGATATAGCCCAAACCAGGTTTTTCATGAAAATGCCGCGTAAGCGAACTTAAACAACTTTTTTGTGCTCAAAAGCAGTTCTGGTAATGAAATTAGGTTACATATATATGAAAAATGAAAATTTCCGATATCGGTCCATATATACCCGAGATATAGCCTAGAACGGGTTTTTCATGAAAATGCCGCGTCAGCGAAATTAAACAACTTTTTTTGCTTAAAAGCGGTTCTGGTAACAAAATAAGGTTATATAAATATGAAAAATGAAAATTTCCGATATCGGTTCATATATACCGCAGATATAGCCTGGAACGGGGTTTTCATGAAATTGCCGCGTAAGCGAACTTAAACAACTTTTTTTGCTTAAAAGTAGTTCTGGTAATAAAATTAGGTTACATAAATATGGAAAATGAAAATTTCCGATATCGGTCCATATATACCCGAGATATAGCCCAATCCGGGTTTTTCATGAAAATGTCGCGTAAGCGAACTTAAACAACTTTTTTGTGCTCAAAAGCAGTTCTGGTAATAAAATAGGGTCATATAAATATGAAAAATGAACATTTTCGATATCGGTCCATATATACCCGAGATATAGCCTAGACCGGGGTTTTCATGAAAATGCCGCGTAAGCGAACTTAAACAATTTTTTTGTGCTCAAAAGCAGTTCTGGTAATGAAATTAGGTTACATAAATATGGAAGATAAAAATTTCCGATATCGGTCCATATATACCCGAGATATAGCCTAGACCGGGTTTTTCATGAAAATGTCGCGTAAGCGAACTTAAACAACTTTTTTGTGCTCAAAAGCAGTTCTGGTAATGAAATAGGGTCATATAAATATGAAAAATGAAAATTTCCGATATCGGTCCATATATACCCGAGATATAGCCCAAATCGGGGTTTTCATGAAAATGTCGCGTAAGCGAACTTAAACAACTTTTTTGTGCTCAAAAGCAGTTCTGGTAATGAAAAAGGGTCATATAAATATGAAAAATTAAAATTTTCGATATCGGTCCATATATACCCGAGATATAGCCCAAACCAGGTTTTTCATGAAAATGCCGCGTAAGCGAACTTAAACAACTTTTTTGTGCTCAAAAGCAGTTCTGGTAATGAAATTAGGTTACATATATATGAAAAATGAAAATTTTCGATATCGGTCCATATATACCCGAGATATAGCCTAGAACGGGTTTTTCATGAAAATGCCGCGTCAGCGAAATTAAACAACTTTTTTTGCTTAAAAGCGGTTCTGGTAACAAAATAAGGTTATATAAATATGAAAAATGAAAATTTCCGATATCGGTTCATATATACCGCAGATATAGCCTGGAACGGGGTTTTCATGAAATTGCCGCGTAAGCGAACTTAAACAACTGTTTTTGCTTAAAAGTAGTTCTGGTAATAAAATAAGGTTGTATAAGTATGGAAAATGAAAATTTTCGATATCGGTCTATATATACCCGAGATATAGCGCAAACCGGGTTTTTCATGAAAATGTCGCGTAAGCGAACTTTAACAACTTTTTTTTGATTAAAAACAGTTCTGGTAATAAAATCAGTTTATATAAATATGGAAGATAAAAATTTCTGATATCGGTCCATATATACCTGAGATATAGCCTAAACCGGGGTTTTCATGAAAATGCCGCGTAAGCGAACTTAAACAATTTTTTCGCCTTAAAGCAGTTCTGGTAATTAAATAAGGTTATATAAATATGGAAAATGAAAATTTCCGATATCGGTCCATATATACCCGAGATATAGCCTAAACCGGGGTTTTCATGAAAATGCCGCGTAAGCGAACTTAAACAATTTTTTCGCCTTAAAGCAGTTCTGGTAATTAAATAAGGTTATATAAATATGGAAAAAAAAAATCCGATATCGGTCCATATATACTCGAGATATAGCTTGAACCGATTTTTCCAATAACATTTTTTTTTTACTGAAAAGCAATTCTGGTTATAAAAGAAGGTTACGAAAATAGAGAAAATTAAAATTTCTGATATCGGTCCATATATACCCGAGATATAGCCTGAACCGATTTTTCCATTAAAATTTTTTTTTTTTTTTTTGCTGAAAAGCAATTCTCGTTATAAGAGAAGGTTACTAAAATACAGAAAATAGAAAATTCCGATATCGGTTCATATATAACCGAGCATATTTAGGCCACATTTTTAATATACTATACATATTCGTGACTATCGTGAAGGGTATTTTAGATTCGGCCCAGCCGAATATACTACACTCTTACTTGTTGTCATTCATTTATTTATTGAATCTCCAAAATATGAACTAACAATAAGTATTCAAATCTTAATACTAAATACAAAAGTTATTTAAGTCCAGCCACTGCTAGACAAAAGAGTTTCATTTCGCGCGAATAATAACGGTGGAATCACCTATTTAACGTTCTGATGGTGGCCAGGGTATCCCTTCTTCTCAACCGAGAGTGGCCGCCAAAATTAAGTATGTTGCGTGCAAGAGGATTTGGGTGAAGTTCCAGTTTACTGATATACCTTGTGGCATACTTAGAGAACTCGTCAGTTACCAGCGGAACACACAGATCCTTGTGAATTCGTGAGTTTCTTACGTACCATGGAGCTGCAGTAATCGTACGAAGAATTTGGTTTTGTCGTCTTTGAATTTTTTCAATGTTAGATGTTGAGGCGGTTCCCCATAATTGAACTCCATAGCACCATATAGGCTTTAAAATTGCGTTATATAACAAAAGTTTGCAGTTCAACTTCAATGTCGAATTTCTGCCCATAAGCCAATTTAGTTGCGCTGCTTTTAATTTCAACTGAGTGACTTTTGCATCAATGTGAGGCTTCCACGTTAGTCTACGGTCGAGGTAAATACCAAGGTATTTAACTTCATTATGCTGCGGAATAGGTGTATTGTTAATTTGGAGAGCCGAACATGTTTGCTTACGCAGTGTGAATGTAACGTGGGTACATTTTTGTTCATTAACTTTTATTTTCCAAAGTTTCAACCATTTCTCTAATATTGAAATATACTGCTGCAAATTTCGTGAAGCTTCTTGATGGTTTACATGAACGCTAAAAAAAGCTGTGTCATCTGCAAAAGTTGAAGTCTGGATTTCGGATCTCGTTGGCATGTCAGATGCGTAAATCAAATATAGAGTGGGTCCTAGAATGCTACCTTGGGGAACTCCTGCTCCGATTGACTGTGAGAGACTTGTAAAGTCACCTTCTTTGATAATAAATTTCCGGTCGTATAAGTAGCTTTCCAGAAGCTTGTGAGTATTTGCCGGCAAGTTCAACTTTATTTTGTGCATCAGTCCGTCGTGCCACACTTTATCAAAAGCTTGGGAAATGTCGATGAATAGAGCTGAACAGTACTTTTTGTCTTCAAAAGTCTGTCTTATGACATTGACTAGCCTAAGTGTTTGTTCTATGGTGTTATGTTTAGACCGAAAGCCAAATTGATGATCAGGAATACATCCCACATCATTAAGTATTGGACACAACTTCGCCATTAACAATTTTTCGAACAATTTTGAAATTGTTGGTAGTAGACTTATTGGTCTATATGACTCTACTTTAGTCGAATCCTTCCCTGGCTTGGGTATCATAGTAATCATAGAGACCTTCCACTCTGCAGGATAATACTCAAGGCGTAAAATAGCGTTAAAAATAAAAAGTAGAACTCTTCTAGGTACACGAGGTAACTGTTTAAGCATTTTACCAGTAATTTGATCTATACCTGGAGCTTTCCTGGGGTTTATGTTATTGATAACGTTTTCGACATCTTGAAAGTTAAGTCTCAAAGACACAGGCTGTCTAACAGCATACGGTGGAAATTCTGCTGCAGCATCCGCTGAATCATTTGTCGTAAAAACATTTCTCAAATGATCAACGTACACCATCCCCTTTTCGGAATCGCTTCGTGCCCAGTCGCCAGTTGAAGTTCGCAAAGTTGGCTAACCTATTACGGGTCTTTTCAGACCTTTCGTCGCTTTCCACAGAGAATAGTCAGATTGCGGAGTACCATCCAAGCTTTCCAAATATGTTTTAAGGGAAGATATTCTCTGGATTTCAAGCAGATTTCCTAGTCGAGTTACGCATTCCCGTAGCCTAGTTTTAAGCTGGGGAGACCTGCGAGTTTGCCACTCTCTTCTAACTCTTCTTTTTTCTGACAGAAGTTGCTCAATTTCAGCCGAATAAGTTCTATTGTTCTCATTTCTGTGTCTTATATGACTAGTGGTAGCATGCTGTACGGCCAGTTTGAGGTTTTCAGAAAAATCGTTAATTGACGCATCAATATCCTCAGGTGTTCTCAAGGCGATATTTTCACTACAATGTGTATTCAAAAATTTTTTGTATTTTAGCCAATTAACTCTATTGACGGTCAACGGGGAGCCAATCTCTTGGGGGAACGAAACAGAGATTATAGTGGGTGAGTGATCTGATGGCAAATCCAATGAAGGCTCCACTTGCATCCACTCTAAAGGAAAATTTTTCGCAACTCCAAAATCTATAACATCAGGGATCTTTCGTCGGTCTGACGGCCAATAAGTGGGGTGTCCGCTTGAAACCACATCTAAGCCCATTTTGGAAACGGTGTCAAAAAGCACACGGCCTTTCGAGGTAATTAAATGTGATCCCCAAAAAGTGTGTTTAGCGTTATAGTCGCCGGCCGCTAAAAATCGAGAACCAAGCGATTTGAAAAAATTTGAATATTGGCTTTCTGTTATTGAAAATCGTGGTGGTGAGTAAATCGAGGATATAACGATTTTTTCATGAAAATAATCAAGGCATATATTTGTAGCTTGGAGATATTCCTCACGTGTCCCGTTCATTAGATAATGCTTAATTCTGGTCTTTATCAAAATTGCCGAACCGCCGCAAGATCTTCCGCGGCGATCTTTTGTGTCATATAATGTGTAACCATTAATTTTGAAATAACTGTTGGTTGTCAAATGGGTTTCAGCAATCATCATTATATCGATCTGCTTTTCCATAAGGAAGTGCTCAAGTTCATTTTTATGTTGACGAATGCCGTTTGCGTTCCAGAAACATATTTTTAACCAATTCATTTTGTTAAAATTGCCTGCAAAATGGTGGATTGCATTTTCAGCATTTCCTGCATCATGTTTCTCATGGAAACCGTAAATGTATTTAAAGATTGAACAAGAGTCTGCAGAGTTGCCTCAAGATTGCTAAAATGTTGGTCGGAGTTTTGAGGCTTGGGCTCCTGATTCAAATTTGGTTTATCGGATTTTACCACATTAGCATAAGAAATTTGTTGGGGGTTTTGCACGTGTATATGGCTGGTTGGCTGGCGTACCTGGAGAAAATTGGTTGTTGAAATGGTGTTTGACTGCTGGGGTGGCATATTTAAAATCAATGGCTTATTTGTCATTGCCCGTTAAAAATGAGTAGAGACAGGGCAACCTCTATAATTTGCAGTGTGGTTACCTCCACAGTTACTGGATTTTTTAACACTTGCGTCGGCCTTTGGCTTATTGCACTGAGTTGTGCCCTGAAGTTGGCCACATACAACACAAACAGCGGGCAGCTTACAGTAAGCCTTTGTGTGACCAAATTCTTGGCAGTTTAGGCACTGAACGGGTCCTGAACGCTTATGTGGCTCCTCAATGGTAACCTTACGATACAGAAGAAATTTAAGGTTATAAATAGGATGAATTTCACCTTTTTTCAGGACAACACTTAAGAAATAATTACGATGTCGTGAGAGCTGTTCTCCAGCCCAGAGCTGCTTTACGACTGCATTTGAAATATGCCAGATTTAATGAAAAATCGTCAAATTTAGCCAAATGACGATTTGACGATTTCTGTCCTAAAAATTTCTGCTTACAAAATTTCTTACAAAAAGCAAGGCGACATTAAATTTGTTATAGGTGAGACACAACGAACATCTAAACGCCCTAACTCAATATCCTACACGATCGTACAATTTATTCAGAAGAAAATGTTCTAGAAGTCAAATTTTTTTTATATAACGCAATCCTAAAGCTAGTATGGAGCTTTGGAATTATGGATGCCTCTGCATCCAACATTGAGAAAATTCAAAAGCGGCAGAATAAAATTCTCCGCACAATTACTGCAGCTCCATGGTATTAAAAACTCTCGAGTTCACAAAGGCCTAGGTGTACCCTTAGTGAAAAATGAATTTTCAAAATACGCGATAAGGTACATTAACAGACTTGAGTCTCACCCGAATCCTCTCCCACGTAGCCTCCTTAGCTTTAGCGGCCACACTGGTCTGAGAAGGATGGACACCATTACAACAATCAGAGCGTTGGAAAGGTGATTTACCAACAAAATACACGCAAGAAGCAACTTTTCGTCTGGCATTGGCTGGACATAAGTAAAACATATTTTTCAATATTAATTATTTTTTTTCTATATTAATTTAATTAATTAATTTTAGTTTTAAAATTTGCATACTTATTGTTAGTTCTTCTAGAAGATACAATAAATAATTGAAGTGTTAAAAAAAAACAAAAAAAAAATTTATATATATATATATATATATATATATATATATATATATATATATATATATATATATATATATATATATATATATATATATATATATATATATATATATATATATATATATATATATATATATATATATATATATATATATATATATATATATATATATATATATATATATATATATATATATATATATATATATATATATATATATATATATATATATATATATATATATATATATATATTTTAAGAGGTACTCGTACGGGGTTAATTGTGTAATGTAAAGTTTTTTGCCCAACTTGATTTCACATTTCTTTGTTTTAGTGTTTGACGAATTCAACCACGGTGAGGTTGAATTCGTTAAGTGTTAAAAAAAAAAAAAAAAAAAAAAAAAAAAAAAAAAAAAATATTTTATATATATTATGCAGAAATTTCAGCAAACCGTGAATAGTATCGCGGGATGATAAAGAGTTTCTTATGGCCAGAAATTTAGGATATGAACTTGAATGCTATGTGGCTCCAACCAGATGGTGTCGCTTGTCATACAGCTAACGAAACAATGGCTCTTTTAGGTGAGAAATTCAATGGCCGTGCTATCTTATGTCATGTCGATGGTAATTGTTCACTGCGACCATGTGAACTGATACAGTTGGACTTCTTTTTCTGGGGGTATTTTAAAGAAAAAGTGTGCGCCAATAAGCCAAGAACAATTCAAGAGCTAAAGGATGAGATGATATGGAAATATGTATGAGATTACAATATTTTAAATTAATAAGATCTTAAATCTTATTAATTTCAAATATGTATTTTTTGTCTGAAGAATCGTATTGAAATGACGCTTGGTCACGTTATGCACAATGTAAGTTGCCTGAAAAGAACCTAAAATGTAAAATTTATCTGTCAGCAGTATTTTTTGCAATGTAGAAAATTTCATATCAATGAACTTTGAATAAAAATGAGAAACAATATCACAAGGGTGAAACTGAAAAGTGATTTTCTTTTAATTTATTAAAATAATTCGTGAAAAAAACAAAGAAAAGTGATTTTCAATCGGTAAAAAAAAGAATGAATATTGGCGGTATTAAATTAGAAACTTTAAATAGAAATTAAATATAAAAAATTGGCACGCAAGCAGCGTAACATTTACATCGGACAATTTTTCGTCTCGAGAAAATATATCATTAATTGTAAAAATAATAAAACTCGTAAAAAAATAATGACACAAAATAATATGATACAGAATATAAGCACTCACATTTCTGATAATCTTAAAATTTTAATAATTATATATATCATTTGAGCTGTGGCTACTAGATCGCCTTAAGGTTTTGTGATTTACTTCAAAACTTTGTGAAAAACAATTTGAGGAAGGTTTGGTTGGAAATAAATTTTAGTTACTATAATTGCTTAGGTGCAATTAAAATTTTGCCGGTCCAGTCAAAGACTTAATACTGAAATCGAGTTCATGCACAAAACTATTTTGTACCTGAACTCAGTCAGAAGTAATAGCAAAGCTTTGCAAATAGAGGTTTCAACAAGTATTTATGTATCTAAAATTTATTTTTAAGTTTTATGTACTTCAGCCAAATGTTAATCTTTTAATGAAATCAAAATATATAGCTGTTTCTTGTGAGCTGATGGATAACCTTTAAGAAATATATTCAAACATTCAACTTGTGCCAGTCGAAATTCAAATAGCAATACTCGTATGTACATATATGATAACGTTTACTTGGCGTATTTAAATGGGCACCATTCAGTATTCGAAATACAAATAGCAGACATTTGTACATATTTATATTAACTACATTTAAATTCGCTGTTTTTGGCAGACGAAATATTGCTTGGTTCATATTATCATTTTTTTTACTACAGTTGTGTTAAGAAACCCGTCTGAAACCCATCTGCAATTTCCTTTTTCTTATTCTATTATTTAAAAAAAAAATTCTTAAAGAAGTCTTCCGAATAATAATCAAATAATTAGGATCAAGATACAATAGATAGATAGATTTGCATACATACAATCATTAGTATGATGTAAAATTTTGTATAGAGATGAATATGCATGCACATAAATTTATGTAATAAATATTTTTTTAAACATTTATTTATTTATTGAGTCTTCAAAGTGAACTAGCAGTAAGTATTAAAATTTTATTACTAAGCATAAAAATTCAAATTAAAAATATAAAAAAAAATTAGCTTTTTACTTAAGTCCGGCCAATGCTAGACGAAAAGTTTAATTTTGCGGAAATTTTATCGGTAAAATCACCTATTTAATGTTCTGATGGTGGCAATTGTATCCCTTATTCTCAAACAAGTAAGGCCAGCAAAATTATGTATATTACGCGCAAGAGAATTTGGGTGGCTTACTGACATACCTTGTTGCGAACTTTAAAAACTCTTCTTCTACCAGCGGAACACACAGACCCTTGTGAATTCGTGAATTTTTTACATACCATGGAGCTGCAGTAATCATTTAACAATACCTTTTGTCCTCAAAAGCCTTTCTATGGTGCTGTGTTTAGCCTGAAAGACAAACTGATGATTCGGGATACATCCTACATCGTTCAAAATTGGAGTCAACCACGCCATCAACAATTTTTCGAACATTATTCTACTTTAGTGGGATCTTTTCCTGGTTTGGGTATCATAGTAATCATACGCATTTTCCACTCAGCAGGATAATACTCAAGACGTAAAATATCGTTAAAAATAATTAGGGGAATTCTTCTAGCTACACGTGGCAACTGCTCAAGCATTTTGCCTGTAATTTTATCAATACTTAGAGCTTTCCTGGGGATTGTGTTACTGATGCCATTACCTACATCTTGATATTTGAGTCTCAAAAACACAGCATATAGTGGTAATTCAGCGCCAGCATATCATTTGTACAAGTAAAAATACGTTTCTCAAATGACTAAGATACAGCATTTATTTTTCAGAATCCGTTCTTCGCAACTCTCCAGTTGAAGTTCGCGAAGGTAGCTTAACTCTTAACGGTATTTGCAGACTTTTTGCCGTTTTCCACATAGAATAGTCAGATTGAGGACACTATCCAGGTTTTCCAAATATGTTTTAAGGGAAGCCACTTTCGGGATTTCAAGAAGAATCTTTAAGTGAGCTGTACGTTCCCGTACCTTAATTTTAAGCTGGGGAGACCTGCGAAGTTGCCACTCTCTTCTAACTTTTGTTTTTTCTGACAGAAGTTGATAAATTTCGGATGCAAAAGTTCTAATGTTCTCATTTCTGGATCTTATATGGCTAGTGGTAGCATGTTGTACGGTTAGTTTAAGGTGTTCAGAAAATTCGTTATTTGACATATATATATTATCAGGCGTTCTCAAGGCAATATTTTCGGTACAGTGTGTACTCCAAGTCACAAAACGAGGAACCAACCCCCTGGGTGATTGAAACAGAAACTATAGTTGGTGAGTGATCTGATGACAAATCTAATGAAGGCTCCACTTGCATCCATTCTGAGGGAAAAATTTTTGTAACTCCATTATCTATAACGTCTGGGATCTTTCGTCGGTCCGACGGCCAATAAGTGGGGTGTCCACTTGAAATCACACCTAAGCCCATTTTGAAAACGGTGTCAAAAAGCACACGGCCTTTCGGGGTAATAAAACGTGATCCCCAAAAAGTGTGTTTAGCATTATAGTCGCCAGCCGATAAACTTCGAGGCCAAAGTGATTTGAAAAAATTTTAATATTGGCTTTCTGTTGTTGGAAATTGTGGCGGTGAATAAATCGAGGAATAACGATTTTTTCATGAAAATATTCAATGCATATATTAGTTTTTTGGAGATACTCCTCACGTGCATCATTCATTAAATAGTGCTTAATTCAAGATTTTATTACATAATTATATATAATTGCCGATCCTCCGCATGATCTTCCAAGGGGATTTTTGTATCCTATAGTGTGTAGCCATTAATTTTGAAATATCTGTTGCTTGTCAAAGGAGTTTCAGCAATCATCCTTACATCGATTTGTTTTTCCATAAGGAAGTGCTAAAGTTCATTTTTGTGTTGGCGGATGCCGTTTTCGTTCCAGAAACATATTTTAAACCAACTCATTTGTTTAAAATTGCCTCCAAAATAGCGGATTGCATTTTCAGCATTTCCCGCATCATGGTTTTCATGGAAACCATTAATGTATTTATGGATTGAACTAGAGTCTGCGGAGTTGCCTCAAGATTGCTAAAATTTGGATCGGAGTTTTGAGGCTTGGGCTCCTGATTCAAGTTTGGTTTATCGGATTTTATCACATTCGTATAGGAAACTTGTTTGGGGGTTTACACGATTATATGGGTGGTTGACTGGCCCATCTGGGGAAAATTACTTTTAGAAATTATGTTTGACTGCTGGGGTTCGTTAATGGGGATTGACGACCTATTTGTCATTGACAACTTAAAGTGAGCATGTACAGGACAGCCCCTGTAATTTGCAGTATGGTTACCTCCTCAGCTACTGAATTTTTTAACACTTGTGTCAGTTTTTGACTTCTTGTACAGCGATGTGCCGTATGCAGCAGCTGTATGCAACAGAAACCCCGAAGAGTAGTCACCGAAAATTCGTACTTTCCCTGACACCTTTCTTACAGCTATTATAGGAGCTGCCCACTCCGAAAATTTTACTGTAGTTATAATAACTAATGCCCGTCTGTTCAGCTCCTTTTCTATCAATGACTGCAGTACGCTGTCTTACTGCATTTCGATTATGTAAAATTGAAAACATCTGAGTATCGCTGTTTGATTTCTTTCATGACGGATTCAGTCTTCTACTGCTTTTCTTTTTTTTTTAAGCGTTTTTTATTTATAGAATCTTCAAAATGAACTAACAATATGTATTCAAATCTTAATACTAAATATAAAAATAAAAATGTGCTTTTTACTTAAGTCCAACTAATGCTAGACAAAAAGTTTAATTATGCGGGAGTAATATCGGTAAAATCACCTATTGAAAGTTCTGATGGTGGCAACGTTATCCCTTCTTCTCAACCGAGTGTGGCCACCAAAAATTAAGTATATAGTGCGCAAGAGGGTTTGGATGAAGTTTCGGTTTACTAATATACCTTGTCGCGTACTAAGAAAATTCCTCTTTTACCAGGGGAACACTTAGATCTTTATGAGTTCGTGAATTTTTACGTACCATGGAGCTGCAGTAATGGTTCGAAGAACTTGGTTTTGTCGCCTTTGAATTTTTTCAATGTTTGACGCTGAGCTGGAGCCCCATAATTGAATTCCGTAGCACCATATACTCGTAGGCTTTAGAATTTCATTGTATAACAGAAGTTTGCAATCCAACTGCAATACCGAGTTTCTGCCCATAAGCCAATTTAGTTGCGTTGCTTTTAGTTTCAACTGAGTGACTTTTGCTTCAATGTGAGACTTGCACGTTAGCCCACGGTCCAGGTGAACACCAAGGTAATTGACCTCATTTTGCTGCGGAATAGGTGAGTTGTTAATTTGAATAGGCGCACATGTTTGTTTACACAGTGTAAATGTGACATTTCTGCTCATTAACCTTGATTTTTCAAAGCTTAAGCCATTTTTCCAATATTGAAATATATTCCTGTAAATTTCGTGAAGCTAATTGGTGATTTTCATGAACAGTCAAAAACGCTGTGTCATCTGCAAAAGTTGAAGTGTGGATTCCAGATGTCGTTGGCATGTCAGAGGCGTAAATTAAACATAAAATAGGCTTCAGTATGCTACCTTGGGGAACTTCTGCCGCGATAGGTTGGCTTGGGCTTATAAAATTGCCTTCTCTCATAACAAATTTCCGCCCATATAAGTAGCTTTCCAGAAGCTTGTGAGTATTTCCAGGCAAGTTCAACTTTATATTGTGCATCAACCCGTCGTGCCACACTTTATCAAAAGCTTGAGAACTATCAAGGAATAGAGCTAAGCAATACTTCTTGTCCTCAAAGGTCTGTCTTATGACATTGACTAGCCTGTGCGTTTGTTCTATGGTGTTGTGCTTAGCCCGAAAACCAAATTGATGATCAGGGATGCATCCCACATTGTTCAATATTGGACTCAATTTCGCCATTAACAATTTTTCGAATAGTTTTGAAATTGTTGGTAGTAGACTTATCGGTCTATATGATTCTACCTTAGTTGGATAATTCCCTGGCTTGGGTACCATAGTAATCATAAAGACCTTCCATTCTGCAGGATAATACTCAAGGCGTAAAATAGCGTTAAAAAAAATTAGAATTCTTTTAGCTACACGACAACAAAAGCTGTTCAATGGCTTCTCCCACACAGAAAAAAATAGATGCTACATTGATAAAAAAAATTGCACTATTTTTATCAAATTTCCTGTGAAAAAGATTTTTTGCCGGATTGATAATTCAAATTATAAAGTAGAAATAGCTTTTTCACTTAAAAGCAAACATTATTGAGTTGAAAAAAATTGTTGTTAATATGTAAAATATACTTAACAAAAAAATTGTTAAAGAAACAACAACTCTTCACTGTTATATGACAACCTTTTAAATTTATTTATTGAATAACAGTCAATAATTCGGAAAACTTTTTATTAATTGCATTTTATTAAGAGATATTTCCAAAAATTCATTATTAATAATAATTTAATTAAGTCAATGCAAATTTTATTAAATTGATGCTTTTTTATTAATAACATAACTTGATTGAAAAAAAATCTCATCTATTTTTTTCTGTGCATAACCTAATAATATCGAGTGCATCTGTACTTATCAGATTCAAAGATTTATTTCTGTTCCAAAAACATCCGTTTGTTGCACTTATACAGCAAAATAAGCTATAAACCAAATTTTTCCTTGTAAAGCACTGGTAGCGTGACTCTCTTTAGGTTTCACACGCGGACTACCCAGCGTATGCCAATTTTTCTTGCCAGTTATACCCAGTGAACTTTTTGTCACATACATCTTCGATCTGAGAGCATTGACAATGTAAGTGCGACCCATCCGAAGTCTGTATACAATTCCTACTTACATTTACACAGCAATGGCCTAGGCCGTAAGATGCATCCAACACTGTATACATTGTAAGCGAAGATTGGATGAGTTCAAAACTATATTATTGGCATTTGTTTTCTTCTTTTCTTTTTTCTTTGCTTCTTATGTACATTTAATTTACCAATATGAGTAGAGAAAGACTAATCTGAATCGAATGCTAGTTGTTTGTTGTGCTTAACATGTTTATTTTGATTTTTTCTGTTGACACAATCGCTTACAATCGGATGCTTTGCAAATTGTAATAACTTGTGGACTGCTGGGTAGTTACGTTTGAAGCACAATCGATTTGAAGTTTAAAAAGTTTACTTTTATTGGCAGGTGCTGCTAGCGTTGTTGGCTTTATTACAACTTCAACATATTTGCGAGGCGCTGCAGAATTAATGCTTTTCACTTGCACTTTATTGCTCGCTGGTAAATTGCTTATATTTCTCTCTACCATTATGGTATGCTGCCGTAAATGCCCAGCAGTCCACAAGTTATTACAATTTGCAAAGCATCCGATTGTAAGCGATTGTGTTAACAGAAAAAATCAAAATAAACATGTTAAGCACAACAAACAACTAGCATTCTACTCATATTGTTAAATTAATTGTACATAAGAAGCAAAGAAGAAAACAAATGCTAATAATATAGTTTTGAACTCATCCAATCTTCGCTTACAATGTATACAGTATTAGATGCATCTTACGGCCTAGGCCATCGCTGTGTAAATGTAAGTAGGAATTGTATACAGACTTCGGATGGGTCGCACTTACATTGTCAATGCTCTCAGATCGAAGATGTATGTGACAAAAAGTTCACTGGGTGGTTAAATTTCATGCGAGCTATAAAAACCGTACTCGTGTCCATTGAGAGCATTTATGACTCTTAAATTCACAATGCTTCGCATAATGCATTTCACCGCAATTCCATCAAGGAGATTTTGATTTTTTCGGCTTATTTTTGACGTACGCTTTCCTCTTAATGCTGTTCCATTTGGATCTTTAATAGCATTTAAAATTTTTCTTGGACTTTCAACCATTATTGTTTTTTTTTTTTTTTTTTTTTTCAAAAAAGCTTTTGCAACAAAAATTAAATATTTTATTAGATCAGTTTATGAGAATGAAATGTCTCTAGGATTTTAGGCAAAAAGTAAGTTGCATATTTTCCGTATGCTACCGAATTTAGTTTCCTCATTAGCAATAGTACTCGTGCTGATTTATCCAAATATTTCCCATTCACTGTGAACATGTCTTCGTGCCGAGCATGCCATAAATCAAATGTTACATTATTTTGCGGATCATGAAAAAATTCAGCTATGCTAATAGATAACTTTTCCATTAAACTTTCTTGACTTTTTCTGCTTTGTTCTCTGTGTGCAATGCAGGCAGTTTACTTTGGACTTCCAACAATTCTTGGAGTTTTTTTGCATTCGCCATAATAAAGCCTTCCTTTTTCCTCGTTGCCAATTTCTGTTGTGGTTTATCTGATTAAATAATAACTGATCAATTTCTATAATTCCAAAAATTTTGAGTTCATTTATGTAATAAGTAGTTAGGCTAAGTTAATTAAAAATAAGAAATTATGTCTCAGCACGTTGGCGTGTGCAAATAAGAGAGGAAATAGTAATAATCATGTTAACATTAACACATGATCGTTTTGGCACTTTTGCACAGAATTGTGTGATGCGTAAGAGGTTGTGATTCCCAAAATAGGGAACGTCTCTAAGAACACATTTTGTGAGTTTCTTTTCAAAGCACTAATTTATTTGACTTTGATATATTGACATCGCTATCCTAATTTGTGTAGCAAACAAAAATACAAATAAATCTAATCTCGCAACAGCGGAGGTCGTGTAGTTGTGTACGAGTATCTGTACTATCGTCAAAATATTCTTTCTAATATGAACGCGTGTATATAATATTGTCATTTTGTAGTCGGTAGCCTGCTGTGGTGAATGTATTTAATGCATAAGTTCTACAATATACGCACTAGCGTATACCATCAAATGTATTTGAGTTCAAATATATTTGTTTTCTTAAATATGCACATTTGTTGTAAAATTTCGTCAGCGATTTGTTTGCGGCGCCATCAATATGTCTTACACGTCGGAATTCGAATGGATATTTTTGTCGTATAAGTGTGTATATACCACTAACGAAATTTGAGAGCGGTTTCTATATACTTTTTTCGCATTTTAACTACCAATATATCAATGTATATAAAAATTTAAGACAAAACAACGCTCATATTATTATAGCGTCATCATATGAGGACACTTAAATGTTTTGTCAAAAAACACAAATTTTGTTTACAAACCCTAACATTTCTTAAAAGTCATATAAATGACAATTTTCAGTCTTTTTAAATTTTAACTCTTACATTTAACTAATATTTTTATGTAAGAGCAACCTGCTCTTTTTTCACTTGTTCCTAACTGATTATAATGGGCTCCCAGTTAACGATGCTGTGAGAATTCGGTTTAAATATCTGTCTCTTATTGTATGCAACATCCCCCCAGGGAACAGGGTTTGCCTTGGCGTATTTCTAATTTGGGCACTCAGTTTTCGGGGAAAAGAGAGGAAGGGGTCCCTTGTTTGTTGCAGCAAATAAAACTCTAGGACGCTACATGACTTGTGTTGTGTTGGCTTCCTTACCAAGGGTATAAATTGGCAGAACGGGGAACAGCATGGCTCTGGGGTGGTTCTGCTTGTAGTTCAACCCGGGCTGATCATGGTTGAGGTGCCTACCGTGGCTGAAACTTTCTGGCTATGGTTGAAACCTAAAACGCAGGAAGAGGGTGTTAGTATCCTTGGTAATTGCTTGGCGTGGCTTTTTTCGGAGACTAACAAACTCCAGAGGGTCGGTTGCCTTTACAACAGATACCTGTACTAGGAGGAACCAGTGGTGATGGTTGACGGGTGAGTTGCTTTAAGGGATGATGCTGCTAGTGGGCTTCGGCCTACCAACACACTAAGCCTTGTCTTCCATTGATTGCTGGGAAATTGCATACAGGAGTGATTAGAAGGCCCGAACTCATCAACAAGAAGTTGCTCATATGACTACAAACATATGGCATAAATTGCTACCTGTGTGAGCCTAGCAAGCCACACGGGGCACTGGTGAATCGTGTATAATTTACTCCGTGGAACTGGTCCATCATCAGATAAGGCCGCAAGGCAGGTGCTGATGTAAATCTTTTTCACAACTGTATGCAACATACACAAATTAATCGTGTTAGTTTCAACAAAGTCTAAAAATTTCAGAAAGTACTCGTACATAAATTGAGTTAAATATTCTTATGGGTCATACTTTGTATAAAATTTTAGTTTTAAAAAAATTATTATTATTATTATTTTTTTTTTTTGAGAATATGAGGACATGATTTCATATTCAATACATTATCCTTTTTATTTTACTTTATTATTAGAGTAGTTATTGTTTAATGTGTCAACATAAAAGTAAAAATTGTAAAGTTTTAATACGTTGAAACTCCTCATCAAAACTTGTATGATTCTTCGTTTGTACCTATATTGACAAAAACCGTACATATGTATGTAGAATGATAGATGGAATGAGTAAATGCAAGATACATGTCATCGTATCTCGTATTTAAATCTTTGATTGCGTTTTCTAAATTATGAATAGTCTCAAATAAAATAACAACATAAAGGACACTGCAACAAAAATAAAAACAAAAATATTTTACAAAAAGCAAAATTACATTATTTATGAACATTCACACAATATAAGCAAACGTATACATGTAAACAACATGGAAACCATTTTAAGAAAAGGATAAAGAAAGCACTAGCGTTTGCTAGATACAAATGTGATTGTGGGGAAGTTGAACGTACTTTTTTTATATGTACATACATACGTACATCCATATTCATGCACATAGATATATCTATTCAAATGAACATACATACATTCGTGCTTTCTAGTCTCCCATTTTTCATACGATAAATTTATGTAAATATTAAAGAAAATCTACAAACACACAAACAATTTTGAAAACTGAATGATAAAATAAAAGAATAAGTAATAGAAGATGATTTATGTGTCTAGAGATCAATGGCACAAGCATTTCCAGACACGGGTGAGCGGTATATTTTTACGTTTTTTCCCTTTTATCGGTGTGAAGTTTTCAACATCATAAAAACACACTTGAGTAATTAAAAAAGATATGCACACCAGTTGATATAAAAATATTGTTTTGTAGGTTCTTATCAATTTGTGCCAGTCTCTTTTGGGAAGAAAATCACAATGGGGTTGGTGCGGTAGGCATATGATTATGAATATAAATGTATAATAAGTTTGAATAATACGAAGTAAGTCCAGAAAATAAACTACACTCGTAGAAAACCCGTTATAACTGTATTTAACATCAAAGCAATGCCAAATGTCGTCATTTTTTACCCCATGACACTTTTCATTGCTGTGATGTCAGTTCCTCTCATTTCCATTAGCAGTAATTGTGACGTGGTGATGCTTTATTGGAATACGTTTGATGCGAGCATGTGTCCAATGCAGTGACGCTCTGATATTGAAGAAATTACTAAATGAAGTGACAAAATATTATTAATAGAATAGCGCACTAACATCACACCAGCTATAGTTTGGATTCAATTTGCTGCAAAAATCTCATTGATATGATGCCTAATTAACATCAGAAAAATTACTAAGTGAAGCAAATTTTATGACAAAATATCATCAGTACCATGGCACGCTATCATCAACTACAATTAAGCTCCGATTAAATTTAATGATTTCAAAAATATGTTCAAACATGTGACTTTATATTTTAGCATTTTCAAGAATTCAATGAGAATTAAAAATGTTCTAATACTTTGATGACTTACTGCCATCAATGTAATGTGTGTGTGTTGCATTATCATGTTTTAATTGGTATATGCTGTCACAGTTGATATAGCTTCCAGATTTGACGATGGAAATTGTTATTTTGACAATTTTCACTCTTAAAGATACACTGAAAGAATTATGCGTCATATATTTAATGAAACTGTTTCATTAAATATTTTTCATTAATCCAATGAAAACTTTTCACAATATGCATGAAACTTCATATATATTATGAAATAGTTCCATCAGAATGGTTTCAATGAGTTTCATAGTTTCATTAAAAAAAATCATTGAATTTATGACTACAACAAAATTAATTTTTTTTAAATTCTTTGAATTTTGGTAAGATATACTAATGGGCATTTATTAATCTTAAGCTACAGTTTAAAAAATGTCAAGTTTTTTATTAAAATGTAATGTTTTTATGAGTTTCGTAATTCCAATGAAATAGAATTCATTAGATCAATGACAAATAAATTTCTGGCTACCGAACTTGGGTATGTATGTACATATTATGTGCATGTACTCAAATCAACATAATAACAGTTTAAAAAATTTAAATATTTAAAAATTTAAATATCAGTGTATTGAAGTCATTTGAATTAATAAAATTTGTTTTATTTGGTGATACTTGTTCAACATTTTCTTTTATCATAATTAGGTACAATTTCACAAAAGCAAGGAATAGTATTGTTTGTGTAATAAAGTAAAGTATCAATGAATAAATGAAATAATTCCATTGATCTTATTACGTACATTTGTGAACATATTTTATTAATGTGTGTTATGATATTACTTCATTAAACAAATGTAACTATTTCATTGATTGAATATAAATTTTTCAGGTGCTCAATGAATAATAAAATTAGATAAATGAAATAACTTCATTGACCTTATGAAGGAGTTTCATATTTTTAATGAATATATTACATTAGTACACAGAAGTTATTTCATTAAATAAATGTTACTTTTTCATTAATTTAATGTACAGTTTTCATGTGCCTTATGAAATTGATTCTTTGATGCAGAGAAATTATTTCACTAATCATATGATTTGTCTTTCATACTTTTAATGAAAATAAGTCATGTTTCTTATTAAAATGTTTCATTACTTTTATGAAGGTTTTCATTAAAATAATCTAATGAAATTTGTTTCATTATTTCTATGAAAAGTTACAATGGTTGAAAAATAATGAAAAAATTCATAAAAGTAATGTCAAAATTCAGAGAATTTCCGAAAAAAATTTTTTCAGTGCAGCAACATGACGATATGACGATTTTTGTCCTAAAAATTACGATTTTGTATATGCTACCCGACAGCAATAAAAAAACTGCAGGTATTTGGTTTGCGTAAAAAATTTGCTTATATCAAAAGTAATTGGCAACAAAAATAAAAAGTATGCATAAACTGATATCAATAGCTGTGTAGAAATGTAAGAAACTTAATAGTGTAACTTGTGTAAATTTTACATTGAAAATTTCGAAGATATTTGGTTAAAAAACAAAAAACTCGTGATAATATTGTCAATAAAAAAGCAGCTCTCCTCATTTTATAACCAAATATGAAAAACAAGATCTGGATTCTGAATATCAAGTGTTTTTTTAGATTTTGAAGCAAGTTTAAAAACGAAGAAACAAGTTTACACAGTTTTTTAAAGAAAAAAAAAAAAAAAAAATGAATTGAATTACGAGCATTTCCAATATATTTAAAATATAGTGTTATTTTCCTATTCTTCTGCAACTTGAACATATGCCGCCAATTTAGTTAAAAAAGGTCAACAATATGAAACTCTTTAGGAAACGAAACAATTGAAGGTAATCTTTACTATAAAGACGAATTAAAATGAAATCCACCAAACTTTTTTGATATTGCAATTGAATTCGATTAATTGAAATTATTCGATTAAAATATTTATTTCTAAAATTTTCTGAAAATTTTGTGTATCAAAGTATATTTCTTTTTTAATACCATACTATAAGTACTTTATCTGAATAAAAGTGTAAGTAATTACCTTACGGTGTGCGCGGTGTTGAACTAATTTTTATTATTCTGAGCAGTGTCGAAGGTATACACACTGAGAACTAATCAGTTTTAACTAATTTAATTTCAACACTTTAAATACTGTGATAACGTGTGTTTTGGTCGTTCCGTGTGTTAAATTCACAAACATTACTCCCTCTTCCACATAATCTATTTTCCTAGTTCAAGTACAATGCACTGCATATGTAGGGGCTTACGCCTGAGTACTGGTCCAAGATAGAAAAAAAAATTATGTATTTTTTGTGAATGTACAAATATGAGACCATAAGCTTGCATTAAAAATCTGTTATATTTTTAAATAAAAACTAAAAAAATTTTCTAAAAATGTAGTAGTTTTAAAAGCCTGATTTTTTTGACGACAGTTCAAAACTAAAATGACGATATTTTCAAAAATTATCGGGATTTTGGCGATTTCTTCCATATTTTTTCTGGCAAGTCTGATGCTGTGTATGAGAAACTACTCTTTTTCTTTGCCTAGTAGTTGTCTAGCTCTCATTGTATTCGCTGTATAAATAACTCCAACGGCCAAAGTTTCGCTTACGTAAGTGATGATCCGATGCACACTTGTAAATCAGAAATGCAAATTTTCATACATATTGCTGTATTTATAGAGTGAACGCCTACCACGAGCACACAAATTAAGAGATCTAGTGAGGTGTTCATCCAACAAAAGCTCATTACTTCGTAACATACATCGTAGATACAAAGTATACAATTTCGCATACTTTGTAACTCGGCAGCAGGCAGCTCGGATACAATCTCGCATACTTTGTAAGTAGGTCGAAGACGTACAGCGCACTTCAGTTTTTTGCGAATATTTCATTAAATAAATTTTTTCTGTTTTTTGTTTACTGCATTCTTCTCTTTTTTCACCAAATGTTTTATATTTCTTGTACTTTATTTAAAATATTTTCTAGGCACTGATTAGTTTAATTAAAGAAGAACGCAATTAATTATCGGAAACTCCATATACTATTGTCATACATTATGTAAGTTAGCATTCATTGATTACACATCATTGAAGAGAAGTAATAACGCAGGCAGTGTCGCCGCTGGGAATATTATCGTTTAAATTGAGTTCACCACAGTTATAGCAAAGAGGATAATACACAATGTATTCGTATTGCTAAAAATTAATGAAAAGCTTTCCATTTTATTCCGTAAAATTTGTTCGAATTGACTTTTTTTACTTTGGTAAAAAAAAAAATAATTTTATTGAGTCTAAGTTACAGTTTCGTTCAAAATTTATATAAGACGCATTAATCGTTGTTGAGTTGTTGATGAAAAACTAAACAAGCAAAAGAAAGAAAATGTAAAAGTCATAAAATAGTATAGCCTACAAATGCCAAACCTCTTTGGGGGTTTTACTGTATTAACTTAGAATTTATGAGTTTTTCATTCTTCACACAGGGCCCCCATTACATTTGTAGACCATTTAATTTTTATACACATTTATTTATATCCTGCCATACCCAAATGCCGTGACCATAGCAATACTGACTGATGTTGCTTAAAATAATTCAGTTGAATTTTAAGCTCTATACTCGTACTGACTTTCGACGTACCCTGTGTATAATATTTTAATACAATCTTGATATTTATGAAAGAATCAACTTCGAAACTTTTAAAGGCGTGTTGTGTCTTCCGTACTTAGAGGACACAAATAAAAACATTTCCACAGTTTTATACCGTTTTACAGCTAAACGGCTTGAAAAGTTGTTGAACAAAAAACATTGCTTCCTTGGGCTGAAAAACCAATTTTATGCTAAACAGCTCTGCTTTGGATAAATTTATGGATATAATTAACGAATTGAGTAAATTATATGCGGGCTTTGGAAAAAGGTAACTATAAAAAATAATTATTGTTATTTCAGTAAAATTTTAAATTTGGTTTACCTCCTACTTTTACGAATAGTGGTGATAAACCCTATTTGGTGGTTAGCACTGACATTAAAAATGTTTCTACATTTAAAAAAACTTTTCCGGATTCTTCATTTACAAATGAAATAATAACACTAACACTTTTTCGTTATGTAGTGCTCAAAAATTCACATTATTATTTGCACTTGATACCACTGTGTATTAAAACACTAGACTGTGGCTCTGCAAAACATCTGCCTACTATTTATGCTTCTTTATCACCTTGCAATACAAGACGTGAAGATAACTTGGGCACGACGACAATAGATAAAAAAGCACAAAGGCTGCAAAATTTATTTTGATTAAATCAGCAGAACGATTAACAGATCTATTTATTTCCTTTAGCTAGATAAAAAAATCACTATAAAAATAAAATGTTTTATACGTTGATATGTATCAATTCTTTATTACTCAACATTACACTCTAGTTTCTTAACTATGTATAAGTATATTTATGTACATATATGTAACTTGTTTTCATATTTCAATTCAAAAGTGATTTATCATTTTGGTATTTAATTGTTTGTGCGATTGAAACTCCATCAAAATATAATTTTTATGAGTACGCCCATTATGTGCAATCAATTTGCCATTTTGTAAAAACGTCACCGAAAACTGCTGAAATAAATGGAAAGTTTGCTATTGTTTGATGTTACTTTTTTTGGCCATCTGTCACCTGCAAAAGGTGAGGAGTTTCAACGAATTTTGTCTGTTGCCGGCATGTTTGCATGTGCAGGTTATTGCGTGTGTATACTATTTGTTGCCTCTTTCTATTTTCAATTCTGTTTTAGACTGTTCACGTCAGCATTCGATATGTAGTTTTTTAATAAAAATGATTGATGGCTCTTTGTGTAAAGTACCTTAAAACTGTTAGGAAATATAAGCGAAAACAGAAGTTGCAAATGATTTAATCTTAAAAATAGTTGAAAGAAATTATAAAATATGTATATTGTGGATTTTTATTAATCTATTGATTTTTTGTTGAACCTAAAAATTTTAAAATTAGATTTTTGGTTTTTGAACTAAAACCCGATGTACGAATGTAAAAAAACCAAAAATCTATAACGGGAGATAGTTTCATTATAAATATCACCAGAAGTGTTAATATTTATAGTTAAAACATTTTTTTTAATTAAAATTGTTCAAACTAAAGTTGAACAGATATATATCGTGAACATGGTATCCCTAATTCTAATTAAAAGTAAAATAAAATAAAATGTAGTGTAGAAAACACGGCCAAGTGATGTCGCTGCATCGCAGTTAAGTCTGCCGTAACTTTTAAAATCTTTTAATTTTTATTACTTTGAATCAGAACCTTCTATGCACATCGTTTTTACCTCAACATAATTTTTTCTGAAGTATAAATTCAATTTTTATTTTGTATTAAAATCATTGAATTAATAATAATTAAAAATAATCAGAAAAGGGGAAATAATCCGCTTTTCTGATGTCCACTCAGCTGACGATATGTTTGATTCCGGAATGAAACCGTTGTCACATATCGATGCAAAAATTCCGGTTTGTTACGTTTAAGCAAGACCAAACTGCTTTTGGTATCGGTTACGACTTTTCTCGGTTTATATCGAGCTTTCGCAGAGACCGCACTATACGAGTTGTTGTAGATGGGGTCTCAGCAAACGAGGTCAAGTTCTCCTACCCTATTTCTCATTTTCCTTAACGATTTTCTATATCAAACTTCCAACCCTATCCATTCTTACGCGGATGATAGCAGCATTTGTCATTCGTACTCTTTCAGTTATAGGCCCAGCATATCCGAGATGGTTGCCAAGAGGCAAAATATGAATGATTCATTGAATAGTGACCTTCTGTTAATCTCCGAATAGGGTCGTAAAACAGGGTCGCCTTTAACGCTCGTAAGACCCAGTGTTCTTTATTAACACACAAACAATCGCTAGTACTGCTTCATCTGTACTCATGGATGATATAAATATTGAGGAATCGGAAGCACTTGATGTTCTTGGAATGAAAATACAATGTGATGTTCGCTGGAGTGAACACATATTTCATGTCTCTAAAGAAGCATTCAAGTGTCTCGGGTTTTTGAAACGGTGTAAGATATACTTCACTCCATCCGATCTCCTTACTATTTATACCTCCTACATTCGACCGAAAATGGAATACAACTCTCATGTTTGGGCCGGTGCCTCAAAGTCTATTTTGGGGTTACTCGACCGTGTGGAGGAGACGGAGAAGAAGCTCATCGTTGACAGTGGGGTATCCAACTCTATTGACTCACTGGAGCATCAACGCAGTGTGGGGTGCGATACTCTGTTCTATCGTTAATACAATGGACTTTGCTCCGACAAAGTCAAATGTTCACAAACACTACTCCCTCTTTCTCCCTGCTCATAACCTATTTTCTAGTTCCGGTACAATGCACTGCATACGTAGGGGTCATTCCCTAGGTACTGGTCCAAGATAGAAAAAAAGTAATTTTTTTTTTGTTCAATTGCTTGTAAAAGCGATATCTATGAAATTATTTAATTAAATTTTTAAGATGCTGTATATTTATATTAGACGTAGTAGAATCCCTAAAAAAGTTCGATTCAGGGAAAATGCGTGTTTGGTGCTTTCTACATGAGACTAACGATATAAACAATAGCACTATATTACTAATATGAGAATAAATGCTCTGTGGAAGGATCTAGAAGCTATCGCCGTGTAATTTAATTGAGTAATTGAAGATGTCATATTTAAGTGGTCTCTGTACCTCTTAAATTAAATTCGACTACAAGGATTTCTCACGTGACTCTTTAGAGAATTCCAAAAATTGGATTATAAGTGAAAAATATCTTTTGAATTTAAAAATATTTCTTATTGCTTACGTTGTGAAAAGGTGAAACATAACAAAGTCTTTAGATTTAATTTAACATAATGTTATATAACTAAATATCAAATATATGTATATCGTCAAATATATGTATATACTCACAAATATTCCTTATAACACGTGACGTATGCGAAGTTAATTTGTGTGAATACCTAATTTGTGGACTAACGTTACGGTTAACCAACTCCATGAAGCGAACTTGTCAATAGCTCAATACCGCCTGCCCCTATTTAGCGTACCAGCACCATACCCAACTGTACCTGTAGAAATCAACAAGACCTCGAGGGGATTTGCACAAAGTAAATTGTACCTTCCGATATTCAGTTAACAAAACTTAAATATAATTTTGTACAATCAAATTTACTGTATAAATTATTTGGCTAAATATTATATTATGGAATTACTGAATAGACAAATTACACTGTACATCACCGAAAATTACCTTTAAATAAAAGTATATGAACTACATATATCGATCTTGATGCGTTTCATTCAAAACTGTTTAAGTTGGTTAATTTTACCACAAAAGTTAGTCGAGTGGTGTATTTCAGCATAACTCACGAATGATTTCACCGAATTAAATAAGCAAAATGTCTAAAGTTAAGGTATGAAATCTAAATTTTTTCTACTTCGTAGTTATTTGTTCATGCGAAATGCAAAAAAAGAGTAAAAACAGATCAGAGTAAAAGCAGATCTTTTCCATGTTTTAAGTCCTTCTTAGGTAAAAAAATAAGCCATAAACCATGAACATCCATTGACAGATGTTGATTTTATTCACAAGTGAAATCAGCCCTCCCTGAAAATTGTGCAAAATGCGCACACCCACAATTAGATGGAGTCTTCATTTTAAGCATTATAAAAATTTTTCAATTTCATTAATTTAATGAATATATGTAAGCAAACAATTGAGATATTTGGCCCGGTCCACATTAGTGTTGCATCCCCACACGATTTACATCAAGTGTCAAAAGCTGTTTCCGGTTTGCTCACATACATGCATATTGCATACTTTCTTTACACATTTTTTGATACACGGATCGTTCAAGCAACAACAAATCTCCAAGTTGTTTTTGTCATTGTTGTTTTTATTGTAATTCCAGTTTCACCTGGTAAAACGAATTCGCCTTTGAAAAAGCTTGATTTTTCTGTGTTTTGACAGATATTATTAGGTAGGTGGAGAATAAAGGGCCAAATAAACCACACAAACTGTTTGCCAAACACGTCAACATTTTAAGTTCGAGCAAACATTTAGGTTCGTTTGTGGGGGTGTTTGATAGTTTGTACAAATATTTGTAGCATGTAGCAAAAAGTTTTGATTTTCGTGCAAAAATTGTGTCATTTCAATGAAATTTTTGCAGAGTGAGGTGGAGGAAGAAGGAGCATACAGAGTGAATAAAGAAAATGCTTTTTTGTAATCATGATTAAAATGGCGTAAAAGTTTATTTTAATTGTGGAAGTTAAAAAAAATAAAGATTAAAAAACAGAATATCAAGAATTAGAGGCTAAAATAATTTATATCATATGGCGAGTAATTTGCCGCAACACAAAGCAAAGAAAAAGTGCTTAATTTGTATTTTTTATGATTAAATTAAATTTGTTTGTATTATATTTGTATAGTTTGGGTGCAAGCGAAAAGCGTGTGGTTGGCAAGCAGTTTGCGTAGTTTATTTTGCCCTTTATTCAATGGCTGGCTGAGTGATTTAGGCAGAGTTCATGATACGTCATGATGCGAGTTCAAATTCGAAAATATATGCTGATGAAGCAGCTAGTTGTACCCCAGTTTGATCATTATTTTTGTTCTTTTCCACCATCAAAAATTATTGATCCTTAAAAAAGGAAACCTTGACCTAAAACCCGGTGTACAAATGTCCAAAAACCAAAAACCTCATTTAAAAATTATAAAGTTCAACAAAAATTCAATATATTAATATTTACAATTGCATCTGTGGGTACGGAGAATTATTAAAATACAGAGAATTATTAAAATTCAATATCGTTAGTCTCACGTAGAAAGGCCCTAACTCACATTTTCCCTGAATTGAGCTCTTTTATGGATTCTACTACTTTTGACACAAGTTCTCAGTGTCACAAAGATTTAATTATATAATTTCAAACATATCGCTCTTAAAAGCAATTGAACAAAAAAAGTTACTTTTAGATGTACCTATTTATACCGTTTCCATTGCGATCTTTCTTTCTCCTGTAAAATTGCAATATGTTTATTAGGGCCTTTCTACATGACACCAACGATATGTATGTTAAAAACTAAAAAATTAATACCACTTGTTCAGAGACAGCAAACGCTGTACAAACAATGCGGGCAATTAACAAAAATGCATATGTGATTCAATATGAGATGCATATAGGATATAATGGCTCGGTGGCTGAGTGGTTAAGACAGCGTAAAAAATCCTTCTTAACACACTTAAGAAAGGAAAAAGTTAAACTAAATCCCGATATACAAATGTACAAAAACCAATAAAAATAATAAAGTTCAATAAATTATTATATACAAAAAGCTACATATATTTTTAGTTTCAATGAAACGAGCTATTCACACTGTTTGCGTATGTATTTTGCTTACAACTTTTCAATTGTCTCTAATTAAACGAAATACAATGGACAAATTATTTTGCGGGTATCTCAGCGGCCGAAGTTTCGCTTACAGATGCAATGATCCGATGCACACTTGTAAGTCAGTAATGCGCACCATCTCATATGCAAACCTAGTAAACATTTTCATACACATTGCCGCATTTGTAGAGTGAACGCCTACACAAAGTAAGAGAGGTAGTGAAGTGTTCATCCAACGAAAGCTCATTACTTCCTAACAAACACTGTAAGTGAACAGTATGCAGTTTGAATACAATTTCGCATACTTTGTAAGTCGGTAGTAGGCAGCTCGGACACAATCTCGCATACTTTGTAAGTCAGGAATAGGCAGCTCGATGGAATCTCGCATTTTTTGTAAGTCGGTAGTAGACAGCACGGCTACAATCTCGCATGCTTTGTAAATCGGCAATAGGCAGCTCGATACAATTTCGCTGACTTTGTAGGTAGGTCGAAGACGTATTGCGCACTTAAACTTTTTGGGAATATTCCATTATATAAATTTGTTCAGTTTTTGGTTTACTGCATTCTCTTTTTTTTCACTAAATGTTTTATCCTTCTTGTACTTTTTAATAACGTTTTCTAGGCAGTCCTATCTTTAGCACTGATTTTGTTAATTAAAATTTTTGTAACGTGGTCTGACAAAGACGGCTAACTTTTGATTTTCAACTAAAAAATAAAATACTCGTACATATACATATATATATATATATATATATAAGATACAATAGATGAATATAATTCATTTTTGTAAGTTAACATTCATTGATTACAAAGTGTTGCACTCATCATTGAAGAGAAGTAATGTAGATTGGGGATATAGCCCCCAAAAACAATAATCCACGGTTTTCTGTGGATGTAATGGTGAAGATAAAATGTTTAATGAAAATTCAATATCAATTTATGTTTTAGCCCATTCGCAAGCGTTGATCTAGTGTAAGTCTACGCATAATGAAATATTAAAGCAAACAGCTACGAGTGTCAGCTGTTAACTGGGTTATCAAATAAACCTATGATGTCACCTTAAAGTTGTGAACCTCTCAAAAATAGCTGATAATGATATGTATATCATAAGGTGGCTTTTGTCTTCGAATATATTTTCATGTACATATATGTAGCGAAACGGAGTACAACGAAAAGCCATTAGTTCTACTGCCGTTATACATATACATAGCTTTATTACTGCAGGTTATAATGATTTCAGTATTTTGCTATTTTTATATATATCTCATTTCAAGTTGGCAAAAGATTAATATAAGTCCATAAAAAAGTTCTACTGTTTAAATCGTTTAAACAAGAACACAATATTTTAAGCCGCAGGAGGAAAAAACGATGATGGTAATTGTTTGCTATACATCACAAATTTATTCCATTTTATAAACCTGAGCCACCTTTTTGATTAAGGTTCATAAAAAAATCAGCAGTAGAAAATTATAACTTTTATCGTTTGTTTTTATTTTTTCTGCAATTTTATTAAAACATTTTATTATTTTATCTTCTGCACAATTGATTTTAACAAATGTTTTTATATTCGTCATTGTTTTTGGACAATTTTGTTTGAAAAATTTGTTAGCAAAATGTTTTTGTAGCTTTTCCATGTTTCAGAGGCTTAAACTAAAAGTGGTCATTTGTTGCTTTTATTTCCCTCGAGTAGTTTAAATCATTTTAGTTGAGTTAGAAACGATTCAGTTAAACATTTTTTTTGTTTAACGTGCATGTGTGTACTCGTATGTTAAATGTTATCGCAGCCGATGTTATACATACGTAAATGTTCAACCAAATGTATTTATTTTAAGGTAAAAAATAAAACTGAATGTCTAGACAATTGTATTAAATGAAAATTGAATATTAAAAGGTTTGACAATGTAGTTAGTGTCAGCAGGTGTGTAATATCTCATAACTAAACTAAATTGTTAGTCTCAATAAAAAGAAAGTAAAACAAATGCAACAAATGTATAAAATTATATCAATGAAATTTGAAGCAATGACATAATTTTTTGTAAAGGGCAAGCGTATTTAAATGAAACTCAATGGATCTTAATCTGAATTTTCATGAAAAATCTGAACAGAATAAAAAAGATTCCAATTGGCTTAGTGGTTAAAGCAGTAGATCATGATACGTCATGACCCGAGTTCAAATCCCAGCAGGTGCTGATGAGTAGTGTAGCGACTACGAAACAGCTGGTTGTCCCCCAGCTAAAGATTTGATTATTATTTTTCTTGTCTTCTTCAATCAATAATTATTGATCACAGCAAATTTGTATTTTAAAAAATTCCTTCTTAAGAAAAAATTAAGAAAGGAAAGGGTACAAACAAAACAATTTTTTATTTTAAAAATTTTAAAAGTTCAACAAAAATTTAATAAATTAATATTTAAAATCTTATATTTAAGACTAAAATCTTATACTTAAGATTAAGATCTTCAATTTAAGATTATGATCTTAAATTTAAGATTTAATTCTTAATTTCTAAAATATAATTAGAATACATTCTTAAAACCAAGAATTAAATCTTAAATTTTAACACGAAAATCTAACTTAATTTTATTTTAAGATTTTTTTTCGAAAAAATCAAGATGGTAATTTTTCCATTAGTGTAATGATGACTCCACTAGTGTAATGATGGCTCCATTCTTCTCGAATCTTTCGTCCAATAAGTGGTGTGTCCACTTAAGTTCATTTTTGTGTTGGCGGATGCCATTTGCGTTCCAGAAACATATTTGAAAACAAATTATTTGTTTAAAGCTGCCTGCAAAATAGTGGATTGCATTTCCTGCAACATGGTTGTCATGGAAACCTTAAATGTGTTTTGCATTGAACAAGAGTCTGCAGAGTTGCCTCAAGGTTGCTAAAATTTGGATCGGAATTTTGAGACTTGGGCTCCTGATTCAGGTTTTGTATATCAGATTTAGCCACATTTGCATAAGAAACTTGTTTGGAGTTTTGCATGTTTATGTGGCTGGCTGACTGGCCTATAGACATGATATTTGACTGCTGAGAGAACTTGTTACTCTACGAGTATTTGATTTTCTACACTGTGATGTACCGTGAAGTTCAGCACACACAACATAACCCGTGGTCAATTTACAATAGGCCTTAGTGTGGCAAAATTCTTGCCAATATAAGCATTGAACGAAACTTGAACTCTTATGTGGCTTATGTTGGCCTTTATCTTCCAATCCAATATTACCATAACCCATGGTTACACAAGGGTCAATACCTTTTATATCGGCCCGAAGACCTCTAACTATTTTAAACTGATACGCATAAAAAAATATTTTTGCTTTCTACAGCATCATTTTCATGGTTTACCTGGATTTTTGTTTCGCTGCCATGCTTAATTGATGTTACGTGAAAAGCGTCTTTACCGATTGCCGTAATAAGCTGTTTCACCAGCTCACTAAAAGTAGACTCTCTCAAATATATTGTTTGCGGCTTAAATGTTTTTTGGATGTTGTTGGCTCGTCAGTCTGAAGGATAGCAAATCTATTACTATCCGTTGCCGTAGTGGTATTGTCATCTTTAGATATTTTCGATTGAGATGATATTTCAGCAGATTTGGGGCTTCGCTGACGTTCAACCACGGTTACACACTTTTCCATGCCTACTTGTGTTTTCGGTTTATTTGCAACAATTAAACTGGACGATGGTTTCTCTTCTTTTGTAACAACTATATATGGCGAACACGATCGCGGACGGTTCCTGTCTCTTAGAGACAGAAGATTATCCAAGAATTTTTTCACAGATTCTTCCTCAGCATTGAAGGAAACATGAACGCTTATGCGGCTCTTCTACGGTAACCTTACGATGCAAGTGAAATATGAGGCTATTAAATGAAACTTCATTCTGTTTCAGTACCACATCTCTTGCTTCCAGTTTAACCCTAAACATGGGTTGAGGGATTATTTCGCGGTTCCTTATGTTCACAATATTTTTTTATTTAAAAGCCTTTATCTCCAATCCAATATTAACATAATCCGTGGCTACACAAGGGTCAATACCACATATAACGGCCTGAAGACCTCTAACAATTGTAAAATATATTTTCGCTTTCTGCAGAATCATTTTCATGGTTTACCTGGATTTTTGTTTCGCTGCCAAGCTTAATTGATGTTACGTGAAAAGCGTCTTTACCGATTGCCGTAATAAGCTGTTTCACCAGCTCACTAAAAGTAGGCTCTCTCAAATATATTGTTTGCGGCTTAAATGTTTTTTGGATGTTGTTGGCTCGTCAGTCTGAAGGATAGCAAATCTATTACTATCCGTTGCCGTAGTGGTATTGTCATCTTTAGATATTTTCGATTGAGATGATATTTCAGCAGATTTGGGGCTTCGCTGACGTTCAACCACGGTTACACACTTTTCCATGCCTACTTGTGTTTTTGGTTTATTTGCAACAATTAAACTGGACGATGGTTTGTCTTCTTTTGTAACAACTATATGTGGCGAACACGATCGCAGGCGGTTCCTGTCTCTTAGAGACAGAAGATTATCCAATGATTTTTTCACTGATTCTTCCTCAGAATTCTAAAGGTTTTTTAGTGGAGGTAAGCTCTTTCTCAGAATTTCATCTACTAGGTACACTCATTTCTCTAAAAAAGTATATACAATTAATTGTCACAAAGTTTTTCTTTTGTAGATATTCACTTATTCCCGTTTTTACTTATTCCGGTTTTATCTTATAATATCCGTTTACTATCGAAGCTAGACTCCGAATGATCACGAATGTGATGTGTGGAAAGTTTCTCCCTTTTTTAGCTAAAATTAATTACAGTCAAACCATGAAGCAAATAACTAAGATGACGCCGAAAACTTGACAAAATAATTTTTTACTGCGCATGACGTCACGGGGGCCTATTGTTATTTGTTTGCATCAGCCAATTGCTTGCGATTTTTGTTAAGGGACTGAAGTAGCTAATATTATTTTCAAAAACTAGAAGGCAAATTAATAAATTTACTTCCTTTTGTTAAATTAATTGGTAAAAGTGCTATGTATATGGGAATTACCGTATAGATACATATGTGTATGATATTGTTTGCTAATAAAATAAATTTTTATGTTTTGTTTTTTGTAAATTTTTAATCAATTTATAATATTATACAATTTCTTGTTTTTATTATTTTATTATCTGGCAATTTTTCGCTCTCCTTCGGATAGCTTCTTTAGGCCAAATAATATTTATTAAGAGACCTTAAGCATAAGAAATTATGTAGTATTAAGAAACAAAGGGTCGAAATAAAGCAAAAATAATCAATTTATAATTTTACTTAACTTGTTTTGACATAAACTTATACGTTCATATAATTTCTTAAGCCATAGATTTCATTGCTATTACCACAGTTTGCAATGTTTTCTTTGTCCTGTTCATAACTCGATTCTGCAACGAGGTCTTCACTTTCTTTAGAATGCACTAAAGTTTCACTTTCTTCTAAAACTAATTACAAAATTAATGTTGAATTCTGTATATTTTACAATTTTTAACATATTACCATTAAGCAAAGCACTTGATGCAGCAAGTTCCTAAATAATCTGTTGAAAAGTAAAATAACTTAATTTGCGTTTGTTTTTTTTTATTATTCTGGCAATTTTTTATATCGCACCTCATTTTAATTCGCAAATTTATTTAATTTTTAATAATTTTGTTGCTTCTTCACTCCACAATAATATTTGTGTGTTTTCACGCTCTAACAGTAGAAAATAATTTTACCAATTTAAAAAAGTAACAAAGAAAGTCATGCTTACAGGCAGTAACTATTACTATATGTAGTATCTTTATATAGAGGTTAAATATCGCAATTTCTGATTTCATTTTCATATCTTATATTGAAATATTGCTCCTTTGAAAAGTAGATCTCTAAAATAAAGGCTAGTCCCTCATCAGCAAATAGCTTCGTTGCATTACTTTTAAAATTGTTTTCCGTATTTTCGAATGTCTACTTGGAGTACAGGTAGCCTCTTTTAAAACCAGAAAAACAGACTTCAAAATAGTAAACAAAATTTTGGGATAATTTGTCAACAATTTCTATACAGTTTTCATTTGAGTAATATCCCTTAATTTATAATATTACTATCAGTAATGCTTTTCCGATAAACTAATATTTATATATGAAAAATTATTGAATAAATATATGTTTTTGATTTAATGATCGTGTTTGAGTGCTGTTTCACATAATTTATATAAAGAGCTACAAATTGAATTTGGATTTTATTTTAGAACTTTTGTATCGGACTTATCTTTAATATTTTTAAATAAAATAAATTTCTTTGTTTAACTTTAATAAACTTAAAATTGTTTCACATTTTTAAACTTAAGTCTGCTTTTAGTCGACATGTCTGATATTATTTTTCAACATTACCACTAAATTAAAGCTTACGAGTATTTTTCTACTAATCAAACAAATTGCCAATAACCACAACGTACATAATGGGTACACGCAGAGAAAGCGAGAATTGATTTTTCAATTTTTTTATTCAAAAAAAAAAAAAAAAAAAAAGAAGTATAAAGGAGAAAAACTCGCTTTGTGTTTTCCTGCAAAATACTTTCCACCTCTTTGAATCATTTAACAATTACTTATCTTAACTTTAAGCAAGAGTAGCAGATAGTCGCAGTCAACATTCGAACACACAAATATAACATCATAAAGATAGGAGTAATATAATTTACGCAAACATGCTGCAGGACATAAGTATATAACCCTTTTTCCAGCATAGGTTTTGTTGCGGACTCGCAATGCTTTTACAAACATCCTTATAAACTGCTGTAAAAAAAAATGCTTTTCTGAAAGTAACTATGCAATGCATGCATGCAATGTAACCACACAATTAGTAAGTTTACAACACGACATTTTAGCAGGACGAACGATTGTCTGCTGCTGCCGCATTCTGTAAAAAATCGACAATCTGCAGGTTTGTGTGTTTTTTCAATTTTTTCTGTTGTGGGGCGTAACTGCTGGTGTTGATAGCTACTTTATGAAAGACTGCTGCATTATAAGAGATGTGTGTATAAAATCGCTTATGCAAAGGGACACTGAAAGAACACGAAACTTAAACTGCTACGCCCGCAGTGTACTAAAAGTAAAATATACATACGAATAATAAAAAAGTACAGTGGCTCAAGGGAATATCTTTGATTAGACAATATCAAATAAAATATGGAGTTCAAACAATGGATTCTAGTACAGAAGAACGGGTATACGGGTAAAAACAAATGGCAGTTCCATTTTATGGAGGAGGGCCAAATCATTCATACAACATATCGATATATAAAACCACCTATTCTTTGCATATGAGGTATAGGGTACATTCCGTAGCATTACAGAAAATATTACAATTATTTTCGTAGAAAATATTTATCCTCTAACTACCCCACAAACATAAGTCTGCTTTTATTCTACCAAATCATAAAAATATCCCTAAAAGGCGGTGGGTGGAAGTGAAATGCTTTATAAAAATGTTGAGTACACAATTTTACTGTACACCTAAACCCTTTATTTTAGACGAAAGTTCGAAAGTGTTGCAAGAGTACAGTGCAATTAAAGACGAGGTTGTTATTACTATGCGTTATTTGAACTAGGAATTCAGGAAGTGAAATATTGTAAGTGTAAAGATTTTTTTTACGGTTAACTAGAAATTAAGTTTCGACAGACACACATGAACTTCAGCCATCCAAGAAGAAAACTGATTTTTAACGTTTTACGAAGGAACACATTTTGTTCCAGATTAATTTGAAAAAAAAAATAGCTGGTCAATTTGCATAATATCTGGGCAAAGAATATGTTTTGCAACAATGCAGCACACTACCACGATAATAGCGCCACTCAGCTGATTGAAGGCAAATGCTTAAGATGAACTGCACATAAGTTGAAACAATTATATACTTATGTATAAGGCATGTGCAGATGTTCTTAAGCGTAGGCTTTAGTGATGTTGCTAAGGTACGCACTGTCTAAAAATATAATAGCACTTGATTGACTGAACCTCAACCCGAGATATTGGGCTTGAGCCTAGTATTGAGATTGAGTGTGGGAAAATTTGCGTGCAACATTACTTATTTCGCACGAAAAAATTGATATGTATGCAATGTTGCCCATTTGTTCCCTTATTCATGTTTCTTTTTTAAATTTATGTATGTTTGTATATATTTATTTTAATTTAAAACATATTGCAAATACATTTTCCGTGTTTTTCACTTAAAAAAAACCCAGTACTACTTTTATCAACTTAAGCCTTGTATTGAGATTGAATGTCCGAAAAATTTTCAGCAACATTACTTATTTCGTACGAACAGATTGTTATGTATTCAATGTTGCGTATTTGTTCTCTTATAAATTTTTCTATTTGAATTTTAATGTGGTGTTTATGGAACACGAAATTGTATGAAATACACTCAAAATAATGAGTATATTTCATACATATTTTCTAGACGTATCACTCAATCGCTTCCTATAAACACCACATAAGTATATATATATATATATATATATATATATATATATATATATATATATATATATATATATATATATATATATATATATATATATATATATATATATATATATATATATATATATATATATATATATATATATATATATATATATATATATATATATATATATATATATATATATATATATATATATATATATATATATATATATATATATATTTATTTATTTATTTATTTATTTATTTAAAATTAACAATAATTGTTGTGTAAATATGCTTGAGGTCACTTGTTTTAGAAAAAAGTTTTAGTGTATTAATCGATATTTCGAAAGCTCGAAAACACACAAATGGGTGTTGATATAACGATTAGTAAGGTAATACTTGTGCCTACAACAAGTGACCTTAAACTCATTTAAACCACAATTATACTTTGGAAAAGTCGAAAACTAGGATCAAGACACGCTTTTAAAATTTCCATCAAAATTCTCTATATGGGACATTTTGAGACATGGTTTTAATTTCCGGTGAAAAAACTTGTTTTCCTATTTTTCTTCTATTTGCTACGAGTAGTACCAATGTAATCATCTTGCTAGACGGATGAAAACATAGCATTAAAAAAAATTAACAAAGCAGTCACAATTTTCCAATGCAAAACAAACAAAAATATTTTTTATTTTTGTTGTTGGTAATATTCATAAAAAAGTTTATTCTTATTATACGATTGAATTTTATATATTATGAAAATGTTGTATTTAGACAAGCTCTGAAAACAATTTACTTGTTTTCCAAATTATTAAATATTTCTTTTTATAAGGAATAATTAATACCCGAAATATGTATATTTTTTTGCTAATAATATGTACGAGTATTTAACTAATTTCAATTGAATGTTTAGTCTACTTAGATTGAATTGATAATAGTGAAAAATTTAATACTATTTCATATCAAATTAAATCTCATGTCGAGACAGCAAGTAAGAAAAAGTGTCCAATTCATTTTGCTGCCATTTATTTCCTACTTGTATATGTTATTCAACATTTGTATTTCCAGATTCTAAATACGTTCCTCTTAGTTAATATGGAACGTTACACGATTCGGCAATGCGTTTCTTGGTATATCGAAAATCAAGAAGAAAATGAGAATATTTTTAACAAAATTTTCTTCACCGAAGAAGCCCATTCCTGCTTATTGCATAATTGCCTCATTTGAAGTGAAGAGAATCCAAGATTTATTTAGAGCAACCATTACATATACAAAAAGTTACGGTTTGGTTTCTCAATAGTGGTGCTGAATATTATGTTATCTTTTTTTCTTAAATTTTATCTAAACCATGTGAATACAAACTTGCTTGCAAAATATTTACCTTGCTCAATTTCTTTTTAGTTACTTTAAAACACTGTGCGAATTTTGTGCAGCAATATTGGCATACTTTTTGTTGGTTACAGGATTTTTATATTTTTTTCTAGATTTTTATAGCATTTAGTGGTTAAACCGTATTGCGGTAGATCTATAAAACTAAGTTGTCTATATAAAATCTAAAATCAGAAAAAGTGTATATATGAGTATTAGAGTGACCGCAACTTATATGGGGCAAAAAAAATGTCGGAATCTTGTTCGTCTTAACCCCACAAAACGAATCCCCTTTCCAGATATTGGGATAGCCAAAATTTGAGCCCGATTAAACGACGGTAACACGTGCCGCTCGTCGCTCAAAATTTGAAAAAAACGAATTTTTTGGCCAAAAAGTTGACGTATTGAGCCATAACTCGGGAACAGTAAATAATAAAAACACGCACGATATCACAAAAGATAGCTTATTTTGTTCTTCAAAATTTATGTTATGAACAAAATTGTTGTAACTCTGAGTCAAACCGAGTTACGGCAGCCTTTAGCTCCGAAAACGTGACCTGGTGCCGCCAGGAGCATACTTCATATATTATGCTATTATGTGATAAATTTTGAATTTTTTTGGTATATTTTTGAGTTTAAAGTAGAAATGTAATAAAAAACGCAAGTAATACAGTTAAATTCAAGAACATTTTTATTTTAATATATAAAAATCAGGGATATATAATTATCCAAAGTGGTAGCTCTGGATATCTCCAAAGCGTTTGACAGAGTGTGGCATGCTGCACTACTGGCAAAACTTACTGCTTTTGGTGTCGGTAATGATTTTTCGCGATATATATCGAGCTTTCTTAGAGACCGCACTATACGAGTTGTTATAGATGGGGTCTCATCAAACGAGTTCAAGATCAATTCAGGGGTACCGCAAGGCTCCGTTCTCTCTCCTACTCTATTTCTTATCTTCCTCAACGACCTGCTCTATCAAACTTCCAATCCTATCCACTCTTTTGCAGATGACAGCAGCATTTGCTATTCATACTCTTTTAGTTATAGGCCCATCCTATCAGACATCGCTGCCAAGAGGCTAAATATCAATGATTCACTGAATAGTGATCTTCTATTAATCTCCGAATGGGGTCGCAAAAACAGGGTCGACTTCAACGCTCGTAAGACCCAGTGCTGTTTATTAACGCACAAACAAACGACCGCTAATGCTGCTTCATCTGTACTCATGGATGGTATAAATATTGAGGAATCGGGTGCTCTTGATGTTCTTGGAATGAAAGTACAGTGTGATGTTCGCTGGAATGATCACATTTTTCACGTCTCTAAAGAAGCATTCAAGTGCCTCGGTTTTTTGAAATGGTGTAAGATGTACTTCACTTCATCCGATCTCCTTACTATTTATACCACCTACATCCGACCGAAAATGGAATACAACTCTCATGTTTGGGCCGGTGCCTCAAAGTCTATTTTGGGGTTACTCGACCGTGTGCAGGAGCGGGCGAAGAAGCTTATCGGTGACAGTAGGGTATCCAACTCTATTTTTATATTAAATCGGAAAATAAGAATAACACACACTCTGTCAAACGCTTTGGAGATATCCAGAGCTACCACTTTGGATAACTATGAATTATTATCGAATATATCGCTGATTTTTATATATTAAAATAAAAATGTTCTTGAATTTAACTGAATTACTTGCGTTTTTTATTACATTTCTACTTTAAACTCAAAAATATACCAAAAAAATTCAAAATTTATCACATAATAGCATAATATATGAAGTATGCTCCTGGCGGCACCAGGTCACGTTTTCGGAGCTAAAGGCTGCCGTAACTCGGTTTGACTCAGAGTTACAACAATTTTGTTCATAACATAAATTTTGAAGAACAAAATAAGCTATCTTTTGTGATATTGTGCGTGTTTTTATTATTTACAGTTCCCGAGTTATGGCTCAATATGTCAACTTTTTGGCCAAAAAATTCGTTTTTTTCAAATTTTGAGCGACGAGCGGCACGTGTTACCGTCGTTTAATCGGGCTCAAATTTTGGCTATCCCAATATCTGGAAAGGGGATTCGTTTTGTGGGGTTAAGACTAACAAGATTCCGACATTGATTTTTTGCGGTCACCCTAATGAGTATGTTCCCAAGTAAGAATATGTGCTTGCAAATATTTGGGTATATACATACATATGCACATGTTTATGTGTATATATTTTCGTGTGTAGTGGCATCAAAACTAATGTTCTGTTCAAAAGAGTTTTCTTAAACCCACTATTTTCTGCATTCTTTTTGTATCAACGAAAGTATAAAACTACAAAGTACTAAATTTTTTTTGCAAACAAATGTTATGAAAACATACATATGTATACGTATGAATTCGTACGAGTTAAGATGCATGCTAAAATTTTAGAATGAGAGACTTCACAAAACTATTTGGGGTTTTGTGTTTAAGTATTTGTGTGGCGCTTTTACCACCAGCTTTAATACGATTGTGTACTTCAAAGTGTGCACATACGTTCTTACTACATATTTGGTTTATCGTCTGTTGGTTATAGAATAAAACTCAAGGAAACGTAAAGAAATCTCTTTTAAATAAAACCGTCTTTAAGATTTTTCCAGCTTGATAATGTTCAAAACATGCATTTGCTTGTAAAACATTTAAACGTTTATCTTTTAGTTGTAAGACTTTATAAACTTCTTTCTCCTTGTCGAAATTTTGTTAATCTTATCGACATCAAAAGTTTTTTTATAAAAAGTTTTTGCCTGTTTTTCCTTTCTCGTCGTTGGTCTTAAAAGCTTTGAAAAAATAATTTATTTTCAGATTTAATTGAAAAAGGAGTAGATTTTGCTGCTAGAGATGACTTTTTATTTAAGAGCAATGTGTCAAGGTTGTCTTACTTAAATTGTGTTGGGGCCAGGAAAAGTGATTTATTTTATTAACAGGACTGTTGGAGTATTTTTATTGAAAAATGAAACAAAATAGTTGTGTAGGTGCCGCACTTATTGTGCGGAGGTAAAGAAAGCTCAGATTGAAAATAAACTTCTACGTGCCATATACATAGATACGAGTAGTTTAGAAGTATCAATTTATGTTCTAAATGTTAAGTAGTTTCAAATTATTTGCCGGAATATAGGTAGTTAATCTTATAACTTGTTGCTGTTCCGCAATATAAGTTTTTTTTCTATTTGTTTTTAGTATATACATACTTAGCTGGTGAGGCCTAACTTTTTTTATGTCAATAAAAATGCAAAAACTTTTTTTATTACATATTATTAAGTAAGTTTTTTTTCGTTTTCATCATTATCTATGCGGGCAGTTTTCAGCCCAATTTGATAACCGTTTTTAAAACAAAGGAATTATCTACTAACACAATACTGGAATATGGCTCGATTATATGGGACCCTTTTTATAATATACATAGAGATCGAATTGAGTCTATCCAAAAACAATTCCTTCTTTTCACCCTGCGCAATATCTACCCGAACACTGTAGCCAACTTACCATCCTACGAGTTCAGACTGCAACAAATAAAGCTGCCTTCTTTGACAAGTTGCAGAAAAATGTTAAATGTCATTTTTGTCTTCAAATTGATTAACGGCAATATCTGCTCGGAGTATCTGGTGTCCAAACTAAATGTTGATGTTCCCCAGCGTAGTCTTCGTCAATATCAACCTTTGTCAGTGCTTTATTACCGTCAGAATTATGCGAATGCAGAATCCTTCCGTGGATTATGTTGTTGTTTTAATGAACTGTACCACGTTATTGACTTTTCGATGAACTTAAATTTTGTTAAACGTAGTATAATTTTAGTATTAAATTCCAGTAATTAACAAATTTTTTCTATTGCTTATAAATTTTTTTTCAGTAATTAGCTATTTTTTCTATTTTTTTCTTAATTTTTGTAATTTTTTTTTTAACTCATATGCGTCTACATATATAGTATCTGCCTGTAAGGAGTTATTCTCTATAGGCATAAATAAATAATAAATAAATAAAACACAGACCAAATATTTAGCAAAATTGCACAATTATAAGATTTAATTTTAAACATAATTTGGTATGTTCTTGATTCTACTTTAAAGTGAAAATAATTTGAAATCAGTTGAATTAAAAACTTTGGTGTTCTACATTGTGTATTCTACTATTTATTTTCATTTGTTGTTTTTTCGAGCACTAATTCATAATGAATTGCCTGGTTCTTGAAACTAATTTTATACAAAAATGGCAGTTTGAAAATACTTCCAAATTTCATTATGAAATCGAAAAATTTTGTGGAAAAGGGGAGTATTATTACAATTATATTGAAATAAAATATTTAGATGGTGAAATATTTATTTGAAATAAAATTGTGTATATTCACAGGGGAAAGCAAGAAAAATAATATATAAACATATAAAATAATTAAATGCTCGGTGGCTTAGTGGTTAAAGCAGTAGATCATGATACATCATGACCAGAGTTCAAATCCCAGTGGGTGTTGATGAGTAGTGTAGCGACTACGAAACAGCTAGTTCTTGTCTTCTTCAATCAATAATTGTTGATCACAGCAAATTTGTATTGTAAAAAATCCTTCCTAAGGAAAAAAACTTAAGAAAGGAAAAACTTGAACTAAAACCTGATGTACATGTGTACAAACCAAAAAAATTTTTAATTTAAAAAAAAAATTTAACAAATAAATATATAAACATGTTTGTTTGGTTTTTTAACTAAAACCGATTGGCGATAGCATCTCCTATTGCAGTGGTTATGGCATATCTTAGAAACTTATTTTAATCATCGACAGTTTTTTCATGTAATAAGTTTACGCCAAGTATATAAAGTTTTTGCATAAAACTACGCCTCTCGATGCTCATGGCAATTTTGATACAAATCGTTTAATTATGTTCTAATGAATTTTTCGGGTCAAAAGCATATACGAGGTCTTATCATCGTTAAATAACTGTTATTTTCAAATTTCGTGAGTTACGTAAGTTTGATTTTTGTAACAGACATAGTACTCATGTCTGTTACATATGTTGGCAATATCAGCCATTTTAGATTGTCAGTTAGTTTTTTTTACAGATAAAAAGTTAGTTGTGGATTGGTGTGCTCTTTGATTTTTTACCATTCACAAAAATGAATCAAATGTGTAAAAAATAAAATTAAATGCACAAGGATAATTGAAATGTTGACTGTGGCATTTGGCGAGTCTACTATGAGCAGAACACAAGTTCAATTGTGTTTAACCGGTTCAAGGAAAGCCGAGAACATGTCAATGACGATGCTCGTTCCGGACGCCCGAGCACGTCAACAACCGATGAAAACAATGAAGCAGTTAAGAAAATTATTTTGGGTAATCTTTGAATCACTGTCAGAGAGGCTGCTGATGACGTTGGCATATCGTTCGGCTCATGCCAAGCAATTTTTACGCATTTAAGGCATGCAATTTGCAGCAGTGAAGATTGTTCCAAAATTGCTATATTATGAGCAAAAATAACGTCGCATGCCTATCGCTCAGGAGCTGTTGAACATCGTCAACGACGACCCAGATTTGCTCAAAAAAATTCATAACTGGTGACGAATCATGAGTGTATGGCTATGACATTGAAACCCAAGCCCAATCATGCCAATGGAAGCGTCCACAAAAGCCAAGACTGAAAAAAGCACGTCAAGTTCGGTCAAATGTAAAGGTTTTGCTCACTGTTTTCCTCGACTGCAATGGCATGGTGCATCATGTATTACTGCCACAAGGTCGTACGGTCAATGAGAAATACTACCTTGAAGTTATGCACTGTTTGCGCGAAGCAATTTGCCAGAAACACACAGAATTGGGGAAAAAGCAATCATGGATTTTACACCATGATAACGCAACAGCTCACACATCGATGCTTGTTCGTGAGTTTTTGGCCAAAAACAAAACCGTTATCATGCCTCAACTACGGTGGTTGAGGCATGATTCGGACTTGGAGCCCGCTGACTTTTTCGTTTTCCCAAAAGTGAAGACACCGACGAAAGGAAAGCGTTTTACTACGATTAAGGAGATAAAAGAAAAATCGAAACAGCTGCTGTTGGCGATACCAAAAAGCACGTTTCGGAAGTGTTTCGAGGATTGGAAAAAATGCTGTCATATCTGAAGGGATTACTTTGAAGGGAGCAAGATAGTTATAGATGAAGAAATAAAAACTTGTTGAAAAGTTGTAAATAACGGTAATTTTTTGATCAGATCTCGTAATTGGTTTTTCACAAAAAAAAAAAAATTAAAAAAAAAAAATAAATAAATAAAAAAAGTTAAAAACGTGATTCATTTCAGAACTGGTTTGAAACATTTACATATATGTAAATGTTTCAAACTTCGAAATCAAATAAAAGGGATGAATTCAGTTCAATTATTTCATTATTTTATTAATTAGAATTATATAAACAAATTAGATATAGTTAATGAAAACAAATAGAAACTCCAATTTCAATTCACTTTGGTTTGTTCACAATTTTAAACAATCATTTTATGTTAAATAGGTACAACTTCGCTCTTGACAACTTTATTTCTGCATGTTCGATTGATTCTGTACAACTGTCTTTTCTTGTTCACTTATTAACATCTTTCTTAACATTGCTTTCTGTCTCTTTACCGTTGCGGCTGTGTGGTATGCTTAGTAAACCTCATTACCCCTCTAATGCCTTTACATATGTACATATTTATTTAAGTTTTATTTTCGAAGTTCATTTTAGTTGAAAGAATACGACACATAAACTACTACTTTTATAGAACAAGAAAAATGAAAAGTAAACTTTTCAAATTAGTTTTTACTTTCATTCTACTACTTTTGTGGAACATGCCTGAATATAAAAAAAAGATTCTACTTTGAAGAGGAAAAAATCTGAAATCATTTCAGTTTCAAGCTTTTACATTCCACATTCTACTCTTTACTTTTCATTTATGTTTTGTTTTCGGACATTAATTCGGAGTGATTGCCTGTTTCTTGAAACTACATTTACACAAAAAGTAGTAATTTGAAAATACTTTTAAATTTATTTTTTATATCGGAAACTTTAACAGTAAAAAGCGAGTATAATTACAATTACATTGAAATAAAATAGATAGATGACGAAATATTTATTTGAGGTGATATTGTGATCATAGGTGGAATCAAGAAAAATATTTTGTTAACAAAAATCGATTGGCTTATTGCAACGATTACGGAATCTCTTATCAACTCTTACCATTTATCATCAATACTTTCATGTCTGGAATTTACAGCGACTATATTAAATTTTTGCATTAAACGGCGCTTAGCAAATTACGCTAATATTGTTAATAGGGAATTTGATACACCTAGATTAATTTGGCTGCAATAACGTAATAAACGCTCTATTAACAATTTTACATCTCGTTCTTCGGGTCAAAGGCTTTCCACAAACAATAGAAGAAATTCAAGTGTGGAATGTCCGTGCTAATTATTTGTAAATTTATTCCGGTTTTATTTTCGAAGATCATTTCGAATGACAATATGAAAACCAAATACTAGTTTTTCGAAACATCCGAAATGAAAAGTTAACTTTTCAAACAAATACCTACATATTTATACGTTTCAACTCCTGTTTTTCCTCTTATATATTAGAGGTTTATAATTTAGGGCCAATCGCCTTATGTTGTATTGTTTTATTTACTAGCAAATGAGCTCATTAGGAAAACTATTATGTTATAATATATTCCTAACTATGCTTTTACTCTTATTACTAATATTCTATCTACGAAATTCATAACTGTATTGATACTCTTTTCGAATGTTAGAAAAATGATTTGTAATTCTATCAGAAGTTGGATTCTGATACCAATCTATTACTAACCTATTTTTATTTCTCAGGAGGTTAAATTTTAAGGGCCGATGTTGAATGTGAACCACACCTAAACACCGTATTTGGGCGAATAATAATCCAAAAGTGTTTATCGATAAACCAATGCACCCACAAAGAGTGACTCTTTGGTGCAGTTTATGGGCTGCTGGCATCATCGGGCCGTGTTTTTTTCCAAAATGAAGCCGGTCAAGCAGTTACTGTGAACGAAGCTCGCTGCCGTGAGATGATAATGAACGTTTTATGGCCCGAATTGAAAGATATGGATGTGTACGATTCCAACAAGACGGTCCACTTACCGCACAGGTAAGGCCGTGTTATCGCACGTGGTCACGATGACAATTGACCCCCAAAGTCATGAGAGTTGTATTCCATTTTCGGTTAGATGTAGGTGGTATAAATAGTAAGGAGGTCGGATGGAGTGAAGTACATCTTACACCGTTTCAAAAAACCAAGACACTTGAATGCTTCTTTGGAGAGATGAAAAATGTGTTCAGTCCAGCGAATATCACACTGTATCTTCATTCCAAGAACATCAAGAGCATCCGATTCCTCAATATTTATACCATCCATGAGTACAGATGAAGTAGCATTTGCGGTCGTTTGCTTGTGTGTTAACAAGCGTTGAAGGCGACTCTGTTTTTACGACCCCATTCGGAGATATAGGCTGGGCCTATAGCTAAAAGAGTACGAGTGGCAAATGCTGCTATCATCTGCGAAAGAGTGGATAGGGTTGGAAGTTTGGTAGAGAAGATCATATAGAAAAATAAGGAATAGGGTAGGAGAAAGAACGGAGATTTGCGGAACCCCTGAATTAATCTTGAACTCGTTTGATGAGACCCCATCTATAACAACTCTTATAGTGCGATCGCTGAGAAAGCTCGATATAAACCGAGAGAAGTCATCACTGACACCAAAAGCAGTAAGTTTTGCCAGTAGTGCACCATGCCAGACTATGTCAAACGCTTTTGAAATATCCAGAGCCACCACCCTACTTTCACCGAAATGATGGCACCATTTCTCTGAGAGATATGCCATAAGATCTCCAGTAGAACGACCCTTACGAAATCCATATTGACGATCACTGAACAAATCAGTTAGCAGGGTGCTACAATTTGCGCTAAAATAACTTTATTTAGAATGGGGCTCTAAATAAAGTTATTCATATATATTACTCAGATTGAGTATTATATATGTAGGAGTTGGAGAAAAAAACAAACAGGATGAGTATTTGTTTTAACTTAGGGATTGTTTATTAATTGTGTTACCTTTTTCACAAATTTACAATTGCAGGTAAGTAAAAAATTTTGTATGGATAAATACAAATTGCGGTTCCTAAGACACTCTCCGATGTGGCTCACACTGGTCTTCGATAAAAAGTAAAAGTACTAATAATAATTCATTTTGCCAAAAGTCAAGGTGAAAAGTTCGGCCTTTGGAAACCCGAACTTAAAAACCTTTTTTCCACTTGTCAATGTGAGCAACATTTAGTACAGTGGTGAGTAAATTATATGTTAAACATTAACATTATAGGTAAGTAATAGGGTGAACAGATAAAAAAAAGGGTGAACAGGTAAGTATACTATATTATAAATAACAAAGGTAAAAGTAAGTATAAATGTATAAATTCATTTGAAATTCACATAATATGTATATACGAATTCACTTTTGCAAAAAGAAAAAACTAAATTTAATTTAAAATACTTCAACAAATAAAATATATTGTCCAAATTAGTTTGGACATGCCGCCAGCCTCGGCTTTAGGCAGTTGATGCCGGATTATTGCTGGGACAGAGAATGTTGGCCAATGATTTTATCGCCTCTAAAATCGCAGTAGTTGGAATAGTCGCTGATATAGATGGAACTGGTTGTTGTGCCGATTGTTGCTGCGTTGACGTCTGCGGCTGCTTCTCTTCTTGCTTCTTTCTGCGGTTGTTCTTTGCCTTTGGCTTTTTCGGTGCAGGATGCAGCAAGGTGTGATGGAACTTATCGCATTTTCGACACGTGTCCAGCGACGCGCATGCCCTCAAATCATGCGATCTGGCGAGGCAGTTTTCGCAACATCGATACCTAGCGACTATTTCTTCACGTTTTTTAACCGACATTGTTAAAAACTTTCGGCAAAATCGCAAGCCATGGGATGCATGGCACAGAACGCACTGATAGACTTCGGAGTCTCGTCTTCGCAAGTACTTCCTTGTGCGAACTTCCACTGGACGAGTAGCCACTAATCTCCGGTTGGGTCTAATATAGGAGAAAAACAAACAATTAGTAATTTATAAACGGAGGTTATGGAAAACAGTAAATTGTTCAACAGCAAATTTTATAACGAGCTTCACTAAAAGTTATGGAAAAAGAAATTGAAATTAAGAAACGTTATGGGACTGGTGAAGAACTTCTGGTTTCCATGTAAGGCAGGAAACACAACTTCACTATTGGGCGCGTAATGACTCCAGAGGCGGTTCGTACATCGACTGTTCGCACCTTTCCATCTGAACCCGGATAGGTGTTCTCTACACGTCCTAGTCGCCATTCTTGTGGAGGGAGTAAATCATCTTTGATGATGACAAGATCTCCTACTTGAATATTTGGGGTCGGGTGTCTCCATTTGTAGCGCTTGTGGAGCGCTTTTAGATAGTCATCTTTCCATCGTATGGCGAGCTGATAGTGCAGAACTTTTAATTTTTCCCATCTATTGATGACCGACATATTCTGAGTATCAGGCTCTGGGAACGCCATTAGCGGTGAGCCTCTTAAAAAGTGCCCAGGGGTTAAGGCTGTCAACTCGGAAGGATCTTCAGACAGAGCAGAAATCGGCCGGGAATTGAGTGTCCCTTCTATTCGTGCCAGAACTGTCGTAAATTCCTCGAAATTGAACTTCTGGGTTCCTGCAAGCCGTTTAAAGTGAAACTTGAAACTTTTAACGGCGGCTTCCCATAGGCCGCCCATGTGCGGCGCGTGTGGGGGTATGAATTTCCATTCAAACCCATGGGTAAGATACTTCTGGGCAATGTCCTGCGATGCTTCTTTAATAAACTTGGAAAACTCTCGTTGGAGCGCTCGGCTAGCCCCTAGGAAATTTCTGCCGTTATCCGACGTAACCCTTTGGGGCAGCCCCCGCCTCCCAACGAAGCGAGCGAATGCTGCCTGAAAGGCATTTGACGACAAGTCTGAGCATGCTTCTAAATGTATGGCTTTAGTGCTGAAGCAAACGAAAACGCTTACGTAGCCCTTTGTCGTGCTAGCTTTCCGCAAAATCGAAGTTTTAATCTCAAAGAGCCCTGCAAAGTCCACTCCTGTGACATGAAAGGGTGGCGTAAGGGTACATCTCTCTGGGGGTAAGGGAGCCATTATTTGCGAGCACGCTTGTTGTCTATGTATAATACAGATTTTGCAATGTCGAATAATAGCTTTGACTCTGGGCTTAAGTCTAAAGATGTAAAACTCCGATTGTACCATCCTACACATTTGGCTACATTCAGCATGAGCGAGTATATTATGAACAAACAATAGATAAAGTTGACAAAAACGAGCATTTCCAGGAAGAATAATAGGATGGCGCTCGTTATATGGCAGTGAGGACTGAGCTAACCGGCCATTTGCCCGTAAGATGGAATCTGAATCGATAAATGGGTTAAGATTTACTAATGTGCTCTTTTTCGGTAGAGACTGAGAATTGCATAATAACTTGTACTCTTCACTAAAATATTTCTTTTGGGCTAAAGAAATGAGACGAAACTTTACAAACTTCATTTCATTTAATGTAAGACCCCCTCGGGAGGGTAAAGTTTTACTTTGCCTTGAGATTTTTGTGCATCTCACTAAACATGTGTTGAAAAATCGAAAAACATAACAGAGAACCCGTAGGCCTCGGTTGTATGAAGAAAAATTACACAAAATGTCATCTTTCTGGACCTCAGTGTGTAGGGCATGAGTTTGTGTTTTCGAATCTTCAACTACTTTTAGTGGATTTCGTTTGGGCCATTCTGAGGCGGGTTTTATTAGCCATGATGGTCCATTCCACCAGAGAGAGCTTTGCGCCAGTTCTTGGGGTTTGCAGCCGCGAGTACCTAGGTCAGCAGGGTTGTCATGAGTTGGAACATGACGCCATGTAGCATTGGGGACTAATCTGTGGATTTGAGCAATCCGATTTGCCACATAGGTTTCCCACGTGGAGGGAGGCTTTGAAAGCCAACCTAACACAATGGATGAATCGGTCCACAGCTGAACTTCACTTATGTTCATTTTGAGTGAATTGACTACATAATGAGCGAGATTTGCTAGTAAAACTGCGCCGTTTAGTTCCAAGCGTGGTAGACAAACTGTCTGTATTGGAGCCACCTTACTTTTCGCTACTAGCAAATTTGAGAAAGTAGCGTGAGAAATAGATTGACATCTGATGTAAATCGTAGCACAGTATGCTGCTTTTGATGCATCAGAGAACCCGTGAATTGAGATTGAGTCAGAAGGTATGCACTGTAGCCAACGCGGGATGGAAATAGTTTCTATGTGCGATAAATCTTGCACAAGACTGTTCCATTTACTAAAAATTTCTTCTGATACATCTTCATCCCAATCTAACCCTTCTAACCATAGCTGCTGCATGATAATTTTTGCTCTGATGACTATGGGTGCCAGCCATCCAGCGGGATCAAACAGTTTTGCAACCGACGAAAGCATTTGCCGCTTTGTTACTTTATCTGTTTGTTGAATCGGAGAAAAATTATATGTAAACGAGTCAGAGATTGCATTCCACTTTATACCAAGAGTTTTGGTAGAGCTTGAGTCGTGGAAGCGAAGAAAATCGGAATCATACAGATCTTCTTTTGGTACATGAGCAAGTAACTGCGGGTCATTTGCAGTAATCTTTTTTAATGGAAATCCAGCTGAGTTTAAAACCTCAATGAGCTGAGTTTGAGCAGACAAAGTTTCATTGATTGAAAAGCCACCTGTCAGAATGTCATCTACGTAGGTTTCTGTGCGCAGAATCGAAGCTGCATTTGAAAATCTGGATTCGGAATCAGAAGCGAGTTGTAATAGGGTCCGAATCGCAAGATATGGGGCACAGTTAACTCCAAAAGTTACCGTCTTCAATTGGTAATCTTTTATTGGGTTGTCTGCTTGGGGCTGGAATAAAATTCTCTGATAAGACCTATCAGCGGGATGTACCAGTATTTGGCGATACATTTTTTGAATGTCGCCACTAAAAACATATTTATATTTTCTCCAATTGAGCAAGATAGATATTAAATCATTTTGCAGAGTAGGGCCAGTGCATAGAATATCATTAAGGGATAGTTGTGATTTGGATTTTCGTGACGCATTAAAAACGACTCTTACTTTTGTCGTTTTATGTTCTGGGCGAACAACTGCGTGGTGTGGTAAATAATAAGAGCTATATTTACCGTTCGAAATTAGCTCATTTGATGGAACTTCTTCCATATGGTCAAGAGTAATGTATTCGTTCAGAACTTCCTTGTATTGAGCTTGCAGCTCGGGATTTCTAACTAAATTTCTTTCTAAGCTTGAGTATTGAGCCAAGGCAGTGAAACGAGATGATCCTAAGAAAACTTCTTCGGGGAACTCTGCCTTAAAAGGAAGTCTTACTATGTACCTACCATTTTCATTACGGGTAGTGGTTTGGGTATAGAATTTTTCGCAGAAGTCATCTTCTGCTGATTTGGGCCGAGAGAGCGGAATTTCTTCCTGTTCCCAAAACTTTTTTAGAGTATTATTTAATTCCACAGTCTCCGATTCAACAACTGAGGTGGTGAACGTTTGTATGGACTGTGTTTTTATGGGACCACTGAGAACCCACCCGAAAATAGTATTGTAGGCAGACGTTTGACCACAAACATTTTTCTTTATACCATCAATATTGAGAAAGTGTTCACAGTCATTGCCCAGAATGAGATCTATCTGAGACGCTTTATTAAATGTTGGGTCAGCTAAATCTAGTTGAGAGAGTTCTTTTGAGGCAGGGATTATGAAATCGAAAGCGGGCAGACGTTTTGTTACTTTCGGAAGTACAATTGCTCGTATGGGGACACGCAAAATATGTCTTTTCGCATACAAAACAAACTCGCATTCTTTGTTAGCGGTTTGTTTTTGGCCTCCGATACCCACTATCTCGAAATGAGATTTTTTGTAAGGCAGTTGGAGACGAGTTCTAATCCGCTCAGTTAGAAAAGTCCGCTGCGAACCGGGATCAATAAGGGCTCGTACGGTGAAAAGTTCACCTTTATGTTCAATTTGAGCTAAAGCAGTGCGTAATAGAATATTTTCACTACTTGTAGAGCAATTCGCATGTATTCGACTAGAGGTACTTGGAATATCGTCTGGAGAAACATTTTTAACCGCTTGAGAGGTATTTGCATAAGATTTTTGTACAAACTTAATATTTTCATGTGTGTTTTCGCTCTGTGATTTGTTTGAGCTGTGAGATGTTTGTTGAGAATTCTGCCTCATGTGTAACAAAGTATGGTGACTTTTTTTGCAGTGTAAACACTTGTGCTTGCTACCACAGTTTGACTTGAGATGAGAAGCAGCCAAACAGTTGTTACAAAATTTGTTTTTGAAAACGTAATCAACTCTTTGTTGCACACTGAAAGCTCTGAACTTTGGGCACACTCTTAACGAATGATTTACGTTGCATAGCTTGCAACATATAAAGTTTAAGTTCTCTTGAGACATATATGTTTGCACTTTATTTTGGGGCGGTTTTGTTAGCGTAAAACAATCTTTCGATGTTTTAATGCTAGTCAGACGTTCTACGGCTTCATACCTATCAATAAGGAATTGCGACATTTGATTCCACTGTGGAAGCTCTCGGGGTGATGTGAGAGATTGTTCCCATAGTGACAGTGTATGATCGGCAATTTTGTGGAAATAAGGCGAACTAGAATCGGGTCCCAACTGTCTACCTGGACTCCAAGCGTTTTGAGCGTTGCTAGAGAGTCGTTAACTGTGGACTGTATTCTTCTGATAGCTTCACTATCTTCTCTATTTGCCGCTGGGATATCAAAAAGTATTTTAATTTGATTGTCAACTAAAACCCTTTTATTTTCATATCTGGTTTTTAAAGCATTCCATGCCAATTCAAAATTTTCATTTGAGAGCGGATATCTTTTAACTATATCTCCAGCTTCACCCTTCGTTTTATTTCGAAGATGATATAGTTTAGTGACTGCGGTGAGTTTCGAGTGATTAATATATACCGCAGTGAACATGTCCCTAAACGAGGGCCATTGTTCGTAGCTTCCTTTGAACACTTCTGTGTCACAGGGTGGAAGTTTAATACAATCAGAGCTATCTTGCAGGAGATCTTGTGGGGCAATTTGATTTGGCATGGAATACCGTGAAGTTGACTGACCTGTGGGGTAAGCCATAGTCTCTAATCGGAAACTTTTCATTATTTCGAGGATTTTTGCTGAGCAGACATAATAAGAATCTGTGCATTCTTCAAATATGTTGCTCACTTCGGTTTTGACGGTTGAAGTGATAAATTTGTCTTTGGACATCATTACCACTTCGTACGAGGTTTCAACTCTTCCCCACCTTGCCTCGAGGTCTTTCAGCTTAACCTCAAGAAGGGATTCATTTGGGTCGATATTATCGGCCTTTTTGAATTTCTCGCAAAATGTGAGCAAGCGATCGCTGTCAAAATCGAATTGATCTCTGGGAGAAGGGCTAGACTCATCTTGAGATCTGGTTGCCATTTTTTAAAAAGAATGAAATAAAGGGATCTGAAGAGTTCAGTAAAAGTTTTGAGAATAATGGACTGTATAATATCGCAACAAGTTTGTAATCTTTATAAAGAAGCTGAGGTAGGGGCTATATGCTATAGCAAAAGATTTACAAACAGTTTTATTAGGGTAAGTAATAGATATAGGGGCTTTGTATTAAAGCACTAGATGTTCAATATATTTAAGGAAATAGAAATAGGGGCTATATATTATAGCAATATATTGAATTCTAGTAACCAATGAGATTATTTGAGGGGCTAACGAATTTAGCAGCGAAACAAGGATTTTATTATTCGATAAACGAATAATAATCACCGAGCAGTATTTTTGAGTAACGAAATGTAACGAAAATTACAATTGTTATTGAACAACTTTTGAGTTAAGTTCACTTTAATAAAAGAGCGTGTATGGAAAACCGAGCTAATTAAACAATTTAGATTTAATTCGTGATAGTAACGAGCACAATTTAAATTTATTTAATGTGCATAAACCTGAGGTATAGTGTTGTAATAATTTGAATAACAATGAGAATTGTTGCTTATTTACGAGAATATAAATTTTAATTTATTACCCTGTAATAAAGCAACCCAAATAAAATTTATATATGTATTTATAAATTTTATATATTTGTAATTTGATTTTGGATAACCATAGCAAAATTCATTCAAATATATCTCAACAGCAATTCTTGAATTTAAATTTACTTTTTGTAGGTAGAGTACTTTCCGTCTCTGTACAGTTTTTTGTTATAAACACTTGTTCTATGTTCAATCTTCTCTTTATATTTATAAGCATATATATGTACGTAAGTATGTGTGATCTTTTTTAATGAAATGTTTAAAATTATTTTAAATCACTCAAATATACATACATGTGTATTTATAATTTGGAAACTTTAATAAGTATTAATGCAACTAAAAGCATTAACAATTTAAGAGTATATACATATGTATGTACGTATGTATGTAGATATTTTTAAGGAGATAAATCCTGATCATAGAATCATATGTTTGTTATTCTTGTCAACTGTTTCAGAGAATTTAGTTATTGGCTTGGTACACTATCAATAAATACATGTATGTAATGTACAAACCATGTAATTTTACAAACTGAGACACCAAATGTATGTATGAATTTGTCCAAACCAAATAACTTTAAGAGTACCGCGGGAAATATCGCACATACATAAATGTAATCATATAAAATGATCTTGCTTTAATATTTCACTTACTCTTCAAGATTTCAGTAGGCAAATTTTTCTCTTTTATTTTCAGCTTTGCACTTTAATATGTAAGTATATATTTATGTATGTATAGAAAATATATGTACATATATAAACCGGTAGGTATGTAAAAATGGATGTGAACGGTATGTATGTAAATATGTAAGTATCAATTAAACGGTCAAATGATATATGTATGTATGTATTAATTTTTTATTAGCCGGTAAGAATGTAAATGCGTATATAAATGAATATATAAATATATGTATATGTGTACATGTACCTATGTACAAATGTAGATTAACAAATATAACTATTTATGTATGTAAATCTGTTTTTCACGTTCTTGATCACTTAATTTTTGGGCTTTTTCATACATACATATATTTTTTAATTTTGACCACATACACTACCACAATTTTCCGTTTTTCTTTATTTTGGATTCAGCGTTTTTTTCTCATATAAACTTTTTATTTATTTAAGTAAAAGAGTTAGGGCGTTTTGGTTTTTCTTTTATTTTAATCTTTTGTTTATGCACTTTTATTTATATGCACTTATGTATAGGAAATTTTTTACTTACAGTTGATTTTATTTTGTTCTGCTTTATTTTTTATGCTGGTGGTTTCATACCTCATTATTTCTGTAAGATTTTGGTGGTGGTTTTTTCCAATCTTGGATCTCTTAATTGTTGGCTTCTTAAGGACCATGAACAAATCAGTTAGCAGGGTGCTACAATTTGCGCTAAAATAACTTTATTTAGAATGGGGCTCTAAATAAAGTTATTCATATATATTACTCAGATTGAGTATTATATATGTAGGAGTTGGAGAAAAAAACAAACAGGATGAGTATTTGTTTTAACTTAGGGATTGTTTATTAATTGTGTTACCTTTTTCACAAATTTACAATTGCAGGTAAGTAAAAAATTTTGTATGGATAAATACAAATTGCGGTTCCTAAGACACTCTCCGATGTGGCTCACACTGGTCTTCGATAAAAAGTAAAAGTACTAATAATAATTCATTTTGCCAAAAGTCAAGGTGAAAAGTTCGGCCTTTGGAAACCCGAACTTAAAAACCTTTTTTCCACTTGTCAATGTGAGCAACATTTAGTACAGTGGTGAGTAAATTATATGTTAAACATTAACATTATAGGTAAGTAATAGGGTGAACAGATAAAAAAAAGGGTGAACAGGTAAGTATACTATATTATAAATAACAAAGGTAAAAGTAAGTATAAATGTATAAATTCATTTGAAATTCACATAATATGTATATACGAATTCACTTTTGCAAAAAGAAAAAACTAAATTTAATTTAAAATACTTCAACAAATAAAATATATTGTCCAAATTAGTTTGGACAATCACAAAGTAGTTTATGCGACTCTAGATACTTCATAAGGTGATGGTTAACCATGCTTTCCATTACTTTGGAAAGTGCAGAGCAAATTGCAATTGGGCGGTAATTTTCAGGGTTATTTGCCTCACCCTTTTTGGGTATTGGTGTTACATTAGCAACCTTCCAGCTTGATGGAAATTCACCAAAATGGTAAAGTATGCTGAAGGGGCGTGCTAATGGACGCGCAAGCGTGGAAGAACACAGCGTCAAGACCAGTGCTGGAATGCCATCCGGTCCAGGAGTTTTGTTTATGTCGAGGTCTGCCAAAACCCTTTTAACTGCTCGTGCCCGGAAGAATATCTTTGGCATAGTTACAGATACTCTTTCGAGCTCGGGAAGTGGTTGACTGCTTTCCGGCAAGCAGGAGTTGCTTGCAAAAATTTTAGCCAACAGGTTAGTTTTGTCCTTGGCACCTTGTACCTTGGCACACGAATATCTTGCTTTTTGCGTAGCAAATCAGTCTCTGGATTTTTGTTTAAACGCCAATTACTGAATGCTTCCTCTCTGGATCTGACTGCGTTTTTGCGCGTCTGATTAAACCAGGATTTTACTCTTGGTTTAACCGAAATCTGCTTGGATGGGATGAATGATTTCATCCCTAGCAATATAATATTCTTGACCATTTTTGCTGAAGCATTTATGTCGTTATCTAGAAAGCAAAGTTTCCAATTAAAATGCTCATAAAATTGATTGAGCTCAGCCCAACGCGCCTTTTCGTAAATAAATATTGAACGTTTCGTAGCTGATTTCGAAACGTTACGAAGTTCAGAGATCGAAAAGGAGGCAGAAATGGTGCAATGATCCGAATTGCCGAGAGGTGCACTAACTTTGACTTCATACTTTTCAGGGTGTGAAGTCAGGAATAGGTCAAGTGTGTTTGAATGGCGCCCTTCAACACATGGAATATGCGTTGGCTCATTCACTAATTGCGCTAGGTGGTTATGCGCAGCGAATAACTCAACATATTGGCCTTCTGGAGTTGTATGACTTGAATGACGAAGCCAAGATGAGTTGTGAACATTGAAATCGCCAGCAACAACGATTTCACTGCTCGGACAATCCTCTAGGATTTTCGATATGGAGTCAGAGAGGGTATCGAAACCAGAAATGGTAGTATCCCGCCCCGTATTTGGACTTCTATATAGAAACCCGAAATGCAAAAAGTGTGACCTGATTTTGAATTTAACTCAAAGACAGGTAAATTCGGCATCATGCATGCCTAATGGTTGCTGGCATTGGAACACAACTTCATTGCGAACGTAAATTACAAGGCCCCGATGGAAATTAAATAGGGATAGGAGTTGATACCCAGGTATATGAAAATCCTGTGGATCAGCATTCTCAGATACCTGGGTCTCACACAGGGCGAAAACATCCGGCCGATGGAGACAAGTGTGAGCATAAACAGAGAAAAAATTCGTTCTCAGCCCACGTATATCACAATAATCAATTTTAAATTTACCAGACATTACGATGGAAGCTCAATGGACAAACGTTAATTTTACTATGCTGATGAAGCCGGGATGAATTGTTGCTGATTTGACTGTAAAGCATTCAGTGTATATACCTTCAACACTGTACAGTCAACAACAATCGAGCCGACATCCTCAACATTGCAATTTAAATTTTAGTTATGGAAAGAAGCATGGGAAGTGGAGAGCAATAACTATATTAGAGCCATAAAAGCCCTGATCTGGCCATGTACTCATATTGATGCGTTATATTTTCGGGCGTGTTTATTATTATTATGTAATTGTATTAAAAAAAAATTTATTTTCCGTTGGCTGCTGCTTAATGGTTTATTGGGTTGCAATGATGTATGTATGTAGGGTTGGAGAATTTACAGTTGGTTTGAATGCAATATTTGTGCATGATTGTTTAATATTTTTTTTAATATTATTTGTTTGTGTGAAGTGTTATTGATTTTTTTTTAATCTTAAGATTAATATGAAGCTTTGTTGTTATTTTTCTATTGATTTATTGGAATATTCTTTTTCAACACTTTAATTTATTTGTCACAGAGAAAACAAAAACTATTTCACAAACAAAACATGCATAAGACGCGGACGACACTGAAAACGTGTGTGAATATCACGGCAAAAAAAAACACTTTAGGGTTATTTGAAAGAAAAGATTACGTCGATAGGCCAGCAACAATTCAAGAGCTAAAGGACGAGATAATTCGTCACATTAACGGCAATTATGCCTCAGCTTCATCTAAAATTTGGACCATCGGATGGGGATGTGCCGCCGGGGTCCCGCCATATAGCCGCTATTGTTTTCTTCTACACATATTTGAAACATACCAATATTATCATAACAAAAATATATGACAATAATTCCCAATTAAAATTCAAATACGCTTTGTTATGTCCAAAGATAGAAGTGAAGAATTTGACTCATTTTCAATATTGAATTTAATATTCTCATTAAATGAGTTAAATATTGATAACAACAATTTTATCTTGTTCTCATCTATTATACTATACAAAGCAAATCATCAACATTCTTTGTGATAACATTTGGTTTAAAATTAGATTTTTCCAAGCATACGCTACAAATAGAGAAGCTGGCGAACCTATAAGAAGTTCTTTCTTTGGTGAATATATTTTACCGCCATACTTGAAATCAATATTGTAACATAGTCATTGTGTAGCTTCGATAGTAAATGGACGTATTTCTTTTTGATCGGAAAGTAAAAAAAATAAAACCGGAATAAGTAAAAACCGTAATAGCTGAACGGAGTGATTTTAAATTGTAAATAAAAAAAAAAAAAAAATAAAAGCAATTAATTCTGAAAAAGAGCTTAGCTCAGATAGAAAACGCCTTTGAATTTCTGAGGAAGAATCGGTGAAAAAATCATTGGAAAATCTCCTGCCTCTAAGAGATAGGAAACGCCCGCGATCGTGTTCGCCAAATATTGTTGTTACAACTGAAGACAAAACATTTTCCAGTTTAATTATTGCTGAAAACACAAGTAGGCATGGACAGGTACATAACCGTGGTTAAAAGGCAGCGAAGCCCCAAATCAGCTCAAATATCATCTCAACCGAAAATTTCTAAAGATGATAATAGGACTTCGGTAACGGATAGTAATAGACTTAAACCGCCACCAATTTATTTGAGAGAGCCTACTTCTAGTGAGCTTGTGAAACAACTTATTACAGCAATCGGCAAAGACACTTTCAACGTTACATCAGTAAACCATGGCAGCATCAGCGAAATGAAAATCCAGGTAAACAGTGAAAATGAATACCGAAAGTTGTCTGACGTTCTGGAGAAGGAGAAAAGATCTTTTACACCTATCAACATAAAAGTGCAAAAGGCCTTCAGATAGTTGTTAAAGGTGTTGACCGTTGTGTAGATACGGATGACATTAAGACTGGACTGGAAGAAAAAGGATTTAAAATAAAAAATGTGGTTAATATTAGAAAGCGTGAAAAGATCCCTCAACCCATGCTTAGGGTTGAACTAGAACCCAGGGATGTTGTCATGAAAAAAGGGGAAATCCATCCAATTTATGAACTTAAATTTCTTTTACATCGTAAAGTTATCGTTGAGGAGCCACATAAGCGTCTAAGATCCGTTCAATGCCTAAACTGCCAATAATTTGGCCATACTAAGGCCTATTGTAAGTTGTCCGCAGTTTGCGTTGTGTGTGGCGAACTCCACGGCGCATCACAGTGCAAGAAGTCAAAAACTGACTCAAGTGTTAAAAAGTGCAGTAACTGTGGAGGTAACCATACTGCAAATTACAGGGGCTGTCCTGTCTATAATTACTTTAAGCGGTCAATGACAAATAGGTCATCAATCCCCATTAACCAACTCAGCAGTCAAATATCATTGCTAAAAGTAATTTTCCCCAGGTGCGTCAGTCAAGCAGCCACATAATCATACAAACCCCCAAACAAGTTTCTTATGCGAATGTGATAAAATCCGATAAATCAAACTTGAATCAGGAGTCCAAGCCTCCAAATTTTAAACAAATGAATTGGCAATTTTAAACAAATGAATTGGTTTAAAATATGTTTCTGGAACGCAAACGGCATCCGCCAACACAAAAATGAACTTCCTTATGGAAAAGCAAAACGGTATAATGTTGATTGCTGAAACTCATTTGATAACCAACAGTTTTTTCAAAACTAATGATTACATGCTGTACGACACAAAAGATAACCGTGGAGTATCTTGCGGAGGATCGGAAATTCTAATAAAATCTCGAATTAAGCACTATTTAATGAACAAGACACGTGAGGAGTATCTCCAAGCAACTAATATATGCAATGAATATATTCATGAAAAAATCGTTATTTCCTCGATTTACTCACCGCCACGATTTTCAATAACAGAAAGCCAATATTAAAATTTTTTCAAATCACTTGGTCCTCAATTTTTAGCGGCTGCCGACTATAATCACTTTTTGGGGATTACGTTTAATTACCTCGAAAGGCCAGATGGGCTTAGGTGTGATTTCAAGTGGACACCCCACTTGTTGGCCGTCAGAACAACGAAAGATCCCAGACGTTATAGATTTTGGAGTTACAAAAAATTTTCCCTCAGAATGGATGCAAGTGGAGCCTTCATTAGATTTGTCATCAGACCAATCACTTACTATAGTCTCTGTTTCGTTCCCCCAGGAGCTTGGTTCCCCGTCTTATGACTTGGCGTGGACCGTTACTCGAGTTAATTGGATAAAATATAAAAAATATTTGAGTACGCATTGTACGGAAAATATTGCCTTGAGAACGTCTGAGAATACTGATGTGTCAATTAACGAATTTTCTGAACCCCTTAATCTAGCCGTACAACATGCCACCACTAGCCATATAAGATCCAGAAATGTGAGCAATACAACACATTCATCTGAAATTGAACAACTTCTGTCAGAGAAAAGAAGAGTTAGAAGAGAGTGGCAACTTCGCAGGTCTCCCCAGGTGGTTATAGCCTAAACCGAAATCGCGACGAGAGATCATTTGAGCTCGGTGTGGAGTTGCATCCCAGGTATATACTCACAGGTATACACGAAACTCGTATTCACACCTGTCTAATGCTACACATGCTGAGATATTTGCATCTTTACAAAATTCGATATTTGTAATTTATAAACGTGACAAATTTCAGGAGAGGCATAAAAAAGGGGGAGCAAAAATTAATACAATAAATGATCAGAATCTTAACAGCGCTCAAGAAGTTGTAAAATGTGTTATTTTGAAATTTTAAAATGTAAATCACTTTGAGTATTGATCATTGTAAAATGTGTTATTTTGAAATGTGAATCACTTTAGAGCATTGATCATCCAAGAGGCAAACTTACTGAGTGTTCCCTTTGTAAAGCAGTCGTTTTCACAGCATGATTTTCTTAAGAAGAAAAGACAAAGGTTAACACCAATTTTTGGAAATCACTCACTTTAGGTAAATTTAAAAGAGCAAATAACCAAAACCAATATGAGAGCAAGTCTTCAAACTATCCTTGCCTCCATCCAGAAAAAGACGCCATTCCTCTGGGTCCTTTTAATTTAAATTTTTTAAATTTACACCAAATATAGTGTGTGAGCAATGAAAATGAAAATATTGTCGTTCCACTAAATCCTTAATAAAAACTTTATTTTTCGTACGTTAAACTACCAACATTTACGCTTAAAATGTTGGTAATTCAATAAATTATTTGGTAAAAAAATAAAACATTCCACATATTTACTACAACGTAGAAAAAAAGGAAATAAAAATGAAAAATGTTGAAACAAAAGTAAAAAATAGGGAAATTTTGCCATTTCTTGTCAGATAGAAATTCGCATTATATCGTTAGATAGAAATTCGCATTATATCGACGGAAAAGGCATTTAATTACCTTTCCAACGATATGCAATTTATTTCAATCGGACTTTTTGGTTAGGCTACACAAGGTTTTGAGTGGGACCATACACTGAAAAACACAAAAGTACCGTTATCTAAAAAACGGTACTTAAGAAAAAAGTTACAGCGTTTTTCGTGTTTAAAAGGTCCCAATTAACTTATCTAAGTATGTGGCATTGTTGGTATTTTTCCAAATTTAAAATTTGTAAAGCAGTGCAATAAAATTGAAAATCATTACTAAAAGTTGGCATGATTGGGCTTGGATTTAAGTTTATTTGTTTGCTTGCCTCTAATCAAATTCATATTGCATGCGTCCGCTCTTAGATAGCAAATAGTTAAAAGCAACACATCTATAAATTTTAAAAACGCTTTAGAAAAAACTTAAGCAAACTTTGTAGATTTTAGTGTTCCTAACCTTAGTGTATTTAGCAAAACTTAGTAAGTGTCATGTTCAAACTTAACAACCGATTTAAGTTACTATTTTTAATGAGTTCTTTTTTACAACTTTTAGCTTAAGTTGACAACATTGTTAAGGTTTATACTATTTAAGTTTTTCTTACGATATTTCTAAACAATGTTGGTGTTTTATGGTGTTTTGCTTATTTTTATTTTTGTTCTGTAGAACCAACCAACCAATCACTTAACCACCTTCTCAATATCAATGACCTCAAAAGTTCACCTTGTTTCCTAATTATAAACCACAAAAGTGCATGGTAAAAATTATCGTAGCCTGAGAAACAAAAAATTTATTATTTGTAACAATTGAAGTGCAAAAGTCTAGCGACAAAAAACCCCACACACAATAGTCTTTATTGTACTGGAACTTGTATTGTTACGGACGAAGGAAGTAATATTTCACAATTTCACCAGCTTGACAAAAGAAAAACAAAAGTACCTTGTAACTTTGCTGGTAACTAAAAGTGAGTATAAATTTGCGCTTGTTGGCGCTGCAGTTTTGGTGTTACAGTTGTTTGTTGTTTATAACTGAGGGAAATTTAGGTCATTGAACACAACAAAAAATTTAATACGGCACAATAATACCTTGTAAGTTTTGAAAGATTTTATTTTTGCCAGATGGCCCCAAATTTGCTTGTATGATAAGTAGGTATTAGTTGTTGTAAACGACATTTGTTTTACTTATTGACTTCATTTTGGCAAAGTGCTAAATTATGTAGCATTTTAAGAAGAAGAAAAAAAGCCAGAAACAGTAGTCTCTCGGATATCGCTTGCAAATAGACAACTTCTTCAAGATTTCTAGTTTTTTTATATTCCACTCGGCGTTTGAAGACATAATATAAAGTAAAAATTTGAGCATCATTGAATTCAGCAATCCTGTAGTTTTGTTAGTTTGTCATGTTTTGTTATGAGTTCTTTGTGATCTGTTACGAGATTCACTAGAGCATTTTTATAGACTACCCATGTCCATAAAGTTTTGGTGAAAATAACATCCACATAGTTCATTTTGTTCGTTGAATGCCGAATTATTGTTGATAGACTTCGATTTCCAAAACAAACTAACCTTAAAAAATATATTTTACTAACGACAAACGCTGAAATAGTTAGAGCATATTTTTGTTTTTTCTTCTCGGGAAAAATTAACTTAAACACCATAATTTTAAGACGTTCCTAACTTTTTTTACGTAGAGCACCAGAAAAAAATTTTGTAACAAATATATTATCAAAATAATATTAGCAACAAAATACAGAACCCCCATACTAATATTTGATACTAAATACTTATTTTTCATAATATCATAAATAATTCTGTAACAATTTTGTATGGCACACTTCATAAATTTTTTATTACACTTCTTATATTCCAGGGGCTTGTTTGGGTCTTGTATTCTTTATTACACCTGTTACTAAAGCTTGTTAACAAGTTGGAAAAAAATTTACAGTTTCAATATAAAATCTTTTCCATTCTTTTTATGAGTTACAGCAGTTATACAACAAGCTGCATGATGTATCACACACGAAATTTAAGGATGAAAAGAAAACTTAAATATTATTTTCTGTTCGTTGTTCTATTTTCTCAATAATCTTGCCACAAAATTGTAAGTTATATGTGCAAATTTATAAAAGCCACACTTAAGTGTAATAATGTGTTGCTTCAAAACAAGGAATTACTGTTAACACTTCAAACAACATTTTATTTTTTATTTCGTAGCAGGAAGATGTTGCAAAAGTTGAATACTCAGGTGAGCATAACAAATAGTTTTGTGATTGTTTTGGTTTTGCGTGTTTTAGCTTTTCTAATGTTACTCTCTATCTGAGGAGTTGTTGTTAAGATTTTATTTTAATAGTAACAAGTTTCAATTATGATAAAACAAAGAATACATGTATTTGCTATTTGGTAAATAATTGTGACAGACAGTTGGTATTGTGAATTCGTAGTCGCCATTAGACACATAATAATGATAACAGTAACGCTTTTTCTTATTTCGAAATATACGCATATAGAAAATATTTATTGCATAATTACTTATTACACAGTTCATCAGATTCAAGCTTTTAAAAATAACCAGAATCTGGCTATGAATGGTAGAAATTATAGAAATACTAAGTCAATATCTATCGCCTTTGGCTGGACTAAAACACCAAGTCTGTCAATCAGCTTCCAAGAAATGCTTAAAAGTTGTAGATGGTTTGCATGTTGATGTCATGAAATAACATTTATAATTAATGCTCATATTATATTGTTACGCACGCGGCGTTGCCCGCACCGTGTTCATTTCCGATTGATACAAGAATAACAATAAAAATCAGTGCACATATTTTTTAGAAGGATTCTAAATACAAAAAAAGAAAACTTCAATTTTATATGTAGTTATATAGATATAAAGATTTACCTAAATGGATTGGATTGTAAATGGGTGATTTATTGTACGACTGTTTTCTAAAATCAAATAATTCGAATAGTAGCAATTAAAAAAAAACGTTTTCTGGTTAAGAATTAACGAAGAAACGGCTAACAAGGACTTTTAGAAAACAATAATTAAAAACAACTTTGTTAGCAAAATAGTCATTAAAAAAAAATACAGTAATTTACAAAAAAAATACAGTATTTTAAATTCGTCTGGGCCGAATCTAAAAAGTCACGTAAATATATAGTGCCAAAGGGGTAATCTTTCATAGAAATTTTCGTCGAAAAATCTTTTTAGGCTATATCTCGGACATACATATATGGACCGATATCGGAATTTTTCATTTTCTGTACTTTAGGAACCTCCTTTTATTACCACAACTGATTTTAAACAAACAAATTTTTTTCATAAAAAATCGGTTTATTTCATACTCATTTTCTGTATTTGGTTACCTCCTTATATTACTAGAACTGCGTTTAAGCAAATAAAAATATCGGAATTTTTCGTTTTTTGTATTATAGTAACTTCTTTTTATAACCAGAACTGCTTTTAAGCATATATTTTTCGTGGAAAAATCGGTTTACTCTATGTCTCGGGTATATTTCATTTTTTGTATTTGGTAACGTCCTTATATTACTGGAACTGCTTCTAAGCACACCAAATGTTTTCAGTTTGCTTACGCGGCATTTTCATGAAGAAATCAGTTTAGGCACGGGTATATATAGACCGAAATCGAAAATTTTAATTTTATACATTTAAATAATAAAAGAATTACCAGAACTGCTGTTACGCAAAAGAAGTTGTTTAAGTTCGCTTACGGAACACTTTCATGAAAAAATCGGTTTAGACTATATTATCTAGGGTATATATGGAATAATATTGAGAAAATTTTGTTTTTGCTTTTTAATCGCCATGCCAAATAATTGTGTCTAGTTTGAAGCAGAACAAAAAAATTTTTTTTCAAAAATGTGTACAAAACTATGTGTACTTTATAGGGGAAATGAAAATTGTAAAAACTACAAACGGAATCACAAACTTATATATACCCTTAACATTTTTGTGAAGGGTGTAAAATCATGCAAATTATGTTGTGTTTGCGAACTTAAACTGGGGACAGAATAGGTAAGAGCCGATTCTGAAACGTTTTATTACAAATGATATAGCAATTGATGCAGCTGAAGTGCCGCCTTATGCTGTTAGATCGCCTGTGACTTTGAGACTTAATTTTAAAGAAAACGGTATCAGTATCATAAATCCAGGAAAGTTCTAGGTATTGATAAAATTATTGGTAAAATGCTTGAGCAGCTACTTCATGCAGCTAGAATATTTCTTCCCTTTACCCTGCAGAGTGGAAAGTGTCTATGATTACTATAATACCCAAGCTAGGGGAGGATCCAACTAAAGCAGAACCATATAAACCAATAAATCTACTACCAACAATTTTGAAACTGTTCGAAAAATTGTTGATGACGAAGTTGACTCCAATATTGAATGATGGCTTCCTGGCTAACACAGCACCATAGAACAAACACATAGACTAATAAATGTCATAAGAATGACTTTCGAAACAAAAAGTATTGTTCAGCTTTATTCATTGACTTTTCACAAGCTCTTGACAAGCTGTGGCAAGATGGTTTGATGCACAAAATAAAGATAAACTTGCCTGCAAACACAAACTTCTGCATAGCTATTTATGCGGCCGGAAATTTGTCGTCAAAGAAGGCGATTTTATAAGCCACTCACAGCCAATCGAAGCAGGAGTTCCCAGAGGTAGCATACTGAGACCTACATTATATTTGATTTATGATTCTGACATGCCAACGAGATCCGGAATCCATACTTCAACTTTTGCAGATGACACAGCATTTTGCAGCGTGCATGAAAACCATCAATTAATCTTCCAAAATTTCTAATATTGAAATATTTCAATATTAGAGAAATGAACTTTAGAAAATCAAACTTAACAAAAATGTACTCATGTTATATTTACACTGTACAGCTCACCTATTCCGCAGCGAAATAAAGTCAAGTACCTAGGTATTCACCTCGACCTTATGCTACCGTGGAAGTCTCACATTGATGCAAAAGTCACTCTGTTGAAACTAAAAGCAGCGCAACTATGCAACTATTTATGGAAATTGTACCTTGAAGTTAGATTGGAAACTTTTGCTGTACAACGCAATTCTAACGCCAATATGGTGCTACGGAATTCAATTATTAGGCATCTACTCAACGTCAAACTTTGAAAATAGTCAAAGGCGACAATACCAAATTTTTCGATTGATTACAGCAGCTTCATGGTACGCAAAAAGTTCACGAGTGTTTCGCAGGTAATAGACGAATTTTCAAAGTATATCAGTAATTGGAACTTCTCCTAAATCGTCTTGCATGCAACATACTTAATTTTGGTGGCCATATCCGATTTAGAAGAAGAGACCACCATAGCGTTAAGTAGGCGATTTTACCAATACACTCGTAGCTCCCGCAAAATAAATCTTCTTGTCTGGCATTGACCGGACTCAAGTAAAAAGCAAATTTTTTTTAGTTTCTGAGATTTAAGATTTGAGTACTGCTCTTTAGTTCATTTTGAAGATTCAATAAAATAAATATATAAAAAAGATGTTTTAAATTAAATTTGTTTCTGGAATTATTTGCTTTTTCAGCTGCGAAATAACATAAGCAAAGCGACTTGATAATTTTTGTAATAAAAAATGACGTGACACAAAGTTAATTTGCTATATGACACAATGTTAATTTTAAACAAGTAAGAGTGTAGTATATTCGGCTGGGCCGAATCTAAAATACCCTTCACGATAGTCACGAATATGTATAGTATATTAAAAATGTGACCTAAATATGCTCGGTTATATATGAACCGATATCGGAATTTTCTATTTTCTGTATTTTAGTAACCTTCTTTTATAACGAGAATTGCTTTTCAGCAAAAAAAAAAATTTTTTTTAATGGAAAAATCGGTTCAGGCTATATCTCGGGTATATATGGACCGATATCGAAATTTTAATTTTCCACATAACCTTACATCATTACCAGAACTGCTTTTGAGCACAACAAATTGTTTAAGTTCCCTTACGCAATATTTTCATGAAAAACCCGATTTAGGCTATATCTCGGGTATATATGGACCGATATCAGAAATTTTAATTTTCGTAACCTTCTTTTATAACAAGAACTGCTTTTCAGAAAAAAAAATGTTATTGGAAAAGTCGGTTCAGGCTATATCTCGAGTATATATGGACCGATGTCGGATATTTTCTTTTTCCATATATATATATAACCTTATTTTATTACCAGAACTGCTTTAAGGTGAAAAAAGTTGTTTAAGTTCGCTTACGCGACATTTTCATGAAAAACCCGGTTTGGGCTATATCTCGGGTATATATGGACCGATATAGGAAATTTTCATTTTCCATATTTATATAACCTTATTTAATTACCAGAACTGCTTTAAGGTGAAAAAAGTTGTTTAAGTTCGCTTACGCGGCATTTTCATGAAAACCACGGTTTAGGCTATATCTCTGGTATATATGGACTGATATCGGAAATTTTCATTTTCCATATTTATATAACCTCATCTTATTACCAGAACTGCTTTTAAGCAAAAAATATTGTTTGAGTTCGCTTACGCCGCGTGTTCATGAAAAACCCGGTTTAGGCTATATTTCGGGTATATATGGACCGATATCGAAAAATTCATTTTCAATATTTATATTACCTTATTTTATTACCAGAACTGCTTTAAGGCGAAAATTTTGTTTAAGTTCGCTTAAGCGGCATTTTCATGAAAACCCCGGTTTAGGCTATGTCTCGGGTATATATGAACCGATATCGGAAATTTTTATCTTCCATATTTATATAAACTCATCTTATCACCAGAACTGTTTTTAATCAAAAAAAAGTTGTTAAAGTTCGCTTACGCGACATTTTCATGAAAAACCCGGTTTGGGCTATATCTCGGGTATATATAGACCGATATCAAAAATTTTCATTTTCCATACTTATATAACCTTATTTTATTACCAGAACTGCTTTTAAGCAAAAAAAGTTGTTTAAGTTCGCTTACGCGGCATTTTCATGAAAACCCCGTTCCAGGCTATATCTCGGGTATATATGGACCGATATCGGAAATTTTCATTTTCCACATTTATGTAACCTAATTTCATTACCAGAACTGCTTTTGAGCAAAAAAAAAGTTGTTTAAGTTCGCTTACGCGACATTTTCATGAAAAACCCGATTTGGGCTACATATGGACCGGGTACATATGGACCGATATCGGAAATTTTCATTTTCCATATTTATGTAACCTAATTTCATTACCAGAACTGCTTTTGAGCACAAAAAAGTTGTTTAAGTTCGCTTACGCGACATTTTCATGAAAAACCCGATTTGGGCTATATCTCGGGTATATATGGACCGATATCGGAAATTTTCATTTTTCATATTTATGTAACCTAATTTCATTACCAGAACTGCTTTTGAGCACAAAAAAGTTGTTTAAGTTCGCTTACGCGACATTTTCATGAAAAACCCGATTTGGGCTATATCTCGGGTATATATGGACCGATATTGGAAATTTTCATTTTTCATATTTATGTAAAATAATTTCATTACCAGAACTGCTTTTGAGCACAAAAAAGTTGTTAAGTCCGCTTACGCGACAGTTTCATGAAAAACCCGGTTTGGGCTATATCTCGGGTATATATGGACCGATATCTGAAAAAAAAATTTTTTGCCTTTTATTCACCATGCTTAATAAGTGTATGAAGTTTGAAGCAAAACGAACAACTTTTGTTTTCAAAAATTTTCATACAAAACTGCAAAAAAAAATGGCTTTTTTCGGAATTTTGAATATATCTCAGCTATACGTGGACCGATATTACTGAATTTAAATAGCAAACCCATGAATCGATGGGGTAAAAGAATGGTGAAAGAAAAAAGTTTCTAAGTCTAATGGTTTTCTCAGAAACGGTATTTCAACAGCGGACAGACGGACAGACGGACATCGCTTAATCGACTTTTCCATTAATTCTGATTCAGAATATATATACTTTATAGGGTCGCAAAAAAAAAACTGTAGAAATTACAAACGGAATCACAAACTTATATATACCCTTTACATTTTTGTGAAGGGTATAAAAATGGGGAACAAATTTAGGCAGTTTTTGCAAAATAAAAAAAATATGAATTAAAAGCGTTTCAAATATATTTAAAATAATTGCAAAATCTAGTAACTTTACCTAGTACTTCAAACAAGTTAGTTACAATAAGACACAAATACGCAACTCTTTAGAGAATTATAGAATTGAAGGCATTAAGGCATTAGTAAACAGACTAATTAAAATTAAGTGCAACATCTTCGATATTGCAGTTGAATCCAATTAATTGAAATTATTCAATTCAGATATTTATTCCTAAAATTTTCGGAAAATTCAGTGTATCAAAGTGTATTGTTTTTAATATCATGCATATGTAACGTATGCAAGTGAAATTAATTGAATTATTAAATAAATTCATTTATTTTTTACGAATAAACAAATTTCAGACCATAAACTTGCAGTAAAAAACTGTTATATTTTTTAATAAAAATTTAAAACATACTAAAATTTTGGTAGTTCTAAAGTCCAATTTTTTTTTTTACTATATTTCAACACTAAAATGACGATATTTTTAAAAATTATCGGGATATTGACGATTTCTTTCATATTTTTTCTGGCAGCCCAAGCCGTAATACTTGTCGTTCATTTGATCACAAGAATAATACAACACTCTTATAAAAATACTTCATTCACGAGCATATTTTGAATTAAAATAGACCCAAAAATATAACATTTATATTTTGAACTCCAGGTTAACCGTATTAAATACTACGGTTTATTCGATGTTCGAAAAACAAACATTTTAAAACGAACATCAGCGTTGTCAACTTTGAAATTTCAAAACGTACCAAAATGGGGAAAAAAGCGCGTTTTTTCAATGAAAACGCACCGATTTTTGAATTTTTTCCTTTCACTTTCAAAAATCTATTTTGTATGATGGACGTGTACGAAACGGTAGCAAAGTTCTATGGTGAAAAATAATTTGTCTGTGGTAAAAAAACTTCATGTTTTTGCTGTGTGAAAAAATATTATATTTGACAACATAAAATTTTGACCAAACAGAAAAAATTTTAACAAAACTAATAAAAAAATAAATAAAAATGAATAAAATAAGAAATAAAACAAAACAAGCTATTTATAATTTTTTAATGGTATAAAATCAGATATTTTTATAATATTTATTTCTTGAATTAAGGAGCCGATTTCATATAATTGAAACTGATTATCAAACTCGCTTAACTGAATTTGGTTGCACAGATCAATATTGATCTGAAAATTGTAGAGTAAACTAAACTAAGCTGAAACCAACCATCTAAAACATTCTTACGAGTACTAATTCGAGCGCTTTTGAATGGCTAAACTTTGGCCAGCTGCGAAGAACTCCAGATTTCCTATTTTTTCCAAATCTTTCTGTTGCATACTATATGTTAGTTTCCATTTATGAAAAACTTCTTCCCAATCCGCGCTATCTCTGCTCTACTGATGATTAGGGTTGTTCCTATGAAATGTCGACATATAGATAGCTGGGAAACATAGAAAACAAGCTATTTATAAATTTATTGGTATAAATGGTAGAAACTAAAAATAGCGAATAAAAAAACTCAATTGTTTAAAATAAGAAATAGTTATAATAGAGCCATTTTTCAATTTGGTATTATTTGATTTTTATACTTTTAATTATAAAACTTTCAATTATACCAGTAAAAAATTATAAATAGCTTGTTTTCTATGTTTCCCAGCTATCTATATGTCGACATTTCATAGGAACTACCCTAATCATCAGTAGACTTTGGAAATTTTTGATTAGGGTAGTTCCTATGAAATGTCGACATATAGATAGCTGGGAAACATAGAAAACAAGCTATTTATAATTTTTTACTGGTATAAATGTTAGAAGCTTAAATAGCGAATAAGAAACTTAATTGTTTGAACTTTCAATTATAATTTATTTCAATCAAATTCCTACATATTAAATATTTCTATCTTATTGTCAAAATTTTTATTAGCTAGTAAAATTTTATTCACCTCAGAAATGTCAAAATTTTACTCACGAGAGTACTTTTCTACCGTTTCACACACGTCCTATAAAATTAAATTTTTATATTAAAAACACGATAATGAAACAGCCTTTTAAACGACTACCTATTATACAATCAAACTGGGTGTGATATCACTGTCTGGTAGCATGCCATCAAATTCGTTCAACAGCTAGAATTTGTATCTGTTAAACATGGCCTCTAGTACGTCTCTGTTAGTTTTATTAAGATAATGCTACCTTTACAATAATTATAACGATATTTTATCAAATTTATTCTTAAGCAATATCATCTAATTATATTTTTTGCCTATTATTAAGGACACTAAAATACAGCTGCTTACTGTCGTCAAAATTATATTGCAGGAGCATACAACCATTGCTGTCGAAAGAATTTACGATTATCGGATCATTGAAAGTTACAGAATCGCACTACAAGCCTTGAAGGCTTGATTCAATCAATGGCAATTCTACCAAACACAGTGTACATTTCACATGTGTTTTCGTAAGCGTTGTCTATAAAAAAAATTATTGAAATAAACGAAAATTTTCCAGAATTATAATAAATAGTAGATGAAGTTAACCATAATCAATATTTAATGCAAACGTTTTGCAAAAACTTTATAATTTATTTAATAATTTTGTCATTTCTCAATTACCAAAACCCTAACAAAATTAGAGACTGCATTTATCACAATATTTAACAAACTTGGCTTCATCGATTAATAGCAAAACACTCCCTAAAAGCAGTAAATTTTATAAAACGAAATGTTTCTTTTTCTTTCGACAGTGTGTATAATATATAACAGCAAGATTGTCTTACTCTGTGCATATAACACGATACGTTTTTCACGCAAAATGACACGTAAAAATTTTGGACACTTGATTATAAACTTTTTTTTACATTGAAATAAAAAGTTGAGGTTAATTTGAGTTTGTGCCACAAAATTTAAAAAAACGCACCGAAAATGTAAAAAAAACGCACCCCGCACCGACTAAAGAATTTTTCGCACAAATAATTTTAAAAAGCACCAAAAACGTTGCGAAACGCACCGAGTTGACAACGCTGACGAACATGTAGCGTAGAGCTATCTGGTAAATAATATTATATATAGTGATTTATTCTTAGTTTGGACTAACAGCCCGTGATAAAGCACCCAGGAGCTTCCTAACAATGATTAAATATTACATTATTATCGTAGTTGTATAAAATGTATAGGTAAACTTTTCGAAATCATTGCATTCTACAATGCTGGCACCTCTTTTTAGCAGTGCTTAAAATTATTAGAAGGGCTTAAATTTCTTAAAAGCATGAAGTAGAAACTAGTGTAAAACGACAAGCAAATTCAAAAACTTTTATGGACAATGGGCTGCATCTTCGATATTGCAAACATCAATTGGTTTATATATCTTTTTGAATGATTAAATTATTATAATTATAAATTTCATTAACTATTTCGTCTCTATGCTGCACTATTCATTTGGAGCATAGGTAATGAAAACATATATAGGGTAAATTTTCCAGGCACGAAACTATATTCAACCCACTGTTTCACTTAAAACAATCTCAATCGGGTTGCAGAATGAAAAATTATCCCTTGCCCTCCTCAGTCATAGCTTTGCAGCATTACAACATTATAAAGATGTTTTATCCTTTGTTACGCAAATCTATCTAGCTTGAAACTATCATCAAAATTAGATCAGGCGATTTACTTATAAGGTGTAACAAGCGCGCATAGTTACTGCCACATTTGGTCCGGGGACGTCAATGTGGAAGCAGCCCATTGGATTAGAGGGAGGATGACATTCTCACGTTAATAGGTTTTTATTTATTTTATTTTTATTTTATTGTTTTAATAAATCTCTTCAAAAGTATTTTTTTATTAATTCCTGAGTATGGTAAATAAACCCCGTCCTTCGACCTTACCACAAACCACTTTAATAGACCCTTATGCAGCTTATGTCTGTTAGGGGGTTCCATTTTACATTTGGTTAAAAAATGCCTTAAAATCGGAGCTGGGGTTGCAAAGATTAATTTTTGCAAGCTTAAAAACGTTTATTATTTATAATCTTAGTGTAGATATTCGTAAAGGTCTTAAAGAATACAAATAATGTAGTTAGTTATTTAATTTTAACATTTTTCTGTCCTTCAACCAATTAAAAAAAGCCTTTTAGTCCTTTCTAGTGTGAGTTATCATTTGCACGAATCGTTAAACTGTAGCCAACAGAAATAAAATTAATGGTATTAAATTATGCATGCACATTTGAATGTATTACCATAATTGGAAAAGAATTTATTATTCTTTCATTCTTTACCGATGCACAAATCTTTTGAACATTGCAAATAAAATTTGATTTATTTTAATCACTTACCCTGTAATGAAGTATCGTTTAACACCTGTAATTGAAATAAAAATGTTTTATTCATAAAATCGTTATTTAAATGCATTTAAAATAATGCATATACATATGTGTATGTTTTGTATATACATATACGAGTATATATATTGAACATTAAAAAACGATTAATTTATTACAACCGTTTGAAGGTCTAATAGTGTATGGGATTCCTGTACAAAAGTATTTTTTGCAATGGTTAACAGCATCGAAATAATTGATAATTAAACCACCTTGTGTGATATGAGTCATAGCCAGTAGTTCACGTAGTCAAATTAGTTAAAATTTTTATAATTTGATTTAAGATGTAATGATCTTCAAACTTGAGGCCTTTGTTTTTTTAAATTGTTTATTAATTTCAATATTTCGTCTTCCTTCGGAATACTTCTTCAGGAAAATTTTTTTGCTTTTTTTAAAGTATTCCGAAGGAAGACGAAATATCGAAATTAATAATAAATTTACAGCCAGCTCGCCGATGACGAAAGGATAAGTTCATTCGCATTCTAGGCGAAAGAAAATTGATTTGGGTTTTTTCTAACTTTATTATATGCGAACGATGTGTCAAAATTCAATTAAAATACATAAGTTCATGCAAACCAACAATAGTGACATAGACGAACCAAAATTTATTCGAATGTGAGTGACTAGCTTTTTTTCGCATATATTTTCATTCCATATCGTTGAACAGGCTGTTATAATTTTAAAACACATTTTTCTTTTTTTCACTCATAATCATATTACATAAGGCCTGTCTTTTTTACTTTTTGGGAAAATAAGGAAATGATAGCCAGAAAGGAACAGCTAAATTTCAAGACCAAAAAACCATATCTTATGTTTTGAAGCTATAATGAAAATTGGTACTTTTACGAGACCTTTTCCACGTACGAGTTCAAATTAAATGTGAGCTTTGTTACAGTTTATAGCTTATGTAATAGTTTAATTAACTTGCCCAAACTGCAGTGAAATTTTAAGTTGGTGAAAATAGCAATGCAAAATTTGACAAGCGGTCGAAAAATCTTGATTTAAAAAAAAAAATGTATAAAACTTTGTATTCTCATCACATCAGAAGATATATTCTGGCATTTATATTGGCAGCACTTTTTGCTGATAGTGGTGTAGCATATAAAAAATCAATATACGGAGCCAACGGAGTCAATAATATACTATGTTGTTTTTGTAATCATCAATCAGTTATAACGCTTTTATATCATACTTATTCCACAATGCGTAAACATGAAAAAAAACATGCAACACAACTTTAATTTTTTTTTTCTTCGACAGGTACTCAGGGGTTGACCCCTACATATGCAGTGCATTGTACCAGAACTACGAAGATAGGTTATGAGAAGGAGGAAAGAGGGAATATTGTTTGTGAACATTTGACTTTAACTTTCCAACATTATAACAGATAGGAAACACGTCTGCAGGCAACTTATTCCAAAGACGAAGCGTACGGCTAAAGAACGAATTCTCTCTGCAATGCGTAGTACGATTCCCCGGGCAATCGAGCACAAATGGATGAGCCCTCGACGATGAACGCGTGCTACGTAAAAACGTGCGCGTTTCGGGAACAAGATCCCTAATCTCGTCTGAGCAAAATCCATTGTAGTAGCGATAGAACAGAGTAACGCACCCCACACTGCGTCGATGCTCCAGTGAGTCAATAGAGTTGAATACCCCACTGTCGCCGATGAGCTTCTTCGCCCTCTCCTACACACGGTCGAGTAACGCCAAAATAGACTTTGAGGCACCGGCCCAAACATGAGAGTTGTATTCCATTTTCGGTCGGATGTAGATGGTAGAAATAGTAAGGAGGTCGGATGGAATGAAGTACGTCTTACACCGTTTCACTTGAATGCTTCTTTACAGACATGAAAAATGTGTTTAGTCCAGCGAACGTCACACTGTATCTTCATTCCAAGAACATCAAGAGCATCCGATTCCTCAATATTTATACCATCCTTGAGCACAGATGAGGCAGCATTTGCGGCCGTTTGTGTGTATGTGTTAGTAAGCAACACTGGGTCTTACGAGTCTTAAAGGGGACCCTGTTTTTACGACCCCACTCGGTGATTAACAGAAGATCACTATTCAGTGAATCATTCATATTTAGCCTCTTGGAGCGACCTCTGATAGGCTGCGTCTATAAATAAACGAGTAAGAGTGGCATATGCTGCTGTTATCCGCGAAAGAGTGGATAGGATTGGAAGTTTGATAGAGAAGGTCGTTAAGGAAAATAAGAAATAGAATAGGAGAGAGAACGGAGCCTTGCGGTACTCCTGAATTAATCTTGAACTCGTTTGATGAGTCCCCATCTATAACAACTCGTTTCTGAAAAAACTCGATATAAACCGAGAAAAGTTATCACCGACACCAAAAAAAGTAAATTTTGCCAGTAGTGCACCATGCCAGACTATGTCAAACGCTTTGGAGATATCCAGGGGTACCACTTTGCTTTCACCAAAATGATGGATTGTTTGGCATAGATATGCCAAAAGATCTCCAAAAGAGATATGCCAAAAGATCTCCAGTAAAACGACTCTTACGAAATCCGTGTTGACGATCACAAAGAAATTTGTGTGACTCTAGATATCTCACAAGGTGGTAATTGACCATACTTACCATTACTTTGGAAAGCGCAGAGCAAATTGCAATTGGGCGGTAATTTTCAGGGTTATTTGACTCACACTTTTTGGAAATTGGCGTTACATTAGCAACTTTCCCGCATGATGGGAACTCAACACCATGGTAAAGTATGCTGAAGAGGCGTGCTAATGGACGCGCAAGTGCAGCAGAAACTTTTTCAAGACCAGTGCTGGAATGCCATCCGGTCCAGGAGTCTTAATTATGTCGAGGTGGGTCAAAACCCTTCACTGCTCGAGCCCGGAAAAATATCTTTGGCATAGTTACAGATACTCTTTCGAGCCCGGGAAGTGGTTAACTGCTTTCCGGCAAGAATGAATTGCTTGCAGCCAACAGGTTAGCCTTGTCAACCGGGTCGGTGAATGCTTGGTCATTCTTTAAGAGAGTTGGAGTTGATGAACTAGCATTGTTCTTTACTCTCTTAACGAATGACCAAAAGGTCTTACTGCCCCGGGGAGCTGTAAAGACCTTGGCACGAAGACGCTGTTCATGTAGAAACTTTTCACGCCTAAGTACCTTGGCACACAAAGATCTAGCTTTTTGCGAAGCAAATCAGTTTTGGTTTTTTTTTTTAAACGCCAATTACTGAATGCTTCCTTTCTGGATCTGACTGCGTTTTTGCACGTCTGATTAAACCATGATTTCACTCTTGGTTTAACCGAAATCTGCTTGGAGGGGATGAATGATTTCATCCCTAGCAATATCATATTCTCTACCATTTTTGCAGAAGCATTTATGTTGTTATCTAGAAAGCAAAGTTTCCAATTAAAATGCTCATAAAATGGGTTGAGCTCAGCCCAACGAGCCTTTTTGTAAATAACTATTGAATGTTTCGTAGCTGATTTTAAAACGTTACAAAGTTCAGAGATCGAAAAGGAAGTAGAAATGGTACAATGATCCGAATTGCCGAGAGGTGCACTAACTCTGACTTCATACTTTTCAGTGTGTGAAGTCAGGAATAGGTCAAGTGTGTTTGAATGGTGCCCTTCAACACATGGAATATGTGTTGGCTCATTCACTAATTGCGCTAGGTGGTTATGCGCAGCGAATAATTCAACATATTGGACTTCTGAAGTTGTATGACTCGAATGGCGAAGCCAGGTTTAGTTGCGAACATTGAAATCACCAGCAACAACGATTTCACTGCTCGAACAACTTTCCAGGATTTTCGATATGGAGTCGGAGAGGACATCGAAACCAGAAAAGGTTATATCCCTCCCCGCATTGGGACTTCTGTATAGAAACCCGAAATGCAAAAAGTGTGACCTGATTTTGACTTTAACCCAAAGACAGGTAAATTCGGCATCATGCATGCCTAATGGTTGCTGACACTGGAACACAACTTCATTGCGAACATAAATTACAAGGCCCTGATGGAAATTAAAGAGGGATAGAAGTTGATATGTAAAAATCCTGTGAATCAGCATTCTCAGATACATGGGTCTCATATATGGCGAAAATATCCGGTCGATGGAGACAAGTGTGGGCATAAACCGAGAAGAAATTCGATCTCAGCCCACGTATGTTGCAATATTCTTTTTTAAAGCTGCCTACCATTACGGAGGAAGACCAAAATATAAATGTTGTCTTCGCTGTGAAGGTGAAACCGAAAATTAATGTTGTAATCACAAAAATGTAAGTTTCACAAATATTATTTTTTACTCAATATATGTATGTAATTTGATAAAAAAAATTCTTTATAAAATAGACGAATCCCCTGAAGAAGTGAACATAAAATTCACGAAACGTTGGGAAAATATGTAATAAAAATTCTGCATTTTTATTGACGTAAAGAATGTTAGGCCTCACCACCTAAGTATATACAAAAAGCAAATAAGAAATGCTCTTATTTTGATATGAAACCAAAAAAAATAAAATAAAATAATATGGAACTAAATCCAAACTAGTCACACCTAATTCATATATCTTCATCACACCCGAATATTTCTAGTCTCACCTCTAATTTATTTGTGTTTATAATAGCATTTTTCATATGCCTATACCAATTTTTTTTATACTTTTTTTTCTTCGAAAAAAACGGAACGTTTATTGAAAATATTTTTGTTCATGGAGCACTAAATATTGGCCTAAAAGAAAGTAAAAAGCACTAAACTTTTCAGTTCAGTTCCCTTAATAGAGTACATGAACTCAGCTCTATTAATAACTTTGTTCGTCTCACAGTGCCGGATAAAGACGGAAGAAACGATCTTTAACTCGGGTATAGTAAGCAAAAATTCAAATGAGCTTTGTAACAAGAGCTGTTGGAAAAGTTTTTTATTTTATTTATTTATGGATGTAATATCCTTACAGACCAATTAATTATTACATTCAAAAAAGTACATATATAAGAGTCCTAAAAAAGCATTTAGAAAGGCAATAATTTTAAATTTTACGGTATTCTTATCTAAAGAAAAGTCTATAAATTTATAATATTTGTTACATTGACTGCAAATCCTCCTAAGTGGATCAGCATTTGCATAATTCGATCTAAAGTGTATAATATTTAACAACTCGTAGAGCCTAGATGGACGACTAGGAACGGTCAATGCAATATTATTGATGATATATTCAACATAGTCCTACGACTTTTAAGAGTTGACAGCTTAATAAGTGCAAGGCGACTGGTGTACGATGGGAGATCAAGTGGGTTCCAATGAAGAGTGCGAAGACAGAAAAGCAAAAATTGCTTCTGTACTGATTCGATGGAGACAACATGTGTCTTATAAGATGGATCCCAAACTACAGATTCATATTCCAAGACGGGTCTGACCAGGGAAGTATACAACTGCTTCGTAACATAAGGGTCCTTAAACTCCTTAGCCCAACGTTTTATGAAACCAAGGATACTACGTGCTTTGCCAACATATAACGAAATACTGCTAATAAAGTTAAGCTTAGGATCTAGGAGAACTCCAAGATCCGAGATTGCAAACACTCTTTCCAATTGCTGATTTCCCAGAGAATAATTCACATTAACATAAGAACCTCTGTGGAATGTAATATATTTACACATGTTAAAATTAAGCTGCATCAAATTTTTATTACACCAGGTATAAAAGCTCTCTAAGTCCTTCTGTAGTAGATTGTGATCAGAATATTTGTCAATACTTAAAAAGATTTTTACGTCGTCTGCGTACATTAAGACATTAGAAAATTTAATAACTTTAGGGAGCTCATTAATAAATAAAGTAAAGAATAAAGGTCCAAGATAACTTCCCTGGGGCACACCGGAAGTGACGTCCACAAATTTTGAAAAAATGTTTTTGAATCGAACACATTGCTTACGATTTGATAAATAAGAATCAATCCACTTTAAGCATTGGTTTGAAAATCCCATTAAGACCAGTTTCTTTAAAAGCAATTTATGGTTTACTTTATCAAAAGCCTTACTAAAATCAGTGTACACGATGTAAGTTTGCATCCGTTGTACGAAACCGTGATTAACAATAGTTGTCAGTTGTAATAAGTTTGTTGTGGTAGAACATCCTTTCCGGAAACCGTGTTGGACAGAGGATAAAAGAGACGACGCGTGATGAGAAATATAATCAGTCACTAATTTTTCAAATAATTTAGGAATAGCGCTTAATTTAATAATACCTCTATAATTTACAACATTAGACTTAGCTACAGCTTTATACAAGGGTATAATGAAAAAATGTTTCCAAAAATTTGGGAACTCTCCACTTTTTATTGAGATATTGAAAATCCGAGTCAACGGCTCAGCAAGTGTATCATCACAATTAATCAAAATACAGCTCGGAAAATTATAAGGACCACCGTTATAGGAAAATTTCAGTTTTCTCAAATTTTTAGAAATGGTGAAAGTATCAAAAAATGGAATGGAAATATTATGACTGGTTGATTGATAGCAAGTTGGAAAGGTAGCATCATTATAAACATCGTTAGAATAGGTTGTAGAAAAAAAATCCGCAAACATATAACTTATATCCAGGCTTTCACTGGACTCAGAATTCCCGCACTTCATGACATTATAAAGTTAAACCTATCAACAATTATAGAATCATTTAACAAATAAATTATTTACGGCTTTTAGAGCAGCTAACTCATCAGCTTACTCATCCTACACAACAATAATGATATTGACACATTTAATTTGCTCACCTAATATAGTGGTTACGTCTGAGGACAAGTCATCATTCAGTGTGATTATGGCCAATAAGCCGAAACCCCAAAGAGATATGGCAGCGAAGCCCTAAATCTACTGAAATATCATCCAAGTCAAAAATATCTGGATATGATGACAGGAGGAAGCCTACGAATACAAATTTGCTATCTTAAAGAGGATGAGCCACCACATTCCAAAAAAGCCTTTAAATCTCCACTAACTTATTTAAGAGACCCTGTATCTGAGCTGGTTAGAATACTTATTGCGGCAGACGATGAAAATTATCAATGTAAATAATTTCCGAAAATTGTCCGACGTGCTGGAAAAGAAAACAAAGGCGTTTTATATATAGTACATATGTATTTAAAAGTGCCAGAACTATCCAATTTGTGATAAAAGGTATTAATTCTATAACCTTTTTTTGCATTTTTATTTATTGAATCTTCAAAGTGAACTAACAATAAGTATTCAAATCTTAATACTAAACACAAAAATTAAAAAAAAAGATGTCCGGCCAATGCTAGACGAAAAGTTTTATTTCGCGGGAACTTTAACGGTAAAATCATATATTTAATGTTCTGATGGTGGCAAGCGTATCCCTTCTTCTCAACCGAGTATGGCCGCCAAAAATAAGTATATTGCGTGCAAGAGGATTTCAGTGAAGGTCCAGGTTACTGACATACCTTGTTGCGTACTTCAAAAATTCGTCCTTTACCAGCGGAACACTCAGGTCCTTGTGAATTCATGGATTTTTTACATACCACGGAGCTTTGAATTTTTTCAAAGTTTGATGCTGAGGCGGGGTCCTATAATTTATTTCTACAGCACCACATAGGCTTTAGGATTGTGTTGTATAACAAAAGTTTACAATCCAACTTCAAGGTAGAATTTCTGCCCACAAGCCAATTTAGTTGCGCTGCTTTAAATTTCAACTGAGTAACTTTTGCATCAATGTGAGACTTCCACGTTAACCTACAGTCGAGATGAATACCAAGGTACTTGACTTCATTACTCTGCGGAGTAGGTGAGTTGTTAATTTAGATATTCGAACATGTTTGTTTACAAAGTGTGAATGTGACATTGGTACATTTTTGTTCATTAACTTTAATTTTCCAAAGCTTCAGCCATTTTTCCAATATCGAAATATAGTCCTGTAAATTTCGTGAAGATAATTGATGGTTTTCATGCACAGTACAAAATGCTGTATCATCTGCAGAAGTTGAAGTATGAATTCCGGACCTCGTTGGCGTGTCAGAAGCGTAAATCAGGTATAAAGTGGGTCCTAGAATGCTACCTTGGGGAACTCCTGCTCCGTTTAGCTGTGAGAGGCTTATAAAGTCGTCTTCTCTGATAACAAACTTCCGGCCGCATCAATAGCTTTGCAAAAGCTTGTGAGTGTTTGCAGGCAATTACAACTTTATTTTGTGGATTAAACCTGCATGCCACACTGTATCAAAAGCTTAAGAAACGTCAACAAATAGAGCTGAACAATACTTCTTGTCCGCAGAAGTCTTTATTATGACATTTACTAGACTGTTTGTTTGTTCTATGGTTCTGTGCTTAGCCCGAAAGCCGAATTGATGACTGGGGTTGCATTCTATATCATTCAATATTGGAGTCAACTTCGCCATCAATAATTTTCATCATTTGCTGTATCATTTGTAATAAAAACATTTCCCAAATGATTAACATACAGCATCCCTTTTTCATAATAGTTTCTTGCCCAGTCCCCAGTTGAAGTTCGCAAAGGTGGCTTACCTATGATGGGTCTTTTCACACCTTCTGTCGTCAGATTGGGGAGTACCATCAAGGTTTTCTAAATATGTTTTAAAAGAAGCCACTCTAGACTTAAGGAAGATGTCTTAATTGAGTTATGCATTCCCGTAGTTTTAAGCTGGGAAAACCTACTTTTTTCTGACAGAAGTTGATCAATTTCAGACGAATAAGTTCTATTGTTGTCATTTATAGATCTTATGTGCTTAGTAGTAACATGCTTTACGGCCAGTTCAAGGTTTTCAGAAAACTCATAAATTGATACATCAATATCCTCAGGCGTCCTCAAGGCAATATTCTCTGTACAGTGAGTGCTCAAAAATGTTCTATATTTTAGTCAGTTAACTCTTCTGATGGTCAACGCCAAGTCACTAAACGGCAGCCACCACCCTGGGGGAATGAACTACAGTGGGTGAGTGATCTGATGACAAAGAAGGCTTCTTTTGCATTCATTCTAAAGGAAGATTTTTTGTAACTCCAAAATCTAAAATACCTGGGATCTTTTGTCGGTCTGACGGCCAATAAGTCCGCTTGAAATCACATCTAAGCCCATTTTGGAAATATTAGCGAGAAGTATATGGCCTTTCAGGAAAATTAGCCCTGATCCCCAAAAAGTGTGATTAGCATTATAGTCACCTGCCGCTAAAAATCAAGGACCAAGTGATTTGAAAAAATGTGAGTCGTGATTTTCTGTTACTGAAAATCGGGGCGGTGAGTAAATTGAGGAAATAACTATTTTTCCATGCAAATGTTCAATACATATTTTAGTTGTTGGAGATACTCCTCACGTGTCTCGTTCAGTAAATAATGCTTAATTCTGGTTTTTATTAGAGTTTCGGAGCCTCTACAATATTTTCCACGGCGATCTTTAGTGTCATATAGTGTGTAGCTATTAAATTTGAAATAACTGTTGGTTGCCTATAATGTTAAGACCGGAAAGGCCTCAAAATTAATAAAGTAATAAAAATCACGAACGTTAAAAATATCCCTCAGTCCATGTGTGAGGAGATGTTATCCTGAAGAACAATTGAATTCATTCCAACTAGAATTAAATACTTTTTGCACCAGAAACATAGAGGATCCGCATAAGCGGATTCTTTCATTGTCTTACCTGCCACGAATTTGGTATATAAGGGCCTATTCCAAATTGCTCGCAGTTTGTGTTGTATGTGGTGCGCTCTACGGTAAATCACATTGCAATAAGTCGAAAACTGACTCTAATTAAAAAAAAACAGTGGAAGTAACCATACTGCCAATTGCAGGGATTGTCCTTAAGTAAACTTACTTGCCTAAGCATAACTACTGGTTACAGTAGCATCTCGGGGGTTATTAACCCCCGAAAACTGCCATGCACCATATGTATCGGAGAGGACCAATAACCCATCCCTTCGATTTTAGGTTAAACCGCAGCCAAAACGTTTGACCCAAGGTACAGGCACCTCTACCATGATTAGCGCGGAGATAATCTGCAAGCAGAACCTCCCGAGGGCTTTGCTGATCCCCGTTCTGCTGCCAAATAACCCTTGGTGAGGGCTTCGAATGTACCACACAACTCATCCGGATTCCTAGACTTTTATTTGCTACAGTAAATTATGGATTCTGTCCCTTGATGCCCCAGAAAGCAGATGGCCTTGGTTAGATGCAGACCAAGGCAACGAGCAGAAGGAGCTTGAGAAGGTTTACAATATTGTAGTACCATTTGGGCAGTAACGAGCTAGCAGCCCTAAAAAATATTTCGACAGGTTAGTTGACCAACGTGTATTCATATTGAATGGAGTGGGATGCATCCCTAATCATCAGTTTGGCTTTCGGGCTAAACATAGCATCATAGAACAAATACACAGACTAGTCAATGTCATAAGACAGACCTTTGAGGACAAGAAGTATTGTTCAGCTCTATTCATTGACATTTCTCAAGCTTTTGATAAAGTTTGGCACGATGGCACAACTCAGCCAATCGAGGCAGGAATTCCCCAAGGTAGCATACTGGGGACTACTTTATATTTGATTTACGCCTCTGACGTGCCAACGACATCTGGAATCCACACTTCAACTTTTGCAGACGACACAGCATTTTTGAGCGTTCACGAAAACCATCAATTAGCTTCACGAAATTTACAGGAATATGTTTCAATATTGGAAAAATGGCTAAAACTTTGGAAAATCAAAGTTAATGAACAAAAATGTACTCATGTCACATTCACACTATGCAAACAAACATGTGCGCCTATCCAAATTAACAACTCACCTATTCCACAGCAAAATGAAGTCAAGTACCTTGGTATTCACCTCGACCGTAGGCTAACGTGGAAGCCTCACATTGATGCAAAAGTCACTCAGTCGAAACTAAAAGCAGCGCAATTAAATTGGCTTATGGGCAGAAACTCGACATTGAAGTTGGATTGCAAACTTTTGTTATACAATGCAATTCTAAAGCCTATATGGAGCTATAGAATTCAATTATGGGACACCACCTCAGCGTCCAATATTGAAAAAATTCAAAGGCGACAAACCCAAATTCTTCGCACAATTACGTCAAAAAAATCACGAATTCATAAAGATCTGAGTGTTCGGTTGGTAAAAAATAAATTTTCTAAGTACTCGACAAGGTACGTCAGTAACCTGGAACTTCACCCAAACCCTCTTGCGCGCAATATGCCTAATTTTGGCAGCAACACTCGGATGAGAAGAAGGGATACCGTTGCCACTATCAGAACGTTCAATAGGTCTAGCGTTGGCTGGAGTTAAGTAAAAAGCACTTTTTTATTTTTGTATTTAGTATTAAGATTTGAATACTTATTGCTAGTCCACATGCCTAGATAAGTTATCGTTGGAAATGTAATTGAATGCCTTTTTCGTCGATATAATGGGACTTTCCATCTGACAGGAAATAGCTGAGTTATAGCACATCAAAATTCAATATATGTCTATTTTTTAGGCCTTACCGGCCCAACGATCGGAGTTTTTGGTTAGGCTCCACAAGGGTTTGAGTGGGACTATACACCGAAAAACACAAAAGTAATTTTATCTTAAAAACGGTACTTAGAAAAAAGAATTACAGCATTTTCCGTGGTCAGGAGGTCCAAATTAACTTATCTAGGAATGTGGCGTCCTTGGTATTTTTTTTGGCTGTATACCTGTGTTATTTATAGCATTTTTTACAAAAATACACGTATGATGAGCTATATGAATGATTTATATATATATATACATATATATATATATATATATATATATATATATATATATATATATATATATATATATATATATATATATATATATATATATATATATATATATATATATATATATATATATATATATATATATATATATATATATATATATATATATATATATATATATATATATATATATATATATATATATATATATATATATATATATATATATATATATATATATATATATATATATATATATATATTTTTTTTTATTTTTTTTTTTTTTTATATAGGACCAGTACTCAGGAGATGACCCCTACATATGCAGTACATTGCATGAGCTCTGGACGATGACCGCGTGCTACGTAAAATGTGCGAGTTTCGGGAATAAGATCCCTAATCTCGTCAGAGCAAAACCCATTGTAGTAACGATAGAACAGAGTAACGCACCCCACACTGCGTTGATGCTCCAGTGAATCAATAGAGTTGGATAACCTACCGTCACTGATTAGCTTCTTCGCCCTCTCCTGCACACGGTCGAGTAACCCCAAAATTGACTTTGAGGCACCGGCCCAAACATGAGAGTTGTATTCCATTTTCGGTCAGATATAGGTGGTATAAAAAGTAAGGAGATCGGATGGAGTGAAGTACATCTTACACCGTTTCAAAAAACCGAGGCACTTGAATGCTCCTTTAGAGATATGAAAAATGGTTTCAGTCCAGCGAACATCACACTGTATCTTCATTCCAAGAACATCAAGAGCATCCGATTCCTCAATATTTATACCATCCATGAGTACAGATGAAGCAGCATTTGCGGTCGTTTGTTTGTGCGTCAATAAGCAACATTGAATCTTACGAGCGTTAAAGGCGACCATGTTTTTACGGCCCCATTCGGAGATTAATAGAAGATCACTATTCAGTGAATCATTCATATTTAACCTCTTGGCAGCGATCTCTGATAAGCTGGGCCTATAACTAAAAGAGTACGAGTAACAAATGCTGCTGTCATCCGCGAAAGAGTGGATAGGGTTGGAAGTTTGATAGAGAAGGTCGTTGAGGAAAATAAGAAATAGAGTAGGAGAAAGAACGGAGCCTTGCGGTACCCCTGAATTAATCTTGAACTCGTTTGATGAGACCCCATCTATAACAACTCGTATAGTGCGGTTTCTGAGAAAGCTCAATATAAACCAAGAAAAGTCATCACCGACACCAAAAGCAGTAAGTTTTGCCAGTAGCGCACCATGCTACACTCTATCAAGCGCTTTTGAAATACTAATTTCACCGAAATTATGGATTGAGTGGCACCATTTCTCTGAGAGATATGCCATAAGATCGCCAGTAGAACGACCCTTACGAAATCCATATTGACGATCACAAAGTACTTTATGCGACTCCAGATACCTCATAAGGTGATGGTTAACCATGTTTTCCAATACTTTGGAGAGTGTAGAGCAAATTGCAATTGGGCGGTAATTTTCAGAGTTATTTGCCTCACCCTTTTTGGGCATTGGTGTTACATTAGCAACCTTCCAGCACAATGGAAACTCACCAAAATGGTAAAGTATGCTGAAGCGGCGTGCTAACAGACGCGGAATGCCATCCGTTTATCAAATATAACAATACTATTCGATATCAGCAAAAATTACATAATTCGATAATAGTATGTTATATTTGTTGCACAACATTTTGAACTTTGCATGCCCATCTTCAACAATTTGTTACAGTATTCCTTGCCTTTTTTCTTGGGAGGTTCACACAAACAAATCTTGTTTGATGAAAAAATTGGGTTTTAAAAAAGTAAAACTCTAAAGGAGCTCCACTAAATATTATTTTTCAAAACAATTCAGTAGGTGTCTACACATGAACGATTTTCATCAACTGCATTTGAAGTTTTGTGGCCATGCAGTTATTTATCTGCTTAATGCAAAAATATTAACATTATTAAATACAGGCATAATAAATATGGTTACAATGACTCAATGGAAGAAAAAAAGTAATTGCTTAAAAACAAAACATAAAGTTTGAACGAGCATGTGCCTGGCTCTGTTCTAGACTCTAAAGTTGATTGCAGTTTTAATAGTTTAAATTGAAACCCTTTTTTTGTCAATAGCTTTTTGAATGCTCCTCGTTTATTTATTATATTTTCTATGATGTTTGCGGTCTTTTCCCCAGACATACGCTACAAAAGGAATACCACAAACGGCAGCAACTTATATGTAGCAATAAAGCAACCTACATAAAACAAATATAGTAGAACGTTCATGTTGAAGTACTTGAAGCCCTTGAACATTTATCTCTTGGTTTTCGGTAGTAGTACAAGTAGCCAATATTTTTGATTTCTGTTGCATTTTGCTTGAAGTGCATGTTGCGACTGAGGTTTTATATGTTTCGCTTTGAATGCACGCAAAAGAGACTGAGTCAGTGGAAACACATTAAAAATAAAAATAATTTATACAAATGCAATTCTTTTATATTTATGCGCGAAATTTCACGCCATGAATGAATTTTTCATGAGTTGTGTGGCACAAGCGAATGCATTTTATTATTGCCGCTGATTTTCTGTTTTTTTAGTTTTGCTTTACAGACGTAGATTTAGTCAAAGTTGTTGTTATCATTTTACTTTAGTCCGCATCTTGCAATTAGATATATGTATGTTTGTTAGGATGCGGACAATGATAATGTATATTACAACGATTTAGATCATGATGTTGATAGTCATCTCCTTTAGAGAAGAATTTTGTACCATTTATGTAGTCACTAGTATAAACAAATGTGTATACATATGTATATTTGAGTGCTTATGTTGCCTTTGTTGTGATGAACATCATATTGTTAATGATGAGTTCGAGTTCGTCTCTGTTTATTTGTGTGTTGTTTTTGGTTTATTTGGCTGCTTTGGTCTTTTTGATGGATACAAGTGTGGTAACAACAACTATCTGCTTTTGTTGTTGGGAGGATATACATTGCAGCAGTTATAGAATACATATAACCCTGTTGCATGAATCTTTTTCTTTCTTTTTTTGCCGGTAGCCTTTTGTCATTATTGTTGCGTTTGCTTTATCATTTACTTTAAGTATGTTTATACGCCCGTGGTTATTGTACATGCACATACATATGTAATTATTAGGGTGGCTCAAAATATGAAAACTTTACCTCTTATTAAGATGAGGTAGAAGAAAACTAACGAAGGCTTCTAAGCTCGAAAGTTGTCTCTTTATTAAAGAATTTAAAGCCATATACAATTGTTATATGGATTTGACATTTATACATCGTTATAAGAAAAAGTTTCAAACATAAAAAAATTTATTTCCTTCATGAACATTTTCTGGTTCTATTAAAAAAATTTGATTCCTCAAGTTTTATTTTAACATTTCTTGTGTATATTAATATTTTCAAATACAGCAATTTGTGTACTGACTTTTATAAAATAATATTTGAGACTGCATGCAGTAGCATTTTAGTCTCTGAATCTTGTTTGAAGCAGACCGGAAATATAATAAAAATATATTTTAGCTTTGTACACATGTAAGTTAAAAAAACTATAAGAGTAAAACCAGTCCAGTAGTACAAGTCTGTAACTTTTAGCAATTGGAAATATTCAAAACATTTATGTTATTAGCATTATTAGATTCTAATATTGACACCAATCAAAAATTAATTTTAATAACAAAATTTGTTATATTTCAACTCATATTGTCGCTTGTAGCAACTGTTGTATTTACATATAACAACATTGGGAAATATTTTAATCAAGTGACATCATTTTGTATTTTGAAGGTTATTATTAGGCTATTTTTATTTTTAAATTCTCAATAATTATAATTATAATAATAATAATAATAATAATAATAATATTCTAAATAAAATTGGGATATAAAATTGAATGTTTGGGAATACCTTTCAAAGCTTTTCAGGTCTACTGATGATTAGCGTAGCTCTTTTTAAATATAGACAGCTAGGAACAATCTGTTTGTATTTGTTTTTTTTTATCAATATTAGTAGATAATAAAGCAAATATACTCAATCGTAAAAACAGGGTCACCTTTAACGCTCGTAAGACCCAATGTTGCTTATTAACGCACAAAAAAACAACCACAAATGCTGCTTCATCTGTACTCATGGATGGTATAAATATTGAGGAATCGGATGCTCTTGATGTTCTTGGAATGCAGATACAGTGTGATGTTCGCTGGACTGAACACATTTTTCATGTCTCTAAAGAAGCGTTCAAGTGTCTCGGTTTTTTGAAACGGTGTAAGATGTACTTCACGCCATCCGATCTCCTTACTATTTATACCACCTACATCCGACCAAAAATGGAATACAATTCTCATGTTTGGGCCGGTGCCTCAAAGTCTATTTTGGGGTTACTCGACCGTGTGCAGGAGAGGGCGAAGAAGCTCATCAGTAACAGTAGGGTATCCAACTCTATTGATTTACTGGAGCGTCGACGCAGTGTGGAGTGCGTTACTGTATTCTATCGTTACTACAATGGATTTTGCTCTGACGAGATCAGGGGTCTTGTTCCCGAAACTCGCGCATTTTTACGTAGCACGCGTTCATCGTCCAGAGCTCATCCATTTGTGGTCGATTGCCCATGGAATCGTACTACGCATTACAGAGAGAATTCGCTTTTCAGCCGTACGCTTCGTCTGTGGAACAAGTTGCTTCCAGACGTGTTTCCTGTCTGTTATAACGTTGGAAAGTTCAAGTCAAATGTTCAAAAACACTACTCCCTCTTTCCACCTCCTCATAACCTATTATATATACACTGTATTTGACAGAATGGCTATTAATAGAGTTTTATGGCTTGTAGTGCAATTTTGTAACTTTCAGATATCACTGATCAGAAATAACGCGCTTTTTTCTCCATTTTGGTGCGTTTTGAAATTTCAAAGTTGACAACGCTGACCACACGTTTAGTATTTTGTTCACTCTACCACTATTTCAGTTGCCAGAACCAACGAAAAGTTATCGTTGGTTCTGGCAACAAGGCTTTGTCATGTTCTGCTGTTGCTTATTCTTGCAATCTCTCTTCAACAGCAAATGATTTAAGTGTTCGCTCATAAATTAAAATTTCCCCACTTTAAGTAAGTATAAGTGATTTTGTTTTTCTGGCAAAATTTGTTTTCTTAAAGTGAAAGTTAACAGTTATATATGTAAGTATTATCTAAATAAAGCTTTGCCACCACATAAAAACACAATCTAACGTAAGACAAAAATCGTGTTTTTTATTTGTCCTTTGACATCAACCGGCAATGCCAAAAGTCCAAAAGTTTGCCGGAAGAAAATTACCATGACCCTTTCGAACGAAGCGTCAAGGGGACACAACATCAAAACGGGTAATATCGTCGGCACCAGCACCAAAGGCTAACCCGTCATCATCTTCAGCGTCGGAGGCGCAGCACAGACGCCGGCTACACCAACAACCAATAGAATCAATCTCCAGTCCACTCTGCGCACCAAGGGAACCACAACATCCATCTTCCCTGAAGTCATTATAACCATATCCATTTCTTTCATCTTCATATTTTTAACCCCTAAATCCCGTTCAACTCGATTCAAAAATATTTAGCATTAGGGTGGGAACGAACTATTAAAGACTTAAATGCAGCCCTTGTAGAGTCATGAACATCGGGTTTTAGAGAATGAAGGGTCCATGATTATATCAGCTCATAAAACACATCAAAGATTCAGTTTTTCTACAAACAAAAGAGAGCTAAGCACACTTTGCTTTTGGGCCCAGTCACCATTCATTGCTCAGGTGTCAATCTATTCATGTTGATGTGGTAAACCAAACTAAACATAAGTCCCTTAATAGCATATAAAATGGTCAGTTACAAAAGTGCTGCCAGACTTACGTTTTTTTTATCTGTAAAAATCCCAAGGTTCTGATAGCTAACGGCTACAGTTTGGATCTAATATATAGTTATATTGCTATTGTGTGTGAGGTGTATCAAAATGGGGTTCTTTTGAACCTACATAATTATTTGCGCGTAGTGGAATACCATATAAACCAACCTAGAAACCACTTGAATAATATCTTATTGGACTAATAAATGGTGTGTACATAACAGAAATAATGCTCAGATTATCTAAAAACCAGTAAAAATTACTGGTTTTAATTTTCAGTTCAAATAGAAATTCTTTAAACTATAGTAATATCTGACAAAAAAAAAATAATTACTATTTGTAGACATGGCTTGGCAATGTTTTTTTAAAAACTTATAACAGATGAGCCCAAAAACTATTCAAATATATAAATAATAATTAAATATTCAAATATATAAATATCTAGGGATTCATTATTTTCATCAACATAAAGTTGCACATATTTTGACACCACCCTACTCAAAACTTTTGTTTGCCCAGTGGCATTTGATTTTAAAGACTTTTTAATCGTAATTTCATTAAAATTATTATTTCAGTGTTCATTCAATTGAGGATTTTTAGAGCACCACATTAAAACGAAATTAAAAGTTAACTGTATTCACAATTATCATTGAAAAAATCTGTTTATAATTCAGATTATCTTGTGACTATGTATTTTATGAGGGTTCAATATATCGCTCCTTTATTGCAACATAGTCATATCTCAAAAAATTAGCTTTTCGAGTTAACTATGCAGAATTGTTAACAGTACTACCTTTTATATTGTGGCAAAAATTTATTCAAATTACTTTTAAACTGTTTCCTCTAGAATATATTTTCTAATATTTTTTTCTAAGACGTGTATGAAAGCTAAAAGTTTGAAAAGCGTTTTTCTCGAAACAAGCTTTTTTGAATTATGACTATGTTGGAATAAAGGAGCGATATAAGTTGTGTACTTAAGATAGCCTTTATAAAAAAAAAAAAATTTCGCTTCTGCGGCAGAAAGTAAAGAGTGCTTATGTCGGCTGAAATTTATAATGTAGAGGGTAACAGCACTATAATAACAACAAACTATATGGGAACAACAGAACTATTTCCGGGACTGCTGAACTTCATGTGTATGAACAGTAATATCCATTACTGAAATTATAAGTCTATAATATATAAGTGAATAATATATAAAATATAAATTAGTATATAAGATAAGTAAAGTTGGATTATTTTTACAATTGACGCTGTACTAATGGCCAACATAGAATGCACAGTTTTTAATTAATTGCTCCGATTTCTGTATCACAAAGTTCATGGTCTTCAACGTAAACTTGAACATTGCATGGATAGTTATATGGTGATAATGATCTGCTTTATTTAAGTTGTAGCAATACCATAGTTATTGATTAAACAAGGAGTTAGAAATAATTTACAAACTCATCCGTTAACAGTCAAAAAAAAAAAAAAAATTCTACCAATTCTAAATATTTTATTACAGTATTCTTTCAACTTTAAACAACTAGCCTATTCTAGTAGTTAATTCTGCCAAAAATCTTGGTGTTTTTTTTTATAACAACCTACTTGGTCTGTCATGTTAATTTCACATGCGGTCGAACGTTTTCACTGCTAAGAAATTTATGGAAAACTTAAAATTTCACTCCAGTTAAAATTATAATACTCATTGCTCATATTTAGTATCCGCCTTCTTGTATGGCAGCTCCGACAGTGAAAGTAAAATAAAGCTAAACTTAATGTGGCGTTTAGTAAAGTTAGTACCTGGGGCACCGAGATTTCACCAGTACCTCGTTTCTGTAAATTTTGTGAAAAGTTTTCACATGGAAAACTATGAAACAAAAAATTCCATCGTTTCTCGATTGGTGAGAAGATAGTGTTTCTGTATTTCAAAGTGAAAACAGCCAACACTGGTTTTATTTTTATTGGAATATTTCCATTTAGCAGCTGTCAAAAATTAATAAATAAACAAAAAATACGGAAATTAAAAATCAGACAAAAAAATAATAATTTTTATAATTATAAAACAAATCAATAAAATGATCTGCTGCCGGTACCATTCGTATTGGGAATGCATTAATTTTCTTCACTTTAAATTTCTGAAAGCCAGGCAGTAAAGTGTTGACTAGACGATTGAGTACATGTTGCCGCTGATAACACTACCACCTGAAAAGTCGCTGGGTATCAGATATATAAACAAATATCGCTACCAACGCAAGCATTAAATTGATAAACAACGGTAAGTTTGTTCTTACAATTTTAACTTGGATTTTAACATGCTAAAAATTTCCGCACATATTAGGATCTAACATATAAAACTGCTGTAACCGTTTTGAATAAAGCAAATTCGCACTCGTTGTTCAAGCCCTCAACTATAAGGATGGCGAACAAGAGATGTAAGTAGTCTTGTCATGACTTTAGGCAGTTGTCAGCTGTAGAGAGTAAAATTCCTGAAGCCAAAGGTAAAACAATGTGCATAAAGACAAGTCTGTTTGATCAATTCTACAATTATATTTTTTCACACCAGCTTTTTTGTTCAGATGCAGCCCCACCTCCTACGTGACCACCACTCCCAGCAACTCCTATAGTCAGACCACCTTCACGTACTACCAACATAACACCAGCTGAAAACATAAAATCTATAATTTGGGAAAGATGCTTTACACCGAGAACAGCAAGCAAGTTTAAATATCATTAGCTCTATTGCGTAATATAATGGGAGCAAAAAAACAAAAAACAAAAATTATATATCCAGCAATTATAGTCAACATGTCACTTTGTCCTGAAATACTACAATTAAAAAATTACTGCGTAAGAAAGCAAACACAGAAAATTCTCTTGCTTTAAAAGTAATTAGCGAAACATCCACCTCCTTTGGTACCAATATTTCCACTATAACCAACTGATTCCTTTAGCAAACTGTTAAACTTAGATTTCGATGAAAATAAACGTAAAATGGAGAGTAAATACAAAGCAAGCATTTCACCAGTTGAGTCGTCACATGGGCCCAACAATATGAGTACTTGGACTAAGCAATACGATTGATACCACACATTGGCAAAAGCTATAAGCTTATAAAGATAAGATAGAATGCTAACAAAATATTTTTATTTTATATTTCTTTTTATTTTATATTTGTATTTTATTGCTTAACTTATTATAAATAAACACAATATATTATTGGTTTTCATTAGTATGTTTGTTTTATTGTCTTTTTAATGCAAACTTATTTTTAAGCAATATTCATATAATTTTACTTGTTTCTAAATATGTTTCTGTTTTGGGTACTTTATTTAAAACTCAGTTAAATGCAGTAAAACATAGTAGAAATTTGTAATTATTTTTTATATGATAATATTTCATAAAAGATTAAAACCATCTTGCCCACAGTTTTATCAAATTGCGAATACTTGTTGGTTTCTTTTAAAATACTTGATTTTGTGTCGTACTTCATTATCGGTGGCAGATTCAGCTGCAGTTTGTTTCTTCTTTTCTTTTTCTGCTTTTGCGGTTTTTTATTTTCATTTTTCTTAAATAAATGATAAGTGTTATATTAAACACAATGAAATTAAAAGATATATAATACTTTACATCTTTTCTGCACTTTTGAGATCCACTTCAGTATATTGTTTTCTTTGTTTTTATAATTCCGCGCCGTTTTTATTTAGGGAATATTTTGGCAGCTACTTCTCACAAAATTTAATTACAGAAACACATTTACTCGCATATTTCCAATAATTTACGTCAAAAAGGACAATTGACAATTAGTTTTCACAAAAATAGACTTTTATCAAAATCGTTAGAATACTATTCGAGAGCCAATAAAGCTATTAGAAATGGAGATATACAGGGTCAAAGTAGGTCATCCCTGGACCTTATACAGTTTAGACCAATTTTTGACGTTAAAACCCCCTAGTTAGGGTCTGAACATAAACGATAATTTATTGCGTTGCGGTTTTTCATACGAATTTTAAGTAAAAACCCGCAGTGCGTAGTGGCATAAAATTAAGAGTTGAGCACAATGTAACGATAATTTACTGCGGTGCGGTTTTTCATACGAATTTGAAGGAATAAACCACAATGCGGAGCGGCATAAAATTAAATTTTTTTTATTTTCATTGCTGACTTTCTCATTCTCTCAATCTTTTACTCCCTTTCCCTCGTCGATGCTGCCATATCTTTTCAATAATTGACGATTTTCACAACATTATTGTAAACTAAAAAAACATGATTTTGTAGTTTATTATTTTTTTTATGAAATATAAAAGTTTAAATAATATATTAACGGAAGAAGAAAAAATTAAAAAAGAAGTTGGAAGTATGACTGTCTTTATAATTTACAGTCGGGAAGTTACAAAAACTTTCTGTATAAAGAAGTTTTTTGGTTCAAATCCACAAAGATTTTGGCGTATCAGGTAAGTGAATTTCTTTCAGGTACCTCATTTTTTTGTCAGACTTTATTTAATTTTAGCTGAGCAAGCAAAAAAAAAATTTTGAAATTGAATTAAAAAATTATAAATAGCTTGTTTTCTATGTTTCCCAGCTACACTGAAAAGAATTCCTTCATTAATATAATGAATATTGACATTAATCTAATGAAAATTTTCATCATTTTTCGGCCAATGATGGCCTTCATTGGACTAATGAATCTTGTTTCATTAAAAATTATGTAATGAATATATTCGTTAGATTAATGATAACTTCATTAAGTTAATGAAACATGAATCATAATATTTATGACTAGTTTACATTAAAACAATGAAAATATTCATTAAGTTAACGACTCAATTTCATTAGTTTTATGAATTTGGTACTTTAACATTAAGTAATCCTTTAATGAATCTTCTTCATCATTCAAACGTAATTTTTTCATTATTATGAATGTGTTACAATATTTTTATGAAATATTTTCACTAGTGTAATGAATACATTTGTTAAACCAATGAAAATGTTCACTAATTTGGTGAAAAATTTTCTTCATTCTAACGAAATAAAATCATTAGTTTAAGCAAGAGTTGCATTATTCTAATGATCTTTTTTCATTTGAATTGTGCTACTGAAGAGAAACTAAACAATTTTTTTTTTTTTTATATGAAGCTAAAAATAATTTTTTATTGTTTTAATACACTATTGAAATTTTATTTTATTAAACAATTTTTTATACAGTAATTAATGTATAAAATAATTTACTTTATCATTTAGTTAGTAGTTGTAATATATTTATCATTTCACTTTTACTAAATCTCTAAAATTTTGCACCCTGCCTTCAAAAATTTTTTATTACAAATCCAATGAAATTTTCTAATGAAATTATGAAACCTAATGAATCAATTTAAAGGAATATTTTCATTATTGCTATGAATCTTCATTGATGGAACGTAATTTTTCATTCCGTTAATGAAAATTTTCTAATGAATTGGGTTCATTAGAAATATGAAGCAAATATTTTTCAGTGTATCTATATGTCGACATTTCATATGAGCTACCCTAATCATCAGTAAACTTTGGAAATTTTTGAAAGATATTCTCAAACATTCAACTTAATATTCTAACAATCTAAATAAATTGTTAAGAGTTTAAAAAAAACAATGCTCTAATAATACCTGCCAAAGCACAAAAAACAAGCTTTTTCATTTATATACGTCACTAACATTTCTTTAGACCTATTTATAATTTTTTATTGGTATCAATGTTAGAAGCTAAAATAGTGAATAAAAAAACTGAATTGTCATTGAAATCGTTAAAACCATTTTCGAGAACCAATAAAAGCATCACAAAAGGGTCCAAGTAGACATTCTAGATTGATTTTTTGACATTAAGAACCAATAAAAGCATTACGAATGGGTAAAAACTGGTACAAAATGGATCCACGTGGCACCGCGAGCATTCTAGATTGCCTTTTGACATTAAAAACGTCTAGATACTGATTTTCATTAAAATCGTTGCAGCCGTTTTCGAGTACTAATAAAAATATTACAAATATGTAAAAACTGGATTTCCCGCAACCAGAAAATTCTTTAGCCTTAAACACCCCTAGATATTGATTTTCATTAAAATCGATACAGCCGTTTTCGAGAACCACTAAAGTTTTACAAATGGGCTAAAATCGGAACAAAATGGACCGGAAATACACTAGATAGATTTCTAGACCCTAAGGCCTCCTAGATAATTTCATTAAAATTGTTGAAACCGTTTTCGAGAAACAATAAAAGTATTACAAGTGGTTAAAAATTTCAAATTGATCAAAATCTGGGGAAAATAGATTTTCCCGGACCTGGGGCCAACCTAAATCAATTTTTTGTTGTTGGTTGGATATTTTCTTTCACGTAGATCGTACGTGGTCTTTCGGTATATGGAAAGTGTATTAATGTCGAAAATTTGCAAGCAGGCGGTTGCAAATTATCGCATTAAAAAAACGACAATAAGTACGTTACGCCAAAGCATATAATGCTAGTAACACAACTGCGACGAACGAATATTCGTCGCCAAAATTAAAACACATTGGTGTATATGAAAACGCTCACAACCGTTGTATGGTCGAAAATCGCCTTACTCTGCGAAAGTTGTAATTTATTTCGAACGACGAACAAAACAGTATCAGGTGGTCAGGGTTCTTGTATAAAAAAATATTTTTCACGAAATAAAACTTTTTATATTTATATTAATCCGTAAAAATTTATGAAGATGTTCTCAAAATATAAAGTATATCAGATAATATGTTCAAAAATACCTCCCTCGCATGAGATTTATTAAGGCTTACTTTTAATTTTTTGCTCGGAATGTAAACAAAGTATCTACAGAAAAGTTCGTTGACATTGCGTTTCACATGACGAATTTATACAACGAATATTTGCCGGCGAATTCACATCGATGGGCGAAATTCGTCGCCCATTTTTTTTGAGACGGGGATGCCCTGCCGCTATTTATTCGGATAATGGTACAAACTTTGTAGGTGCCAGCAAATTATTGAAAAAGGAGCGGCAGGAATTCATCAGACAACTCAGAAATTCTGTGGTGGCCATAAATAGCTTTCAGAACTAGGTGTGGCATTTCATTCCACCCGGAGATCCACACATGGGAGGCTTATGGGAAGCCGGTGTGAAGAGCTTTAAAATTCATCTAAAGAAGACTACCAACCACCAAATATACTTTTGAAGAATTTTCTACTCTACTCGTTCGAAATGAAGGATGTTTAAATTCGAGACCACTAAGCCCATCAAGCGAAAACACACAAGATTTAATCCCTTTAACCCCAGGTCATTTTTTGATTGGTTCACAACTGCTAACTCCGGCTGAACCCAATTTCAGTGATGGAAACATCAGCTTAGCGAATCGATGGCAGAAAGTAAACATCCAAGTAGATGACTTAGTTGTCATAAAGCAGGAAAACTTGCCACCCAACGAATGGTCTATGGGACGGGTCGTCAAAGTTTTTCCTGGGCCTGACTCCAGAGTTAGGGTAGTAGAACTGAGGACTGGGAATTTAACGCGTCCGATAGCCAAAGTGGTAGTTTTACCCAGGCTGCTCAACTCATCTTCTTACACTCAAGTCATCTTCTTCTAAACACCAACTTTGAACATTACATTTCATCTACAAAGTATTGAATAAAATTAACTTTTTTTCTATATTTAACTGCTTACCCATACACTCAGTTACACATTTACTCAATATTTAACCATTTATTAAATCTCTTTTCATGTCCGTATTGCCGAGATAACAACAACACAGCGAACCACAAAACACTTCTATGATGTCCAAAACTACTTCCGAGCACAAGGAACGGCTGTTGGATTGCCGATCGACTTCCAGGCGGGGATGATGTTCACGCCGTGAACAAATGACTCATCTCTGATGTAATAATGCCCCCTCATGATTCCTACTAATTCAACCAACGGCGATGAGTGCAACGATTTATTCAAGTACAATCATGTTTTTCTGTTCGTTCGTCACAGGAATAAATAAGGAATACTTTTTTTGTAATAAGTCTGATTTCGCGTGAACTCAATATTAAATTATTAGTGAAATAGTTAAAGCTTTACAAAACTCTAAATTCAAAGAGTAACTTTTTTATAAATATAAATTATTCGATATTTCTATTTTATTTAATGTAAAAAGTGAAATAAATAAACCCCGCTATTTACAACGTTTATGAAAAAAAGTTACGGAGTTTTTAATTATATACATACATATATGTATATATACTCGTATGTATTTTTTATCACTCTAAAACTCTTAAAAACACAAGGTTTTTCTTCAAAAATTCTAAACCAAATAATTTTGAAAATGCAGATAATCTCTTGCTTACGGTAAATATGGATGGCTGGGTGGCATAGAAGGCAAGCTATTTATAGTTTTTTACTGGTATAAATGTTAGAAGCTTAAGTAGCGAATAAAAAACTTAATTGTTTTGATTTAATTTTTTTGTTTTTTCTCTATTTATTTTTATTAATTTCTTTTTGTTTTCCCCTTATGTATTTTATTGCCTTACGGAGTGCGCAGTGTTGAACTAATTTTTATTATTCTGAGCAGTGTCGAAGGTACATACACTGGGCACTGATCAGTTTTAACTAATTTAATTTCAACACTTTAAATGCTGTGATAACGTTTGTTTTGGTCGTTTCGTGTGTTCACAGCATTCATTACTCCCTCCTTCATCCTTATAATCTATTTTCTTAGTTCCAGTACAATGCACTGCATATGTAGGGGCTATCCCCTGAGTACTGGTCCAAGATAAAAAAAAAAAAAAAAAAATGCAGCCATTGATAGATCGGACTCTTTCTTATCATTAAATGCAATAGATTATGGCTCTGAATTTGAAACTCAGCTAAATGCATACGATATGTTTTTACGTCTGTTTTTTTTTTCACGTCTACCAATATTTTTAATTTTTTAAGGACAGTTTGTAAAATTTGCTCAGAAACGTACACGTTCATTTACGTCTGACATTGTCTATGATTTTTATTATTATAAAAAGTAATTATTTAAGACATATTAAAATATAAATGCGTTAAAATTTACTCAAGCCGACTACTTATACCGCCCGAAGTCAACGGCCGCTGAATTGTTCGCAAGGCATAGAGTTCTAATGTCAACAAAACAAAATGGAGCACACTCTATTTGAAGTTTTGTCAGATGACTTTGCTCATGTTTTTGAGGTAACAGACGACATGGGGCATTTTATATTGAGAAAAATGACATCTACATTTTCTTTTTTAAAACATATCCTTTGTTATCTACTTTAAAAGTTTAATTATTGTTTACGCATGTCATTAAAATTAAGTTGTAATTGCATAGAACACGAGATATGCAGTCTTGAAAAGGGTGGTTAAATTTCAAGGGCCGATGTTGATTTTGAATAAAACACAAACTATTTAGGAAATTATTGTAATTTTATTTTATTATGATATTGGTATTATTCAATTATGTATGGAACAAAATATTGGCCAAATGGGCGCTGCGACCACAGCGGCACACCTCCATCCGATGGTCCAAATATTCGATGACCCTGAGGCATAATGGAGGTTCTATGCCGTTAATGTGCCGAATTATCTCATCCTTTAGCTGTTGAATTGTTGCTGGCTTATCGACGTACACCTTTTCTTTCAAATAACCCCAAAGAAAAAAGTCCAACGGTGTCAAATCATATGATCTTGGCGGCCAATTGACATCGCCATTACGTGAGATAACACGGCCATTGAATTTGTTGCGCAAAAGAGCAATTGTTTCGTTAGCTGTGTGGCAAGTGGCACCGTTCTGCTGAAACCACATATCGTCTACATCCATATCTTCCAATTCAGGCCATACAAAGTTCGTTATCATCTCACGATAGCGAACACCATTCCCAGTAACTGCCTGACCGGCCTCATTTTGGAAAAAATACGGCCCGATGATGCCGCCAGCACATAAACCGCACCAAACAGTCACTCTTTGTGGGTGCATTGGTTTTTCGACAGTCACTCTTGGATTCTCATTCGCCCAAATGCGGCAATTCTGTTTATTGACGAATCCACTGAGGTGAAAATGTGCCTCATCACTGAAGATGATTTTCTTCGAAAATTGATCATCCACTGTTGCCATTTCTTGCCACCATTCTGCCCATTGACGACGTTTGGAATGGTCAAGAGGCTTTAGTTCTTGAGCCAATTGCACCTTGTAAGCGTGCAAATGCAAGTCTTTATGCATAATGCTCATCAACGACGAGCGTGAGAGATGCAATTGTTGGGCACGACGACGAGTTGAGGTGGACGGCTCTTCAGCCACACTATCGCGAACAGCAGCAATATTTTCTGCAGTACGAGCTGTACGAGCATGCACTGGTGTTCTCACATCTTCTACAGACCCGGTTTGCTCGAATTTTTCTACGATTTTTGCACATTTGGACGATCAAATTGACCAAAAAAAATCACGAAGTGCACGATATGCATTTTGATTTTAACGCCCATTTTCATAATAAGTCTGGATAACTTTAACACGTTGTTGGATTGTATATCTCTCCATGGTTCAAATTGAGTAAGTCTGAAATAGAGAAATGTCAAATAAAATTCGGAAAAAAACTTGGCGTCTAGGTGTGGTTCACATTCAACATCGGCCCTTGAAATTTAACCACCCGATAGTTATTGCATAAAACATCTTTTTTTATTGAAAATATAAAAAGAAAGTGAATATGAAAACTACAGATAAACGAAGAGAAATATAGGGTGTTTTTTTAAGCCCGATAGAACTTGAAATTGTAAAAAATAACACAAAAAATTAAATTGTAATCAAAATTTTTTTTTATTCGAAAGATCAATACGTGACATTAACATTTGAAAATGATTTCGGGCATATGGGCACCGCGGCTGTTCTTGACGAAGCGCATTCTGGACGTCCAATTTTGGGCCACTTTTTCGAGCACTGCTGGCCGTATGTCACGAACAACACGAACAATGCTGGCCTCCAAGGCGTCAATTGTTGCTGGTTTATCAGCATAAACCAGTGACTTCACGTAGCCCCTAATAACAGACAAAAAATAATTCACAACGACAAAATGAAGCGCGTGATAACACTGATGAACGATTAAATCAACCTGTGCCATTAAACGATAGAGAATCGCGACCGCGTAATATATATAGTGTTAAAGAAATTGCCGATACGCTACCCGAATACGATCCAACGAAAGACCAAAGTTTTAGTGTTGATCAATTTATTGATCGTGTAGATAAATCGATTGAGGCGTATAATTTTGACGAGAAATGTTTAATGCTAGCAGTTTTCACGAAATTAAAAGGTCCTGCAAAGTTATGGTTAGACGCATCTTCCGCCTTGTATGTTAGGTGGAACGATTTAGCCGCAGCCCTAAGAGTAGAATTTGGTATCGAGCCAGACGAAGCCGATATTCATTTTAAAATGTCAACAGCAACTCGAAAACCAGGTGAGTCGATAAACGAATATTGTTTCCGTATGAGCGCGTTGGGCAAAAGAAATTATTTGAGCGAATCAGCCATTATTAAATACACACGTGACGGTCTGAGACATCGCGAACTACAATTAGCCATCGCAACGGTACGCTTCAAATCAATGAAGGAAATGAGGGCTACATTAGACGAGTATTTCGCCAATATTGCAAATTGTTCCTACAACGCAAGGGGAGCACCAACATTTAAGCGCAACGACTACGGTAATAAAAACGTGAAACAGCCAAACGATAATAATGTAAAGCCACAACCTGAACGAAAATCGATTATTTGTTTCAACTGTTCCGGGGCTGGCCATATTTCCAGCGCGTGCCCAAAGCCTCAGAGAAAACCGAGATGTAAAGACTGTCAACGGGTTCATCCAATGGGTAAACCAGTGAACTGTGGACAGCCGAATTTACGTACTACGAACACTGTTCGAAAATATTCTTCAGAAAAGCAGATATCTATTAACGGGGTCGTAATGTTTGCATTAATAGACACAGGTAGCGAATGTAGTCTTATTAAAAGATCAAAGGCAGCTAAAATCAACGGAAATAGAGAAAAATGCAACATACGGATTACCGGTGTATGTGCCGGCACAACAGTGCTAAACGAAAAAATAAACGTCCATTTAAATATTGATACCGTTGAACTCATAACTGACTTATACGTAGCTGATGATGAAACGTTTTCATCAGATGTTATTATAGGTACCAACGTATTTACAAATAAAAATATTCAGCTAGTTTATAACTATAACGGTCAACATTTCGAATATTTCGATGTTTTTCAAAGAAAAATAAGCCGAGCACCATACGAAGAATCACGAATACTAGAACCAGCGACATTACGGGTCGCCAAAACGACTGTGAATGAAAACGATTTCTTATTTACGATGCAGCTTAAGGATGATGCAACTCGTCAAACAATAGAAAAATTGAAATCCCGTGATAAAGAAACGTGTCAAAACTTTATTTTAAAGAACGAAAGACTTTTCCGAAAAATTGGTGAAAATAATTTATGGGTCGTTCCTAAGGCTCTCCGGTGGCGCATTATTCAAGAACAACACGACAACGCAGGCCACTTAGGAGCTGAAAAAACGTTAAATGGAATTCAAAAACATTTTTGGTTCCCGCGAATGCGAAATGCCGTCAAATCCTACATAAACTCTTGTGTTGATTGCGCATTCAATAAGGTTCCAGGTGGTAAACGCGAAGGTGCATATCATTACGATAATGTTATTGCAATACCTTTCCATATGGTGCATATGGATCACCTAGGTCCGTTTCCTAAATCGTCCAAACGTAACGAACACATCCTCGTGATTGTGGATGCATTTACCAAATTTACGATAATAAAACCCGTCAAGAACACAGCAACGAAACACGTCATTAACGTTTTGAATGACGTAAGCGAATACTTGGGTATGCCAACAAGAATTGTCACTGACCGTGGGTCATCATTTACGTCACATGAATTTGAGAATTATTGCCGTAACAACGATGTTCAACATATTTTAAATGCCGTCCGTTCACCACGAGCAAATGGTCACGCAGAACGAACCAATCGCACTATTTTAAACATGCTCTTACCATCTACGAAGGAAGATAAACGATGGGACGAACAACTACGTCGAATTCAATGGGCGATTAACAGCATGAAAAACAGTACAACAGGACGAACGCCACAACAATTACTCTTTGGTTTCGAACCAAGAGACATTCTGCAAAATAAACTTGTTTTAATTCTTCATAGCACTGAAGTTTTGAGCAACGACGAACTCCAAAATGTACGAAACAACACGGCCGACAAGATAGATATACAACGACGTAAAGCAAAACAACGATACGATCATCAACACGCACATCCGAAGAAATACAAAGAAGGAAGCTTAGTACTAGTAGAAAACGAACCAGCAGCTACTGGAGGATCGCGAAAATTGGAGCCACGCTATAAAGGCCCGTTCATCATCACAAAAGTGCTAGCCAACGACAGATACATCGTAGAAGATCTTCCAGGTTCCAGCAGAAAGCAACGTCATTACAAATCAACCTATGCATCAGACAAAATGAAATTATGGTGCAGTTTACCAGAAATCGAGATCGAATACTTAAGCGATGACGATAAGGATAGTGAACGTGAGAATGAAGACGTATATGCCAATCGGGGTCGACTGAATTACAGGATGGCCGACTGTAAGAGAAGAAGAGAAAAAGTGAGAGAGTACGGTTAAAATACATGTGTACAGCGAACAGTACAGCAGTCTCAACTCAACCACCGGCCATGACACATCACATAAATTGAAATACTTTGTATAATATTAAAACATTAAACGCCTACAAATAAATATAAATAAAACTATTAATAAAAAGGGTATAAATAATATATCTCTTTTTATACATACTTGTCTTTTACCAGCGGAACACACAAATCCTTGTGAATTTATGAGTTTTTTATATACCATGGAGCTGCAGTAATCATTCGAAGAATTTGGTTTTCTCGACTTTGAATCTTTTCAATGTTCGACAATGAAGCGGAATTGAAGTCCGCAGCACCATATAGGCTTTAAGATTGTGTCGTTTTACAAAAGTTTGCAGTCCAACTTCACGTTAGAATTTCTGCCCATAAGCTACGAGTAGTTTAGTTGCGGTGATTGTAGTTTCAACCGAGTGAATTTTGCATCAATGTGTGACTACCACGTCAACCTACGGTCGAGGTGAATACCAAAGTACTTGACTACAGAGCTCTGTGGAATAGGTGAGTTGCTAATTTGAATAGGGGAACATATTTGTTTACAAATTGTGAATGTAAAATAAGTACATTTTTGCACAATAGCTTGAATTTTCCAAAGCTTTAGCCATTTCTCTAATGTCAAAATATATTCCTGCAAATTTTATGAAGATATTTGATGGGTTTCATGTATGCTGCAAAATTCTGAGTCATCTGCAAAAGATGATGTGTGGATTCCCGATCTCATTGGCATGCCAGATGCGTAAATCAAATATAAAATAGGTCCCAGAATGCTACCTTGGGGAACTCTTGCTTTAATTGGCTGTAAGGGGCTTATAAAACTGCCTTCTCTGATAAGAAAATTCCGCATAAGTAGCTTTCCAGAAGATTGTGAGTGTTTGCGGGCAAGTTTAATTTATTCAACTTTTTCAAAAGCTTGAGAAAACCCAATGAGTAGCGCTGACCAATACATTTGATCCTCAAAAGTTTTTCTTATGATATCTACAAGCCTGTTTGTTTATTCTATGGTGCTGTGTTTAGCCCGAAAGCTGAATTGACGATTAGGAATACATCCCAGAGCATTCAATATTGGAGCCAACTTCGTCGTCAATATTTTTTCGAACAGTTTTTAAATTGTAAGTAGACTTATTAGTTATATAGATATGATTACTTTAGTGGGATCCTTCCCTGGCTTGGATATCATAGTAACCATATACACCTTCCACTCATCATGATAGTACTCTAGACGTAAAATAGATTTAAAAATAAATAGGAAAATTCTTCTAACTGCACGAGGTAACTGCTCAAGCATTTTGCCAGTAATTTGATCAATACCTGGAGTTTTCGTGGGGTGTGTTACTGATACCGGTTTCTTCGAATAAAATTTAAGTCTCAAAGACACAAGCAGTGTAACAGCATATGGTGTTAATTCAGCTACATCATTCGCTGTATGATTTGTAATAAAAACTTTTCTCAACTAATTAACATACAGCGTCCCTTTTTTAGCATCGGTTCTTGCCCAGTCCCCAGTTGAAGTTTGCAAAGGTGGCTTACCTATGATGGGTATTTTCAGACCTTTTGTCGTTTTCCACAACGACTAGTTAGATTGAGGAGTATTATTAAGGTTTTCCAAATATGTTTTAAAGGAAGCCACTCTCTGGTTCCCAAAAAAATTTCCTAATTGAGTTATGTATTCCCCTAGCTTAATTTGAAGCTGAGGAGAAAGATTTTTTATTTTTGAACTATTTTTTCTGAAACAAGTTGATCAATGTGAGAAGAATAAGTTCTATTTACGTTTCTGAATCTTACTTTTATGGTTAGTGGTAGCATACTGTACGGCTAGTTTAAGATTTTCATTATCTTTAATTGATACACCAATATCTTCAGGCATTCTAAATGCAATATTTTCCGTAAAATGAATACTCAAATATTTTTTATATTTCAGCCAAGTCACTCAAGGCACGTTCAACGGGGGTCGACCTATCGGGGGAGTGAAACAGAAATTAAAGCGAGTGAGTGATTCGATGACAAATCTAATGAAGACTCCACTTGCATCCACTCTAAAGGAAAATTTTTTGTAACTCCAAAATCTATAGAATATGGAATATTTCGTTGGTCTGACGGCTAGTAAGTGGGGTGTTCGCATGAAATCACATCTTAGCCCATTTTGGTAATATTTTCAAGAAGCACATGACCTTTCGGCAAAATTAAACGTGATCCCCAAAAAGTATGTTTAGCGTTATAGTCACCAGCCGCTAAATATCGAGGCCCGCCCAAATGATTTGAAATAATGCGAATATTGATTTTCTGTTACTAAAAATCGTGGCGGTGAATAAATCGAGGAAATAAAATATTATGTATCAAAAAAAAAAAAAAACATATTATGTTTGTTGCTTGCAGATACACCTCACTTATCTGATTCAGTAAATAGTACTTACTTCTGGATTTTATCAGGATTGCCGAGCCTCCATAAAATCTTCCACGGAAATCTTTAGTGCCATATAGTGTGTAGCCACTAATTTTGAAATAACTTGTTACCGTCAACTGAGTTTCAGCAGCCAGCAATCGACATAATGATTTGCTTTTCCATAAAGAAGTCGTCAAGTTCATTTTTGTGTTGACGAATACCGTTTGCGTTCCAGAAACTTATTTCAAAACAAATAATTTGTTTAAAACTGCCTGCAAAATAATGGATTGTATTTTCATCATTTCTTGATTCATGGTTGTTATAGAAACAGTAAATGTGTATATGGATTGAACAATAGTCTGCAGAGTTGCCTCAATAGTGTTGAAATAATTATCGGAGCTTTGCGACTGGGCCTCCTGATTAAAGTTTTATATATCGGATTTAACCACATTAGTATTAGAATCTTGTTTGGAGCTATGCATGTCTATGTGGCTCGTTGAGTAACCTATCTGCTTGTAGGAATGCCGATTGACTGCTAGGGTTGCTTAAAGGTAATTGATGACTTATTTGTTATTGACCACTTAAAGTGAATAAAGACAGGACAGCCCCTGCAGTTTGCAGTATGCTTACCTCTAAAGTTACTGTATTTTTTAACGCTCGGGTCAGTCTTTGACTTTTTGCACTGTGTTTTGCCATGAACTTCTCCACATACAATACAAACTGCGGGTAACTTACAATAGGCCTTAATATGGCCAAATTATTGGCATATTAGGCACTGAACGGGCCCTAAACGCTTGTGCGGCTCCTCAACGGTGGCCTTGATATGAAGAATAAATTAAATATTATAAATTGGATGAGTTTCATTATTTTTGAGTACAACATCCCCTGGTCCCAATTCAACCCTAAATATGAGTTAAGCGATCTTTTCACAGTTCCACATATAGGGTGTTTTTTTAAGCCCGATAGAACTTGAAATTGTAAAAAATAACACAAAAAATTAAATTGTAATCAAAATTTTTTTTTATTCGAAAGATCAATACGTGACATTAACATTTGAAAATGATTTCGGGCATATGGGCACCGCGGCTGTTCTTGACGAAGCGCATTCTGGACGTCCAATTTTGGGCCACTTTTTCGAGCACTGCTGGCCGTATGTCACGAACAACACGAACAATGCTGGCCTCCAAGGCGTCAATTGTTGCTGGTTTATCAGCATAAACCAGTGACTTCACGTAGCCACACAGGAAATAATCGAGAGGTGTCAAATCGCACGACCTTGGAGGCCAATTGACAGGTCCATTTCTCGAAATCAACTTATCGCCAAATTTTGATTTCAGTAAGTCGATGGTTGCGTTCGCCGTATGGCACGTAGCGCCATCCTGTTGAAACCACATCTCCTCCGGATCAATGTCATCCATATTTTCAAACAAAAAATCATTGATCATGGTGCGGTAACGATCTCCATTGACCGTAACGCGAGCTCCGGCCTCATTTTTGAAGAAATAAGGTCCGATGATGCCACCAGCATGAAAACCGCACCAAACAGTGCATTTTTCTGGATGTAATGGAGTCTGTAGGGTCTCTTGTGGATTGGTCTCACTCCATATGCGGCAATTTTGCTTATTAACAAACCCGTTAAGCCAAAAATGCGCCTCATCGCTGAACACAATTTTGCGATAAAACAACGGGTCAGTTGCCAACTGCTCTAGAGCCCAATCGGCGAAAGAACGACGCATACAATGGTCTCTCATGATGATTTGTCAGAGTATACTGAAACAAATAAAAAAAATGTTTCATCAAAGTTTAATCTTTTGTGTTACTTTTTACAATTTAAAGTTCTATCTAGCTTAAAAAAACACCCTATACATTGTATCACAAATAGTTGATAAATATAGCAATGCAACATAAATTGTATTTAATCTGTTTGAAATTGCAACTTTAAAATACTTGTAAATTTTTCTTAATACAATATGATTTCTTGCAGATAAAAAACAAACACATTTAAAAGAAAGGAATCACTTTTTAATTAATACATATTTCAAGTTAAATTTGAGCAGACACCCATATGAAACAACGATCAGTGATTACAACAGAAAAGGAGCGGTAACTAAATACCAAGTATGTGTTGGATACGATATAATTTAACACAATAAAACAAAGAGGCAATGGGTAAGTGGTTTTTGTTGCAATTGTTTGTTCTAAATATGTCTTAAATTGTTGGTTGTTACATCACAATCTTCAGAAAAGTTTTTTCTTTACATTCTCTTAAAGGAAACCAACAAGACAACAGGAACAGTTGCAATTGCACGATATGGCAAAAACTAAAACAACCAAAAGTAACAACCAGTTATAATGTATATAAAAACATGAATACTTTTTTTCAAACTACTCGTGCCATAAATACTACTTTCTAAAAACATTCTATGCCATTTTTGCTGCTGTTGCCTGAGTTGTTAGAAATAAAGATTTAAGCAGTTAATAGAGTTCTAAATGTTAAGAAATGAGAAGGAGAACAGAAATAAAAAAGAAACAAATAAACAATAAATTCAGTAAAAGGTAAAAATTTATTGAAACTAAATGATGGCAGGTATTTGGAGGTTGTAAAGTCACACTACAAATTACTCCCCGATATGCATATAAAAAAATACACACAGGCAAAGTTGGCAGAGCACCTGTGTCGATGTTTTTTTCAGAGAAGGGCAGACAATTGAATAATTAAATTACGAGATAATACGTTATGAATCCAGTTACTAGCCGTATTTAGTGAAAGCCATTTCTTTTTAAGAGCCTTTCAATATTGTATTGAACTTTCTTTTGTTTTTTCGACGTAAGCCCATCAAGGATAACAGACTGGAGAAGGGATTTCTAGCTATTTGGTAAGAGGCTTTCAAGCAACAATCATCATGAAAAATTCTTCTCAAATAGTTTAAAATTTTCGTAAAAAATAAAAGACCGCCTTGTTACTGATGGCAGGTGTTTGGACGTACAAAATAAAAATAAAGGTATTTTGATGCGTTTTACCGTTTCACAATTATCCAAAAATCTCTTTTCGTGGAAAATTTGGAAACCTTTTTTTTAATCAAAATAAAAAAGCCGATATTTTACGAGTATATTTTTTAAATTTTGCTTAAAGTTTAAGAAAAATTAAAAAAAGCTATACAGACATGTTCCGAGAACGCGCTTTCTGAAACCGCAATGCGTTTTGAAAAACGCTTAATTGATTTTTAGGTGTTCTGAGGAACGCGCGTTTTACTGGCGTTTAGAAGTTTTTTCCGAAAAAATACAACATGTGTTTTACATACGTATGTATATATGTATGTGGTAGTAATATAAAACGAAAAAAAAATTTTACAACAAATAGACAAATTTTTCCTTTTTAGTTTTATTAATGAAAATATGTAAAATTCTTTAAATTTTTTATTGAAATTGTGGTATATTTAATTAAAGTCTGGCAACTCTTTTACAAGTTATCAAAGTACGCTAATTTAGTTATAAGAAGAACACTTTGAAATAAACGAATGAATTGAAGTGACACGTTTTTGATTTTGCTCTCGTAAGAATTTACAGATTTACGGAATATACGGCATAGACGCTACCTCGTGGTCCGTATATTACAGTAGCGACGAGTTTGAAGAACCAATATTATATAAAGATATTTTAAATTAATTTCTTTAAAGTCATAAAGGATACTGCAATATGAAACCGGCAGCATCTGAATGTAATGCAAGTGGATCTCAGTTCACAGGTGTTTCCATTAGGGCTCCATATTTTAATATGGTAGACAATACATGGGGTGTATTTGAAAAACAGTTGAAACAGTTTTTCATAGCCAATGGCCTGACGGATGATGTCAGGAAGAAAGCTATTATGCTCACGTCATTGTCCGAGAACGCTTACAAATTGTTAGAAAATTTGTTAAGTCCTAAAGACATGGAAGACTCAACAACAACCGTTAAAATGTGTATGGAGGTAATGGCAAGGCATTTTAAAGCCACTACATCAAGTTTTGCGGAACGTTGTGCATTTTATAGCGCAGTAAAATCGTCACAGGAATCCATAAATGAATGGGCAGCACGAGTACGTTCGCTGGCAGTAAATTGTGACTTCGCAGAACATTTAAATATCGTACTTCGCGATAAATTTGTTATGGGACTAGAAAAGGGTCCAGCTCGAGACAAAATCTTTTTGGAATCTGTTAATGTGTCTTTCGAACGAGCCATGGAAATCGCCAATACCACAGAGTATATTTTGAAACATCATGCTGATATTGAGGTTAAGACCGAACAAGACTTCAATTATATGAAAGGCAAGTAGTGGCAGAGAAATGAGCAGCAACGACAGCAGCAGCGGCAGAACACACAGCAAAGGCAAACGAAACAGCAAGAAAAGCAGCAACAACAACAACCATGTAACGTTTGCGGGTATACAAACCATAAAAGTGCTGACTGTAAGTTTAAATATTACAAATGTAATAATTGCAAACAAAAAGGACACTTAAGAAAAATGTGTAAAGTAAAAAATTTTAACTTTGTACATAGTAAAGATTTAGAATTATTCGCTATTAATAGTATTAGTGATGAACCCATTGTAGTTAAGTTATTTATTGATAATCAGCTACATGAGATGCAGCTAGATACAGGGTCAGAGAACAATGTAATGTCCGAAGAATTTTATAACAATGTTTTTAAAAAGTATAAATTGCAGAAAAATTCAGTATTGTTGAAAACTTACAATGGCGCATATATTGATTCGCTAGGTGAATTTACTGTTAGAGTTCAATTTAAAAATGAAAGCAAAAATATTTCTTTTATGGTAATCAAAAATGGAGGTCCACCACTTTTGGGCAGAAAATTTTTAAATGTTTTTGGAATTTTATTCGCAGATTTGAAATATACGAGTCAGGCAATAACGAAAGATGAAAATGAAGTTTTAAGAGAATTTGTAAATATGTTTGATGGTGCATTAGGGTTATTTAAGGGTGCAGTAGCCACATTGAATTTGAAGGTCGATGCAAAGCCACGATTTTTTAGACCGTGACCGTTACCGTTGGCAATGAGGGAAAAAGTTGAAACAGAAATTGATAAATTAGTTAGTCTTGGCGTATTGGAACCGGTCGATTATTGTGAGTGGGGGACGCCAATAGTGCCAATTATTAAAAAAGACGGCGGGGTGCGAATTTGTGGTGATTTCAAGGTTACCTTGAATCCTCAATTGCACATTGACAAGTACCCTTTGCCGAGGATTGAGGAAATTTTTACAAAACTTCACGGTGGAGTTGAATTTACAAAATTGGATTTGAGTACCGCATACCAACAAGTAGCTTTAAATAAAAATTCGCGGAGGTATACAACGATTTCAACAACAAAGGGTCTTTTCCAATATACTCGGTTGATTTACGGACTAGCATCGGCACCTGCAATCTTTCAAAAGATTATGGAATGTTTGCTAATGGGCATTGAAGGGGTCGTTGTTTTCTTAGATGACATACTTATTACTGCCCCCAATAGGAAATTGCATAAAGAACGTCTTAGAAAAGTACTTTCTATTTTATGTAAGGCAGGTTTTAAGTTAGCCAAAAGTAAATGTGAGTTTTTCTGTAAAAAAATTAAATATTTAGGTCATGTTATTGACAAAGATGGTCTTCACATGGACCCCGAGAAAGTAAAAGAAATTGAAGGCATGCCAATACCTAAAAAAGTTAAAGACCTTCAAGCATTTTTGGGTGTTATAAATTTTTATAGGCGCTTTATCCCAAATGCATCAACATTACTAAATCCATTGCATAAATTGCTATGCAAGGATGTAAAATTTGAATGGTCTGATGAGTGCACGGTAGCAGTAAAGAAATTAAAGAAATTTTTAGCATCGGAAGATTGTTTATCACACTACAATCCTGAGTTTAGAACGAAGTTGTCAGTAGACGCCAGCCCAGTGGGGGTAGGTGCAGTTTTGTCGCAGGTTAATGATATGGGTGAAGAAAGGCCTGTAGAGTTCGCATCCAGATCACTATCAGATGTCGAAAAAAGGTATTCGCAGTTGGATCGCGAGGCTGTCGCTATTTTATATGGAATAAAAAAATTCCATCAATATTTGTTTGGTCGGCCGTTCACACTAGTTACTGACAATAAGCCATTAGAATATATTTTTGGTCCAAAAAAAGGCTTACCAGTAATGGCATCGAATAGACTACAACGCATAGCGTTAGTTCTAACAGGTTATCAGTTCGATATAGCACACGTCAAATCAGGCGAAAACGTTGCTGATTATTTTTCAAGACACCCGCAAAAGCAACATGAAGAGCAGATAGAACTACCTTGCGGAATTTTTGTAAATTATTTTCAAGAAGTAAATTCTGAAAATAAAATGTTGAATTTAGATGAAATCAGAAGAGAAACAGCGAAGGATGAAATGTTACAAAAGGTGAAAAAATTTGTTCAAGAGGGTTGGATGAAAAAATGTGCAGACAAAAGCTTACTGCCTTATTTTGAGAAAAGATTTGAACTTGTGGAAGATTCAGGTTGTATATTTTGGGGCTACCGGGTAGTGATACCAAGTAATTTACAATTAAGCGCAGTTAAATTTTTGCACGAAACACATATGGGGATCGTAAAAATGAAATCGATGGCTCGAGAATGTTATTGGTGGCCAACGCAAGGTAGAGATTTGGAAGAATGTGTTAAGCATTGTGAACCATGTTTATTAGTTAGCCAAAGTCCTCCAAAACATGAACTGTTACCATGGAAGCGAAGTGAAGAAGTATGGTCACGAATTCATGTGGATTTTTTCGGTCCATTTATGAATCGTTGGTGCTTGGTAATTGTTGATAGCACAAGCAAATGGATCGAGTGCATAGACATGGGGAAAAATACGACCAGTAGTGCGGTGATAGCCGTACTACGAGAAATATTTTCACGATTTGGATTACCAAGGGTTATTGTTTCAGACAACGGTACTGCTTTTATTTCAAAACAGTTTAAAGGTTTTCTGCAACAAAATGGTATTGAACATAAGACATCTCCCGTAGGTAACCCAGCTACAAACGGGCAAGCCGAAAATGCTGTTAAGACAATGAAAATGGTTTTAAAACGTAATTTGCATAATGCGCCAGTGTCAGAATTCAACAAGGTCTTAAGTAGGTTTTTATTTGATTATCGCAACACTGTACATACAAGTACAGGCGTATCACCAGCTTTTATAATGTTCAATAAAAGAAAACTAAGAACACGTTTAAATCTTTTAAATGAAAAACAAACGGTTATAGCCAAAAATAAGAAAGATATAAAATTCTTTGTTAGGAAAAAACAAAATGATCAGAGAAAGTATTTTAAGGGCTCAAAAAAGCGTGTTTTCGAGAAATATGACACCGTTTTAGTAAAAGATTATGCTATTCCGGGAAAAATCTCATGGAAAAAAGGCATAGTATTTAAGAGAATCGGAAAGCAAACTTATCTTATTAAAACTGGTGAAAATAAAATGTGGAAAAGACACATAAATCAGATTATTGGTTGTAGGAATCCAGAGAATTGCAGTGCAATTGAAAATTGTAACAATTCTGAAAAGTTTAAACGAGTTCAAAATACTATCTCTGATCCTTTGGAAAAATTAACATGTTTAGATGACAACTTAAATAAATCAGTTACGAATACTATTAATATGACAAATATAACAGACCAGAATAATATAAAAACAGTATCTCCTAAAAAATATAATTTAAGAAAAAGGAAATGAAATGTAATATAGAGATAATTTAAGTTGAAATTTTATATTGTATTTTGAACATTTAAAAAGGGGGATATTGTGGTATATTTAATTAAAGTCTGGCAACTCTTTTACAAGTTATCAATGTACGCTAATTTAGTTATAAGAAGAACACTTTGAAATAAACGAATGAATTGAAGTGACACGTTTTTGATTTTGCTCTCGTAAGAATTTACAGATTTACGGAATATACGGCATAGACGCTACCTCGTGGTCCGTATATTACAGAAATAAAAAGAAAACATATTAAATTTTACTTGTGAATAATTTTATTGCCTTTTGCAAGTTCAGTTTTAGCAAATTCAATCAGTTCACTTCAATATATACATGCGAGTTGAAGTCGCCAATTTTAAGCGATATGCGTTTTCCAGAACACCTATTTGTCGATTTCAAATCGCAAAACCATATTTCTTGCGTTATACGTTTCTCAGAACTCCTATTTGGCGTTTTGAAATCGAAAACGCTAAATTTAAGCGATTTGCGTTTCTCAGAACATGCATGATTAACTATAAAAGTCCATGAACAAATGTAGTTGAAAAATAGTTTTTAGCTAACTCAAAGCTGACGCTGAGCTATTCATCTTTAGTAGTGCAAAACCGGATGAGCATGGCGCCTGTCAGAATAATACAAAAATAGAGAACAATAGTTTTTTGCTACTGTTGAGCACTTAATGTCAAATACAGGGTGACTGATCAATTTTGCTGTATTAATAAACTCAAATAACCTTTTGTAAAGTTTATGTAATTCATTTGAAAAATAATATGTTTTTATTAAAGTAATTCATTAATTCACTTTGAAAATAATTGAACTCAAATGAGCTCCACCCTCGTTGGCACATGAACGACATGTTATCAAAAAGTAATTCATTACTGCCTGCAGTGTTGCAGCGGCAACTGTCCCAACTACCGTTCGAATGGATTGCTTTAAATCATCCAATTTTGTTGGGGAGTTTTTTTTGTAAAATTCTTGTTTGCAATAACCCCACACAAAAAAAGTTAGGTCAGGAGATCTGGGAGGTCAACGGAATGTGGAGAAACCAGTGTATTAGGAAAGTTTTGCCTCAATGTTGTCATAACAGGCATGGCCATGTGACAAGTTGCCCCAACTTGTTCAAACCAAACCGTGTTAAAGGGATTCTCTTTCGGTGCAATTCTGGAAAGAAAAACTCTTTCAATAACAGCAAGATCGTTTTCTTCATTGTCGAGTAAGGCCGGACAATGAACCTTGAAGAAACTGCACACCACACTGTGATGCGAAGTGGATGTAATTGCATCCGATTAAGTATCTGTGGGTTAGAACTACTCCACATTCGGCAATTTGGTTTGTTAACATTGGCGTTTAAATCAAAATGTGCCTCGTCAGATATAAAAATACAGTTCAAGACGTTTTCATTCTCTGACACCATTTGAATGATCTTCTCACAAAATTCCAAGTGAATCGGGAAGTCTCTAGTGTTCAGTTTATTTTTAAATTGAATCTTATATGGAAATAAGTTTAAATCTTGATGCAAAATTGTCTGCTGACACCCATTTGAGTAGCTAAGTTCCTTATTGAATTGTATGGCAGTAGCTACAGCAACGATAGTTTTCTGCGACTGAATTCGGGTAAAGAGGGAAAAGGGTATAAATTGGCAGAACGGGGATCAGCATGGCCCCTGGGTGGTTCTGCTTGCAGTTCAAACCGGTCTGATCATGGTTGAGGTGCATACCTTGGCTGAAACGTTCTGGCCGTGGTAGAAGTCTAAAACGCAGGAAGGGGATGTTAGTATCCTTGATAATTGTTTGCCGTGGCTTTTTTCGGGTACTAACAATCTTCCGAGTATATACAGCAGATACCTGTACTGTAAGGAACGATTGGTGATGGTTGACGGGTGAGTTGGTTGAAGGGCTGATGCTCTAAGTGGGCTTCGGCCTACCAACTCATCAATCCTTGACCTTCATTGATTGCTGGGAAATTGCATACAGGAGGGATTAGAAGGTCCGCACTCCTCAACAAGAACCCAGCGAAAACTTCTATTGCAAAATAATGTGTTAAAATGTTAATAAACATACTCTTCACTACTTCTATTTTGGCATTTAAGTCACTATTTTAACATGACAATGTCATTGGAGGCAAGTACTTACCATTCTCGCTTACGAATAGCTACTTCAAAATATTACAAAAAAGTCATTAAAAGAGCTAATTACTTATAAGTTTTAGATTTATGAGTTGGTGTCGATAAAAACTATCAAAATGATATAAATGCATAAAATATAATTATCAACCTTATTAATATAAAAAGACATGTCTCTACATCATGTTTTATAAATGGATTCTTACAAATAATATCTGTTGAAAAATTTTCAATATTTTTATTAAAATTCTTTTCCATAAAAATTAATTTTTAGCGTCATGGAATTAAGTATCATTTAAAAATTGAAAGTAAAATTTTAAAAATTAAAAGTAAATACATTTAAACGAGCCTGACGACGCATATGTAATATTAATATCTCTTTTACACCAGGTATTCATACTGGTTATGAGTCGTAAGGACAGCAAAATAAACGACACGAATAGCAAAATTGCCAGAACAGCAAAATTTATAAAAGCTATTTTTGATTTACTAAATTTTCTTTTCCTAGACATTTTTAAACCCGTTTCTATCACCTCATCTTAAGTTTTAGCAAATCCAAATATTGCTCAAATTCTTATATTCAAATTTATTTGCAAATAAGTTACATTTATATTTGCCAAAAACAATTGCTTACATACATACATAGCAAGTCATTACTTAATGATATTGAAAAGTATGTTCATAGGTAAGTGCAACATATTACCAAGTTTACGCTGGGAAGTTGCTCAAACATATGGCAAATATTGTTACCTGTGTGAGCCGAGCAAGGCACACGGGGGCGCTGGTGAATCGTGAATAATTCACTCGTGAAACTGGTCCACAATCAGATAAGGCAGTAAAGGTAGGAGTTGATGTAAATCTTTTTCACAACTGCTAGGAGGAGTGCCGCCAAACGTGCACCTGCCTTTTTCAACGTGAAGACAAAGAGAACTTGGGGAGACAGTTATTTCATCTCCTGATCTGCCCAACCGACTTTAACGAAATTAAATCATAAACATACAAAAGTATGTCTGAAGTAACATCATTTATTAAAACTGGAACCAAATAAGGAAATTTTTCCACGAAACTATCGAATCAATTTTGATAAAATTGAAAAACTAGAAGGTTATTTAGTTTCTGTGGCAAATGCATTTTGATGCATCAAGTAACTAGATATAAAGCAACTGTAATTTTATAAATAATAAATTTCTAGTAGGCTGTGATGAAATGTCAACAGCACTGAAAAAATATTAATTGAAAAATAAAGAACATTTGATATTAATTTGGTTTCGATTTACGTGTGTTACTGGAAAAGTTTTATTTGGAGAGGATATTCACGGGTTGTTACAGTTTCTATGGTTTTTGGCCATTTGACCATTTTAGTAAAAAACCGCTTTATCAATAAATTTACTATATTCGAAAGATAATATTCTGGCATTGTACTTTAAATAAAGCATATGACTGTCGCGGCTGGTATGGATTAGGTCTAATCTAGAAGTCCAATTTTCAATGACTTTTATTTTTGTATTGCAATAAAATGGGCAATCGTTTAGAACTTATCAGCATAAACTAGTAACTTCCCATACATATGTATGTATATCCACCATCCTGGTGGCTAATTTATGGGTGCAATATGTGAATCTATGCGGTTACCATACGTTTTGATCAATAAATCAATTTTAATACCAACTGTATGATATGTTGCACTGTCTTGTCGAAACCACAAGTCCTGCACATCACGGTTTTTGCATTGATGAACAAACAAGTAATTATGGCTCTATAGTGATCATTGGCTGTAATTTTTAGACCACCATCGTTTTTACAGAAGTACGGACCAATGATTCCACCAGTTCAAAAAGCACAGCAAACAGTTTTTCTACATGTAACGGCGTCTCAGCATACATTTGAGTACTATCGCCACTCCAGTTACAGCAGTACAGTACAGCAATTAAGTTTATTGACGTATCCATTCAAATAAAGGTGAGATTCATCGCTAAACAAAATTCGCTTATGAAAAGCGCGATCAACGGCAATCTTGTTTTACGCTCACCATTTATAGTTTAGGCGTCAGCCTATTCATGTTGAAATGCAAAACCAAACCTGCGATTCCCATGGGACCCTACAGGAAATACTATAACACTAAACATAGCCGCCAGTTAAAAAAATACGCTTAATCAGCTTTAACTCTTTTGAGACTATTTTAAGTGAAACGTTGAGGTCCACAGTTTTCAACATATTTTATAAGTACAAAATTTACCTGATAGAGGTTTTCATTGGCTATGCAAAAATTCTTAGCCATTTCTCAATTTCAGGCTACCCCTATTTGAACCATGGAAATATAAACTGTCGAGCACCGCATTAAAGTTCAAATGTGAGTACAATCGGAAAAATCGTGGAAAAATTTTAGCAAACCGGATCTGTAGAAAATTTGAAAACACCAATGCGTGCTCGAACAGCTCTTTCTGGAGAAAATATTGCTGCTGTTTGCGATAGTGTGGCCAACAATTTCACCTCTCACTCCGTTGATGAAAATTATGCATAAAAACTTGTATCTGCACGCTTACAAGGTGCAATTGACTCAAGAACTAAAGCATCTTGATCATTCCAAGCGTTGTCAATGGTCAGAATGGTGGCAATAAATGGCAACAGAAAATCATCTTCAGTAATGAGGCATATTTTCACCTTAGTGGATTCGTGAATAAACAGAATTGCCGCATTTGGGCGAATGATAATCAAAGAGTGATTATCGAAATATAAATGCACCTACAAAGAGTGGTCCATTTGTTTTAAAAGATATGGGTGTTGGTGATATGTGATTTTTACAAGCTGGTGCCAGTTGCCACACAGGCAGTAATGTTAACTATACGGTAATTACCGTATTTTACAGTAATTTGACCTTTCAGACGACAGTATGCTAATTTTATTAATTGTACAGTAATTTTCAAAACTGTTTTTTATTTGCTTTCATTTTTAATGCTTCTCAAATCATAGATGCTTTGTTAAAAACACAACGAATTTACTAATTACAACTTCGCAAGAATCGCCAAAATTATTGACGTATGGTCACATAAATCTTCTAAGAGTAAATAACAATAATGATTTTTTACAGAATATTTCTGTTTAATCTAGGGGCGCTCAAAAGTTCTATATGGAAGAGCAAACACCAATACACTTAAGGAAAAACCAATTTTATCTAATAAGCAAAGCATCCCATTGGCGGAAAGAAGGAGTAAACAGGCCTGATATAAGGCTTTATTTGGCAGACACAAGACCTTGCTACTGCATTCAATACTCATATATTTTTTACACACGTTGTCCAGCCAAGGCCTTCCCCGTTCCCTTCCTCAGAAGGCCTAATATAAGGCCTTCTTCAACAGGCCTGGTAGAAGGCGTTCTTCATCAGTCCTCATTTCTATTTAATCTGTGCGTTTGTTAGTAAAGTTTCGTTAGAATATTTTCTTTTTCGCCTTAGCGACCTTTTAATCACTTTTTTAAATTTTTAGCAAAAAATTTCACAAAAATACACAATGCGACCGACCTCTAACGCATTTTTAACAAAACTATTTTAAGTTTACATTATTTTTTTATTTCTACATTTTCCTGTTTTTGTGTTAAAACAGGTCTACTTAGGGACTATTTTGAATAAAATAATTTCCTGTGTATGGCAAAGGCTTTTATTGCTTTTATGTGTGTTGCTTTAGCATGTTGATTATAATACAAACAATTTTCCTAAGTATTTTTCAATGATTTTATTAAGTTCAGTTAGAAGGCCGCCAGTCATTGAAAAGCCAGCACACTTGGGTGCAACTTAGTCCAATTGTGTGTATGTGAGTTCAGAACCAATCCGTGAATCGGATGAAAGATTCCAGTTTATCTACATCACATATTTAATTATTCAGCGATATTTCTGCTTAGATACAAACCTCTTATATAAGAAAGAGCTGGACAGAGGAAGAGTTCTACACTTAATTCCTCATCGTCCCTACAACTTCTACAGAAATCATTAAATGGAAGATTTGATCTACTCCCATGCGTTCCTATGAGGCAATTTCCTGTTAGGACCAGCACAGTGGAACGTGACCTACGTCAGTCTTAGTAAGTGTCCAACTAGAAAGGATATGTTAGTTCAAATTGCTTCCATTCCTTTTTTATTTCATGATTGCATTTAATTACAGGCGACCTGAAAAGAATTAATAATTTAACTGAACTTTAGCGTGATGGTTGTAAAAATCGATAAATAATTTCACTTTTTTTTGCATACATACTCATATAAACATCTTTATTCCTAAAAGAAGTTATCGTAAGCAAAAGATAACTTTGTGAACTTTCACACTTGATTAAAGTGTACTTTATATACAATAAGCCCTTCAACCTCTTTGATGTTCAAATTTGATAAAAATGTCAGAAAAAATCCTTTGAGTTTATTTCCACGAGAAAAGAAATGAGTATTGTTCGAATATTTCATTAACACGCTAACAACTTCCTGGTGTTTGTGCTGTTTTAATTCGCTGGATTGTTCTTGTTTCGCAAACGAAAGAAGATATTCAGAAATAAAATCAAAACGTTAATATTCCTTTGAAAATATCAACACATTAATAAAGTAAATGTCAACAGCATTCAAGTTTTGCCACCATCAGTATTGCGTTTCATAGCTTACCGCCTACAATGTTAAATTGATGTTTTCCTCTTCTTTAAGACTTTTGCTGAATAATTTTTAACGCGTATCATCTAACAAGACTAAATGCTCACAGTCTTTGGTTTTGTATACTTAATGGAAATAAGAAGAAAATGCTTGGTTTTATTCAGTGCAGACCATACTTTGGCACTTACATTGTCAGCGAAAAAGTTGTTGCCAACATATTTGAAAAGATAAGAAGAGTAAAAGTATACCGTCGCACAGTGGCGCCCGTAGAAAAAGTGAGGTTGCAAAAATCAAAAATTTCATGTGCTCCTAAAAAATATTAAAAATACTTACGAGTATTTTACAGGAAATCGCGCCACAAATTAAAATATGCTACTCATATTACAATCAGAATTTTGGTTAAGAAGGTATAGCTCCTCAAAATTTACTAATTTTCAAAATAACAGACCATTTTTAGGTAATTTAGTCCGTTTTCAGATACAGTATCTCAAAAAGTAGATAACAGATCACATGTTTGTTTATATTTTGTTGATAGATCTATTTATTAAGAAAAGAGAAAAAGAAAAACTGTACTGTTGGCTTTGTGTTTGTGCATGTAAATCTATGTTTACGAACTATCCATTTTTTCAATATTTCTCAACTTTGATGGAAAATAAAAAAACTATATTTTCTATATTTGCCATATTTTCAAATTAGCTCTTTAACTATCCCTTTACATATTGCAAAAGATTGTAGCTGCCCGTTTTTGCCCCTTTTTTAACTAGGAGTAAATTTTTGAAATAAATACATGGTTGCAAAAATGTGTTGCATCAATGTTTTGACATATAAGCATGAAACAGCTCATTTTTAATCACGCTGCGCAACAGGCAAAATGTCTTTTAAACGAAAGTATGTGGTTTTGGATATCTTAAGTCCAAATCACCTTTCGGTTTCTCACAATCGCATAGCGATTTTTTGCCTGCCTAAGTTAGTTGGCACTCTTATATATATCACGCTAACTCGAGATTAGCTTCTTTGATTTTCATATACAAAATACCTAAAGATGAGTACGAAAAATTTCTTGAAGTAAATTCAATACAATGTTTCTCTATCCTGTACATAGGATAATGAAAAAATAAGATCACAGATTACAAAACCTGTTGCTCGAGCAACAGGTTTTGTAATCTGTGACGAAAAAGGATTAAAGTAAGCATTCCCACGCCACCAAATGAAAACCTTAAAAAATATGGTCCCAAAGAAGCTTTGGCTTTGTTTATGGACTTTCTAAAGAGAAATATGAGATTCTACGAGCATATTTAAGAACACATGGTGCTGACATTTTACCCGGATATAGGCAAGAAAATAAATTTAGTTCAGAAATGATTAGTATTTTAAATAAACCATCTTTTACGGATTGTGAGCAATATTTTACAAAAAAACTGAAAAATAAATTAAATATAATTTTTGCAAATAAAAAAAAACCAAACGGAGAGTGTGTTCAACTTGTCAACCAAACAAAAAAAAAACACATTTTGCAATCCGTGCATAAATGGCGAAGTTATTATTATGTCTGTCCGATTTCACAAAAAAAAAATGGGACCCAACTACAAACATAAAAAGAGTTATTAAAAGTGGATCACAAATGCGAAATAATCGTGCAACAAATATAAAGCAAATACATACCTTTTTTGAAGTCGGTAAAAAAAATCTTTTCTGAAAGAGTTTTCTATAATAAAAGCCTTTAAAAGAAGCATAATAACTTAAACAAATCTCATTTTTTTTTTAACTTGGATCAGTACTTGTAACTTCCTGACTGGAAATCAATACAATCATACTTTCAATCATACAATCATACTTTCAACTTCTTTTTTAATTTTTTTTTTTTTATAATGGACCAGTACTCAGGGAATGACCCCTACATATACAGTGCAATGTACCAGAACTAGGAAAATAGGTTGTGAGGAGGGGGAAAGAGGGAGTAGTGTTTGTGAACATTTGACTTAAACCTTCCAACGTTATAACAGACAGGAAACACGTCTGCAGGCAACTTGTTCCACAGACGAAGCGTACGGCTGAAAAACGAATTCTCTCTGTAATGCGTAGTACGATTCCTCGGACAATCAACCACAAATGGATGAGCTCTGGACGATGAGTGCGTGCTACGTAAAAATGTACGCGTTTCGGGAACAAGATCCCTGATCTCGTCAGAGCAAAATCCATTGTAGCAACGATAGAACAGAGTAACGCACCCCACACTGCGTCGATGCTCCCGTGAGTCAATAGAGTTGGATACCCTACTGTCACCGATGAGCTTCTTCGCCCTCTCCTGCACACGGTCGAGTAACCCCAAAATAGACTTTGAGGCACAGGCCCAAACATGAGAGTTGCATTCCATTTTCGGTCGGATGTAGGTTGTATAAACAGTAAGAAGATCGGATGGCGAGAAGTACATCTTACACCGTTTCAAAAAACCTAGGCACTTGAATGCTTCTTTAGAGATATGAAAAATGTGTTCAGTCCAGCGAACATCAGACTGTATCTTCATATCAAGAACGTCAAGAGCATCCGATTCCCCGATATTTATACCAGTTTGATTTTTCTACAAATTTGAACTTTGCAAACCTATAGCTAGGCACCTAAACTGTGCAGGACTCTTTTTGAATACTCTCTTTATGGGCTAAACAGTTATCTCGTTGTGTGTATCCGCCGACGTCGAGCCGTTGAAAGCAAACATTTGGCGGTATCTGGGTATAACCCAAATTTTTGCATTTATGCGGGAGTCAATATTAGCTTACATTTGTGTTATGTTATTGAGCAAGAAGCTTTTTTCAGATCAGCAACCGTATTCTGTAACTCGCTAAACCTAAATCTCCATCGCTAAAATTCTACAAAGATGATTTAGCGATTTTTGGCCACAAATGCAATTCTGTAACGTGCATAACTAAATTTGGCATTGACGAAAAAATTGAGTTCGCCGCAATTTTAGCGATTAGTGGCGTCGCTAAAATGTTTAAATTTTGTATTCTCTAACTCCAAATAAATAGTTGTTGTGACTAAAACGCTATAATATTAGCAACGCAAATTTTTAAGTGCTAAAATGTAAGTAAATTACAAATCTTTTCTTTTTTCTATTGTTTCTTGTTAAAAAAAATATTATTACAATATAATGGAAGAAAACACAAAAAGAATTACATAGGAGTAAAAATATACGCTTATTCAGTACTTGGAGGAGCACAAACAATTTGCCCATGATAGGTAAAAAATTAATTTTAACTTAAAGTGAAGCAAAACACAAAAATTCGTTTTTTTTAAGATTTGTGAATTCCACAAATGTTTCTGGTTCACATTTAGCTTATTGCGTTCACTACGAGTAATTGCACTTAATTGGCCATGTCACAGAATTCACTTCCGTTCGGAAATGGAATTGAATCGGTTTTTAATTCTCAAAAAACGAAAATCTAAAACTTATTTCGGAATGAAATCTATGCTATAAGATAATACTAGTCTTATTCTTGCAATTAAAAATAATTTCATTTCGAAAATTTTTCAGTTCTTCGTTTTTTGAAGAAGTAAAAAAATAATTCAATTCCGTTTCCGAACGGAATTAAACTGAGTTCATTATATTACGACGCCGATAAAAACTGCTCATTTTCACTTTTTTAAATATTTATTATTATAAAATGCAGACAATTTCCTCTAAACCTTAGGAACTTGTTTTTGTTTATTTAAAATGTAAATAAACAAATACTTTTTTGTGATGCCGTATTTTGAAAACTTTCCCATAAATTCCACATTTGGTAGTATCATAAAAAAATATTGCTTATAATTTATCGACTTAAGTGCTGTTTAAGTAATATTTGTCAAAAACAAAATAAATTTTGAGTGGATCTTTCACAATAACTATTTAAAATCTTTATTTCAAAACATATTTTACAACGTTATTGAAGAGAAGTTTTAAGAATATTTACGGGAAATTTTCAAACAAAAATTTTTATAACATTTTAATTTTCCTGACGATGCTAACAAACTGTTAGCGAAATATCGAAACAAATAAAAAATACGTTACTTTTTTATAAAAAAACAACAAAAGATCTTAAGCTGCAAAAATTTTAATAATTTAACATAAAAGAAGATCAAATAATATTAGGATAAAATTGAAAAATTCATATATTTATTTTTCATTTTTCTTCAATTTTAAATAACTTCTAGCTGAAACGATTTTTTGATTTACGTACTTTTTCTCCCAGTGCAAATTTATTTACACTCAGAGCGTAACTACGGATTTCTCTTTGGGCATCACTACTTTAAATCATGGCGAGAATTTGCTCTTTTCATACCCTTCACAAAAATGTAAATATATAAGTTTGTGATTCCTTTCGTAATTTCTACAATTTTCATTTTATGAAGTATATACATACATATATTCTGAATTAGAATTATTGGAAAAGTCGATTAAGCGATGTCCGTCTGTCCGCCGTTGAAATACCGTTTCTGAGAAAACCATTAGACTTAGAAACTTATTTCTTTCACTTTTCTTTTACCCCATCGATTCATGGATTTGCTATTGAAATTCAGTAATATCAGTTCACATATAGCTGAGATATATCCAAAATTCCGAAAAAAGCCATTCTTTTTTGCAATTTTGTATGGAAATTTTTGAAAAAAAAAATTTTTGTTTTGCTTCAAGCTTCACACACTCATTAGGCATTATAACTAAAACGCAAAAAAAAAACATTTTTTTTTCAGATATCGTTCAATATATACCCGAGATATAGCCTAATCGGGGTTTTCATGAAAATATCGCGTAAGTGAAACTTAAACAACTTTTTTGTGCTCAAAAGCAGTTTTGGTAATGAAATAACGTTATAAAAATATGGGAAATTAAAATTTCCGTTATCGGCCCACATACACCCGAGATATAGCCTAAATCAGGTTTTTCATGAAAATTTGCCAACGCATATTCCATGTGTTGAAGGGCACCATTCAAACACACTTGACCTATTCCTGACTTCACACCCTGAAAAGTATGAAGTCAAAGTTAGTGCACCTCTCCGTGCACCGTTTCAAAAAACCGAGGCACTTGAATGCTTCTTTAGAGATATGAAAAATGTGTTCAGTCCAGCGAACATCACACTGTATCTTCATTCCAAGAACATCAATATTTATACTCAATATTTATACCTCAATATTTATACCATCCATGAGCACAGATGAAGCAGCTTTTGCGGTCGTTTGTTTGTGCGTCAATAAGCAACATTGGATCTTACGAGCGTTAAAGGCGACCATGTTTTTACGGCCCCATTCGGAGATTAATAGAAGATCGCTATTCAGTGAATCATTCATATTTAACCTCTTGGCAGCGATTTCTGATAAGCTGGGCCTATAACTAAAAGAATACGAGTGACAAATGCTGATGTCATCCACGGAAGAGTTGATAGGGTTGGAAGTCTGATAGAGAAGGTCGTTGAGGAAAATAAGAAATAGAGTAGGAGAAAGAACGGAGCCTTGCGGTACCCCTGAATTAATCTTGAACTCGTTTGATGAGACCCCATCTATAACAACTCGTATAGCGCGGTCTCTGAGAAAGCTCGATATAAACCGAGAGAAATCGTTACCGACACCAAAAGCAGTAAGTTTTGCCAGCAGTGCAGCATGCCACACTCTGTCAAACGCTTTGGAAATATCTATTTCTCCGAAAGATATGCCATAAGATCGCCAGTAGAGCGACCCTTGCGAAATCCATATTGGCGATCACAAAGTAATTTGTGCGACTCTAGATATCCCATAAGATGGTAATTAACCATACTTTCCATTACTTTGGAAAGCGCAGAGCAGATTGCAATTGGGCGGTAATTTTCGGGGTTATTTGCCTCACCCTTTTTGGGGATTGGTGTTACATTAGCGACCTTCCAGCACGATGGAAACTCACCACCATGGTAAATTTTGCTGAAGAGGTGTGCTAATGGACGCGCAAGCGTAGAAGCACACTGCTTCAAGACCAGTGCTGGAATGCCATCCGGTCCAGGAGTCTTGCTTATGTCGAGGTCTACTAAAACCCTTTTAACTGCTCGCGCCCGGAAGAATATATTTGGCATAGTTACAGATACTCTTTCGAGCTCAGGGAGTGGTTGACTACTTTCCGGCAAGCAGGAGTTGCTTGCAAAAATTTCAGCCAATAGGTTAGCTTTGTCAACCGGGTCGGTGAATGCTTGGTCATTATTTAAGAGAGTTGGGATTGATGAACTAGCACTGTTCTTTACTCTCTTAACGAGAGACCAAAAGGTCTTGCTGCCCCGAGGAGCTGCAAGGACCTTGGCACGAAGGCGCTGTTCGTGAAGAAACTTTTCACGCCTAAGTACCTTGGCACACGAAGATCTTGCCTTTTTGCGTAGCAAGTCAGTGTCTGGGGTTTTGTTTAAACACCAGTTACTGAATGTTTCCTCTCTGGATCTGACTGCATTTTTGCAAGTCTGATTAAACCACGATTTTGCTTTTGGTTTAATCGAAATCTGCTTGGAGGGGATGAATGTTTCCATCCCTAGCAATATCATGTTCTCGACCATTTTTGCAGAAGCATTTATGTCATTGTCTAGAAAGCAGAGTTTCCAATTAAAATGCTTATAAAATTGGGTTAGCTCAGCCCAGCGCGCCTTTTCGTAAATAAATATTGACCGTTTCGTAGCTGATTTCGAAACGTTACGAAGTTCAGAGATCAAAAAGGAGGCAGAAATGGTGCAATGATCCGAATTGCCGAGAGGTGCACTAACTTTGACTTCATACTTTTCAGGGTGTGAAGTCAGGAATAGGTCAAGTGTGTTTGAATGGTGCCCTTCAACACATGGAATATGCGTTGGCAAATTTTCATGAAAAACCTGATTTAGGCTATATCTCGGGTGTATGTGGGCCGATAACGGAAATTTTAATTTCCCATATTTTTATAACGTTATTTCATTACCAAAACTGCTTTTGAGCACAAAAAAGATGTTAAAGTTTCACTTACGCGATATTTTCATGAAAACCCCGATTGGGCTATATCTCGGGTATATATGAAACGATATCTGAAAAAAATGTTTTTTTTTTTGCGTTTTAGTTATAATGCCTAATGACTGTGTGAAGTTTGAAGCAAAACAAAAAAATTTTTTTTTTCAAAAATTTCCATACAAAATTGCAAAAAAGAATGGCTTTTTTCGGAATTTTGGATATATCTCAGCTATATGTGAACTGATATTACTGAATTTCAATAGCAAATCCATGAATCGATGGGGTAAAAGAAAAGTGAAAGAAATAAGTTTCTAAGTCTAATGGTTTTCTCAGAAACGGTATTTCAACGGCGGACAGACGGACATCGCTTAATCGACTTTTCCAATAATTCTAATTCAGAATATATGTATGTATATACTTTATAAAATGAAAATTGTAGAAATTACAAAAGGAATCACAAACTTATATATTTACATTTTTGTGAAGGGTATGAAAAGAGCAAATTCTCGCCATGATTTAAAGTAGTGATGCCCAAAGAGAAATCCGTAGTTACGCTCTGAGTGTAAATAAATTTGCACTGGGAGAAAAAGTACGTAAATCAAAAAATCGTTTCAGCTAGAATTTATTTAAAATTTAAGAAAAATGAAAAATAAATATACATATGAATTTTTCAATTTTATCCTAATATTATTTGATCTTCTTTTATGTTAAATTATTAAAATTTTTGCAGCTTAAGATCTTTTGTTGTTTTTTTATAAAAAAAGTAACGTATTTTTTATTTGTTTCGATATTTCGCTAACAGTTTGTTAGCATCGTCAGGAAAATTAAAATGTTATAAAAATTTTTGTTTGAAAATTTCCCGTAAATATTCTTAAAACTTCTCTTCAATAACGTTGTAAAATATGTTTTGAAATAAAGATTTTAAATAGTTATTGTGAAAGATCCACTCAAAATTTATTTTGTTTTTGACAAATATTACTTAAACAGCACTTAAGTCGATAAATTATAAGCAATATTTTTTTATGATACTACCAAATGTGGAATTTATGGGAAAGTTTTCAAAATACGGCATCACAAAAAAGTATTTGTTTATTTACATTTTAAATAAACAAAAACAAGTTCCTAAGGTTTAGAGGAAATTGTCTGCATTTTATAATAATAAATATTTAAAAAAGTGAAAATGAGCAGTTTTTATCGGCGTCGTAATATAATGAACTCAGTTTAATTCCGTTCGGAAACGGAATTGAATTATTTTTTTACTTCTTCAAAAAACGAAGAACTGAAAAATTTTCGAAATGAAATTATTTTTAATTGCAAGAATAAGACTAGTATTATCTTATAGCATAGATTTCATTCCGAAATAAGTTTTAGATTTTCGTTTTTTGAGAATTAAAAACCGATTCAATTCCATTTCCGAACGGAAGTGAATTCTGTGACATGGCCAATTAAGTGCAATTACTCGTAGTGAACGCAATAAGCTAAATGTGAACCAGAAACATTTGTGGAATTCACAAATCTTAAAAAAACGAATTTTTGTGTTTTGCTTCACTTTAAGTTAAAATTAATTTTTTACCTATCATGGGCAAATTGTTTGTGCTCCTCCAAGTACTGAATAAGCGTATATTTTTACTCCTATGTAATTCTTTTTGTGTTTTCTTCCATTATATTGTAATAATATTTTTTTTAACAAGAAACAATAGAAAAAAGAAAAGATTTGTAATTTACTTACATTTTAGCACTTAAAAATTTGCGTTGCTAATATTATAGCGTTTTAGTCACAACAACTATTTATTTGGAGTTAGAGAATACAAAATTTAAACATTTTAGCGACGCCACTAATCGCTAAAATTGCGGCGAACTCAATTTTTTCGTCAATGCCAAATTTAGTTATGCACGTTACAGAATTGCATTTGTGGCCAAAAATCGCTAAATCATCTTTGTAGAATTTTAGCGATGGAGATTTAGGTTTAGCGAGTTACAGAATACGGTTGCTGATCTGAAAAAAGCTTCTTGCTCAATAACATAACACAAATGTAAGCTAATATTGACTCCCGCATAAATGCAAAAATTTGGGTTATACCCAGATACCGCCAAATGTTTGCTTTCAACGGCTCGACGTCGGCGGATACACACAACGAGCTATCGATGTTTTATAATCAGTTGTAAAGTGACAGTATAAACAAAATAGTAAGAAAAGCTTTATCTTCATTCATATCTGTGATATCGCAACCATACCCCAAAAACCTGAACTTAGAAGAACAGCAGTGCAAAAATGTTTCTACAAAATGACTTTTGCACTGTTTAATATTTAAAAAATTTCAATTCACTTAAGGAAAAAGGTTTTCGTGTTTCAAAAATAAAATATCAAGAAAAGACTTTAACTTGCTCTTTCTCTCTATTAAATTAGTTAAAACTTATAGTTTGTGCACGTCGCACAGTGGCGCAGTTTAAGTTTTTTCATTGCAAAAATCATAACTTTTGAACCAAGTCAGATAATTGAAAAATTTAAAAAGCATATTATAGATAACTGTTTAGCCCATAAAGAGAGTATTCAAAAAGAGTCCTGCACAGTTTGGGTGCCTAGCTATAGGTTGGCAAAGTTCAAATTTGTAGAAAAATCAAACTGGTATAAATATCGAGGAATCGGATGCTCTTGACGTTCTTGGTATGAAGATACAGTGTGATGTTCGCTGGACTGAACACATTTTTCATATCTCTAAAGAAGCATTCAAGTGCCTAGGTTTTTTGAAACGGTGTAAGATGTACTTCTCGCCATTCGATCTTCTTACTGTTTATACCACCTACATTCGACCGAAAATGGAATACAACTCTCATGTTTGGGCCGGTGCCTCAAAGTCTATTTTGGGGTTACTCGACCGTGTGCAGGAGAGGACGAAGAAGCTCATCAGTGACAGTAGGGTATCCAACTCTATTGATTCACTGGAGCATCGATGCAGTGTGGGGTGCGTTACTCTGTTCTATCGTTACTACAATGGATTTTGCTCTGACGAGATTAGGGATCTTGTTCCCGAAACTCGCACATTTTTACGTAGCACGCGTTCATCGTCTAGAGCTCATTCATTTGTGGTTGATTGCCCGGGGAATCGTACTACGCATTACAGAGAGAATTCGTTTTTCAGTCGCACGCTTCATCTGTGGAACAAGTTGCCTGCAGAAGTGTTTCCTGTCTGTTATAACGTTGGAAAGTTCAAGTCAAATGTTCACAAACACTTCTCCCGCTTTCCCCCTCCTCACAACCTATTTTCCTAGTTCTGGTACAATGCGCTGCATATGTAGGGCTCATCCCCTGAGAACTGGTCCAATATAAAAAAAAAAAAAAAATATGGCGTAAGCCAACTTAAACAACTTTTATTTTTTGCTCAAAAGCGGTTCTAGTTTTTCATGAAAATGCTTAAACAACTTTTTTGTGCTCAAAAGCAGTTTTGGTAATGAAATAGTTTTATACAATTACGGAAAATTGAAATTTCCGATATCGGTCCATATATACCCGAGATATAGCCCAAATCGGGTTTTTCATGATAATGTCGCGTAAGCGAACTGAAACAACTTTTTTTTGCTTAAAAGCAGTTCTGGTAATAAAATCAGGTTATATAAATATGGAAAATAGAAATTTCTGATATCGGTCCATATATACCCGAGATATAGCCTAAACCGGGATTTTCATGACAATGTCGCGTAAACGAACGTAAACAACTTTTTTTGCTCAAAAGCAGTTTTGGTAATGAAATAAGGTTATATAAATATGGAAAGTGAAAATTTCCGATATCGGTCCATACATACCCGAGATATAGCCTAAAACGGGGTTTTCATGAAAATATCGCGTAAGCGAACTAAAACAACTTTTTTTGATTGAAAGCAGTTCTGGTAATAAAATAAGGTTATATAAATATGGAAAATGAAAATTTCCGATATCGGTCCATATATACCCGAGATATAGCCTAAAACGGTTTTTTTCATGAAAATGTCGCGTAAGCGAACTAAAACAACTTTTTTTGATTGAAAGCAGTTCTGGTAATAAAATAAGGTTATATAAATATGGAAAATGAAAATTTCCGATATCGGTCCGAGACCGGGTTTTTCATGAAAATGTCGCGTAAGCGAACTTTAACAACTTTTTGGTGCTCAAAAGCAGTTGTGGTAATAAAATCAGGTTATATATATGAAAAATTAAATTTCCGATACCGGTCCATACATACCCGAGATATAGCCTAAACCCGGTTTTTCATGAAAATATCGCGTAAGCGAACTTAAAAAACTTTTTATTTTACTTAAAAGCATTTCTGGTAATCAAATCAGGTTATATAAATATGGAAAATGACATTTTCCGATATCGGTCCATATGTACCCGAGATATAGCCTGAAGCGATTTTTCCATTAAATTTTTTTTTGCTGAAAATCAATTCTCGTTTTAAAAGAAGGTTACTTAAATGCAGAAAATTCCGATATCGGTTCACATATAACCGAGCATATATAGTTCTAATTTTTAAATATACTACACTCTTACTTGTTAATAGTTGCGTTTTTCTACTTTCATCCAGTCATAAAGCTGCTCTGGGCTGGGGAACAGCTCTCGCGTCATCGTAATTATTTCTTAAGTACGGACAGGCTTGTCGTTGTCGTTTAGTTTTCGAGAGTTTTGCATCTCATTCTCATTGGTTAACTGTCCACCTAACTGTTGGCTATTGTTGAAAAATATGGTTGAGTCAAACAATTTCACATGGTTGTTACCAATAGTAGTATGTTTATAAGCTTAACTATTATGTTATGTGACCATATAATGTAAATTTACATAACTGATTCTATGATGAACCACATTGTTATCCTGCCCAACCATATTATTAAAAAAAAAAAAATTGAATTTCGTAACACCTACTATTTATTAACCCGTTTAATATTATTTCAATAGAAACAAATTTGGTATCATAGTATATGAGTAAAGCTAAAACTAAAGTATACTGCAGTTTCTTTAACTAAAACAATCTTCAGATCATTATATACCAGTGAATTCTTTGAAAATAAGCCGCTTGCATAACAAAACAAAAAGTTTTTGGTAAAATTTCATTTGAAGTTTTTACTGCTGCCTAAAGTGGAATTCTAATACATTTAAAGTTACAAAAATGGGCGTTGAAATCAAAATGCACTATCGTGCACTTCGTGATTTGTTTGGTCACATATGCTTACGACTAGGAGAATTGTGCGCAAATTTCAGCAAACCGGGTCTAGTAAATGTGAATGTGAGTGACTATTTGGTGCAAATTATGTGCTGGCGCGTCATCGGACCGTAGTTCTGCGAAAATGAGATTGGCAAAGTAGTTACCGTAAATGGTGATCGCTTGTAGTCAAAAATTGAGGATATGGACGTGATTGATATGTGGTTTGAATGTGGTGGTACCATTTGCCACCTAGCCAGCGAAGCAATGGATTTTTTTCAATGGCCGTGTTATTTCATTCGATGACGATATTGTTTGACTGCCTCGATCATATGATTTGACACCGTTGGACTTCTTTCTTTGGGAATATTTTAAAGAAAAAGTGTACGTCAATAAGTCAGAAACATTTCAAGAGCTGGACAATGCCATAATTCGGAATATCAATGACATTGAACTTTAATTTTGCCTCAGGGTCATTGAAAATATGAACCATCGAAGCCGTGGGAGCATTCATCCAATATTTTGATTCTCACAAAATTGTCATACCTCCTTCTTCGTAATAAAAAATAATATAATTCTTCGAAAACTTTTTATTTTATTTACAACACACATCGTGGGACAACCAATTAGAATGAATATTCGTATCTTTTACCGTCTATTCCAATGCTATCCTAAGTATTTTATAATATTTATACTCTTTAGTAGTGAGTAATGCGCAATGTAGGCAAGTTTCTCTTCTACGTGAGATTATTATATGGGAGGTATTTAAGGTGGTTCAAACTTATTATATTGTTTGTTTTGATTTTGATTTTCAAACTTTTAATTGTTGTAATTGCCGAACTTTTCGTTTCGCGTTGCGTTAAAAGTGTCCTATGTGACATGTTTCGTATAAGTATATATAATTTATCTCAGACGTCAAAGCGAATTTGCAACGCAAAGCGAAGCAAAAGTTTTATCTGACACGGCCTTCAGATTCTAAATGTTCATAAGAGAATATAAGATTCTTCGAAAGGCTGTAATACTTTTACAATACTTTTGACACAATAAAAACTCTTTCTCAGATATTTTTCATATCTAATTTGCATCTTTCTTTTAGCGTATGTTTCATAGAGATTAAACTAATGTTTAATACACGATATAATCCAACCTGCGTATATTGAGACGTTGGAAAGTTGAAAAAGATTACAAGTAATGTTCACGTTTTATCGCAAAGTTGGCCATTTCAGACTGTATTTGTTAATTTCCAGTCACATACTGATTATGTCTATAATAACAATGCTTTTTATCTCTACCCCTACCACAGACACTTTTTACAGCAACAGCACAAACATTAACAGAATATTTGTACAGACACCAAAAAATCAACAAGATTGAAAAAAGAAGAAAAACTAAAACCTGACAAGAAATTGTAAACGTCACTGACATGAAACATCAAAGTTCTTTTGGTTCATTCATTCATTCATTCATTTTCTTGTCTACAACACTGTTGCTGATGCTCATTTTCGTTTTAGCGACAAGACATGTTTACTTTGTGTAAAAGTATCTGTAAGCATGAAATTGTGTCTTTAAACGTTTACCCTACGAACATTATATATTTACTCACATCGGAATATTTTCTACGACTTTTTTGGTTTTTTTGGTCATATCGCTCCTTTATTGCAACATGGTCATAACTCAAAAAAGCGTGTTTCGAGAAAAACACATTTCAAATATTTAGCTTCAATACAAGTCTTAGAAAAATTATTTAGAATATATCTTCTAGAGGAAACAGTTTAAAAGTAATTTGAATAAATTTTTGTGCACTACATAAAAGGTGGCCCTGTTAAAAAATTTTCAATGTTAACTCGAAAAGTTCATTTTTTGAGATATGACTATGTTGCAATAAAAGAGCGATATATTTTTATTATTGCTAAATAATATGTTTAATTATTGCACAATATCATAAATTTTCTTTCCGGTTTAAATTTATTTTATTAATACAGTTTTGTTTGTTAATTCGGCTTTAGGATTTTATTAACTTGTATTGAACAAATTCAATATAAGTAAAAAGTGCGATTTTAGCTATAACTTAGTCTTCTTGTTCTGTTTTTAATAATTTTATTAATAATTTAAAATACAGAAGTAAGTAGTCATTGAATACGGAATGAATCTACTATTAATCTAATCAGCGAAGTGGTTGCTATGCTTAAATTAATCTGGGTCAAGAGCAAATGAAACGCTTGTGATTTGTGACATGTTTTACCATTTTAAATTTTTTTAACCCGTTGCTATCATTCTTGATAGTATTATTGAGTTTTTTTTGGCAAGCCTTAGTATAGACAAAGTACTATTATGTAAAATGCCTTTAGAATAACGACGCAAAAAAAGAAAAACATATAAAAAAAAAAAGAAAACAGACGTCTCAAAGAAGAGTCCTCTAAAATTTGCTTTCTGCAATTGTTTGATGATTGTGTATGCGATTGAGAGGTGGTGGCAACAATAACTTCAGCGGCATATTATTTAAGATGTTTGTGCTTGTTGTGTAACAAATTGCAACTAATTAAAAGTTGATGAGTTTGCTTTTGTGGTGTGACGCACGAACTTTATTTTTTATTATTTTCTCTCTTCAATTACTTACAACAAAAAACACACACCAAAAGATTTATATCAACAGTGATTGATAATTTATTTTTTTCACTTTTACTATTGTTGGCGTTATTGTATTTGCCTCTTCCTAAGTTTATCTCTTACAAGTTTTTTCTATTAACAAAGAAACAAAAGCAGCCGTAATGGAATCGTTGAATAGGAAGGACAACGGAAGGAAGTTTATGAGGGCAGAATAACGGGTTGTTAGACAACACTCAGAGAGAGAGAGAGAGAGAGAGAAAGAGAGGGAGAAAAAACGGAAATTAGCTAAAAACACAAAAATACAGTGTTGCAATTTAGGTATTTTCAACTATTTATAAAGTCGATGGACTGCAATGTGTTTATTTTTTAAGCATTTCTTATTTATTGAAGCTTCAAAATAAACTAACAATAAGTATTAAAATCTTAATTCCAATCATAAAAATAAAAAAAGATGTGCTTTTTACTTAAGTCCGGTCAATGCTAGACGAAAAGTTTTATTGTGCGGGAACTATATCGGTAAAATCTTCTATTTGACGCTCTGATAGTGGCAAAGGTATCTCTGCTTCATAACCGAGTGTGGCCGCTAAAATTAAGTATGTTGCGTGCAAGAGATTTTGGGTGAAGTCCGAGCTTGCTATATACCTTGCCGCATACTTTGAAAATTCATCTTTTACTAGTGGAACACGCAGAGCCTTATGAATTCGTGACTTTTTTTACGTACCATGGTGCTGCAGTAAGCGTTCGAAGAATTTGGTTTTGTCGCACTTGAATTTCTCCAACGTCTGATGTTGAGTCGATGGCAAATAATTGGATTCCGTATAGGTTTTAGAATTGCATTGTATAACAAAAGGTTGCAATCCAGCTTCAAGGTCTTAAATTATAAAAAGTTTTGTACGCAAATGTGTTTATTAAACAAATTTCTCTAAATATACTTGTTTTTAATAAATTAATGTTTTTTCTGCAAATTCTTACGCACGTGTCTTAGAGACACATCTTGGTAGTACTTGGTAGTATTGTCAGTCTTCAGATAAACAGCTAACACATGAGCTGAAAAGCCCCGGACCTAACAATGAACATACAGGTTTTTTAGTTCAAAATTAGCCTTATTCATCAACGTAATCTCCATCAAGAGCAACGCAATCATTCCAGTGCCGATTTAACTTTTGCCTCAAAATAGGCTTCAGCGATAACCTTCACTCGTGCGAAATGTCTTACAGGCGAGCATTTTTTCAGGTTTGCGAACAGCCAGTAGTCGCTGGGAGCCAAATCTGGTGAATACGGTGGATGTGAGAGCAATTCAAAGTTCAATTCATGTAGATTTGCCATTGTTTTGATTGACTTGTAACACGCTGCGTTGTCTTGATGAAACAAAATTTTTTTCTCTGCTATATGCGGTTGTTTCTTTGTAATTTCGGCCTTCAAACGCTCCAACAACGCTATATAATAATCATTGTTAATGGTACTTCCTTTCTCAAGATAGCACACCACCAAATTACCGAGACCATAACTTTTCCAGCCGATCGTTGTGGTGATGGGTCCATATTTCATCTATTGTCACATACCGACGCAAAAATTCCGGTTTGTTACGTTTAAACATGACCAAACACTGCTCAGAGAAAATTGATTTGGAAGTGACTAACTGTGTTCTATGCAAACGATATGTCAAAACTCAGTTAAAATACATACGAGTGTATGAGGGAAAAATAGATAGACAAGCCCAAATGATACGAATGTGAGTGACTAGATTCTTTTTGCATGCATTTCTATCGAGATGGGTAAACTGGTTGCTACAAGATTGATGTCTTGCTTTCGAGTTCTGAGGAAGTGCCTTTAGAACTTAAGCCTTATTGAAAGTGGTATACATAAGTTTTGCAAGATTTTTATAAGTTACATTTATTTAAATAATAGTTGAAGAGTTGTGGCAGTGGCACAGTGTCACTAATAAAAGTAATGCAAAGTGTATCAGTTGATGTGATAGGGATAATAACTTAAATAAATAAAAAAGAATGTTTTCTTTTTTATTTATTTTTATCTTGTGTAAATTGAACACAAGCATTATAATTGCACAATACAAGTTTTTTTTTTACACGGTATTATGAGAAACCACTACCACAACAGCGGCGAACATTGCCTACCGCATTATATCTCTTCAAAATTACTTACAAGTTGTAGGAGCAGACGCAATGCATACCATGTGGTGTGGGGCAGCTCCGACACTAACGCAGAGGTTGAGTCAATTTTTTTTTTTTTTTTTTGTTAAGCGTTTTTATTTATTGAATCTTCAAAATGAACTAACAATAAGTAGTCAAATCTTAATACTAAATATAAAAATAAAAGAATTAATAAAAAAAATAAAATGTGCTTTTTACTTACGTCCAGCCAATGCTAGACAAAAAGTTCTATTATGCGGAAGCAATATCGGTAGAATCTCCTATTAAACGTTCTGATGGTGGCAACGGTATCCCTTCTTCTCAACCGACTGTGGCCACCAAAATTAAGTATATTACGCGCACGAGGGTTTGGATGAAGTTCCAGTTTACTGGCATACCTTGTCGCGTACTTAGAAAATTCCTCTTTTACCAGCGGAACACTCAGATCTTTATGAATTCGTGAATTTTTTACGTACCATGGAGCTGCAGTAATCGTTCGAAGAATTTTGTTTTGTCGCCTTTGGATTTTTTCAATGTTTGACGCTGAGGCGGTGCCCCATAACTGAATCCTATATGGTGCTACGGAATTCAGTTATGGGGCAATCTAATTTCAATGTAGAATTTCTGCCCATAAGCCAATTTAGCTGCGCTGCTGTTAGTTTTAACTGAGTGACCTTTGCTTCAATGTGAGACTTCCACGTTAGCCTACGGTCCAGGTGAATACCAAGTTACTTTACTTCATTGTGCTGCGCTCAAAAACGCTGTGTCGTCTGCAAAAGTTGAAGTGTGGATTCCAGATGTCGTTGGCATGTCAGAGGCGTAAATCAAATACAAAGTAGGCCCAAGAATGCTACCTTGAGGAGCTCCTGCCTCGATAGGTTGAGTTGGGCTTATAAAATTACCTTCTCTGATAACAAATTTCCGCCCATATAAGTAGCTTTCCAGAAGCTTGTGAGTATTAGCAGGCAAGCTCAACTTTATTTTGTGCATCAAGCCGTCGTGCCACACTTTATCAAAAGCTTGAGAAATGTCAATGAATAGAGCTGAACAACACTTCTTCTCCTCAAAGGTCTGTCTTATAACATTGACTAGTCTGTGCGTTTGTTCTATGGTGCTATGTTTAGCCCGAAAACCAAATTGATGATCAGGGATGCATCCTACATTGTTCAATATTGGACCCAACTTAACCATTAACAATTTTTCGAATAGTTTTGAAATTGTTGGTAGTAGACTTATTGGTCTATATGACTCTACCTTAGTCGGATCCTTCCCTGGCTTGGGAATCATGGTAATCATTCAGACCTTCCACTCTGCAGGATAATACTCAAGGCGTTAAATAGCGTTAAAAATAAACAGTAGAATTCTTTTAGCTACACGAGGTAACTGTTCAAGCATTTTGCCAGTAATTTGATCAATACCTGGAGCTTTCCTGGGGTTTATGTTACTGATACCCTGTTCTACATCTTGAAAAATGAATCGCAAAGATACAGGCGGTCTAACTGCGTATGGTGGTAATTCAGATGCATCATTTGTAATAAAAACATTTCTCAAATGGTTAACATACACCATCACCATTTTTTGAATCGCTTCTTGCCCAGTCGCCAGTTGAAGTTCGCAAAGGTGGCTTACCTATTACGGGTCTTTTCAGACCTTTTGTCGCTTTCCATAGAGAATAGTCAGATTGCGGAGTACCATCCAGGCTTTAAAAATATGTTTTAAGGGAAGCCATTCTGTGGATTTCAAGCAGATTTCTTAACTGAGTTATGCACTCTCGTAGCCTGCTTTTAAGCTGGGGAGACCTGCGAAGTTGCCACTCTCTTCTGACTCTTCTTTTTTCTGACAGTAGTTGCTCAATTTCAGACGAATAAGTTCTATTGTTCTCATTTCTGGATCTTATATGACTAGTGGTAGCATGCTGTACGGTCAGTTTGAGGTTTTCAGAAAAATCGTTAATTGACACATCAATATCCTCAGGCGTTCTCAAGGCGATATTTTCAGTACAATGGTACTCAGAAATTTTTTGTATTTTAGCCAATTAATTCTATTGAAAGTCAACGGGGAGCCAATCTCTTGGGGAAACGAAACGGAGATTATAGTGGGTGAGTGATCTGATGACAAATCTAATGAAGGCTCCACTTGCATCCACTCTAGAGGAAAATTTTTCGCAACTCCAAAATCTATAACATCTGGGATCTTTCGTCGGTCTCACGGCCAATAAGTAGGGTGTCCGCTTGAAACCCCATCTAAGCCCATTTTGGAAACGGTATCAAAAAGCACACGGCCTTTCGAGGTAATTAAACGTGATCCCCAAAAAGTGTGTTTAGCGTTATAGTCGCCAGCCGCTAAAAATCGAAGCTGAAGTGAATTGAAAAAATTTGTATATTGATTTTCTGTTACTGAAAACCGGGGTGGGGAATAGATCGATGAAAGAACAATTTTATGATGAAAATATTCAATACATATGTTTGTTGCTTGAAGATACTCCTCACATGTCCCGCTCATTAGATAGTGCTTAATTCTAGTTTTTATCAAAATTGCTGAGCCTCCGCAAGATCTGCCACGGGGATCTTTAGTGTCATATAGTCTGTAACTATTAATTTTGAAATAGCTGTTGCTTGTTAAGTGAGTTTTAGCAATCAGCATTATGTCGATTTGCTTTTCCATAAGGAAGTGCTCAAGTTCATTTTTGTGTTGGCGGATGCCGTTTGCGTTCCAGAAACATATTTTTAACCAGCTCATTTTTTTTAAATTGCCTGCAAAATAGTGGATTGCATTTTCAGCATTTCCTGCATCTTGTTCGTCATGGAAACCGTAAATGTATTTATAGATTGAACAAGAGTCTGCAGAGTTGCCTCAACATTGCTAAAATTTTGGTCGGAGTTTTGAGGTTTGGACTCTTGATTCAAGTTTGGATTATCGGATTTTACCACTTTCGCATAGGGGGTTTTGCACGTTTATATGGCTGGTTGACTGGTGTACCTGGGGAAAATTGCTTGTAGAAATGCTGTTTGTCTGCTGGGGTGGCATATTTAAAATTGGTGACCTATTTGTCATTGACCTCTTGAAGTGAGTGTAGACAGGGCAACCCCTGTAGAATGCACGCCGCGTATTGCTGAACATTTACGGACAACGGGGGCATATATAAAGTGGTTCCGCTTTGCGGTACGGACGTGGGACCCCATACCGGCGTGCTATAGATGTCTAGGTTTTGATCACCGGGTGCGCGACTGTAAGTACCAGTCGGATGTGTGTAGACGGTGCGGTGACGCTGGCCACTGGGCGAGCCGATGCCCCAACGAATTGCGGTGCAGGAACTGTGCGTTCAAGGGACTGCAGGCGGATCATATGATGATGTCTGCAGCGTGCCCGGTCTATGCGACCATGGTTGCTAGGGTGAACGCTCGTCATTAAGATGGGTACCGCGGTTGTAATACAGCAAAACCTTCAGAAGTCGTACGTGGCCACGCGGCGACGGGGTGCGGCTGTTGCCTTAGTGCAGGAGCCGTACCTCCGGTTTGGTGACATCAGGGGGCTTCCTGGGGGTATGCGGGTTTTCCCCGATTTGGAAAACCCTCTGCGGTAGTGGTGGATGACCCGGGGGTCGATTGTACGGTCGTGAGCTGTACCCGGTGGGGGGTCTGCGTTGCTGTACAGGGGGAGTTTGGGCGGGTGCTCTTTGCAAGCCTGTATTGCAGGTTTGCCGTCCCTTTGGAGCCGTACATTCGGTACATGGATACGGTCCTACTCCTAGCGAGTAGTGCACCCGTTATTCTAGGCCTGGATGCAAATGCATGTTCCTCTATGTGGTTCAGTAAAATGCCCAGGCATGCGCCTGGTCATATGAACCACACTAGAGGAATCATGCTCGGCGAATGGCTGGTCACAGTTGGTGCTTCGGTGTTAAACGAGGCTAGTGATCTGTGCACGTTTGACGCTCCACAGGGCCGCAGCGATATCGATGTGACAATTGCCAATAACTTGGCGTTGTCATACTTCGACTTCAGCTGGAGGGTATGTGACAACGCTGGTGTGAGTGATCATAATCTCATTGAGATTCGGTTCACTTATCGCCGGCGGAGTTGGATATCTGGGTCACCTCGCGGGTGGCGTAAAAGGGATATAGACTGGGGCGGTTACGCGAATAGTGTTAGGGCAGCTGCTATGGTACAGCCAATAGATGAATTCAGGGAATTGGGTATAGACGCTCAGGTTGGCCATATTGACGACTGGATGTGCGCGGTGAATGATGCGCTGCTTGGCCGAGCCCGTCCGGGTAGGCCAAGAAAAGTCAAGTGGTGGACCGATGAACTGGATCTGATGCGGAGGAGTGTCAGGCGCCTCAGGAAGAGATTCCAGAGGGCCCGGCAGTCTAACGCAGATGATCTAGCTATTCGTAAGGTTGAATATCTGGCAAGCCTGAGGGAATATAAGGGTAGAATTTGTAGGGTAAAAGAAGACGAGTGGAGGGAATTCGTGCGTGAAAATAGGGACGATCCTTGGGGTCTCCGGGTATAGACGGTATGACTGGAGAGATGTGTAAAAGCATCTGGAAGGCCATACCGGAATACCTGGAGTCAATATTTGCGAAGTGTCTCAGTGAGGGCTACTTCCCTGAGGCTTGGAAGAAGGCACGTGTTGTGGTGCTCTTAAAGTCCCCCGGAAATGTGAGGACTGATCCTCGCTCTTATAGGGGCATTAGTCTTCTTCCAGTGCTTGGAAAAGTACTGGAGAGGATAATGGTCTTTCGACTGAAAGAGTGTCCGGGTGCAGCACTGTCTGAATTCCAGTTCGGTTTCAGGGAGGGGAGGTCTGTTGACGATGCCTGGCTGCATGTTAAGTCAAGTGTTGCTAGCTCTGCGGAAAGATATGTACTGGGACTCTTCGTAGACTTCAGGGGTGCGTTTGACAATCTCCTGTGGAGTGTAGTTCTCGATAGACTACGTAGTGTCGGCTGTCGGGAGCTCGCTCTATGGGAGAGTTACTTCTGCGGTAGGAAAGCCTGTGTGGTGGGCGCCAGCGACACGGTTTGGAGGGACGTTGTACGCGGCTGTCCGCAGGGGTCCATCTGTGGTCCATTTTTATGGAACCTCATGATGGATTCCCTGCTGAGGTCGTTGCAGCGTGACTTCAAACTGTGTGCATATGCGGATGACTTGCTCATCTTGGTTGAAGGACAGTCTCGTGCTGATCTGGAAAGCCGGGGTGAGAGGGCCATGCGTGTTGTGCGCGAGTGGGGCGATAGTGTGGGTATGGAGGTGGCTATGGACAAGACCGTGGCAATGCTGCTGAAAGGCAGGTTGTCTCGGGGTCGTCCACCACTCGTTCGCTCTGGCGGCATTAGTCTCCGGTATGCGACGGAAGTCAAATACCTGGGAATAATGGTGAGTGAGAGGTTGAACTTTATGGTTCACCTCTCATATGTGAAGGACAGGCTCACTGCTGTAGTAGGTAAAGTTAGGCGCATCCTTAGAAGTGAATGGGGCCTCAGCAGGCGGGCTACTCGTACCATATATGGTGGACTGTTTGTTGCATGCGCAGCTTATGGTGCACCTGTATGGTACGAGACAGTCATGACTGTTGTTGGCCGCAATAAGATAGAGTCCGCCCAGAGAACTGCGATGCTTGCTTGCATGCCAGTTTGTAGGACGGTGTCAACAGATGCTCTACAGGTCTTGCTGGGGGTGGCTCCCCTTGATCTGGAGGTGATTCGCCGTGCGATCGCCTTCAAGGTTAGGAAGGGGCTACCGCTTTGTCCACATGATTGGCTTACTGCTCTTGATCTTGTGGTTAATAGGGAACCCAGTCAGATCAAGGCGCTCCTTTGGGAACGTCTTGTGTCTGCCTGGCGGGCGCGATGGGCGAATAGTACAAAGGGGCGAGCAACGCACGAATTCATTCGCGAGGCTGATTTTGTTGTGGGACGGCCGGAATTTGGCTTCAGTCTCAGTACGGGCTTCTTGCTTACGGGACATGGTTCCCTCAATGCATTTTTGCATAAGAGGGGCCTGTCCGAGACTGCGCTGTGCAGATGTGGTGAGAGCCCTGAGGACTGGAGACACGTTCTGGTCGAATGCCATCTTTATGATGACATTAGGGATCTAGAGGGAATGGGCGTAGTAGGGGCGGGCGACCATTGGGATTTCAGTAGGGTTTTGGCGGTCGGCGCGTCTTTTGACGCGTTGGGCGCGTATGCCCGTGAGGTCTTTAGGCGGAGACCAAGGTAGGAAGGGTAGCCTCCCTGTTGTTGCCATTTCCGGAACCGTCGTTTGTTGAACCGCAGGTTCGCGCGTGACTGTGTGCGTCTCTCGTCGGCGGAGTTGGTTGCAGTTGTGGTTGAAGTCTTAGTGTAGGCAACCATTAGGAGCATAGAGCACAGTTCCTGTGCCCTGTGCTGTTCCTGGTGTCATGTACTTTGCTGTGTGTTGTTTGCTGGTTGCTGTTTGCTGTGTTGCTGGTTGCTGTCTGCTGTTTTGTTTTGATGTCGCAGGGTTGCTGGCAACGTTTTTTTTTGTTGTAAGTCCTTCCGTGAGGGGGGTCATGTCTAATTGTTGTTTTTTGTTTTGTTCGTGTTGTAAAGGGCTGGGCCACAGGGGGGTGGCCAATGTACTCATCCGTGAGGATGAATGTTGAATGTTTTTGTTGTTTTTTGTTTATTGTGCCTTGTGCCCGTGTGTGTTTTGTGTTGCAGGTGATGCAGTTTGTACGTTGAGTGGCTGCTGTTTTGCTGTTGTCGCTGACGTTCCTGTTGCTCCTGTTTTATGTTGCTGTTTGCTGTTATTGCTGTGTTCCTGTGTGCTGTTTACTGTAAGTATGGTTGCAGGGGGTCACCAGTCCCCGAGCCGTTTGGGGCTCTACTGGTAGTAGTCCTTGGGCTACGAAGTCTGACCGGAGACTTAAATCTGGTACCACGGGAACCGGGAGCCCCAGGAACTTGTTCCTGCCCGGTTATGGTGCGGCCCTTCGGGGAGTATCGTGGTGGTTGTGGTTTAAACCCAAATCGCGGGGAGAGTTCATTTGAGCTCGATGTGGAGTTGCATTGCGACCGGGTGCCGTGACCCAAAGATCGGAAGGAGTTTTAGAAAGGCTCCGCTCCTAACCAAGGGGGAGATCATGTCCAAACAACATGAGATCGAATTGGTACTCATGCATGGCAGTTTGTCATGTATGGGGGCGCTGGTAGACGCATTGTATTCACCCGGTGTTAAGATCACCGTGGGGTAAGGCCACAATGGCAGGTTAATCGTTTTCACAACTGTCATTGACCTCTTGAAATGAGTGTAGAAAGGCAACCCCTGTAGTTTGCAGTATGGTTACCTCCACAGTTACTGCATTTTTTAACGCTCGCATCAGTCTTAGGTTTGTTGCACTGTGAAATTCCCCACACTACGCAAACTGCGGGCAACTTACAATAGGCCTTAGTATGGCCAAATTCTTGGCAGGTTAGGCATTGAACGGGCCTTAAACGCTTATGAGGCTCCTCAACGGTAACCTTACGATGCAAAAGATACTTGAGGTTATAAATGGGATGCACTTCATTCTTTTTTAAGGCAACATCTCTAGGTTCCAATTCAACCCTAAACATGGGTTGAAGAATTTTTTCACGGTTTCTAACATTAACCACATTTTAATTTTGAAGCCATTGTCCTCTAGGCCGGTTTTGACATCATTCGTATCTACGAAAGGGTCAATTCCTTTTATAACGACCTGAATATCTTTGGCACTTTTAAGCTGATATGTGTAAAACGATCTTTTTTCCTTCTCCAGGACATCACACAACTTTCGGTATTCATTTTCACTGTTTACCTGGATTTTGGTTTCATTGATGCTTCCGTGCTTAACCGATGTTACATTAAAAGTGTCTTCGCCGATTGCCGTAATAAGTTGTTTTACCAACGGCTTAAAAGTTTTTTTGGGTATTGCTGGTTCAACGGTCTGAAGGATAGCAAACCTATTACTATCCATTGTCGTGGTGGTCTTGTCATCTTTGGGTATTTTGGACTGAGATGACATTTGAGCGGATTTGGGGCTTCGCTGCCGTTTAACCACGGTTACATACCTATCCATACCCACTTGCATTTTCGGTTTATCAACAATAGCAAGACTGGAAGATGGTTTGTCGTCTGTTGTAACAATAATGTTTGGCGAGCACGAACGCGTGCGTTTTTTATCTCTTAGAGACAGGAGATTGTCCAATGATTTTTTCAATGATTCCTCTTCAGAAATCCAGAGGTTTTTTTTAGTGGAGCTTTCAGAATTGCACCTACTGGGTACACTCATGCAATTTTTTTTAATATTTTTGTTGCTTTAAAAGTATATAAAAATAATTGTCACAAAGTTTTTATTTTGGATTAATTCACTCTTCACTTATTGCGGTTTTCTACTTATACCGTTATCTTTTATTTTTTTTTTGAATGAGTCAATTTTTGAATTCATTCTTCGTAATAAATCATGTTCTGAATGTTGGTTCAGAATTCACTCTAGTTAACACTAAGCATTCGGAGTTGATTGGAGGATGGAGGCTATCGCAAGATTGCTCATTCTTCAATCACAGGTATATTGAATTCGAAATAGGAATTCAGGAGATGGGAGTAGTACCAGAAGAAACAGAAGGAAAACGGATTAGGAGATGCAGGTTAGAGTTCTCTGAAATCTTCTTCCGGACCCTCCAACTGTTCAGGAGTGTGGGAACAATGAGAGAGCTGTGGAAATATTGACTGGGTCTGTCGGAGCAGGCATCTCAAGTTCATGCAGGCCTAGTCTGTGGCAGAGTAAAAGAAGGACGCCATGGTGGAATCTAGACATTGCAAAGATTCTCGTAGACTTTTTAACAAGGATAAAATAATAAGTCACGGCGACGAATTTCAAGAATTAGGTAAGAAATGCGAAGCGGAATTCATGGAGGTTATTCTGTATTGGTGTGGAAGGAGCCTCTAGTCTAGTCGACTTCGCAAAATCCTATCTAGCACTCAGCTTATACCAAGTTTTGTTAAGAAACAGTGTGGTAGCTGAGCAATCTGTGGACATGATACCCTAGAGGTGCTCATGAACTCGCATTATTCTGGATGCACGCACTAGTCGTATATGGGAGGTTACATGAAAGGTATACATAATCGTCAAGGGGAGATCTGTTTATTTTTTGATCGAAGCAGAATCCTTTGGGCGTTGGATAGTCTTGACTCATATAAATCACCGGGTGCAGATGGCATTATACCATCTGATTTGCAGAAGAATGCGAAACTTATAATACAATGATAGATACGAATTTTTTCGGCTTGCCTTAGGTGGTTCTACATACCGCAACCGTGACGAATGTGTATTGTACTCTTTATTCCGAAAGGGAGTAAAGCTTCACATACAACTCCGAATGACATAGATTGCGATCCTTATCGAAATATCTGGGTATTTACCAGGATTCTAAACTATCTTGGCAGTGGAATGTCCAATCACTTTCTTGAACTGGCTGTCGATTGATCTTATGGTAAATGAAAGAGCCGTGAATTCAGCTCCAATGCTGTGGCGTGGAAGGAGGCGACGTATGGTCATGCCTTAATAATCCCTTGTTGGCTCTACTGCCCGATTTTGTCAGGTACGGTCTCGGAGGTGACAAATCGTCTAGAGGACATGTTTGAAATCTTTCCAGATGGATCCAAGATGGACTCTGATCTGGTGGGGGTATGTTTATCCTCCTGTGTGAGACGGAGATTAGTTTCAGTTTAGTTTCTTCAATCAAAAGTTATTGATCATAGCAAATTTATACTGTAAAAAATCCTTCTTAAGAAATTAAAAATTTGAACTAAAACCCGATGTACATATATGCAAAAATCAAAAATCTAATAATACAAATTGTTTAGTGCAATATCGGAGTATGCGAGATTGTGTTCGAGCTGCTTACTGCCAAATTACAATGTGTGCAATAAACATGTGCAAAATTTGTTAACTATCCTGATACACATTATTTTTTGTACAAGGCAAACAGCCTTTTTGAAAATATACAGTACAAGTTATGTGATGCTTTGTAGGCATGCAAGCATAGACACACGCAAACGTAGTTCGTCAATTCACGTGATATTTTTTCGCACTTTTTTTGTTTTGTTTACCTCATGACAAGAAGTATACTTCAGCATACTGTATTGTATATGTCTTTCTCATAAGAAGTAAAACAACTATGTTAAAGTCATTAGCACTTTTATTTATAAACATTATCTGTATGTAAAATGGTAGTAAAAGAATCATTGAAAAACTCACAAAGTACTATAAGTTGCAGAACTTTTAAAAATGTGTATGCTTTGAGTGTATCTGTGCATTTGTTTAGTGTGCAACACGTTTTCGATCTGCTTACAAAATATTCTTCGTACCGTAATAAGCATTTGTGTTTGTCCGATTGACACTTCGGTATCTTGCATACTTTCTATACAGGTTAGAAGCATTCACTCTACAAATGCGGTCCAAAATCGTATATGAGATGGTGTACATCAGATCACTTCTGTAATTGAAACATTAACTGCTGGGTGGCGGTATTTCGGGGTTTTTTATGGAATTTGTATAAACATGAAAAATTTTGTACTAAAAATCGCTCATAGCTCTTCTTTAAGTCTGGGTATTAGTTTAAGAGCTATCAAATTTATACAAATCAGAAAAAAATTTAACAATTCTTTGCTTGTTTAATTCTGGGTGTTAGTTTAAGAGCTATCAAATTGATACAAAACAAAACATTTTGAGCTATTTTTTTGGAAGTTTTCCACCTGTCTATACGCTGATATTTCATAGGTGCTAATTAACTCAACTTTTAGAAAAATCGTTGGCCGTTGTATAATAGTTGTTGTAACATGTAAATCCTAATAAGAAGAGACTACACTGTTTCCAAAAAATATTTTTAAAACATTTTTGTTCTTAATCTTCCTTATATTTCAAAACATATATGAATATAAAGTTACATTTTTATCAAAAAATTATAAACAGCTTGTTTTCTATGTTTCCCAGCTGCCTATAAGTCGACATTTCATAGGAGCTACCCTAATCGACAGTAGACTGTGGAAATTTTTGAAAGATATACTCAAACATTTAAGTTTATATCCCAACATTCTAAATAAATTATTGAGATATTAAAAAGAAAAATGTAATAATAAATGGCAAAACTCAAAAAACAATCTTTTTCATTTATACTCGTCTCTACACTTTGTTTACACCAAAAGTTGAATGTTTGGGAAATCTTTCAAAAAATTTCAAAATGATTAGGGGTGCTCCTATGAAATATCGACATAGACAACAAGCTGTTTATAATTTATTTATTGGTATCAATGTTAGAAGCTAGTATAGTGCAAAAAAACTCAATTGTAAAATTTTATCATATATGCCATACATTTTCAATTGCGTATATAGTACTTATAAATATATACGAGTACATATGTATGTTTGTATACATATACATGTGTTTGTTCAGTTTCCTTCACATACTGATGTTGTACTTGATTGGTTTTTATGACTTTTACAATATATAATGGTAACTATAAGCGGTAATTGCAAATGCCATACAATAACAGAATATTTGTACAGACACCAAAAACTCAACCAGATTAAAAAAAATATATATGTATATAAGACTTACTTGTTTTAAGATTTCAAATTTTTGTAATTTATTAATTTTCTTGTCTTCGAGTCTGTAATTGATACCAATTTTCGTTTTAGGGACAAAGCATATTTCTTTGTCTGCAGTTAAAGCATAAGCAATAAGCTACAATCACGTAACGCTGATCACAATGTGATTTGAATTAAATCAATTTCATAATGATTTTATGTTTTGAAAATGAAATCCCGCCGATTTTGCACTATTTTACGATTGAAATCACTTCGATTGCAATTAAACTTTTATCAAATTAGATATACTCGTATCTGAAATCGCAATAATAATAAATTATACTAATATTACAACTATAGAGATCAAAAATGATATGAAAAAATTTGGTTTGCCGGCGATTTCTTAATTTTTTTTTTTGTTATATTTTTTTTTCTAGGCAAAGACCGACTGCAAAAAAAGTTACTTTTAGAAAACTTGGAAAAATAAATTTTACATTCATGACTATCAGAGTCAGCTTTGTTTCCAGAATAAGAAGTTTCATTTAAAGAAAAGAAAATTTTTTTTTCTTTTTTTTATTTAAATTTCCTGGATCTGATTGCTATTGAAGTAAAATTAATATGTATATAAATTAATTTCAAAAAAACCATTTATTAAGTAGTATTTCGTTGAGTTTAAGGTCCTTTTTGCTTATTTATTTTAATATTTCTGCCAATATTTCGCTTTCCTTCGGATAGCTTCTTCAAGGCAATAATATTTGTTATTGTTTAAAAATTTTTGAAAAAAAAAAAAATTGTTTCGAAATACTACTTAATTAAGAAATAGAGGTCGAATAAAAACCAAAAAACTAAAAACCATTTATTCTGATTTTACGACTGCTAATTGAAATCGCAACATCAGTTTACAATTTTGATGCAATAAAACAATTAACAAGCAACATGTGATGACAATCGTCTGGAATCATTTACAACTTTGTGTCTTTAAGTTGTTTTTGGTTTACCAAATTCCAGTTGTTAGTCATATTTTTTGGCATCTGTTAGCTTATAACAATTTATCTGTACCATTTAATTGTACACTGTAATTATTTTTTATGTGCAAAATATTAAGCGTATACACGAAAAAAAAATTAATGTGGAATATTATTGTGGCAACGTAATTACTCTATCATAATTTGAATTATTGCCGCTAGCAGTGTACTATAATTTTTAATATAGTTTAGTCCACTATAAACATAATAGTATTCAAATTTTCTCATATATATATATATATATATATATATATATATATATATATATATATATATATATATATATATATATATATATATATATATGTATATATATATATATATATATATATATATATATATATATATATATATATATATATATATATATATATATATATATATATATATATATATATATATATATATATATATATATATATATATATATATATATATATATATATATATGTAGGGTAGTAGAGTTGATCAGCAGACAGACTTACATACTAAATATTACAACACGGACGAATATGAAAACACCGAAAAGAAAATGAGTGAAGAATTTGACAGTTGTGTTGTAGACCTCCGAATATAAAGTTGTTAAACGTTGATCATACAAAGTTGAAAAAAAGTTGTACAAGAAATTGTAAAAGTTGTAAAAGAAGTTGAAAATTCGGACGGACAATTTACAGAACTTTAATCTTTTAATGAAATATAATTATTTAATTAGAAAATCTTTCTTTTTTGCATTTAAAAAATTATTAAACTTTTAAATACACTACTATTATTTTTGAAATAAAACTTGAAATACCATAATTATTTAAAAATAAACCAAACTTCAAAGTGTATTATTAAGACATTTCTACATTTGGGGGCTCGTCAATAAAAAATTTTATAAGAAAATTATACTGTTTAAAAAATTTATGTATGCATTAAACAGAATTTTTGAAAAAAGACATAATAATGAACGGTACTTAAAAATATGTGAAATGTAATAATTGAAGTTGTACCATTGGAATAAGTAAAGTGCATTACATAGAAAACTTAAAGCAAGAGAACGTAAAAGAGAGTGTTGTTATCTAAAAAAAAAAAAAAAAAAAAATGTTAAAAAAGTTAACATTTTCAGCGTAATTTTAAGAATATGTCTGAAGGGAATGACGATGATAAAAAAATAATAACCCGTTCAAAAAATAAAGAACTGCAACTTAAAGAATTAGATATTCAAAATAAAAAAACAGAAGACAATAGTGAAAGTACATATGAAAATATTTTACTCAAAGAATCAAGTACTCAAAATAAAATATTAAAAACAAACATACCTGAAAATATAACAAAAGAAAATCAGAAAACAAAAATGTTAGAAAATGAAAATAAAAACGTAGATTTTAATCAACTGGCAGTAGAAAGAACTATTCCAGTATTCGAAGAAGATAGTGGTATGTCGATAAAAATGTGGCTTAAAAATTTTGAAGATAATGCAACTGCTTATGGTTGGAATGACATACAAAAATTTGTTTTTGCGCGGAATAAAATGGGGAAAATCCCAGACTTGTTTCTAGATTTGGTTATATATGTACATTAACAACAAATTATTGCGATAAAAATCACAAAATGTAAATGCAAACACAATTTTTAAGAAGAAACTATAAAAATGCGACTATACAAGTTGTGCAATGTAAACTGGGACTATACAATAAAAATCAAAAAATTGTGCATAATGGGCTTGAATGTGAGTTTCGAGATGTAATATTTTAAATACATTTTTCTCGCTGTTTGTACTCTTCGATTTTCTTGTAATTTTGTGTAGTAAACTTAGAGTTTTCCCACAAATTCTACAACCTATTTGATAGTGGGACTCAAATCACCGCTATTTTTTTTTTTTTTTGTTGCTTTTAAAGAAAATATTTTTTGCGTTAGCTGTTATAGGTGTTAGGTGTTGGCCAAGATGTTGGTGAAACATTTCCTCGCTGTGGGCGGATAGAGCTTCATTTCTAACTACCAACGGCGAAACGACCAATTTTGCTCTTTTTGCAAACTTTCACTTACAGTGGTCAACTTCCTTTGATACGCACTTTCGTTCGACATATTGGTATTATTTATTGAAGTATTGCGTATGTTGTATGGTCTCTACTCATAGTTCTAATGAAGTGCTAGCTCAAGTCAACGGTTATATGCGTCATAAAACCTGTAAAGTTGTTTAAATAATTACACACAGATAGCTTATTTTGAATGTAAACTTAAACAAAGATATCATGTTATTTAAGCGTGATCTCTTCATAATGGTTTGCTAATATATACAGCTCATAATTGTCAAAAACCGAGCGCCGTATGATAACTATCTGTAATAAATTAAATTTTTTAAAAATACTTCTAATGTCAAATATATAATATGTCAAAATCATTGAAAAGCCTAGGCGGTACAACATCACGTTTCTAGAAAATTTTCGCTTGGTTCTAGAAAATGTCCATTTGGTGAAAGTTGTCAAGTTAACATAGTTGAAAATAAAGTTTAAGGAGGCACCTACAATATTTCGTAATATAGAAAGTTTGTGGATAAGTTTCATCAATATTATAATTTTAAAATGAAACATCTATGCACAGTACCCGTAAATAAACGACAATACTTATATTTCAGCAGAATGTGTGTAATTTGACAGGAAGACAACTTCCAAATATCACTGTTTGCGTTTTGAGTAACGTATAGTTATATAAAATTCTTTAAATTGCTTTGGAATATATTTAATTTCGTAGAAGTTGTACAATTTTGCTTTGTTTGCTTTTTGTATAATTATCTTTATAACATCTAGCTTCTTTCATGGCATGAGATTGGTTTTCTGTAAGCAAAAGGAAACAGAAAATAAACACAATAAAACATGATTTTTTATAACAAAATTTTTTTTTAGAAATAAATTGTATGCATATGGGAAAAAATATTTTTTTATGAAAAAAAAAAAAAAATAAAACAACGAAAGCTTTTTTACTCATCAACACTTTGTATGTCTGTCGTTGTCTCTCTTAATCTCAATTGCAATTGACTCCAGTTACAATTGCGCCACCAACGCATCCAACAAACAAACCATTCAACCTAAAAACATTTATTCTTTGAACATTTCCATATTTTCCATATGAAGCGACTTACCCATTAGTTCTTTGAAATCGGACTAATTTACAAATTCGGAATTTTCATCTTACAGACAAGAGCCCACTGCTTGTGCGCTTGATGGATTATTATTAGAGCTTATTTTTTTTTAATAAATATCTAAATAACAGCAAATATTTAAAATTTACAAATTATTGTATAATTTTTAACGGTCTTTTTTATTTTTATAAGGTTTCATACAAAATTTGTCAAATAAACGTTTGATAAACATAAAATATTTTGTAGAAATCAAGGCGAATTCATACCAAAAAATAAATCTTTTTCAAACGTCAAGTGAAAAATATAAACACAAAAAGGAATAAAAAAAAATTTACAAGAAAAGATAAACTTTTAGTTATTTCGTGAAACTTTTAATTATTTCATGAAAATTAAAGTCTCAGATCATAGAGCTCGGAAAGGTGAAAAAGGCCAACTAGATTGGGGAGGATTCTGAATGATAGTTGCAATACATAACTTAAAAAATTGTTTCCAAAAAAATTGTTTTTCAAATTTCTTTTAAAAAAATTAACAATAAAAATAAAATTTAATTATTTCGTGAAAGTTTTAATTTTTTCGTGAAATTTAAAGTCTCAGATGCTAGAGCTTGAAAAGGTGAAAATGGCCATCCAGATTGTGAAGAATTCTGGATGATAGCTGGTGCTCAAGATACAATAATAATTTAAAAAGTTGTTTTAAATTTTTTTTTTTTTTCAAATTTGTTTTAATTATTCCATTGACATCTGAAAAAGATTAAAATTAAAAAAAAAGTTATCAGCTGCGTTGTCAATTTCACCTGTTATGAATTCGCCTTTGTAGAAATTATGAAATAAGTCAAAATTATTGCTTTAAATCAAATATCCTTAAGCGACCCATGCACGTTTCAATTCAGTTGTCAATTGAAACTTTCAATTTAGTTGATTCTTGGCCATACACTTGATAAACTAAAGATTTTCTCTGCAAAAAAAAAAAAAAAAAAAAAAAAAACTACAAATATAGATTTTGATGGCTGATCAATAGACTCGAGCATACATAGCACAATTGAAAGATTTACTAGCCAACTTGCAAAAATCAAAATCGTTTGATTTTTCTTTAACCAACTCGACAACTGCCAAAATAATCAATTGACAATGTCATATACGTCTTGATTTTAACATTTTAACGTTCTATATAGTTAAAGTTTTAAAGTTTACTTATTTGAGTTGCAGGGTAAACAACTCAAACGATACATACATTTTCAAATTCATATTACTAACATAAAAAATAGAGTCAAATTTGCCAGCGGATAAAATGATTTTCATGCAACTCTAAGCATTAAATTTCCATATAAATCTCTTTACAAAGAAACAAAACAACTTCAACAGCACCAACAAACAACAAAAAACAGGATACATAATAATAAATACAACAACGTCAAAAACCGAAAACTGCATTGACTGCAATTTGTATTGAAGTCCCCAGAGAAATAGAAAATGTGTCATTTGTTTATTCAACACTTGTGGAAATGTGTCAACTAGTTTTATGATTTAATTTTGCAAATTTTCAACAAACTGAAAAAAATCATCATCAACGCACTATGGTCTAAATAAGCAGTAATAAAATATCAATAGAATTTGAAAGAGCATCTCAAAATTAAAATCGCTTACTAATATTTTTGAGACAGTTCAGTATTAAACTCATTCTCGCCAAGGAATGAAACGTATATACATACGAGTACTCGTTCTTTCACTATGATCAATGACTGTTTTCAATTCAATTACTTAAAAACGACCGATACATACATACGGAACACTGTATAGTCTCAATTCCAGTGACAAGAGGGATTTGGTAAAGAATTTGGAAATGAAAAAGCGGCGCACTCTGCCCATATAGCTATGGTCTTGAAATTTGGGACGCTGTTGTAAAATACTTTAATTAAAAAATACTAATTTTTTTGAAGAAATTGAGCATGTGACACGCCTGCCTCCCTTATGTGGTGAGAATATAATTTTCATTGCTGGCTACATATCTGCACAGAAAGTTGTAAAAATTCGCAAATCTTTTACATCTAGTGTTAGCAACTTATGAGTTAATTAATTTTTATTGTGATCGACGCAAGAACTCTAGGTCCTGTCATATATCCTTTTCCATAAAAAACTTCCTAAAAACGTCATCCGATCCTGCTTAAATTTGGCATGACATGTTTTGATTGGTATGTTTTATTAACTAAACCAACATACATATACGACAAACTATATTAAAATGCATTTATAACAATAGAAAAAAATTGGCTAATAATAAATTTAAAAATTTGAACAGAAATTTTAGCATCTTGAAGCGTCAAAAGGAGACAAACACAATATTTTTACCTAACTTTTAAATTACCTTCTAATTCTTTTAAACTAATTAATGCCATAGATATTGAAGCAACATTAATAAAATAGCTATTTTTAAATACATTTTTTTCAACTTTTTTTGTAGTTATTAGAAAAGAAAATAAATACGTATGTGAACGCAGAACAAACACGTAAGAGTGTGGTATATTCGGCTGGGCCGAATCTAAAAAATCCGTCACGATAGTCACGAATATACGAGTATATAGTATATATTACAAATTTGAACTAAATATGCTCGGATATATATGGACCACTTATATATAAGAAAAAAATGTATACGTCTTTAAATTTTCGTTGTTTTTTTTATTAAACAGCACTAATTTGAATTTATCACAGTTTTTGTTTATATATATTTTTTAATTCCTGAACAGTGTGAAAATGTGAGAAAAAATCATGAAAATTAAGAAAAATAATTAAAATTAAAAAAATTGATAGCAATAAAAAATTATAAATAGCCCGTTTTCTATGTTTCCCAACTATTTCATAGGACATTTCATAGGAGCTACCCTAATCATCAGTAGAGTTTGGAAATTTTTGAAAGATATTCTTTGTATAGATAGCATGCTTTTATAATAACTGTTTTCATTTATTGAACACATTTTATTGATTTCACAATACTTTTTTATACCCTTCACAATAATGTTAAGGGTATATATAAGTTTGCGACCCTATAAAGTATATATATTCTGATTCAGAATTAATGGAAAAGTCGATTAAGCGATGTCCTTCTGTCCGTCTGTCGGTCGTTGAAATACCGTTTCTGAGAAAACCATTAGACACAGAAACTTTTTTCTTTCACCATTCTATTACTCCATATTGCCATGTGTTTGCTATTGAAATTCAGTAATATCGGTCCACGTATAGCTGAGATATATTCAAAAATTCCGAAAAAAGCCATGAATTTTTGAAATTTTGTATGGAAATTTTTGACAAAAAAAGTTGTTTGTTTTGCTTCAAACTTCACGCACTCGTTTAGCAAGGTGTCTAAAGGGCAAAAAATTTTTTTCAGATATCGGTCCCTATATACCCGAGATATAGCCTAAAACGGGTTTTTTATGAAAATGTCGCGTAAGCAAACTTAAACAACTTTTTTTGCTTAAAAGCAGTTCTGGTAATAAAAGAAGTTTTTATAAATATGGAAAATGAAAATTTCCGATATCGGTCCATATATACCCGAGATATAGCCTAAACCGGGTTTTTCAGGAACAAGCGGCGTAAGCGAACTTAAACAATTTTTTTTGCTTAAAAGCAGTTCTGGTAATAAAATAAGGTTACATAAAAATTGAAAATGAAAATTTCCGATATCGGTCCATATATACCCGAGATATAGCCCAAATCGGATTTTTAATGAAAATGTCGCATAGGCGAAGCTAAACAACTTTTTTTGCTTAAAAAAAGTTCTGGTAATAAAATAAGGTTGTATAAAAATGGAAAATGAAAATTTCCGATATCGGTCCATATATGCCAGAGATATAGCCTAGAACGGGTTTTTCATGAAAATGTCGCGTAAGCAAACTTAAAAAACTTTTTTTGCTTAAAAGCAGTTCTGGTAATAAAATAAGCTTTTATAAGTATGGAAAATGAAAATTTCCGATATCGGTCCATATATACCCGAGATATAGCCTAACCGGGTCTTTCAGGAACATGCGGCGTAAGCGAACTTAAAAAGCTTTTTTTTGCTTAGAAGCAGTCTGGTAATGAAATAAGGTTATATAAATATGGAAAATGGAAATTTCCGATATCGGTCCATATATACCCGAGATATAGCCTAAACCGCGGTTTTCATGAAAATGTCGCGTAAGTGAACTTAAACATCTTTTTTTGCTTAAAAACAGTTCTGGTGAGGAAATAAGGTTATATAAATATGGAAAATGGAAATTTTTCGATATCGGTCCCCGAGATATAACCTAAACGGGGTTTTTCATAAAAATGCCGCGTAAGCGAACTTAAACAACTTTTTATCCTTAAAAACAGTTCTGGTAATGAAATAAGGTTATATAAATATGAAAATTGAAAATTTCCGATATCGGTCCATATATACCCGAGATATAGCCCAAACCGGGTTTTTCATGAAAATGTCGCGTAAGCGAACTTAAACAACTTTTTTCACCTTAAAACAGTTCTGGTAATAAAATAAGGTTATATAAATATGGAAAATTAAAATTTCCGATATCGGCCCATATATACCCGATATATAGCCTAACCGGTTTTTTGATGAAAATGCCGAGTAAGCGAATTTAAACAACTTTTTTGTGCTCAAAAGCAGTTCTGGTAATGAAATAAGGTTATATAAATATGGAAAAATAAAATTTTCGATATCGGTCCATATATACCCGAGATATAGCCTGAACCGATTTTTTCATTAAAAAAAATTTTTTTGTTGCTGAAAAGCAATTCTCGTTATAAAAGAAGGTTACTAAAATACAGAAAATAGAAAATTCCGATATCGATTCATATATAACCGAGCATATTCAGGTCACATTTTTAATATACTATACATATTCGTGACTATCGTGAAGGGTATTTTAGATTCGGCCCAGCCGAATATACTACACTCTTACTTGTTGTATTTCTCTTCACTTTTGATAAAAACCTGCACAAAAGCTCAGACGAAATTAAATTGTATATCGTGCTATAACAACAAAGAAAATTTTTTTTTTGTTTTGCTTCAAACTTCATACACTTATTAGACATGGCGAATAAATTTTTCTTCGATATCGGTCCATATATACCCGAGATATAGCCTAAATAAATTTTTTAATGAAAATGTCGCATAAGCGAACTTCAACAATATTTTTTTTGCATAAAAGCAGTTCTGGTAATTAAATAAGGTTACCTTAACATAGAAGATGAAAATTTCCGTTATCGGTCCATATATACTCGAGATATAGCCGAAACGTATTTCACGTAAAGGAACGTAAATAACTTTTTTTGCTTAAAAGCAATTCTGGTATTTAAATATTCGAAATGAAAATTTCCTATAACGGTCCATATATACCAGAGATATAGCCTAAACCGCTTTTTAATGAAAATGAAAAATTTTTTTTTTTTTTTTGGTTAAAAGCAGTTCTGGTTATAAAAGGAGGTAAAATTGAAAATGAAAATTTCCGATATCGATTCATATACATGGTCTAATAAAAAATAACCGTTATTTTCAAATTTCTTGATTTACGTATTTCGATTTTCGCATTTTTTCTGTTATGTTGGCACACATGTCTGTTATATATGTAGGCAATATCAGCAATTTTGGATTGTCAGTTTTTTTTTGACAGATAAAAAGGTTAGTCGTGTTTTGGTGTGCTCTTGGATATTTTACTAAATTTTTAGCAAAAGCAACATTGCAGATTTCTTCCAATGGAAGCGTCCAGAAGAGCCAAGACCGAAAAAAGCATGTCAAGTTCGGTCAAATGTGAAGATTTTGCTCTTCGACTGCAATGTCGTGGTGCATCATAAATTCTTGCCACAAGATTGTACGACCAATAAGAAATACTACCTTGCAGCTTTGCGCCATTTGTGTGAAGCAATTTATCAGAAACATACAGCATTGTGAAAAAACAATCATGGATTTTGCACCATGATAACGCACCAGCTCACACATCGAGTTTTTGGCCAAAAGCAAAACTGTTATCATGCCTCAACCACCGCATTCACCGATCTTGGTCTCCGCTGACTTTTTCCTCGTCCCAAAACTGAAGACACCGATGAAAAGAGAGCGTTTTGTTACGATTGAGAAAATAAAAGAAAAATTGAAACAAGAGCTGTTGGCGATTTCATAAAGCGCTTTTCAGAAGTGTTTCGAGGATTGGAAAAAACGCTGGGATAAGTACATTAGTGTTTTGTCTTCCATTCTGTGCTCACGTCTTTTGTTACTTCTGTTCGTATTTTCTATATAAGTTCACATTAATTTCCTATGAAAAAAATTGCATCGAAATGGGTAGCACTCTGTGTACTCGTGTTTCTTTTTTGTCTCTTTTCACCGTTGTCCGCATTTTCTATAGATGTTCATTATTGATTTCGTTGTAAAAAATGTTCCTTTAGAGTGGATGCAAGTGGAGCCTTTATTAGATTTGTCATCAGATCACTCACTCACTATAATATCTGTTTCCTTTCCCCAGGAGGTTGGTTCCCCGTTTTGTGACTTGGCGTTGACCGTCACTAGAGTTAACTGGTTAAAATATAAAAAATTTCTGAGTACTCATTGTACGGAAAATATTGCCTTGAGAACGTCTCAGGATATTGATGTATCGATTAACAGATTTTCTGAAAAGCTTAAACTGACCGTACAACATGCTACCACTACAAGATTCAGAAATGTGAGCAATAGTCGTCTGAAATTGAACAACGTCTAACAGAAAAATGAAGAGTTAGAAGAGAGTGGCAAATTCGCAGGTCTCCCCAGCTTAAAAGCAGGCTACCGGAGTGCATAACTCAGTTAAGAAATCTGCTTAAAATTTAAGGCTTCCCTTAAAAATTATCTGGAAGGTCTTGATTGTACACCTTAATCCGACTATACTCTATGGAGAGCGACAAAATGTCTGAAAAGACCCGGAGTAGGTAAGCCACCTTTGCGAACTTCAACTGGAGACTGGGCAAGAAGTGATTCTGAAAAAGGGATGGTGTATGTTAATCAATTGAAAAACGTTTTGACTGCAAATGATACAGTGGATGATGTAGCTGAATTTCCGCCATGTGCTGTTAGACTGCCTGTGCCTTCGAAACTAAGTTTTCAAAATGTCGAGAACGTTATAAATAAAGTAAACTCCGGAAAAGCTTCAGGTATTAATACAATTACTGGAAAAATGGTTGTACAGTTACCTCGTGTGGCTAGAAGAATACTTCCTTTTATTTTTAACGCTATTTTGCGCCCAGAATATTATCCTGCAGAGTGGAAAGTGTCTATGGTTACTATGATACCCAAGCCAGGGAAGGACCCCACTAAAGTAGAGTCATATAGACCAATAAGTCTATTGCCAACAATTTCAAAACTATTCGAAAAATTTTTAATGGCGATATTGACTCCAATATTGAACGATGTAGGATGTATCCCTAATCATCAATTCGGCTTTCGGGCTAAGTACAGCACCAAGAATAAACGCATAGACTAGTTAATATTTAAAGAAAGACTTTTGAGGACAAAGAGTATTGCCCAGCTCTATTCATTGATGTTTCCCAAGCTTTTGATAAAGTGTGGCACGAGGGATTAATACACAAAATAAAGTTGAAATTGCCGGCAAACACTCACAAGCTTCTGGAAAGCTATTTATGTGGCCGTAAATTTGGTATCAGAGAAGGCTACTTTGTAAGCTCAACTCAGCCAATCGAGGCAGGAGCTCCCCAAGGTTCTGGGACCCACGTTATATTTTATTTACGCTTATGATATGCCAACTACATCTGGTATTCACACTTCAACTTTTGCAGATGACACAGCATTTTGCACTGTTCATGAAAACTATCAACTTGCTTTACGTAATTTACAGAAATATATTTCAATGCTCGTATTAGAGAAATGGCTAAAATTTTGGAAAATCAAAGTTAATGAACAAAAATGTACTCATGTTACATTCACGCTGCAAAAAAAACATGTTCGCCTATCCAAATCAACAACTCACCAATTCCGCAGCATAATGATTTCAAGTACCTTGGTATTCACCGTAGGCCGACGTCGAAGTCTCACACTGATGCGAAAGTCACTAAGTTGAAATTAAAAGCAGCGCAACTAAATTGGCTTATGAGCAGAAACTCGACATTGAAGTTGGATTGCAAACTTCTGCTATGCAATGCAATTCTAAAACCTATATGGTGCTACGGAATTCAATTATGGGGCACCGCCTCAGCGTCAAATATTGAAAAAATTCAAAGGCGGCAAAACAAAATTCTTCGAACTCTTACTGCAGCTCCATGGTACGTGAAAAAGCACCAAATTCACAAGGATCTGTGAGTTCCGCTGGTAAAAGATGAATTTTCAAAGTACGCGACAATGTATATCAGCAAATTGGAACTTCAGCCAAATCCTCTTGCAAGCAACATGCTTAATTTTAGCTGTCACACTCGGTTGAGAAGAAGGGATACCGTTGCCACCATCATAGCGTGAAGTAGGTGATTTTACCGATATTATATGCGCAAAATAAAACGTTTTGTGTGGCGTTAGCCGTACTTAGTTAATTTTTTGTATTTAGTATTAAGATTTGAATACTTATTTTTAGTTCACATTGTGAATATTCAAATAAAAAGCTATGCAAATAAAAGCTAAAAAAAAAGTTTTTCATGTTCAGGAGGTCCCAACTAACTTATTTAGGCATGTGGCGTTCTTGGTATTTTTCCAAATTAAAAATTTGTAAAACTGTGTAATATCCTTACCAATTTTGTTGAGTTTTGTAATTTTTTCGTGAAAAAGTTATTATTATTATTATTATCATTATTTTTTTTTTTTAAATTGCTTATGTGAACCCTTTGTGTATTTAAAAGAGAATAGTACTATCAATCAATTCAACCAAATCATTTTTACTTGCTAATCCAATGACGACCGGTCGCAAAAAATTAAATTTTTCTCTGCCGTAAAAGTGTTTGTTTTTCAGCAGACGTTTTTTGTGAATTAAAACAAAAATCATTTGTTCAAAGTAGTGCTCAAACTAGTGTACTCTGGTTACTCGCAACAACTTTCCTTAACTTAATAAATCTTTTATATAAACAACAATATTTGTTGAATATGTAAAAGATCTTGCAAAAGGGTTTCTCGATAAAAACTTCGATTAATTCGAGGCTTATGATTACTGTTTCATATAATACAAAAATTATACTGCAATCCATAAAAAAGGCATAATTTTTTGCTTTCAGTTGTATCTTATACAACTTTGTAGCATATGCCCAGCTTTATTACATTAAAATATAACACACATTATTAGTATTATTTCGATTAAAATTATTTAACTGCACTGCAACAGAAATAACTATAAATTTAATTAAACATCATTCAAACACGTCTCGTTAATAAGTGAATACATAATTGTTTATTATTTTCAATAAAATTAAAACTGCTTTATTTTATACTTTTGTCATTGTTGATTTAACGCACAAAAAGAAAATACTCGTACATTAAATATTAAGCCGCGTTAATATCATTTACGCACGCTCGTCCATCAAATCCCTGTTTACTTAAAACTGTATTTAATGAAATTATATTGTTGTTTAAATAAATGCATATTTGTTTAACAATTTTTTGCAAACAAATGTATACGAGTGTGTATGTACCAATTTTATCTTTGAAAAATTTAGAATTTCTTTTTTTTCTTTATGTTATTTTCAGTCAAATGAATGTAAGCGTGAATATAAATTGAGGCATTAATGTGGTGGCAGTTTGTTTTGTTGCCAACAAACGCTTAAAAGCAACAACAACCGCAACAAACAAATGCAACATTTCCATTTCGCTTTATAGCCAAAACTTGTTTTATACCAAATGCCCCAACCATAACCATATTGCTTTTACTGTTGCTGCTGCCACGTTGTTGCAGCTGTGTGATTGTTGTTAAATTTCTCACGAGTATTAAAATACATTGTATCAGATGTCAGAACGATATGGAATCTGCTTTAGAAAAAATACAAATAAAAAAGAATAATGTTACATTTTAAATCCATAAACCATTTATTTCCTTTTTTTGTAATTTTACGTGCTAATTGCGAATAGAGGCAAAAAATTAGAATTAATTTAAACAAAACTATTTAAACACCTCGTTTGTCAGTATTAAATGTAATCATGTTAATTTGAACCGTTTATTTGTAAATTTAAAGCAAGAAGGTGCGGTTTCGATTTGCTTGTAGGTATATGAAAACCAAATTATCGCTGCAACATATTCAATTTCAAGTTTTGCATTGGAGAACGTGCTGCATTAAACACGGCTTTTTGTAAATTTATTGTGAGTTAGTTTGAACTTGAAGTCAATATAGTTCTGCATATACTTTTTCATTGATGTCGGATTTTAGTAAAGTTATTCGTGTTTAGTTAGGCGTATATACTCGTATGTAGATATGAGATGTTTTTAATTTTACGACAAAAATTGTAGCAATACGACAACATTTAAACACGATATGTTTGAATATCTTCAGTAGCATGATAAGGTTAAAAGACTAAACGTTACACGGAAAGAAAACCTTCGTATTAAACTTAAGATTTATCTGCTGGCTTTAAATAGGAGTCATACTCAAAGATTTAGGTAATTTCTTTTCCATGTTGGAGGTGTTGGGCTAATTTTTGTTAATCGAAGCAGTGTAACACATTTTTAAATGCTGTGATTCGTACAAGTCAAACGTCCACAAACACCTCTCTCTCTCTCTTTACTCCTCATCTTAATCTAAATTCCTAGTTCCTGTCCAATGCACTGCATATGTGATGATTATCCCCTAAGTACTGGTCTAAGATAAAAAAGTACAAATAACACACTAATGTACTTAAAATAAGCCGAAAATAAGATTTTTTAAGAAAATCCATCCTGTGGTGTCTTAAAACAAAAATAAAATTCTGTGGTAAAGAAAGTCTTGAAGAAAGTCCAGAATTCTTAAGCTAAATAAAAAAAAAAGGAATGCCGCAGATAAATATACATATTTATATGAATGAGTTACTGAGAGATATGAATTAAACGGCAAAGTTTTTTGGGTTTCTGAAATTGCATCAGAACATTTTTTTTAATTCTCATTGTTTTCCTTAAAATAATGGAATACGAGTATATAGTTAAATGTTTAAACACATTTTTTTTTAACGATTTTGGAGTCTACTACGGAATATAACACAGCAAAGTGGATTTTGTCAAACGACAATGTCATATGGTAGAGAACTGTATTAAAAAGAGATTTATAGTGTATACTATGTACTAATTTTTGGTTGTAAACAAACACAAAAATAAAATGTTTTGAGTGAAAATTTCACTAGAGCAATCTATATTAGAGCAAAATTGTCTTTTACTATATATACCCTGCGGATTTTGTAAACGAAGAAAAATTTTATTTTGTAGGCTTTTATTTATTTACCGAATTTTCAGAATGTGAACTAACAATAACAATTCAGATCTTAGAATAAACTCAATACTATCCCTTCTTTTTAACCGCGTGTGACCACAGAAATTAAAATGTTGCGTGCTAGAGAATTTTGGTGCAGTTCTAGCTTACTGATATGTCGTATCGCATACTTTGAAAACTCGCCTTTTACTAACGAAACAGATGCTTATGCATTTTGGACGTTTTTACGTACCATGGAGTAGTCGTTCGAAGAATTTTGTTTTGCCGCGTTTGAAGTTTTTTAATGCTTGACGCTGAGGCGGTGCCCCACAATTGAATTCCTTAGCATCATATTGGCTCTAGCATTGCGTTGTATAACAGAAGTTTACAATCCAACGTCAATGTAGAATTTCTGCCCATAAGGCAATTTAGTTACGTTGCTTTTAAATTCAAGTGGCAGACTTTTACATCAATGTGGGTCTTCCACGTTAGTCGAGGTGAATACCCAAGCACTTGACTTCATTGTGTTTTTACATAGTGTGAATATAAATAAGATGATATTTTTGTTCATTAACTACCATTTTCTAAATTTTTATCCATTTCTCTAATATTGAAATATATTCCTGCAAATTTCGTGAAGCTAATTGCTTATTTTCATGAACGCTGCAGATTGCTGTGTTATCTACAAAAGCTGAAGTGTGGATTCCAGATCTCGTATGCATGTCAAAGGCATAAATCAAATATAAATTAGGCCGCAGTATGCTACCTTGAGGAACCCCTGTCTTCGAATGGCTGAGTTGGGCTTATAAAATCACCAATCGCTTTCCCGAAGCTTATTAGTGTTTGCAGGCAAGTTTATCTTTATTTTGTGCATTAAACCGGTACGCGGCTCTTTATGAAAAGCTTGGGAAACGTCAATGAATAAAGCTGAACAATCATTTTTGCATTCGAAAGTCTTTCTTATGACATTTACCTGGTGTTTTTGTTCTATGGTGCTGCGTTCAATATTGGAGTTAACTTCACCATCAACAGCTTTGAAATTGTTGGCAGTAGACTTATTGGTCTATATGATTTTATATTTGTGGGATACTTCCATGGCTAGGGTATGAGAGTAATCATAGACCCTTTCCACTCTGCAGGATAATACTCTAGACCCAAAACAGCGTTAAAAGTAAAAAGAAGAATTCTTCTAGCGACACGACGTAGCTGGAAAACTATTTCACCAGTGAATTTATCACGGCGTGGTGATTTCCTGGAGCTTATTTTTTTTATTATGTTTTCGACATCTTGAAAACTAAGTCTCAAGGGCACAGGCAGTCTAACAGCATATAGTGGTAGTCCAGCTGCATCATTTGCTACATCATTTGTAGTAAAAACGTTTCTCAAATGATTAACATACACCACCTTAGAATAGGTTCTTGCCCAGTTCCTAGTTAAAGTTCGCAAAAGTGGCTTGGCTGTAATAAGTATTTTTAAACCTTTTTTCGCTTTTCATAGAGAATGGTCGGATTGAGGAGTACCATTCAGATTTTGCAAATATGTTTTCAGAGATGCCATTCTTCGGATATCAAGCAGATTTCTTAGTTGCGTAATGCGTTCCGGTAGCCTGCTTTTAAGGTGGGGAGACTTACTAAGGTTCCACTCTCTTCTAACTCCCCTTTTTTTTTACAGAAGGTATTCTATTTCTTACGAATAAGTTCTATCGTTCGATTTTGAAATTTATATGGTTAGTGGTAGCATATTGTACGGCTAGTTTAAGGTCTTCAAAAAAGTCCTCAATTCACACATCAATATCTTCAGGGGTTCTTAGGACAATATTGTGTGTGCAATAAGTACTCAAATAGTTATTATGTCTTAGCCAATTAACTTTAGTGACGGTCAAGGGGGTCCCTGAGTGAACGAAATAGAGTTTATAGTGGATGAGTGCTCCGATAACAAATGTAGTGAAGGCTCCACTTGCACCAATTCTAAAGGAAAAATACATTTGAGGGTATTAAAATACATTGTATCAGATATCAGAGGGTTTTACACTCTTTTTTTAAAGTAGTTGCCTTCCAATTCAGTCTGAACATCATCCATGTCTACACAAGGGTCAATACCTTACCTTTTATAACGACATGCAGACCTTTAGCTAATAAGTGTAAAAAATTATTTTCTCATTCTCCAGAACGTCAGACAATTTTCGGTAATCACTTTCATGGTTTACCTGGATTTTGGTTTCATTAATGCTGCCGTGCTTAACCGATATTACGTTGAAAGTGTATTTACCAGCTCACTAAATGTCATTTGATGTTGTTGAGCCATCAGTCTGACGAATAGCAAATCTATTGTTATCTGTTGACGTAGTCGTATTATTGTCTTTAGATATTTCGATTGAGATAATATTTGAGCGGATTTAGTGCTTCGCTGCCGTTTAACCACGTTTACATACATACATATCCATGCTTACTTGTGTTTTTGGCTTATCTGCAGAAAATAAACTGAAAGATGGTTTATCCTCTGTTGCAACAACTATATGTGGCAGACATGAACGCGGCAGGTTCTTACCTCTGAGACAGAAGATTATCCAACAATTGATTATTATATTTCTTGTCTTCTTCAATCAAAAATTATTGATCACAGCAAATTTGTATTGTAAAAATAATCCGTCTTAAGAAAAAAAACTTAAGAAAAGAAAAGCTTGAACTAAAACCCGATGTACAAACCAAAAATCTAATTTAAAAATTTATAAAAGTTCAACAAAAATTTAATAAAATGTCACAAAGTTTTTCTTTTATATAAAACCACACGTTTCACTTATTCCGTGTTTCTATATACTTATTCCTGAATTATTTTACTACTTTCCGATCAAAAACAAATACGGCCATTCACCGTCGAAGCTAGACTCCGATGATGATGAACGTAGCTCCTATAAAATGTTGAGATATGAACAGCCAGGATATGCAAAAAAATAGTATGTGAGTGCTGTTGCGATTAAGGAATCAATCGCAGATTGCATCAAATTTAAAAATTTTGAATCGATCACATTTTTAAATTGGTTTGATCTCATTTTTTCACAAATCAATCTCAGTTTTGGCTTATTTCAAGTTCGGATTTCGAATTAAATCAACTTCAAAATTCTTTAACCAAGCTATGGTTTTTTCTAGTGTTTTACAATATAGTCTTTTCTCCCTATTATCAAGTAAAGCCAACAATATTTTCAAAAACCATGTTATGGATGTATCCAACCATATTATTGTCACACTCATAAGCATTTTAATAATCAACAATACTATTGTTGGGAAAAATTATGTTATCTTACATCCAACTGTAATAATATGGTTAAATGTGAAGTCTTAATATGCAACTATGAAATACTAAATAATGTTTACTAAATAATGTTTGCTAAATAATGTTTTTTTTTTTAATTATGAAACCCGACGGATTATTTTTAATCATTTTATTTAAAAAAATTTTTAGTTTGTCATACTAAATGTTCTTACTTTAGTTTATTATGAAACGATGTTTATTATGTGGCATTTGTAGTTGTAAATAAGCAAAATAATATTGTTTTTCGGGAATGGCGTCTTTTTAATAAATATGGTGAATTATGACAATAATATGATGTTATGCCAATAAAGCTGCTTATGATATACATATAGTGGTTTGATGAAAACAATATGGTTATTTATGATATAAGTATAGTTGGTTATAATATTAATATACTACCTTATATAAATACTGCGGTTCTTATAATTATAACAATGTTGAACCAGAATATAGTTTAGTATTTTCTACCATATTTATATAGAAAACTCTAACTATAATATTAGTAGCACTAACCAAATAATTGAAGAATTGTACGCTTCCCTCGGAATGTTGTCATGTCAACCATATTTTTGCTCGTACGTTACGAGACAGCTATCCAAAATATGACTTTACTTGTGGCATGCAACGATCGGTAGAAAGGTCATAAGGTTACACAACAAATCATTTAGCGAGCATGCTACAAGTTTCCGGCGTCTAGCTCGTCGGCAATTGGGATGGTGATCGTTAATACGAGTAAGCTAAACATTCCAAGTTTTATCTACAGGAAATATCATTTTAATTTTCGATTCTATTCATAAGGGACAACCAAGAAGTAAGAAAATAAGAAATAAACAAAGAGAAATGTACCCCAATCTCGCAGTACTACGTTGAGTACGTGAATAGATCTTGTTTACGTAATTGCGCCCCACCCGACCAATGATCCCGATTTCTAGCCATTATTACCAACCGTGATCCCTTAAATGTATTTAACCTCTGTTATGTAACGATCACTCATTAAATTAGAGTTTCATCATAAATTTAAAATTTTTAGTATATTCCATTCAACGAAAAAAACAACTCTCTTATCTAATAAAAACATAGCTTGGCTAAAAATAATAATTTTTCTTTAAATAAATTCACTCGTATAAATATCAAATAAATAAACTTCAATATTTAACTATCAAAAAGCCAGCAGTTATTTATAATGCAATGATTATAAACAGAATTGTGCAAATCAGTTTAGTCCAACAGAATAATTTCTAATTTGGAACTTAAAACATTACGGCAACCGGAGATGGCAGAGTTCCTCTTAACGAAATCCGGTAAAAATTTTATATATTGAAAACAGAATTGGTTTCAAATTCGGACAATCGGAAATATTTTTGTTTGTTTTTCGATAAACAACATTGACTTTACCATCTCTGGTCGGTTACGGTATTTTAATATCTTAAATAACTAAGTATTATTAATTAAGTAAGAAAAAGAATACAATTAAAATTAAATGGCCCTTTAGTAGTTTGAAAAGGTTTTGGGTAGCAAAAAGAATAATTTTAAAAGTCCATTTCAATGTTTTAAAAAGTAATATTGATTAACTTAGATATAAATGCAATGTATAAAAGATTTAATGCTGGAACGAATAATAACGTATATAACAGAGTTCTGCTATTTACATAACTCTCCAATGTTAATAAGCGCCCCAAGGTTACTCTTTCAGCATTGTAATTTTACGTTTTCAATAACCTATTCCATAATAATTCAATAAAAAAAAATTAGTAAAGACTGATATCCATTTACCTGGTTGCTTGGGGACAGAGGTTGACTCCAATTTAATTAAAACTATGCACAGCTATAAAATAACATGCTGTTATGAGATTTAGGTGCTTCCAGACTGACAATGGTTTTGCTGTTCTTTTTTTATGGTTTTTATGATTTTATGTTAAAATACTTATATACTACTACTTGAGTTTTTAGATTTTTTTTGTACAATTGCTCTATTTGATTAAATTAAACGTTAACCTATTAAAAACGTTATTGTTTATTATTTACTACTACTTGAGCTTTTAGATTTTTTTTTTTGTACAATTGCTCTATTTGATTAAATTAAACGTTAACCTGGAAAAACTGGATGCGTGTTTAAATAACTTTAATAATGGTCTTCGATTTTTATATTAAATTACTTTTCGAGACATGTCACCTTCGCTACGTATGTAGATCGCTGTCATTGATTCCCGTTCTCCTAGATCAGGAGATAAGAAAGAAGCACCAGTTGATATTTATAGAGCGGTGGGCACAGTTTTCGAACATTGGTTCTGTGGAGACCCTTTGAACCTCCCATTCCGCTAAATGAGTGTGCGCACAGAAAACTAAAAAAAAATGTAGTAAAACTAGTTCTAAACCGAATATAACCTTTTTGACCTACACACCTTCTTTCTTAACTATCCTCTTTTTGTTCTGTTCAAAAAACGGAAGAAAGAATTATTTGGATTATTCAGTTAGTTTAAAGAATACCCCGTTTTGACTGACTTCTCGAATGTAGCTATGAACATAATTTTAAAGGCAGAAATGATCGGATCTTCTTGAATTATTATAAAATTTTTATATACATACACGTTGTCGTTGACAGTTATTACGCTAATTCAGCACTGAAGAATTTAACAACTGTATGTACAAATATTTTGGCACATAGTTGGCGCCAGTATTAATCTGACAGGGAAGTATCCCACTGTAGTTGTAAATTCGCCTCAAAATGGTTTTACCCCAATTTTCTAATTTTCCATTTTGATTGTCTTTCATAAATATATATATACTGGCTACAAGCACCACCACATACCTCAACGGTTGTCGAATTGAATTTGGTGTAAAACTTTCAAAGAGCAAGAAATTAGGGATATTGTACATGAATTATTTGACAAACGAGTTAAGGAAGAAAAATTATCAAATCCTTTCATTTCTTTTGGGGCATAAATAACGTTTTAATGGCGTTTTCTTTTCTAGAAAAAGTGTAAAATTTTCAATTATGTTTTACCAAAAAAAAAAAAAAAATACAGATGTATACAGTTTTCTCAACTTTTTCCCAGATATTTATAGTTATTGCGACATCTTCTTTTCATCTCCATAAATGTTTAAATCTTGAATTTTAAGAAGAAAAGAGCAGCATAGAATGCAAAACTTTTCCGGAAAAAACGGCATAAGCTAGTTTTCTTAAAAACCAAAAATTATATTATATAAAATCGGATTTTTGAAAAGTATTACAATTTTTTTGGCTATTCTTATAATATTAAAGAAACTTTTATTAAATACTCTTTATAACATTAAAGACTTAATGGTCATATTTAGCAATAAAAAAATTGTTATTATTAACATAAAACCTTATCAAAATATGTAAATAAATAGTATTGTTTTGCGTTCTTTATAGGTATATATTTAATTCTTTCTTTTCTTCTACGCAGACTGTTGCGGCATTAAAATGTTCCATAAAATGTTAATCTACTCGTGCCACAACAATGAAAACACAAATGCCTGGACAATTTATGTGTATTCGCATAATGTCATTCTTTTGTTTCAACTCACGCTCCTGCAATCAAAATTATATATTGCACGAATTATATGACCGCAAAAAGTTATTTTGTCATTTTATGTTCACATTTTTTAAAGCTTGTTTTTATGAAACAAAAGATTGTTTAAAATTTTTAGCATACTACTTTATTTCGATGTTGTTAGACGACTTTAAAAATGCCTTGGCTTACGTCTCCTTTAAACCATTAAATTCTGAAAAATACAAAAATTTCTACAAATACTTGTCTGTACATTTTGTAAATGGCAATTTTGTTTTATTACTTTTGCAACATAAACATTTTCTCCGGAAGGATCCTTATAAATAAATCATAAAATTACAAACGTTTAAAATCGATTTGAGAATCCAATTTTTTATTGCAATCCCTGACAAATTAGGAATACAGAATATTTATGTTTAATAAACACTAATAAAAACTGCGGCACATTTCACGTATTTTTACAGAATTTTTGAACAAAATTAGTTTTTGCTTTTACTACTGATGGTTGCCAGTAGTCAATTATTAAGAAAAAAAAGCATTAAATCGCTATGATAATCATGGTTTTGAATTATGGGAGTTTTTTCACTTCGTTTTTTTATTATGCAATATATTGCATAATAAAGGTGTAATACTGTTGTATGGAAATATTCTTACACAATATTAAGTGCGTTAGAACCTAAAATTATGTCCCTGCAGAAGCACTGCTTTACCCGAAGCAAGTTTTAAAGCAAGAAATGAGGCTTTTTTGCTGCGAAATTCGCTTCAAGGAGGTATGGTTTGTTATTGCAATGTCACACCTAGGATCACTTTTTTCTAACATATGATGCGCTTAATAGCAGTAAACTTTAGTTATTTTCATAAAATGTTTTTGTATTTATTGCCTGATAATTTTTACTTTTGTTTAAGATCGTTGCGATTCGTGTGAAGCCGTTTAACCACCAAGACATTAAGTTTTCTACTATCTTAAAGGCAGAAATTTTATCTCTCCTTTTCATTAGCGTTTTACGTGAGTGTAAAGGGAAGCCGGCAGATTTGACGATAAATCGTCATTTTGACGATTTCTTTCCTCAAATTTAGCAAAATGACGATTTGCCGTTTTTTCCCTAAAAATGACGATTTTTGCAGCATTAAATTTTTGAATTATTTGTAGGTGCGCTACAAAGTAGAAATTTCATAATGGTCATTATGCAAATTTGCAACTTTTAAATTTGCAGTGCATGTTGTCGTTGCAATAATGGTCTTAATGACGTTGAGTTTGGTTTGTATATGGATATTTCATTTATTGCAATTGATTTTAATTCTCGCTCTTTTTTATTTTAAACAATAAGGCGGCAGTTTTTTGTCTATTGTTATTGTTTACATGCATTTGTAACTGAGTATTTTTGTAAATTTCTTTCAGCTCAATGTTTTTAGTGCAAATGCAGGGAAATCAAGCAAACTGCAAATACATATATTTTCTTGTTGCGTGAGAAAAAAAGGAGTATTTTTGCTATTTGCATCGTTTACACAGTTTGCATTACCCATCGTGAAAGCCGTTTATATAAGTAAATGCAGCTCGACAACAGTATAAAAACCAGACATTTTGATTAAAATAAGGATGCATAAAGTAATATCAAGAGCTGCGTAAAAATGTAGGAAACTTAATAATGTACCTTGTGTAAATTTTTACATTGAATTTTGTAATCAAATATCGAAAGCATTTGATTTTGAAAAAAATCTAATATTTTATTTTCAGTAAAAACAGTAATTTTCCACAGTTTTTAAATACATATATATGAAAAACAAGATCTCTATTCCGAGTATCAAGAGTTACTTATTTTGCATTTTGAAGCCATTTTTTAAGAAGTAAGAAACAATTTTATGTAGTTGGCGTTGCCAATATTTTAAAAATTATTCCAATATATTGTTGTTCTGCAACGTGGACATATGTAATATTCAGCCAAGTTAGTTAAAATAAAACAAAAATACGAAACTCGTTAGAAAATGAAGCAATTGAAGACATTATTTCTTATAAAGACTATTTAAAATGAAACATATAAAATTTCTTTGATACTGCAGCTAAATCCAATTTATTAGAATTATTCAATTTAGATACTTATTCTTAAAATTTTCGGAAAATTTAATGTATCAAAATGTATTTGATTTTTAATACCGTACTATAAGCAAATATATATGTATGTATGGGTAATTAATTAAAAACTAAATTCTTTAATAATTTTATCTATTGTTTACGAATGTACAAATTTGGGGCCATAAGCTTTAAAACCAGTTGTATTTTTAAATTAAAATTTAAAATATACTAACGGCCGTATTCATAAAAAATATTGTATGTTTATTAAACAGTTATTTGACAAATTTCCCATAGAAATTTGTCAAATAACAGTTTAATAAACATAAAATATTTTTTATGAATAAGGCCATAAAAATTTTGTAGTTCTATAACTCTGATTTTTATGACGATATTAAAAAAATAAATATCTTCAAATATTTTCGGAACTTTGACGATTTCTTCCATAATTTTTCTGGCAGTCCTGGCTATAGTGAAAGCACTCACTGCTCTCATTGACTCGAAAGTCACTCAGCTAAAATTTATTTTTATTTTTTTTATTATTGTTCTATATCAAACTTCTAAACCTATTACTCTTTCGTAAACGATAGCAGCAGTTATTCAGCCTCTCCGAGGTTGTTGCCGAAAGACAAAATATGAATGACTTATTGAGTAATAACCTTCTTATAATATCCGAAGGAATCAGAAATTTTGCTTATTTATTTGCTCATTAGAATAGAGAAATAGAATGTATTAATAATAATAATAATATTAAAAATAACATGCAAGTGTTTATTTTAACTACAAGAGCAGATGCGCCGAATATATATTGTTATTTTCAAATCTATTAAGATTAATCAATCAACATAATACATTTATGGTTTTATTTTGCTCCCAGTTGCACGATAGTAGTAGCCCGTTAGGGAACAGATTTAGGCTTGGTGTAGACCAAACTAGAACACTCTGGTTTCTGGGGCATAGAGGGGAGGGAGTCGCTTATTTGTTGTAGCAAGCAAAACTTTAGGAAGCCGCACGATTTGTGTTGGACCTCCGAAACTCGTAGCAAGGGTTAAACTTCGCAAAACAGGAATCATTAAAGCCCCCAAAAATTTTATCTTTCAGATCTATCAGCTAAGATGCTAGGTTTTAATTAGCATCTTAGCTGATAGGCATTGATTCTTGTCTTCCATTGACTGTTGGGAAATTGCATGCAGGAGGGATTAGGCGAACCGAACTCTTACTCAGGAGGCTCGTCTATAGGGCTACAAAGTTATAGCGAAAAGTTACAACCAGTGTGAGCCTAACAAGCCACATGGGGACGCTGGTGAATCGTGAATAACTCACCCCGTGGACTTGCTCCATCATCACATTACGTCGTTACTGCAGGTGCTGATGTAAATCAATTTCAAAACTTCACAATAGTAGTGGTAACCAACAAACCCTGAATCTTTTCCTTGCGCTTTTTATCATTTCATAAGTATTGCTTTTAGGAAAACAAATGAATAAAATGGTTTTAGAAGTGTTTGTTCTTGCGAGAATTTTATATGAAATGTACCACTTCAGCAAGAAAAATATTATTTTTGGAACGGAAACAAATGACTTTCCATCTCGGTCAAGCATGAAGTAAACGACAAAGTGCACGAAAATCATCAGAACTAACGTTAGTCCCTTCAGCAAGAGTTATCCATTAAAAAATTTATACGATTTTTAACTAAGGCTTAAGGTTCTCCAAGAGAAATTGTAATATTCTTGTATAAGCGTTTTTAGTTTTTGCTATTCTTTACCACTCCTTGACAAATAAAGAACTCCAGCGAACCAAAATTAAAAACCCGTACACTATTATATTTCTCATATATTTATAGACGTATGCCCATAATATCTCTAATTTTAAATATGATTTAACAAATGCAACGGCACACGAGTTTGCAACAGGCGTCTCGTCGCTCCCTTTCAAAATTTATTAATTTCTGATATACATATTTAAATTTTCTTAATTGGTTTTAACTAGCATTTGAAACAAAGTTTTTTTTACTCTACCTAAAAAATATGTCTGTTATTTATGTATAATAAAATGACCAAATTGAGCCAACTATTTAAAAATAAAATTTTATTTTTATGCTATATATTCATATGCCGCTTTTATTTATTCATGGCTATGATTTATTTAATATTTCTTGGCTCTATGTAACCATATGTTAGATGTTCTTGTGTTAAGGAAAAACAACAACATTATTAGTCGTATCTGAAAAGAAATGGGCAATATTGACTATAGATAAACACTACAAAATTAAAAAATGGTGGCGTACAAAACTTTTTTGTTTCTCTTCTACAAAATATTAATAAATCTCCATTACTTAAATATCTAATGCTTATTATAAATTTGAATGAGGAATTCTCCATTTTTTTAATAAACTCTATACTATATACTCGTCATTACATAGTTTAATATTTTCGTAGGAAAGTAAGCAAAGAAAATATGATATACTCGTAGCTTAACTGGCTATGTATAAAATTGAGACCGTTTCTAAAGTTCTGATTTCATGCGTTTTACCAAATCCATAGCAAGAATGGTCAAAACACTCAGAAAAAAATTATACTATCAATAACGATTGCAACATTTCTCTATATTAGTTAAATATTTGCAAATAATTTGTTCAGCTAAAGGTCCTTTTTGTTTTTTTTTATGTTTAATGTATTTTTTTTTTAAATTTCGTCTTCATTCTTAAAATACATTCAAATTATTCGTGAAAATTTATGTTAAGAGTTAGTTTTCATTGCAGTTTTTGAATTTATGCATGTTGTTTGTTAATTGTATTTATGAATGTTCAAATTTATTTTCAATTCATTATGTTGTTTTTTGTTTCATTATGTTGTTTTGTATATATGTATGTTAAAAATTTGTTTTCATTTCAAATACTTTTTGAACGTATGTACGTTGTTGTTGTTGAATGTATTTTTGTACGTTAAAACTTTTTCATTTAATTCAAATTTTGTATTATGTTATAGTATTTACTGGAGGGTCCCATAGGATTCGCAGGAAATACTTGTTGTTATTATAATTATATAGGTAGTTATTATTTTATCCTGGAGGGTCCCTTGGGAATCGCAGGATTTACTATTATATTATGTTCCTATTCAATTCTTGGATACCAAGAACCAAAAAAATTTTTTTTTAATTGCAAAAACATGCGTGTTTTTGGCTATAGTTTATTTGAAAAATACGAAAACATAAACTAAAGTTTTTATAAAAACCTATTTGCCGAGAAACAAAAACGAAACCTTTTTGTGTTATTTTCATTAAAAACTGCTAGTTATTACCTAAGCTAGTTTATTTGCGAAAATAAATTAAATAATGCCGGCAACTGAAATAACGTCTTGAAATCCACGGTACTCGAAATTTAATTGCTGGCAGTGTTACGTGTCATAGAAGCCAATATTATTAGGATTGGCTTCTGTGGGACGTAAAACTGACAGTAGTTATATTTTGAATATAAGACAAATACTATTGGATTTCACGGCATTTTTTTAGTTGCTAGTTTCAAATCCAATACCAATTAGATTGGATTCATTGAATGCACGAAGTAGAACAGAGATGGAACGCGATGGAAAAGAGATTAATAATAAGCATAAAAACTCTGTGCACTTCACACAGTTTTGCTATGCCGTACTTTATGTTTATTCATAAATAAAAAATAAAACGTTTTAACATCTCTGTGTCCTAGCGTTGCCAGAATTAATATTTTATCTTAATTTTGAAGATAAGAGAATAATAAGATTTGAAAACATTTTTGCCAAAATGTCTGTTCGTTTACCCAAAAATTTGTACAAATGCTCACTGTGTTTTACTGCATTTTACTAAATACTGTTCGTTTACCCAAGTTGCAGGAAATGAGAACACAAAAAAGAGTTACTCTCTGACAGTTCTTTTACTGAGTACTTACAAATTTTTACTGCGAAAATTTCTTGTTTAGTAAGATGCAAAACATATGCTAAACAAACGAATGTAAACAAAAGAAAGTAATCAAAAAAGGAAATTTTTTTGAAAAGTTAAGATTAAAATAGAATTAAATGATTATTGCCTTTAAAAATAATTTGGAAAACTATTTAATCTTTAACCAATTTAAAAAAGTGGTTAAAGATTGAGATGCAACGCAAAGGGGTGTATCGCTGCCAAAATTTACGTAAGTTTTGTGTTATTTAAATTTTATTTTAGTTTTTATTAAGATAATCAATTTATTGTTAGTCGCAATAATTAAAAACAAAACTATCGAATATTTTGTTTACTATAAGTAAATAAAGTATAAAGTAATAAGTATACAGTTTAATATGATGTTTCCAGATCAGAAGCAAATGACTTGTCAAGAAATTTAATATGAAAAGCACTGAAATTTTGTGTGAATTCTATACAAATATTAAATATTAGACTGTATTGTCGAAAACTAGTTTTTATTGTCGATATATCACACAGGCATTTCTATTCAAAAAACTAATTTGTGTTTATGAATTTTTATTATTTTTAATCACAATAACGATAATCGACATATACGCAGAAAAAGGTGGTCACATTTTGACTGGTTATTATAAACATGGCCAAAATGTATTAGCCAGATCTGCAATTACCCCTGAGTGCGCTGTTACATAAGGGTGCAGTTTTATCAGTTGTTTACTAAAGCTTACGAATTTTACTATTATTCTGTTCGAATACTTTTTTGAACAAGAGAGTTTTAGAGAGTGCTTTTTACAGTTTGCTGAAAAATTACTGATTTTACCGTAAAGTAAACGAATAAACCTAAAATGGTGAATTGTTATACGGAGTATTCTAATACATATTCGTATGTATGTGTGAACTATTTTCAACAACCGAAACAATTTCAACTTCTTTCATAAAATGAGACTCTTTTACTTCATACTCTCAAGTCTTTTTCACACTTTATATACAGAATACATAAATAAATTTGTATTTTGTCTTAATGTTATGTTGGAATAATCGTCCTTTTGTAATAATTAAAGATACATTATTTTTGCGCTTAACATAAAAAATGAAAAGAAAAATGATTTAAAATTAATTTTTTTTTTGGCAACTGAAGATTTTTTAACAAAAATTTCTGCTGTGTATTCTGTGCCCTATGTTTCCTCGCATCTACAAAAGTTGTTCTTAACATTAAATTTTTTTAATTAATCAAATTAAGTTAAATAAATGATATTTTGTGCAGTTTTGCAAGTGCAACAACAACCACAAGGCAGCTTTACCAGCGTAGTGGTATAAGCCCAGCTGTATTTCGTTTCCTTTCCGAAAAATTGTTAAAACACATAGACTTCCTTGCTTTTTCAATAAAACAAAATTTTGACAACTTTACGTATTTCTAAAGTTCTTTTGCACGACTCTAATAACTAAGCAAAAAATACCCTGAACACAATGCGGTATAAACGTCAACGCGACCCAAAAGTTCAATAATTTTTTTTTATCCGAGAGTAAATAATTTCCAGAAACTCATTAACCAGCGCATTTGTCAGCTTTGTTAGCATCCGACTATTTTGGTCTGAGCGGGTTTAAGTAGCGATTATAAGGTTACAACCCAAGGACAATCCAACAAATATAAAAATAAAGAAGATATTGCCCTTCAGCAATATTGAGCTACCTTGTATAACTTCTGTTTTGGCACCGATTGTTGAAAAAAGTGTCTAATTTCATAATTAAACATTTACGTGTTACAATACATCATATGAAACTTACTATGCCCTCCATTTTGTACATTATTGTGTGTTTGTTTACTGAAACAATGTAAAAAAAAGAAAATATGCCAAGTGTTTTACGGTAGCTGCATTTTCGTATCTCTGGCGTATTATATTCTGTTATGTCCCTCCATGTTTGCCAATAAAATAAATCATTTTTCATAAGCTGTTTTTCTAGACGTTCGAATAAAAAACTTGCAAAACAAAACAACATACCATTTTTTTTAATATGCACCAGTTTTCGTTAGAAATGGTTTATTTTATGCAGAAAATGTTTATTTGATATTTAACAAACAAAAATTAGCGTTTTTATATTTTACTGTAACTGACATATTTGTGAACATTGTTAATTGTTAATAGTAGAGAGACTTCAATCATTCTCACGGTTATTATTTTGTGAAATAATAATTTTTTTCTCCATATTTTATAATTTGAAGCTAAGCTGGAACATTAGCTTTAGTTAGACCTTCCAATTAGACAGTTTCGCACAGATGTGATTAGCAACTTTTAACGACATATAGCCCCTATTAATGAATTTACGATTGTTTAGTTTAAAGATTAGAGCTTAATGCTAAGGCCAAATCATAACAATAAATATTTTTCTCCAAAAAATTTTATTGATAACACTGTGAAAATTACTCAGGAGTTCTAATATGCCAATTCTGCTTTACTGGAGTTTTTAATAGAACACGTTTTTTACGTCATAGTGCTAAAATAGCGCTATTTTATACACCTTTTGCATATCTTAAAAGGCCTGTTGCATATTTTGATGCTAAAGTTGACTCCGTGTTGAATGATTTCAAAATTGAATTTTTTCAACAACGCAATAACTACAAACAACAAGGACGCAACAACAACGAACATTAAGAACAAGGGTTTATTTAGAATTTTACATCCGTTTGTGTATTATATTTTTAGTTTTCTGTTGTTTATGGTGATGTGCTTGTACATTTATAACAGTCTACGGCTGTGATAAAAATTCGTAACATTATTTATATATATGGACAAATATTTTTATAATTACATATAATTTTTTATTTCGCTCTGTTTTTTTTTTTTATATTTTTATTGATTGAATTGATTTTTTTATTTTAACGTTTAAAATAATTTTTAATTTGGTCTCCTAATTCTTGTTTATTTTGAAACCGAAAATTATGTATATGTTATAGGAAGTCAAAATAATTCTTTTTCGTATTTTTTCTATGCTTTCTGCTCTTTTCCAAACAGTATATTTGCTCTGACTGGAGATATCAACTCTGTTTAAACATTTTCACATATGTCTACATACAAAATATACATGTACGAGTATATTGTACATATATTTAGTTTTCAGAAATCAATAGAACAAAATTTACCGTAAAAAATTCAAAATGCATAAAGAAATATATTACATACCTTAATTTTTTAGGTGAAATCTTTTACGAGATAAACAAAGTCTAAAAAGTAGTTTTTATCGAGATTGCAGTTTCAGATATTTTTTACCAATTGAACTAAAATTGGGAATAATTAAAAATCTTCAATTATATTCCTTAACGTAATTAAAACAAAGAAATGCATTTATTGCAACAAATCCCTTTAATGCAAATTACTTATAATATACAGAGATTTCAGCTTGATACAAAATAAATAGACTCATATATTATCTACATATTCGTCATTTTATAAATACATAAGTATATTATTAAAGGTAATTTTTTTCATTTTAACCTCAAAACACCTGCTGCATGTTGAGTTTATTATTTTGTCATCATCAGACACAAAAATGTATGTTTGAACGTTTATATGTTCATGAATTAATTAAAATTTTGTGTTGGCCTGTCTCACCCTGCTTATTTTGCAGTCATAAAACAATAAAAGGATTCATTTAAGACTGCATATGCTTCAGAGTATAAGGGAAGTGGATGCGATCAGGACAAGCATTTTAAGAAGTTTATTTTTTCTTCTCAAAGATTATTTGAGCCGTATGTTACCGCTGTAATCAGTGGGCAATTAATTCGAAGAGTTCTTCTTGTGTCGAAAATTAAGCGAATTGAGTAAAGGGAAAATACTCGTCGTGAAATCATATAAACAGCTGTTTTTTATGTTGTAGGAATATATATATATATATATATATATATATATATATATATATATATATATATATATATATATATATATATATATATATATATATATATATATATATATATATATATATATATATATATATATATATATATATATATATATATATATATATATATATATATATATATATATATATATATATATATATATATATATATATATATATATATATATATATGATTTCATAATTCAATTTGAATTAATGTCTACAAACATGTATATATATAATAAAAATACTTGGCCTCGTCATCAGTAATGATATCTAATATGTTCCGTCTGCTGTTTTAAATTAAACCTTATTACTTTGGTACAATTATTATTTTAGCGGTATCTATTTATCCGGGTGATCGATTATTTGACTTTTGTCTAAAACCAATAAAAAGTAGTATTTGTATATAAAAAAGGTGCCGAATATTATGCTTGCAAAATGTGTATTAAAAACACTTATGATGAGAAAATAGTTTGTTTTTTACGCTTTAACAACATACTGTTAAGCCCAGTTTTTGACTTCTTATTTAAATACAAAATTAGTTAATTTTCATATAAGTTTAAGTTATATTTAAATGAAAGTTCAGTTTTTCAGGCTCTAATAATTGCTCAATTTAAATGAAAGTATGACATCTTCACATAAATTCCAAATATTACGGAAAGTGTTCCATAGAACACATGATTGCTCAAAGAAAAATATTAAATTTATCAACGGCTTAGACAAACTTAATAATCGTATCGTATGATGTTGTGCTGTTGTTTAATACAAATTTAGCAACTAATTTTAAAATATGTTTTGTTTACCCATTTAGCACTAGTCCAAATGTAAGCACATATGGTATGAAACTTAAATACAGGTTAAATGAGGAAGATTGGGCATTTAAGTTTAATTCAAACTTGTAGTGAAAAATTGATTTTCGTATTTAAATAAAGCTTAAAGCTAAATGACATTTAAATACGAACTCAAAAACTGGACTTTAGTGTTTCTAGACTTATCTTCAACAAAACCCTCTCCTTGGCTGTCAACTATTTATGAATTTTTATAAGATTAATAGAAATAAGAGTTTAAGGTAGTTATATTATGAAGCAAATTTTTCCATATTATGTATTATACCTCAATTACAAGAATATCTATAATTAAAATAAAACACATAAAAATATTTAAATATAAGAAACCCGCTTAATCGAGTTGAAAACCCCGGTTTATTCGATATTCGACAAATACATATTTAAAAAAACCGGTTGCAGTAAAACCAATATAGCCGTAAAAGCCGGACGAATCAGTGCTGCCATGAGATTTTTTGTGAAATCCGTAGCATAGCACATAAAAATCGTTATATATCTCTACAATCAAAAAAATATTTCCCTACTTTTTTCTCTACGCAATTTTTCATTTAAATTTTACGCAAATAAATTATTTTAATACGATTTTTATATTTATCGTAAATTCAAACTAAAAAGTAAATTAGTTCAAAAAATACAACTTGAACGAGTCATGTGATTAAAAGTGTATGTATGTGTTTAGTTATATAAATAAACTCTTTTGAGTGACTTGGTCTACATTCTAATTCAAACAGATGTGTGAAATTTGTGATAAAATAAGTAGGAATATCACAATGTTATCATAAATGCAACTCCGTAGAAGTTGAAAAAAATGCAGCAGAATCTACTTTCATCAATATGCGACTTTTATGTATAATTACGTGTAAAATTTCTTTGTTTACTCCATTAAATCTTAGCGACGAGCTGTATTTATGTGAAATTTGTTAATATCATTAACAGTTCGGGAAAATTGCGAGAAAGGCGAGGGCCTTTCTACTGAGAACAACGGTATATTGATAAAAAATCATTTAATATACTTGGTTAATAGATTAAAGTTTTATAAGCAGGTAAGGTGCTGTGCATCAAAAATTTATGCAATTAATTAAAAAGCTTAGAATGCATATTGACTTTGAAACATCACGGTTTAGTTTTTTTTCTTCTCTTTTTGTACGTCTGTTGGTAGTTATAGAAAAAACCCCTCCTATCAATCTTAATAAGATTTTAGTACTCTTGGCGTAATTGGGAAATTATTATTGTTATTAAAATATTTAACGTTGTATAAATATTGGAAGAAAATGCACCGGTATCCAGTTTGGGTAACGATTTTTCCTGATAGTCGGAAAAACTATAATAGTATAATAATAAATAATTATATTAACCGCATTATAATAACAAATAATAATGTTAACCGTTCGTGATAATTTAAAAATTCCCTACAATTAGCCTAATCATGCAAAATCTGTCTTTCTTTCCCTACATATGGAAATAAACAAATAAATCTCTACAAAAAGGGAAAAATTCCTACGCTTGGCAACACTAGGTCAAATAATAACCGTTCGATCACTCTACTAATTAAACATAAAATATTATTCCTGTAGTTAAAATTTCCCAATTCAATATAATCACCGCGCGCCTGTGGCACGATATACAGAATGTTTTTGTTTTTACGACATCACAAGTAGCAATAAAACCAAAAACTAAAACACGATGTTGCTATTTGAAAACAACACATGTGTTTTTTTGTGATTTACAATGGTAAACCAAAAGTATTTGTAAAGCTATTTTACATTATATATTTCACTCAATACAACAATACGAAAAAAGCTAATAAATGTTGTGAGTGTCAAACTGTGTATCATGAGTGTAAAAAAATAATAAGAATAAATAAATATTTAAAAACTTGCATTGTGCAAAATTTACTAATGTCACATGTATTTCATTTTTCAAGTACAGGCTAAGGATTAAAACTGATTAGTCGTTATTTCTGGATAATACAAAACTCAACACGGCTTAAGCCTTTTAAATTCAGCAAATTTTGGAAGTTTTTTATTCATAGTTTAACAAATAGTCTTAATTCTAGAAAAATTGGCCATTACTTTTGACTGTGGTTCTAGAAATGTTATTTGGAGTTACGGTTCCATAGCTTAGATGAACAAAATAATAAAAATTAACAGCAATAACAAAATGGTTTCACAAAATTTCAGGATTTTTCTTAAATGTACATAATTTTTAAACAGCATGGTCTAGATTTTTTTCTGATTTTTCTCAAGATGGTTATAATCAGTCCTGTCAGCCCGTTTCTGCTTGACATTGAGTTCTGAGACACACTGTGTGTACAGAGTTAGATTCTCGTACATATAAGAAGTATCTCGTACATATAAAGGGTATATACATATAAAGGAAATATAGCATAATCTTGGTGGCCAGTTGGCATTAGAATTTCATAAAATTTCTTAAGATAATTTGTGCTGAAAATAGTCGATGCAATAAATCTATTGTTTTAGGTACAATATGGCAAGTAGTGCCATCTTGCTGCAACTACATATCTTCCACATCCATGCTCACTATTTGATGCCACAAGTACTGCGTTACCATGTTCGAAAAGGTGAAACACAATCACCAAAATCCAGGCTAGATACTTATTCGCTGAACGGGCATTTGTTTGTCATGGATTGCATGAGTACATTTTAAGCTTCAAACTCCATAGTTTTGTGTACAAACGAAACACTTAGTTCCTTATAATCGAAATAAACATATGTAAGTGACAAATGCCAAATTCACTTGCCACTTGCGCAAAAGAAAAATATAATATTAAAGTGCACTCTTACTAAGACCTCCTAGATTTTGTAAATTTTAGAAAGAAATTTGATTGAATCATCTCTTCAAAATTATGTTATATTTGTCAGTAAATGCAAGACAAACAGTTTTAAGATTTTTTTGTCTAATATAAAATTTTTTTTTTTTTAAAGTGAAGATTTTCCTACAAAAACGTTTGGCACCACTGAGAAGACATGTAGTTTCCAGTGTTTTTATGTGTCTTTTTGCCTAATTTCATCTCTGCTAACTTTGTGATTTAAAAGAAGATGTACAAAGTACATATAATAGTATAAACAAAGTTAAGCAAAAAGAATGAAATATGATGACAATGCAAAATTAATCTATTTATTCAAATATTATTTTAAAAAATTAGAATATAGTTTGAAAGTAGAAATTAGAATAAAGATTTAATAAAATCAGCTGACTTTTTGTTCGATTGTAATATTTTCAATAAATGTAAAAATTAATATATTTTTTAATATTTGCTTATGAATGCTATATAAAACTAAAAAAAATTATTTATCTAAAATAATACCTTTTGGTTTTAAAGTTAAAGGCTGAAAGCACTGAATTTCATTAATGTATTGCTTGAAATGTGGTTTTTGAAGTTCTAAGAATTTTGGGTTTTTTCTTTACTCCCATTGTACCATACTTTACTCCAAGTTTTCCTCGAATAAATCAATTTAATTCCAGACACACATGTCTTCAAATTTTTTATTTTGATGAAAATACCTTTCATATGCAGCAACGCGTAAAACTACATGGTCACTGTTTTAGTCACTCAACAGTGTGAATACATCTAATACTATTCATTTACTGTATTTTAAGTATGTGTTAATTTAGACTTTAATATGTTTATTGGGAAATAAATCATGTTGCATTTTGTATGGTTGCATCAAATTCATGAATAAGTATTGTTTTTTAAATAAATAATTAAATTAACACATTATTGCATTCAGTGCTATTACTAACCGTACAATACTCTATTATTTATTTATAGTACGCACAGACACAGGGTTAACGACATTATTATATTATAATAAAACTTGTTAATTAAATATAAATTTGCCACTTTTTCATTTGGTTTTGCATTTTACTTAGTGCATTGTATTCAAAAGTATATTTGAGTATACGAATAAATGTTGGCTTTTGTGTAACAAGCTTTCACAAATACATTTATTTAATTTTTTTCTTTTGGTTTATAATATTTTTTAATGCGATAAACATTTTATGTGTATTTAAAATACTTTTATAACATAAACTTGAATATTAACGAGTGAAAGTTTTAATTTAATTACATTTGTTTAAATAATAGTTGACTGTGATGAATGAACGCGGCTAAATACTTGTGTATTAAGATAACTTTAAATGTTTGAATTTAAGAGATTTTAGATAACATTGATTCTCTTAAGCGTAATAAGTATTGTGATATTGGCGAAAAAACTGCTGTCAAATGCTAGTGAATATTGGGCTATGTTAGGTTTAAGGGGGTGCCTGTCATTGCAAAAGCGAATTCGGTCCCACTGTGTATCTTAGCAGCTACACATATAACTGGTCCAGTTCAGAACTAACCAGTGGATCCGATGAAAGAGTGCAATCCCCCTGCATCACAATCCGATATTTCGGCCAACGTGGACCACTGGCCTTCCTAGATACAAAGCCTTTATATAAAAAAAGAACAACACTATGTACCTCCTCCTCATCTCTACAGAAATGGAAGATTTAATCTCTACAGCTGCGTCCGTCCACATATGTAGTGCATTGTACCAGAACTAGGAAAATAGGTTGTGAGGAGGGAGAAAGAGGGAGTAGTGCTTGTGAACATTTGACTTGAATTTTCCAACGTTATAACAGACAAGAAACACGTCTGCAGGCAACTTATTCCAAAGGCGAAGCGTACGGCTGAAAAACGAATTTTCTCTGTACTGCGTAGTACGATTCCCCGGGAAACCGACCACAAATGGATGAGTCCTGGACGATAAACGTAAAAATGTGCGAGTTTCGGGAGCAAGATCCCTAATCTCGTCAGAGAAAGAGCCATTGCAGTAACGATAGGACAGAGTAATGCACCCCACTCTGCGTCGATGCTCCAGTGACTCAGTAGAGTTGGACACTCTACTGTCACCGATAAGCTTCTTCGCCCTCTCCTGCACACAGGTCGAGTAACCCCAAAATAGACTTTCAGGCATCGGCCCAACCATTTGAGTTGTATTCCATTTTCGGTTGGATATACATAGGTGGTGTAAATAGTAAGGAGATTGGATGGAGTAAAGTACACCATCTCAAAAACCCGAGGCACTTGAATGCTTCTTTAGAGATAGTCCAGTGTGTTCAGTCCAGCGAACGTCACACTGTATCTTCATTGCAAGAGCATCCGATTCCACAATATTTATACGATCCATGAGTACATGTGAAGTAGCATTTGCTGTCGTTTGTTTGTGTGTTAGTAAACAGCACTGGGTCTTACGAGCGTTGAAGGTGACCCTGTTTTTACGACCCCATGCGGAGATTAATAGAAGATCACTCTTCAGTGAATCGTTCATATTTAGCCTCTTGGCAACGATCTCTGTTAGACTGGGCCTATTTACCACACTTTCCACTGCTTTCGAAAGCGCAGAGAAAATTGCATTTGGGCAGTAATTTTCAGGGTTATTTGCCTCACCCTTTTTGGGGATTGGCGTTACATTAGCTACATTCCAGCAGGACGGGAACTCACCAACATGGTAAAGTATGCTGAAGAGGCGTGCCAATGGATGTGTGTACACTGAACACTGCTTCAATACCAGTGCTGGAATGCAATCCGGAGTCTTATTTATGCCGAGATCGGCTAAAACTCTTTTAACTGCTTGAGCTCTAAAAAATATCTTCGGCATAGTTGCACTCTTTCGATTTCGGGAAGGGGTTGACTGCTTTTTGGCAAACCCAATTAGAACTGACATAGTAGAACAGGATCCCCATCGGTATGGTTCTCTGAGGATACAACATTTACGGGCACTTTACTGTGCCCTCGTACCCAGTAAAGCTCCAGGTTCGATATTCTCAGTATCTTGTTTAGAAGTATCCGACAGTCGCGAACCAACCTGAAAGTCATATAGACCTTACTAGTGCATTCAACGTAGCCTTACAATCCATTTAAATTTGGATATTGTTTCCGCATACCCTGTAGTGTCTAAAACAGTTAGCTCCTCTCTTTATAGCCATGGTTTTCACTTGCGTGACGCTATAATCATTTTGCAGCCCAAAACTAATCCTTTTGTCATGCAGGAAGATACTCCTACCAACACCCGAGTCTACTTGGATCTAACTGTAAATGCTCCAAACACGTTCCCATGACGGTCTATGTCGACCACCATCAATGCATCAAATCTCTTGTTGGGCAGTAAAGATCATGTCGCCTCTTTCCATGTCCTACTTTCCTTTAGACTGGTTACCGCTTTAATGTATAGTTCAGCATTGCGAAAATTGCTTTCAATGACATGATGTAGAAGGCACCAGTCCCATCAAAGCAGATGTGCTCAAAGAAATGCACCATACGAGCGCACCGTGCGTTAAAATAGGCTTGTAAACCATGTCGAATAGCCAGAAGAAATTTCAAGGATTTATTCCCCAGACCAATGGCCCTTCTTCACATGGATAAGGCGACAGCTGCCTTGTTTGCCCTTGTCTGGACATTCCGATGCCTGGATAGTTTGGAATCAATGTATTAATGTACAAACAATGTGAATAATAACGCCTCGAAGACATTTGGATCCCCGAATAAAAGACATTACAAATATATAGTCAGGAATTACCAACGATATTATATTATATATTATAAAGTCTTGTATTCCCTCTAAGAAGTTTCTATTTTCAAGAAAATGGAGTCACGAATGAGCCAGCACCCAAACTGCTTAATATATACTCGTGTCTCATTAAATTATAGTTAAGTTAGTTAGTTATTAAAAAGTTTTTCATGATCTACCTATATAGAGTAAAACTGTTTAAAATTTGAATTTTTAGAACATATTAAATTTTGTCTTTTTAGGACGTTTTTTTTTTTTTCTTGGGGCCTTCTCTTTGGCTTATTTTTTAACATTTTCGCTCAGAAGATACATTAGTACTCGCACAACGCTTTCAAATATTTTTTTTTGCTTTAAAACGTTTTAATTTTTGTTTTTATTCTTACACAGGTTTATATCGAAAAATATTCAAAAACACATGAGATATGAACAAAGGGCCCTTATTTCCATATTCAAATAGCCATTTATCTTCTTAGCAAATAAATAAAATAAATTTATTTTAGTATTCAAATGATTTTAATTTACTGGCAGTTTCAATGGATTTCTCATATCTTATATAGAGCAGTGAAATGTACTCACATCCTCCTTTGAAATGATAAATGGTCAGTTGAGAAGAAGTATGTATGTATGTAAAATGGTGGATAAAATGTTGAGCAGAGAATATTTTATACCTGTTTACGACTCACGTAATTTAAAAATAACTTTTATCCTTGTTTTATTTATTTAAAATTACAACTCAAATTTTCGACTAAAGCAATTATGTGTGTTTGCTGTTTATAGTAATTTAAATAAAATAATTTTAAATTTAATAATTTTATATTTATGTTTCACTTTTAAAGAACAAATGAAAATATTTACAGTCTAGTCACGCATATTTTGTAGTTATTTATGATGTTGTTAAGACTTGAAGCAACAAGAAAAGCTAATTAAAATTGTGATAAATGAAGGAAGAACGAAAGCGAGTTACTTACACACATATATTTGTTTGAAGATGAGAACAAAAATCAAAGAATAAATATTTTACATTCAGTACAAATTTTTTATATTCAATAGGAAGCTATATAGCCAAAACATTTATACCCTAAATTAAATTTAATTGCCAATTTATTAAGCAAGTTTTTAAAATAGTGTTTTTATATCAGACTATAGACTTAAATTAATTTAAATACGCTTGCTTTTGCGAGGTCGTCGCTAGATATCAATCTTTTAAACCCAACACGTTAATATACACGTTATTTGAAATATATAAATACATACATACATACATATATATACATATATATACATATATATATATATATATATATATATATATATATATATATATATATATATATATATATATATATATATATATATATATATATATATATATATATATATATATATATATATATATATATATATATATATATATATATATATATATATATATATATATATATATATATATATATATATATATATATATATATATATATATATATATATATATATATATATATATATATATATATATATATATATATATATATATATATATATATATATTATATATGTATATATATTACTTAATCTGATTAACAGACGAATTCATAAAGATCTGAGTGTTCCGCAGATAAAAGATCAATTTTCTAAGTAAGCGGCAAGGTATATCAGTCTACTGGAGCTTCTCCCAAATCCTCTAGCACGCAACATACTTAATTTTGGCGGGGATTTTACTGATATAGCTCCCGCAAAATAAAACTTTTTGTCTGACATTGGCCGGACTTACTTAATAAATTAAAAAATTTTTTTTTTAGTTTTAAGATTTGATTACTTATTGTTATTACATTTTGAAGATTTATGAAATAAAAAATGTAAAAATAAATATTTAAAAGAATTTATATATTGTATTCGATTTTTATGGCTGTATGTAGATTTTTTTCTTTAATTTGTGTTGTTTTTAGTATTTCTGTTATTTTCATAATTTTGAAATAGTTATTTGTTTTATGAATAAACTTTTTAGTACTTGTAATAATGGGTGATTTTATAAGAACTATAGGAAATTAAAAAAAAAAAAACACATAAAATTCAGAAAAATGCATGAAATATTTATTTGGATCGATAGTTGGGTCGATATAATTTAATGTGCAAATGTTGGCCGCGGCTGCGCTTTAAATGGTCCATCCGCTTAGTCCAATTTTGGCATACTCTTTCCAACATTTCGGCCGGTATCTCACGAATAATGTTGGCAATATTGGCTTCCAGTGCGTCAATCGAAGCGGGCTTGTCGCTATAGACATTAGCCTTAACATAGCCCCACAAAAAATCGCACGATCTGGGCGGCCAATTGACTGGTCCCAAGCGTGAAATAAACTGTTCACCGAACTCGCCTCTCAATTGGTCCATTGTTTCGCGTGCTGTGTGGCATGTGGCACCGTCTTGTTGAAACCACATGTCATGCAAGTCAAGCTCTTCCATTTTGGGCAAAAAAAAGTTTGTTATCATCGCACGGTAGCGCTCACCATTCACAGTAACGTTGTGATTCGCATCATCTTTGAAGAAATACGGCCCAATGATCCGCACCAAACGGTTGTTTTTGTGGATGCATTGGTAGCTCTTGCAACGCTTCTGGCTGCTCTTTACTCCAAATACTGCAGTTTGGCTTGTTCACGTATCCATTCAACCAAAAATGAGCCTCGCCGCTGAACACAATTCTTCGATAAAAAAGTGGATCTTCATCTAACTTTTCAAGAGCCCATTCACTAAAAATTTGGCGTTGTGGTAGGTCGTTTGGCTTCAATTCTTGCACCAGCTGTATCGTATAAGGCTTCACACCCAAATCCTTCCGCAAAATTTTCCACGTAGTGGAGTAACAGAGGCCCAATTGCTGCGAACGGCGCCGAATCGATAATTCACGGTCATCACCAACACTGGCCGATACGGCTGCGATATTTTCTTCAGTTCGCACTCTACGTAAGCGTGTTGGTGGTTTAATGTCCAACAATGTAAATTTGGTGCGAAATTTTTTTACAATAGCCCGAATAGAAGCCTCAGTAGGTCGATTAAACTGACCATAAAATGGAAGAAGCGCGCGATGAACTTTCTTAACAGAGCACGCATTTTGGTAATAACATTCAATAATTTGCAAGCGTTGTTCGTTTGTAAGACGATTCATGATTAAATTATAGACCAAACTGAAGAATTGTGTCAGTGACACAAGATACAAAACGTGCGTGAGCTGTCAAAACTAGTGTTGCCAAAAAGATAATAGCAAAAAAATCACTCGTTATTAATGCAAAAGATTTATTAATTTGCCGTACGAATATCTTAAACACACAAATTAATGAGTTGTATGCGAACTTTTTTCCTAAACTGTACATACTCGTAAATATGTTTTTGTTATTTATTCTGTTCGTCATTTAATTTTACCTTCTTATTTATTATGGTGTGAAAATGTTGAAATTCGCACTGATATTTACAAACAAATCTTAATAATGGTTTGTTTTTCATTGACACTTTTATATTAATTTTCTCCCTGCTAAATTGCGTTTTCTTTTCTTTTGAAATTCTCTTACAAAAAGTTTAAATTTTCATGTTACCGTTGGCTGCTCTTTAAGTTAAGTTTATGATGATGTATTGCTGCATTTACTTTGAGAAAAAATATGTATAAAACGCATAAAAAAATGTTGTTGATTTTAATGACAACGTTTTTATTGTTGATATTACTTTTCACGTGATGTAAATATTCATCACATTACTGTAACTGCAAAGAAGAGAGAAAAAAACGTGACAAACAAACAAATATTAAAATACAAAAGTAACATCTAGTGCTGTTTGTGTATTTGCTGTTATTACAGTTACATTTATTATCGGTATCAGTTGATGATGAGACAGGAAATAATGAAGAAAAAGGAGATTGAATGAAAAAAGCAAACTAACAATAATAAAAAAGTGTGATACAAATGCGATATATCAAATTTGAATGGCGTAGCTGTCAGCGAAAATATACCGTAGCAAAACTTAACACATAAATTAATGAATTAAGTATTAAATCAACTTTTAAGACTTCTATAATTTGGTAGCAACTTAAACCTTTATTTTAACATGGAATACAATATCCCACTTGGCGAAATTAAAAAAAAAGGTAGGTAAATAGCAGTAAACTTTTAAAACTTAAGGACTTATTCGTGAGAAATATTTCATGTTTCACTGCACTGGTCACCACGAAATGACTTTAAGGGTAATCGCGTTTATACATTTACACACTGTGTGCTCTTTTTGAGAACTACTACACTAGTTTTGACATACGAGTAATCTCTTGCAAGTGTTGTGTGCATACAATCACGACGCGATGCAGAAATCTATATCGACTTTTTTTCCTTGCAAGCAGCTGTTCACAAGCAAAGAAACAGGGTTCAACATCTCTCGGCGTCAACTCGTACGATACTCAATTTCCTTGTTCCTGAATCATTACCATGCCTTTCAGGCGATTTTATTGGCTTATTGCGTCACTTCCAACTATAACATTGGCAATGGGGAACTTTAAAATTACGAGAAAAGTGTGCAAAAGTATGCGCCAGGGAGTTGTACTATCCCCCTTTTGTGGAATGCTGCAGTGAATAATCTGCTCAGAGACCTAGATAATATGAATACAAAGACTGTAGACTATGCTGATGACGTAGCGATCGCAGTCTCTGACACCGATTTAGATACCATAACTGAGCAGTTGGAATATGCTCTAAAGATGGCAAGTAAATGGAGTATACAATGCAGACTAAAAACCAACCCAGCGAAAATAGAAATCGTACTTTTTAGTAAAAAGTATAAAAATCCAAATGTCACTCTTTTAAAGATGGATGGCACCACCTTATCCTATCGGATAATTCAAAATACTTAGGCGCCATTCTAGACAGCAAACTATCATGGAAAGAGAATATACAGGCTAGAGTAACCAAGGCTACAATAGCCATCTATCTATGTAAAAAAGCAATAGGCTCAACATTGGGCATACAACCAAAAGTAGTTGTGAGGCTTTTTGAAATGGTTATAAAGCCGATAATTTTCTATGGAGAATTAGTATGGCGGAGGTCACTGTACTCCTCAACCAGCAGACTTCAGATTGAGAAAGCCAGTCGAAACATGGCAACACTGACCACAGAAGCCATGAGGACAACACCAGTGAAAACAGAAATCGTACTTTTTAGTATGAAAAAAAAGCAATAGGCTCAACATTGGGCATACAACCAAAAGTAGTTGTGAGGCTTTATGAAATGGTTATAAATGGTTGATGGCCCTGACTGGAATATACACTAATTTCACTCTGGTCCAAGAATGTTGGACGTCTTTATACAAGATGGTGAGATACTCCAACTTAACCCTAAATTGGGTACATCGACACGGGAACAACAATGGCAACAACATCGCTGATTACCTAGCCAAAAAAGAGACAGCCCTTATCAGCATGTTGGAAAATAATAAAACTCCACACGCTGAAACGTGCTAAAGAAAAATGGTTCACTAAGTCCACATGGCTTATATCAATGAACATGTGGCCGCAAATTAAAACCTAAAAGAACGTGGGAGCTATTAAAATATCTAATAGATATACATATAAAAGATCGCATCCCAGAGTCACTGTATCAGTCATCACTGAACATTGCCCGTTCGGAAACCATGCCAGGAGACTAGGATTACCCTATAACGACTTCTGCAGTATGTTACCAAGAGGAGGACACAGTCCTCGGAACTTGCCTGGCACTGGAGCATCACCGTCTAAGTTATGTATGTGGGAGGAGCTTTAGTAGCCTATCATATCTGGCCGCGGTCAATCTGACCACGCTGGCCTCTTTCATAAGGGTCAGCGGATGGCTAGTATATCAGCATGTAAAGCCGCACTAAAAAAGGGTTTTCCACCTTTCCTTTCCTACCCCCTCCTCTCCACCCACTATATCCTAATAATTTCTATTTTCACGCATTCCTACACTTTTCAGGCAATCACAAACGGAACGATTTCAGAACACAAGTGAGCTGGAGAATCTAAGCTGCTTTTTGGAGACTCTAGCGGCCTTACTACCTAACCTAACTTGCATCAGTTTTAATGATGAATAGTGTTTTGTCTTTCGTTGTGTACACACGTATTTTTCATTGTCGTCCGTGTTTTCTATACTTATACTTATGTTTATTATTAATTTCTGAAAAACGAAATTATACAGGAGTAGGTAGAGTTTTGTTTTGCATCATGTGTTCACGTGTTTTTTTTTACAATTTTATGTTTTTACTGCTGTTTGTTTTTTTCTCTATTTGTTATTATTATTATTTTTTTTTTCTCATTCAATTATGTATTGATTCTTCACAAAGTGAACTAACAATAAGTCTTCAAATCTTAATACTAAATACACAAAATTAATTAAGTCCACCCAATGCTAGACAAAAATGTTTTATTTTGCACGGTCAATATCGGTAAAATCACCTATTTAACGTTCTGATGGTGTCAAGGGTATCCCTCCTTCTCAACCGAGAGTGGCCTTCAAAATTAAGTATATTGCGTGCAAGACGATTTGGGTGAAGTTCCAATTTACTGATATACCTTGTCGCGTACTTTGAAAATTCGTCTTTTACAAGCGGAACACACAGATCCTTGTGGATTCGTGAGTTTCTTACGTACCATGGAGCTGCAGTAATCGTTCGAAGAATTTGATTTTGTCGCCTTTGAATTTTTTCCATGTTAGAAGTTGAGGCGGTGCCCCATAATTGAATTCCATAGCACCATGTAAGCTTTAGAATTGCGTTGTATAATAAAAGTTTGCAATCCAGCTTTAATGTCGAATTTCTGCCCATAAGCCAATTCAGTTGCGCTGCTTTTAACTTTAACTGAGTAACTTTCGCGTCAATGTGAGACTTCCATGTTAACCTACGGTCGAGATGAATACCAAGGTACTTGACTTCATTTTGCTGCGGAATAGGTGAATTGTTAATTTGGATAGCTGAACATGTTTGTTTACATAGTGTGAATGTAACGTGAGTACACTTTTGTTCATTAACTTTAATTTTCCAACGTTTTAACCATATCTCTAATATTGATATATACTCCTGCAAATTTCGCGAAGCTACTTGATGGTTTTCAAGTACGCCAAAAAAGTTGAAGTGTTGATTCCGGATCTCGTTGGAATGTCTGAGGCGTAAATCAAATATAAAGTAGGTCATAGAATGCTACCTTGGGGAACTCCTGCCTCGGTTGGCTGTAAGGGGCTTATAAAATCGCCTTCTCTGATAACAAACTTCCGGCCGCATAAGTAGGTTTCCAGAAGCTTGTGAGTGTTTGCAGGCAAGTTTAACTTTATTTTGTGCATCAAGCCATCGTGCCACACTTTATCAAAAGCTTGGGAAACATTAATGAATAAAGCTGAACAATACTTTTTGTCTTCAAAAGTCTGCCTCATGACGTTGACTAGTCTGTGCGTTTATTCTATGGTGCTATGTTTAGCCCGAAAGCCAAATTGATGATCAGGGATGTATCCTATATTGTTTAATATTGGAGTCAACTTCGCCATTAGCAATTTTTTGAACAGTTTTGAAATTGTTGGCAGTAGACTTATTGGTCTGTATGATTCTACTTTAGTGGGATCCTTCCCTGGTTTGGGTATCATTGTAATCATGGACACCTTCCACTCTGCAGGATAATACTCGAAACGTAAAATAGCGTTAAAAATAAAAAGAAGAATTCTTCTAGCTACACGAGGTGGCTGCTCAAGCAATTCACCAGTAATTTGATCAATACCTGGAGCTTTCCTGGGGTTTGTGTTACAAATAACATTTTCAACATCTTGAAAACTAAGTCTCAAAGACATAGGTGGTCTAACAGCGTATGACGGTAGTTCAGCTGAATCATTCGCTGTATCATTTGTGGTAAAAACATTTCTCAAATGGTTAACATACAACATCCCCTTTTCAGAATCGCTTCGTGCCCAGTCGCCAGTTGAAGTTCGCAAAGGTGGCTTATCTATTACGGGTCTTTTCAGACCTTTTGTTGCTTTCCATAGCGAATAATCGGATTGAGGTGTACCATCAAGACCTTCCAGATAATATTTGAGGGAAGCCATTCTTTGGGATTCAAGCAGATTTCTTAACTGAGTTATGCATTTCCGTAGCCTAGGTTTAAGCTGGGGAGACCTGCGAAGTTGCCACTCTCTTCTAACTCTTCTTTTCTCTGACAGACATTTGTTATTATTAATTTCTTTTTTATGTTCCTCCTATGTATTTATTAACTTACGGTGTGTGCGGTGTTGAACTAATTTTTGGTATTCTGAGCAGTGTCGAATTTATATACACTGGGCAGTGATCAGTTTTAACTAATTTAATTTCAACATTTTAAATGCTGTGATAACGTTTGATTTGGTCGTTCCGTGTGTTAAGTTCACAAACATTACTCCCCCTTTTCTCTCTCTCATAATCTATTTTCCTAGTTCCAGTACAATGCACTGCATATGTAAGGGCTATCTCCTGAATACTGGTCCAAGAAAAAAAATGCAGCCAATTCTTGTTTTGCTTGACACGAGTCTTGATCAAGTAATACCTCCAATTTTGCATGTATCTTTTTCATCGCTATGCTCATATTCGATGTCAAAGTCACCATTTTTGAAGTATTGAAACCACTCCCAGCATCTGCTTTCACTAATAGCGGCCTCACCGTAGAGATTTGATGAGCTTTAGTTACAGATTTTTTCATATTAAAGCAGAATATTAAAACCATATTGTCGAGAATTTGGGTTTTGATGCTGACATGTTTATTCGAGAATAACTTAATGATGCAGACACTAATAGACTAATATTTTGATAGCGTTATATATAAAATACCTAAGCTTATTATATGGCAACTACAATCTATTTATATCAACTACGAATTACCGCTACAGCTATGTATCGCAATAATTAAGTATTCCAATATATTTATCCAAAACCTTATAACTTTTCTTGCTTTTTTAATGATGTCCCCACAAACTATTATCAATAACCGGATACGATTATTTACAACAGTCGATAAAAGTTACATCTCGAGACAGTTAAAAATCATAGAAAATTGGTTTCATCAACTCAGAAATATGCCATAGCCATTACTTCCATTCCCTCCTAAAATTAGCTTTAAAAAACTTAAATCGTCAGCATCAAAGTTTTCAAAAAAAAAAAAATATATAAATATGTTATGTATAAAAATCGTCAAAAAGGGAACGTAAATCGTCAACATGCTATTTACAGCACTCAAAATCGTCAAAATAATGATAACCACCATTTCTTTGAAAAACTCGTGTTTCTTGCAATTTATTTTCTGTTTCCAGGTGCGAGTAAGAGTTCATTTTAAAATCGCCGTCAGCGCGTAAGCTTGGAGAGGTGAATATGAAAAGAAAAATATTGCCGGGACTCAGCAATTTCATATTCTTCTCCCATGGATATATTTTTATGTGCATATAAAATAGAGTTACCAAATCATTTTAAAATCGCCGTCAGCGCGTAAACTTTCGGAGAGCGGAATATGAATAGCAAAATATTGCCGGGACTCAGCAATTTCATACTCTTCTCCCATGGATATATGTTTATGTGCATATAAAATATAAGTTGTAAAAAATAAAGGCCAGAGAAAAAAGCACAAGAATTGCTATAAAAATTTTTATGTGCGATCATAAGAGCACGTTCAAAAGATAATTGTGAAAAAGTTAATTTCGCCCTGTCGTGATCTTACTCTTCTCAAATTTTGGTTCCGTTTTGAATTTATTTTCTTCTTATAAAATAGAGTTACCAAGTTTATCACTTGAACATATTTTGCATTATTAGGATTATGTTAATAATTTGAATGATTATAACTAAAAAATTTCATTTTGTTTCTGCATTTCAAACAATAAATCTTAATAATACATTTGATGAAATTTGTTATTCAAACTTGCTATAGTCCAGTTAATATACATTAAGTTTTCGTCAAAGTAAGCAAAAGATTTGCTAATTAAACATTTAAGAAATATCAAAATTAATAATATAAATAATAAGATTGTATGTAATGCAAATGTTTTTAGAGTTTTACAATTTTGAGTTGGCAGCACCACTTTATTTGACAACACGCTGGTTGCTGTTTTTTATTGGTTTGAAACTTCATTATGGATAGATTAATTGTTTTGTTCCTCATGTGGTACTGAATTTACAATAAAAAAATTTTCTCTTATGGTACCCATTTTTGGGCGAATGGTTTCGTAAATAAGCAGAATCTACACGTCTATATCGAAACATGGCTCTGTATGCACCAGTTGTGGCAACTATATGGCTGAAACCATGCGTAAACATTAATGTTTTAAATTGTTTTATCGAAAAAACCTTGTTTTATTAATATTCACAAACACTACTCCCTCTTTCCCTTCCTTATAACCTATTTCCCTAGTTCTGGTACAATGCACTATGTAAGGGTCATCCTCTGAGTACTGGTCCAAGCTAAATAATAAAAAAAATATATTTATATGCCGTGCTATGATTTAAGACTCTACGAAAAGGCCCTATACTTTGAATTACATTCTATAAATTCACTCATATTTGGTAGAAAACAATTTTTATAAATGAATTTTTATGCATAAATAAAATTATTATAGGTACAAAAGAAAACTTCTCTCGGTGATTCACTTAGAGGTCATTATGTTTTCTGATAAAATTAAGAATTTAATTTACCAGACAAATTTTAATTTAAATCATTTTAAGGCAAGATACAGCTATGAAAACGATTATCGTGGGTACCTGCAAGTATAGCCTTACCCCACGGTGATTTAACCACCGGGTGAGTACAATGCGTCTACCAGCGCCCTTATACATGACAAACTGCCATTCATGCATACCACTTCGATCTCATGTTGTTTGGATATGATCTCTCCCTTGGTTACAAGCGGAGCCGTTCTAAAACTCTTCCGATCTATGAGTCACGGCATCTGGTCGCAATGTAACTTCACTCCGATCTCAATCGAACTCTTCTCGCGAATTGGGCTTAAACTACAATCACCACGATACTTCCCGAAGGGCTGCAATGTAACCGGGCAGGAACAAGTTCATGGGGCTTGCGGTGCCCGTGGTACCAGATTTAAGTCTCCGGTCAGACTTCGTAGCACCAGTAGAGCCCCAAACGGCTCGGGGACTAGTGACTCCCAGCAACAAATACTTACAATCAGCAACACGGCTTACAGAATCACAGGAACATAGCAATTACAGCCAAGAGGAACAACAGGAACGTCGGCCACCACAGCAAATAGCAGCAGAAACCTCACACGGGTACATAACTCAATAAACAACGCAAACATTCATCCTCACGAATGAGTACATTGCCCACCCCCGCCTTGTGGCTCAGCCCCTGACAGAACAAACAGAAACAACAACAAGATGCAGTAAGTTTTTGTGCAAAAATTTTGTTATATTATAAATTTTATTTATATACATACACACTATGTATATATATTAAGTTCATTCGCCATATGTATCTAAAAGTTAAGTTAAAACAAATTAGCCCTTGTTATGAGACATGTTTTTGTCCTTTACTGTTTCGGTACAAGTACCATCTTTACTTTCACTGAATTTAAATCATGCAAACACTCGTAATATTGAAGCAGAGAAGTAGAAAGCGATGATGAAAAATAAATGTAGCACTTTTTATGTTGATTAATCGAGGAAAATTATTTTCTTCTTTCTTGACTTTATTACAAGTATTATTTATTCCTTTAATGTTTTTGATGTCTGTAAAGAGGTTTGCTTTTTGCATTTCAAAGGTATAAAAATATCATTACGATCTTTGTCATTAAAACAGCATTTTTTCTAAAACTTTGCAAAGAGGAATATAATTGAAATACAACGGAGGTTCATTTATTGACGGTAATTTTTTTATATGTGTAAATCATGGGCGTGAAGTCTTTTAAATACAGGAAAAAAACCAGGTTTATTAGTAATATCAAACAAGATTTATGCGTTTCACTTCCAATATTAAACTCGTAATTGTTCGTTATTTTAGACCAGGCCAACATCGCAATTTCCTATACTCGCGATTAGAAAACAAAAAATTCAGCTACTACGTCGCCCTGCTTATGCAGTGTATATCAAGAATGATAAAACTACAAGCTACGCTATGAGCATGATATCCATGACGTTATATGACGTAACTTAATACATCTATCTAGGGCGTTGTTTGCATGGTTTCGTGACATCATTTGACCAACATTTGCATATAATTAATTTTTTTTTCTATCCGCGATGACGTAATCTGTATTTCTATCATTCTTGGTGTAGTATACTATAAAAGCTTCATTCGGTTCATGCTTTATTTACATCACTTCAACAAAGATCATAAATTAGTTGCTTTTAATAGATGCAACAGAACTAGGGCTTGACGATGTTTTCCATTTGATGTGAAACTATGCCAGAGAATTCGGTCGTAAAATATTTTATTTCGACAGTGAATTTTTTCCCGCTTTCAAATACAAATCCTTTCAACAACATTACCATACTTTTACTAAATTTTATATATATTAAAACCAAGAAAAAAGTTATAAACTGTTTGTTTTCTATGTTTCCCTGCTGTCTATATGTCGACATTTCATACGAGCAACCCTAATCATAAGTAGACTTTGGAAATTTTTGAAAGATATTCTCAAAAATTCAACTTTATATCCCAATAATCTAAATAAATTTTTGACAATTAAATAATCTCAAGTGGTGGCGATGTCAATTCACTGCCAAGATCAATTGGTGGTTTGAACCGTTGGACTTCTTTTTCTTGAAAGAAAAGAAGTGTGACCGCTAATATGTTTCTTGCAAAAGGGTTGAAGTTCTAGTTTGCTGGTATACCTTTTCGCATACTTTGAAAATTCGTCTTTTACTAATGGAACACACAGATCCCTGTGAGCTCGTGACTTCTTTACGTTTCATGGAGTTGCAGAAGAATTTTGTTTTGTCGCCTCTGAAATTTTTCAATGTTTGACGTTGAGGCGGTTCCCCATAATTGAATTCCATAGCACCATACAGGCTTCAGAATTTCATTGTATAACAAAAGTTTGTAATCCAACTTCAAAACAGAATTTCTGCCAATTAGCCAATTTAGTTGCGATGCCTTCGAATTCAACTGCGCTACTTTTGCATGAGTGAGAGACTTCCACGTTAGCGTACGGTCGAGGTGAATACCAAGGTACTTGACTTCATTGTGCTGCGTAACAGGTGAGTTGTTAATTTGGATATGAGAAAATGTTTGTTTACGGAGTGTCAACGAAACTTAAGTAGATTTTTGTTCACTAAATTAGTTTTTTCAAAGTTCTCTAATATTCAAATATATTCTTGCAAATTTCGTGGCTTCCATGGACGCTGCAGAATGCTGTTTCATCTGCAAAAATTGATCTGCCAATCAAGCCAGGAGCTCAACTCCTTGGCTGATTGGCTGAGTTCGAATTATAAAATTACTGATAACAAATTCTCGGCCACATAAGTAGCTTTCCGGACTCTAGTGAGTGTTTGCAGGCAAGTTCAACTCTATCCTGCGCACTAAGCCGGCGTGCCATACTTGATCAAAAGCTTAGGAAACGTCAATTAATAGAGCTGAGCAATACTTCTTGACCTCAAAATTCTTTCTTATGACATTTACTAGTCGGTGCGTTTGTTCTATGGTGCAGTGTTTATCCCGAAAGCCGATAAGGGATACATCTCATATCATTCAGTATTGGAGTAAACTTCGCCATTAACAATTTTTCGAACTGTTTTGAAATTGTGGGCAGTAGACTTGTTGGTCTATATGGCTATATGGGATCCTTTCCTGGCATGGGTATCATAGTTATCATATACACCTTTAACTGTGCAGGCTAATACTGAAGGCGTAAAATACCACTAAAATTAAAAAGTAGAACTTTTCGAGCTACACGGGGTGAGTGTACAAGCATATTTATATATATATATATATATATATATATATATATATATATATATATATATATATATATATATATATATATATATATATATATATATATATATATATATATATATATATATATATATATATATATATATATATATATATATATATATATATATATATATATATATATATATATATATATATATTTATTTATATTCAGTACTACATACTCATATATAAACTTCTTTATTGATTTTATTGAAATTTACAAAAAAAAGTGAAAAAGAAACGAAAAACAGAAACAAGAACGAAATATTCTTGACTACTTTTGTATACAGTATTTAAAGATGAAAGAAAAAGTATCAAGTATACATATGTTATGTTAAACAAAGTCTGCTCACAAGAAACAAATTGAAATAAAATGAACCCAAAATAAGTTTGTTTGTAAACAATACGATGTAGACTTTCTTACTAAAATGTTCTATATGTATATATGTATACTTAATTAACTTCCGTTATTGTGTAATTGAGCTTAAATTGTAAAAGTATTACTTACAAATAAGCATTCATACATGAGTGTACATATTTGTTTTGGTATACCTAAGTTGTTACTCTGTGTAAGTTATTTAATATACACGTTGTAATATTAAATGACATGGTATGGCTAAAATGTATTCATTAATACGCTGTCACAAACTGTCAATGGGGAAAAGGCTATATGGGGTGAAGGGGTTTCATAAAAATAACCCAATTAATCAAATTGTTGCTGAATAATTTTTAGATTTTTTTTTTTTGAGCTCTGTAAGGCTCATAACCGTATTATGAAAAGTGGTTAGATAGATAGTTTGCCATTTTTTACTTACTTTTGCATAAAACTATATTGATATCAAAATGGACCTATGGTATACAATGATTAAAACTACCTCCTTCCCTACAGTTTATATAAATTAAAAGCAAATCACTATTTAGAACCATTAAAATCTGTTGGTAATATGACATTGCCCCTTTGAGAATATTTGTTTCCAATAATGCATCGAATACTGCTCTAATATGCGTGTGTCAGAAATAGAAACCCCCAAAAGGGCAGACAAAATATATACATTTGGTATTGGAAAAATTCCCGTATTCTTTTCCATGAGCGTTGAAATACTAAAGTAAACATCCACTACAAAATGACAATGCAGTTATGGCGTTCAACGAACTTTAAATTACTTAATATAAATTTAATAGAGATATGTAGTTCGTATAAAACTTAATCAATGATAGAAATAATATTAATGAGCATTTAGTTTTCGGAAAAGATATTATAAAGCATATGTTATAACTTTTTGTAATGCTGACAATAACTAGTCTATGCCAGCACCATATAACAGCAATGTAAGTAGCTCACCGAGAGCAAAATTATGTATTGGTGTGGCGCAACTGGTAAGTGATTCCTTTCTTTTTATAACTTACAAAAACGCTTCCGGCTAGTACTCTCTCTCTCACTGGGTTCTAAGTTAAGGATTCCGACGAAAAATGCCTCTGTTTCATGAACTCAAATTTGTAATTGGTAAAAAGCATTTTAAAAAGTCTAAGAAGTTATATGATATATGGCAACCCAGCACTAAAAACCATTTTGACAGTACTTAAAAAATTATTTATTATATTTCGTTATAGATCATAAATTTTGTGCAGAATTTTATAAAATATGGTTTAAATAAATTATTATTATAAAAACCTTGTGTGTAGCGTATTTAAAGACTTAGGGCCGTATCCAAAAAAAATTCTTACTTGAGTTTTAACGCATACGCTAGTTACCAAACAGATTAACACTACCATACGTTTGTTAAAAAAGTTTATGCAAAAACAGTACGTTAACTTTTATATGTAGTAAGGAATTTAGTTGTTTTATTCTGGCAATGCCGTTATGTTCAGTTGTAATTTCTTGAATAGTGATGTATGAAAACTAATATTCGAAAATCGAAAAATAAATTTAAAAAATAAAAAATTTTTATTATTACATAAAATAACACATTTTTGGCAAACATTTCCTGGATTTACCTTTTTAATAAATACTGAATATATAATATGTAGTATATTACTGAAATTGCGAAAAATTAATAGGATTACTTACTAGAAATATTTTTATTATTCGAATAAAGTTTTTCATTGTAATCGTTTGATTGAAAGTGCTTCACTAGCATAATTGTAATTTATATTATTCTTTCAAAATTAATAATTTGAGAATGTAATGTTTTTATTTCTTTATATAATGAAAGTAATATATAGTATTATTTTTTAATTTTCGCAAAATTTCAATTTTTAAGCAAAATAACAATCGGCAAGTCAACTGTCATTTTAACGTAAAGTTAAAGTGTACCCAAATCAACTTTAAGGGCAAGGTAAGCTAACAATTGTTTTTGCATAAAACATTAGGTAATTTTTCTTAACAATTGCTTACCAAGCGTTGTTAAGTTTTTTTGCATACGGCCGTTAGAATGCAGACCAAAATTTTGTAAATCTCGAACTAGATTATAAACATGAAGAGCGCAGAGGACAAATGCTGGCAAAATGGTGAAAAAAGGCAAGAAGTATTTTGCTCAAGGCTATTTGTACAAACTCATTATTAACAAATCATACTTTTGTTATACAAAAAAAAAATTATCATTACATTTTAAACTGAAAGATTGAAAAGAAATTTGGAATATGAAATGGGTAAGTTGAAAAGAAGTATTTTGTACATTTTATACGGTTTTCTGTGTAAAAGCTACCCACAGGATTAAGTAATAGACCAGATCTAAAATTAAAACCGAGAGCAGTCTCGACTATGGATGTAAGTGCCATCAGTACTGAAATGGATACACTACAATGTGAAGAGCAAACGAAAAACATCAACACTGTTACAATTGACAACAGCTTGGAACAAGGCGAATTCATAACAGGTGAAATTGACAGCGCAGCTGATAACTTTTTTTTTTAATTTTTATCTGCTTCAGATGTCAATGGCATAATGAAAACAAAATTGGGAAAACCAATTTAAAATAATTTTTTAAATTATGCATTCTATCTTGAGCGCCAGATATTACCCAGAATCCTCCGCAATCTGGCTGGCCATTTTCATTTCTCCAAGCTCTGTGATCTGTGACTTTAATTTTCACGAAATAACTAAAAGTTTCACCAAATAAATGTTTGTCTTTTATTGTAAATTTTTTTAATATATATTTTTTAAATTCCTTTTTGTGTTTATATAGGGTGTTTTTTTAAGCTAGATAGAACTTTAAATTGTAAAAAGTAACACAAAAAATTAAATTTTGATGAAACATTTTTTTTATTTGTTTCAGTATACTCTGACAAATCATCATGAATAGACTCACGCTTGAACAACGCTACGAAATTATCCAAATTTACTTTGAAAATCAGTCGTCGATTTCCCGTTGTTTTATCGCAAAATTGTGTTCAGCGATGAGGCGCATTTTTGGCTTAACGGGTTTGTTAATAAGCAAAATTGCCGCATATGGAGTGAGACCAATCCACAAGAGACCCTACAGACTCCATTACATCCAGAAAAATGCACTGTTTGGTGCAGTTTTCATGCTGGTGGCATCATCGGACCTTATTTCTTCAAAAATGAGGCCGGAGCTCGCGTTACGGTCAATGGAGATCGTTACCGCACCATGATCAATGATTTTTTGTTTGAAAATATGGATGACATTGATCCGGAGGAGATGTGGTTTCAACAGGATGGCGCTACGTGCCATACGGCGAACGCAACCATCGACTTACTGAAATCAAAATTTGGCGATAAGTTGATTTCGAGAAATGGACCTGTCAATTGGCCTCCAAGGTCGTGCGATTTGACACCTCTCGATTATTTCCTGTGGGGCTACGTGAAGTCACTGGTTTATGCTGATAAACCAGCAACAATTGACGCCTTGGAGGCCAGCATTGTTCGTGTTGTTCGTGACATACGGCCAGCAGTGCTCGAAAAAGTGGCCCAAAATTGGACGTCCAGAATGCGCTTCGTCAAGAACAGCCGCGGTGCCCATATGCCCGAAATCATTTTCAAATGTTAATGTCACGTATTGATCTTTCGAATAAAAAAAAATTTTGATTACAATTTAATTTTTTGTGTTATTTTTTACAATTTCAAGTTCTATCGGGCTTAAAAAAACACCCTATATTTTTCTCTTGACATTTGAAAAAGATTTATTTTTTTGTAGTGTTGTATTTATTGCTCTTGCATTTGCCTGGTATGAATTCGCTTTGGCTTCGAACTTTACATAAAAAAATTAGAAGTCTACACTTTACTTTCTACAAATAAATACATAGAAAAACATTTAGTTGAAAAAGAACGTAAAAGTGAATAAGCGAATAAAATATTTTTAGATATAAGATGTACTTAAGAAAAAAGTCAAAATTAATTAAAATATAAATAACAAATACAAAATTTTGTAAAATAACAAAGAAATCGTATAATTTAAATTATATAATGATGTGTTTTAAATATTATTTAGTTTTATATACTCCTAGAATATTTAATGTTTTCATACCGTTAAAAAATAAGTAATAACAAAAACGAAATTTATATATCTAAAGAGAATAAGAAGAAATATCCCCACTGTTATGTTTCTACAACTTTAAAATGTCAGACTGCTTCGTGACGTCGTTTGACGAACCCGCGCAGGACTTTTAAATTTTGTATTTGTGTTAGCGTAATCTTGTATTCTAGCATTATTGACATGTATGTGTAAAAACGTAATTGTTTTCTTTAAAAATGTTAAATTTTGATCACCGGGGTAAAACAATTGTTCGTGTATTAATTTACAAATGTTTAAAAGTTAACTTAATGTGGTTTCATATTTTATCACTCGTCCTGCGATCATAGCGTAACCCATATAAAAATTACATGAACAATGAAAAACCACATCAATGGTTTTATGCGACAACAATACCTTCTGTCAATATCAAAAACCAACAGCAAGAACAACACACCACACGTAATATACATACATATGCAATAAAAATACAACAACAACTAGCTCGTTATTATCCACAAACATGTTGTTGCGTTTCTGGTTTTCTTCATAATTTTATTACAAACCATCAATGAAATGAAATTGTAAACCACAAAATCAAAAATTTATAATTTTCATAAATCTCAACCACATATTAACGAAATTTACACGAAAACACACACACAAATCGAGTCAACAAATTTTTGCCCAAATTTATAAAATATTACTGAATTGAACACATTCTGGACAACAGGCTACAGACATTCATATAAAAATGATTATTTTGAAAACAGCAAGGCCACACGGCTGCAGGTTGTTGTTGCTGATTTTCTCGTTGTAGTCCAATTAAATTAATTTCTATTTTTATTGACTACAAAATAAAATCCGTGTGGATAATATAACAAAAGATGTAAAGACATTTAATGCTTAAAAATACTTTTTTTATTAAGAAAAAAAATTTCACCCAAGTCTATAAGGCCAAATATGATTCACATTATCACGCATGTTCTGAGAAACGCAACGCCAAATAGGTGTTCTGTAAACTGTTGTTATTTGTGTTTGTTGTTGTTTTTAACTATGTACCTATATGAATTTGTAAGAAATTAAAATATTTTCTTACCGAATATATAGAAAAATATGAAAGGATGTAACGCTCAAAGTCGGTGGCCTCGTTTTGGAGCAACACACGTGAAGTAGTGTTCCCGTTTTTTCATATATTTCTATTTATTTAGTTATTCATTTAATTATTCCAATTATTATTAACGCAAGAAACGTTGTTATATTTACTTTTGAATTAATAATTAATTTAGTATAATAAGTTACATGTAATGTAGGTTAAATTATTTCTAAGCTTGAAAATTTTATTTAAAATTAACGGTCAGTGTAGATGGCACCACCACACAATGAATAAATATCAACCATGAGACAATGGTTGCTACGATGAGCACAGTGTATGTGTGCTCATCGTAGAGTATAAAAGCACGAGCATCAGCATATTCGGGGCAGTTTGGCAAGTGGACGGCCTGCAGGTAAGAAGTGCCTTGAAGAAGAGTTTTTAATTCTAATTCAAAGCATATAGTTTTTTTGAGTGCCTCTAGCCATGGCAAAGTACCAATAAGGGGTAGTGAGGAGTTCTTAATTCCTAACATTTTACTCTGGAGTGGTTCATTTTTGCCTGGTTTGCCTCATCGTCAGGTTGGTATTCGAGGAAGAGTTTTGAAATCTCCTGAGAACAGTTTGCCAACGTTGGAGGGAGACGGAGAGTGAAGGTGTTATTAATACCTTCACCATCCGCCAGAGGAGTTTTTAATTCCACGCCAGCGCGATACCAGAGCCAGTGGGGAAGCGAGTGCGTCCGGGCAGGAGTTTTAAATTCCTCCATAGCAGACCGCAACCCCCCGCCAACGTCAGCCGTACGTGGTGCCACTGCCGCATGTGACCAAACACATAAGGAATATGTTGTATTAGTTTATTTAAACAAAGAAACCACACTGAAGACTAATTCTTTGTTTTTTTTGTTTTTTATATTTCTTTTATTGAAACGACCCTGGACCACGCTGAGCTATCCCAGCATAAAGCGCAGTGTCGTTACAAGGAAAAGAAAATATTTTTATTTCAAATTATTTGTTTTTGTTGTTTTAATTAAAAAAATTGAAATTAAATAAATATTATTTGGCTTCAGGCCAAGTTAACCAAAGGAAAGCGAAATATTGCCAGATAATTAAAAACCAAAAAAAAAAAAAAACTAAAAATTCCAAAAAAACCTTAAGCTCGAACAATTACACATATTAAGAAAAGAAAAAAACGGTCGAAATAAAGAAATAATAAGCATAATAAAATATAATTATGTATATATACATAATGTACAAACGTCAAACTGATTTCGAAAATTGCAAGAGAAAATTACTTAAAACATAATGGAAACAATCCGAAATAATTTCCTCAAATCAATTTAATTTGCTTATAATGGAAATGTAAAGTACAATTTGCTTCCTTTAAAAAACGAAAAAAATACATATAGTGGCACCACTGAAACTTACCAAGCAGCTGGTTTATATTTTTCAAGTTTTCATTTCAGTTATGGACTTTTCTAATTGTGCTTTTGCAAGTATTAAAATTTTATTTTTGTATTGCAAAATTTTAAATAAAAAATATAACGGGCATTAAAAGGCTAATAAATGCAGTGTGCAATTTTGTATGATTTGGACTAGTCAAACTACAAAAATTTCAAAAAAAGAAAACAAAAAAATGAAAAAAGGAACAATGTCAGCTGTTTATTATGTAACTGCCGATTCCAAAATAATTAAGTAGCTGGCTACAAGGCTACATTTGCAGCCAGTGGCATTTGCAGTCGTGTGTTCGTGTCGCCTGCTGTGGTGAATGTGTTTAATCCATACAGCATAATAAATAAATAAATAAATGGAATCAAAGAGGGATAGAGAGGCTACAAACTGGAAGAATATTAAATTATAAAGCTTATAAATATTCATAAATTATTTGTGTGACAAATTTTCATTAAATGACAAATGATTTTGCTGATTTGGTGAAATATTCTCAGAATTTATTATCATTATAGACTCTAATATATATGTATCTAAGTATGTATGCAAATACAAGTGTAAAACAAGTAAAAATTTTCCTGGTCTCGTTTGCGAAGCATTTTCAATTTTAAAGCTTTTGCATTAATAAAGTCTTAAAACTTTCTGCCGGGTATACATTTTTTGTATTGTATAATTGTTACATAATAATATTAGTAATTTTACTCAGCAAAAACGGAAGGAACGCAAATGAAGATATCACAACTCTGGCTTAGGTTTAATTAAACGACGCTTTCAAATTATTTTGTAAATTTGTTTTTTTTTTAAACTTTTTAACTAGTGCGAAAATAAGTAGTTGTTTTACAATTGTTTCTATTTTTTTGCCTTGAAACTAATTTCGAATACAAATACTAGTAAAAAAAAAACTTATTTATTTATTGGATGCAATACTATAAGTTAATTCTCGAAATTAATGTAAATACATATATACACTTACATATTAAGAAATATTTATAATGATTATAGAACACATAACATTAATTTGGCTTCTAAATTATTACAATGAGACCAATTCTTTGATTAATACTTTTACATGCTCAAACACGCGTTTCTATAACAAACATCAGATTAATATTAAATTAGTAGAATATGAATGTCGAAAAGTGTTATAAATAATAGCTAATAATGAGTTATTAAATAAGATATATCCATAACTTATAGGACTTTAGAATCTTATACAATCTTTAAAAAATTTGGTTTACCAATACTTAAAAAGAGGTTTATAAAGGACTTAAAAACATATCCAACTTATGCCAACTATGCTTAAAGTGGGCCGTTAGAGGTAAGTCACATTTGCGAAAATAACTGGGAATTGGGACAGAGGTGACTCGAAAAGGATGTGTATGTGTTAATTATTAAAGAAACGTGGTTATCAAAAACATATCCGATGATTAAGCCGAGCTAACGCCATTTGCTAATACACCTTTTGTGTTTTTTGGGCTTGGCTTTCGAGCTATTAAAAACGATATTAGTAATTTAATATATAGAAAAGCCAACGTATTGATAAAATTACTAACAAGCTAATTGTGCAGTTACCACTATTTTACGTCTTGTATATTATTCTGCAGAGTGGAATCTGTCTGTGATTAATCACTACGATGCCTAAGCCAGTAAAGATCCTACAAAACTAAAGTCGCAATAGGCTAATAGGTCTATAGTCTATAATTTCAAAAATGTTCGAGACTTGTCTAATAACGAAGTTGTGTCTAATACTGAATGATGTAGAATGTATTCCTAGTCATCAATTCCGCTTTAGAGCTAAATAAAGCACTATAAGAAAAACATATAGACCTATAAACGTTTTAAAAAAGCGTTTCCTTGATGTGCATGGAATGCTTTTTTCATCGCTGCAAAGAAACATTCCAATGCAGCGTTATCAACTCCATGCGTTTCGCACCATTTTTGGTGATTTTTAACGTTTTTTGTGTGAAAAATTCTTTAGTCGGTGCGCAGGGTGCTTTTTTAAATTTTCGGTGCGTATTCTTAATTCTGGTGGCACTAACTCATATTCAACACAACGTTTTTGTTTTTTTTAATGTAAGAAAAAGGTTTATCAAGTGTCCAAAATGTTTACATATTATTTTGAAGAGCACAATCAGAAAACGGAGTAATATTGTGGACAACGTAGCATATTATATGAACAAAGTAAGACAATCTTGTTGTGGTATACATGTTCTCGAAGGAAAAGAAACAGATAAACTACCAAGCTTTTTTCAAAACGTATGCATTAAATTTTGATTTGGTGAATTTCATTTCATATATGTTACAATTCTGGCAAATTTAAGCAAATTTCAGTAGTCTTTTAACAGTTCGCATACCACCCAAACACAAATTAAATTCACACTGCGCTTGATAGAATTGCTATTGATTCTGTGCGATTCTGTAACTTTTAATGATTCCATTCCTTGCAGTAACGATTGTATACTCCTGCTACGTTGAACTGCTGTATTTTTGTGTATCAGATAATAGGCTATAAGATTGAAGTCAAATGTCCACAAACGCTATTCCCTCTTTCCTCCTCTTCATAACCTATTTTCCAAGTTCCAGTACAATGCACTGCTTTTGTAGGCATCGAGTACTGGTCCAAGACAAAAAATGCATGAAATAAAGTCAAATTGCCTTTAAGCAGCCTCTAGTTCTTGGAAAGCTAATCAGCATTCACGAGAATCAACTATTAACTCCACATAGGAACATATTTCTATATTGGAGAAATGACCGAAGCTTTGCAAAACCAAAGTAATTGAACGAAAATGTTCTCAATGCGTAAAGAAAAATACTAGTCTATCTAAATTGAAAACCTAATTACTCCGCAATGCAGTGGTCAAAAGGATTATATTCAAACAAAACTTACTCAGATAAAGCTGAAAGTCGTGTAACTTAATTGCCTTATCGACAGAAACTTTAGCTGGAAGTTTGGTTGCATACTTTTTTATATAAGGCTATATTAACGCCTTTATGGAGCTATGGGATACTCGATGTCTGATTTGTTAGAGTACTCGACCAAAAATATCGAGGTTCGATTCCTGCCATAGACCCTGCAGACAAGCAAAAAAGCTTCTCAGTTTTTGTGTTTGTTGAAAGAAATAAAATGCATAGACAATTTTTTGATATTATAGTGCACTGCCTGGGATTCAAATAATGAAAAAATTGCAAGGCGCGATAATGAAATTCGCTGTCAAATTACTGCAACTTCATTGCACGCAAAAACACAAGAATTCACAAGGACCAAGGTGTACCCTTAGGTATAAATGAATAAACTTGATTGGTAAAGTTCAGGATGCTACATCCTGAACTTGCTGCATCCATGCAGCAGGCCACACTCGAGAGAGTGGGATATCCTTGTTGTCACCAGTGCGTACATTTTAAAAAGGTACATTTCACAAAAGGTAAATTTTTGTCAAGCATTGGCTGCACTTATATAAAAATATTTTTTAACATATGATTTTGCCTAGTAATTCGGTAAGAGAACTTAGAAAACTATGAAAACATTTTGCTAAAGCGCGAAACTAGGAAAAAAGATCATAAGAAGGAGTAAACTAAAAAGAAAAATATAATTAGAAGCCAACTTCTGTGTTACAAAAAAAATCTCAGAATAATTAGTTTTAAGACAAACATGTACTAGAAGTTATTTAATTTTTATTCCCTTTATTTCAAAGGTTACTTATCCCGGTTTAACTTTAGTAATTAGCGGTAACACGTCCATTCAAGTTCGGTAAGTCAAGACTTACAAACCAAATTTGAATATTCTAGGATTTAATTTGACTTTTTTAGATTTTATGCTAAATTCTTATATGAGTTAAATATGTTCATTAGGATTTAAGGGGTGGAATGTTGCTATCTAGCCAAAAGATAAATATTCTTTAATGTATTGGAATCAGAGACGGGCAACGCGAATCGATCTTTAAAGTATACGTTATATAAAGTAAATACTTTATATAAAGTAAACGTTCATTTTAAACACTCGGTAAGTACTCTCAGTTGCAATGAGCCTGAATATTCTTGAGCGTTCAGCTCAATCAGATCCAGATAAAATTATATGAGTATTCTTTTTAAGAAGTTAGGAGTTATTTGTAACATGTATTTGTAACGTATACTGTATGTACGAGTACGCACATGCGTAGAGTTCATACATAAAAAAGCTCATACTAAATTTAAGTTGAGGCAAATAACCCTGAAAATTACCGCCCAATTGCAATTTGCTCTGCGCTTTCCAAGTAATAATCAAATATCACCTTATGAGAAAACTCAGCCACATAAATTACTTTGTGATCGTCAATATGGATTTGCCAAGGGTTGTTCTACCGCCGATCTTATGGCATAAATTTCAGAGAAATGGTACCACTCAATCCCTCATTTCACTGAAAGTAAGGTGTTGGCTCTGGGTACTTCTAAAGCGTTTGAAAGAGTGTGGCATGCTGCACTACTGGAAAGCTTACAGCTTTTGGTGTCGGTGATGACTTTTCTCGGTTTATATCGAGCTTTTTCGGGACCGTATACGAGTTATTATAGATGGCGTCTCCTCAAACGAGTTCAAAATTAATTCAGGGGTACCGAAATTTCCGTTCTTTCTCCTACCCTATTTCTTATTTTCCTCAACGACCTTCTCTATCAAACTTCCAACCCTATCCACTCTTTTGCGGAAGACAGCAGCATTTGCCATTCGTACTCTTTTAGTTATAGGCCCATCGGAGATCGCTGCAAAGTGGCTAAATATGAACGATTCACTGAATAGTGATCTTCTATTAATCTCCGAATGGGGTCGTAAAGACAGAGTTGCCTTCAACGCTCGTAAAACCCAATGTTGTTTATTAACATACAAAAAAAAAAAACGGCCGCAAATGCTGCTTCACCTGTACTAATGGATGGTATAAATATTGGGGTGTCGGACGCTCTTGATGTTCTTGGAATGAAGATACAGTGTGACGTTCGATGGACAGAACACATTTTTCATGTCTCTAAAGAAGCATTCAAGTGCCTCGGGTTTTTGAAACGGTGTAAGATGTACTTCACTCCATCCGACCTCCTTACTATTTATACTACTTACATCCGACAGAAAATGGAATACAACTCTCATGTTTGGGCCGGTGCTTCAAAGTCTATTTTGGGGTTACTAGACCCTAGCAGGAGAGGGCGACGAAACCTATCGATGACAGTAGGATATCAAACTCTATTGACTCACTGGAGCAACGACGCAGTGTGGGGTGCGTTACTCAGTTCTATCGTTACTACAATGGATTTTGCTCTTACGAGATTTGCGATCTTGTTCCCGACACTCGCACATTTGTAGGTAGAACGCGTTCATCGTCCAGAGGTAATCCATTTGTGGTCGATTGTACGGGGCATCGTACTACGCATAATAGAGAGAGTTCATTTTTCAGCTGTACTTTTTGTCGGTGGAACAAGTTGCCTGCAGACGTGTTTCCTGTCTGCTATAACGTTGGAAAGTTCAAGTCAAATGTTCACAAACACTACTCCCTCTTCTCCCTCCTCACAACCTATTTTTCTAGTTCTGGTACAATGCACTGCATAAGTAGGAGTCATTCCCTGAGTACTAGACCAAGAAAAAAATTTTTTTACTTGTTTTTAGTACGAGTCAAGGCGAGTTCATTTTACCAAGTGAAACCGAAGAAACAGATGTACTACTTTTTTTCTATTTGTAGAACATGAAGTGTCAGAAGCTGTTTCTGCACTGTCAGATAATCAGTAGCTGACTACAAAAAAAGCCAAATTTTAATTAATTTTTTGAACCAATTTTAAGCTATCATGTATACAATGCAAATATGTATTTCTAATGTTACCACCTAGTAGGTGCCGTAGATTTCAGTTTTTATTAACACTACTGCGCGATATTAAAGTCCTTTTATATAGGTACATACATATACATTTTTCAATTCTGTGGAAGTTTTCTAAAATAAAATTTTTATGTAACATAAGTATAATTATAAAGATATAAGTCAAATTATAAAGATATAAATATTGTTTTAATTTTAATTAAAAGTGCAAGAATGAGGGCAGTTAGCAAAAGACGTTTAGGAAGCCTTTTAAAAGAGTGTATGTATACGCCAACAAGAAACATGTGATGCAGTATTATTTATATAAATTATTTCTGAAATTTTTAAGTTTTTTTACAACATGCAATGTAATATTTTTTGGTTGGTGTAATATGTAATATGGATATGAAGTTTTTAATAAATTATTTTTGAAAAATTAAAAATAAATACGTTAAAAACTTTATTTTATTACGAAAAAATATTACAATTGAATGATTGTTAGGTGTCAGCTAGTTACAAAAAGTTGTTTTTCACCTTTTCGTTCATATAAAACTAACTAGTCTATGGTTGACTTAAAAGGACCATACTTGTAGCCAACGTAGAGTAGTAAATATATTGCTAGCTTCAAAAAGTTAACATTTAGTTAAAAGTTAACTGTAAGTTAGTTGAAAAGTAGTGTAAAGTCGGACAATTGACTACTTCCTAGGACATCACAATGTTTAAATAGTTGATTGCTTTCATTGAAAAGTAATCCAAGTGTCAATCAACTTAAAGTTAATTTAATATTAACTCAGTTTCCGACAGGGTGGTTTACTCACATACAAACATATCAGCAAGTAAAGTATGTAAATGTACGAATCGCTCAAGCAACAACAAATCCCCATGTTGTGTTTGCATTGTTGTATTTATTGTAATCCCAGTTTCACCTGGTGAAATGAATTCGCTTTGGTACGAGTCGTACACAAAAATGAGATTGTTAAAAAAAAAACAAAAAAAAAAACAAAATTAGAACAATCCTACTGGGTGGCCCAGAAAGACCGAAGTGGTGTGAATTCCTTATAACTTTTTTATTATAATTTTTTTTTTCTTTTCTTTTCAGTATTTTGTAAAGAAGACTTGGATAATTTATAATGGAGCAATACACAATTGAACAACGTGCCCAAATTGTTGAAATTTACTTTTCAAATCAACGGTCCATTGTGTTGACTCAGCGTGCATACCGTCGTCAATTTAATGTGCGGGTTGCACCCTCTCAGTCAACAATAAACCGTCTGGTTGCAAATTTTCGAGAACAAGGAGCAGTAAGGAACCTTCCTGGTCCCGGCAGACACCGAACTGTCCACACGGCTGACAATATTCAAGTGGTACAGGAGAGTATTCGGGAGGATCCAGAAACATCAACCAGGAGACGTTCGTCACAACTGGGCCTCTCAAGGACGTCGCTGCAGCGAATTTTGCACACCATAGGATTGTTTCCATACAAAATTCAACTTGTCCAAGAATTGAAACCAACAGATTACCAGCAACGACTTGACTATGCAATTTATTTCCAGCAAAAAGCACAAGAGAATCCAAATTTTATTCATAACTTAATAATGAGTGACGAAGCCCATTTTCAATTAAATGGGTTCGTTAACAAGCAAAACTGTAGGATATGGGCTACGGAAAACCCGAGAATACTTCATCAACGACAATTGCACCCAGTTAAGTGTACCGTTTGGTGCGGTGTTTCTTCAGAAAGGATCATTGGCCCATTTTTTTTTGAAAATGAACAAGGTGTCGCCATTTCCGTCAATGGTGATCGATATCGGGCCATGTTGCAAAATTTTGTAAGGCCAGCCGTGGAAAACCATCCGCAAATATGGTTCCAACAGGATGGAGCCACAGCGCACACTGCGAGGGCCACAATGACTCTTTTACGCGACATCTTTGGTGAAAGAATAATTTCTCGTAACAGCAATTTTAATTGGCCTCCGCGTTCCCCGAATTTAACCGCTCCAGACTGTTTTCTTTGGGGCTATTTAAAAGGAAAAGTTTATGTTAATAAGCCTAGGACTATTGAGGAGTTAAAAACCAATATTCGAGAAAAAACATACCACCGGAAGTTTTGCGAAAGGTCATGGAAAATGTGTTGGAAAGAGCACATTTGTGCGAAGCAGAATATGGCCACCACTTGCGGGATATCATTTTTAATAACTAATCCAAAAATATTCCCCATAAATTTAATGTATTTAAAAAAAAAAAAATTAAAAAAATATCTCTTAAATAAAAAGTTATAAGCAATTCACACCACTTCGGTCTTTCTGGGCCACCCTGTACTATGTTTTAAAATAAATATAAAATTCTTGAATTAAGTGTAGCATTCTTGAACCGAATAACAAAACCAAAAAAAAAAAAACACACGAGTAAATACATGCGAGAGAATTGCTGAGAAATAAGAATACAAGGTTATGTAAGCAAGAATTCAGTTTTTTTTTTGTTGTGAAATATTATTTGAGCATATTCCTTTCCTAATTCTTATTAATTTACTTAATATAATAGAATATATAGTTGAATGTTACAAAATATTTTTCAATATTTTAAAAGTCTATTGTTGATTACGATAACTTCTATGCAATCTCGACGTACATATGTATGTATATACAGATAGAAAACAAGAAGTGTATATTTTTTGGTTGGTGTAAATTATAGTATCTAAAAGAGTAAATAATCTTAGACTGAACCGTTCTTTAGAAATAATAATAAAGTGCTATTAAGTCCCTTACTCAGATTATTTCAAGTACGGATTCGTTATTGAATCAAATATGAAATTCTTGAATCAATAGCATTTGAAGTTTGGTTCGATTACAGTTTTTCTTAAACCAAGTTCATTTTCGGCTTATTTAAAAAATTAATAACTTGCGCTTGATTAATCTGTACTTGAATCAAGCGCACCGTACTTGATTTAAACAAATCCGTACTTAACGTTCTTTTGACACCACTTGAGATTGATTTCTTTACGGTGTACAATATACGAATAATACGGTAAGCGACTACATTGCTAGTCTTCAGAAATTTGCATACGCGATAAAATTGAGTTGCATTTTTTACAAAAGAATAACTAAACAATGCAAATTATTCTGTTTATTTTCTACTCAGATTTTACATTTTCCGGGTTCCGGGTAGGAAATAAAATGAAATGATACTTGTGAGTTAGATTTTTGGCAGTCACAAGAAATTCAATTAGATCTCCGTTACACAAAACCAAATAAATATCTTAAGACTTTTGTGATAGTCTGAAAAGCCCTTAAGCAAGACGCTTTGATTGTAAAAAAAAAAATTAAGTAAAATGTTTCCCACTAATACATACCTTTAACAAAATATTTTTCTTACATCTGATTGGCTTGATTTGAATATCTGGCTTGTATTCAAATTGTAGGTCGATCGTTAAAGCTGCCGTTTCGAATTAACGTATAATTCAAACAATTTATATAAGTATATCTCCATGCATATGAATTTTATTGTTTTTGTGCACTTATAGTTAGAAATACACATTTACTGCTCTCTGCAAAAAGCAAAGAAACCTGAAATTACCCAAAACTTAGATGTTTAATCAAAGTGCATCTAGCTACAAAGCCGTGTTTTCATAAAAATACTAAGTTGTCTGCTTTTCAAACCAGTGTATTATTAAAAATACGTTCATAACAAAAAAATCTGGCCAATGACTGTGTGCAAATCTTCTGTTTGGCAGAATTTGAAGAAAAAAATAATAAACCAGTTTCCTATAGGCAATTTTCAAAATGTTATTTATTGCGTTAGAAATCTTTTTCTCTTCTTGTTCTGTTTACTGATAAAACTCAAAGGATATTTCAAGTTTAAGTTTAAGTTTTTACAGAAAACAGTTTATTGTTAACAGAAGGTTATCTTATTTGCATAATTTTTTGGCATGTCGGAAAAAATCTAAAAATAATACGAACATATGTACATATTTATCGCATTGAATTCGTAATAAAAATTTGCTCTAAAGAAATAAAAGTGGTAAACAAGGGCACAATATTCTTTATGTTATGTACGCAAAAAAAAAGTATTTAAAAATTATTGTGGTAATAATACATTATTTTCTATAATGAAAGGTACTTTGCTTCGAGGAGCATGTTATATATTATTATTTTTCTCACAAAAGTACCCAAGGCCAGAAGAAAAAATATTTGAGTATTGTTGTAAAGGATGACCCAACCATAATGCATGATGTCAATTGTGCGTCACACCTTAACTTGGTGATTTTTTTGGTCAGAAAACTGAGTTCGTAGGAAATTTGAAATCCCCTGCGCGTGGTTATCCAGTTTGTTCTACGGAAAACATTACTGTTGTTCGGGAGAAACTGGCGAATGGTGTTAGCAACCGCGAGATGATAACAGAATTATTGTGACCACAAATTAAGGATAAGATACCTGGATGATATTTGGTTTCTCGGAGCCGAGAAAGAAGTGGCTATTTTGCTTAAGAAATTCAGTGACCGTGTTTTCTTACGTCGTAGTGATGTTAATTGCCCGCCATGATCATGTGATTTAATACCGTTGAACTTTATTCTTTGAAGATATTTGAACGAAAAAGTAAATGTCAATAATCCAGAAACAATTCAATAGCTAAAGAATAAGATAATTTAGCACATTAACAACATTGAACTTCAATTATGTCTCAGATTCATTAAAATTTTGAACTATCTGGTAGAGGTATGCCACCGAAGTAGTGGCGAGCATTTGGCCTATATTTTGTTGAATGTCAGGTTTAAAAGCTTAACTTTCACTTTGAAATTTACCATGAAGATAAACCTGATGTTAGGTAACCAGTAACTTATCAGGTCAATGTTAACTTAAAAATCAAAACAACAATTTATCTGGTCAATAAAACATTAGTTTTAACTATTTGTCAGTTATGGTAGTGGTACTTAGTGATTTTATATTACATATATATTATTACATATATTTTATATTAGCCCGCGGCTTCGCTCGCGTTAAGAAATATTATTATTAACTATGTATATTTTTTAGCTTTATGCACATGCAAAGTCTCAGCCCGATCGGTTTAAAACTGACAAAGTTTCATCCCCTATTTTATCCTCTTGGGGGTAGAATTAATCAAAATCCTTTCTTGGCGGATGTCCAGTAGTTTGGGCTGTGCGTTGACAGATCATTATGCCATTCAGCCAGTTAGTCACCTTTGAGTTATATATATTTAGATAATACTCGTTTGTGCATATATATATATCACAGTTTTTAATGTCGCCAGTTAAACTAAACGATTTTACTTTGGCAACACTTCTTTAACTGGCAGAAATTTTATTAGTTGTTAAATGATTTATGCTTAGTTTGATTGGGCATTTCAAAATGAATAGACTGACGCCTGATCCCAAACTATCGAAATTTATTTCGAAAATCATAGTGCACTAGGTCCGTTTTATGGTCCACATAATCTGATGGACAGCAATTAATTCGACTATGTATGTTTTTGCATCACGTTTATCTTCAATGATAATACGCATAGACAGGATATCGTACAGTTCAAACGGCAGAGCATACGGTTGACGTAGACACGAATCAGTCTATGCGTCGTTGTGCGCAAGAATTAGACATATATCTATCCACATTATTGAAAATATTCCGGAAAGATCTAGGTTTAGGTGCTTACAAAAAACAACGCAATCACCTAGCAAAGCATAATTTTGGCGAATGTCCCATTCACAATCAGATTGCCTTTGATCCAGATTTTAAGCGAATTTTGTTTAGTGATTAAGCTCATTAAGATTGAATGATTACGTCATAATTGGTGCTTAGTTTGTCAATATCTTCTATGCAGTTAATCCAGATCCAATTTTTTTGCTGTTCATTTATGTACACATGTAAAGAGAGTTTTTGTAGAGGTTAACAGTTTTGAGTTGGCAACATTACTTTATCTGTCAATACACTTAACAGCTGATGGCTATTTTTTTGTTTAGTTTAAGTTGACACTTCTTAATGGACAGACTGAAACCAGATTCTGTCAGGTTCCTTGGGTAATATTGATACTGAATATTTTTTTATAACTTTTTTCTCCGACGAATCCAATTCATGGGTATGTTTCGAACATAGCCATGGTCGAATTCATATTTAAACATTAATGTCATCAAAATCAAATCAAATGTTTCTTTATTGTGATATTACCCACAAGGGTAACTCTTAAAAAACAAGCTATATTTCATTAGCCGTAATCATAACAAATGTTTTGTACTTATTAATATAAAAAAAATAACTAAAAAATATTTGTTATCTACATGGCCGCATGTATTTATTAGGAGACGTATGAATTCGAACATTTTTGTTTAAATTCTTCACAATTTCTTTATAGCCAAATTCAGTTTTAAGATCGAGTCAAATCGGTTGTACGGAATATTACAACGCATACAACATAATATACATATCGCTCCTTTATTGCAACATAGTCATAATTAAAAAAAACTTGTTTCGAGAAAAATACATTTCAAATTTTTAGTTTCCATACAAGTCTTAGACATTTTTTTTAGAAAATATCTCCTAGAGGAAACAGTTTCAAAGTAATTTGAATAAATTTTTGGCACAATATAAAATGTAGTACTGTTACAATTCTGCATTGTTAACTCGAAAAGCTCATTTTTTGAGATATGACTATGTTGCAATAAAGGAGCGATATGTTTCAACTTCATTCTCATATTAATAAGCAACAAATAATTTACCTTCTGTGCCCGGGCAGTTATTTTCAAGGCTGAAAGGAAATATCAGACTTTCTGGCTATGGCCTAGATTAAAGTCGCAGAAAATGTTGATTTCTTTTTATAATAATCTCGTATTAAATACTAATCGTTATTGTCAAGTTTTTCAAAAAGTATTTATTTATTGATCAATAACTATCATGTGCCCTTTAAAGTAATCCCCCTTAGATATAATAGACTTATGCCAGCATTTTTTCCATTCAAAAAAACCCTTATGAAATGCGATTTTTGGCATCACTAACAGCTCCTGTTTCGATTTTTCTTTTATCTCCTCAATCGTAACAAAAAGCTTTCCTTTCATCGTTGTCTTCAGTTTTTGGAAGAGGAAAAAATCAGCGGGGCAAAGTCCGGTGAATACGGGTTGATAACGGGTTTGCTTTTGGCCAAAACCTCACGCACAAGCATCGTAAATTTAGTAAAAAATCGAAAAGCGCAGCAAAACAGGACTAACCTTTTTGTATGTCAAAAGCAAACTGATATCTACAATGGCTGATATTGCCAACATATATAACAGACATGTATACCAACTTAACAGAAAAAAATGCCAAAACATACGTAACTCAGACTTGCAACAGGCATTAAACGGCGATATAGATACCAATATCCTTTGTCTTAGTTTTTAAGAAACTAGGTTTAGTTATTAGAAACATATTTTTTATTAATAATATATTGTTAAAATCTTTAATCAGTTTTTAATGTTTGGACCGTGTTATTTATTTATATTTTTTTAAGATGGACGCTCGCATGTAACAAATAAAATTGTTGATACTTTCTATGGAACAAAAATTATGTAATTTGATAATAGAGTAAATTAGTATTTGAAGATATGATATTTAAAAGATAGTTCTGTTCAACGTTTTATCGCATTAGGGGCCGACCACAACAGTACACAATTATTATTACCATAGTATTAAAGCTTGTCTATGTAAATAAACAAACTTAAAATAAAAATATCTAATGTAGGCTTATAACATTGTAACAATATTAACTTTGACAGGCCCTTTTGCTTTAAATTCCGAAGGAAAAAGCTGTTCATTTTTAGAATTTTTTACTAAAATTCTTTACTCCTGTTAGAAATGTCCCCTACGGCTATTTTCGCACTGAAAAACTACTAAAAATTGTTATAAAACCTTTGCCACTACTTTACTAAGACTACTTTGGGCTGAGTATAACAGTTTTAGCTATTGATCTCCAATTTATTTTGGTGAAAAAAGGAAAATTATTAATTTTGTAACGAATACTTTTCCACACAGCTTTTTCTACTATTGTTTATGTATTTAGTTTTGTCAGCACTCGAAAATTTAGTTCAAAGCCACACTAAGTTTTTTCAACCAAAAACAAGAAGCACTTGTTTTTAGTAGTTGGTTTTTATGGCAGTTACAACGTTTTTGCTTTCTAGTTTTATCTCTGGTACCTGGCTAAAGTTCAACGTTCTTAAATCAGCCAGCAGAGTTCTTCGGTAGCTGTATGAATTTTATTTTTATTTTTTATTCTTATTTTAATTGAAAAAATCAATTAATATATTTTATGCTTTTATTTTAGGTTCACCCACCTCTTCGTTTTGAACACAAACTTAGCTCAGTGCAACAATTATTTAGAAAAAATGAAAAAGTAGGAAAAACGGCAGCAACTGCAATTCAGAGAAACCGAATTTTTGAAAGACAAAAAGTCACGACTTTTTTACTATTCTTAGACAATATTGTATTTTGTAGCATTACGCTTCTTTTGTTCAATTGGCTGTATGAAATACGTATTTAAGACAAAACTACCATAAAAACAAAAAGAACTAAAACAATAAGAACGGAGAAAACAGAAAAAATTGTTTTAATATCTTAAATCACGACATTCACAAGCGCCATCATGTCCTACATGCTACTTAACAACATGTTTTAAATTTTTAATATGTACCTAGTGTTGCATTCAACAAACTCTAACAGATACTTACGGCGGTTGCAGCATCGCCAGCTTCGACACTAACAATAACAACAACGGCAGCAAAAGCAATAATAAAGTTACTAAAGAGCAGTAGCTTATCAGAACAAGGAAGAAAAATGTCCAAAAAATAAGTAAAAGGGGTAAGAAGCAACAAACAACAACAACATGAGGCTTAAACTCAATAGCTTAAGTAAGAAACTTTTAAATAGGATTATTAATTTTTTTCTTTTACCTAATAGTGCCCTATAATGGGTAAATCTATATTGGAAATAGTTTTGTGACTTACTCTATAAAAAGTTTTTGTTCTCGTAATTTTATTTACACTAACCTTAATCAGTGAGAACTAAAACAAATTACGGGGTTTCATTAAAAGTTGTAAAATAAGCCGGTTAACTGCGGTTTCGATTAAAAGAAAAACAATTTTTTATAAAACAATGTATGAACAAAAGCAAAGTAATTCTTAAAATGAGCAACCAAAGCTGTCGCATTGTCGAAAGTAATAATAAATAAGCAAACAAGTTCTGAATTTTACACTCTCATAAAAATGCATAAATTATGTGCATATATCTAATTAAAATCAAAACCCCAGCTTAGTGTATTCAATTATTTTTTCTTGTCTTTTTTGATCAAGGGTTATTGGTCGCGGCAATTATTGATATAAATAAAAATAAAAAAAAAAATTAGAAATTTTCGATAAATCCAACTATTTATCATTAATATGAACCTAAAAAAATATTACTTATAAATATTAAATAAATTTAAATCCCGTATTGCATTGAAAACCCCTGGTTATTTGATATTTGGATAAACTGCTGAAAAAAATTAAAATAAACAGACGACAAAAAATTGTAAAAACCGGTAACTGAAACTCAGGCCCAATTTTTGTGTTCGTATTTAGATTTCATATACCTTCACGTTCTATTTAAACACGAACATCAGTTTTTCATTTATAAAACATATTTCATAAAGCTCTTATTAGACACATTTTGTATAGAAATTTATTCAACAAGAGCTTAATAAACATGAAATATTTTTTTTTATATATAAAGCGGATAAAATTTATTGCCAAATTTAATATATTTCTATAATCGTGCCAAGCACAATACACGACTATAGGTTTTGGAAAGCAGCAAAACAAAGACCAGAACAACTTACAGATAAAGACTAGCTTTTCCGAAAAAAATTAATAATTTCAAATTACTTCTTGCGATAATCAGTTTATTTTCTATCCTTTTTTTTAACGAAAACTTTTGGTATTTAAGTGAATAAAGATACATCCGCTCTTAAGGCTAGTCCAGTATGGTAAGTACGGATTTTCTTAAATCAAATACGATACCCCAAATGTGTACTCCAAATAAAACTTAAAAAGATTGATTTGAGAAAAATTGAAATCGAACCAATCTCAAAATGACATTGATTCAGGAATTGTGAAGTTGATTTAATATCGAATCCATACTTGAAATAATCTGAATAAGAGATGATTAAATAGCATAATAATTACAAATTATTCTCAAAGAGCAACTGAGTTTTTGATTATTTATTAGCTATACAACTGGTTTTTTATATTTCCTAGCTGTCTATAGGTCGTCATTTCATATATGTATATATTTATATATATTTTCAAATATTTAACAATATATACCATTATTTTAAATAAAACAATGAGGATGTAAAAGAAAAATTTCTAATTATATTTAACAAACAAAAAACTTATTTTTTTTTCTTGTCTTCTTCAATCAAAATTATTGATCACAGCAGATTTGTATTGTAAAAAATTCTTCTTAAGAAAAAAACTTAAGAAAGAAAAAACCTGAACTATAACCCGTTGTACAAATGTACTAACCAAAAATTTAATTTAAAAAGTTATAAAAGTTCATCAAAAAATTCAATAAATTTATATTTACATCTCTGGGTACGGAGAATATTAAAATACAAAAATATGTATGTTAATAAATAAAAATAAATACCGCTAGTTTAGAGACAGCAAACGCTATACAAACAATGTGGGCAATTGACAAAATGCATATGTGATTCAATATGAGATGAATATAGATAGAAAATAATTAAATGCTCGGTGGCTTAGTGGTTAGAGCAGTAGATCATGATACGTCATGTCCCGAGTTCAAATCCCAGTGGGTGCTGATGAGTAGTGTAGCGACTACAAAACAGCTAGTTGTATTATTTTTCTTGTCTTGTGATCACAGCAGATTTGTATTGTAAAAAATCTTCTTAAAAAAAAAAAAAAAAAAAAAAAAAAAAAAAAAAAAAAAACTTAAGAAAGAAAAAACCTGAACTATAACCCGTTGTACAAATGTACAAACCAAAAATTTAATTTAAAAAATTATAAAAATTCATCAAAAAATTCAATAAACTTAATGCAGTTTCTTTAATCCATTTTTTTGAATAGTAAAAAAACAAAAAACACACCAAAACACGACTAACCTTTTTGTATGTCAAAAACAAACTGACAACCCAAAATGTCTGATATTGTTATATTGTTAATATATATAACAGATATGTGTACCAACTTAACAGAAAAAAAATGCGAAAATAGAACATACGTAACTCACATAATTTGAAAATAACGGTTATTTTTCTATCAGGCCATATATATACAGGCATTAAACGGCGGAGTGTGTGTTGGTGATATTATGACCAATATCCTTTGGCTTAGTTATTACGTTACAAGGTTTAGTTATTAGAAACATATTTATATTAATAATATAATGGCTGATATTGCCAGCATATATAACAGACATGTGTACCAACTTAACAGAAAAAAATGCGAAAATAAAACATACGTAACTCACGTAATTTGAAAATATCGGTTATTTTTTTTATCAGACCTTGTATATGTATTTGCTTTAATTATTACAAAAAACGGTTCTATTACAATAAAGTTATTTTTAACATTAGTATAGTAACTTAATGAAAATAATATTGTTATATATAAGGAAAATATGAATGGTTAGCATAATAATATAGTTGAGTATAAAAATTACCTGATAACTGTAATTAACACTGTGGTCACTTATTATTATAGCAATATTAAACGAATATTATAGTTAGAATTTACTTTTTGCTTGTTCGTATAAATGACGTTTTAAATACAATATTATAGTATTATCACGTACGACCATATAATTCAATAACAGTGTATTGCAGTGTATTGAAAAACACTATTTATAAGACCGTTCCGAATGGAAAACCGTCAATGCATTATGATTGGTAAATGCAATTTTTGCAGCAGGTAAAGAAGTGAAGTTGATTGATAAGCAACTACTATTGTTTTATTTGTTGTATTTAGTAATCACATTTTATTTTCTTTCAGACTAGTCATAAGTTATATCTCTTTTAGTTATTTCTATTAAGTGCCTTTAAGCAACCAAGGTTAGTACATGTTACTTTTCATAGCGCAACGTTAGTGTTCTTATGTCAAAGCTAGAGCACTGTACTACCTTATGTTTATGACTATAGTTAAGGTTCATCCGTAATAATTAAATATTAATTTAAAATTTGGAAATACATAAAATTTGATTATAAGGCAGCATTGTTTTCTGCATAGAAGTACACGTAAAGAGAATAGTCACATCGATAACATCTTACATGTATTACTAAAAACTGGTGTCTCAATTCAGCTCACAACACAATCGACCACAACGTATCAACTGTTTCCGATTTAGTCTTTTACCAAAAATCAGAAACCGTACACGCTATTGTACTTGATATTTCTCTTAAAATTGCAAACAAAAAAATTTTGTTGAAAGTGCATTAAATAAATAAAGTATTGCTGTAATGGTAGCTGAATCAAAAGTGTTCGAATGAAAAAGTTTATATACAAGATGCAGAACGGACCATGTGCATCACTTATTTATATTGTTATAAGCTTCCACATAAATATACTCACAGTTGTTTATATGTCTGTTTATATATATTTAGAAATGCGCATACCCAGCGGTAAAACTACAATTCTATGAAATTCCTAAAAAAGCCTTTATATTCTTTTGAAATACAACTGCTTGTAAACTAAACTATAGAATTATAAGTCGTACTCAAAATATTATTAAAATAGCTTTGGATTGTAGTATTTGCAAAATGCAATTTTTGCAATTATCAGGACTGCCAGTTTCATCTGATTAAACCGATATTGGCATATACTCGTATTTTTTGTACGTTAAAAATTCGTAGTTGGGTTAGAAGACTAAATTTTTTTTAGTTTTTGGTAGAATATACATAATATTGGTATTCTGTAGTTTTATCGGAGGCATGGATTATACCAAGGCAACTTTACCAGGTAGTGTCAGAATTACAATAAATACAACACTAACACGAAAAAAACGCCTTATACCACTGGTAAAACTGCCTGGTAAAACTACCTTGGGTATACGGTATTGAAATAGAGAGAATAGAAGCATGTGAAAAAGTGAAAGCAAATTGCATCAGAGCACATTATTATTTTTTAAATTAATCTAATGTATATAGCTGGAAAATTTAGAAGAAAACAATATAAACAAGATCAAATAATATATATATATATATATATATATATATATATATATATATATATATATATATATACATATATATATATATATATATATATATATATATATATATATATATATATATATATATATATATATATATATATATATATATATATATATATATATATATATATATATATATATATATATATATATATATATATATATATATATATATATATATATATGTTGATTAATATTTGGTACTCTTTCTCGTTTCATCTCAGTCTTTGTGCCTTTATTTGCCTCCATTGAACCGCTGTAATATATTCTTTCGTTTTCAAGTTGCCGTGTCCAGAAAACATTGCCCTTAAGAAGAGAAGCAAACCCTATCAGGATTTACTACTATTTATGTTCACATGTGTATAAACATACATATTGCTAAGAATTTAAAATTGAAAGGACTTTTTATTGAGCAAGCCAAATAAAAATGAAATGAAAAACAAAATCAATTTTTTCATTTTTTCTTTACTATAAAACAGCAAGCAACATGGTGATACAAAAATCAAAGGATATTTCACTGTAAGGTTTCATTTTTTCATATTTCAGGAAGAGCTAAATAAAATCTTTCCAAAGTAATATGATTCAAGTATAGTTTTCATAAAGAGCTTAAAACATTCATACATATGCACATATGTAAGCACACTTATTTAAAGAGTTTAATCAATAAATCATGATTTAAAAAGTTTTACAAAATTGTATATTGCTTTTAAAATTCTAAACGGAAAAATATACACATACATAAATAAATAATAATAATAAATATCACAACTAATACATATAAAGAAAATGCAGTTTGAAAAGTAACATTTCTTTTTCATATTCTAATATATTTTGCATATGTGAACATATGTAAAATATGACAAATTCAAATACTTTTGATCACAACAATAGTACTTTATATGTAAAACCACTCTCAGCAAATTAATTACGTAAAATTAACCGAAAATGCATTTTAAAAGAAATGAAAGTTCAGTTAAAAACTGGTCTACTAAGATTTCGTTTAAATTTAAACGCGGACTAATTTAATTTTTCACAGTAAAAATATAACTGATGTAAACCCGTAAAAATTACGTATTTCTTCTTTTATAATGGTTGATTTAACTATCAAAAAAAAAAAAAAAAAAAAAGGATCAACATGTTCCATAAAAATAAAAGATTTTTTGCTCTATTACTCTTATTTATAGTGTCATGTATTTAAGTGTAGATTCTGTAGAAACAATAGGCTGATTCTTTTATTTTAAATGCTAGAACCGTGATGCATTTTAACGTCTAAGTTATGGACCCTTGTCACACGGTAGAATATTTATTAGAAGACTGTTCAAACACAAGCAGAATGTTTTGAGCTACTACCATCCATTTTCGGCTTTTTCATTTCAAAACAAACACTTCAGGGCCGAATTGTTCTAAATACAGAAATGAAAAATCTTATAATCGTTTAAAACAAACGGAAGAACACATAAGCAGAACCAACTGAAATAGAACAAAATTGAAGTAGAACTAGAACCATTGAAGTAAGGTTAAACTTTAGTTTTGTTTATAAAACTGCTTGTTGTTATTCATGGACTGACAAAGGTATCATTTTAAGTACCTAAGACCCTGATGGTGTGTATGGGTGAAAAAACTCAATGGGTATCTGAAATGAGTGTTTTGTTTTTTTCCATCCTGTGTATACGATTATTCACTGTCGTCCAATATACGAGTACATATGTTCATTTTTAATATCTTTTTAATGTTATAGTGTGTTTCCATACAGCTGTTTTCCTCAAAAACACGTGCTTTGCCCAAAACATGTAGAAATTAACATGTTTTGGAGCAAATTACTTCGAAAATGTTCTAAACAACACTGCTCATACTCGATAATATGAAATACAACATTGGGATATTCATCCAAAGTGATTGAAAATTTCGAAAAAATTACATATTCATTTGTCATTTAAAAAAATAAATAAACAATTAGAATTCAACAAAACAATTAGAATTTTGAATTCTTTCAGCCAAGACTTCTTACTATATATAATATGTTTATAATATACGAAAGAACAGTAAAGAAGAGAAAGATCAATAACAGGATTTTAAAATTTACGTGCATACATACTCGTATATTGTAGCTAAATATTTCTATGGAATGGAGTTTGCTAGCCACCACGGCGATTGGGACTTAAATATAGTAGAAGTTTTATATTATTCTGCAGCAAATACGAGTATACAACAATGCTCCGGCTAAAGCAGACTGCGAATCTAGTCCAAGAATATTGGCCCCTTCGCTTAATGGTATAAGTGCACAAAATAATTTATAAAATAAAAATAAATTGAGGAAAACAACAGCAAATGTTCCCACCTATAATTTGACTTGCAATAGTATTTTTACATCAATACTATTTTTTCATTTTAAGACCAGAAGTTTTGCATCCCCATTCATATTGCAATGAAGTCTTGACCTATGTTTCTTTACAATCCAATTTTAATACACTACCATACTACAATTCAATACAATATTTAATATTCACCCCACCTGTAAAAATATTCGGCGGACTTTAAATGCTCAAATACAAGAAATTTTGTTTTTTTTTTTTATTAAAATAATATACGAATATATCTTCAAGCAAAATTCTTTCAAAGAGCTAGTAAATTGAGCCAAGAACAAAATACGATTTTATTAACAATGCCTTTTAATCCACAAATCCAATATTGCTTAGTCCTAGTTACATATACAAAACTGTCTCAAATTCAGCCGGTTAATAAACTCCTTCCTGAAATCTTAAACGGATGAAAAGCTATTAAAAACCAAAAACGTACGATATATAACATCAGTTATGATACAACTTCTTTGCAACAACTATTCTGTTCATTTTCTTTGCTAGGCTACTTAAACAAAAAATTTCGATACTTTGGAAACCAAAAAGGAAACATGGTTTTCAACAAGAGACATCGCTTCAGTCGAGGGAACATTAAAAGAAACAATCCCATGTTCACTTTAATGTTTCTTCGTCTGTATGGTACATTATATTGAAATAGGAATTATATTGAATAGGAATACGTTTTAATGAACTGGCATTTTCAATTTTACAAAAACTACAAATAAATTAAAAATACCCTAACGTCAAACTGACTTCGAAAATTCGAAATTAAAAACACTTCATATATCAGTGGAAACATTTCGGCATGTTTTCCTCAAAACAAGTGTTTTCCTCTGTAGTGGAAACATGGTATTGCCTTGCAGTACGAGAGGCGTCGGAATAATTTTTGTTAGCCTGAGTAGTGTCGAATGTAAGTATATACGTTAAACGTTGTGTTAACATTTCTTTTGATTTTTCTATTGGTCTTTCCGTGTTGTTGTGCAAGTCTAAGATTTAAAAACTCTTTCCTCCTCCTCCTCATAACTTATTTTTCTACTTCCAGTACAATGTACTGCATATGTAGCGGTCATAACCTGACTACTGGTCCAAAATAAAAAAATAAAAAAATAAAAAAAAAAAACAATAAAAAATTATATACAGCTTGTTTTCTACAGCTTGTTTCATAGCTCTCTTTATGTCAACAGTTCATAGGCATAAAGAAAAGTTGAAATGTGTGCAAAAAAACTGGTTTTTGTGTTTTGAAAAGTATTATAAGAACCTTTTTCTTTTTAAATTCTCAATAAATTTGCTTAGATATCAAGTTGAATGTTTGATAGTATTTTTTAAAGGTTTCCAAATCTATTGATGATTAGGGTAGCTCCTACAAAACGTTGACGTATAGACACATTGAAAACATAGAAAACAAGCTGTTTATAAATTTTTAATTTATAGTTTTAATAAATTTTAATTACAAAAACTACTGTCAAATTCACGATATCGAACTTTAACGTTCTTTAATTTAACCGCAAAAGTTGTGTTCCCATATAATTGTATTTTTATATAATTATATAATACACACACGTCTGCTTAGCTTATTATTTATTGGCGAGATAAAAATGTTTCGACAATCAATAACTGTATTTTATTCAAAAATCAACAACTTAACTATATAAGTATATATGTATCTATGTTTACCAACTTGAACTTGAATTGGGTTATAACTGTAGTAGCGCATACTGTTAGTATCGATAGTTTTTCTTCAAAGCATCGAAAATATCGATGGGGACGACTATCGATAGTTTTGCAGCTCTATGAGCTTGTGTACATTTTATCGTTTATATACTTTATTATGATGTTTTGTTTTGGTTTTTGCTACGAAACAGAATTCAAGTACTGTCAAGCACTTTTGAGAAGGTGTTTAAAACCATAAAATGTTCGTTCTATTCTATAGCTTTTTTATTTTGTCTTAAAGATTGTTTCAAAATAAGGTGCTTTGAAGTACTGTATAGTAGTGAACTATGTTATTTAGATCATTTTGCGCATTGTTTTAATATTTACTGCATACGTACTCATTGTTTTATTACATATCATCATTTACAAGCATACTTACACATGTATGAACTGGTGAGCCAGATCCAGATTATTGTATTCTCATATATTGCCGTTGATTTCTTCATTCACCATCCGATTTCTTTTCAACTACGTACTCTGGCAAACGTTATGATGATTAGTTCTCGTATCCGCATCTGGGATTATCGAATATGGCTATTTCTATTATTAAATTTTCTTTCAAATGTAGGTCTGATGGAATTCTGAGCTTCATTCTTGTCAATTTTTCAATGAGTTCATTAAATATTGTTATTTTTCAACATTTTGGAAAGATTCCTTTATAATTCCTGCAAAAATAATATCACAAATTATATAAGTCGTGAAGTTCGCGATGGCGAAGCTTAGTGTCATAACTAATCTATTCGAAAGATTAATTACCGATCAACTCATAAAGTCCCCCCGGGTAACATATTTTGTTTTGGCGTAGTGCAAATAGGGTACTCTGTTTTGGGGTAAGGAGGGGAAGGAGTCCCCCGTTTGTTGTAGCAAGAAGACGCATGACTCAGCAAAATCTTTGATGAAGTTAAACATAAGCTTCTTGTGAAGAAACTTAATTTGATTCACGATTTCTTCTTATTGGTCAAATAGAAAACAAAATGTGTTTTTAAAAAATAAATCATTAAATCCAGCAGATATGTTGTTATCTGGTGTGCCTCAGTGGAGTCACCTGGGTCCGCTTCTTTTTTAACTATTTTCTAAAAGTTATTAAGCATTCAAATATTCTTATGTATATAATATCATGTAATATCTTATGATGTCAAAATATTTCTTACGACTGAATGTCATGCTGATTTTTGCTGTTGCAGCTTAATTTAGATGCTTTTAGCTTTTGTTGTCGCCTTAATCTTATGGAGTTTAATGATAAAAATGTAGCGGTATGCCTTTTTCTGGAGATTAGATATAAATGTAAACTATGTTACGAAACTGAATTTTATTCAACATACATCATTCATAGTAAATAAAGCACGTTCCGTATTAAGATTTATAAAACGCTGGGCAAACGAGTATACTGGCTTGAACATTGAATCACTGGTAAGTACAATTCTTGAATATAGATCAGTTATTTGGGATCCTAATTATAAAGTTCATATTAAAACTGCTGAATCTATTCAAAAACGGTTCTTGCTTTTTTGCCTTCGTGGTATGCACTGGAATGTGGTAAATTTACCTTCATACATGTCGAGGCTTACATTAATAAAGCTTCCCACTCTCAATAGTCGCATAACAATGTTAAATACCACTTTTTTGTTAAATTTTATAAATAGAAAAGTTTGCTGTGAATTTTTTGATAAGAAATATATTTGCGAACATTGCAACACGACCTACACCCAATTTCAGGCCGTCCCCTTCAGGTTTTCCGAGCTAACATGTCAACTGGTATCCATTAATAAGAATCTGTTCTAAGTTTAATAAGAATTATAAATATTTCGACTTCTATATTAGTTCTGATTATGTTAAAAATAATATAATTTTAAGTCTTATTAGTTAATGCATTTACATGTTTTACTTTTTTTGTAATGGTCTGATGGGATTTCGTTTATCTTTAAGGCACCCACAGACGATATATTTTCACGTATGTAATTCCTCATATATTTTTTCATGTCTGTCAATAATTTTTACAAACGGTTTGTAAAATTTACTCACAAACATAAATGTACATTTATTTTCTATGCTTATTATTATTATAAAAGATAATTATTTTAAACATTTTAAAATATTACTTCGTTAAAGTTTCCTCAAGCCAGCTACTTACACCGCCGAAACAGCCGCTGAATTGTTCGCAAGGCATAAATTTCTAATGTCAGATATTTAAATATAATAAAAACACACTCTATTTGAAAATTTGTCAGATGACTTTGCTCATGTTTTTTACAGACGCAATGTTTTTCAGGTAACAGACGACATGCAGGCATTTTACATTGTGAAAAATGACACCTACATTGTTAAAAACATATCGCGTGTTATCTACTTTAGACTTTAATTAATTAAGTATATAAGTCATGTTTAAATTCTAGTAACAAATTTGAATTAAAATTTGGTTTTAACTTATTTAAAATTTTTTATTGTATTTAAAATGTTTTACAAATACATTTTTTTAGAATTCTTTTTACGTGTATTATTCAGTTTGCACTTTTTGTTGCTCTTGCTTTTTGCAAAATCAATTGATTTATGAAGTGTGTTTTTGATTTGTTTTTAATTTCAAGTGGCTCTTGCTTTTTGGTGCTTTCATGTCAGTTCCTTTTTACTCCGAACTTTTTTTATTCGTCTTTTTTGTGCAACCTCAAATAAACCATTCAACAAAGCAAATGTTTGCAACATTAGTCATGGATTGTATTGCAATTTATTGTTGATTTTTTTGATATTTCGTTTCTTATTTTCTCATTTTTCAGTTTGTACCACTCTTGTTGTGTTTGTGTCTCAACAATTATTATTGTTGCCTTTGAAAATGATTCTTTTTTCTTGCTGTTTGTTTGTGTGCCGAATGACACTTGAAATTTCAACACATTTGTTTTGACTGGTGTAAAAGTTGATGAGTTGTTGCCCCTGCCATTGAAACTGCTGCTGTTGGTTGCTGTTGTTTAATGTGGCATTTTAGTGGTCATTGGTATTTGTACACTTTTTGGCTGTACGAAAAGCAACAAACAACGACCGACAACATTTTCCAAAACTATAAAAAAAATCACTGTCACTGAAAAAGTTTTATAAACCGTTGGGTTGATATAAAAAGTTTAAACAACCATTAAAATTCAATTAGAGATACCAAATGATGAATTAAAGCGGTATAAGAAACAGCGATTACAAAGAGCAAATACTTTATATATTGAATTTTGTTGAACAAACGGAAGTTCACATGTATGAAAAATGATAGATATTATGCATCAACTCAGTAGAATTCTTACAATGAAATGTTTATTTAGAACAAAAAAAAAAAAAAAAAAAAAAAAAAAAAAAACAATTATTTTAGCCCAAAGTTTACATAAATCGAGTAAATGGTGGGGCTTTTAAATTATAAAATATAGCAAATGGAAATTTTTTACAGAAAGAACTGAAAGTAATGTCACTTATATAACCACAGGTAAAGGCAAGACGAATTCGCCTTGGGTAAATGTAGCCGAACAATGAATACAACATTACAAAAATTTTTTTTTGTCAAATGTCAAAGGGAAAATATTAACACAAAAAAGAATCTTAAAGAAAAAAATATATAATAACAATATATTTATAGGAAAAGAAAAACTTTATATTATTTTGTGAACCTTTTAATTATTTTGTAAAAACTAAAGTCTGTGAAGGTTCTGGATCATACCCGGCTCTCAAGCTACAATACATAATTAACCTGTTGGCTGAAACATAATTAAACTATTGGCTGAAATTTTTGCAAGCAATTCTTACTTGCCGGAAAGCAGTCAATCACTCCCCGAGCTTGGAAAGCAGTCAACCACTTTCCGAGCTCGAGCAGTCAAAAGGGTTTTGGCCGACCTCGACATAAATAAGACTCCTGGACCGGATGGTATTCCAGCACTGGTCTTGAAGCAGTGTTCTTCCACGCTTGCGCGTCCGTTAGCACACTTTAACATGTTGATGAATTTCCATAATGCTGGAAGGTTGCTAATGTATCGCCAATTCCCAAAAAGGGTGAAGCAAATAACCATGAAAATTACCGCCCAATTGCAACTTGCTCTGGACTTTCCAAAGTAATGGAAAGTATGGTTAACTACCACCTTGTGAGGTATCCAGAGTTGCATAAATTACTTTGTGATCGCCAATACGGATTTTGTAAGGGTCGCCGTACTGGCGATCTTTTGGCATACCTCTCTGAGAAATGGTGCCATTCAATCCATTATTTCGGCGAAAGTAAAGTGGTGGCTCTAGATATCTCCACAGCATTTGACAGAGTGTGACATGCTGCACTACTGGCAAAACTTACTGCTTTTGGTGTCGGTGATGACTTCTCTCGGTTTATATCGAGCTTTCTCAGGGACCGCACTATAAGAGTTGTTATAGTTGTTGGGGTCCAATCAAACGAGTTGAAGTTTAATTCAGGGGTACGGCAAGAGATCGCTGCCAAGAGGCTAAATATGAATGATTGAATGAATAGTGATCTTCTATTAATCTCCGAATGGCGTCGCAAAAACAGGGTCGACTTCAGCGCTTGTAAGACCCAGTGCTGTTTATTAACACACAAACAAACGATCGCTAATGCTGCTTCATCTGTACTCATGGATGGTATAAATATTGAGGAATCGGGTGCTCTTGATGTTCTTGGAATGAAAGTACAGTGTGATGTTCGCTGGAATGATCACATTTTTCATGTCTCTAAAGAAGCATCCTTTCTATTTATACCACCTATATCCGACCGAAAACGGAATACAACTCTCATGTTTGGGCCGGTGCCTCAAAGTCTATTTTGGGGTTACTCGACCATGTGCAGGAGAGGGTGAAGAAACTTATCGGTGACAGTGGGGTATCCAACTCTATTGACTCACTGGAGCATCAACGCAGTGTGGGGTGCGTTACTCTGTTCTATCGTTACTACAATGGATTTTGCTCTGACGAGATTAGGGATCTTGTTCCTGAAACTCGCACATTTCTACGTAAAACGCGCTCATCGTCCAGAGCTCATCCATTTGTGGTCGATTGTCCGGGGAATCGTACTACGCATTACAGAGAGAATTCGTTTTTCAGCTGTACGTTCTGTCTGTGAAATAACCTGCAGACGTGTTTCCTGTCTGTTATTACGTTTGAAAGTTGAAGTCAAATGTTCACAAACACTACTCCATCTTTCCCCTCCTCACAACCTATTTTCCTAGTTCCGGTACAATGCACTGCATATGTAGAGGTCATCCCCTGAGTACTGGTCCAAGACAAAAAAAAAAAAAAAGTTCAGCAATTTTTATCCACGTATGTATGTGCTTCTTCAAACAGCATTTTTGTATTTCAAAGTAAACACAGGTCATGCTTTAATTGAACCATTTCCATTATGCAGAAGTTAAAAAGCAACAAATAAAGAAGAAAATTTTTTTTAAAGTTTTTACTCCAAATACAATATGTTATATACATCCTAATTTTGGAACGAAATTTGATTGAATTAAATTTTTGGTTTAAAGTTTTTTTGTATTTGTTTTGGTGGAATAGTCATCTGTTTGTAAAAATAAGCTATTTTGCGTCAAAAGATTCAAAAATAAAGATTTAGAATAAAGATTAGAAGGTGTTTGTAAATTTTTGATTGATTACTATTACTATTATAATTACATATTGCTTTAATTATTACTATCTATTACTACTAACTTTGGCTATTTATTATTACTAACTATCTATTATTACTAACTTTGTACAAAAATGCGCCTTTCTACAACAGCATTTTCTCTGTGGCCGGGAACCGAATGCAAAATTGTAAAAGAATGTGCCCTTTACACGCCAAACAATAGTTTGGTGTAAAGATTGTATTGTCCAGTTTATACAAACGGAATTAAGAGAATTGGAGCACAAAACAAATATCCGTTTGATTTGACGAATGTGTAGACATGTATCACACTTTTCATAAGATACTATGAGGAAAGAAAGGAAAGCGCAACTATTTCTTTAATTTTATTTTTTAAACTACAAACCAAATTAACATCAGCATTGTGTTACGAACAAAAATGTTTTTCAGTATGCCAATACTAATACATTTTCATTTTTCCAGTTTTGATCACGTAAATATCTATTTCCTCATGATGATTTGATATTTCGATTTTGGTAAAAGCTATTATCTGGGGGTTTTGGTACAAATCAGAGATCTGCACCGGTGCACCGCAACCTTAAAAACACCGGTTGTTTGCTCAATCATTTTCACATCCGAGTATTTTAAACACTCTTAAAAATTGATGCGGTGGTATTTATACTTGCCATTGTTAAGGGTATACGTTAAGGGTATACGTATATAAGTTTGTAATTCCGTTTGTAATTTCTACAATTAGCATTTGCGACCCTATAAAGTATATATATTCTGAATCAAAAATAATGAAAAAGTCGATTATATATAAATAATGAAAATTAAAATTTCCGATATCGGTCCATATATACTCAAGATATAGCCTAAACCGGGGTTTTCATGAAAATGTCACGTAAGCGAACTTAAACAACTTTTTCTTTTTTGCTTAAAAGCAGTTTAGGTATTGAAATTATGTTATATAAATATGGGAAATGAAAATTTCCGATATAAACCGGGGTTTTCATGAAAATGTGGCGTAACCGAACCTGAATTTTTTTTTTTTGCTTAAAAGCAGTTCTGGTAATAAAATGAGGTTATGTAAATAAGGAAAATGAAAATTTCCGATATAGGTTTATATATACCCGAAATATAGCCTTAACCGATTTTTCCATTAACATTTTTTTTTGCAGATAAGTAATTCTCGTTATAAAAGAAGGTTACTTAAATGCAGAAAATAAAAAATTCCGGTCTCGGTTCCTATATAACCGAGATATAAGTTAAACAAACTTTTCTATGAAAATGTCCATGAAAGATTTCTTTTTTGAAATGGTGATTACAAGGCAAAAATATTTTTTCCCCGATATCGGTCCATATATATCCGAGCATATTTAGTTCATATTTGTAATATATTCTATACACATACGTGACTATCGTGAAGGGTATTTTAGATTCGGCCCAGCCGAATATACCACACTCATACTTGTTTTAAAATAAAAGGGGTTTTTAGCGGTTTTATACTAAATATGTTAAAATAAATTATGTGTATATATTTTCTTCAAAATATGATCGCCAAAACATAATGTTTTAAAAACCTTCTTGTAACGCCACGCTTAGTACGAATACGTTTACCGAGTGTGAGTGAAACTGCACACGCACATTCTCATGGGTAAGGTAAATGTGTGACAGCGAATTCTTAGATACAAATCTTATTTTCGTTGTTAAAAACAAGTACGAGTTTGATTGCCGAATGTGGAAAAAACTATTGAGAAACCAAATCCAGCAGCCACCGCATACAAGCTTGATTGGGTATGTTTTATACTCTAGTTAACAGACGCAAGCTCTAACGAGTAGAAAACATACTTGTGCGAACAATATGCGGTGGTCAATCACACCGAAACTCGATTTAAGGCAGGTGTACTTAGATAATTAAAAAATGCACCGGTTGCAAATATATATCTTACTTGGTCCTGGTCTTGAAAGTCTCCATTTTCTTTAAGTGTTTTATTAATTTCCAATATTATGGTATATATTAAATGTTCTCGAAAATGGCCTCAAGAAATTTAGTATTTAGGAAGCGAAGTTCTCTCTTCGTTAGTCTTGTTTTTAGAAAATTATTTTTTGTCCCGGTTTTTACATAGTTGGAGAAATTTTGATGTGGATATCAAACTTAGCCTTTTTAATCAAAACATAGATGTTGATTTCTTTCCGTGGGAAACGCCATACTAGCAAATCGCTATTTTGTCCTCGCTCTACAAAATATGTAAGACAAATAAAAAAAGTAGTCTATGCACAATTTTATTATGACTTCAAACAGAGTCGAAATGGATAAAAATTGTGAATTAAGTTTTATTAAAGTAAATATATTTAAGTACGTACATAATCTGAAAACTACGAGTAACGCTCGATGCCCCCCGTACTACGAAATTACGTTGCAAGATAATTTATATTGGAGAGCAAACATATCCAATATATGATTAGGAAAAAAATTTGAAGTAGAAATTTTCTTTCTGGACGTGGCGTTAGGTACTTTTCTTACTTTTCTTGCTTAAAGCAAAGAAAACGATAATAAATGCCAGAAAAAGAACTTTAACAATTGTGTGGAAATATTTGTTGGGTTAAGGAAGTGATAAATATATATAAAGGTTTTATAAGCATGGATTGCACAATACAATTTTATTTCAAATAACACGCTTGGCTGTAATAACTTTTTTCTTTTTAGTAGGACTTGCAAACAGTGTAAATTAAACATTTTTATTCAAAGTATGAATTGGAGGTAACTTTGTATTTAGTCAAGACCTAGCAAGAACAGTAACGGTATTTTTATACAGCAAATGGTTGGCTTTTCAGAAGCTGAGATGCATAAGAGTTGCTATCATTTAATAAAAAGAATTATTAAAAAAATTATATAAACAACTCTAGTCTGTGAGACAGTTCTTCTAACACATTTGAAAAATAATTTATACATAAAAGCATTTTGTGAATGTGTTAGAAAATAGTTTTTAAGTGTGTTAGTTTTCATTAAATATATTTATTACGAACAATTTTGAAGTAGTTCTATCAACAAAATTTTAATTGGTAATATTTGTATATATCATAAAATTAGAAAAGAGATACCGCCTCAACATCTAATATTGAAAAAAAGTCAACAAAGTTGAAACAAAAATCCGTACACTTGTAACGCCATGCGATTAAATAAGATCAACTTTAACTACATTGTTAAGCCACGAGACCATAAAAAAAATTATTTGACAAAGCATTATTTTATATATCTGGCGTTAAACTGGCTTTTTAGAACTTTCGTCTAGACATGTTCTAGAGAGATCACAAGATATATTGATTTGAAATGAAATGGAAAATTACACATTTTTTATTGAGGTTTCATGTTTTTTGGCGACAGTTATAATTAATAGTTTGATAAATTTCAAGACTGGTAGCACAAAACTAAAAAAAAAAACATAGACATAAATTAAATTTTAACGTTTGAAGTTCAAAAATAGAAAAAAAATATCATTTTGCTTCCACTTCACGCAATCGTTGGCCTTTGTGTCTGACTTAAAGAAAAACGAATAACAGAAAATCCAATTTAAAATTGCTTTATTTGCCTTTGATTTGAATGGGCTCGTAGAAAAATCTTTTGTATGTGAATTAATTTTTTTATTCATTTTTGTCTTTGATTCAGCGATTTATATCTCAAACACAATATGAGAATGTCATCATGGATTGTTGGATCCGTTTCGTTTTTTTCTACATTTTTAGCATTCGTTGCGTTTGAACAATTGTTTGTTAAATATCAAATGAATATACAATAACAAGAAATTTCACTTTATAGAAAAAGAATAAGTATTAAGAGTTTAAACTGAATAAAAGAATAAGTGAGTGGAGAGATGAATGTCTGCCAGCCAGTAATTCTTTTGTGTAAATCTTTTAAATAAATAATAGCGACATAATCTTAATTTACCTATTAAATTAAAAATTGTGAAACCAGAAAAAACGACAATCAAGATTAAATTACTTCGAATTTTTTTTATTTACTGGTGTTTTTAAGATGTAATTCTAAGATATAATTTTAAACCATTAAAACGTATGAGTAATATTATATTGTATTAATTTTCCTAAAACAGAATTGTTACTTATACGTTCGTTTGCTTTCACAAGAATGCACAAAATTGTACACAAATGTAAAAATTACTAACAAAAAACTAATGACCAAAAACGACTCGAACGGAAAATAGCAAAAATTCGAAAACTTTAGTAAACAGATGATATGCCTATAACTGAGCACATTTGGGTACATTGCAAGTCTGAGTATTTAGAAATTAACGGTGAAACATCTCTTAAATTAATATAAATAACATGTCAAATAGTACACAATAGTCATACCCCTCCTTGTGCAAACGAACATTAGGTTTACGATCAAATGAAATTTACTGTGCGATTGGTATAGCAAAAACAATAATGCATTCTGGTAACAGCTCTGACAAAAATTTATTTGGAAAAGTTTAATTTAAACATATTTATAACATTTTACAATAAGTCACGGTTGATCATTGAAAGTGAAAAGATGAATTTTGTGTTGATGATATAAGTAAGATGTATTATTAATATTACAAGCCAGATAACCAAACAACCATTACCTATGCTTTTCGTTAACATCGATCCATCACCTGAAATAATAAAATTTACGATATTAAATACATTAACAGTGCTGTTGTTAGCATACTGCTTCAACATAAATCTAATGATATTGTGCAATGCCACCGTTGGAAACAATATGGACACACAAAATCATATTGCAAAAAACCATTTACTTGTGTTAAATGCGGGATGGATCTTCCTTCCGTCGAGTGTACAAAGTCCAAAGATGTTCCTCCATAATGTGTTCACTGCCATCAAAATCATACACCGAATTATACATGATGTCAAGTTTACAAATTATTAATATAAAAATTGTTTCTAATCATTGACTTCACCGTTAGCCATTTATTACGAATACTTGTGATTCCAACCATACTAGAAATGCGTAAACTGCATATAGTAATATTACCACTGAAACATCATACTCAGAAACATTAAAACAAAAAACAAAAAGAAATTTCCGAATTAAAAAACATTAAAAATAAGTTTAGTCAAATTATGAATACGTCAACTTTTCTAATAAGTAAGCTACGCTAATAAACTTTAGGATGGCAGTATGGAATGCAAGTAATATTTTGCAAAAATTTAATGAAATTGTAAATTGAAATTTGGAAAATAACACATATTGATATAATCCTTTTATCTGAAACACACTAGATATAATTAATGATGACGACCTAAACTCCGACATATCCCTGAATAATAAATCTTAACTCAGCAATAGAACTTGCTTTTTTAAACTATTATCACCTAAAACTGGTCTAAGATTTTCCCTTATTGGATCCACAAGAAATTAAACCTGAAAATTTTAATTAAAACTCCTAGTGAATTAGAATATCCTCTGGAAATGTGTACCAATTTAAACCACCAATCTACTTTACTTTCAACACCATGCGACACACCATATTCGTCAGACAACTAAAACGTAAATGTTTCCAAAGAAATATGAGATCTAATTACAAGAATAAAAGAAGGCTGCATTGTATTTGGCAACAATCTAGGAATCTCTGCTTTTCGATACTTTCAAAAAACAAATCGTAGCAACCAACGGTTGTTCATTTGTTTGAAAGGTGTAAAGAAATGTTAGAGACGTGTATATATGAAAAAGCTTGTTTTTTATGTTTTGACAGGTATTATTAGAGCATTTTTCTTTTTAAATTCTCAGCAATTTATTTAGCTTGTGTGGATATAAAGTTGAATGTTTGAGAATATCTTTCAAACATTTCTAAACGTCTACTGATGATTAGGGTAGTTCCTATGAAATGTCGACATATAGATAGAAACATAGAAAACAAGCTATTTATAATTTGTTATTGGTATAAATGTTAGAAGCTTAAATAGCGAATAAAAACTTAATTGTATACATATTTTTTATTTGTTATAAAAGTATTACAGCCGTACGCAAAAAAAAAAAAAAAAACAATTGTTAAGAAAAATTTTCTAACGCTATATGCAAAAACGATTGTTAGCATACCATTCTTTTGGAAAGCTAACGTTAACTTTAAATGTTTTAAAGTTGAAATGGCCACACTTTACCTGTACGTTAAAATAACGTTCGATTTATTAATTGCAAGTTCTGTTGAAAATCACAATTTTCTGAAAATTTTTAATAGAAGAAATGTTTTATGTTTTTTAAATGAAGAAATTCACACATTGCATTACATACGAATTTAAAATATTAGTTTTGAAATAATAATACAAAAAAGAAATATATTAGTGGGGCACTTTCAGTCAAACGAATACTAAGAAAGACGGTATTCGAATAATAAAAATTTTTCCAGTATAAGAAATCGTACTAATTTTTTTTCAATTTATTTAAATTAAATATTATACCGCGTTACGAAAACGAACTTCATCAAAAATCTCCACTGAAGCCGCTATACGTTCTTCTGGTGAGTACAGAACCGCTGGTATAACCGATTCTACATTAGCATAGCGAATTTTGGTGCAGCGAAAGTATTGGTGCCCTTTAGTTTGAGGAAAAGTTACGCAAAAGCAGCACAATTCAATGTGGTAGCCAAAGTGTTGGCACAGCGTATTTTGTTGTTGACCTTCCATCAGTAAAATTGCATAAGTTTCTATAGCAAAAGTCGCACATGACTTCCAGAGTATACCACAAGTAAGGAACAAAAGCAGTCCTGAATATTTTCTGAAACGAATTAACCACTGTTTGCATATTAGTTCTCAAATTTTTACTTGGTGCGAATAAGCCACAAACGTGACAAAAGTTATTTCGATAAACTGCAAATATATGCAGTAGGTTGGTCGAAAAACAATTTTTTTCCGGAACTCTTCAAGAGTTTAAAAATTTGGAGTCTCTTCAAGTTAAGCGGAAAAAAGAAACAAAAAAATTGTTTTAAAAATCTGAGAATTCATAAAAATCTATTTGTTAATCAATTTTACGTAATACAAACAACAAATCGCTGATACACGTGTATTTTTATTTTTTCTCCACTTTCCGAAAAAGTATATTTGGTTCATAGGATAGAACGTGTGTAATGCGGTGTTATATATTCGCTATTTGTTAAAAATATAAATCCACGAAATTTTTGTCAAAAATGTAATATTTTATGTAACAATAATAATTTCTTTTTTTTAAATTTGCTTTTCGGGTTAATATAATATTCATTTTCTTGCATCACTATTCAAAAAATTATAACTGAACATAACGGGCCTGCCAGAATAAAACAATTAAATTCTTTATATATTTAAAAGTTAACGCATGGTTTTTGCATAAACTTTTTTAACAATTTCATGGTAGTGTTAATATGTTTGGTAACTTACGTATGCGTTAATACTCAGTAAGATTTTTTTTGCATATGACCCTTAAACTTTAATTAAGCTTTTATTAAATCAAACATTTAATTATTTAGTTTTTAATTAATGTGTCGTACATTCTAAGATATTTCTTATACTAATGCAGAAAGCGAAAACATAAATAAAATTATATTAAAATAATTTTTTCTAGCCATGTTTGCGATATACGCCAATGAGCAGCGTCACAATTTTTACCCAGATTTTTAGCTCATTGCTGGGTTTGACTTCTGCTTTTTTCTTAACTTTTATAAAAATGGTTCTGTGTTCGATAAAATATTTTGTTTACCATATGTTCTTAATATTACTCAACAACCTATCACTTTAGCCATTTTTTATGTGCTATTATTTACTGCAACTTGGTTAAACGAACACAACGTAGCAAAATGCAGTAAAACACAGAAAACAATTTGTACGCAATAAAATTTTTGATTAACGAACGGACGTAACAATATGCGATGGCAGTCGACACTGGATAACTTCAAAGTTACAGGACAAGTAAATAAGGTTCATATTATCGGGAGTTCAAAATAGCAAAAGCTTAAAAAAAGTTTTAATGATCATGAAGAAGGGGGCAAAATAGAAATAACCATGACTGAAAACATTCAAATATGTTTTTATAACGTTTTTCACTGTACGAAAAGCAAAAAACAAGTAATGATAACAAATGTTTCAAGCAAAATGTGCTTTTTTGAATAGGAAAAACCAAACCATTAAGATTTTTGCATGTGTACAAACATATACACAGCACATACAACTCATTAAAAATTCTAACTATAGAGTGTAGTATGCGCAAATTTCAAAATATATTTAGAGTGTCTGCGTTCAAAATACAATGCTAATAATTTTAAACTATACTTAAAGAAATATCACTTTGAAACAATTATAGACTCCATAATATTGTACATTATTTCTAGAACAAGTTTATTATCAATTTTATTACAGTTTGTTCTTCAAGAAACAAACTCTTTTTTTGCTTCTGTGATTCTCTTGTTACCATCTCTCAATTTCAAGATACGGCGAATAAAATTTTAACAAATTTTGTTTTTAAATATTGTAACAGTAGTCTATATCACACTCAATACCAAAATATATATTTTCGTCACATATATATGATATGCTAATTCACATGGAACAAAACTAAGTCTACAGGATAAACTTGTAGTCGCTATCACTAACAATATTTTCGTTCTCGTCGCTGACGAGAATAATAAATATTTTTGAGGGATTATGTACTTTAACACCATTTTATTTTTCTGATTACTTTCATTTATTTTATATGTGAACACCAATCTCTCTATCAAACATGACATAAGCCAGCTAAATAGACTAGAGATAGTCAAATTTTTTTTAAATCCGTCTCGGACATACAAAATATACTTTTGCTATTCTACTAAACATACATAACATACCGAAATATACTTGCTGTATACCTCGGCCCACATCCCCCGAATACTGTCCATATTTAAACTTCTTTATACAATATTTGATATTTAATTATTTGATCTTGTTCAAGTAAATATTTCTTATTTTTGCAGCTAAAGATCGTTTTTTATTTTTTATAAACAATTCAACAGTATTTATTTTCAATATTTCGATAAAAATTTGTTATCATCGTACATATTAACTTTCCTGACGATGATAACAAATTGTAATCGAAATATTGAAAATAAATACTGTTGAATTTTTTATAAAAAATAAAAAACGATCTTTAGCTGCAAAAATAAGAAATATCTTCTTTATACAATAGATTTTCTGTAACAAAAATCCACTTTCTCTCATTTTAAATCCAACGGCAGAAAATATCCAGCTTATCATCCAATTTCGAAGGAAATCCAGTATTTATAACTTTATTTAAACAGCCTCAACAAAACTAACAATACCCAAATCGAACTTTAGGGCTACCAGTTAGCTTACAGAGTTTAATTTTAAAGTTAATTTATAATCTTATAAAATACTGGGTGGCCCAGAAAGACCGAAGTGGTGTGAATTCCTTATAACTTTTTTATTATAATTTTTTTTTTCTTTTCTTTTCAGTATTTTGTAAAGAAGACTTGGATAATTTATAATGGAGCAATACACAATTGAACAACGTGCCCAAATTGTTGAAATTTACTTTTCAAATCAACGGTCCATTGTGTTGACTCAGCGTGCATACCGTCGTCAATTTAATGTGCGGGTTGTACCCTCTCAGTCAACAATAAACCGTCTGGTTGCAAATTTTCGAGAACAAGGAGCAGTAAGGAACCTTCCTGGTCCCGGCAGACACCGAACTGTCCACACGGCTGACAATATTCAAGTGGTACAGGAGAGTATTCGGGAGGATCCAGAAACATCAACCAGGAGACGTTCGTCACAACTGGGCCTCTCAAGGACGTCGCTGCAGCGAATTTTGCACACCATAGGATTGTTTCCATACAAAATTCAACTTGTCCAAGAATTGAAACCAACAGATTACCAGCAACGACTTGACTATGCAATTTATTTCCAGCAAAAAGCACAAGAGAATCCAAATTTTATTCATAACTTAATAATGAGTGACGAAGCCCATTTTCAATTAAATGGGTTCGTTAACAAGCAAAACTGTAGGATATGGGCTACGGAAAACCCGAGAATACTTCATCAACGACAATTGCACCCAGTTAAGTGTACCGTTTGGTGCGGTGTTTCTTCAGAAAGGATCATTGGCCCATTTTTTTTTTTTAAATGAACAAGGTGTCGCCATTTCCGTCAATGGTGATCGATATCGGGCCATGTTGCAAAATTTTGTAAGGCCAGCCGTGGAAAACCATCTGCAAATATGGTTCCAACAGGATGGAGCCACAGCGCACACTGCGAGGGCCACAATGACTCTTTTACGCGACATCTTTGGTGAAAGAATAATTTCTCGTAACAGCAATTTTAATTGGCCTCCGCGTTCCCCGGATTTAACCGCTCCAGACTGTTTTCTTTGGGGCTATTTAAAAGGAAAAGTTTATGTTAATAAGCCTAGGACTATTGAGGAGTTAAAAACCAATATTCGAGAAGAAATTAACAACATACCACCGGAAGTTTTGCGAAAGGTCATGGAAAATGTGTTGGAAAGAGCACATTTGTGCGAAGCAGAATATGGCCACCATATCATTTTTAATAACTAATCCAAAAATATTCCCCATAAATTTAATGTATTTAAAAAAAAAAAAAATTAAAAAAATATCTCTTAAATAAAAAGTTATAAGCAATTCACACCACTTCGGTCTTTCTGGGCCACCCTGTATAAAATATATAAAATTGAATGTGTGTTTGTTTATTTGTTTGTTTGTACCTTAAGATCTGCCAGACCGCTGGACCAATCTTACTGAAATTTTCACAGTAGTTGAATGGAACACTTGTGCGAATTAAAGGCTACTTTTTTCAACCACGCCTTCTTTTAGGGGGCGTACTTTAAATTATGTAATTTCTTTTGCAAAATTTTTAACAGATTTTTAAATATATATGAGCATTTTTTAACCAAATTTCAGAAATTTTTGTGCATATGCAAAACGAACAAAACGACTAAGATTATTTTGGAAATCCTTTTTGGATGCAGAAAAGCTGTATTAATCTTTTTTTTTGTAATTGATTATTAAGCAACTTCGTCAAATGTCGAAATTTCGAAAATTATTCTTACATATGGAAAATGTCTAAAAAAAATTGTTTATTGAGAGGAGGGCAGGTCAGAATGAGGTCGCTAATGGATTTTATTGTTAAATTACGTGTTTTCGGAGAACGTGATGCTGGATATATTTTATTGAATGGCAGAATCGTGGAATACCTCATATCAACATTCTGTATGGTTGGTTGACAAAATTACGCCAGATAAAATAGATGAAATTATACTGATACTAATATTGATTCACACTTACATGAAGTTGTGGTTAAAAACATTCTTTGTAGTATTGATTCCAAGTCGATGGGATTTGAAAATTACTTCAAGAAACAATCTCTGGACAATCGATTACATTAAATGTGCAAAATAATGAAATTGATTTTGAAAATCCTTCGATAGTGCTATATTGCCCAGTGCTTTCAAAAACGCACAAAACGTATATTAATGTCGAGTATTATAATATCGTCAAATCAATTAAGTATATTTGCAAATACATAACCAATTGATGAAATTGCATAATATCCAATGGCCCGATACATTAGCAACAATGAAGCTGTTTGGCGAATTTTATTATTCCCAAATCCTTAAGCGTCATCCAACTGCTGTGGATTTATCTGTTCACTTCGAAAATATATACTTTTTGTTTAGTATTAAGATTTGAATACTTATTTGAAGATTCAATAAATAAATCAATGCTTAAAAAAACATCGAAAATGGACAGACAGCACGTTTATGTTACGGAAGTTAAAGCACAACAAGAACTGCAATGGCACCAGCTGCAACGTAAACTTCCTTTTTCGATACATGCAAACGCTGCTATATGCCCAAATTCTAACATACAAATGTCTGCGAAAAGCTAAATTTATTAGAAAACGATTCACAACTGTATCAAATCACCTTTGAAATACATATGAAGCACATATCGAAAGAGAATTACCTGCAACAACATAACAATTGAATTTTCACATGAAACTTATAATGAGGCGTTGATTCTGATAGAAGATAAATGTTTGAAAATAAACAACATGACACTCTCGGAAGTTGTTATGATTAGTCCTAATCAAGCAGGCAATGATGGTGTCAGCAATATCTACAGCGAGAAAGCAAGAGCAGTTCACGTGACAATTTCAGCAGGTGCAACTCTCGACATACAATATTTTAATGTGGATGGATCAGATGAGGCAGCAAAAATTTTTATAATTTCGATAATATTAGCTAAAGCTCAATCACAAAATAATATTTCACTAGCCCATGCATCGTCCGGCAGAGCAGCAATATTTTTGTATGGTGGCAGAACAGCGAATTTGGCACTTTAATTACCTCTAAAACTGAAATTCTAAGATACGCACACATGCAATATTAAAAACACCCCTCAAAAGGTAAAGTGTTGCAAATTTGTGAGATCATAGTATGGGATAAATGCACAATGACCCACAAAAAATTTTTAGATGCCCTTGATTGCATATTACAAGATTTTAGAAGCAACAAAAATTATTTGGAGGAGCACTATATGTGGTAGCCGGTGATTCCCAATGAAAATTGCCTGCAATTCCACTGATGATGAGCTTAGTGCGTGCCTCAAATCATGTCTTCTTTTTCGTATTGAAATTAACAACAAATATGCGAACAGTAATATGATTCCCAAACTACATTATTTTTCCATCGAACTTTTGTAATATGACACAATGCATTGAAGAATTACTTAATTGTGTATTTCCAAATGTCGAACGCAATTTAAAAAATTACCAATAGTTGCATGAGTGAGCGTCGCTTTCTGCCAAAAACAAAGATGTGAACCCAATAAACAATAGAATTTTTATTAAAATCAGCCAATCTACAGTTTAACAAAAATCGATCAATACAGTGATAAGAGATCAGGATGCTGTAAATTATCGTTTTGTGTTTTGTAACTCACTTGATGTTTCAGGACTTCTTCTATATGAGCTGCAACTCAAAATTGGAAGTACCAATTATTCTACTGCGCATAACTGATCCACTATAACTTTTCAACTGTACTTGACTTACTATAAAAAACTGCGACACAACTTAATCGAAGGAATCATTATGTTGTGGTTTTAAGTTCCTTGCAATGAAACCACGTTAGTTTTATTACTAACCAAACATTAACCTTTATTAATAATAATAATAATAATTAATTACTTTAATAACAATATACAAAATATACAAAATATAAAATAGTTACCGCGCATATACCAGTGTGTTGTTAAAATATAACCAACGGTTTTAAAAGACAAATTGGCAATGAATATAAAACACTAGTATAGACATTTAGGTATATACATAAATGGCGCGAAAATGATACATAAAGAAATACATAAATACAGTAATCATTTTTAGTACAACAAACAAAGTTGTTTATTTTTGGACTATTTGGGAATTCCAACATCTCTCCTTCTTTTAAAAAGATGATAATCTGGTGTCCAAACAGGAAGACGTCTCTTACGTTGAGATCTTCTAACATCTGTAACAGCTTCATCATTACAATTGGCTTCAACTGACCCGACAGGTGTGGTAGATTCAGTTGTAGTTATTGGTTCGGTTGGGGCTTCATGACGATTACCAAGACTTGATCCTGAGAATGTTGAGAGTTTTTGCTGACTACGAACTTGCTCTAGTGAAGAGATGTTTCTAAACGCTGTTTGATTCGGTTGAAAAATAGTTGCTTCATTGTTATTTGTGTTTGTATTAACATTGGACATACGTTGAGGTTTCAAATCAAAATGATCGAATAAAGTGTTTTGTTCTGCTGAATTGTTGGCATCATTATAACGGCTTCTTAATTGGTTCGCATGTGCCCGTACTGCTTTCAATTGAGGGATATTGACAATTTCCACTTCATACATAACACTTCCAAGTTTACGTTTTACAATACCTGGTTCCCAATAGGATTTATTAAGCTTATAAATTTTTGCAAAAACACTTTGACCAACGAAATATTTATGCCCTTTAGCTCCATTATGTTTGTTAAATTGTTCCTGCATTTTTACGTTGCGTTCCAATTGCGTTTTTTCTGCTTTTTTAAGAAGGTCAAGATTTGTTCTCAATCTTCTCCCCATGAAAAGTTCTGAAGGCGATTTTCCATCTGTATTAGGATTTGGAGAGGATCGGTAGCATTGTAAAAATGTTTGTAAATTTTCATTTGAAGTACTCGTTCCTTTTAACTTTTTCAAAGCACGTTTTAATGTGTCGACAAACCTTTCCGCCTGCCCATTTGACTGGGGGTGATATGGAGGTGTAAACTTGTGTTGGATTCCGTTTTCCTGGCAAAATGTTGAAAACTGGTTACTTGAAAACTGAGTCCCATTATCACTAACTATTATTTCAGGATTGCCGAATAATGAACAAAAATCACGCATACAATCGATAATGACGCTCGATGAAATCGATTTTATTTGATAAATTTGTGGCCATTTGGAAAATGCATCAATTATGACAAAATAATAAAAATTATCTACTGGGCCAGCGATATCAATGTGGACTCTTTCCATTGGACGTGTTGTTAAAGGCCATGATGAAAGTTTTGCTTTTGGCAGTGACTTTGATACCGAGGCACACTTGGAACAGTTTTGTACATACCTTTTAATTTCTGCATCTATGAAGGGCCAGTAAACATGACTGCGTGCTAGAGCCTTGGTTCTTTCGATACCTTGGTGTCCCTTATGAAGTTCTCGTAGAACACGACTTCTAAAACGTCTGGGAATAACAATTCGATCGCCATTCATTAGACAATTGTCAACTATGCTTAAATACTGCTTTCTTGAAAAATAGCAACTCACTTCTGTCGATAAAGTCTTTGGCCATTTTCCCGTTTGCAAATGCTGGATGATATTTTGAAGATTTGAATCTTTCTTCGTTTCTTCACAAATCATTTTAAATGTTAGAGGCAAATTATTTTCGATGTCGTTGATAATTATTTTACGATCTTCTTCCACTTGAATATTTGCTATGACAGTGTCTTCACTTGGTTTTGTTGTATGACAAATAAGACGTGATAAAATATCAGCTGCACCAAACTCGTTTGTTGAAACATGTTGTAATTTAAAATCATATGCCATCAAGGTGAGACCCCATCTCTGAAGACGATTTGCGGAATGTGCCGGAATTCCTTTTTTATTACCAAAAATTGCCAACAACGGTTTATGGTCGGTTTGAAGAATGAACTTTCTACCAAACAAATATTTGTGGAATTTAACTACAGCAAATGTTAAAGCTAAACCTTCTTTTTCAATTTGCGAGTAGTTTTTCTCAGCTGGTGTAAGAGACCTCGAAGCATGATAGATTGCTTTTTCAGTACCCTCGGGAAAAACGTGGCATATATATGCACCCAGCCCAACACTGGAGGCGTCTGCTGCAACTTTTATTGGAAGCTTTGGATCAAAATGTGTTAGTAACAAATCTGATGCCAATAGCTGTTTAAAACGATCAAAACTGTTTTGACATGCTGCAGACCATTTCCAAGTTGTGTTTTTCTTGAGTAATTTGTCAAGAGGATCCCTTAGCTTACGCATTTCGTTAATAAATTTGCCGTAATAATTGATTGCTCCAAGAAAAGATCTTAATTCTGAAATATTTTTAGGCGCAGGGAAATGCAAAATTTTTTTTATTTTATTCTTGTCTGGATAGCTGCCTTTACTATCAAAATGATAACCCAGATAAGTGCAAGAAGTTTTAAAAAATTTACATTTCTCAAAATTTACTGTTATGTTGTATTTTTTTAAGCGATCTAATACTTCATTTACGGCTTCCACATTTTCTTCACGGGTTGGTGTGGCGACAATTAAATCGTCAAGATACGGAAAAACACCAGTTATTCCAGCAATAACTGTTTCGACGCACTGTTGAAAAGCTCCAGGAGCTGATCGTACACCTGGCGCAAGGCGATTAAAAGTATACAAACCACGGTGCGTATTTATAACAAGCAATTTTTTTGTATCCTCATCGACCTCAATTTGCATAAAGGCGTTATTTAAATCAATTGTTGAAAAATATGAACAATTGTTAAAGTTTATAAAAATGTCATCCGGAAGGGGCAGTGGAAAACTGTGGGGTTCTAGCTGATCATTCAGCCCGGTAGAGTAATCACCACAGATACGAATATCTCCTGAAACCTTTTTCACAACCACTATGGGTGCGGCCCATTCGGAAAAATTAATTGGTGAAATGATACCTTCACGTTCCAGTCTATTAAGCTCTTTATTCAAATGATCTTTTACTGCAAACGCAACTTGTCTTTTTGGTCGAAAAACTGGGACAGCTTGTGGTTTAAGCTGTAAGTGAACCTTAAATTGTGTGCAGTGTCCAATTGCGTTTCTAAAAACTTCTGGGTATGATGACCGTAAATCAGATTCAGACAAAATTTTGTGTACTTTCGGTTGACTCGCCCAAGTATAGGAGTCAATGGGTTTGTTCCATAATTTAAATTGTTCCATTAAGTCTGAACCGAAAAGATTTAAGTTTGGAAGAGCCGATACCAATATGTTACACATTTGAGTTTGGCTGTTGACAACCACTGTGCACTGACATTCGCCTACAATATTAATTTCATTTGTTGAAGCATCTCTTGGCTTGTGCTGAGAATTTTTCAGATTTGGTTTACCAATTTTTTCCCAATTCTCTTTTGAAATTATTGTGACGTCTGACCCTGTATCATGTTGAAGACAAATATTCACATTGTTTATATTCAGAGAAATGAACCGTCTATTTTTACACACTTTCGTTGTTGTATATACGCTTTTTGCCGCTTCACGCGTTTTTTTAAATTGATATTTCTTTTTCTTATGTTGCTTTTGTTGAACGTTTTTATTTGATTTTGGCTTCACCTTTTCATAACAGGCGCAAAATCCTTCCTTATGTCCAACTTTACCGCACTGTATACATTTGTGGGTTACATATTCACAATCACGAACAAAATGCATACTGCCACATTGCCAGCATGGTCGCCTTGGCTTTTGATTTTTATTAACATCTGCACGTACACTATGTCGCTTAAAATCATTAACTGTGTTAATATTTGCGTTATTATTATTTTCAGGTAATGAGACGTCATGTCTAAGAGCATTTATGCGTTCTACTTCAGATACTAAACTATCTAAGTTCAACGGATTTTGTTCTGATTCAGCATCAAGTAGTGTTAAGAGTCTACTTTTATACTCTTTGTCCTTTTGTGAAATTAACCCGTTTACAAAAATTAGACATTTAAAATTATCTGATGTGCATTTGTTTAATAAAAAATTTTCACAATGGCGGTTTACTTTAGCTGCATAAGTTATTATGTCTTCCTCTTCTGTTTTAACATTGGAAAGACATTTTACACGAGCACTGAACTGACTCCCTTTTCTTCCAAAAAGTTTTTTTAAAATTTCCACTGTCTGTTGGAAGTTAACATCACGGGGTTGTTTTGGCAGCAAATAATCTCTGTATTTGTTAAACACAGTATCACTTACTTTTCTTAGCAATAACCTAACTTTTGCAGTATCATCGAGTGTTCCTGCGTCGACTTTGAAAACGTCCTCATAGCGTTCGTACCATGTTGCGAAAATTTGATTATTTTCCGGATCGTATGAGAATTCGCGTATATTTCTGGATAAAATGTCCATTACTGTTTCAGGTGCCGCAATACTTGCAGATGGTGTTTGTGTACCACTGCTTCTATCTGATGCAGACGCTTGTGTTGCAATAATCAGCTGCTCCATAAGTTGGTTCTGTTTTGCTATAGCTTCTTGTTGACGTGTCAGGAGTTGTCCAATTACCTGCTCTAAAGATGTCATTGTGCTCGCCAATTATATAATGAAAAAGAAAAAACAAAAATTTTCACCTCGTCGCCAACTGTTGTGGTTTTAAGTTCCTTGCAATGAAACCACGTTAGTTTTATTACTAACCAAACATTAACCTTTATTAATAATAATAATAATAATTAATTACTTTAATAACAATATACAAAATATACAAAATATAAAATAGTTACCGCGCATATACCAGTGTGTTGTTAAAATATAACCAACGGTTTTAAAAGACAAATTGGCAATGAATATAAAACACTAGTATAGACATTTAGGTATATACATAAATGGCGCGAAAATGATACATAAAGAAATACATAAATACAGTAATCATTTTTAGTACAACAAACAAAGTTGTTTATTTTTGGACTATTTGGGAATTCCAACACATTATAAAGAGCAAAATTAAAGGTACAAATATGCTATTGCCACAATTTTCAATGATTCCAACCGACTTGGCATCTGATTTCAAAAGATGGCAGTTTTCTGTTCGTTTAGTGTTTGCAAAGACAATTATTAAAGTTCAAGGTCAATCCGTGCAAATTTTTGGCTTGAATTTGTCAAGTCCATGTTTCTCCCACTGACTGCTTTACGTTGCGTATTCCCATGTAGGAAAACCTAAAGACTTATTTGTTTATGTTTCATACATACAAGCTAGAATAATTGTATATCTTAGCGCGCTGTAATGGTTAGCAAAATCATCATCAATACAGCAAATAATATATTTTTTAAACTATATAAGCACTTTTTATTTCATTGTAATAATGGGGAAGCCACGCACACCAGGTCAAGCTAGTTTTAAATAAAATCAGCCAATCTACATTACACAAAAATCTGTCGATTTTTGTCTTTTACAAGAGAAACACACAAATTTGATTTTGGCCTCTTAGAATTTTTTCAATGTTAGATGTTGAGGCGTTGCCCCATAATTGAATTCCGTAGCACTATATAGGCTTTAGAATTGCGTTGTATAACAAAAGTTTGAAGTTCAGCTTCAAAGCAGAATTTCTACCCAAAAGCCAATTTAGTTGCGCTGTTTTTAACTTTAACTGAGTAACTTCCGCATCAATGTGAGACTTCCACGTCAGCCTACGATCGAGGTGAATACCAAGGTACTTGAATTCATTATGCTGCGGAATAGGTGAGTTGTTGATTTGGATAGGCGAACATGTTTTTTTTTCGCAGCGTGAATGTAACATGAGTACATTTTTGTTCATTTCCATTTTATTTGATTTCCCAAAATGTAAGCCATTTCTCTAATATTGAAATATATTCCTATAAATTACGTGAAGCTAGTTGATGGTTTTCATGAACACTGCATAATGCTGAGTCATCTACAAAAGTTGAAGTGTGAATACCAGATCTGGTTGGCATGTCAGAAAGGTAAATTAAATATAACGTGAGTCTCAGAATGCTACCTTGGGGAACTCCTGTCTCGATTGGCTGAGTTGGGCTTACAAAGTCGCCTTCTCTGATAACAAACTTACGGCCACATAAATAGCTTTCCAGAAGCTTGTGAGTGTTTGCAGGCAAGTTCAACTTTATTTTATGCATTAATCCCTCGTACCACACTTTATCAAAAGCTTGGGAAACATCAATGAATAGAGCTGGGCAATACCTTTTGTCCTCAAAAGTCTTTCTTATAACATTAACTAACCTATGCGTTTGTTCTATGATGCTGTGTTTAGCCCGAAAGCCGTATTGATGATTAGGGATACATCCTACATCATTCAATATTGGAGTCAATTTCGCCATTAACAATTTTTCGAATAGTTTTGAAATTGTTTGCAGTAGACTTATTGGTCTATATGACTCTACTTTATTTATTTATATCAAAAAGATTACAAGCTCTTAGCCCTTTAGTGGGATCCTTCCTTGGCTTCGGTATCACAGTAACTATAGCCACTTTTCACTCTGCAGGATAATACTCTAGGCAAAATAGCGTTAAAAATAAAAAAAAGAATTCTTCTAGCCACACGAGGTAACTGTTCAAGCATTTTACCACTAATTTGATCAATACCTGGAGCTTTCCTGGGGTTTATGTTATTGATAACGTTTTCGACATCTTGAAAGTCAAGTCTCAAAGACACAGGCTGTCTAACAGCATATGGCGGAAATTCTGCTGCAGCATCCACTGTATCATTTGCAATAAAAATTTTTTTCAAATGATTAACATACACCATCCCTTTTTCAGAATCACTCCTTGCCCAGTCCCCAGTTGAAGTTCGCAAAGGTGGCTTACCTATTACGGGTCTTTTCAGACCTTTTGTCGCTTTCCATAGAGAATAGGCGGATTGAGGGGTACCATCAAGACATTCTAGATAATTTTTAAGGGAAGCCATTCTGTAGATTTCAAGCAGATTTTTTAATTGAGTTATGCACTTCCGTAGACTGCTTTTAAGCTGGGGAGGGCTGCGAAGTTGCTACTCGCTTCTTTTTTTTTCTGATAGAAGTTGTTAAATTTCAGACGAATGTGTTCTATTGCTCACATTTCTGGATCTTATATGGCTAATGGTAGCATGTTGTACAGCTAGTTTAAGGTGTCCAGAAAATTTGTTAATTAAGACATCAATATCCTCAGGCGTTCTCACGGCAATATTCTGCGTACAATGTGTACTCAAATACTTTTTATATTTTAACCAAATAACTCGAGCGACGGTCAATGCCAAGTCATAAAACGAGGAAACAACCGATTGGGGGAACGAAACAGATATTATAGTGGGTGAGTGATCTGCTGACAAATCTAATAAAGGCTCTATATGCATCCATTCTGAGTGAAATTTTTTTGCCACTACAAAATCTATAACGTCTGGGATCTTTCGCCGCTCTGACGGCCAATAAGTAGGGTGTCCACTTGAAACCAGATCTAAGCCCATTTTGGAAACAGTGTCAAAAACTACGTGCCCTCTCGAGGAAATTAAACGTGATCCCTAAAAAGTGTGTTTAGCGTTATAGTCGCCACCTGCTAAAAATCGAGGCCCAAGTGCTTCGAAAAAATTTGAATATTGACTTCCTCTTATTGAAAATCATGGCAGTGAGTAAATCGAGGTAATAAAGAATTTTTCATGAAAATATTCAATGCATATATTAGTTGCTTGGAGATACTCCTCACGTGTCTCGTATATTAAATAGTGCTTAATTCGGGATTTTATTAGAATTTCCGATCCTCCGCAAGATCTTCCACGCGGATCTTTTGTGTCATACAGTATGTAGCCAATAATTTTGAAATAGCTGTTCGTTATGAAGTGAGTTTAAGCAGTCTACATTTTATCAATTTGCCTTTACATACGGAAGGGCTCAAGTTCATTTTTGTGTTGGCGGATGCAGTTTGCGTTCCAAAAACATACCTTTAAACCAACTCATTTGTTTAAAGTTGCCTTGAATCCGTATGGAATTGTTGTTGTGAATGGTTGTCATTAGAATCCGTGAATGTATTTATGGATTGAACAAAAGTCTGCTAAAATGTTGGTCGGAGCTTTGAGGCTTGGGCTCCTGATTCAAGTTTAGTTTATCGGATTTTGCCACATTCGCACTACAAACTTGTTTGAGGTTTTGCACGATTATGGGCAAAACTACTTTTAAAAATGATGTTTGACTGCTGGGGTTGGTAAATGGGGATTGATCACCTATTTGTCATTGACCGATTAAAGTGATTGGGGACAGGACAGCCCCTGTAGTTTGCACTATGCCTACCTCCACAGTTACTGCGTTTTTTAACACTTGAGTTAGTTTTTGAATTCTTGCACTGTGATGTGCCGTGGAGTTCGCCACAAACAACACAAACTGCGGGCAACTTACAATAGGCCTTAGTATGGCCAAATTCTTGCCAGTTTAGGCATTGAACGGGTGCTAGACGCTTATGTGGCTCCTCAACGGTAACCTTACGATGCAAAATAAATTTAAGGTTATAAATTGGATGGATTTTACCTTTTTTAGGACAACATCCCTGGGTTATAGTTTAACTCCGAACATTGGTCAAGGGATCTTTTCACGGTTCCTAATATTAACAACATTTTTTATTTCAAATCCTTTTTCTACCAGTACAGCCTTACTATCATCCGTATTTACCGTAATAACTACCTGAAGGCCTTTAGCACTTTAAATTTGATAGGAGTAAAAATACCTTTTCTCCTTCTCCAGAACGTCAGACAACTTTGGATATTCATTTTCATTGTTTACCTGGATTTTTATTTCGTTGATGCTGCCATGCTTTACTGATGCAACGTTGAAGGTGTCTTTGTCCATTTCCGTAATAAGTTGTTTCACCAGCTCACTAGAAGTAGGCTCTCTCGAATATATTAATGCCGGTTTAAATGTTTTCTTGGATGTTGTTGGCTCATGTGTTTGAAGGATAGCAAATCTATTACTATCCGTTGCCGTAGTCTTATATCATCTTTAGATGTTTTCGATCGCGATGATATTTGAGCTGATTGGGGGCTTCGCTGCCTTTTAACTATAGTTATATACCTATCCATGCCTACTTGTGTTTTCGGCTTCATAGAAAAAATTATATTAAAAATAAAATCAACAAAATTTTTGTCTGAAAAAACAATTTTTATGCACATACACAGATCTCAAAAAATGTTTTTGGATATCGTATTTTGTTGTTGTGTAAAAAATTGTTGTTTTCGATCAATAATTATTTTTACTAAACTTTTTTTTTTTTTTTTTTTTTTTTTTATCAGCAATAATTAAACTGAAAGATGTTCTGTCTTCAGTTGTAACAACAATATTTGGTGAACACGATCGCAGACGTTTCCTATCTCTTAGAGATATGAAATTTTCCAATGATTTTTTTACAGATTCTTTCTCAGAAATCCAAATGTTTTTAGTACCGTAGCTAAGCTCTTTTTCAGAATTACATCTGATAGGTACACCCATGCAATTAAATATTTCTTTTTTTTATTTACAATTTAAAACGGTATTAAAAAAAAATGTGCCAACATTTTTCTTTTAAATAAAATCAATCAGTTCACCTGTTACGGGTTTTACTTATTTCGGTTTTATTTTCTAACTCTCCGATCAAAAACAAACTCGTCCGTTCCCTATCGCAGCTAGACTCCGACACGCGTACAAATATTGTTGCCAGACTTGAAGTCACTTTAACGACTTTTTATGCCAAAAATAATATTACATGAAATATATAAATAAAGTTTTCATTAATATATATGTATATCTTACATTTAATTAATACAGGCGAACTTCTTTATAGTTAATAAATTATACACTCCACGCAATATTTATATGAACAAAATTATTTTTCTTTTTTTTCTTAAGAAGGATTTTTTACAATACAAATTTACTGTGATCAATAATTATTGATTGAAGAAGACAAGAAAAATAATAATCAAATCTAAAGATTCAATCAATAATTATTGATCACAGCAAATTTGTATTGTAAAAAATCCTTCTTAAGAAAAAAAAACTTAAGAAAGGAAAAACTTGCACTAAAAACCTGATGTACATATGTACAAACCAAACAATTTTTAATTTAAAAAATTATAAAAGTTCAACAAAAATTTAACAAAATTATTTTTCATATGTTTAATACAGCAAGATTGATGCGTTTTTCACATTATAGCTCCGTGCTCTGATTGGCTCTGCAAAATGAAACGTAAAAATTTTGGGCACTTGAATAAATTTTTTTCTTATATCAAAACAATAAGTAGAGTTGAATTTGGTTTGGTGCCACTGAAACTTAGAAAGCGCACATGAAATGTAAAAATGCGCACCACGCACCGACTAAAAAATGTTCCGCACAAATAATTTCAAAAAGTACTAAAAAGAATGCGAAACGACGAATTGATAACGCTGGATGTAGCATACTAAAGTAGTACATGATAGTACACAAATTGTTTTATAAGATTTATATTCGAAAGCCGTCTTGACAATGTCGCTTACGCATAGTATTATCAATGAGCTCTACACTTCGTATTTTTCATTAAGTAGTGCAATGCAAACCCATAAAGGTCATTCATAATAGAGAGCAACATTCACAATTACATAAATTTGCAATCCAAAATACATAAAGTTAGTACTACTTAGTGTATAAAAGTGAAGCAAGTAAGAGAGTTAAATCCATAATAATATACTGTGATATACCGATGGTGTCAAATTCTATAAAATCGACGTTTTAGTTAATTTGATGTAATATTAGTTCACTGCATCCAGAAGTCCACTAAAAAAAACTGTTTTTTCTAATATACTGTTTGCTTATGGTCGGGTGAGGGCTAATCTTTATGATTTAATGACCGTTTTTTCTTCACTGGATTTATACATATAAGTTTGTTACTCATATTTTGTATATTAAATTTATTCATTTTTACAAAACATTTTCCACTACTTAAGCAATCCCTCACAGACTAATTTAAAGTTTTCATAAGAACAAAGGTACAACCAACCCATAAACTTTTAACTTTCTCATTGAGCAACGAAAAAAATATGAAAACAAACAAATAAATAAAAACTAAACCGATAAGCTGTCATCATACTATAGCAAACCATAGCATACTATTTCCTTAAAAGACCAATGACATTAACTACCGTCGACGGTCGCAATGTCAATAAAATAAAACACCAAAAGTCATCCGTATCTAAAGAATGAGCATGCAGTTGTAATAGAAATAGAAAAACAACCAAAGCAAAATAGAAGAAAAGCATGAATATTCGAATGAAAAGATATTTTTATATATAAATAAAATGCAATCAAAGATTCTATAGCGAGATACGATACGAGGAAATGTGTTGCGATGCGACATGATACGATGACTTTGACTGTAAAGTTTTTGCTTTGTTTATGGTACTTGTTTGAATCTTTATTAATATTTACATAACACTATTGACACACAGTCTAAAAACTTTTCAGATTTGTAATAAAAAAGATACACCCCATTTGCTCCAACCTCTTTTGGAAAAGTCTTTAAAGCCATAAAAAACAACTGGCAGAACAAAAAAAAGTTAAGAGAAAAATATGTATGTAAATATATCTTGCGCATTGGTAATTTTTTTTTTTTTTTTTTTTTGCTAGCCAGGATTTATGCAAAATAAAATTTCAAAAAGCGAAGAAGGCAGGATATTAAACAAATAAGGAAGTTTTATGTTGTCTTTTTTTTTTTCTTAAAAACTATAATAAGATAAATAAACAATGCACGGGCAAAGGCATTAAATGAAGAAAACAGGATTTATTTTTAACACAACATAAATTTTAAAATATGTATATTTGCGGTGTAATATAAAGTCTAAGCCAATTGATTTCTATAAGACAAATTTTTAAAGTACATTTGCTTGCACAGGTGTTTGTTACTTGTCTTAAGATGATAATAGGAAAGCCTATTTTTAAATTTTTATAAGAATTATTTAGCAATTAATATAAAATATACGCGTCTTAATTAACAGATTCTACAAAATAAACCGATGACTTTTAAAATAAACTTAAATTGTTTGGGCATTTTATTTGCTTGTTTACTGTTTCGTTTTAAATTCTCGAAGACTTCTTTACAAAATGCCGAAAAGAAATGAAAAATATATTATAATAAAAAAAATTATAAAAAATTCAAGCTCCTGTGGTCATTTTGGGAAATGCTATATATCTTACATTTCGTTTAGAGTTCTTTTCGTTGAGAGTTGTTGTGCAGTATTGTGTTGGTTTGAAATCGTTTCTACTATATGTTTTGCTCTCATGCGGCAAGAGTAAAAGATAAATCTATATATTTAATTTCTTTATAAAATGAAAAACTATTTTCAATAGCTACAGAAAATTTTAAGGATTCATGCTTGTGCATCCAGAATAATACCCTTAGAAGGAGGGTTTGCTTTGGACCTCTATGCTTTACGGGGTAAAAGAGGAGAGACATATCTCTATAGTATGACTTGGTTGTGCAGGAATTTCCGAAACTTTAACTGAAGCCTAATTGGAAGAAGGAGATCATTATGCTTCTGGAATATTCTGTCTTGGTGATGTTTATAGTTGAGGTGCTTCATCTTGTCGCTCCTTTATTGCGACACAGTCATATCTCAAAAATTAACTTTTCGAGTTAACAATGCAGACATGTTATATTGTGCCAAAAATGTATTCAAATTACTTTTAAACTGCTTTCTTTAATATATATTTTCTAAAAAAAATTTCTAAGACTTATATTTTTTTTTTTAAGCATTTGTTTTTTATTTATTGAATCTTCAAAATGAACTAACAATAAGTATTCAAATCTTAATACTAAATTCAAAGTTAAAAATAAATGTGATTTAAAATTAAAAAATTTGATTGTTACTCAAGTCCGGCCAATGCTAAACAAAAAGTTTTATGATGCGGGAGCTATTTTGGTAAAATCACCTATTGAGCAATCTGATGGTGGCAACGGTATCCCTTCCTCTTAACCTACTGTGGCTGCCAAAATTAAGTATATTACGCGCAAGAGGGTTTGGATGAAGTTCCAGTTTAATGACATACCTTGTCGCGTACTTAGAAAATTCCTCTTTTACCAGCGGAACACTCAGATCCTTATGAATTCGTGAATTTTTTACGTACCATGAAGCCGCAGTAATTATTGGAAGAATTTTGTTTTGTCGCCTTTGGATTTTTTCAATGTTTGACGCTGAGGTGGTGTCCCATAACTGAATTCTGTAGCACCATATAAGCTTTAGTATTGCGTTGTACAACAAAAGTTTGCAATCTAATTTCAATGTCGAATTTCTGCCCATAAGCCAATTTAGCTGCGCTGCTTTTAGTTTTAACTGAGTGATCTTTTCTTCAATGTGAGACTTCCACGTTAGGCTACGGTCCAGGTGAATACCAAGGTACTTAACTTCGTTGTGCTGCGGAATAGGTGAGTTGTTAATTTGGATAGGTGGACATGTTTGCTTACACAGTGTGAATGTGACATGAGTACATTTCTGTTCATTAACTTTGATTTTCCAAAGGTTTAGCCATTTCTCTAATATTGAAGTATATTCCTGTAAATTTCGTGATGCTAATTGGTGGTTTTCATGAACACTCAAAAACGCTGTGTCATCTGCAAAGGTAGAAATGTGGATTCCGGATGTCGTTGGCATGTCAGAGGCGTAAATCAAATATAAAGTAGGCCCCAGTATGCTGCCTTGGGGAACTCCTGCCTTGATTGGCTGAGTTGGGCTTATAAAGTCGCCTTCTCTGATAACAAACTTCCGCCCATATAAGTAGCTTTCCAGAAGCTTGTGTGTATTTGCAGGCAAGTTTAGCTTTATTTTGTGCATCAAGCTGTCGTGCCACACTTTATCAAAAGCTTGAGAAACATCAATGAATAGAGCTGAGCAATACTTCTTCTCCTCAAAGGTCTGTCTTATGACATTGACTAGTCTGTGCGTTTGTTCTATGGTGCTATGTTTAGCCCGAAAACCAAATTGATAATCAGGGATACATCCCACATTGTTCAATATTGGACTCAACTTCCTAAATTAAAAATTTTTCGAATAGTTTTGAAATTGTTGGTAAAAGACTTATTGGTCTATATGAGTCTACCTTTGTCAGATCCTTCCCTGGCTTGGGAATCATGGTAATCATTGAGACCTTACACTCTGCAGGATAATACTCAAGGCGTAAAATAGCGTTAAAAAAAAGTAGAACTCTTCTAGCTACACGAGGTAACTGTTCAAGCATTTTACCAGTAATTTGATCAATGCCTGGAGCTTTCCTGGGGTTTGTATTACCGATAACGTTTTCAATATCTTGAAAATAAATCTCAAAGACACAGGAGGTCTAACAACATATGGTGGTAATTCCGCTGTAATATTCGCTGAATCATTTGTAATAAAAACGTTTCTCAAATGATCGACATACAACATCCCCTTTTCAGAGTCGCTTCTTGCCCAGTCGCCAGTTGAAGTTCGCAAAGGTGGCTACCTATTACGGGTCTTTTTAAACCTTTTGTCGCTTTCCACAAGGAATAATCAGGTTTAGGGGTACCATCAAGGCTTTCCAAATATGAGGGGTACCATCAAGGCTTTCCAAATATGTTTTAAGGGAAGCCATTCTATAGACTTCAAGCAGATTTCTTAGTCGAGTTACGCATTCCCGTAGCCTAGTTTTAAGCTGGGGCGACCTGCAAAGTTGCCACTCTCTTCTGACTCTTCTTTTTTCTGACAGTAGTTGCTCAATTTCAGACGAATAAGTTCTATTTTTCTCATTTGTAGATCTTAAATGAGTAGTGGTAGCATGCTGTACGGCCAGTTTGAGATTTTCAGAGAAATCGTTAATTGACACATCAATATCCTCAGGCGTTCTCAAGGCGATATTTTCAGTACAATGTGTACTCAAAAATCTTTTGTATTTTAGCCAATTCACTCTATTGACGGTCAACGGGGAGCCAATCTCTTGGGGAAACGAAACAGAGATTATAGTGGGTGAGTGGTCTGATGACAGATCTAATTAAGGCTCCACTTGCATCCACTCTAAAGGAAAATTTTTCGCAACTCCAAAATCTATAACGTCTGGGATCTTTCGTCGACTAATATGGAAACTAAAAATTTGAATTTCGTTTTCTTGAAACAAGACTATGACTATGTTGCAATAAAGGAGCGATAAATGCTGTGGTTGGTGCAAATCAAACGTCCACAAACACTATTCCCTCTTCACTCTTCCTCTTAATATATTGTCCTAGTACCAGTGCAATTCACTGCATATCTGATGGCCATCTCCTGTGTACTGGCTCAAGATAAAAAAATATTGCAATGTTATATAAAAGCGAGGTTTTACTGAATATTTATATTTTCAACAAAAAAGCATTAACAGTCGACTTTTTAATTAGGTTAGGTAGGTATATACATTGGACACTAATCAGTTTAAACTAATTTAAATACAATACTTTAAATGCTGTAATAACGTTTGTTTTGGTATTTCTGTATTGTTATTGTTTGATTCAAGTCAAATGTCCACAAACTCGCTCTTTCGTGCTTTTCATAACATATTTTCCTACTTCCAGTACAATGCACTGCATATGTAGGGGCTATACTCTGAGTACTGAGCTAAGATAAAAAGAAAAGACATGATATTTCATATTTTTCCAGCTAAAGATCGTCCTTTATTTTTTATAAAAAATTCAACAGTATTTATTTTCAATATATTAATATCATTTTTGGTTTTAAACCACGAGCTATTCGAGTAATCGGTGCTCGTCTATACCCAGCAAGCCTTGACTTAATATCCACGTCAATGCGATATGTTTGATTAGCATATTAAATTAATATTTTTATATTTTCGCTAAAACTAAAAATCTAATTACCTTAAAAACGTAGTTTTCTAGAATTCTGCAGTAGAAGAGTAAGCAGATCCAGAGTTTGGTTTAGAGTTCCATGTGTCGCCAAGTCATACACTCTCGTTTTCTATAGCTTTAAGTAAAGATTGCTCCAATCAATCTATATGTAACAAAGTTGTGTAAAATCAATTGTTTACATTTGACTTTTATCATAACGATAAACTTATAATTTTTTCAGATTAAAACTTCACAATCACATCAAAAATATTTATTTTTTTTTAATTATCAAAACAAAAGAACTATGAGGTACTATTTTGCCCCGTATCATTAAATGCCGTTATTGCTTGTGATATTTGCTTCTTCAAACTTTTTTTATAAATGTATTAAATTTTTTGTCCCCACTTTTTATAATCACAAATCAAATCGTTTGGAAAAATATGAGCATCCATTTTGAACGTTTTATCCTTTAAAAGGTACTCGAATAGTTTAGGGCTTATAACAGATAACAGGATTAATTGAAAACATTATTTTACATTTTCTCTTTTGCTGGGAACTTTCTATTGATAATTCGTTTCTTTATTTTCTTAATCTTTTTTTCAATTGCGATTTTTCTTTTTTCCCCATTTTGTTTTCATTGAAAGGAATAAGAAAACTTTATACATATTTAAGTTAAAGGGTACAACATAAAGAAAAAAAACAAATTCACTTAAGTTGTATGTTTGTTTGTTGTCGCCTCAGTTTGGTGTTTGTTAATAAGATTATAAGCAGCTTTAAGGATATTAGCTTTAAAAAGGTTCCATCAGCAGATATTTTTTATTCATTTTGTTTTTCCTTTATTTGATTATTTGTTCGTTTTTATTTTGCTTTTTTATATATATATATATATATTTTTATGAGAGAAAATTAGCATAATACATTCACAAACATGGACAAAATACATTAGTTTAGTATTCAAATTTCCAGCTTTATATAAAAAGGAATGTTTTGTACAAATTTTAAAATGTTTTAAATTTTCTTAATAGTAAAAATAAAAATAATTTCCATGCAGCTGCGAATAAAATTTTGTCTGTGAGACCTTTATAAGCTGGTTCTTAGAATTTCATTGTAATTCAGCGCCAAAAATGATGTCAATTTATAAAAGGGCAGCAAAATAATTACAGTTTGCAGGGACCTGTTCAATTTGAAACCAAAATTATTTAGTATATCAAATCTTACAATATAATAAAAAAATGAGATATGGCTACAAGCTGTGAAGGGGAAAACATCAAAAAATATTAAATTTAAAAAAGTAAAAGTTTATAAACATTATTATTTTTCTAATAAGAAATAAGAAATGAAAAATGTTCAATCTTTTACTTATATGAAAAATAAAAAAGGATTAAACACCTCATTGAAATAAAGTGCAACTTTAACGGAAACACACAACTGATCGATTTTGTTATGTGTAAAATACTTAGAACGTAATGTAACGTAACCAGAGTTTTTGGAATTAAAAAAAAATCAATAAAATTGGAAACACAAATAATAATTAATTATTTTACAAATTTAATTTTTAAATACAACTAATAACAATAAGGCTGTTACTTACGATCAAACGTGCGTTCAAGAGAAAACTAATAGTTGTGTACAATCACGTAAATGGGTAAAAAACTGAATTACGATAATTCGTGATCACACGCAAGAAAGAAATTTTGTTCGTATTTTATTTCTGAAAATTTAAAAAATTTTACAATCCTTTTTACTTATTAAAGGATTTATTAAAGTTCGTACGCAATCAATATTAAAGAAATTATAGTTCAATCTTATTACTAATTGGTTACTATTGATTTTTAATAAAATAATAATATCTAGTCAGTATCCTTCTATTTGAAAAATAGCGAAAATAGTACCTATACCGAAAAATAATAGTGAATACAGACCCATAGCAATTTTGCCATTCTTATCCAAGGCTTTTGAAAAAATTACACATTGCCAAATAAGTCAATTCCTTGAAAGAAATAAAGCTCTTATAAACCAGCAATCCGGGTTCAGAAAAAATAATAGCTGTTTAACTGCCTTAATTGGCGTTGCTGAGGATATACGCAGGGAGGTCGATTGTGGTAAAACTGCGTTCCTTATTTTACTCGATCATTCAAAGGCTTTCGACACTGTAGACCATAATATCCGGTGTCACAAATTACGCAACTTTTTCAATTTTTCCTCAACCGCCATACGATTATTGTCATCATATCTTTTTAGCAGATACCAATATGTTGAGACTGACCTAGGACTATCAGTGTTCTCCCAGTAATAAGAGGTGTCTCACAGGGTTCAATAATTGGCCCTCTTTTATTTTCTATGTATTCTAATGATTTGCCTAGCATACTTACAGACTGCAAGATAAGAATATGCTGATGATGTACAACTTTATTCAAGTTGTAACAATTGTGCTATAAACCAGCATATTTTTTCAATAAATCAGCAACTTTCTAAAATTCATGAATGGGCCTCAGCAAACGGTTTAGAGATAAACCCAAAAAAATCAAAATGTGTTGTAATCCAAAAGCGGCTCTCAAAATCGGTTATAACACCAAATTTATCTATAAATAATCAACCAATAGAGGTAGTTAAATCAGCAAAAAACCTGGGAATGATTTTTAATAACACATTAACATGGTCTAATCATGTTAATTATGCCTGTGGGCGAATATTCTCTATGCTGAGAACAATTTGGCAGACCCAATATTATACTCCGTTAAGGATTAGAATGCTCTTGGCTAAAACTTATTTAATGCCCATTTTGTTGTATGACTGTGAACTTTTTGCTTCTTGTGATTATGTAAGTAAAAGAAAATTATTAGTTACATATAACAACATCATTAGATATGTGTATGGCTTGAGTAAACGCTCAAGGATTTCAAATTTCTCCACAATGTTATATGGAATATCTTTTGAAAGCTTACTCAATTTAAAATGTTCGGTTCTGATGCATAGAATAATATACATACAAAGCCAGCACACCTATTTAATAGACTAGTGTTTGCGGAGAATTGTAGAGGCAAGCGACTTAGGACATATAGGTATAAAAGTCTCATGTCACAGTGGCACTTTTTATCTACGCAACATCCCTCTGGAACTCAGTTTCTTATAGTCTACAAATTTTAAGTAGCGCACGAAAATTTAAAGAGTGCTTAATTAATATATTTGCTGAATAGTTTCTTTATTAATATATTTGCTGAATAGTTTCTTTCATTTATTGTAATTTTAATTTTTAAATTGTTTCGCTTTTGCATAAGGATTTTGGTGCTTCCTTAAGTTCAAAAATATTATAGTTATGCACATATTGTGAAACTTTTTTTTTAGACATGTTACGCTTGATTAGTTCTTTAACTTCATATTTTCCTTTAAATTGTTTAAAATAATTATGTAAAATTTGTGACATTACCCTCTTTTGTATTTATATATATATATATATATATTGTTATATTATTAATTTTAATGTGATCATGTATGAATCTCGTCTTAAACTCAGTTCCACATTGCAATATGAGATATTAAGTCTTGTGTGTGGAATAATACTAATACTAATAAATAAATAAATAAAAAATTATAAATAGCTTGTTTTCTATGTTTCCCAGCTATCTATATGTCGACATTTCATAGGAACTACCCTAATCATCAGTATACTTTGGAAATTTTTTAAAGATATTCTCAACTGGTATAAATGTTAGAAACTTAAATAGCGAATAAAAACTTAATTGATTGAATAAATAAATAAAATAAATATACATATGTCATGACGTGAACAAAGACGATTTCTGATTGGAATACTTATGTATATAGGAATTTATATTTCACTTACGCCAAATAGTTAAATTTTAGTTTATATGTAGTTAAAAATTAAGTAGTTTAGCATTTCTGTACAATAGAACAATGCTTTGCCTATTTAATTACTTGAATACAAGGACTTACAATACAAAACTAGTTTGTATATAACATGCTCATACACTTTACGTACTAAAAAATATATTACATGTGTATGCGTATTATTTTTAATTATTACTTAAAAATTTTTTAAATTTGCTTTTCACTTAAATAAAATTAAATCTTTTGTTTATTTCCAAAACATATCCCATGTTATAACACTGCATAATCGCACTTATGACTTAAGTTTAGTTTACATTATTATCTCGTTCCATCACAAAAAATTATCCCAAGAACGAACTTTGGTAACCAAATTTGATCTCTTTGATGACGTGTGCAACACTTTGAAGTTCTAGACGGCACCTATGTGCTCACAGAGTAAGCGAGATTGTATTTGAGTTAAACAAGACTGCAACAAAAAGTATAGCGAAAACAGTTAAACTATAGCGAATACAATTAAAAATTTGCAAACGACAAGTATCGAGAATGAGGTAGTAAACGTAGCTTTAGCTGCAGTTAACTTTAAAAACAATCAAATCCAAGGATTCATTTCAACCAAAGTTACTTATTTTGAAAGTCTGCAATATATTAACTAATTTTTTAAAACCAAATCTTACAAATTGATAAGCTTGTTAGCTTTCAGGATGCAAAAAACAAAGTCACCATAGTACCGTAGAACTACATCGTAACCTCAATAAATAACTTTTCAATAAAACAAAATAGTATCGTTTACTAGAAACAAAAACTAAAAGCGTGAATATCTCGCAGTAAGATAAAATAAAAAATTGTTTTTCCTGAGTTATTTAGAATTAATTGATATTTCCAACTGCATAAACAGTATTTTGAATTTTTATAGAAACTTTAACAGCCTCATTTAAAAAATAAGAAGAATTATGCAAAATTGTACAGTAGGTTCATTGTAATTTTTACACGTAAATCTAAAGCTTTGGCATTTTTCTTTTAAATTGTGTAGGAGAAGAAAAATTTTAAAAAGGACTGACCGAAATATCAGAAAAAATCTCAAAAATAGTTTATACTGTTACGTTTTTACCTTTAAAAATGCTTTTGCGGGCTCTTCAACTGCAAAAAATAATGGCACAGACACGTGTTTGTTACTTACTTAAATACTTCACAACTTTATGCACAACACAGATAAAAATAGATGAGATTTTTTTTCAATCAAGTTATGTTATTAATAAAAAACCATAAATTTAGTAAAATTTGCATTGACTTAATTAAATTATTATTAATAATGAATTTTTGGAAATATCTCTTAATCAAATGCAATTAATAAAAAGTTTTCCGAATTATTGACTGTTATTCAATAAATAAATTGAAGAGGTTGTCACATAACAGTGAAGAGTTGTTGTTTCATTAACAATTTTTTTTGTTAAGTATATTTTACATATTAACGAAAATTTTTTCAACTCAATAATTTTTGCTTTTAAGTGAAAAAGCTATTTCTACTTTATAATTTGAATTATAAATCTGGCAGAAAATATTTTTCACAGGAAATTTGATAAAAATTGCACTATTTTTATCAAATTTAGTGCAATTTTTATCAAATTTCCTGTGAAAAAGATTTTTTGCCGGATTGATAATTCAAATTATACAGTAGAAATATATTAAGAGATATTTCCAAAAATTCATGATTAATAATAATTTAATTAAGTCAATGCAAATTTTATTAAATTGATAATTTTTTATTAATAACATAAGTTGATTGAAAAAAAATCTCATCTATTTTTTTCTGTGAATCAATACCATTTCATATTAACACACTAGACTGGCTTACTTCTATAAATTATGACTGCTTTTCATAACGCTTAAAATTGAACTCTGCCTCTGACAACCATTTGCCAGCTATTTATACTTCTTTATTACCTTCTAAATAATTCATGATAATTCCAGACGTTAATGTAGATACATACACACACATATGCTTGCAAAACATTTAGAACGCAACTATATATACATATAAATGCATTGGTGATTGATTTACTTGGAATTTTGCGTTCTTTAAATCATGGATGTTTGTTTGCATATTATGTTTTTATCTTTGAGTTGTTTGTGTGGATATGTCTGTAGATTTATAACAAGCAGAACACAGTGGATTAGAAATAATGCAAATTTGTAACCATACTATAAGATGTCAATTTATGCTTGAAACCAAAAATTAAAAAAATATGAAAAGAAAGTAATAGAAAACAAAAGAAAAGCAAAGAAAAGAAAAGAAAAGAAAAGAAAAGAAAAGAAAAGAAAAGAAAAGAAAAGAAAAGAAAAGAAAAGAAAAGAAAAGAAAAGAAAAGAAAAGGAGAGGAAAGAAAAGAAAAAAAAGAAAAAAAAGGAAAAGATAAGATAAGATAAGAAAAGAAAAGAAAAGAAAAGAAAAGAAAAGAAAAGAAAAGAAAAGAAAAGAAAAGAAAAGAAAAGAAAAGAAAAGAAAAGAAAAGAAAAGAAAAGAAAAGAAAAGAAAAGAAAAGAAAAGAAAAGAAAAGAAAAGAAAAGAAAAGAAAAGAAAAGAAAAGAAAAGAAAAGAAAAGAAAAGAAAAGAAAAGAAAAATTTTTTTTTGCACAACCTAATGCATATATCGCGGTGGTTAAATTTTAAGGACTGATGTTGAATATGAATCACACCTAAACGTCACGTTTTATTCTGCATTTTGTTTAATGTTTCTCAATTCTAGACTAACTCAATTTAAATCATGGAAAGACATCGTTCACTTCGAGATTTTTTCGGTCAATTTAATCGTACGTACCATCGAAAGAGTTGTGTTAAAATTTGAGCAAACCGGGTTTGTAGGAGATGCGAAAACACCAGCATACAGTTCGTTCTGCAGAGAATATTTCCATTCGGCTAATGTTTTATTGCACACATAATTGAATGCCCCGGTATTAACATATTAAAAAAAATTACAGTAGTTCGTAAATAATTTGCGTTTGATACAAAATCAACTCCGGCGATTAAAATTTAACCATCCAAGCTAAAGAAAAAGTTGTAGAAAAAATGAAACTCAAACAAATTTCGATTAGTTTTTTACTCAAACAGAGTTATACCACCTGAATTGGTATAGCACATAAGTATAGTTGAGAATAAATATCAGATATATATTTCTGTTTTTAAAATTCCAGTCATATTTTAGTCTTCTATGTAATTTCTGGCATATTTGGGTATAACATATGTACGTACATTCATATATATAGCAATGCAATTTACGTAAAAATTCATGAACTTTAAGCAAACGTAAAGTGCTCGTTCTTTAAACGTCCATTTACATGTGTAAATGAAGTTTGTAAATATGTATATACAAATGAATAAAGAAATTGTTTGATTGGATTTCTTACAATATATTTTTATATGCAAATATGCATATTAGCTTAACATAAAACCTTTTACACAATGGAGCAATAAAAGCACAAACGCCCAAGCCAACAAAAAATTCACATAAAATTGTGTCTTTGGGGCATCAGGTCAGTTGTATTATATTTTATTCTTTTTTTTATTTTTGTCGTTTGTGCCACTAAAAAATGGCAATAAAAAAAAAATCCTGTGTAGCAATATGTGTGTTGATTCACCACAAATTCACACTGAATTAAATTTATTTATATCTTTTCTTGCTTTTCTTTCTATGTCGTTGAATAAACAATGAGCGAAAAGTTACACTAAAAACAACATCACTACTTGCTTGTTTTTTCATAGTTTGTATAATTAATAAATAAAAAGAAAACAGCATGTGAAAAACACTCAAAAGCAATAAAAACAGGCAGAAACCCTGAAAGCAAGAGAAATAGTGCGAAAACAAAGGATTGAATTGAACATATTAAAACTCATGTTATTGTTGATGTTCTTAATTGATTGAGCGCGAGTGAAGAAGAGCCATTCAAAATAAGTACAATGTATGTTGCACTCTTGTATTAAGGAAGTTTTTTTGTTTGTGTTTCAATAACTCACATTTCGATCAACTATTTCTTAACCTTCCTATACTCAGGTCAAAATGTGAAACACGTATACCCGCTCTCTTCTACCGATAATAATAGCTTAATACATTTAATGAAACCCCGTATGCTTTTAGAAATGAATATTTTTAGGAATATAAACAAAAATCAAGTAATAGTTTTTCAATTCTGCCTGTACAATGTTGTTAAATTCTGAACACAGAACAAAACATTTATAAAGCTTGGTCAAGCGATTACAACAGCCTTATTTTCTACTAGCTTTTGAAGTTGGTATAGTTTTTACCTTTATGCATGCAAAGTCTCAGCCCGATTGGTTTAAAATTTACAACGTTTGCATACAAACTTTCATCTCCTATTTTATCCCCTTGGGGGTAGAATTAATCAAAATCTTTTATTAACAAATGCCTACATACCATAATAACTCTTCATGCCAAATTTCAGCCCGATCCGTCCAGTGGTTTAGGTTGTGCGTTGATATATCATTATGTCAGTCACCTTTGAGTTATAAATATTTAGATAGATTTGTGTATTTTTAATTTATGTGTATGTATGTATTTTGAACATACATACATATGCTCTGAAACTGTATTAAAATTACCGAAATCTCATGAAAGTATAATATGTTCAATATAAAACTTGAGCAAATCTGATACACCAATACTCAGGTCTTGCTGCGAACTGCGCCCTCTTGCTTTGAAACAAACTATAAAATTGAAGTTTATTGAAAATGGTGAAGTTCGACAGGCGGCTTGCGTTAGTTGCGAAGGTTAAGCAAAAGATGCAAATCGTGATCTAAACTCAATTACTCAATTACCGTACGATCATATAAAAGGGGTTTTTTTTATAGCGGTATGAAACTATATGTTTATAATACTTTTTTAACTGGCAGCCGTTTTGTCAGCTTTTACGTGTTTTATGTTTATTTTGGTTTTACATTACAACGTGAATAGACTGACAACTGACCAACACTTCCAAAGTGTGCAAAATAATATTGCGTTTGTCCCGATTTTCATAAGCATTATATCCAGAAATACTAATGGTTTGGTATACCTTATGGACTGGAATCATTGGTCCGTATTTCTTTAAAAACGAAGTTAGTCAGAATGTTGCTGTCAATGGTGACCGCATCAAGCCATGATTACTGACTTTTTCGTTCATCAATTGAACAATCATGATGCACAAGAATTGTGGTTTCAACTACATGGCGCTACATGTCACACAGCTCGTGCCACAATTGATTTTTTTTTTTAAGTTGGACCAGTACTCAGGGGATGACCCCTACATATGTAGTGCATTGTACTGGAACTAGGAAAATAGGTTATGATGAGGTACAAAAGATGGAGTAGTGTTCGTGAAGGTTTAGCTTTAACAATAACAACCCGAAAGACTAAAACAAACTCTATTGCAGCATTTAAAATGTTGGAATCATATTAGTTAAAACTTTACACACAATTAAATACAATATTTGATAAGCTTTCTCGTTGCCCTCAAAAAGTAACAAATCCAACAAAACACTCCTTGTAGACTTCATGGAATGCATTCAAACAATTGATTTATTGAAGGAAATGTTGGGTAACCATATAGTTCACCTTTGGGACCCATGATTTGGCCTCCAAGATAGTACAATTTAACGCCTCCTAGACTATTTCCTGTTGTGATATGTGCAGTCGCGCAGTCTCGAAACGATTGTGTACTTGTAGGACAACATTCACAGCATTATTGCCTATATACAGCACTAAATTTTGAAAAAGTCATAAAAAATGTAACCTCCAGACTAGGCTAGATCCAAACCAGCAATGGTGGCTATATGCCAGAAGTCATATTTATATTATAATGTCAGAAAATTATCTTTCAAATACAGTAATCTAATGTTAATTTAAGAAAATCATCTTTGGTTTATTCCATTTCAAAATTGTCTACCCATAGAAGTAGGGAATTTTGAATTGGATAATACTAAAGCACATCAATTTCCAAAATGGTAGGTAAAAAAAATTATAAGTTATTTAAGTTTGAAAAACGTAATAGGTGCATTAAATATCTTGCAGCTGAGTTTTTCATATCAGCACACACCATAGTTATCAGTGAAACTAATTCCCCTTCCTCCAATTTTAGGTTTAAACCACAACCTGAATATTTCAACCAAGACAGGAACCTCAACCATGATCAGCAGCGAGAGATCTGAAAGGGAGAATCTCCCGGGGGCTTTGCTGATCGCCGTACTGCCAATTTTAACACTTGGTACGGGTTTCGAAAGTTCAACATAACATAAATCATGTGGCTTTCTTAAGTTTTGTTTCTTATAGCAAATGTGGGGCTCCTTCCCATCTATGCCCCAGAAAACAGAGTGCGCTGGTTTGATTTACACCAAGACAAAACCTGTTCGACGAGAGGACTAAGTGTAGACAACTACACTTAGTCCTCTATGTGTAGACAACTACACATAGTCTACAGTAGACTATGTTGAAAAGTGAATAACGTTCTATATAAAAACCTGCGTTTCCTTAAAAAAGTCACGGATTTTGAGCCGCCTTCGTATTTTTAGACTCAATGAAAACTTTTTTAACACGCTTTTATTAGCTTCACTTGTATCCAAGTATATAACTGACTTCTTTGGATTTGATACTGACCCACTTTACATCGACAAATTTAATTCCAAAATTGTACAAACAATCAATATAATATTTTGATAAGTTTTGCTCATATCCTGATAAAGATCGTCTGCGTTGAAAAACTAAATAAAACGCTTTAATGATAAAGTAAACTAAAAAAGAATTAAAGAATCAAAAATAATTATTGGAATAGAAATAAATTAATAAACAAAAAATAGTATTGTAAAAAATTGTCAAAAGCTGCTTCGTGGTGCTCCTTTTTTCTGTACCAACAACTATTTTTGATTTTTTAGTTTATATTGTCATTAACCGTGTTTCTAGTTTTTTATATCCTTCACAAAAATGTAGAGGGTATATATAAGTTTGTGATTCCGTTTGTAATTTCCACAATTTTTATTTGCGACCATATAAAGCATACATATTTATAATCAGCATTGATAGAAAATTCAATTAAGCGATGTCCGTCTGTCCGCCGTTGAAATACCGTTTCTAAGAAAACCATTAGACTTAGAAACTTTTTTCTTTCACCATTCTATTACCTCATCGAGTCATGGGTTGCTATTGAAATTCAGTAAAATCGGTTCACATATAGTTGAGATATAGCCATTATTTTCTGCAATTTTGTATGAAAATTTTTGAAAAAAAATTTGTTTGCTTCAAACTTCACATAATTGTTAAGCATGGCCACTAAAAAGTAAAAAATAAATTGTTCTAGATATCGGTCCATAGATACAGCCTAAACCGATTTTTTAATGAAAATGTCGCGTAAGCGAACTTAAAAATTGTTTTTGCTTAAAATCAGTTCTGGCAATAAAAGAAGGCTACTTATATACAGATATCGATATCGGTCGATATATACCCGAGATATAGCCTAAACCTTAAGAATTTTTTTTGCTTAAATTCGTTTCTGGTAATAAATGGAGGTTACTAAAATAAAAAAAAATACAAACTTCTAAGATCTATTCATACATACCCGAGATACAGCCAAAACCGGTTTTCAAGAATATGTCGCGAAAGAGAACTTACACAACTTTTTTTGCTTAAAAGCTGTTCTGGTTATAAAAGGAGGTTACTAAAATACAGAACATGAAAATTTCCGATATCTGTCCATATACTCGTATACCCGATAAACCGATTTTTCCATGAAAATGAATGCTTAAAAATGTTGGTTGCCTAAAATCAGTTCTGGTAATAAGGGAAGTTACTAAAATAAAGAAAATGAAAATTTTCTCTATTATCGCGTAAGCGAACTAAATAAATTTTTTTTGCCTTGAATCAATTCTGGATTAAAGACGGGTTACTAAGATACAGAAAGTACAATTTTCCGATATTGGTTCATATATACCCGAGATATAGTCTAAACCGATTTTTTAATGAAAAAGTCGGGTAAGCGAACTTAAACATTTTTTTTTTGCATAAAAGACTTTTTGAAAATATAAGCAGGTTACCACATAGAGAAATTTAAAATTTCCGATATCGGTCCATATATACCCGAGATATAGTCTAAACCGATTTTTTTTGCTTGAAATCAGTTCTGATCAAAAACGAGGTAATTAAAATACACAAAATGGAAAATTCTGATATCGGTTCATATTAAACCGAGGTATAGCCTAAACCGATTTTTCCATGAAAATTTCCATGAAAGATTTCCTTTTTTGGAATGGTGATTACAAGGCAAAAATATTTTTTCCTTATGTCGGTCCATGTATATCCGAGCATATTTAGTTCAAATTTGTAATATGTACTATATATAAATACGTGGCTATTGTGAAGGGTATTTCAGATTCGGCCCAGCCAAATATACTACATTCCTACTTGTTTTAACTATATTTATTATTTTAATGTGTAAGTTAAACCTTTTTACAGCAGAAGTGTTTGTTGATTCAGCGAAATTCCTCTGTAAGTCCGTATTCAGAGAAAAATGTCGCCACTTCAACGAATTACTTATCTGGAATATATGAAAAAACAATTTATTTTAGAAGAAAATTAAAACTTTTTGAAATTATTATACAGTATGGTTTTCATAAAAGATTTTGGTATTCAGCAAGTGTTTCCGTTGTCTCAATAAGCAAATTCGCTTAATATATAGAAACTGTTTTTAAATAATTTTTAATAAAATTAATATGGTATAATACAAATGAAAAAAAATGTGGTTGAATTCTCGAAAAAGAGCTATATTTTGTTTGTACAATATTTAGTTCAATATGTTATTAGGTTATTTTCATTGTTCACAACCCCTAACAAAAGGTTAACACCATGTTGTTGTGCAGTTCCTGCCAGTTAATAAATTTATTTTATTTTTGAAGTACATTTCGATTTTGCTTAAAACATAAAAATATGTAGAGCAAGGCAAATACAAATATGGTCAACAGAGTACGGTTCAACTAGTACACACTGCAGTTTGGAAACAAATAAAATATAAAGTTTAATAAAATAATTTGCACGCTCCAAATTATTTTCCAGGCTAGAGAGTGAACAAAGACGAACATATTGTATGACTTTATGAATACTAAGTAAGGTTTTTTTTCCATTAGGCACGCGTTAATAATTTAAATGTTTAACAAGGAAAAAATGTATTGTTTTTTCCAATTTATCAAAGTTTTAAACCAAGAACCTTTTGGTGCTAACTGTATCTTTGTTCAGTGAAAACATTTACAAATTTTTTCATATATATCACAGTCAAGAAAAAATACAATATTTATGAGCAACTCTCTGTAATTGCAACCAAAATCCAGAAGCTGTTTACGATAAAACTTGTGTCGTTTTTAAGAAGTTCTACTTAATTTGCATAATGTTTTATTTTCTTTAAGTAAATCTGGTATTTTTCTTCATGTTTTATTCGCTGGCTTGTAAAACGAGGCATATGCAATTTACCATCTACTTAATATTGTTTACACTCAACCGTTTATATATAAACTCAACATGATGAATCCACCAAAGAACTGCAGCGAATAGCCGGAAGGCAGGCACGAATTAAACATATTCAATTAATTTTTACTAAATGAACAGCAAACCACACCAAACGCCAACATTAAGACACACAACGAACGAACACCAGAGATACCTTCATGACAATGGACTTCAGTTCCAAAAGATACAACAAAAATGTGGCGATTCTCTGTTCAGCCACCAGCACTTCGGAGAGTAAGTTTCATATATTAATGTTAATAAATAAAGACACTGAACGGCATTCAGAAAACTAGTAAATTGAAATTTGCGCCAGACAGCTGAATTTAATCAGATACCTTAGATGAGAGGAAAAAGTTTTTACAAAACGGTAGACATTTTTGTTCTTTACTTTCACAAAGGAAAATGTTTAGTTTTCTAGAAAGCGTTAGTAAGCGAAGATCATCAAAATTAGCTTTAAACCAGCGTCGGCCGAAATATTAATTTCCTACGCTCGTGAGAATTGGACACAACATCCCAGCGGCGAACACTGCCTGCCGCATATTTTTCTTCAATGTAATCAATGAATGCTAACAAGGATATGACCGTAGCGTATGGAATTCCCAAAAAGGAATTTCGTTTATGTTTTGTATTATAAATGTATGTATTTTACTTTTTAGTTGTAGATCAAACGTTTGTCAACTTTGATAGATTACGCTGAAAAAATTTAATTAACATAAGTGGTGCTAAAGGTAAGAAGGCCTAGAAAACATTATAAAAAAGGACTTGGTATAAGAAATATAAAACATTTAGTGAAAAAATAAAAGAATGCAGTGAACAAAATCAGAACAAATTAATTTAAAGGGATATTTCCAAAAAACAAAAAAGAAACGTTTATGACTTACAAAGTAAGCGAGATTGTATTCGGGCTGCCTACTCTCGACTTATAAAGTATGCAAAACTGTATTCACGCTACTTACTGCTTACAAAGTATGTCATATTGTATTTGGGCTACCTACTGATAACATACAATGTATGTTAAGAAATGATGATCTTTTATTGAATGAACATTTCAGTATCTCGCTTACTGATTGCGATTGTGTGCAGGTGATAGGCGTTCACAGGGTTCGTATATGAGATGGTTTGCATTACTGATTTACTAATGTACATAGGATCATCGCTTTTGCAATCGAAACTTTTATTACAACAATCTGGGTATGCACTAAAAAAATCATCATGATATTTATTTATTTATTTCAAAAGTTTCTTAAGCCATGAGGGCATTATTCAACTAATTTCTATTATTGCTGAATACAAAATAAAAAGAGTATTGTTAATATAAGAAAATATGTAAAACAGATTACTATTTGGAACTTCTCTCGTTTCTAATAGATTTTTTTATCTTGAATCAGTACTGAGGGGCTGACCTCTCAATATGCAAAGCATTATAGAACTAGAAGACGGGAAGAAAAAAGAGGGAGTAGTATTTGTGGACGTTTGTCTTGACATATAAATAACAATTAATTATATAATAAAAAAATTAACATTTAAAGTGTTGGGACTAAATTAATTAAAATTGATCAGTGCACACTCTATATAACTTCGACACTGATAAGACTAACAAAAATTAATCTAACGCGTGTTCATGAGATGGATGAAAAAAAAAACTACTTATTCCTGCTTACTACTTATTCCGGTGTTATTTTGTTAAAAAAGAATTACGAACATATACAGAAAACAAGGACGACAGTAAAAATGTGCTCAGGAGGGAAGACGAATACTATTCATATACACTACTCATATGTATGTGTATTTCAATTGGTACATATACATATGTAATGTACTTGTATGTATATGGTTTAGAAGAATCGCGTATAAATTTTGTTCCTCGGGTTGGCCCACGTTTTGAAAAATTGTATCGTAAGACTTTAATTCTTTAAAAGTGTTCTCATTATATATCGCATAATATTTTCGATTATATTTTCAACCGCTTATATGCTGTTCATACACACACTTTTTAATTAATTCAATTATCAGTTAATTAAACATATGTATGTGTATGTACAATTGGTACATATACATATGTAATGTACTTGAACTAAGTACTCTTAATATTATAAAATATATATATGGTTTAGAAGAATCGCGTATAAATTTTGTTCCTCGGGTTGGCCCACATTTTGAAAAATTGTATCATAAGGCTTAAATTCTTTAAAAGTGTTCTCATTATATATCGCATAATATTTTCGATCATATTTTCAACCGCTTATATGCTGTTCATACATACACTTTTTAATTAATTCAATTATCAGTTAATTAAACATTTTTTTAAGTGTTCATACATACTTAATATTGCTAATGGAATTCACGTTTGACAACAGCTGATAGAAAAGTTGTTTACATTTTGACTGTGAATATTGCTTCTCAAGGCAGCTTTAATACGGTAGTAGTATATATAAGCACAGCTAGCATTCGTTTCCTTTGCGTAAATTTGTAAAAAACACATAAACTTCCTTGCTTTTTCAAACAAACCTTTGACAACTGTTCGTAAATTCGACCAACAAAATACATGTTGAGGTTTGTTGGTGTTGTATTTATTGTAATTCTGCCACTACCTATTCAAGCTGTATTGTTTCTTTTTGTTGACTGGCCATCTTTTGTTTGTATTTGTTTACATTTGACTTATCAAATTTGAACAAAGTGTGTTCATTGCGTATTATTATGATAACTAAACACGGTTGCCATAGGGTTGTGTATTTAATTTTAATAAATATTAGAACAATTAACTGTTAATTGGCAATTAAATTAATTAAAATTGTGTATAAGTGATTAAAACCAATTAAGCCGTTAATTGCAAATTTTTAATTAAAAGTGAATTGGCGTAGCAAACAAAAAGTTCTTTAACAATTTCTTTTATTTATTATTAATATAAATAGAATTCTGTAAAACCATGAAATTTTCTAAAACAAGAAGCTGTAAAAGGAAACACTGAAATATACTCGTTTGGAAATGAATTTATGTTGTTATCGAGTGCAGAGTAGTTCAGCCATGATGACAATTTCCGGTTACAGCATTTGCTTCTATAAACTCGTGTATGTGTTTAATACTTTAAATCTTACTGAAATAAAATCACAAAATAAACAAAGATGAAAAAGATCGAAAAATTCCTTATATTATAAAGCAATTACATTTTTATAACATACATCTTCGATCTGAGATCAGTAACAGTGAAAGCGCGACCTATCCGAAGTCTATATACAATTCATATCTACATTTACACAGCGATGATCCAGGCTGTAAGATTTATTCATTGCGGGCAAAGATTGAATAAGTCCAAAACTATCTGCATTATAACGGACTGTTATGGTTCTGCTGATCAGATGCTGGTAGAATGGCTATATAGTAACCAATATTTAAATGGTGTTTTAAATAAATAAAGAAATTTATTTGTTCTACTGTTATATGTACTCGTATATACAATACATACATACATGTACTCGAACCAAGTAATCACGAACTAATTTTGTTCCTCGAACTCACCAACAGTTTGAAAAATGGGTCCACATTTTTAAAAATTTATGTATCGTCGTATCGGGAATTTGTCGTACGAAATAAAAACTTTTTTACACGCTTATTTTTTTAAAGCATTTATTTATTAACTGGATCTTCAACGTGAACTAAGAATAAGTATTAAAATCTTAATCCTAAGTATAAAAATAATATTAAGAAAAAAGATGTGCTTTTTATTTAAGTCCGGGCTATGCTAGACGAATTTTTCTTTTTTTTTGCGGCAACTTTATCAGTTGATGAAGAGTATCCTTTCTTCTCAGCCAAATATGCCCGCCCAAATTAAGTATATTGCATGAATAAGGATTTGGGTGAATTTTCAATTTACTGACATACTTGTCTTTTACCAGCGGAACACACAGATCCTTGTGAATTTATGAGTTTTTTTATATACCATGGAGCTGCAGTAATCATTCGAAGAATTTGGTTTTCTCGACTTTGAATCTTTTCAATGTTCGACAATGAAGCGGAATTGAAGTCCGCAGCACCATATAGGCTTTAAGATTGTGTCGTTTTACAAAAGTTTGCAGTCCAACTTCACGTTAGAATTTCTGCCCATAAGCTACGAGTAGTTTAGTTGCGGTGATTGTAGTTTCAACCGAGTGAATTTTGCATCAATGTGTGACTACCACGTCAACCTACGGTCGAGGTGAATACCAAAGTACTTGACTACAGAGCTCTGTGGAATAGGTGAGTTGCTAATTTGAATAGGGGAACATATTTGTTTACAAATTGTGAATGTAAAATAAGTACATTTTTGCACAATAGCTTGAATTTTCCAAAGCTTTAGCCATTTCTCTAATGTCAAAATATATTCCTGCAAATTTTATGAAGATATTTGATGGGTTTCATGTATGCTGCAAAATTCTGAGTCATCTGCAAAAGATGATGTGTGGATTCCCGATCTCATTGGCATGCCAGAGGCGTAAATCAAATATAAAATAGGTCCCAGAATGCTACCTTGGGGAACTCTTGCTTTAATTGGCTGTAAGGGGCTTATAAAACTGCCTTCTCTGATAAGAAAATTCCGCATAAGTAGCTTTCCAGAAGATTGTGAGTGTTTGCGGGCAAGTTTAATTTATTCAACTTTTTCAAAAGCTTGAGAAAACCCAATGAGTAGCGCTGACCAATACATTTGATCCTCAAAAGTTTTTCTTATGATATCTACAAGCCTGTTTGTTTATTCTATGGTGCTGTGTTTAGCCCGAAAGCTGAATTGACGATTAGGAATACATCCCAGAGCATTCAATATTGGAGCCAACTTCGTCGTCAATATTTTTTAAATTGTAAGTAGACTTATTAGTTATATAGATATGATTACTTTAGTGGGATCCTTCCCTGGCTTGGATATCATAGTAACCATATACACCTTCCACTCATCATGATAGTACTCTAGACGTAAAATAGATTTAAAAATAAATAGGAAAATTCTTCTAACTGCACGAGGTAACTGCTCAAGCATTTTGCCAGTAATTTGATCAATACCTGGAGTTTTCGTGGGGTGTGTTACTGATACCGGTTTCTTCGAATAAAATTTAAGTCTCAAAGACACAAGCAGTGTAACAGCATATGGTGTTAATTCAGCTACATCATTCGCTGTATGATTTGTAATAAAAACTTTTCTCAACTAATTAACATACAGCGTCCCTTTTTTAGCATCGGTTCTTGCCCAGTCCCCAGTTGAAGTTTGCAAAGGTGGCTTACCTATGATGGGTATTTTTTCAGACCTTTTGTCGTTTTCCACAACGACTAGTTAGATTGAGGAGTATTATTAAGGTTTTCCAAATATGTTTTAAAGGAAGCCACTCTCTGGTTCCCAAAAAAATTTCCTAATTGAGTTATGTATTCCCCTAGCTTAATGTGAAGCTGAGGAGAAAGATTTTTTATTTTTGAACTATTTTTTCTGAAACAAGTTGATCAATGTGAGAAGAATAAGTTCTATTTACGTTTCTGAATCTTACTTTTATGGTTAGTGGTAGCATACTGTACGGCTAGTTTAAGATTTTCATTATCTTTAATTGATACACCAATATCTTCAGGCATTCTAAATGCAATATTTTCCGTAAAATGAATACTCAAATATTTTTTATATTTCAGCCAAGTCACTCAAGGCACGTTCAACGGGGGTCGACCTATCGGGGGAGTGAAACAGAAATTAAAGCGAGTGAGTGATTCGATGACAAATCTAATGAAGACTCCACTTGCATCCACTCTAAAGGAAAATTTTTTGTAACTCCAAAATCTATAGAATATGGAATATTTCGTTGGTCTGACGGCTAGTAAGTGGGGTGTTCGCATGAAATCACATCTTAGCCCATTTTGGTAATATTTTCAAGAAGCACATGACCTTTCGGCAAAATTAAACGTGATCCCCAAAAAGTATGTTTAGCGTTATAGTCACCAGCCGCTAAATATCGAGGCCCGCCCAAGTGATTTGAAATAATGCGAATATTGATTTTCTGTTACTAAAAATCGTGGCGGTGAATAAATCGAGGAAATAAAATATTATGTATCAAAAAAAAAAAAAAAACATATTATGTTTGTTGCTTGCAGATACACCTCACTTATCTGATTCAGTAAATAGTACTTACTTCTGGATTTTATCAGGATTGCCGAGCCTCCATAAAATCTTCCACGGAAATCTTTAGTGCCATATAGTGTGTAGCCACTAATTTTGAAATAACTTGTTACCGTCAACTGAGTTTCAGCAGCCAGCAATCGACATAATGATTTGCTTTTCCATAAAGAAGTCGTCAAGTTCATTTTTGTGTTGACGAATACCGTTTGCGTTCCAGAAACTTATTTCAAAACAAATAATTTGTTTAAAACTGCCTGCAAAATAATGGATTGTATTTTCATCATTTCTTGATTCATGGTTGTTATAGAAACAGTAAATGTGTATATGGATTGAACAATAGTCTGCAGAGTTGCCTCAATAGTGTTGAAATAATTATCGGAGCATTGCGACTGGGCCTCCTGATTAAAGTTTTATATATCGGATTTAACCACATTAGTATTAGAATCTTGTTTGGAGCTATGCATGTCTATGTGGCTCGTTGAGTAACCTATCTGCTTGTAGGAATGCCGATTGACTGCTAGGGTTGCTTAAAGGTAATTGATGACTTATTTGTTATTGACCACTTAAAGTGAATAAAGACAGGACAGCCCCTGCAGTTTGCAGTATGCTTACCTCTAAAGTTACTGTATTTTTTAACGCTCGGGTCAGTCTTTGACTTTTTGCACTGTGTTTTGCCATGAACTTCTCCACATACAATACAAACTGCGGGTAACTTACAATAGGCCTTAATATGGCCAAATTATTGGCATATTAGGCACTGAACGGGCCCTAAACGCTTGTGCGGCTCCTCAACGGTGGCCTTGACATGAAGAATAAATTAAATATTATAAATTGGATGAGTTTCATTATTTTTGAGTACAACATCCCCTGGTCCCAATTCAACCCTAAATATGAGTTAAGCGATCTTTTCACAGTTCCACATATAGGGTGTTTTTTTAAGCCCGATAGAGCTTGAAATTGTAAAAAATAACACAAAAAATTAAATTGTAATCAAAATTTTTTTTTATTCGAAAGATCAATACGTGACATTAACATTTGAAAATGATTTCGGGCATATGGGCACCGCGGCTGTTCTTGACGAAGCGCATTCTGGACGTCCAATTTTGGGCCACTTTTTCGAGCACTGCTGGCCGTATGTCACGAACAACACGAACAATGCTGGCCTCCAAGGCGTCAATTGTTGCTGGTTTATCAGCATAAACCAGTGACTTCACGTAGCCCCACAGGAAATAATCGAGAGGTGTCAAATCGCACGACCTTGGAGGCCAATTGACAGGTCCATTTCTCGAAATCAACTTATCGCCAAATTTTGATTTCAGTAAGTCGATGGTTGCGTTCGCCGTATGGCACGTAGCGCCATCCTGTTGAAACCACATCTCCTCCGGATCAATGTCATCCATATTTTCAAACAAAAAATCATTGATCATGGTGCGGTAACGATCTCCATTGACCGTAACGCGAGCTCCGGCCTCATTTTTGAAGAAATAAGGTCCGATGATGCCACCAGCATGAAAACCGCACCAAACAGTGCATTTTTCTGGATGTAATGGAGTCTGTAGGGTCTCTTGTGGATTGGTCTCACTCCATATGTGGCAATTTTGCTTATTAACAAACCCGTTAAGCCAAAAATGCGCCTCATCGCTGAACACAATTTTGCGATAAAACAACGGGTCTGATTTTCAAAGTAAATTTGGATAATTTCGTAGCGTTGTTCAAGCGTGAGTCTATTCATGATGATTTGTCAGAGTATACTGAAACAAATAAAAAAAATGTTTCATCAAAATTTAATTTTTTGTGTTACTTTTTACAATTTAAAGTTCTATCTAGCTTAAAAAAACACCCAAATTTTTTCACACAGCACATTTTTTCTTTTGAACCTATTATCTACCAATCCAGTCCCAACTTCATCCGTGTATACACAATACCTTCTCTAACAACCTGAAGACATTTACCAATTTTAGGCTGATAAGTGTAAAAAGATTTTTTCTTTTTTTTCAGAAAGTCAGAAAGTTTTCGGTAATATTTTTCATGGTTTACCTGGATTTTTGTTCACCTATGTGGCCATGCTTAACTGCTATTACGTTGAAGGTGTCCAATTGCCGTAATAAGCTGTTTACCAGCTCACTAGAAGTAGACTCTCTCAAGTATATTAGTTCCGGTTTAAATGTGTTGTTTTGCTTGCAGTTGGCTGAAGGTTAGCAAATCGATTACTATCGGTTGCCGTAGTAGTGTTATCATCTTTAAACATTTTCGATTGTGATTATATTTGTGCAGATTCGGAGCTTCGCTGACATTTAACCACGGTTACATACCTCCCCATGCCTACTTGTGTTTTCGGCTTATCTGCAACAATTAAATTAGAAGATGGTTTGTCGCCTGTTGTTACAACCATATGTGACAAACACGGGCGCTTTCTGTCTCTTTGAGACAGAAGAATATCCAATGATTTTTTAACGATTCCTCCTCAGAAATCCAAAGGTTCTTACAAGGGGAGCTAAGCACTTTCTCAGAATTACATCTGCTAGATAGACTCATGCAATTTTTTCCTTTTTAAAAATAGTTGCACTTTAAAATTATTTTTAAAAAATGTCACATGTTTTTCTTTTATGTAAATCCACTCTTTCCACTTATTCCGGTTTTCTATATATACCGGTTTATTTCATAACACTCCCATTAAAAACAAACACGTCCGTTCACTATCGAAGCTAGACGCATAATCCTTCTTTTTCCAGCTTTCTATTTATTTGTTTTAGAGAGAACGTTATTCATATAAAATTGGTATAAATAGAATTTGCTTAGTGGTCTGTTGTTTTACGTTAAGATTCGAATTTGAATCACAAGCTTAAAATATTCAACTACCTTTTCAAACTGGTTCTTAAGCGTTTGGGTTCTAAATATGCTTTTTTGAAAATTCTTTACAATCGTATATTTAGAAACAAAGATGGAAAATATTTCCAACATACCCAAATTTTGACATAAATTAAGTTCACATCTGGCCCAAATAATTTTCTAAAACTAAAGGGGGGAGTAAATGTAGCAAACATATTATCTTTGTTAAGTTCGTTATTTCGGTTTAATTGCTCTCTTTTGAAATTATAAGTATTTAGGTGTATATATAAGTGAAACATTACAGTTTTTTTAAAATTTCCCTTTAGAATGAAAAGCTTAAAGTTTTACAAAGAATTATGTTTGAATATAACGATGCTTTGGATTAATTATTTTTATTTGGAAGGGCAGCTAAAATTTTCTGTAGAGTGCCTAAACTTAATATTTAATAAAACTACACAGCCCTGAGAGAAAATATGGATGGGTACTTAAAATTTTTTTACCCTGCCGTTAAATAGCATTCGATCGGGAATCCATTTTTATATAAGTAAATAACATAAGAGAAAAAAATAATTGTTTACTGTTTCCATTTTATTTTTATCAATCGTGTACGCAGATTTTTTCTCTTATATGAAGGCGGATCAATAAGTCCCTGAGTTTTTGCATTTTCGCGCCCCTTAATTGAAATGACATTACTACGTCTGTTGGTAGGCAATTGACTCCTGTCTAGATTTGAACAAGCTTCGTCACTTAGTTTGTGTTTGGCAGCCGTCGAAATGGAAAAATGTGATTTTCGTGTGCTCATTAAGAATTATTTTTTGCAAAAAAAAAAAAAAAAAAAAAATCAATCTTTATTTCTATGAGAAATATGTAAGTGGCACACTGAATTTCGACGTGGGCACAAATACTGTAGTTTCAGTAGTAGTTTCAGCCGATTGGAGGTTGAAAATGAGAGAGATTGTGTTAGAATATGCATCTCGTATGGCTTATTAGTTTTAGTTTCGAATGATCATTTGGCTATCTCGTTTGCTCGCAATCCACCACAAACGCAACCCTGTGAGAGTTTTGAAAGAACGTGGATGAAACGTGTATACACCGCACCAGAATTCTCGCAGTGAATCGGCGAGACAAAGGTGAGCTTGTCAGCCAACAAAAATATTGCAACCGATTTTATTGGTGCGCGTGGTGTAATCCACATTAAATCACTTCAAAAGGGAAATCAATCAATGGTGAATATTATGCAAACTTATTATGTCGATTCATAAGAAATTGAAAAAAAAAACGACAATGCAGGGGAACGAGATGTGGATTCGCCAGAATCTCCAAAAAATTAGGACGCTAAGATGGAAGCAAAACGGGAGATAATCCATAAAAAACATCATAACTGTCTCCGAGTCGCTCTTAAATGTAAGACCGCCCTCCACTAATATTTCTCCCTCTCAATTTCTTGTGAGCATGTCTACTCCTTACCTGCCCTCCTAAAGGAAGCTCCTACATAAAATATTAGTTTTTAACATTTTAGGTCCAACCTGTGAGGTGCCAAATGTATGACCGACATCCAATATGTTTAGGAACCCTACATTTTTGTGGAACATACCAAGCTTCTATCTTCAATCATCAGGGTGATTTCAACAAAAAATTTTATTTAAAAAAAAAAAATTTTTTGTTTTTTAATATTATGTAGTTAAATAAATAAATTTATATTATAAAAGCGATATTGCTTCCTACTTTCAGCGACATTTTGAAGCAAAAATATCCTTCTATTAATTTTTCTCCTCTTTCAGCAGCGTCACAGCGTGTAATTTATGCAATATTTCTACTGCTTTCTAGCAATTATGGAATTCTTCCCAGATTTTCTGCTCGGCAATCATAAAGTCCAACAAAATGCAGAAAGAATATTTTCCATTTCTCAACAACAGCTTCACCGCTGAGATACTAAATATGTCCAGAGAATCTACATCAATATTTTTGCAATACAGCATAATCAGACAAAGCGATTATGTTTTGACTTTCAAAAATTATATAGCTTTCGCTATTCACCAAGCATGGCTGATGGCGTCTGATGGTCTTAAATGATAATTTAATTTACTTTCACCAAGGACTAATAACATTATTTCAACAAGCTCTTTATAGTCACTCATAGTGGGCTGTTTTCCCTTCAGTTTTGATAAGCTGAATGGCTTAACCTCTATTTGAATTTGTATTAATTTCTGTCCCACCATAATATATTCTATGCCAGAACTACTCGAAACTATTTTTTTTTATTCTAAAAATATATCGACCTAAACAAAAAAAAATAAATTGACAACACAAGTGCATTCAAAGCTCCAAACAATGATATTAATTCAAGATTAAAAAATATTTCTGATTATGCCTTGATTGTTAAAGCTGTATCGCAAAAACTATGAAATAGACTATCTGGATATATTTGGTATACCAGCGGTGAAGGCGTTGATCTCGCACTATTTGATGAAAACGCCATTTATGACACAATATAAAATATTTGGTGTCAATTCGCTGATTTAGGAATGAAAAATAGTACTAATAACTTTTTCACACATAAAATAATCTAAACTCATTCTTGGAGGGTTTCCCTCAAAAGAATCTGAACTTATTTCTTTCATGGTATGAAAAAGTATTCTTAATAGTTTGTTTTATTTTAACAATTAACAATAACATTGTGATTAAAAAATAGGCATTTCAATAAATGCAATATATCTTATGCTCTAACCCAATTATTGCCAGTAACAGAAAACCAGCACCAAGATAAAACATTTAACAGCTAACAACGTAAAAGATTAAATGAACAATATGTAAATGTTATGGAAAAAGTTTTGAGTTGCAACTAGCGCGCTCACACACAAACTCTCGCGCACAAGTACACACAAAACAATTACTTTAAAACAACATTTAAACAAAATAAACTTGAGAAAAAAAAAGAAAATAAAATGCACATAATGTTACTTGTAAGGTTGTAATTTTATAATCACAGTCGAAAATGGCTAAAAGCAAATAATGCTAAATATGCCAGCATTACTTTCTTTAACATTGTGCAATAAAGCCGAAGTTTGTTGGCAAAGTAGCTGCAATAGACAACTATTAACAAATAGTTGCTATAGAAATTAGCAGCATCTTTAAATAGATAATAATCATGATTATCTCATAAAAAAAACCAAGTAATCTCCGCATGGAGAGAAACTTTATATAAACTTTACCTTTTTAACATCGTGGTTATATACAAACATACATTTCCAAGCTATAGTGTTCACATACTTATAACTTTATACATTAAGCATGCTTTAACGCAACAAAATAAGATAAGTTCTTTTAGGATGTGAATATTCAGATAGTAACTTTATTAACAGCATTTAAACATTATAGTTATAAGCATGTGTTATTATTTATGTGTAGACTAAGAAATGACTGCCTCCAGTTACATATAACCCAACAAAAATTTATTTAACAGATACTTTTTTAACAAGAATATTTTACAAATTATGTTTAACTTTAACATGCATTACTGCAATATCGTACTCCTTTAGACTTAATAATTTTCGTGCAACAAAAATAATTGCGGTAAGTCACAGTTACAGGGTGTCCTAAAAAACTCGATTTAATTGTATGCATGACATCATTATTTTATTGATTTTCTTTATTGTTGTAAAGAAGGCTAGGCAAATTCAAGATGAGAAAATATACATTTTGAATATCGAAATTTTTAATATATAAACTTGACCGTATTGTTGTAATTCTGGCTAGGAAAATTCAGGTGAAAAGATATACTGGAAGGATCAAAACAGCTCTCAAGGATAGAGCACGTACGCTGTTAGGAATCAACAGCACTTATGTGCTAATATTATCTAACAAGCTTTCTATTTATTAACAAAGTATAGCAAAATAATATAGAATTGACTTTGATTGAACTGCCTTCATTTCGTTTAGGTCACCCTGTATTTAAATTTCAAACTTAAACAATGCAAATAAGTCTTAGGTTTATTGAACACCATATAAACACACAAAGACTTGATACATTCCTTAAAATTTAGTAAGTCAAGGTAAAAAAAGCGTTAATTAAAACACTTATCAGGTTTTTAGGTATAAATGTGAACTTAATTGAATATCTTAAGTCCGATGAATAAGGCGATATCTTGTGTATGTCATAAATAAGTCTGTCGCTGTTTCACCAATCTTTATAAAAAATACATATTATGTATATTACGATCAAAATCTGGAGTAAAAATCTAACATTAAAACACAAAAATTATTAGTAAAAGAAAATTAGCGAAATTGCAATTTTTTTTTTAGTAAACGTTATTGTTATTTCATATTTTTGAATTCAGCAAAACCATTTCTGAGAGCTCAAAAGAAAGAATGAAATCGTCAAGAAGTTGTAATACGTATAAATTTTTGCGAATGAGGTACAAAAATGCGTTACTGCGTCACAAGGATTATTACTACTTGTATTGTGCTGAGTTCTCGTTGTGTCACTATAAAACCTCCCGTTTCAACATTTGGAACATTGTTGCACGCCTTTCTATGTCCAGATCCGCAGCTGTTCTGCTTCTTAGAGTGATATGCATATTCTAAAGGTCAAACTACTCTCTTCTCTTCTTTCTCCGAAATTTTTTTAACAATTCTCTATTGTAATCGAGCATGTCCGTCTATCGAGTTCGCTGCGAATTTCATCCCAGCATTAACTACAGGAATAGGTAAAAGTGTCTTCTACGTTAACTGCAAGATCACTTTTTTCGTCGTAAACCTTCCCATCTGGACCCAAGAAAAGAGCTGAGTCAGGTAATAATTCACGTCACCATTTGGCAGTTCAACGAAGATCTTGATGCTGAATACGACGTCGAGTCCTGCTTAATTATCAATGTTCCCAAAAATGCTCTAGAGCCTAAAGGTTTATTAGGGCCATGCCAGCTAACACCAGTAGTACAACCTCAGAAGCTATGCAATAAGATGAGGTAACTGTGAACTTTGCGTTCTATGAACATGTGAACTGTTTTGAAATTTGCAAAAAAGTTTAACTTATTTTATAAAATGAAACTTGAAACAGTGTTTTTTCTTTCGGGTTTAAATGCTTTGCACACTACATGGTCACAACTACGTGTACTACTAGTGTACTACTAGTTTTGATAGAAAATCTTTTTTACATTTTTGCTTTTATCTTCTTAGAATAATCATATATCTGGAATAATTAACAAATATTAATTTTGCGTTTGAGATAAAAAAGCAAACAACACATAAGCATTTTAAGCTTTTTCTTAACTTTAAGATTTTTATTTTTAATGAATGACGATTTTTCGGCAAAATTTTTTGCTTGTTTTACAATGAAAGTACTTGCTGAAAAGTATAATTTTTGAGAAAAATTGTGGCACGCTGAAAAAAAAATTTAAAAAGTATTATTACAATCTGCAATTTTTATTTCGCAATCATTGTGGCGAAAAAAAAAACTTTTTGTCCTAGATATATCACCAGCCTTACTTCAATTTTTATTACTTTACAGTAGAAGAAAAGTTTCAAAAAATCTACGAATAAGAGAGTCAAATTATTATAAATTTAAGATTAAAGTGATTAATAAATTCTACGCTGGCCTCTTTATTCTATTTTTTACAAGTTTTATGAGTTACATTACCGATTTATGATTTCTATATACTTTTCTCAAAAGACTGAAATCTTTCGAACTTTACTGTATTATTCGAAAAGAATACTTGTTTATCTAAGAACCAATTAAAACAATTTCTTTGTAAACCAATACTTTTTATGCATGGAAAAAATTCAAACATAAAATATTTTTACAATGTAAAATATTTTTAACTTAATTTGTAGTTCTAAGCCAATAAAACAGGAATGTACATACGTAACTTTTCATATGAAGAATAGGCAATTCAGCCAATTAATCGTGGGCAGAGTAGTCTTTTTTAAGCATGTGTTTTATTATATAATTACATAGGACATTTTAAGAACGCAAAGTCATTGAAATGATATTTTAATCACAGGCTTGTGGCAATAAACATGTAAATATTTACAAACGAACTTAGGCGGCTTGTGAGGCTCAATTTAGTTAAGCGAAAGCGCAAGGAAGCGAGATGAAGAATGCAACAGCGGAAGCATTAGCTTAGTGTTATTACATCATATTATAAGCAATAAGAGCAATAAGCTTTATAAATGCAGCGAAAGCAATACATATCCTGTCGATTAGCTAAAACTGTATGTTCTCCTACATGGTATGCAAATTCACTACTCAACTTAAGCTTAAACAGAAGGAGTATATAGATATAAAATGGTTGCAGTCTCAAAACATGACATTGTTTTTTTTTTTTTTTGTTTTGATGTAAAATGTTTTATACTGTTCTTAATTCAGAAAACGAAACTGGATTATAATTTCATAAAATTAGTTTAATTAATAGTTTTAAGGCTTTAAATTTAATAATGTGGAAAAAAATCCAATTGTGCAGTAATTCCACACGTTTCTTTTTAGTTTATATAGATTTATTACATTAGTTTGTTTTTGTCCTCATTATTTTCTACCACCGTTGTTGCCTTGCTATTGTTATTAAGCTTTGGAAGTCGTTTTTCATTTTGCAATGCGGATCACGTACAATTGGTTGTTATTTCATGTGGTGTTACTCTTTGACATGTTTACATGGCATGATTTGTTAACACTTCATTAAAAGCTTATGATTGCTGGCTTGTTGGCTAAATGGTTGATGTGATGTTTGGCTGAAATTACCAACTCTGTCTGCTCAAACATCAGTACAAATTACTACTACGAGTAATACTCGTATGGAAAAGTCTCCAATAGGTGTATGGCTGCATTAATACATACATTTGTAAGCAAACTGTTTAATAAAAAGGTAACCGTACCTACCATTGTGTATGATAATGACAGTTGTGCATGCAAAGGAAATGTAGAAACAACTATATGAGTTTCACTCCTTGAAATCTATTATGCTAATGATTTTGTTGAGTTAAAATCAAACCTTTTTTCTAACGCTTAAAGAATCAACGGAGGTTTAGTAATACATACATATAAATCTTAAACCTTTTGATACATCGTAATGAAACTTAAGATTATAAATAAAAGACAAAACAGGGTCCCTTAAGATGAAGTTTGCTCCGTACTGATCTTATAAGCTAAATAGAAAACTTTAACAGTTTGTTGTGAAATTATATGACCATAATACTTGTTTTGTGTCTAGCAAGAAATACTTATATTTAACTATAACGGATCTCTAGAAATTTCCACTTTTAAGATTTTTACCTAAAAGTATTTGCTTTAAAATTAGTTCAATCCCTCAGAAACTGAAAAGATAAGCCTATATTGGAATGAAGCTTGAGTATCGCCAAAGGCCAGAAATTAACTCTGATTGGGCTAACTTTTTTTTTATTCAGAAATAACATATACATTTAATGAAGCATGATCAAAAGTTTTTAGATAATACCAAAAAGCAATTTCTTGTAGAAGCTTGGCATTAACGCATTTACTCTTCACAGTTATCTTCAGAACTTACTTGCAGGTTCCCAAAAGCAGATTAATAATATATTAATCTCTGATACACGCAAAGAAACATCAGTTTGATATACAGGTACAACAACATTAGTATATACTTTCTAACATTATGTAATCAAATCAAAAAATGTATATGCTATATGTTCATTGTTTCCTAACCACTCGCATGTCTAAAATAGTCTTTAAGGGACCAACTTAAGCTTGAGAGTTGTATTTCATTTTTGATCGGTTATAGGTATACTTTACTGGTGGTACTTTATACCATCTACTAATGCAGATGAAGCAGCATTTATGGTCATGAGTTTCTGTTCAACACTGGCTCTTACGGGAGTTAAAGTCGACTCTATTTTTATAGTCCCATTCGGAAGTGAGATAATAACTTAGTTATTCACATTTTACCTCTTGGCAGCGATCTCGGATAGATAGAATAAGTATGAATGGTAAATGATGCTATTGTCTGCGAAAGAGTTATGGAAGGTTGTTAAAATAAAATAAAATAAGAAATAGAGTAGGAAAAAGAAACAAGCCTTAAGGCATCCATGAACAAACTTTGAACTCGTTTGATGAGATCCCATCTAAAACAACTAGTATACTGTGATTTCTGAGAAAGCTCGATATAAAATGCGAAAAAAGATTACCGGATTTAAAAGCAGCAAGTTTTGATAGCAGTGCACCATGCTACACTCTATCCAGTGCCGTAGGGGTTTGTAAAGCCACTGCTTTACTTTCGCCGAAATAATGGATCAAGTGGCACGATGAGACATATGTCTTACGACATGTGCCTTAACATCGTCAAGAGAGCGAAACCTACGAAATCCATATTAAAGATCACAAAATAATTTATGCGATTCTAGATAGCTCATAATATGGTAGTTAGCTATGCTTTATATTACTTCGAAAAGCTCAAAGCAAATTGCAAATGTGCGGTAAATTTCAAGATTTTTGCTCCATTATTTTTGGGGGTTGGCATTACGGTAGCAAAGTTTCAACACAATGGGAACTCATCATTATAGTACAAAAGTGTTAAAATGACGTGCTAAGGGGCACGCAGGCATAGAGTTGGAGTACCATCCGGTCCAGGAGACTTGTTTATGTCGAGGTCAGCCAAAACCCTGTTAACTGGTTGAACTTGGCATAGACACAGATACTCTTTCAAAGTTAGACTTGTCTACCGGGTATGTCTCAGCTCAGTCCTTCTTAAAAAACTTGGAATTGTCGGAATAGCGTTATTCCTTATTTTGTTAGCAAACAGGCAAAGGCTCTTACTGTCCAGGGGATCAGTGAAAAATTTTGCATGAAGACGCTGCTCATAGAGAAACTTTTAGCGCCTAAGTACTCTGGCAGGCGGAGAACTTGCCTTTTTACGCAGCGAGTCAGTATTTCGGCCAAATTCTGAATGCTTCCTATCTGGAAGAACAAAGTCATACCTAGCAAGATGATAAAGAATTTACATATATAATTGCCAAGAAGACAAAATTTCCAATGCTCGCAAAACTTCTTGACCTCAGTCAGTCCAACGTGTGAAGTCAGGAATAAATCAAGGGAGCTTAAGTGGTACTAGTTATACGCGTGGATATGCGTTGGTTCATTAACTAATTCCACGATGTGGATGTGCACAGCAAATAACTCAACATATTTTATGACTGGATTGACGAAGCCAGGATGAGTTAAAAACAATATAATCAATGTTTTGACAGATCTCCAGGAGTTCGAAGTGGCATCGAAAACAGAAAAGATAGTAATATCCATCGCCATTAAGAAACAATAGTTTTTATCGCACTCAATACCAACAATTTTTTCTTTAATGTTTACAGAATAAGTTTATTATTGTCATCATTGACGATAGTTTCATTCTAGTCGATGACACACATACTTATAATTTTCTTTCAGCTTCATTTTTTCTTGAAAGCAAAATATTTAGTAAAACTTTTTGTTTTATAATAGTTAATACGAGTAGATACCTCAACATCGGTGATGAAATTTGTGTTTTCATCGCGGTGAAATGCATTAATTTTTGGCGAATATATTTTTAATTATTTTGTCATATTTTGATGATGTTTTATTTTTTTATTTTACAAGTATATAATATATTATATATATCACATATATGTAATAAATTATATGGCATAGCCTTATGTAAATGATTTTTTTTTGTTAAGCGTTTTGTATTTATTGAAACTTCAAAATGAACAAACAATAAATATTCAAATCTTAATAATAAAGATAAAAATAAAAGAATTAATAAAAAAAATAAAATGCGCTTTTTACTTACGTCCAGCCTTACGTATGCGGGAGCAATATCGGTAGAATCACCTATTGACCGTTCTGATAGTGGCAACGGTATTCGTTCTTCTCAACCGAATGTGGCCGCCAAAATTAAGTATATTCCGCGCAAGAGGGTTTGGATGAAGTTTCAGTTTACTGACATACCTTGTCGAGTATTTAGAAAATTCGTCTTTTACCAGTGGAACACTCAGATCTTTATGAATTCGTGAATTTTTTACGTACCATGGAGCTGGAGTAATCTTTCGAAGAATTTTGAATTTTTTCTATGTTTGACGCTGAGGCGGTGCCCCATAAGTGGATTCCGTAGCACCATATAGGCTTTAGAATTGCATTGTATAACAAAAGTTTGCAATCCAACTCCAATTTTGAGTTTCTGCCCATAAGCCAATTTAGTTGCGCCGCTTTTAGTTTTAACTGAGTGCCTTTTGCTTCAATGTGAGACTTCCACGTTAGCCTACGGTCCAGGTGAATACCAAGGTACTTGACTTCGTTTTGCTGCGGAATATGTGAGTTGTTAATTTGGATATGCGCACATGTTTGTTTACACAGTGTGAATGTGACATGAGTACATTTCTGCACATTAACCCTGATTTTCCAAAGCATTAGCCATTTTTCCAATATTGAAATAAATTCCTGTAAATTTCGTGAAGCTAATTGATGGTTTTCATGAACGCTCAAAAACGCTGTGTCGTCTGCAAAAGTTGAAGTGTGGATTCCAGATGTCGTTGGCATGTCAGAGTCATAAATAAGATATAAAGTGGGCCCTAGTATGCTACCTTGCGGAGCTCCTGCCTCTATAGGTTGAGTTGGGCTTGTAAAATCACCTTCTCTGATAACAAATTTCCGCCCATATAAGTAGCTTTCCAGAAGCTTGTGAGTATTTGCAGGCAAGTTCAACTTTATTTTGTGCATCAAGCCGTCGTGCCAAACTTTATCAAAAGCTTGAGAAATATCAATGAATAGAGCTGAGCAATACTACTTGTTCTCAAAGGTCTGTTTTATGACATTGACTAGTTGTGCGTTTGTTCTATGGTGCTGTGTTTAGCCCGAAAACCAAATTGATGCTCAGGGATGCATCCCACATTGTTCAATATTGGACTCAACTTAACCGTTAACAATTTTTCAAATAGTTTTGAAATTGTTGGTAGTAGACTTATTGGTCTATATGATTCTACCTTAGTCGGATCCTTCCCTGGCTTGGGTATCATAGTAATCATAGAGACCTTCCACTCTGCAGGATAATACTAAACGCGTAAAATAGCGTAAAAAATAAAAAGTAGAATTCTTTTAGCTACACGAGGTAACTGTTCAAGCATTTTGCCAGTAATTTGATCAATACCTGGAGCTTTCCTGAGGTTTATGTTACTGATACCTTGTTCTACATCTTGAAATATGAATCACAAAGACACAGGCGGTCTAGCTGCATATGGTGGTAATTCAGATGCATCATTTGCTATATCATTTGTAAAAAAAACATTTCTCAGAGGGTTAACATACACCATCCCCTTTTCTGAATCGCTTCTTGCCCAGTCACCAGTTGAAGTTCGCAAAGGTGGCTTACCTATTACGGGTCTTTTCAGACTTTTTGTCGTTTTCCACAGAGAATAGTCAGATTGCGGAGTACCATCCAGGCTTTCCAAATATATTTTAAGGGAAGCAATTCTGTGGATTTCAAGCAGATTTCTTAACTGAATTATAGATTCCCGTAGCCTAGTCTTAAGCTGGGAAGACCTGTGAAGCTGCCACTCTCTTCTGACTCTTCTTTTTTCTGACAGAAGTTGCTCAATTTCAGACGAATAAGTTCTATTGTTCTCATTTCTAGATCTTAAATGACTAGTGGTAGCATGCTGTATGGTCAGTTTGAGGTGTTCAGAAAAATTCGGATTTGACACATCAAGGCGATATTTTCAGTACAATGTGTACTCAGAAATTTTTTGTATTTTAGCCGGTCGACGGGGAGCCAATCTTTTGGGGAAACGAAACAGAGATTCTAGTGGGTGAGTGATCTGATGAGAAATCTAATGAAGGCTCCACTTGCATCCACTCTAGAGAAAAATTTTTTGCAACTCCAAAATCTATAACATCTGGGATCTTTCGTCGGTCTGACGGCCAATAATTGGGGTGTCCGCTTGAAAGCACATCTAAGCCCATTTTGGAAACGGTGTCAAAAAGCACACGGCCTTTCAAGGTAATTAAACGTGATCCCCAAAAAGTGTGTTTAGCGTTATAGTCGCCATCCGCTAAAAATCGAGGCCCAAGTGAATTGAAAAAATTTGTATATTGATTTTCTGTTACTGAAAACCGGGGTGAGGAGTAAATCGATGAAATAACAATTTTATGATGAAAATGTTCAAAACATATGTTTGTTGCTTTAAGATACTCCTCACATGTCTCGTTTAGCAAATAGTGCTTAATTCCAGTCTTTATCAAAATTGCTGAGCCTCCGCAAGATCTGCCACGGGGATCTTCAGTATCATATAGTGTGTAACCATTAATTTTGAAATAACTGTTGCTTGTTAAGTGAGTTTCAGCAGTCAGCATTATGTCGACTTGTTTTTCCATAAGGAAGTGCTCAAGTTCATTTTTGTGTTGGCGGATGCCGTTTGCGTTCCAGAAACATATTTTTAACCAACTCATTTTTTTAAAATTGCCTGCAAAATAGTGGATTGCATTTTCAGCATTTCCTGCATCATGTTAGTCATAGAAACCGTAAATGTGTTTATGGATTGAACAAGAGTCTGCAGAGTTGCCTCAAGATTTTTAAAATTTTTGGGCTTTTGCATAATTATTTGGCAGGTTGACTGGCCTATCTGGAGAAAATTGTTTGCAGAAATAATGTTTAACTGCTGGGATTGCTTGAAGGTAATTGATGACTTATTTGTCATTGATTGTTTAAAATGAGTGTAGACAGGACAGTCCCTGTAATTTGCAGTATGGTTACCTCCACAGTTACTGCATTTTTTAACGCTCGAGTCAGTCTTTGATTTTTTGCACAGTGAAGTGCCGTGTAGTTCTCCACGCACAACACAAACTGGTGGCAGTTTACAATAGGCCTTAGTATGGCCAAATTCCTGGCAGTTTAGGCATTGAACGGGACCTAAACGCTTATGCGGCTCCTCTACGGTAACTTTACGGTGCAAGAGAAATTTGAGGGTATAAATTGGGTGAGTTTCATTCCGTTTCAGGACAATATCTCTTGGTTCCAGTTCAACCCTAAACATGGGTTGAAGGATCTTCTCACGGTTCCTGATGTTCAATACACTTTTGATTTTAAACCCTTTGTCCTCCAAACCAATCTTAATATCATCCGTAAAAACAAATACCTCCGTTTACTATCAAAACTAGACTCTGACTGTAAATGATGTAATATAATTATTTATAATAAAAATACGGTACTATTATAACAGTGTTAACCTAGAATATATTATAGATATACGATCAACATATATATCAAAAGAGATCTTTTTATAAAATACACAAAACAGATTAAAAAACGCTTCAAATACATTATTTCAATTTCAGTTATTGCTATATGTTCAAGTTATTTACAAAGCTCTCATAACCAGTTACATTAAATATGTATTCAAATTTTTGTACTTTATTTCACTCAAATAATAGTAAATGCAAGTTATTATATAGTTATTATGCATATGGACGGAATGTTGCTTTTAAATATTTCATATTCAGCTCGCTAGTACTTCTCTACAATTGCAGTCCCGTCGGCATGCAAGTCCGGGTGAGCCATTTTCCGTTGATTTCAATTGCTAGAGGTAAAATAATTGCCAATAATATATTACTACCTGGGGCGCCGAGCGTTACTCGGAACTTTCAAATCATATGCATACTGAAATACATTATGTACTTTAATATAAATTAGTTCACAAGATTTTTCCATTTATCCACTGTTTAAAGTCACGATAAAATTGTGCTTAGACTACATTTTTTATTATTTTTTTTTAATATTTTGCGCGAGGGCAAAAAATAGATTTTCGCTCCCAAAAACTTCCACATACTGAATCTTTGAAGCCTTTTCCGAAAACACTTAATATTTCATAACGTCGGTAATTGGTAAAATCTCAATCGGTTTTTCAATCGCTAAAATAATCAAACTAGTTTTAGCCATTTTCGAGAACTAATCGATTTTTCGATCTTAAAAACCCTTAGATGTCGACTTTTGTCAAAATAGTTTGAGACGTTTCCGAGAACAATTAAGATATGGAAAATGGTTAAAACCTGGGACAAAATGGGTTTACCTGGATTTTTCGGCCTTTAAAACGCCTAGGTAACGACTTTTATCAACACCGTTAACATACTTTTCGAGAACCAATAAATGTATTCCAAATGGGTGAAAAGCTGGACAAAATAGGTCTTCCAGGTACCGGGGACATTTTATATCGCTTTTTGACCTTAAAGAATCATAGATGCTAATTTTCATTAAAATCCTTATAGCCATTTTCGAGAACCAATAAAAGTATTAGATATTGATAAAAACCGGAATAAAATGGGACTTCACGGGACCGGGGACATCCCAGATCGCTTTTTTTATCAATACTAGTTATAATGAGGTGGAAAGGCGAGTAGTGTTTGTGGAGATTTAGTGCCAATTTCACGATAATGAAGCTGTTCGTTCGTTCGCACAATTATATTTAAAACAATCACACAATGTTTAATGTTGTCTTTGTTTAATGTTGTATCGTGAAATTGGCACTTAACTTTAACAATAACAACACGGAAGACTAAAACAAACTCTATTACAGCATTTAAAATGGTGGAATTAAATTTGTTAAAACTGATCAGTGCACAGTGTATATGACTTCGACACTGTTCAGGTTACCAAAATTTAGTCCAACACCTTGCACACTACAAGGTAATGAAATGCATTCAAAAGAAATTAATACTGAACGTATTAAAAACAAAGACAACGGTGAAAAAAAGATACCTATTCCGGTGCTATTTGGCTTCCCACAAAATTAATAATGAACCTTAACCTTAAAAACTCCTAGATACTGATTTTCATTTAAATCGTTAGAGACGTTTTCGAGAACCAATAAAAGTACTACAAATGGGTACGAACCGGGACAAAATTGGTTTTCCCGGGACCGGGGACAATCTAGATCGTATTTTTTGACCGTAAAAACCCCTAGATACCGATGTTCATTAAAATTGTTAGAGCCGTTTTCGAGAACCAATGAAGGTACTGCAAGTGATTAAAAACTTAAAATGGGTCAAAGCCGGGAGAACATGGATTTTCCCGGACTCGGGACCAACTTAATCTCTCAACTCCTGGTAGACAGCTATGTTTCATTTAGTGTATTTTAGTAAGGTAAAAACGCGAAATTACACTTGTCTTAAATAAAATAATTCCTAAGTTTTATCGCTAATAGTTGAAAACTTGTTAATTTTATTTATAACTACACCTCAACATTATTATTGGTTTGTGATATTGTTTTGGTGATGTAATAATGTAATATCTGTAATACGTATTTCTTTATTTTTGTGTTTTCTCTTATAAATCTCCAAACGGTAATAAATTGAAATAAAGTCTGTATTAACGCCAGTTACAATAGATATAGTTTTCGTATCTAAAAATATTTTCTTTGGGGTATTGTCATAATTTGTATTGCCTGATTCATCTTTGGAGTGTTCTAAAATTCCATCGCACTAAGCAAAAAAGATAATGATTGGTTATTGGTCAAAGAAATCAAATCATTACAGTTCTTATTAGGAAATTAAAATATAGTAATCGTTGAATCGATAAAAGTCATTTGTCTCAAACTAGAATCAATGGAGTATCCATATAAGCTCTATTTCTAGAAAAATATTTTAATGCTGAGAATGCTTTACATTTCGCAATGTTAAGTATTTGAATCAAAACTAGCAAAGGTATTTTCTTTTAAGTATTTTATGAAGAAGTTCTGGGAAATATCACATGTAACAGTACACAACTGAACAGTGTATCCAGTTCATTACTTTTTCAAATAAAATCCTGATTTCATTTATAATATTTTTATGAGCAACGGTGCCCATTTCCTATTAAAAGTGTTTGTTAATAGGCAAAACTGCAAAATATGGGATACGAAAAATCTAAAAGTATCTTAGTCGGAAATAATAATTGACCCATATGTTTTTCAATGTAAGCACACTGGCGCCGTTCTCATCATTTTATTCAATATCGGACAATGATTGGACATTTTTTAAAGCCAGCCAGATGGTAAATCATCCGCAAGTTTTGTTCAAACTCCTGTTTGAACCATAGCGCAAACTGCGAGAAAAGCCATGTCTCTTTTATACATCTTTGGTAAAGGAACTATTTCGGATCCAAGCATTTTTAATTGACTTGATTGATTTTAATTTTGAAATATAAACCATCGGTCATGTCACTGAATTCACTTCCGTTCGGAAATGGAATTGATTCGGGTTTTTAATTCTTCAAAAAACGAAAATTTAAAACTTTTTCGGAATAAAATCAATTCTATAGGATAATACTAGTTTCTTCTTGCAATTAGAAATGATTTCATTCCGAAAAGTTTTTTAGTTTTTCGTTTTTTGAAGATGTAGAAAAGAATTAAGCTCTGTGACATGGCTGCATATATCAACAAATGCAGCATCATCCAGCAATTAAAAACTATATATTCTACGAAATCTACAACATCAGATGTTTTGTGAAAGTTTATAGAAAATTAACAAATAAAGTTCATCAATTTTGAAACGTTGTTCAGTTGTATACTGTTTCATTTTAATACCTCCAATTCATTTATATAATATATTATTTTCGGGCAGAATTATATTAATATACTTTACGTTTTTTTTACAAAAAGTGATAAAACTAGCTTTAAACTGTTCCCATCAAGACCTGTCAGGCTTTAATACATAGAACTAATCCCAACTTACATATTTATTAAAAAATTCTATAACAAACCATTTCGGTTAAACATTCCCAAAAATTGTGTGCTGCAAAAGTTTATGAATGAAACAAAATACTTCTTTTTTGCAACAAAGTAGTAACAGGTTATTTAAAAAACTTTCTTTTTTTCTTTCTCTGCTGTTAGGCCTAAAGAACACAAAACTAAATACATCCAATTCCTTTATTAAAGATATTTTACACAATAAAAAGAGTAATTTTTAAACAATATGACAGGTTAAATAATTCCACGACTTTAAAGTACTTATTTGCCACACACCACTCAAGGGTACGATACTCTTAGTTTTACTAAAAGAAAATCTAATTTATTTTTACGTCTTTACCAGAAAAATTAAAAACAATTTGCACCAAATGTACTTAATATTCACTTTCCTTTAGATATGGCCACAAAAATACTGAACAAAAAACGCACATTAAGTTCTTTGAACTCGATCTGAGTCTGATAAGTCTCTGCTTGGATATTGAACCCAAGTTCTTTACTTTTGCCTAACAAACAAACATTATTTTTTACAGACAAAAAACATTAACTCAACCGCAAATTTCTTTTGCACACCTACATTTATATTGATAGTTACTCATCTCCATCTCATTAAATTGGCCTTTAGGGCTGCAAGCAATGAAGGCATCAAAAACAGACATTCGTCTTGCTGACGTCGGACAGTGAGCCACAGAATTTGAATGAAAAAAGCAAAATAATAATGACGCACATAAATACTGACATAAAAAAAGAAACAAAATTTTTAATAAAAAAAAAAAAAAAGAATTAACCCTAAAGAACACACGCAACAAAAAATCTTTTTGGTTAAAGAGGAAAAAGGGAATTGTGTGAATTTATGAGACAGCATAAAACTTTAAACATCATTTAATATAATTTCAAAAAAGAATATTGAACAAGAAAATCAAGGCAGAGGAAAATAAAAAAACAGTTGGTATGAAATGGGTGCACGCTATGCTAAAACTTTTATTTAAAATAAAAACAGAACAAGCATGTGTTTTTAAGTGGTTGTGAATTAACAGTCATAAAATTTTTACTACTGACCGTTAAATAGGTATGGTTGCGAGCTACATACAAACATATACATACTTAAACAAGCCAATTTCGGGAACTTCAACGATACTGTTTTCGAAAACCATTAATTTTATTGAATTTTTATGAGTGCGGACAAGTCTTCGAACCCTCCAGGGCTCTAACGAAAGAAACAGCTTCTTCTAACTTTATTTGAACTGACTGAATATGAATTTTGTGGATTTTTTTCGGTTAAGTTTTATCCAATTTCGCATTCTTATGATTTTGTTAGAGCAATATTTTGTATTCGTGGTAAATTTAGGTAAAATAATACAGGAATATTCTGGATAACTTAGATTAATATTTTCTGGAAGATTCCAAATTGATGTGTCTAAGTCGACGCAATGGTCAGATCCTATCTGCAAACTGACTAAGCAAGCATACATTGGTAGGGAAACATTACAGCCTTCAAATGCAAATGAAAGAGCCTGAAGAGTCTAAAGATAGCTTGTTCACTTTCTTTTGGGATCTCTTCTGGAAATCATTTACAAACACACAATGAACTTTATTTAGTCAACAAATCATTTTCTTATAAAATTTTATTTATATTGACTTTTCGAGTGTTGGATTACAATCAATCACCCGAGTTCAAAATGCAGCTCATGTCTCTATCAACGATACTTAATCGAACTTTAAGAGCTAAATGGATATAAAAATATTACAATATTCAAACTACTTTTGTTTGGGATGGCGTTTCAGCGCTAATTTCGAAATGTTCGTCAATATCATATTTGAAATTTCTACTGTGTTCGAAAATTATTTACATATTGCTGACCGCTGCCAATGATGCTTCATTAGGTAGCATCTTCATGCTATTAATAGGAGGAAGAATGTACGGGCAGGTGGTTTGTGTGAGCAGTTTGTTTGCATAAGCTGGTTAGTCTACGTAATGTTTTGTAAAAGTGATCAAGTAACCAGATAAAGAAATGTACGAACTAAAGAGAATTTTGCTGCTAGAGTGCGATATATTAAAGTAGATGACGAAATCAGAAAGCAGGCTTAAAATTACAACCACAAATAATAGACATGGTGACCGGACACCACAGAAACATTATGAATATAGCAAATATCTCAAAGATGAAAAAAGCTTATAAAAAATACCTACTATCCTCGCAGTAATATTTTATGAAATTAAAATCCTCATCCCTGCAGAGAAGCCACAAGGCCTCGCAGATCTTGACGGGGACAGTCAAAATGAAGCCATAACCGGTATTATGTCTGGTATTTATACAGATTCTGATTCAGATGGTAATAATGTCATTGACGATGATAACAAATTGATAATGAAGAACCTATTGATACCAATGCCAGAAGAATAAATCAATACACAAAGTGGTGAAGTTGAAGAATTGGCAAAAGAAAATAAAAGTTTAATATGGTGTTTAGATAAACAGGACCGTCCTGGTATGAATCTAATCAAAGTTGTTTTACCAACATGTATATTGGAATCACGTTCATTTTTGGATAAGCTCTCTGACTCATATTTTCATACGGATATATTGTCAAGGGCTGTCATGGAAGATGATTCATTTACACGTATGAAACTTGTAGTACAATGGTATTTATCTGGTTTTTTCAAGGTTTCTTAGGACCTTCTGGAAGCCCAAAGGCCAAAAGAAATCTTGTAATCCCATATTAAGCGAAACGTTTCGTTGCTATTGGGAACATCCGAATGGCAGACGCACTTACTATATAGCCCAACAAGTCTCTCATCATCCACCGGCTTCGGCGTTTTATGTTACATCAGTTGTTCCATTTTGGCCAAATCTAAATTGTATGGCAATAGCACTACTACAGTGCTAGAAGATGTGGTACATTGACTCTCTTACCACGCGGAGAAATTTATACGCTAACTACACCTTAAGCCCATTGCAAAGGTATTCTCAGGGGCACCTTTTCTATGGAGTTGGGTGGAAAAATTAATATCGATTGTGGGAATACGGGCTACAAGATGGAGCTGGACATTGGCTACTATTAACTATTATTGGGATGTTAAAATGCGTGCAAATGATGGTAAAACGGGTGATGACAGCTTGCTGTTTGATGCCAATCGAGAAGTTATGAAAAAATGTCTATTACGTTATGTTGCGCCACTTGATTCACAGTTGCCTAATGAATCTGAAAGCTTATAGAATTTAGAATCAGTTGCCATTAGACGCGATGATATCTATATAATTAAAATATTAATGCTGGCTATCGATCAAGTGAATAAATCTTTGGACCGCTTGCTTCTCATAGTGGCAACATCGTTTTTAAACGCTCTGCCACAGTCCCTGCTGATAAGGGCCTTTGCTTATGCTTTTGCAACATTGTTAGTAATTCAGCCTATGCCTCAAATGGTTTTTATATTAGTTAACAAGTGCAAAATAATGTTGTTGCTCTTAAATCACTATAAAAACACATAAAAAACTTAAAAATACACATATAAAATATTTAAATGCATATTAAAATATTATATAGATATACGTATTTTTGCATTATTTCTAAGCTTCAGGACAAATTAACTGTACTTTGGAATTGTTGACATTATTTATTAAAATATGAATTACTTGGCTTACCAATTCAATTTAAACTTTTTATTGTAATAAAACAAATTGTAAATAATTCGAAATCGTGTAATGGAAAAAATATCAATTCATTGCCGTTCTAAGCTTATTGCCCCTTGTACTTCGTAAATGTTTTGTAAGCATCCTGGCTTGCATACTTAGAAAATTCGTATCGTGCAAGGATTGAAGCTAAACGACTATCGTTTAGCGTCGTTCAGACTAAATGAAGATGATAATTTTTATCCACTGATTATATTTAGTAATGAAGCTCAGTTCTGTTTATATGGCTATGCCAAAAAGCATAATTACCATATTTGGAGCGGAGGTAGTCCATTAAAAAATCACAATTACATTCGTAAACATTTTCTTTGTTTTCGAAATATGTAGGGAGCTGCCGTTGCGGTGGCTCCCAACATGAGCCATGATAACTTAATTTTTGTTTCCAAGTATTAATTACCTACGAATTAACCACATTTGGATCCCCATAACATGAGACAACTTGCCATACAGGGCACCTATCACTGAATTCTTAATAAAATAAATAACATTATAAGCCTCGCGAATGACAATATAGTATACCATGCAGATAGAAAAGTGAAAAAAATATTGTCCAGCAATATGCTGTTCATTGACAATTAACCGAAAAACATAACAAACATCCACAAAATCGTTTTGAATGATCAAAAAATGAAGTTGCGTGAGTTAGCTGGCATCGTAAAGATATCAAAATAATGTGTTGGCTTTATATTGCATGACCATTTGACTATGAGAAAGCTCTGTTCAAAGTGGGTGCCACGTTTGCTCACTGTTGATAAAAAAACGAGAACGTGTTAATGATAACATTCATAATAACAGTATAACATAACAGGCACTTCAAACAGTAACTATAGAAAATACATTTTCAACAAAAAACTGTACAATGAAGCAAAATTTTACAGATTTGCCATTTTTATTATCAACCTAATTAAAAATCACAAAAAAACAAACACTTGAAACTGGTTATATACCACCAGAAGTGTTCCTATACCTTGACAGCAAAGGATATTTACAATACGAATGCGAGATCCCCATTTTTAATCACATACATAGGAGAGCTAATATGAATATACCTCACGGTACATAATCGTAGATTTGATACCAGTTTTTTAAAGAAGTAGAAACCTGGCCTCAAATATCAAAATATTGGTCACACACCAAATAAATTAGTTTTTTCCTCATGGTTTAATATCTTGACAAACATATCTCACCTCTCCCCTCTTTATACACATTTTAGCATGCATAACAAAATCATTCATAGATTAAATATTAATCATATTTACTATTAAAAATGATAATTTAAAGAATAAATAACTTATACGGTATAACCTACTCGTGTAAAAAATTAACGTAAACATTAGATTTGAGATTTCGCAACTGAATATAAAATCTGTAACATATACCAAAATGGTTTGTTTTCGCTTCAAACTGCTTAAGAGCATTTCAGACTATCATACAAGTCTTATGATTTTGGTTGGATTTAGTGAGACAAAAATTTAATGATATTTGTTGCGGAGGTCAAAAAATCTAACGTACATTCTGTTTTCACATCATCACACCTAAATTAAAATAAGAAATATAATTTGCAATTTGCTTAACGTCTGGTTATAATATTATGATTATTTGCTTTGTAAAAATGCAATTCTGATCCAATAAAACATCTTATTGTTTAAAAAAATTTCAAAAAATGGTGAAGTGTTATGGGATATCAAATCTCTTACCGTATTATTTCTCATTTTCATAACGTCTTACATTCGCACTATTGCACTTGCACGTATTATGTGAATTTTTGACAAGTTTTAATACAAAGTGTGAGATTCTGAAGTTCCCTTTACCATTTATTAGACTGATTCTCAAGATAGAAGTAATTTATGTTCAATACTAAAACGATATATTCCAATTTTTTATATATACCGGAATAAGAAGTATGATTAAAATATTATCTTTGAGGGATCTCTACAATATTACAGCATATTTTACATGATATAATCGGTATGGGGTTTTCGTAGAACTATCTCTCCTAAAGTTTTGATGCAAATTACTAAAGACAGTTTAGTTTCCCTTAACGTAGGACTTTGATACAGTCCTTTCGGAATAGTAATCTCTCCGGTATGTTTCAAATTACTAAAGACAGTTTAGTTTCCCTAAGAAGACAGTCCTTTCGGAGTGGTAATCGCTCCGGTATGTTCCAAGTTTTAATTCTATTTCAGAATAAATGATGTAGTAGAATATATAGGCAACTTTAAATTAACGTTTTTATAATTTCTGACGGTTTTTATAGTTACTGAGCCAGTTTTCATCCTTAAAGCTTATAATGGTGTTCTTGAGCGTTAGCAGTTGGCGACCGCCGACGGCCTAGTGCTTGAAAGAACCTCGCAAAAGATTTTAATTATTTAACAATTAGTAATTTAGTTATATTTTTATTTTAGAGAGTGATTAGCAACACTATGGAAACTAAACAACTTAGGAAGATGAGGAATCCCGTTTAAATTCTTGTATTTCTTCTGTGAGCATAACATAAGTAATAATTCGTTTTGTGAATGCATCACTCGCACACTAGACTCGTATGGACAAAATTTCTTTTTATTATATTATAAAGTGCGTCAGTTGCTCCTTATCAAATTTAATACTATTTCCTTTGTCGTGTGAACCACATTATCTTACTAGTCTTAATTCGGTTTCAATGAAATTGAGAAAATGGGTTTCTGCTGTGCTATTGCATAAATAGGTGTTGCAAAACAAGGCTGCTTTAAGGCTATATTTTTTAAATATTCACTGATAAGCTTTAATTTTTTCAAATAAAAAAGTGGATATCAACGAAGAAAGTCTTAAGTTTCAAAAGTCGCTCACATTATAGGAAATGAAAATTCCAACGCTTTCAGTATAGCTTAGTTTTATTCAAATAAAGGCTGTTTATTTATTTTTTTTTTGACGCCTAACTAATGATTCTAAATTGTGCAACTTTGTTTCAAAGTTCATAGATCTGTTCGTCATTTAGCGATGAAACTCACTTTTGTTACGTCAATATGCAGTACTGCCTTATTTGGAGTTTTGATAATCCTTAAGTGCATCCAGAAAAATTGTATGTTTGACGTGTTTATAAGCTGGTGGAAAAAGGTGTTGCAGACAATACGGCATGTCTGAGTATTCATAAACTCCTAGAAGCTTCGAACCCAAATATGGGTCTTGAAGGAAGGGTTACACAGGCAAAAAATTGAGATGAACGCCACTTTCACCTAACTTTTATTTGAAAAAAGCAAAATTGCTTTTCTCCTACTACGATGCAAGAATCCTGGTTCAGTGCCGTGTAAGATACTTAGATATAAATTTCGATTGTCGTCCTGCTTCAGTGCATCACATTGCAGCAAAAATGTTACAACGTAAAATTAAACTTAACTTTCTAGATGGGAGTTGGTGGTGGTATCTTTATGCCCCAGTATCAGAGGAGGATCAGTTTTAAGCTATATGATGAGTGTAGCGTAATGCAGGCTGAAATTACAGCTATTTTGAGAGCAGTCAACTGGTTGAGGTACTATAGGGTATACGGGGTGAATATCCGAATCTGTACTGATAGTAAGGCTGCGTTAAATGTGCTTGTGGGTGTCTATACGACGTCCAGGTTGGTTCAGGAATGCCGGATATATCTTAATGAGATAGCGAGACATTCAAGCCTGGAGCTTTTCTGGATCCCGGGGCACAGTGGAGTGCCCGGAAATATTGTGGCGGATGAGCTGGCGAAAGCCGGAGCACGTCTACAGAGAGGGGGCATTGATACGATGGTAGGAGTCCCGCTTAACAGCTGTTAAAACCAAGTACAGCGTCAACTTGAAGGGACTGCGCAGGACAGATGGTCTGGTGAGGTCAACTGCCGAGTAGCAAGGCTGACATGGCCTGCGTAAGATCGTAGTAGAACTGCGGTCCTAAAGGGGTTTCCCCGTCAAAGGTTGCGTACCTTGGTGGCAGTTCTGACAGGACATTGTCTCATAGGGACGCATGCTAGGAGGTTAAATCTTCCATTTAATGATTTCTGCAGAGGTTGCGGGGATGAGGACGAGGAGGAGAGTGTTGAGCATTTCCTCTGTCGATGCCCGGCTCTCAGTTCTATGAGAGCGCTGTATCTAGGCGGACCGATGCTGCACGGGTTGGCAGTTATATCGGAATGCCGAGTGAACGGACTGGATTCCTTTATCCGGCTTTCGGGTTGGTTTGAATCTGAACCGTCGGGGGAAGTGTAAGTCTCGTGGGCTGCACTTCTCCCTCAGGCAACTCAACGGGACCAAAAGGACCCAAGTGGGCTGGTTTCATGAAACTGGCGGCCTGTACAACCTAACCTAACTTTCTAGATGGGTCACAATCTTCGCTGAATTTGAACTTCAAAATCCACCAAACAAATTAACACTAAAGCTGTTATGGTATAATGGAATTCAATAATGAAAATCTACATAAAAATCAAATATCATTTGTTCCTTGGTTCATACGAAGTAATAATATTCACAAAGACCTCAACTCACCACTCATACACAAATTACACTGGAAAAAGTGCTGACCATGCCAATCCACTGGGTTCATAAGATGGTGCAAAATTTTGATTTGGTGCGATAAGAAATAAATTTTTTTTAGAATTATACATTGAGTATTGCGGTAACAGTATCAACTCAAAATAATTCGATGTTTCCAGTTATAATAGTAATTGTAAATGTCTTACAGTTGTGAAATCGATTTAAATCAGCACCTACCTTTATGGCCTAATCTGACGACGGACCAAATCTACGGAGTGAATTATTCACGATTCACCAGAGCCCCCGTGTGGCTTACCAGGCTCACATCGATGATTAAGAGTTCGGGACTTCGGGAGATCTCTGTGATAGAATCTCCCGAGGGCATTGATGATCCCTGTTTTGCCGATTCTAACCCTTGGTACGTGTTGTGGAAGTCCAACACAACATAAGTCATGCAGCTTCCTAGAGTTTTATCTGCTATAATAAACGTGTGACTCCCTCTATGCCCGACAAAAAGGGGAGGAAGGTAAAACCTGTTCCCCGGGGGGACCAAATATCTTACGGACAGAAAGTCTGTAAATTTTCTTTCCACAAACTAATTACTTTAGTCCAGAACAACTGATTGCATATTTCTTGGAATATAGAAATGTCCTACCTCAAAAAGCTGGTAGTATTCAAGAAAAGTGTAGTTTTTATATTCTAGTTCCATCAACGGCAGAAAGTTTCTTCATATTTTGAAAATTGAAGCCAAATTGATTGACCTTAAACAGCAACCAAACACTATGTTAAACCTACTATGCAGAATACTTTAGCAAGAAATTGCGTGCACAAGCAAACAAATTTTAAACGATCGATACCACTCTTAACGTTGCCTTGCATTTGCATTAAAAAAATATATATGTTTAATATAAAGAATGCCAACTCCTTTACGACTTCTTGCACTATTTTAGCAACCACTGGCATTAACGATTTCTTTTGCTGGCTTTGAGAAAAATAAGTATTTTGGAAGTATTTTATGATGTTTGTGCTGGCTGTTAGTACTTCTTTGATTTTATATTTCTTTAAGCTTTTTTTAAATTACCGTACTTATAATTAACCATTAAAAACAGTGTTTGAGAAAAAGGGAGAAATACTCCGTATTTTATTTTCCATACTTGAAATAAATCAAAGAGTTGTACGCGTAGTGGTCTTTTCACTTTTGTTCTTATTTATTTTATTTTTATTTTTGTTAACTTTTATGATAAAAGAATTTTTTAGCAACTTAACAAAAAAAAAACTTCCAATTTCCATTATTTTGAAGTCTTTTTAAAACTAAATTAATGGCTTGTTTATGATTTCCGGGACGCTCATACTTTGTGTAACAAGTATTCACACAAAATGATGATAGCCATTAATTTTAATTGATTTTAATTATTCTGTATATCTTGAGTACACCAAATAAACAAAATAATGTGCTCCATTTTGTTGATTAATAAAAGTTAAATGGGAAAAATTTCTTTCTATCAAAAGTGAAGCAAAACGAAAAGCCAAAAAAAGGAGGGAAATGTATTTACACAGGTAACCAGGAACCTGGAACTATAAACGAAAGGAAAGTAGTAAACAACAAAGGAAAAAAAGCTTAAATAGCCAACACTCGGACTAAAATTTATGGATGACTGCCTGCGTAATGATGATAGGCTTAAGCAGCAGATTGGCCTAAAAAAGTTTTCATTATTATGATTTATGCCAAGTGGCTTCTTTTATTGTTGGAAGAACAGAAACGTTTTCCCGGAAGTAGAAAGTATTTAGACTAAAATAATAATTATTTTATAAAATAAAAGTGAAGAAAAATATGTTTTAAAGTGTTCATAAATTGGGAAAATTTTAGTAAAATATTGTAAAAATATGCTTGTGTGTTGACAGTACGATAATAAAGTACAGCGATGGGAAAATAACATTCTTGCTCTGTTGAAATCTAAAAACATTACATTTTATGTAATCCCCTTGTTGGTACTGGGTTACCCAAAACATCAGGAGGGACACAACATTACATCTTTTTTGAACGGTTTTAATTGACCTTTCGTTTACCAGACATAACGTAAACAGCATGGTCATTTTGGCATATTTACGCATAAATTTAGCATTGTTTTTTTCTGATTTAGCTGCAAATTTTACATATAGTGGTTAGAATTTTGTAAGAATTTTTTATCTATATACTTATAACTTTTCAGTATTATTTACTCGTAATTTAAAAATATTCAAATTATGGTTCAGTTAATATGTGAAGAGTGCCAAGATCTTTTGTTAACACTTACTTTCTTAACATTTACTTTGTTACTAGTTCAAAAACTTATAAATGCAAACATATATGTGCCAACATTGAAGAGTAGCTTCGAGCGATTCGCGTTTTTGTTGAACTTTTCTTCCAAAACTTTTTTGCTACGAATCTCTATATTATCCTATTTATAACAAGTTCAGAAGATTCATAAGGCAGAAGCCTTAAATAATTATAAGTCAATTCAAAAGATTTTGCATCTTCTATACTTAAGCGCTTTTGCAATACTAAACGTTGTAGCAGCATAAGTAGTTTAACCACTTCTGTTTAAATACGAACTGTGCATTACTTTATTTTATTTAAACCTACTTATGCTATTTTAAAATATTAAGTTGTTACTAGCTCGTATTGCATTGAAGTTCGCATTATTATAAAAACTTCACTAAATTTAAGATAACCAAGTCGCATAATGAAACTTAATTAGAAAAAACTAATGAGATATGTTAATAAATTACTTTGTTTCCTCTGAACTGTAAATAAAGTTTGTGTTCATATAAGATGTTTTGATAAATGTATTGTTTGTTCTAAAACTTAAGCTAAAAGGAAAGGCTCTCATCATCAAAAAAGAAGATTTCTCTAAACGGGTAAGAAGCGTTTAAGCTTCTAGCCAAGATCTTCAACTGTATAATCCATACAAGCAAATATCCCAGCACTTTAAAGTTACATAAAGTTATTCCAGTTGTAAAAGAGATAAATACTTTCAATATTAATATGTATCGGCCTATAGCTGTGCTTTCAGTCATCAATAACGATTTAAAAAAACTGTATATAGCCAACTACTATTTTACATTCAAACAAATGGTAATATATATTTATAGTGTAAACTGTATATGCAAATCACTTGATTAATTAGTATACAACTTATCAAAGGTATTTGACTTAGTCGATCACAACATCTTATTCAGCAAATTCCGTGACTATGGTAAACTTGGCAATAATTTAGTTTAATTACTTAGAAAACCGCACACGATTTTAATAATACTCAAACCGTTAGCTGGGGGACATAACTAGCTGTTTCGTTTCGTTGTTGCTACACAACTCATCAGCGCCCATTCGGACTTGAACGCGGGTCAGGACACATCATGAACTGCTGCCTTCACCACTCAGCCACGGAGCCATTTAATTATTCTCTATCTATATTCATCTCATATTGAATCACATATGCATTTTGTTAATTGCCTTCATTGTTTCTACATACTTAACAAAAACTTAAACTAAAAACCGATGTACAAAAACCAAAAATCTAATTTAAAAAATATATGCTGATTTTAATTTAACTAAATTTTATGCTGGTATAATCAAGTAAAAAAATTTTATTCTTTAGTTATAACAGAATGTTTGAAAATAATTTTCTACTGACGATTAGGACAGCACTAATGGAAGCCAATATAAGGAATTTTTAATAATTTTTTTTTTTTAGCTTTTATTTATTTATTGAATCTTCACAATGTGAACTAACAATAAGTATTCAAATCTTAATACTAAATACAAAAAATTAACTAAGTCTAGCCAATGCTAGACAAAAAATTTTATTTTGCGCTTATTATATCGGTGAAATCACCTACTTAACTCTCTGATGGTGGCAACCGTATCCCTTCTTCTCAACCGAGTGTGACCGCTAAAATTGAGTATGTTTCGTGCAAGAAGGTTTGGGTGAAGTTCCAGCTTACTAATATACCTTGTCGCATACTTTGAAAATTCATCTTTTACCAGTGGAACACACAGATCCTTGTGAATTCGGGAGTTTTTTACGTACCATGGAACTGCAGTAATTGGGCTTTAGTATTGCGTTGTGTAACAAAAGTTTGCGATCTAAATTCAATGAAGAATTTCTGCCCAGAAGCCAATTTAATTGCGCTGCTTTTAATTTAAACTGAGTGACTTTCGCATAAATGTGAGACATCCACGTCAGCCTACGGTCGAGATGAATACCAAGGTACTTGAACTCATTATGCTGTGGAATAAGTGAGTTGTTGATTTGGATAGACGAACATGTTTTTTTTCGCAGCGTGAATTTAACATGAGTACGTTTTTGTTCATTAACTTTGATTTTCCAAAGTTTTAGCCACTTCTTAATATTGAAATATATTCCTGTAAATTACTTGAAGCTAGTTGATGGTTTTCATAAACACTGCAGAATGCTGTGTCGTCTGCAAAAGTTGAAGTGTGAATACCAGATCTGGTTGGCATGTCAGAAGCGTAAATTAAATATAAAGTGTGTCTCAGAATGTTACCTTGGGGAACTCCTGCCTCGATTGGCTGAGTTGGGCTTACAAAGTCACGTTCTCTGGTAACATATTTACGGCATCATAAATAGATTTCCAGAAGCTTGTGAGTGTTTGCAGGCAAGTTCAACTTTATTTTGTAAATTAACCTCTCGTGCCACACTTAATCAGAAGGTTGGGAAACATCAATGAATAGAGCTGAGCAATACTTTTGGTCCTCAAAAGTCTTTCTTATAATATTAACTAGTCTATGCGTTTGTTCTATGGTGCTGTGCTTAGATGATTAGGGAGGGGAGACATTCAATATTGGAGTCAACTTCGCCATCAACAATTTTTCGAAAAGTTTTGAAATTATTGGCAGTAGACTTATTGGTCTATATGACTCTACTTTAGTGGGATCCTGCCCTGGCTTGGGTAGCATAGTAACCATAGACACTTTTCACTATGCAGGATAACATTCTAGGCAAAAAATAGCGTTAAAAATAAAAAGAAGTATTCTTCTAGCCACACGTAACTGTACAAGCATTTTGCCAGTAATTTTCTCAATACCTGGAGCTTTTCAGGAGTTTACTTTATTTATAACGTTTTCGACATCTTGAAAACTACGTCTCAAAGACACAAGCGTTCTAACAACATATGGCGGAAATTCAGCTACATCATCTACTGTATCATTTGCAATAAAAACGTTTTTCACATGATTAACATACACCATCCCTTTTTCAGAATCGCTCCTTGCCCAGTCCCCAGTTGAAGTTCGCAAAGGTGGCTTTTGTCACTTTCCATAGAGAATAGTCGGATTGAGGGGTACAATCAAGAACAGATAATTTTTAAGGGAAGCCATTCTTTGGATTTCAAGCAGATTTCATAATTGAGTTACGCACTCCCGTAGCCTGCTTTTAAGCTGGGGAGATCTGCGAAGTTGCCACTCTCTTCTAACTCTTCTTTTTTCTGTTAGAAGTTATTCAATTTCAGAAGAGTATGTTCTATTGCTTACATTTCTGAATCTTGTTTGAGGTTTTCAGAAAAATCGTTAGTTGACACATCAATATCGTCAGGGGTACTCAAGGCGATATTTTCCGTACAATGACATTAATTTTGAAATAACTGTTGGTTGTCAAATGGGTTTCAGCAATCAACATTATATCGATTTGCTTTTCCATAAGGAAGTGCTCAAGTTCATTTTTGTGTTGGCGGATGCCGTTTGCGTTCCAAAAACATATTTTAACCAATTCATTTTTTTAAAATTGCCTGTAAAATAGTGGATTGCACTTGTAGCATTTCCTGCATCATGTTACTCATAGAAGCGGTAAAAGTGTTTATAGACTGAACAAGAGTCTGCAGAGTTGCCTCTAAATTACTAAAATTTGGATCGCACTTTTGAGGTTTGGGCTCCTGGTTCAAGATTTGGTCGGCTTTAATTTAAACTTTGCTCTGCTTTCTTTGGAAGTTTGCGTATTTGTATGGGTGGTTGAATCGCCTACCTGGGGAAAATTGTTTTTACCAATGACATTTGGCTACTGGGTTGCTGGAGAAACCGATGACTTATTTGTCACTGACCGCTTAAAGTGAGTATAGACAGGGCAACCTCTATACTTTGCAGTGTGGTTACCTCCACAGTTACTGCGTTCCTTAACACTTGCGTCGGCCTTTGGTTTGTTGCACTGAGCTGTGCAACTTACAGCAAGCCTTTGTGTGGCCAAATTCTTGGCAGTTTAGGCACTGAACGGGTCCTGAACGCTTATGTGGCTCCTCAACGGTAACCTTACGATGCAAAAGATATTTGAGGTTATATATTGGGTGAATTTCACTCTTTTTTAGCAGAACGTCCCCTGGTTCTAGTTCAACCCTAAACATGGGTTGAGGGATCTTTTCACGGTTCCTGATATTTACTATTGTTTTTACTTTAAAACCTTTATCTCCCATTCCGGTTTTGACATCATCAATATCTATACATGGGTCAATACCTTTAATAACGACCTGAAGACCTTTAGCACTTTTGAGCTGGTAAGTGTAAAATAATATTTTCTCTTTTTCTAAAACATCAGACAATTTTCGGTAATCGTTTTCATGGTTTACCTGAATTTTAGTTTCACTGATTCTGGCGTGCTTACGAGTAACTGATGTGACGTTGAAAGTATCTTTGCCGATTGTCGTAATAACTTTTCTTACCAGTTCACTAGAAGTCGGCTCTCTCAAATATATTGGTAGTGGCTTATATGTTTTTTTGGATGTTGTTGGCTCATCTGTCTGAATGATAGCAAACCTATTACTATCCGTTGTCGCAGTGGTGTTATCGTCTTTAGACATTTTTGGTTGCGGTGATATTTGCGCGGACTTAGGGCTTCGCTAACGTTTAACCACGGTTATATACCTATCCACCTATACCCACTTGCGTTTTCGGTTTAACAACAATAGCTAAACTAGAAGATGGTTTGTCTTCTGTTGTAACAACTTAGAGAAAGGAAATTATCCAATGATTTTTTCAATGATTCTTCGTCAGAAATCCAGAGGATTTTTCTAGAGGAGCTAAGCTCACTCTCAGAATTGCGTCTACTGGGTACATTCATGCAATATTTTTTTTATTTATATTTTTTTTTTTTTTTGCTTTAATTTTAATTATCACAAAGTTTTTCTTTTGTATAAATTTACTTTTTCCACTTATTGCGGTTTTCTACTTATACCGTTTTTTTTTATAACACTTCGATCAAAAGCAAATACGTTCGTTCACTATCCAAGCTACACTCTGACTTTTTAATAATGAACTCAGTTTTTTTATAAATAAATAATCTATTCACTTCTAATTCGAATAAAAAAAATCAATAGGTTACTCGTAATGACTAAGGTCTATGATTTTATTTTTCAGTGAATGCATTTTTAAAACTGTATCTCAAATGAGTTTTATGTGTAGTCGTATTTCCCACACATAGAAAAAAGATTTAAAATTTTCGTAATTAAACAACTTTTTTACAGTTAGTAATTTGTTTCATAGAAAATTGTTTGGGTCTTTCTGAATGCAGTTGAATATGTTTTAATTAATTCTTTTTCAGACCTTTAAAATTTTTTTCAGAACAGACTTTTATTTTAAAAATAACATTTATTTAATACGGAATTAATATCACTTTCTAAATCATCAGATCTAACTATAAGATCTTGAAGATAGCAAAAAATTAAGTGTATAAAAAAGCGCTAGTTTAGCCTAATTTTTTAAAGCGCTGACGCGAAAAATGCGCTTGTTTATGTATTGGAAAGCGCTAAATCTAGCGCGACAACAACAGTGCGTATAAATCTCTTAAATTCTAGCTATATACATATAAATATAACCTTAATTTATAACACTTGTATTTAATTAATTTTGTAAATATTATTGTTTTGTAAATACCGCTTGTTCAGAGACAGCAAACGCTGTACAAACACTGTGGGCAATTAACAAAATGCATATGTGATTCAATATGATATGTATATAGATAAAGAATAACCAAAGGGCTGGGTGGATGAGTGCTTAAGGCAGCAGATCATGATACGTCATGACCCGAGCTCAAATCTTGGGTACTGCAGCGACTACAAAATAGCTGGTTGTCCCCCAGCTAAAGATTTAATTATTATTTTTCTTGTCTTCTTCAAACAAAAATTATTGATCACAGCATATTTGTATTGTAAAAATTCCTTGTTAATACAAAAAAAAAAATTTTAAAAAGGAAAACTTGAATTAAACCCCGGTGTAAATATAAATCTACAAACCAAAAATCTCTCTTAAAAATTATAGAGTTCAGCAAAAGTGCAAAAAATTAGTAAATATTATTTAACTTTAATAAGGGTCTCCTTGATGAAGAGATGAAGAAGTGGATGGAGTCCATCGTTGAGCAACATTGGAACGAGACAGCTGGTCTTGAACATTCCAATAAGTTTCTAAGCTTTAAAACATAGTGGGCCGAACGTGGAAACTGGATAGGAAAAGCATCAGAACACTGACAAGTGCACTTACAGGTCATTATAACTGTCTTAAGAACCTGTACAGGATGGGCATTTTCAACTCAGACATTTGCAGATTCTGTGGTGAGGAAAAGGAGTCGATGGAGCACTTGATCACTCACTGTGGAGCATTGGGACACAGGAGATATAGACTGCTACAAGCTCATATGTTAAGTTAATGTGACTTAATACCGCTCCCAATGAAGGAGCTTGCCCGTTTTCTTGACATACTTAACCCGTAATGGGGCAAGGGGACGCATAATAGATCAATACTGGTCACCATTCAAAAAGAATTATAATAAATAATAATTCTTCTGTCAAGTTACTTGCAACTTCCCTCAACAATGCCTTTAAGGCGCTGTAGTCTTGTTATGGATAATGAATTATTTAAAAAATAAATATATAAAAAAATCCATTTACGCTTCAAGATCCTTTGTTTTTGTTGACTTTCAAATAATTTAAGTTTGCTTATAAACATAAATAGTATGCGTTATTGAATTAAATGCTACATTTGGTTTGCAAACTTTTTATGAATTTAAGACATTACGACATTACGTTTAGTAAATATTTTGTTATTTTTGTAATCAGTTTGTTTTATTGAAATAATGGCAAATAAGTATTCATAGGAAAGAATTATAAAAAATAAATAATTTATAAAGATATGATAACTAAAGTAACAGAAATATAATTCACTTAACATTTTAGCATTATTTTTGGCAGTTTAGGATTTCTTTTAGCATTTGAAGGCTGTAGACGGTTTCTTTTTAGGGTAGGATAAAGAAAGTACATAGTGCGTAACTTAAATAAAAGCGTATATATTATTAAATATACGTTTTGCTAGGTTCAGGAAAAATCTCACTGGCCGATGATAAGTTCATACATTTTTGGAACCTAGAAAGCAGTATAAGGAATTGTAAATAACATCTTGGCAGGAATACTTTTTGGTTTTTCGTAACTCTGGTAAAATAAGCACCATGAATAATTGTGAATACCTGAACAACATTGTACCTCTGGCAAACAATTTCCCTTCTCTGATTTAGAGTCATTTATAAAAACAAAATGTTCCACGAAATAAATTAATTTTTTTTTTGTTATAGTAAGATTTCCTAGGACTATCTAAAATAAATATGTTTTAAAGATGAGCTTTTCGATTTAATAAAATTTCTTATTTATCTTCAAATTCTGAAAAACAAATTACGAATATTCGAAGGTTGCTAGGTCTAGAAAGCATGCTGAATGAGATGCAGATTACATCACGTGCATAAAATGCAGAACATGTGCTTAAACATACATGTCTGATAAGAAAATATTGAAAATTGCTTCTACGCATGCGTGTGTTATGAATGCATAATTGAGAAACCCGCTACTTTCACTTAAGTTGATTCGGTCAATTTTGCGTTACAGCTTTTATTTATTATTTGTTTTTTTTTTTTTTTTTGTTTTAAGCAGACCAATAATTGACAGAAATAGACTCAGTGTTTGCTTAAATTAAATATATTTGAGAATGGGAATATCAATGTGATATTTCGCACAATTTTGTAGAAAAAAAATTATCCAATTAAGCACAAAGTTTTGAGTGAAAAATATATAAAAATAGAAACAGGTCTATAGTTTGATAAGCTTGTATTACAATATTTTCTTATCAGCATATCTTTAAGTTGTTCATTATATCTGCTATTAAAGAACTTGTTTTAAAATATGATTTATGTTATCAATAAACAATTATTTTTTATCTTTATGCTTTTTCTTGCAACGAGACTTAAAAAAAATGTGAACATCACACCCGGCATCACATCAATGACGGTACTGTCGATGGATGGCATTGCAATGCGTTAATGATAATGGTCACAGAAGTGTAAATATAATTTTCTGGAGACAGACAGATAGACAGTTCTATGAGTACACGTATGTTTTTCAATGAAAAACAGCCAACGCAGCGAAAAAAAACACAAGTAAAACAATTTAATATATTTATTGACCATACGAATGTATTTAAATAAAGTCTCGAGTACAAAATGCAAATAAGCACAAGCGATTATATGGACCGCAAAAGTCCTTGCAAAAGAAAAGAAATAATATCGTTAAATTTATGTAACTGAATTCAAAAAGCTTCATGATAGCCAAAGAGTGTACTCTATATTTGGTTGTTAAACATGTTGATAGAAATAATCACTGAATAAGTTAATACATTGTTTTAATACGGGTCTCTACCGGATTCTAACAAAAATTTTGTAAAAAAAATTTCAACATTTCTCATTAAATTTAAAATCAATCAATAAATAAATGAAAAAAAATATAATTTGGTTTTTTTAATTCTCTCTACCCAACAGAAGTTGAAATTATTAAAAAATAACGCATTAGAAAAAGTTTAATTTCGTAATTAACAGAAGTATATTTACATTACTATTTAAGTTGTAAACAGTAATTTTTCAAATCAGTTTTCAAACTTTCTGTATCACATAAGACATTTTATTGCAGATCTGCTTTATTTTACTTTACAAATTAGTCCACTACACCTAAGTATTTCCCCATAACTCGTGTTCTGTTCTGTATGTAATACCACATACAGAATGGCTTCACAGAAAAAATTACAATTAAAAATAAAATAAATAAAATTTTTGACTGAAAATTTAATTTGTATTTATATGTATACTAAAAAAATAATCTTAGATATCATATGACGTTATTAGAAAAATTTTTGTTTCAATTCAATTACTATGCTTACTAAACTTTTGTTTGAATTCACGAAGTCCTTTACATGTTCGCATTCAAACATTTTGGTGTAAAGAAATGTTAGAGACGTTTATAAATAGAAAAGCTTGTTTTTTGTGTTTTGACGGATATTATTAGAGCATTTTTCTTTTTAAATTCTCAGCAATTTATTTAGATTGTTGGGATATAAAGTTGAATTTTTGAGAATATCTTTCAAAAATTTCCAAAGTCTACTGATGATTAGGGTAGTTCCTATGAAATGTCGACATATAGATAGCTGGGAAACATAGAAAACAAGCTGTTTATAATTTTTTTTACCATTATAGAACATGAAAAAAATTTTCTTTCTGTTATCAGCGATAACAACACAGTGAGACGAACAAAATGGGAATGAGACAAAACCAATTGAAAATTAAAGTTGACATTATGCATAACAAAATCTTCAAGGGATTTTTTTTATTTCAGTGGTATACTTTTTTTATACATACGTATCTGAAGCCGGTGATTTTGGAACGCTGTCTAACAAGGAAACATTTTATGAAAATAATGAATATTTATTTTTATTATTTTATTGGTATAGTGTTTTGTCTTCCGTCCTGTGTACACGTCTTTTGTTACTGCTGTCGGTATTTTCTATATTCATTATTATTTTCCTATGAAATTAAATTGCACTGGAATAGGTAGCAAACTGTGTACACGTTTTTCTATCTTTTTTGTTTCTGTCTCTTTTTACCGTTGTACGAATATTCTATATATGCTCATATATGAGCATATTCTGGTGCAATTTAGTTTTGTATGAAACCAAATACGCCGGAATAGGTAGCAACTTGTGAACACGTTTTTTCTCTCTTTTTTACCGTTTTGTATATTTTCTTTATATGCTATTTATTAATTTCTTTTGAATGTACTTCATTACCTTCTAGTGTGGAAGATGTTGGACTAAATTTAGTTAGTCTGAGCAATGCCGAAGGTATATACACTGAGCATTTATCAGTTTTAACTAATTTAATTCTAGCATTTTGAATGTTTTAATAGAGGTTGTTTTGGTTTTTCGTGTTGTTATTGTTCCACAAACACTACTCCCTCTTTCCTCCTCCTCATAACCTATTTTCCTAGTTCCAGTACAATGCAATGCATATGTAGGGGTCATCCCCTGAGTATTGGTCCAAGATAAAAAAAGTATATGTTTTTCGGGTCGAAGAATTAATGTTGATAAATTTTTTGTCTAAAACCGACGCCAGATTACATTGTCGTATAACTGATGTTATTTCTTGTAGATTTTCATAGAAAGTTAGGGTATCTTACAGTTTTTGGTGTCGAGGAATTTAAGCTAGAAAAAACTACGTATTTACTATTTCATTGTTTCAGACATAAAACTTTAACCCTAAAAGAATTTGTACAAAAAACAAGACAATAAAGCAATAAAATATAAACAGATCGGTTCAGAAATGGCGCACTTATTCAAAAATTTATTTTCGCCGTGAATATGTTGTTCCCAGAAACTTTCAAACGACAAAAAAAAAACTTTGAAAATCGATTATTAAGTAACGGAGTTCTTTAAAATCTGACTTTTTACGTACACCTATTGCCTGTCCGATTTCCAAGTTTTTAAAATTTTCAGCTCGTTGACAAAAGAAAAATTGTTTTAAAATTCGTTCATTAATGACGGCGTTACTCAAAAATTAACTTTTTGGTGGGGTTGCTCCTTTTCTACCATTATGACATAACTTTCAGAATAAAAAGTATCTTCTCGGCCTTCAAATTATCTGCATAACGAATTTTCTCTAAATTCATTTAACGGCTTTGGCGAGAAAAAATCATTCACAAAAAATATTTCAGTTATAAAAAAAAAATTCAAAAAAAAAAAAGTATTAATATGGAGCAAAACTTTTTTTCATGGTCAATAACAAAATTCGCTGCCTCAATTAATAATATGTCTGAATACGGATCTGTAAAGGAATTCGTTGACTACCCCATTAGATAATGGCAAAGATGACTTTATTTATAAAAAATATTAAATGTTTATGGCTTATTTGACAAACTTTATATAGACGTTAATCGAATAAGTCATAAAGAAACATAAATTATTTTTTATCTTATTCGGCCGATACTATTTTATATCCGTGAGTCCATATAATATAAATGGGTGACTGTTCTCTTTTAGCTGACCCTTTAAACATTTTTTTAACTTTTAATAGTTTTATAAACTGAATATAGAGTACAAACAAAAATAATTCTCTTTATCTGACGAAATACACTCAATTAAAATATGTATAAAAAAGTATTCATTTTATTTTATTGTGTTGAACCAATAAAAAATTATTCGTACTCGTGTAGTAAAATTGAATGGTTAAATAAATAAAGAGCAATATTGAAAAATAAATAAATAAATATTTTTTTGTTCTTACATTTATTCAGTTGACACAACATTATTAATTTTATTTTTTCGCATTAAAAACGCACCACCACCCACTCTTTAGTAAAAAATATGTAGAAAAAAATAAAGGGAGAATCTTAACAAGAAACAAAATTAATGAATGTGTTTTTTTTTGGCAAATATTTTCAATATGTTTTCTTGTCTACAATTATTAAAGCAATGTTATTAAATGTAAAATTATGAATCTTGCAATAATAATACTTATTATAATTTATCATTAATTCTCTTGCTTTTGCGAAAACACTTTTAAGTGTTTATGGGAAACAACTGCAGACGGTTATGTTTCGTAGGCAGTTGTACGATGACGGTTTGAAAAATTCTCAAAAGTTAGACAAAAAAATAACTTATTTGCACAATTCAATGGATTGTGACCTTCGCCAGCATTAGTCCAAGTCATTGGGATACCGAATGGCATACTTTCACGTCTTCTATTTTTCCAATCCATTAGACGGTTGTAGCAGCTTTCACACACTATAATTGGTACCCAATTTTCGTTCACTATAACATTTTGGTTGAAGTACATCTCGTATGTTTGAACAAAATCAGTACTGAAATTTCCCTTTTTTTATGTGTTGAGACATACTGACCACAGCAGTAGAAAAAGCTATTTATATCTGGCTTGCACAGTTCCATATTCTGTTCTCTTTTGTTCACTTTTAAAAAACTGGAGAAAAATCACTTAAAGCCGTGTCAGATAAAACTTTTTCTCCACAAATTTATTTTTACCGGCAAAACTACTGATTATAAAGAAAAACGTTATATGAACGGATTAAAGAAATTGTAATTGTTAATTTTTCTAAATTTGTTTCATCAAAATCGGACAAGTGGTTCTCGAGTTATGTTAAACTACGTTTTTGCCAAAATGTTACAACTAAGCGAAGAAACATCAAGATAAGGAAAAAATTTAAAATGTCATAAAAAAACTGACACATACGAACGCCAAACCCTTTGAGGGTTTTACTATACTCACCTAGTACCATCACCCTGACTTGGAATTTCTCACCCCCCAGACAATAATCCCAAAAATGTTCCATAGTGTTATTTAAGACTGATAAACTGAACTTGCATTTAAATACAACTTAAATTTAAATGAAAATTAACTAAGAGAAAAATGCAGCATGCTTTGAGTGTTAGTGGTTAAATTTTCAAGGCATTTTGTAGACAGACCGTTTAGAAACTAGTTTTTATGTATTATTTGTATTTGAACCAAATATTTGGAATAAAATTTGAATTCTTCTTGAGGGACAATGATTTTTGTACACCAAAAAAAATCAAAAGATGCACTTAAAACATATTTAGTGCAAACCTTGAAATATGCAGTTACAGATATACTTTAAAATATGTATAAAAAGAAATAAATAAAAAATGCTTCAAAATTAAGGTTTATTTGTTTAAAAAATGTTTAGAAAAATAAAACTTGTTTTTTTATCTTGGATATAATATAGGAGAATGTGCAGTGTATTGTACTGGAACTAGAGAAGTAGGTTATGGGAAGGACGAAAGAGGGAGCAGTATTTGTGGCATTTGACTTGAACCTAAACAACACGGAAAGACCAAAACAAATGTCATCACAGCATTAAAAATTTTGGAATTAAATTTTGTAAGTACACTGCAAAGTAATGAATAACATTGAAGAGGAGTTACGAGTAATAATGAACATGTAAAAAACACGAACGACACGCTTAGACCGAATGGAAAACAAACACTACCTATTCATGCTTTCTACTTCGGTGTTATTTGGTTACAAAAATTAATAGTGAACTAATGTAGAAAACAAGGACGGCTTAAAAAACACGTATGCACAAGTTAAAATACAATACACTTGCTTGTTTTTTGTATTGGAAAAGTATTATTTTGAGCATGTATATAATATAATATTTTGAGCATGGTGCAATTACTAGGTGACAGTAAAGCCAATTTATTTTACCAGGTGGAACTGTAAAAACAGATGTTCTACTTTTTTCCTATTTGTAAAATATCAAGTGTCAGAAGGTGTTTCCGATTTGCCCCCATAAATGCATATCTGCAATTAAAGTGAGTATGCGCATACACGTTTTTTGACACGTGAATCGCTGAAGAAATAATAAAACACCATGCTGTTTTTACATTGTTGTACTTACTGTAATCCCAATTTCCACTTTTAAAATTAACTCACCTTGAGTGGCAACACTAGGAATTGTTGTACCACAAAACAAAAACCACGTAATGTTTTAAATTCTACTTCTTGTCATAGAGGTATAACAGACGAGAACAATTGTTCTGCAGCTAGTTGGCGAACGGGGGATGAAAATGATATTTTGTCGGTATAATTTTTTCATCCAGCATTATGCCGGCAAAAGCAGAACAAAACAATACAAATACAAGCCAATCAATCAAATGTATACAAAAACACAAATACATATAAATGTTATGCCGGACTAATTAGCCTCGCCTGTTCTTAAAAGATCAATAAATTGTTCAGACTAAAAATTGTTCTCGTCTGTTATAGCTCATAAACATGAAAACAGGAGAATTAAAACCCTGTAGAAATCAGTGTTGTTAACGCAATGCACTATTTTAATATAAACCCAAAGCAAATTTAATATACTTTTCTTCGAAAAAGTAAGGCGCGACAATGAACCTTGAAGAAACTGCACACCACACTGTGATGCGAAGTGGATGTAATTGCATCTGATTGAGTATCTGTGGGTTAGAATTACTCCATATTCGACAATTTTGTTTATTAAAATTGCCGTTTAAATCAAAATGTGCCTTGTCAGACATCAAAATACAGTTCAAGACGTTTCCATCCTCTGATACCATTAGAATGATCTTTTCACAAAATTCCAAGCAAATCGGGAGGTATCTAGGGTTCAGTTTATTTGTTAATTGAATCATATATGGAAATAAGTTTAAATCTTGGTGGTAAATTGTCTGCAATGACTGTCTGCTGAGATCCATTTGAGCAGATAAGCTCCTTGTCTAAACTCTAGGATTAGATTGTATGGATAGTTTCTTGCGATAGTTTCTTGCGTCCCAATTGAGGAATCTCGATGATGAGGCCTTCTTGCGACTATGGCACGCTCGACAAAATTATTTACGAGCCTCATTATACTCCATGTGCAAGGAGGAGTGCCGCCAAACGTGCGCAAATATTCTCTTTGGACGGAAACAACGGACTCTAAAGCGTAAAAGCGTTGCACTATCCAAATTCTTGTTTCATTGTCCCAATTCTCCATTTTAGTTAAATTTAAAGATCAATCTATAAAACACAACAAAAATTGAACAGGTTAGTTACACAGAAAATAATATTTGGTAGCAGCTTTCATCAGCCACCCTGTAGATAATATTGAGACAGCGCTGTCAGTGGGAGCAGTTGTAGCATGTAGAAGAATAACTTTGGCTTTCAAAATCTCTCGGTTCTATTTCTATGGATACCAAATTCCATTCCAACTCCAGCTCTGCGATCCTTGTATTCTACGTCAAAGTTATCCTTTTTAACCATATCTCTCACTGAAGGCAGTCTGATTATATGTTCCTACGAACAGCCTGTGCGCCTCAGCTGTAGATTCTTTTAAATTAAAGTATCAAATTAAAAGTTCTCTCAAATATTGTAGTCATTTTTGAATAGGAATGCTTATAGTTTTCTTGAACTAGCATCCTAATTTTCATGTGGGCTATCATCTACGAATTCTAACGTAATCCTCATGCCATGCCAGATCATTCAGAGCGATGGACAATTATGTGTACTACTAGTTTTTTTACGTTCTTTGAAAATTTTGAGATACACTAGAACTTCCAGTGGGGTTTTTCATAAGTTCTTTGAACGTATAAGTTTTTTTCCACACTGTTGTGCTGTTCACTGAAATTATATGTGCAACTCGTTAAAAAAATTTGTATGAAAAATACTCAGTTGTTTGAGTACTTTCCATAAGAGTCGTATGTTTACAATAGTTATAGTTAATGAAATCAGTTGATGGTGTTTTCATAAGCCGACCTTTTAAAACATTTGTTTAGCTTTTGGAAACGTAATTAATATTTAAGGTCTTTTGTAATGCCCTCGTTTTTCCAGAAAAAAAAAAAATGTAGACGGGGAGGACAATGTTGGGCTTTGCAACATTTTAGCCATTATACGTTTTAATCATAAATCCTTATGTTGTTTTTTGTTCTTGCTCATATATTAACGTTATTGTGATTATCACAGCAACAGCTATAAGACTGTGCATGAGCATGAAATTATAAAAATGACAGTATATATATATATATATATATATATATATATATATATATATATATATATATATATATATATATATATATATATATATATATATGTATATATATATATATATATATATATATATATATATATATATATATATATATATATATATATATATATATATATATATATATATATATATATATATATATATATATATATATATTATTTAGAGATTGATAGCTAAAGAAAATGAATGAAATTTTTCCTTTATTCGTTAATTTATTAAAAAAAAACAGAAGAGAAATATAATTTTCAGAAAGGAGTTTCGGAATTATTTCATATAGCAAAGTCTAGAACTAATATTTTCTACTATCAAAAACAAATTTTTTATAATCAAATGTTTGCTTCGTTATACTTCCCCATTTCTTATGATTTTATTTATAAAGTAACAATCAAACTGACTTACTGTCTGACCAGCTACTTTATCATCAACCATTTATAATCACTGACCATCATCATCATCAAATGATTTAAAGTGGGTTTAGTGAAGAAGGAGGTTGATGTTTTTAAAACAGACGTTTTCTCTTATTAAAGTGAAGATAACTTTAACTGCTTTTGACTTTTGTTTAAGCTACAAGCCAACAAAACCAGTGTAAGTTACAAAACAACTGTCAAATAAAAAGTTTTCTGAACGCAAAGACACGCATTTTAGCTCACACATGTTTTGTAATAATATTTTTGAAGCGTGAAAATGATAAACAGCAGGTTACAAGTAAATATTGCTGTTTTCTAGTCAAACTTCATTAATCTTGAACTCGTACACACAACTCATGCAACACTTTAATACTAAAAATTCGTTATGCTACCATAAAATGTTCTAGCTGTCTTAAAAAATCATAAATAAAATTTTACACAGTGGTAGCGATTTAAATTCAAAAAAAATTTTTAGTTTTGATCCAGCGAATAAAACAACTTTGTGAAATATAAATATATTGTGGAACATCTGAAAGCGGAACTTAATAAATAAATGAAATATACAATGAAAATTTTTAATTTAAATTAATGAATTTGTTTGTAACCTATTCAACGAATTTATATGAGAAATTGTAAAATAGGATCTCACCAAATCAAAGCATTTTTCGCCTTTTATCGTAGTAAATGCGTGGTGCAACCAAAATGTACGATGTTAATTGTAGATAAAATAAAAATTTGTCATCTTAATATTTTTTTATTATGATATAAGGATCTATGATAACTATTTGTGAAACAAAATACTAGTCGTCTCGATGGCTGCAGTAGCATGCCTCTATCCGATGGGCAATATTTTCAATGACTCTGACACAGAATTGAGGTACAATGCAATTAATGCGTCAAATTATGTCATCTTTTAGCTCTTGACTTGTTCTTTGCGTGGGGTCTTCCACTTTTTCTTTCAACTATCTTCAAAGAAATATGTCCAACGGTGTTAAATCACATGATCATGGTGGGCAATAAGCATCGCCACGACGTGAGATAACACGGCCATTGAATTTTTCGGGCAAACGAGTTATTGCTTCGTTATTGGCTATGTGGCACCACTTTTTTATATTGGCCCAGTACTCATAGGATGACTTCTGCATATACAGTGCATTGTACTGGAAATTTCTTAGAAAGAGGGAGTAAATCTTGTTGCAACAAGATATAATTCAGGTCCATATCGTCAATTTCTACCCACAAGAAATTCGTTAGCATTTTGCGATAATGAACAACATTCATAGTAGCTGCTTGGCCGACCTTATTTTCGAAGAAGTGCGGCACAATGATGCCCTCATCCTATAAACTGAACCAAACAGTCACGCTATGTGGATGCATCGGCTATTCAACACTAACTCCTGGATTCTGCTGTGTTTCTTAATTAGTCTTAACAAAATTTAAGTACTTCACGGCTATGTTCGTTCGGCAAGTCGAACTATCTGGCTTTAGTTTTCGTAATAGTTAGGTGGTTACAATTTTTGAATATCATTCAGCTCTTTAAATATCATTCATATGAATTGACAAATTTTCTACACTTTGATTATTTTCATACAACGTGAAGTTGGCTTCAGATTCACTTCCAAAATGTCTTAAAGAATTCTTAACAACAAGTTTGACAGCAGACTAACTAGTGAAATGTCTTAAGTCATTCAATAGAACAAGTCTGACTTCAAACATTCTATCGAAAATTCACAGTAAATCTCACTTCAAAAACATTTCACGTGATGTGAATAGAAACGAGATTATATTCGAGCTGCTGATAATGCAGGCTACGTACGAGCCTTTGTATTCTTGAGCTGAATACTCCATTATCTCGTTTACTTTGTATAAGTGGAAGGTGATCACTCCACAAATGCTGAGATAAATTTTGTATTCTAGTTTCGTATTACTGTCTTCCATATTTTTTGTTTGTTTTTATTTTGGACTAGTACTCAGGGGATGACTCCAACATATGCAGTGCATTGTACCGGAGCTAAGAAAATAGGTTATGTGGAGGGGGAGAGAGCAAGTAGTGGTTGTGAACAATTGACTTGAACTTTGCAACGTTATAACAGACAGGAAACACCTTTCCAGGCAACTTATTCCACAGGCGAAGCGTACGGTGTAAAAACGAATTCTCTCAGCAATGCGTAATACAATTTTCTGGGCAATAGACCACAAATGGATAAGCTCGTGTGTTACATGTAAGTGTGTAAGTTTCGGGAACAAGATCCCTAATCTCGTTGGAGCAAAATCCATTGTAGTTACGATAGAACACAGTAACGCACCCTACACTGCATGGGTGCTCCAGTGGGTCAATAGAAATGGATACCCTACTGTCTTCGCCCTCTTCTGGGCGCAGTCGAGTAACCCCAAAACAGGCTTTGAGGCACCGTCATGAGAGTATAAAGGAGAATGGAGTGAAGTACATCTTACACCGTTTCAAAAACCCGAGGTACTTGAATGCTCCTTTAGAAACATGAAAAATGTGATCATTCCAGCGAATAACACACTGTATTCTCAATATCCAAAATATCAAGAGCATCCGATTCCTCAATATTTATGCTATCCATGAGTACAGATGAAGCGGCCCTTGCGGTCGTTTGTTTGTGTGCTAATAAACAGCATTGGGTCTTACGAGCGTTAAAGGTGACTTTGTTTTTACTACCCCATTCGGAGACTAATAGAAGATCATTATTCAGTGAATCATTTAGAATCTCTACTTCAGTGAATATGTAGCCTCTTGGCAGCGATCTTTGATAGGCTGGGCCTATAATTAAAAGAGTACGAGTGGTAAATGCTGCTGTCATCCGCGAAAGAGTTGATAGGGTTTAAAGCTTGATAGGAAGGTCGTTGAGGAAAACAAGAAATAGGGTAGGAGAAAAAAAGCATCGGATCATCGTTTCTGTAATCGAAATTTTCCCGTCTGAAAATATTTGTCATAGTAAAGGTGCTAGTCGTCTAACTAATGATGGGTTCTAAGAGATGTAAGAATAATACTATGGTTTAAGAAGAATTACCAGCATTACCAGCTTTTGGCAACCAAACTAAACGAGCCCATTGGAAGCTTTCCAATAAGTTTGATTTATGCACTCGATCGATCCCACTGGATCGATCGATTATCTAAGGTAAATAATTATACAATGGATAAATATAAAAGTATCAATATGACAGTGTGAGAATAATAATGTTACACGGGTTGTTCAATCGCAAATAAAATAATGACACTCACACTTGTTTGTTACGCAGTACTACTCGTAAACATTTCAGGAATTTAATTATACTTAATACTACTGTATATTAATATATACAATATACTTACTATTCTTACTTATGACTGTGTTTAACAGAGTTTCAAAATAGAGTGTAGCACTGCCCAGATCTGCCAGCTATTTGTACTTCTTTATTATCTTCTACATTTTTCCTGAGCCTTCCAGTTATTATTTAGACTCAAGATGTTTGTTTGTGTATTATATAGGGTGTTTTTTTAAGCCCGATAGAACTTGAAATTGTAAAAAATAACACAAAAAATTAAATTGTAATCAAAATTTTTTTTTATTCGAAAGATCAATACGTGACATTAACATTTGAAAATGATTTCGGGCATATGGGCACCGCGGCTGTTCTTGACGAAGCGCATTCTGGACGTCCAATTTTGGGCCACTTTTTCGAGCACTGCTGGCCGTATGTCACGAACAACACGAACAATGCTGGCCTCCAAGGCGTCAATTGTTGCTGGTTTATCAGCATAAACCAGTGACTTCACGTAGCCCCACAGGAAATAATCGAGAGGTGTCAAATCGCACGACCTTGGAGGCCAATTGACAGGTCCATTTCTCGAAATCAACTTATCGCCAAATTTTGATTTCAGTAAGTCGATGGTTGCGTTCGCCGTATGGCACGTAGCGCCATCCTGTTGAAACCACATCTCCTCCGGATCAATGTCATCCATATTTTCAAACAAAAAATCATTGATTATGGTGCGGTAACGATCTCCATTGACCGTAACGCGAGCTCCGGCCTCATTTTTGAAGAAATAAGGTCCGATGATGCCACCAGCATGAAAACCGCACCAAACAGTGCATTTTTCTGGATGTAATGGAGTCTGTAGGGTCTCTTGTGGATTGGTCTCACTCCATATGCGGCAATTTTGCTTATTAACAAACCCGTTAAGCCAAAAATGCGCCTCATCGCTGAACACAATTTTACGATAAAACAACGGGTCTGATTTTTTGTAAATTTGGATAATTTCGTAGCGTTGTTCAAGCGTGAGTCTATTCATGATGATTTGTCAGAGTATACTGAAACAAATAAAAAAAATGTTTCATCAAAATTTAATTTTTTGTGTTACTTTTTACAATTTAAAGTTCTATCTAGCTTAAAAAAACACCCTATATTTTCAGTTTTATGAATTCTTATATACATATATATGCACAATCTACACATGCTTGCCAAAAAAAAAAAAAAAAAAAAAATAGAAACGAAATACCAAGAACGTAAGAACAACAATAGCATCATTTGTAGTTGATTTACTTGGAATTTTGCGTTCTTTAAACCATATATGTTTGTTTGTGTATTATATTTTCAGTTTTATGTTATTTGTAAATGTAAATGCGCTTGTACATTTATACCAAGCAGATAACGGCTGCACACTGGGTTAGATATATTAAAAATTTGTAACAATAACATATATATCACCGGCAGGGACAATTGCATTCAACTTGCAACTGTTATACAAATTTGCATTTTGCATTTATATTCGAAATGATTAACCCTTTATCGCGAAATTTGACATTCACCTTCTGACAAGTATAAGCAATGTGATCGCTGCCGAGAGGCAAAATATGGACGATTCACTGAATAGTAATCTTCTATTAATCTCCGAATGGGGTCGTAAAAACAGGGTCGCCTTTAACGCTCGTAAGACCCAAGATTGCTTATTAACGCACAAACAAACGACCGCAAATGCTGCTTCATCTGTACTTATGGATGGTATAAATATTGAGGAATCGGATGCTCTTGATGTTCTAGGAATGAAGATACAGTGTGATGTTCGCTGGACTGAACACATTTTTCATGTCTCTAAAGAAGCATTAAAGTGCCTCGGTTTTTTGAAACGGTGTAAGATGTACTTCACTCCATCCGACCTCCTTACTATTTATACCACCTATATCCGACCGAAAATGGAATACAACTCTCATGTTTGGGCCAGTGCCTCAAAGTCTATTTTGGGGTTACTCGACCGTGTGCAGGAGAGGGCGAAGAAGCTCATCAGTGACAGTAGGGTATCCAACTCTATTGATTCACTGGAGCATCGACGCAGTGTGGGGTGCGTTACTCTGTTCTATCGTTACTACAATGGATTTTGCTCTGACGAGATTAGAGATCTTGTTCCCGAAACTCGCACCTTTTTACGTAATACGCGCTCATCGTCCAGAGCTCATCCATTTGTGGTTGATTGCCCGGTGAATCGTACTACTCATTACAGAGAGAATTCGTTTTTCAGCCGTACGCTTCGTCTGTGGAACAAGTTGCCTGCAGACGTGTTTCCTGTCTGTTATAACGTTGGAAAGTTCAAGTCAAATGTCCACAAGCACTACTCTCTCTTTCCACCTCCTCACAACCTATTTTCCTAGTTCTGGTACAATGCACTGCATATGTAGGGGTCATCCCCTGAGTACTGGTCCAATAAAAAAAAAAATTAAAAAAAAAAAAAAAAAAATTGTGGTACCATATGTTCCCTTGTTTTCAGTCTGAAAATAATATTAAAATTGTGACTTCTAAAAAAAAAATTATAATAACAAACAAACATAAATCCAAAATATATAAAAGCCAACAAATATTTCAGCATTCCAAAAGGTAAGAAATTGGTTCATTGTATCCAATTCTATTCCAACTCAAAGAATGAGCTGCATATTTCAAAATTGCAAAAGCATAAAAGATTTGTTCAAAAATACAAATGTTACTTTTTTTAAGATGTCTATCCTACCTGGTATTCGGCAGCATTGGTTTAAAGCTATCAATACATTTGAAACTAAGTTACCGAAAGAGCCAGTCATTTTTTAATTACATTTTTAGAGAAGGAAATGTATATTAATAAAATACTAACAAGGCTACATAAAAATGCAATATCCGTGAAAACAAGATAAGACGTGATATAATATCAAATATGTTTCTATCAGCAAACATCACATTTGATAACAGAGAGAATTATATCACGTATAACCTTCAAAATAGTATTATTGCAATATTACATCAGATATCACAATATTGTTTTAATAACACTGGTTTACAGCCAAAAAATACTAGAACGCTACATGCTTAGATAAGTTAATTCAGATCTCCTGAATACGAAAAACGCTGTAATTTTTTTTTCTAAGTACCCGTTTTTTAGATAACGGTACTTTTGTGTTTTTCGGTGTATGGTCCCACTCAAACCCTTGTGGAGCCTAACCAAAAACTGCGATCGAGATAAATAGCATATCATTGGAAAGGTAATTGAATGCCTTTTCCATTGATATAAAGGAAATTGATGAGTAAAGACACATCAAAATTCAAAATTTGCCTATTTTTTACGTTTGTTTCAAAATTTTTAATTTTTATTTCGTTTTTTTCTACGTTGTAGTAAAGATTTGGAATGTTTGATTTCTTCACCAAATAGCTTATTTAATTAACAACATTTTAATGGATGAAATATAAAGCTTTTATTAAGGATTTTGTGGAACGACAATATTTTCATACGAGTAATCAAAAATCAGAATATATAATATATATAAAACAAAAGTTAATTTACATTATTTCTTGGAATTATTCCTGACTCAATTTCTTCCAGTGATTGTTCTATCAAATTTTATGTCAGGTATATTTGTCCAAACTACTTTGGACAAAACTATTTTGGATTTAATATTATATAGCTATATTAGTATATTATGGTTTGAATTTTTTATATATATCCCTATAGTTTAATGATTAATTATGAATTATTATAATTATGAAGTGTTAATGAATTTAATTATCTAATACTTACCAATTATTTATTTGAATTGCCTTATGTGTATACTCACCACTATGTAAAGTTGTTCGCGGTGGCAAGTCTAATCAATTGGAAACTTTCCAAGTGTCAGTTTGGATTATTTCCGGTTTTTTTTAATAAAAAACTTACTTACCATCTAGATAGCCTGAAGACTGCTAGTGCGATCAACAAATTTTTTCCCCCACTACAATCCATTTGTTAACACACGAGCACTACCCTGCAACCCAGGTGAATAATAAATATAACCTATTAAATTTATTGAAAAGAAATAATAAATCCTCTTTTATTTTATTTCTTTTCCCCACATCATTATCATTAACTCAACCCGAGTTAATCATATTCCCAATTCTGCTTTGCATAAAGCAGAGTTGGTTAACATAAAAGTTTGCTTTTAGCACTCAAAAAGCATCACTTTTGTTCAATATTTAAACACGTTTTTAACTATTTATATCGTTTTTAAATGAGTTATGATATTTTTCTTTAACATCCTTAACAATGTATTTAGGTTTTTGTTTCAAATTACAAAAGCCTAAATTTTTAACAAAATCTTTTTCCCGAAATTCATAACAATTTTTCCTGTTTTTAAGTAATTTTGTACAAATTTTCTCTTTTGTGGTGTGTTCTTTGTATTGTAGTTATTTCAACCCAGATTTTTCAAATTGATTATGTAATAAATCAATAGGTTTATAGCCAGTTGTTGAGTGAATGCTATCATTATAAATTTGAATAGCTTTAAAAACTAAACTTTTATCATCTAAAGCGTTCTTTTGGAGTTTAAATAATTGAATATGTTCATTTAACGTCAATTGGAAACGTTCTATGTCACAGTTTCCAGTGTGGGTGTTAGAAGATGTGAAGTGATAATTAATATTTTCTGAATCCAGAAAATTTCGTATATTTGCCGTGTTTCGTATTCGTTATCTGCAACAATTTTATAAGGTTTACCTAAAGTAGCAAATCTTTCCCTTAATACGTCAATAATAGTTATAGAATTTCTACCTGGTAAATAATGTACTGAAACGTGCTTCGTTAATTTATCAACACAAGTAAGGAAAGATTTATTCTTATTTAAAAACCAAATATTTATATGAAGGACTACGCTCGATTTTTGAGGTGTTTCCGTTACACAAAACTTTGCTTTGATCGGATGCCTGTCATACTTGCATATATTGCAAATCATACAGTTATTTATCAATTTGTGTATCTCAGTTTTTAATTTAGGGGATAATATTATATTCTTAAGTTCTAAAAATGTTATGCTCCTATGATTTTTATCGGTATGTAATTTGTGGATGATTTCAGTTATATGTTCTGAATCGAATATATCTTTTACAAATTACGAACATTTATTATATTTCATTCCTGTTGAATTGGAAAAATAATGAACTAAAGTTTATTGCAAATATTTAAAAAATTTTAAGATCTGACAAAAAAATTCCAACTTCACCCTTTATAGGAAGAATTTCCTTTAAAAATTTCAACACATTTTCCTCGTTATACTCTTTCAACGTAATTGAATGCCTAACTTTGGTCCCATAGAGAATTTTTTTGCAAAGTTTGCCTTTGTTACCTAATTCAATTCTGAGTAGATTTTTTATGTGTTTACAGGAGCTTCAGTGATACCAATATGGTCATTTAAATTTTCTGCACCACTATGGATTGTAGCTAAGTCGGATGGAACTGTTTATTGGTCATCTTCATCTAAATGGTTAATATTCACTCTACCGAAAAAATCAGTAACTTGATTTGTTTTACCTTTTATATAATCGATATTGAAATCGTACTCGTTTAATTTTATTTTCCGCATTTGTAGTTTCATATTTGGCTCTTTTAAGGAATGTAGTAGACGGCGATCAGTTTGAATTTCAAATTTTCTGCCATAAAAGTGCGGCCTAAAGTATTTTGTTGCCCAAGCAATTGCAAGAAGCTCTTTTTCAATTGCACTGTAATTGAGTTCGTGTTTATTTAAAGTTCTTGAGCTAAAAGCGACTGGATGTCCATTTTGAGGTAAAACAGCACCCAAATATGTATTGCTAGCGTCAGCACTAACATTTTTACAAAATTTGGATAAGAAAGTACTGAGCTTGTACATATCAGATTTTTTAATTTGTTAAAGGAATCAATATATACATATATCTGTGGAGTTTTATCATAGCAGCTTAAGTCTATTTTTAGAAATTGTAAAAATGGCTGCCAATTTGATTATTTGAATAAATGTGGCATTCTTGTTTGCAGAAATAATTTTTCGTATTATTAAAAAAATTTAGTTATAATTATGGTTTATCTTCTTTTCTTCTTAAATTTAGTTCTTCTTCGAAACTTTTTTTGATCTTATCTCGACTTAAGCTGTTATGATAAAATGCCACAGATCATATCATTAGATTGAAAGACTGAGCCCTTTTTAAGCTTATTTGTTCTAGGTAAAACTATCTTAGTAAAATCTTTAATAAATTTGCGGTAAAATCTTGTTAACCCTAAGAAAGAAAGAAACAGTTTTTGGAAGTGGTATTTTTTGAATAACATCAATCCCAAGCACTCTGATTCCCGCTTTATAAAATTGCATTTATCGATTTGTACTTTGAGATTATATTTTGATAATCTTTTGAATATTTTTCTCAAATATGTTATATGCTCATTTAATGATGTTGAAAAAACTAATATATCATCTAAATATACAACACATATATATTTATAAAATAATGTATAACCGCATTTATCATCCTTTGCAAGGAAGAAGGAGCATTTTTTAAGCCAAACGGCATTCGTGTAAACTCATAATGTCCTGTGGGTGTTGAAAATATTGTTTTGTGTCTATCATCAACAAAAATGGGAATCTGGTGAAAACCTTTCGCTTGATCTAATGTTGTAAAATATTGGGAGCCTAGTTTAGAAAATAGAACTTCCATGTTTGGAATAGGAAATTTATCCTCTATTGTTATGTCATTTAACTTTCTATAGTCTATAACTATTCTTCATTTTTGTTTTCCTGAGTTATCTAGCTTTTTGGAAACGGTCCAAATTGGGGCATTGTAAGGACTAGAAGATTTTGTAATGATTGCTGCGTCAAGCATTACGATAATCTGAATACCATCTTCAGTCTTGTAGATTTCAGGAAATCGATACGTTTTGGAGTAAAATGGAATATTATTAGTTGTTGTTGAATGCGATGTTGATATTTGCCAACTGCTGTGAGTTTATCGCCGTCAGTGTAAAAAACAGTTTCAAAGTCATTTATTAAAGTTTGCTCTTCACGATTCAAATTATTTATATAAAATTTTTCTTTCAAAGCATTTATTTCAGGTCTTTTTAAAGTTTATATCATGAATAATCGAGTTAAAATAGATTTCGTCTTGATTGTTTAGTTCCATTTGTGGTTCGTCGAATATCAAAGAAATGTTAGCATCATTAGTAACAAGGAATTTCTTCGCAAAATCGATTTTTACTCCAAGTAGTTTTAAAATATTACATCCTATTATGCCATCAAAATCGTTACAATTTTCAATTTCTAATAATTCTACTGTTGTGTATGGTTTATTAAATTCTTTAAAAAGCGGAATTGTTGTTTTCGAATTTGCATAAGACTTTGATGAAATTATAGGAGGACTTATTTCTGTTCTAAATTTTTTGTGAAAAAGATCTGGTTTTATAAGTGAAGTGCCAGAATCTATTAACAGTTTGAATGGTTATGTCGTTGTTGTTACTACTATGCGGGAAAGTGTACTTCGGCTACTTATTGAAAAATTTGGTAGGTGTATAATGTTATCAATCTCCATAGCAACTTGATTTTGAAATCTCCTGGTTGTTTCACTAATTCCATTTTCATAATGATTCTGTTTTTCGTTAAAATTGTCCGTACTGTTTCTCTTAAAAATTTTTTTTTTTTTTTGTTATCAAAATCTCCATTCAAATTTTGAAACGAATTTGTACTAAGGATCTTACAATTGTTATAAGGATGTGACATTTTATTTTTCAAATGTTAATTTTTTTTATTATTTTGATTAAAGATAGCAAATTAAATTTTTTGGTATTCAAACCTGCCATAAAAATAATAAAACCAGAAAATAATTATAAGAAACGTTATATGTTAGAAATGTTAGAAATTATGAATACACCTACAGAACAGAGAATTAATTTAAAATTAGACACAGATAATTTAGCATATAGTTATAGGCATTTATTTAGCAAAAAATTAATACATTGAAATAAGTGAAAAGTAAACATATTATTGCGCGTGTAATTGGCACTGGTTCTAACAGCGCTCTTAAAGCCTCCCCCTGAGGAGTAGGTTTTGATTTGGCATATTCCTAAATTGGAAATACAGTTTTCTGGGGTATAGAGGGAAATAGGTTCCTCATTTGTTGTAACAAATAAAAAAAAAATAAAGTACCAGCATTACTTAGGTTATGTTGGGACTTCCGAAAACCTCAACAATATTTAATTGGCAGAGGATCATATTATTTGCAGACCATCAACCGCAGGGTCGGGTTATTAGTATTCCCTGGTAATTATGGCACATGGTTGATTTTCGGGAAACTAATTATAGTCCCAGAAGTGCTGCTATCTTGTAACAGATATCTGTAATGTAAGCACCCAGAACTTTGATCGACCACATCACACATTCTTTCTCCTCCTGGGAATTGCTAGGCTGGGGATTTGTTCATATGGCTACAACATATGGCAAGAATATGCCACTAAGTGAGTTTGAAAGCTATACGAGGCCGCTGGTAAGCCGTGATATAGATCACTCCGTGAAATTTGTGCACCTTCGGTCGGTTGGACAAAAGTATAAACTTATGTACATTTGGGATCTTGTAAAGCTTCATCTGATATGACCTTTAATTCCCTAGGGCCACTTATATTGCTAAGTACTAAATACAAATAAATGCATAAGAAAGGAATAATTCTCTGTTAATATTAAATTTATCAAATGAAAACTAAGACCGATTACAGATATCATGGTTTTGACTTTAGGCGGAAAATAAGTTTTACTGAAAGTTCAGCATAGAAGGAGAATAGTAAATGGTCCCAAACAAAAAATATAAAATACGAGTAGCAGCAAATGAAAGCTTTAGCAAAGCATCAAAAAAAATATATTCCTTGAAAAAGCGTTAATTTTTAGCCAACTAAAAAGCTCAACTTAACACTGTCGCGCTCTTATCAGCTACTGCGCTTCTAGTTGCAATCTGAAGTTATTTAAATCCAGTTTGAGACTTTTATATTAACAAAATTGTATGTGCAGTTCAGTTACATGAGCAATTATGACTACGTTTGTCTCAAAGTCAGTCTATTTGGTGTTCGGTTAGTTTTGTGCCGTTTTTTGCAATTTATAAAATTACTTCCAGTAAGAATGACTTTGTTATACGTTTAGCTTAATGCTATGAATAAGTAAAAACAAAAAATACAACAAATCAAGATTTGCCTTTTAATACACAAAAGAATATGGGAATAAAAAAATAATATCTTGCGCTCTGTGTTTTTACCGGCAAAAACATTTCCCAGTTGGCCAGGTATGTGCTGCTAATGTCTCTTAGGCAATTATAAAAAATTTCGAGAGCAATTTTGAACGCAACATTTATCACATCTGCCAAGGGCGAAGAGAAGGCAGATCTGTGTTAAATTTCAGTTTAGCTTGAAGAAGTGATATTATGTAATACAATAGTAGATATGTCATGCATATATGAATTTAAATTGGTAAAAGATTCTATGTATACAGGGTATCTGGAGGCAAATTTATATGTTTAAATACCATTATTACAAACAGTAACAAATGGTGAGGGCGGAGGGTGACGCTGTTGGAATTATCAATTGCGCGGATTTGTTAAACGCGATGTTTCAATGGTTGAAGCGTTTTCACGCATGTTGACGGTCACGTCAACATTCAAAGCTGTCGTTTCTAGTTTCCGTCATTGTATTGCCGCAGGGTAGCAAGTTTGGTGTGCCTTTTCCAGGCATGGATAATTGGACAATTTTTTTGTTTTTAATTCTTGAGGCCAGGCGACGAATGTTGACGGTGAAAATTATCAACGAATGAGTACGGATTTCTTTTTGCCATCTCATCTATAGAATTCTTTACACACGAGGTTTGAACAGAAGGGGCACTGTACACACAGCCAGAGCTTCTATGAATTTGCTTCCCGAAAATTTTCAACAAACACGAATCAGTCGTTTTGGGGACATCCCATTACCACCGAGGTCGCCCGATCTAACTTCCATGGATCTTTTATGGGGCTACGTCAAAAATAGGGTTTGTAATGACAATCTCTAACCTCTTGTAGCTCTAAAGGAAAGTATTCGTCGAGAAATCAGCTCAATTGAACCAAGTTTACTGCAGTATGTGGCACAGAACACAAGGCTGCGCTTTGAACAGTGTGTTCAACTCGACGGAAGAAGTCTAGATGGCATACTCTTTAAAAAATAAAATCCGCATTTCCATTCTATCGTTCAGTGCTCTTAAAAAACTGTTAATTATTAAGTTTTTATTTTAATTTGAAGATATAAATCTGCTACCAGATACCATATATAAAACAAACACATGTTTTAATAATATCTATATTCGTATTATACATGATAGAATTCTACCATGATTTCTGGTTTCTTACGCTTGTAATATTGTTAGTGACAATTAATACACAGAATACATTTTTCGCTGATTCTATTAATGAATTATTGTATACGGACCTGTAAAAGAATTCGTGGACTCAAAAAAGTTTAGTAAAAAGATTTGTTGAACTAAGGCAACTAGTTTTTCAAGAACAAAAAAACATATGTAGTTGTATGTGGAAAGTATGCTACGTAAAGCAACATTCTGGAAGTTTTTCGAAGATTATGTTGAAAGAAAACGCTTATTTAATCAGTAAAAATATGTACTATTGTATACAATATTTATTATTATATTTTTTGCTATATATTTTCCCATATATAACAGCTCTTACACGCATGCGCGCATCATGAATACATACTTTGATATTTTGAACTTGTGTCAACATCTCACGAATTATCTTACACTTGGTTAGCACTCACATCGATAACAATGGCCATGTGGGCATATCTGTTAATATTAATCTATGCCGCTTTCTTGGCAATCCATCTTTGCTTGACTAATCTTAATGTGGCCCGTGTTAATGCTGTGGTTGCTTTGAAATAAAAGTGACTTATATGTCTGCCTGTCGTTTCAGTCAAGAAGTAGGAGTTTTTGTATTATATTTATATATAACTTATTTTCTTGATTTTAATATGCTTAACATTTGTTTCTGTCCAGATTAAGTTAATTGTTCGTGAAGTTTTTTTTATCTTATTAAGATGTGATTATGTTGATGAAGTAACAAAGCAAGCCTTAAGGCGTATGATCATGAAAAATAATACATGAACTTTAAATAATGTTTTATTAGAATCAAACATTACTTGAAATGCTGGTTTAAAAATACATATTTTGTCTCTATGAGAAATTACCCTAAACAAACAGTAAGCAATTATTCATATGTACCATTTTAGGCTATTTGCAGTTTTTTGTCAAGTTGCATAACAAAAAAAAAAAAAAAAAAATTAAGGAATGGCCAGAAGAGAAGCCACGGATTAAAAGATCATGGAAAGTATGCATATTAAAAAATCGGACCCCCTTTCTAAAGTCTGTTTTAATATTTAAACTTCACTTTCTGTAACAGCTACTTGCTGCAGAATACACTATTTGTACTTACTTCGATTTCACTGATATTGATCTCAAACTCTATAGTAAACATGCAAAATATTGGCATCGCCCAAGACTTCATCGCATTTTGCGTTGTTTTGCGTGCAGAAAATATTAATAACCAAAGATTTATAGGCGTTCGGTTGAAACAAAAACGTCTTATCAATATAAAAAACGTTTGCGTTTATCAAAACCAAAACTTGCACAATTTCCATTTGTTAGTCGATGTTTAATCGTTCCTATTTCTATTTTTTGATTTTGTATGAATAGTTAAGGTGATTTATTTTTGAGCCATTTTTCATAGAGCCTTATTTTTTTTTTTTTTTTTTTTTGTATAAAAAATAAATTGCAACCATGTGGCTCTAAATTGATAAAATGCTATAATTGATCGTAAATAATGCATTTCTTGTGAAATTGTTTATTATAAAAAGTGTGCAGAACAAATCATAGCTGCAAAAACAAATTTTTTTATTGCAGTATGTAAAAACTGGAAACAGCATTACTAGTTAGAAATAAGTTAAATGGAAATTAAATTTAAATTAAATTTTTCAAATATATATCTCAACAAAAAGAAAAGGGCAGTTTTAATAATATCTTTTAATAATTTTAAAAAGTTTACTCGTTATACAGCTTAACAAATTTTTAATTTGGAAAAATACCAAAAACGCTATATGCTTAGATAAGTTAATTGGTACCTCCTGAACACGAAAAACGCCACTATTTTTCTTCTAAGTACCGTTTTTTAGATAACGGTACTTTTGTGTTTTTCGGTGTATGGCCCCACTCAAACCCTTGTGGGCCCGAACCAAAACGTCCGATCGCAATATCGTTGGAAAGGTAGTTGAATGCCTTTTTCGTGATATGATGCAAAATTTCTATCTGACAAGAAATCGCTGAAAAGCTTAAAATTTGCCTATTTTTTACATTTGTTTTAAAATTTTTCATTTTTATTTTGTTTTTTTCTACGTTATAGTAAAGATCTGGAATCAAACATTATTTGAAATGCTGGTTTAAAAATACATATTTTGTCTCTATGAAAAATTACCCTAAACAAACAGTAAGCAATTATTCATATGTACCATTTTAGGCTATTTGCAGTTTTTTGTTAAGTTGCATAGCAAAAAAAAAAAAAAAAATTAAGGAATGGCCAGAAGAGAAGCCACGGATTAAAAGATCATGGAAAGTATGCATATTAAAAAAGTATGCATATCAAAAGCTTATTAAGGATTTTGTAGAATGAGAATATTTTCATTTTCGATTTAAAACTGATGGACGTCGATATGCTATATATCTCGATCGGAATTTCTGGTTAAGCTAAAAAGTACAGCGTCTTTCGTGTTCAGGAAGTCCAAATTAACTTATCTAAGCATGTGGCGTTCTTGGTATTTTTTGGCTGTAAACCAGTGTTATTTGTACTAGAACCCCAGATGAAGAAAAGGAAGAACAGAATTAGAATTTGTAAGAAATTTTTAGGATAAATTAGAACAGTTTCTATGCTTTCTAAGCCCAAATCAAATCTCAGACTTTTCAACATATAGAGGGTGTTTTTATAGAGGTATACAACTTGAAGAGGCCAACACTTTTTTAACTAGCAGCCATTTTGTCAACTGATAAGTAAATTTGGTTTGGCATTTCAACTTGAATAGATTATACTTTAACTTTTCAACAAAAATGTTTTTGTATCAAGTAGACTACTTGAAATAGACTATCTGAAAATTTTGTTATATAAAATTGTGTAATATAAAAATAAAATTTTGTAATATAATAATATAGGAAGAATCTGTGAAAAAATCGTTGGATAATCTCCTGTCTCTAAGAGATAGGAAACGCCCGCATTCGTGTTCGCTAAACATTGTCATTAAAATTGACGACAACAAATCTTACAGTTTAATTATTGCAGATAAGCCGAAAACGCAAGTAGGCATGAATAGGTATGTAACCATGGTTAAACGTTAGTGAAGCCTTAAATCCGCACAAATATCAACCCAATCAAAAATATCTAAAGTCTATAATACCACTACAACAACGGATAGTAATAGATTTGCTATGCTACAGACTGATGACTCAACAACATCCAAAAAAAGTATAAGCCGTCACCAATACATTTGAAAGATCCGGCAATCGACAAAAATACTTTCAAAGTTACATCAGTCAAGAACGGTAGCATCAGTCAAATGAAAATTAAGGTCGACCATGAACATGATTACCGCAAATTGTCTAACGTTTTATGTTAGAACAAGAAACAATTTCTCCTAAGCAAACCAAGCCGTCAAATTTCATTGCTAAAAACAATCTTCCCCAGTTAGGGCTGTCAACCAACTAGTTACATAAACATGCAAAACTCCAAACAAGTTACTTATGTTAACGTGGTTAAATTTGATCAAAACTTGAATTAGGAGCCCAAGTCTCAAAATTCTGAAAATTTTAGGAAAATCTTGAGGAAAGTCTGCAGACGTTTGTTCAATCCATAAACAGCTTTACGGTTTCTATGACGACCATATTGCAGGAAATGCTAAAAGTGTATTTAATTATTTTACACGAACAAAAAATTTGTCTTCAAGTATGCATCAGGCATTCGCCATCAAATCGATGTAATGTTGGTAGCTGAAACTCGCTTGATATCAAGACGATAATTTACAATTAACGGCTACATCCTATGTAATACTATAGATTCCGGTGGAAAATCTTGTAATGGCTCGGCAGTTCTAATAAAAACCAAAATTAAGCACCATTTACTGAACGAGATACTTGTGGGGTATCAACCAATATAAGAATAAGCCCCGAATATTTGAGAACGAACAAACAGTCTAGTAAATGTCATAATAAAGACTTCTGAGGATAAAAAGTATTGTTCAGCTCTATTTGTTGACGTTTCTCAAGCTTTTGATAAAGTGTGGCACGAGAGATTAATTTACAAAATAAAGTTGAACTTGCCTGCAAACACTCACAAGAGTTCCCTAAGGTAGCATTCTAGGACCCACTTTATATCTGATTTACGCCTCTGACATGCCAACGAGATCAGGAATCCGTACTTCACAGATGATACAGCATGACAACCATCAATTAGCTTCACGAAATTTGCAGGAGTATATTTCAATATTAGACAAATGGTTAAATATTATATTTATTCATAAATATTAATATTTCAATATTAGACAAAATGGTTTTGTTAACAAACAAAAGTGTGCTCACGTTACATTAAAAATGCGTAAGCAAACATGTTCGGCTAGTCAAATTAACAATTTACCTATTCCGCAGGGCAATGAAGTCAAGTACCTTGGTATTCACCTCGATCGTAGGCTAACATGTAAGTCTCACGTTGATGCGAAAGGCACTCAAATGAAATTAAGTGCAGCGGCAATAAATTGAGTAATTTATTCAAAGACGACAAAACTATATTCTTCGAACGATTACAGCAGCTTTTTTACATAATAACGAATTCACAAGGAAAGACGAATTTTCAAAGTATGCCACAAGATATATCAGTAAGCTGGAACTTCACTCAAATCTTCTGTCACACAACATACTTAATTTTGGCAGTCATACTCGTTTAAGAAGAAGGGACGTTTTTGCCACCATTAGAGCGTTAATTGATTTTACCGATATAGGTCCCGAAAAATAAAACTTTTCTTCTAACATTGGCCGGACTTAAGTAAAAAGCACATCTTATTATATTTTATATTTAGTATTAAGATTTGAATATTTCTTGTTAGTTCATTTAGAAGATACATATAATTAATAATTAATGGTTTAAAAATTAGATTTAAAAGCGAAAATGACAGAACAACATATGATCCAAAAAACTTCACTTGCGGTCCATTGTGCAATAACTGGACATATACCAGAGTTGAACAAAGTAAGCATACTTGAAAGATAGAAAAATTACAGTATGAGATATTTCCTAGAGATGCTTCATATTATTAATGTTCCAACGGATAAAAGCATCAACTACAAAACAGACAATTGTACTACAGAAATTGTGTATTAAACTAATTAATCTTAAGTCGAAACTCAAATTGAATTTGCAAATGTTTTTAGAAAAACTGATCGCTGCTTTTAAGGATAAAAATCTACATTATGGTAAAACCTTATGCGTTGACACTGCTAAGTGACAAAATGAGCATTTGCGAACCTCTATATATAATTTGGCCATAGTTTTGCATAATTAATTTTGCCAGTTCAAAACTTTCTTGCGATTTTTTTTAAATAAACTCTTTTGGCCTTATGTATAATAAAAAACTTATGCTAACTAACTTGCTGCTATCTTTCCCTTATGGGAATTTCCACACAAAAAACTTACCAGCTAGTTAGTTAGCATATGAATTTTGATTATACATAGGCCGTTTGTTTTTTAAAAAAGAGGATATTTAATAAATGGCATAGTAATCACCAGTTTCAAACATATAGTGCTGGAAGAAAGTTTTGTCAATTTTAAAGCAGACAAATTAAACATTTTTATACCCTTCACGAAAATGTAAAGGGTATTTATAAGTTTGTGATTCCGTTTGTAATTTCTACAAATTTTTTTTGCGACCCTATAAAGTATATATATTCTGAATCAGAATTAATGGAAAAATCGATTAAGCGATGTCCGTCTGTCCGTCTGTCCGCTGTTGAAATACCGTTTCTGAGAAAACCATTAGACTTAGAAACTTTTTTCTTTCACCATTCTTTTACCCCATCGATTCATGGGTTTGCTATTGAAATTCAGTAATATCGGTCCACGTATAGCTGAGATATATTCAAAATTCCGAAAAAAGCCATTTTTTTTGCAGTTTTGTATGAAAATTTTTGAAAACAAAAGTTGTTCGTTTTGCTTCAAACTTCTCACACTTATTAAGCATGGTGACTAAAAGACAAACATTTTTTTTTCAGATATCGGTCCATATATACCCGAGATATAGCCCAAATCGGATTTTTAATGAAAACGTCGCATAGGCGAAGCTAAATAACTTTTTTTTGCTCAAAAGAAGTTCTGGTAATAAAATTAGGTTACATAAATATGGAAAATGAAAATTTTCGATATTGGTCCATATATACCCGAGATATAGCCTAGACCGGGGTTTTCATGAAAATACCGCGTAAGCGAACTTAAACAATTTTTTTGTGCTCAAAAGCAGTTCTGGTAATGAAATTAGGTTACATAAATATGGAAAATGAAAATTTCCGATATCGGTCCATATATACCCGAGGTATAGCCCAAATCGGGTTTTTCATGAAAATGTCGCGTAAGCGAACTTAAACAACTTTTTTGTGCTCAAAAGCAGTTCTGGTAATGAAATAGGGTCATATAAATATGAAAAATGAAAATTTTCGATGTCGGTCCATATATACCCGAGATATAGCCCACATCGGGTTTTTCATGAAAATGTCGCGTAAGCGAACTTAAACAACTTTTTTGTGCTCAAAGCAGTTCTGGTAATGAAATAGGGTCATATAAATATGAAAAATAAAAATTTTCGATATCGGGCCATATATACCCGAGATATAGCCTAGACCGGGGTATTCATGAAAATGCCGCGTAAGCGAACTTAAACAACTTTTTTGTGCTCAAAAGCAGTTCTGGTAATGAAATTAGGCTACATAAATATGGAAAATGAAAATTTCCGATATCGGTCCATATATACCCGAGATATAGCCTAGACCGGGGTTTTCATGGAAATGCCGCGTAAGCGAATTTAAACAACTTTTTTGTGCTCAAAAGCAGTTCTGGTAATGAAATTAGGTTACATAAATATGTAAACTAAAAATTTTTGATATCGTGCCATATATACCCGAGATATAGCCTAGACCGGGGTTTTCATGAAAATGCCGCGTAAGCGAACTTTAACAACTTTTTTGTGCTCAAAAGCAGTTCTGGTAATGAAATTAGGTTACATAAATATGGAAAATGAAAATTTCCGATATCGGTCCATATATACCCGAGATATAGCCTAGACCGGGGTTTTCATGAAAATGTCGCGTAAGCGAACTTTAACAACTTTTTTTTGATCAAAAGCAGTTCTGGTAATGAAATAGGGTCATATAAATATGAAAAATAAAAATTTTCGATATCGGGCCTTATATACCCGAGATATAGCCTAGACCGGGGTTTTCATGAAAATGCCGCGTAAACAACTTTTTTGTGCTTAAAAGCAGTTCTGGTAATGAAATAGGGTCATATAAATACGAAAAATGAAAATTTTCGATGTCGGTCCATATATACCCGAGATATAGCCCAAATCGGGTTTTTCATGAAAATGTCGCGTAAGCGAACTTAAACAACTTTTTTGTTCTCAAAAGCAGTTCTGGTAATGAAATAGGGTCATATAAATATGAAAAATAAAAATTTTTGATATCGGGCCATATATACCCGAGATATAGCCTAGACCGGGGTTTTCATGAAAATGCTGCGTAAGCGAACTTAAACAACTTTTTTGTGCTCAAAAGCAGTTCTGGTAATGAAATTAGGTTACATAAATATGGAAAATGAAAATTTCCGATATCGGTCTATATATACCCGAGATATAGCCTAGACCGGGGTTTTCATGAAAATGTCGCGTAAGCGAACTTAAACAACTTTTTTTGCTTAAAAACTGTTCTGGTAATAAGATGAGGTTATATAAATATGGAAAATGAAAATTTCCGATATCGGTCCATATATACCAGAGATATAGCCTAAACCGTGGTTTTCATGAAAATGCCGAGTAAGCGAACTTAAACAACTTTTTTCACCTTAAAGCAGTTCTGGTAATTAAATAAGGTTATATAAATATGGAAAATGAAAATTTCCGATATGGGTCCATACATACCCGAGATATAGCCCAAACCGGGTTTTTCATGAAAATGTCGCGTAAGCGAACTTAAACAACTTTTTTCACCTTAAAGCAGTTCTGGTAATAAAATAAGGTTATATAAATATGGAAAATTAAAATTTCCCATATCGGTTCATATATACCCGATATATAGCCTAACAGGTTTTTTGATGAAAATGCCGAGTAAACAACTTTTTTGTGCTCAAAATCAGTTCTGGTAATGAAATAAGGTTATATAAATATGGAAAAAGAAAATATATACTCGAGATGAACCGATTTTTCCAATAACATTTTTTTTTTGCTGAAAAGCAGTTCTTGTTATAAAAGAAGGTTACGAAAATAGAGATAATTAAAATTTCTGAAATCGGTCCATATATACCCGAGATATAGCCTAAATCGGGTTTTTCATGAAAATATCGCGTAAGCGAACTTAAACAATTTGTTGTGCTCAAAAGCAGTTCTGGTAATGATATAAGGTTATATAAATATGGAAAATTAAAATTTTCGATATCGGTCCATATATACTCGAGATATAGCCTGAACCGATTTTTCCATTAAAATTTTTTTTTTGCTGAAAAGCAATTCTCGTTATAAAAGAAGGTTACTAAAATACAGAAAATAGAAAATTCCGATATCGGTTCATATATAACCGAGCATATTTAGGTCACATTTTTAATATACTATACACATTCGTGACTATCGTGAAGGGTATTTTAGATTCGGCCCAGCCGAATATACTACACTCTTACTTGCTTTTAATACTTTTTGAATAAGTCGTGGTATTTAACATACATCTAGTAAATAGGGAAACCCCAGAATATAGATTTCTTTTATTGAACAAAACTTGAATCTTATTTTTTTATTAATTTAATTATTTTCCTTGTTTGCATTTTTATTTGCATAATATCTACGAGACTTTCACCACAAGTTTTACAGTTGGCTAAAACCGCAAATTCATTTACGGTATTACTTAACATCAGTTTACGGTATTACTTAACATCACCTTGTAGCGTGGAAGGTGTTGGACTAAATTTTGCTAATCTGAGCAGTGTCGAAGGTATATACACTGGGCACTGATCAGTTTTAACTACTTTAATTCTAACATTTTAAATGGTGCAATAGAGTTTGTTTTAGTATTTCGTGTTGTTATTGTTAAAGTTAAACCTCCACGAACTCTACTCCCTTTTTCCTCCTTATCATAACTTATTTTCTTAGTTCCAGTACAATGCACTGCTTATGTAGGGGTCATCCCCTGAGTACTGGTCCAAGATAAAAAAAAAAATAAAATAAAAAAAATTGCCAACACATATAGATATAAACACGCTATAAAGAAACATCTGATGAGAATTAATAAAATTACTGGGTGAATAGAGTTGGGAATATAAACATCTGACGACACTTCAAACTATTTCAAATGCGTGTATATTGAATTGTTAAAAAATGTATTTATATATATTAATAGTTAAACTTATTGAATATTTCTAATAGTATATGATGGTATTTGTCTGGATCAACTTCAAACTAAGAATTATTTTTAATTATAACAATAATTGCTGCGATCAATAATTCTTGATCAAAGACGACAGAAAAAAATAATTGAATGCACTAGGATGGTGGACAACTAGTTATTTCGTAGTAGGATTCGAACTCGGTATCATGTAAACATGAAATATTTTTAATACGACCAACTCAGCCATCAAGCACTTATTATTTTTTCGTGTATATTTGTCTCATATTGATCACATATGCAATATGTTATAATACCAGTCGTTCGTACTGCATTGTGATGTCACTGGACAAACAGAAATATATACATACATGTATGATTGAACTTATTGAATATTTGTAATATTATATGATGGTACTTGTATAGCTCAAGTTCTAACATGGCTTTTGATATGAATTATTTTTAATTATAATTCTATTGCAGCGATCAATAACTCTTCATTACTACTATTAACTAAAGGATTTTTAATTAATTTAAAAACGAGCCTCTAAAACTTATCTATTCAACATGAAAAAAAGTATATATATTTTTTTTAAAACAAGCAAACTCAGACAGACAATCTGCCTCCCGTCTGTGGTATGATTGGAATTTTCAATGTTGGCTACACATCTGCACAGAATGCCGTAAAAATCTGTAGATCTTTTACAACCCATGTCATCTAATTTTTATTGTGATTGACTCTAGGAATCTAGGACCTGTCATCCATATCTTTTAAAATGTTTATTAAATTTTCATTAAGTTTGGTATGCTTTATACATTGTTGACGACAAATTAAATTAAAATAATTGTGTACAAAAATTTGCTAAAAAATATTGTAGAAAATTTTAACAAAATTTTATTTTATGTAACGTCAAAAAGAGAAACACAAATGTTTACTCCTTTTTTAATTTATCTTGTTAATTAATCTAATTTATTATCGAACACATAGTTTATTTTAATAAGGCTACAGAAATTTTAGCAAAAATTGCGGAAATAGCAATTTTTTTCGTATAATTTTTCTTGTTGTTGCAATTTTTTTCTTCAATTTTTTCACTGTAGTTAAATATATACATATGTATGTGTGACGTATAAATGTTCGAAAACATAAAAATATCATACACCATATTTTTCTTGGAATATTTCGAAAAAATTCATAATATTCTAGAGCTTAAAGTAATAAGTAGCATTTTTCAAACCAATAAAATACGTGTAGAGACAAAATAAACCCAAAATTTTTTGTATGATTTGCTATTACTAAGAAAAAGTTTAAAACTTCTTATTCAAAAAATTAATTTCTTACAATTATTTTTCTGAAACAATACAAAACCAAGATAATTTGTAATTTTAGCGCCATCCTTTAGCGTTAAATACAGACAAATGTAATTTTTTATATGTGTTTGGATTTTTGTTAAATTGTATTAAATAGTATTAGTTTGAATTTATATTTTACAGTAGTTTCTTTTCTTTTAAACTCCCGACAACCGTGCAAATTTGTGAAAAAATCATAAGAATAGTAATTTTTTTTTTAATTTCTGGCAAAATGTTTTATATTTTTTTCTTATAATTATTAGAAAATAGTATAATTTTCTAAAAACAGAAAAGACCCATAGACCATATTTTTCTTTCTCTTTTGATATTTCATCAAATATAAAAATTTTTTATATATAATAAAACGTACTGGTCTAAAAGAATTAACAAACATTTTTTCGCAGTTAGTTCTATATATAGTTGATTTCTACAGCAAAAAATTGCAATCGTATACACCAAAACATGTTTTTTTACAACCGTTTTTCTGAATAAAATAAAACTAGCGCTGCCAGAAAGAGTAAGATCTAAATATGTCTTTTAAATTCATTTTGTTTTCTATCAATCTATACATTTTTAACTACAATATAAGACCACTCTTTTTAGGTTTGTCCATGGGACACAGCACGGTCCGTACAGAAGAAGTTATAGCTGTTGTAGAGCGTAACGTAGAGAACGATCCGAATTAGTATATTCACCATCGTGCACAGGAATTGAATATATTTTCAACCATTTAATGCAAGATTTTATAGAAACATCTTGGGTTGCTTGCTTATAAAATTAAATTCATGCAACAATTGAAGTCACACAAATGCATAGCCAGACGTAGATGTAGTGAATGGGCCCAAAACAACATCCGTTGGTTTTTGTTTAAATGGATAATGGATTAACTTTTTTGTTAATTAACTAAACAACCATAATGTTTTTTTTTTTATCTTGGACCAGTACTCAGGGGATAGCCCCTACATATGCAGTGCATTGTACTGGAACTAGGAAAATACATTATGAGAAGTAGGAAAGGGGGAGTAATGTTTGTGAACTTAACACACGGAACGACCAAAACAAACGTTATCACAGCATTTAAAGTGTTGAAATTAAATTAGTTAAAACTGATCAGTGCCCAGTGTATATACCTTCGACACTGCTCAGAATAACAAAAATTAGTTCAACACCGCGCACAACGTAAGGTAATAATACATAGGAGGAACATAAAAATATTAATAATAACAAATAGAGAAAAAACAAACGGCAGTAAAAACATAATATAATAAAAATAAAAAATAAAACACGTGCACACATGATGCAAAACAAAATTCTACCTATTCCGGTATAATTTTGTTTTTTTTAGAAATTGATAATAAACATAATTATAAGTACAGAAAACACGGACGACAATGAAAAACACATGTGTACAGTACGAAAGACAAAACAATACTCCTCTAGGAATGGTAATGGAGCTTTACCATAATGTTGTTTCAATAGGACCGCGCAACGTTGCACACAGCTCGTCACATAACTGATATTTTGCAGAAACAATTTGGTGCATAGTTTTACGTTTCGGATCCGTGAATTGGCCTCTAAGATTGTGTAATGTGAACTCTCTTATCTACAACGGCAAGCCCGAAAATATTGACCATTTCAAAGTTTTATACCTCTGTAAAAATTTGATAAAATAAATTTAGTTTTCAAGTTTTTCCTTTCTTAATTTTTTTCTTAGGAAGGATTTTTTACAATACAAATTTGCTGTGATCAATAATTTTGATTGAAGAAGACAAGAAAAATAATAATCAAATCTTTAGCTGGGGGACAACTAGCTGTTTCGTAGTCGCTACACTACTCATCAGCACCCACTGGGATTTGAACTCGGGACATGACGTATCATGATCTACTGCTTAACCACTAAGCCACCGAGCATTTAATTATTTTCTATCTATATTCATCTCATATTGAATCACATATGCATTTTGTTAATTGCCCACATTGTTTGTACAGCGTTTGCTGTCTCAGAACTAGCGGTATTTATTTTATTTATTAACATACATATTTTTTGTATTTTTTTAATATTCTCCGGACCCAGAGATGTAAATATTAATTTGTTAAATTTTTGTTGAACTTTTTATAATTTTTTTAAATTAAAAATTGTTTGGTTTGTACATATGCACAACAGGTTTTTAGTTCAAGTTTTTCCTTTCTTAATTTTTTTCTTAAGAAGGATTTTTTACAATACAAATTTGCTGTGATCAATAATTTTGATTGAAGAAGACAAGAAAAATAATAATCAAATCTTTAGCTGGGGGACAACTAGCTGTTTCGTAGTCGCTACACTACTCATCAGCACCCACTGGGATTTGAACTCGGGACATGACGTATCATGATATACTGCTTAACCACTAAGCCACCGAGCATTTAATTATTTTCTATCTATATTCATCTCATATTGAATCACATATGCATTTTGTTAATTGCCCACATTGTTTGTACAGCGTTTGCTGTCTCAGAACTAGCGGTATTTATTTTATTTATTAACATACATATTTTTTGTATTTTTTTAATATTCTCCGGACCCAGAGATGTAAATATTAATTTGTTAAATTTTTGTTGAACTTTTTATAATTTTTTTAAATTAAAAATTGTTTGGTTTGTACATATGCACAACAGGTTTTTAGTTCAAGTTTTTCCTTTCTTAATTTTTTTCTTAAGAAGGATTTTTTACAATACAAATTTGCTGTGATCAATAATTTTGATTGAAGAAGACAAGAAAAATAATAATCAAATCTTTAGCTGGGGGACAACTAGCTGTTTCGTAGTCGCTACACTACTCATCAGCACCCACTGGGATTTGAACTCGGGACATGACGTATCATGATCTACTGCTTAACCACTAAGCCACCGAGCATTTAATTATTTTCTATCTATATTCATCTCATATTGAATCACATATGCATTTTGTTAATTGCCCACATTGTTTGTACAGCGTTTGCTGTCTCAGAACTAGCGGTATTTATTTTATTTATTAACATACATATTTTTTGTATTTTTTTAATATTCTCCGGACCCAGAGATGTAAATATTAATTTGTTAAATTTTTGTTGAACTTTTTATAATTTTTTTAAATTAAAAATTGTTTGGTTTGTACATATGCACAACAGGTTTTTAGTTCAAGTTTTTCCTTTCTTAATTTTTTTCTTAAGAAGGATTTTTTACAATACAAATTTGCTGTGATCAATAATTTTGATTGAAGAAGACAAGAAAAATAATAATCAAATCTTTAGCTGGGGGACAACTAGCTGTTTCGTAGTCGCTACACTACTCATCAGCACCCACTGGGATTTGAACTCGGGACATGACGTATCATGATATACTGCTTAACCACTAAGCCACCGAGCATTTAATTATTTTCTATCTATATTCATCTCATATTGAATCACATATGCATTTTGTTAATTGCCCACATTGTTTGTACAGCGTTTGCTGTCTCAGAACTAGCGGTATTTATTTTATTTATTAACATACATATTTTTTGTATTTTTTTAATATTCTCCGGACCCAGAGATGTAAATATTAATTTGTTAAATTTTTGTTGAACTTTTTATAATTTTTTTAAATTAAAAATTGTTTGGTTTGTACATATGCACAACAGGTTTTTAGTTCAAGTTTTTCCTTTCTTAATTTTTTTCTTAAGAAGGATTTTTTACAATACAAATTTGCTGTGATCAATAATTTTGATTGAAGAAGACAAGAAAAATAATAATCAAATCTTTAGCTGGGGGACAACTAGCTGTTTCGTAGTCGCTACACTACTCATCAGCACCCACTGGGATTTGAACTCGGGACATGACGTATCATGATCTACTGCTTAACCACTAAGCCACCGAGCATTTAATTATTTTCTATCTATATTCATCTCATATTGAATCACATATGCATTTTGTTAATTGCCCACATTGTTTGTACAGCGTTTGCTGTCTCAGAACTAGGGGTATTTATTTTATTTATTAACATACATATTTTTTGTATTTTTTTAATATTCTCCGGACCCAGAGAATATTAAATAGCTTTCCAGAGCTTCTGGAAAGCTATTTATATTGTCGCCAATTAATAGTAAAAGGCGATTTCATAAGCCCCGCCCAGTCTATTGAAGCTGGAGTTCCCCAAGGCAGCATATTAGGGCCTATCTTATATTTGATCTACTCATCTGACATGCCAACAAGCACCAACGTTCACACTTCAACATTTGCAGATGATACAGCATTCCTTAGCATACATAGTAACCACCAGCAAGCATCAATAAATTTACAGGAACATATCGACAAACTAGAGAAATGGCTCAAGCTTTGGAAAATCAAGGTTAATGAACAAAAGTGTGCCCATGTTACATTCGCACTGCGTCTAGGAACATGCTCACCCATTACTATTAATAATAAAGTAATACCTAAACACAGTGAAGTCAAATACCTCGGAATTCATCTTGACCGTAGACTAACATGGAAGTCGCATATCGAGGCAAAAGTAACGCAGATGAAATTGAAAGCAGTGCACATTAACTGGCTACTAGGCAGAAATTCGACCTTGAAGCTTGATTGTAAACTTTTGCTGTACAACTCGATTCTAAAGATTTGATTATTATTTTTCTTGTCTTCTTCAATCAAAATTATTGATCACAGCAAATTTGTATTGTAAAAAATCCTTCTTAAGAAAAAAATTAAGAAAGGAAAAACTTGAACTAAAAACCTGTTGTGCATATGTACAAACCAAACAATTTTTAATTTAAAAAAATTATAAAAAGTTCAACAAAAATTTAACAAATTAATATTTACATCTCTGGGTCCGGAGAATATTAAAAAAATACAAAAAATATGTATGTTAATAAATAAAATAAATACCGCTAGTTCTGAGACAGCAAACGCTGTACAAACAATGTGGGCAATTAACAAAATGCATATGTGATTCAATATGAGATGAATATAGATAGAAAATAATTAAATGCTCGGTGGCTTAGTGGTTAAGCAGTAGATCATGATACGTCATGTCCCGAGTTCAAATCCCAGTGGGTGCTGATGAGTAGTGTAGCGACTACGAAACAGCTAGTTGTCCCCCAGCTAAAGATTTGATTATTATTTTTCTTGTCTTCTTCAATCAAAATTATTGATCACAGCAAATTTGTATTGTAAAAAATCCTTCTTAAGAAAAAAATTAAGAAAGGAAAAACTTGAACTAAAAACCTGTTGTGCATATGTACAAACCAAACAATTTTTAATTTAAAAAAATTATAAAAAGTTCAACAAAAATTTAACAAATTAATATTTACATCTCTGGGTCCGGAGAATATTAAAAAAATACAAAAAATATGTATGTTAATAAATAAAATAAATACCGCTAGTTCTGAGACAGCAAACGCTGTACAAACAATGTGGGCAATTAACAAAATGCATATGTGATTCAATATGAGATGAATATAGATAGAAAATAATTAAATGCTCGGTGGCTTAGTGGTTAAGCAGTATATCATGATACGTCATGTCCCGAGTTCAAATCCCAGTGGGTGCTGATGAGTAGTGTAGCGACTACGAAACAGCTAGTTGTCCCCCAGCTAAAGATTTGATTATTATTTTTCTTGTCTTCTTCAATCAAAATTATTGATCACAGCAAATTTGTATTGTAAAAAATCCTTCTTAAGAAAAAAATTAAGAAAGGAAAAACTTGAACTAAAAACCTGTTGTGCATATGTACAAACCAAACAATTTTTAATTTAAAAAAATTATAAAAAGTTCAACAAAAATTTAACAAAAAAATTTGGTTTCGCTTAAAGATTCATGTCTCAAAAATTAAAAAGAACAGACAGAAAAAACTACTCATTATAAAACAATCAATATCGTTCCTCATTTAACAAAACAATAGTTTTTATTATACAAACTTGATTTAACATAAAAAATCAAAATAAGAATTCCTTCTTAATTTTTTTTTCTGCTTAATACATGTGTAATATGTATTTGTAACCTTGGTGCCATATAAGCAAAAAAAAAAAACAAAAGGAAACAAGAATGGCAATTAGAATCAAAACAACTACTTCTGATACACAACTGACCATCTTAGAGATAAAATAAAATTAGTACACGCTTCATAAAAAATAACAAGCCAAATTGCCAAACATTTATTTTGATGCGAAAGACTTTTGCTTGTTATTTTTCAATAATGCTAAAATCAAATGTACCTTGGAAACTCATAATCACCATAAAGGAGACGGTGGCAGTAATTTAAATACAAAAATCATAGGACTAGAAAATCAACAAGATAATTTTAATTCCCGAAAAAACGGTATGGCTTTATACCCTGATTTTTTGCTTTTATTCTATTGCACATAATTATCAACAACTGTTTAAGAATGCGAAATGAAAAGGAAACAAACAACAAATTAAATGAAAAATTCGAAACTTCTAAATTTCAACATTTATAAATATGTTGTTAGTAGATTTAGAAAAGAAGATTTTGTTTTACTGCTTGTTCAAAAGAGCAGCATTGATTTGTTTCAAATATGATCATACATTGTGGTGCCAAAGTTGTCTTCACGTACATCACAAAATCAAAATAAATGAAATATCGTTTCACAGGACTATATACGAGTATCTTATGGTTTTTGAGATATAGATTAGGTGTTTTATAGCATATTCTTTTTTTTCAACAGTTTAACGCGTTTTGACAACAAAAGATCGTATTTCCCCAAAAACAGTATGAAGATACGAAGATATGTCTGTAAGGCCGAGAATACATATTACTAAATTTCCTATTTAATATGGTGTCGAGTTACACTACTTCATTCAAGAGAAAAATTTCAAAGAGAACACCATACATACGACAAAAACAAAAGTGATAAAGGAATTGAAATTTTTATGTAAGTTTAAAATTTTTGTTTGCTGTCAATAAAATTAGATATACACAAATTTCGCTATACATTAACATGATACATGAAATATACTACTGTATTCTATTGCATTAATTTGTACTTGTACGGTTTATCCCACGATTTGTAGTAACTTCTGTACTTGGTGTCAAGAATAGTAGAACTAGAAATTACGCCATGCGAATGATGAATTTCTAAATCATCTAGGGTTGTCTTTGTACTCTTTCATGACGTCATTTGAACATGCGCAGAAGATTTAAAATTTATGTGAGAGTAGTCGTAATCATGTCTTCTATCATTCTTGATTGGTGTAAAAGTCAAATCAAATGTCTGTCCAGCAGTGTTGGGCAAACACGTACACTGAAAAGAAAATTCAATCAACTCCAAACGGTGACAAAAGTACTGCAAGTACGGATTTTCGTAGATCAAGTAGGGTTAATTTTAGACATACTTAATCCAAAATCTGTACTTGAAATAAACCGAAAATCAAGTTGTTTGGCACAAAAAAACTGAGGTCAAACCAACCAAAATGCCATTGATTGATTCAAGAGTTTTAAAATTTATTTATTTTATATTTAGTCTATGTTTTCTAAGTACTTACGAGTAGTAGCTATTGATATAGTAATATAATGTCAAAAATTATAATAGTTGGTTTTTTGTATTTCCTATCTGCCTATATGTCTACATATCATAAAAGCCACCCTTCAAACATTTCGGTATATACGAGGCCTGATAAAAAAAGTAACTGTTATTTTCAAATGATTTTCGCATTTTTTCTGTTATATTGGTACACATGTCTGTTATATATGTTGGCAATATGAGCCATTTTGGGTTGTCAGTTTTTTTTTTTTTTTTGACAGATAAAAAGGTTAGACTTGTTTGGTATGCTCTTTGTTATTTTACTATTCAAAAAAATGGATCAAAGAAACTGTATTAAGTTTGTGTAAAAAATGAAATTAAATGCGCAAGGAGATTTGAAATGTTGATTGTGGCGTTTGGCGAGTATACTATGAGCAGAACACAAGTTCAATTGTGGTATAACTGGTTTAAGAAACGCTGAGAACAAGTCAATGGCGACGCTCGTTCTGGTCGTCCGAGCACGTCAACAACCGATGAAAACATTAAAGAGTGGGGAAAATGGTTTTGGATAATCGTCGAATCAATATCAGAGAGGTTGCTGGTGATGTTGACATATCGTTCGACTCATGCAATTTAAGGCAATTTTTACGGATGTTTTAATTCATCTGGCATAGCATGTATACATATACACAGCATTGTGTATGTATTAGTGTGTTTGTATACATATGATTGCATGGCTTGTGTTTTTGTTGGTTTTGTGCTGCTTGTGGGGGCTCTATGCTGGTTGATAAAATATCATTTTCAATACCGCATTTGCCTACAAGTTGCAAAACAATCGTGTGTAATTGAGCAATATGTATAGTATAGTGGATTTTAGTGCTTTTTGGATAAGGTCTCGGGGCTTTTGCGCCTAAATTTATCTACAGGATCTAAATTTACTTACAGTATCAACCTTAATGTTTTTTGGAGCAGGAGTTATTTTTGCAAATTTCATAGTTGCTGGATACACCGATGTGCTTATAATATTATTAAAATAATTGCTAGTTTGGCAGTAATAAATATTTAAACTCAAACACTATCATGGCCTAGGCCTTTAAGTTGAAGACTTCAAAGCATTTCCAAAATTTTATCATAACATGTTTCGACAAAAGAGATCTGATGAATATATTGTCGCAAAGTATTCAAATACTCGTAATTACAATTATCGCTTCGATTTTCTATTTCTTCTCTAAATACTTCCTGTACATCAATGAAATATTTATTTAACACATTACATTTTGCCTATCATCCATAAGGGTATCACAATTTTTATTCTTCAATTAGAGGGGTTGTATCGCTTCATTTCCCAGGTTTTCGCTCAAAAATTTCCAGCACTTTCTAGGCTTAGATGTCCATAGAAATTTCACTAGCTGTTTTTATTATTTTACCTATTTATACCTTAATTTATTTTCAACTGTTGCATGCCTTCCTCTTTTTCTTCTTGTTTTCAAGCAGGTTTTTTAAAATTTATAAGAAATCAAAGCAGATAATTTATCCATGGTGTTATTCGATATTTAGTTTCGAACTTTTTTCACTTTTCCAACCGTAGACTCTTTAACACAAGCTACTAATGTTGTTGTAAGGCTTGAAAAATCGACTCTCTGAGTTTTCTGTTAGATGCAAAGAGCTAAGTTGATTTTGAAAATGTGTCTGCAATAGCCTATAGTCGCATATTTTGCAGCGTTTTTCAGTACAATCTAAACTGACACCCCTTTTTAGCACATTGTACCATGTTTGTGAGTTTCCATTATGTGGAAAGGTTGTAAATGTATGTCTATCAAAAAGGAAGCGGCAAATATCACTGAATAGTCCAATTTTAATTTGCTCTGCGCTTTCGGAAGTAATTTATTTATTTCTAATATGCCTATGGAATAAAAAAGAACCTTACAGGCTAACAAAATCTTGATTATATAGTAAATCATGGAAAGTAAGTAATTTTTTTTGCGACCGTCAATACGCAATTTGTACGGGTAGCTCTACTGGCAAGCTGAGAACTAGTACCCCTCGCCCCATCATCTCAAAACCGCATTATATAAATTGTAATAGATGGGATCTAATCAAACGAGTTCGAGATTAAATTAGAGATACCGCAAGGTTCGGTTCTTCTCCTAATATATATCTTTTTTTAATACTTTGCAGACGATAGCATTATTTGCCATTCATGCTTATTTAGTTATAGGCAAAGCCCGTCCGAGATCAGTGCCGAGGGGCACAATAACTGACTGAGTAAAGATTTTCCTTTAATCTCCGAATGACATCTGAAAAATAGGGCCTACTTCAACGCCCGTAAGACCCAGCGTTGTTTATTAACATACAAACTTAAATGCTGCTTCATTTGCACTAACGGATGGTAAATATATTAAGGTATCGTACGTTCTTGGAGTGAAAATGTTTGGTGTTCGCTGGACTGAGAACATTTTTATGTCTCTTAAGAAGCATTCAAGTGTCTTGGTTTTTCAAACGGTGTAAGATATACTGCACACCATCCAATCTCCATACAATTTATACACCCTATATCCGACCACAAATGGAATAAAAGTCTCATCTGAAATTCAAATTCCATTTTAGGGTTACTCGACCGTGTGTAAGACAGAGCGAACAAGCTTGTCGGTAGTGTGTCCAATTTTGTTGATTCACTGGAACTTCACCACAGTATGGGGTACGCACACCTTCTCAGTTTATCGCTACAACACTTTATTTTGCTCTAACGAGACTAGGGGTATTGTTTCCGCAACCCACATACATTTACGCAACGAATGTTCATTGTCCAGGTTCATCCGTGGAGCAAGTTGTCTCTGTCATGCATAACGTTGGAAAGTTCTATTCAAACGTCCACAAACACCTCTTTCCTCCTCCCCAAAACCTAATTTTCTATTTTCAGTAGAATGCACTGTATATTTATGGCTAACCTCTAGAGTTCAAGATAAAAAACAATAATGATATTGCTAGAAGCAAAATTTGTATATCAATTTGTATATAAACGGCGCCGATTTTTCTTAACTCTCCCTTCAAATTTCGTCTTCATCACTTCTTACTTACGAATAATCCAACAGAATTTCTTTTGTATTGAAATTTTTCATATTTCTTAATATATTTATCATTATTATTATTTAGTTACTTGCTTCCAAATATTCTCTAAGTTTTGTTATGGAGTTCTAAATTAAGTGTTGTTTATTGAAATGTGATAAGAACTCACTTTTCATATCCATTGCTTCTCAAAATGTTCTACAAACAAACAAAAACCGTCCCGATGATTTTTCGGAGAGTCAGTTTTTAAATTCAGAACATTTCTTCTATTTGCTTTGGAAAAGTCTATAAATATCAGAAAATGTTTTCGCTACAGGAATAATAAAAAAGCTGTTTAAAACCGCAACACGGAACGGTTTTTAGGTTTTTTTTTTGTTTACTTCCACAATTGTTGGTGATATGAAAATGCAATAAAAAACTTCATCCGCTGTTATAGTCCCGCGATGGAAAGACTTGTTTATATGCTTCGAAATTGCATATTCTTTAAAATATTCTACGTTTTCAAATACCTTCTTTATTTCCTGGGGTGAAAGAGTATTTTTGGCATACCCTCATTTCGAACATCTTAAACTTATTTATTAAAACTTCTGGAGAGGTGCGATTAAGATTATGGTCCAAACTTAACTGCTCACATATTCCGTTCTTCTTAAGTGCAACTGTAACACCACAATTTTTAAAACATATCGTGAATATTCCTTATACTCGTAAATGTTTTTGCCAGAACAGTTGCTTTTTGTCAATAAGTAGTACTCGTAAAAGGTTTGAATATTTTCGAAAACCACTACGAGTAATAAACTCATATTTATATTTTATAGCTTCCATTTGATTTTTACAATATATATCAATCTTGACTGCAGCCACATTTAGAGATTACTTGCACACTAAAAATGTGAATTCTTCTCATCAATGAAACATCAAGTAATAACGGAAGTCAAAAATGTCTTTTAATTATTAAGCTTACAATATTTATGGGCATTATGTCCCACGGACATTATGTCTTAAGTTGATAGACATTATGACGCGCTATTAGGTGATATATTCGTAATATCCATGGACAATATGTCACTTTTTAGTGCGACATAATGTCCATGGACCTTATATCCATGGACACTATGACATGCCACCTGTCGGGCATTGAGAACTAATACATGATGAACATAAAATAATAGGCTTTTTCCACTGAACAACATCTAACATCTGCCATCAGTTTTTGAAGATGATAACATCTTCCCATAAGAAATACATTGTACCAAAAGTCAACATTTTTCAACATCTTTATAAAATGTTCCTATCTCATTTTATTCCATTCAACATCTTTCGATTATTTCAGTGTCATCACTAGAAAAGTAGCAATAATGTCGATTATTCTTGTGGCATCACAGAAAATACGTCATTTGTTTTGAAAAAAATTAAAAAACGATTATAATTTATTTATCATGTGTCAATTGTTTGCATGCGTGTTTTGTTTTTTAATTTTTTTTCCTGTAATAATTTTTTCTGTGTTTTTGCTAAATTTTGTTTATATGTCCCACATTTTACTTATAGACATATGTACATAAATTTCATAATCCGCATCTTGTTTTTGAAATCAATTTTTTCCCAAAAATTTTGCATGCTTTTGTTAAATTGTTTGAAAATTAAAAAAAAAAAAAAAAAACAAAATATTTTTGATTGATAGTAGATGTTAGATGTGAGTAATGTAAACAGTGTTTCAAATTTTCAACATCTTTCTTGCGTTTCATGAAGATGTTGATCAGTGTAAAAAGCCTATAACTGTATCCATGTGAAATCTGTAAAAAAAGTATAAACGGATCACGAGTCAAGTTCCTGTTAAGCATGTCTGACAGCACATTACGTACAAAAAGCCTAACTAACAAAAAACAAAAAAACTTATATAAGCGAGCACTAGCAGCAGCATTGGCGATTCAATCGAATAAAAGGAAATGGAATTAAAAATTATTCCCTAGTTGACAATGCAAATTTCTGTTATTGTTGCAGAGAATTAGAATTAAACAAATAAAAGCAAAATGTATACAAATAAAATAAAGAAAAAAAAAAAAAAAAAAAAAAAAAAAAAAAACAAAAAGTATATACAAGAGCCAAACATTAAACAAATAACTGTTAAAGCTCAAGTGTCCACACAAATACTTTTTCCTAAATATGAAGTACGCAAACATGAAAATGGCTTAAAACCAGAAATAATAACAATCCAAAGCAGCTTCATGTTCAGCAAGCTACAAATGGGCTATAAAAAGCTAAAATAGTAACAACGAAAACCAAAGAAAGTTATTAACATAAAATAAAGAGTACTTTTCTTTAAAGAAATAAAAAAATAAATAAATAAACTGGAAAAATATACCCAACAGAACATTTTTTGTTTGTTTGATAATATTTTATTTTTTCAAATCGTCTATTCGGCTGAAATTGAACTATTTCTGTCGGAAAAAAGAGCTAGAAGAGAGTGGCAAATTCGCAGGTCTCTCCAGCCTAAAACTAGGCTACGGGAATGCGTAACTCGATTAAGAAATCTGCTTGAAGTCCAGAGAATATCTTGCCTTAAAACATACTTGGAAAGTCTTGATGGTACTCCTCAATCTGACTATTCCCTGTGGAAAGCGACTATTCCTTGTGGAAAGGACAAAAGGCGAACTGCAAATAGCGACTGGGCAAGAAGCAATTCTGAAAAGGGGATGGTGTATGTTACCCCTTTGAGAAATGTTTTTACGACAAATGATTCAACGGATGCTGCAGCAGAATTTCCGCTATAAGCTGTATCTTTGAGACTTAACTTTCAAGATGTTGAAAACGTTATCGGTAACACAAACCCCAGGAAAGCTCCAGGCATTGATCAAATTACTGGTCAAATGCTTGAACAGTTACCTCGCTTAGCTAGAAGAGTACTACTTTTTTATTTTTAACACTATTTTACGCCTTGAGTATTATCCCGCACAGTGGAGGGTGTCTATGATTACTATGCTACCCAAGACAGGGAAGGATCCCGCAAAAGTAAAATCATAAAGATCAACAATTTCAAAACTGTTCGAAAAATTGTTATCGGCGAAGTTAACTCCAATATAGAATGATGTGTGATGTATCCCTAATCAACAATTTGGCTATCGGGCTAAACATACATAGTACCATAGAACACACACACAGACTAGTCAACGTCATAAGACAGAGTTTTGAAGACAAAAAGTATTGTTCAGCTCTATTCATTGACATTTTCCAAGCTTTTGATAAAGTGTAGCACGACGGATTGATGAACAAAGTAAATTTTAACACTAACAAGCTTCTGGAAAGCTACTTATGCGACCGGAAATTTGTTATCAGAGAAGGCGTCTTTTTAAACCTCTCACAGCCTATTGGAGCAGGAGTTCCCCAAGGTAGCATTCTTGTACCCTCTTTATATCTTCTTTTCGCCTCTGATATGCCGACGAGATCAGCATTTTTCAACGTACATGAAAACCATCAATTAATTTCACGAAATTTGCAGGAGTATACTTCAATATTATAGAAATGGTTAAAACTTTGGAAAATAAAAGTTAATGAACAAAAGTGTGCTCACGTTACATTAACACTGGATAAGCAAACATGTTCGCCTGTCCACATTAACAATTCACCTATTTCGCATCGCAATGAAGTCAAGTACCTTGGTATCCTCGACCGTAGTCACTCAGTTGAAATTAAAAGCAGCGCAACTAAATTGGCTTATGGACAGAAATTCGACATTGAAACTGGGTTGCAAACTTTTGTTATATAACACAAATCTAAAGCTTATTTTAAATGAACAAACACAAAAACTGCGAAGCTTTTTTGCTTGTCTGCAGTAACACCCAGGGTCTGTGGCAGGAATCGAACCTACGACCTCGAGACTGTTGGTCGAGTACTCTACCAAATCAGCCATCGAGGCACCCCAATATATATAGTGCTACGGAATAAAATTATGGGGAATCGCCTCAACATCTCACATTGAACAATTTCAAAGACAACAAAACCCAATTCTTCTCACGATTACTGCAGCTCCATGGTGCATAAGAAACTCACGAATTCCCAAGGTTCTGTGTGCTCCGCTGGCAAAAGACGAATTATCTAAGTACGTGACAAGGTATATCAGTAAACTTCATCCAAAAACTGATCAATGTCTAGAGTGCACGGTCGAATATATGAGTTAGGTATATATATTCGATTTTCGCATTTCTTTTTCTCTTATGTTGGCAATATCAGCCATTTTGGATTGTCAGTTCGTTTTTGACAAATAAAAAGGTCAGTCGGGTTTTGGTGTGCTCTTTGAGTTTTTACTATTCGAAAAAATGGACCAAAGAAACTTTATTAAGTTTTGTGTAAAAAATTAAATTAAATGCACAAGGACATGTCAAATTTTTTGACTGTGGCGTTTGGCGGGTCTACTGTGAGCAAAACACACGTTCAATTGTGGTATAACCGGTTTAAGGAAGGCCAAAAAGATGTCAATGACGGTGCTCGTCCTGGTCACCCGAGCACGTCAACAACCGATGAAAACATTGAAGCGTGAAGAAAATGATTTTGGATAATTGTCGAATCACTATCAGACAGGTTGTTGATGTGTGCATATCGTTCCGCTCATGCTAAGCAATTTTTACGGATGTTTTAGGCATGAAACCTTCGGCAGGGAAGATTGCTCCAAAGTTGCTAAATTTTGAGCAAAAACAACGTCGCATGGATATCGCTCAGGAGCTGTTGAACATAGTCAACGGCGATCCAGATTTCCTCAGAAAGGTCATAACTGGTGACGAATCATGGAAGTATGGCTATGACATTAAAACCAAAGCCTAATATTCCCAATGGAAGCGTCTAGAAGAGCCAAAACTTAAAAAAAGCACGACAAGTTCGGTCAAATGTGAAGATTTTGTTCACTGTTTTCTTGGACTGCAACGGCGGGTGCGTCTTGAATTCTTGCCACAAGTTCGGGTCAATAAGGATACTACCTTGAAGTTATGTGCCGTTTGTGTGATGTTAACGTACCAGCTCACACATCGATGCTTGTGTATTAGTTTTTGGCCAACAACAAAACTATTATCATGCCCCAACCACCGTATTTACCGGACTTGGCAGTTGACTATTTCCTCTTTCCAAATCTGAAGACACCGATGAAAGGAAAGGGTTTTGCTACGATAAAAGAAAAATCGAAACAGGATACCAATAAGCGCGTTTCAGAAGTGTTTCGAGGATTGGAAAAAATAAAAATAAAAATGGATTGGCATAAGTGTATTATATCTGACGGAGATTAGTTTGAAGGGGAGAAAATAGTTATTGATGAATAACTAAATGCTTTTTTATCAGACCTCGACACCTTCTACACTGCTCAGGCTAGCAAAATTTAGTCTAACATCTCCCACACTGCAGGTAGTGGATTTTACTAAAGAGAAATTAACAATGAACGTAGAAGGAAAGCACGAACGACAGTAAAAAAAAAGAAAACCATTTTTGTATTCAAAAATAACATTAAGAACATGAAGTATTATGACTGCTATGAGCATGCTGTTGTGGTCTAGGGTGTTATTCTACGGGTTAGTTATCACAAATCAAAAAACGCAGTTTAAAAAATACGCTTTATAATGTTTTCGTTCGATGCACATCAAGGATTTATGTGGTCATAAAATCTTGCATGATATAACACCATTCCTCCAATTATATAATTTAGTCATCTTTTTGGGGATCCATATTATATTTTTGATAATATGAAGATTGACAAGCGAATGGTTTCAAATTACGAAACTTTGGATTTATAACTATTAACATAATGCTATCCTATATTTTCTTACCACTTTGTATATAAGCGATAAATGCGATAAAGTTATTGAATTAACTAATGCAATATTGAAGATTTCTTTTTTGTCTTTCTGAGGTAAAAAATTTACAATTTCATTGTAGACACAACTCCTTATAATGTAGTTTAAATCTACTATAAAGTTTTAATGATTCTTCTCATTAAATTGCGCCAAGTAGACGTATGTAGACACCAATAAAAAGTCCAACAGCAATTCAGCAGACCGTCATTCAAGCACCCAATCATTCCTTTCAGCCTACTCATCATCTACCTGGTTGTCTATTATGAAATAATCTTCAAAAATGATAATATCAGGGCGAAATGACGATAGTGGCATGTTAAATCAATCTAAAATGTCAATGTGGAATCAAACACATTTTCGACTTTTACTCTACTGCACTCAACTCAACAGCAGTGAGATAAAAAGAACTGGATAAGACGAAAAAAAGAAAATATTAATAAAAAAAAAAAATGACAGGCGTAGCCTTAACACTTAACTATGTCAACGAATACATGTCATCATTATCTCGCCAACACCATCTAGCAACCAGTCAACAACGTCATCACACAAAACCGACACTGATACCGGCATCCAAAATCGAAAAAAAAAAATTAAAAACGCATCTTTTCGGTTTGAACTTCATCAAAATGCCAAGGAAATGCACAGAAAAGCCAAACTCAGCTTTAGTTGCTGCAACCTACAAGACAGGGTATTGAAACTCATGAAAAATTCATTGAATTTTTTCTCGTTACTGTGCAGCACAACCCCATTATATTTCTCTTGAAAATGAAAAAATATGTTTTTCTTCGTGTTCATTCACCTAGCCTTTAAAAGACAAATACTGCAAATTATATTTTAACTTTTTTTAAATGCATTTTTCGCCACCAAGCGTATGAAAGTTCGTTGGTTGATAATTTTGCGGACGCATTGCACCTTTTCTAACAAAAAAAGAAAAAAAAGGAAAACAAAACAAATCTAAAAGAAGAAAAATAAATCGATTGCTCTTGTGATGGTTTGAAAATTAATGCAAAAAACATGCAGTAGTATCAATACTTAATCGTGCCACATGCCTGACATCAAAATATGTACATATTACAAACGATGCTTCCCGCCTCTGTATCAAGTTCTAGACGTGGAAAATAGGGAAGCAAAACAATAACAACAACGTAGTTGTAAAAATAAATGCTATAACTGAGTGAAACTGTTTGCTTTCATTGCGAATGCATTCGTACATCATCAGTTTTCTTCCATGTGTTTCTGCTGCGGCAGCAAGTAGTATTGGTGCAACAATGGCAAACACTTGAAAGCGATATTAATTGCTTACTATTTGACTCTGACTTCAATGATGATGTTGCTTTTTTTATTTCTATTTTATCTGAACTCTGGTTGCGTCATCGCCGTAGTCATTTGGGTGGTATGATTACAAATACACATATACGCACAAACCTATTGGAAACGATGTTGTATGCTACAAGTGTAAACTCACTAGAAGGAAGCAGTTCTCCGTATGAATTGCTGGTGCTAAGTGCAGCAGCATGTGTTTGTTAATAAAATTAAAACTGGAAAGCAAATATAATTACAGATAAAATTGCACACGTTAAAATATAATTTCCTGGCGCCTCAATGTCATTTCAAATGCTGACTTAAATTTTCTGTGTTCTTTTTAGTATGATCGTTAAATTTATTCAGGGGCCAAGCTTTAAATAGAGACTTAAGTGTTTTTAAATTTGTGGACACTTTGTAAATCCGAAGAATTTGCGAAAATAAAAACTAAATATCGGGCATTAAAATGCTTAGATTGTTGACATCGATTAAAAAACGAATCGGCCATTAAATTTAAGACATTCGGTTCTGACTGGATCACAGTAAGTGTTCAAAAACAGAAATAAGTTATCTGCACTTATGTATATATTTGTAGTGAAAGATCACATACCTTGTGCAAATTGAATACTTTTTAATTTCTTTAGGCTCGTACGCAGCGTTGCCAGAATGAAGATTTTATCTTATTTTCGAAGAATTTTCAAACATATTTTTATATATATTATAGTTTATTATTCTAATGAAATGTAGGGATTTTTTCAAATGAGTTTTTACTAATTTCATAACATAAATTTTGAAATAATTTTTACCGCTTAAGCACAATACTTACATATATATATATATATATATATTTGTTATAAAATTCATGTAATTAAATTAGCAATAATTTATTCCATATTTTAAAACACTTCACATATTTCATTCGAATACTGAACTTCAAAAATCTTAATTTTGAGCAAATGTTCTTGAAATCTGATTTTGTTTGAAAAGTCTTCAAAATTAAGAGAAAATTCAGGTAAAGCTGGGTACGAGCATGAACACATAAAAAATTATTCATATTGCACATGATGTCAACATTTAACTACAAATATATACAGATACATATAAAGGGTGTCTCAATAAATTTTAGTTCCAGCTTTTTTGAAACAGTTGTGATTGATCGATTGTAAAAAAGACAGATTCCGATTAATAATGGTATCCGTGAAATAGCTGCCAGTGCTCTGATGATAGACCGTTAAACTTTTTATGAAATTTTCCAACAATTTTGCATAGAGATGAAGCTATATTTCGACGGACCCTCGTGGTATCTCGGATTTGAGATCATAAGACCGAAACTTCAGAAAATCCCAAAAAAAAGCAAAGTTTTAAATAGTATTATCATGGTGTTCAGTTGGCATTAGAATTTCTTGAGACAATTTGTTCTGAAAATCTTAGCTGCAATGAATCGATTGTGACATATGTGGTGTAGCAGGTGGCGCAGTGTTGCTGAAAACACATGTCGTGCATAGAGCACAAATTCGTAAATTTTGTATATTCACGATAGAAACGCAGTTCATACACTTTTAGCATTTGCTGCATTATGGTCGTCATAGAAACCGTAAAGCTGTTTATGGATTGAACAAACGTCTGCAGACTTTCCTCAAGATTTTCCTAAAATTTTCAGAATTTTGAGACTTGGGCTCCTAATTCAAGTTTTGATCAAATTTAACCACGTTAACATAAGTAACTTGTTTGGAGTTTTGCATGTTTATGTAACGAGTGATTTTTTTGCTATTATCTTTTTGGCAACACTAGTTTTGACAGCTCACGCACGTTTTGTATCTTGTGTCACTGTCAAACATCTTCAGTTTGGTCTATAATTTAATCATGAATCGTCTTACAAACGAACAACGCTTGCAAATTATTGAATTTTATTACCAAAATGCGTGCTCTGTTAAGAAAGTTCATCGCGCGCTTCTTCCATTTTATGGTCAGTTTAATCGACCTACTGAGGCTTCTATTGGGGCTATTGTAAAAAAATTTCGCACCAAATTTACATTGTTGGACATTAAACCACCAACACGCTTACGTAGAGTGCGAACTGAAGAAAATATCGCAGCCGTATCGGCCAGTGTTGGTGATGACCGTGAATTATCGATTCGGCGCCGTTCGCAGCAATTGGGCCTCTGTTACTACGTGGAAAATTTTGCGGAAGGATTTGGGTGTGAAGCCTTATAAGATACAGCTGGTGCAAGAATTGAAGCCAAACGACCTACCACAACGCCAAATTTTTGGTGAATGGGCTCTTGAAAAGTTAGATGAAAATCCACTTTTTTATCGAAGAATTATGTTCAGCAACGAGGCTCATTTCTGGTTGAATGGATACGTGAACAAGCAAAACTGCCGTATTTGGAATGAAGAGCAGCCAGAAGCATTGCAAGAGCTACCAATGCATCCACAAAAAACAACCGTTTGGTGCGGATTATGGGCTGGCGGCATGAGTGGGCCGTATTTCTTCAAAGATGATGCGAATCACAACGTTACTGTGAATGGTGAGCGCTACCGTGCGATGATAACAAAGTTTTTTTTGCCCAAAATGGAAGAGCTTGACTTGCATGACATGTGGTTTCAACAAGACGGTGCCACATGCCACACAGCATGCGAAACAATGTACCAATTGAGAGGCGAGTTCGGTGAACAGTTTATTTCACGCTTGGGACCAGTCAATTGGCCGCCCAGATCGTGCGATTTAACGCCTCTAGACTATTTTTTGTGGGGCTATGTTAAGGCTAATGTCTATAGCGACAAGCCCGCTTCGATTGATGCACTGGAAGCCAACATTGCCAACATTATTCGTGAGATACCGGCCGAAATGTTGGAAAGAGTACGCCAAAATTGGACTAAGCGGATGGACCATTTGAGGCGCAAGTAGTGTATATATATATATATATATATATATATATATATATATATATATATATATATATATATATATATATATATATATATATATATATATATATATATATATATATATATATATATATATATATATATATATATATATATATATATATATATATATATATATATATATATATATATATATATATATATATATATATATATGTATATATATATAACGTAAATAGATAAATGTTCCCGAACCCTTAGTTTATAAACATAGCTTACGATTCTATGAAAAACACTTTCAAACATGCAATGATGGAACCTGTGGTCCCAGAGTACACCTTTAAACCATACAGTATAATGGGCATTAGAGTTGCATTAATACGTAAAGGATAATTAGTATTATACTGCTTCCCCAACCCAAAAGAAAGCTGAGAAAAAAACATAGCTCGTATGAAAATCGAACGGTAGTTTGTTATCAACGAAGATTCCTAGCGGTTTTATGTACTCGTATATCTCCATTATTTATCACAATTCCTACGTAAAATATAAACAATTATGTGACGAAAAAAGTAAATATAGGTCATCTGCATATGAACGACCAAGCTTGACAAGGCTAATATATTGGCTGAAATTTTCGCAACAAATTCTTATTCCCCGGAGATCAGTCAACCCCTTGCCGTACTCGAAAGAGTATCTAAAACTATGCCAAAGATATTTTTTCGGGCTCGAGCAATTAAAAGGGGTTTGACCGATCTCTACATAAATAAGGCTCTTGAACTGGATGACATTCCAGCACTAGTCTTGAAACAGTGTTCTACGATCACGCGTCCATTAGCACGTCTCTTCAGCATACTTTACCATGTTGGTGAATTTCCATTGTGCTCGAAGGCTGCTAATGTAACGCCAATCCCCAAAAAGGGTGAAACAAAAAACCCTGAAAATTACCGCCAAATTGCAATTCGCTCTGCGCTTTCCAAAATAATGGAAAGCATGGTTAACTATTACGTTGTGAAGTATCTATGATCGATAAATTACTTTGTGACCGTCATGCATTTCATTATCGCTCTACTAGCGATCTTTTGGCATACCTCTCGGAAAAATGGTGCCACTCAATTCATCATTTCGGTGAAAATAAAGTGGTGGCTCTGAATATTTCCAAAGCATTTGGCAGAGTGTGGCATGCTGCACTAATGGCAAAACTTACTGCTTTTGGTGTTGGTGATGACTTTTCTCGGTTTATATCGAGCTTTCTCACCGACCGCACTATACGAGTTGTAATAGATGGAGTCCAATCAAAGATTAATTCTTTCTCCTACTCTATTTCTAATATTTCTTAACGACCTTTTTATACCCTTCACAAAAATGTAAAGGGTATATATAAGTTTGTGATTCCGTTTGTAATTTCTACAGTTTTTTTTTGCGACCCTATAAAGTATATATATTCTGAATCAGAATTAATGGAAAAGTCGATTAAGCGATGTCCGTCTGTCCGCTGTTGAAATACTGTTTCTGAGAAAGCCATTAGACTTAGAAACTTTTTTCTTTCTTCACCATTCTCTTACCCCATCGATTCATGGATTTGCTATTGAAATTCAGTAATATCGGTCCACGTATAGCTGAGATATATTCAAAATTCCGAAAAAAGCCATTTTTTTTTTGCAGTTTTGTATGAAAATTTTTGAAAACAAAAGTTGTTCGTTTTGCTTCAAACTTCACACACTTATTAAGCATGGTGACTAAAAGACAATAAATTTTTTTTTCAGATATCGGTCCATATATACCCGAGATATAGCCCAAATCGGATTTTAATGAAGCTAAATAACTTTTTTGTGCTCAAAAGCAGTTCTGGTAATAAAATTAGGTTACATAAATATGGAAAATGAAAATTTCCGATATCGGTCCATATATACCCGAGATATAGCCTAGACCGGGGTTTTCATGAAAATGCCGGGTAAGCGAACTTAAACAACTTTTTTGTGCTCAAAAGCAGTTCTGGTAATGAAATTAGGTTACATAAATATGGAAAATGAAAATTTCCGATATCGGTCCATATATACCCGAGATATAGCCTAGACCGGGGTTTTCATGAAAATGCCGCGTAAGCGAACTTAAACAACTTTTTTGTGCTCAAAAGCAGTTCTGGTAATGAAATTAGGTTACATAAATATGAAAAATGAAAATTTCCGATATCGGTCCGTATATACCCGAGATATAGCCCAAATCGGGTTTTTCGTGAAAATGTCGCGTAAGCGAACTTAAACAACTTTTTTGTGCTCAAAAGCAGTTCTGGTAATGAAATAGGGTCATATAAATATGAAAAATGAAAATTTTCGATATCGGTCCATATATACCCGAGATATAGCCTAGACCGGGTTTTACATAAAAGTGTCGCGTAAGCAAACTAAAACAACATTTTTGTGCTCAAAAGCAGTTCTAGTAATGAAATGAAGTTATATAAATATGAAAAATGAAAATTTCCAATATCGGTCCATATATACCCGAGATATAGCCTAGAACGGGTTTTTCATGAAAATGCCGCGTTAGCGAAATTAAACAACTTTTTTTGCTTAAAAGCGGTTCTGGTAATAAAATAAGGTTATATAAATATGAAAAATGAAAATTTCCGATATCGGTCCATATATACCGCAGATATAGCCTGGAACGTGGTTTTCATGAAAATGCCGCGTAAGCGAACTTAAACAACTTTTTTTGCTTAAAAGCAGTTCTGGTAATCAAATAAGGTTATATAAGTATGGAAAATGAAAATTCCTGATATCGGTCCATATATACCCGAGATATAGCGCAAACCGGGTTTTTCATGAAAATGTCGCGTAAGCGAACTTTAACAACTTTTTTTGATTAAAAACAGTTCTTGTAATAAGATGAGGTTATATAAATATGGAAGATAAAAATTTCCGATATTGGTCCATATATACCGGAGATATAGCCCAAACCGGGTTTTTCATGAAGATGTCGCGTAAGCGAACTTAAACAAAAGTTTTTTTTTTGCTTAAAAACAGTTCTGTTAATAAGATAAGGTTATATAAATATGGAAGATAAAAATTTCCGATATCGGTCCATATGTACCCGAGATATAGCCCAAACCGTGTTTTTCATGAAAATGCCGCGTAAGCGAACTTAAACAATTTTTTCGCCTTAAAGCAGTTCTGGTAATAAAATAAGGTGATATAAATATGGAAAATGAAAGTTTTCGATATCGGTCCATATATACCCGAGATATAGCCTAAACCGGGTTTTTCATGAATATGCGGCGTAAGCGAACTAAAACAACTTTTTTTGCTTAAAAGCAGTTCTAACAGCATAATAAGGTTATATAGGTATGGAAAATGAAAATTTCCGATATCGGTCCATATATACCCGAGATATAGCCCAAACCGGGTTTTTCATGAAAATGTCGCGTAAGCGAACTTAAACAACAATTTTTTTTGCTTAAAAACAGTTCTGGTAATAAGATGAGGTTATATAAATGTGGAAGATAAAAATTTCCGATATCGGTCCATATATACCCGAAATATAGCCTAGACCAGGGTTTTCATGAAAAGGCCGCGTAAGCGAACTTAAACAGCTTTTTTGTGCTCAAAAGCAGTTCTGGTAATGAAATTAGGTTACCTAAATATGGAAAATGAAAATTTCCGATATCGGTCCATATGTACCCGAGATATAGCCCAAATCGGGTTTTTCATGAAAATGTTGCGTAAGCGAACTTAAACAATTTGTTTGCTCAAAAGCAGTTCTGGTAATGAAATAAGGTTATATAAATATGGAAAATTAAAATTTTCGATATCGGTCCATATATACCCGAGATATAGCCTGAACCGATTTTTTCATTAAAAATTTTTTTTTTGCTGAAAAGCAATTCTTGTTATAAAAGAAGGTTACTAAAATACAGAAATTAGAAAATTCCGATATCGGTTCATATATAACCGAGCATATTCAGGCCACATTTTTAATATACTATACATATTCGTGACTATCGTGAAGGGTATTTTAGATTCGGCCCAGCCGAATATACTACATTCTTACTTGTTTTATCTTGGACCAGCACTCAGGGGATGACCCCTACATATGCAGTGCAATGTACTGGAACTAGGTTATGATGAGGAGAATCTTCCAACCCTATCCACTCTTTTCCAACTGACTGCAGCATTTGCCATTCGTACTCTTTCAGTTATAGGTCCAGCCTATCCGAGATTGTTGCGAAATGGCATAATATGAATTCGCCACTGAATAGTGATCTTCTATTAATCTCCGAATGGGGTCGCAAAAACTGGGTCGACTTTTACGGTCGTAAGACTTAGTGTTGTTTATTAACACACAAACAAACGACCGCTGATGCTGCTTCATCTGTACTCAAAGATGGTATAAATATTGAGGAATTGGGTGCTCTTGATGTTCTTGGAATGAAAATACAACGTTGATGGTTGGGCCGATGCCTCAAAGTCTATTTTGGGGTTACTCGACCGTGTGCAGGAGAGGGCGAAGAAGTCTATCGGTGACAGTAGGGTTGCCAACTCTATTGATTCACTGGAGTATCGGCGCAATGTAGGTTGCGGTACTCTGTTCTATCGTCACTACAATTGATTTTGCTCTGACGAGATTAGGAATCTTGTTCCCGAAATCCACATATTTTTACATAATACGCGGTTATCGTCCAGAGCCCATCTATTCGCGGTCGATTGCCCGGGGAATTGTACAACGCATTATGGATAGTTTTCGTTTTCAGGCTGCACGTTTCTAGGCTGCCTATGGACTAAGTTACCTGCAGACATGTTTCCTGTCTGTTATAACGTTGGAAAGTTCAAGTCAAATGTTCAAAACACTATTCCCTCTTTCCCCATCTTCACAACCTACTTTCCTAGTTCTGGTACAATGCACTGCGTATGTAAGGGTTATCCGCAAAGTACTGGTACAAGTTAAAAAATATATATACACTAAAAAGGGAAAACATCTAAATTTAAGATTTTAAAAACATTGCAATTGTAATAGTCTGTTAAACGCAAAAATTCTTAATTCCAGAATAAAATCTTAGTTTTTTGAGATCACACTTGAGACTATATAGTTAAAAAGTCTTATATTAAGCTCGATTTTGCAGATTGTATTCATAAAATAAATCTTAAATTAAGAATACATTCTGGAAAGTTGAAGAATGTATTCTTGGTAGAAATCTAATTGTAAGAATAAAACCCTTGAACTGTTAAGAATGTACTCGTATTTTTCATAATTTAGAATGAATTCTTCGTAATTTCCTGAACTGTAAAAAATTTTAGCACGTCCAATTAAACGTGTAATCCATTACTTACACACCGGGATGATATTTATATTCAATTAGAAACAGCCAAAAATAGCATTTAATTAAAATTCAATAAACTCTTATTAAATATCTCCGTACTTTAAAACAAGATTTCTGTACTTTTCCTTTCGTTAAAGCAACATGTTTTTAAATCTAATATTTTCAAATTTACGTCAAAGTATCTTTCAATTATCTCTGTTGTTTATGTAAATCAAGTACTTTTGTGGTTTGTAAGTCCAAAGAAGAGAACAACTACACTCTGATGGATAGGTGAGTAAATCTGATTTATTTGTTAAACAAAGTCAAACTTTACTGTTAAAAACCAAGAAAAATGCCAACCATATAGATCTTCTTGAAATAATTGTAATTGGACCACATAATTATTCTTAAGATGTTTTATACACTTTATAAAACCAAGTAAAATAACATTAAAATTAATTTCTTTAACCCAGACGAAGAAAAGAAGAACTAATCTATAACCACAATACCTTAAACATGTGAAAGAGGGCAGGATTATTTTAAAGTTTATATATTCCAATACGAGTTTGTACATATATGTTTATACGTATGAACTGCTTAATTTAAGTATGGTTTTATACGCGGATTTTTTACAGAAGTTTTTTCTCTATCGAATAATTACTTATAAGTAATCAAAATTGCATTCAAACAAATGCCAAAGCAAATTGCAATTTTATATATATATATATATATATATATATATATATATATATATATATATATATATATATATATATATATATATATATATATATATATATATATATATATATATATATATATATATATATATATATATATATATATATATATATATATATATATATATATATATATATATATATATATATATTTTTTTTTTTTTTGTAGCGTTTTTTTATTTATTGAATCTTCAAAATGTATTCCTGTAAATTTCGTGAAGCTAACTGGTGGTTTTCATGAACACTCAAAAACGCTGTGTCATCTGCAAAGATTGAAGTATGGATTCCGGATGTCGTTAGTATGTCAGAGGCGTAAATCAAGTATAAAGTAGGCCCCAGTATGCTGCCTTGGGGAACACCTGCTTCGATTGGCTGAGTTGGGTTTATAAAATCGCCTTTTCTGATAACAAACTTCCGCCCATATAAGTAGCTTTCCAGAAGCTTGTGAGTATTTACAGGCAAGTTTAACTTTATTTTGTGCATCAACCCGTCGTGCCACACTTTATCGAAAGCTTGAGAAATGTCAATGAATAGAGCTGAGCAATACTTCTTCTCCTCAAAGGTCTGTCTTATGACATTGACTAGTCTGTGCGTTTGGTGCTATGTTTAGCCCGAAAACCAAATTGATGATCAGGGATGCACCCCACATTGTTCAATATTGGACTCAACTTCGCCATTAATAATTTTTCGAACAGTTTTGAAATTGTTGGTAGTAGACTTATTGGTCTATATGACTCTCCTTTAGTGGGATCCTTCCCTGGCTTGGGTATCATAGTAATCATTGAGACTTTCCACTCAAGGTTTAAAATAGCGTTAAAAATAAAAAGTAGAAGCCTTCTAGCTGCACGAGGTAACTGTTCAAGCATTTTACCAGTAATTTGATCAATCCAGTCGCCAGTTGAAGTTCGCAAAGGTGGCTTACCTATTACGGGTCTTTTTAAACCTTTTGTTGCTTTCCACAAGGAATAATCAGATTGAGGAGTACCATCGAGGCTTTCCAAATATGTTTTAATGGAAGCTATTCTATGGACTTCAAGCAGATTTCTTAACTGAGTTATGCATTCCCGTAGCCTAGTTTTAAGCTGGGGAGATCTGTGAAGTTGCCACTCTCATCTGACTCTTCCTTTTTCTGACAGAAGTTGCTCAATTTCGGACGAATAAGTTCTATTGGTTTCATTTCTGGATCTTATATGACTAGTGGTAGCATGCTGTACGGCCAGTTTGAGGTTTTCAGAAAAATCGTTAATTGACACATCAATATCCTCAGGCGTTCTCAAGGCGATATTTTCAGTACAATGTGTACTCAAAAATTTTTTGTATTTTAACCAGTTAACTCTATTGAAAGTCAACGGTGAGTCAATCTCTTGGGGGAACGAAACAGAGATTATAGTGGGAGAGTGATCTGATGACAAATCTAATGAAGGCTCCACTTGCATCCACTCTAAGGGAAAATTTTTCGCAACTAAAAAATCTATAACATCTGGGATCTTTCGTGGGCCTGACGGCCAATAAGTGAGGTGTCCGCTTGAAACCACATCTAAACCCATTTTGGAAACGGTGTCAAAAAGCACACGGCCTTTCGAGGTAATTAAACGTGATTCCCAAAAAGTGTGTTTTGCGTTATAGTCGCCAGCCGCTAAAAATCTAAGGCCAAGTGATTTGAAAAAATTTGAGTATTGGCTTTCTGTTATTGAAAAGCGTGCATATATTAGTTGCTTGGAGATACTCCTCACATGTCTCGTTCATTAAAAAGTGTTTAATTCTGGATTGCTGATCCTCCGCAAGATCTTCCACGGGGATCTTTTGTGTCATACAGTATGTAGCCATTAATTTCGAAATAACTGTTGATTGTCAAATGGGTTTCAGCAATTATCATTATATCGATCTGCTTTTCCATAAGGAAGTTCTCAAGTTCGTTTTTGTGTTGGCGAATGCCGTTTGCGTTCCAGAAACATATTTTTAACCAATTCATTTTTTTAAAATTGCCTGTAAAATAGTGGATTGCATTTTTAGCATTTCCTGCATCATGTGTGTCATAGAGACGATAAAAGTGTTAATGGATTGAACAAGAGTCTGCAGAGTTGCCTCTAGGTTACTAAAATTTGCATCGGAATTTTGGGGCTTGGGTTCCTGGTTCAAGTTTTGGTCGGATTTAACCACATTAGCATATGAAAATTGTTTGGAATTCTGCGTGTTTGTGAAGTTGGTTGAATGGCCTACCTGGGGAAAATTGTTTTTACCAATGACATTTGGCTGCTGGGCTGCTGGAGAAACCTATGACTTATTTGTCATTGACCGCTTAAAACGAGTATACACAGGGCAACCTCTATAATTTGCAGTGTGGTTACCTCCACAGTTACTGCATTTTTTAACACTTGCGTCGGCCTTTGGCTTATTGCACTGAGTTGTGCCGTGAAGTTCGCCACATACAACACAAACAGCGGGCAACTTACAGTAAGCCTTAGTGTGGCCAAATTCTTGGCAGTTTAGGCACTGAACGGGTCCTGAACGCTTATGTGGCTCCTCAACGGTAACCTTACGATGCAAAAGAAATTTGAGGTTATATATTGGGTGAATTTCACTCTTTTTTAGCAGAACATCCCCTGGTTCTAGTTCAACCCTAAACATGGGTTGTGGGATCTTTTCACGGTTCCTGATGTTTACTACTGTTTTTATTTTAAAACCCCTGTCTTCCAATCCGGTTTTGACATCATCAATATCTACGCATGGGTCAATCCATTTAATAACGATCTGAAGACCTTTAGCACTTTTGAGCTGGTAAGTGTAAAATGATCTTTTCTGTTTTTCTAAGACATCAGACAATTTTCGGTAGTCGTTTTCATGGTTTACCTGAATTTTAGTTTCACTGATGCTGCCGTGCTTCACTGATGTGACGTTGAATTTATCTTTGCCGATTGCCGTAATAAGTTGTTTCACCAGTTCACTAGAAGTCGGCTCTCTCAAATAAATTGGTGGGGGTTTATATGTTTTTGGAAGTTGTTGGTTCATCTGTCTGAAGGATAGCAAACCTATTATTATCCGTTGTCGCAGAGGTAATATCTTCCTTAGACATTTTTGGTTGCGATGCTATTTGCGCGGATTTAGGGCTTCGCTGACGTTTAACCACGGTTATATACCTATCCATACCCACTTGCGTTTTCGGTTTATCAGCAATAGCTAGACTGGAAGATGGTTTGTCGTCTGTTGTAACAACAATGTTTGGCGAGCACGAACGCGTGCGTCTTTGATCTCTTAGAGACAGGAGATTGTCCAATGATTTTTTCAATGATTCCTCTTCAGAAATCCAGAGGTTCTTTTTAGTGGAGCTAAGCTCTCTTTCAGAATTGCACCTACTGAGTACACTAACGCAAATTTTTTGTAACACTCCGATCAAAAACAAATACGTCCGTTCACTATCAAAGCTACACTCTGACTGATTTTATATTGAAAAATTTTTTTTGAGATTATTTAGTAATTGCTTGAATTCACTACGACTTGTGCTTCTAGAAAAGTATACCATATAAGAAAATATATTGATAAGTAATAGTGAGGCTGCGCATAAAACGATGCGAGCCGTGTTTGATGGAATTTCGAAAAATATTATGTTAGCAACGAATACCTAATTAATACAGCAATACAATTGTATTAATAATATGAGACTTTTTTGATAACAACCCTCATGTGACACACATATTAGTTTGGTTGTCAAATAAGAGATACATTTTGAAAATGTTACCTAATTATTTAATAAGTAAACGACTTTGGGACTAAATTCGACTAAATTCACTAACTGAGGAAAGTTTTCAAAGTCTGGTCAACTTGCATAAGATAGCAGTTGCCAATAAATGGTATGCAAAAAATTAATAAAAAATATATATTTGTATCATAAAATAGAAGAGAGATAAAATGCACAGAAAAAGAATATCTAATAAGCAGCGTGAACATATTGGCATGTTTGCAGCTTAATTTAGCATTTTTTGTCTGATTTAGATGCAAATTTTCCATTTAGAACTTAGTATTTTTTTATCATTCGTCAGCTATATACTTATCAATTTACGGAAATATTTCATTTAAAAATATTTAAATTTGTAATCTTAACAAGATTGTTGAGAAATGGTAGTACCCAAATGGGCTGAAAGTTCACAAAATTGTTTCCATTCCTAAAGAATTAGGTTCGCAGAAAATTTATAATTTTCGAACAATTTCAATGCTGAGCGTTACCGACAAAATATTTGAAAAACTTATTTCTGATCAACTTTGTGCTTATCTGGAACAAAATAATATTTTGTTTGAGCGACAATTTGGTTTTAAAAAGCTTCGATAATGAACGGAGTTGTTTGTTTTTGATCGGAGTGTTATAAAATAAAACCGGAACAAATGAAAAGAGTGAATTTATACAAAAAAAAACTTCCAATTCTATGCACTCTTTCGCAGATGACAGCAGCATTTCTCAACCGTACTCTTTTGGGTATAGGTCCAGCCTATCAGATATCGCTGCCAAGAGGCTAAATATGAACGGTTCACTGAATAGTGATATTCTATTAATCTCCGAATGGGGTCGTATAAACAGGGTCGCCTTCAACACTCGTAAGACCCAGTGTTGTGTACTAACACACAAACATACGACCGCAGATAAATATTGAGGAATCGGATGCTCCTGATGTTCTTGGAATGAAGATACAGTGTAACGTTCGCTGGACTGAACGCATTTTTCATGTCTCTAAAGAAGCATTCAAGTGCCTCGGTTTTTTGAAACGGTGTAAGATGCACTTCACTCCATCCGACCTCCTTACTATTTATATCACCTACTTCCGACCGAAAATGGAATACAACTCTCATGTTTGGGCCGGTGCCTAGTATATTTTTGGATTACTCGACCGTATGCAGAAGAGTGCGAAGAAGCTTATCGGTGACAGTAGGGTATCCAACTCTATTGACTCACTGGAGCATCGACGCAGTGTGGGGTGAGTTACTCTGTTCTATCGCTACTACAATGGATTTTGCTCTGACGAGATTAGGGATCTTGTTCCCGAAACTCACACATTTTTATGAAGCACGCGTTCTTCGTTCAGAGCTCATCCATTTGTGGTCGATTGCCCAGGGAATAGTACAAAGCATTACAGAGAGAATTCGTTTTTCAGCCGCACGCTTCGCCTGTGGAATAAGTTGCCTGCAGACGTGTTTCCTATCTGTTATAACATTGGAAAGTTTAAGTCAAATGTTCACAAACACTACTCCCTCTTTCCCCCTCCTCATAACCTATTTTCCTAGTTCTGGTACAATGCACTGCATATGTAGGAGTCATCCCCTGAGTACTAGTCCAAAATTAAAAAAAAAAAAAGTAAAAACAAACTAGCATGAGTGTACCTAGCACATCCAAGTTTGAGAAAAAGCTTAGCTCCACTAGAAAAAACCTCTGGATTACTGAGCAGGAATCTTTAAAAAAATCATTTTATAATCTTCTGTCTCTAAGAGATAGTAAACGCCTACGATTGTGTTTGCCAAATATTGTTGTTACAACAGAATGCAAACCATCTTCCAGTTTAGTTATTATTGATAAGCCGAAAACACAGGTAGATATATAAAGGTATATAACCGTGGTCAAACGTCAGCGAATCTCTAAGCCCGCGCAAATATCATCAGAATCAAAAATATCTAAATACGATAATACCACTGCAAAAACGGATATTAATAGGTTTGCTATCCTTCAGACAGATGAGCCAATAACATAAAAAAAACATATAAACCAACATTAATATATTTGAGAGAGCCGACATCTAGTAAACTGAAAAAAAAAATTATTGCGGCAATCGGTAAAGTTACTTTCACCGTCACATCAGTTAAGCACGGCAGCATCAGTGAAACAAAAATCCAGGTAAACCATGAGAATGAACCGAAAATTGTCTGATGCTTTAGATAAGAGAAAAAATCATTTTACACTTACCAGCTAAAGGTCTTCAGGTCGTTATTAAAGGTATAGACCCTTGCGTAGATACTGATGATTGACTGGATTGAAAGACAAACTTTTTAAAATAAAAAACGTAGTAAACATCAGGAACCGTGAAAAGATCCCTCAACCCATGTTTAGCGTTGAACTAGAACAAGGGAATGATGCGCTGAAAAATAATGAAATTCATTTAATATATAAACTCAAATTTCACACTAAGGCTTAAGAAGTCTATGGCCGACACAAGTGTTAAAAAATGCAATAACTATGGAGGAAACCACACAGACTTTGTCTTGTCTGTACTCACTTTAAGTGCTCAATGACAACGTTTCTCCAGCACACCAGCAGTAGGCGACTCAAAACTCTGATCCAAATTTTAGTAATCTAGAGTCAACTCTACAGAACAAATGATTAGTTTAAAAATATGTTTCTGGAACGCAAAAGACATCCGCCAACATAAAAATGAACTTGAGCACTTTCCTATGAAACAGCAAATCGATACAATGATGATTGCTGTCATTAGACAACTAGCAGTTATTTCAAAATTATATGACTCTAAAGATCCCCGGCTCAGCAATTCTAATAAAAATCAGAATTAAGCACTATTTACTGAACGAGACACGTGAGTAATATTTCAAACCATACACATGTTAATGTATTGAAGCTTTTCACAAAAATTTTTTGTTTCCTCGATTTACTCACCGTCCCGATTTTCAATAACAGAAATTCGATATTCACATTTTTTTAAACTTTTGGTCTTCGATTATAATGCTAAGCACACTTTTTGGAGATCACGGCCCGAAAGGTCGTGTACTTTTTTACACTATTACCAAAATAGGCTTAAATGTGAGTTCAAGTGGACACCCGACTTGTTGGCCTTCAGACCCACGAAAGATTCTAGACGTTATAGTGACTTGGCGTTGACCGTCAATAGAGTTAATTAGTTAAAAGATAAAAAATATTTGAGTACTCGTTGTACGCAAAATATTGCGTTGAGAACCCTTGAGGATATTGACGTGTCAATAAACGAATTTTCTGAAAACCTTAAACTAGCCGTACAACATACTACTACTAGCCATACAAGATACAGAAATGTTAGCAACACAACATATTCGTCTGATATTGAACAACTTGTAAATATGAAATGGTTTAGGATGTATCCCTAATCATCAATTTGGTTTTCGGGCTAAACATAGCACCATAGAACAAACACACAGACTACTCAATGTCGTAAGACAGATTTTTGAAGAAAAAAGTATTGTTCAGCTATATTCATTGACATTTCCCAAGCTTTTGATGAAGTGTGGCTTGACAGTTTAATGCACAAAATTAAGTTAAACTTACCCGAAAACACTCACAAGCTTCAGGAAAGCTACTTATATTGGCGGAAATTTGTTTTCAGAGAAGGCGACTTTATAAGCCCAACTCAGCCAATCGAGGCAGGAGTTCCGCAAGGCAGCATACTGGGGCCTACTTTATATTTGATTTGCGCCTCTGACATGCCAACCACATCCGGTATCCACACTTCAATTTTCCAAATAATATAAAAATTATGGAGATAACTTCGGCAGAAAGATATTTCGCTATATCAACACGTTTTTCTCTGTGTCTGTATATTGCAATTGATACCTATTCATATTCGGCAATGTCGAATAAATACCCTGTGTAAAATATACATTTTTACATCCATTTCAAATTCTGTTGTACTTAAAAAATATATACTCGCATTAACAAGCCATATAAACTTCTCATATCCATAATGAGACTTAATAAATCCTTTTTAAAATAAACACACCTTAACATCATGCATAACCTTAAATTTTCCATATCACATTTAAAATTTTGAGAAAATTATTATATTGCTAAAATAGCCATAATATTAGTAATCATTACAAATTACCCATGTATTGGCCAAACGCCCCTTCTGCATTTATCTATCATTATAAAAATCTATAGACAAACAAAAACAAATTGTAGAAACAATGATGATTTCTAAGAGGCTGTATTTTAGAAAATGACTTACAGAGTTAGAAAAACATAAGGTCCGAAGAAAGAAATAAAATCTCCATACATGAAGGTTTAACACACCTTGTTTGCAGCCATACTCATACATATCAGTTCATAGTTTTTGTTGCTGCAGCGGTTTTCAAGTCTTATGTTTATTACAACAATCAAAGCATTTATTTGTAATTCACTTTTTTGTTGTTATTATAACAATTGCTATTTGTTTTTTCCGCTGTTTGGTGTGAGCAACATTTTATTATCTTGAGTTTTTACGGATTTAAAATGTCTTAGCGTGCGTTTGTGTATGAGGTTGTGTATGCGAGCATGAGATCTTAGCCCTTGGGTTATTTTTTGAAGAGTTGTAAATGCAGCATAGATTTTATTTTATTTCTTTTTGTTAAGCTTGTTCAAAGCAGCAAAAACTATTTTGGGATAAAAATGTCCTGCTTTTGTTTTGGTTTTTGCTGGCATAACGTCACACACAGACGTACATGAAAAATGCAATGTATAAAATGCCGTAGAATAGTGACGAACATATTTCCTTCCATTCAGTTTTACAGCAATATATTTTCCCCGTTAGGTGTGCTAGCAACTAGGGATGAAACGACACGAGTAAATACAAGTAAATACTCGATACCAAATACTCTTGGTATCGATGCTTTACTATCAAGTACCAAGTAGGTATCGGTTAAAAATACTCGTATCGGTCAGAAATACTCAATTTTTTTTGCCTATCTATTGACAGGCAAAAAAAAAATTGAGTTGGTCACCATGTTTGCCATAATTTTATTTGTTTTCAAAGTTTTTATAAAATAAATCCATGAAACTCGTGTATGCAATTGCGGTCACGATATTAAGATACTAAAATATATAGTCTAGTTACTAAAGACTTCCGAAAAATCTTTAGGCCGGAATTATGTCACTTTATCGAAAATTATACCAATAATAAATTGTCACACATCGAAGTTACAAAGTTTTTCTTCCTCCATTGAATCTGTCAGATAGTTACAAGACAAACTATTGGGTGAATATGGCATAAGAATTGTTATGATATAATTCCATCGTTTTAAAAATCTTCACCACGACCAGAAGACCGAGTCCATAACAAAGATTTTGGTTTTTGTCTCCATGTGTTCTTTCCTGCTGCTAATCGTATGACGAAATCGACCGAAACAAGTATGTATCGATACTTTTTCTTCGATAACGAGTAGGTATTGATACTTTGCGTTCAATACCGTATCGAGTATAAGTATCGATACCCTAGTGGTATCGTTTCATCCCTACTAGAAACGAAAATTTTAAAATCATATTGATTGGTATGGATCATTCTAAATTTTGTACGTAAGCACCGCGCACGAAAATCAGAAGTATACTCCTACTTCACAAGTACGAGAGCATGATACACGCTACTTGTACTTGCTTTGTAGTAATGTTTATACTCAGTATTGTATATTGTGTCTTAAGCGACGAAACTTGGTATGATACTAGGAGCATGATCTGAAGCATGATTGTCATATATGGGGATTTATCGTAATGTGACGATTTTGGATGACGATTAATCAGTTTTAGCGATTACCTCTTCATTCAGATAATACTCGTATGCCATTATAAAACTCATGATCCTCAAACTAAGCCTGAGGGATTTCAAAAATGTTTCAACTTTTCCATCATTAACTTGATCTGCTTTATTTATAATTTAAAGCGCATATTGCGTATTCCATTCCTAAGTAAGAGAATTTTTTTCTTCGAAGTAAAGTACAATTGTAGAGCTTGTACATTTTTTTCCAATCATTTATTTATTGAATCTTCACAAAGTGTATTAACAAAAAGTATTCAAATCTTAAATGTTGATATATCCAGCCAATGCTCGACAAAGAAAATTATTATGCGAGAACAATATCAGTAAAATCACCTATTTAAAGTTCTGATGCTGGCAAGGATTTCCCTTCTTCTCAACCGAGAGTGGCCTTTAAAATTAATTATATTGCATGCAAGAGGATTTGGGTGAAGTTCTAGTTTACTGATATACCTTGTCGCGTACTTCAAGAATTCGTCTTTTACCAGCGGAGCATACAGATCCTTGTGAATTCGTGAGTTTTTTACGTACGATGGAGACGCAATAATCGTTCGAAGAATGAGGTTTTATCGTTTTTGAATTTTTTTAATGTTAGATGTTGAAGCGGTGTCCCATAATTGAATTCCGTAGCACCATATAGGCTTTAGAATTCGTTGTATAGCAAAAGCTGGCAATTTAACTTCAAGGTAGAATTTCTGCCCATAAGCCAACTTAATTGCGCTGCTTTTAATTTCAACTGAGTGACTTTTGCATCAGTGTGAGGCTCCCACATTAACATACAGTTGAGGTGAATACCAAAGTATTTGACCTCATTTTGCTGCGGAACAGGTGACTTGTTAATGTGGACAGGAGAACATGTTTGCTTACGCAGTGTTAATGTAACGTGGGAACATTTTTGTTCATTAAGTCTTATTTTCCAAAGCGTTAACCATTTCTCTAATATTGAAATATACTCCTGTAAATTTCGTGAATCTAATTGATGGTTTTCATGTACGTTGCAAAATGCTGGGTCATCTGTAAAAGTTGAAGTATGGATTCCGGATCTCGTTGGCATATCAGACGCGTAAATAAGATATAAAGTGGGTCCAAGAATGCTACCAATTGGTTGTGAAGCTCTTATATAGTCGCTTTCTCTAATAACAAATTTCCGACCACATAAGTAGCTTTCCAGAAGCTTTCGAGTATTGCAGGCAAATTTAACTTTATTTTGTGCATCAATCCGTGGTGCCACACTTTATCAAAAGCAAATTTAACTTTATTTTGTGCATCAATCCGTCGTGCCACACTTGATCAAAAGCTTGGGAATAGAGTTATTGGTCTGCATGATTCTACTTTATGGGGATCCTTCCCTAGCTTGGGTGTCATAGTAATCATAGACATCTTCCACTGTCCACTGTCCACAGGCGTCAAATAGCGTTCTAGCTACTCGACGTAGCTGTTCAAGTATTTTTCCTGGAGAATTCCTAGGGATTGTGTTACCTAGAACATTTTTGTAACTCCGCTTTTTTATTCGCTGTATCATTTGTGGTAAAAATATTTCTCAAATGGTTAACGTCCACTTTTCAGAAGTGGATGGTGTTCTTGCCCAGTCGCCAGTTGAATTTCGTTTTTCACACAGAATGGTCAGATTTAGGAGCAATATCTAGGCCTTCCAAATATGTTTTAATGGAAGCCATTCTCTGGATTTCAAGCAGATTTCTTAATTGAGTTACGCATTCACGTAGCATAGTTTTAAGCAGGGAAGGCCTGCGAAATTACCACTCTTTAAATTATTCTTTGTTCTGACAGAAGTTGTGCAATTCCAGACGAATATTATCTATTGCTCACATTTCTGAATCTTATATGGCTAATAAAATTCGTTAATTGACACATCAATATCCTCAGGGGTTTTTAAGGCAATATTTTCCGTACAATTGATGCTCAAATATTTTTTATATATTATTGAATTGACTCTAGTAACGGTCAACGCCAAGTCATTGAACGGGCAACTAGCCTCTTGTGGGACCGAAACAGAGATTATAGTAGATGAGTGATCTGATAACAAATCTAATAAAGGCTCTACTTGCAACCGTTCTAAGGAAAATTTTTTTGCCACTCCAAAATCTGTAACGTTTGGAATTTTTTGCCGGTCTGACGGCCAATATATCAAAAACCCATTTTGGAAACGGTGTCAAAAAGCATTTAGATTAGACGTGATCTCCAAAAAGTGTGTTTAGCGTTATAGTCGCCAGCCGCTAAAAATCGAGGCCCAAGTGATTTGAATAAATGTGAAATATTTCTCTAAATTATCAAGTTTTTTGAAACGGCGTAGGATGTACTTCACTCCGTCCGATCTCCTCACTATTTATACCATCTATATCCGACCGAAAATGGAATACAACTCTCATGTTTGGACTGGTGCCTCAAAGTTTATTTTGAGCATCGACGCAGTCTAGGGTACATTACTCTCTTTAATCGTTACTACAATGGATTTTGCTCTGACGAGATTCGGGATCTTGTTACTGAAACTCGCACGTAACACACATTCATCGTCCAAAGCTCACCCATTTGTGGTCGATTGCCCGGGGAATCGTATTACGCATTACAGAAAGAATTCGCTTTTCAGCAGTACGTTTCGACTGTGGAATAAGTTGCCTGCAGATGTGTTTCCTGCTTGTTATAACGTTGGAAAATTCAAGTCAAATGTTCACAAACACTACTCCCTCTTTCCCCCTCCTCATAACGTATTTTGCTAGTTCTGGTACAATGCCTTGCATACTACCTGAGTACTAGTCCAATATAAAAAATATTGGTTTTCTGTGAAAATCGAGACGGTGAGTAACCGAGGAAATAACAATTTTTTCATTAAAATGTTCAATGCATATATTTGTTGCTTGGAAATATTCCTCACGTGCCTCGTTTTGTAAATAGTGCTTAATTCTGGATTTTATCAAAATTGCCGAGCCTTCACAAAATCTGTCACGAGGATATTTTGTGGCATACTGTGCGTAGTGTTCATTTTTGTGTTGACGGATGCCATTTGCGTTCCTGAAACCTAGTTAAAACAACTCATTTGTTAAAAACTGCCTGTAAAATAGTTAATTGCATTTCCAGCATCATGGTTGTCATAGAAACGATAAACGTTTTTATGGATTGAACAAGAGTCTGCAGATTTGTCTAAAGATTGCTAAAATTATTTATACAATTATTGTTATAATTAAAAATAATCCTTCTTCTTGACTGAAGTTGGACTCGAACTCACAACTAGTTAATCTCGTACATATGTATATAACTAAAAAAGTTCACTCATTAATGATTTACATACAAATACGTCTCACAGTTAGGAGAGTTATTTAGTAAATAATAAAAAAATTAAAAACTGGTTGTTCAGTGACAGAAAATCCTGTACAAACAACTGGGGTTATAACAATTGCATATATGTGATCAATATGTGGCAAACATTAACGTAAGAATAATTAAAGAGCTCGGTAGCTGAAGTGGTTAAAGCGGCCGTATTAAAAATACATCATGTTCACATGATCCCGAGTTCGAATCCCAGTGGGTGCTGATGAGTAGTGTAGCGACTACGAAACAGCTAGTTGTCCCCCAGCTAATGGTATTCAATTATTTTTTCTGTTCTTCTTTGATCTTATTGTTTCACAGCAATTATTGTTATAATTAAAAATAATCCTTCTTCTTGACTGAAGTTGGACTCGAACTCACATCTAGTTAATCTCGTACATATGTATATAACTAAAAAGGTTCACTCATTACTGATTTACATACAACTTCATTATATTTTAAGACAACACCTCTTTGTTCCAGTTCAACCCCAAACATGGGTTGAGGATTTTTTCGCGGCTTCTAATGTCGTTGACATTTAACCACGGTTACGTACCTATCCATGCCTACTTGTATTTTCGACTTATCTGCAATAAGTGGTAGAAGTTTGTCACCTGTGTTAGCAACTGTATGTGGCAAACACGTGCGCGTGCAGTTTCTTTCTCTTAGCTATAGTAATTTGTCCAGAGACTCCTCCTCAGAAATCCAAGGGCTTCTTCTAGTGTAACTGAGCTCTTTCTCATATAGGTACACTGATGCAGTTTCTTATTCATATTTTTTTTTCACTTTAAAATATATAACAAAAAATATCACGAAGTTTTTATACCAATAAAAATTATAAATAGCTTGTCTTCTATGTTTCCCAGCTATCTATATGTCGACATTTCATAGGAACTACCCTAATCATCAGTAGACTTTGGAAATTTTTGAAAAATATTTTCAAACATTCAACTTTATATCCCAACAATCCAAATAAATTGATGAGAATTTAAAAAGAAAAATGCTCTGATAATATCTGTCAAAACACAAAAAACAAGCTTTTCTATTTATAAACGTCTCTAACATTTCTTTAGACGTTTATAAATAGAAAAGCTTGTTTTTTGTATTTTGACAGATATTATTAGAGCATTTTTCTTTTTAAATTCTCAGCAATTTATTTGGATTGTTGGGATATAAAGTTGAATGTTTGAGAATATTTTTCAAAAATTTCCAAAGTCTACTGATGATTAGGGTAGTTCCTTTGAAATGTCGGCATATAGATAGCTGGGAAACATAGAAGACAAGCTATTTATAATTTTTATTGGTATAAATGGTAGAAGCTAAAAATAGCGAATAGGAAACTTAATTGTACGAAGTTTTTATTTTATATAAAATCACTCTTTTCACTTATTCTGGTTTTAATTTGTTCCGGCTTTATTTTATTACTTTCCGATCAAAAACAAACACGTCCGTCCGTCCGATCGAAGCTAGACTCCGAAACACAAACTTACTGTAAGAAAACATTTAGTACAAATTTCACGATAACGAAGCTGTTCGTTCGTTCGCACAATTACATATAAAACAACTACAAAATTTTGAATATTGTTTTTGTTTTAAATGTAATAGTGCGAACGAACGAAAAGCTTCGCTATCGCCAAATTGGCACTTAGAATCCTACATGTTGAAAATAGCATTTGAAGTATGAACCAATTTCAAACTATAAATATGATTGAACTACATCCGAAAAACTAAGCCTTAGTTATTAATTGCAAGCCATGGTTATTAATTGCAATTAGTATATAGTATAGTTATAAAAAACAGTTTTTGGTCTTAAACTTACTTACATATATTACCTTATGGAACAATTTGAATAAACTACGTATTATTTCTGATTTGTAAATTAGTGCCAGTTTACCAATAATAAAGCTAAATTTTGTTATTGTTTTAAATGTAATTGTGCGAACAAACGAAAAGCGTCGTTATCTGTGAAGTGCCACTTAAAAAGTTTCTTTAAAAAAATACAAACAGCTTGTTTTTTATGTTTTCTAGCGTCTATATGTCGAGATTTCATAGGTGCTAACTTAATTATCAGTAGACTTGCGAACCTTTTAAAGATATTAAAAATTTAGATATAAAGAATTTAAAAAGAAAAATGTTCTACTTTATAAATTCTCAACAATTATTTAAAATATTGGGATATATGTAGTTAAATATCTTTCATAGATTTCCAAGTCAACTGATAATTGGGGTAGCTCCTATGAAATGTTGACACATAAGAAACAAGCTGTTTACGTTTTTTTTTTTTCTTTCTTTTTGTATCCATAGGTGGGTGCATTTACTTTACAAGTAAAAAACTAGCAACGAAAGAATAATAAGAAATTATCCAAAATTACTCTCAAAAATGTGGAAATGTAAATAAACACTTTACTAACTAAAATTTGCAAGTTAAAGTAGTCGTGTAATGTATGAGTACTTAATAACTACCCACACATTTTTTTGATAAATTATACATACATACATATATGTATATTATTATAAAAAATGTGTTATTTATATTCAGCATTGTCGTTACTGGGTTTTTCGAGTACGGCTTGTGATAGAATAATGAAAAGTTTTGTAATTTTGTTGCTTTTGAATAAAATGAATAAATACAATATCTATTTTTGATTAGTTTATACGTTATAACAACCTTCTTACGCATAACATTTTTATTTGATACGATATGATAAGAAAAAAATATATAAATACAAGACAGTCGTAAAGCAGCTCTGGGCTGGGGAACAGCTTTCGCGTCATCGTAATTATTTCTTAAGTGGGGTCAGGCTTATTGTTGTTTGACCTTCGAGAGTTTTTTGCCCTCACGGTTAACTATTTGCCTCAACTAACTGTATTAGTTTACAGTTTTTTTTGGGTTTTTCTTTTGAAGGCATAATTTGTTGAACTTAGTTACAGCGCCGCTGCATATTACTGTTAATACCACAGTGGGCATAGGGCGTCGTTACTTCGCTCATGCTGTGCATCCTATATACATCTGTTTGAATCATTATTGCAAGTAAAAATTTTACTTATAAAAACTTCCAAGCATTTTTCTAGCTCTAAATTTCTGCGCTCTTTTGCCGCTCTCTCGTTGCAAATTTTTTGGGTTAATGAACGCTTTCTAGTAACAATTATTACAAATTTATGTCTGTTTTGTATTCCATACATAATTGCCGATATGAAATAAAACATTTATCCATATAGTATCCATTCCCTTTCATTTAATCAAAAATTATAAACAAGCAAAATAGTATATCTTCCCTGCGGATACCCTGTACTGTCAAGAAATGAAATCAAAACAGTGGTTGCTTATTTGAAAATTGTAAAGTAGGAACATGTACAAAAGAAACTCCTAATTTTTTATTTTTTGAAAGGTAGGTTTAGAAGTTTTTCCTTTTTAAATTCTCAATGGTTTATTTAAAATAAATAAATAACTATATCTCAAATATAGTTCAATGTTTGAAAATCTTTTTCAAAGGTTTAAAAATTCATTGATGATTAGGGTAGCTCTTATGAAATGTAGACATATATTTAGTCAGGTAAAAAACATAGAAAACAAGCTGTTTGTATTTTTCGATTGTTACCAATGTCACCAGCTATTGAAGTAACTCAATTGTTTAATTTTCTTTTCTTAAAAAAAAAAAAATAAAATAGCTGGATTAAAAAATATATCGTGCTTATTTCAAAGGGGTTTCAGTTTTTTCGTACTGAAAATTCATCGCTGTAGTGGTTATGCATGGTTTCCTGGGCATTTCTTTGAAAATTTCGTAAACAGAATTTTTATTGCCTTATAGCCGTCGCTGAAGGTGTAACAAGTATACATATGTACAAGTATGTATATGAAGTTTCTGTCATGCATACTAACAACATTGTGGTTGTAAAAGAAACGATATGTAATGAGGGGAACTCTCAAAAATAAAAATACAAAAATTTAAAAACAAGACAAAAGTTCCAATAATTGGCCGTTGAAGAGAGAACAAAAATAGCGCAGCGAAATAGGATTTCTGCCGAAAAAAAGTAATTAGGTTTTAAAAATAAAAAAGGAATAACAAATGAAAAAGGCGGAAATTATATATATTTGAAATTCTTTCCAGCAAATATTTAACGACAGTAATCCATATTAATATATCTCGTTATATTAAGAAGTGGAAAAATACATACATATGATTAATGAAATTTCTATATAGTGAAGTGGCTTTCTAGTTTCATGCAAACTGATTCCACTATATTATGATTTTATAATTTCTGCTTACACTAAACGATTTATGAATTCTGCTACTTACCTACAAAGTCATCTTTTCTTTGGGGAATTTTTATCTATACTTTGAAGAAAAGAGTTAGTTTTTCGTATTCTTTTCTTTGCAACATTTTAAACTCTTTAAAAATATTCATTTATTTTATGGTGGTTGATCTGCTTCAGTTAGAACTTCAGCTTAGTATTTTCAAACACTTGCTTATACAAGCTTGAATTCAAGTGTACGCTTGACTTTAGCTGGGATGATTATTTGAATGTAATCATGGTATCATAAATATGAAACGTCCCTTCTGTTCATTTTTGCTGTATTACAATTTCAAACTGTCTTGCTGTAGAATTTTATTTTTGTGGGGCCTTTTTAAGATAATTTTTTCACTATTTTGCTATTGTTTGTTTTTTGATTTACGATATTGCACATAATGTGCACGTGCATTTGTAATTTTTGCCGCAAAAGTACCACAAATAGAATTATATTCAGGGCAACTTTCCTTATGCAGAATTAAAAAATTATATAAATAAAATTCTTTATGTGTAACCAATTCCATTGCTTATAAAAATATGACACAAAAATATGTAAATCAACTAAAGAGTGACGGATTGAAATCTTTATGCATTTATTTGCTGCATTGCGCTGCACACCGCCAGCAAACGAAACGAAAATCTACCATGAACAATGGCATCAAATAAGTTCAGAAATAAGACTGATTAAAAATAGAACATGAGATTTGATCATTTTGCAGGCTTAAGGAGGAAGAATAACATGCCACAATTTGGCCACCAGCAACGCTTTTGAAATTTCGACGTATTTGTAGAAATATGTATTTCTTGTAATACTTATAAAGGCGGATATTTATGAACCAAATGTTCATAGTGCAATGCAAATTTAATATGGGTTTGTCATATTGCATCAAATCTTAATATATAATAACAAAATTATATTTAAAAAGCTCAAAAGTTATTAAATCGAGTACTTTTAATTCAACCATTAAATTGCTTACTGCGAATATGAATTTATTTACTTGACGGCACAAGAATTGAGCTTCTAACTATTGCTGATGATATACAATCTTGTTATATATAATCTGGTTAAATATTCCTATACTTCATTTCATTTAACTACAAGTTAAATTTTCAATACAACGTCATTGTACTTGCGACAATTTTCACCGCTTATTAGTCTTCAACAGGACTTTTACCTACTGCAAATTTCAAAAATCATTTAAAAACGTAATGTTGGACTTGTTAGTTAGTGTGACCACAGCTAAAATAAAAATGAATACTAAACGAGCCTGAAATAGTGCCAAAAATGACAAATAAATCTGACAATGCTAAAAAATAATAAAAAAAAAATTATGATATATTTTTTAATATGCTTATTTCGTTATAACTGAACATAATTTCACACTTGCATGTTTTCTATTCAATACGTCAAGCGAGTTAAAAATGTCATATTTATTGTTAAATGTTGAAGTTTACTTGCAAATGCACAAATTATGAAAGTTATGAACATATCTTTTATCAAAACAAACAGAATAAAAAGTATATTAAAAATCTTAATTGTAATTAAGAAATGAATGCGTAAAAGTTCAGTTCCAGAAACCGAATGATTGACTAGTGTTTTAAGAACTGTTTTTAAAAATATTTTTAATAATAATTGTACGAAAAATCTACTAGTTTTTATGCACATAAAAACAAAAAATTTGTTTTAATTTATTCGTCATTTTATTTCTTGCTTGAAGTATAATTTAGTGTAAATTCATCAGTTCTCATCAACATACTCTTCTGATTTGAGCTCGCTATGTGTCAAGCGATAAATACTGTACGAAATGTAGGTTTCAAAACATGCACGAACGTATTAAATTTTAAAAACTCTAAAAATATTTTATCTGGTTAAAACAAGGTTGATTCAAATGCTTATATTTTTTTTAATTAGAAACTAAATTTATATTTTTAATGATAAATCAATTTAATGTTTTTACTTACAAATTTATACTATTGATGATAAAGTATACGAGTTTTAATTTTCGTCCTCCTAAAAATCACACTTGTACCCTACGACAAAATATACTCACAAATTGAGAATTTCTCCAAAAATAACTCCGCTACCAGGTGAATTAAACTATCTTGAATTTACATGGTTGGTGTTATTCACTTGTATATAGCCTCTTTCGAAGCGTAGCCAAAATTTAAGAAAAATATATTCATTCGTATGTAAATATTTTGTGTTATTAAGGTTTCTAGCATTTCATATTCAGAGTAGTACTATTTAAAGTCAATAAATCTGGGTATACAACGGTTCTTGTTTTATATTGCAATTGTTTGCAGAAACGTCCAAAAGGTATAATTTGTAACCATGTGGTGTTACAGACCCTTCGAGCGATAAGGGTTCAAGCTGATAGAACTGGAATGCCATCTTTCAGTCTCAATTTTTGTGTAGGCAACCCTTTAAGAAACTCTACAGGGTATGTAGAGTTTCTTCATTTCGTCAACCATAACTGAAATTATTATTTTTTATATCCATTCTTTATTATTTTTAAGTCGGGATAAATATGAAATTTAAACCACCTGAATCTTGGACAATATTACAGAACTAATGCCATCTGCCACGATTTATAAAAGAGTGGGCCCGAATATGCATCATATCGCAGTTGCACTCATTGTAGGAAGAAATATTTTGCAATGCATTTGCAGCGAAGATGCTTTCAGACATGTATGTGTTTCTGCTGCTAGCGATAACCGGTAAAATCTGTCTGTCTAAAATCACCAGCCAAAGGTACCACCGTCCCTTTCATAATATTTTAATTGCTTTTAAGGTCTGTTATATTTCGATCTAAAGTTTCAACGACTTTTTTGTAAGCCATTGTACATTCATCCTAAATTAATTACTTATATTGTTCCACTATTTGTCCACTTACTTACACATAATTAAAGAAATTAAATCATCGCATACATGAATAATTGCATAGTTTGAACGAACAAAATGTTTTTCCGATTTCCAAAAATTTTAAAGAAAGTAATCTGTTGACCCACACTCTGAAATAGAAAAAATAATAGTTAAGTCAATTCGACCGATGTCCATTTTTTGTATTTTTAGCCAGTTCATAAAACATTTCAACAGAAAAAAACATTTCGTACGGATATTTTCTAAAAAAATATGCAAGGGGATCAAAGTGTAAGCAGTATCTTTCAAACAATTAAAAAGTTGATAATATGAGTTAATCAAATATATTTTTTTTTATTTCTTTGACAAATTCTTTCAAAAGAATAAAAAGTATTCAAAATCTGTTTATTATAGCGGAGTGGTTTATTTATCTGTGTATTATTATTATTTTGGGCGGACATTTTATGTATTCGGTGTCCAAAAACTTCTTTATTTTCAGATCGTTGACAAACTCTTAATATAAGAAAGAATATGAAAATTGATTTATAAATAGTGAAGTATATATCAAACACTTATTTTTCGGTTTTATTGGTTGGATGTAAAACAATTTTTTTAGCCCGTTGGCAAACTCTTGTAGAAGAAGAAAGAATATTGAAAATTGGTTTATAAATGGCTTGGTTATTCAGAAATTTATTTTTCAGATGGACATTGTATTTATCCGTTGCACAAAATTTTTTTTTTATTTTCAGGACTTTGGCATACCCTTTTCAAAAGAAACAAAAAATTTTGAAAATCGGAGTTACGTTTTGTCAGTACGATGTCGAAAAACTTTTTTTAAGCCTTATTTTGAAGACTTATAAATGCCGGAGTAACTAAAAAATTTATTTTTCTGATGGGCATTTCATCTGTCTGGTGTCCAAATATTGTTTAAACTTTCAGCCCGTAGGCAAACTCTTTCGAAAGCAAATATCGGTTCGTTAATGTCGGGTTTTTAGAAATTATTTTTTAAGCCATTATTTTGCACTCTTTTTCAGAATAAGAATTATGTTCTTGGTTCTCGGCCTTCAAATTATCTACATACCGAATTTCATTCAAATTGGTTCAGTGGATTAGGCGTGAAAACTAAAATTAAAAAAATGGCAGAGTTTCTTAAAAATGTATTTTTCGAGTACACAGTTTTTCTGTCCAAAGTCAAAAAAAAAATTTTTATTAGCAGTTTCTCTAGAAACATTCTCAAAAGAAAAGTAACGACTACTAGTCTTATAGTTTACTGGCATATTTCATTATGGAATACATTGCAATTACGCTGTTGCTTAATTAAGAATAATTCATTACAAGCGATGATACTACTGTTGAGTATTTCTCGAATAATATTCCGAAGAAATTGAAAAATTTTTTAATATTAAAAAAAATTTTTTTTTTTTTTAAGATCTAAAAATAAACCCAGCTAAGCCAAAAGTTTTCCGTTATGCAAATAAAGTCTTAATTTTTATTACTAATAAAGATAATTTGTGATAGATATAAAAAGCGTTGTGGGAATAAGGTCCTTATTCTTACTACTAATTTGTAAGCAAATGAAATTTGTGATAGATGTAAGATCTGTTAAAGACATGACAATATTCTTGTTTTGAATTTCGGAATATTTTAAACAGTTTATGAAAAACGTTTATTAACGCAACTCAAAAGCTTTTATTATATTTAAAGTAAACTATCAGCTGTAGAATTATTTTTTAAGGTTGTCAATCATTTACCCACATATCGAGACAAACGCAAGTCTTGCTTTAATTTTGGTATGCCGTTTAAATGTTTTAGTTATATTAGATACATTAAATTGCTATAACAGGTTTTGAGATATTCATATTATTTAAATATGTACTTTCTCTTATCGATTGACCAATACATTTCGTTGCAGACTCGTCAGTAGATTATCACAAAATTATTGGAAAATCTCAAACCTCTATTAACTGTCAGTTCGCCGGTGTCGAAAGGATAAGTTCAATCGCACTCTAGGCGAAAGAAAATTAATCTGAGTTTTTTCTGACTTTATTCTATGCGAACGATGTGTCAAAATTGAATTGAAACGAATAAATTCAATGCTAACGAATAATAGTGACATAGACGAACCCAAATTGATTCGAGTGTGAGTTACTAGCTTTCGTTCGCATACATTTTCATTCGATATCGTCGAACTGTCTGCAAATCAAAAATTTTCAAAAAACTGCTAACAATTTTTAGAAATACAAACAAAATTCAAATAAAAAGTTTATAAAATAAAAGCACAAAAAATATTACTTGTCTCGTTACGTCTGTGATCAAAACTTCTTGGGCTACATACATTCTCGTATATAAGCATATTTATGTATTTATTTATAGAAGTTTTAAGAGAATATGCAAACCAACGCTATAATGCTTTTACAAAGTTGTGTTTAGTTATTTTACATATACTTATCATCACGATTTATTGTTTACAGGAATGTGTGATACATTTTATTTTAAACTGTAGTTTATCACCCGTCCGTATAACATTTAAACAATTTAAAAGCTGTGTAGCAAATAAAATGCACTTGTACACTTTATAAATTAAAATCATAAAACCTAAACTTGCCTTAGCTTAATTAATATAATTGCAACATGTATACAATTGTAAATGTATCTAGACACGTTGCTATAATGGAAACTTATGTGGATGCTAAATAAGTTGAAAATTTTGTGGAAGCCATTTATATTGAATACATGTTTAATTCTAAACAGGGATGATAAATTTTCAATTTCTTGTTAACTTTGCTGACTTATTTGCTATTAACGTTTGGAGTAACATCGGATAAAATATTACAAATTATTATAACGAGTGATTTTTTGCTATTATCTTTTTGGCAACACTAGTTTTGACAGCTCACGCACGTTTTGTATCTTGTCTCACTGTCAAACATCTTCAGTTTGGTCTATAATTTAATCATGAATCGTCTTACAAACGAACAACGCTTGCAAATTATTGAATTTTATTACCAAAATGCGTGCTCTGTTAAGAAAGTTCATCGCGCGCTTCTTCCATTTTATGGTCAGTTTAATCGACCTACTGAGGCTTCTATTCGGGCTATTGTAAAAAAATTTCGCACCAAATTTACATTGTTGGACATTAAACCACCAACACGCTTACGTAGAGTGCGAACTGAAGAAAATATCGCAGCCGTATCGGCCAGTGTTGGTGATGACCGTGAATTATCGATTCGGCGCCGTTCGCAGCAATTGCGCCTCTGTTACTCCACTACGTGGAAAATTTTGCGGAAGGATTTGGGTGTGAAGCCTTATAAGATACAGCTCGTGCAAGAATTGAAGCCAAACGACCTACCACAACGCCAAATTTTTGGTGAATGGGCTTTTGAAAAGTTAGATGAAGATCCACTTTTTTATCGAAGAATTGTGTTCAGCGACGAGGCTCATTTCTGGTTGAATGGATACGTGAACAAGCAAAAGTGCCGTATTTGGAGTGAAGAGCAGCCAGAAGCATTGCAAGAGCTACCAATGCATCCACACAAAACAACCGTTTGGTGCGGATTATGGGCTGGCGGCATCATTGGGCCGTATTTCTTCAAAGATGATGCGAATCACAACGTTACTGTGAATGGTGAGCGCTACCGTGCGATGATAACAAACTTTTTTTTGGCCAAAATGGAAGAGCTTGACTTGCATGACATGTGGTTTCAACAAGACTGTGCCACATGCCACACAGCACGCGAAACAATGGACCAATTGAGAGGCGAGTTCGGTGAACAGTTTATTTCACGCTTGGGACCAGTCAATTGGCCGCCCAGATCGTGCGATTTAACGCCTCTAGACTATTTTTTGTGGGGCTATGTCTATAGCGACAACCCCGCTTCGATTGACGCACTGGAAGCCAACAGTGCCAACATTATTCGTGAGATACCGGCCGAAATGTTGGAAAGAGTATGCCAAAATTGGACTAAGCGTATGGACCATTTGAGGCGCAGCCGCAGCCAACATTTGCATGAAATAATCTTCAAACATTAAATTATATCGACCCAACTATCGATCCAAATAAATATTTCATGCATTTTTCTGAATTTTATGTGTTTTTTTTTTTTTTAATTTCCGATAGTTCTTATAAAATCACCCATTAGTAAGAGATGCTGCTATGTGCCGTTATTTTATATAAATTAATGAGTTCACGGTATCATGTCACATATTCTTTCTTAAATTTTATTTGCAAAGATTCGTCACAACAAAAAAAAATCTACGTCTGCTTAAAAAAAAAAAATTGCATCATGTTTAATTTATTAAACTTTAATAAAAAATCATGTTAATTTAGCATAAAATGGTAATGAAATAAATATTTTTAACTTTTTTTAGATTTATATTAATATTTTGTAACTAAGCTAATGCAGCTAAAATATATATTAGTTCTGTCCATTAGGAAATATATTTTAAGATTGCTTACTATAAAAAGTATTTACCAAATCAAAAATATACACAACTTATTTTTAATGTTTCCTAGATGTCTATATGTCTAATGTTGACATTTCGTAGGTGCTGCCTTAATCATCAGACTTGGAGACCTTTGAAAAATATATTCAAACATATAACTAAGTATATTTTAAATAATATAATGAGAATTTAAAAAGGAAATGTTCTAATAATATTTTTTAGACATAAACAAGATTATTTATTTCTTCTTGGATTTTTTACCTCTCTTAACAACAAAGAAAACATGTTAAAAATTTATTTTTAACACGTTTTCTTTGTTGTTAAGAAAAAGTATTTAGATATATTAAGTATTAGTATATTTTTAATTTCCAATCTAATTTTGCCTCTCCTTGATCTCATTCAAAAAAAAAAAATAAAAAAAAAATAAAAGAATTATTTTAAATCAATCAGAGTTAATAAGAAAGTTTTTTTTCGAGATAAGTTATGTCTATGGCGTTTACCATAACAGTCCAGATTAGACTAAAAATAGTCCTAAAAGGAAATTTTTTTAAGAAAACATGTCTAACCAACATGTTTAACCAAAACTTCGTTAAAAGCGAAAAATTATTTTGACAATCAAAAATTTTGTTTACATAATAAAGCCCCGCTTTGTGTCGCTAATATGGATTGGGGAAATACTACGCAAACCGAAATGACGAAATTTGACCTCTTTCTTGTAAAAAATCAATTATTTTTTGCTTAGTGGATCAAAAATAAAAACATTTTGCAAGTAAAATTATATTTTGGTTAAAAGAAATCATATCAAACGTATTATTATACTGTATATATATATATATATATATATATATATATATATATATATATATATATATATATATATATATATATATATATATATATATATATATATATATATATATATATATATATATATATATATATATATATATATATATATATATATATATATATATTTCAGCACATCTTTGTTGTTATAAAGAAATAATGAAAAATATAATCTAAAGAAAAATATATAAAAATATTTGAGGGAATTAGAAAAAAATATATATTTAAATACATAAACCATAACCAAAACAAGTTAAATTTTTTATAATAACATAAACATTAAAAAAACAAAATTAAAATCTTGTAAGATAACACTGATTCGAGATACTCTTCTCTTAATCAACTTGGTGAAGGGAGCTTGAAGCTTTGTAATTTGAAGTCCTATTTCTATTTTCTTTAGTGGTTTTATTTATTCAACTTAACAACAAAAATTGTTATTGAGCACTATATTCTTACTGCAATATTTGTAAAAAATATTTCATGTTTGCTAAGCTCTTATTGCACCGTTACCATGAATGACTGACTGACTTTGGAAAATAAAACGCGAATTCCCCTTTTTAAATATGAATGTATATAGTGAAGCAAATCGGGAGCAACACGTCTCAAAGTAGATTATACCACATTACAAAAGCGACGCATATAAGGTAGACCCAAACCGGGGCCATAAGGTATACAATTAATAAAATTAGACAAAATTTTTTCAAGTTTTAAAATTCGACTTAGCTTAAAAATAGCAAAACATAATATTAAGTTTATAAATAAAAGCCCTTATTGAAAAAATTTTGTATATTAAATTTTGTATATAATTAAAGTTCTAAATAAAAAAGTTTTTTTTAATGTCGAGTTTTTTATTTCTTTTTAAGTAAACAATTTAAACTTAATAATTTTTCTCAAAACTTTTCAGCTGAAATATTCTGGAAATTTTTTGCATTTTTAACAGATCTAAAATATGTAATTTAATCGTTCAGATGCCAGGAATAATATACGTTAATAATCTTCTAAATTTTAAAGATATTTTTTGTAATGTTTATTAAATTTTTACCTATAGCAGAACTGTTTTAATCAAATATATTTAGCCACCTTACCGAATATACAATCAATACAATTTATCGATTGGAAATGTAACTAAATTGTTTAAAAGTGGTTTATTAGAAAATAATTACGTGTTGTGTTATTTTGGTCGCAAATGGAATCCACTGAGTTGACGAAAAAGCCGGTCTCTTTTTGGCCAAAATATTAACTCTCTTTTCTACTTTTTAATTTCCACACTGAAACTCCACCATCCACAAACAAACAATAGAAGAAAATCTCAGAGCTCCATAATCAAACAAACTCCAAGCCAACGAAACGCAACCGTTCAAAAGCATTCAATAAAGTTCTTGGTCATAAACATTTTTCTACAGTGCCAGACTTGGTAAGCTTCAAGCAGCGGCAACACCAACATTTAGTACGTGTTTGCTATTCGTGCGCGACGGTACATTTGGTACGCATTGCCAATAAGAATCGCATTGAGTTGAATGGCTTGAAATGGTTTAAAGCGGCACAGAGAAATAAAAATGTCTGGACCACAAGCAGTTTTCTTGCTGTTGGTGTGATGGCAAACATAACCGTAACATTACAATGGATTGTGTTGTCTAGAAAATAACGCGTGATTTAAAGTAAAAAAGTATATGTATGTATAACTAAAAAACAAAATACACAAATATCAGATGTTTTATCTCTGAAGTTGACTGTTGAAAATACATACAAACATATTTATAAACAAAAAATATTGTGTGGCACGTTATATGTATGTATGTTTAAACGTGAAGCAAGTAGGAATAGTGATTGTGTTGCTGGTGTATCGATGTGGTGCTTTACATGTTTTTTTTGCTGCTGCCTCAAGTGCGTTGCGTGGTTGGTTGAGAAAAGATGCAGAGCAATGCCATTTTTCAGTGATTGATGAGCAACTGTCAGATACAGTTGCATTTTAAAGCCGCGTGTGTCTGATGACGACCAACATCAACAGACTGGTTTCTTGCTGTTACGAGTATCTGGTTCACATTAACAATACATTTTTCATAACACATGCCGATCATTCAACAATAAATAACTAAAAAAAGCAAGCAAAATATATATAGTACTTTTACAAAGTATGCGTGAGTGTATGTTGCACGTATTTCGTTTTATTGTTTATACTATTTTGTGGCAAAGAAAATAAAACAATTGCTGCCATTATCAGAGAATGAATAAAACAGTTTTGTGGTATTTCTTGTGGAATGCCTAAACAACAACTACAACATTTTCCACTGCTGGATTTTCTTACGAAGCTAGAAAATATTGTTCATCTGAACTTGATATTTGTGTGTTTGCATGTGTGTGCATGGCTGAGTGTTAAATTTAATTTTGGGCATGAATAAAATAATAATAAAATACAGATTTACTTAAGCCCAACCTTTTTAACCAAGCTTAGCAATTAGAATTTTCTCTGTGCGGTAAAAAAAGCTCTTAGGCTGAAAAAAGTAAATTTACGATAATTGCCAAATAATATAGTGCGAGTTTAAATACAAAAGATACACAAATTAAGATAGAAATGTAAAACTTCTGCCTCTTTGCAAATTAAAGAAGTGTCTGAAAAGTGAAATTGAAAGTATGTACTTTTAACGGGAAATATGTACATGCTGAAAGTGTTAAGCTGTTATGTGTAAATAAAAATATTACATATGCATACATGTTTATATGAATAATTTAATAAAACACAGCAAATTTAAGTGATTTGAAAAAAAATTTTAATTAAAATAAAAAAAACATGAAGTCTCAATCTTGAAATACCTACTTATAACAATTAAGGTCTTGCATTTTAAAAGTAAGTTGCTTTCTTTAAAAATATAATAGTATAATTGTTTTAAATTAAGCTTAGCAGTTGAAAACAATCTCGAAATACGCTGTGCTATGGATTGAAAAAGTAAGTTTCAAATCATGCTTGCTTGTTTTGCTCAGACAGATTATCTTTCACAAAAAAGGAAGCTTTTGGAATTGTTTCCAGATGTCTATGTGACGATATATCATAGGTGCTAGAAAAATTATTAGTAGCTTTAAAATGCTTTGAAAAATATGTTTGAATATTCATCATTAAAAATGCAATTACTTTAAAAAAATAAGCAATGAAAATTCAAAATAAAAACGTTCTAATAATACTTTCCAAGCAAAAATATTTCATTGCTTATTTTTTCCTTAACAACTTGTGTACAAAGAGTTGTCATTGGCTGCTAAGATTTCTGTTTTAAAAGTATCAAAGAATTGGAAAAACTTTACTAAAATTTTGAAATTATTTGTGTTTATTTTGTTAAAAATATTTACGGCTTAATATTACATTGAATACATTAAAAAAGGGAACTTGTCTAGTTTCGTAACGCGTTCGTATACACAGAAAATACTTCCAATAGCCTTAACAAACTAATTGAAAAATATTTGTTTTCCATTTTTACCACAATAATGTTAAGTACTATAAACGTATGTACATGAATATTTGCAATAAATTAAATATTTGCATTAAATTAAAAATGAAACTAATAAATAAAACCAAATATAACAAAATTTACAAACCCATTTGTATCTTGTAAGGTTGTATCTGGTGTGACATCTTGAAACAAAAACTCTCGAAAACAATAAAATTAATTTTAAACAATTGAGTTTTATTCATTATATTAGCTTCTAATATCGACACTAAAATGTACTGATGATTAAGGTAGCTCCTATTAAATGTCGACATATAGACAGCTGGAAAACATAAAAAGCAAGATGCTTATAATTTTTTGCTAAAATTATTTTTAAAATGTGTTTGATGTATTTGAAATTATACTTTAAATACAACCTTATACGATGCAATTAAGCTTGTAAATGTAACCACTGTTTTTTGATCTAATCTAATTAAATATAATATTAAAAAAAATAATAATTAAAAACAGAGGCAACAATAAATAATCAATAATATATAAATAAATATCAATCTTTATATTGTGATTTAACTACTGAAAAAAATCCTTTATATTAATTTTTTATTACATAATTCTTTCGATTAGAAAGTAATATCCCAACATACGAGTACATCCTGTACCTAGGTTGCCAAAATAGGTTGACGTTTTACATTAATTTAAAAATACAAAAATGATCGAATGGTTACTATTTGATAAAGTTTTCTGGTTTTACTGAAGTTGAAAGTTAATTGTCTGTTTTTCGAATAGCGTTTAAACCATTTATTTATTGAATCTTCAAAACACGAACTAACGATAAGTATTCAAATCTTAATACTAAATATAAAAAAGTCCAGCCATTGCTAGACAAAAATGTTTTATTTTGCAAAAACGATATCGGTAAAATCACCTATTTAACAATCTGATGGTGGCAAGGGTATCCCTTCTTCTCAACCGAGAGTGGCCGTCAAAATTAAGCATGTTGCGTGATTTGAGTGAAGTTTCAGCTTACTGATATACCTTGCCGCGCACTCACTTAGAAAATTCGTCTTTTACTAGCGAAACCTACAGATCCTTGTGAATTCGTGAGTTTCTTGCATAATCGTTCGAAAAATTTGGTTTTGTCGTCTTTGAATTTTTTCAATGTTAGAAAAAATTTAAAGAAGATATTAAACGTGAAAAAAGTTTTTTGACATATAGTATACTATACCAAATACTGCAAACTTAAAGAAAAGTACGTTATTTAAAATCTACAAAATATTTTATTCAAATTTACTGGAATTTTTATATATAGCAATATATTTAACTAAAATAAAATGAAAAAATTTCTTAATTTCTACAGGGGTTTATTCAATAACACATAACTTTATATAACGGAAATATATCATTTAGGTTTAATAAAATAAATTAGTTAAGTGTAGAAAAAAATTATTCAAATATACAAGGGGACTTTTACGAGTATTAACAGTATTTAGCCAATGTCTCGTAAATGAACTTAAACAATTGCTTTTGCTTAAAAACAAAAGTTCTGATAATATAAAGAGGTTACCAAATACAGAAAATAAAAATTTTCGATATTGGTCTATACATACCCAAGATATAGCCTAAACCGATTATTTCATGAAAATGTCGCGTAATCGAATTTAAAGAATTTTTTTGCTAAGTAAGTGTTGTCGTAATATAAGAAGATTACTAAAATACAGAAAATGAACATTTGCGATATGGGTCCATACATACCCAAGATTCAACAGATTCTTCTATGAAAAAAATTTGTATTGCTTAAAAGCAGTTCTGATTGTGAAAGGCCACTAAAATACAGAAACTGAAAATTTTCGATATCGATCCATATATACCCGACCATGTTTAGTTCAAATTTGTTATATATACGACATTTTTACCAGACTATTTTAGATTCGGACCAACCGAATATACCAACAGTTTTTCACTAATTTCTTTCAATAAAATACACGACAAAATTTATTTTTGCAAAAAATGCATATTATTATCATTATGTTGAGAAATTCCATATTATATATAATCATCTCTTTCTATTATTGACTAATTAACTCGTTCAATCCTAGATTAAGAAAAGTTGAAAAAAGTTAGTGTCATTACGTCTTAAGAAATATCTTAGTTTTTTTATTTTAAGTTTTAAGGATTTCATGCTATTTGTTAACAGCAAAATTAATTAGTTTCTATGGATTGTTTATTTTTTGGTAAAAAGTTTTTTAAAATAATTTTTTATTTGTTATTCTTATCGAATAATTTTTTGGATTTAAACTTTTAATCGAACGAAAATATACAATTATCTAAACTAAAATTCTAAGTCTAATAAAAATTATATAAAAACATTACTAAAAGTATCGAATTTAGTCATTCAGAATCTTGAAAGTTTAATGAAGAAAGAATAAAAAGGCATGGAAATAAATTTTTGTCGTTGTAAGACTATTTCTTACTAGACATGTTGGCGCATTTGCTGTCATTCGTTGGCCTTTAAAATTTTTATGATAAATCATTAAAACTAGGTAGACATATTCATAAATTCTTCCTGAATAAAGAATTCATATCAAAAACATTATCACCCCGATTACAAATGAAAACTTCGTGGGAGTTTTTATAGTTTTCTCTTTTCTCCAATTATGAATAAAAATTAAGTTTTACTTTTTTTTATTCTTTTCCTTTTTTCCATTCACAAAAAACACTAAAGGGGGATCAAATCTTCAATTCCTACGATAAAGTTAACAAAAGTTGTGCTTTTTTCTTTAGTTTGAATTGAAAACAGTACTTTACGGGAGAAAAAAATTCCGTGAGGAATAAATTCCGGGCTGTATATGAAACGCTATGAAGGAATACCGCAAAACTAATTGTATTAATTATTAATAATTCATGTCAAATTCATTACTTTTATGACTAAAGAAATAAATATTTAAGATTGTGTTTCACCAATGCCTAGAAAAACATCAAAACGCAAAGACTGACAAAAATTAATAAATTTATTTCTCTCGCACAATCCCTATAGAACTTAATCATTTGTTATTATAACTTCATTAGTACTTGAAAACTTTATTTAGTGTTTTAGTTCCATTTACTTTCTACCTAAAGGAATATTTGCTACATTCTGTTTTCCTAATGAACATATAAGTGACTGCAACATCTAGAAACGAAACGAAATTCATGTCTTTCGAAAATATCTATTAAAGTTTCCTTAAAATTTTGTTTATTATATTAAGGAAACTGCCTCCATCATGGTACCAACATATTTTTAAAGTGCCTCAACTGGGACAAATATTTTTGTCCTAAAGGTAAACATCTAAAAAAGCTCCTTTATAAATGTTGTACCATCCCATTTACAATTTAAAATATAGAGCTGTTTTTATAATTTTAACATACAGTACTATGAATTTTCTCAGTCTCAATTCAACCAAAATTTCACGAATATTTTTAATTCTCATTATTGTTTTAAAATGTTGATTGGTGTTTTTCAACTCTACTACCCGATAAGAGATTTTACTTTACCTAGTATATGTCATAAGAAAGACTTTTGAGGATAAGAAATATTGCTCAGCTCTATTCATTGACATTTCCCAAGCTTTTGATAAAGTGTGGCACTCCGGTTTAATGCACAAGATAAAGTTGAACTTGCCTGCAAACACTCACAAGCCAACCACTTCCCGAGCTCGAAAGAGTATCTGAAACTATGCCAAAGATATTTTTCCGGGCTAAAGCAGGTAAAAGGGTTTTGGCCGACCTCGACATAAGTAAGATTCCTGGACCGGATGGCATTCCAGCAGTGGTCGATCGCGCATCCATTAGCACGCCTCTTTACCATTTTAGTGAGTTTCCATCGGGCTGGAAGGTCTCTAATGTAACGCCAATCCCCAAAAATGCTGAGGCAAATAACCCTGAAAATTACCGCCCAATTTCAGTTTGCTCTGCGCTTTCCAAAGTAATGGAAAGTATAGTTAGCTACCACCTTGTGAGGTATCTAGAGTCGCACAAATTACTTTGCGACCGTCAATTTGGATTTCGTAAGGGACGATCTTTCGGCATGTCTCTCGGAAAAATGGTGCCACTCAATCCATCATTTCGGTGAAAGTAAAGCTGTGGCCCTTGATATTTCCAAAGCGTTTGACAGAGTGGCATGTGGCATGCTGCACTTCTGGCAAAACTTACTGCTTTTGGTGTCGGTGATGACTTTTCTCGGTTTATATCGAGCTTTTTCAGGGACCACACAATACGAATTGTTATGATGGTGTCCAATCAAACGAGTTCAAGATTAATTCAGGGGTACTGCAAGGCTCCGTTCGTTCTTCTACCCTATTTCTTATTTTCCTCAACGACCTCTTATATCAAACTTCCAACCCTATCTATCCACTCTTTCGCCGATGACAACAGTATTTGCCACTCGTACTCTTTCAGTTACAGGCCCAGCCTTCAGAGATCGTTGCCAAAAGGCAAAATATGAATGACTCACTGAATAGTGATCTTCTATTAATCTCCGAGTGGGGTCGTAAAAACAGGGTCGCCCTTCACGCTCGTAAGACCCAGTGTTGTTCATTAACACACAAACAAACGACCGCTGATGCTGCTTCATCTGTACCCATGAATGGTATAAATATTGAGGAATCGAATGATTTTGATGCTTTTGGAATGAAAATACAGTGTGATATTCGCAGGAGTGAACACATGTCTCTAAAGAAGTATTCAAGTGCCTCGGGATTTTGAAACGGTGTAAGCTGTACTTCACTCCATCCGATCTCCTTACTATTTATACCACCTGGATCGGTGCTTTAAAGTCTATTTTAGTGAAGAAGCTTATTGGTGTCAATAGGGTATCCAGCTGTATCACTGGGTGCGTTACCCTGTGCTATCGTTACTACAATGGACTTTGCGCTGACGAGATTAGGGTTCTTGTACCCGAAGCGCACACATTTTTACGTGACACTCGGTTATCATCCAGGGCCCATCCATTTGTGGTCGATTGTAGTGGAATCATACAACGCATTACAGAGAGAATTCGTTTTTCAGCCGCACGCTTCGCCTATGTAATAAGTTGGAAAGTTCAAGTCAAATGCTCATAAACACTACTCCCTCTTTCCCCTCCTCACAACCTATTTTCCTAGTTCTGGTACAATGTACTGCATATGTAGGGGTTATCGACTGAGTACTGGTCCAAGTTAAAAAAAAGCTTTTGGAAGGCTACGTATGTGGGCGAAAATTTGTTATCAGGGAAGGCGGTTTTATAACAACCATCAGCTAAGCAGTCGTGCGGCAGTTTCTCCAGTTAATGAAAATATATAATGCAATTTGAATGGATGCCTACGAGTGATTGCTCCAAATAAACACATATTCATACCCCGTTTTGCATCTTAAGTGTAGAGCACAGCTTTGCGGTTAAAGCTCGCTATATTTTATAATAGACAAAAAAGTATATTTATTTACAAGTGAAAAATTTTTTAAAGTATAATAGTTTAATGACTTTAGTCAAGAACTAATATTTTATCATCTGACTACAACCGGTGACATATCGTGGACAAAAACTGAAAAAGGTGTAACCGGAAACATGAATTCTTCAGTGTTTTACATACCATGGAGCTGCAGTAATCGTTCGAAGAATTTTGTTTTGTCGCCTTTGAATTTTTTCAATATTTGATGCTGAGGCGGCGCTCCATAATTGAATTCCATTGCACCATATAGGCTTAAGGATTGCGTTATATAACAAAAGTCTACAATCCAACTTCAAGGTAGAATCTCTACCAATAAGCCAATTTAGTTGCGCTGCTGTTACTTTCAACTGAGTGACTTTCGATTCAATGTGAGGCTTCTACGTTAGCCTACGATCGAAGTGAATACCAACGTACTGAACATTGTGCTACGAATAGGTGAGTTGTTAATTTGGGTAGGCGAAGATGGTTGTTTACAAAGTTTAAATGTGGCAGAATACAATTTTGCTCATTACCTTTTATTTTCCAAGGTTTTAGCCATTTTTTTTTTGATATTGAAATATATTCCTATAAACGCTGTGTCATCTGCAAAAGTTGAAGTGTGGATTTCAGATGTCGTTGGCGTGTTAGAGGCGTAAATCAAATATAAATAGGCCCCAGTATGCTACCTTGGGAAACTCCTCCTGCCTCGATTGCCTGAGTTGGGCTTATAAAATCGCCGTCTCTGAGAACAAATTTCCGCCCATATAAGTAGTTTTCCAGAATCTTGTGAGTATATGCTGGCAAGTTTAACTTTATTTTGTACATCAACCCGGCGTGCCACGCTTTATCAAAAGCTTGGGAAGCGTCAATGAATAGAGCTGAACACTACTTCTTGTTCGCAAAAGTTTTTCTTATGATGTTTACTAGCTTGTGTGTTTGTTCTGTGGTGCTGTGTTTAGCCCAAAACCGGAATTGATGATTAGGGATACATTCTATATCGTTCAAAATTGGAGTCACTAAATTTTTGAACAGCGTTGAAATTGTTGGTAGTTATGATTCTATTTTATTAGGATCCTTCTCCTGGCTTGGGTGTCATAATAATCATATGCACATTCCGCTCAGCAGGATAATACTCAAGGCGTAAAATAGCGTTAAACCCAAATAGCAGAATTCTTCTAGCTGCATGCGAAGGAAAGGCAATTTGGAATATTGTTGTGACAACTCTAATATATACTCTGTCACATTTTGTATTGTTGCCGCTAGTAGCGTATTGCTGTTTTTAATACAGTTTCATTCACTATAATTATACCCGTGTTCAAATATTCATATTTCTATTGTTACATTTCTATAAATTAAAAAGTGGTTAAATATTATAATAATGTTTAGAAATAAAGTTTGAATGTAACAAAACCTTTTGTTACATTCAAAAGGTTTTAAACATACCATACGTATGTTTAATTAAAAACATACGTATGGTTGAAGCATTTATCTATAACACATGTTTGCTTACAGTATAAACTAGCTATTGTTGGTTTTACACACGTTGATGTTTGTTTATATTCATACATAGTTTTCATTTAGTTTGTTGGTTGATTTGTGTTTTTCAGTTTTAATAATAGTGAAAACATAAAAAAACATAAATATTTACTTTTTGGTGAAATAGCAACTGTTAGCAAAAAGGTTGGTATAATATTTTACAACCGCAAATGCATGTATATTTCTTCACTCTATATACATATTCTATATTTCTTTTCACAGATACATAAATGGGCCAAATCAAAGACACATTTCATAACGACGGGGTCTTGCAAAATTTTATTAATTTTAATCTATTTTGTATCAAAATATTGTTTAAAAATATATGTATGTATTAATGTTATTATAATATATCTCACAGCACAGAAAATGTCAACATACATATGTACATACTACGTACGTTGATAAATAATAAAAAATAACTGACTGTTCAGTGACAGCAAACTGCAGTACAAACAACTGGGATTATAACAAATTGCATATGTGATCAATATGAGACAAATATAGACGAAAAAATAAATAAGAGCTCAGTGGCTGAGTTGGTTAAGCAGCCGTATTAAAAATACATCATGTTTACATGGTACTGAGTTCGAATCCTAGTCAAACAGCTAGTTGTCCCCCAGCTTTAGTGTATTCAATTATTTTTTCCTATCTTCTTCGATCAAGAATTCTTGGCTTTGGCCAAGATTGAACTCGAGCTAGACGAATGATACCAATCCATCATATAATATTAGAAAGCTTAAAAATATATATATAAGGAGTGAGTTAGAAAAATGTAGTTTTAGTTATAGAAGTGTGTATGTATGTGTATTTATTATGTAATAATATAACATCGTGACCTTTAACACTAAAACTGTTGATTGTGACAATAGAATTTACAATACTAAAATTTTTTTCTTGAATGTAGTTAGTTGTGTAAATAAATTTCAGATTGGTCTCATATTATGTGGTTGTCTTTAAGCATATTATGTGGTTGTCTTCAACCATATATTTTGTCCTTAAAATATTGTCATATCAACCATATTTTTTCTTCTACACGTGGTAACTGCTCAAGTATTTTGCAAGTAATTTGATCACTACCTGGAGCTTTTCTGGGGTTGGTGTAACTAATGCCGTTTTCTACGTCTTGAAATTTAAGTCTTGAAGATACTGGGGGTCAAACAGCATATGGTGGTGGTGCTGTATCATTTGTAATAAAAACGTTTTTCAACTAATTAACCTACACCATCACTTTCTCAGAATCGGTTCTTGCCCAGTCTCCAGTTGAAATTCGCAAAGGTAGATTACCGCTTCCGAGTCGTTTCAGATTTTTGTTGCTTTCTACAAGGAACAGTCAGATTTAGGGGTACCATCAAGGCTTTCCAAATGTGTTTTCAGGGAAGCCAGTCTGTAGATTTCAAGCAGATTTCTTAACTGAGTTATGCATTCCCTTAGCCTATTTTTAAGCTGGGGGGACCTGCGAAGTTGCCACTCTCTTCTGACTCTTCTTTTTTCTGACAGAATTTGCTCAATTTCAGACGAATAAGTTCTATTGCTCTTCTAGTCACTGGATTCTACTGAATTTTATACGACTAGTGGTAGCATGCTGTACGGCCAGTTTGGGATTTTCAGAAAATTCGTTAACTGCCACATCAATATCCTCAGGCATTCTCAAAGCAATATTTTCCGTACAATGTGTGCTCAAATATTTTTTTATATTTTAGCCAATTAACTCTAATGACGGTCAATGCTAAGTCACGAAATCGGGAGCCAATCCCTTGGGAAGTAAAACAGAGATTATAGTGGGTGAGTGAACTGATGGCAAGTCTAAAGGAAATTTTTTCGAACTCCAAAATCTATGACATCTGGGATGTTTCGTTGGTCTGACGTCCAATAAGGCAATAAGTGGGGTGTCTGCTTGAAAAAACATTTAAGGCCAAATAGTGTTAAAATGCACATGGCCTTTCGAGGATATTAAACGTGATCCCCCAAAAATTTTGTTTAGCGTTATAGTCGCCAACCGCTAAAAATCAAGAACCAAGTGTTTTGAAAAATGTGAATATTGATTTTCTGTTACTGAAAATTGGGGCGGTGAGTAAATCGAGGAAAGAGCAATTTTTCCATGGAAATATTCAATGCATATATTTGTTGCTTGCACATACCACTTGTCGCGTTCAGTAAAGTAGTGCTTAATTATGTTTTTTATTAGAATTGCCGAGCCACAACATGATCTTCCACGGGGATCTTTAGTGTCATATACGAGTAGTGTATATTTGTTTGCGTTCCAGAAACATATTTTAAAACATATCATATGTTTAGAATGGCCTGGATAATAGTGGATTGCATTTTAAACATTTTCTGCATCATGGTTGTCATAGAAACCGTAAAAGTGTTGATGGATTGCACAAGGGCCAGCAGAGTTGCCTCTAGATTGCCAAAATTCGGATCGGAGTTTTAATGTTTGGGCTCCTGGTACAAGTTTTGATCGGATTAAAGCACATTAGCATATGCAAATTGTTTGAAGTTTTGCGTGTTTGTGTGGTTGGTTGACTTGCCTATTTGGGAAAATTGTTTGTAGGAATTATGTTCTACTTAGACCCTAAATATGGGTTGAGGGATCTTTTGCCGGCTCCTGATGTTAATTAATTTTTAATACGATTATATACCTATCCATATCTACTTCCGTTTTCGGCTTATCAGCAGCAACTAAGCAGGAATATGGTTTGTCTTCTGTTGGAACAAAAATATTTGGCAAACAAGAATGAGGGCGTTTCCTATGTCTTAGAGACAGGAGATTATCCAATCATTTTGTCAAAAATCTTTCCTCAGAAATCTAAAGGTTTTTCTAATGGAGCTAAGCTGTTTCTCAAAATTCCATCTGCTTGGTACATTCATGCAATTCTTTTCTCCTTATTTACTTTAAAATGTATATACAAATAATTAATCTTTCGTATAAATTAGAAATGCATTTTAAAAAACTCGATTCCCTTTTCTTTTTTACAATATACAAAATACTTACAATATAGCTCATAACATTTCCAATAAATGTCTTTAAAAAAGATTACAACCAATTAATATCTTAAATACAGGTTACTGTAAAGTAAACAGCTTTGCTTAATTATATTGAATCAACAAAATAATATTGTCTTGGAATATTTCTTTTTCTTTCATTTTCTTCTAGATAAATGAGAATTTTTCCTCCTAATTTACTGTTGTTTTTCTTAACTCTATCGTGTTTTTCCTGACTTCGCTTTTCATATATGTATACATATACATACATACATTTTTGTGCTATTAAGTGTAACATACAACCCACCGTAAATGAGCTCAAGTACACAAACGTTTATTCTTTAAGATTAAAACTTTCAGTCCAACTGCACTTAGTGAATAGTTTTCTAATGGTTGTGTAGTTTCCTGTTTCTTTATTTTACGCAGTTTTGTTTTATTCTGTTTTATCTGTGTAATAAATAAGAAGGAAATAAAACTGAAGTCTAAAACGACGACATGTTGCAAAAGCAAGCATATTACAGCACACGCATATATGCATAGATACTCGTATATTTGAGTGTACTCGTATATGAGCATATTAAGAACGCGTACGACAAGTTTTCTGTTCGTCTGCTCATTTCATTGAGTAAATCATCAATGTCATTTGCTGCATGCAGATGAAAGTGAATGAGTGGGAAGAAAGACATACAATATCATCAGGAATATTGGCAATAAAATGATATAAATAAAGAAGCATTTTTTTGTTTTCTAACGACTTTTCCTTTTAAATTAAAAAAAAGAAAGAAGATATAAGAAAATGCGTCACATTATCGATGGATAAATTATTATTTCCTTTTTCGAATTGCTTATAAGAACGCTGGCGTAGTCTGAGTAATGTACTGATATTTTTGTTTTTGCTTTTTCTTTTCTTAAACTTTCGGAAATCTAAAATATTATATTTGACATTTAACTGAAAAAGACTGAGTATATTACCAACTGAGCAGCTGAGTTATTCTTTTGTACGCCTCGAAGACAGTGATTATACACAGAAAAAAAATATTGCTAGAAAAAAAAAACATTTTTTATAAAGAAATTAATTTTTTAACAAACTAATCAACCAAAGTTGTCTTTGATATTTATGTCGTCTTACTGTCTATAACCAACCCAGTTTCTTTAAATTATTTGATTGCTCTTCGAATGGTTGACACCTTAGTTTAAGAATCTGGATTAAAAAATTTTCAAAATGTTTGTAATAAATTTTTCAGTCGTAAAGCGCTTCACTATAATAATTGTGCACGTTGTCACTTACACAAAAAAATTATACTAAGTTTAAAAAGTGCACACACTAATAAAAAGCCCCATTTATATAATTATGTACAATATTGTTTATTTTCTTGTGATCGAAATAAAGGTAAATTTGTGAAGGAACTTAGCTTACAAAAAATGATTTTATTGTATGCCTTGTTTAACTACACGGAAAAGAATGTTTTTGCTATCAAATCTCAAGAAAATCTGATGTCATCTGGTCACCAAGATCAAGCGAATTAAAACTGTTGCTTTCTTCTTTGGGAATTTTTAAAGTCTTGGTCTAACTCAAGTAGGAGGAATTGTTTCTGGCTTAATTCCTCAGCATGAATCTGAGATCCAACGCGTCATCGGTGAGATATAGTCGTATCTCCGAGAAAAAAATTCATAAGAAATTTCATATGACATATGACTGCTCTTTTATACCGTACTTAATTGGATTAAGTCTTCTTTTTATCATTAAATAAAAAAAATCACAAATTTTTCGAAAGATACACTGAACCAAAAATTTACCTAAATACTGCAACGTGAGGTGCATACTTGAAGATATGTAGGTTATTTGCAACCTACAAAATATTTTATTAATTTCACTCGAACTTTTAACTATTGTAATTTATTTAATTAAAATAAAATACAGAAGTTTCTTCACTTCTACCGTCATTTATTCAATAATACACACCTTTAGTTAAATGGAAAAATATTATTCAGGTTTAATAAAATAAATTAGTTGAATATAGATAAAATTTATTCAAATCTGCAATGTAAATTTTATAAACAAAATTTAGCAAAATAAGCGAAAAAACTATTTAAACTAACATTCTTTTACGATGTAAATTCGAATATTTATGTGCAACATACTTTGGCCTTACGATTAGTTACTACTGTTTTAACTAAATTTTTACTGATTCAACAAAAGTTTGTCTACATTTTTAACAAATGGTTTTTGAAACGTACAAATTTAAGTTATTAACAAAAACCATTGGAGTTGAATCCAACAATATATGTTTATTTGAATAAATTTTGTTTCGATTTAATATATAATTTTTTTGATTTGGATATTTTTTTTTTGGTGATGGTTTACAAAATTTTTTAGTTAGTAATATCGACGCAATTTTAACTTAAAATGGAAAAGTACGCTCTTACTGAGACACCGTTTACAAATCATGTTAATTTTACATGATGCTGTTATCAAACGAAATTTTGCTTAATTTGAATGTATTATATTAATTTTACATGAATTTATATTAAAAGAAACACTTCTTTTGTTAAGAAGGATTTTCAAATGAGATCATTTTCAAATTAAATATAATTAAAATTAATTAAATCCTTAGAACTACAGCCACGGCAAACGGCGTAAGATTTAGACATTTAAAAAATTTTACTTTAACACGATATTTCATAGTTGTTTTAATTTTTTGTGCGTAAAAAGACTTAATGCAAGCACCCCTGTTGGTTTTTCTCTGCTGTCTTCATAAAATATGTTTATCAAAAAATAAAACAAACGAATATAAATATCTCTTTTTGGAATATTACAATAACTTTTGTATATCTTTTTTTTATCAAGCCAGCTATAAAATTATATTATCTTCCTACTGTTTTGTGTCGCATTAATAACCTTTTTTACTGTCCTTTCGCTGTCGTCAATTTAAGGGACATTAGGGACCTAAAACAAAAAGATTTTACTATCGTTAACAAAATTCTAATGTTTACCCAAACTTTTTCCTTGTTCATATGCTGGCTAAGCCCGCTTTCAAAAAAAGAACGCAAGAGAATTAAAATTTTTTGTTTATAGAAAAGGTAAAGAAAAAACAAATTAATTAAAAATACAGAAACAGTTTAATTAAAAATATTTCTGTTTATAAACAGTTTCTGCTTGCAATTATCGTTATAAATACCAAAGAAAATGAGACAAAAAGCAGCAACCTGACAGACTTCCGGCGTAAATTGTTTGAAATTTCAATTTTATTATCTAAGAATTTCCTTTTAGACATTATGTAACTGTTTAAATTATAACAAGTAAATGCTTAATGTGGACACAACAACAGAAGTCGGTTATGGCATTTATTAGTTGTTTGAAAAAAAAAATCAAGAACATGTTTCTTACTATTTATTTAATACCATATTTTTAATATTTTCTAATTTCTAAATCAAGTTAAACAGTTTAAATGATCTAACAACAAAGATAACAGGGGAAGTTTACTCATAAAAACATTATTTTTTTACACTTGCAATTTAATTTAAGACAAACACATTCTGCTAAATGATTGTTATACAACTTCTCTTGTCATTATTATTTCTTGTTTAACGGGTGAGTGTTGTTCTGTTCTATTTCTGCCATATTTGTTAACTTGCCACACTTGGTTTTGTGCTTTAATTAAGTCAAACATACACAATCTGGTATGGGGAATCTATGTAAAAAAGCATATAAAATCAAGTTGCAACTTTAAGAAGTTAAAAGAATAAACAATTAACTACAATAAAGACTTAGAGAACTATTGCAAACTTTCTTTCCGGTATTCTATTACATCATGTCATAGTTATTAACCATCATAAAGAAAACAAATATGCAATTATTCTGTTTCTTATTTATTTTTTTTAATTGAAGCAACAATAAAACAAATCAGCTTACATTTAATGGTGTAATAAGCCAATGTAGTCGTAGTGTCAATGGTAATAAAACATAGATTGGAATCAAAAGACCCCAGCGGTCAAAGTTACGCTTACAGAAGCGATGATCCGATGCTCACTTGTAAGTCAGCAATGCACACCATCTCATATACGAACCTAGTACGCATTTTCATACACGTTGCAGCATTTGTAGAGTGAACGCCTGACCACAAAGAAAGCGAAATAGTGAGGTGTTCATACAACAAAAGCTCTTTACTTCCTAACATACTCGTACATTGTAAGTTAACAGTAAGCAGCTCGAATATAATCTCGCATACTTTGTAAGTAGGCAGTGCGCAATCTTGCTTACTTTGTAAGCTGGTCGAAGACGTACTGCGCACTTCAGAAATATTTTATCTTTCTTGCGCTTTTTTTATAATGTTTTCTAGCCACTCTTAAGCTGGATGCACCCATTGTTTCCGAACAAAATTTTTGTCCGGACAAAATTTTTTTTATATGTAATTTGACGTCTCTCTTCTTTAGAGAGAGGAAATATTTTTTACGAACAACTCCCAACTTAAATTGGTTTAATTTTATATTTTGTCCGGACAAAATTGAAATGAGATGCAAATAGGATACATTTTTTCATACAAAATTGTATTGAGTTGCCCCATTGAATAAAAAATTTACATTGTAATTAAATACTCGTATTATTTGATCTTGTTTATATATATATATATATATGTATATATATATAAAATATATATATATATAAAAATATATATATATATATATATATATATATATATATATATATATATATATATATATATATATATATATATATATATATATATATATATATATATATATATATATACATATATATATATATATATATATATATATATATATATATATATATATATATATATATATATATATATATATATATATATATATATATATATATATATATATTTTTTTTTTTTTTAATTTTTCAGCTAACGATCTTTATAGTAATTTTATTCTGATGAAATTTCAATTGCGGTCGCCATTTGATATATGTGCAAAGTTTTAATAGTTATTAAAAAGCCAGGAAGGGAGTGTATGTACTATATAATATGTAAAAATAACCCATTGCTTTTCTTTGTTTTAAACGACTTTTCACTGCAACTCTTTTTTTATGTTTTGAACTATACATATATGTACTTGGCTAATAATAATGCTTTATGTATTTCAATGGCCATAAGCAAAAGCAGTTTTCTTTTTTCCATTATTATCACAATATTTACTAATAATTCAGAATATGTAAAATACGCCAGAAAATAAACCAAAGTAATAACAAGCAGTACTGCCACCTAGTAAAACTAATAGATTTTGTCTACATATGGCACCTCTGATTTTCCGGAATATTTTTCTGCAATGGGTGAATCGTGCTACAGAAAACTCAGCAAAAAAATGTTTGTCCGGACAAAAATTTTGTTCGGAAACAATGGGTGAATCCAGCTTTACTTTTAGCATTGAATTTGTTAATTATAAGTTTTGCAACGTAGTCTGACAAAGACGGTGAATGTTTGATTTACAATTAAAAACTAAAATAAGTACATGTGAAACAAAAGATGAACGTAATTCATTTTTGGAAACTCCATATAGTACTGCAATACACTTTGTAAGTTAGCGTTCATTAATTACAAAGTGTTGCACACATCATTGAAGTAATGTGGTATGCAGTGCTCTCCGCTGAAATTGATTACAAAATGTTGCACACATCATTGAGAAAGAAGTAATGTGGTGTTCAGCAATGTTGCCTTTTTGATACTAAAGTGTCAATTTGACTCTTTTTTGATGTCTATGAGACTTTATTTATTTAAGCGTTTTTTATTTATAGAATCTTCAAAATAAAGTAACAATAAGTATTCAAATGTTAATACTAAATATAAAAATAAAATTGGGCATATAAAAATTAAAATATGCTCTTTACTTAAGGCCAGCCGATGCTAAACAAAAAGTTTTATTATATCTATATCGGTAAAATCGCTTATTGAACGTTCTTATAGTGGCAACGGTATCCCTTCTTCTCAACCGAGTGTGGCTCCCAAAATTAAGTATATTGCGACCAAGAGGGATTGGATGAAGTTCCAGTTTACTTGTCACGTACTTAGAAAATTCCTTTTTTACCAGCGGAATACGCAGATCTTTTTGAATTCGGGAATTTTTTACGTACCATGGAGCTGCAGTAATCGTGCGAAGAATTTGGTTTTAATGCCTTTGTACTCTTTCAATATTTGACGCTGAGGCGGTGCCCCATAATTGAATTCCGTAGCTCCATATAGGCTTTAGAATCGCGTTGTATAACAAAAGTTTGCAATCCAATTTCAATGTTGAGTTTCTGCCAGTGATCACGAAAAATCATGTTTTTGCTTGATTAACTCATACATTAAAATTTGTAATCCACAAATAACAACCAATAAGTTCAATGCTGGTAAAAATCAACTAGTCTTGTAAACATTCTGAATTTGTTATCAGCAAAAATCAGCATGGGGCATTCATCTTATTGTTGAATAACATCAGCTTCACGTTTGTTGTAGCTTTGATAGTGAGTTGTATGTTTTTGAAACATGTATACATTTATTTTTCTTTGTTGTTTATTTTTAATTATTTTAAGTTTCAGGTACATATCTACCTAATAAAGTAATTTTTATAAACTGTTTCGTCGGTATTTTAAGCATAATTTAATTTTTTACCTGGTTTTTTCATAACGTTTTAAAAAGAAATAACGAGTGATTTTTTTGCTATTATCTTTTTGGCAATACTAGTTTTGACAGCTCACGCACGTTTTGTATCTGTTAAGAAAGTTCATCGCGCGCTTCTTCCATTTTATGATCAGTTTAATCGACCTACTGAGGCTTCTATTCGGGCTATTGTAAAAAAATTTCGCACCAAATTTACATTGTTGGACATTAAACCACCAACACGCTTACGTAGAGTGCGAACTGAAGAAACTATCGCAGCTGTATCGGCCAGTGTTGGTGATGACCGTGAATTATCGATTTGGCGCCGTTCGCAGCAATTGGGCCTCTGTTACTCCACTACGTGGAAAATTTTGCGGAAGGTTTTGGGTGTGAAGCCTTATAAGATACAGCTGGTGCAAGAATTGAAGCCAAACGACCTACCACAATGCCAAATTTTTGGTGAATGGGCTCTTGAAAAGTTAGATGAAGATCCACTTTTTTATCGAAGAATTGTGTTCAGCGACGAAGCTCATTTCTGGTTGAATGGATACGTGAACAAGCAAAACTGCCGTATTTGGAGTGAAGAGCAGCCAGAAGCATTGCAAGAGCTCCCAATGCATCCACACAAAACAACCGTTTGGTGCGGATTATGGGCTGGCGGCATCATTGGGCCGTATTTCTTCAAAGATGATGCGAATCACAACGTTACTGTGAATGGTGAGCGCTACCGTGCGATGATAACAAACTTTTTTTTACCCAAAATGGAAGAGCTTGACTTGCATGACATGTGGTTTCAACAAGACGGTGCCACATGCCACACAGCACGCGAAACAATGGACCAATTGAGAGGCGAGTTCGGTGAACAGTGTATTTCACGCTTCGGACCAGTCAATTGGCCGCCCAGATCGTGCGATTTAACGCCTCTAGACTTTTTTTTGTGGGGCTATGTTAAGGCTAATATCTATAGCGACAAGCCCGCTTCGATTGACGCACTGGAAGCCAACAGTGCCAACATTATTCGTGAGATACCGGCCGAAATGTTGGAAAGAGTATGCCAAAATTGGACTAAGCGGATGGACCATTTGAGGCGCAGCCGCGGCCAACATTTGCATGAAATAATCTTCAAACATTAAATTATATCGACCCAACTATCGATCCAAATAAATATTTCATGCATTTTTCTGAATTTTATGTGTTTTCTTTTTTTTTTTTTTAATTTCCGATAGTTCTTACAAAATCACCCATTATATATGAAAGGCTTTCGTTTCTATGTGTATTTCATTTTGATTTTTTTCTAAAGAAGCATCCAGAAAAACTGTTGAATACATCACTGTATTAATTTTTGTTACTTTTTTTTCTTGCTAAACTAAAGCTCAAACCTAAGAAATCATTGCTGAACTACATGCGCATTCATTTTTATATAAGCACGAACACCTTAACGATGATTGCACCCACTTAGCAAAGATGTTGCTCATTGTGTTACTGATTAAAAATCAACTGCGCATTTGTGTGGCTGAACACAAAATCATATTTGAATGAAATTTAATATTTTTCATGTTATTGAGCAAGTATGATTTTTTGCAATCGATCAAATCTGTTCTCTGGTTTTTGCCCATAAGCAAAAATTTCAACTGAGTGACTTTTTCTTCAATGTTATCAAATTTATACAAACATATGTATGCTATCTTAAAACAAAATAGTAGAATAATTTATACCAATATTACAAATATAAAAGTTTTGTTTTATTAATAAGTCAGAAGAAGTAGAAGTGTGTTTCAAGAAAGCTTTTAAAGCCCAGTTCCTGACTTCGTATACAAGTGCCATTTAGTTTTAAGTTCCACTTAAATAAGAAAATAAATTTTTCACTACAAATTTTAATTAAACTTATATCTTTTGCATTTAAATTTATCTCACATACCACTTGTGCGTGCTTGCTTCTGCTTACTGCGAAAAAAGTAAATAAAGCACACATAAGAGCAATTGCATGTAGATGATATTTTAAAATTAATTGCTAATTTTGTGCTAATAGCAAAATATATGTAATATTTAATTAAAACTAACATCACATGAAATAAAATCAGTAAGAGTTTCTATACCGTTGATAAATTTACATCTAATATTTTTCTTTAAGAGTTATTCTATGCTTCCAGTAATAGCTGTTTTATGGAGCAGTTTCGAACATTTTCCGTAAAATCTGGAATTTAAGTGAAGCTACCACACTTCCATCGCATTTAAATACATAAAAGCAATTACATAAGACTGAAAAAATTTAAATTGCTTTTTAAATTTAAATGCAACTTAAATTAAAGTGAAAATTAACTAATTTTGTATTTAAACATGAAGCCAAAAACTGGGCTTAAGTAAAATTAATAGAATTTGAACCCATGTTGTTAATTATATTTTCAAAATTTTTCAAAATGTAAGCATTAAATTATATTTTCATTTAAATACATTAACTTTTGAAGCATTTTTGTTTAGTTTTTATTATTTTTTAATAACGTTTTTGTGACACCTTTTTTCCAAAATGCCCTTTTTGTGCAACTTTTTGAAAATTTCAAAGGCACAGTGTTGCCAGAAATGCAGACTTACTTGTATCTGCATTTTGCAGATTTTCCTCTCTAAAAACACTAAATGAAGATTTGAAGATTTTTGACCTAAAAACGCAGATTTTAAACATTTTTAATAATAAAGTAACTTTTTGTACTTTTTCCCTTGCATTTCTACTACCATTTGTTTACGTTATATTATAACGAAAATTTCAATCGTTCATGTTATAAAATAGACAAAATGGAATAACAAAGTGCAAGATTCACATGTTTTTCAATGATATGTAAGAAAATTAAGCAAAGTTTCGAAAAAGTTATAAAGGTTGAAAGCTACCTACAATTGATTGCTTTTAGGATCGAAGTTTAAAAAGTTACTTTGTTAAAGCAACTTTGGCAAGTTTCTAGTTTATATGACCTCATTTTTTATAGTTTATATGAGCTCATTTTTTACAATACTCTTTTAAAGTTGCTACCAACATCATGTTACATGTTTACGACGATTTTTAAGTCATGTCTTTTTCCTTAATTAAAATTTTTTTTTTTGCATTTGTCGATAAAAAAATTCGTTTGGTTCTTTTCATCTTTATCTAATATCAATGTCAGTCAAATGAAAATAAAACAATTTTAAAAACAACAAATGGGTCAAAATAAATTAGAAAAAAAACATGAAAAATGTTTTTCGTTGTACAACAAAAAATGCCCTTTAGGCATGACTTTTGTTTCCTCATTAAATCTATTTGCATTTTAATATTCTGAAATGCAAATATGTTGTTAATATTTTCAATACCTTGTTAATATTTTTTAAATGATTTATAAAAAAAGGCATATTAATAAGAGTTTGAAGATTTGGAAAATAAAGTGGTGATTTTGCAGATTTTTTCATGAGAAATTCTTGAGTTTTGCAGATTTTACCTCTTTAAATTCTGGCAACCCTAGCTAGACAGTGTTCGCCGCTGGGGTAGTAGTAGTAGTAGTAGTAGAGAGGGAGAGAGAGATAGAGAGCGTGAGACAGCAATGCCTACATATTCTAAGCAAAAAGCGCAGTTCGAAGCGGAAAAAGCTCGAAGTTATAAGTATCCAAAAACCGTGTAAGTTCTAAATTATAGTAATCGAAAAACGCTAAAAGGTGCTAAATATTAATAAAAGAAAACTTCAACAGTTTAAGCAAAAAAGTATTTAAATATATACATATGTACTACATATTATAATTTATTTCTTTTACATACGTCAAGTTTAAAAAAAAACACGTATACAAGGTGGCGCAAAAGTAATTCTCCTATCAGAAAATGCCATAAATTTTGCGATTGGCCCCTAATGTCAGTTCTGCTTTGACATTTGTGTAGTAAACACATGCGAAATACACGTTAATAAACAATATTACGCTACACTCCTCCAGAATGCGGAATATTGGATTGACCCCAAGAGGAAGATGATTTCTCATCAAAAATAATCATGAGCGATTGAGGCCCATTTCCATCTTAGCGGGTACGTAACTAAGCAAAATTTACGCTTCTGGAGCACTGAAAAGCCGCGTGTAACCCACTAAGAGCCATTACACCCGCTCAAAGTCACTATATGGTGTGCTGTTTTCGCTGGAGGAGTCATCGGACCTTTTTTCTTCAAAGACGTCGCAGGCCAAACGGTTACTGTGAATGGTGAGCGGTACAGAGCAATGATCAACGAGTTCTTTTTTGCCGCAACTTGATGAATTGGGATTGGAAAACATGTAGTTCCAACAGGACGGCGCTACGACTGCACGTGCTACAACCGATATGCTGAAGGATGCATTTCCCGGGCGCCTAATCTCCCGTTTTGGCGATTTGCACTGACCAGCAAGATCACCTGATTTGATCGCCGCAGACATCTTTTTGTGGGACTTTTTTATGTCGCAGACTTCTTTTTGTGGGACTTTTTGAAGTCGCGTTTATGTCAACAAGCCTCAGACTCTTGCAGCTCTTAAAGACAATATCCGTCAAGAATGTGAGGACCTATCGCCGGAAATTTTGGCCAATGTGATGGAAAATGCTATAAAAAGGGCTCAAATGACAATCATCTGTGGCGGCGGCCATTTACATGACATCATATTCTCGACTTGATGTAAAAAAATTAAAAGACCAAATAAAAATAAGGCACAAGGAGAGTTTCTCATTGTTTTTTTTTTTAGTTACAGCCAAAAAATATCGGAATGTTATTTTTGCGCCACTCTGTATTAAGATAATTAAATATATACATTATAGTATTTTATTACAAAAATAACACATATGTATTTATTTCAACTATACATATGAAATATATGTGCAGAATTAAATTATTTATTTATATATTTAACTATACAGTTACAAATAAATTTGCAAAGATTAGGATGCACCGCATGGGCGGAGTAACGAAGACCTCGTGCCCACGATCGTATTATCACTCATTTGCAGCGGTGCTATTACGATTTATGCCTTCACATAAGAAGTTGACGCGTGGTTAACAAAGAAATACCTAAGAACTGTAAACTAATACAGTTAGTTGAGGCAAACAGTATGTACATAATTAAATAATTTTAGTTTCAAATAAAAATTCATCATCTCCTTCTCTCCTGAAGATGATTCAGGTCGTAGCATTGTTTTTATATAAAATTTTGGGTTTTTATACGTTTGTAAGGAATTAATATTTGTGACAACATTCAACGAAATATTATAACTACAACGACATGAATTTGCCAATTTTATTCCATAGTTGATATGTATTAGTGAATTTTCTGTATTTATTGATATATTTTTTTTTTTTCTTATATTACTTAAAAAAAAATTCATTACATTAAAAACCCGCCCGATTTCAGCATTTGAGTATGGAAAGGTAAATATTTCAATCAAGAAATTTGATAGTTTTAAAAATGGGGTTTCATTTGTTGCGTTTTTATAACTATGTAGTTCAATCCAAAATAAATCTGTTATATGTTGATTTTTCCACGAAGTTTTAAATTATTTAGACATTTTTCATACTCTTCGATATCGAGACAATTTTTCGTAAACTCTTATAACGCCAATAACGTCCGAAAAAAAGGATTTGCATTTTCTCAGTATTATTTAGATTGCAAATAAAATTTTGTCAATCTTCCAGCACGAAAGCAAAATACAGCTTGTACCACTATCTGGTAGAGCTTTTGTAATTGAAAAAAATGTGCTCTGTTTTATAAAAAAGGCTTAAGGCGTTAAATATAAATTAAATGATAAAAGCAGCAATTTATCGCTTTTTATATAAGGCACTAAAAAATAAAAATGCGCTTTTTATGTAAATAAAAGGCACTAAATCTAGCGCAAAAAGAGCTAAATTGGCTTCTACTACATTGGCAATAACACTAAACCCAAATCTCAACGATACGATTAGTCTATTAAAGGTTTATAAAAACTCGTTATCGATAGTAAAATTAAATTAATTATCGACTGTAAAATTAAAGAAAAGTATGTCATTGAAAAAATGAATGCGTTATTGTCAGAAACTAAAAAAAATTATTTGGCAATTTTTGACATTGACTGAAACGTTTTGGCTGTGGTTTAACTAATATCGCAGGAAGGGAAATTGGTGTCCCTGATAACTTTTGTGCATGATCGTTTTCGGAGGCTAATAACCCAGAGGTGCTGTTGTCTTGCTACAAATATCTGTACCATAAGGAACCAGGGGTGATAGTTAGAAGGGTGAGTTGGTTAATGTTCTTTATGAATGAAAACCCATTCAGCCTTGTCTTTCAATGACTGCTAGAAAATTGCATAAAGGATGGATTTGTTTATATGGCTACAAACATATAACAAACACTTGCAACCTGTGTGTACCTACTAAGACACAGAGGGGCGCTGGTGAATAATTCACCGCGTGAAGTTGGTCCATCATTAGACTTGGCCGACAAGGCGGGTGAAACGAAACTGATTAAATCCAAACTACATACATAAAGGGTGTTTTTTTAAGCCCGATAGAACTTGAAATTGTAAAAAATAACACAAAAAATTAAATTGTAATCAAAATTTTTTTTTATTCGAAAGATCAATACGTGACATTAACATTTGAAAATGATTTCGGGCATATGGGCACCGCGGCTGTTCTTGACGAAGCGCATTCTGGACGTCCAATTTTGGGCCACTTTTTCGAGCACTGCTGGCCGTATGTCACGAACAACGCAAACAATGCTGGCCTCCAAGGCGTCAATTGTTGCTGGTTTATCAGCATAAACCAGTGACTTTACGTAGCCCCACAGGAAATAATCGAGAGGTGTCAAATCGCACGACCTTGGAGGCCAATTGACAGGTCCATTTCTCGAAATCAACTTATCGCCAAATTTTGATTTCAGTAAGTCGATGGTTGCGTTCGCCGTATGGCACGTAGCGCCATCCTGTTGAAACCACATCTCCTCCGGATCAATGTCATCCATATTTTCAAACAAAAAATCATTGATCATGGTGCGTTAACGATCTCCATTGACCGTAACGCGAGCTCCGGCCTCATTTTTGAAGAAATAAGGTCCGATGATGCCACCAGCATGAAAACCGCACCAAACAGTGCATTTTTCTGGATGTAATGGAGTCTGTAGGGTCTCTTGTGGATTGGTCTCACTCCATATGCGGCAATTTTGCTTATTAACAAACCCGTTAAGCCAAAAATGCGCCTCATCGCTGAACACAATTTTGCGATAAAACAACGGGTCAGTTGCCAACTGCTCTAGAGCCCAATCGGCGAAAGAACGACGCATACAATGGTCTCGTGGCTTCAATTCCTGCACCAGCTGGACCTTATACGGGTGTAGGCCGAGATCTTTGCGCAAAATTTTCCACGTAGTGGACGAACAGAGCCCCAATTCATGCGACCGACGACGAATCGATAAATTTGGATCTTCTTCCACACTTTCGTTTACAGCGGCGATATTCTCTTCAGTACGCACATTCCTTCGACGTGCTGGTGTTATTGCATCCTCTAGAGAGTATGTGGTACGAAATCTATCCACAGTTCGACGAATGGCTTGTTCAGATGGACGATTATGTACGCCATACAAATGACGAAGTCGTCTATAAGTTGCGCGAATCGACGACTGATTTTCAAAGTAAATTTGGATAATTTCGTAGCGTTGTTCAAGCGTGAGTCTATTCATGATGATTTGTCAGAGTATACTGAAACAAATAAAAAAAATGTTTCATCAAAATTTAATTTTTTGTGTTACTTTTTACAATTTAAAGTTCTATCTAGCTTAAAAAAACACCCTTTATGTACGCATTTTGTGTTATTTAAGTTTATGGAATTTATTTTAATTTTTTTATTTTATTTTCGAAAACCATTTTCTTTCTTTAAATGAAAACATATAAAAATATTTCTAAATACCCTTAAAGCTACCTTACATCTATAAAAGTATTTGAATACGCAAATGATTTGGAATAAATTTTTAAATCGGAGAAGGAAAATAAGTTTCGTTAAGAAAACCTTAAAAAAATTTATTACATTTAGTATATTCACGAAAAAGTAAAATTTTGTGTTATTTCGCATTTATAATTCTATGCTGGACTGGAACGCCAACTTTACAACTCAGATTATAGGAGTAGTATTTTACGCGCCATTCTACGCATAAATGTGTTTTACTGACTTCAGTATTTTGTATGCATGTTCATTATTTTTCTTTTGCGGTGGTATGTGCAGCGAGCAGGAACAATTAGTCTTTTTTCTTCCATTCTATGGACACGTTTTTTGGTCCGGGCTTATTTTATATCTTCATTATTAATTTCAATGCCATTCATTAATTTGCAGTGTGGGAGGTGTTGAACTAATTTTGCAAGGCTGTTTTAACAAATTATATCCGGCACTTTAAGTACTGGGATCACGCTTGTTTTAGTCTTTTAATGCCCTTCTGGAGAGTTGCAAGTCAAACGTTCACAAACACCACTCCCTCTTTCTTCCCACTTTTCATAATCCATTTTTCTGTTATAATGCAATGTATATGTAGGAGTCATCCTTTAAGTACTTGTTTAGAATAGAAAAAAGTAAGATAGCCCTAATGACTCTAATATATATGATGCCATGAAATTGCCTACAGCAGATATTTGATAACCTCGCTATCTATGTCTCAAAATTGCCCAATTATCTGTCCCATGATTTCATTAGTTGGTTTTGACAGTGTTCTTTCGCGTATTAATTTTCTGCTGTTTATACAATTTTTAAGGTCAGGATAAATATTGCCTTTTAAGCTATCTGAGTCTTGGAGAACTGAGTGTTACAGAACTAATTTTTCAAAATAATCACATCAATACTATGTTTTTGAATATAATCTTCCAGGATTTGTAGAAGAGCTGCTGCATAAAGGCCTTACTTTGCATCACAGTGCAGTTTGACGCTTATGATGAGAGAACAATTTGTTCATATATGAATTGCGATGACATTGCATGCATTTATTTCATCTGCTTGTACCCCTCTAGCGATAATCGATATAGTCCTTTCAAGATCGCCAGTTAAAAGTACCATCATCACTCTCTTAATACTTTAATTGTTCCTAAAGTCTTTAATATTCCAATCTAAATCTTCAACGGCTGTGGGATATTATGCATCCCAAACTAACAATATATTTTTTGTGCTTTCTGCCTCGTATAGCGCGGCCTCTGAGAAAACACGATATAAACCGAGAAAAATCGTCACCGACACTAAAAGCAGTAAGTTTTGTAATTTTAGAGAAATATTTTCCTATTTGTAAGTATATAATATAGCTTCGCTTTCATTAGCACATCTACAAAATCGATCTGCAAATAAAACTTTTGTTTTGAATCACAAAAGCTTCCTTTTCATAGCCTTCTCAAAAATATCCAACACATACAATAAATTAAAAGCAGTTTTAATGACATTATAAAAAAGTTAATAAGCTTTATGATATAAGTAGATATTGTTTATTTTTCTCTTTTACTAATCAGCTTTCAAGCATAAAAAACCGCATTTTTGGTTTAATCTTTAAACAATTACTAAATTGACCACTTAAGAAAGTTTCTAAACCGCCAGCAAACAAGTAAATTGTTTGTTCTATTAGAAACAATTTAAGATACGATTCAATATTAAAAAAACTGATGAAATTTTTTAATGCAACTACTGTTTGTTCGACAATGTTGATGATGAGGAAGAAAATATAAATTTTTATTGAGAATTGACTGACATCATCCTCAACAATAACAATAATAACAGGCAACAGTTTATTATGTAATGTTCTAGATAAAAGAAGAAAACATTTTTCAGAAAAATTCTACAAATATGTGCGAGTAGTATAAAAACTTTATGAGTTTTTTTATGTTATTCGTTTTACAAAGTATTTCAAAGCTAAAACGACAACCCACTGTTTCGTCTCTCCCTGATGTAGCATGGTGCAATAAACTGTACTTTGTTGGGTTTAATTTATAAATTGTAGTTGTTGTTTTTTTTCTTCTTTTGTTAATTTATAACTTTTGCAACAATTTTTTCACACTCCATTCCTAATGAAAATATGAAATCATAAAAGCAGCGTAATAAATAAATGCAGAATTTTAAAAGATATGACCGGTCATGCACACGGAAAGCAAATTCAATGTTAAAACAATAAAAAAAAATTGTAAAAATAACTTATGTTTAGTATATATATATATTGTAATTGTAAAACTACAAATCAATAGTTAAACAAGTTGTTTGAATCATAATAAAGCTCAAAAGAGTGGATGAAATGTTGCCATGTGAATCGAGTTCAACTGTTAATTTTTTTAATCTAAACGAAAACATGAAGTAAAGTTAAAATATTGCTTTAAAAAAAGAGAATTTCTCCTGTGCTCTTGTTCTGTTAAGCGAAAAGTGCTCGTATTGAAAATTTGTGAAAATCATTGATCCAACTGTATATATATATATATATATATATATATATATATATATATATATATATATATATATATATATATATATATATATATATATATATATATATATAATTTTTTCCTCTGAACAAGGTGCCAAAATGTGTCTAGTTATAGCCACTGACTTCGTATGACGACAATAAATATTAGTGGCAATTTTACTGTTGTGCTAAGCTTCATTTGTCAGCCTAAACTATTGTACCTGAGGCCATGAACGAAGTTATGAAAACTACGCATCAGCTCGGCCTTCAAACTCTGAGTTTCTATTATATTTGCCTTTGAAATTACGAATTTTGATATAGTTTGGGCCATCGCCAGAGAAGCCATGATTTTGGTTTGCATATATTTTAGCAAAGCTGGGTTTCTTTCGCATTTAACGAAAATATCTGTTTAACAAAATTTATTTTATCAGCTGGTTGGCTGCATTGCTGTCTGGTTACTTGTGATGGGTAGAAAATAATCATGAGTATAGCGGGAAATTTACTATTCGCGACGAAATTTATGCAATTTATAAAAATTTAAATAACGAACGAATTCCCAAATGGCAAATTTTACAAAATAATTGTTTTTAATTTGAGTTTATATTAAAAAATTAGGAAAGATTTTGAAAACTTCTTGTAGCTTAGGAAACACAATTTTATCTTGATTCTTGAGAAGCCCTAAAAAATCTTGAGAGTGAAGCTAAATCAAGCTTATATTTCCTAAAGGGAACAGTTTAAAGGTAATTTAAATAAAATTTTGTTATAATATAAAAGGTACTGTTAACAATTCTGCATTGTTAACTCGAAAAGCTCATTTTTTGAGATATGACTTTGTTGCACAAAAGGAGCGATATGTATGTATGTTAATAACTACAATATAAATACCACTTTTTTAGAGACAACAAACTCTGCACAAACAATGCGAGCAATTAACAAAAAATGCATCCATAATTCAATATGAGATGATATTGGCTCGTGGATGATATTGAATATAGAATAATGCAATGGCTGAGTGGTTAAGGCGGCCGATCATGATTCGTCATGACCAGAGTTCAAATCCGAATATGGGTGTGATGAGCAATGTAATGGCAACGAAACAGCTAATTGTCCTCCAGCTAAAAAAAATTTTCATTATTTCTTCTGGTCTACTGGAATCAAAAAATATCCATCACAGCAAAGTTGTATTATAAAAAATCCTTCCGTAGAAACTCAAGAAAGGAAAAGCTTGAACTAAACCCCGATGTACAAAACCCAAAAATCTAATTTAAAAAGTGTCAAAAAAAAAATCCAATAAACTAACACAATTGTTTAGTTCATTTTCAGAATTTTGATCATATTCATCTCTTTAACTCAATCTTCCAATATTCTACTGATAAATACAAACAAGATTACACATTCGTAACAGTGAAGTAAATTCTCATTGTACACTCTAAAAACACTACATATATGACCATATTTGGAATTAAAATAGGTACTAAAATATAATATTTACATATTAAATTAAAAACCCCGGTTTATTCGATATTCGAGAAACAGAACAGAAATAACCGTTCACTCACCTTAGTACTAACACGTTAGACTTGCTTAATTTTCTGACTTAAGAATGTTTTGTACAATGTTTTGTACAACGTTTAAAAATAAACTGTCTCTCTGCTGAAGATCTGCCTGTTATTTATACTTCTTTATATTAATTAAATCATGTATGTTAGTTTGTTTGTGTATTATGTTTTTAGTTTTATGCTGTTTGTGTGCATGTGAATTTACATATCTAACAAGTAGATCAACGGTTTGCAGATTGGGTTAGGTGTGAAAAAAATTCGAAGCAATATAAACACCAAACATTGGTATTTAAATTTTAGCACCAATAATATAATATATTGAAATATTCTTAAAATGGTATCATGTAAATTTTTCAAGATATGATGTTGCTTGGATGCGTTTCATGGATGAATGTTTATTAACATCGTAAAATTTGTATAAAAATTGCATTATTCGAAGTTTTTTTTAGAAAATTGTTTGCAAAAAGTTATTTGTATATTTTGAGCGTTTAGCTTTTACTTAAAGAAATATTTATGCCTTCGTTTACATTCCTTTTGAATAAAAAATGTATTATATTTTAAAAACATTCATATTTATGTGTTGATTTCTTGATGCCCAATTGTCGCTTCCATTCCTAGCTTATATTTTTTTTCTGCATTATTCTTTAGCTTTATATGGTAGATGGTAGAGTAAAATATATAACAGTTTTTTTAAAGAAACTTTTATCATGATGAAGGCAAGAAAAAGGCCGGTAAACAAAATTTATATTGAATATAACGCGAATAACTGGAATAAAATGCCAGTTGCTAAACTTTTTTATGTAATCTAATTTCATATCACAGATTTCTTTAAGCTAAAGCTAAGACTATTCACAAGTCACAGTCCCGATATAATCAACTGCTGACTTCCCAAATAAATTGGTAAGGTAACTTGAAAACAGTAGTGGAGAAAGAAATAGGCGGACCACGTATCAGAAGGAGAGTATATGAAGAAAACTCTCTGAAAAAGTGTCTGTTTCTTGTACTTGAGGAAAAATTTATACATTTTTCATACTGCATACATCATCGCGAAACTAGTTGAATGAAGTCTTAAGAAGTACTCGTACAAGACATTTTTGGAGAATTACATAAATCTAAATCATAACAATTCAAAGAAAAATATTTTTAATATCAATCAAACGTGCTTTAGAAGGCAAACAATTTTATAAAAGTAACCTTTTAATGTGCGTTCAAATGTGATTTCGATAATGTGGCGGGCAAGGCATACAAGGTGCAATTTGGAACATCGATTTTCACAGAATTGTCGCAGCATTTAAGAACATATTTCGCCAGTAACTTCTTGAATGTCGATTGTGAGTCAATTGTCTCTCCCTCTATGATTTGCCTTGGCGTATGCCTAACGCGGGCAATCTGCTTTCTGAGATATAGATGAAAAGGAGTTCCTTACTTATTATAGAAAATAAAACTTTAGGAATTAGCAGCATAACTTAGGTTGTGTATGCCTAACGCGGGCAATCTGCTTTCTGAGATATAGATGAAAAGGAGTTCCTTACTTATTATAGAAAATAAAACTTTAGGAATTAGCAGCATAACTTAGGTTGTGTTGGGAATTGCGAAACTCTCACCAAGCGTAAATTGAAAAAAGGAGCTCAGCAAAGTCCTTAGCATGTTCTGCTTTATAGAACACCCAGGAACTAACGGTTGTTGAACTGCTTGGATCTTGACTAAAACATTCTGGCTGTGCTTTAGATCTAAAATCGCCGAGAAGGGTTATTAGTATGCCTGCAGTACGCTGGTTTTCGTGGAACTATTTATAGATATGGATGGGTGACATCTATAATGTGTGTTCTGTAGTAAGTTTTGAATGTACACAAACAAAAAATAGAAAAGCGTTTTAAGGAGAATTTGCAAAACACTTTCATCCAGTTTGCCGATGTTGAATGAAAATGTATGCGAAAGAAACCTAGTCATTCACATTCGAATCATTTTGCATGTACTTATATATTTTAATTGAACTTTGACTCATCGTTCGCATAAAATAAATTTAGACAACCCCAAATCAATTTTCTTTCGCCTAGAATGCGAATGAACTTATTCTTTCGATATCAGCGAACTCGTTTCTAGTTTTTAATTTATACTATAGCATACTAGTTGCCAAACAAAATAGTATATTGGTTTTTACCAAAATCTAATGGATTTTTTGAACGAGTAAAAACGTTTTATTTATTGATTAAGAATAAAAGCATAGAACTTACAAACGAGTGAAGTACACAGAGTTTGTATGCTTTCTTTCTTTCTCATCGCGTTTAATCTCTGTCCTGATTTGTGGCAAGAGGTTTGTAAGGCCCCTTTCAGCCACATAGGGGCGCTTGTGAACGGTTAGATAGTTCACCCTGTGTAATAGTCCACCTTCAGCCCAGGTCGTCATGGCAGGTACCGACACAAATCAATCCTATTTCTTCTATATCAAACTTGATGCAGCATTTGCCATCCGTACTCACTCAGGTATATGACCATCTTATCTGAGATCGTTACCAAGAGGCAAAATATGAATGACTCTATTAATCTCCAAATGGGGTCGTAAAAACAGAGTCGCTTTCAATGGCCGTAAGACCCATTGTTGTTTATTAACACACAAACAAATTACCGAAGGTCCTGCTTCACCTGTACTTATGGATGATATAAATATTGAAGAATCAGATGATCTTGATGTTAGAATGAAAATACAATGACGTTCGCTAGAGCGAATGCCTTTTTCATGTCTCTAAATAATCATTCAAGTATCTCGGTTTTTTGAAAATGATGTAAGCTGTACTTCACTCCATCCGATCCCATTACAACTTTTACTACCGCGAATGGAATACAACTCTCATACTTGAGCTGCCGCTTCAAAGTCTATTTTGGGGTTTCTCAATCTTGTAAAGGAGAGAGCGCAGAAACTTATCGGTTTACTTATTCCGCACGGGGAACAGGTTTTACCTTGGCGACTTCCAAACCAGGAGAGAAAAACAGTGTTTTCAGGTAAAGAGGGGAAAAAGTCCCTCGTTTGTTGTAGCAAATAAACTTTAGCAATTCGCATGACTTATGTTGTGCTGGCTTCCCAAACCCTTACGAGAAGGTATATGGAAGAACGGGGATCTGTATGCCCCGAGTAGTTCTGCTTGGAGTTCAGGCTTCTACCTCGGCTGGAACGTTCTGGATATGGTTTAAACCTAAAGACGCAGGAAGGGGGAGTTAGTGTCCCTGATAATTGTTGATGCATGGTACTGGTCCAAAATAAAAAAAATTACACAGTTGTTAATTATGGAATTCGTATGCCAACAAGATTAGGTTAGGTTGTACAGGGCGCCAGTTTCATGAAACCAGCTCACTTGGGTCCTTTTGGTCCCGTTGTGCTGCCTGAGGAAGAAGTGCAGCCTATGAGACTTACACTTCCCCCGACGGCTCAGATCCAAACTAACGCGAAAGCCGCATAAAGGAATCCAGTCCGTTCTCTCGGCATTCCGATATATCAGCCAACCCGTGCAGCTTTAGTCCGCCTAGATACAGCGCTCTCATAGAACTGAGAGCCGGGCATCGACAGAGGAGATGCTCAACACTTTCCTCCTCGTCCTCATCCCCGCAACTTCTACAGAAATCATTTAACCTCCTAGCATGCGTGCCTATGAGACAATGTCCTGTCAGAACTGCCACCAAGGTACGCAACCTTTGACGGGGAAAACCCTTTAGGACCGCAGTTCTTCTACGATCATACGCAGGCCATGTTAGCTTTGCTACTCGGCAGGTGACCTGACCAAACCATCTGTCCTGTGCAGTCCCTGCAAGTTGACGCTGCACTTGGTTTTTGCAGCTGTTAAGCGGGATTCCTACCGTCGTATCAATGTCCCCTCTCTGTAGACGAGCCCCGGCTTTCGCCAGCTCATCCGCCACAATGTTTCCGGACAGTCTTGAATGTCTCGCTATCTTATTAAGAGATATCCGGCATTGCTGAACCAACCTGGACGTCGTCTAGACGTCCAGGTTGGTTAGGATATTCACCCCGTATACCCTATAGTACCTCAACCAGTTAGCTGCTCTCAAAATAGCTGTAATTTCATCCTGCATTACGCTACACTCATCATATAGCTTAAAACTGATCCTCCTCTGATACTGGGGCACAAAGATGCCACCACCGACTCTCATGTCCGACTTGGATCCATCTGTGAAAATTTCAAGAAGATTATCTTACGTACATTTATAGAAATAAAGGGTACCTTAGATAACGCAAATTTCCTTGCTATGGAGCAGCACTCTCCACAATTGGCGGTGGTAAATGGGTAAGTAGTACGCTAAACCAAAGGATAGTAAGAGATTTACAATTGTCTCAACTGATCTTCTTGTCACCGCAGTCAAAGGATGACCTGAAGGTAGAGTACTATTTCCCCTATGGAGACTATGGTCAATACTAGTTGATGGGAAGGGATACAAAACCATTAGATACACAGATGATATCTGTCTGACAATTACTCGTAGGGTCGATCATTCTAACGGGTTGGGTGTGTTGATGTAAAATGCATTGGACACAACATGGGAATTGTGCAGGCGGGAAGGGCTCCCAACAGCTCCGTGAAGATAAAGTGTTTCATTTACCAGAAAACGGGAAAAAGGATAAACGATATGGAGGTTACTCCTAAAGTAGAGGTGAAATATCTAGGCATAATCCTGGATATTAAAGTCACGTGAGAACCGCACCTTGAATTGTTTATAAAAATTACTACAAAAAGCCTTTGCCTAACCACTACTGGGGGATTCCTGGGGTCAAATGCTAAGCCCCACTACACTAAATGGAGCTCTATTATGGTGGGCACAAATCAAACAGGTATATCAAAACTTCGCACAGTACAAAGACTTGCATTCCTTTGTATCACAGAGGCGATGAGAACCACCACAATGACAGGCATAGAAGCTCTTTTGAACCTAACACCGCTTAACGTGGCTGTTCAAAAGGAGGCACCCGTCCCTATTTACAAAAGGGGGAAACTAAAGTCTTATCTGCCTCATCTTGTTATCCTAAAGGGTACAGCGACGTACTTGATATGTCTCAAAAAAGTGACCTCATGGATCCAACTCATTCCTTTACCTAGAAATTTATAATAGCAACCGCCAAAAAAAAGTATACTACCAGATTAAAACACTCTGCAGAAAAATATGCCGAAGTATTACCTCCAATAGTTCAATAAAGATTTACAAGAAAAATGTAATTAAAGAGTTGAGAGTTTTTATTGGCTTTCATGTAACTTTAAGAGCATCTCATAAAAAACATATTTTTCTATGAATAACTTAAATAATGTAAAAATAATAAACAACATATTGAACTATTTATTAAGGACGAAACAAAAGAGAAAAGCGATGTTTTACAAATTTTTGTTATACTTTTAATCATATAAACTTTAAATGGAAACCTTTATCATGAGTATTTATTCCCTTCTATTGTTAAATTTTCTGCATAGATTGTAATAATTCTAACTTCTGTATTCATAGTGGACACTAAGTAATTTTTAATTAAAAGTCGAATATAAACTGTTAAATATATATTTTTATTGACAAGAAAAAAAAATCACTAACGAAAAATTAAAGCCATTCTCATAAATAAAGCAAATCTTTATACTTTTCTTTCTCCATTTTTTCATGTTCTTGCTTTTTATAGATTTAGAAAGTATCCATCGTTAGAATATTGTGCAACAAAGTAACATTAAATAGCAACAACACCTCGACATGTACAATAAATAGAAAGAAACACTTGCTTGAAAACAATCTATTACCTACAGCCATAGAAAATGGAAAGATAAAAACCCCACTAAGAATGAAAGGCCAATAAAAGAAAGAAAAGAACCAATTTACCACACTCTACACAAACTACTACAACAGTTGCTAGTAGAAAAATCGAAAGAGCTGAAAAAGCTGAAAAGAAATTCTTTCTTTTCTTCAAAAGTTATTTGAACAAACAACAAATTTAAAGTATGCCACTTTTATGTATAGGGTGTTTTTTTAAGCTAGATAGAACTTTAAATTGTAAAAAGTAACACAAAAAATTAAATTTTGATGAAACATTTTTTTTATTTGTTTCAGTATACTCTGACAAATCATCATGAATAGACTCACGCTTGAACAACGCTACGAAATTATCCAAATTTACTTTGAAAATCAGTCCCGTTGTTTTATCGCAAAATTGTGTTCAGCGATGAGGCGCATTTTTGGCTTAACGGGTTTGTTAATAAGCAAAATTGCCGCATATGGAGTGAGACCAATCCACAAGAGACCCTACAGACTCCATTACATCCAGAAAAATGCACTGTTTGGTGCGGTTTTCATGCTGGTGGCATCATCGGACCTTATTTCTTCAAAAATGAGGCCGGAGCTCGCGTTACGGTCAATGGAGATCGTTACCGCACCATGATCAATGATTTTTTGTTTGAAAATATGGATGACATTGATCCGGAGGAGATGTGGTTTCAACAGGATGGCGCTACGTGCCATACGGCGAACGCAACCATCGACTTACTGAAATCAAAATTTGGCGATAAGTTGATTTCGAGAAATGGACCTGTCAATTGGCCTCCAAGGTCGTGCGATTTGACACCTCTCGATTATTTCCTGTGGGGCTACGTGAAGTCACTGGTTTATGCTGATAAACCAGCAACAATTGACGCCTTGGAGGCCAGCATTGTTCGTGTTGTTCGTGACATACGGCCAGCAGTGCTCGAAAAAGTGGCCCAAAATTGGACGTCCAGAATGCGCTTCGTCAAGAACAGCCGCGGTGCCCATATGCCCGAAATCATTTTCAAATATTAATGTCACGTATTGATCTTTCGAATAAAAAAAAATTTTGATTACAATTTAATTTTTTGTGTTATTTTTTACAATTTCAAGTTCTATCGGGCTTAAAAAAACACCCTATATTTGATAGTTGCATGATTTTGATGTTGATGCGTGATGCAACTAAAAAAAATCTAAACAAAAACTGGTAACTGAGTTAGAAAACTGAATGCAAGTGAGGCAAAATAACAATTGGGACAGATTCCAAACAACTGATTTAATTTGGTTTCAGGTCAAAATTTTTATAAACATGCAAACATAGTCGTACACCAATGTGTGTGTTAATAATTTTATTGTTGTGTTCTAAAGACTGAATATATTTTTAGTATTATATAGCCTTAACAAGCGGCTGCGGTTATTGCCTATTGCTATCTAAAATACTGAGCATACGAGTATACCCTTATACTCTGAGAAATCTTCATAGGTCCAAAACCTGGTGTTTTTGAGTCAGCCTTTTAAGGCGTCAGCCTTTAATTCACAAAATTTATATATTAAAAGAAATCCTTCGTTGATTTAGCTTAAAACCTTGTGATTTCGAGTACTAACGTACTAGTAAAAATATTTTCTCTTATTGGGTTTCAGAAAAATACAATTTTAAATTAAATTTTCGAAGACAATGGTTTGAAGGTGTAGCGATAGAGCAGTAAATAAGCACTCTACATGCACATGGTGCAGCCAGGAAAATACGCACTTTATGATCTTACAGAATATACGCTATATGCTCCACCCATTAAATTTTGAAAGCTGCTCTGTTCTTGGAATAATTTTAATCATATAAAAAAGCTGATAACTACTTGCGTTTGATGTCATGAAGTATCAACTAGCAGCCACACTTTTCTATATTATGTGCATGAAAAATATTATAAAAACATGCTTTCTCATTATTTTTTATAAAATATTAGAATATAGAGTTAAATCTTTGAAAATAGTTTTCAGAGATTTCCAAGTCTACTGATTATTATTAGGTTAGCACCTATGAAATGTTGACATAAAGGCAGCTAGTATACATCAAATCACCTGTATGGGGGTAAATTTTAGTAGTTAGTGAAGCAAGCAATAATTAACTAAATTGCATGATTTAATGTGAATAGAAAAAAATAATTTTATATAAATAACTTTATCACAAATAATCCATTTTCTAATAAAACATAATTGTTGTTTATTTAATAATAGATTTTACTGTTGATTGGATATTAAAACCACACTACAACTTACAATAAAATACAATAATTAATTCTAACTGAAAAATATATTTTTGCAAATGTCCAGAATTGTTAGTACGCACTTACTACATAAAGTGCTTTATTTATAAATGAATGTTTTAAAATTCAGCTATTTGGCCTTTCCTTTCAATATCAGTTATGTTTGGCTAATCTGAAGGAAGCACAGTTTATTTTTTACTAGGTCCGATAAATGTATTGTTGACACATATCGAAACAGCGTGTTTATTTTTATTTTTCTTCGCTTATGGTAGACGTTGTGTACATTATCAAATGTTTTTCATCAAATAAAAATTTATGATGTTTTTTCCCCTTTTTTTTGTAAGCAGAATGCTTGCCTATATAGATATGAAATCGATTTACATTAACAGCATGGTCTAATCTGATGATGGACCAGCTCCTCGTGGTGAGTTATTCACGATTCACCAGTGCCTCAGTGTGGCTTGCTAAGCTCACACAGGTTGCAGCTTTTGCTATACAAACAACTCATTTCATTTATATCCCTATAGACGAACCCCTTACTTAAGAGTTCGGGACTTCTAACTAATCTTGTACGTAATTTCCTAACAGTTAATGATAGAAAAGGCTTAATGAGTTGGTTGGTCGAAGTCTATTAAGAGCATCAGCCCTAAAACCAACTTACCCGTCCAACCATCACTGGTTCCACAGGTATTTGTTGCAACACAATATCACCTCGGGAAGTTGTTAGCCCCCGAAATCGTCATACACCATAGTTATCAGGGAAACTAATTCCCCTTCCTACGATTTTAGGTTTAAACCATTGCCGGAACTGTGCAGTCAAGGCACGGACCTCATCCACGTACAGCGCCGAGAGATCTGTAAAGCAGAATCTCCCGGAGGCTTTGATAAGGATAAGCCTGTTCCCGGGAGGGAATCATGGCTGTTCTATAGAACATGGCTCTATAACGATCACCATTGACTGAAACGTGCTGACCACCATCGTTCTTAGAGAAGTACGGATTACTGATTCCGCTATATCAAAATATGACCATTATTGTTTTGCCAGTAACTATTTTAATATATTAACTTTGTGGAAACTTTGTAAAATATTAACATAAGCTTCTGAAATATTGTATTAAGCTTAACCCGTGGATAGTTTAGTTAACCGTATCACTGTATCATTTAAAATATCAATCGCTATCTATCAAACATGACTGCCTATGCACGTTGTACTTCCTTCCAACAATCGCCCGAGTTGAAGTTGCTCCATCATCAGATTAGGCCATAGAGGCAGGTGCTTATGTACATCGATTTCAGAACTGAACAACCATGATGTGTAACAGCTGTGGTTTAACGCCGCCTAGACAGTGTTCTGTGGGAATATGTGAAATCGCTAGTCTATGGCGATAAACACGAAACGATTAACTCCATGGAGGACAACATTTGCCGCGTCATTTCCAATATATGGCCACAAATGTTGAAAAAGGTCACACGTCATCGAAAATTGGACTTCCTGATTAGACCAGGACCAACCTAGCCGTAGCGCACGTATGCCAGAAGTCATATTTAAATTTTATTTTTCGAATAATGTAAATTTCATTTCGAATTTCTATACTTATATAAAAATTCCTCTCAGATATATTTGCTACATTAAAAAACTCAAATAACTTTTTGTAAAGCTTATGTAATTTATTTTTTAGTAATTCATTTGAAATATAATACATTTTTATTAAAATAATTCATGAGGTTTTAAAAATAATTGAATTCAAATGGCCTCCACCCTTGGTTACACATGTGCAACATCTTATCAAAAAGTTATTCATTACTGCTCGGAGTGTTACAGAGGGCAGTGTCTCAATTACCGTTGGAATGGATTGCTTGAAAACATCGGAATTTGTTCGGGTTCTTTTATAAGCTTCTTGTTTGCAATAACCCCAGAAAAAAAATCTGGTGCAGTGAGGGAGACTTGAGAGGCAAACGGATTTTACAGTTTCTTGAAATCAGTTTATTGGGAAATTTTTGCTTCACTGGGATTTGAAGCGTGGGTATGTGACATGTTGACCCATCTGGTTGAAACGAAACAGAGTTGAAAGGGATTCTCTTACGGTGTAATTCTGGAAAGAAAAAATTTTTAAGTAACGGTCTCCATTGACCGTAAGAGTAAGACCGCTTTCTTCGAAAAACTAAGGCCCGACAATGAACCTTAAAGAAACAGCATATCACAATGTGATACGAACTGGATATAATTGGATCTGATGGAGTATATGTGGGTTAGAATTACTCCATATTCGACAATTTCGTTTTTTAATATTGATGTGCCTCATCAGACATAAAAATGTAATCCAAGACGTTTTCATTCTCTGACACCATTTGAATGATCGTCTCACAAAATCCCAAGGAAATCGGAGAGTCTTTAGAGTTCAGTTTGTTTGTTAATTGAATCTTGTATGGAAACAGGTCTAAATCTTGTTGAAAAATTGTCTACAGAGACTGTCTACTGACACCCATTATGTAGATAAGCTCCTTATCGAAACTCTAGGATTGGATTGTAAGGCAACTGCTACAGCAGCGATAGTTTATTGTGTCCGAACTGAGGGATTTCGATGATACGGCCTTCTTGCGATTGTGCCACGCTTGGCAAAATTCTTCACGAGCCTCATATGCTCCATCTGCTCTAAGGAATGCCACAAATGTGCGCCTATGTTCTCTTTGGACGAGAACAACGGCCTCTAAAGCGTGAAAGCGTTGCACTATCAAAATTTTTGTTGCATTGTCCCAATATTCTAGTTTATTTAAAACAATCTATGAAATACAATAAAATTGGAACAGGTACACAAAAAATAATTTTCTACGTTTTTTTGGTAGCAGCTTTCATCATAGCCATAAAAAATATTTTAAGCTTAGTAAAGTCTTATTTGACAAATTTATACACAAAGTTTGTCAAAAGAATCATAAATGGACAAAACATATGTCTTTTTTATTTTTTGTTTTTTCTGTTATTTTAAAAATCAAAAGAGCAAAAGAATAGCACATTCACTTGGTTACAAAATGTTAAACTTTTTTGTGTTCTTTAACTATTGACAATTAAATGCATGTATAAATAATAAAAGTGATTTTTATTAATTTGTGGTGGTGAATGTGTTGAAAGTTTTCTTTCTTTTTTGGTTACTGATATTAAAGTGAAACCTGAGCATTCAAAGAAACTTTTTTAAGAACTGTTACGAATAACAAATTAACCTTTCTAATCAACCTACATATTATCTTTATATAAGAGCACACTCGGCTATGAAAAATGAAAAAAACAGAACTTTCTATTTCAACTTAATATATTCTTACATTCTTTATACAACCACAAGAGCACTCCGACAGTTTTCAGATTTTTCTGATCATCCAGAATTGTGATTGTGACACACATTTAAATTGCATAAACGAAGATCCATCCATTGGGCAAAACCTTTACGATGACCTGGAGTCACAACGGAAAGTGTTTATGAATTTTAATAAGGAAAAAGAAATAAAAGTTATTAAGCAAACTAATAATTGCATTTTAAGTTTTTGATTTTTGAGTATTAGCCGTACACACATACGCACGTATACATATATACATATTATAGAAAATAAATTACTTTATAATTTAATAAATGTTTTAAGCATATAAACATCATTATGAAATTTATTGCTCAAGTTTTAAATTTATTGTAAAATGGAAATTAATCCATTTATATTGTAAAAGCGTATTAAGTTAATATTACATTCATAACAAAGTTTTATGCAATCTTCCCAAGAATGTTCTGTAGTTAACGATTTTATCTAGCAGCTATCACACCTCAGAAGTTGGTAAATGAAATCTGATTTAACACCCTGTAGCTGATGTTTTGTATTACCCACACGCTGACTTCTTTTCAATTATTTATGAATTTTTAATTGTTTTACATACAAATTCATCATTAATATTCAACATGGCAAATGTGACCACAGGTGTGTCACAATTCTTGTAAAAAAAAAAATCCAACGAAACGCAAAAAAATGTCTTTAAAACCAGCAATTGAAAAACTGTTTAATGTTGAAACAAAGAAATATTTTGTAAACTATACTGGTAACTTGTGATTTATATCTATTGTTTATGCTAAAACGCTATTAACAGACATACGACGGGCTGCATTGGAATTACTGTGTATATTATAACACAGAGATGCACATTGTGTTTTTTTTTGTTGTCAAGAAGTTTATTTCAGTAAGAGATATTTTAATCCGATTTGCTACATATGTACATAAGTTTGTAACAGGAATAGATGTCTTTAAATGATATCTAAATTATTCTAATTTTTATTCAGCCTTTTATTAAAAACCAATTAAAACAGTTTGAGCTCTATTGCAGTTTTTTATATTTGATATGTCTATTTTACTCAATATTACGATATCCATCGGATATTATTCTCAAGGAATATTCTTCCGACTGTACAAAATGCCATTTGATTTGTCCTCCCATCCTCGAAAAAAAACCTTTACAATCTTAATGCGCTAATCAATTGTGTGCCTTGCCATGGTAGAATTTGTCGTACACTGAAACAAAAAATGTAAAACTAAGTTGGGCAAAACACTTGACGTTAAGGTCTGACTCACAATTAATATCGAGCACTATGGCTGGGCCGCCCTATATATTAGTTTCAAGGAAAAACAACATAAACATTTTTCAAAATAAATTTAAAAAGTAGTTGAAGTTAAAACACAAAAGCTTTTATGTATATTAGGGAGCAATATTTTGAAATATAAATGTATAGCCAGTTTTTTACAATAATGCCTCGAATTTCCGAAAAAAGGCGAACGCAAAGTTGTACACCTATGTAATATTTATAGATATGTTCACAATATATTTGTAGTGAGAAATATAAATGCTAGTCGGCCTTACATTTTACACCCGTAAGAGCGACACAGTGACAGCTATGACGCTTCTGTGGATTTTCTACCATTTTGTCCTACGTTTGACCCTAATGCGAATCCATTTCCATTTTTTTTTTTTGCCAAAAATCGTGCACTAATTCACCCCTAATATACATAAGAGATTAATTTCGTTCGATAACGATTGGCAGTGACTAAAGTAAATTTGAAAAGGAAAATAATTGTGTAATTGAATACTATTTAATATTTTGTGTTAAATTAATACGTTTTCATAATACAGGCGATATTCCTTTCTATTTTCAGCGTCAGGTTGAAGCAAACATACTTTCCCTGCGTCGTTATGGCACAATATGGTTGTATCCCTCCATTAACAGCGTGTAATTTATACAATATTCCTATCACTTTCGAGTAATTGTCAAATTTTTCCCAGATTTGCTGCTCGGCAATCATAAAATCCATTGATAGTCCACAAACGCAGGAAGAATTTGATAGTTTCGATTGTTTCGTATTGGCTCTTTACTTAGCAGTTATTTCTTCATTTGTGTTGAGTCCGTATTTCGGTTACATCTTTCAACTCGAAATATGAATATGATGGTCTGTCTTGATTGTCTAAGTATTGCACTCATTTTCAAAGACTTAATTCACATCATATTCTTCCCTACTGTCTTTGGTATTACTATATTTTCCATTTTTAAATCCACGAAATGCGTTGGCTATTTTGTATATGAAATAATTCGAGACACCAGATTCACCGCTGACATACCAAACCCACTAAATAAGAGTTTCTACCGTATCCAAATCACGTTTCTAATATTTTCTCTATACCAGCCGAAAAATAAATTTTTGAGAAACTGCGTCGTTTATGGACCGCTTTTCAATACTCTTTCTTTTTTCCGATTGAAAAATAAATTTTTAAGTACGAAGTATGAACATATTTTTAGCTTTACAGATATTTTGAGGCCTGAGAGTCAAGATTATATAGTTTTTGTTCTGAAATTTTAGCCACAAAAGGGATACAGAATGGTAAATTAAAAGATAATTTAAAAAAAAAAAACCCCGCCATTTATGAACTGATGTTTCCTTTTATAAGAGTATGCCAATGGAATGAAAATTCATAAAAATTTAGACACCGAACAGATGAAATGTCCGTTCGAAAAATATATTTTTGATCTACTCTTTCTTTCTTTAAAAGTTTTTAAATGGGCTGACCTGACCTGAAAAAAAAATTTAAGTAACTCCGCACTATACATATGAATCGATTTTCAAAACTTTGCTTCTTTTGAAAATTTGTTTCAAAGGCCTGAAAATGGTTTTCGGATCAGATGAATACAATGTCCACCCGAAAAACAAATTTTTGATTAGTTTTGCCATTTATAAACCAATTTTCAATCGGACCGATGAAACCGAAATATAAATGTTTGATATACTTCGCTATTTATAAATCAATTTCCAATATTACTTCTTATTTTAAGAGTTGCTCAACGATTAGAAAGTAAAAAGTTTTTAGACACATAAAATGTATGTAAAAATAAATAAAATAAAACAAAATAAAATAAATAAATTAAAACACTGCGCTATAATATCCAGATTTTCAATTACTTTTGTTCTTTTGAAAAAGTTTATCAAAGAAATAAACAAAATTAAACTGCACACAGACAAAATGTCTGTCCAAAAGAATTATTTTTGAATAACTCTGGTTTTCAAAATTCTTTACTTGTTTGAAGAAAATGTCCGTGCAAAAAAAAAACGATATACAATGTTTTTCTTTTGCAATGGTTTATGAAATGGCTACGAGAGGACGAAATAACTTGAAAATTCTTTTTTGTATTAGAAATCGGAAAAACATTTTATTTGTTCGAACTATGCAGTCATTCATGTAAGCGATGATTTAATTTCATGTGAAACTTAACGATGTTCTGTAATATTACCAATGACAAACAGTAAGTCGGCGAATGCTGAAGATATGTAGATTTGTTTTGAATGCTCGATAGCCTACAAAAGAGTCGTCGATGCTTTAGATCGGACTGTATAAGATAACGGACGGAGGTACCTAAGGTGGATGGCTTCAGACTGACTCTACGGGTTATCGCTAGATAACCAGTAGGCAAGCAGCGGAAATAGACGCATACGAAAGCGTTTTTGCTGTAAATGCATGGCAAAAAAATACTTCTTGCTACAAATATGAATTCAACTGCGCTGTGATGCTTATTCGGGCCTGCTATTACACAAATCCTGGAAAATGGTATGATTTCTGTAATGTTATCCAAGACTTATATTGTTTAAAATATCATACTTATCCCGACCTAAATATAACATATATAATAAAAACTGGGTATAAGAAAGATATACCTCAGCATGGATTGATGAAATTTTGGAGCAGATATATGGACAAATATTTCTAGATATTTTTACAATAGAGTTTACATTCGAAAATGCGTGCTGATAAGCAACTACGCAACTGCTACTTGTCGCCCAGCTAAAGGTTTGATTATTATTTTGCTAGTGGTCCTTAATCAAAAATTATTGGTACTATGTTTTTGTACATCGGGTTTTAGTTCAAGTTTATCCTTTCTTAAGTTTTCTTAAGAAGGATTTTTTACAATACAAATTTGTTAAAACCTAAGTGAATAAAATTATAAAGTTAAACACCAATTCAATAAATTAATATTTGTTATTAGATATTGTTGGCGGTGCTGTCGAATATCTGTCTGTAGGCAAATTCATATACACTAAAGTGACATCACATTCTGTAGAGTTTTGTAATTCTTAAGAGCTAACAGTGTTACCTTCCTACAAATTGAGACTGAAGCTTTATGTTCCAGTTATATCAGAGTGAATTCGTTTCGGTCTAAGACTCTGTAACCTCACACGGTTGTAAATCATATTTTTGAGACTGAGTATTGTGGGGAAAAAACTCAGATTCTACAAAACTTTTACGTTTTTGAAAAGAATTATGATATAAAACAATATCCGTTGTATGCCCAGATTTATTAAATTTAAATAGTACTACTCCAAATTTGAATCAACCAACAAAAACCTTAATAACTCAAAACACATACATGCAAAGTCATGACTTAATAATAAAATATTTTTCTTTAATTTGGGTTTCGCTTTGAAACAGGCTACAGAAAATACCTGTTTTTCGCAAAGTCAGGGGTAAATGTCAGTATTTTTATAAATTTATGTTACACGATCTTGTGTCATATAAATGTTTTTGCATATTCACTCAAATATTTTTTGTGTCGCCATGCGACGTTCTAAATTAAAATCACAGTGTCAAAAGTTAAACTTCGCTGCTGTTGATGACAATGTTAGATGAAAGCAACACTTTGACACTAATGTAAAATATAAGAAGAAATTAAATGTTTGGATATTTTTATAGAGATAGATAACTTTGAAATAGAATAAACCAGATATACATAGGCTATGTGTAAGAGGAAAGAGGGGGAATTAGTGTTTGTTGACGTTTGACTTGCACCTTATGTTATATGTCACAAGAAACACGTCCGCAGACAGCTTATTCCACAAACAAACCGTACAGCTGAAGAACGAACACTCTCAGTAATGCGTTGTGCGATACAATGAGCAACATAGACATGTGTGAGTTATAAAGTTTAATGTTTGAGAATATCTTTCAAAAATTTCCAAAGTCAAGTGACGATTAGAGTAGTTCCTATGAAATGTCGACATATAGATAGCTGGGAAACATAGAAAACAAGCTATTTATAATTTTTTACTGGTATAAATGTTAGAAGCTTAAATAGCGAATAAAGAACTTAATTGCATAAAAAAATACATTATACAGATTTTTATATTATTACATTAAAAATACGTCTTCAACAATTTCTATAATTCTCTTGACACATCCTCGTATATTCTGAAACATGCATATGTTTATGAATTCGAACAATAATTTAGCATTAACAAATTAATGATAAATGTGTGCCTGTCATAAAAATACGACTGTGGTGCATTTTAATGTGTCAGATGGTCAATAATTCTTTGGGCTTGTGTTATTTTTTTTTCTTTTGTCACAACTCAAAACTGCTTCTTTCGAACGTTTGCTTAAAAGAAAAGGGTGTAAACAGTTAACAAGGAAATTTTGTTACCACTTTGTTTACCTATTTTAAGGAAAAAACACATACAGAATGGCTTGAGAAAAAATGTTAATATATTAAAAGCTTTATAAATTTAAAGACTTTTTGGTGTTTCCATTAATTAATGATTTCAGAAAACAAGTAACAAATGTATTTTATAACAGAAGCGAAATATTAACATTTCGTTGTGAACATTTGTTATGTTTTACACAACATACAAAGTATACAAAGTTAAAAATATATAATTTTGTTGATTTGGTTATTACTTTATTTTCCTTCTGTGAAAAAATTACTTTTAATTAAACGCACAAAATAACTTTTTATCGCACAAAATTGTTGTCAAAAATTGTACTACACTCTACTAGAATTAAGGTGTGGTGGACTTTTTCTTCATTTTTGAAAATTTCTAATTTTGTATACCGCGCTTTTTTGTACAAATCAACAGTTTTTATTTTTAATGTCAGTTCCATTTTTTTGTTTGTTTTTAAATTGCTTTTTTAAACGAGACTCTTTAATTATTTCGAAGCTAGAACAATTATTTATTGCTAAATGTTTTGTGTGGTCTAATTTAAAGACAACCATTAGAAATAAAAAGAAATAGGAGCGTTTGCTTATGAACATAAAACTTAAATGAAGATAAACACGAAATCAACTTCGTGCAATAAAACTAAAATTGCTTATTTTTTTAAATTTAGAAAATAAGGGAGGACAAAAATTTTATATATTGGTGTTTCAAAATATTTTATCAAGATGTAATAATAATTTGCTGGAAATAGTTAATTGAAGCTTTTTATGTCGTCTGCAAGGAAACTGATTATTATATGCAGAAGAGGTAATGTCCCTTATGTGTGAATTTAATAACGAATTCTGCTCCATGCGGACTTGTAAATGGATTCCGCGGCTTTAAAAAATTTTTCGCCTTGTATTTACAAATATTATAAATGTCTGTAATTTGTAATACGCAATTCACGTCTAAGCCGCTGCAACGATTTAGGTTAAATGCGATATGCAAGTATTTAGATAGTTTTTATTTTGAATGCTGCCGCGTAAAAAATCGACAAAATATCAGTCAATTTTTTTTTTTAGAAGTTCTACGCAATTTATAAATCGACTTTAGGCATTACAGGAAATGTTTTAGATATCAGGTGAACAAAATGTCCGTCCGGAGAATACATTATTACAGCTGCACCGTTTATGACCCGATTTTCAAAATTCACTTGCAGCGCGGTTGTGTCCCGCCAATCTTTTTTTTTACAAAACTTCCATCCGAAAAATGAATTTTTCATTCAATTATCAATAACATCAGGATTTTACTTGAGAAATATAGTTCAACGATTTATACACGCTGTTTAATTGAAAGGAATTTTTTTTTCATGTTCGATGGTATTTTACTGAAACAGTTAATAGCTTATTTGTGTTCGGACCTTTAAAGTCCAAGTCAGGTCTTGCACTTATTTATTGTAAACAAAAAGATATTTTGGAAATAAGATACAAAAAGATGATAATTAAATTTAGGTAAACGGAAAGTATACTACATACTACATCCCTATAGAAGTCGTTTAAACGTCTCCCAAAATTTATACAAGATTATAAGAAGAAAAAAACTTTTTCTTGAATCAGCAAAAATTTATATTCGGAAAAATATTTTTTCAGACAAAAAGTTTGTCGACTTTATTTTTGCTATAGTTTTTTTGTGTGCTGCTTGATTTGTCTTGACAAAATACTGAAAATAAATAATAAAATATTCTGACAAAAGGAGACTATAAGAAATTCAAACGCCTTCGCTTCGTTGGGGCAACATTGTGTAGAAAACTTTGTTCGTTGGATTAATAAAAAGTTTAACTAAAACGCTTGAAATTTAACAAACTTTATTAATAATTTAATTTTTCGCTAACCACTTGTTAGTATCCCCAGGAAATATTAAATTATAAAAATTATTGTTTTGAAATCTTGACTGAACACCAATGGCTTTTTAGTACTCATTGCTCTTGGCTACTATGCCAATGGTGAAATAAACAAATTATTTACAAATTCACATTTTATTTTTCTTAATTTTATTTTATTTTTTTTTTTGTAGCACACATAATTGAAAAATATACTGCATTAAGTTGTGTATATTTTTTTATCTTCTTCAACTTAATTCTCTTATTTTTTGTATATTTACCTTGTCCTAAATGCATATTTTATTCTATTTTTTTTTCTTACAGATAATAAAATACACGAGTATAAATAAATTACCCTCTTTAATTTAAAAAAGCCGCCAGCTATTTAAAACTGTGTGTGAATGTAAGTACAACAAACAGTCTTAATTGTTAATTAATTTTATGGAAAAAAATATAGCAAAATATGAATGGAAAAAACTTAAAAAGAAAATTAGGTAAAAAGGTTGCTCTCCCTTTGTTTTAGGCTTAAATAGCTTACAAATATTCTGAATGGAAATGTGTTTGAAAGTACTGTCAACGGGGAATGGAAAAATTATTTAGAGTCTGGTGTGGCCAATTAAAAAAAATTGTTATTATTTATGATAGAGCTATTGCACAATTTTAAATGTAATTTTCCCGTGTATTTTTCGTGTAGAAAAAATATACTTTTTACATTAATACGTAAACATCAGTAAATATTCATACCATAAAAAATTTTATATATTAACATTGAGAAAAGTGGACCTTTTTGATGTTGGCTAAAATTAAATAGGTTGTAATTTTCAATCGCTTACTTAGAAAAATATTCTGTAGATATATACATAGGGTATATAGGGTGTTTTTATAGAGGCATAGAAATTTTGCATTAGATTAACACAAATATGCATTTTTTAAATTTACATCATATTCCGACATTATTTAAATATTACTTCTGGGATATGACCGCAGCGGCTGGTTGAGATTTAGACTAAACTGAAAGTTTTTCCAATATTTGTGGCCGCATATGGGCAATAACGCGAAGAACTTTTTCCTCCAAGTGGTTAATCGTTTGGAGTTTAAGAGCATAGGCTAGAGACTTTACATAAAATAGTCCAATGGCATTAAATAACACGCCCTGAGATAAAATTATGTGGTTATCACAAGTTTAGTTCAATTGTGGTACGAGCTGTGTATTATGTTGCTCCGTCTTGTTAAAACCAAAGCTCTAAATAAAATAGGCTCTAAAAACTGTTTGTAATTTTTTGATTGGTATCAATATTAGAAGTTTATGGAGTAAATAATTTGTTTGAAAGATGAAACGATGAATAGGATCGTGTGCAAAGGAAATAGTTTGTTTTTTGTAATTTGAAGTGTTTTAATAGAACATTTTTTTTCCATTTTCTCAATAATTTATTTTGAATATTGGAATATAAAGTTGAATGCTTGAGAATATCTTTCAGAGGTCTCCAAATTTACTGATGATTAGGGTAGCTCCTATGAAATATCTACCTACAGGCTGCTAGGAAACATAAAAAGAATAAAGTTTTTTGATTGATATCAATATTTCTAATCAAATAATAATTTAATTCTCTCAGGATTAATTCAAATATTTGAATGTGGAGTTTTCCTACGATCCTTGTACTAATGTTTAAACTAAAATGTTTATCAATAAGAATTGCAGTAAATGGTTACAAAAACCAAATTTAATAATATTTTGTTAATTGAACTAAATTTTACTTTCATTTCTTACCACATTTTTTGAAATTTATAATTTTTTTTTTAACAACCCCCATTTGAAATGAATCGAATAAAATTTGCTTATTTGAATAAATTTTGTTCAGATATGAAAAATAATCTTTTGATTTGAATATTTTATTCTATTCGTTTTTGTGAAGGGCTTGATAGTTTTACTGCCTATTATCATGATTACCATCGTTAAAATTATATTGCAGGAGCATACAATCTGTAAAAATGATATGTAAAAAGTTGGAAACTTGAATAAATTTGTTTCTTACATTAAATCAAAGTGCTGTGTTGTTGAATATGATTTGGTGTCACCAAAATCAAAAGTGTGCACCGAAATTAAAAAAAAGACTTATCGCTCACCGGCTGAAAAATTTTTTGAACAAAAAAATTTTAAAAGCAATTAATTATTACGTTTCGGGCAAATTTCACCTCTGTTCTATGATTTGTAGTCTTAAAATAGCCTACCATTTCTTCCTCCTTATATATGCTTAACTAACAGCGTTGTCAACTTTGCAATTTCAAAACGTAATCAAATGGTAGAAAAAACCATGATATAAAAAATACAAGGTAGTTTTATTCTCTCAATATTCCTTAACAATCACCATCTGACATGTATAAGGATTGTGACATTTTCCATAAAACTGTGCTACCGTATTAGTTTATACATTCCCTTGTTTTCAGTTTTGTTTGAAGTTGTGTGTAAAAATAATAATAAACTGTGACTTCTAACAAAAATAATTAAAAAATTTTAAAATAAAATACATATATAAATTTAAATATGTAAAAATGGACGGAAAAACATCCCCAGACTAAAATGCTACCGACACCATGTTTCAATGTGCCTTTAGTATAACGTGGAATAAGACGTTGGCTTTTGAGTCATCTAATCAGTCTTAATCTATCGGAACCTTTTAAATTAAATTTGGACTGATCGGAGAAAAGTATGGAATTACTTTGTGTGGTGATCAAATTAATCTGTTTTCTTGCAAATTCCAAATAAAGATATTTTTTACACTTTTGTATGGTATGCTTTTAGTGCGCCTCCTGCATTTTTCTGGGGGTAACATTTAATAACAATTGTGTGGCGATGGTTCTTGACGACACGATTTGGTATTTTTTTTTATCAAACGTATTATTGCCTGGTCAACTCATCATCATTCTTGATATAACGCTGTGGTGAATGTCAATTTTTTTTTGCAATTGTGGTCACTAATTGGCCGTTATTAACATCAGCTATTATTTTTTCTTTTAAATGCACTGAATAGAGAAGTTATAAGTCACGTCCAAAACAAGTTTGAAAGCACGGAAACGACGGAAAACTATATGCAATTTTTCGCTATACATACTTACTTTGATATTTAAACATATAATGACATCTTTTGGAAGTAGGTATTTCTTATTGTAAGTAATGAAGAATATTCAAGGTTCTGTGCATTAGTTTTGTCGCTGCATCCTGGGTCGTTCTAGTAGAAATAATTATTTATATATTTTTAAGCCACAAACATCAAATTTTCCCTTTGTTTTTAATATCTAAAGAGTATTTTCTTTTAAATATAATAATATTTTCTATAAAATAGGCATTCCTTTGAATGCTGTTGTAAAGTTTACTGATAAGCAGAAGTCCGTGCTTTTAGTTGTTGGGACCAAATTGGACCCAAGTGAGCTAGCTGGCTTTATAATAGCTGGCAGCCTGTCTAACCTAACATGAGTTTCAAAACAACCACTGATACCTACTTATATCAGCTTATTATTTCTAGCTTTTTCTAATATGAACAATGCACTATAAATTTCAGAAAAAATCCATTCTAGGAGTAAATTCCCTTCTTCAACTGTGTGACAACGCCTTTTTATTCTCTCTAAAAATAAACTTCAAAAATCCTTATTACAAATAATAAAAAGAGAATGAAACTACCTTGTATTTTTTATATCATGGAAAAAACACTTTATTTCACAAAAAACCTACCAAATTTTTTTTGTAGAAATTTTATAAGTTCTTATAATATTTATAACAGGTATATTTTAATATTTATAATAGGTATTCAAAATAAATAAAAGCTGAAAATTCTCCATTTTACTTATTGTATTCACTGAACACAGAAGAACAACACATCTACAAAATTTGTGTGGAAAGTTTTCAAAAAGCTCAGTACTTTTCATATAAATTTTTAGGCGAGTCGCTGTGTCGCAGCGATCTGTGGACAGTACATAAGTACTTTTGTGTCAAAAAATTAAATCGCAGGAAGGGGAGTTAGTTTCCCTGATGACCATAGTGCAATGCTGGGTTACGGGGGCTAATAACCCCCCAAGGTACAAGTTGGCTTGCAACAGATAACTGTACTGGATGACATTTAGGAGGCTGGGTTGCTACTTTTAATGGCCTTCGGCATATAAACTCATTGCACACATGAGGTGTTAGAAGGCCGGAACTCTTCAGCAAGAAGTTTGTCTATATGGATATAATATGATCTGCAGATCTGCGATCTGTATGAGATGAATAATTCATCTAGTAAAGCTGGTCGATCATCAGATAAGGCCAACAAGGCAGGTGCAGATATAAATCAGTTTCCACAATCTCTCTAGCTTTTCTCGACCAGGGGCGTAGGTTTTGCCTTGCTTTTCTAAAGTGAAAATAGTTAAAATGGCATTACTTAAAACCGTTACAAGTTTTCAACTTCAGTTTCTAGTGGACAGTCAAAATCGAATTATTGATTTGTCCGTCGTTGGCGTCGCGTTACTCTATTATTTGCCAATGTCCAAAAAAAAGCTGTTGTATGCAAAATATGCTATATTGCCACTCTAGAATAGTTTTAATAAAACGTGCTCAGTGTGGCATGGTACGCTACTGGCAAAACTTACAGCTTTTAGTGTCGGTGACTACTTTTCTCGGTTTATACCGAGCTTCCTCAAGGACCGCACTATATGAGTTGTTATAGATGGGGTCTCATCAAACGAGTGCAGGATTAATTCAGGGGTACCGCAAGGTTCCGTTCTTTCTCCTACCCGATTTCTTATTTTCCTCAACGACCTTCTCTACCAAACTCCCAACCCTAACCACTCTTTCGCGGATGACGGCAGCATTTCTTACTCTTTTGGTTTGGTGATAGGCTCAGCCTATCAGAGATCGCTGCAAGAGGCTAAATATGAACGATTCACTGAATAGTGATATTCTATTAATCTCCGAATGGGGTCATAAAAACAGGGTCACCTTTAACGCTCGTAGGACTTAATGTTGCTTATTGGCACACAAACAAATGACCGCAAATGCTGCTGTACTCATATATGGTATAAATATTGAGGAATCGAATGCGCTTGATGTTCTTGGAATTGAGATACAGTGTGATGTTCGCTGGACTGAACACATTTTTCATATCTCTAAAGAAGCATTCAAGTGTCTCGGGTTTTTGAAACGGTGTAAGATGTAATTCACTCCATCCGACCTCCTTACTATTTATACCACCTAAATCCGATCGAAAATGGAGTACAACTCTCATGTTTAGGCCGATGATCAAAGTCTATTTTGGGGTTGCTCGACCGTGTGCAGGAGAGGTCGAAGAAGCTTATCGGTAGGGTATCCAATTCTATTGACTCACTGAAACATCGACGCAGTTGGGGTGCGTTACTCTGTTCTATCGTTACTACAATGGATTTTGCTCTGACGAGATTAGGGATCTTGTTCCCGAAACTCGCACATTTTTACGTAGCACGCGTTCATGGTCCAGAGCTCATCCATTTGTGGTCGATTGCCCGGGGAATCGTACTACGCATTACATAGAGAATTCGTTTTTCAACCGTACGCTTCGCCTGTGGAATAAGTTGCCTGCAGACGTGTGTCCTGTCTGTTATAACGTTGGAAAGTTCAAGTCAAATGTTCACAAACATCACTCCTTCTTTACCCCTCCTCAAAACCTATTTTCCTAGTTTTGGTACAATGCACTGCATATGTAGGGGTCATTCCCTGAGTAATGGTTCAAGATAAAAAAAAGATATTTTAAAAAATTATGTAAAATTAGACTAGTACCACATTTGTGCATTTGTAGCCAGTTCTTCATATATCCTGAACCAACAATGTTTTTTATATCATCAATTAAAGCCCACGATTTTGTATTTCAGATATTATTACATTTGTTCACCATAATGTTTGTACATGTTTTTGTTGCATGCAGATGATTATTCAAAAATTCGCTGCAGTTTTGCTAGTCAAATATCAATATCCTTGTTAACTGTCAGTTTTTCTATTTATTTTTGCAATAAATTTAATTTATTTTCTGGTCAATTTAAATTGCAACTTACAAAACATAAACTTGTTGTAAATTGATTTGGCTTAAAATATTTAATTACAGTTGCCATAAACTTATTAACTAACTGGTTTTGTCATACCTCGAAGAGTGTCTGTCTGGTTAAAAAAACAGAGTGTGGGTGTTTTTATGAATAAAAAAAGTTGTTTTTTCCTTGTGAAACTAGCTATAAAAATTTTTGTTTTGATATTCTTATTTAAATGTTTTTAAATTTATTATTGATGTTTAATTTATTTTGTCAGTCTTTGAAACCGCAAAGCATTATTTAAGAAACAAATAATTGGTTTTTTGTAACTTTATCGTTATGTTGTGCATACGAGAATGTTTGCTGTAATTCAAAATGATTGACATTAAATTAATTGAAAAATATGTTTAGATATTTATATTTTATATGATCGTTTATTTACTTGATTTAAGGCATTTGAATTGCATATTTCTTTTTCAGTTTTCTGTGTGTCTTCCTAAGGAATTTTAATTGTAACATAAAATGTCGTATTTTTACAATAACTTAAACAAAATAATTAAAATAGGGAAGCAAAAGTTTATATACTTAAACATTTAACTATTTCCTTCAGAATTTTAATGTTTACGGGTCAACTACTTCCAATTTTAAGGCTAAAACTTGGTGTATATATACCCGTATATATGTATTACCACCTTAATAATACTCAAACTTTTTAACTTTGTGCATAAAATCGAAGCTGCTAATTCAGCTATTATATATCAATACGCTCGTTGAAATAAAAACTATTGTAATTTAAATGTAATTTTATATATTTTTTTGAGCTGCTAGCTCCCCAAAGAAATACCGCTAGTTCTGAGACAGCAAACGCTGTACAAACAATGTGGGCAATTAACAAAATGCATATATGATTCAATATGAGATGAATATAGATAGAAAATAATTAAATGCTCGGTGGCTGAGTGATTAAAGCAGCAGATCATGATACGTCATGACACGAGTTCAAATCCCAATGGGTGCTGATGAGTAGTATAGCGACTACGAAACAGCTAGTTGTCGCCCAGCTAAAGATTTGATTATTATTTTTCTTGTCTTCTTCGATCAAAATTATTGATCACAGCAGATTTGTATTGTAAAAAAAGTTATTGATCACAGCAGATTTGTATTGTAAAAAATCCTTCTTAAGAAAAAAACTTAAGAAAGGAAAAAAACTTGAACTATAACCCGTTGTACAAATGGATAAATTAAAATATTTAAAAAGTTTTTACAACTAAACTAAAAATATTTTATTAGATTTTAGCATTATTTATCTCGGTAAAATTTTCATAATTTTTTTCCGGAGTTCCATTTGTTGCATTTTACTAAGTTAATGTAATAAAAAACTTTTGGTTAAAAATTCTTGGGATATAAAAATATTTTTGTATAATGTTATGAATTTGCATTACCCATTGTGATCTGTTAGTTATAAATATACACGCACATCCACGCAAACAACATAATGTATAAAGCACCTTAATACACAACAAACATAACGAACGCAAAGTTCCAACTAAATCTACCACAAAAGATTTTATTGTTGTTATTACGTTCTTATCATTGCATGCTTATCGTTGCGTTCTTATTGTTGTTGCGTTAAAATTATTTTGCATGCATTTTATGTGTGTGTATGTGCGTAGAAACTAGTTTTGTGCAATTCAGTCTGCAGTTATCAATAACTAAACAGTTTATCATGATTGTAGAAGGTAATAAAGAAAGATAAATGGGATGCAGATGTTCGAAAGAGAGAGAGAGAGAGAGAGTTTAATTTTAAACGTTGTGCCAGAAAGTCATAAGTCAGTGAAGTGAGCAAGCATAGTGTGCTATTAGTGTGGTATTAAGTGTAAATAGAGTTGTGAAGCATTTAAGAACTACGTAACAAACAAGTGCCTATGTCATTACCTCATTTGCAGTTGAAGAATCTACAAAAGCGTTTTTAGAGGCAAACACGTAACAATATTTTGCACAAAGGAAATTGTCCACCTATTAACACCTTATGAAATATTTATTTTAGAAGCTCTTAAGCAGTTATGTTGCCAATCAGGATTAAAAAATTTAAACCCCTGATTAGCTCAGTTTTTGGAAAGGATGGTAGGCTGGAGTGAAAGGAAGAAATAAGTTTTTGTCTGAGCCGTTGTGCTGAAATGGAGGGAAATTCCTTAGCTCGTTGACACAGAATAGTCCTCGATTACAGATGGACCGATAGAAAGGAAAGAAAATGAAACCAAGTGAATTAGTGGTCTGCTTGAAATATGGAGTGTTTATTAGGAGTAATTGTGTGAAAATTGGGATATTTACCTGCTTACTCTAGGTGCGTTCGAATTAAGAGTCAGTTGTTTCTCTTAGAAAACCAGAAGTACCATTTTAAGGCATATTGACCATTTTTGTTAGGCATTTATATAAAAGAGATAGATGCTTATATGTCAAGCTGTCTCTTCTTTAGATAAAAATCAACTTTTGTATATATCTCAATATAAACTTAACCACAGGGTTTGTAATCATTTTGAGTTAAGGCATTTGGCTTTAACACCACCATATCATTATTAAGTAACGAATTCGTTTGAACTTTTAACTAAAGTTTTCTTATACCGAAAATTTTTATCTAAAAAAGCTTTTAAGCTAAATAGGAATGGTGTTTGAGGTCTCTGACAAAATGAACGCAAATGAAAAAAGTGTTGGCATCTTTGCTTAAAATAAATTACATATTTGATATTCCCCCTTTGAATAGGTTTTGCCTTAGCGCACACCCAATTAAAACACTATGCTTCCTGGGGCATAAATGGGTAGGAACCTTTCATTTGTGGTAGGTAGTAAAAAAGTCGTTATCAAGTGGTAATTGATAGGAGGGAGAAGCCTCAAAGCCACCAGGCAGTTTAGATGCTAACATCCTGGCTGAAACGGTCTGGCTGCCTTTTAAATCTAAGCCTCAAGGAGGCGAATTATTCTTCCTTGATAACTATGGTGCATGCTAGAGTTCGGTGGCTAATAACCTCCGAGGTGCATTGCAACAGATACGTTTGATGTAAAGAACCAGTACCGATGGGTTGAGAACGTTCCATCACATTGTGCTTTCTCTTCTATTGACAGTCTGGCAGATTGCATACAAGATGCATTAGAATTCTTTAGCTCCTCAGTGAGTGGTTTTTTCATATGGCAGAAGTTGCGACCTGGCAATGCATGCAAGCCACACAATAACGCTGGTGAATTGTGAATAATCCATCATCAGATGAGACAGTCAAGGCAGGTGCTGATTTTTATCAATGACACCTTCTGTACATTGGATATAACGAATAAAAAAATGAATTAATTAGAAAACTTAGGTTTTGCTATTATCATTGTATAACTTACTTGTATACTCGTAAATATCTTATCACGAGAAAATATAAAAAGTTTCTGTTTGGTGACACAAAAATTTATAGAAAAATGCAGGTATCTAAAATCTAAAAAATCTAGTTTTATTTATTTTTTACTAACACGTATTTTAACTTAATTTGTCTCTTCAACTTAAAGGAGGATATCAAACAAACACACACAAATGTAACAATTGTTTTTTATCCATCCATTTACAAGAATCTTAATTTGTTAAAGCAGTTGTTTTACTTTTTGTTTCACTTTTATTATGCACAACACTCTTTAATCCTCTTTAAAGAAAAGACAAACCCGGAAGATATGTGATTATTTCACTCTAAAGGCATAATTTCTGCCCACCTTTTGACAATAATTTGTTTTAATACTCCTGCAGCTATCAACATCACCCATCATCATCTCCATCGTCATCGCCAGTATCCCCAGTACATCACAGCCAAAGTTCTGGTTATAGAGAATCGAAATAAATTGTGCATATGCCTTTTAAGAAGACAAACTTAAGAAGAAAATTTATTTGTCTTTGTGTCTGCACGTCGGTTTTGTTAGACTTTTGAATGCATTTATGCATAATGACACAGTCAGATAAATGTCAACATAGATTGTTGAACAAATTGCAGAAGCATGCATTAATTCTATTGACTTGCAAAATTTGCAAAAGGGAAAAAACATCGTTTTCTTTTTCATATTCTGCAATGCGGAGTTGTTTATTGGGTTTTCTCTTTTTTTAACTAAATTTAACAGTTTATGACAAACAAAAAAGCTTTAAAAACATCAATGAAGGAGGAAAAGACTTCAAAGAAAAAACGTGCAGCTAAAATAGTAAATTTAAGTGAAAAAAAACTGAACACAAAATATATCTATTCACATCGATAAAGAAACAAAAAAATTATTATTTCAATGTCATCGTAACTATTAATGCATTATGACGTTGTTTTTTTCGCAATTGTTTTATGGCTTTTATTTGTGTCGATTAATGTGCAATATCTACTGAACAAATAACCCAAAGTCGAAAAGCCAATGTTGTTTTTTTTTTTGTTATAATTTTTTTAAATGCAACTTGGTACGGTTGCATGATTTACAAACATTTTGCAATGTCATAATGAGTTTTTTTCTTTTATATTATTTTTTATTAAGTTTTCTTACAGAAAAAATTCAGGCAACGGAAAAAATGAATGATTGATTATAATAAATGTGGCCACATATTTTTTTAAATGGAGATCGAAATGAAAATATTTCTTCATAGCAATTACAGGAAAAACTATTTCAGTTTGAGTTGTATTAAGTATACGGTGTACACAAATAGTTCATGTTCAAATCGACCAAGTACAGGCCAGTTTATATATTATTTTTATATTTAACGGCCTCGGAGGTAAAAATGTATCAAAATCTATAGATACTTGATTTTTTTTTTGTTTTGTTTTTTTTTTTTTTGACCAGTACTCAGGGGATGACCCCTACATATGCAGTGCATTGTACCAGAACTAGGAAACTAATTAAAATGAGAAAAATTTGTTTTTGTTTTGACGTTGTTTGTTTTATGAAATTTTAAGTTTTTTTTATGTGCCATATAGCAGTGCTAGCTTATGCTGGAGCGGTATAAATATTACTGCACGGAAATATTATTTTAAAAATAATTTTTTCCTAACAAAAAACTTATAGAAGTCCTATAATCTTGTAATTCTTATTATATTGGAACCTCCAATTAAACTCTTCAATTAATATTATTCGATTGTTATTGAACAACTAATTCGATTGCAATATTCCAAGGTAGATATGCATTTACAATTGGTCAGGTTTTAATCACTACAATGCATTTTAGGAATCACCAATAGTAGCGGCAAAATCGACATCAGCCATCACAGCCAAGGTTTGCAAAGAGCAGGAGTCATTGCAACAGAAATAACATTAACTGTAAGCAATGTTTATTTTTTGCAAATACAACACAAGCTCAAAGGAAATGGCACTTTAAGTGAGAAATTATCATTTAAAGAAAGAGGACTCCTCAGTTCCAAGGCAGCTTTACCAGGTAGTGTTAGAATTACAATAAACACAACACCAAAAAACAACACATGTATTTTGTTATTAGAAATTGCGAAACATTTTGTTTGAAAGAACAACCATATCTATGTGTTTATTTTTGTTTGTTTTTTTTTTTGTTTGTTTTGTTTTGACAAATTTACAACATACAGCTGTGTTTATACCACCACCTGGTAAGGCTGCCTTGCAATATTCAAAGCAAAATTATATAATACAAAACTTAACATAAGATAACAATATCATTAAATTTTCAATGTAGTTTGCTAGATTAATATATAGAACATAGATTCCCAACACTTAGAATTAATACATTATCTCGTTATACGAGTAATTAGTGAGTCTGATTTTATCTAATTTCTCCAAAGGGATCTTTATAAACTTATACGCAGAGTTAGTTAGGTTTTCATTTAAAGTATAATGAATGAAATAGGCTACCTGAACATTTTGCAAAACAAAGTGCCAGCCAGTGTGGAGAAATTGGGGTTGGAAAAATCTTAGATTTTTCAACATGAAAACGAGCCCAAGCGTACATACAATATAGTAAAAGAATAGCTTCTTTACATTTTTGTGAAGCGTATAATAAGTGATGTAAATGGATGTCTTAAGAAAAGGTGGTTAAGGTTTAAGGGACGATGTTGATTTGGAATAAAACACAAACTATTTACGAATTAATTAATATATTTTCTTTTTATTATGATAATACTGGTAAGGTTCAATTATATATGGAACATAATATCAGCCAAATGGCTGCATAGTCGTAGCTGGAAAACATCCATACAAAGGTCCAAATGTTCGATGACGCTGAGACATAATTGAGGTTCTATGCCGTTAATGTGCCGAATTATTTCATCTATTTGTTCTTGAATTATTACTGGGATATTGATGTATATCTTTTCCTTCAAATAAATCCAAGGAAAGATGTCCGAAGGTGTCCAATCATGATCCCCTGTTGCCATTTCTTGCCAACATTTTGACCATTGACAATGCTTGGAATGTTTAAGGGGCTATAGTTCTTGAGCCAATTGAACCTTGTAAGCATGTAAATGCAAGTTTTTATGTTCATCCACGACGAGCGTAAGAGGTGCAGTTGTTGGGCACCATAACGAGTTGAGGTGGGCGGCTCTTCAGCCATATCTTTCGGAGAAATGTTGCCACTCAATCCATCATTTCGGTGAAAGCAAGGTGGTGGCTCTAGATATTTCCAAAGCGTTTGACAGAGTGTGGCATGCTGCACTACTGGCAAAACTTACTGCTTTTGGTGTCGGTAACGATTTCTCTCGGTTTATATCGAGCTTTCTCAGAGACCGCACTATACGAGTTATTATTGATGGGGTCTCATCAAACGAGTTCAAGATTAATTCAGCGGTACCGCAAGGCTCCGTTCTTTCTCCTACTCTATTTCTTATTTTCCTCAACGACCTTCTCTGTCAAACTTCTAACCCTATCCACTCTTTTGCAGATGGCAGTAGCATTTGTCACTCGTACTCTTTTGGTCATAGGCCCAGCGATCACTGCCAAGAGGCTAAATATGAACGATTCACTGAATAGTGATCTTCTATCAATCTCCGAATGGGGTCGTAAAAACAGGGTCACCTTTAACGCTCGTAAGACCCAATGTTGCTTATTAACGCACAAACAAACGACCGCAAATGCTGCTTCATCTGTACTCATGGATGGTATAAATATTGAGGAATCGGATGCTCTTGATGTTCTTGGAATGAAGATACAGTGTGATGTTCGCTGGACTGCACACATTTTTCATGTCTCTAAAGAAGCATTCAAGTGTCTCGGTTTTTTGAAACGGTGTAAGATGTACTTCACTCCATCCGATCTCCTTACTATTTATACCACCTATATCCGACCGAAAGTGGAATACAACTCTCATGTTTGGGCCGGTGCCTCAAAGTCTATTTTGGGGTTACTCGACCGTGTGCAGGAGAGGGCGAAGAAGCTTATCGGTGACAGTAGGGTATCCAACTCTATTGACTCACTGGAGCATCGACGCAGTGTGGGTTGCGTTACTCTGTTCTATCGTTACTACAATGGATTTTGCTCTGACGAGATTAGGGATCTTGTTCCCGAAACTCGCACATTTTTACGTAGCACGCGTTCATCGTCTAGAGCTCATCCATTTGTGGTTGATTGCCCGGGGAATCGTACTACGCATTACAGAGAGAACTCGTTTTTCAGCCGCTTCGTCTATGGAACAAGTTGCCTGCAGAAGTGTTTCCTGTCTGTTATAACGTTGGAAAATTCAAGTCAAATGTTCACAAACACTACTCCCGCTTTCCCCCTCCTCACAACCTATTTTCCTAGTTCTGGTACAATGCACTGCATATGTAGGGGTCTTCCCCTGAGTACTGGTCCAATAAAAAAAAATAAAAAAAAAAAAACTATCGAGAACAGCATCAATATTTTCTGCCGAACGAGCTGTACAAGCAGTTGTTTTCACATCTTCTGCAGACCCAGTTGGAAAAAATTTTTGCACGATTTCTCCGATTGTACGCACATTTGGAAGATTAAATTGACCGATATAATCACGAAGTGCACTATTTGCATCTTGATTTGACCGCCCATTTTTATAATAAGCCTGAATAACTTTAACGCATTGCTCGGTTGTGTATCTTTCCATCGTAGAAATTGAATTAGTTTGAGATTAAGAAATGTTATATGAAATATAGAAAAAAACTTGCCGTTTAGGTATGGTTCAGCATCAGCCCTAAAAGTAAAACGTAATCAGCGTTACCATTGTTGGTCTTTTCCGACCAAATTTGGGTTTTGTGTAATATTTTGCAATAAACAGTTTATTCCAGTTCAGAATCTAGTTATTTTACTAAATTTGAGTAAATCCATTAAAAAAGATTTGATACGTCCATATCATGCTGAAATCGATTTCAAGAATAACATATTGATGTTTCAAATCTTTTAATTGTCACAAAAGCAGAAATGTACATACTTACATTGGAAAAAATATGAATTCGAACGAATTTTCAGAAGTTATACAACAAATATTGAAATTTTGTATTAAACTCTTAAATCAAAAGAAATCTAGATTTGACTTTAATCGTGGAGACATTAATCTGTTGTCGATATCATTATTACACAGTGCGCTTAATAGATTTGAAACTTTCCACAGAATTAAATATTGATTAATTTTGGGACCAAATTAGATTTACTAAGAACGGACTAAATCAGAAAAGCTTTGGAGATCATGCTAGCTTTGTATTTAATTTACTTTCGCTGCCACATTTCTCTGCAGCTGCTGATCGTAAGTTTTCAACAAAGAAATGCAATTAACAGTATAATGCTTTGTAAAGAACTTATAAAAAATAATGATGCACGCATTGAGTGGGCAGCAAAAAGAGAATTTTATAAAAATAAGTTCTGAAAAATTAACCAAATAATTACTTATGTACATATGAATATCAATAAAAAACATCTTTAGATAACGAAAGCCGATTACTTGTTACTATTTGTTTTCATAACATATACATACTGTGAGTATGAAACTATATATATCGCTCCTTTATTGCAACATTGTCATATCTCAAAAAATTTGCTTTTCGAGTTCTACCTTTTATATTGTGCCAAAAATTTATTGAAATTACTTTTAAACTGTTTCCTTTAGAAGATATTTTCTAAAAAAATTTTCTAAGACTTGAATGGAAGCTAAAAATTTGAAATAGGTTTTTCTCGAAACAACCTTTTTTGGATTATGACTAGGTTGCAATAAAGGAGCGATATGTTACATGAAACTATATATATGTTACATATTAAGAATGCTAATTCTAGCTTACGTACATATTTATTTAAGCATTATTAAATAAATTTTTTGTTTGTTCTGAGATCCCCTGTTTTCGTTAAATTATTCCTGTTTATTCTTTTATATGAAAACTTTAACGAAAAATTATAGTTTATATGAAAAATACATATATGTTTTTCAATATAAAAAAAAGCATTTGTGGAAGGATTTTTGGAAGGATTTTGGTAAGTTTTAGATCCAAGTTTGATCGGATTGGAAATTTTTGAGTGGCAACCCTGAATGTAATTTTATATGAAAGAGATCCGCCTTTTTCAGTCATAAATATACTGTCTTAGTTTCGTTCATAATTTTAAATGTTCTTTCAAATGACTTATAAAAATTAAGAAAAAACGTACATTTGAGTTCTGAAAAATCGTAAACTTTTTTTATGACATTCATTATAAAATAAAAAAATAATATGTATAGCACTGCAAATCAGCGTAAAATCAAACAGAAATAGACAATGTGACCAGGATATGCAAAAATATTAATTTATAGAAACCTATGCGCTAAAAAATTTACTACATTTTACTGCAAATTATGGACAACGACAAAGACATTTGCACGGAAATGCGGGCCTTAATCATAATATATTTGTTAGATCTACTTATACGAGAACTTTGATACAACTTGCAATATTTTACGATGTAGTAAGATTAAGATAAAGTGAATAAAATCCTATAGTACAGCGGTGTATAAGCTCATAAATTCTATTATTACCTAACTAGAATTTTGTTCTTGTTATAAAACATTTGAGGTAACATATGTCACCTTTTACATTTCTGCATTATCATATTACTAACATATAAAAAAAAGTTGAGCGTAAAGTTTTTACGATACGATTTCCTTATTTTAGTTGTCTAAGAAATCATAACGAACAAAAATAACATTAATTAATTTATTTGGAATATGTCAAGTTCTATAACCCAGAAGAATTTTACCAGATAAATTTACCAGCACTGTTTTTTACGTGATTCAAAATGTATAAATTTCTTTCGCTATCTACAAGAATAACTTGAACAAAAAAATATAATTTTGGGTGTTGAAAATCCTTTTCTATTATTATGAAAAGTGGCAGCAAGTGACTGTCCGTTTTATTGTTCTTCATGGCTTTCCGCAATAATTCCGGTGATAGCTGTCCACATTCCTGGCAAATATTTTCCTTAGTGAGTGAAATTATCTGGGAATTTTTGCAGAAACCGTCAACTTTAAGTAGCCTCAAAGAAAGACGTCTGCGATTGAAGTGATATTGACGGTCATGCTAAATCGCCAAAACACGATATTAAGCGATCAAGAAATGATGCCTTCAAAATATCTATTATGGCTCCTGTTATGTGTGCGGTTGCACCGACTGGTTGAAACCGCCCAATGAAATCCTGCAGTAAGAAGTCGCTAATCGTGGCCCCGTAACATTTTTCAGTAATTATATTGCAGATGGTATTCTACTTCCGCATGAACACCGCGCAATATAGCAGCCTTGAGTAGATGTAACGGCTTTTCATGCATCACACGCAGATTTTCAGTAGCCCAGAAACGAAGAATATTGTTCATAATAATTTTTGACTCAAAACTATTGTTCACAAATCGACACAATTATTCCACGTTTTTGCTTGTTTGTATTCACATTTGTCAATTGTGATTCATGTAAAACGCCATTTACAAATATCCTACTGTAGGGTGATTAATTTTGTGCCACCCTGTACTATTGGTGTCAAAACGGAAGCCAGTCTATTAAACATACAGCCATACGACCAGTTTTAGTTACATTCCTCCTTCCCTGGACGTATTATCAGAGAATATATCTTACCGGAAATCTTACACTTGTTGTTTCTTCTTTCAATTTTAAAAAAGTATTACTTTAATTTTCCAAAGAATAAGCCAATATCACTTGCATAACATTTAAGCTAAATTCTTTAAAACTGTATCTTCATCTGTCCTCTGCGTTGTCTGTTTAATAATAATGTCTTCAAACATTAGTAAAGGAATTCGTTTCGTTCATCTGTACTGTGACTTCGGCTTACATTTCATTTCAGCCATTAAAATCAACCAGCCCCATGCCACCCATTGTTGTTGTGCTTTCATTGACGGCATTTTCTTCTCTGCAACATCAACAATTTAATTTTTTATTCATATTGTTTTTTTGTGAATTTGTTTTCTTTTCATTTGTTGATACTGTTGGTTTTCAACTTATAGTGATTGCTTTATTTTCATGCTATGGTAAAATAAAAATCACACAAAACAGAAGAAAACTGTAATACCAATGTTCAGAAAAACCTCTTGAGACTTTTTTCTTTTAACTCCATTGTCATAAAGTATTTTCGTAGGCACTTGTGTGAGCCAGTGAAAAGTGTGAAGTAAAATATTTAAATGGTTTTTGTTTTTCATTCAATATTCTTGCGTTGTGCAAGGAAGTTTACAATATGGGCTGTTCTAAGTACAAGCTATAAAAATTAAAAATTGGTGAATGATTTTTGAATCGTTTACGTTTTAACATGTGTAGATTTTTCATTCTTAGGATATAGGTTTAAAAAAATTTTAATACTAAAGATAAATATTTTCCTTTTTTAAATTTTTATTGCAAAAATACATTCACAAAAATACACTCACTGTATTTAAGAATAATCTTTAAAACTAAACAAACAAGTTATAGAGCATTTAGAAACAAAAACACTTCATAGTCTTGAAACACTTTCACGACAGTGCTTAGCAGTACTTGAATTGCATGGACCAAAACAAAACATCAGAGTGAAGCAAATAAATGATGACTCATAGCAAAACATAGCGAGATTACAAAAATTTTTGTTAACATTAGCACAAACCCATTGGCACATGAGCATACTGTGTATACAGTACTTGCGCACTAATACAAGGACAAACACCATGAACAACAACACAAATTTTATTAACAAAATTGAAGTAGATAGAACATTTCTTCAATGCCTGAAGATCTACTTGAATTTTATTCTACTTCAGCTAGGTCTACTTATGATTGGTTCTGTTTGTAAGACAGTATTCGTTTATGAGTTAGAACATTTCAGCACTGAAGTGTTTGTTTGGAAATGTGAAAGAAGATGACAGATAGTAGTTGAAAATACTACGATGTCTTTTAAGACATTTTTGTTGTACTTAAGTAAGCAGCTCTCTAATAATTACGAATTTGCATGAAACAAAATTTTTTTTCGTCAGTCATTTTTGAATAACTATTTATTTATTGAAATGTGAAAGAAGATGAACGATAGTAGTCGAAAATATTACAATGTCTTGTAAGACATTTTTGTTGTACTTAAGCAAGCAGCTCTCTAATAACTACGAATTTGCATGGAACAAAATTTTTTTTCGTCAGTAATTTTTGAATAACTATTTATTTATTTAATTAACTATATAGTTGCAAACTATAGGATGCACAGCATGGGTGCAGTAACCAATACCTTATGCCCATGATGTTTGTAATTTTCTGCGGTGCTGTTGCTAACTATAACTTATTATGTCTTCATATAAAAAGTTTCCGCGTGGTTAACAAAAGAATACCTCAAAAAAATTTAAACTAATACAGTTGGTTGAGGCAAACAGTTACCCGTGAGGCGAGACGCAAAACTCTCGAAGGCCAGACAAGAAACACAAGCCTGATCGCACTTAAGAAATAAGTACGATAACGCGAAAGCTGTTGCTCTCCAGCCCAGAGCTGCTTTACGACTGTTCTGAATAAACTGTAGTATATTTCTGCAGAATTCTATATCAGATTGTTTAGTGTTTTATTTATTAAAATCAATGAAGTTGTTATTGAGGTACAGAGCTATACATTGACGTACGCAACTAATATATGTGGTAAAGTGAAAAAAATTCACTACATGATAGAGAAAAACTGAAAACATATGTGATTTTAGCGCTTAAAAATGCATATAGTTCACATACTTTAATTCATATTGTTAATATTATCAAAAGCTGTACACGTATGGCTCAGAGGGCCACTTTTTTATTAGCGCTGACATTAAATATATTAGCGTCCCTCAAAAATTGTAGCATATAAGTCCCAGCATGACTTGGGTTGTGTTGGGACTAGCCCATCAAAGGTTAATTTGCAGAACGAGGATCAGCAAAGCCCCCTAGAAGATCTGTTATATAGACCATCTTGAGTAGCTTGCATCTTGGTTATAATTTTCGCAGAGAGCAGTATTAGTGTTCCCCGATTCATAATTTTAGTGCATGCCAGTTTTCGGAAAGCTAAGTATATTTACCGAGGTGCTGTTATCCTGCAACAGACATGTAATGTAAGAAGTCAGAAGTGATGGATACATAGGTGAGTTGGCTAAGGGCTGTTGCTCTCTATGCACTTTGTGCCATGAGAAGCCCTGTCTTCTATTAGCTGTCTGAGGAATTTCATATAGTAAGGATTAAAAAGCCCGAGCTATTCGGTAAGGCGTTTGTTTATAAATCCACAAATGCATGACAAGGAGTTGAGACCTGGTCAATCACATGGGGGTGCTCGTAATGTGCAAGATATTCCTCCACGTCCATTATTCTGCCGTCCAATATTACTGTAAAGAGAGGTGCTGGCTGAAATCAATTACACAGTAACAAAGTTACAATAGCCATTTTCCTACTAAAAGGAATGACATATCATATTACATATAATATTTCACAATTAATTTTAAGATTTCAGAAATATAAACTTAAATATGAATATTATATTTATTTGTTATTTATTTTTGTGGCATGCCAAATTTTCAAGGAAAATACAGAATCAATCTTTTAAATTGAATAAAAGCTGTTGATATTAAACTTGGAACCATTTGGCTGCCGCCAGTTCTCGCGCCCGCTTTAAAACCTAAATAGACATATTATATACATACTTTATGAAAATTATTTTGCTTAATTATAGGCTTAACACATCAATGCTTTTTTCCTTTCATCTTTTCGGTTTTGAATGCATTTGACGGAAAGGTTTAAGTTTACCTTGAGTCAAACCTCAGATGTGAATAAGGCAACTTTACCAAGTATAAGCACAGCTGTCTTTTATTTCCGTTCCGTAAAATTGTCAAAATTTTGTTTACGTGGAACATAACTGTGAAAAAAGCATGTAGCCTTTGTTGCTTTTTCAAAGAAAGGAGATACAATTTTGACAATTCATAATTTCTACATACAAAGTACATGTGATGGTTTTTGATGTTGTATATCTCGCAATTCTAGCACTACCTGGTAAAGCTGCCTTGGAACCAAAAAAAGTTTTCTTATTTCAAATTTTTTATTCAAAATAATTTTTTAAGTTTAACTTTATATAAACATAAGAAGCCTTTTGTCCTCTTTCTTATGTGCAACTTCAAATGATCATTTTTCACTTAAAGTGACATTTCCTTTAAGCTTGTGTTGTATTTGCAAACAATCAACAATGTTTACAGTTAAAGTTATTTCTGTTGCAATGACTCCTGCACTTTGCAAACCTTGGCTCTGATGGCTGATGTTGATTTTGCCGCTACTGTTGGTGATTCTTAAAATGATTTGTATTGATTACAGTCTGCCCAATTGTAAATGCATACCACAATAATGTACAAGATGATCATCAATGATGGTGATAATTTTGGTGACGACTTTACTGATACTGTTGCCTTCTATTCAATGCTATAACATTCAGCAAACAATATTCGAAAGAAGCAAAGTAAAGTACAAAAGTGTTGTGGAGCTGTTAACTTGAGACTATAGGAAAACAAAAAATAATAAACAGAACAAATACAATTTAAGGAAAAAGTGTCAATGAAATACCTCTTGAAATGTTGAAGTATTTTTTTCTTTCATTCGGCTTTCTTGTTTTCTTATCCTTTCATTCCTTTTTCGTGCTGTTTTGCAGCTATTTCCTACATTTAATGTGCCCAGTACTCAGGCAAGTCAAGATATCGTACAACTTTATAAAGTTGTGTAAAAAGAGATGTTAAGTTGTAACGTTTGTTTGTATTAAATTTTGTTTTTCTCTTTGTTTATTAGTGTTGGAGTTATATTGCAACAACCATTGAGAACTGTTTGATTTATTTTGTATTTGAAACTTTTAAGCCTTAGTAATTGATACATTTAAGAAAATAAATGTTTGAAAAATAAATAAAACTTGAAAGCAACATTATTTAACACATTACGCACAACGTGTACACATAAATATTTTCATTCACGTCTTAGAAAAACACGAACAAAACCTGGTATATATAAGGATTTGTTTAAAATTTGGACGAATATAAAGCACATAAGACGATTTCCCAAAACATTTTTAGCCAGATCATAAAATTTTGTCTAAAATATATTTTGTTTTCATTATTAATATATGTACATAATATATATGTAATTTTAATGGATAAAGTTTAAAGGAATTAGTTTGTTGTAGGATCGTGCTTAACTGTTTTTGAAATTTTGATGAAGCAAAATTACTAGCACAATTAGGAATACCTTAATAACTTAATATACATTTATAATATAATTTAAAATATATTGAAATTCAATATCTCTTCTTCAATAAATTTGCCTTAAAAATTGCTTAAAAATTTGTACAATATATTATAAATTATTAGTTGTAAAGCCGCTCTGGGCTGAAGAACAGCTCTCGCGTCATTGTAATTATTTCTTAAATGCGGTTAGGCTAGTTGTTTTTGTTGTTCGGTCTTCGCTAATTTTGGGTCTCACTCGCACTGGGCAACGGTTTGCTTCAACTAACTGTATTGTTTTACAGTTTCTTGGAGGTATTTCTGGGTTATCCACGCTGCAACTTCTTATTGTTAGTCACAGCTATGTTACAAACGTACTGTTAATACCATGTTGGGCATATGGTCTTTGCACACCGCCCATGCTGTGCGTCCTGTACTTTTCAAATTTACTTTATAACTGTATAGTTACTAAATAAATAAATATTATAAATTAATTTTTATTTATTTATTTCGCAAAGATTTCTTAAGCTCTCAGGACCCATTAAATAGTACTAAGCTATACTCGTATTCAATACACAGAAAAAATAAAATCAATAAAGACTTAAGAAAGGAAAAACTTGAACTAAAACCTGATGTACATATGTACAAACCAAAAAAAAAAATTTTAATTTAAAAAATTATAAAAGTTCAATAAAAATTTAACAAATTAAAATCAATAACATTTTTGTATGGAAAAAAAATTTTATTATTTTAATCACGAATTTTCCATAATACATATAATTTGTTTGAATCGCTAGGAAAAAAAGCCCAAGTGCCTAATATATGTCAACTACAGTTTTAAACATGTTTTTACCTCCTCCTGTTAAGTTTCAAATATGCGAGTTATGGCCTTTCTACATGAGACCGACGATATGTATATATTGTTGTTATTGGAAAAAAAATTGCTTCAGTTCAATAATTATTTTTATTACACAAAATTTTTATTTAAATTTACGAATTTTTAACAAATCCGCATTCAAACAATTTATTTAGCGAACTTAATTATTGGCCATTAAAAAAATTTTTTCTGTGTAATGTTATTACATTTCATTTAGTTTCCATGTATGTGGGATGTGCACAGAAAACATAATTCTTTTAATAAGTCCATTCGTTGCATAAAATCCAGGTAATAGCAATTGTCAACAATTTTTTTTTTAATTTCTTTCATTTCTAAAACTAAAGTGTGTGTCTTAGATGCAAAGCCAATTTGAATTCTACATATGTCTTAAGTAAGATGTACAATTATATCTCGTAGTCAAATAAGGTAACACCAGCAGTCATACGTCCACGAAGTTTCTGAAAGTATGTACTTCCAAAAACCTACTTAGTATAACTCAACACGTTGTCTTACCGAGTTGTGTGTTTTGCGCACAATTTGTGCGACATTTCATTTGTTAAAAAACTCTGTTGAGTAAAGATGACGGCAGACGCAACAATTGTATATAAAAATAATAGCAAATCAAAATAAAGTTGTACAATATGCTCCTAAATTTTACAACCGGTCGATACAACTACCCAAAAAATCAACATTTTTTAATCTTTCGTACAACCTAGACACAACTTCATACAACGACCCCACACACTACAACATTGTCATGTTGTACAATTAGTCGCATAGTCTGTGGCTTACTTAAGACGTTGTTAGGTGATTCATCGTTAGATTTGATTTTTAATCGGTTTTTTGACAGATGTGGCATGGCATATATCAAACTTTTCTGTCATTTTCAGTATCGTTGGATAATTTATCATAGAAAAACTCACACCAAAACAGCGGTTCTAAATTGTTGAGATGTATTTCGAAAGAAAGCGGTCAGTAAACGATGTTTTTCGTGCAATCAATTCGCAGAACTTACGGTGCGCATAATCGATACTGAACTCAATATTGCCAAGACTATTCTAACATTTGAGGTGATACTCGACCGGTAAGAACACAGCCAGCACGTAGTGAGAATTAGAAGAGAATATAGCAAGTGTAGCTGTCTACAAGACAAGATTCAAAGTGGGCGCTTCGAATCATACATCTCGTGAAACAATGGACTTGTTGAGAAATTATTTTGACGAGCACTTAATTTCATGTGTTGCTACGGTGAAATGCCCACCTAAACGTGCGATATCACATCTTGGGACTATTTGGTGGGAAAATATGTACAGTCCAAGGTCTTCAGGAATAAGCTAACTACGTTTAACGCCTTGGACGCCAACATTACTGCTGTTATTTGCGAGATACAGAGCAAAATTTAAATTCAACTGAATATCAAAACACTCTACAATAAATTTTTTGTAAAAGTTGATGGAAACTAACACCTAAAAGTTGCTTTTTGAACCACAAAATTTGTTCTATCATTTTCTAGAATAAGGTCCTTCATTTCGGCTAATTTTTCTTTTTCTACTGCTAGCTTTCTGTCTTCAAGCTCAAAAGTAGTTACATTATTTTAGTATCATAGAAAAGTGCTATCAATTTGTTTTATATCCCGTATTATTTGTTCCCAAATTGTGTTTCTGTTCTTATTTTGCAGATATTTTCATACATATATTTCAGTGTTGCTGTCAAATACTCCGCCCCTAAGGTGTACAAGGAAAGAGATAATACTTGTTCAGTTCCAGAAGAGTGTTTCAAAATCTAATATCGGTTCTACCGTACGCAAAATTATAATAATTGTAAAAACAGATAACAATTCAATTATGTCTAAACATAAGTAGGTAGGTAGGCAAGGTAAACATAAGTAGGTGAAAGATATTCTCAAACATTCAACTTTATATCTCAACAATCTAAATAAATTATTGAGAATTTAAAAAGAAAAATGCTCTAATAATATCCGTCTTTTTGAATTCTCAATAATTAGATTGTTGGGATATAAAGTTGAATGTTTGAGAATATCTTTCAAAAATTTCCAAAGTCTACTGATGATTAGGGTAACTCCTATGAAATGTCGAAATATAGATAGCTGGGAAACATAGAAAACAATCTGTTTATAACTTTTTGTTAGTAAATTAAAAAATTGTAAGTAGGTTTATCAAATTTTAAATATTGAGATATATACAATAGCAGAAATGTTGGGGTCAGTTTGCTCCACTTGTCTCTCGCTGTTAGATTTTTTACATACATACATGATGCTAACTTAAATTAACATTCATTCTGCACTACAGCGCACTTGTAGAGAAAATTATTAGTTTGTGTTTAGCTAAACCATATTTTGAAAGAACTTGTTAAAATATTCAAACATGAAACTTCCCAATAACCTGCCATAACTTTCAAAACCTTTAAAAGAAACTTCTTAAATGCTAAGGAAACCAAATTAAAACTAGGAGATGTAACAATAAACTTGTACAACATAATCATCAAAAATACATAAAGAAACAACGTATTTCGCTGGTAATAAACTTCCTAGAATTCATCAACATCTTTAAAGATTAAACAATATTTTTGCGGCCGTTTGTCTGCATTTACGACCATGATGAACTACAAGCGAATACAAGTGTTAAAGTTACGTGAAATAAAAATACTCGTGTGCGTGCATGTGAATGTGCTTTATTTATGTTTTTAGCCATTTGACTAGCGGCTGGCAATAGTTGTCGTACATTTCTAAGTGGTCGTAGTAGTTGTGGCATAAAAACCACAGCCCCTTGTCAGACATTTAGTAAGCCGACCTTATGGCAAATGCTACGCTAGTTGTTGTAATAAGGATGTGGTTGACGGTGGTGGCTTTTCTTTTTCATTTCTGTTCTTTGTTTTCTTTGGTTGGGTTGTCATTTTCAAAGATTTGTAGAGAAAAAAGTGCTTAAGCGAGAAAATGATAAACTACCTCAAGCCTTTTAAAAAGGCTCATTAATCTTCTTCACTGGTTGCGTTTCTATTTCTATAACTACTGCTTTACTGCGCTTTGCTTTGCTGCTACTTTTGCCTCCTTTGGAAATGATGAAAATAGAGAAATGAAACGACGGAATAACAGCAACATACATACATTTTTTAAATATTTACAAGGCTCGAAATGGTATATTTGTTTTTGTTTCTACTATTACTATTTTTATACGTTGGAAACTGTAGCCTGACATTTACAGAATAGAAAATATGAGTACTTTATCTTTTACTTTGTGTTAGAGCATTATATTTTGCAATTTTTTTTAAGATACATAAACCTACTTAAAGAATTCATTTCTTGTATAAACTTACTAGCTGTCTTGGAAATCTTAATTTAATGTTTGTACATTTTATTGGTAATAAAGTAAATAAAGTTTTTAACGACCTCTAAGTTTAAGTAGCTATGATGGAATTATGACTGAATTGTGATGGAAAAGGAAACATATCCTTTTGTTAGTTAAAAAAAATTTAAATTTAAATATAACGCACTTTTCCAGACAATTCCAAAGATATATATATATATATATATATATATATATATATATATATATATATATATATATATATATATATATATATATATATATATATATATATATATATATATATATATATATATATATATATATATATATATATATATATATATATATATATATATATATATATATATATATATATATATATATATATATATATATATATATATATATATATATATATATATAAAGTGTAGCGCGTTACAATATTTATACCCAATTTGTTTCAATTAAATTTGCCAAAACACATTTATTATATTTATTTTGTTATTATTTTCAGACGTACTTAAACGGGGTTACTTATAAACTTTCATATCATATTTAGAAAATAATTATGCATAGAAAATTGTTATATTCAAAAAATTTATAAATTGTCTGGTCTATAATTAACGCATAACAGCATCTGACGAAAGGGATGCAGCATGTGCGATAAGTCCAGGCTGTTTGCTAAATGAATTTTTTGTGGTTGAAATTTATATTTTGTATTTTAATCCCTAAAGTAAATTAGAGAGAAAATATGTTTTTATAATGATGTCTATATTATTAAGTATTTAAGCGAAAATAATATTTATTGTAATAAGCAATTAGACGGATAGATATAAATTGAAATAAAATTTTATAATATGAGTAACAAAATTTATATGATACTTAAACGTTAAAAGGTTTAAAGAGTCTGCAGTCGTCAATTAATAAGTATTAAATTTAGGAAATAAAATATAAGAGAGAGTAGTTGGAGATCGACATGATACAGATTGTAGCTTATAGGATATTGAACTGAAAGCCAAATGTTTTTTGGTTTAATACAAAAGTTACAATAATCGTTTAATTATAAACATCAAATGAAATGTTTCATATACATACATATATGTATATAAAGCTACTTACAGGCAATGCACATATTAGAGGACTACTCAAGCACAAGAAAAATGTCTTACAAGATATCGTAATATTTTCAACTATTATTGATCCTCTTCTTCTACATTTGAAAACGAACACTTCGAAATGCTCTAAACACATAAACGAATCTATCTAATAATCGTTTAGAACAAGCAGAACAACACACAAGTACGGCGAACTCAAGTAGAACAGAATTGAAGTAGAATTTCATGCACTGAAGTAATGTTCCTCTCCAGTTTTGTTCATGGGTTTTCTTTGTTTTAGTACACAAATATTGTATACAAAGTATGCTCATGTGCCAGTGTGTTAGTGCTAATGTTTTAGTTCACTCGTTATGTTTTCTTATGAGTAGTCGTTTATTTGCTTCATTTTGATGTTTTGTTTTGGTTTTTGCTATGAGCCAGAATTCAAGTACTGACAAGAGCATTTCATATATTTGTTTCAAAACTCTGAAGTGCTTTTTCTGTTTCCATTGCTTCTTTGTTTTGTTTTAAAAATTATTCTAAAACAAAGTGGTTGGAACTATTACATAGTAGTGAGATGTGTTCTTTAGAACATTCTATGCAGCTTTTTAGTACATATATACTATTCACGGAGTATATAACAACCTTTTCCACCTGTAATAGCCAAAGATATAACCATGAATATGGTGAGAATTTTTGCAAAACATAAAAAAGGTTTCAAAGTTGTTCATATAAATACACAAAGCATAAATCTGATGAATTTAAAATTGTTTTTAGAACTCTGATATTGACGTTACTTGTATATCGAAAACGTGGCTTTCAGAATCTACACCTGCTAGCTTAATACGCCCATACGGCTATAAAGTTTTTAGATGCGATTGAATAAGCCATGGTGGTGGTGTTGCCATGTTCGTAATAAGTTCTATTTCATGTGGAGCATGTCAAACGTCAGCTATTGTTCCTAATTCGAAATTTATTTTTTTTATTGAAATTTTCTCATTTGGCAAAAAATTTGTAGTAGGCTGTATATATCGACCTAATAAAAGAATACCATTTTTGGCTTTGTATTCCACGCTGGAAACTTTTGTTTCACAATACGACGATATAATTTTTACAGACGACTTTAATGAAAATATATTAATGAAGACGAATCTCACTAATAACTTCCTCTCATTTGGACTATTTAATATTGTCACTCCAACACATTACACATCCACAACAAGTACTCTGCTTGATCTGTTCTTTGTGTCCAACACTGCGAACATAAAATTATGTGACACGATATCTGCGTCATATTTTTGCAGACATGATATTATATTTCTAAATTATAATTTCCAAGTTCATGATGCAAGCTGGGTTTCAGTTATCATGATTTTAGCAGCTTGAACTTTACTCGTTTATATGCATATTCATCAATTTTTGCCTGGAGTAACATTTTCATGCCTACCGCCTATGTGCAATCTGAATTTTTAGAACACAATATTCATTGTCTTTTTGATTTAACCGTACCGGTGGTCAAACATAAAAGGATAACGCATAAACAAGAGCCATGATATTCAAACGTTATAAAACAAAGTATACAGCAAAGAGATTTAGCATACGCTAGGTGGAAGAGGTTCAAAACTTCTGATCTTAAATTGCTGTCAGGAAAACGTGCCAAAATTTAATACTACTCTTCGCGTTTCAGAACTGCAACTACTCAGGTCAAACCTGGAGTACTATTCGTGAAATCGATGTTGGCAAGCAGGCCAATAACGTAGAGTTAAATGCAGATGCGAATTTGCTTAGCAAAACTTCCACTAATGCTCCTTCAACTAAAATGAACGAATATTTTTATAATTTTTCCTCTTTCAAGTTGAATTCAGTTAAAGGTGAAATTAGTAATTATTTTCGGTTTTCCTGTGTATCAGAAGCCGATGTTAGGGCTACTTATGCTTTAATAAAATCTAATGTAGTAGGGACTGATGATTTACATCACAAATTTGTTAAAATGCTTGTGCCCCTGATTCTTCGATATGTTACCTATCTGCTAAATAATATAATCATGGCTTCTACATTTCCGTCAAACTGGAAGCATGCTAATATTATTCCTTTACCTAAAACAAATGGTGAGTGTTTCCTTTGAAAAGTTCTGGAAAAAATCTTGTATAAGCCAATAGTTACATACATTAACGTTAACAACATACTGTCAAGTAAACAATCTGGCTTTCGTGAAAGCCATAGTTGTGTTACGGCTCTTGTCGAAGTGAGAGAAAACATACGACAGGGACTGGAGGCCGGAAATATAAATTTCTTAATGCTACTTGCTCACTCCAAGCCATTCGACATAGTCGACCACGCCATGTTAATCAAGAAATTATTAAATTAAATACTTTTTCAGATTTTCGTATAGCTCCCCTAAACTTATTTCTTCTTATAGTTCAAATCGAATACAGTCGGTTTTTATACCCTTCACAAAAATGTAAAGGGTACAAAGTATAAAGTATACATATTCTGAATCAGCATTAATAGAAAACTCGATTAAGCGATGTCCGTCTGTTCGTTTGTACGTCTTTCCGTCTGTTGGAGAAAACCATTAGACTTAGAAACTTTTTTCTTTCACCATTCTTTTACCCCATCGATTCATGGATTCGCTATTGAAATTTACTAAAATCGGTTTACATATAGCGGAGATATAACCAAAATTCCGATAAAAACCATAATTTTTTGCAATTTGTTATTAAAATTAAAAAATATGTGTAATTCTTCGAGCTTACGGTCTTTATATATTGCCAGATAATTAAAAACCAAAAAAAACTAAAAATTCCAAGAAAGACCGTAAGCTCGAAGAATTACACATATTAAGAAAGGAAAAACCGGTCGAAATAAAGAAATAATAAGCATATAAAAAAAATTAAAAAAAAAAGTTTGTTTTGCTTCAAACTTTTATTATTAAATATGGCGATTAAAATGCAAAAATATATTCCCAGTATTGATCCATATATATCCGAGATATAGCCTAAGCAGATTTTTTAATGAAAATGTCGCATAAGCGAACTTAAACAACTTTTTTTTGCTTAAAAGCAGTTGTGGTAATAAAAAGAGGTTACTAAAATACAGAAATTTAAAATTTCTGTTATCGGTCCGAGCATATTTAGTTCAAATTTGTAATATATACTATATATTTACGTGACTATCGTAAAGGGTGGTTTAGATTCAGTCCAGCCGAATATACCACACTCTTACTTGTTTTAAGCAATGTTTGGTTCCATAAATTCTCCCTTTTTAAGGGTCTGCCTCAAGGTTCCATCTTAGGACCGCTTTTATTTTCAAATATGCAAAAACTCTTTGCAAATGCAATATTCACCTGTACGCTGGCGATATTCAACTTACTTTAAGTATCGCACCTGAAAACTTTGATACCGGTGTATCACATTTAAATTGTGAATTGAGGAAAATTTATGATTAGCCCAAAGTGCAAACGGACTCTGTCTGAACACGAAAAAGTCAAAATGTATTATAATCACCAAAAAAAGTGTACCTCTATTTGAGTATGTGGATATTTTGTTTAATGGTGAAGAAATTGAAGTTGTTAAAAGGCAACAATCTTGGTATTATATTTAAAAACCATTTAACCTGGACAGATCATGTAAACTCAATGGTTGGCAAAACATATTGGAAGTTACGAACTCTCTGGTTCACACAATGTTTTACACCTCTCCAAATAAGATTTTTTCTTGCTAAGACTTACCTAGTTACTTCCTTTTGTACGGGTGTGAATTGTTTTCAAACTGTGACTCGGTTATTCAGAGAAAACCAAAGATTTTGTTTAAAAATATTACAAGGTATGTGTACGGATTGGGAAGATTTGATCACGTTTCATCTGTCTTTGTAAGCCTATATGTTGTTAGTTCTGAAAACTTATTAAAAATCCGCACCCAGGTTTTTTTGCATTAAATAGTTCACACTCGTATCGCTAATTACTTAGTATATGAAAGATTTGGCTTTTTTCAATCGTCGCGAAACTGAAACATTTTAATACCTAATGTATAATAATATATACATGCTGGCCGACTTAAGAATAATCTAAGACTATGGCAACAGTTGAACAGAAATGCTAATAGTTTCAACAAATTTTTATTAAATTTTTTATACCCGTATAGTCATATAAATTGTTTTTTTATAGTTATTTTTATAATATTTCCATTTCATTATGTTTTTATATATTTTTATAATTTTTCTGTTAAATCTAAATTTTTGTTGCATTTTAACTTAATTTAATTCAATAATTGTGATTTCGCATATACCGTTTCTGTACTATAAATATAAGAGTAAATCTTGTTGTACAGAAAATAAACAAATAAATAAAAATTAAAATAAAATAAATAAAAATAAATACTGTCTTGTGCACTTCTTTTTCATTAGCGCTTTCATTTATTGACATTCACTGCATGTAAACAAGTAGCAATAACAATCAGTATAAAAAGCATTGAAAAACTCACAAATAACTACAAGTAGACAACATTTAAAACCTTGTTTGCTTTGAGTGTAATCATGTATACATTTATCCTGCCGACAGCACCTTTAGCTTAAAATGCATTTTAACTTAGCTTTTTACCACTTATGGTGGTTGATACTTACACTATTTTCATTGGAGATAACTGATTATTTGGCCAACTTTGCATTACTTTTCAACTCACTTGAAGTTATAGTAGATTAAAAATTTGGCGTTTTTTACTGTTGTTCTTTATATTAGGTTAGATACCTAATATATAGTATATAGTATTTCACTTGTAAAATCATCCAGTTTTTTGTATTTTATTAAGTGTTTACATATATGTAAATGTTATTTACGCTCTACTTCTATTTAATTTCTATAGCTTGCTTCTATTAAAAACATAAATAAAGTTTAAATGCTTAAACTTACGCATTTAAGTTCTATTCAAGTTTTTAACAATATAGTTAAGAGTGCTTGTTCTTGTTGTTATGGAAAAGAAATTAACAAAATAATAAATACTCGTATTATGTATAAAAACTTTTGCCTTCAGAGGTTACTTTATATTATATTTGTTAAGTTTTTACTACAGAATAATATAAAAAGAAATGTAAATAAAAATAATTTCCCATAGCTGTGTTTGCCGATAATAAATTTAGACTTTTACTTTAAGAATACCTGTATTCCTTCAACAGTAAAACGGATGACCTTAGATAGATGACCATAGTTTTTTGCAGTTCTGGAAGTACCACAATACAAAAAATAAAGCCAGAGCGTATGGAAAAATTCATATGCTCTGAAAAGTGTACCTAATAAATCAATTAAAAAAGTTAACTTTTTAAAGTGGGTCGAAGATGATAATAACAGCGATGTCAACTTTGGAATTTCAAAACGCATCAAACTGGGGAAAAAAGCGAGTTATTTCAACAAAAATGCACCAAGTTTGGAATTTTTCTTTTCATTTAAAAAAATGCATTTTGTTATATAAAAAGTGTTATATTTTTATATTAAAAGCACAGTAATGAAACAGCCTTTTAAGCGACTTTTATACAATTAAACTGGGTCTGTTGGCACGTGCCATCAAATTCGTTCAATAGCTAGAATTTGTGTTAGTCAAGCTTGAACTCTAGTACGATTGTGCTACTCTTATTAGGACAATGTTATTTTTACAATAACAATAATGATATTTTAGCAAATATGTTATGGAGCTATATTATTTAATTATATTCGCTTTGGAAAGCTGTTACTTTTACTGTCTATTATTAGGTATGCAAAATGCTGTTTATAAGGCATCAAACTCTATTAATAGCAATTGTATCAAACACAGTGTAAATTTCGTCTGTGTTTTCGTAAGCGAACAGTGAAAATAAATTGGCTAAAGTGGGTGTATATAAAATAATTTATTGAATTACATAACTATTTGCCACACATATAACAAATAATGAAGCTTACCAAAATCAATATTTAATACAAACGTTAATTAATAATTTAGTAATTTATCATTTACCAAGTATTCACGCGCTATCACAAATGCGAGCTTCACTATCTGTATCTGGATTTATGGTAGTATTTGACAAACTTAGTATGATTAAGAAAATACGTTCTAAAAGCCGCAAATTTTCTTTCGAGAATATATATAATACAGAGAGATTTTCTTACTTTGTGCATATGGTGCGTTTTCATATTATAATTCCGTATTCTAATTGTGTTTTGCAAAATGAAACGTACGAATTTTGGACACTTGAATAAACTTTTTTCTTACCTTAAAACAAAAAATTGAGTTGAATTTAATTAGGTGCCACCGAAATTTAAAAAGCGAAATAACGCGCGCAACGCACCGACAGAACAATTTTTCGCACAAATAATTATAAATGCAGCAAAAACGGTGCGAAACGCACCGAGTTGACAATGCTGTTACTTAACTGAACGTTTAATTTTTACGTGTGTACACTCGTTCGAGATTCTACTATAATTAGTAAACAATTGTTGTAACTATTCAGTGTTTGAATAAAAAGCATGCCTTAAAAATTTATATAGGTTTTGAAATTTAAATTAATATTTGAAAAACACATTCACTCCAGCTTAACTTTGTCTTAACTTATGTTTATTGTTGTATGTAATGTAATGTAAAACAATGTATTATTTATTTAGTAAATAATATAAAATTTAAATTTATCTTTTGATGTTTAGTTCAGTGACTTTTCAGTGTTTGTAAGCATTTTATTTTTTCTTTTAGAACCTTTATGCAACATACATTTTAATCATCTGGTTTAGTTCTCAGGCTTTCATGTTTTAACAAATTATACAATATTTGCATAATTAAAATTTACCTACTTTCTTGTACTTACATACATGCGAAAATATGTAAATGCAGATACAAGCACACTTTGTATGCCGTCTTTTGTTGACTTGTTCTGTTAAGTAAAAGAGACGAATTGACTATTCAAATTGAAGCAAACTCTTTAAGAAAAGCCCACAGAAGTGAAGGCATACTCATATACACAGTATTGTTCGAAACGTAAGCACCTTTTCCTAATAAGTCCATTGAGTAGTCAGATATTCTTAATAAAACATTGTATTAAAATACTTACGTAAAATATTTATATTATTATGTTTTGTCATTGTATTATCAAAAACATTTTTATTGCATTTTCTTGGCAGCCATAAAAAACAAGAGCAATTTTAAGTTCATATATTGCTGCTCGAAGCTCAAACAATTATTTCGTTGTTTCATTTTACAAATATAAGTTTGATACCGATGTTTAAGTCGCGCTTAGTTTTATTAATAAAACTTTAAACTTGTATACACAGTATATATATAGAAATTAATATGCTCGGATATATATGGACCGATATCGAGGGAAAAATATTTTTGTCTTGTAATCACCATTCCAAAAAAGAGATCTTTCATGGAAAAGTTTGTTTAAGCTATTTATTGGTTATATATGAACCGATATCGGAATTTTCTACTTTCTGTATTTTAGCAACCTTCTTTTATAATGACAATTGCTTTTCAGCAAAAAAAAAATAAAATAAAATAAAAAAATGTTAATGGAAAAATCGGTTCAGGCTATATCTCGGGTATATATGGACTGATATCGGAAATTTTCATTTTCCTTATTTACACAACCTTATTTTATTACCAGAACTACTTTTAACCAAAAAAAATTGTTTAAGTTCGCTTACGCGACATTTTCATGGAAAACCCGGTTTAGGCTCGGATATATGTGGACCGACATCTGGAAATTTTTTTTTGTCTTTTAGTCACCATGCTAATAATTGTATGAAGTTTGAAGCAAAATATACATTTTTTTTGAAAAATTTTCACACAAAATTGCAAAAAAATGGCTTTTTTCGGAATTTTGAATATATCTCAGCTATATGTGAGCCGATATTACTGTATTTCAAAAGTTTCTAAGTCTAATGTTTTTCTCAGAAACGGTATTTCAACAGCGGACGGACGGACAAAATGACAGACGGACATCGCTTAATCGACTTTTCTATTCATTCTGATTCAGAATATATATACTTTATAGGGTCGCAAAGGATTTGTAGAAATTACAAACAGAATCACAAACTTATATATACTTAGATAAATGTCTGCATAAGACATTATGTAGAAAAGTGGGTAACATTTTAAACATTTTAATAATCGTATACATACACTATAAATTATTTATTCAAAATAAAAAAATTGTTTGATTTTGTTTTCAATAATAAGGAAAAATATACCAAGTTAATGCCGTTGGGGATATAGCACTTTCAGTAGAAATTTCACTGGATTTTACAGAAAAACTTAAAAAGTGTTACAAGAAAATTTAAAGTATAAATTTTAATATATTATTTATTATTATAAATATTTAAAGCCATTTTTTGTTTTTAAATGTTTGTGTTTCACTTTAAAAGTATATATTCGGAAAACTCTTTGAAAAGCATTACACTGAAAAATATTTGCTTCATATTTCCAATGAACCCCATTCATTAGATAATTTTCATTAACGGAATGAAAAATTACGTTCCATGAATGAAAATTCATAGCATTAATGAAAATATTCACTAAAATTGATTCATTAGTTTTCATAATTTCATTAGAAAATTTCATTGGATTTGTTATAAAAAATTTTTGAAGGCTGTGTGCAAAATTTTAGAGATTTATTAAAAGTGAGAAAATAAATATATTATAACTACTAACTAAATGACAAAGTAAATTATTTTATACACTAATTACTGTGTAAAAAATTATTTTAATAAAAATTTCAATAGTTTTTTAGTTCTTATGAAAATTTTCATTATATTAACTAAACTTTTCATTAGAATTCATAAACTACCCTCATTTTTAATACCTACATAGTTGAAATCAAAAGCAAAGAGATGGGCTTTTCTCTCGTTTTTTGGTTAAAAGAATATTTATTCCGTTACAACAACAAAGTCACACTTAATTTTTTCCTTAGCGTTCGTTGTGAACAATTATGTATCTATACCCAAAGCAAACGTTTTGTTTTTGCACGCAACGGGACTTTTTTTTTGTTCTTCAAAAAGCAAAACATCACAAGTTTCCAAAAGCATAACCATTGTTTAAACTTATTTAATTATCCAAAATGTTTACATATGTAACATTACATATTATTTTTTAAGTTATTTTGTGTTGAATTAAAATGTTTTGATTTTCTTTTAACCATCATTCCAAATGAAATGTATTAGTATTATTAATTTTATATTATTTTCCATTATTATTAAAACAACAAAAAATTCTTTTATGCGTAATATAAAAAAATTGTTTAGTTTATTTTCAGTAGCACAATGCTAATGAAAAAAGGTCATTAGAATAATGAAACTCCTCCTTAAACTAATGATTTTATTTCATTAGAATGAAGAAAATTTTTCACCTAATTAGTGAAGATTATCATTGGTTCAACGAATGTATTCATTAAAATAGTGAAAATATTTCATAAAAATAATGTAACACATTCATTGGCCTAATGAACAAATAACGTTTCAATAATGAAAGATTCATTAAAGAAATGAAAGTTTTACTTAATGTTAATTCATAAAACTAATGAAATTGAGTCGTTAGCCTAATGAATTTTTTCATTGTTTTAATGAAAAGTATTCATAAATGTAATGATTTATTCTTCATTAACTTAATGAAGTTTTCATTAATCTAACGAATGTATTCATTAAAGAATTTTTAATGAAAGAAGATTCATTAGTCCAATGAAGGCCATCATTGGCCGAAAAATAATGAAAATTTTCATTAGATTAATGTCAAAATTCATTATATTAATGAAGGAATTCTTTTCAGTGTAGTTTCATGATTAGTAAGATTTAAAAGACCAGCCTTTATACCACCCTTAAAAAATATTTACCTTGCACAGAAATTACATTTATAAAAAAACTTTTCCTTAGGAAAAGTTTAAAACACTCACCATTTAACACAGCACCTTCAAAAAAAAAAAAAAAAAAAAAAAAAAAAAAAAACAATACACATAAGAAAATGTAAATAAAATATAAATCTTTAAAAACTCAACCAAGTACCTCAACTAAAAATGCCTTTAAGGAAATAGCCTTCTGCCTCAAAAGAAAATTTAATTAATATATAAATCCTTAAAAATATAACCCAAGTAACTGAAATGAATGTCCCTCTATAATAACGCTTAAAAAAGCATTTTATAAGTAAACTATCAAAAATATTTTTTTAATTCTTTTAAATAATATTAAAAAATTAATCTTTTAACGTTTGAGATAAACTACTGTTCGGTACAAACATGTTCTGAAAAAACATAACAGGTAGCTTTAAAAAAGTACACTAAAAATAAGAAAGAAAATATTTTATAAAAGTACTTTTTATAAAATTATAATTCCAAAAATTAATTGTGCGGAGAATATTACCTTGAGAACGCTTGAGAATATAGACATGTTCGTAACGATTTTTCTGAAGACCTTGAACTAGCCGTACAACATGCTACCATATAAGTTTCAGAAATCCGAACAGTAGAACTTATTCTTCAGAATTTGGTTACGTTCTGTCAGAAAAAAAGAGAGTTAGAAGAGAGTGGCAGGTCTCCCCAGCTTAAAATCACCCTACGGGAATGTATTAGCAACTAAGAAATCTACTTGAAATCCAGAGAATATCTTCCCTTAAAAGTTATCTGCATATTACGCATATTCTCTATGGAAAACGATAAATGATTTGCCATTAGAGGCAACCTTTACGAAATTCAAATGAGGACTCGGCAAGAACCGATTAAGAAAAGGGTATGGTGTTTGTTATCTATTTCAGAAACGTTTTTATTACAAATGACACAGCTGAATTAACGCCATATGCTGTTAGGCCTCCTGTTTCTTTGAGAACCCAATGTTTTTGCTTGGAGCGATTCTAACGAGTAATTTTTTTGCTATTATCTTTTTGGCAACACTAGTTTTGACAGCTCACGCACGTTTTGTATCTTGTGTCACTGTCAAACATCTTCAGTTTGGTCTATAATTCAATCATGAATCGTCTTACAAAAGAACAACGCTTGCAAATTATTGAATTTTATTACCAAAATGCGTGCTCTGTTAAGAAAGTTCATCGCGCGCTTCTTCCATTTTATGGTCAGTTTAATCGACCTACTGAGGCTTCTATTCGGGCTATTGTAAAAAAATTTCGCACCAAATTTACATTGTTGGACATTAAACCACCAACACGCTTACGTAGAGTGCGAACTGAAGAAAATGTCGCAGCCGTATCGGCCAGTGTTAGTGATGACCGTGAATTATCGATTTGGCGCCGTTCGCAGCAATTGGGCCTCTGTTACTCCACTACGTGGAAAATTTTGCGGAAGAATTTGGGTGTGAAGCCTTATAAGATACAGCTGGTGCAAGAATTGAAGCCAAACGACCTACCACAACGCCAAATGTTTGGTGAATGGGCTCTTGAAAAGTTAGATGAAGATCCACTTTTTTATCGAAGAATTGTGTTCAGCGACGAGGCTCATTTCTGGTTGAATGGATACGTGAACAAGCAAAACTGCCGTATTTGGAGTGAAGAGCAGCCAGAAGCATTGCAAGAGCTACCAATGCATCCACAAAAAACAACCGTTTGGTGCGGATTATGGGCTGGCGGCATCATTGTGCCGTATTTCTTCAAAGATGATGCGAATCACAACGTTACTGTGAATGGTGAGCGCTACCGTGCGATGATAACAAACTTTTTTTTGCCCAAAATGGAAGAGCTTGACTTGTATGACATGTGGTTTCAACAAGACGGTGCCACATGCCACACAGCACGCGAAACAATGGACCAATTGAGAGGCGAGTTCGGTGAACAGTTTATTTCACGCTTCGGACCAGTCAATTGGCCGCCCAGATCGTGCGATTTAACGCCTCTAGACTATTTTTTGTGGGGCTATGTTAAGGCTAATGTCTATAGCGACAAGTCCGCTTCGATTGACGCACTGGAAGCCAACATTGCCAACATTATTCGTGAGATATCGGCCGAAATGTTGGAAAAAGTATGCCAAAATTGGACTAAGCGGATGGACCATTTGAGGCGCAGCCGCGGCTAACATTTGCATGAAATAATCTTCAAACATTAAATTATATCGACCCAACTATCGATCCCAATATTTCATGCATTTTTCTGAATTTTATGTGTTTTTTTTTTAAATTTCCGATAGTTCTTATAAAATCACCCATTATGATCGTTTTGGCGTGGCTTCAAAAGCCTTCTAATTCGAGGATAACGTTTGTTGCCAATAGAGTGTCGAAAATTTTGGCCAAGACCAACAAAGGGTGGTGGAGACACGTAAGCTCGAATGATAACCCTGCCGATTTATTAAGCCGTGGGGTACGCCCTCGGGACTTGAGAGAAAATTCCTTATGGTGGCTTTACTTCGGATCATTTGGAATGTGTGGATTGTGCACTTTCTTTATCGCTTTTTGAAAATTAAACTGTTTTATTTTTCTTTCCCTTTTTGATTACTTTACTTGATGCTTTGCGTTCCATTAAATGGCAGCAAACAGGCTATTTCAAAACTTAAGGGCAGACATTTAAAAAAAATTTTTTGAGTCCATGTTGATCTTTTTTGTATCAATATTCTGAAGCAATTAAAATATTATTAGCAACAAATAAATATTGGTTCTTTTTTTGTGACATAACGCGATTATTTTTTCTTTTTGGTGGGTTTTGAAATTTCAATGTTGATAACGCTGCCTCAATTATGAATATTCTCGCGGAGTTTATTTTTCAGGTAAATTACTTTTCTCAATTAAAATTAAAGATAAAAACACATTTTTTTGTCGACTTTACCGTAAGAATTGCAGATTTGTGTCCCATGTTTGATTTTAGTGTTTTTAGTGAATCGAAAGAAGAAAAAATAAATAAGAAACATAACGAAAGTGGAAAAACTCCCACGGAATTTTTATTTCAAAAACATTTTTGTATAAATATTATCTAAAAACAGCTTAAAAACCAGAAAAAGGGGAAATATATCGTTAAAAACTTTTTTATTAAATGCACAAAAAAAATCATGTTCAATAACCAAATTCGTTGAATCAGTTAACAAATTTTTTGAATATGGATTTGTATTGGAATTCATGAATTAAAAAAACAAAATATGTATAGATTGCTGTTGAAAGAAGATAGGATTTTCAACTACAAAAAAAATATATCATATTTTTGGTAATCATATGTATGCAGTAGTTATAAGCGAAAAGCCTAGCAACATTATGGACATTTTAACAAAGTGCAGAAAAACTATGTTTTTTTCTGTGTAGTCTTAGGAAAAATTCAATATGCTATAAAATGCCTTTTAATAGTACTATTTTATGTGCTGTTTAGAGAACACAGACGAGCGACTCGTCTAGAAGGTTTTGTGTAAGGAAGTACTAAAAAAATTTTGTGGCATTCATACAAAATTTTTTGACGATTTGTATCGTACGAGTATGTGTACTGTAAACAAAAAATATGTATAGGGTGTTTTTTTAAGCCCGATAGAACTTGAAATTGTAAAAAATAACACAAAAAATTAAATTGTAATCAAAATTTTTTTTTATTCGAAAGATCAATACGTGACATTAACATTTGAAAATGATTTCGGGCATATGGGCACCGCGGCTGTTCTTGACGAAGCGCATTCTGGGCGTCCAATTTTGGGCCACTTTTTCGAGCACTGCTGGCCGTATGTCACGAACAACACGAACAATGCTGGCCTCCAAGACGTCAATTGTTGCTGGTTTATCAGCATAAACCAGTGACTTCACGTAGCCCCACAGGAAATAATCGAGAGGTGTCAAATCGCACGACCTTGGAGGCCAATTGACAGGTCCATTTCTCGAAATCAACTTATCGCCAAATTTTGATTTCAGTAAGTCGATGGTTGCGTTCGCCGTATGGCACGTAGCGCCATCCTGTTGAAACCACATCTCCTCCGGATCAATGTCATCCATATTTTCAAACAAAAAATCATTGATCATGGTGCGGTAACGATCTCCATTGACCGTAACGCGAGCTCCGGCCTCATTTTTGAAGAAATAAGGTCCGATGATGCCACCAGCATGAAAACCGCACCAAACAGTGCATTTTTCTGGATGTAATGGAGTCTGTAGGGTCTCTTGTGGATTGGTCTCACTCCATATGCGGCAATTTTGCTTATTAACAAACCCGTTAAGCCAAAAATGCGCCTCATCGCTGAACACAATTTTGCGATAAAACAACGGGTCAATCGACGACTGATTTTCAAAGTAAATTTGGATAATTTCGTAGCGTTGTTCAAGCGTGAGTCTATTCATGATGATTTGTCAGAGTATACTGAAACAAATAAAAAAAATGTTTCATCAAAATTTAATTTTTTGTGTTACTTTTTACAATTTAAAGTTCTATCTAGCTTAAAAAAACACCCTATATAATATTTCATAACTCTTTAAAAGAGCGCTTAAAACAAAAAAAAAAAAAAAAACAAACAAAAAAACAAAACGACTTATGCAAATAATTTTATTTCTTTGTTTTTCATGAGCCAAATAAAACACTGTGTGGTATATTTTCATGTTAATGCAAATATACAACAAGAGAATAAGATGTTTTAATATCCTATTCATTTTCTTACTACTAACTGGAACTTGAGGATGTAAAAGAAGCGTGCCTGGTTTAAAATAATATGTTGTTGTTATTTTGTTCACAAAAATGTTTAGTTAATTCTCGCACAAAATCTTACACGTGAACAACCTTTAGAACAAAAAGAAAAAAAAAGGAAAAAATCGCACATAGACGAACGAGCTTAAGCTATTGCGGTAATAGAAATAAACTTAATGGTTAAGGGAGTAAGAAGTGTTGCTTTTGACGACAACAATTAAGCAGCCAGCAACCAAAAACAACAGCTTCAACATTAGCAATAACGAACAACAAAAACAACAGCAGCAACATAAAAAGAGGCACGTAATTCCGGTACTTGGGTTTGAGTTGAAGCCACACGCAGGCTTAGAAACTTTGTTAGAATTACATATTACTTACAAACGTTTTTGTTGCTGTTGTCGTTGTTGTGGTGCTCATATGGTGATTGTGGCAAAAACGAGTAGATTTTATAGCCATCTATACAGTGCTTCAACATTTTTTTATTTGCGTAAGAGTTTGTTTTTAATATAGCAAAACACCTATTTGTAAATTACAAAAAAAAAAAGGAGAAAAGAAAAAATCATAAAAATATACATACATGTGTACGCAAAATAAACGTTTTGTTAGGAAAACTACTTCACACAACATTTTCAACGTAAAAATGCAGCCAGCAGATGCAAACTGAGCACAAATGATGTACAAACTGTTTCACAGAGTCAACAAACTATGAAGTTGCGAAAAAAACGAAACAGAAAATTATTTAAACAGTGAAAAATTAAATTTTAAAATATTTTAATCTAGAAGGAAATCTCTTGTCCATTCTAAAAAACCTTCTTTTATCGCCTTTAATATTTTACATAAAATAGATTTAAAATTTAGAAACAACCAGTCTACACTGTCAATTTTGACGTGAGAGTTACTAATAGTTTATATTTTTGCCTTTATTTCGGCCCACAGAAATTTAACCCTTTACAATGTTGATGCTATTTTCCACCGTTAAAAGGTGTGCACACATATATAAAGAAGAATCTTTTCGATTCCTGGAAGAGCTTTTTTTTGGAAAAGAGACCTTTTAGCAAGAGGCGTAGTAATAAAGTGCATTCTGAAAAAGAACTTTTAAAAGAAATATGGCTCAAAAAAATTTTCCGTTTAAAAATATGTTTTTCAGAAAGTGTCGTTTATAAAATCTACCTTTAGAAAAATTCCATTACGAAATTTAGCACAAAATGTACCTTAAAAAAATTTATTTAAAAAAGTAACTGTTACCGCACCTCTAGACTTTGTGCCAGTTTACACACATCAAATTTGACTCGTCAAGTAGTGAGTTGATGAGATATCGGGGAGAGAAATAATGGAAAAAGTGCAGTTTTGAAGGTATCGTCAAGAATAAATAAATGAAGTGTTGAAAAATATGAAAACTTTAAGGAAAAAAAAAATTTTTTACTTGAACAAGCCTATTGTGTGGGAATGCAAATGCAAGTTTAAAAGGAAATTGAAGCAGAACTGATAAAGAAAATCTGATGTGAGTAAACTGGAACTTTGTACTTTTCATATATTGTGCAATATAACATACTCACTTTGTTATCTAAAAATAAATGCTAAAGTAATATAAAAGATAATGAGAGATCTGATGAGGTTTGCGCAAGTTTTCTAGAAGATCATTGGTGAAAGATGGCATGAACTTTGACCTCTGAAATTTAATACAATATGTTTGTATGTGACATGAACTTTGACCTCTGAAATTTAATGACATATATTTGTAATTAAGTTTTGCCTCTCAACTCTAAAGACTCATTCAATATTGATCAATTTTGTGTAAACATTAGTCACATAAGCGTTAAATTCAAATAAGGCTGATAATTAAAAAAATTACGTTTGTAAAAAATAATTTAATTTTACAAAAGAAAACAGTTTGATTCGATGTATATTAAGAAGACATAAAAGCAATTTTAAGTCATAAAAAATATTTTTCGTTTATTTGACAAACTTCAATACAAATTTTGTCAAACAAACTTTTTATCAATATACAAAGTAGCTCTGGGCTGGAGAACAGCTCTTCCGTCATCGTAATTATTTCTTAAGAGCAGTCAGCAGCGTTGTCAACTTTGAAATTTCAAAACGCACTAAAATGGGGAAAAAGGCGCTTTATTTCAACAACAAGTAAGAGTGTAGTATATTCGGCTGGGCCGAATCTAAAATACCCTTCACGATAGTCACGAATATGTATAGTATATTAAAAATGTGACCTAAATATGCTCGGTTATATATGAACCGATATCGGAATTTTCTATTTTCTATATTTTAGTAACCTTCTTTTATAACGGGAATTGCTTTTCAGCAAAAAAAAAATTTTTTTTAATGGAAAAATCGGTTTAGGCTATATCTCGGCTATATATGGACCGATATCGAAAATTTTAATTTTCCATATTTATATAACCTTATATAATTACCAGAACTGCTTTTGAGCACAACAAATTGTTTAAGTTCGCTTACGCGATATTTTCATGAAAAACCCGATTTAGGCTATATCTAGGGTATATATGGACCGATATCAGAAATTTTAATTTTCTCTATTTTCGTCCCCTTCTTTCATAACAAGAACTGCTTTTCAGCAAAAAAAAAAAATGTTATTGGAAAAATCGGTTCAGGCTATATCTCGAGTATATATGGACCGATATCGGATATTTTCTTTTTCCATATTTATATGACCCTATTTCATTACCAGAACTGTTTTTAAGCAAAAAAAGATGTTTAAGTTCACTTACGCGACATTTTCATTAAAACCGCAGTTTAGGCTATATCTCGGGTATATATGGACCGATATCGGAAATTTTCATTTTCCATACCTATATAACCTTATTTTGCTATCAGAACTGCTTTTAAGCAAAAAAAGTTGTTTTAGTTCGCTTACGCCGCGTATTCATGAAAAACCCGGTTTAGGCTATATCTCGGGTATATATGGACCGATATCGAAAACTTTCATTTTCCATATTTTTATCACCTTATATTATTACCAGAACTGCTTTAAGGCGAAAAAATTGTTTAAGTTCGCTTACGCGGCATTTTCATGAAAAACACGGTTTGGGCTATATCTCGGGTATATATGGACCGATATCGGAAATTTTCATTTTTCATATTTATGTAACCTAATTTCATTACCAGAACTGCTTTTGAGCAAAAAAGAGTTGTTTAAGTTCGCTTACGCGACATATTCATGAAAAACCCGATTTGGGCTATATCTCGGGTATATATGGACCGATATCGGAAATTTTCATTTTCCATATTTATGTAATCTTATTTCATTACCAGAACTGCTTTTGAGCAAAAAAAAAGTTGTTTAAGATCGCTTACGCGACATTTTCATGAAAACCCCGATTTGGGCTATATCTCGGGTACATATAGACCGATATCGGAAATTTTCATTTTCCATATTTATGTAACCTAATTTCATTACCAGAACTGCTTTTGAGCACAAAAAAGCTGTTAAGTTCGCTTACGCGGCCTTTTTATGAAAACCCCGATTTGGGCTATATCTCGGGTATATATGGACCGATATCGGAAATTTTCATTTCCATATTTATGTAACCTAATTTCATTACCAGAACTGCTTTTGAGCACAAAAAAGTTGTTTAAGTTCGCTTACGCGACATTTTCATGAAAAACCCGGTCTAGGCTATATCTCGGGTATATATGGACCGATATCGAAAATTTTCATTTTTCATATTTATATGACCCTATTCCATTACCAGAACTGCTTTTGAGCACAAAAAAGTTGTTTAAGTTCGCTTACGCGACATTTTCATGAAAAACCCGATTTGGGCTATATCTCGGGACCGACATCGAAAATTTTCATTTTTCATATTTATGTAACCTAATTTCATTACCAGAACTGCTTTTGAGCACAAAAAAGTTGTTTAAGTTCGCTTACTCGACATTTTCATGAAAAACCCGGTCTAGGCTATATCTCGGGTATATATGGACCGATATCGGAAATTTTCATTTTCCATATTTATGTAACCTAATTTCATTACCAGAACTGCTTTTGAGCACAAAAAAGTTGTTTAAGTTCGCTTACGCGACAGTTTCATGAAAAACCCGATTTGGGCTATATCTCGGGTATATATGGACCGATATCGGAAATTTTCATTTTTCATATTTATGTAACCTAATTTCATTACCAGAACTGCTTTTGAGCACAAAAAAGTTGTTTAAGTTCGCTTACGCGGCATTTTCATGAAAACCCCGGTCTAGGCTATATCTCGGGTATATATGGACCGATATCGGAAATTTTCATTTTCCATATTTATGTAACCTAATTTCATTACCAGAACTGCTTTTGAGCACAAAAAAGTTGTTTAAGTTCGCTTACGCTGCATTTTCATGAAAACCCCGGTCTAGGCTATATCTCGGGTATATATATACCGATATCGAAAATTTTCATTTTTCATATTTATATAACCCTATTTCATTACCAGAACTTCTTTTGAGCACAAAAAAGTTGTTTAAGTTCGCTTACGCGACATTTTCATGGAAACCCCGGTTTGAGCTATGTCTCGGGTATATATGGACCGATATCGGAAATTTTCATTTTCCATATTTATGTAACCTAATTTTATTACCAGAACTGCTTTTGAGCAAAAAAAAGTTATTTAGCTTCGCCTATGCGACATTTTCATTAAAATCCGATTTTGGCTATATCTCGGGTGTATATGGACCGATATCTGAAAAATGTGAAGTTTGAAGCAAAACGAACAACTTTTGTTTTCAAAAATTTTCATACAAAACTGCAAAAAAAAATGGCTTTTTTCGGAATTTTGAATATATCTCAGCTATACGTGGACCGATATTACTGAATTTCAATAGCAAACCCATGAATCGATGGGGTAAAAGAATGGTGAAAGAAAAAAGTTTCTAAGTCTAATGGTTTTCTCAGAAACGGTATTTCAACAGCGGACAGACGGACAGACGGACATCGCTTAATCGACTTTTCCATTAATTCTGATTCAGAATATATATACTTTATAGGGTCGCAAAAAAAAACTGTAGAAATTACAAACGGAATCACAAACTTATATATACCCTTTACATTTTTGTGAAGGGTATAAAAACGCACCGCATTTTGAACTTTTCCTCTCATTTTTAAAACCCTATAGTATTATTATTTATTGGTTGAGCTAGTGGTCTAACTTGTAAAAATTATTTGAACAAAAACGCTCTGCATTTTGAATTTTTCTTTTCGTTTTTAAAACCCTATATTATTATTATTTGTTGGTTGAGCTAGTGATCTTATTTGTAAAAATTATATTTCATATTTTCTTCAAAATTTCGACACTCCGTTGTGTGTCTTCTTTAAGAAAAAAAATCTTGAAGAAGACACACAACTATTGAAATATTAAAATAAAGAACTATATTTTTTACAAGTGGATCACTCGCTCAACCAACAAATAATTATTAAAAAAATTAGAAGCAAGAAACTTATAATATTTTTATCCAAAATTTTTTATACTAAATAATATTTTTATATTAAAAACACGATAACCAAGCAGCCTTTTATTATACAATCAAACTGGGGCTGATAGCACCGCTTGATGGCATGCCATCAAAATCGTTCAATAGCTAGAATTCGTATTTGTCAAAGTGGGAATCTAGTATTATTTTGTTAGTTTTTTTTTAAGGTAATGTTATTTTTAAATTAATTATAACGATATTTTATCAAATTAATTATTAAGCAATATCATTTAATTATATTTGTTGTCAACCGAAATCAGATATTACTTTTACTGCCTATTATCAGGGACACAAAAATAAAGCTGCTTATCGCCGTCAAAATTATATTGCAGGAGCATACAAACCACTACTGTCAAAAGAATTTATGATTATCGGATCATTAAAAGTTACAGAATCGCACTACAAGCCTTCAAATAATAGAAATTCTATCACACATAGTGTTCATTTCAATTGTGTTTTCCAAAGCAGTTTCTTGAAAAGAATTTATTGAGATATACGAAAATTTGCCACAAATATTACAACAAATAAGAGCTGAAGTTTACCATAATCAATATTTAATGCAAACGTTTAAGAAAAAATTTTATAATTTATTTAATAATTTGATCATTTAACAGTTACGAATTCATGCTCCATGAATTTCACTGTTAAGAGACTGCATTTATTGTACATATAACATGGTATGCTTTCCACGCAAAATGAAACGTAAAAATTTTAGACATGTGCACTTGAACAAACTTTTTTTCTTACATTCAAACAAAAAGTTTAGTTTAATTTGATTTTGTGCCACCGAAATTTAAAAAGCGCTCCGAAAATTTAAAAAAGCGCACCCCGCACCGACTAAAGAATTTTTCGCACAAATAATTTTAAAAAGCACCAAAACCGGTGCGAAACGCACCGAGTTGACAACGATAGCAGTCATGCTTGTCGTTGTTGTTTGGCCTTCGAGAGTTTTGCGTCTCACTCTCATTGGTTAGCTGTCTACCTACACCAACTGTATTAGTTTACAGTTTTTTTTTGTTTTTTGGTTTTTTGTTTTTTTTTGAGGAATTTCAATGTTAGCCACGCGGCAACTTCATATGCGAGTGCATAGGTCGGTACAGTTAGTGATAGAGCACTTATCCAAAACTAAAATCTAAATTCTAAATTTTTTTTAATATTATTATTATTTTTTTTTTAACTTTTTTATATTATTTATTGAATCTACATAAGAAATATAATGACAATAAGTATTCAAGACTTAATAGTAAAATAAAAAAAAAATTGTGATTAAGTCCTGCCAGTACAGGACAAAAATTTATTTTTATGCGAATATTATTTCAGAATGCAGTCGTCTGTTAAGAGCTGTAATGGTAGCCAAAGTATCCCTCCTTCTCATTTTAATTAATTTTCTATTTTGCTTGTAGTTTCCGGAAATTTCAATTTTAATATCAGTTTTATACTGAATTTCACAATGTCAAATTTAAGTTTTAAATTTCGTTTTACATTATCTTAACTTCGATGAAAAAGGGAGTATGTTTTGTAAAAGTCTTTTTATATACAATCAGTTTTGTTTTCAAAACTACGTGGTCTGCTTATGTACTGCAATTCGGTTTATTGTGAATGCATTATTAAGAAACACGCTTATTAACAATCATTGCATTTATTTGAAAATTACTTCTAAAATTTAACTTCTATATGTGTATTAATATTATCAGTATCTTTTAAACCAAACTGGATTTTTAAATGCTAGCTTACAAGCCACATAACATTTAAAATAATTTTGTATGCTCACAAAACATGCAGAAAATTATATATTAATGTTACACTTGTTGATTGGAAACTTGAAGACCGGTCGGTTGATTGCAAGTGTTAATCACAGTTTTTACAAAAACTTTTAATGACCTTCAATTAAATGAAATGTTACACTACGTACCATCATTGTAGGACTTTTTATATAAATGCGTAAAATCCATAGCTCGTTGAAAATGGGTTAAGGTTTTACGCACAAAAATGAAATGCTGTTCTTTGTTTCGTTTTGCTTTAATTTTTCCTCTTGCCTTCTTATTTATATGTACGTTATCATCACCATAAATTATGTCGCTTTTATGTTTATGTTTCTTTTCCCCAAATAAAGCCTGAAGCTTTGGCTTTAATGAAAAGAAAGAAACGTGTTTTATTACAGAAAAAATAAAATAAAAATTCAAAATATAAGATATGAATGAATGGCAGTTATCAATAAGACAAGATATGTACACGAACAAGATACTTTTGTAAAGAACTAAGAGAAGTTTTGATGGTGGCAAGGGTGTCCCTCCTTCTCAACCGAGAGTGTCCTTCGAAATTAAGTATATTGCGTGCAAGACGATTTGGATGAAGTTCCAATTTATTAATATGCCTTGTTGCGTACTTTGAAAATTCGTCTTTTACAAGAGGAACACAGAGATCCTTATGAATTCTTGAGCTTTTTACGTACCACGGAGCTGCAGTAATTGTTCGAAGAATTTTGTTTTGTCGCCTTTGAATTTTTTCGATGTTTGAAGTGGAGGCGGTGCCCCATAGTTGAATTCGATAGCACCATATAGGCTTTAGAATTGCGTTGTATAATAAAAGTTTGCAATCCAGCTTCAATGTAGAATTTCTGCCCATAAGCCAATTCAGTTGAGCTGCTTTTAATTTTAACTGAGTAACTTTCGCATCTATGTGAGACTTCCACGTTAACCTACGGTCCAGGTGAATACCAAGGTACTTGACTTCATTTTGCTGCGGAATAGGTGAATTGTTGATTTGGATGGCTGAACATGTTTGTTTACGCAGCGTAACTTTTGTTCATTAACTTTAATTTTCCAAAGTTTTAACCACATCTCTAATATTGAAATATACTCCTGCAAATTTCGCGAAGCTACGTGATGGCTTTCATGTACGCTGCAGAATGCTGTATCGTCTGCAAAAGTTCAAGTGTGGATTCCGGGTGTCGTTGGCATGTCAGAGGCGTAAATCAAATATAAAGTAGGCCCCAGTATGCTGCCTTGGGGAACTCCTGCCTCGATTGGCTGAGTTGGGCTTATAAAGTCGCCTTCTCTGATAATAAACTTCCGCCCACATAAGTAGCTTTCCAGAAGCTTGTGTGTATTTGCAGGCAAGTTTAACTTTATTTTGTGCATCAAGCCGTCGTGCCACACTTTATCAAAAGCTTGGGAAATGTCAATGAATAAAGCTGAACAATACTTTTTGTTTTCAAAAGTCTGTCTTATGACTAGTCTGTGCGTTTGTTCTATTGTGCTGTGTTTAGCCCGAAAGCCAAATTGATGATCAGGGATGCATCCCACAGTGTTCAACATTGGACTCAACTTTGCCATTAACAATTTTTCGAACAGTTTTGAAATTGTTGGCAGTAGACTTATTGGTCTGTATGATTCTACTTTAGTGGGATCCTTCCCTGGTTTGGGTATCATAGTAATCATGGACACCTTCCACTCTGCAGGATAATACTCGAGACGTAAAATAGCGTTAAAAATAAAAAGAAGAATTCTACGAGCTACACGAGGTAGCTGCTCAAGCATTTTACCAGTAATTTGATCAATACCTGGAACTTTCCTGGGGTTTGTGTTACGAATAACATTTTCAACATCTTGAAAACTAAGTCTCAAAGGCACAGGCGGTCTAACAGCATATGGCGGAAATTCAGCAACATCATCCACCACTAGCCATATAAGATCCAGAAATGTGAGCAACAGAACATATTCGTTTGAAATTGAACAACTTCTAACAGAAAAAAGAAGAGTTAGAAGAGAGTGGCAACTTCGCAGGTCTCCCCAGCTTAAAAGCAGGCTACGAGAGTGCATAGCTCAGTTAAGAAATCTGCTCGAAATCCAAAGAATGGCTTCCCTTAAAAATTATCTGGAAGGTCTTGATGGTACCCCTCAAACCGACTATTCTCTATGGAAAGCGACAAAATGTCTGAAAAGACCCGTAGTAGGTAAGCCACCTCTGCGAACTTCAACTGGAGATTGGGCAAGAAGCGATTCTGAAAAAGGGATGGTGTATGTTAATCATTTGAAAAATGTTTTTACTAAGAGAAGTTAAAAAAAAAAAAAAAATTAAGCAATGGATTTTAAAGGATTTTGCTATTAATTTATTTTTATTTTGAGTATGTTTGCAAGAAAGAATATTTTAAAGTTGAAATACAAAATGATTTATTTCGCATCTAAATTAAATCTGTGATCAGGAGCAAAAATTAAGCATGCGCTTAGATTTACTATATTAATAGTTCAATGTTCAATCCTTGGCCCACTTCTTTATGCAGTTTATTATATTGACTTGCCGTCTATACTCCTATACATATCACACATGTGCGCCGATTACATTCAACTTTTCACAAGATGTCTGTCCACCATTTGAAATAAACGGAGTCATTGTAAAATTAAATCGTGATCTTGACAACATATATAGATGGCTTAAATGCAGAAGCGTCTATACTTAGAAATCTTTAGATTACTAAATTTTTTACACCGTTCTATATATGACTAATCCTTGTTAAGTATTATTTCTGCCGCTTCGTTATAGCTGTGAAATATTTTCTAGCTCTGATTCAAAATGTCATCACAAACAGTGTTGTCATCTGAGTGCGTTGTGCACCGTTTTTGGGGGTTTTTAACATTTTTGTGCGAAAAATTCTTTACCCGCTGCGCAATGCACTTTTTTCAATTTTCGCTGCGTTTATTAAATTTCGGTGAAAACGAAATGTAAGAATATAAGAAAAAGAATTATGTGAAGCGGTTTGATTTTATTCAAGTAACAATATTTTTCCATTTTATTTTACAAGACACAATAAGAACATACAAGAACAGAAAAGAGTAATAATGTAAAAAATGCACCAAATTGTATGCATAACCTTGCTATTTATATTATATATGTATATTCTCCAAAGCAAAACTAATATTTGGTTTGATAAAAATTTCTACGTTAGAATGATCTGTTATTAAAAGATCAGGCCAAATTTGTAAAATATTACAATAAAAATAGCCATTGATTAGTGAAGTACATATAAACTACCAAGTTATTAATAAAATTATAAAATTTTTCCAAAAACTTCTACTTCATATGCTAAGTATGGTCATCTTTACATTTTATTTGTCATAATTGTAGCAAATTTTCATATATTTCAATAAATTCACTCACTCTGACCAATATGCACATTTTCACTGTTCCCACACGAAAATTGAACTTCACACTGCGTTTGACAGAATTGCTCTTTAACGAGTTTGAAAACCTGTAGTGCGATGCAGTAACTTTTACCGATCCGATAATCAAAACTTCTTTCCACAATACACACTTCATCACTTGCAGTAACAATTATTCTTTAATACTTAATATTATTTATTATAATGTTAGAAACAGTAAGATTACTAAGCTAAGTTTGACAAACACGAATTTCGGCTATTGAAGGAGTTTGATAGTATGAGAACAGACGGAGCTGTTAAGCCTAGTTTGATCGTTTACTAGCCGCTTAACCGTGTGTTTCATTGCAATGTTTTTAATATAAAACTACATATTAAATACAAAATGGGGCTTAAAAATTCTATATTTGCTGCGTTTTTGTTGAAATACCGCGTTTATCTCACATTTTGTTGAGTTTCGAAATTTCAAAGTTGACAACACTGGTTACACACTCAAAGAGTCCTTTAATAACGTTGCTAGATATATCTATGGCCAGGACAGAACTAGTAGAATGTCGCTGTTTAAAAGCAAAATTAATTTTGAACCTACTTCAGTTGCAATGAAATTCCCGATTGAATTTTTCCATTATTTATTATTTGTAAAATTTATTTAACAAACGAAAATCGAAGAATATTAAGAAAAAATAATACTTATATTTTTTTAATGAACTGCATTTTATAAGTATTCTCAGTTTTAGTTTATCGCTTACAGTTATACAAAATTTTTGTGTAAGCTAGTGTGTATATCAGTTTATCTAAAATTTTTACACAACCCATTTTATAATAAAACACCTGAGTAACTTTACAAAACGATTTAGTTTTATTATCCAATAGGGGCTCTATCGCAAACTAATTGCAGAGAGACACTACTTTGCAAATGCTTTCCGTCTCTGAAACATACTCCCACCCAATATGCAAATCATTAGCAATGCTAAGCACTTTAAATCGGCACTTTTTTCTTATTATGGTTAATTAAATTAATCAGCATGGGCACTAGCTATAAATTTTGCTTTTCCTAAATTTTTTTAACGAGTCCATTGTTTACTGCAACCTGTAAACTTTTTATTTTTTATTTTCTTTAATCATTTTTTATTAATTTATTGTTTAATGTTATATGTACGAGGTCTGATAAAAAAATAACCCTTATTTTAAAATATCGTGAGTGACATACAAATGTCTGATTCTCCCATTTTTATGTCATTATGTTGTCTGTTATATATGTTGGCAATATCAGCCATTCTGGATTCTCAGTATGTTTTTGACAGATAAAAAGTTTAGTCGTGTGCTCTTCGATTTTTTACTATTCGAGTAAATGGATCAAAGAAACTGTATTAAGTTTTGTGTAAAAAGTTAAATTAAATGCGCAAGGATATTTAAAATGTTGACTTTGGCATTTTGTCCAATCTACTATGAGCAGAACACAAGTTCAATTGTGGCATAAACGGTTTAAGGAAGGTGGAGACTATGCTAATGTCCTGGTCACTTGAACACGTCTACAACCGATGAAAAGATTGAAGCAGTGAAAAAAATGAATTTGGATAATCGTCGAATCACTATCAAAGAGGTTGCTGATGATGTTGGTATATCGTTCTGCTCATTCGAAGCAATTTTTACAGATGTTTTAGGAATGAAACGTGCGGCAGCGAAAATTTTTCAATAATTGCTAAATTTTGAGCAGAAACAACGTCGCATGAACATCGCTCAGGAGCTGTTGAACATCATCAACGACGATCTAGATTTCTTCAAAAAGGGCATCACTGGTCGTCACCAGTCATGGGTGTATAGCTATGACATTGAAACCAAAGCCCAATTATACCAATGGAAGCGTACAAAACAGTCAAGACCGAAAAAAGCACGTCAAGTTTGTTCAAATGTGAATGGCGTGGTGCATCGTAATTTCTTGCCACAATGTTGTACGGTCAATAACTGGGGGTCTCCATTAGCCACGAACTTGGTATGAGCATCATGTCGAACATCGCAAATGGCTAAAGTGACCACTCATGTTCATGTTTCGTTCATGCTCTGACATCGATGCTCGAGCATATGGCTTAGCATCGATGTTCGCCATGAATTTGGCCATCACGAACAAAAATATACAAAATGGCGCTGAACTGAACATTTTAATAAGGTAAATCCGAACATACGTATTCGCCACATACAAGAACATGAACTTATTTTTACCTTCGCTCTGCCGACGTTATGTTCATGTCATGTTCAAGTCTATGGCACGTGAAGACGAGGAGTAAGAAATACTATTATGAAGTTATGCACCGTGTGCGTGAAGCAATTCGTAAGAAACGCACATTCATTGATTTTGCACTATGATAACGCACTAGCTAATTTTTTTTAAACTTTCTTTATTTAATTTTCATTTACTAAGACTAAATATTTACATATGAGATCTTATCTTACATAGATATTGCAGCAAGTAAATTTTGTTTAAGAGTAGTTGAATTTTTTTATATAAATATTTACGATAAGGGATTTAAAGGTAAAAATGGGTCAAAAACCTTTATATAAATATCAAACATTAATCGAAAAGGTTGATGTGTTTAAGACATTAACGCACTAACTCATAGATCGATGCTTCTGCGTGAGTTTTTGGCCAAAAATAAAACCGTAATAATGCCTTCTGCATCAGAGGGGAATCACTTTGAAGGGGACAGGATAGTTATTGATGAATAAATAAATAATTTTTGAAACCATTTAAAATAACTTATTTAAATGGAATAACTGCCTTGTTTTGTTTTACTGTAGTTTCCTAAAATAAATAAATAAAAACATAATAATGTTTGTTTCTTACTAAGTTTGCATTTTTAATTAGCAAATATGTAAAGAAATCACACAGCTTTTATTTCTGTAGGAACGATTTATTGCATTGATATAAAGGTATTGAGTTCACATTTAGACTCATTAGTGCTTTGCTGGAATTAATATCATAACAATTAGTTGGTGTTGTTTAAATTAAAAATCACATTATTACTTCCGTTTACTAAGGATTCCCTAGACGAGTCAGGATGCCTGTTATAACAATACTTATTTCAATAATATAGACAACAATTGAAGTAAAAGTAGGTCATAACTTAATAGGGATAATTGCGCAAAAGCTTTTACTTATTAAAATCCGTTGTGATGAGACTAATTATCGCAAGCCTACCAATAAAAAATTTACGAACACTGACATGCGATGTTACACTGTTCAACAAAAAATATTTTTTGGCTGTCTTTAAATAAAAGTATTTCGGCTATATGTGCTTAATTGAAATCTCTCCATCTTGTATGGACTGCTTTAAGATGCTTGGTCAATTTAACCATAAAAATTACTAGACTACCCCAATGTATTTTCCCATAGCTCAATAACAACTTTACCTCAAAGCAGTACGCCGTATTGAAAAACTTGGAAAATCCTTAGCATTAATTGCACATACACATATATATTTATTTACGTAACTGGATCCCGTTTGTAATTAGTGCATTTCATAAATTTTTTCAATATGGGGTGTCTATATAAAATTGTAAGTAAAATCTATATTAGTCAATGGATTTTTATGGTTTACAGCTTGCTATATTCCTAAGATATGAAGCTTTTAGTTTCATTTAATATATTAAAATAATTTATTTAAAATATTTGCTTTTGTTATATTTTTATTTAGTTTTAAAATTAAAAAAAAAAAAATACAAATTCAAACAATTGGGTTCTTTATTCGCTATATTAGCTTCGAACATTTTTTAGGGTTAAAAAAATGTTAGAGACGTCTATAAATGAAAAAACTTGTTTTTTTGTGTTTTGACAGATATTAGATATTATTAGAGCAATTTTCTAAATTCTCAACAATTTATTTAGATTGTTGGGAAATAAAGTTGAATATTTGAGAATATCTTTCAAACTTTCCAAAGTCTACTGATGATTAGGGCAACTCCTATAAAATGTCTACATATAGATAGCTAGGAAACATAGAAAACAAGCTATATATAATTTTTTATTGGTAAGAATTACAAATTTTATATAAAAAAAGTTATCGCCATTAATTTATGAATAACTCTGAATAATAATACGAGAATTTTGATAAAAGCCTATTGTTCTAAACTTGTTTTGGCAATTCGCAAAATATGGCGAAATACATTAGAGTAGTTGCCTAATTTTTGGGGGTAAACGCTTTGCTGAAGATTTCGGGCCTTCTAGTCCCTCCTGTATGCAATTTCCCGGAAGTCATTGGCAGACAAGGCTTAATCCCATTAATAACATATGCCTTTAACTAACTCACACGCCTAACCATCACTATTCATTCCTTATATTATAGTTATGTGTTGCAAGACAGCAGCACTTCGGGAGGTCATTAGTCCCCAAAAACTGGTGCATTCTTATCAGGGAACCCAATTCCCCTTCTTCCAATGTTAGGTTTAAGCCTCGGCCAGAAAGTTTCAGCTTAAGTAGACAACTTAATCATGATTAGAGCAAAACCTTCCGCGAGCTTTGCCAATCCCCGTTCTGCCAATTAACCCTTGCTAAGAGTTTCGTAAGTCCAACATAACATAAATAATGCAGATTTTTAGGGTTTTCTCTGCCACAACAAACGGGGACCTTCTACCTATGCCGTGGATACCCAAGCAAAACCTGTTCCACGGGGGAACAGATGACTCAAAAAGAAATCTAAAAAAATGCTAACCAAAAAATTTATTTTTTCATTTGTACCATTTTTCTGCCCAAAAAAAAAGAAGACATGACTTTAGCTCATCGTGAAAATTTCCTCTAGCTGTAAAAAATGACTCACTTTTTTTTTGGTTTGATTGTCCAAAGCAGCTTTCTGTTTCTAAGAGTATTTTTTCCGAAAATAAAACTCTGTCTGTCAATAATCAAATAAAGAAAATTGTAGTGTAATTTGCTCAGAACTCAATTATCGATAGCAACCGAGCTTTAGTTGCGTTGCCAGTTGTTATCAAGGTATTACAAATGGCAACTGGCAGACAAAGTGTCATTTTGGCAACTACAAGTTTTTAGTAGCTGTATTGTTATTTAAAGGGAAGTAGAACAATGAATAAATTATTTTTAGTATCATATTAAAAGTAAAAAAACTGAAAAATTATTTCTTATAATTATATGAAATGGTTAAAATTACAACTTAGCAACAGTTTGCCACCCTTGCAGCAGAAATGTAAGCTAATGCTAACGTTACTCGAATAATTTGGATATGTGGAGAGTGCAAAGCAACTCCAGATCTGGCTTGGACCAGTATTTAAGAAAAACTAAATAGTATTGGTCCACAAACTAATACGTCAAAATACTAGTATTATTTTGATAAATTAGTAATGATAACTTTTCTGCAATTGAAAATAATTGCCATACATTATTAATATTTTTGTTAGTTGTTAGTAACTGATGAAGCCATCAGTTATGGTCCACATAATATGAAAATATGATGAAATATGAGAAATAAACTATATAACGTATTCAACTAGATGCCAACGACAAAAAGACACGGCTTATGCCATTATTTTATATATTTTGTTTAAGTTAATAATCAGAAGAACAAAGTGTTCGAAAAAACTAGTTCTCCAGTAAAATCATGCGAAGTTTAACCTAATTAATGCTAGGAACGCCACTGCGACCAACGAAATATTTCGCCCATCATGGCGAATTCGTCGGCAAATATTCGTTGCATAATTTCGTCGTGTGAAGCACAATGTCTATGAACTTTTGTGTGGATAACATTGTTTATATTCCGTGCAAAGAAAAAATTAAAAAAATCAATATATGAGGTCAGATAAAAAAATAACCGTTATTTTAAATTTTTACAAAAAGTATTTATTTTTTTATCAATAACTATCTTGTCCCCTTCAAAGAAATCCCGCTCAGATATAATACACTCATGCCAGCGTTTTTTCCAATCCTCGAAACACTTCTGAAATGCTTTTTGGTATCACCAACAACTCTTGTTTCGATTTTTCTTTTGTCTCCTTAATCGTAGCTAAACGCTTTCCTTTCATCGGTGTCTTCAGATTTGGGAAAAGGAAAAACTCAGCGGAGGACAATTCTGGTAACGGTACGATAACGGTTTTGTTTTTGGATAACAACTCACGCACAAGCATCGATGTGTGTTCTGGTGCGTTATCATAGTGCAAAATCCATGATTGTTTTTTCCACGACTCTGTGCGATTATGACGAATTTCTTCATGCAAACGGCACATAACTTTAAGGTAGAATTCTTATTGACCTTACGACCAGAATTCCTAATGCACCACACCACTGTAGTCAAAGAAGTGAGCAAAACCGTCACATTTGACCGAGCATGACGTGCTTTTTTCGGTCTTGGCTCTTCTGGACGCTTCCATTGGGATGCTTGGACTTTGGCTTCAATGTCATAGCCATACACCCATGATTCGTCACCAGTAATGACCGTTTTGAAGAAATCTGGATCGTCGTTGACGACGTTTAATAGCGACTGAGCAATGTACATGCTACTTCAATCTTTTCATCGGTTGTTGACGTGCTCGAGCGAGTATCGTCATTGACATCTTCTCGGCCTTCCTTAAACCGGTTATACCACAATTGAGTACACAAGGTACTGCTCATAGTAGACTCGCCAAAAGCCATAGTCAATATTTCGTAAAAAAAACACTACTAACCAAAATACGACTAACCTTTTTATCTGTCAAAAACAAACTGACAATGCAAAATGGCTGATATTTCCAGCATATATGACATGTCATGACATATGTACCAACATAGCAGAAAAAAATGCGAAAATGGAACATACGTAACTCACGAAATTTGAAAACAATGGTAGTGATATTTAGTCAGACCTCGTACATAAATACTAAGGAGGCCATATTAAAAGTAAACCTAAATAAATCCCATCCGAAAGAGTTTTTTGAACAAATTATCTGAGGTACTTTATATTTCGAGAAGCTCTTTATAAAGTTTATACATAATGGATTAATATACATAAACATAAAAAGTGTTATTTCGTACAAAATACTTTTTGTTTAAATAAGAATTTTAATCACCTGTACTGTTTTGTTCGTCGTACGCTGACAAAATAATTATATAAATCTATGTAAATTTTCGATGAGTATGACAAATTTGGACCACCATCACGATTGTGTGCATTTTTATATATACCAACGCGTTTTATTTTTGGCGACGAATATTCGCGACCAAAAAATTGTTGTTCGTCGCAGTTGTATTCTAGCATAACTCCTTCATTTCCTTTGTAGATCAATTATACCCCTGTTTTAAGCGCTAATAGCTATAAACTTATATTGGCATTATGGGGGATAAACTATTCTTTTTAGAAGTGTTCATTTCTATTTAGAAACAAGCCAAAATCAACTCGAATATTTGTCCTGTCAAGTAATATAAAATGAATAACGTGTTTTGATTTCATGAGTATCTAATAATGGAAGAGAAAAAAACATAAAAATAATAAAAACTTCATAAGCCTTTAATTTACATTTTCTGTTTTCTAAAAAAGCTATAAAAATATAGATTACATCGCTTCCTAAAACTGTTTTAATTACCCTGATCCTATTATATCAGTAAAACTTTTTTTTTGAGTAAAGCTAAAGTTTGGCCGCAACCATAATGAAAAACTGTGTCGTAGAAATAAAAATTTTTTCAATAATATTTTCTGACACTTTTGCTACATATATTTCATTTACTGTGACAGGAAAGTCATTAAAGTAGCAAATTCGTGACTATTCAGCATTATTTTGAATATAATGTTGAATAATAAACCCGAGATTTGATTTAAGTTGCCTTAAAGTGCGAGTATTTTATAATGTTATTAAAGACTAAAAACTATGCTAACCAAAATATCACTAAACGAAATAATATCCCTGAGTTTTCTTTGCAAAGCTAATAAAATTGATTTTATTAGCATAAAATAGAAATGGTTATGGCACGTGTAGTAAAATTCTGAGTAATTTTGTTGATGTCTATGGTTACGATTACAGGTTGTGACTGCTGGGAATACATTGCATGATTTTTGCTCTCATGGCAATGCTCATAACAGTTACTGTAAACCTTAATTGATTTTGGTTATTTTACTTTGTAGTTATGGCTATGATTTTAAGGTGATAGCAAAGCTATAGTAACCTTCTGCCGCACAACGCAAAGAAATTTAGTGGCCAGAACTTCAATAAAAACATATTAAATAAAAGCCAATATAATTGCAACAAGGCGTGATAGCATTTTTATACGAATACTGTTCTTGCAAAGAAAACTTTCACGTTTTGCTTTCATTGATATAAGAGAAACTTCTTAGTATTAAAAATTTAAATGCATTATTTCAAAACTGAATCTAAGAATTTGTGACAAAAGTAATTTATTATTTATTTCCGACTAAAATAATTTCAACACACGAGCGTTATTTCGACGAAAAAAAGCAACTAAAAATTTTAGCTGATTTAAATAATAGGTCCTTGTAAATTCAGTGAGTTTTCTATGTGCCATAGTGCTGCAGTAGTTTAGAACGTTGTTTTCACGCCTTTGAATTTTTTTCAACGTTAGAGGCCGTTCCGCATAATTGAGTGCGATAGCTCCGTATAGGTTTAAAAAGATTGCAGTCCAACTACAAGGTTGAGTTGTTTTTTCAATATCCCAATTAGATTGCGCTAGTTTCCGTTTCATCTGAAAGACTGACACATCAAAATGAAACTCTCACGTAGGCCGACGTTAGAAGTGAATAATAGGGTATGTAACTATACTAAGTTGCAGAATGTTGTCATTGTTATTTTTGATGGGCGATCATTTGCTTTTACCCAATGCAATTGTAATATGGGCACATTATCCTTAATTTCCCAGATCTTCAGCTACTAACAGGAAAATATGTTTCTGTATGCTTCGTGTCTTCATGGACGCTGAAGTTTGACTTTTGCAGCTTGTTGACATATCAGCCCATTTACAAATGAAAATTCCACGAGAGTTCTTTCAGGTTTCCATTCCCTCCAATTATGAGCAAAAGCAAAGTATGATGTCTTTTATTTATTCACTGAAAACACTGAAAGGAGATCAAAACTTCAATTCTTATGGTAAGGTTATGCTTTTTTCTTTAGTTTGAATTTAAGAAAATACTTGATAAATAAATTCAGTGCGAAATAAATTCCGGAAGAATAATCTCATTGGGCTTACAGGGTGGAATCCCGTATGCTGCGCTAGGAAACTTGAACGATTGACTGAGTGGGACTTGTGCAATTACCTTCCCGGGTGAGAAATTTACGGTTGATTTGCAAGAAACGTTTGCGGGTTTTTGAGGTAAGCTTAACTTTATTTTATGCATTCAACTACCGTCTCACATTTGATCAGAAGTTTGAAAAATGTCAACAATATTTTTTAGCTTCAACCGCCTTTTTTATAATATATACGAGTGTATGCTTTTTTCCTATAATGCTGTGTTTAGATCTAAGCCAAATTGATATGACCAGAGGTGCATTCTGCATCCTTCAGTATTTTCAACTCCCACATTGTCAATTTATCGAACAGTAGAATTGTTGACCTATATGACGGCTCTTTTGTTGGATTCTCCCTTGCTTAGGGAGCAACATAATACTCAAGATGAAAATAACGATAAAAATAAGCAACATAGTTCTTTAAGCTTTTCGAGGTAACTGCACAAGCATTTTTTTAGTAATTTTATTAATACTTGGAACCTTGCTGTGAATTAAACAATTAATATCCTTCTCAAATTGAAATTTTAGGAGCTCTACATATTTTTATGATTTGATTTTTTTTAATAAAACGCTAAATATGCGCTTTATATTGGTCTTTTTTAAAGTGCTGCAGAGTTTGTGCATTAAATTATTTTTGTAGTTGAGACGAAAATCAGATAAACATCTTTCGCTTTAAAGTATGCACAGATATCAATTTACTCAAAAACAAAATTTTTACTATCCCGTAAAATATTGTGATAGCAACAATTCTGTTTCAATTTTTAGTGAAGAAATTATATCCAGTTTTTAACTGCTGCAGATGATTTAGTAAAGTTTTGAGATTTATAAATTTGTGCTTTTTAAGACAAATGTTAAAAGCATCCATGTTTCCATAAAAAATCTGAAACGTTACTAAAAACAGGCACCACAGCCTAGCAGCAAAGAAATACATTTAGATTTTTTCATGTTTATCAAGAAAATCTGAAAAAATTTGATTTTATTATGAAATTATTATTTTATTTTAATCAATGAATTTCTTCATTAAATTGATTTAAATATATGGTGAATAACAAATTCGTAAATACTTTTTGTCAAAATAATTTAAATGTCTTATTATTAAAATACCAATGTCACAGATAGATGTTTAAAATAACTTTGTTAAAAATAAAACTTTGATTTTCGAACTTGTGCCTATTTCTTACTTTGTTCTCAAACGAAAAGTTAATTATAGTTTCATTTTACTGTACAATCCAAGTCATTACTACCTTAATGTTATAAGCATACATGTATGTACATGTTGTATGTCGTTTTAAACTGTTGAATAAGGTAATCAGGTATGCAGTTGCTGTTTACCTATAATTCACCTACTACCACAGAGACCCCTTTTAAGTGGGTGAAATAAAAACAAGTGCAATGGAAAAAACTCTCACGATACTTTTAACAATTTCTCCCCTTGCACTTAATGTTTATTTTGCAATTTTCTTTCAAACAATAGTCCAAACCAGCCAGAGAAAAGAAAGTTTTACCACATAAGCAATTGCAAAAAATACACTCAACTATAATTACCAACTGAAAATTGTAATGAAAGAAAATCTTTGAATTTTTAATGAGAATTACAATTAATAGTGTGAACGAAATATTTGCTATTGCTTGCAAAAATATATAAAGCAAACATAAATTAAAAAAAATAATGTGCGTTTTAAAAGTACAAACTTATCAATAATAAAAACGGTTACGCTTACGCATCGAGCTTTCTATGATTTTACTAGAAAAATGGAGGAACTTGCGGGCTATTCTGTAGGTGTATCTTGCTAATTGAAACACTAATTTAAAAATTAATTTCTAAAAATTTAACCATGTGAGTTTCAAATTCATATATACCAGAATTTCGCTTGCAACTAGAAATTGTTAAATGATTTTTGCAATAGGGACTTGCTGCAAAACATTGCTATTCACAAAGGCCATTAACCTGTTCTATGGAAAGTGCTTGGCACCATCTAGCTTGTGTGCTACTTTATTTTAATGCAAAAAATATTTTCACCAGACATGTACTTATTTTTCAACAGGCATTTCTTTTAATAAACTATATAGTTTTTATGAAAATTAAACGAAAAAAATCAACATTAAATTACTGCAACTGAAAAGAAATTATCCCACAGGAAATAAGAAAGATAATGTTCAACATTTCCTTTAAAAGTATATTAAAATTAATTAAATAAATTTATTTTCCATTAAAAACCTCATTATCTCCACTTTTATTGCATATAGTTTAAATAAAAGAAGCTTTTGTTTTACGCATTTTAAATGTGTGTCTTTTTCCCGTCCTCTTCTTGCATATCAACTACTCGTATACGTATTCAAGCCATTAAGTAATTACGGCTATTACAGTCAAATTGAAAAAACCCCATGAATGCAATCAGAAGAATAAAATACTACAGCTCTTTAAATTCTCTATAAGTTTTTAAAAAGAAAATTATGATTGTAGAAATGTAATTTTTACTTTTTGTGCAATCAATCCGGAAAAATATGTACGGTCTTCCCACATATTCTGTTTGCATACCCATTTAGCCATATTTCCATTACTGCTTTGAATTTAATTTTAGAAGAGATTTTTAAGCTGCTTTTTTCAGCTTGTAGAAAGAAGCCTTGCTATAATTTTATTTGAATAAAAATAAATCAGAGAAATGTCAGAACAGAGACATCAAAAGTGTACGAGTATTATTGCTTTCTCCTACTAACGTATACTTTTTGGATACAAAACTATTTTACGAAAAAAAGCACCAAACGCAGAGTAAAAAAACTGGCAAAGGTACATATATTTTCAAGCTTTTTTCTGTTGTATTATTCCATCTCTGTTTACTTTGTGCCCCCAGCAGCTAGAGAGTATGAAATTTTATTGACACTTAAGCCGTGGTAAATAATTTACGATTTTTTTATTGATTTATTTCAGTCGAAGTGTCAAAAACTGCACATTTTGTAAACGTTTTAACTAATGTTTAGCACTGGATACGGCGAGCTATAGACTTTGTGTATTTCACAGACTAAAAATTGCTGTAAAAACAAGAAAAAACAGTAACAAATTCCAAATGATCGACATGCGATAAATACAGATAGAAAATAAGAACATGACATTAACATGGTTTAAGCGGTACTGCATGCTTAAGCATGCTTACCATGATGCCACACTTCAGTAGTATAGCGTCTACGAAACAGTTAACATAACCATTTTTTATATCCTTTAATTAAAGTTCTTGATCTGTGAAGTCAATTGTAATAAAAAACCTTTTTAATATGGGAAAAAAATCCCGAAATAGTATTGTAACAATAAGGAACTAATTTGTAATTAAGCACTTCAGCTGGTAAATCATAATTAATTATCAGAACTAATATACAATTAATATGTTTAACTAATTTATTGCCTATTTTCATATTGCCATTTCCAGAGAAGCTTTTACTTAAAAACCTTAAGAGCTACAGAATAAAATTTTACAAAATATGTACAAATTTAGATTTACACTTTAATTTACTGTACGAGTATAGCAAAAAATTACTTGTTTTATAGCAATTGATGAACTTAAATAAAAAAAAATTTACTTAAACAATTTTTTTTGCTAGTCCAGCTTTTTTATATATTAATTCTTGATCAGCACCAAGGGAATAACCGCTACATATGCAATGCATGGTAACGGAATTAAGGAAAGAAGTTGTGGAGGAGAAAAGAGCAAGTAATGCTTGCGGACGCTTCAGGTTAACTTTCCAAAATTGTAACTAACAGAAAACACGTCTGCATTCAGCATTTTTCACAAGCGATCCCTAAGGTTGAAGAAAAAATTGTTCCTGTAATGCATTCTGGGATTCGCTGAGAAATGGATAGGGCTAGGAAGATGGATTATGTAAAATTTGTGTATTATGCAAAAACCTGTGTGTTTCGAAATTAAGATTCCTAGTCTCATCAGAGCAAAATCCGTTGTAGTAACGATTAATAAAGAGTAGCGCTCGCCACACTGCAGCAAGTGAATAGAGTTGGTTACGCTTCTGTCACCAATAGACCTCTTCGCTCTTTCTTTCACACGGTCGTATGCCCCGGTCCAAACATGAAAGTTGTTTTTTTATTTTAAAACATTAAGCAGATCGGATGGAGTGAAGAACCTCTTACACCGTTTCAAAAACAAAGACACTTGATTACTTTAGACATGCGAACAGTGGACTGATATTTAATTTCTGGAACATCAAGAGTATTCGATTCCTCAATATCTATACCATCCATGAGTATTGATGGGAAAGCATCAACGGTAATGTGTCTGTGTGTTAGCAAACAACACTGAGTCCCCGATCGTTATTAAGGGCGTTATTCGTATTTTACCAATCTCGAATAAGCAAAGCCTAATTGGATAGGGTTGGAACTTTCACATAAAATATCATTAAGAAAACTAATAAATAGAGAAGGAGAAAGAACGTGTTTGATGACACCCTATTTATAAAAACTCGCATAGTACTATCTCTGAGGAAGTTCGATATAAACCGACGGAAATTATCACCATTTCCAAATGCTTATTTCATATTTTGAAGGTGCAATAAATAAATGAAAGTGGTCACTAATTAAAATAATTGCTTTTTTAATATTTCGACACTCCATTGTGTGTGTTCTTAAGGACTTTTTTTACATATTAAAAAAATTAAAAACAATGGAGTATTGAATAATAGAAAGCAATAATTTTAGCAAGTGACTCAAGTAAGATAAAAAGGGTCTAAAAATTGACATCAAGTAATTTAAGTGAAGTAATTAATAATATAATGGATCGTTTAAACAAATATAAAAACTTAAAAAGAAGTTTGCAATGATGCAAAGTTATAGACGTCGTACTAGTGATTTCGTTTCATCAGTTCGCTACGTCAAATGAAAATGATTTATTATTAAAAATATACGTATATTAAAATTAAATATTTTTGTGAAGAGCTTTGCCGAAATCAGAACAACGTTCGCCATACTTGGTATACATATGTATTAAACTACGTAAACACATATATATGTATGTAGATATAAAACCGTAGATGAGTGCAAATTTTTATCTATGATATTGTATTTTTTTCTTTCTTTACTGAATTATTTTTCTACTCGTATGAAAAATTATTACAATTATTTTTGCAATTGTTTTCTGTAGCTTTAATGATGTAATAATATTATACCAGTTGCAGTTGTTTAATAATATATTTATTATACTTTTTATGTGAGAGTTTTTCTCTCTAAACTTTGTCAAACATTGCATGTGGAAATTCAAGACAATTTCAATTCAAATCACAAAAAAAATCTTTGTGGCAAATTGCCATAGACACCAAAATAATAAAAAAAGGAAAAATTGCAATTTAACTGCCATTAATTATTCTTCAAACAAATAACTTCAATAGCAAACATTTTTATTTAAGTTTTAAATACCAGAAATATTAAGAATTCAAAACGAAAAATATGTTCTCACGAGATAATCTAAAGTACAAATATTTGCTCTTGATATTTCATTTCATGTTGTGATTGTCATGGCTGGTGAACACGCCAGCTACAAATTTTATAATTAATCTCAAAACAAGAACTTCTGGTAGGAACTGTAATAAGCAGTTCGAGCGAAATGACACTTGAACTTTGTTTGGGAAAAAAGAAAAAAGCAAAGGAAAAAACGGCCCCAGCAGCTTGACCAAGAAAGCTTAAACAAGAAATAGACAAATACTAAATCATAGGAAACGACAAATTTAAGCATTTGTAAACTGACTCAACTACACCCACCTAGTTTTGAACAAAAATATTTAATTTATTTTATTAAATGAATAGCAGCAAAAAAAAAAAAAGATTTTTAGACAATGATACGAACATACGATATCATGAGCACTGACTGACTCTTAATAACTCCCAAAACAAAAAGAAACTTGATTAGTCTAGAGAACTTCAAAACAATGGCAAGCAACTGGCTACATACACACGCACACTAAGAATTGCATTAAAATTAAATTGAGAATGAAAAATATTTTCCCACCGCACCTTTTAGAAAAAAAAGAACTTAATTTAAAAATAAAAATAACTTTGAGCTAAATAAACTGGATCACTACCAAGAGGAATTTAAATATTTATGGTACTACTCGTAGTTTTGATAATTTTTTGTTTGCTTGTTGAATTTGCTTTTATTTCACAACACTGTGTAACGTGATTTTTCTTGTGGCTGCTAAGTATATTAACGTGTTATTGAATTTTTTTTTGTAATTTAATTTTGTGGAGAAGTCTCCTGTACTTTAAAATCAATAGGATATAATCATAATCACATACTGAAGTCGATTTTTTTTAAAAACAAGTCATAATTTATGTTCAAGTACGAAGTCTGATAAAAAATAACCACTAAGTTAAATTTTTTCAAAAAGTATTTTTCCAATCGTCGAAACACACTTTTTGGTATCGCCAACAGCTTCTGTTTCGATTTTTCTTATAAATAACGGTTATTTTTTATTAGACTTCGTATTGTTATAATTTACGTTGGCTTTACTCGTAAGTTGAACCAGCTTGAAATGTGTTTGCACGTATCAAATCGAAAATGTTTTCGTACAACTGATTCGGAATTTATGTATCTAATCGACTAACTTGAATAAACTATTCGGTGACTTAAGCCCGACGGTCTGGCAGCTATTAATTATCCACAAGTGTTATAGGATAGATATCAGATGGGTTCCTATAGAATAATTTTCTTTATAAGCCCCCGATTTGAAAGAAATGAGTTAATATATCAGTCTGATTCGCAAGAAAAATTTTATATAACGAAAACATTATTGAAATAATTCCACATATGACCGTCCATATGTAGGAAAATACGGGGTATTTACTTCGTGGTTTCAAAACCGCTGTAAAATATCTGCTATTTGAAATGTCATTTATTTAGGTTCGCTGTATTCGAATATGGGTTGCTTAAGAATCAAAACAACTTGAAACTAGCTACAAATGTGGTGAGTCATATGTGACCACTTCGGGCCTTATGCGCCGATTACGTTCGTCGTAAGCAACCTAATGTGCAGGGAACTGGCATTATTGTAAAGAAATTTAAAGAGCCTGGAAGTATCTGTGTATCATCGCTTTTATGTCAAATTATGGCAGATAATCAGAAATTCCAGGTTCCCTGACATTCTCAGCCATTTATACTTATCACACGGTTCATTACGTCGCTTCTCTTATATAAATTTGCATCGGCTGACCATATGCAACCATGCGGATATGCTCACTAGGTACTAGAGCAACAGATTTCCAATGCTGACTTTTGGAACAAAATTCTCATTAGCCATGAAGCTCATTTCTTATATTATTATGCCAAATTGTCACATATGAAGCGCGAAAACCGCAGAAGTGATTGTCGAAAAGTTATTATACCGAGCTTCATTGTATCATGCATTATACCAAAAATGACGTTTAAAGAATCGTTATGGTTAATTCAGAGGGCCATATAATAACCGACTTTTGTTGGCCTGCAATTAGGAACAATCCCATGATCCCCACAACACGACTCATTTTGGCTTTAGGCTTGTAGGTGTAGGTAATTGTTTGAATTTTTGTTCTCTGCTTTTCGATACTTTCAAAAAGCAAATCGTAGCAACCAACGGTTGTTCATTTGTTTGAAAGGTGTAAAAAAATGTTAGAGACGTTTATAAATAGAAAAGTTTGTTTTTTGTGTTTTGACGGATATTATTAGAGCATTTTCCTTTTTAAATTCTCAGCAATTTATTTGGATTGTTGGGATATAAAGTTGAATGTTTGAGAATATCTTTCAAAAATTTCCAAAGTCTACTGATGATTAGGGTAGTTCCTATGAAATGTCGACATATAGATAGCTGGGAAACATAGAAAACAAGCTATTTATAATTTTATAATAATATTAATTTAATTTTTGAATGCGAGAAATTTGAAGTTAGTAAACGCTTTATCCCTAAAATTTAAAATTAAAAGTTATCTAGTCTAAACTATTGTTAAATAGGTTAAAATTAACTTCAGATAGATTAGTGCTTAAAACAGACTTAGTTAAAATATTTTTAAAATACACATCTGTACTAGATGAGTATGGCTCAATACTTTTTTATGTTTTATCTTGGATCCTACACTGGAACTGAGAAAATAGACTATGAGATATAGGAAGGAGGTAGTAGTGTTTGCGAACGTTTTTGCCTAGGACCTATCAATAATAACACGTAAAGCAAAAACATCACTGCATTTAAAGTGTTGGAATTAAATTAGTTAGAACTGATCAGTGTCCAATGTATATCTTCGACAATGCTCAGACAAACAAAATTACTCGTAGTCTCCCACACTGCAGGGTAATTACTTACATTGAACAGAAATTAATAATAAACATACGTACAAAGCAACCTCGGAGGAAAAATGAAAAAAACATGCGTACACAGGATAGAGGACAAAACACTACCTATTCCTGCTCGCTACCTATTCCCGTATAAGTAAAATAATAAAAAAATGAACATTTATAAAAAAATACGGAAGACAGCAAAAAACACGTGTGCGCAGAATCGGAGACAAAACACTACTCAATATATTTCAAAAGTTATTTAAGATTATTTGATAAATTTAATATTATTAAAATGTTTTATATCTTAATATAAATATCTTTTTCTATTTCTTTGCAGCTCCTCATCATAAATTTTAATTTGCTAATAAAACAAAACAAAAAAAAAAAGTGTTAAAAGTTTAAAATTTTCAATCAAAACATTTGCACAAAATTAAAAAAAAAACATTTTCAAAAACATAACTCACTTTGTTCAAATATTAATCGAAATATTTTTCAGCTTAAATAAATTATACACATGCAACACATATGTACATAATATGTATGTATGTATGTATGTATGTATGTATGTATGTATAAATATAATATAAAATAAAAACAAGTAAATCGAGAGAAAAAACGAAAAATGATTTGAAAATATTAAATCATGGAGAAAAGTTGCAAAACGTGTAATATTTTGAAATGATGATGAAAACAAAAGCCAAAAATGATAAAATGTAATCATTTTGAATTACATGCATGTGTCTGAATGTTGGAAATTTCATATTGATTGTAAAAAATATACATATATGCATAACTACGTCCATATATATGTTTGTATTTGTTGATAATCAAAACAGTGAAGACAAAATCAAAAAAAAAAAAAAATCAAAAATAGAAAAGTAAAAGCTTTTTTAATCAAATTGTTGAAACAAAATAACAAAAATGCATTGTCTGTGTAGACCATCACGGATTATGTCCGTTCGCATAAATTTATTGGATGAAACGGATTTTATACATGAAATTAAGGTAAGAGGTTATTAAAAAAAATATAAAAAAAAAAATCTTAGAGATACAGATATTTTTAGTGTGCAACTAATATAATTGAAGAGATAAACATATATGAACAGTTTTAAATTAGTAGTCTTTTTTGAGCACTTCTGACTTACAATTTACTTTTGGCACCAAAATTTAATACTAACGGGAAACGGAACTGTAATTTTTAATGTCTTCCGAAAATACAAGCCCCCATCGTTTGCTTACTCAATCAGACGGACGGTTAAGCTCAAGATGTCAAGCAGTGTGTAAAATTTAAACTACCAACCTTATCTGCACTTTGGCAGAAGATAGCTGCATTTGTTATTCCTTCTCATTCGGCTATATGCCTGACCAATATGAGGTTATTTCAATGAATCAATATATGAATGATTCTGTCAACAACAATCGTTTGACAATTTCTAAATGAAGACTTTAAAAAGGGTCGATTTTAAATTAAACAGGACCTAGTTTACGCATGGACGCACAACAGCAGACTTTGCTTTATCAATATTCATGGGTTGTATGGTTATTGAGGATCGAAATCTCTTGCTATTCTAGGAATGAAAATTTGGTGTGATGTTCGTTGAACTGAATATATTTTTCATGTCTCAAAAGAAGCATTTAAGCTCCTCAGTTTTCTAAATCGGTACAAAGCATACTTCACTTTATTTGATATCCTTACTATTTATACCACCTAAATTCAAACTAAATTTCTCGTATTTGTGCCGGAGCTTCAAAGTCTGTTCTGGAGTTATTCGATCCTGCACAATAGAGGCGACAGTAGGGTATATAATTCTATTTACCCACTGGAACCTAGTCGCAGTGTTGAGGGAATTACACTGTTTTTTCATTACTGCAATAGATATTAGTTTTACGAGATTATGGATCTTGTTCCCGAAACCTGGACATCTTTAGCTAATACGCTTTCATCGTGCAGACCTCGTCTGTCCGTGGTGGATTGATCAGTGATTAGCAGTGGCATAGTAACCTAAGCGCTGATGAATTTCCTGTCATTTACAAAATAGGAATGTTTAAATCAAACCTTGACAAATTCTACACTACGCCTTCTTCCTCCCCATAACTTGTTTTTTTTACAGTATAATATGCTGCATACTATATGTACGGTTCGTCTCTTTGGTACAATTGGTCCTAATTAAAAACAAGTAAGAGTGTAGTATATTCGGCTGGGCCGAATCTAAAATACCCTTCACGATAGTCACGAATATGTATAGTATATTAAAAATGTGACCTAAATATGCTCGGTTATATATGAACCGATATAGGAGTTTTCTAATTTCTGTATTTTATAACGAAAATTGCTTTTCAGCAAAAAAAAAAAGAAATTTGTTTAATGGAAAAATCGGTTCAGGCTATATCTCGGGTATATATGGCCCGATATCGAAAATTTTAATTTTCCATATTTATATAACCTTATATCATTACTAGAACTGCTTTTGAGTACAACAAATTGTTTAAGTTCGCTTACGCGATATTTTCATGAAAAACCCGATTTAGGCTATATCTCGGGTATATATGGACCGATATCAGAAATTTTAATTTTCTCTATTTTCGTAACCTTCTTTCATAACAAGAACTGCTTTTCAGCAAAAAAAAATGTTATTGAAAAAATCGGTTCAGGCTATATCTCGAGTATATATGGACCGATATCGGATATTTTCTTTTTCCACATTTATATTACCAGAACTGTTTTTAAGCAAAAAACGATGTTTAAGTTCACTTACGCAACATTTTCATTAAAACCGCAGTTTAGGCTATATCTCGGGTATATATGGACCGATACCGGAAATTTTCATTTTCCATACCTATATAACCTTATTTTGCTATTAAAACTGCTTTTAAGCAAAAAAAGTTGTTTTAGTTCGCTTACGCCGCGTATTCATGAAAACCCCGGTTTAGGCTATATCTCGGGTATATATGGACCGATATCGAAAACTTTCATTTTCCATATTTATATCACCTTATTTTATTACCAGAACTGCTTTAAGGCGAAAAAATTGTTTAAGTTCGCTTACGCGGCATTTTCATGAAAAACACGGTTTGGGCTATATCTCGGGTATATATGGACCGATATCGGAAATTTTCATTTTCCATATTTATGTAACCTAAATTCATTACCAGAACTGCTTTTGAGCACAAAAAAGTTGTTTATGTTCGCTTACGCGGCATTTTCTTGAAAACCCCGGTCTAGGCTATATCTCGGGTATATCTGGACCGATATCGAAAATTTTCATTTTTCATATTTATATGACCCTATTCCATTACCAGAACTCCTTTTGAGCACAAAAAAGTTGTTTAAGTTCGCTTACGCGAAATTTTCATGAAAAACCCGATTTGGGCTATATCTCGGGTATATATGGACCGATATCGGAAATTTTCATTTTTCATATTTATGTAACCTAATTTCATTACCAGAACTGCTTTTGAGCAAAAAAAAGTTGTTTAAGTTCGCTTACGCGACATATTCATGAAAAACCCGATTTGGGCTATATCTCGCGTACATATGGACCGATATCGGAAATTTTTATCTTCCATATTTATATAACCTTATCTTATTCCCAGAATTTTTTTTAAACAAAAAAAAATTGTTAAGTTCGCTTACGCGACATTTTCATGAAAAACCCGGTTTGGGCTATATCTCGGGTATATATGGACCGATATCGGAAATTTTTATCTTCCATATTTATATAACCTCATCTTATTACAAGAACTGTTTTTAATCAAAAATAGTTGTTAAAGTTCGCTTACGCGACATTTTCATGAAAAACCCGGTTTGCGCTATATCTCGGGTATGTATGGACCGATATCGGAAATTTTAATTTTCCATACTTATATAACCTTATTTGATTACCAGAACTGCTTTAAAGCAAAAAAAGTTGTTTACGTTCGCTTACGCGGCATTTTCATGAAAACCACGTTCCAGGCTATATCTGCGGTATATATGGACCGATATCGGAAATTTTCATTTTTCATATTTATATAACCTTAATTTATTACCAGAACCGCTTTTAAGCAAAAAAAGTTGTTTAGTTTCGCTGACGCGGCATTTTCATGAAAAACCCGTTCTAGGCTATATCTCGGGTATATATGGACCGATATTGGAAGTTTTCATTTTTCATATTTATATAACTTCATTTCATTACTAGAACTGCTTTTGAGCACAAAAATGTTGTTTTAGTTTGCTTACGCGACAGTTTTATGTAAAACCCGGTCTAGGCTATATCTCGGGTATATATGGACCGACATCGAAAATTTTCATTTTTCATATTTATATGACCCTATTTCATTACCAGAACTGTTTTTAAGCAAAAAAATATGTTTAAGTTCACTTACGCGACATTTTCATTAAAACCGCAGTTTAGGCTATATCTCGGGTATATATGGACCGATATCGGAAATTTTCGTTTTTCATATTTATGTAATCTTATTTTATTATCAGAACTGCTTTTGAGCAAAAAAAAGTTGTTTAAGATTGCTTACGCGACATTTTCATGAAAAACCCGATTTGGGCTATATCTCGCGTACATATGGACCGATATCGGAAATTTTTATCTTCCATATTTATATAACCTTATCTTATTACCAGAATTTTTTTTAAACAAAAAAAAATTGTTAAGTTCGCTTACGCGACATTTTCATGAAAAACCCGGTTTGGGCTATATCTCGGGTATATATGGACCGATATCGGAAATTTTTATCTTCCATATTTATATAACCTCATCTTATTACAAGAACTGTTTTTAATCAAAAATAGTTGTTAAAGTTCGCTTACGCGACATTTTCATGAAAAACCCGGTTTGCGCTATATCTCGGGTATGTATGGACCGATATCGGAAATTTTAATTTTCCATACTTATATAACCTTATTTGATTACCAGAACTGCTTTAAAGCAAAAAAAGTTGTTTACGTTCGCTTACGCGGCATTTTCATGAAAACCACGTTCCAGGCTATATCTGCGGTATATATGGACCGATATCGGAAATTTTCATTTTTCATATTTATATAACCTTAATTTATTACCAGAACCGCTTTTAAGCAAAAAAAGTTGTTTAGTTTCGCTGACGCGGCATTTTCATGAAAAACCCGTTCTAGGCTATATCTCGGGTATATATGGACCGACATCGAAAATTTTCATTTTTCATATTTATATGACCCTATTTCATTACCAGAACTGTTTTTAAGCAAAAAAATATGTTTAAGTTCACTTACGCGACATTTTCATTTAAACCGCAGTTTAGGCTATATCTCGGGTATATATGGACCGATATCGGAAATTTTCGTTTTTCATATTTATGTAATCTTATTTTATTATCAGAACTGCTTTTGAGCAAAAAAAAGTTGTTTAAGATTGCTTACGCGACATTTTCATGAAAAACCCGATTTGGGCTATATCTCGAGTACATATGGACCGATATCGGAAATTTTCATTTTCCATATTTAGGTAACCTAATTTCATTACCAGAACTGCTTTTGAGCACAAAAAAGTTGTTTAAGTTCCCTTACGCGACATTTTCATGAAAAACCCGGTTTGGGCTATATCTCGGGTATATATTGACCGATATCGGAAATTTTCATATTTATGTAATCTAATTTCATTACCAGAACTTCTTTTGAGCACAAAAAAGTTGTTTAAGTTCGCTTACGCGACATTTTCTTGAAAACCCCGATTTGGGCTATATCTCGGGTATATATGGACCGACATCGAAAATTTTCATTTTTCATATTTATATGACCCTATTTCATTATCAGAACTGCTTTTGAGCACAAAAAAGTTGTTTAAGTTCGCTTACGCGGCATATTCATGAAAATACCGGTCTAGGCTATATCTCGGGTATATATGGCCCGATATCGAAAATTTTTATTTTTCATATTTATATGACACTATTTCATTACCAGAACTGCTTTTGAGCACAAAAAAGTTGTTTAAGTTCGCTTACGCGACATTTTCATGAAAAACCCGATTTGGGCTATATCTCGGGTATATATGGACCGATATCGGAAATTTTCATTTTCCATATTTATGTAACCTAAATTCATTACCAGAACTGCTTTTGAGCACAAAAAAGTTGTTTAAGTTCGCTTACGCGACATTTTCATGAAAAACCCGGTTTGCGCTATATCTCGGGTATGTATGGACCGATATCGGAAATTTTAATTTTCCATACTTATATAACCTTATTTGATTACCAGAACTGCTTTTGAGCACAAAAAAGTTGTTTAAGTTCGCTTACGCGACATTTTCATGAAAAACCCGGTTTGGGCTATATCTCGGGTATATATGGACCGATATCGGAAATTTTCATTTTCCATATTTATGTAACCTAATTTCATTACCAAAACTGCTTTTGAGCACAAAAAAATTGTTTAAGTTCGCTTACGCAGCATTTTCATGAAAACCCCGGTCTAAGCTATATCTCGGATATATATGGACCGATATCGAAAATTTTCATTTTTCATATTTATGTGACCCTATTTAATTACCAGAACTGCTTTTGAGCACAAAAAAGTTGTTTAAGTACGCTTACGCGGCATTTTCATGAAAAGCCCGGTCTAGGCTATATCTCGAGTATATATGGACCGATATCGAAAATTTTCATTTTTCATATTTATGTGACCCTATTTAATTACCAGAACTGCTTTTGAGCACAAAAAAGTTGTTTAAGTTCGCTTACGCGGCATTTTCATGTAAACCACGGTCTAGGCTATATCTCGGGTATATATGGACAGATATCGGAAATTTTCATTTTTCATATTTATATGACCCTATTTTATTACCAGAACTGCTCTTGAGCACAAAAAAGTTGTTTAAGTTCGCTTACGCGACATTTTCATGAAAAACCCGATTTGGGCTATATCTCGGGTATATATGGACCGATATCGGAAATTTTCATTTTTCATATTTATATAACCTTATTTTATTACCAGAACTACTTTTGAGCAAAAAAAAGTTATTTAGCTTCGCCTATGCGACATTTTCATTAAAATCCGATTTGGGCTATATCTCGGGTATATATGGACCGATATCTGAAAAAAAAATTTTTTGTCTTTTAGTCACCATGCTTAATAAGTGTGTGAAGTTTGAAGCAAAACGAACAACTTTTGTTTTTAAAAATTTTCATACAAAACTGCAAAAAAAAATGGCTTTTTTCGGAATTTTGAATATATCTCAGCTATACGTGGACCGATATTACTGAATTTCAATAGCAAACCCATGAATCGATGGGGTAAAAGAATGGTGAAAGAAAAAAGTTTCTAAGTCTAATGGTTTTCTCAGAAACGGTATTTCAACAGCGGACAGACGGACAGACGGACAGACGGACATCGCTTAATCGACTTTTCCATTAATTCTGATTCAGAATATATATACTTTATAGGGTCGCAAAAGAAAACTGTAGAAATTACAAACGGAATCACAAACTTATATATACCCTTTACATTTTTGTGAAGGGTATAAAAAGGTGTATACAGTCCAAACAATCTTAGAAAAGAAGTCTCGGGTCGAGGTCGATTAGGTGCGACAGTCACCTAATTGTTTTTGTGTTGAAGGATTATTGGAAAAACCTGGGGAATAAGTCCTAGCAATTCCTGATGGGATTTTGGCATAGTTTTTAAATCTATATTAATATATAGAAAGTTCGTATGGTGAAAGGCCTTTTACTGTAAGATCGTGGAGAGGACATTGGATTTATGACGGTGGCCGGTGTTTCCTGTAATATGCCATCGAAAGCATTTTTTGCCGGCTGATATTATGCTAAGAGAAATGGCCATATGTTAGCTGATGAGGTAAGAGGGTCCTGATTTAATTTTAGGAAGGAAAGTGGGTCTCGCAGAGAGTATTAATTACTGTTCACCAGATCCACTGCCCTACAAGAGATTTGAGGTAATTTTGGCAGGCGCGGTCTCAGGGGTGGTTGGCATAGATCAACAAGATAGCTGTGCTTGAAAGTCGGATTGCAAGTGAGTGATGGTATCTCTATCCCTCGAAGTCAAAAGAAGATTAAGTGAGTAAAGAAGATAGAAATCTCAGCTATAAGTTAATAGGTTGGAATACTATAACATATACGAGAAGAACATGTGTTTGCAGGAGTGTAAACGGTGAACAGATGAGTTCTTGAATGCCTGAAGAGTAATAGCAATTCTGACAGAACACGCGAGGAGATTACATTTACCGTATAATAATTTTGGAAGAAGAAAAGGAGAAACTGAGTATTGAACTCTTTCTCTCTCGTTAGCCGGCGTCTGTCCTGAATCAGTCCGGATCTGCATGACTTGGTGGAACTATCGGAATACGTTATAGAATTAGACTTTTTCATCTGTAGTTGGTTCAGATCTGAACCGGTTAGTGATATATAGATTTGGCAAAAAACAATGAATAAAAAACAATGCCATATAAGTCTAAAACAGAATAATTTACTAATTTAAAATTTAATATTGTATATCCATGGATCCATAATAATTATTTTTCACTTCCCCAGCATTCAAAGTTGTTGTCTTAAAACTTTGAAAGCGTACGTAATCCTTTAAACATTGTTTTAGATTATTTGAGATGTTGGAAGAAAATAATATACAATTGAGGGAATATAATACACAATTAAAAGCAAAATTTATTTTAGGAACTACATTTATCGAAATAGTATACCGATTATTTCTTATGTTAATGTCCTTTAAAACTGAAATATATAAATAATAAAATTTTTCGGTTTAACAATTATTAAAAACTAAAAATTAAAACCTACAGGTTACAAACACTATTTACTATATAAAAATACTTAACTTCAAAAACATAAATTCAGTTTATACTTCACATATTACTTTAACAGTGTTAAATGTAACAGAACACTGTAATATTAGTAATAGTTTCAGTTGCTGTGCAGACAGTGAATGTTTTTTTTTTTTCACTAAAAATAAACTGTTTATTTTTCGCAAACGTTTGCAGTTTAGAATGGCATACAAATGAATATTCATTGCTACTGTTCATTCACACATTTCTAGTTGACTTGAGTTGCAGATGTTTCATTAAAAAAAATATTTTTATTCCCTATTTGATGGAGTCAAACATTATACTTATTATCTGTCAGTTTGACACTGTAGGAAAGTGAAATATAATCAACTTATTCAACCATACAATATTTAAACGTAACCAGTGAACATTTTGTGTATAATTTGATTTATAGATCAAATTAAAAATTTTTGTTTGGTAGTAGAAATGATTTAGAAATATTAACTCACAATCAAAAAAGGAAAAAATAAACATTATTGTTCGTACTACAAAGTTAATTTTATTTAAAATAAAAGCGCCTTGACAAGAAAACGCAACATAGGTATATTACATTTGGTTCTTGTACAATATAAACGCAAACTACTCATGTGCTTGTCAGTGCTTAGGAGTATATCTTAATATGTGACGATTATTAAAGTTCTAACAAGGCTAAATTGGAGTGGTAACAGCTGCATTGGCTGTGCCTTCGATATGTAATTAAATTTGACCAAATTTGTTCAAACAAAAGCGGCAACGCTTTATCAAACACAATATCGCTACATAAGCTCTAATAACACAGCTTTACAAATTTTAAAAATGGAAAATACCAAGAACGTATGAGTACACATAAGTATTTGTAATCACAAATAATAGGATTTAAACGTTTTGGCTGAATTATTTGGCATTAGACATAATTCTTCGCTATACTGTTAAGGGTTTCTTCGTTAAATTTACAATGTAGTTTTGTACGGAATATTTTAAAATAAATGGCATTCTTGCAATGAGGCAGCCTTAAGTTATATTAGCGTTATATTATATTTGCTTCCGGTGGCCTTCTACTTCACCGGAAAATAGGTGCCGCACGGCTTGTAAAAACAAAGTTAGTTCATTTAATATTTCAAGTTCTAGCTTCGATGCGAACAACTGCCACTTTTTTTTTGTTGCGAAATTGAAAATCACTAATTTAACACATGAAACAGAAGTGAATTTATTTATGGCAGCTTCTGTTGTTGCGATTTAAAGTTAGGGTAGACTATTTCCAGGCCTACTCAACTGTTCACCACTATCACCATGTCTTATACATAGCTAGCAGTTTTCAATTCCAAGCGCAAAAAAAATTAAATAAATTTTCCAATAAGAATAATAGAATTAAAGCTAAGCAGAAGTTTGACCAACTAACTAAACTGTGTATATATTTTCCTTTAGGAGAGTTGAAAAGAATTTTTATTACTTTCAGTTAACTGGAAGGATATAATTTCAGACCCATTTAGCCGACCGTAGAATGCGAGTTCGTAGTATTCAGTACATATACAAAAGATACGAAAATTGTATAAATGGTACCTAAAATTTCTAATATTTTTTTTCTGTCTATTGTCGACATTTCATATACATAAGCTAAAGCTGGGAAATATAAAAAACGAGCTGTTTATAATTTTTTGATTAGTGCTAATGTTGGAAGCTAATATAGCGAATAAATCTCAAAAGTTTGAATTTTTGTTCTCTGCTCTTTAGTACTTCTAAAAAAACAAATTTAATTGCTTATAATATATAATAATATTAATATGTAACAGGAGCGTAGTACATTCGGCTGTGCCGAATCTAAAACACCCTTCACGATAGTCATTTATATACATATTATAGTATATATTAAAAATTTGAACTAAATATGCTCGGATATACATATATAAGCCCACATCGGGGAAAAAATATGTTTCCCTTGTAATCACCATTCCAAAAAGGAAATCATGGAAATTATCATGCAAAAATTGGTTTAGGCTATATCTCGGTTAAATGTGAACCGATAACGGAATTTTCCATTTTCTGTATTTTACGAGTAATTACCTCGTTTTATAATCAGAAATGATTTCAAGCAAAAGAAATTTTTCACTAAAAAATCGGTTTAGACTATATCTCGGGTATATATGGACCGATATCGGAAATTTTCATTTTCTCTATTTGGTAACCTCCTTATATTATCAGAACTTCTTTTAAGCAAAAAAAAAAAAACATTTATCGAAAAATCGGTTAGGCTATATCTTGGGTATACGAGTATATGGACCGATATCGGATTTCTCTTTTTCTGTATTTTAGTACCCTGCTTTTATTACTATAATAAGTGTGTGAAGTTTGAAGCAAAACAAACTATTTTTTTTTTTTAAATTTTCATACAAAATTGCAAAATTTTTTCGGAACTTTGAACATATCTCAGTTATATGTGAACCGATATTACTGAATTTCAATAGCTATCCCATGACTAGATGGGTCTAATGGTTTTCTCAGAAACTGTATTTCAACGACCCTTTATCGACTTTTCTATTAATTCTGATTCAGAATATATATACTTTATACGGTCGCAAATAAAAATTGTAGAAATTAAAACGGAATCTCAAACTTATATATACCCTTTACATTTTTGTGTATAACAGTACTAAAATACTAGTTATATATAATTATTAGCTTATTATACTTAAAAAATATTAAAAATTTTTTATTATTACATTTTCATTTCATCACAGACCTAAATTTATACTGTATTGCTTCCTTACAATTATATCAGCATAACTCTATATTATAAACCAATCTTTAAAATTCATTTTATCGTTGGAAGATTGTACTATATTTTTGGAAATCGGGCGAATAAATATTGTGGTTACATATAATGTGACAGTTGCAAAAATTGTGCATTGTATATAAATTATGCTACCATGTATATCCATTTTGCGTATTTTACAGAAAAATCTTAAATTTATTAAAACATATTATGTGTGTATATAAATTTAACTACATAAATAGTTCAATTATCAAATAAACAAAAAGTACGAAAACAGGGTTTTTGTGCCATCCTGCCATTCACAATAATACATACCATCACTGACAACATTTGTCACGTAAACACGTAATGAAATTCTATTTTCTACATGTTGAGACGTTACGGTTACATTTCATTACAGTCAGATAAGCATTTACATTATTTCTCGTATAACAAAAACGATCAGCTGTTCCGACCACATTTACATTTCTACATTTACGGTAGGCTAAATGGACCTTTACAGGTTGAGACGTTACGGTTACATTTCATTACAGTCAGGTAAGCCTTTTTATTGTTGCTCGTATACCAAAAAGGATCAACTATATCTACATTTCTACATTTACGGTCGGCTAAATGGGCCTTTATAACTAAAACAATTGCAATTGCTATTATTTTATTAATTTGTGTAAAATTTAACAAATAAATTTGTTTGAACGCCAAATACTTTCGAATGAATAGTTTATTATATACATACGAGTACATGTATAAATGTTTTCCAACTGACAAAAAGTTTGCGTCAATACCATTTCTTCTATTCATCCATTAAATTTTTTGTATTAACGTTCCTTTGTCTCTCCCGCATTACAGCTTAATATTACATGTATTTTTTAAATATCGATAAGTCAATAAATATTTATATATTATTTATATTCAATATAAATCAGTAAATTACATTTGTCATTTAGGGTCATAAATGTTTAAGTAAAAAATTGCGACTGCTAGCATTAATTTGTCCGAATGTTGGCCATTCCTTTATTTCCATACACATGTTCGTACATGTCGTGCATTTGTATGTAAAAGCACATTTGAACATCGTTCTACAAGGGAACTACAAAATTCATGATTAAATGAATGATCAAATGAATAAGCGAAATTGAGCACATTATTTTTGCCAACTGTCACTTTGCTCCAATTATTGATGATATTTTTGCGATGTTTTTTATTATTTTATATACGATATACATATGTATATATTTTCCCTTTTCGTACTTTTTTTTATTAATAAATATTATTTTTGCTAAATCAGCGTTTGGTATTTTATTGTCATGGTGAAATAAAAAATAAACGGGAAGACATATGTACATACATACAGGAATATTATATATAATAGCAGAGGACTTAATTTGTTTGTTTTTATCAGTTAAACGAAAAAAAAACAAGTAAGAGTGTAGTATATTCGGCTGGGCCGAATCTAAAATACCCTTCACGATAGTCACGAATATGTATAGTATATTAAAAATGTGACCTAAATATGCTCGGTTATATATGAACCGATATGGGAATTTTCTATTTTCTGTATTTTAGTAACCTTCTTTTATAACGAGAATTGCTTTTCAGCAAAAAAAAAACAAAAATTTTTTTAATGGAAAAATCGGTTCAGGCTATATCTCGGGTATATATGGCCCGATATCGAAAATTTTAATTTTCCATATTTATATAACCTTATATCATTACCAGAACTGCTTTTGAGTACAACAAATTGTTTAAGTTCACTTACGCGATATTTTCATGAAAAACCCGATTTAGGCTATATCGCGGGTATATCTGGACCGATATCAGAAATTTTAATTTTCTCTATTTTTGTAACCTTCTTTTATGACAAGAACTGCTTTTCAGCAAAAAAAAATGTTATTGGAAAAATCGGTTCAGGCTATATCTCGAGTATATATGGACCGATATCGGATATTTTCTTTTTCCATATTTATATAACCTTATTTCATTACCTGAACTGCTTTTAAGCACAAAAAAGTTGTTTAGTCGGCATTTTCATCAAAAAACCTGTTAGGCTATACACCGGGTATATATATATGAACCAATATCGGAAATTTTCATTTTCCATATTTATGTAACCTAATTTCATTAGCAGAACTGCTTTTGAGCACAAAAAGTTGTTTAAGTTCGCTTACGCTGCATTTTCATGAAAACCCCGGTCTATGCTATATCTCGGGTATATATAGCCCGATATCGAAAATTTTTATTTTTCATATTTATATGACCCTATTTCATTACCAGAACTGCTTTTGAGCACAAAAAAACTGTTTAAGTTCGCTTACGCGATATTTTCATGAAAAACCCGATTTGGGCTATATCTCGGGTGTATATGGACCGATATCGAAAATTTTCATTTTTCATATTTATATAACCCTTTTTCATTACCAGAACTGCGTTGAGCACAAAAAAGTTGTTTAAGTTCGCTTACGCGACATTTTCATGAAAAACCCGATTTGGGCTATATCTCGGGTATATATGGACCGATATCGGAAGTTTTCATTTTTCATATTTATGTAACCTAATTTCATTACCAGAACTGCTTTTGAGCACAAAAAAGTTGTTTAAGTGTTCTTACGCGGCATTTTCATGAAAACCCCGGTCTAGGCTATATCTCGGGTATATATGGACCGATATTGGATATTTTCATTTTCCATATTTATGTAACCTAATTTCATTACCAGAATTGCTTTTGAGCACAAAAAAGTTGTTTAAGTTCGCTTACGCGGCATTTTCATGAAAACCCCGGTCTAGGCTATATCTCGGGTATATATGGACCGATATCGGAAATTTTCATTTTCCATATTTATGTAACCTAATTTCATTATCAGAACTGCTTTGAGCACAAAAAAGTTGTTTAAGTTCGCTTGCGCGACATTTTTATGAAAAACCTGATTTGGGCTATATCTCGGGTATATATGGACCGATATCGAAAATTTTCATTTTTCATATTTATATGACCCTATTTCATTACCAGAACTGATTTTGAGAACAAAAAAGTTGTTTAAGTTCGCTTACGCGACATTTTCATGAAAAACCCGATTTGGGCTATATCTCGGGTATATATGGACCGACATGGAAAATTTTCATTTTTCATATTTATATGACCCTATTTCATTACCAGAACTGCTTTTGAGCACAAAAAAGTTGTTTAAGTTCGCTTACGCGACATTTTCATGAAAAACCCGATTTGGGTTATATCTCGGGTATATATGGACCGACATCGGAAATTTTCATTTTCCATATTTATGTAACCTAATTTCAATACCAGAACTGCTTTTGACCACAAAAAAGTTGTTTAAGTTCGCTTACGCGGTATTTTCATGAAAACCCCGGTCTAGGCTATATCTCGGGTATACATATATGGACCGATATCGGAAATTTTCATTTTCCATATTTATGTAACCTAATTTCAATACCAGAACTGCTTTTGACCACAAAAAAGTTGTTTAAGTTCGCTTACGCGGCATTTTCATGAAAACCCCGGTCTAGGCTATATCTCGGGTATATATGGACCGATATCGAAAATTTTCATTTTTCATATTCATATGACCCTATTTCCTTACCAGAACTGCTTTTGAGTACCAAAAAGTTGTTTAGGTTCGCTTACGCGACATTTTCATGAAAAACCAGGTTTGGGCTATATCTCGGGTATATATGGACCGATATCGGAAATTTTAATTTTCCATATTTATGTAACCTTATATAATTACCAGAACTGCTTTTGAGCAAAAAAAAGTTATTTAGCTTCACCTATGCGACATTTTCATTAAAAGTCCGATTTGGGCTATATCTCGGGTATATATGGACCGATATCTGAAAAAAAAAATTTTTTGTCTTTTAGTCACCATGCTTAATAAGTGTGTGAAGTTTGAAGCAAAAGGAACAACTTTTGTTTTCAAAAATTTTCATACAAAACTGCAAAAAAAAATGGCTTTTTTCGGAATTTTGAATATATCTCAGCTATACGTGGACCGATATTACTGAATTTCAATAGCAAACCCATGAATCGATGGGGTAAAAGAATGGTGAAAGAAAAAAGTTTCTAAGTCTAATGGTTTTCTCAGAAACAGTATTTCAACAGCGGACAGACGGACAGACGGACATCGCTTAATCGACTTTTCCATTAATTCTGATTCAGAATATATATACTTTATAGGGTCGCAAAAAAAAACTGTAGAAATTACAAACGGAATCACAAACTTATATATACCCTTTACATTTTTGTGAAGGGTATAAAAACGAGTAATATTAGTCGTATCTTTAAAGAGTACATGGCTAGAAATTTTTTTCTCTACATTAAATAATGAGGATGAGGTAGCCAGCCAGGTTTGACTGTTTTTCACGAAACTTGGAAAATTGGCTTAAAAGTTATGACAGTTTAATTTTATGTATATTAAAATATATATACATGTTTGAATATAACAGGGTTGATATTCGACCTAGGACCGGATTCCGTAACGATGAATTTTTTATCAGTGAACACTCAAAATAAAATTCACCGACTGACATGGTGATCAGTTTTCATTAATATCAATAACTTTATAAAGTGATTCCGCAAAAGTCAATGAATTTTATTGCGCTGAATGTGTTAGTTAAGGCCGAATGCTTTTCTGAACTCTCAAATCTACTTTGTGACGTAAGTTTTATAATAGAAACTTCAATTTACATAATACTTTCGATTATCTCTTTCAACGTTAACATGAAAATATTTAAAAAAAATTATATCTTAAGTGTTCACTGTACAAAATACAAAATACAAAAATAAAAAATAAACACTGTAATTGGTGAACCTTTCAAAATTCATCGTTGTGGAATTTGGCCCATTGTTTTCCAGAATTTGTTAATATTTTTTCCTGATGCTCTAATATTATCCTGGTATTTTAATACAAGTTAATGCAAATTTTTTGATAGGAGGTTAATCTTACTGTTATAATGCTGTTTAAAAGAAGCAATTTTACCATCAACTGTTGCCAGAGGAAAACATCGATCAATTATTTATACAACTATAAACTTCAACTTAGAGCACTTCAAGCCTTGGCGCAACAGGTTCTTAGTCGTGAATCCACAAGAATAATAATGGAAAAATGAAAAACGGAAATTAGGCTCCTGGTAATTTCTTTAAAGCGTTTTTAAACAGATGCGTTATATAATTTGACTATTGCTTCAAGAAGTTCAGACTTCGTTTTAGAAAGCCATTAATAACGAAATTGATCACTCAGGTCGGATGTAAAAAGAAGCACCCGTGGAAACATAGCAGGATTCTATCATTGGTGAACTACTAACATCTTATTCGTGGTGGGACGGCTTAATTTTCAGATAAAATTTTGGATATCGGGCTTTATAGTTTTTAGTTGTAGTCATGCACAAGTAGCTATAATTTTTATGGCTTTATGGTTCATTACAAATCATTTTCCTCGTAAATGGCATAGCCTTGAGATATACCTTTATTATGCTTTTGTTAACAAATAGACAAAATGTTGATTTTTTTTTTTAATTTTGAAGTTGATAACACCCGACGTTTGAGCTTCACAAAAAGTTTCTTTCATATGGTGAATAAATCACATGCTTATAAAGCTCTTAGAAAAATTTAAAGCTCCTGATTAGAGATATATTTTTGAATTTTTATTGCATTTTGAAAGCACAAAAATTAAGGATTTTTGCAGGATAAAAATATTTATTGCCTTGCAAACTGATAGCAAATCAATAAATATAGTTTTTAAGTTGATTGTTGTAGCACTTCTACAATAAATATTGGATACACATCTTGTTGGAGAAAACCACGGTGTAATTTAAAAATCTGGGGGTTTTTTCGTGTAGAAAAGAGTCAGTGTATATGTGTTTGAAAAGGGTGGCAAAAAATTACGTCAGGAATATGGTTTAAAAATTACACACACATATGTATGTTTATTATATATATATATACATACATACATACATATATATATATATATATATATATATATATATATATATATATATATATATATATATATATATATATATATATATATATATATATATATATATATATATATATATATATATATTAGGGTGACCGCAAAAAATCAATGTCGGAATCTTGTTAGTCTTAACCCCACAGAACGAATCCCCTTTCCAGATATTGGGATAGCCAAAATTTGAGCCCGATTAAACGACGGTAGCACGTGCCGCTCGTCGCTCAAAATTTGAAAAAAACGTATTGAGCCATAACTCGGGAACAGTAAATAATAAAAACACGCACGATGTCACAAAAGATAGCTTATTTTGTTCTTCAAAATTTATGTTATGAACAAAATTGTTGTAACTCTGAGTCAAACCGAGTTACGGCAGCCTTTAGCTCCGAAAACGTGATCTGGTGCCACCAGGAGCATACTTCATATATTATGTTATTATGTGATAAATTTTGAATTTTTTTGGTATATTTTTGAGTTTAAAGTAGAAATGTAATAAAAAACGCAAGTAATACAGTTAAATTCAAGAACATTTTTATTTTAATATATAAAAATCAGGGATATATTCGATAATAATTCATAGTTATCCAAAGTGGTAGCTCTGGATATCTCCAAAGCGTTCGACAGAGTGTGTGTTATTCTTATTTTTCTATTTAATATAAAAATAGAGTTGGATACCCTACTGTTACCGATAAGCTTCTTCGCCCTCTCCTGCACATATATATATATATATATATATATATATATATATATATATATATATATATATATATATATATATATATATATATATATATATATATATATATATATATATATATATATATATATATATATATATATATATATATATATATATATATATATATATATATATATATATATATACATATACATATACATATACATAATAGAATAATTTATACATGATTATGGGTTTCTCAGAGTTATGAAGTTGCAAACACAATTTTACATTTTGCTGGTAACAGCAGAAAAGAAGCTGCCTTATTATTAGCATTACCGCTAGCAAAACAAAAGCATTACAGGATTTTTAATAATATTTTGTTAAAATTTTAACTTTGTAAAATATAGCTATTGAAACGAATACATACATGTTGTGGGTACAAGACAAATGTGATCCATATAAAATTCAGAAATACAAATTGAAACTGAAAAAAACTTAATAGTGATGCTGTTTTTTGAATTTATTATTAAAAAACAAATATGGTTTTTTTTTATATAAGAGATCGAATAAGTTTTACATAACATCAGATGTTCGCGTACTGCACAAAGAAAAATGCCTCAAAACATTTCCTTTCTTCGTGAAAGCTTAATGTAGAATTAAAAAAAAATTGGCGACTGATTCAGCGACCATTCCAACATTGAACAAAAACCAGAATGTAGATATCTTTTTTAGATCTGCATTCATATAAAAAGTTTTCTGTTCCAGTGAATAATGTAATTAAAAATTACGATAAAAGTTTTTTTAGTTTAAGAGTTAGGTGTGACATGATTTTCTATGTTTAAATTACAATTAATATTTTCATTATTTTAATAAGGTTATTGTTGAATAAGTAAGTTTATTTGCAAGACCGCTTTGAGCATACAAAATAGAGCAGCAATGTCATGTATGTCACACATATCACTAATTCTACATTTAAAGCTTAGTTTTGACTCATATTTATCTGTAGAAGACTACATTCCTTCCCCTAAAAGCACCGATAAATTAGTAGTCAAAAAAAAGAGAAGAAATAGCATTTGTCTCTGTAAAGCATCGCCTTTCACCCTGTCTCAGTTGTCTGACCTGGGATACCTTATCTATATAGTGAACTAAAGTTGACTGACTCTTAACGACGTTATTCACAAAACAATTTAATAAATATTTACTAAAAACTTATTTCACAAATTTCTATACAAAATTTGCCAAATACGGGTTGCAAAAATTATATTTTTATAGAGGGTTTAAATCAATTGGTTGAAGTTTAGGTGGTAAAAAAACAACAGCAATTTTAGTGGTGTAACCTTAATATTAAAATTAATTAAAAAATATAAAATATATCGCACAGCATCCTCCTTTACCGGCTCTCAAAGCTATGTACATATATATTTTTCATAGATGCAAAAACACATTTGGCTTGTATATAAACTGACTTCCGTTGAATACTCAATCGAATTCATTTATTACAAAAATAAATCAAGTACTTAAGCACTAGTTTTAAGCACATTAGTTTGAAGAAAGAGAGAGAGAGAGAGAGAGAGAGAGAGAGAGACAGAGAGGCATAAAGAAGCAAGTAAAAATTACTTGAAGTTGTCGTTTACTTTATATTACTCTGCAGTTTTTAAAGTAAGTCAATTTTAATTAAAATATGTAAGTAAAGAAGAGTTTAGAAAAACATTTTAAACATCAATCAAAAAACAAAATTTTAAGGAATATTCGCCATCACAAGACACACTTGGTTGCCAAATTGCCTTATTAAGTGCTATATAAACTTAAAACATGTTTAGCAAGTTCAACTACTTACCTTTTGCATAAGTTGAACAATGAATGATGTAGATGTTATGTAATTTAATTGCGAATATGTGTATGTATGTGTTACGGCATAAGACCAATATTAATGTATAGAAATTAATGCCAAACAAAGTAATTTAATTGATACGAACCTGCACAACAATAAGAACAAACAAATAAATGAATACATTTTTTTTTTAAATTAAATTTATAGCACATAATTTTAAGCAAGGCATAGGCCTAGGGCGTTTTAAGCGAAAACACAAAAATGTATTTTTAATATTATTGAAAATTGTTTTATTGGACAGAAAATTTTATGACTTAAAGTTGAAATATGATTTCGACTGTGTAACCGCCACGTCGGGCACACAACCAATATACTCGCATGTATGAGAATCATGACAAGGAATTATGTAGCACGCTGTTTTCTCCGTTTGTTTTACAATTTATAGTTTTGTTCCTCATCTTTCATTTATTTGAACATTTCGTTTTTATAACAATTAACAAAAAATGCATATGTGAGTCAATATGTGATGAATACAGATAGAGAATAATTCAATGGCTCGGTGGCTGAGTTGTTAAGGCGGACGTTCATGATGTGTCATGCCCCGAGTTCAAATCCGAAAGTGGGTGCTGATGAGTAGTGCAGCGACTACGAAACAGCTAGGTGTCCCCCAGCTAAAGATTTGATTATAATTTTTCTTGTGTTCTATAACCAAAAATTATTGATCACAGCAGATTTGTATTGTAAAAAATCCTTCTTAAGAAAAAACTTAAGAAAGGAAAAAACTTGAACTATAACCCGTTGTACAAATTCACAAAACAAAAATTTAATTTAAAAAATTAAAAATTTTAACAAATATTCAATAAATTAAATTATTTCAGCTTTATCTGTAAATTATAGTGAGAAGCAATATAAATATGTAAAGAGTGTTTTATAGAGGTATAAACTTAAAGTTAGCAATACTTTTTTAACTATCGACCATCTTATCAGCTGTTAATTAGCTTAATTTGGTTTTGCATTTTAACATGAATAGATTGCCGCCTGAACAACGAATGGTAAATAGGCCCAAAGCAAAATTGCCGTTGATCCTGTTTTTTATAAGCGAATTTTGTTTAGCGATACGTGCATAAACAAAACTGCCATATTTGTAGTGTATATTTCGACACCGCTAAATCAGATAGGCGGACGGTGCAACATGTCACACAGCTCGGTTCGCAATTAATTTATAGAAGGAAACATTTGGTAACTGCATAGTTTCACGTTTCGAACCCGTGAATAGGCCTCCAAGATCGCGTAATTTAATGCCGCTAGACTATTTTTTGTGGCAATATGTGATTTCCCTATTCTATGCCTATAACCATGAAATGATTGCCTATTTGAAGAACAACATTCGCTACATTATTTCCGCTATAGGGCCACAAATCGAAAATTGGTCTTCTACATTATATTACGTCCGAGCCAGCCATGTCTGGGATATATATATATATATATATATATATATATATATATATATATATATATATATATATATATATATATATATACATATATATATATATATATATATATATATATATATATATATATATATATATATATATATATATATATATATATATATATATATATATATATATATATATATATATATATATATATATATATATATATATATATATATATATATATATATATATATATATATATATTTGTGCACTACACTATACGATAACATTTCTGGAAAAAGCATAATTCCAATGCATTGGGCTTTAAATATTTGAAACAATAATATTACATTCCTTTACATTTTTATTACGCTGGTAAATAAATGTGCTAGCACATTCAATTCACTAAATTGTGTAAATTGTGTGCGTATGTATTTAACACCAAATATATTTATGCAAATTTGTATATATCTCCATAAACATTTGAAAAGGTACTTGTTTATAGTGAAGTATGTTTTAACGCGAAAAAGTAAGTATTTAGATACATTCAATATTCGTATATGAAGATGACGTGATATGAATAATGTGAATTATGCTGCTGAAGAACGTGTACAGAACACACACGCACGAATCACTTACACTGGTTTGTGTAGGAACATTTTGAATAAGGCGTACGCATATTTGTCAACGGCTTAGAACTAAAATGGATTCACAAATAAATCTGTATGTATGTATACTAGGTATATGTATGGATATTCAAAGACGTTTTTATTGCAAATTCATTAATCTATAAACGTAGCACATACGTGGACAATTTAGAAAAAAGTTTGTACTTGAAAAGATTTTTTTTACAGTAAAAAAACATTACTTAAAACTTTTAAAGATGGCTGATTAGAAATAATATTTAGGTCTTTTAAAGGTAAAAGTATAAGTAAATATATATATATATATATATATATATATATATATATATATATATATATATATATATATATATATATATATATATATATATATATATATATATATATATATATATATATATATATATATATATATATATATATATATATATATATATATATATATATATATATATATATATATATATATATATATATATATATATATAGTTTCAAGTGTTTGATAAGTATTTTTAAACATTAGTGTATGTATAGTTATAAATAAGATATTTGTTTGGAAACGATGTTGCTTGAATAAAACGGCAACTTCAATGTCAATAGCCGCGTTGAAATTCGATATTGTTTTCATCGGTAATTTTTTCTGTGCTTTCATCAGAAAGAGAAGAACAAGTAAAATAAGTTAATAGTATAATAGAAACAGAGAAGCAAAGTATGAATGATATATAAGTGCTGATCGACTAGACTTATACGAATATTAATAAGCATTTCTAACTACATAAATAGATAAATCTTATCAAAACATTTTTGAGTTCTTAGGTAAATTATTACTGAGATCTCTTTGAAACGTATTAATGTCATTTACATTACATGGTTTATACCATGATACTAAACATATGCACGAATCAAACATCTTTGAAATTCCATCTTTGTGAGTTTTTCAATGTTACTTGTACTGATGGTTATTGTACTTTTTTACGTAAAATAATGTCTAGAAATGCAAGTGAGGAAGATATATACAATAAAGTACCGAAGTATACTTCTTGTCACGACTTAAACAAAAGAAAAGAGGGAACAAAATTTCACGTGCAACACGCATGAGGGTGTGTATATGCATATATCTTCTATATATCTATATATAAATTCTTACGAAGGATTGTTTGTATAACAACAGACCATAAATATTTTATTTGTCTCAATAAGCTTGAGTATAGCAGTAAGAATAAAGCAAAACAGTACCATACAATATTGTTACATTTTATTCATTTAAAAACGCTTTTGCGGATTGTTCTATTAAAAATGAAATAGTGACTCACAACACTTGCTCGTTACACAGTACTTAAATTACTTCACAACTTTATTTACGCTTAATACCACTATATATTAAAACACTAGATTTGCTTACTATTCTGACTTATGACTGTCTTACTCAACGTCTAAAAATAGATCTGCCTACTATTTGTACATCTTTTCTACAATCATGATAAAGTTTCTTGCCATTCACAATTCAAGAGTAAAATGTTGAATTATAATTTTTACTTATATACATATGCATGCACTTGCTTGCTGAACAATACGGAAACAATACCAACAAGCAATAAGAATCGAAATACCTAGAAAGCAAGAACAACAATAACATCATTTGTAGTTGATATACTGGGAATTTTGTGTGCTTTAAAGCACGTATGTTTGTTTGTTTGCGTATTATGTTTTAGTTTTATATTGTTTGTGTGGCTGTATACTAGGTTATATTCGTAAAAATTCGTAACAATATTATTTTGTTATTTGAATAAAAAGTAGTAGTAGTAGTTTGTTTGAACTGATTTCGTGATATTTTTTGTTATAGTCTAGCACATGTTTACATGTTACAATATTATACTGGGTGGTGTCGAAGTGCAAGCTCACATTTTTATGATGATAACTGCAAAAGTTGTTTATATTTTGTTAGTATACACACACTCACCTTTGCATTATAATTATTACAGCTTTACAATTACTACAGCACTATACCTTTGAATTTGCAAAGACATAGTTAGGATATAAACTTGAATTTCAACTAAATACTCTTGAATTCAATATCCTTAATTAGACGATTTTACAATTTAGTACTCGAAAAAATTAACCTTTTGTCTTAGTAAAAAAGTAGTACTTAATGTACATACTACATATGTATATACCATTTCAAAAAATAACTATTGATTTTTTTACTTTACCAATTTCATAAACAAAGTAAACTTTTTGGGCTTGTATATTATCTTTTGGCAGAAATTACTCTATTTTTGCAGTCCTTTCCATCACTACTATTCCACCTTGGTCAAACACTTGCAAAAACTTCCAGGCGTACTAACAACACCTGTTTTGAGAACTCCTTAGAGGTGTTCGATGCAGTCAAGAACATTCCACACAAGAACAGTTAGTTGGCAAGTTATTTGACCAACATTTCTGACTGAAACATCAATCCAAAGATTCTATTAAGTCCTAAGTGCAATATGAAAAAAATTACCGTAATGTTCTTCTTCCGCATTCTCTTGTATATTATATACATATACATAACATTCATATAAATGTGTTAGAACTAAGATTTGTGTGTGTTGGTTTTGGTCTTTTATTTCTTGTAGGGTTGCTACCAGAACATTTTGGCATGAATTTGACGATTTTCTTGGTGTTAGTGGTATGTTGAACGACACGCACCATCCCAAATCTGAAATATTCTACAGTAATTGGGCTATTAGTGTATTAAATATTAACATGTGGTAGCGCAGTCATAGTTTCAATTATTTCCAGAATTGCTCCAACTTCTTTCGCCATCCAGCAACCCTGGAACATTACGGGTCAAATACTATATTTGAATGGTCTGGCATCTCTACTATCCGATCCAAAATGATTAGTTTTGGACAGATGATTTTGCATTTCATTATTTCTTACATCATGCCTTATGCAGGTTTATAAAAAAGAAAAATATCTCCCCAAAAAATGTATAAGAATGACTTAATACGCAAGCATTATAAATCTCAAAGTGTGAATAAAAAAACATGAAATAATAAAATTCTCAATCATCAGGTGATCTTTAACATTTGTGAAGAAAATATATTGACGCAATTCTAGTAACGAGCTGGCATTGGAAGCATCTGCAGTTAGATAAAATATGCCTATAAAAACAGTGATAATTATTCTGGGAATACTATAAAGAGTTTTACGACTTACAAATTAAAATTCAATGTAAACAATAATTTTTATTAATCGTACATATCGGGTGGAAAATTGAAAACAATAATTTGTTCGAGCTAAAGGTAGCTGCAGTAATACTCGTAATATTCTCTAAACATAGATAATTTGTTTGCCGCAACTGCGTACAACTCTGCTTGGGCAATAAATGTAGCTGTTTGTTGCATGCATCTACACTAGCAAAAAATTTCAATATAGTTTGAATTGAATTAAATCTCTGATATAAGAAAACCAACCACAAGAAAAATCCACAAGTATTTACTACTTTTATTGGACAAAAAAGTACTTAAGCTTTAGAAAATAAATTAAAATAAATGAATACAATTTTATTTTTATTTCCGAAGTTGAAGTATACTAAAGAGATTCAACTCAAAAATCGTTATTTTTTCTTTTCCTTTTTTTATCTTCTAAGTCACCATGAGGAACGAAATAAACATAAATTAATGCTTAAAGTTGTAGGTGTTTGCTACGTTGAAGCATATACGTACATAGATATTTTCATAGAAGTAATCAAGGTTAACTTACTTTTTATGAGTGTTTGCCAGCATTAAGATCTGCAAAGAAATAATGAGAAAAAATGGAATTAATTAACGAATGTAATGGTTTTTTAGAGTGTAGTAAATTGTTTATGTTCTAATTGACTAATGAGTAATAATGGCTTCAAGATAATTAATTTTGATTCTCAAACAGTTAGCAGATTCAATGTTAAGAACTATTTTAAAAATTTTGTGTTTTAAAATGTAATTGAATGTTTGACCAGAAATACAATTTTAAACACATGAATTTCTTTAGTTGAAATTTTAGCGGAAAATTTTACCATTTAGAAAGAAACACATTTGCAATCAGAGTATGAAGGCCAACAAATTTCGTTCTATAGTATTGTATATATGTATAGTACAATGCAATCAATGGTAATTACACTTAGAATAATGTTGATGTTAACACTATTACTATTAGTGAGATTGAAGAATTAAGTGTGAACGGTTACTCAAAAGCTGGATTCCAGACTGGAATGCCACCATTTGTTGTAAACTCACCCCACATTTACATCAGCGGTGCTATAAATTTTTGCCAAAAAATACTTCATTTTAGGGAAAATTCTTTATGTCAAATCAAAATTAATATTTGCTAATTTTTGCAAAAGGATGGTTATTCTATTACAATAAGAAAATGAAAATAAAAATTTAAGGCAAAAATTCAATTCAATAATTTCTTTCCAAAATTAGTAGTATATATATATATACATATGTAGTTATAAAAGGCTTGAGATCAGGGGGTAAAAAATTATTTCAAGTCTGATTTTATGACAGATACCAAACCTCATTATATGCTTGGAATACTGTAGTTCACACATTAATTAGCATGCTAAAGCTCAAAGCTCTTAATTTGGAAAAACAATTTTTCAAATTTTATTTTGTTTTTAAAAGCTTCCAAATGAAGATAAAATCTTCATTCTGCCAACCCTGTACGACAGTTTTAGTTTGATTTTTGTTTTTTTCTTCTTAACTGTTTACAGTTATTTTAAAAAGAAATTAAAAAGTTTTTAAATTATTTTAAACAAAAACCTATTTATTACTATTTTTGTTTTTTATTTATTAAATGCCTACAAAACAAAAATAGGGATAGATATTGCCTAGAATGATTTAAAAACTTTTTCATTTCTTTTTAAAATAATTGTAACATGTTTCGTGTTATAAAAATTTTAAATATATTTCTTTATTGTAAATGTAATATATTTAATTGTTATAAAAATGTAAAATAGGTTTTTCATTGTAAATGTTAATGTAGTTGAATATTTTTGTTATTTCAATTTGTGTTTTCAAATTTATAATATTTTGTATATACAATTTAGAAAAAAAATTTCCTGAGTAAGACACACAACGCAGTGTCGAAATATTGAAGCGAATAAACAACGATAATTTATATAAGTGACCTGTAGCTCAGCAAACAAACAATAATTTAAAGGGTCGAAAAATTAGCAACAAAAAATAATAATAAATCTTTAGACCTATATATCCATGGCTTAATATAAAAAGGCCGTATCTCAACTAGTGTTACCTTACGAGTACAATAAAATATGAATAAAATACAAAACTAAACTTTAAACTTTAAAACTCGAAAAAATAATAATTGCTATATACGATCAAAGTTTGTAACAAATTTATTGCAGTTTACTTTGTTTTATTTTTTTAAGCTTTTTTTTGTAAATGTATATACTGTAGTGGTTCAAATGTACTATAGTGGTTCCATGCAGAGAGCGAAAAAGATTTATGTCAGCACCTGCCTTTACGGTCTTATCTGATGATGAACCAATTCCACGGAGAGAATTATTCACGATTCACCAGCACGCCCTTGTGGCTAGCCAGGCACACACAGTTCGGAACTATGTGGTTGTGTTCAACCATATAATTTAACAACAGTATTTTGCCCTTAAAATATTTTCATATCACCCACTTTTTTTCTACGTGCACAGAATTGTCCACCCAACTATTTGTGAGCTATTAATAACCCATTAGCACATTTATAAAATTCATAATTTTGAACCTATTCAGAAGAAGAAACTCCCTAACTGGGTTTTCAATTATTAGCTAAGGTTTTTTTAATTAATTTTTGAAGCTTTCGATTGGGAGCTTTATTTTAGTACAATTTTCAAAAAAAAACTGCACTCTGTATCTCGTGAACTATTTGAAATATTGCTTTTCTCTCTGCAGCAAATTTTTACCTCTTAATTAGATTTAAAAATTATGCCTTTAGATAAAATCAAAACTTAACAATAACATCTTACTCACGTGTCGCAAGTAACACTGATAGAAAAAATCCATTCTAAATGCAAGTAAATTTGAAACACTTCTGATCACGATTCATATTACAGATTTAAATACAACCTTAAATACGCAGATCATTTATGGAAAATGTGTTGCGACCTTAAAGCTATCAATGTTATACAAGGCATAAAGGGCGGATTGCCAAAGTATTATTGATTCCTGTGACGTTGGGACACGCGACCAAAAGTTGTCTATTTGAATAAGATGTTATGTTTCTGATTTTGTCTCAAAGCAAGCGGATAAAAAATAATATTTCACGAGAGTAGTTCACGAGATATAGACTTAGGAATCAGTAATTCTTTTTTTTTTTTTTTTTTTTTAATTCTACTAAAATCCACCTCCCAGTCGATAACTTCAAAAATTAATTTAAAAACAGCTTAGCTAATAATTTAAAACCCAGCTAGGTGTTTTCTTCTACCATCACAGGCTATCAGCTTTTGGTGATCTCAATTGGTTCAAGATTTTAGTGCTGTGTAATTAAAAATATCGCTCAGAGACTCAGCAGAGCCTTCTGTGTAGAAACTCTTAATCATGATTTTATAAATAACGTAAAAAAGATTTTTGTATACAAAATTTTATATCGGCAATTTTGTAGAATGTGTTTTTTTCTTTTATGAAACAACAATTAATATAAATTATGTATTCTGAATAAGGCACAAGATCTCAACAATTTTAATTACGTATCTTTTTCAAAAACGTATTTTGTAACATTTTTATTATATGATGTATTAATGGTTGGAATTAGACCGCAAGACAAGCATTAACACAAAACAAGTTCCTGCAACAGTGTTAAGTTGTGAAGCAATAAAACGTGACCCAAGTGTTTCAGAAAAAAAAAATAAATAAGTGTGTTTAAAAAGGGGAATAAAGGCAACAAGAAATCTGTTTTGCATTTGTACTCATAAACAAAAAATTATACGAGTCTTGCACAGAATGGTGCTCTTTGTCGCAAACATTAAGTCTGATTAAACTTTTGCATCAATATGCGAATTTCAACAAAACAATTGTGCACGTTGACAACAAACCGCTTTAAAACACAAAAAAGTTTAAAGTGCGACAAACATGAAAACGAACAAACAAACATTAAAGAAACCCTAAAGGCTAAACTTTTTGCTTTGTGCCAGCTAAACAATTACAATTTCAGACATGTTTTATTTGTAAAAGTTTAAAATTGAGTTTCTTATAAACTTAAATTGCGAGCGGTACCTTAAAGTTAATAAATGTGCAAATAACAAAATATATGGATTAATATTTAAAATATATCCTACAAAGTCCTAGTAAATTTTTGCACAGTGGACAAAAAATGTTTAAGAAAATCGAAGAGTACAAACAGTGAGAAAAATTTATTTAAAATATTAAATCCGGAAAATCGCATCCAAGCCCCCGTGCAAAATTTTTCTATGTTTTATTAGATTAGACAGAAAAAGAAAACCAATGCAAAAAAATTATTCTGTTTGGAATAATATTGAAAAAGTTATGAGTATTTATTCGGGCACGGTTTTCTCATAACTCGGCTTCTCTGAAATCATAAGCCAAAAAAATCTGAAAATTTGCTGAAATGTGCTGTTCAATACAATAAAAAATAAAGCAAATAAAAAAAATTGTTTCTCCGAATTGTCCGATTTGACTTGGATTGCCCCAAATATATATGGATCCTATGGCTGCTTATTAGATTTAAATCCTGTTCATAATACGAGTAAGTTAAAATGATTTTTATACATACTTACACTACCCCCAGTGAGCAGGTTTTGCACTGCCGTAATCTAAATCTCTCATTTATTGCAGCAAATAAAATTTAAGTTATGTTTGGGCTTTAGAAACCGTCACCAAGAGCTAAGTGGCAGAAAGGGGTTAAGCATGCCCTCACAAGGTGCTTGAAATGTGTTCATCTTGGGTGAAACTTTGGGTTGGTTGTTTCTAATTATTTTTGGTTCATGTTCGGTTTTTGGGAAAATAATTTCAGTCCCACTAGTGCTGTTGCCAATATACACTTGTCGTGGAAGAAAGCAGAAGGGTTGAAGAGAGGAGTGAGTTGGTCATATACTTGACTTCGTGTCACCAACGCATACATGACTAGACGGTTCTAGCATTTCTGCATCACATTTTTTCATATATGTAGCTGTAAACACATGAACAAAGTTGCAACTTGTACTCGTACGAGCCTTGCAAGTCAAATCGGGGCACTGCTGAGCTGTGAAAACAAGCACTATCATTTACATACATTTTTACCCCTCTTAACATATTCCAAACATATGAACAACCATTTGTTTGCTGCGATTTGTTCTTTTCAGGGTATCAAGAAGTAAACAAAAATTTCAAACAATCGAGTTTTATTTACTTTATTATGTACTAATATTACTAATATACATATTATCCAGATGGATAGTTATTGAAGAACAAACTTAGTTATAAAATAAATTAATATTTTTAAGGGTTATTGCCTATAAACCATATTGGGGCTGAATGACTTGATCGAAAATTTGCTTCCTCGTCCAGTTTTTACTCTTTGCACCGAAATCAAATTATACAAACTTAAAATTCAATGCTTCACGTAAAATACTTCAAACGCGACTTTAACACTTAGAGGTTTGTTTTTTCCTCTATTTCTACATATTTGTTTTCTATTTTTTTTAGCCTCATAGTTATTTAAATAAAGCATAAAGGATTTTTGTTTACTTTTTAGGAAAAATTTTGAGAAACAAAAGTAAACAACAGTATAGATTAAAAGCAACGTGCAAATTATTTGCACATTTGTCTACCAGCATGTCTGGACAACAATATATGTAAAAGATAAAAAACGAAATTGACAAATATTTTTGTACATATGTTATATGCAATGCAACAAGCAATGCCCACACGTTAAAATATATGACAACGTTATTGAAATAAAAACGAAAACACTCAATTCTGCTGATTTACTCCTCTAGACAAGGGGGAAAATGTGTGTGTGCATTTATTCTGCTTTTTATAAGCTAACAGGATGTTTAAAAAAACTCAACAGTGGATGATGTTCTTAAAAACCATATTTGTTTCATGTCCAATCATATTATTAGTAAGTACCTGAATGTGTTAAATTGATATACTGCCTTGGCAGGAAAAAAATAGTATATATATATATATATATATATATATATATATATATATATATATATATATATATATATATATATATATATATATATATATATATATATATATATATATATATATATATATATATATATATATATATATATATATATATATATATATATATATATATATATATATATATATATATATATATATATATATATATATATATATATATATATATAGGTCACATCTTTGTAACAAGTTACTAAGGGCAATATGACCGAAATTTCCGTGCACGTGTGATGATTCTTCTAACAAATTCTCAAAAATGTTATGTAAATGTACCATTTTTACAAAATTTGAGTGTATTAGTTACGGTCATCTATTTCTTGTAGACGCATAAGCATTTAGTTCAGTTCAGTGTTTATTGCAGCTAGTGCACAATTTGTGTTGTATATGGTGAACTTTACGGCACAAAAAATTCCAGGTGTTATACTCGTAGGTTTAGAGTTATGAAAAATGTTTTTTGGAAAGCATGCAAGTGGAGCTTTTATTGGATTTGCCTTCGGATCACTCACCTACTATTATTTTTGTAAGATTCCCTCAGTAGGTTGGGTTCTCATTTAGCGTCTTAGTTGTGACCGTCACAAAAATAAATCGATAATCATATTGTAGAAAAGAATTTAAGTACCCATTGTATGGAAAAAAGTGTTTAAAGAGCGCCTGAAGATATTAATGAGTCCATTTTTCCAAAAACCTTAAACAAACCGTCGATCATTTAACAAAGTAAATTTTATTTAAATTTTTTACTGAATAATTTTAAACTTCTATTTTTGTCACACAGCTGGTCATAGGTATTTGTATTATATATTTTTTTTAAGTTTTAAGCATATCTGCAATTTTTTAACGCTACTTTTTATGTTATTTGTTTTAATCTATTTTTTTATTTGTACGATTTGTTGTTGTTAAGTTTTGCATTATTTTTCTGTTGTTCGACAATCAACACAACCCCTGAAATGTGAACAGCATGCAGAAAACATTTTAAGTTGCCTTCCAGACATTTTTCCGTTTGTTAAATGCTGCTGTATAGTTTTTCTGATTCGTGTTAAAATGTTTCTCTCAAGGCTTCAAAACTTTGGCAATCAGAGTTAGTTGTTTGTATTTTATGCATTTAAATGCCTGTAACACCTTCGCAAAAGTTATAAAATTATTTTACTTTTATTAAATAAAATATTTGTATGTACATATTTTTAAAAGCCTTTGTAAATATTGATCATTAAGAAATCGCTTATGTTTATATACGTGTTTTAACGTCATTTACACATGTATGTAAATCTTGAAAAAATAAAAAACCCTTCCGTCGCATTTGTATAGCCAGCTTTAAAAAAAAAACATTTTATATAACAACTCGTAATTAAACACTTCTTCAGTGTCAATAATATCCCTTGTTAACACATCTTTTTCATCTTAATTACATTAATAAAGATAGGAAGAAAAAGAAGAAAGCAAAATATTTTCACACTATTCTTCATCCTAATTAACATTCACCAGAAAAATTTACCGTTACCACAAGACAAATATTTATTTACCTGAATTTTTACTCATATTCTTTTTGGTTTTTGTGCAAGAAAAAAAAAACAGTTGGAGAGAAAAAAATCCTACTAAAGGAACCATGCAGTAGGGAAAAAGAAAATGAAACGTACTTGTATTATTTACTAGAAGACAAATTTCTAGCCAGACCAGTAAGAAATTTTGCTGTAATCAAACCTTAGACGGCAACGACACACTCGCACATACAAAATCAACAACGGTCATCTTGACCGCAAATGCAAATTTAATTATCTTCCGCATTGTTGCGAAAAAAGCCACCAACCCAAAGAGTTTTGTACAAGACTTGTGGCAGCAGAAGTACATTAGAAAAATGAAAAGACAAAAAATAAATAAAGAAAAATAAACCAATTTCAGACGTGGGCGCAATATTAAAATAAGAATACAAAATTTAGCAGGAAAAATGACTGGTAATGAAGAATTTTGCAATGCCTTTTTTAAACCAGTTAAAAACACATGAAACATGAAAGCAATCTTATGAAACAAATTCATTAAGAGTAAGGAGCTTAAAACGTGGTGGTGCTTCACCAAATGTTTAACGATTATATCACAAAATGCTTTTGCTTTTTATGATTATTTTATTACAGAGGTAGAGAACAAAAGTTTTTACCTGTTCAGCCATTATTTAAAGAATGAGAGCTTTGAGCTTAGAACACACAAAAGTAAATCTCTTTGTTTTGGCAATTTAATTCTTAGCGAAATAATAACCTTCTTACAGACGAAGGGGCATGGAGAAAGGCGGGGGGTCGACCTCTCGAGAATCCTTGGTCGACCTCCCGAGTATCATGGCCTGAAAAATTTGTTTCTCTGATACTAAACAATGTTTATTTCCGATTTTCTCGATATAATGCGAATATCTGATGGTATGTTTTTATTTTTCATTTTTTCGCAATTAGACTAAAAGAAGAGCACCCTTGTTAATTTAGCTTTTTAAATTAATGAACCTTTCGTAAACTAATTGTACACTTCGTCGATCTTACAGTAGTCATAGTAGTCGACCATACCATAGTAAAAAGCATCTTCATATTGATTACGTTGAGTTATCAGATTTGTGACATCCATATTATGTAAATAATCATCAGTAAAGTGAAAATTTACATCAATCTCAATGACAAAAGTCATCAGAGAATTTTGTCAGACATGAATGCTACAACTGTGGTCACATCAATTCAATGATACATTTTATCTAGCTTTGGACCTTGAGCCTAAAAGAGTAAAACATACTTGGAAATTTGAAAAGGTCGAATAAAATAATTAACACATTTTATTAATAATTGTAATGCATCTAATTTTTCAAAATTAATTTAAAAAAAAAAAAGAAAAATAGTATTATAATATTTTCCATTTATTGTTGAAAATAAATTTTGTTCGTAAAATAATTATTTTTAAACTTAAAATAGTTTTTAAGAAGTAGAAGTATTGTTTAAGCAAAGCAAATAAGTACAACTGTAAAGCGAATATATAAATAAACGACAATACAGCATATTGATAACACTTAGTAATCACATCTGGCGTTAGTTAAATAACGAATATAAAAGGAACTACGAACAGCGTTGTCAAAAAGTATAATATCTTTATATGACAAACACGATAACGAAACAGACTTTTAATCGGCGATTAGATGATCGAACTGGGTCAGATAACGCCGGCTGATGACATGTGCTAGTGTTTGTCAAAATTGGCTTCTAGTGCGATTCTGTTACTTTTATTAAGGCAATAGTATCTTTACAATAATTCATTTAATCAAATTTGTTGTTCAGCAATAGCAGTTCTCCAAATACAGTATAAATTTCACTTCTGTTTTCGTAAGCGAACAGTAAAAATCAGTTCGCTAGAGTGGTTGCCTTTAAACAAATTTATTGAAATATACAAAAATTTGTCAGAATTGTAACAAATAAAAGATGAAGTTTATCGTAATTAAAATTTATTGCAAACGTTTTGAAAAAATTGAATTATTTAATTAATAATTTTGGTAATTTATTATATACTACAGCAGTAGCGAATTCACCGCCTTCATAAATACGAACTTCACTACTCAGTTTATTCTTTTATTGACGAACTTGGCTTGATGGTTTAATAGCAAAACACTCTCTAAAGGCAGTTAATTTTATAAACCGAAATGTTTCTTTCTCTTTCGAGAATATGTGTACAACAGCAAGATTGTCTTTGTGCATAAAACATCGTACGATTTCCGCATTATTACTCCGATTTCTGATTGTGCTCTACAAAATTAAATGTAAAAATTTTAGACAGTTAAATAATTTGTTTCTTACATTAAAACAAAAGGTTGTATTGAATGTCATTTGGTGCCACCGAAATTTAAAAAGCCCACCGAAAATTTTAAAAAATCGCACAGCGCACCGACTAAAGAATTTTTCGCACAAAAAGTGTTAAAAAGTACCAAAAACGGTGCGAAACGCACCAAGTTGACAACGCTGACTTCGTAGCAAAGAAAGTAGTTTCTCGTACTTGGCGTACACTATAAAAATATGACAATGCTGGGCACGAACATTTTATTGAAGACAGTAAGTCATCAAAAGTATTAAAATATTTTTAGCTTTCATTGATCTTAAAAATAGTAATATATAAAGTTACATGTTTAAACATATATTTAAAATCATTAAACACCATTAAATAAGATTTTTACATCTACTTGAATGCAATAGTTGGTCTGATGTTAGTGTGCTATTTTATTGATAATATTTTGTCATTATATTGACTTTATGTTGTATCTTCTTCGATATTAGAGTGCCGGTGCATTGATCACATGCTTACATCAAATGTATTCCAATATTAGTATGACATGAATTAGTATGATATGTCATTTATGAAATATTTGCCTTAATTACTGCTAATGATAATTAGAGCAAGTGATGTAATGGTTGACATCACAGCAACCAAAAGTGCCATGGTTAAAAATGATGACATTTCTTTGATGTTCATGCATCACAGCTATGGCAGGTTTTCTATGAGTATATTGGTTGGAAGGCTTTCACACCACTAATGGTCTTCATTACAATACGCGTCTCATACAATAAGTTTGTTTGGAATAGTCAAATTTGCAATAAATTAAGATTTGATCTTACATTTATTTGATTTAAACTCTTACTATCTACTAGGAACTGCCATGAATACCTACCCCAGCGGTGGACCCAAACTACGTGTGATCTTGTAACGATTCAGCACTAGGCACACTCAAATGTCAAATTCTATTCGATCTTGAAAACCATTTCAAGCCCCTTGTTGAAGTGCTTGGATTACGTAATCCCCTCTGCAAGTATTTCTCGAAAGATATTAGATATCAAAGCAAATGATTTCATAGCTCGAAATCCTTAAAGCTATTCGTCTGTTCTACCTCACTATCTATTTGTTAGTAAGATAAAAACCTGTTTGAAAACAACAAAAAAAATTAGTTTAACAAAATGTTATATCTACATATTTTCCCCTACACCATCACCATATTTCACATAAATATTTTAAATGTTGAATAGAACGAATAACTTCCAAAATTATCAGTTAAAAAAGTAATCATGCCATTAAATTATCCTGTAAGTTACACCACCTGGCGGTCATGGCAGGCTAACATTTCTTCTCGTGTAGTAACTGCTCCTCGCATGATAATGGTCGTAAAATGTGTATTAAAATCTATTTGAAGCTAAAGAAGCTTCTTTCATTCATCTTATTTTCTAATGCTTTTGGTATTTTTTTTTTTTTTTTTTGTTGAAAACTAAAAGTACTTTTTATATTAACTTCAATTTAAGTACAACACAAACATAAATAAATAAAAAAGAAATACGCAATAAAAAGTTTCCCAATTTCAGCAGTTTATGATATCGTTGGTACGATGCATTCGTTGTAAAAAATAGAAACAAAATGTTCAAATAGAAAAAAAACTTTATTGCCAATAAAATTCATTTTAAATCAAAATAGTTCCTGCGAGATGATTATTTAAATATTTTCATTTATAGTTCGTTTTGAAGGTAATGTGTTTATGTATGTATTAATGTTAAATAGTCGAACTTTATTTTAATATTTCTAATATTATATGATGATGGGTTGGTATCATTCGTCTAGCTCAATCCTGGCTAAAGCCAAGAAATATTTTTATTTATAATTATAACAATAATTGCCGCGATCAATAACTCTTGATCAAAGAAGACAGGCAAAAATAATTGAATACACTAAATCTGGGGGACAACTAGATGTTTCGCAGACGCTACACTGCTTATCAGCACCCATTAGGATTCGAACTCAGTACCATGTAAACATGATGTATATATTTTAAGCGGCCGTATTAAAAAGCTTGTTTCGAGAAAAACACATTTCAAACTTTCAGTTTCCATACAAGTCTTAGAAAATATCTGCTAAAGGAAACAGTTTAAAAGTAATTTGAATAAATTTTTGCTACAATATAAATATTTCTTGAGATATGACTATGTTGCAATAAAAGAGCGATATGTACACCAAAAAATTACCGCGGGTATCATAATTTGGTGCTATTGAAAAAAATTTTTATTTCAATCCATAAATTCCTTTACAGATCCATAAAGCAACATTTTGTCTACACTGATATAAATATTCATATATTTAATGAAACTGTTTCATTAAATTTTTTTCATTAATCCAATGCAAACTTTTCACAATATGCATGAAAAATTATATACATTATGAAACAGTTCCATTAGAATTGTTTCATTAAGTTTCATAGCTTCATTAATAAAAATCATTGGATTATTGACTACAATAAAATTAAATTTTTTTTTTTTTGAAAACTCTTTGAATTTTAGTAAAACATATTAATGGGCATTTATTAATCTTAAGCTACAGTTTAGGAAAATGTCCAGTTTTTTTTATAAAAAATTTAGTTTTACGAGTTACATATTTAATGTAAATTTTATGATTTAATGTAAATTTTTCAGGTACTCAATGAATAATAAAATTAGATAAATCAAATAAATGTTACGTTTTCATTAATTTAATGTACAGTTTTTATGCGCTTTATGAAATTGATTCTTTGATCTAGAGAAATTATTTCACTAATCATGATATCTCTTTCATACTTTTAATGAAAATAAGTCATGTTTTTTATTAAAATGCTTAATTACTTTATGAAAGTTTTCATTAAAATAATCTAATGAAATTTGTTTCATTATTTCTATGAAAAGTTACAATGGTTGAAAAATAATGAAACAATTCATAAAAGTAATGTCATAATTCAGAGAATTTCTGAACAGAATTTTTTCTGTGTATGTGCTCATATATTTACAGCCAGTTCGCCAGCTTTTTTCAATATATAGCCTCGAGTTTTAGAAAAGTGGAAACAAACTTGTACAGTGTATTTATTTATATATGTGTACAATGTACACATATATAAATAAATATATATTGTTAGTTCCTCATTCGCGAAGATCCATCTGGAAAAAAACGCAAAAGTTCAAATCGCTCGTCATTTAAAATTTAAATTAATTTTTTGAATTTACACCGAATATAGTGTGTTAGCAATGAAAATTAAAATATTGTCGTTCCACAAAATCTTTAACAAAAAATTTATTTGTCATCCGTTTTTTTTCAAATTACGCTTAAAATGTTGGTAATTAAATAAACTATTTGGTAAAAAAATAAAACATTCCAGATCTTTACTACAACGTAAAAAAACCAAATAAAAATGAAAAGTTTTGAAACAAAAGTAAAATATAGGCAAATTTTGAATTTTGAGGTGCCATAATAACTCGGCCATTTCTTGTCAGATAGAAATTCGCATTATATCGACGGAAAAGGTATTCAATTACCTTTCCAACGATGATGCTATTTATTTCGATCGGAGTTTTTGGTTGTGCTCCACAAAGGTTTGAGTAGGACCATACACTGAAAAAGACAAAAGTACCGTTATCGTAAAAACGGTACGTAGAAAAAAAATTACAGCGTTTTTCGTGTTCAGGAGGTTCCAATTAACTTATCTAGGCATGTGGCGTTCTTGGTATTTTTTGGCTGTTAGCCAGTGTTATCAATATCGGTTGTGGAAGTGCCACGATAACGGAAATTTCGATAGAATCCAAAAAACTTATAATAGACCTAAGAGAAAGAGGTAAATCATTTTGAAAAATTGGTAACATTTTAGGAAGACATCACACATATTAAAAAAAGAAGTGTGAAAATTAAAAAGCTTTAAGAAAATAGACAATTTTAAGCCAAGAGATCGTTTAAAGCTGTTAACAGAAAGAGAAGAAAGAAGAACTGCAGCCATAGTTAAAAATAGACCAAGTTCTAGTGCGGTACAAATTGCCAAGGATATCCCCACAGAGTCTGATAAAGCAGATAGTGACAGCACAATACGACGTACTTTGCATAGATATGAATTTAATGACAGACGTTCAAAAAATAAGACTGCACATACATTTAGTTTATACATCGACGTATACTCACTTTTGCTCATATTTTATAAACTCTTTGTTCTAAAGTATAAAAAAAGAAAATATGTTTAATTTAAGCTATTTTTCCTATTATAATGTTATAAATAATGAATAAACCATTTTGATATTGTAAGTAAAATCGATAATATAATTTCATTATCTTAAAAAGCAAGACTACTTTTGGACTCAAATTTGATTCTGATATATATATATATATATATATATATATATATATATATATATATATATATATATATATATATATATATATATATATATATATATATATATATATATATATATATATATATATATATATATATATATATATATATATATATATATATATATATATATATTTTTTTTTTTTTTTTTTTTTTTTTTTTTTTTTTTTTTTTTTTTTCTTAGTGATCATAACGCACATATTTTGCAATAATATTCCGAAATATAGTTTCTTTATCTGCAAAAGCGGGTGAATATGCTTATTACAAACAATTTGCGTTCAGACGCCTCTTCATTATTATCTCGCTTGCGCTAAAAGCAAGAAAATAGATGAACGAGTTATTAAAGTAATATTTTAATTGCGGTGACCACAAACGATTAAATGTATTTTATTCTTTAAATTTTGTAGAAACTTTTTCTTTCCGTTCATTCAATTATAAACTTGAACTTTTCTAGTTTAGCCTTTCAGATCACTGTTTACTCCCTTGGGGGCTTGCTCATTAAAATCTTTTATAACTTGTTGTTGTTTCTACGAATATTTATGCTGTTAAGTATTTTCACATGTTTATCCCATGTAATGAAGAGTTTTGAAAGAATGCACTGAATGAGAGTTAAAATTATCCGCAGAAATCTTATAAGAAATATTAAATAATGAAATGTGAATTATATAACACAGATGAGTGGGGCATCTATAAAATTTCTCAAAAGTTTTGGTGGCTTTCATATAAATTTTTTGGACATATAGCTCGCCTATGTTTACATAAGTAAATATTGGTAATGTTAACTAAATAAATTAGTATATATTTCAAATCAGAACAAACTTTATTTAAATAAAAGAGTTTTGCTTTGATTCAACGACGATGGATTTTGTTAAAAATATGAATTAGTATAAGGCATTAAAAAAGGCATGTTTTCTGTTTTTCATAATTTTTTTCTAATTTATTTTGGACTCATTGGTAATTTTTTTAAAACATCTGTTTTTCCCGGTTAACCGGGAATTTAAAATATAAATGTTAAGAATTTAGTTCACAGTTATATAATCGTTTATGTAGTGCTAAATATGACACTGGAACAAATTGGGTTCAAGAGATTAATAGCGATGAAGGTGAGCAAATTTCTGAAAAAGAACTAAACAATACTATTAATTGTATGCAAAAAATAAAAATCTCTCGTATACAAAACATTTTGAACGTTAAGACTTGAAAAATTATTTTGAAAGATGCAATGAATTATACACGATTTTTTTTTGCTACAAAATACGTACTAAATATAAATATGAACTATGTATATATTTCGCCTGTATAGTACGTTTTGCGACTATATATCCAAACACAAAAAAAAGAAAATGAATATAAATACTAAGGTGGCCATATTAAAAGTAAACCTATATAAATTCCATCCGAAAGAGGGATTTTTGAACAAATTATCTCAGGTACTTTATATATTGAGATCATCTTCATACATATTTTACTACATGAATTAATATAAATTATAAAAATTATTATGTCATGAAAAATACTTTTTTTATGTAAGAAACCTGGTGACCTGATAAATAAAGGACTGCAAAAATGTTCGTCGTTCGCTGACGAAACAAGTAGAAATGAATCTATTTCAACTTTCGCTGAGTATGACGAATTTCGATCAACGTCATTATTGTGTGCATTTTCATATACACCAATGTGTTTTATTATTGGCGACGCATATTCGCGACCTATGTGTTCCTAGCATAAGTTTGTTGCATCTTGCGCATCTACTGCTGGTAATTTTCGGGAAAATGATGTATTTTATAATATACATTTAAAATGTTTGAAATTTCTGTTTTTCACATATATTTTTCTTTATGTTCGTTTCTAAATTTATTAAACCTGAATGTAATATATTTCCATTTAAATGATGGTATGAATTATCGAATAAACGCCTGAAGAAATGAAAAAGTTTTTTTTAATTTTACTATTTTAAGTAATAATTATTTGATGTTTTGTGAACTTTATAGTTTTTAAATTAAATTTTTGGTTTTTGTACATCGAGTTTTTGTTAAAGTTTTTCTTAAGTTTTTTTGCGATACAAATTTGATGTGAGCAATAATATTTGATAGAAGACCAGAAAAATTATCAAGCTTCTTTTAGCTGGGGGACAACTAGTTGTGCCGTAGCCACTACACTATTTATCAGCACCCATTTTCAGATTTGTACTACTTTATTATACCCTTCACAAAAATGTAAAGGGTATATATAAGTTTGTGATTCCGTTTGTAATTTCTACAGTTTTTTTTGCGACCCTATAAAGTATATATATTCTGAATCAGAATTAATGGAAAAGTCGATTAAGCGATGTCCGTCTGTCCGTCTGTCCGTCTGTCCGTCTGTCCGCTGTTGAAATACCGTTTCTGAGAAAACCATTAGACTTAGAAACTTTTTTCTTTCACCATTCTTTTACCCCATCGATTCATGGGTTTGCTATTGAAATTCAGTAATATCGGTCCACGTATAGCTGAGATATATTCAAAATTCCGAAAAAAGCCATTTTTTTTTGCAGTTTTGTATGAAAATTTTTAAAAACAAAAGTTGTTCGTTTTGCTTCAAACTTCACACACTTATTAAGCATGGTGACTAAAAGACAAAAAATTTTTTTTTCAGATATCGGTCCATATATACCCGAGATATAGCCCAAATCGGATTTTAATGAAAATGTCGCATAGGCGAAGCTAAATAACTTTTTTTTGCTCAAAAGTAGTTCTGGTAATAAAATAAGGTTATATAAATATGAAAAATGAAAATTTCCGATATCGGTCCATATATACCCGAGATATAGCCCAAATCGGGTTTTTCATGAAAATGTCGCGTAAGCGAACTTAAACAACTTTTTTGTGCTCAAGAGCAGTTCTGGTAATAAAATAGGGTCATATAAATATGAAAAATGAAAATTTCCGATATCTGTCCATATATACCCGAGATATAGCCTAGACCGTGGTTTACATGAAAATGCCGCGTAAGCGAACTTAAACAACTTTTTTGTGCTCAAAAGCAGTTCTGCTAATGATATTAGGTTACATAAATATGGAAAATGGAAATTTCCGATATCGGTCCATATATACCCGAGATATAGCCTAGACCAGGGTTTTCATGAAAATGCCGCGTAAGCGAACTTAACAGCTTTTTTGTGCTCAAAAGCAGTTCTGGTAATGAAATTAGGTTACCTAAATATGGAAAATGAAAATTTCCGATATCGGTCCATATGTACTCGAGATATAGCCCAAATCGGGTTTTTCATGAAAATGTCGCGTAAGCAATCTTAAACAACTTTTTTTTGCTCAAAAGCAGTTCTGATAATGAAATAAGATTACATAAATATGAGAAAGGAAAATTTCCGATATCGGTCCATATATACCCGAGATATAGCCTAAACTGCGGTTTTAATGAAAATGTCGCGTAAGTGAACTTAAACATATTTTTTTGCTTAAAAACAGTTCTGGTAATGAAATAGGGTCATATAAATATGAAAAATGAAAATTTTCGATGTCGGTCCATATATACCCGAGATATAGCCTAGACCGGGTTTTACATAAAACTGTCGCGTAAGCAAACTAAAACAACATTTTTGTGCTCAAAAGCAGTTCTAGTAATGAAATGAAGTTATATAAATATGAAAAATGAAAACTTCCAATATCGGTCCATATATACCCGAGATATAGCCTAGAACGGGTTTTTCATGAAAATGCCGCGTCAGCGAAACTAAACAACTTTTTTTGCTTAAAAGCGGTTCTGGTAATAAAATAAGGTTATATAAATATGAAAAATGAAAATTTCCGATATCGGTCCATATATACCGCAGATATAGCCTGGAACGTGGTTTTCATGAAAATGCCGCGTAAGCGAACGTAAACAACTTTTTTTGCTTAAAAGCAGTTCTGGTAATCAAATAAGGTTATATAAGTATGGAAAATGAAAATTTCCGATATCGGTCCATAGATACCCGAGATATAGCGCAAACCGGGTTTTTCATGAAAATGTCGCGTAAGCGAACTTTAACAACTATTTTTGATTAAAAACAGTTCTTGTAATAAGATGAGGTTATATAAATATGGAAGATAAAAATTTCCGATATCGGTCCATATATACCCGAGATATAGCCCAAACCGGGTTTTTCATGAAAATGTCGCGTAAGCGAACTTAACAATTTTTTTTTGCTTAAAAACAATTCTGGTAATAAGATAAGGTTATATAAATATGGAAGATAAAAATTTCCGATATCGGTCCATATGTACCCGAGATATAGCCCAAATCGGGTTTTTCATGAATATGTCGCGTAAGCGAACTTAAACAACTTTTTTTTGCTCAAAAGCAGTTCTGGTAATGAAATTAGGTTACATAAATATGAAAAATGAAAATTTCCGATATCTGTCCATATATACCCGAGATATAGCCCAAATCGGGTTTTTCATGAAAATGTCGCGTAAGCGAACTTAAACAACTTTTTTGCGCTCAAAAGGAGTTCTGGTAATGGAATAGGGTCATATAAATATGAAAAATGAAAATTTTCGATATCGGTCCATATATACCCGAGATATAGCCTAGACCGGGGTTTTCAAGAAAATGCCGCGTAAGCGAACATAAACAACTTTTTTGTGCTCAAAAGCAGTTCTGGTAATGAATTTAGGTTACATAAATATGGCAAATGAAAATTTCGGATATCGGTCCATATATACCCGAGATATAGCCCAAACCGTGTTTTTCATGAAAATGCCGCGTAAGCGAACTTAAACAATTTTTTCGCCTTAAAGCAGTTCTGGTAATAAAATAAGGTGATATAAATATGGAAAATGAAAGTTTTCGATATCGGTCCATATATACCCGAGATATAGCCTAAACCGGGTTTTTCATGAATACGCGGCGTAAGCGAACTAAAACATTTTTTTTTGCTTAAAAGCAGTTCTAATAGCAAAATAAGGTTATATAGGTATGGAAAATGAAAATTTCCGGTATCGGTCCATATATACCCGAGATATAGCCTAAGCTGCGGTTTTAATGAAAATGTTGCGTAAGTGAACTTAAACATCGTTTTTTGCTTAAAAACAGTTCTGGTAATATAAATATGGAAAAAGAAAATATCCGATATCGGTCCATATATACTCGAGATATAGCCTGAACCGATTTTTCCAATAATATTTTTTTTTGCTGAAAAGCAGTTCTCTTTATGAAAGAAGGTTACGAAAATAGAGAAAATTAAAATTTCTGATATCGGTCCATATATACCCGAGATATAGCCTAAATCGGGTTTTTCATGAAAATATCGCGTAAGCGAACTTAAACAATTTGTTGTGCTCAAAAGCAGTTCTGGTAATGATATAAGGTTATATAAATATGGAAAATTAAAATTTTCGATATCGGTCCATATATAGCCGAGATATAGCCTAAACCGATTTTTCCATTAAAAAAATTTTTTTTTTTTGCTGAAAAGCAATTCTCGTTATAAAAGAAGGTTACTAAAATACAGAAAATAGAAAACTCCGATATCGGTTCATATATAACCGAGCATATTTAGGTCACATTTTTAATATACTATACATATTCGTGACTATCGTGAAGGGTATTTTAGATTCGGCCCAGCCGAATATACTACACTCTTACTTGTTTTTATTTAATATAATGGCAATAGCTGAAAAATTTTTTCTGTTTGAGTAAACTTGAATAAATATTTTGTATGTTGTAAATAACCTATATTTCTTCAATTTACCACCTATTTTAAAGTATTTAGTCCAATGTACGCAAATGCGTTTGGTTTTTGGGGACGAACATTTGTGTATTAAATATCTTCGCTGATTTTAGTTGTATTCCTGCCATTATAAAAAGGTGTCGCAAAATTACACAGGATTTGAAGTGTAGGCCACCCTAAAAAATACAATTCAACAGCTGACCTGAGTAATGCTAGAGCATATCGGCCAGGGCACATAAAATCCGTCTTACACTGAACCTTAAATATACCTTTACACTGCAAATAATATGCAAACTTGGAAAAATGTAGGTTATTTACAACAATGTATTTTATTTAAATTTACTCGAATTTTCAAGCATTTTCAATCCATTTAACTTAAATAAAATAGCATAATTTCTTCATTTTTGCAGTCCTTTCAATCGTATGTATTTTTCTTAAGAGGAAAAACATGATTCAGGTTTAATAAAATAGTATAGTTGTATTATTTCATAAAAAATAAGATTCAAAAGTCCGAAAATTATGATTTTCATTTTACATAACATATCTATGTTATATATAATATATAGTTAAAGTATTATAAAATACATTTTTCCTGCTAATTTGTTTACCCTTCCTTTTATTTTAGTTATTGCATGTTGATTGAGCTGGTGGACCCTTTTAATAAATATTATGGCTTATCATCTCTAATATTTCGATTCTCCGTTGTATTTCTTCTTCAAAACTAGTTTTTTGATGATTTTATTTGTCAGGTTATGAGTTCAAATCCACTTTCAGCTAAGAAAGCTTTTTAATTTTATTATAACAATAATTGCCGTGAAATAAATAATATTAAATACATAATTTTTCATGCAAACAAGAATTATATACCGAGTTCGAGTCCCATTGAGTGCTGATGAGTAGTGCAGCTTCAGTATTAAATTATTTTTTCTGTCTCCTTTGATCAGTGATTATTGTTGTATTAAAAACAAATCTGTTTTTTGAAATTTGAAAACACATATTAAAATTTATATAAAAATAAAATATTTCTAATACTGTATGATGGTATGATATCATTCGTCTGGCTTAAGTTTAATCCTGGCTAAAGCCTAGAAATATTTTTATTTTTAATTATAACAATATTTGCCGCTATCAATAACTCTTGATCAAAGAGAAACATATTGTTACATAAGTATATTGTTACATAAAACTTAAAGCTTGCCTTGAGTATTCAACAAAGCGTAAAGGTACATAAAGGAACTAATCTAATATCCTAAGTGGTGTTAACCTATTTCATAGTGTTACGTCTTTGTATCACATCTAACCCATCTAACACAAACAAATAAACATAAAAAACGCAAAATTCCAAGTGAATCAACTATCATTTTATTGTTTTTATTTCATTATTATTGTTTCGGAAACTTGTGTGTGTGTGTGAGAATCATATCTGTAAATTTGAGTCTGAAATTATCAATAACTAGAAAGTTCACGATGATTGTATAAGGTATGTAATAAAAAACTATATATAGCAGATGTTCGGCGGAGAAACAGTTTAATTTTAAACGTTGTGCAAGACAGTCTTAGGTCAGAAAAGTAAGCAAGTCTAGTGTGTTAATACGCAGTGGTATTAAGTCTAAACTTAGTTGTGTATTATTTAGGTACTATAACGAACAAGTGAATGTATCATTATTTTATTTGCAATAGAAGAGCCCGCGAAAGCGTAACAATATTTTGCATTATTATAACATTAAAAATATTATTTTTTAATATTTGTAATGAAGAAATAGACTTAAAATGATTAAAATATTAAAAATATTCCTTATGAATAAAAAATGAGAAAGCCTTTAAATAATTTAGACAAAAGATTCATCTATTCTTGTTTTTGCCTTTATATATTAAATGCCTATAACATTTGGGTAATCCATCAATATGCCTTTTTAAATTTACCGTTTAGGCATGTTACGTCTCTGTAACATTTCTAGCATGTATTTCTGCGTTTAATAATTTTTTTTATTTATTTCAATATGTGGATAATAATAAAAATCGCGACAATGGATACATAATGCAGTTTTCTGCTAAGAGTTAAAGTTCCTTTACTTCTGGTCAGATTTGTGTCCTGCTAACCTAATTTTAAAGTTATTACTTTTGTTCCTATATACACTTTTACACTTGGTATTTTATACACTAAACTAGACATTTTCGACTTTTTTAACCTACCTTTTGTTGTTCTTAAAAATCCACCTACAGTATTATAAACTTCATGTGCGATTTCGTATTATTATGTATTTTAGAGTTTTCCAAAAATTAACCCATACTTTGACAATTCTGGCTTTAATCATGGCAGAGCTTTCATTAGTATACTAGTTGCGAAAACTCACCAACAACTACGTTGCTCATAAACTTATAATAATTTTACTTTTTGCTGTGTACGTACAGAAGCATTAAACTTACTCAAAGAAGCTTATGACTGGAAGGTGTATTGCCATAACAATTATCGCATCGTCTCTACGCAAAAGTCATTCTCTTTGTAGGCTTTACTGTCAGTGGCTTGTGGCACTTAAGACAAAGCGCTTATTAAAATTAACGACAACAGCAATAAAAACAACCAGCACGTCAAAAACAAATCTGACATTGCCAATAAAAACCACCAGAAAGATCAGCAATGAGAGTATCAACGACATCAAGTTCAATTAAAAAAAAATTTATATTAAAAGGAAGAACAGAATCTGAGCATGTGGAACAAAGTTACGCATGCGTATCGTATGAATACGTATAAATAAACTTAATGGGTTTTATACATTTACATTTGTATTTTTTTGCTAGTAGACAATTAATAAGACATACTTTCATACGTGTTCGAAAAGAAGCTGGTTTATTTTACAACTTAGAATCACTTATTCATTCATATGTGTATACAAAGTAAAGAGCCTGCATATATAAACATCTTCTGAAAATATAAAACTGTAAACAATTTTTAATGGTTATTTATCCAATAAGTGAAATAAATTTTAATTGAGCAATTTGTGACTAGCCCCCCCATGAACTGTAGGTGACTTTAAGATGAATTTTTTTCAGTCCCCCGGGAACTTTTGGCGACTTCGAAATGAAATTTTTTCAGTCGAGGAGAGCTAATACAGTATACACTCTCATAAGCGGACACTTAAGAGACTGACAAGTTAATACGCTTATGATAGTACCAATTACCTTATTCTGCCAAATTTACCTTTTAGCAACAGAATAAAAGATATAAAACAAAATACGAGTATTATTACTTTTCGTTATTATTTTCATAAAAGTTAAGACATATGCAACCTACATATGTAAATATGTACATAATCGTAGACTGGTTTTGTTTTGCATGTTCATTATTTTTATTAAAAAGCAAGCCTTTTAATTTTTTAATTTAGCGTTGGGTTTGGTTAGGAAAAACTTCAAAAGTTATAAAAGGAACTATTTATTTTGTTCCTACAAAATGAACAGCACAAGTTATACCAAACTTTTAGTAGATGCTCTAATCTCTTTTATGGTTCCAACAATATATTATTCTACCGTTAGACTGGCCGTCTCTCAGTCCGGACTTCAAAGGAATGGAAAACTTGTGGCGCGTAAAGTTTACTCAAGCAACGCCCAAAATTAATACAGTCAAAATATAGCTTAAACAAGAACTAAACAAGTTTAGAGTGAAATCGATCGCAATTTCTTGAAAAAGTTAATAGAATCAATGCCGGGTATTTACTTAGCACTTTTGCATTATTTAATTTTATAATATTCAAAATGTATCTCAAATAATATGTCAACCTAAACTACAAAATCAAATTTGACATGTGAGAAATAATAACTTTTTTTTGTGTAGAAAAACTAATAGATGCGAATTAAATAAACATTTTAAAGAAGAAATTACTGATTTTACTGTAGAAGAAATTACAACTTTGGAACATCAGGGGCAGAAACTAAGTTCACATTAATTGTGTAATTCATAACATCACTTACTTTACTAACCAATGCAGATTATTTATTTATTTATTTTTTTTTTTTTTTTGATTAATTAAGTCGACAGTTCTTTACAACTTCTGTTTGAGCTGTAGTTTCTAATATGTACTCGTACTATGCAAGATTAACTCAAGAATAAAGCTGCCAATTTGTGAAGAAAATTCAATATTTATAACTGGAGGGTCAACAAGTAATAATTGCTGTTATTTTCCAATTGTTTTATTTGTAAGAAAATTTGTGCACAATTTTATTCTGTTTAAGCTCATAGCTATATGAAACCGAACAGAATGTGGTAAGTAGACTGAGCATAAGTTATGTAGTAGTAAGTAAAACCCAGATTATTTACTGGTGATATGGTTAAATTAACAAATAATACTCGTACTACTACTAGTGCCTTAAGGTCATATTTTGTTAACTGGAGCTGGATAAAAACAATGTATAAAAAGTCATTAAAACATAATAACTATGCCGTCACAACAACATCTGACTAAATACTAACAAGATACCCGGTAACGTGTATTTAATTTAACATCTACTATTATGGCTACGGTTACACGATACGATATTATTCCCATATAATTAGCAAACTGAACAAATAATTGTAATATATATATATATATATATATATATATATATATATATATATACATTCATTTAAACAGTCAAGATTGAAAAAGGTAATTTTTAAATACAATATTAAATTCCGCTGCTGTTGATTATGATTTAATTAAGTTTGGAAAAAACGACATTTTGCAGGCAGTTTAAATTAATGTGCGCATTTTTATATTCGCATCGTTTAAATTTTATGTGCCCAGTTAAAAGGTTCTTTGAACTTTGACATCTACTGCACTCATTCAAACGTACACATGGGCCATTTTGTTTGTTAATTGTGATTTTGTATACATAACGACTTTTTTTCAATTTGTTTTTATTGTTGTACTATTATACAGTCAGCGAATTTTTCGGAGTTTGGAAGGTTTAACAGTAACCGCATGTTTATTTGCCAATGAAATGACTGACATTGTACTGGAACTAGGAAAATAGGTTATGATGAGATAGGAAAGAGGGAGTAGTGTTCGTGGAGGTTTAACTTAAACAATAACAACACGAAACACTAAAACAAACTCTATTGCAGCCAACAAAGAAGCAGAGGGACCTTTTATTGGACCCACTCCAACTTTTGGCTTCAATAAGGGTCTCCTGAATGAGGAAATAAAGAAATGGACGAAGTCCATCGTTGAACAACATTGGAACGAGACAGCTGGTCTTGAACACTCCAAGAAATTTCTAAACTTTGATAAAAAGTACGTGCTCTAAAACTGGACAAGAAAAGTCTCAGAACATTGACAGGTGCACTTATAGGTCATTATAACTGCTACAAGCACCTGTACAGGATGGACATTTCCAACACAGACATTTGCAGATTCTGCGGTGATGAAGAGGAGTCAATGGAGCACTTAATCACCCACTGTGGAGCACTGGGACATAGAAGATATAGGCTACTACAAGCTTATATGTTAAGTGAATGTGACTTAATATCACTCTCAATGAAAGAGCTTGTCCGTTTTCTTGACATACTCAACCCATAATGAGGCAAGGGGACGCACAATAGATCAACATTGGTCGCAGTGCAAATGGCCGATGAGGGCCATATCCCATCCAATTATAATAATAAATAATAATAAGGAAATGCAGGGTGAACGGATTGAATTCTTCCATCCGATGTTCAGATTAGATTGTATCTGAACCGCTAGGGGATGTGTACGTCTTATTGGGTGCATATCTCCAAAGACCAAGAAGGGCTGGTTTCATAAAACTGATAGCCTGTACAAACTAACCTATGTGCTAACTTTTAAACAGAGTAAACCACACACCAATGAAAAACAAATAGAGTAATTTAAATTTTGCACTACTGCGAATAGAATCACAAAACTGTCCATTAACTTAAACGTACACAGGCACAAGAGAACTATGTATATATTTAGACAAAATAGAGACTGCGAATTAAAATTCAAAGGTAATAAGCGTTTTTTATCTATTGATTTTTAGGTCAGAAAATAAAGTAGTTTTTTGAGGATCAATACCCAATGCTCACTAGTTTCGTGGATTTTGTATATCTCAGCAACGGTGTATTATTGTATATGCATCATTTCAGTACCTGGCTGGCAGATTCTGATATGATTTATGGATGTGTGTAAATAATTTCAGTAATATGTGTTTATATAATGCCGAAATCCTATAGAAACGAGTATATACTTATAATCAAAAGAAAGTCAAATATGTAATTAAAATATTGGCATAAGACGTACTAAGCTGATTTGAAATTAATTTAAGATAGCTTCTCATAAATTTTTCAACCTAACAAAATAATTTTTTTTTTTTTAATAAATAAAAACCATTTTGCGCCTCCCAATTACGCCGATTTAAAATGCTTCCATATATGCTCTAATGGAAGAGAGGCGTTTTATTTCTGCTTCTTAAAAATTAGTTGCTTGTAGGGAACTTAATATATAAAAGCAAAGATTTTTTAAAGCGTTTTTTCATATATTGAATTTTCAAAATGAACTAACAATAAGTATTCAAATCTCAATACTTCTGTAAATACTTTCTGTAAAATAATAAGAACTAAAATCTTTAGTGTTTTTTTTAAATAGTTAAGATAGCTTAGCACCTACATATAAAATTGGGAAAATCCTTTAGATAACTACATAAGTTCTGAAGATTACGTTCATGCCACACAAAAAATATGGCTCTTTTTCGTCGATTCAAATATGGGTTTTGTTGAATGCGGACATGTAAATGCATTTCACTCATTCAATTATTGTTTTATTTTGTATTGTATTAGTATTATAAAGAAACACTTCAGTGAAAGTTCTATTATAACATAAAAAATAAAATTGTTACCAGTGAAAATATATGCTGAAATAAAAATGTTTAAGAATAATCGGATACCTGGACGGCTGATTTAGTAAAACACTCGACTGAATAATGAAACACAACTAGGGCATGACGATTTTCTCACAAATTGGCATAAAATAACGACCGCATTGGTCGTAAAATAGAATCTATTTCATTTTGGCAGCGATTTTTCTTATGCTCTCACTTTGAAGCAGAAAAGCTTTCAACAATATTACCACAATTTTAGTAAATTTCCTACATTTTGTAAACAAAACCAAAGCTTCAAAAGCGTTAGCGCGACGAAAAGTAAAAATCACCTAACAAAAAAGAACTTTAAATGACAGTTTATGAAGTTGCAGTCGTCGTTTCAATTATGTACCTGTTTTCTCTGACAGTTGTTTTTGCTTGAAGTTGCGGACGTATTCTGTTTCATCATTAACACTCTCGAAGTCGTAGTTTAGTGTTCAGCCAAAGACTCTAGGCGTTACTGCAGACAAACTTCGCATTTATTGTGTTTGTTTTTATTAAAAAAAAAACTTGGTTCAAACAAATTTTTTTTTTTCTTTTTATAGAAATTTTTTCATCCAATTCATCCGTTAAATCAGCGAAACACTTCTAAAACGATTTTGTTTTTTGTGCAAATATAATTGTTTGGTTTTTGGGCAATATTCGTTACTGCTTTAGAAAAGTTATTGAAGGCAAAATAAGCAAATAATATATAATTACAAGTTTTAATGCGAATTTGACAACTAATATAACAATCAATAAATTTTTCTAACTGTATGTACATGTTCTTTTTGTACTATTTTTTGTTGTAGACATTTACACTGCACTTTTTTGTTAATAAGTACATATGTATGGTATATATTTTTTAACATTTACTTTGTTTGATTTTTATTTTATTTTGCAAAACATATTTTTTTAATAGCATCAGAGACTCCTCACCATTTCATGTTTTAAGTGCTACAACCAGGCTTCTGTTGACGGTGATGAGTGTAGTCATTGACTAAGCAGAATGAACCAGTGGAACGTAAAGGCTGCAGTAACAACAGCAAACGGCAAAAAAATGAAAATCAAACGCTCAAATAAAAAAATAAGAGAATTGTAAATAAAAACGACATTTGTAAGGCCATCATGCGACACAAATGCTTTTCTTACTGCCTTTATTTACCCAGTAATGTTCTCTTTTCTCTTCATTTTCTATTGCTTTGTTTTTCTTTTAACTTTTACTAAATTCTAGAAAGAAATTTGCATCACGGTTCATTTTAGCTTTAAACAAGATTTACATCATGCCACAACTAGCTGTGTATGATGTAAATGAGACAAAAATAAACCCGTACTTACAACACACGTTCAAATTTTGTGCCCACGTCCGTGGAGGAGATGTTGAAGTTGCGAAAGTATAAAAAAATGAATAGCTAGGGTATGCTTGACTACTGCTAGCAAATACATACATATATTTATAACGGTGTTTTTTTTATTAGGTAAATGTACAGACTTTTATTTTATTAAGCATGAAAATCTTGTCAACAATTTTGCACTGAAACAGTGGTTAGCACTAGGTTTGTGGGACTTTATTAAACACCACGGTGGTCCTTCTGCTAAATTAGAAACAAACGAACTTTTTGGGGAACGCGTGTAATTTCCCCGAAAGGTTGTTTGCGCTTAAGTGTGATTTTAAGCGGGCATTTGTTAGCCAACGAAAGTTTCCAGATGTCAGATGCAAAGCATCTATACACATACAACAACATACTACCACTAACCATATAAGTCTAAAATATCTGAAGAATAAAACTTATGCGTCTGAAATTGAACACCTTCTGTCAAAAAAATGAGAGTTAGAAGAGAATGGCAACTTCGCAGCTCTTCCCAGCTTAAAATCACGCTACGTGAATGCAGTACGCAATTAGGAAATCTGCTTGAAATCCATTGAATCACTTCTGAAAAGTGTTGATGAGACTCCCCAATCTGACTATTTTCTATGGAAAGCAACAAACGAGTTGAAAAGACCCATTAGAATCAAACCACTTTTGCGAACATCAACTGGAAAGGAGCAAGTACCGATTGTGAAAAGGGGATGTATGTTAACCATTTGAGAAACTTTTAATTAAAATGATACAACAACTGATGCAGCTGCATTACCACCATATGCAGAAATCTGCAGATAAAATTACTGGCAATATACTTGTATAGTTACCTCGAGTCTGTGATTACGAGTACTATGATACCAAAGCTAGGGATGGATCAGACTAAAGTAGTATCATATGGACCAATATGTCTACTGCCAACAAACTGTTCGGAAAACTGTTAATGGCAAAATTGTCTCCAATATTGAATTGTGTAGGATGAACACAGCACCATAGAACAAACACACAGACTAGTAAATATCACAAGAGAACTTTTGAAGACAAAACGTATTGCTCAGCTTTATTCATTGACATTTCTTAAGCCGAAGTTGCCTGCAAACACTAACAAGCTCCTGGGAAGCTATTTATGTGGCCGGAAATTTGTTATCAGAGAAGACCATCTTAGCCAATCGAGGCAGGACTTCCCCAAGGTAGCATACTGGGACCTACTTACTGTATATATTATTTACACCTCTAACATGCTAACCAGGTCCGGAATCTATACTTCAACTTTTGCAGATGTTACAGCATTCAGCAGCGTTGATGAGAGTCTTCAAATAGCTTCACGAAATTTGTAGCAATATATATCGATATTAGAAAAATGGCCAAAGCTTTGGAAAATTAAAAGTGAAGGAACAAAAATGTATTCATGTTACATTCACACGGTGTAAGCAAACATGTTCGCCCATCAAAATTAACAACCTTATTTCGCAGCACAATGAAGTCAAGCACCTTGGTATTCACCTCGTCCGTAGGCTAACGTTCTGAAGGTTGATCGACCCCACAATCATGTTCATAACGCAGAGCTATAATACCGACAATGGGGAGCACCTGAATCAGGAGAAATGTATGCAAACTAGCATGGAAAGAGAATATACAGACCAAGAGAGCCAAGGCTACAACACCCATTTATCTATGTAAAAAAAGTAACAGGCTGAACATCGGACATACAACCAAAAGGAGTTGTGTGGCTTTACGAAATGGACATAAAATCGATCATTTTCTATGGAGCGTCAGTAAACAGTAGACTGCAAATTGTGAAAGTCAGTCGAACCATGGCAATAGTAACCATGAGGTCATGAGGATAGCACCAACCAAAGTAGTTCTTGCACTTATGAGCTCGATGCTATGTGACTTGGAAGCCAGGCAAATAACACTAAAAGCAGCGATCCGGCTGAAGGTGACAGGAACACGGTCCCAAAGACCATGGGGACACACCAATATACTTGAAATCGAAAGAGACCTAGTCGCCGATCTACTTGATTACTACATCCCAAACCCATTCCTCACGAAGAATTTCTCTTAGAATCTGGACTCTTCTATGCTAACACGGACGGATCTATAAAGGGGAAAAGAGTTAGTGGAGGCATCTATATAAAATAAATCAACACTAATACCGGACGGATGTACAGTTCTTCAGGTTGAAATATCGGCTTAACGTGTCGGAAAGGGATAAAGCTTCACAGACAATTGACATATCAAAACTAAAAATTGTCGTCAGCTATCGATTGAATAAAGGAAGTTATTCCAGATTCATATTCAAAGGTACTCTTATATATGACGGACTGTCATCGACCTGCATATGCAAGTTCTGTGAAAGTTATAAAAGCAGATCAGGAATGGATACGGATATAATTAGGAGCTATGTACCAGAGAAATAGTGTGGAGAAAATACAACTTACAGGTTTTCTTTCTAGAAATCATCGCCATTTTGACATTTTCTTGAAAAAATTTCAAAATAAAATTTGCATACACGTACTAAAACAAATTCAATAAAAAGAATTGTTAACATACTGATATTACATTAACAGTATTGAAACAATCTTCAGTCATATTGGTAGTAATAAGTTTTAAACGGGAATTAAATGTTTTTTTCTTTTCTTTTTGCTGCTATCCTTGTACTACTGTTTGATCCTTGACTTACAGTTTATATCAAGAAAACTTATATTGTATCATTGAAAGAAAAAAAAAACTAAATTTCAACAATAACAAGAGTCTTATTCTAATTTCAAGTTACGAACTCATTGTTAACAGTCTCAATGTCATTTTAATGGGCTTTAATATAAGCGATTTTGTTTCTAACAATTGAAGGCATTTGGAAATGGTTTCTTCATAAAAATTCAAAACATGAATTCAAACCTTTACATACTTATGTAAATACTTTCTGCTATTCCTTTCGTCATTGAATAAGATGATGTTTATAAATGTTACGCAAATGGTACAAGAACACAACATTGTAAAGAAAGCAGGCTCCATGAATTTAAATGCAATTGCAAAATAGACTAAAGCAAATGACTTTTGGAGAGAAGTTATTATAAAAAATGCGTTCATTGCTTCAAGCATTGAAAACGAAGAAAACGAATAGCTCTATTAACTTTCATAATTCATACATGTAAAAATTAAGGTGGCCCTATAAAAACGAAGCAAACGAATAGCTATATTAACTTTCATAGTTTATACATTTAAAAATTAGGACGGCCCTATAAATACGAAAATATTCTGAATCCAATTTTGATAACTTAAAGAAAGGCTTACAAAAAACTATGTACAAGGCATCACAAAATTGTTTACTAAACCAAAAAAAAAATTTTTGCTGCTAAGTTTTCGACAGGGTGGCTGATCAATTTTCCGTTCGAATGGATTGCTTTAAATCATTCAAATTTGTTGGGTTTCTTGTGTAAACTTCCTGTTTACAACATCCTCACACACAAAAATCAGGTGCAGTGAGGTCAGGAGACTTGGGAGGCCAATAGAGTGTGAAGTTCCGTGAAATCAATTTATTGGGAAATTTTTGCTTCAATTATGTCATAACAGGCGTGGCTATGGGACAAGTTGCCTGATCTTGTTGGCAGTAAAGGAATTCTCTTCCGGCGTAATTCTGGAAAGAAAAACTCTTTCAACATTTTAAAGTAATGGTCTCCATTGACCGTAACAGTAAGAACGTTTTCTTCGAAAAATGAACCTTGAAGAAACTGCACACCACACTGTGATACGAAGTGGATGTAATTACATCTGATAAAGTATCTGTGGGTTAGAATTCCTCCGTATTCGACAATTTTGTTTGTAAACATTGCCGTTTAAATCAAAATGTGCCTTATCACACACAAAGGTGCAGTTCAACACGTTTTCATCGTCTAACACCATTTGAATGATTGTCTCACAAAATCCCAAGTTCTTTTTCATTTATATATTAATTGAATCTTCAAAATATGAACTAACAATAAGTATTCAAATCTTAATACTAAATATAAAAGTTATTTAAGTCCAGTCACTGCTAGACAATATCGGTATAATATCGGTAGAACGTATAATATCGGTAGAACCACCAAAAGTATGTTACGTGCAAGTGGATTTGGGTGAAGTTACAGAAGTTACTGATATATCTTGTGGCATACTTAGAAAATTCGTCTTTTACCAGCGGAACACACAGATCCTTGTGAATTCGTGAGTTTCTTACGTACCATGGCGCTGCAGGAATCGTACGAAGAATTTGCTTTGTCGTCTTTTGATTTTTTCAATGTTAGATGTAGAGGCGGTTCCCCATAATTGAATTCCGTAGCACCATATAGGCTTTAAAATTGCGTTATATAACAAAAGTTTGCAATCCAACTTCAATGTCGAATTTCTGCTCATAAGCCAATTTAGTTGCGCTGCTTTTAATTTCAACTGAGTGACTTTCCATCAATGTGAAAATCCCAAGTGAATCGGAAAGTCTCTCGGGTTCAGTATGTTTTACAATTGAATCTTATATGGAAGTAAGTACAAATCTTGGTGCAAAATTGTCTGCAGGGACTGTCTGGTACAGCAGCGATAGTTTCCTGGGTCAGAATTGAGGGATCTCGATGATATGGCCTTCTTGCGATTATGTCACGCTCGGCAAAATTTTTCACGAGCCTCATTATAGTCAATCTGTTAGGAGGAGTGCTGCCGAACGTGCGCCTGTATTCTCTATGAACAGAAACAACGGACTCTAACGCATGAAAGCATTGAATTATCCAAATTCTTGTTTCATTGCCCCAATTTTTCGTTTTAGTTAAACTTAAAGATCAACAAAAATGGAACAGGTTAGTTACACAGAAAATAAGCTATTACGTTTTTTTTTTGCTAGCAGCTTTCATCAGCCACCCTGTATTTTAATAATTGTTTGTTGTTTGACTTAGTGCGCACTTGTATTAATGTTGTTCAGTTTCTTCAATATTTCAGTACTCCGTTTTTTTCTTCGGGTAAATTCCTTTTTGATATTGTATATACAAAACGTTGTAAATTAAAAAAAAAAAAAAACAAATTTGTATAATAAAAACAAAGGTGTTTAAAAATTTATTTTCCTGGCTGCCGTTTTGAGCAAACAAATTCAAAAAATAATTTTGAAAATTGGTGGAACTATTAAAAAAAGTTCCTGAAAGCTGATTTTATATTTAGGCCGCTAGCAAACCCTTTACAATGAAGAAATAATTTTTTTAAATGGATTCATAAGTGATGGAGTTTACTATTTACATATTTATATTTTGGATAGAGATTTTGCTCCATTTTCGCGCATACGGGATATATGTATTTCACAATAGAAATTGTTATAGGTTGATTCTCCGCCTACGAAATATTTGGAAGCCAATTTTCATATTAAGCGGTTCAGAGGCTACCATAAGAATATACACATGTTATGTTGATATTTTGTAAAATAAAAGTTTTTAATGATATAATAATATTGACAAGGTGATGTTTTGGATATCTATCTTCATGCGCATGCATGTTTAAAGTGGTTCTGCATAGTTTATTATATCTATTAATACTGATTCCACCATGTGAATCTAAAAACATATCTCAAAAAATGAGTTTTTCGAGCTAAGAATGCATAATTTTAACAGTACTATATTTTATATTGTGCCAAAAATATATTCAAATTATTTTTAGACGGTTTTCTTTAGGAGATATTTGCTAAAAATGTTTTCTAAGACTTGTTTGAAAACTAACAATTTTAAATGTGTTTTTCTCGAAACAAGCTTTTTGTAGTTTTGACTATGTTGTAATAAAGGAGCGGTATACCCACTTCGTTGTTAGTTAGTACGGTAATTTTGCTCAAAAAACGGTAATTTTTTTAAGGTCGTACAGTACTTTGGAAATAAAAGTTAATATGAAGCGTAGACGTGCACTGAAGATGAAGTTTGGCGGCCAGTTGTCATTATTACTCGAAAACATTGTTGTATAAAAATATGGATATTTTCTTAGGATCCAATTTACTCTAAGCTACATCCCTTTGAAGTCGCATTCGTTTGTATTGTATTTAAAATAATAACACTGGAAATAATATTCCTAATTTTATAACATAAATAATTTTTTCTGTTTGTCTCAAATAAGTTTCAAATAATTTACTCAAGCTTTTGACTGTTGTATTCTGAAACTTGACATAAGCTATTAAATTGTAACAAAAGCTTTTCCTACTTATAACAAAAATAAAGAAAAGTCAACCAGCTGTCTAATAAAGAAGTTTGCAACAATTCAATCAAAACTATAAATACATCAAATTCTTTAGATGTCAGGATTTATTTGCTTAACCAACAACATTCTAGCGCTTGTTCAAAGTGCATAACCATACGTCTTCTTAAAAGAAAATAAGCAAGAAAAACAAGGAAGAGGGAATAAAAATGTATAGGGCAAGTCAGACAAACAGACAGACGGAAAACAAATTTAAACCAACGAACTGACAACAAGGCATGCAGCCGCACGCAAATAAACTTAGGATAGACGTCAACAAGATAAAATGTGGATTTTTCATAGCTTTTCTTACAACGAAAGCAAAAAAAGGAGAAGCAAAAATATGTAAAAGACTCCACGGAACAGAAAACGCAGGCTGATTGTATGCCTGGCAGGCTGTTTGTTAAAAAACACGGACAGACTAGCTGAACAGCTTAAGAATATATAGATATACGTATGCATTTAAGGGAAAATATTAAACTTTATGTTAAATGTAGGGATTTAAGACGTATTTCTCTCAGTGTATGTGTGCCTTAAGAATAACCGGTACGGTGGGGAAATATGCAAATAAATTTACAGTTGTAAAGCGAATAAACTTAGATGTGAAACCTTAAAATAGAACTTTTAATAATGTTGAAAATATCTATACAAATATTGCTTATACAGTCTAATATGAGATAAGGCATTTAACTATTTTTTAGTATATACTTCTTGATCGTAATAAAGTTGCTCAATTATCATTCCTGGTTCGGAATTCTGAGAAAGCGCAGCATTGCTGAGGACTGTGCCCCAATGTTTCATTATCCTTCTTGCGCGTTTATATCCTCACGGAACAGTGTAGATGAGTGCCTAGTCAGTACACTTATTATTCTACTCTGTTTGGGCTTGCTATATTTTGGTAAGCTTTTTGCTCCATTTTCCTTTGGTGCATTATATACTGAAGCAAAAATGTACCTAAATTGGGATATAAATTTTAAGAAATTTAGGTTATTTACAAACTACAAAATATTTTATTCAAGTTTACTCAAATCAAAAACATTTTTAACTCCATATTACTAAAACAGAATAGCTAAATTTACAGAAAATTTAGTTCAAAGAGATAAGTGAATTATCTCATTAAGATTTTAAACAATTTACGAGTAACAAGTATAAAAGAAACGTATAATGAATCAAAAACAAAATTGTTTAAATGTGTATATAAATATTGAAAATACGTTATTGTATGTTATGTAAGAAAAAGAAATAAACGTTCTTGCAAGATTCGCTTTGATAAAGTTGCAAGTTAATTTTCAGTCTCTTTTTCTAATATTTGTGACAACAAATAGGATTTTACACAAAGAATTTAGTATGTGGTTTTAGCATTGTAGTACAACAACTCCTAATGCTGCCACCTAGTAATTACACCATGGATTTTTAGTATTACATAGTACATTTAATTTCTGATCCACGTTCAGATATTTTAAATTACAATCCTCCGAAGATTTGCTCAAAATATAAGAGCTTGGTTCTTCTTACTCATTACTAAGGTGAACAATTTTCAGCACAAAACATATAAGTACGATACATTTTTATTTTTGCTTTTTTTGCTTATTGCAAAAAAAAATTAACATATCTTCAATCATAGAAAAGGAATTCATAAAAATAAGACATTACTAAGTTGATGAAAGTAAGAAAACAATAACTAAATTAGCTATATTAGGTACATAGTACGTACAAACAGTACTATGTACATAGTACTAGAGAGCCTCATAACTTTTGATAATTTCGAATTTGAATTCGCCATTTACACAAATTAATTGTTGTTATTTTTAGTGTTATGTTTTTTTTAGCGAAGCTGCTAAATTGTTCATTGTATTATGGCTGGGAGTAGGACCAGATTTTCTTTCAAATTGAAACTAAGAATGGAATGGAATCGACTTTGTTTTCTGCGAGATTTCCACTAAAATCTGCATGCCCTTTAAAAAACATTGCCGCTGTTCAAAGTTGTCAAATTTAGTGCTCGAAAATCTTTTAATTTCTAAAAAATGGATCAAAAATATTTTTTTAGAAGTCATTAAGAGATATAGTAATTTTTAAGTATCTTTGCAGTAAACACAATAAAATTGCATTGCTTTTTTGCTCATTTAAACGAAATTAAGATATACATTTTATGAAAAAGCTTTTGTAAACATTTCTTTTTCGTTTTTTATGTGAAATAAATTATTTAGCAAAATAATGATCAGTATATTAATTTTTGTTTGCATTCAAGGAAAAAAATGATTTTGATATTTTAATGTTCCTAATTATAACTGCCAAAACGGGTTCAAAATTTGGAAACTGTAATAGTTGCATACTAGACTGAATGAAGCCAACAAATTTTTGTACAAATACCCCATATTTTTCCATTCTTAATTTAAGTAGACCTTTTTCAGCTTTTTTGGAAGGCTTGTTTTTAATTATGCGATAATGTTTTTAGCCCATATGTAAGCATACATTTATATTAATGCTTATTCTCACAGTATAGTTATATACAGATATACATATGTGTGTATGTAAATGTATTTAAGAATATTAAAATTGACTGGACGTATACGTAAAACACCGTCACTGTTTTTATACCCTTCACAAAAATGTAAAGGGTATATATAAGTTTGTGATTCCGTTTGTAATTTCTACAGTTTTTTTTTGCGACCCTATAAAGTATATATATTCTGAATCAGAATTAATGGAAAAGTCGATTAAGCGATGTCCGTCTGTCCGCTGTTGAAATACCGTTTCTGAGAAAACCATTAGACTTAGAAACTTTTTTCTTTCACCATTCTTTTACCCCATCGATTCATGGGTTTGCTATTGAAATTCAGTAATATCGGTCCACGTATAGCTGAGATATATTCAAAATTCCGATAAAAACCATTTTTTTTTTGCAGATTTGAATGAAAATTTTTGAAAACAAAAGTTGTTCGTTTTGCTTCAAACTTCACACACTTATTAAGCATGGTGACTAAAAGACAAAAAATTGTTTTTTCAGATATCGGTCCATATATACCCGAGATATAGCCCAAATCGGATTTTTATGAAAATGTCGCATAGGCGAAGCTAAATAACTTTTTTTTTGCTCAAAAGCAGTTCTGGTAATAAAATTAGGTTACATAAATATGGAAAATGAAAATTTCCGATATCGGTCCATATATACCCGAGATATAGCCCAAACCGGGTTTTTCATGAAAATGTCGCGTACGCGAATTTAAACAACTTTTTTGTGCTTAAAAGCAGTTCAGGTAATGAAATAAGGTTATATAAATATGGAAAAAGAAAATATCCGATATCGGTCCATATATACTCGAGATATAGCCTGAACCGATTTTTCAATAACATTTTTTTTTGCTGAAAAGCAGTTCTTGTTATAAAAGAAGGTTACGAAAATAGAGAAAATTAAAATTTCTGATATCGGTCCATATATTCCCGAGATATAGCCCAAATCGGGTTTTTCATGAAAATGTCGCGTAAGCGAACTTAAACAATTTGTTGTGCTCAAAAGCAGTTCTGGTAATGAAATAAGGTTATATAAATATGTAAAATTAAAATTTTCGATATCGGTTCATATATACCCGAGATATAGCCTGAACCGATTTTTTCATTAAAAAATTTTTTTTTTGCTGAAAAGCAATTCTTGTTATAAAAGAAGGTTACTAAAATACAGAAAATAGAAAATTCCGATATCGGTTCATATATAACCGAGCATATTCAGGCCACATTTTTAATATACTATACATATTCGTGACTATCGTGAAGGGTATTTTAGATTCGGCCCAGCCGAATATACTACACTCTTACTTGTTTAAGCTATATTCGTCAACAACCAGTTCTATACAATAGCGGTGTTCTCAATTGTCACCGAGATAGGGTGAAAGTTTCAGCGGCTGCAACGCAGTCACATGTACACTAAAATTATCTTTGTGATAACTACGAAAGCATACATTCGGTTGGTGCGTTCATTACATTTTAACAATGATCATGTAATTAGTTGCTCTTTAGACTTTACTGAATTAATGCCTTTCTGCATAGCCTAAAAAAATAAACCACGTTTTTACTGCTTCTAATACAATCGTATCAGTGCGGCCATAGGTGTCTGGCCCACACTAATTTACAGTAATACAACGCCTGAATTGCTTGAATGACTCTTTCATTTAGATGGACTCATATTATCTAATGTTTTATTAACGGGAGGAAAAAAAATTCCTGAACTCATATTTTTTCTTCTTTTTATTCCAGGAACATGTTATGGTTTCACCCTATATGTGTTACTATATTTAATTCAAAAGTTTCAAAACATTTCATATTTTTTCTACTGTTAAAAATTTTAACCTTTTTAGAAATTGTTTTCCTCAAATCTTCCACTGTACGGTGGTCATGTTTGCTCAGTCAAATGAAAAGTTAAGAACTTATGTTAAAGGATTTGGAAACAAACTTTTTAAATACAACTTGAAATTTCGTATTCAAGGTAAAAGTATATTTGCTGTTGTTGCTGCTTTAGAATAAATGTTTTTAATATATAAAGAAAGAAAAATTTATGATTTCCACAGGGCAATGAAAAAGCAAGCATTAAAATGTTTATGGAAATTTCATAAAAACTGAAAAATAAGCATTTTTAACTATTGAAGTGTATTTCAAATAAACCAAAGTTAAAAATTATATATTAAGCATTCGTAGCATATGAAGTTTTAATTCTATTACAAGAAAAATACTAGCCAAATTCAAGTGTTTCAGTCTTGCCAGAGATCTTCTAAAAAAATGTCTTGATTTAAGTAGAAAGATTAAATGTTTGAATAAAAAAACTATCTTATTATATATTATGTATGTGTTCGCTTTTTCCATTCTTAAATTAAAAAGGATTTTTATTATAGCAATAATTGGTTTGAATGCACTTTTGTATGAGCAAAACTTTATTTAAAAATAAATAAATCTACAAAAATGTTTCTCTTCAAATTTTATTATGAGAGTCTAAGGTCCGAAGGATTTTTTCCAATTTCTGTTAGTAATCCTCAGTAATACCTACGACTATGGTTTTTACCGCATTTTTTTTTTTTTTTTTTTTTTTGGTTTTACTAAAACAGGGTTTTTTGAAGTGTCGAGTGAGTATCGAGTAAACCGGGTTTTTTAATACGGTTAAGCGGGAGTTTATAATATAAATATTATATAATATACAATACAATTTTTAGAGTAATATAATATTAAATACATACGAAGTATACATATGTACTATACTTTTCACCTGTATAGTATATTTTGCGACTATATAAGCAAACACATACAAAAACGGAGGAATCCAACTCTGAGTACGTTCAACATAAGTTGTTAGCATCTTTTCATATGTTTAATACACTCGTCACTCAGTGACGTGACGTGGGAACTTTCATAGAAAATTGTATTACTTATATTTATCGCATAATCATTAAAATGCATTAGGCTTTTATGTAACAAAAGCATGCAGGATATAATTATTTTATTTTTTTTCTCTGGTAGGTTGGCAGATACATGAGTATTGCAGTTCCGTCAGTATACTAAGTAATTATTTAAAAAGTCCTTTTGTTAAGTGTTTTCTTTAGACTTTACTGAATTAATGCCTTTCTGCATAGCCTAAAAAAATAAACCACGTTTTTACTGCTTCTAATACAATCGTATCAGTGCGGCCATAGGTGTCTGGCCCACACTAATTTACAGTAATACAACGCCTGAATTGCTTGAATGACTCTTTCATTTAGATGGACTCATATTATCTAATGTTTTATTAACGGGAGGAAAAAAAATTCCTGAACTCATATTTTTTCTTCTTTTTATTCCAGGAACATGTTATGGTTTCACCCTATATGTGTTACTATATTTAATTCAAAAGTTTCAAAACATTTCATATTTTTTCTACTGTTAAAAATTTTAACCTTTTTAGAAATTGTTTTCCTCAAATCTTCCACTGTACGGTGGTCATGTTTGCTCAGTCAAATGAAAAGTTAAGAACTTATGTTAAAGGATTTGGAAACAAACTTTTTAAATACAACTTGAAATTTCGTATTCAAGGTAAAAGTATATTTGCTGTTGTTGCTGCTTTAGAATAAATGTTTTTAATATATAAAGAAAGAAAAATTTATGATTTCCACAGGGCAATGAAAAAGCAAGCATTAAAATGTTTATGGAAATTTCATAAAAACTGAAAAATAAGCATTTTTAACTATTGAAGTGTATTTCAAATAAACCAAAGTTAAAAATTATATATTAAGCATTCGTAGCATATGAAGTTTTAATTCTATTACAAGAAAAATACTAGCCAAATTCAAGTGTTTCAGTCTTGCCAGAGATCTTCTAAAAAAATGTCTTGATTTAAGTAGAAAGATTAAATGTTTGAATAAAAAAACTATCTTATTATATATTATGTATGTGTTCGCTTTTTCCATTCTTAAATTAAAAAGGATTTTTATTATAGCAATAATTGGTTTGAATGCACTTTTGTATGAGCAAAACTTTATTTAAAAATAAATAAATCTACAAAAATGTTTCTCTTCAAATTTTATTATGAGAGTCTAAGGTCCGAAGGATTTTTTCCAATTTCTGTTAGTAATCCTCAGTAATACCTACGACTATGGTTTTTACCGCATTTTTTTTTTTTTTTTTTTTTTGGTTTTACTAAAACAGGGTTTTTTGAAGTGTCGAGTGAGTATCGAGTAAACCGGGTTTTTTAATACGGTTAAGCGGGAGTTTATAATATAAATATTATATAATATACAATACAATTTTTAGAGTAATATAATATTAAATACATACGAAGTATACATATGTACTATACTTTTCACCTGTATAGTATATTTTGCGACTATATAAGCAAACACATACAAAAACGGAGGAATCCAACTCTGAGTACGTTCAACATAAGTTGTTAGCATCTTTTCATATGTTTAATACACTCGTCACTCAGTGACGTGACGTGGGAACTTTCATAGAAAATTGTATTACTTATATTTATCGCATAATCATTAAAATGCATTAGGCTTTTATGTAACAAAAGCATGCAGGATATAATTATTTTATTTTTTTTCTCTGGTAGGTTGGCAGATACATGAGTATTGCAGTTCCGTCAGTATACTAAGTAATTATTTAAAAAGTCCTTTTGTTAAGAGTTTTTCCGAAAAAGCTATGCCTCTAAGAATATGTTTTTTTTACAATATATATTTAATCCTTTTTTATTAGACTATGGTTTGCAACATCAAGGTGTTGTGTACTTCACACAGTTGTATATTATTTGTAGTATATAAATAAAATATTTTGAACGTCGTACATTAAAAAAAAAAGAATTTTGTTCTAACTCCATGATGGACTTCTGAACCAATTTTCAAAACTTGTTTTAAAAGGGTTTGTCAGTGGTCTGATTATAAAAAAAAAAATTGGGCATTGCACCGAAAAAATCCAACCTGTTTTTTTTTTAGGTTTCTTTTAATAGTAAAACAGGCCATTACAAATATTGATTTTCCGCAAAGTCGTGAATGCAATCCATTTTTATATAAAATTTAATGTTCTTAATTATCTTCAGTGATGATGGTTTCAATAGGACGGCACCATTTGCCACACATCTAACGAAACAATGGTTCTTTTGCGCGATAAATTGCCGTGTTATGTCACGTGGTGGCGATGTCAATTAGCCGCCTAAAACATGTGTACGTCGATAAGCCAGCAACAATTCAAGAGCTAAATTATGAGATAATTCGGCACATTATCGGCATAGAACCTAATTTATGCCACAGCGTCATTGCAAATTTGGACCACCGCAGGTGTGCCCCGGAAGTCGCAGCGGCCACTTGGCCGATATTTGGTTCCATACATAACTGAACCATATCAGTATTATCATAATAAAGAGAAATGATAATAATTCCTAAATAATTTGTGTTTTATTCAAAATCAACATCAGCCTTTAAAATTTAACAGCCTTTTATAGTTTCTTGCTTTAGTTTCAGAATTTATTTGATTGCCGCTGTATCAATTAAAAATAAACTTTATATTTATATATTTGCAGGATGATTTACCGGGTCAAGCGCTACTGGATGTTGTTTTTGTTCGACTGAATTTAATCGAAACATCATATTTTGGGATACGATACATCGATGAGGAAAATCAGACGGTAAATTATTATTATTATTCTTAACAAGAAGATCAAGAAGACTTTAAGAGTATCGTATATAAAAAAATATACTTTTCTTTTAAAAAAAAGAAATGGATCTATATATTTAAAATCTTATGAACTCCAAATTACAAAATTTGTATAAGAGCAAACATATGGTATTGATTGTGAATAGCAATTATGAGTGATTCGTTTCGGTCTCTAATTGTCAGCAGGTCATATCCAACTAAAAGTTGTTTGCACATAGTTTAACTTTAGTCTTGCATATATGCAAAAATACATCAGACAGTTTCCAACATGTGTTAGAGTGCTTGGATTTTACAAAATAGTGCTTTAAAGAACTTAAATATTTTTGGGCATTATAACAACATTATCGACAATACTTCCCTAAGACGGTGCTCAGATCGGACAATGTTGTGTAATATTTTCAGACACCTGAAAATCATGTGAACACTAATCTTTGCTATTGTTTAATAGGAATCTCATAAAGAGTGGTATTGATCTTACACGAGCTGATTCTTCTGTAAGTTTTTTCCATAACACAGTGTAAGGCGCGTATGTTATTCGTAGAGGTAATCGCTTGAGACCCATGTGCCTTACACATGAAGCCGTAAAAAGCGCACTCACTGAAGTGATATCAAGTTGTATAATACTCACAAGTCTTTTTAAACCGCATACAATTCACTAGTGTCAGTTTGGCGTATTTTAAAATCAAAACTTAAAGAGAGGATGTTGGATTACAATACCAACCTATTGCTGTGATTAATAATTTTGATTGAAGAAATACAGAAAACATCCACCCGCGATCAGTATAAGATGAATATGGACAAATAATAATCCAGGAGCTCAGTGGCAGAGATCATGATGTATCATGATCCCAAGTTCAAATCCAAGTGGGTCATGATTGCTAACGTAGCGGCGACGAAACAGCTAGTCTGTCCTTGGCTAAACAAGTTTATAATTATTTTTAGTGATCTTCTTTAATCAAAAAGCAATTGATACTGTAATAAAAAATTCTTCTTCACTTAAAAGAGGAAAAACTTGGACCGAAACGCTATGTACATACATACGTGCAACTAACCAAAAAGATTAAAGCAATGTGGCTGAATATGGAAGCAAAAACTATGGTTACGCTGGTTGTTCCTGCTAACGATCGTGCTAGAAATTTTTAATAAATAAAATAAAAGAACACATGTTTTTGTTATTGGTACTCTTCAGATAATCATAATAAGATTGTATTAGGGACCATCTGGCAAACCACAAACGCTAGTTGAGTAGAGTATTTCTAACGTAATTGTAACAATATATATTCTTATTAAAAAGCTATTTCGAAAACCTAACATATCAACCCAGATTAAAACGTAAAGCGCAATATGATATAACGCTTAGATTTCACGCTGAAGTATGAAAGAAGGCCAACTTTCTGCCATGAACAGTAACGTTTGCTAAAAACCAGTAAATAAAAAATAGATAGAAATAAATTCGCTTAGTTGACTTAAAGAGAGATTTAAGCCACCATTACTGAGTAAACGTAAAATTTACTCTCTTACATGCTGTCAAAATTGGATTTCCTAATTTCAAAGCGTTGACAATGCGCCTGTTTGGTTTGGTGTAATACATTTTGTATGTGTATAAAAATTTTGCACATATTTAAAACATGAAATGTAGAAACATGATATCTATGGAGTACTTTAGAACTTGTTGCCCGACATAATGTATGAATTGTTGCCCGATATAACAGCGCCCGAGAGCATCTCAAGAACTCGTTGACCATAATTCGGTCTTGAGTGGTTTTTGGATTATACTATTTTCTAAGAAGACCATTAGACTATCTATATAGAGCAGAACGATTTTAGTAGTATTATGCATTAATGAAAATGAATGTATACTTAAAGACATGTACAAAGGCGGATTGATATTGAAGCTACCTAAATAAGAAAAAACATTTTTCTTTAAACCATTTAGTCCTCGACATAGTCTCCTTTTAACTCAACACACTTGGTAAGATTATATTCCAACTTTTTATACCATCTGAATAAGATGAATTCGGGAATCTCTTAAAATACACGTTAGTTTCAGTAATCACTTCTTCTTTTGAGATGAATCTTTTTCCTGCCAGCCACTTTTTCGTGTCTGGACTATAAGGTGGATGATCAATATTCCGTGTGCATCCCAAAATACAGTGGCCACAACCTTGCCATCCGATTTCACTATCTTCGCCTTCTGCTGAGCACTTCCACCAGCTTCCACCCATTGTTTCGATGGATTTTTGGTTTCGGGTGTGTAGTGGTGACTCCCATGTTTCATCTGCAGTTATTAATCGACGCCAAAACTCAACAGAACTACGCTTTATCATGTGCAAACACCGCTATGAAGTGGTCAATTGAAGACGCACGCACGCGTTTTTCATATAGCTTTTTCATATGCAAATGTTCACGCAAAATGTTAGCACACATTCAATATTTTACCATGCAATCTGACGGAGCAGACTCCCCGCAATATCTCTTTCGCCGTATCCCCTTTCAAATTAGTTTTTTTCAATTTTTCAAGACAAACAAAAGTTCCTTTCTTCAAACGACTACAGCAAACAAACTAACTAATGAACTTGGGTGATATTTTACGTTTAACAGATCGCAATTGGAAAAAATTGTATTTGTGCTGCCATATAACGTTAGGTAGCTTCAATTTAAATCCGCCCTTGTATATGATTCTAACATAGAAGAGGAGTAAAGTACTTCCCAACTTAGTTATATGCGCTTAGGTTTGACAGGCTGCCAGCTATTGTAAAGCCAGCCCACTTGGGTCCAGCGCTTACGTCAGAAACTTCAACTGCTTACTTTCTATTAAAAAAAACTATATATATATATATATATATATATATATATATATATATATATATATATATATATATATATATATATATATATATATATATATATATATATATATATATATATATATATATATATATATATATATATATATATATATATATATATATATATATATATATATATATATATATACGAAATAGTAATAAATTTTTTTTTATATGTATGTTTTTTTTTATATTTATGTTTGAAACATAAAAGAACACTTTGATGTCTCAGCTAATTGGAAATGCGATCAGGCGTTAAAAATTCAAATAAAATGTAAGGGACAATGTTAAAGTATTTTAAAGGAACTTCTAATTTTGAAAGATAAAAAGCAATACATATTTTTGAAACACATTATGGACCATTTATCGAAGCAAGCAGGCAAGAAAGCAAGATGTGGCTACATCCTTCATATACTTTATATTTGCCTGCGGTTTAGTACTGCCGTAGTAAGATTACATTCATGGATCTCATAGAAAGCCAAAAAGTTTTTATTTCCTTGCTTCATCTTTGCAGCAAATAAAAAACAATGTGGAAAGTTTGTAAATTGTTCCTACACAACTGTGGTTATTTATTCAATTTAAGCATTGGTATTCCTTTTAGCATTTAAGACTTAAATACTTTTGGTTTTAAATGTCCTAAGAAAGTTGGTGAAGGTCACAAAAGAGATAAAAAAGTTTAACCCACAATTTCTTCTTGTTAACGCTATTTTATTTCAGAGCTTTTCTGTCCTTAAAATTTTTTTTTTTTATGCCTCTGTATCTTTGAAAGCATTTTATCCTTTATTTTATTCATTTTATCCTATTGTTGTTGACTTTTTCTTTCACTTACGAGCGCTAGAAATATACGAGTACTACTGTGTATTTTCTGCATAACTTTTCTAACCTTCAAGTAGTCCCTCTTAATAACGTTGTTTTTTATATTGTTTATACAAAATTAAGACAAATAAAAAAACTGAGAAATTTATAATTTACTTTCAATTCTTTGTGGCTGTTTTATTTTTGTAAATTAATAAATAATTATAATTTATTACTCAGTACAGAAAAGAAACTAAGTAATATTAATTATCAGTTTGATTGTGCTTAACCTTCAAAAAATTTTACACTTTTGAAATTGAAATATTGCCCTAAAATAGGATACACTTAAGGCACCAACAGACGATATGTTTTTACGTCTGTTTTTTTTTTTAATATGTAATTCCTCATGTATTTTTTTCATGTCTGTCAAAATTTTTCATTTTTACAGACGGTTTTTAAAATTTGCTCACAAACGTACATGTACATTTACGTCTGACATTGTCTATGCTTTTTATTATTATAAAAAATAATTATTTAAAACATTAAAATATTAATGCATATAAATTTCCTCAAGCCGACTATTTATACCGCCCAAAAACGGCTGCTGAGAGTTAGAACTCTATGATGTTTAAACCTAACAAAATAGAACCCACTCTATTTGAACTTTTGTCAGACGACTTTGTTCATGTTTTTTACAGACGCAATGTTTTTGAGGTAACAGACGACATGTAGTCGTTGTAAAAAATGACATGAACATTGTTAAAAACATATCGTGTGTTATCTGCTTTAGTGCTAAAAATGTTCGTAAAATCGTAATCGTATGAAAGCGTTAAACAATTTTTACGTACTTTTAGGAAACATACTCGTATAATATGAAATATCTTAAGTTTTGTTTAAATTAGGATCCGATACGCCTCGTTTGGCACAAACTATACGTGACGTAATGCTATTCAATACGATAGTGAATTCAATATATTCCTGTGACTGTGTTCTGTAACTTTGGCGAGAAGTTCTCGCGTTGAAAAGTTGTGAAACAAATTATTCCATCGTTTCTCGAAAAGTGAGAAAAAACTGCGTCTATAACGCATGTCGGAAACTACCTAAAGCGATTACGTCTTTACGTTAGAAATGTCTGAAAATATAAAACGATGCCGACATGCAATTTTAAAAATGAAAGCGCCAGCCACAATTAGTACCGCCGCCAACCAAAAATTACTAAAGCTAAGAAATTTTGTTCGACGGCGTCATATTATAACCACCGGCTCTTCTAGAAAATGTATGATATGGCTCTAACGTATACATTTTATTTACAAATACATACCTACACACATACTTATGTACATTAACAAACAATTGCAATTTGTGAATTCTGGAAAAAACATTATAAAAGTATTATAATATACTTTGTTGGGTCGGAAATTAAAATTGTAGAAATTACAAAATTATAAAAGTACTCCCTTAAAACTTGTTGTGTGAAGGCTATAAAAATTAAATAAAAAGTTCAAATAAAAAAAAAAAAACGATCATTCTAAACTGTGTAAATATATATGTAAAACTTAATTTAACTGCAAAATACTTATTTTTCAGCATTATTATTCATTTAATGATGATTATTGTTATTTGAAATACTATCTCACAGCCTTTTTATTTGCGAGAAATAATGACAGTTGAAAGCGGGAAATTTTTTCGCAAAAGTTTTACAGACACAGTTTTTCTGTAAAATGGCGAGTAATTTCCTTACGTGACAGCTATTACTCACCAAGAAAAGTTATAGACACAGTTTAGTGAGAAAACCAGCTGTTTGTTTCAACTTTGTTTCATTTCACACGTTCCAGTCGAAAAGTTTCTCGTAGCGAGAGTTACAGAACACAGCCACTGGTTTATAACAGAGTAAATGGTCGTTTTTATTGGTTGTAAAACGATTATTCGCATTCGTACGCAAAGCCATCATTCAATATGGCATGTGCAGGAGTTATCTAGTCCAAACAAATAGCGTTTGCTCTAGCGAATTTTATAGTTAAAATTTACACTCGCTTGGAACTAAAAAGGTTTTCTCTTTGAGCTTATAGGAAACTTTGAACAGACGATTAATAATGTCATGTACTTGAACATTCCTTTATGTTTGGAAATTTCGTAGTGTCGCTCTCGCTTTTTATCATTCTCTGTTACTTTTCAAACAAAAAATATGCATTAAAAAAATAATATTAAAGCAAATAAAAAGAACATGAACGTCGTTAACAAATGTAGGTGTTGATAAAGTTTACAAGAGAATTAATAATAATGTAAATAAATTTAAATTAATAATTTTAAAAGTGCGAATTTTGCTTTTCATAGATTGGAAACTAGACTAAGGTAATTAACCGCTAATAATTAATGAGATTTGCAATGTTTCAAACTCTAGCTTCGTTCTTAATGTTTCTCCAAAAACGGCCTTAGGCGGAGTGGAGTTGTTTTTAAGTCAGAACCAAAGCAAAAGTAAAATTTTAACTACTTATTGGGTATTTGTGTAAACATACACCACATATTTATGTCAACTTAAGTATGGCTGTGTATGGGTAGAACTCCATGGGTATTGACGTACCCATTTTTCTTAAATACATATGTTATTTATGTTGGCTATCTTCAACACATATAATACACATATTGTATATACATACATAAGTATACTATGAGTATTTTCGAACGCTTACCTTAACAGGGATGGCAATAGCAATTTTGTAAACTTTTCACTTTTAACACAGTCTCTATAACATATTAAAGGAGTTTTAAAAACTAATTTACTTGAAAAAATTTTGTTTTCAAAATTGTTTTTATATCCCCATTTATATTTTAGCGAGCATATTAATAGATATACATATATATAAAAATTAAAAAAAAAAACACCAACGGCAGTAAAAAAAAACAAACACGTGTACACAGGATGATTTGAAAAAGACACTACTTATTCCTGTCTCCGATATAATTTGCTTTTTTACTAATTAATAATGACCATATATAGAAAATGAGTATGACAATAAAAAATACGTGAAATAGATAGAATGGAAGAAGAAAGCTGTATTATATGCTGGTATTGGAGTTTACTGTAACTAACACACTCTTATTAAATCGAAAGAAATAATTATTATTTCGAGTACAAGAATACTATTCTTTGTCTTTTTTAAGACAAACAAACCTTTTTGAATATTTATAGTACAAGCGTTCCCATATTTGTAGAAATGCAAGCTTATGTACATACATATATGCATACACGCGCAGGCACCTCAGCGATGAAAGTATCGGTTACAGAAGCGATGATCCGATGCATATTTGTAAGTCGGTGCACACCATCTCATATATGAGCCCATTATACATTTTCAAATACATTGCCGCATTTCTAGAGTAAGCACCTACCACCTACACACAAAGTAAGCGAGATAATGAAGAGTTCAACCAACAAAAGCTCATTGCTTCCCAGCATACATTGTAAGTCTGCAGTAGGCAGGTCGATTATAGTCTGAGATAAGTAGTAGAGCGCTCGAATACAATTTCACTCATATGTCAGTATATCGAAGACGCATTGCGCATTCCAAACTCAGTTTTTCTGGAATGTTCTTTTAAATGAATTGGTTGTATATTCTGTATATTGCGCTCTTTTTCACGAAATATTTACATTTCTTCCACCAAGTCTTTCTTTTATAATATTTTATGCATTATTAACTTTAGCACTAATTTGTTTTATTTAAAAGTTTTGCAAAACTGTTTAGTATACGCCGGCGAACGTTTGATTTATAACTAAAATATAAAATACCTACAATGTATACGAGATAAAAAAGATGAATAAAATCAATTTTTGGGAATTTCATATACTACGCCCATATTCTTTGTAAGTTAGTATTCGTTGAACACAAAGTGGAAGAGATGTTATGTGGTAAGCTATGTTCGCCACTGGGCACATGTCATTTTTCGAATACTTCCTGATGGATAAACAGATCGATATAATGATGATTGCAGAAACTCACTTGACGTCAACAAGCTTCTTCAAAATTAACGGCTACGTACTATACGATACTAAAGACCCCCGTGGAAGAGCTTGTGGGGGTTCCGCAATCTTGATAAAATCTAGGATAGAGCATTTTTTGTTGAACGACACATGTGAGGACTATCTTCAAGCAACTAATATCTGTGTGGAAAATTTTCATTACAAATTGGTTATCTCATTGATTTATTCGCCGCCTCGATTTTCAGTAACGGAGTCATAATATTCAAGTTTTTTCACCTTATTAGGACCTCGTTTTATAGCAGATGGAGATTACAACGCAAAACATACTTTTTGGGGCTCACGTTTAATCACCCCGAAGGGTGGGGTGCTTTTTGATACAATTTCTAAAACGGGCTTAGACGTAATATCAAGCGGGCATCCCACTTACTGGCCGACTGACCGGCGAAAGATTCCTGATGTGATTGATTTTGGAGTGGTAAAGGGATTCCCTGTGGAATGGATGCAAGCTGAGCCTTCGTTAGACTTGTCATCGGATCATTCACCTACTATTATTTCAGTGCGGTTTCCCCAGGAGACTTCTCCGATTAACAATTTGCATAGGACTGTCACCCGAGTGAACTGTGACTGAGAATATTGTTTTAAGAACACCTGAAGATATTAATGCGTCACTAAGCAACTTTAGCGAAAACCTTAAACCAGCCGCTGAACTTGGTTCTAGCGTTTATTTAACACGCAGAAACCTTCAAAATAGAACATATTCTTCAGAAATCGAGCAACTTGTGTTAGAAAAAAGAAGAGTTCGACGAGAGTGGCAACTTCGCAGGTCTCCGCAACTAAAAACAAGGCTACGTGAGTGCAGAAATCAACTAAGAAGTTTGCTTGCAAACCAAAAAACGGCTTCTCTACAAACGTATTTAGAAAGTCTGGATGGTACTCCTCAGTCCGAATATTCTTTATGGCGAGCGACTAAGGGTTTAAAAAGGCCAGTTAGAGGTAAGCCGCCCTTGCGAGAACCGTCTGGTGACTGGGCTAGAGATGACTCGGAAAAGGGTAATTTATTTGTTAACCCTTTGAAAAACGTTTTTACCACAAATAGGTCTGATAATGCAAATGAGTTGCCACCTATTGTTAGTAAACCTCCTGTGCCTTTAAGATTCAATTTCCAAGAAGTTGAAAATGCTATTGGTAATCTAAGCCTTAAAAAAGCTCCAGGGATGGATAAAATCAGCAACAAAAAGTGCGTGTAGAGCTGCCTCGTGTAGCTAAAAGAATTTTTCTTTTTATTTTTAATGCTATTTTACGACTTGAGTATTACCCTGCAGATTAGAAGGTGTCCATGATAACAATGGTTCCTAAGCCAGGGAAGGATCACACGAAAGTAGAATAATACCGTCCAATAAGTCTACTGTCAACAATATCAAAACTTTTCGAAAAATTGCTAAAGGCGAAGTTGGATCCAATGCTTCATAAGGTTGAATGTATTCCTGATCACCAATTTGGTTTTAGAGCGAAACATGGTACCATTGAGCAAACACACAGGTTAGTTAACGTCATAAGAAAGGCATTTGAAGATAAAAAATATTGCTCTGCCTTATTCATCGACGTCTCACAAGCTTTTGATAAAGTGTGGCACGATGGCTTAATGCATAAAATAAAGTTTAACTTACCTGCAAACATACATAACCTTTTGGAAAGCTATTTATATTGTCGCCAATTTATAGTAAAAGAAGACGATTTCATAAGCCCCGCTCAGTCTATTGAAGCAGGAGTTCCCCAAGGCAGTATATTAGGGCCTATCTTATATTTGATCTACGCATGCCAACAAGCACCAACGTTCACACTTCAACATTTGCAGATAATACAGCATTCCTTAGCATACATACTAACCAACAGCAAGCATCAATAAATTTACAGGAACATATCGACAAACTAGAGAAATGGCTCAAGCTTTGGAAAATCAAGGTTAATGAACAAAAGTGTGCCCATGTTACATTCGCACTGCGTCTAGGAACATGCTCACCCATTACTATTAATAATAAAGTAATACCTCAACACAGTGAAGTCAAATACCTCGGTATTCATCTTGACCGTAGACTAACATGGAAGTCGGATATCGAGGCAAAAGTAACGCAGATGAAATTGAAAGCAGTGCAAATTAACTGGCTACTAGGCAGAAATTCGACCTTGAAGCTTGATTGTAAACTTTTGCTGTACAACTCGATTCTAAAGCCAATATGGTGCTATGGGATTCAATTATGGGGCATAGCCTCGGCATCCAACATTGAAAAAATTCAAAGAAGTCAAAATAAAATTCTCCGTAGAATGACAGATGCTCCATGGTACGTTAAAAACTCACGAATCTACGCAGATCTGAACGTACCTTTTGTGAAATCTGAATTTGTGAAGTACGCGACAAGGTATATTAACAAACTTGAATTCCATCCAAATCCTCTTGCAGTTAATATTCTTAAGTTTGGTGGTCATACCCGTCTGAGAAGGAGGGATACTTTGGCTACCATTAGAGCTCTAAACAGATGACTGAATTCTGAAATAATATTCGCATAAAAATAAATTTTTGTCCAGCACTGGCAGGACTTTAATCACAATTTTTTTTTTTTTTTAGTATTAAGAATTTAATACTTATTATATTTATATATATTTCTTATGTAGATTCAATAAATAAAATAATAGTAAAAAAAATGGAATTTTTTCCTTCCAGGTCGTTGTAACCGGTTTTTTTTAAGTTAAACTGTATTTTTATATGTAATTCTTAGCTAAAGGTTAAGAGTTCTAAGCGTCTGTAAGAAACGTAGAATCAGTGCAATTGTATGGGGCAAGTTACACATCACAAAGCATAGGACGCATAGATGCGTACGACTCAAAAAGTAGGTTTATTTTCTACTTTTGTACGCGTCACAAGCGCAATAAAAACTGTCAGTTATTTTTGAACGCCACAGATCACAATTCATTTTATTTTTTCAATGTTATCGCCAAGTATATGTGTGCTATTGATTGTTATTTTATTTTTTGTGTTTAAAAAACCCTTCAATCACAAAAAGAACTTATCGCATCAAGAGCGTTGTATGTAAATTGAGTTTAGAAAAGTGTAGATCGCGTAGAAAGTTTGAAACGCGTAAAAAGCAGCAACATATATAACGCCTGATATGGATCAGCTTTATATACATATGTAGATTAACGTTTTCCTCATTGAGAAAGAGGGAGAGAGAGAGAGAGTGAAAAAAAGTTAAAAGTATTATACGAGTATTATATTGTTTTTTTTTTTTCAGTAAAAAGAAAAACACATATGTTACGTTATCTTTACACAGGAAAGTGCTTTCATGAAATTTCTGTATACTCGTACGTATTTTAATAAAAATTTAAATGAAATAGACGGCTTTCTTCAAATCTTACTGTTCGTCTACACAGGAAAGTGAAAGTCATTTTAAAAATATCGCCGAAGCAAAGAGTTACAAAATTTGCCTCTAATTCTCTCTATTCTTATTTTGTTTGCTTATTATATTAGCTGCTAAACTCATTACATATAGAAATTTATGAAGCAATAGTTGAAAAAACTTATCATTATATAATATTTTATGAGATTATTTTTATAAAAAGACTTTAATTGTTTGCTGTATGTATACTTAAAGGAAAAATATTATAATTCTTTGCATATACATGCAGCAGAAGTTAATTTTATAATTATTATTTTAATACTATACTGCAACTTTGTGTAATATTTTGTATGTGGCAACAGTGCTTAGCACTTTGTCACTTTACTTTCTGAAAACGTCAAAAAATTTCTTTCATGAAATTTTTGTTGAAAAATTTTGTTAGTGAGAAGTGTGAGTTTATTGCAACTTTCATGAAATTGCTTTCATGGCTAAACGCTAGGTTAGTGTCATTATCTCTTTCATAACCATGTTTTCTAAAAAAGTAGCAGTATAAGACACACTAAAAGACTCGCAAGCAACCACAAGTAGATAAAATTAAAAAAATTTTATACGCTAAATTATAAATAAATTATCTGTTATAAGTAAATTATTCTGTTTTGAGATGTTAAAAAAATCGCAAGCAACCACAAGTAGATAAAATTAAAAAAATTTTATACGCTCAATTATAAGTAAATTATTCTGTTCTGAGATGTTAAGAAGTCAAAGTAAAATCCAAAAGCGGAATATAATTCAATTTTCTCGCTTGGGCAAATCGTGGTGCGCAACATCATGACTGAAATGTTTTCGCAATACTTTCTGTTACACGACTTTACTTTCCGCATCAATTTAAAGGAGTTTTAAGTTTAGAGAAGTTTGCTCTCTGCAATTGATTTTCAAAGCTGTTGTTATGTGTCCACTTTTCTTATATTTCTACCAGTT